>OY728142.1:1372990952-1375668849 GCA_963277665.1 Viscum album | reverse complement strand
ACTGTCGGTGAACTTACCTTCTTTTTTCTCAAAGTGACCCAAGAAAAGTAAATTTAAACATGGGGTAAGCATTGTAAATTCCTAGTAAAAGGTTTTAAAATAAGACCATAAAGAAATAATTTTTCATTAAAATATTTCTTTAAATACATGTTTTAAATCATGAAATTAGTTTTTCTCATAACATGTCATCATAATTTTCTTAAGTGATTCAGAATTTTATAGGATAACCTCATGCCCAAAATTACTAACCTTAAAAATAAATTACATTATAAAATATGCACTAAATTGAAAAAAAAAATGCTTGAAATTCCACTTATAAGTTAGATAATAATTTCACTTAATTATGTTTTCCATGGTAGGTGCACAGATGCAATTTTTAACGTGAAATGTTACTTGTTTATATTTTAATAGAAAATGATATAAAAACACATATATGAAAACCATGAAATGATAGATATTTTCTTATAATTTTTCTATGTATTGGAAATGAACAATTATTCCATCTTAATAAATGATATACATAATTATAAAACATAATTCCATGTTCACTTGAAAGTGTATAACTGATTAATACATGTTCATAAAAGAATAATTCTTAACCATGGTTATTGTACTAGTAAAATAATCACATGTACATTCACTTGTTAGATTGATAATGAGGGATTTCATAATGATGGACATAATAACCACATCGTCAAGGCCTTATTCCAAGACAATTAATAACCATTTTGTGAAGGTCTTGTGTTAATACCATAGTTTGTCTCAGGAGATGTTCTGGATCTATCTTTGTAATGGGTTCCTCCTTTTTCCCAGCATTAAAAAGGATTTCTTTCAATTTAAATAATTGGGGGTTTCCTCTCAAAAAAAATAAATCACATAATAAAAGAATAAATTCATGTTTATTTGAAATATCAATAAATAGGAATATTCCTTTGAAGTATTAACACGAAATAAAATTAAAACATAAACACACACACACACACAAATCTATATATACCACTCACATGTAATAATATGATCTTTCTGAAATATTTTTTTAATTATAAAAATAATTATACAAATTGTCTAAAGATTCAGAACAACTACATACAAAAAAATTAATAGAATTTTCAAAATGTTAAAAACATGTTTGATTTTAATTTCAAGAAACTAACAATCAAAAACTCAAAAAATAATTTTCCTTAAGAAAAACCAAAAAGCATAGTCTATAAATTGAAATAAATAAACAAATAAAACATACATTACAAATAAATAAATAATAAATTTCCATCAAGAGTAAATAACCAACCAGATATAAATCAACCTTACAAAGTAATAAATAAAAATCTAATATAATTATTTATATAATATTGAAACTAAAGTATATTTTCCTTACTAAAAATAATGCTTGATATAAAAATGAATAGAAAGATAGTCTATTTTTAATTTGATATATTATAGCTTCAAAAAAACATAAACTATAGAATATTCCTAACAAAAATATAAAATTAAAACATTTAAATTATTAAAATCTTAATAATAAAATATACAATCTCTCTTAAATGAAATGATGGAACAAATATAATGAATTATATTGATGCAAACCCCCTTTTCTAGTCTCCAAATTGGTTTCCCCAAAATTAAATTTACACAATAGTTCAAATATATTTTATAACCATTGTCTCAAAAGAGGTTTTCTTGTAGTGCAAGAATGTACATAGACTGAAGTGTAAATTTGACTAAAATATATTACTGTATACACACACGACCATCACAATATAATTGATAGAAAAAATTTGATAATAGAAAAAATAGGGAAAATTGAGTTAATCAATGTAGACCAAACTATTCATAATCCAAAAGTAGATCACAAAACAGCAATATGTCCGTAGAAAATTTTAGCGACAACGATTGTGGTATTGAAAAATCAAAAAAAAAATTAATTTTTCTATCGAGGTGAAGATGATCGATACCTCGAAACAAAATGAAAACACTACCTATCAATGATTCTAACATGTTAACTACCTTATAAAGATTTTAAGACCTGTAATAAGAGAAAATATATTTTTTCTATGGTTTAACATTGTACATGGTTAGTCTTATGGTTGGTGGTGTCCAAAAATATATTCGGCCTTTCTGTATTGGGTTTAGTTTCTTTTTTTTGTTATGTTTTGTTATATTTGTATTCTAGATGATATTTTTATTCTTAAATGATTGATTATTTTCTGTGTATGTTGTGTAATCTATTATGGCTATTTGATCCCATTTTTTTGTTGGGATAGATCATTTACATTTTGACATATTTGATATTCGATGTTTTTCGCCAACCCGAGAGGATGGTGAATACCTCTTGGGCCTTGTTGCAGGCCCGATCATGTGACCATTTTAGACTATTATCATGATTTCTTCATGACTAAATTGTACTAGAGTATTACTTTTTATTTATAGTTAAGGAATATTGGATATTAGGACTATCCTGAATGTTGAGGTACATATAGGAAGGGCGTCATGAACTCTTTCTCAATATAATCCTTGATTTTCACAGGGTAGTCGGGGTCTTGTTACTTTCTTTTAGTTTTGGGTTTGTGGATGCCGAATAAAAATGGTGGTGAATCATTTTTTCATGATGAGATTGCATGGAATACTGAACCATGTGTTTCCCAATTTGATGGTTTAATATCATTATAGTGGTTAGTGATTTCATGGGTCATGGATCACTAAACCATGTGTCCCAGCATTTCAAAGACAACAATTAACAATTTCTGGTGTTCTGGTGTGAGTTATATGTTTTCATTGTTTGGGGTACTGTGGGATAAATTTGAAATGAAAATGGATTTTTGGGAAAATTTTATGCAAAAGGGATGATTATTTTTGGGTTTGGTTTTTATTAAAATGTGGGTGTTGGTGATTTGGAAAGGTGTCCTTAGTGTGAATGGGTTTTTGAATTTAAAATGGAAATGATGGTTTTGAAAGTGGATTTTGGTTTCAGTTTGTGATTTTTTTATGAGTTGAGGTTTTTATTTAAGATGAATATTTTTGTTATATTTAGAGTAGGGGTTTATTTTGGTTTTTTTGTTTTATTGTTATTTAGAGTACACTAACTAGAAATTCCCCAAAGGTTTCCGGTGGGCCTCATCCAGCTTTTGGCCCTGCCAAGACTCCTAGATGAGTGTTGGGTTCCTGTTATTTATAACTATTACCTATATAATGTTGTGATTAGGGTACATTAGAAATAATATAGTGGCATGGGAAAGTAATAAGTATTTTTAGGTCATTGTGAAATCTTGAAGCTGTGTGGTCCAAAAGTTCATAGTTCCTTTGATGATTTGTGTTCGGTGTGGTTGAACGTGATCATTGCACAATATTTGTATGTTATTATTTATTTATACATTTTAAAGACCAATTTTAGATTATAGTTCATCCATTAGGTTGTGTGGGTGAAGAAAGTGGAATAGTATTTGGGTGTTCAACGTGAACAAATTTCAGTCAAGTCCAATGTTTAAAAGTTTAAAGATTCACTTTCATTTTTTCTAGAGTTGGTGCCGAGGGATTTGATGATTATTGATATATTTCTTTGGGTTATTCATACATAGATCTAGGATACAATTCTCATGTCTGGTGAATTTGATTTTATGAAGATGGTGGATGAGTCATTTCTAGTTTAGTTGGTTCCCAAGGTGTAGTTGGTGGTAGTTGGTTCCCATGAAGGGTCCCCATAAGGTGAGAGGTTTATACTAGAGGAACATGTTCTTGAGGGGTATTCCTTGTTTTTATAGCATATAGGTCATCATTCCAATTTATCATGTGATTCTCCTATGGTCATTTCTTGCAATAAATTTTTTCATGCCTTAATCCTTTTATGCCTTGTTATTGATGTGGTCTTTTGGGTCCCTTGGAGAAGTTATGTAACTAGTTTTTCTAGAAGAAGACGTCTCGGCCAGATGTGGTTAGTGCCTAACTATGGGGAAGTGGATGATTTAGACATCAATACCCCATCTATAGGTGTCTAAGTGAATATTTCATGCATTCTAGAATTGTTGGGGATATGGACAACCGTGGACTAGTTGTTCCCCAATGTTGGTGTAGAGATAGATCCAATACCTCTGTATTGGTACATTTATATTTAAAGGTTCAATTTTTCTTACAAAATTATTAGTTTTATCTACTTATTTTTATATGATTATATTTGTAAAAATAGGTTTTTTGGGTTATGTTCTCTTGTTGGATTGGTGGTGGTGATTTATAGATGTGAATCTTGATATGGCTATCTCTATTGGGTTGTTATCCCTTTTTTGTGGTTAATATTGTGTTTTAGGTTGTGTTTAACTAAAATATTCAAGGATATTATGGAATTTCACTAATTTTGTTCCAAATAACATCTTTGTTTGGGGATCCACTTGTGGAGACCCTTAGTTTCGGGGGTTTTGGTCTATGTAAGGATTGTTCAAACCATGTTGAGAGTTATTGATATTAATGGTGGAATGTGATCTTGAGTTTCTTATGGTGGGTATACCATTCCACCCCCATGGGTTTACTTGTTATTATATTATCTATAATTGGTCGGGTGTGACTTCATGAGTGAATGGTAACATAATGGACCATTTATTCATTTCATGTCATTTATTTTTGTGCTTGAGATTTGATTCTCATGTGGTTGGGTAAATTTTTTGGGGTGGAATATTTTTGTGGTAGAGATAATATTCACACACTTCCCATGATTTTTATTTTATTTTCTTCTTTTCATGGGTCTGGTTTTTTTTGAGGTTCAAGTCATGTTATTTGAGAGAATTTTTGAGATTCAAAGGTTTTTTGGGTGGGTTTTGGACCTAAAAAAGTTATGATCATGGTTGGGATCAAAATTTGTAAGGCCCAGTAGGAACAACGCTCCCTTTCATGGGTGAAGTGTGGCTTTCCCACAATTTGATGAAACCGTGAACTGATAATGCGTAATGGAGTTTTAATTTCATAGACTTTAGTTGCACGGTCAGTGCATAGTTTTCCCATACTATGTGGCAAACCTATTCATGTTACTATATCTCTCCTAAAGGGTGGGAATCATTTAATCAAGGTTTGGAAAATCATGATTCAAGACCATACGAGTTTACTAGGTGTTTTAAAATAAATAAATAATTATCCAACCCTCCCCTATTTTCACCCAAATTTTGATCCCTCCTCCCCTTGGATAGTTTTTCATACATGAGAGGTGTCCCAAACCCCTACATTGCCTCTCCTCCATAAATAGATTTTTCTCCATGATATTTTTGTGATTTTACTTTGGGTTATAGGTGATTTTTCTTATCTTATAGTTTTCCTCTAAGTCTATCTTATTCTTCTTGGGTTGGTTCCCTGTTGGTTGAACCCTTGAATGAGGGCTGGATCATGTGGGTTGTTTTAATTGATGTTAGGGTGGGAGGATCTTTTCTTTGGATTAGTTCATCTTTATTATAGAGTATTATTGCATCTGAAAGTCCTTAAGGTGGATTTTTTCATTATTTTCTTTTTTTGTACATACCATTGATTTCTATGATATCCTAATTTGATTAAAAAATGTGTATATCATTTTTCTGGGGTGTTAGCTTGGATTTTTTTGGAGTTTTATAAAATAAATTTAATTAATAATGGGTTTCAAATTTTTTTTCCTATTTATACATATATACATGTGTGAAATATGGGTGATTAAAAGATAATTGGTATCATAAAAAAAATTTGGGTACTTTTGGATTGTGTCTGGCCTTGGTTGGGTTTTGGTGTTTGGTATATTTTGATTCTATTATTAGTGTGTGATTATTGGTTGTTTTACTAGTTCAATAATTTGTGATAATTTATGAGGAAATTAATTTAATTTTTTAGTTATTTTTTGGAATTTTTATATATGGTCAATTAGATGTTTGCATATGCATGTGTGTATGGGGTGAAAACATGAATATTCACACAAATGATAATGAAATCGATAGTAATAATGTCCAACTTAGACCTTAATTTTCAAAACACACCACCCATATTACTTTTTCTGTTACATAATACCTTCTTCTAAAATGGTTATTCAAAATTATCCATTGTTCTTAAATGGGGTTGAATTGAACACAAGTGTGGTTTTAAATGTGATAAATAAATTTTAGGTTGTTTGGCATCTTGAGGTGTGGTTTGGTTTCTATGTGACCTACAATCCCATTTAGAACCATTCTAGCTTGTATTGTGTTTTCATATAAATTTTGGAAATGATATTGTAAATGGAATTTGATCTGGAAATGTAAGTCATGGTTGTAATTTTATGATGTATTGGAAAATGGTTTGAAAACTATTGTATTATGAAGGCTCTGTTAGAACATTTGTATAAAAAAATGTGTAATGGGAACTGATATGGAAGTCCCTCTATGGGGAAAGTCATCTCATTAGTGGTGTTGGTTTTTTTCTAGGAAATCATGGAGGCATGTTTTTATTTGTTTATACCTCACTTGTGACGATATCATTATTCTCCATGTACTATTATTACGGTATTCCAAGGATCATCTAGTGGGTCGAGTGACCGATTCTTATCAACCCCGAATAGAATGTTTGGAACCCATGGATATTCTAAGATTCCATGTGGGATGATCCATTTTTAAGGCTATATTAGAGGATCTAGGTGGATAATGAATACGTATTTTCACCACATACTGGTAAGTGAGTCCGACCTGAGTACATAAAATGATTTCTTTAAGATATAATTAAAAAATGTCTATTATTATCTAACTATACATTCTATTTATTTTTATTTCACTTGGTCTGTTGGTTTACTATTATCTTTCTACAAGTAATTGAAATGATTATTTTATTTATATAACCTCTCTTTGGTCTCTTTTTACAGTTTCTCACATTGGTTTTGGTTTTGTAAAATAGGATAGAAAATTCTTTTAAAAAGGAATGTTTTTTTGGTTCATTAAAATGATAAAAACCACTATGTTTTATTGTTTTTTCATACTAATATTTAAGGAATATTTATGGAAAATAAATGTATTGACTCTATGTTGATTGCTTACTGAGCTATTTATGCTCACGTCGTACTTATACCTCTAGGTGTTGCTAGACCATATCTATTTTATAGGTTTAAGTATCTAGTTTAGTTTTCCTTAATATCTAATTGGTCTTATGGTTGGTGGTGACCTTAATACCACATAATGATCTGGTATTTTCAATTTGGTTTTAGTTTAGTTATTTAGTTGTTATTTTGTTCAGTAATAGTTGAATTCTGAATCTCTTTTGTATTCATAAAATTCTATGTTAGGTGTAGTTTATGTTTTATACATTATATTGGTTTTTGATCCTGGTTATTTATACATATAAATAAGTACCACTATGATATACATAATTTTCATCACCACTCATAAGTTCTGGATGATCATAAATACCTCTCATGCCTTATTACATAGAGGACTAGGTGATATGTTCTAGGTCATCCCGAGTTGGTTCTCAACATGTAGTTCTGAAATAGGGCCCTTGAAATGATACACATCATATACTGGTGGATTTATTTTTCATTGGAAGAGTGAACCATGATATTATGGTCATTTAGGGATCTCTAATTTAGAATAATCTATCATAAAGTTAAGGTATTTTTCTAGGTTCTATTTTACTATATAGATATAATATTCAACTCTTTATCCAATTTACGGATAAGGTGGAATGTTCCACATAAATTTTCACATTTATAGATCATATATATTGAATTTATTATTCATATGTTCTACTATAACAAGTTTACCATCTTGAGATATTTACAAAAGGGTTCCTAGTTAATCGTCACAAAATAAGGATTCTCGTATGTTTCATAATGTAATGTGACTAGGATGTAGGGTTATATAGTTTATGTATATGTGTTCAAGAATATGGATGATATATAATATAAATTCATACTTTTAGAATGTATTATTTCGAATGAAATATGAAATGTATTTCTTGTGAAAACAATATTTAGTTTGTGGAATACTTCATTTCTATACCATTATGACAAAGATTTAAAATACGTTGGAATAGAAACTGTGTACGAGATAATTTTCTTCCAAATATGGTTCTAGATTTGGAGCATTATTCCCTAGTATTATCTAGGTTCTCAGAACCAATAATGGATCTACTTTCATGAATGATTGAAAGAGAAAAATCTTATTTAAGGCCAATGAAAAATGATTCTGATGGACATAAATGTTGTGAAATATTTGAAACTATCATTGAGTTATTTTTTCCATCAATGTGGTTATTCAATTGTTTATCATGGAACAGTTGACAATAGAAAAAAAATTGGAGTATGTGATACTATATTTTTATGGGTATCACTACCAATGTTCTATAGACAATAGAATATAGGGATGTTTGTGTGTCAGTGTGGGTCATGGTTAATAGGACCACAAGGCATGTAAGAGTTTTCTTTAAAAAAATTCTTTCCCTTATAGTATATTTTCTATAGAATATTTTATGTATTCTTATAGAAATCCATTATTTAACCATTTTCCACTTCATGATAGGTATATGAATGGTGGGACATTGTTTTAATTGTGATATAGAAATATTAATATCAAATAATAGAATTTTCTAACATTATCCACCAATATTTGTTTTAGGAAACCTAATATTGTGCTGATAATGGAATTCATGATATTGGTAATTTTTTTATCGATCATTCCTTGATGGGTATGGGCATAGAAAATTTGGATTATATTTCAGTAGTAGTGATAATTTCCATGAAATAATTGACTCTTTCCAGAGTGATATTGTCCCATAACTTCACTTCCCTATATGAAAAAATCAATGTTTATTTTGTGTTATGGGACAAAAATCAAGGTTGAAGGATGAATTTATAATGTAATTGATAAGCTTTAAACATATAAGTAAAATCAATAAATTCATGTATTAGTGTAGTCTTTTAATAACCAATCCATTTAATTTTGTGGGAAACTTGGGTTCTAGACTGATGAGAACCTCTAGAGGTTAAAATAGTTTACATTAATTTGTTGTTCTCCCCTTATGTTTTTAATATTAGGATCACTAAATGAAAGCCACAATTATTGAAAACATTTTTATCATTCTTCCCAACATGAATGGTTATGTTTTCTACTCAACATCATATAAATTCTATTTTAGCTTGATCTAATTAGTGGGTTCCATTTTGGAGGTAGTAAATCATGGTGCTAATTAATCTAATGATTGATGTCATATCATCATGTATTTAGTCCACAAAAATCTAATTATTCAATTTAATGTTATAGATACTGATATGGGAAGCCACCCTTCTGTATCAGATAAATAAGACTCTCTCATAATAGATATGACCATACATTCTCATGGTTTCTTTCACAAGTTTGGCTCGATGAGGATTATCTGAACAGAAAATTTGATTCTGGGAAGGATTGAAGGGTAATTATTCAATCAGTCACATCACATAAGTGATTATAGGGATAAATTATTCTTAATTTATGAATTAATTTTCTATTTGTGTATATAATCAATAGATCTACCAAATTTTTAAAACAAACTTTGGTACATGTTAACGAGTAATGTTGATTTTTATTATTATGGGAGACAAAAAAATACCATATAAAAACTAGGTTAACATCCCACATTCCAATATTTTCATAGGAATAAATCATTAGGACACGTAAAAATACATCTCCTTTGTTTAGGTTGTTTCATTATTATAAATAAAATGTTCATATGATAGATGAGTGCTTACTAGAATTTATTAGAGACTATGATAGTCCTTGAGGAAATATTAGTGTTCATAGACATAGATTTTATTCAATGATAAAAATTGGATGTCATAATATTATATGATGATGGCCCATTAGGGAAAATTTCCATTCAATATTAGGAGGCTGAGAATATTATTGAGCTAGTATGTATGAGTTACTAGGTGGACATCATGCTGTTATATGCAGTGACTCAGTTATTATAAAATGAAGATGAGTGAAAGGATGTGGTTATCAATATTTTAATATCTAGACAAATAATATTGTGTTTGTTAAATGAAGTAGTTGATGAAATTTTCATTTTCATTGTTATTAATCTACAAAAGAAGATTCCTGATCAATCTCTCTATGGAATCCCCATACATTACGAATGGTTTCCATTGTATTGGATAATAATATTTCTTGAATTTATCAAAGGATTCCAAGAACACTTACTCCAAATGATATGAGACATTATTTTTAGAAAACATAGTTAAATAGGGGTTTTCCATCCATGTTATCTATGAAAGACATGATATTAGTAAGGCTTCCCTATACACCACTCATGTTATTGAGGTTTAAAGATGGAGGTATTGTGAGGATAATTATATTCACTATTGGGAAAACCTCAATTTCATGATGGTGGACCTTAAATCCATGATTTTTTATCACATTACCCCCAAATAACACATCATAATGGCAATATCCAAACATCAATTTTGTATCACCCCAAGCTTCCATGGTACGTTTCCTTTTGAATAATGAAATGGCGTGCATTTTATGCAACTTCGAGATTCAAACACACCACAACCAATCAAACTAGCCGTTATGAATAGTAATACATACTTTTTGAAATTTTATAAATTCTATCTCTCAAAATGGACTTAATTTTTGGATTCGTAATATCTAAATTAGCCTAGGGTGAAATTTTGGTACTTTTCGGATAACTATCATGTTTTGATGAAAAGTGAAAATTACTAAATTTTAATTAAAAACAACTTTTTTAGTCAAAATAATTAACAATGATAAATTATGAATTTGAGTGGTTTTAAAGTATATTTAAAATATATTATTACCATGTAATACAATGTGTGTCATTGAACATAATTTCACATTTAAACCAGTTATAAACAAGTTCCAATCTTTTGATAGTTATTATCTCTTAAAAACATGCTTTTGGTTTTAACAACGGTAATTAATTTTAAATTAATTTATGCCACTTCTGTGTTTTAAATTTGGAAAAATGGATTCCATTTTTGGATTCAGGATGTTCAAATTTTGTAAATAGGTAACTTTTATTTTTAGACATTTTGGATAATTACTTCTGTAAATATTTTATTTACCGTGGTTAAAGGTTAAATCTGGTAAACAAGGGTTAAAAAATTATATTATAATAATACTAAATTACCCAAAAACGTGTCTTAAACCTATTGGTTGATACATGGTCGACCATGTGCATCTTTGGGTCTATTTTAGGACCCCATGGATCCACTTGTAAGTGATAGGGACACTTTATTTTAATTAAGTTAATATGAATAAAAAAATGACACAAGCATATATCTTTTAGAAAAACAATTGTTACATAAGGTTATATATTTTTTATTTTAGAAAATAAATATTCATTATAAAGATAAAAATATTTCCTACATAATTATATTTTATTTATAATATTTATACAATAAATAATTTAATTTATTTATGACACAATGGTGATGCACTAATTTCTATAATAGTGAAAAATTAGAATAATTGATAATATAAATACCCAAATAAATAAAATATTAGACTTTATTTGAATTAAACTAAATTTATAGGTTTATATGACATATTATAATTGATATAATTAACTTTTTTCGAAATAATCATTCTTTTATGAGTTTTAAAAAATCATCTATTGAATAGTCTCAAAATTGACAAAAAAGAGTTTCTAAAACAATAATTATATTATTAATTGATATTAACTTCCTAAAAATATATGGATCGGTCAAAAAACTTATATCATGATAAGTATATCATTAATGGACCACTTGGTGGTCGCATTGATGTATATAGTATGTTTATTAACTATATAATATAAAAATACAAAGTGACATGGTAAATGTCAAACTAATTAACTAAGAGTTAAAACTAAAAGATAAGGTTAATATAGGAACCTAAACCTATCTAAATTCTATTGGTTTAATGTTTTTGTGACCTATCCCCACCTTAACCTTTGATTAATCATCTTTGGAGCCATTATAATCCTAATATGAATTTATTATAAATTAATATTTCTAGCTTTTCCAAAGGTGCCCCTAACCCCTCTTATAAAAGGGCACTCCTCCTTCTCATTTATTCACACCTTCAAACCCTTTTGGTTCGGACAAAACCTGCCCAAATACTCTCTAAACATCCCTCAATACAACATAAAGGCCTTATTTTGATCAGAAATCCATCCTATGGACCCCTTTTGGTCAAATCAAAAGGAAGAACCCGAAGAAGAGGTAATGTTTTCACCACCTCTTTTCAATTTCCTTTCTTCTTCCACTTATTCTTTCTTTGTTATTTCCATACTAAAATAATAATTCCAGTATCATATATATATTGTGATGTTATTATAAATATGGTACAACCATATTCATTATTCCATCCACCCTTTGAATAACATGCCGCCATACGTGCATAAGTACGGCTTACCATCTCCATGTCGTGGTGTAATTGTTATTCAATATATTATTATTTGGGTGGGTATAATAATGATGTAAAACTCATTTAAATAATAAATATAATATGAAAATGATTTTTTATATATGATATACCATCCAATTATATATTATTTTAATATCAAAAGAATGATATTGTCGCTCGTGCGTACGTATGGACTACCGTCTCCACGAATGCGATGAGATTCATTCTCCATCATATGAATTCATATATAATTATCATTTTATGTTTTAAAAATAATTTTTAATATCTTTATATCATTATGGATATGAATAATATACAACCTATCCATGAAAAAATGGATTATGTAACAAAAAATATAAAAGAAAACAAGTAAGTTAACACCCGAAAAGACGACAATTCTAAGATATTATTAACAAAGCAATGTTAAAAGATCATATATTATATCATATTAATGTATATGATTCATGAATAATTTAATAAAAATAATTTCAACATTATACAGGAGGTTGACCTACCCCCAACCAAAAAATAGTACAATGTATGGGATTTTCTTATCTCACTTTCAATTCATTGAGATTTCCATTTTCGCCACTAATTTATTGAAAGTGGTATATTGTGTACTTCCATTTGATATTTATTATCATTATTCTCTTTATATTCATGTTATTATGTAAATCATATGGTGGTTATTAACTTTTGGTCATATGACTCAGTTGAATACAACGTGGTAAGGGGTTTCTTATCTCACTTTTAATTCCGTGAGAATTCCATTATTCACCACTTATTTAATGCATGTGGTGTTTGTACTGCACATGATTGTATTAATTTTGTAATATAATTTAATTTATGGATATTTACATCGTCATTTTTTTATCCTTCTTTCATGGGTGTATGTTTTGTATGTTACCAAATCGATAAGGGAATTTGAAATTTCAATTTCCACTCATTCGGCTTTACGCATAATTCATTGATTATTTTACTCCAAGACTATGTGTGGAATCACTATTCATTTGATTATGTCATAATTTTCACTCCCCTTTCTGTGGATATACTTTTCATACACATAATCATCCCATTGATAAATTCTCAAGTCATTGGTATGAACTTGAGAAGAGTAATTTTTACTAAATCTCGATTTGTTGAGATAACCATCCAATTCATTGGTGTTATTTTTATAAGAATATGTTTGAATGTCCTTTTATTGTTTTACAATGATTATCCAATCATATTTAGTGTATTTATATTTGTCACACATAATTATGTCATTGATTTATCCATAACCTAAGGATACGACCTTTATAAGAGATTTCATCTCAATTTAAATTCCATTGAGAGTTCTTTGTTGTTATACAACAAATCACTTTTATGTGGTGTATATAATGTAGACATAGTATATAATGAATTCCTTTATTCTCATGGTATTAAAATGTTTTTATTACCTCAATTATTTTTATTCAAGTGTCTCTATTTTGGTTAGAAACTCTAACTAAAATACCATTTTTTTAAATGTTTTAAAGACTTATTTTTCTAAATCTTTCTCATTAATATCCATGTTTGAAAAAAATGGTTTTATGGATTTATTTATATGGACATTTAAGTTATAAAATTAAAACTCCTTTTAAAAGTTTCAAAGTGGTATGGGACACTTTGATTCAAAAATCTATTTTTTAATGGCTTCTTGACAAATAGTGGGACTTTTCAATGATTTCAAGAAAAAGGGGGATATTTCTCTCAAATAGTTTTGATGATTATTTTCATCTATGTCAACATCCTTAATTATTGTTGATTGAGGTTAATGTGATACAATAAAATACTCCATATTGTATCAAATGAGTTATGTTTGACTGTGGATGTACTATTTTTATACCATTCATGGTTTGTGGTTAAAGTATTGACATTTCGTATGCTAGTTTTAATACGAATGTTTATGTTATGTTTTAACCTATTCATATGACGAATGAATTAGACTTAATAAGTGATTGGTGGAGCGCGATATAGCTCCTCGATGCATCGATAGGTCTCATGAGACAAAATAGTTTCTTGGCACAAGGCCTTGACAAAATCGTATTTGTAGTCTTAGCATGAGGCCTTGGATATGTGGTTATGATAGTCTGGCATTATGCATTCCATCATTATGAAAGTGGTTATTGATATTTCATGTGATCATTCGACTAGTATAATATCCATTTGAATAATTAAATGACATTATTTCATTTTATCTTTTCCATACTATGCGGAAGTTCAAGTTTAAAATGATTTTGTTTTAGTTATAAATTCTTTATCTTTGAAAGCCTCTGCTATATTGTTATCCTTACTGAGCATCTGATCTCACCCCTTTAAATGTTTTATTTTCCCCATGATTAAGAAGAACTAATTTATGAATGGCCTGTAGGAATAGTATGAGGGGATATGAAGACAAGATGTTGTTGTAGTTTTTTTACCTTATGATGAAATGTAAGACTTTTGAATATATCTAGTGTTTCCAAGACTACTAAACTAATCGGTCTTTCGAGACTTGATCCTTTGTGATCATGCCAATGTTATGTAATAATTCACCGACTCTAGGTATCTAGGGTCGGGGCGTTACAGTTGGTATCAGAGGAAGTTTAGTACAAACCATGGGAGCTAGATTTAGATAAAATCCGATTAGAGCACATAGAACTAAGATTAACATTGAGGATTAGTATAGAATAACTTCCTAGAATTTTGGTATTGTATAGATTTTGTGATTTGTCCGAGTAATACATCCCTGTCTGGATACGAGCAGGTAGAGGCGGCTCTGGCACAGATGTACCTAGGGGTAAAACCCGAAAACACCGCTTTGATCTAGACTCGAATGGGAACTGGTGCACGACAATGGGCCTTGCTGCACTCTTGGTTACGACACTCCCAAGGGATATGTTTTGGTAAATTCAAAAGATTAGTATGAACCATTATTAAGGGAATAAATTAAATGCCCCTAAGAATATATGTCAGAAAATAGATAGCGGACAACCTAAATTTTTACATAGGGTACCCCAAGTTAGGATATATTGTTCAATTACAAGATTATCATATTATGTCTATTTTTTACATTCTTATTAGATACGTATTCAAAAACACTAATTGTATTTTATTTTTGTTTGTTGAAACATGGAGGGAGCACGATTACGAACAACTCTTCTCTCTCTTCCTAAAGAACTACTTACAATTATTATCCAGAAGTCATGCGCAGACGATGTTGAAACTTTTTCAAATGTCCAAGTTACATGCAAACAACTTTATGAGACATACAATACCTCTATCATTGCACGATTATTTCATGGATAAAGTTCCGACTATGGGATAATGTTGTGCTCTCAACATTCTTACCACGCTAAGCATGGGAAGTAACATCATGGTCTTTTCAAATTATTCACTTTATCTCAAAATTACGATGCACTAAATGATTTTCTAGATGATGCATAAGAGGGAGTCCTTCAAGCAGCCTATATGTATCAAATTATATATTTATGTCTTTTGGGATATATGGAATCTAATTTATCAAAACCTTATTTTTGAAATATTTGAAGATGAATCAGTGAGATGTTTTCTAAAAAAACATGTTAAAGACGATGTCTCAAAATTATATATAAGAAATGCCTATTTTTTATGATGCATCGATGCTTCCATCGATATAATCCAAGATGGATGAGGAGTTTTCGGTAAAGGAAGTATATGATATTGAAAAATTCATGAGGTACCATTTTGACACATGAACACATTATACCAAAATGAAAATCCGCCTAGTCTCTCCAATGTTGATGTTGTGATCCACATATCTATAGTGACAAAATACATGCCTGACACAACACATGTACTCACCTATGAAGAATTAGAACTGGAACCTGATCTATCTTATTGTGGAGAGCCTATCAGAATTGTTCATACCAAAGATCAAGTGTTGAGAAACCGGATGACTCGTCTAGTAAATGGTCTATGGAGAAATCATAAAATGGAAGAGGCAATGTGGGAACCCAAGGAACATATGATGAAGAACCTATGTGGAAATAAATGGATGGTGAAATGTTTAAAAGTGTTAGTGCTCTTTATTGATGGGATTACATTGGAATAATTTCCTCCTGTATTTGTAAAGCTGCAATTTATCATGTGAAAATGATATTTGTGGAATAATTATCTTTTCTGTTGGGGATATAGTTATAAATAGTCATTTGGTCTTATATGATCATTGGGTTTGAGGAAATTATAAGTTATTATAATTTGGGATGAAAATGACAGATTTGTGGTTAAATTATGTTATGGTAATTTTGAGGAATTTATCTCATTTTGGTAATGTTTTAAAAAATAGTTTTTGAAAAAGGACAACACACAGACTGTCTGACAACCTATCACGTCAGACAAAGTTGTGGGAATCAAACCCACAACCAAAGTGCGATTGAGATTTATCACCTACCACTGGACTACATGAAGTCCCTAGTTAGTGTGACTATTCTTTTTAGTTAAATGATTTTATTGATCAATAATAATTTGATTTGGGATCTTATGTCTTATCAAATGAATACCCTTAGTATAGGAAAATGATTTGGTGATTAAGTGATAAATGTTATTTTGGAAGTTGTTCTCTTTGTTGAGAACACTATATGCCAAAGGAAAATAGAGTAGTATGGGATTTAATTTGTGGAGTAAAGGTGGATTTTTATCTATGTTTTTAATGTGGATTTATAATGTTTTTGGTTATTTATGGAAATGATTGGGTTAATTACTTTTAAGTATTTGACTTTAAGAGTAATTAGTGTCATTTGGAGATATAATTTAATGTGGAAGACTACATTCTTAATAAGTTTTGGTTTTCAATATTAGTTTTTATTTTTTCGAAGGAGTTTAAGAAAAATTGATTATTGAATGGTATTTATTTAACTTTGGGGCATTATTGGTTTAATTTTGGAAATTAAGATTAGTGTTTATTTCTCTCAAGGAATATCCTTTCGGGGGATCATTGGATCTTGTACTAACCATTTTGGTTTTTATTAATCTCTAAAGACAATGGAAATATATTGTTTATCCTGCATGGATCATGTGATTCTATATAAGTTTACTCTAGCTCTTCCAGTATGGCCATGTCTTCTTGAATATTTTTCGTTTAAAAAAAATGAGTTAGTGGTGGAAATTTATGAAAGAATGAAACTCTAATTAAAATGTGAGTATATTACTTTATATTCTTAATCAATATCATAAATGAATTCTTCATCCTTATGTAATGTAACTTAAAAAAAAGATGTCTGTTTACTTTCCTACTAGGAGACTAATGTCCGTTTGTCCCAACATAGGTTTGTGGTTTTCTTGTTGTTAACTATCTCTTGATCATGATTTCTATCCCTCTCCATCAGAACATGACACACAGTTTGTCGTCCATATCCATGTTTTTTACATGGAATCCGATTATGGGTTATCTTGGGTGACCATTATACCTCTCTTTCTTTCTTTTAAAGTGATAGTTTTATTCACTCTTTTTCCGATGTAGGGCTTTCCATTATATTATCAAGCCAAATTTTAAAAAAAAAATTTGAGGACACATTTTATTGAAGGAGGGGATAATGTAACACCCCAAGATTCCATGGTATGTTTCCGTTTGTATAATGCAATGGCATGCATTGTATGCAACTTCGAGATTCTAACACACCACAACCAATCAAACAAGCCGTTATGAATAGTAATACCTACTTTTTAAAATTTTATAAATTATATCTCTCAAAATGGACATAATTTTTGGTTTCAGAATATCTAAATTAGCCTAGGGTGATATTTTGGTACTTTTCGGATAACTTTCATATTCTGATTAATAGTGAAAATTACTAAATTTTAATTAAAAACATCTTTTTTAGTCAAAATAAGTAATAATGATAAATTATGAATTTGAGTGGTTATAAAGTATATTTAGAATATATTTTGACCATGTAATTCAATTTTGGTCATTGAACATAATTTCACATTTAAACCAGACATAAACAAGTGCCAATCTTTTGATAGTTATTATCTCTTAAAAACATGCTTTTTGTTTTAACAACGGGAATTAATTTTAAATTAAATTCTGCTAATTATGTGTTTTAAATTTGGAAAAATGGATTCCATATTTGGATTCAGTATGTTCAAATTGTGAAAATAGGTAACTTTTAGTTTTATACATTTTGGATAATTAGTTCGGTAAATATTTTATTTACCATGGTTAAAAGGTAAATCAGGTAAACAATGGTTAAAAAATAATATTATAATAATATTAAATTAACCTAAAACGTTTCTTAAACCAATTGGTTGATACATGTTCGACCATGGGCATCTTTGGGTCGATTTTGGGACCCCATGGATCCACATGTAAGTGATAGGGACAATTTATTTTAATTACGTTAAAATGAATACTAAAATTACACAGGCATATATCTTTTGGAAAAAAATTATTACATAGGGTTATATATTTTGTATTTAGACAATAAAAATTCATTATAAATATATAAATATTTCCTACCTAATGATATTTTATTTATAATTTTTAGACATTAAATAATTTATTTTCTTTCTGACACAATGGTGATGCAGTAATTACCAAAATAGTGAAATATTAGAATAATTGATATTATAAATACCCAAATAAATATAATTTGAGACTTTTAATGAATTACACCAATTTTATAGGTTGATATGACTTATTAGGATTGATTTAATTAACTTTTTTAGAATTAATTAGTCTGTTATGAGTTTTACAAAAATCAACTATTGAATAGTGTCAAAATTGACATAAAAGAGGGTTTAAAACAAATATTATATTATTAATTGATATTAAATTCCTAAATATCTGAGGTTTGGCCAAGAGACTTATTTAATGATAGGTATATCATTAATGTATTACTTGGGGGTATCATGAATGTATATAGTATGTTTATTAACTATATAATATAAAAATACAAAGTGACATGGTAAATGTCAAACTAATTAACTAAGAGTTAAAACTAAACGATAAGGTTAACATAGTTTCTCAAACCTATATAAATTCTATTGGTTGAATGGTTTTCGACCTATACCCACCTTAACCTTTTAATAATATACTTTTGAGCCATTAGAAACCGAATATGAATTTATTATAAATTAATATTTCTAGCTTTTCCAAAGGTGCCCCTCACCCCTCTTATAAAACGACACTCCTCCTTCTCATTTCTTCACACCTTCAAAACAATTTGGTTAGGCCAACCCCTGCCCAAATACTCTCCAAACTTCCCTCACTACACCCTAGAGGCCTTATTTTGATCAGAAAGACATCTTAAAGAGCCCTTTTGATCATATCAAAAGGAAGAACCCGAAGAAGAGGTAATGTTTTCACCACCCCTTTTCAAGTTCCTTTCTTCTTTCACATATTCTTTCTTTGTTATTACCATTCTAAAATAATAACTCCAGTATCTTATATATACTGTGATGTTATTATAAATATGGTACAACCATATTCATTATTCCATCCACCCTTTGAATAACATGTCACCATACATGTGTACGTACGACTTACCGTCTCCACGTCGTGGTGTAATTGTTATTCAATATATTATTATTTGGGTGGGAATAATAAAAATGTGTAAATCATTTAAATAATAAAAAAACATTATAATGATTCTTTATATATGATATACCATCCAATTATATATTATTTTAATATCAAAAGAATGATATTGTCGCTCGTGCGTACGTACAGACTACCGTCTCAACGAACGCGATGAGATTCATTCTCCATCATATACATTCATGTATAATTATCATTTGATGATTTAAAAATAATTTTTAAGAACATTATATCATTCTGGATATGAATAAGATACAACCTATCCATGAAAAACATGACTTACGTAACAAAACATATAAAAGAAAATGACTAAGTTAACACCTGAAACGACGATAATTTGAAGATATTATTAACAAATCAATGTTAAAAGATCATATATGATATCATATTAATGTATATGATTCATGAATAATTTAATAAAAATTATTTCAACATTATACAGGAGGTTAACCTACCCATATCCAATGAAAAGTACAAGGTAAGGGATTTTCTTATCTCACATTCAATTCCGTGAGATTTCCATTGTTTGCCACTAATTTATTAAATGTGGTATATTGTTTACTGCCATTTGATATATATTATCATTATTCTCTTTATATTAATGTTATTATGTAAATAATTTGGTGGTTATTAACTTTTTGTCATACGACCCATTTGATTACAACGTGGTAAGGGGTTTCTTATCTAACTTTTAATTCCGTGAGAATTCCATTGTTCACCACTTATTTATTGCATGTGGTGTGTGTACTGCCCATGATTTTATTCATTGTGTAATATAATTTAATTTATGGATATATACTTCATCATTGTATTATCCTTCTTTCACGGGTGTATGTTTCATATGTTACCAAATTGATAAGGGAATTTGAA
The DNA here is from genome assembly GCA_963277665.1 of Viscum album. NCBI lineage: Eukaryota > Viridiplantae > Streptophyta > Magnoliopsida > Santalales > Viscaceae > Viscum > Viscum album. The sequence continues at coordinate 1,375,648,056 of OY728142.1, read as the reverse complement.
ATTTCAATATCCACTCATTCGGCTTTACGCATACTTCATTGATTATTTTACTCCAAGATTATGTGTGGAATCACTATTCATTTGATTATGTCATAATTTCCACTCCCCTTTATGTGTATATACTTTTTATACACGTAATCACCCCATTGTTAAATTCTCAAGTCATTTGTATGAACTTGATAAGAGTAATTTTTTCTCATTCTCGATTTGTTGAGATAAACATCCAATTCATTGGTTTTGTTTTTATAAGAATATGTGTGAATTTTCATTGATTGTTTTACACTAAATATCCAATCATATTTAGTGTATTCATATTTTTCACACATAATTATGTCGTTGATTTATCCTTAACCTACGGATACGACCTTTATGAGAGATTTCATCTCAATTTAAATTCCATTGAGACTTCTTTGTTGTTATACACCAAATCTCTTTTATGGGGTGTATATAATGTACTTTGACATAGTATATCGTGAATTCCTTAATTCTCATGATATAAAATTGATTTGATTACCTCAATTATTTGTATTCAAGTGTCTCTCTTTTGGTTAGAAACTCTAACTAAAATACAATTTTTTTAAATGTTTTAAAGACTTATTCTTCTAAATCTTTCACATTACTGTCCATGTTTGAAAAAAATGGTTTTAAGGATTTATTTATATGGACATTAAAGATATAAAATTAAAACTCCTTTTAAAAGTGTCAAAGTGGTATAGGACACATTGATTCAAAAATCTATTTTTAAATGGCTTCTTGAGAAATAGTGTGACTTTTAAATGATTTCATGAAAAAAGGGGATATTTCTCTCAAATAGTTTTGATGATTATTTTATTCTATTTCAACATCCTTAATTATTCTTGATTGAGGTTAATGTGATAGAATACAATATTCCATATTTTATCGAATGAGTTATGTCTGACTGTGGATGTGCAATTATTATACCATTCATGGTTTGTGGTTAAAGTATTGACATTTCGTATGCTAGTTTTAATACGAATGTTTATGTTATGTTTTAACCTGTTCATATGAGAATGATTTGGACATAATAAGTGACGGGTGGAGCTCGCTATAGCTCCTTGATGCATCGTTAGGTCTCATGAGACAAACTAGTGTCTTGGCACAAGGCCTGGACAAACTCTTATTTGTAGTCTTGGCACAAGGCCTTGGCTATGTGGTTATGATAATATGGAATTATGCATTCCATCATTATGAAAGTGGTTATTGATATTTCATGTGATCATTCGACTTGTAGAATATCCATGTGAATAATTAAATGGCATTATTTCATTTTATCTTTGCCATATTATGGTGAAGTTCATGTTTAAAAGGCTTTTGTTTTAGTTATAAATTGTTTATCTATGAAAGCCTCTGCTATATTTTTATCCTTACTGAGCATCTGAGCTCACCCATTTCAATGTTTTATTTTTCCCAGGATTATGAAGAAGTAATTTATGAATGACCTGCAGGGATATTATGAGGGGATATGAAGACAAGATGTTGTTGTAGTTATTTTACCTTATGATGTAATGTAAGACTTATGAATAAATATAGTGTTTCCAAGACTACTAAACTAATCGGCCTTTCGAGACATGATCCTTTGTGATAATGCCAATGTTATGTAAAAATGCACCGACTCTGGGTATCTAGGGTCGGGGCGTTATAAATTTTGTAAATTTCCATTGATTTATTGTTATTTTAAAAAATGTTATAAATCTACCAGAACATAACAAAATAACCATTAACAGAGAATTATTTGAATTTTCCCATGAAGGGATTAATGATGAGATAGATGGTGTATTGGTAATTGTCACCAACATTCATTAGACTGATGTCAATGACATTAAAATAGAATATCTATTGATGTGAGATAAAGGTGGTGGCTACATCATCTTCATGTTCCATCTTGATAGGATTTCACCCTGAGTACCAATCCACAACAAAAGGTTATGAAATCATAAGATTTTTTCAATTTGGAGTTTTATAATCTAAATTTGGAAATCATATTTGGAATAATAATGAAAGGGATCCCTAAAAACAACTAAAAACATGATATATCTATTGTGATTATAATGGGGATGGTATTGGATATCTATATCACATACTTCACCTCTAGGATGAGGTTGGAATTAATAAGTGTATCAATTTTGAATTGAACCATTTAAGAGTATGAAGAATGATTTATACAAAATGTCTACATGAAACCATGGTGATAATATGTATGACCCAAGTGGTGTGCGGACAAATCAAGGATCAATCCTATCCTTTATGTATCACTATAAGTGAAAAATTGACATTATATTTTTTGAATTAGACATATACCTATTTCTATTCTAATTTCATGGTTTTAGTTATCATTATAGGTCATGGGTAATCTTGTACTCCCAGAATATCCCACCCGAGCCTAGTAATAGTGGTGACGAATCCTTCCATGAATGCTTGAGGTGGGGTCTTTTAGGATATTTTCATTGTCATATATCTCCATAAAGAAAACTCTTCATTAAGACATGTAGATCATATGAAGAATATATTTTCCTAATAATGGATTAGAGGACACATATGGGATATAAGAGTAACACGGTGTATGTATAATAAATATAATCACATTAAGGATAATAAATTTTCATTATAATGTGATTAGGGTATGAATGTGTATAGAAATCATAGACAATAAAATATTCCAATGCGGAAATTATATAAATTTTTATTGGGATAGATAAATTAACTAATCCATATGGTCCATTGTTGTTGCTATATTTTTACAGAAACATTTTATCCATCTTGATCATCACTGTGTAAACATGGGCTACTAATTTTTTTAGTGTAATATTCCCTATATTTGTTGGATCTAAAACAATGAATATGATTATATATATTACACAATCAATGTTTATGAATCTCATGGGGGAGAGATAGGTAAATCCCAATCCATTGTAATCCTAAATTTACATGTCTCCCAATTATAAATGTTTCATTCCATCACTCTTATAGAAACACACCACAATATACGATGATTAAATAGATTCAAAATGTCTAGTATCTCCAAACAATATACCATCATTCCCATCAAATATTTTTTATGAATTGATGGAATTTTGGAAACACTACCAGGTGGATATGATTATAGGTATCCTAGTTATGATATAGTATTTTGTGTCCTTTTAGTTTACCAATATCCTAGGATTTGATATTTTACCCCCACATTAGTCATTGATATTTATCATTCTAGGGTAAATCTATCAACTCTTTTCATAAGGTTTAATTAAAATTTCTTTGTTTTAAAAAATTATCATTATACACAAAAAATAAAATGGGTTAGAGTATGATGATACTAATCATGAAGTAGTTTTCAACCAAATCCCATAAAATATTTACATTTTCAATCATTCATGAAACATACATGGGTGTGGTATATCTATTAGTATCTTTATATATACCATTATCTACGAACGAGTCTGTGTCATGAAATTTTAAAGGATTTTTTTCACTTGATAATCCTCGGTCATTATGAATTCCACCTAAAATAATTATGGACATAAAAGTCCCACAAGAATTTCATCCATGGTCTCCTTTTATAGATATATAGAGTCCAACTTTGAGAGATTTTATTTGATATATTATTACTATTTAAAAATTTAATATATATAGACCATATTTTTTCACGTAAAAATATGAGGTTTATATTTTTTAGGTTCATTCAGGGATATGAAACATGGTTTAATAGATATGTTTCATAGAATGAAGATTATTAAATATCTATTTTTTAAGGATTCATGAGATCTAGTCTACAAAATCTTCTTTTATAGTTGGAGATTTTAACACCCATTAGTTTGAAATCCCAAATAATTGTGTCCATATGATTCTTAGAGTGAATGAGGGTTTCTATATACTCCTTCTAAGATCGGGTACATTTCTATATGTGGGATTAAGTTTCATATATGGATTTAGTGATGTTGTGGCTAGGTAATTTTTGGAAACCATAGATCTGTATTCTCACATTCCCTTAGATTCTACAGCCCATTCCTCTGGCATCCAATTAATCAATTGGGAGACAATTTTTCCATGATTAATCTTCACCATATATTTTAACTTATATTTTAATGAAATTACCAATGATTAATAAAATTACTTTATCCAGTGATCATTCTATAAGTTTAGGAAGTTCTAGTGCACTGGTTATGAGGGAAAAAATCCATGAGTTTAAGGGTATGTTTTTGAGTTATATGGGTCACTTATTTCTACAACCTATTCTCTTTTTATGATTATATATTTCTCTCGGTGATGATTATAATGATTTTTTTAGTTTGGAGAAGGTGGTGTTGGAGCAACGATTAGTTTTTTTCTCACAATGGATTGATCCGGATTGACTACATTTGGATTCATCAGATTTTCCAACATTGGATCATTCTTAGTTCAAAATAAATTCTAGTAATATTATTCATCTTAATGGGTGGGGGAAACATGGGCCACATGTGCATGGGATTTCAATATTACAACTTTCATGGAGTCATCCATTCCTTGTTTAATGTGCCTAAATGAATATAAATCATGGATAGTGTGGCCAAACCAATAATGGAAGTCAAAAGTATAAAAAAAATAACAAAGGATGATATTGAAAATATAGAGACTTATGATTTTTATACCTATATATTACATATATTTAGATGAATATTAAAACTATTACCAAAAACAAACGAGGACCAAAATATTCTAGTGTATCTAGAGACAATGTACACAATCATCTATTTTTGTGAATGATCTTTAAAATTTCTCATAAGGATATCCCCATTTAGTAATATGTGCTGACATACCATACATGATTGATTTATAAATAAAAATTGGAAATGAATATGAAGAAATGGTGAGATTAGATACTTAGGATGTGGAATAATTGAAAATACATAACCATGAAAAGAGTATAAGGGTATGATAACATGATCTTAAAATTTTAAAACTATATCACTCTTATAAAATGTCATAATATTGAGTCCTAAAATAAATATTATTAGTTCATAATTCTAAAATAAAAAAAACATAATGATCCATTATATCATAAAATTAGCATACGAGATATATTTGGGGCGTACACATAAGAACATAAAATATTATTTCATGGATACCCACTAAGAGATTCATAACATATTAGGATTTTTCTACCCACCATTATGCATGCATTGATATTGGGATGACCTCCCATGTACCTTATTTTGGGATTATGATAACCACCCATTTACCCGGTTTTGGGTTTTGGACAACCACAAATGTACTATATGAGTTCATAAAACATTAATCATTACCCAATAAATTAAGGCAAGTTATATGTCCCATCCATAAGATAATAAAAATCATATATATGCGTTCCATAATTTCATTTTGAATTCATCATATCAAAACCACTAAAATGAAATGGATTTAATAAAAATTTTATAATATAATATCTTATGGAAAATAGACATGTTATAAAATCATTTAACAATTTCTTCATAGCATAACTGTAGAAAAAGAAGATGGATTCATTAGAATTTTATTATGTTTTAACCCATGAAAGAGAAGCAGGTCAGATAAACATCTTCTCAAGATAAACTATTCAAATAAATATCAATATTGTTATCCTTGGTTCATATTCCAATAAAAAACATGAGTTACATGAACATTTTCAATCTTAAATGGAAAATAATATTGAAGTTTAGTTTAAACATTTATTGAAGGAGTCATTATTCCATTAAAAATAAAATTTTAAAACAGGAAATTCCTTATTTTTTATATCAATTTATTTTTAAATAACTCTTAAAAATTATAATGGATTATTCAATTAAAATAATGGTCATGATTGTGTAATATAGAAATCATTATAGATACGTTAAAATAATTATTCTTTTCTTATTTTTTTGTAATATCTAAACAGACATTTTTTGGAAAAAGAGATGAAGATTCCATTAATTATTTTTATAAAAATTTATGTATTTGTAAAAATATAATTAAAAAACCATTTTAAAAATGTAAAAATCATTTTTTAAAATAATTTTTGAAAACATTAATTTAGAAGAAAAATGGTTCCCTATAGAAGTGAAAAATGAAAAAAAATTATTAAAAACATTTTATAAATTATATTAAGTAGAAATTATTCCAAAATTTGTAATATTAATTTAAAATTTCATGAATAAATATATATGAATATAATTAATTATATTTATTAATAAATATATCATAATAATTCACCATTGGAATCATAATCATAAATAATCATGATAAATGATAAGATTAAAACAAAAAAACATTACCACTATGGTAACATTGAATATTATTCATCAATAGAGAGATAGAATAATATGAAAAATTAAATCGCTATAATTTTGTGAAGAATAACAAAAATATACAATAATATGAAAAATATACATCACATAAAAAATATGTGATGAATAAGTCATTTGTCTCATAGAAGTAGGTAGTGAAATGGGAATCCAGAACCCCTTTAGTAATCATTTGAGTCATAATCCACATTAAATAATGAAATAAAACGAAATACTAAACATAATATAAAATTAGATATCAATGATATTAAATTTAATTTAGGCATTATATAATCCACACAAGGAAATTAGGGGTGAATTTTTATATGTCACCATAATAATAGTGGCTACAAATCCTCTACCGCTTGAGTATCAAATTCCATCATACTCAATGGATCATACTGTAAAATAAATATATGTTTATTGAAAATATATTACAGAATAAAAATTAAATATATAATACCATATATGATTTACTTATGTAATTTTATTAATAATTTGATTACATTCCAGGTTAAATTCATGCTTCAGGTAATGACATCATTGTTTTTCGTATATGTTGTTATTTTCTATTTTTATTCCTTTTACTATAATCATGGTTCCATCATATCATGATAAATAATCACATATAATTATAATATTTATACATTAATTAAACTCTAAATATGCATCATGAATTATTTTCATGATAAATGATGTACATTACGATCATAGAGAAGGTATGTCGTACGTATACATAAGAAACATTTCTATTATTCAATAATCATTATAGAGAAGAGGTAATTAATATTGTTCCATTATGGAAGGATAATAATATAATAAAAAATAAATATTTTTTTAAATATATTAATTAATTTTATACATGTGGTTTGGTGATGAAAATGGAGTCACATCACTTTATGAAGGAAGTATTCCATGCTTAGATGAATGTCTTTATCAACATTCAGTGAGTGAAACATTTTGATAAAAATGATAATAATAATTTTAAGATTGATAAAAATTTCATGAATATAAAAATTATATCATCTATATAAAATATATTAATTAATTATTTACTTATTATCTTCCATTCAATGTAGTAGTGAATACCAATAACATCACTCTTCAAGGCATTAGTCCCCCATACACACGAGCGATGTTATCATATCCCCTACAAAATTGAATTATAAAAATTATGATATAATATAATGAATAAATAGGTGTAACGACATGAAGTTTTTAAATGGAAATTACCTTCTTATATTTATGTCATAAAATCACATGAAAACACAGCATAATGATAACTGACCTTTAAACATATGTGTTTTCAATTATGTGTTTGGAATTTTGAAAATCAGGCATACACAGTTGTGTTAAAGATGTTTTTTGGAGTCTAGTAAATCAAAAATAATTTTTTGTGAATATTAATCTACCCTAATGAAAATTAACATACGCTTATGAATAGTGATGTACCCTAATAAATAGTAACATGTCCTATGTTGGTATAAAACTAATATTCAAGTTGGAAGTACGATATACCTATTTTTGAGAATGAGTTAATGCATGTCTTAAATCTGGTTTTTGATAATAAATTCTGATTTTAATTAAATATTAAAATAAACATAATTATAAAATTATTTTTGAAAAATTAATTTCATTTTTGGATTCTACATGTCGAAAAATGGTTAGGGTGAATTTTTTGGATTTTTCTGAAATACTTGAAATTTTGATGAATAGTAGAATCCGATAATTCACAATAATTGTGAAATAATGGATTAATTGATTCACCGATTATGTAATACTGATGTAAGCCCACTTGGTTCGAATTCATAAGACCCATTTACTATTATTGGTCATGGAATACTTACTATTCTATGTCTTGTGAAGAAATAATAAATTAAGGATTATAATATCATGAAATCCCTCCTCTCCCCAACTATAACCACCCCCCCTTCACTCCCTCTTCTCTCCACTCCCCTCAAGCTCCAAGCCTTCTATAATTTCTGAAAAAATCTCTCCCCAAGGTATTCCCCACGTCTAAAAGCTCTCAGCCTCCTCAAAATATCAAAAACTCTCCCCTTAATATGTTTTCAAAGGAGGAAGTCTCAAGAGGTAGATTCCTCTTCCCAAATTTTTTGTTTTCTTATAAGTTCATTTCATTTTATTTTCTTTCCTCACCTCCCTTCACCATAATAGTAAGATAAATCAAGTAATATACATGTACTGGAATTTATTCATGATAGTGGTATATTTCATTATATTTTCTCCTTTCCCCAAGATTTTATTTGAAAGAAATTAAAGCACCATTTGAGATTTGCTAATTTAGCACATTTATGAACAACGATTTATCAATTTCTATTGTTCTCTTTGATTCTGGTCATGAAACCATTTGTGTTATGGTTGAACCAGATTATTATATATGTAATATATCATATTTTCGGTTCTTTAATCCTTTGTTTCAAATGTAATTATGTTATTAAGCAAAACACATTCTTTGTAATCAAATCCATCGATTAACAAAAATGGATACCACTAAAGTTATATATATAATAATTATACATCAATATAAGTATCCTAATAAAAATTAAAACCATGTAACCTCCTGGATATGATCTAAAGAATATAACTTCAATTCTCTACAACAACATTCATCTTGTATATACTCGAAACATGAATATAAGTTTACCGATCTTTCAAAGCCAAGTAAACAAACGATCCCGAACAATGAAATTGAACCTTATAACTAATAAAAAAAGGCTTTTAATGAACTAAAAATGGTCATAATTAATAAATTACATATATAAGAGGTTCTTGTATTATTAATTAATATGCTTAATATGTTTATTCAGGTCATTAATAACAAGTGGATAACATCAACTGATTTAAGGTAAGTGATCCTCCCCTTTCACTCCTAATCAAGATTTTTCTACATGCTATGCCTTTTTTGTGTAATACCAAGTGATGGGGTATGTTTATAAACCTTCACCATACTGTCCTAATGTTTTATAAGTTATAATAAGCCCCTTATCTCTCTCATCAATCCCTCTTGGGTACACCCGACACCATGCCGGTAATATCGTAACGAATTCTACCCAAACCTTCTTCGTTCTTTCGGATAGCCTTATATTTCTTTCAAAACGGTGTAATCATATATATTTATGTGAATCTTATGGATTCTGGATATTTTTAAAATATTCTAATATCAATACCGTTTCATCACTTTCTTTCGGGGATATACATGATTTTGGAAGATTCCCTCCTTAGAACTTTCTGATAAGAAAAACTATTTTAAGGGGGCATCCCAAATTTTTACCCAAATTTCAATTGAACTATATCCTATGTTTTAAAACACCATTGTATTTATAAAATATGTTTTTTATTATGAAAAATTTCTTGCTTCAATTATGGTTTTATATAAAAGAATGTCCTCTTTTCTATTTGAAAAGCTATAAAGTTTTTTCCTTAAAACCGAACAAAATTTTTTTAATGCTAATGTTTCTAAAATAAAATATTAATATGTTGTAACTTATATTTAACACCACTTACCATGTTATATTCCTATTATACCTTATTAATGTCCATGTATGTTCTTATCCTTTCCTTTCATGGACACTTTCGTGATACGCCCATTGGATATGTTTTATGTCATGATTGTGGTACCCAATTCTTTCCATGGATACCCTTATGTTTATGTATAGTTGATTATGTATGATTATTTATGTGGCAAGTATATTTATGTGGAAAGAATATTCTTGAATATGTTGACATGTGTGCACCCATATAGTGCTCTAATGCATTGGGTAATGTTAAGTCTCATGATATGCGATGTGAAACGGGATTGGTGGTTAGCCTTGACCCGTACTAAAATGGGAAACGAGATTGCCGTTTATCCATGACCTACACTAAATATATAATTTATGATTCTACCACATTTATATGATTCCATGTTTATGTGATCCCATTCTTATATTAAATGATTTTATAAGTTTAATTCTTTGGATATCTTTATGTCATGCCTCATAACTCATGTGCTTGAGAAGTACCCTTATGATCATTCCCTTACTACGCATTTATAGCTCATCCCTTTGTTCATGTGTTCCCTAGGGACCCCTATGTAGATGTAAGGGACCAAAGGATGTTATGAACTCATTTTGGAGATTAAATAATGAAGTGTTTTTAGCCCATGTTTTATGTTATATGTACATAGTCTTCCAAGGCACTATACTTAACGATCCTTGGCATGTACTCAGATGATTAATTATGGATGAAATAATGAAATGTTATATGTAAAAGGCTTGGGATGCTATAGTTGGTATCAGAGGATGGTCTAGTTATTTTTGGAGTTTTTGAATGGAGCACCTTAGTGAGAACCTTAACTATGAGTCTAAGTATAAGAAAACAATCCTAAATTTTGGTGAGTATAGAGTAAGTGGTTTATCGAGCAAATACATCCCTATATGGGTACCAGTAGGTAGAGGTGGTTCTAGCACAGATGTATGTAGGGGTAAAAACCGAAATCACATCATTGAGATAGACTCGAACGAGAACTGGTGCACTACAACGGCCCTTGCTGCCCTCTTGGTTACGATACTCACGGGGGATATGCTTCGGTAGATTCAAAATCTTAGTACAAACCATTACTAAGAGACAAAAAGAAGCCCATGAAAATATAAGTTAAGAAATAGATTGAGGATAACCTAGATATAAACCTAAGGAATCACAATTCATGATATACTTTTTCTTTATAAGTTCATACGTTTATGTTCAAAGTTTCTTTTTCATATCAATAGCTAAGTATTCAAGACCTCTAATTATACGTTCTTTTTCTTAGTTAATGGAAGGAAATAGAAGAACACTTTCCAAAAACCAATGTTAGAGGCAATTTAATGATTTCCCTAATGGCATGACTGATGTGATTGAAGGGAGTTCTCAAAACATCATGGCAGTACTTGATAAAATGGCTTGAGTTATGAATAATAACTTGAATCATGTGGAATGTACCCCTCCTCCAAAGAAAGATCATGTTTCCATAGAATCCTTCATGTGAAAATTGCCTCCCATGTTTAGCAGGTCCTCTGATCCCATCCTTGTAGAACAATAGATTAACTCCATTGAAAAGATTTTCTCTACCCTACAATGCTCGGAAGAAGAGAATGTTGTACTGGAAATCTATCATTTTGATACGGAAGTTGATCAGTGGTGAACACTAATCAATAATACGAAGTCCCAAGAGGAAATTGATTCCATAGAATGGGAGGAATTCAAGAGCATGTTTTTAAAAAAATATTTTCCACGAACCATCCATATCAAGATGGAAAGAGAGTTCCTTGGACTCAATCAGAAGGAAGATGAGTACATTGGTGCGTATAAAGTGAACCTTACAAGGCTTTCAAGGTACGCCACTGGATTTGTCATGAACACTGAAAGAAAGGTGGATCTCTTCTTTATCGGACTAACGGTGAGTCTATGAAAAGTGTTGGAAATTCGAGACTTCGAACTATATGAGGAGACTATCTGTTGTGCCCTCATGATTGAAATGGAGATTGGAGACTTGCAGTGGTTTCATGGTCGTAGTGACAAGAAGCGGAAAATAGAGAACAACATGGGTGTTTTATAAAACAAATACCATGATTGAAAGAAGTCTCACATTTCCCGTTGAAATAATTATGGGAAGAAGCATCTTGGTGACTGTCTCAAGGGAACCAAGAATTTCATCAAATGTGGAAAGTTTGGTCATCTGGACAAGAATTGCTGAAGGGATATGAAAAATCCCTCTAATGTTGAATAATAACGGAAGGTTCATATCAACAGTCAGCCTGTAATGCAGTGTTTTAACTTCAAGGAGTTTGGGCATTATGTTAAAAATTTCCCTATGATGAGGGTTTTCGGAGGCAATCAGCAATAACCTCCAAGGCAACAATGAAGGGATTATGCTATCACTATTACTGAGGAGGATCTGTAAAACAATGTGGGGATAGGTACGCTTGTTATTCATTCAAGAATAGCAAATTTACTATTTGATTCTGGTTCTACGGATTCATTCATATCATGCATGTTTAGTAGAACTATTCAAACACCACCTCAAAATTTGGAGTAAAAGTGATATGTGAGTACAGTGAATGGGGAAATTATCATATCCATGGTTTATAACTCCTCCCGGGTTAATGTTTGTGGACTAAAACTCCCAAAAAAATCTTGACATTCTTCCTTTAGTGGAGTTTGATGCTATCTGGGGAATGGATTGGCTATCTTTGTTCAAGGCCAACATCAATTGTTAGGAAAGGGAGATTAATATTCACATCCCAAAGAATCCTCTGATTATGTACAAGTGTAAGGAGGAAGATGAGCCTCCTTTATAATATTCATCTCATGTGTGGATATTGATTCCTTATGAGCATGAATACATTGCATAAATGATTAAGACAAAAGAGTGAATCGTGCTTGAAGACATTCCCATCGTGAGGTATTACACGGATGTATTCCCCGAAGAGTATCCTAGACTTCCCCCTAACCAAGTGGTTGAGTTCTCAATTTAACATATCCATGGATCTCTTCCAATATCAAAGACACCTTACAGAATAGACTCTATAGAGCAAGAAGATCAAAAGAAGCAGTTACAGGAGAATATGGAGAAGGGTTTTATATGCCCTAGTGCTTTACCATGGGGTGCTCTAGTCCTCTTCATCAAGATGAAAGATGGATCAATGCACTTATTCATTGATTATCATGAGCTCAATAAAATCACTATAAAGAACAACTATCCCCTTCTATAGATAGATGACCTCTTCGATAATCTTCGTGGGGAAAGTTATTTATCTAAGGTGGACCTTCGGTCGAGATATCACCAACTCATGGTGAGGAAGGAAGATATTACCAAGACTACCTTTCGAATGAGGTATGGACACTATGAGTTCATATTGATGCCCTTCGGACTCACTAATGCTCCAGAAATTTTCATGGATTTAATGAATAGTGTCGTTAGAGATTACCTTGAAAAATTTATGGTGGTCTTTATTAATGATATTCTGATATAATCCAAGAGCAAGGTGGATCATGAGGAGCATTTGGAAACTGTGTTAAAGGCTTTGTGAAGGGAGAAGTTGTACGAAAAGTATAGTAAATGTGAGTTCTGGATGGAGGAAGTTTCATTCATGGGGCATGTTATCACCAGGAAAGGGATATTTGTGGAACCTTCCAAGACGAAGGCATATAAAGAGTGGTCAAGGCCATCTTCTATAACAGAGATCCATAGATTTTTATGTCTTTCTAGGTATTATCAACAGTTCGTCAAGAACTTTTCATGATAGTCAAACCCAATGACCAAGCTGACATAGAAGGGAGTAAAGTTTGTCTAGACACAGGAATGTGAAGACTGTTTCAAGGAGTTGAAAAAGAGGCTTATCACTGCGCAGGTACTCACACTCCCTTCAAGTGGAGAACTCTTTGTGGTGTATAGTGATGCTTATAAGAAAGGATTAGGTTGTTTGCTAATGCAAAATGATAAATTGATATCCTTTGCCTCAAGGCAGCTAAAAATATATGAGCAAAACTATCACATGCATTATCTGGAGTCGGCAGATGTGATCTTTGCATTGAAAATGTGGCGGCATTATCTATATGGAAAAAATGTGAGATATATACTGACCACAAGAGTCTTAAATATATATTCAATCAAAAAAGATTTATATGCTCCAGTGAAGATGGATAAATCTCATCGAATATTATGAATGCTCAATCCACTACCATCCCGGTAAGGCAAACAAGGTGGAAGATGCTCTAAGTAGAAATGATCCTGCATCTTTATCAATGATGATAATTGGAAAGGATCTGATCATCATGGATTTTCAAAAGATAGACATGTGAATCATTAAGGGAGGAACATCATCAATCCTATATCAAATTATTTCTCAACCATCCCTCTTGGAGAAAATAAATGTTGCTCAATGAAAGGATGTGGAAATTCAGAAAAGGGTGGATGCTATTAAAAATGTGAAATCCTCCGATTTCAAAATTGGTGAGGAAGGAGTTGTATGATAAGGGAAAAAATTAAGTGTTCCATCTGATCCAGAGATAATGAAGGAGCTATTGAATGATGCACATAGCTCAACCATCATTATCCATCATAGGAATACCAAAATGTACAGTGATATTCGAGAACACTTCTGGTGGTATAACATGAACATGGAGATTTCGGAATATATATCAAGGTGCTTGTAATGTCAGCAAGTTAATGATGAGTGAAAAAAGTCCAAAGGTATGATGCATCCATTTACTATACCCACGTGGAAATGGGAAAATGTTACTATAGACTTTTTCACGGGTCTCCCGAAGATGTCGAAGGGAAATAATGCGATATGGGTTGGGGTTGACCGACTCTCGAAGACATCCCATTTCATCGCTATTCGAGAAGATATCTTACTTGAACATCTTGCAAAGTTATATGTGAAGGAAGTGGTGAGAATGCATGGTGTTCCACATTCAATTGTCTTTAACTGCGATCCAAGGTCCACATATAAATTCTGGAGGAGTCTTCAATATGTTTTGGGTATTGAATTTAGTTTCATCACTACCTATCACCCCCAAAATGATGGCCAATCTGAAAGGACTATTCAGATGCTTGAAGATATGCTAAGAGCCTATTCTCTAGAATTCAAAGGGGTTGGGATCAGTATATCCTATTGGTTGAGTTCTGATACAACAATAGCTTCCACTCAAGTATTCAGATGGCTCCATATGATTCTCTGTATGGAAAACTTGGTAGAACTCCAACCTATTGGGATGAAGTTGGAGAAAGAAAGCTACTTGGACCCGATCTTGTTCAAGAGATGAAAGAGAAGGTTCATGTCATCTAGAAACACATCAAAGCTACTCTAAGTCTAAAAAAGAACTATGTTGACCACCGTCTAAGGGACTTGGTGTTCAATGTTGGAAATAAAGTCTTCCTTATAATATCTCCATGGAAGAGAGTCATGTGATTCGGGAAGAAAGGGAAGCTCAGCCCAAGGTATATTCGCTCCTTTGAGATCCATCACTTCATAGGATCTGTGGTCTATCGGCTTGAACTTCCACCAAATATGGCTCGAGTTCATGATGTTTTCCATGTATCAATCTTGAGGAAGTACATACCCGATCCCTCACATGTACTAAACTCAGAGGTGGTGCAGTTGGAAGATGATCTCTACTATAAGGAGAAACCATTAAAGATTCTGGATCAGAGAGATAAGGTTCTACACAACAAGACAACCCATATTGTCAAATTGTTGTGGAGGAACCATATTTTTGAGGAAGTAACATGGGAATTAGAGGAATCAATAAAGGAAAAGTACTCGCACCTATTTTTTTCTTAGTATGTAGAACGAGATTTCGAGGGTGAAATTTCATAAGGGGGGAAGAATGTTATGACCCAAAGTTTTTCAATAGAAATTCCCTTCTTATATTTATGTCAGAAGATCACATGAAAACACAACATAATGAACTACTATGTGATAAGTGACCTTTAAACATATTTTTTTCACTTATGTGTTAGGAATTTCCAAAATATGACATACACGGTTGTGTTCAAGATGTTTTTTGGAGTCTAGAAAAAGCAAAACAATTTTTGGTGAATAGTAACCTACCATAATGAATAGTATCATAACATTACGAATAGTGATATACCATAATGAATATGAGCATCACCTATGGTGGTGTAAAAATAATATTCAAGTTGGAAGTATGATATACCTATGTTTTAGAATGAGTTAATGCATGTCTTAAATATGGTTTTTGATAATAAATTATGATTTTCATTAAATAATAAAATATTCATATTTAGAAAATTATTTTTGAAAAATGAATTTCATTTTTGGATTCTACATGTCGAAAAATGGTTAGGATGAATTTTTGGATTTTTCTGAAATACATGAAATTTTGATGAATAGTAGAATCTTATAATTTACAATAAATGCTAAATAATATATTAATTGAGTCATCGATGATGTTCTGCTTATGTACGACCACATGGTTAAAATTAAAATGACCCATTTACCATTATTTTCATGTAATACTTACTATTCTTTGTCTTGTGAAGAAATAATAAATTAAGGATTATAATATCATGAAATCCCTCCTCTCCAGCACTATAAAAAACCCCCCATCACTCCCTCTTCTCTCCACTCCACTCAAGATCCAACACTTCTCTAATTTCAGGCCAAATATCTCCCAAAAGTCCTACACCACGTCCAAAAGATCTCAGCCTCATTAAAATACCAAAACCTCTCCCATTAAGAGGTTCTCAAAGGAGGAAGTCTCAAGAGGTAAATTCCTCTTCCCAAATTTCTTCTTTTCTTTTAAGTTCTTGTATTTTTATATTATATCTTCAAATCCCATCACCATAATAGTATGATAAATACAGTAACATACATGTACTGAAATGTGTTCATGATAGTGGTATATTTCATTATATTCTATCTTTTCCCCACCCTTTTATATGAAAGAAATTAAAGCACCATTTGAGATGTGCTAATTTAGCACATTCAAGGACAACATTTTATCAATTTCAATTATTGTCTTTGATTTTGTTCATGAAACCATTTGTGTTATGGTTGAACCATATTATTATATATGCAAAATATCCAATTTTTTGTTCTGTAATCATTTGGTTCAAATGGAATTAATTTATAAAGAAAAACACATTCTTTGTAATCAAATCCACTGATTAACAAAAACGGTTACCACTAAAGTTATATATATAATAATTAGACTTCACTATAAGTAACCTAATTAAAATTAAAACCATGTAACCTCCTGTATATGAACTAAAGAATATAACTTCAATTATGGACAACCACTTTTTTCTTTTATATAATCCAAACATGAATATAAGTCAACTGATCTTTTAAATCCAAGTAAACAAAAGAGCCAAAATAATGAAATTGAACATTTTAAGTAATCCAAAAGGCTTTTAATGAACTAAAAAGGGACATAATAAATAAATTACATATAGAAGATGTTCTTTAATTATTAATTAATAAGGCTAATTTTTTTATTCAGTTCATAAATAATAAGGGGAGAACGCTAAACAAATTTAAGGTAAGTGATCCTCCCCTTTCACTTTTAATCAAGATAGTTCTCTATGTTATGGCTTTTTTGTTTAATAAGAAGTGATGGGGTATTTTTATACACCTTCACCGTACTTCCCTAAAGTTTTATAAGTGATGATAATTCCTTATATCTCTCATAAAGCCCTCTTGGGTACACCCGACTCCATGCTAGTAAAATCGTAACGAATTCTACCCAAACCTTCTTCATTCTTTCGGGTAGCAATATCTTTATTTCAAAATGGTGTTTTCATATATATTTATTTGAATCTCATGGATTCAGGATATTTTTAAAATATTCTAAAATCAATAACCTTTCATCACATTCTTTCGGGGATATACATGATTTTGAAAGATTCCCTCCTTAGAACTTTCCTATAAGCAAACCTGTTTTAAGGGGGCTTCCCAAATTTTTACCCAAATTTCAAGTGCACTATATCCTATGTTTAAAACGAAATTGTATTTATAAAATCAGTATTTTTATTATTAATACCTTCCTGATTAAATTATGGTTTTATAGAATAGAATTTCATCTTTTCTATTTGAAAAGCTCTAGAGTGTTTTCCTTAAAATCGCACTAAAATATTTTAATGCTAATGTTTCTAAAATACATTTTTAATATGTTGTCAGTTATATTTGACACCACTTACCATTTTATAATCCTATTTTACCCTATTAATGTCCATTTATGTTCTAATCCTATCCTTTCATGGAAAATTTCGTGATACGCCCATTGGATATGTTTTATGTCATGATTGTTGTACCCAATTCTTCCCGTGGGTACCCTTATGTTTATGTATGGTTGATTATGTATGATTATTTAGGTGGAAAGATTATTCATGTGGAAAGATTATTTATGTGGCAAGAATATTAATGAATATGTTGATATGGGTGTGACCATATAGCACTCCAATGCATTGGGTAAGGTTAAGTCTCATGAGATGCGATGTGAAATAAGATTGTTGGTTAGCCTTGGCCTGTAATGAAATGGGAAAAGGGATTGGTGGTTACCCTTGACCCATACTAAATATATGATTTATGATTTTTTCCACATTTATATTATTACATGTTTATGTTATACCATGCTTATATTAAATGATTTTATAAGTATCACGATTGGGATGTCTTTATGTCATGCCTCTTAACTCATGTTCTTGAGATGTATCCTTATGTTCATTCCCTTACAAGGCATTTTTAGCTCATACCTTTGTTCAGGTGTTCCCCAGGGTACCCTATATAGATGTAAGAGATGAAAGGAATTTAGGATCTCATTTTGGATATTAAATAAAGAAATGTTTTTATTCCATGTTTTATGTTATATGTACCTAGTCTTCCAAGACACTAGACATAACGATCCTTGGCTTGTACTATGATGAATAATTATGCTTGATATAATGAAATGTTATATGTAAACGGCTTGGGTCTCTATAATATGTATTATTATGTCATAAATATCATATATTTGATTGATATAAATCATTATACCCAACCATGATAAGTGGTAATGTAAAAATATTACAATTTTTCGTAAGGCGGTAATCCACTTTACACACACCTGATGATTTCGTATCGAATTTGATGGATGTAGATATGGATGTAGGTCCATACCTGAACTTATAAAAAAATAATTATATGTTATATAATTAGTTTATAATATCTTAATTTTTTTTATAAATTTTCTGAGGTAGAGGAAGAAATAAAATTATCACTCTTGTTAAAGAAAATTACCTCTTCTACGGGCACACTCTGTAGGATTGCCCCAAAATAATAATTACGTAGGATTTATTAAAAAAAATTCTTCTATGATGATAGGATGAAATTTTGGATGTTATTTTGGATGTTAATGGTAAATTCATTTGGGTTTAAATTTTTAGAGATAAGAGGATATGTGGTTTCCTTTTCTATGTGAGGTGAGTGGATCGCTTTTATTTTTTGAAAAAAAATGTGTAACCAAATTTTTTCTCAGAAAAAAAGATTAAAAATGGTGTATTCCAAATAATTAGAAATTATAGGGTGAAATTAGTTCTATGAATTGACTTTATATATGTTAATAGGTCATTTTAACCCTAATTATATTATCTTAACATCTAAATAAAACCATTTTTACATAACTGTAGTAGTTTGGATTTAATGATTTTAATATTCATTTTGGTAAAAAATTAACATTAAATTATTAGATATAGTAAATTGTTATTATTAATAGTATTTAATCCATTTTTTAAAATTTAATTAACATAATTGGAAAAATTATTTTCAAATTGATCCTTTATAGGCGATGAGAAATCATGTTTTTAAAGAAAAAATGTTCTAAATAGGAAAATAATTTTATATTAACTGTCTATATGAAATTTATTTAAATGGACTAAATTGAAATAATTGATATATATAATATAACATTATAAATAATTTAAATTAAAATACTATTTTCTATAAAAATATATTATTATAAAATTTCAATATAATATTAATGTTTTTTTGGAAATCATCAATTACTCGCCCGAATATAATTTTGATATTATTATTTAATGAATTAATTATTTTATTTTATATATTTTTTTATAAATTTTTTAAAAAATAGTTTTTAGAATATGTTTTAATAAAATGTGACAAAACGTTTTTTTAGAAATTACATTTGTAAGCCTAAAATTGGAATTGTTTTAATCACTTATAAAGAAAAAACATATGATGAATCTCAACCAGTTTAGTAAATCAATAATATATAAATTTAATTAAATTATTTCCTAAATATGTTATTTAATTTATTAATTTAAATAAGTCATTCTTATAAAAATATTTTTTAATAAAATATTTCCTTCATATTAATGAAGTTTTGATTTAAATTTTTTATTAATTAGTCACAAAATAATTAATTATATATACATTTTAAGACATGTATTTTCATAATTTTAGAAATCTTATTCATATCCACCATTACAATTATGAGGTGATAACTACCATATTAAATAATTATAATTTAATAACAAGTAACATTTTGTTTAAAATCAGCTTTGCATGCAACACAAGGTAATCATAGTGTTTCATTCCAGAGAAGAAAAATTAATTTCGCATGTAATGAAAAATATAGAAGTGAATAAATATATTTGAAAAAAATCCCAAAATATTAGGCTTTTATATTCATCCACCTTTAAATTATTTTCTCTCTCTAAATTCATCACTTTAGTACCAAAAACAAAGGATACATATTCCTAATTATGTCATATGGTTCCCATTTAGCTTACTCTTGTAATCATATTTACTAAAAACATTATCTATGTGAGTGTTATATTTTTTAACAACTTTCATAGTATGATACAGAATATCAAACAATGTTTTACTTATATGATTGATTACTTTCCAGCGGGATGACCTCTATGTTTAGTACATAAGATAGATTTGGTATTCACTTAATTCGGATTGATATATGTAATGCATCATAAACCTAAGAGTTTTTCAATAGATAATCTCAGTTATAAGATACGTTTCCAAAAAAATCATGAACATCCATGGAACAAATATATCTAGGGCTTAATTTTCCCTTCTTTAATTTGTGGAGTAACTCGTAGAAGATCCATTTCACCAACAAATAACTCTTCATCACATTGAATCTTATCTACATTATTTTTTCATCTATTCCCATATGTTTTATTAATGGTATAAAAAAACATCTACAATTTTCTTAGACATCTCACGTTCTAATCTTTTTTTTCTGCAACATCATTCGATTACATTAGAGTTCTACACATTATTCCATAAATGAAATAATAAGTATCCATTTAAATTATTGAGTGAATGATATTATTACAAGAAAAATAAAAATGAAAAATGTATTTATCCCTAAATTCATTGAACTAAAAAATAATTGCATATCCTATAGGTTTCGAATTTGTCTCTCAAACAAATCATATGTATGAAGATGATATCCCATTTTGAAACATAACACTTTATCAAGATAATGTCGAAGAATTCACCAAAAAATCATGTTAAACATTAGATCCCAATAAAATAATATTGAATGTGGCATTCCGTTAAACCTTACCACATCCTTAATGTAAATTCTTTCAAACTAGTTAATAGATAAGACTTCATTGATAATGATGAAGTGTGCAGACTTTGTAATTTGATCGACTAGATGTAATAATTACCTCAATATAAAATTGTAAGATAATCATTATTGGTTATCTGTACCTTTAATAATATTTCTAAAATGTGTAAAAGGATTAATCCTTGAATAAAATATTCACCAAATAATATATAAAAACTAAGGATTACATTATCATTAATTTTTCATAAAATATACTTAATATGGATAAACTCACATAATAAGAAACATCAATATTAGTCATAATTTATTTGAACATAAGATATACTTTAAACATAAAATCCCATTATGTAATCTAAAACTCTTAAATTAATATTACATTGAGATACACATCCTTCCAAAAGACAATTCACCCTTTATTCCATACATAATCTATTATTTTATACAAAAAATTCCACTGATTTTTTGATCGACCATGTATCAATATAATATAAAATTTAATTTTATTATTTGATAATCTATGTAGAGGATGATAATAAATTCTCAAAATAACAATAAATTTCACTACAGGGTGATCCATGATATTTTTATAAGTCATGTTCAAAAATCAAATTCCCAACATGGGTGTATAAGATACGTGTTTGAAAATTATCATGGTTCACATCACCTATTTGGATTGGGTAATATTTACCTTTTCTATTGTATTCATAGGTTATTTTTCCATATAATTTTCCATAGACCATGGATTATGAAATTTATTTTCATCATCCCCATACACATTTTATTTTAGATAATGGAGTGTGGGTGTTTTTTTGTAAATATTTCTGTATATTTGCATCATTATCTAACTTCTTCACATTATTTCTTCATTAAATTTCATAATAACCTTCCATTACACGCTTAAAACCATTTAAAGTTACCTTAATAATATCTTCTCTATGTTTCTTCCCACATAATGAGCATAATATAAATCAAAACTTCTTATCCCCATAGTTTTTATATTATATTTTGAATTCCATTTAATATTTGTTTCAAAACCATGAGATTTATTTGTAAAAATATTCTCCATTTATACATTTTCATCACGTAAAATACTCTCTTCATAGATACATAAGTCTCTTATAAGTAACTCCCTTTGGAAGCAAGGTTTTAATGAATTAAATAATTGATAAAACTTTTAATTAGTTGGGATGAAAATATGATAATCATAATATGAAATTCTTGTAAACTTTTCCTCATCAGTATCACAAATTCATTCCTTCTTTTGAATTACCTCAATGGAGACCTTATCTATATTTTAATTAATAATATGAGGATTTAACTTATTGAAAATTACGTTGTTGAACACATGAAAATTCTTTTAATAAATTTGATCATCTTACCATGTATTCTTCAATAGATTCCACCATTGATCTTCTTCACCTTGTATATGACAGAAAATAAAAATGTCTACCTCATACATCATGGGATGGTAAATAAAAAAAATATATTCAATGATAAAAATATATTTTTCCTAAACTATTGGATAAAATATCCACTAAAAGATGTTTTATGTTTCCTTATAAAGTGATCAATTGAATTTTGTTTCTTAATTTGTTCATTTGGAAATCCAAATTGGTTCATATCTCTAGAAAGATGGGTGATCATGAAAATAGTAATTTTATTATGTATCGCACATGGTTTGGATGCTTAGGAGGAAAATCATTGCATATCCATTAAAAATAGTATTAAAATTACTTCTTTATATTCCATAAATTAATTAATAAAAAATATAATCGTGTGAGGAACACTAATCATAGTGGAAACCCACACAATCATGATAAATTAATTAGATGTTTTTTTAAATCCTGACACAATCTTTTATATAAATTGAACATTATTATTATACTAGGACATCTATGATCATGATATATATAAATATGGCATGATGGTGTGAAATAATATTTTGAATTTCCAGATTTTATCCCTCGAGAGTGTTAAACAAGTTGTGTAAAAAGTCATGATTCCATACACCAGTAGATAATCGAGTACACCATAATGGATGTTTTATATTTATTACCCTAGGTAAATCTATACCTAGTAAACATAAATGTTTTGCATCTATACCTATATTTAATTTCGTAAAAACCCCTTAATGTATCATTTAAAAAAATTCCATGAAAATATTCTATTCATTTAATCAATCATAGATGTATCCTTAAAGAAATATCGAGACATATCATTAGTAATAACCCAAGACATCTCAATAATTTTTTATCATTATAGTTTCCAAATATTAAATAAACATTTCCTTTTATACCAACAATAATGACCAATAGTTTTCATATAGAGATATGACATCTTTTTATATGATTATTCATTACATTACACAAACACACTCTTGAGAAAAATTATCATTTAGTGTATCTGGAGAATATGTAGAAAATATTCTAATTTAGTGACTGATCTTAATCGTCCACCAAAATGATATCCCCTTTTAGTACTATTTAGAAACGTACCCTACTTAAGAATATTCTTTATTACATAAGGAATATAAGATAATAAAGGGTGATATCATATGTTCAATAAGGGTAAAAAATCAGGATATATAATAATAAAATAAAAATAATGGTATTAGAACATGAAAATAACATTTTAAAACTAGACCCTATATATCAATAATCATAATATTAGTTTGTAGAATAAATATTGGTAGTTTACAAGACATGAATCATAATGTAATATATCATCATACTACATAAATGAATAACATGTTCATATGAAACTTATTTTTGGTATGCACTTAAGAATATAACATCATATTTGTATTCCACCCTCTAAGATATTAATAAAATTTTATGTTTTTTGGAACCATCCATGTAGGTGCATCAATCTTGGGATGAACTCCCATAAACCCTCTTTTGGGATTGGGTTAACGTCATATATAGCCTTTGATCTCATATAGCATTGATCATTACATAATTAATTTGATGGAGATATTGTTCTCCCTCATCACATAATGAGATTCATATGTATGTGTGACATATGATTGTAAAAGATTTTTCAAATCACAACCCATTAAATCAAATGGGTTTCATCAACATTTCATATTATCATAACATATAGAAAATATATAGGTTTCATAATGATTTTTTCTTTTCATAATTGAATAACAAATATATTGATAAGTTATTTTCATAATAATTCTATCTTTGTATAACCCATGAAAGAGAAAATGTTTCAAAAACATTTATTAACGATAATCCATATAGTGAAAGAATAAATAATTATTCATTTTATATTTTTGGTGAAATAAAAAATATAATTGTTTGGAAATTGATTTCAACATTCCTTAAAAAAATTTGTAATATTTAAACAATGTGTAAAAAATCAATTAATATGTCCTTATAATAATTTTAAAAATATGTTTGAAAATATTTTTAGAATATATTGTCTTGGAAGAAAAAAACTTTCGATAAGAGATAGAAATAAATAGGATTTTTCATAAAATAACATTCAAACATATTTAATGTACCGGAGAGTGTAAAAATTGTAATAATGATATAAAATATAATTATTCATTAGACTGTAACAAAATTATATGATAATTAATGATATATATATCATAATATTCATTATTGGATGCATAATCACAAATAATCAAGTTAAATGATGTGATTGTGCTATAAAACCATTTATAATGTGATAACATTGGATCATAAGCACATAAAAGAGAGATAATAAAATTTATATTTAAATAATTAAAATCTCCTTTTAATATTGATCATATACATTAATAGGTAGTATATGAACCATATATTATTAGTAGAATGTGTCTCTCAGAATTGGAAAGTGAGAAGAGAATCTCTTACTTATTTAGAAATATTTTGAATTGTAATCCCATATAGAGAATAAAATCAACTAAAACATAAACTATAATTAAAATTAGGGTATTAATTTTATAAAATTTAAAATTGTAAGAATATACACAACACAAAATAATTTAGTGGTGAATTTTCATATGTCTCCCAGAAATAAATGAGATATTTGAAATCTGTTACATCTTTATCCTTGACATCCTTTGTACTCATTCGAAACTAACGTATAATATATATAATTTTATAACATATATATATATTATAGATAAAAAATTATAAATATCATTCCATATATCATTTACTTATGTCCTTTTATTAACTATTTATTAAGAATTCCTTGTTAATGTCATGTTAAAAGAAATCACCGCTTATTTTTGTATTTGATTTGATTTATTATTTTATTATTATTATTATTATCAGGGTTTCATAAAATCTAGAATAATAAGAATAAAATAATTATCATATTTATAAATACATTATTATTTTTAAATAAAATAATTCTTGATGGATGTGACAAATGATGTTTGTTACTATCATAGAGATGGTATGTTGTACGTATGCATGTGTAACATTTCAATTATTCAAAAGTAATTATAGAAATGATGTAAGTAATATTTTATCGTTACATAATTATAATACAATAAAAAATAAAATATTTCTTACATACATTTACATACCATCAATGCTTTTTGGTGATGTAAATAGTCACACTATTTCTTGAAGGAGGCAGTCCACATGTACATGAATGGCGTTATCACCATTCAGTGGGTGAAAAGGAAATAAACAAAAAAATATATTGTATTTTTAAAATGATAATAATATATTTATTATAATAATAATATCATTAATATCACATATATTCATTCATTTAATCTTCATCAATATTCATGTTATGAGTTTGTGAAAATGAGTGACATTACATCCGAAGGCGGCAATCTCTCATATCCACAAGAAACATTATTATATCCCCTATAGAATCGTCTAAAAAATTCATATTTGGTATAACGAATATAGAGATATAATTATGTTATAAATATAATATATAATCCATAAATCCATCATTATAACCAATTGTTAATGGTGGTGACGGAAAAATTATAACACTGGTTCGCAGGGCTGTAGTCCACCATACACACGAACGAGGATTCTGCAACCCATTTAATGAAAGTATAAATGGTTTTATGTACATTAAAAACATAAAAAAGTTATTATATGTAATATAATATTATTACTATATCATAATTGTTTAATAATAATTTAATTAGGTGTAGGAACAAATAAAATAAATTTTCTTATTGAAGAACATTATATCTTATTTATGTAACATCTATAGGATTTCAACAAAAGAATTTATAGAATATATTTATAAATAAAATAAAGCTTATGGTATGATATAAGGGATTTTTGGATTTGAGATTTTTCAGGAATGTTATGAAAAAATGGTTTTATTGTGTGAATAATATAGAAGAGGGGGTTGCAATTAATAAACAAGATCAGTGGAATGCAGGTAAATTTTGAAAAGAAAAAAGTGTACCAACATTTTTCTCTTGAAAAAAGTATACAAAATGAATTATAATTTATACATAGCCATTAATGGGTCTAAATAAGGCCGTGTTTTTTATTTTATATAGACTTTATTTCGTTTTAACACTTATTTTTTTACATTTCCCACCCGTAATACCATTTTTATATTAACCACTGTAATTAATTTTTACTATTTTCATAATTCATTTTGTTGGAATTATTTTTTTAACCTAGTAGATATTATAAATTATTATGATTATAAACTTATAATCCATATTCTCAATTACAATTCACTAATGTGGTAAAACATTATTTAAAATTAGTGTTGTTTACATGGATAGAATGTGGAGTTTTAAAGATAAAATGTTCAAAATATTACATTGTTTTTATATGATATATGCAGTTGATTTTTATGTCTTATACTATATTAATTGTTATATTATTTAACTAAATTAATTTGAAAAATAATTTAATTTAAAATATTACTTTATATATTACTCAAACTAAATAGAAGTTGCTAACAAAATTCATTAACTGTCATTATTCATCAAAAAATAAATAATTTTAGAAAACTCTAAAATTTTAAAATATAATTTTTTTGAAT
Organism: Viscum album; assembly: GCA_963277665.1. Classification (NCBI taxonomy): domain Eukaryota; kingdom Viridiplantae; phylum Streptophyta; class Magnoliopsida; order Santalales; family Viscaceae; genus Viscum; species Viscum album. The sequence continues at coordinate 1,375,620,688 of OY728142.1, read as the reverse complement.
AAATATTTATAAAATGAATTTTATTTTTAAAATTAAATTTTCTAATGGTTTTAAAAAATATCATTATAACAGGATCCCAAAAATGTTGACAAAACATCTTTTTTTATGAAAATATAGTTCTTGAGAATAACATTAGAAATTTTTATATCAATTTTCTGGAAAACTCATAACATGATTTTTAGTCAGTTGTTTGAATATATTCTATATGAATTTAATTAAAATCATTCACCAGATTTTTTTTTAATTTTTTGAGGTAATATATGTTTGTTTTCATTAAAATAATTTTATTTTCTGAAAAGATATCCTTTATTTAGAAATAATTTAGATTTTCATTTTTCATTAAATTTTCAAAGAATAATAATTTCTTGAAACATGAATTAACCATATATTTTCCTAATAAACATTATATTATTAATAACCTCCATTTCCTAAATCTAGGTAATATCTATCATATTAATACTAATATTAAAATAACAAGTCACATTTCGTTTAATCAAAGTATTGCGTGTAATAAACACTAAACTCAGTATTTCATGTAATGAAACCCAATGTCAAATTTTCTTTTCATGCAAGTTAAAATAACTATTTCATGTAATGAAATATATTGAAAATATCAATTTTATGTTTTTTTTAAAATAAAATTTAAAAAATAACTGGGTATTGTTTTTTAGGCTCATTTAGTTTGAGGAAATTGTTTCCATGGCTGTGATAAATTAACTGATATCCTATTATTTTGAAAATGACTACAAAAAATTCATACATTACTCAAATATTTGTATGATATTAGCTCTTATATCCTTTAAAAAAGCGTTATATTACTAATCCTTATGTTTTGGGTGGTGTTGGGGATACGGGGCATGACATGGTGCTTTGGTGAGAACTAACACTAGTTTGATGGTCAAATGCTACTTTCGGCCATTCTATGGTATATTTTTTTCTATCATTGGGATTAAATTAGAATAATACTTTTTTCTACAAATGAAACCATTTTTATGATGTTACATTTCAACAAACTCAAATAACCAAACCGATTATTCCAATGATATTAATAGTTCTCATAAATTATCAAAGATAATTTTTTCCCACAATTTCATGAAAAGAAGATAGGGGAGCCGAATTATTAGTGATTACATGAAATTTTTTCTTATATTGACAAAGATTGTATCCATTTAATTTTAATGTTTTTTTTTTCAATTCATGATTGATAATATCTTTCATATAATTTACTTGAACTGATATAGTAATTAATAATAATGGTCTTTCAATTATTTGATAGAACATTCTAAGAGGATATTACACTATGTGAAATTTGGAAAAAATGTCTCTAAAAAATAGACCAATTTTGTTATGTATTTCTTGGATAAGGGTCTTATCACTGGGCCACATAGGTATTTCATGTGTCAAAAGTGTTATTAAGGATATATTGTTTCATTTTAGTTTGAGAAAAAATGGAGTGTAAAAATTTTGTGGGGGGGGGAGATGGGCATTCACCCATTCTAGATATAAATTTACATCATGGTACATGAGTTGTGTCACGTTTCCATAGCTTGCATTTGAGAAGGAAAAGACATGTTGGTGTTGAGGAGGTCTGGGGACAACACTATTTCCAGAACGTTTGGATTATAGATAGTAGGTGAAGAATGATATGGTTTCTATACATTCATTAGATATTTCTTTTCATTTTATTTTGGGAACTGTTTGTTGTAAAATTATTGGTGGTATTTTCACAATAATAGAGGAAATTATCAGATTCCTCAATTCATATGATCATGAAAACTATAATCAATATCTAAAGACAACATGATTTTTAGATTATATTGATACTAATATATTATTCTTCATGTGAATTCTAGGAAGATAGGAATTCTCTTTTTCCCAGAGGTGATTCCCAGTGTGAAAATTTCAAAAATAAGTTGTTCATTAAGTTATATTAGATTGTATATATCAGCATCATACATTTACAGTATCTGTTAAATGGATGGAATTTTTTATTATCTTGTTGGTGATGGGATGTTTCTATTCCCTTCCCATTATCCTTGACATAGTGGTTTTATGGGGTGGAAACTAATAATTTTAGGGTTCTATGTTTTAAATTTTACCCTAATTTTGTGTATGTAAAAACTCAATCTATACATAAATACAACCTACCAAATTGTGAACTATTTATGAATTGTGTGCCTCATCATACATATATTATCTAGTTTTATTAGGATTGATAGAAAATACATTTGTAGAGGCATATCAAGATGCCAAAATCATCTCATAAAAACAATTTAATATAGTGAATCTATAACTCCTGTCCCCAAGAGGTCTTCACCCTGATCCACTCTTTCTAGGTTGTTTTTTATTGTGATCCATATAGTGATTTATATTACAAGTGTATAATTACCCAGGTTTAGGTCCGCAAACTGTAACCTTAGTGTAGTGTCCATCCATCCTCACTAATTGAGGCTCATGTGAGATGGGTGAATCATACAACTATTGGAATAACCATGGAATTTTATATTTATTACTAATTCTCTATTTGGGGATGATTAACCTTATTTATGGGAATGGTAATAATTTATACATACATATATATATATGTGGGATTAAGGATATTTTGGAATGACACCAGTACTTCATGAACTTATTATGTTTCATATTGTTTATAGGTTTGTATGAATAGTAGAATTGTCATAGACCAATGGGTTGTTAATGAATTGATGCTGCTTATGAATTCATAGGGACCACTTAGGATTTAATGACCCTAGGGTTGAATAATTTGTTAATATAACCTACCCATATGGTATTTTTTCTCCCAAATAGTTTCCAAGAAAAATACTAAAGAAACATTCTTAAATTTGTTTGTTTTCCATAGAATAATGGATTGTTTCAATGAATAATTATAATGGATGATACTCACTATATTGAACTTCCTTAAAGCCTAATATTTCCAATTTCTTATCTAAGATGTTTTCTCATTCATCAGAGGGTGTTAGATGAGGATAATTTTATAGTACAAGTCTCTATTTATGAAATTATTCGGTTTTTAAAAGGGGGAATTTTGTTGGATTGTCTAACTACCACACATGTGTCTTGGTCTAGTGATAAATCTTGTGGAAATGTAAAAACAATATTCCATTAAAAATTAAATTCATTGTTCTAGGAATGTGCAGAATTATATTTATCAATAATAAACCCACTACAAGATGTGATTATATAATGAGGTTTCATCAATTATATCTTATAGAGATGATATGCTACGTTGGAGTGCATGTTATAGGATCTCATTGGTTTATTCTGATCTCAGGTTTTGATAATCATATATAATGGTGAAGTATATATATAAGAAAATTGTGCTCAATACTAGATTGTATTCCACAAATCACTGATAGGGGTTGTATTTAGTCTTAACAGATGAATTTTTCCCATTTGGACTATCATAAGTACGGTATACACAAATCCATAAAATAATATGCGGTATTACAGATAAAATGATTATGAGATAAAACCTATATGGGTGGTTGTTCTTAGAAAATTATTTCTACATGTCTGTGGTAGCTACATATACCTTGAATGTATATTCCTCTACATGGTTAAACCACAATGACCAATTTTCTAAAAAAAACTCAAATTCATTATAAAAATGGTACAATGGTTTGTTCTCTACATCTCCAACTATATGAGATTAAGTATTACATTTGGTTGATGGTGAAATATATACGATTAACCATGGGTTTTCAAGAACATCTCTTTATTAAGGATCCCTAACCAGGAGAGTATTTCCTATCTTGAGTGAGATATCAGCATGGGGAGGTTGTCCATGGTGGATGTTAAGGTTGAAAACCTTGAAATCTATATATATATACGAAGTATGAGCCTAGTACTTGGTTCTCACAAGATTGTAAAGATAGATATCTTTTACACAGTTAATTTAGGGACACTAATTTGTATATAATCTAATATTATGTGGATATTATATGTTCATGAAGGGAATAAGAACCCATATTTAGTTTGATACAATGAATATTCTAGTCAACTCTATAATAATCTTGAATAAGAACATGATTCAAATTCTCATTCTGAAATAAGAGTATATTTGACAGACCTCCATAAATAGAGACAAACTATGTGTCTCCTCATGCATAGCCTTTAGAGGAATCTATTGTAGTCCTTCATTGACCTGATTAGGAATATGCTTCTGGCTCCCAGAAGTTGTAGAAATAAATCATGTAGCAATGTTGGTAGGGATATATGACTTTCATGGGGGGATTTTTTGAATATGTTGATGCTAATTTTTATAGAGGAAATAAGTTTTTAAGCCAATTTTACCTTTAAAATATTCCAACGACCATATTTAAAATTAATATGTTGTTTTCTTTATGTGATTTTTCAAGTGGGTATGATGAACTTCTAACATATTGAGAATATGAGTTTGATCATATGCCTTTTACTTTATAATAATATGACAATAATTTTAATATAATAGAGATATAATATGTTATACTATAATGTTTCCATCCAGTCATATTATAAAGGATAATATTGTACTATAGTAGTATGAATTGGGATATTTAACTATTATTCTATATTCATTAGAATATACCAGTGAAGTTATTCCTTAAGTACTAGAATATTGTGTCCCTTCAAAAGTATATGTGCTAGAATATAGTTTTACATATTATGTTTCACTAGTGTATGATGATAGAAATATGTGACTGAGTTGGGAGTAATATTATAACTCTTTTCATTTTTTACACATGGATATTCTGATGAGATTCTTGGAGAGTGGAATGAATATGGGATACCCCACTATTCCTTATTTGAATATACTAGAAGGATTGATATGGGGTATTCGAGATATGAGAATGAAAAAAGATTTATATCAAAATACATTTATGGGACTGATAAATATAATATAGTTATATGAGATATCTTCAAATGGGCCATAACAAGCCTCACCTGGTGAGATCTCCTTTGGTCCCATATTTAGGTGTCCTAGGGAGGTGAACTGTCTGGAATCCCCCCCAGTAAGAAAATAAGGGGCATTTGTAGAAAAATTATGGTGGTGTTAGTTAACATGATCACATATACATGAATCTAAAACATGGCTAGACCCATAGTCAACTCCATGATCAACCTTAATATGATAAGGAAGTTGTTGAATTTTACACTCCTACAATAGACTCCCAAAGCTATTGGTGACTATTAGAAACACCACCAACTTCATCATGACTATCCATGGTTGCGGTGGGTTTTCTTTTTACACATCCAAGAGACCCTTATTCATACAATATAGTATAGGGACGGTTTTTTTCTATTTCTATTACCTAAAAATCATGTTCACCACCTAATACTAGATGCATTGAGTAGGTTATATCATCATTTAGTGCATAGAGTCAACACATATCATGGAACTTTTAGTATCAATATGTTTTATGATGATGATGATATTTCATTTTAATCAAATGGAATCTATGAAGAATGGTATTTGTAGTCAAAATTTCAGTAAATAACATGGTCTCTACTCACCATAACTTATCAGATAAGAAAAATAATTATTTAATTGTGAATGGGTAAAGAATAATTTTATCCTTATTGATAAAAGTCTCATGTTGTGTTCAACAATTTTTATTTTTTAGGATGTAACAATAAAATGTTCGGACATGTGGCCTACCCATAATTTTTTCCCATTTAACGATTCATGTCAAATTCAACATTTTTTTCCTGAAGAAGGCACTATGGTCTTGTCAATTTTTTGGGGGTTAACTATGGTAGAAAATTCATTCAAACATTGATAAATATTTCATTTTTTATGGACTCTCCCAATTGTTTTTCCATCCATTATGTGGTACATGACTACTTTCCAATGGTAAGGTCCAGTGTGGTTTTTACTAATGACACATAGGAGCTCACATTAGTTTAGAGTATTGTAGATTTTTTTCATCAAACCCCATTAGAGGGATTATTTCCTACTCCAGGTCACTATTATAGATTTAAAATAAAATTTTATATCTTCCCTAGATGATGATATGTGGCTGGTTATTCTAAAATTTTAAAACTAGTTATTAATTTTTTTTTGAGAATATATATATATAGAAAATGTATTTTTTTCATGTAACCGTATATATATATATATATATATTATAGTTTCTCCAAATTGTTAGCCATTATTACATTGGGATCTCAGTTAAGAGGATGTTATGTTTTCAAACAAAACAATTAAGAACTCTAGAGTTTACTATCATCATATTTGTTTGTAGGTTTCTTTTGGAATAGTTATAAACCCCATAAAGGTGAATTATTAGCCATATTTCAAAAGGAATCATAACCAATGTAGTTTGGTTCTATTTAAATAGGGTTTTCATACTTTTTATGGTCATTTATCAAGAATCAATCTAAGCAGTTTAATGCCTTGTGGTAATGATGTATAGGATAAAAGGTTACTAGTCATGGTTGATGTGGGACTTATGTATGTGAGTCTATTTATCTTACACCACAATGGTAATATATAATTATGTGTATGATTTGATATCATAAGGTGTATGTTACGATGTATATTATCCCCATTAATAATTAGAAAAATTGATGATAACATAGCTGGAATATGAAGCAATATAGACCTCCATATGTGGGAATTATTTTAGTGGTAATTTGTACTGAAAAACAATGGACCTCAAGGAATATGTCACAAATGGATGTTGTGTATAGATTTACAATAGTATGTATTGGAGAGTTAAGGAAATAAATGACATAAATAGGTATATAGGTGGATAATATTGATCATTAAATGTTAATGATTTTGGATTTTAGCCATAATATAGCATCCAAAAAATCCAATCAATCCAAGAATCGAATCCCATGTAGTTTGACTAACACATTTTTTGTTTATGTAATAGGATTATAAAAATAAGTTTAGTGTTGTGAAATATGTAAATATGAAGAGAAATTATATATATATAATGGGGGATTGAGCAATTTAGAGGATTCCGACATATCTCTTGATGACAGGAATCAATTTTCATGATGTTCTAATTTATTATGGGGGAAATTTTCATATGAGGTCTCCCTGCTATAATTAACCTATAGAATGTTCCTCTAAAATAGTGTAGTATATATTATAGAAATAAGAATAAGTTAGAATTATGTGTTGTACATAAATTTAAAATTCTAATTTCAGGTCCATTTCATGTATCTAATCCCACCCGATTCATGCTTGGTGTATAAAACATTAGAAATAAGTAGATTACAAACATTAAATATGGTTGAATTTAAATAGATATGATAGAAATGTTCCAACCTAATATTATTAATTAAGATTATACCCCTTTGGTGAAAAATATTTCAAATATTACAGGTAAGGAAGATATCCATGACGGGGATAAGTTGGTGTTAATATTACACACTGAGGATGCCCTCATATGGCTCCATGAGATAATAATTATGGGCTTCTACATGGGATATTACAATTTTAAAGCTAAATATATGATGCTATTATATTCATCACAATGAATATTGTCTCATGGAATAATAGATGATAATATATTGGATATAGATACTAGTTTTTATGGAATTTATTTCTTCGTATCATGATTATAATTGGAATCGAAATCCAGAATGTTTATATGGGTATATGTTTTATTTTGATGGAATAATGGTTGAATATATCAATTCCCACATGATTAATTCTTACTTATAGAAGCATGATATAGAAAATATATAATACAACACATCTGGTAAATATGGAAATCATTATATAAGAATGTGTCCATCATATAATAGTTAAAATAAGAAATAGAGTTTTGCAAGTTTATATGGAGTTTTTGTTATGATTATGGAATGATCATTAAAAATATTTAATCCCATTAGAGTAATTATTAGTGTGAGAAATAATAGAAAAGAAATGATTCAACACCTAATAATGGTTAACATTGAATTTGATCCTTAATAAAGAATCATACATATCTAGATTATAAAATGGTTTATATTCCTCACAGTTATATGGGTTTTTATGCTGGTATAATGATCATTTCAAATCTATATGACAATGTGGGTGAAGCTAAACATTGGAAAACTGTTATTAATATATTAAATTCATCAAATATAGTTAATATTGATATCAAAATGATTATTTCTCCATGAATTAGTGCATTTTTGAGGATTATGAGTGGTATATACATATGTAGGAAGAATGAAATAAGAGTGTTTTGGTGGATCTCTTTACCATTAGGTGATCATGTGAATTCAATGTGGTCATGAAATACTTATGAAGTAGGAGGAATCATGCATGACATGTAAATATTAAGGGGTGACATTAATGGAAATGTCAAGAGACCAAATTGATTTTGTGATAGATATATGAGGGGTTGACTGCATAAACGAGTCCTATAAACAAGAGGATACCTCAAAATTACAAAACCTAGAAGTCATCATGTCATCACATGACTGTGGGTTTTTACATTATTGACAATTGTGTCCATGGTCATGCAGAAATTGCACCTATTATTCAGGATTTTTCTCATATGTTTCTCAACAATTGTTTTAATAATATGTCTGTAATCACATGAATTTTTTTGATTTTTGAATTATACAAAATTCTTTTTAGTCATTATCCATCAATCACATATCGAAAATCAATCATCCAAATAATCAATTTTTTTAAATGTTTTGATGGTTTTGAAAGAGTACCCCCCACATATCTATATCGTTTTAAATGGAAGGTGAATTACATACATAGGGTTATATTGAATAAATATCATCTTTATATGCTTCTTTAAGTTCATGTTTTGTGTGTAATGGGAACACATATCTTCAATGATGATCACGTTGCATTTCATGAAAAAAATAACCATGTGATAGGTCCTTAATAAATTTATTGTACATTTTGAGTTGAGAGACTAATCTAAAATTGAGTGATTAAATGATTATAGGGGTTTTGAGTAAATAATAATGAGAACATGAATACCCTATCGTCGGTATAACCAGTCGCATGAAATATTTTTAATTAAAAAATTGGGTTTCTCTAGAAGGAGTCACATATACATGGATAGGTTAATAGGTTATGTTTGAATTATAGTACAGGAAACCCTTTCACATTTCATGGAGGTATAACATTAATCGATGGGGTTGTGAGACCACATAACCCTTTATTAATAATGTGATCGAATAACAGGATAATGTGAACCATAACTGTTAATTGTTTCTCATCATTTTCTCAATAATACATAATGGAATCTGTGTTTTATTGTTATTTCTAACTCAAATTCTTCCAACTCTCATCTAATGGGCATCAATATAGATTTTTTTAGGATATTGTTTTTTTATCAAGTTACATCATTCATCCAAAAATATGTTCGTAACCCTATAGATGGAATATATGGTTTGAGGTACCCTAGAATATTCCTTTATCATAGGGATGATAATTCATTAAGGCTCAAATGTTATGTTTGAGTGAAAAAGATAATCATATTTTATTTTGTCATGGTTATAGAAGGATTATGTGATTTTAAGAGATATACCTCAAGAATATATCACCCTTCTGAAAAATTAATGTTCTTATGGGATGTATTACATTAATGGTTAGTTTTTTCAGGCATCTTTTAGTTGTATGTTATCATATGTGGATGAATGGATTCCACTATATAAGATGAGTGGTTTGGTACCTATAGTTAACTAATTCAAATGAGTGTATCAGTTCTTATCTATCATTGTGGTCATCCAAAATGACGTATTTGGTTTGAGGGGACTAGAATTGGGACCTAATATGTTACCTACACTACGACATTGGGAATGGGTTGAGAATTTGGCATGAAGAAACATCTTTTAAGCATAGGGATGAAGTAGGCATAGTTTGATGTTGTGGTACAATTTTTGGAAACATAAACATGACATGAATTCTTTTATTTTCATATTGATTTATGTTTTTCTATGGGAAAATTTAACATGAATTAATTATCCACATTTTATATAAATTTATTTTTCATATCAATTTGTTCATGATATAACACATTATTGTTGAGTCTATGGGGAATCCAATGGGTTCATTTCACTCACCACCTACACATTCATATGAAATGTATTTATATGTAATTGTCTTGATGATTATTATTAACCTTAGGATTCACATATCACATGGTGATAGAAATATGGTTTTTTATATCATTTTTTAAGGAAAAAAATATTATGGTTTAGTGTAATTGTTATTGGCTAGAGGATATTGTTATTACCTTTTATTCAAAAATTGAGTAGGAAAATATGACTTTTAATTTTTATATATTATATATGGTATATGTTATATATTTATACAGAACTATTATATGTGATTATCCATTTATATCATTTTACTACAATATATTCTTGAATGTGATAATCCTTTTATCCCACTTTTTGGGTATTTGTATATAGGCCAGCCTTAAACATTACATAAATTACTAAATTCTTTTATAATTCACATTCTATCATTCTCAAAGATCATTTTTGTTTAGAGTCTTAGATAATTTTTGAATAATTCATACATATAAACCCATAAGAATACAAAGTGGATTCTACTAAAACATTAAAAAAAAATTCCACAATATTTTTTTCATAAAACCATAAATCCATTTATGAAACATTATTACAACAAATATCTTAAATTCTTTTTTTCTCTTACCAATCCTTAAGAACTGTGAAATTATATTAAAAAAAAGTCACAATAACAAGAAAATTAGTATGTTACATAAGAAAAATAGGGATTTAGTATATGAATACCGATAACTATACAAAATTATTTTCAAAAATACATACTTCTCACCCATAATGTTTCATATAATTATCTAGTGAAAATAATAGATTTCCATAAAACATAGAAATAATTAATAAAAAAAATATTGTAATATTGGGTAAGTACATAAATAATATTTTATTTGTCATGGTTATCATATGATTTATAAACCTCATAGAAAACATATATTGTAACCAACATTTCTACCTTATGTTATAACTGTCACAACTACCATAATGTGTAACCATCATATTTACACTTGGAATAACCATTATAGTCAAATTCCAAAATAAAAATACACAATGAATTATAGAGATATATATTTCAGGCCATAAATAATATTAAATTATAATTAAATATTATAGAACTATCCAAAAACACTAATAATTTCATCATAAAAACATTCATTTTGGATTTTAATAAAATAGATATTTAAAAATAGAAATTTTAAAGAGAAGTATCTTACCTTAAGTTCAGCATAAATAAAATGTATTAAATAATTCATTATAATAGTTTATATAGTGTTATTAATATATAATAGAACCAATTTCATATATATAATTACTTATATGATCTTTATATAACATATTTCCACACAATTATTATTAAAACTGTGTTATTTTTATTGTTTCGTGTGCATTTATTTCACGGTTTCTATGGTTGTTTCATTATGGATTTTCACATAGAATGGAAGAAAAAATCATCGAGTACAATGAAATGGTACTAGTATGATTCCATAATTTTAATTGATATCATTAATTATTCTGTTTTCTGATATTAAGATGATTCATTATATAAAACAATAATGAAAATGATTTAGTTTATTTTAGTGGGTTTTAAGACAATCAAAACCATATATCATTTTGTTTTCATATCATGTTGATATATTGGTTCATGTACATAATATAACTAATATTTTCTATAATAAAGTCCTATTTATCTACAAAAATGGTTTTATGGCCAGTTATGAATGTGGTAAAGGAAAATGAAAAAACATCATCCACGATGGCTATAAATCAACACATCACAGACGATGCTTTAATTTTTCAGAATAAGAGGATTAGATGAGTGGTTTGATGATGGATAATCCATTTACTTAATAAAATTAATGTATATTTATTATAATGGATTTATGATTTCCATTATATGAGAGGAGTTATAAGAGAATAAGGAATGTAATGAAATTTAATAGAAAATACAAGAAAATTAAAGATGATTTTACCTATTGATTTATTATTATTGAGATCCTCTTTAAGGAACATTGTTTTGGACTTTTGGTGAGATCAAAAGTTATTAGACGTGGGCAAGAGGCTTGTAAATGAAATTGGGTAGAAATTAGACAAGATAAATTTATTTTATGTGTTATGTGAAGAGGTTGTATTTATAGTAGAGAAGAGAGATGTTATTTTCATTATTTTAGTTAATAGTTAATTATTTTGTTTCAAGACTATGAATAGTTTTAGATTTATCATAAATTATATTAAAATAATGAATTATAGTTTTTGATTATGGTCTTATATCATCCATACATTATCACGATCCCCTGCCCACATAGTGTACCCCTCATGGGCTGACAATATGAATCAGGAGATAATAACCCCCAAGTCCCGCCTCCAGTATGACCTGGGATGGAGACTAGCACTGAGGGTATAATAAACACTCAAATGGGAGAAATTAACCTCTAAGAGAACACATGAGGAAGATAGAGATAAGATAGAGACCAACCAACTCCAACTCAGAACTGAAATATAAATGAAACCTAAGCGCATATATGAAATGCCATGAAAAAGTACTAAAACTGAATGGGAAAACTACAGATACCCAAAAGAAAGTAAAATGGAAATGACCACAAGCCTAAACAGCTCCTCCAACCACAAGCTAGTAGTAACTATCTTTATCTCCAACCTGCTCCAAGTGACCTGAAAAATAGTTTATATAAACGTAGGGTGATTATAATAGTATACTCAGTAGGATCCTCCCCAAAGCCTCTCGTGAAAAGGTAACAAAAGCATGCTAAAGCACAGTAAACCACAAGTTAAACTAACTTGTCAACTAAATAGGTATACTATGTTCCAAACCTCACCATGGATACTCTCACGAAGTAACCCATACATGAGTATAGCATATAGTAAAGAATATCGAGGGTACCCAGCTACTACTTCCCAACTGGTTTGCCGCTTTTACCCAACGACATACGTCTTGTGCATCTCTCTCTAAAGGCTTTCCCATATACACCTGGGATAAGCTTCACAATCTACACCACGTGAACCACACAGGATTGCACACAGACACCTGGGCTAATCACCACACCATCCTCACAACAAAAAGTAACCAGGTAGTTTTCTGAGAGCCACCACAGCTCGCATAGCGTGTATCATACGTCAGGTACTATACCTCAAGCCATTACAACCCATACACTGAGTAAGGATCCTCAAGCCATCACAACCTATACACATTACACCTATAGTAGTACATAGGATACAATATCTAGAATATATGTGTGTGTATAACCACAAACCATTACAGCCCTCTACACGCATATATGGGGAAAAATAACCGTTGTGCCTCATGGGACAAGTATCTACCAAGAGAAGAGAGCAGGGTCAAAGGGGGTAGTCGGCCATTCATCATCCCACCTGAATGTTGGGGACCCCCCCCCCAGGGCTCAGAATCCCTAGGGTCTCGGTTTCCCTTACTGACTGGGGGGAGTATCATATAGAATCACAAAAAGTACAGAATATATTATAACACACAACCACACTATGGGCATAACCTAGTCTTAGTTTCAACTACATCTAACGTATCTCAGACTCTTGTCAGTTATTTATAATACTAGATATCCTATAAGCACACAACCAATTAATGAACATCATTAGATTACATCATCCCCTTTTTCATCAAATCCACATTACGTTAGTTTTTTCGTTACACATTAATTAACTATGGACAAAAAAACATTAAATTCAACAATATCACAACCAATGTCAAATTTTCTTTCAAATTTACAACCTCATCATTATATTACAGCATCTCCATCCCCATTGGATAACATCAATTCTTCAAACATTCATTACAAAATTACATTCCCATATTCCTAGGAATTCTAGAAATGTATCATATTCTACTAAACACAAGGGGATCAACATGGTGAGTAGATGTACTACCCATAGAGTTTGCGTTGCCTATAGTAAGGGCATAGACCCATTCTCTATGGAGAGGCTAACCATGGAAATCACGTGGCATACCACGTGTTTCTTCGCCCCTTTCGGAAGAACGGTAAGCATGACTAGCTGCCAGAAGCAGTGGGGAATAATAAAGAATATAAAAAACCAAAGAATCCACAAGAATCCAACAACCACATCCATCCCATTCCACAATCCCTGGTGTACTCATCGACAACCAAATTCATAAACCGATGCATCTCGCAACTCTATGCGTCATCTGCTGCAACAACCACAAGGCATCCATGCCCCCACATATCACAACTCCCTCCCAGTGTCACATTTCCGCACAAGCAGCAGGAAAAAAAACATTAAAACAATTTGGGATCTTGTCCCTTTATTAAGGCATCCAGACATCAAACAACAGGCACCAATAGATTTTAGGTTTACCAACCAACTGAATTAAACACATCATCGACCCTAATTTGATTGACAGCAATTTGGAATGACATACCCAACAACAACAACCAGCTTCATTTGCATTTCTCTTTATCATTATCCAATTAATTATCAATTAATTCTGGTTTTATATTATTTATCAATTTCATCAAGAAAAACATGATAACAATCAAGGCATATGTATCACACTATTTATGAAATCAAGAGGCGAACCATTATCATGCAACAATGCAACAACATGTGATCAAACCAATTAATATAATCTAGTTCATGTATTTAATTAGGTCAATTCCATTGTGATCCAAATGGTTAAATCATGCTAACTCTAAGATTTTACATAAACAATTACAGAAGCCACAAATCCCCTACCTCAACGGTTTTAACGGAAACAACAACGGTCGAAGAACACCCAAGAAGACCGGGCTGATTCACCAAAGATCCACCCTAGACCTCTTCTCTTCACATAACAAAGACCAATGCTCATCATAATCGACATCCACACACATAGATCTACCCAAATGAGGTGGAGATATATGATCCTACGAGAAGAGGGGGAGAAAATCTAGTTAGATTTAAGAAACCAAACATAAGGATCACATACCTCATGAAACCGGCTTCGATTCACAAATTGAAGCCTCCAGATCACCTCCAAAACACTTGGGAGAGGTCTATCTATAGCCAAGGAAGTGTAATCCCAAGTTATGGCTACTTAGGGGCTTAAAAGAACCATTCAGAGACAAAAGAGTTTAGATACCCAATTTTAGGATCTAACATTAGGTGCCTGCATAGTTAGTACGCATGGTTTAACAAACTGTGTGGTAACCCTATGTTAACTTCTGCCTCGCCCAACACTCCTCACACGGTTAGTCTGCATGGATAGACAAACTATGCGCTAACTGTGTGTTATACAATACCTCTAACACCAACCTTGAATGGTTTGGCCACACGGTTTAGGCAAACTGTGCGCCAACCGTGCGAAGACCATTACCCATTAACTCTTCATAAAATTCCACCCGAACAAACACCAAGTCTCCTTGTCCTCCCGGAACACCTCCAACACCACATTTTCACAAAGGAATAGACCAGAGAGGTCCGAGCCATTACATTAGATACCTCTCAAAACATTGTCATCCTCAAGAATCCAAAACCCACCTAAATAGAAAACGAAACAGGGTCTGAACAACCACCCACTGAGATACCTCCCAAAAGAGAGAAAGACACCATAGAAAAAAGGGTTACATCTCATAAACATGAAAGTTACACAACCAAATCAGTTACAATGATACATGGGAAGAGTTAAATATAAAAAAACTCTGGGTACTGAGCATGTATCTGTGATTCATGTTCCCAGGTACTCTCCTTCATTCCACCGTGCCACCACAAGACATGAACTAAGGGGATGGAACGCCCACACTACAACTTCTCCTTGTGGTCTTAGATCTCCACAGGTTTTTCCTCAAAGGTGGCATCATCATCAACATCGATATCTCCCCAATTGATGATGTGGGAGTCATCATGAAGATAATGACATAGCTGTGATACATGGAAAAAATCATGTATCTGACTCTTCTGAGAGTGAAGTGCTACTCAATACGCCACATCTCAAACACAAGATATCACTTCTAAAGGCCCAACAAAATGGGGAGAAAGCTTACTCCCAAGACCAATCCTTCACTCCCCACGATGGGGAGTCACCTTCAGAAACACATGATCCCAAACATTAAACTATAGGGGCCACCTTCTTTGATCGACATATGATTTATGACAATCTTTCACTGTCGTCATCCTCTCACGAATCACCTGAACCAAATCTTTTGTATTCTGCACTAGTTCTAGTCCATGAATTGCTGACTCTACGACCCCAGTCCAGCACAACAGAGAACATCAAGGTTGTCCATATAAGGCATCAAACGACGCCATACCAATGGTGGAGTGAAAACTATTATTATAACTGGTATCCACCAACGGTAAGTGCCTCATCCATGACCTCCAAAATAAATAACACAAGAGCGCAACATGTCTTCAAGAGTATTGATAGTTCGCTCTGTCTGACCCTCTATTTGAGGATGAAAAGAAGTGCTAAGGAATAGTTGAGAACCAAAAGTATGTTGGAGACCTCTCCACACCTTGGATGTAAAACGAGGATCTCGATCAGAAATGATCATCCTTGGGGCTCCATGAAGTATCGCCACCTCCTCTAGATACTGCGTCGACAAATCATCAACTATGCTCGACTCCTTGATTGTTATGAAGTGGGATGATTTTTTTAAGCGATCCACTACCACCCAAATAGCATCATGTTCTCACGAAGTTCAAAGTAAAACTGTAACAAATTACATTGAGATGTCCTCCCACTTCCACTGAGGAATATCTAATGGTTGGAGAAGACCACCAGTAACACGGTGTCCAGCCTTCACCTTATGGAAGACTAAACATCAAGACACAAACTATGCAACCACATGATTCAGCCATGGCCACCAAAACTGACCCCTCAAGGATTGGTACTTCTTTGTCACACCAGGATGCACCGCTAATGGAGAACCATGGAACTCTCTAAGGACCGTCTCATGCATCACCAAGGGAAAAAAATATTCCCATGATACAACACTCTGTGTTGTTTATCGTTAGACCAACCATCAGGGGCCTCACCAAAAACAACTTTGTCTCTCCAGACCTCCACCTCAAGATCCCTCGACTGGGACTCTTCCACCTTCTACACCAGGGATTACTGTATTGTCATCTGAAAAAGACAACCTCTACCCCCATATTCTCTCATATCAAGATGAAATACTGACAATTCTTCCATTACACTCCATGAATAACCAGATTCACGCAAAGAATCACTACATGACTTTTGGATCAGCACATCAGCTACAAAATTCCCTTTTCCAGGGGTATACAATATTTTGAATTCGAATTCTTTTAAGAACTCCATCAATCAACGTTGTCATAAGTTCAAGACACACTGTGAGAAAACATACCTCAAAATCTTATGATAAGTGAAAAACACAAAGTGTTCACCAATGAGGTAATATCTCCACAACATCAGAGAAAACATCACGGATTCCAACTAAAGATCATGGGTGGTATAGTTTCATTCATGGGGATGCAACTGCCGAGACCCGTATGAAACGACTGACCTCTGTTTCATTAGAACACAACCTAACCCAAGATGTGAAGCATCGTAGAAGACATCAAACTAAACTCTTTCAGCTGGATGACAAAAGATTGAAGTGCATAATAACTTCTCTTTTAGATATTCAAAATTTTCCTGACACTGATCAGTCCATATGAAAGCTTGATCTTTCCTGTTCAAATCTTCCATAAGCATAGTAAATCATGGTAAATCGGCTACGAACCTCCTATAGTAGCCTGCGAGACCATGCAAATTTCACACCTCTAACACTATCTTGGGTCTTCCCAAGACACATCTTCTTCAATCTTCAATGGATCCACAACTATTCCATGTTGGGACACAACATGCCCCACGAAATGGACTTATCGAGCACAAAAATCACACTTCGGCAACTTCCCGAACAACTGATGTCGATGAAGAACCCCCAAAATGGCTTGTAGATTCTCTCCATGCATCTCTTCAGATGTGGAGTACACAAGGATTTCTTCGATGAAAACAATCAAAAACATGTCCAGGAACTCACAGAACACAACATTCATCAAAACCATGAACACATCTAGAGCATTCGTTACACCAAACCGCATTACGACGAACTCATAATGCCCGTGACGACAACAGAAAGAAATATTTGGGATATCCTCATCCTTCAAATGCATCTGATGATATCCTGACTCTAAGTCGATCTTTGAGAACCAACTTGCACCCTTTAGTTGACCGAATAAGTCATCAATACGCAGAAGAGGATAGGGATTCTTTATTGTCACTTTGTTTAAGCGACGATAATCGACACACAACTGCAAACTGCCATCGGCCTTCTTCACGAACAAAACTGGTGCACCCCATGGTGACACACATATACGATCAAAACCGCACTACAACAGACCATCAATCATTATACACATATCTATTTACTCATAATGGGCCATCCTATATAGAGACATAGAGATAGGAGACGCTCCTAGCTTTATCTCGACCCTGAACATGATCTCTCATCAAGGGGGTAAGGCTATAACCACTTCTGAAAGACATCAGGGTACACCTCTATGAACCTAGGAAATGCCAAAATCGGAACCTCTAAAGAACTCAACATCATCTCAGCCGCCGTAGATGATAAGGGTGAAATTCTCCTATGACCCATCTGAGGGTATCGCTCACCACGAACCACCACTTTCACTCCATCCGCACCAAAGAAAATGACCTTATTTCTGAAGCAATCTATGACAGCCTACACCGAATACAACCAATCCATGACAAGGATGAAATCATATGGTTATATCCATAAACATAGGAAATCTCTCTAAGAGCGGTGATTCCCCAGCACTAGCTCATATTCTGTACATACTTCAAACAAGCTAGCTTGACCTCCAACTGGCGTTGTCAACACCAAGGGCACTGGAATCCTCTACACCTCAAGTACCAAATCATGGACAAGGGTAGGTGATATAAAGGAGTGTGTTTCTCCTAGGTCAAACAAGGCATACACCATGGTAGAAAAAAAGAAATGGGTACCACGAATGACATCAGGCTCGTCCGGTGCTATCAACCCTAGAGCATGAATTTGACCACGACCTCCTCCACGGCCTCTCTGACCCTAATGATGACCACCACAATGGCCGCACTATGCTCTCTGAGGATGGGGACCATCAAGGGACCATCCTCTTCCTATCCCATCTACCCTCTACTGATCTAAATCTCGTGCAACTGGTTGCTGATGCCTTAGTGGAAACTTCCTCAATGGAGGAACCTAGAGAGTAACACCTGGTGCACGATGGCTTCTCTGAAAGGTCGGGCACTCCAGCCTTTTATGACCACGACCAACATAAGAAAAACATGCTCTTGATCCCTTAGCATAGTCCTGAGAATTGCTACCTCTGGGGAAATGAATTTTGAAGGGCTGGGACCTACCCCCGACTGAATTTAAACACTTCTTCCCTGAAAACCGGGAACCCCGGACCACCGCCTTGCTTCATGAGGAATAATGCTGATTCCCCTCTCGTGATGATCCAGTCCGGTCCAAAGTCCTCTTGATAACCTCTGCCCTAACCAGTAACTCGAGATATGTCTTTAGCATAAATGGGGTGACCTGGCGCTGCATCTCTAGATGCAATGGCTCCTCGAAATGCCTCACCCTGGCCTCGTCATCTGGTAACAAGTCCGTAGCATACTGTAAAAGGATTCAGAAACAAATTCCAAACTCATGAAAAGTGGAGCTCCCCTATCGAAGGGTAAGAAGCTCTTGGTTACTGGACGCCTTTATAGTTGAGGAAAGGAACTCGACTTTAAAATTATCTCAGAAATCCTCCCATGAGATCGCTGACTACTCATGATCAACGAGGAACAAGAACCACCACTGCCATGATGGTCCACGCAACATCGTCACAGCTAAGGACACCCAGGGATCCTTCCGAGCACGGATCGATCTGAAGCCTATCTCGACCACTTCTAACCAGTCTTCTGTGACTGAATCTGAAACAGAGCCCTTGTACTTCTGTAGACTTTGATGCGGAAACTCTAGGATTGTCTTCCTCCAAGATTCATCTTCATCAACTTCTACCCTACGACATTCTGCTAGAACAGCCTGTTGGACATCTTCTACGCAAACCTGAGGAGGACGTCGACCTGGAGCCATACCTACAAAATAAAAAACACTTAGAGCTCCCAATCCTGTAATATGGAAGACTCAACATTTATTAATTAATTATTTTCTTTTATTCATTTTATGTTAACCTATGCCATGGTCTACCCATTGAAACACTTTCACAAAGAAGAATGATGCACAATCCTTCCCTAGGTCTCTACCCTATAACCTGTATCACCCTGTTTAGTTGCCATTATAAACATAATGGTCTGTACATCAGATCATAGGGGGCCCTAAATGCCTATGTCATAGCCGGTCTCCAGTTTTTACCTCAATTTCTAAACATGAATTACAACATTTCCATACCAACCCATGAAACCTCACCTATGCCTAACTACAAATTCCATCATATCTCTCAACTTGCCTCTGATACCACTATGTCACGACCCCCTCCCCACAAAGTGTACCCCTCCTGGCCCGGCAATGTGAAAAGGGAGATAATGACCCCCGAGTCCTACCTTCAGTACGCCCCTGGTTGTCAACTATCACCGAGGGTATAATAAACACTGAAATGGGAGGCATTACCCTCTATGAGAACACATGCGGAAGAGGGAGATAAGATAGAAACCAACCAACTCCAACTCAGAACTGAAATCTAAAAGAAACCCAACCACAAATATGAAATTCCATGAAAAAGTACTAAAATTTAAAGGGAAAACTACATGTAACCAAATGAAAGTAAAACAACAGTGACCACAAGCCCAAACAGATCCTACAACAACAAGCTAGTAGTAACCATCTTGATCTCCAACCTTCTCCAAGTGACCTGAAATACAATTTATATAAAATTTGCCTGAGTATAACAGTATACTAAGTAGGATCCTCCTCGAAGCCTCTCGGGCAAAGGTAAAGAAAGCATGCTAAAGCCCGGTGAAAAACAAGTGAAACTAACTCATCACCTAAATAGGTATTCTAAGTTACCAACCTCACCATGGCTACTCTCACCAAGAAACACATACAATAGTATAGAATATAGTAAAGAATATCACTGGTACACCGCTACTACTTCCCTTATAGTTTTCTTCTTTTCCCCAAAGACATGTGTCTTGTGCATCTCTCTCCAAAGGCTTGCTCGTATACACCTGGGCTACGCTCCACAATTTGCACCATGTGCACCACAAAGGCTTGCCCGCAACCACCTGTAATAGCACAACACCATCCTCACAACCAAAAGTAACCAGGTAGTTTTTGGGAGCCACCACATAACGTGTATCATATGTCATGTATTATACTTCAAGCCATTAAAACCCATACACCGAGTAAGGATGCTCAATCCATCACAACCTATACACATTACACCTATAGTAGTCCATAGGATACCATATCCAGAATATATGTTTCTGAATAAACACAATACATTAAATACCTCTACACACATATATGGGGAAAACTAACCACATTGCCTCATGGCACTAGTATCTACCAAGAGAAGAGAGCGGGGTCAAAGAGGGTAGTCATCCTTTCATCCTCCCACCGGAATGTTGGGGAAAACGCCCCAAGGCTCAGAATCACCTGGGTGTCAGTTTCCCTTACTTAAAAGGTTTAGTAGCATATAGAAACACGAAAAATATAGAATATATTATAACTAAGAACCACACTATGGGAATTAGCTAGTCTTTGTTTCAACTACAACTAACATATCTCAGACTCTGGAATACTATTTCTAAGACTAGGTATCCTATAAGCACACAACCAATTAAAGAACATCATTAGATTACTTTATCCCCCTTTTCATCAATTCCATTTTATGTTAATTAATTATTTACACAATTGTTTACTATTAACAAAACCACATTAAATTCATCAACATCACAGCCAATGTCAAATGTCCCTTCAAAGTTACAACCTCATCATTATATTCCAACATCTCCATCCCCATGGGTTAACATCAATTCTTCAAACATTCATTACAGAATTAATTTTCCATATTCCTGGGCATTATAGAAAATCATCCTATGCTACTAAAACAAGGGGATCATCACAGTGGGTAAATGTACTACCTGTTGTGACTCTGCCACCAATAGAAAGAGCGTAGACCTACTCTCCCTGGAGAGGCTAAACATGGAAATCACGTGGCATACCCTGCGTGTAATCACCTCTTTCGGAAGAAGGGTAAGCAAGACCAGATACCTAGAGCAGTGGGGAAATGCAAAGAAGATAAACAACCAAAGAATCCACAAGCATACACCAGCCACATCCATCCCATTCCATCATCCTTTGTGTCCTCCCCGACACACACATGCATAAACTGATGCATCTCACCACTCTAGGCGTAATCCACTACCACAACCACAAGGACTCTATGCCACCACATATCACAACACCCTCCCAGGGTCACATCATGCACAACTAGTAGGAAAACAAACATTACAAAAATTTCGGCTCTTGGACCTTTAGCAAGGCATCCGAACTTCAAACAACAAGCACTAACATATTTCAGGTCTACCAACCAACTGAATTAACCACATCATCAGCCCCAATGTGATTGACACCATTTTGGAACAACATCCACAAAAACAGCAACCATATTCATTTTCATGCCTATTTATCTTTATCCAATTAATAATAAATTAATTCTGGATTTACGTTATTTATCAATTTCATCAAGATCAACATGGTAACATGAAAGGAATATATATCACACTACCAATCAAATCAAGAGGCGAACCGTTATCACGATACAAAGCAACAACATGCGATAAAACCAATTCTATTAATCCGGTTCAAGTATTTAATTTGGTCAATTCCATCATGATCCAAAGGGATAAATTACGCTAAATCTATGATTGCACATAAAAAATTAGAGAAGCCATGAATCCCATACCCCAATAGTTTTGATGGAAACCACAATGGTTGAACAACTCCCAAGAAGACCGAGCCGATTCACCAAGGATCCTCCCTAGACCTCTTCTCCTAACACAACCAAGACCAAAGCTCATCATAATCAAAATCCACACACTTAGATCTATCCATAACAGGCATAGATCTAAGATCCTGAGAGAAGAGGGGGAGCATATCTAGTTAGATCTATGAAACCAAAAAAAAGGATCACATACCTCGAAGAACCACCTTCGATTCGCAATGAGAAGCCTCTGATTTGCCTCCAAAATGCATGGGAGAGGTTCTTCAACCTACACGGAAGGGTAATACCAAGTAATGGATTCTTAGTGGCTTAAACGAACCATTTAGAGGAAAAGGAGTTCAAATCGACAATTTTGTGATCTAACTTTAGGTGCCCGCATTGTTAGTCTGCACGGTTTAACAAACTGTGCGCTAACCGTGTTTTACCTTCTGCCTCGCCCAACACTCCTCGCAAGGTTAGTCCCCATGGTTAGACAAACCATGCGCTAACCGTGTGTTAGCCACTACCTCCAAAACCAACCTTGAACAGTTTGGCCGCATGGTTTAGGCAAACCATGCGTAGACCATAACCCTTTAACTTTCCTTAAAAGTCCACCCAATCGTGCACCAAGTCGCCTTGTCCTCCCAGAACACCTCGAGCACCACATTTTCAAGAAGGAATGGACCAGAGAGGTCTGTTCCATTAGATACATAATCTGTGAATAAATAATTCATATATTTATCTTATATCGTAAATTAGGTATTTTACTATTTCCAAAAAAAAACCAACTATTTTAGAAAAATCCCAAATATTAACTCTAACCATTTTTTTATGTGTAAATTTCAAAAATTAAATCCTTTTTATGAAAAAAAAATTTAAAATATGAGATGATTAATTTTTAAATAAAATCATCATTTTATGGAAAAATGTCAATTTTAAATTTATATTTCATTTTATAAAACATTCAAAATTTATTTAAGGTATCATAAAATTATTTTATAATCATTAGACAATTAAATATAAATTATTAATTTATTTTTTAATTAATATATTATATTATATTATTATATTAATTATCAATGTTTAGATAAAAAATTTTGTGCCACAAAAATACCCACACAATATTTATCATTTTCAAAAATATTATTTAATTATTTTATGATATAATGATATCATATTATAACTTATAAGTTAGATATTTTTAAAAAAAACTCATATTATTTTTATAGATTACTTAATTTCTTTTTATACCACTTATTTCATTATACATTTATAGTGAATTTAACAACTAAATATGAATATGAAAACATAATATTATATAGTTACAGGGGTGGTTACACTCTCTCATACTTCTATAAATTTCATCCTTGTGATTTTATTTCACTTATTTAAATGTTTTCACACCTTTACCTCATAAAATTTTCAAATTTCCATGTAGCTTCGTCAACCACTTGGTGTCTCCACCAACCCTTAACCTAGGGAATTACCTTATTCCCCAATACTTTCTCTATATGAACTATAATATGAATATGTTCCTCTATATAGGAAAGGCTCTATTCCAGATGAACTACCTATGGTTTAAAAACATGAGATGAATCTGGAACATACTTTATTAACATTGAAACATAAAAAAAATTGTGTACCTATGATAATGTCAGAGGAAAAGATAATTTATAGTCAATAGGTCCAACATTCTCAAAGATTTTATAAGGTCCAACAAACAAAAAAACATAATTTCATGCCAAAGAACATATGTTTTTTTACATGGAGTTATTTTAAGGAATTCATGATCACCTAAATTGAAAAAATTGTTTCATCTGTTTATCTACATAATTTTTTTCCTTCTCTGATTTATCCTATTATGTTGTGGACAATCGTCTTATTATAACCTAATTCATGTACTAATTCTGGTCTATCAATATTCCCTTCCCAGGCCTCATCCAAAAATGATGGAGTTCAGATATTATTTCCATATAATGCCTTAAAATGTGATATCTGTATATTTTAATAAAAAATGCTAATATAATAAAACTCAATAGAAGAAATATGTTGATCCTAACCACCCTAGTAATTAATTGATCAAGAACGTTACATTTCTACCAATGGTTAAAATTATCACTCAGACTATCCATCAGATTGAGGATGGAAGGATATGATGGAATTAATTTGATTCCCATTGTCTTATAAAGGAATATAAAAATTTTAGAAGAGAACCTATGATCCTAGTAAGATACAATGTGTAGATGAACTACATGTAAATTGACAATCACATTGAGGTATAGTCATGAAATCTGATATAATCTCTTGAATAAGATTTAAATGTTCTTATTCAGTCATTCGATCAACAATAACCCAAATCACATTGTTACATCGAGATGTTTATGGTAGTGCAACAATGAATTACAAGGATATATGTCCCCACTTCCACTATGTTATTGGACAATAATAAAAAAATACCCCTTGATAGTTGTCTCTATGCTTTAACCTATTGAAAATACAAACATTTAATTATATAATCTTCCATATCTCTTCTTATTCCAACCCATAAGTAATACACCTGAAGGTAATTGTAAATCATAGTGCTTCCACGATAAACAAATAATGGATAACTGTGAGCCTCACATAACAATTTTTTCGTCATAATGGAATCACAAGGAAAACATAATATATATCATAATATCAAGAAAAAATCATTATCAACATAAATTTCATGAAATTTACTTTTATTACCAAATATAAAATTTTTGGTATCTCAAGGTCTTCCATCTTCATATTGTTAATTCTACTTGAGAGAGATGTCTACAATGACCCTGGAAACAAAATGGTGTATTTTCCTTCACTAATAACATCCAAGACAAAATTCAACCAATCATTAATCAAGGGGCCATGATACAAATTTAACATGGTAAATATACTATGATATATTCGACCTAAGGCATCTACCACATTGTTTACTCTTCCAGGATGAAAATTGATTGGGAAATAATAATCCTTTATCATTTAAAACAATAATATTTGTATCAGGATTAATTCCATCAGAGGAAATATATACATCAAAAAGGTATGATCAGTATATTATTGAAATTTAGTTTCATATAAATTATTCCTCCAAAATTATAATGGGACTCCCACATATTATAATTCCAAATAATGTGTGGGAAAATTTAACACATGAGGTTTCACTTGTCATGAATCACAAGCAATTACCTTATCATTCCGTATTAGAACACAAACACGTCCCTTCAATGAAGTGTCACTATAATGACAAAATCACAATTTTTAAGGAAGGGGCTTAAATATAGTATTCACCATTCTTATTTTTAGTTCCAAAAAACAAACATCATAGTATTATGTCAAAAAACATTTAACCCCTTTCCATGTGAACGTTGTTAACAGTCTAGATTACTGTGAAATGTTATTAACAAAATTTTTGTAATATCATGCCCTTCTCTAAAAACTATGAATTATATTAAATTGTTTTAGTCGTTTCCATTTGACAATATTTTTTTGATGGGGTAAACTATTATTCTATCCTTATTAAAAATGTACCCATGGAAATAAATCTATTACAACCAAAATTTACATTTTCAAAATTTACAATACAACATTTTTTATGAGGGTTTATAGGAAAATACACAAATGTTTTTCATGATCATAATATAATTTTGAAAACACTAAAATATCATCAACACAAACAATAAAAAAATTATCCAAAAATTCATGTAAGTTTCAATACATTGGTTATATAAATACTATAAGAGTATTTTTCAAACCAATGTGAATATTAAAAAACACATAATTCCCATATTTAGATCAAAACACTGATTTTGGAATTCTATCCTCATTCGCCTTTAGTTTCTGTTACCTGGATCTGAATTTAATATCGGAAGAATACTGAGCTCTGTAGACCTCATCAAAAAATTCATTGATAATAGGACATGGATATTTATTCTTAATAGTAATATTATTCAGTGGTCTAAAATAAAAAAAATCCTCATAGAACAATATTTATTTTTAATAAACAAAACAGGATCACCCAATGGTGGATTTCCAGGAAAAATTATGCCTTTATCATGAAACTCCATATACTACATTTTTTTCCAGATGTCCCACTTATACCATTTTATAAGGGGTTTTTGAAATTGGATTATATTTAAGATGTAAGTTAACTCTAAATTAAAATTATTAATCAGGTAATACAATAGTAAACTATTTGGGAAAAACAACTAGGTATTCAATTACCACTAGAACATAATTAATCTAAACAGTTCACTTTTTTAAAAAAAATATGGGCATAATAATATTAATTTCATTATTTTAAAATTCTAATATCTTATTCATATGTTTTCAATTTTATGAGTTCACACTTGTATAAATCCTAAAACACATTCTGAAAATAAAATTATGTAACTTGGAAATCAATCATATAATGATAATAACGAAATAAATCCCATATAATGAATAACATCAAACTCTACTAATGGAAGAATAATAATGTTTTCAGGAGATGTATTTCAACATAAAAAAAGATGAAGATTCTTATAATGACATTTTTTCTTAACATTTCCCACTTCTGTTTTTACAATAAATTATAAATTCTCTTCTTAAGTAGAAATTTACAATTTAACAAAAAAAATTATATAAATAAAGAATTTTTAGACCCCATATCAGAAAAGACATAAGAAAAATATGATCAAAAAAGTACCAGATACCACTTAATTGGAGGGAAAACTATCTATTGAAGTAGTCAAAAATTATTTCACTTCACCTTTCTACTTATAATATGTATTCATTCAATAATATTGATCTTTAATTGGGAATGAATTTTCATAATTCCCCATCTCACCAGATTTGAATAAAATTAATTTTTAATTATTAGAACTAATTATACGATCACTAAGACAACATTCATTGGAATAATGTCCGTATATACAAAATTAACAAATCTAAAACAACTTTGATTTTTTATGGCATTCCCAAGGGAATTTCTTTCCACACATCCCACAAACTAGAAACTAGACATTCTTACCATTAGATTTATTTGATTGATTCTTACACATTTCCTAACATCTACGCCTTTTATTCTTGTGGTTATCCGAGTACATGTGATCATTAGGAAACATCATTTATACCATCTCAGGACATAGAAAAATTTTCTCCTAACTTTTTATTTCACTTGAGGCCAAATCCCTTTGGTATATTGGATTCAATACTAGGTAAAAAAGCATTGATTTTACTATCAAGATCTCAAACAAGATTTAGAGCGTGCCTTTCCAATCTGGTGAACCTTTCTTTAAAAAAGTACAGTAAATATTCAAAATTCTATTTTAATTAAAGAAATTTATTTTCCGTCCTAACTCAATCCAACTTAGGAATATATTTTTCAATTAAAATATTAATAAATTACTCACATTCCATGGAACATATCTCATCACTATCCCAGATATTCATGACCATTGACCACCACTGGTCAGCTTCTACTTCAAAATGATAAAAATAATGACTAAAATTTTTATTATATGAACATAAAATACCATAATATATAATGTCATGTGATTTAATCCACACTTAAACAACGACTAGTTTAGAATATACACTAAAATCAGGAGGGAGTTTTTTTTATAAAATCTTCCACTATCATCATGTTTCATTATGGTAGCTATTGTTTTTTATCATTCATAGATTCCAACAAAATTTATGACATACATCAGGTGATATATTAATATCATATATAGATTGGTTCAAATTCCCCCAATTCCAGGTTGAAAATTCGGAATGATATTATCAACTCAATTCCTTCCAACTTTACCTTCCAATGTTTCTTTTAAGGAAAACCATTATGAATAGACATATATTAGATGAAGTAATAGAGAAATGTTTAAATTATATTTCATTTAAAAATACCTACATGGTAATAATAATTCATTTTATATTATAAAAATCATATTAACCCCTAAATATATCTTAACCATGCTCTGATAATAACAATAAAGACCTAATATTAAAAATAACATAAACTAGTAAATTTTTTATAATCCACTTTATAACAAACCAAATAATATTTTTAGTTTAGTGTTTTAGATAACTATAACATAAATAATACATATCACCCCATAATAAGACAATGTGTGTATTAATAAGACAATATCCATTTCATCCATAATACCAATGTTTGTAGTAAAATGTGAAATATTTCATGAAAAATCATTCAAACATTATTCGTGGATTACTCATTTCACTTAACTAACCATAAAACATATTAAAAACATTTCAAAAATGTGGCATGTGAAAAATATGCTCTATAAGGTACATAGGAGAAAGTAAAGAATTAGTCTATGAATACTTATAAACATACAATATCTTTTTTGAAAAGACATTCTTCTCATCCATAATGTATCATATACTTTATTTGTAAAAACAATATATTTCCATAAAACAAAGGAATCATAAATAAAACCATATATGAATCTTGGGACATTACTCACGTAACATTTCTGAGATACTAAACATTTTTGGAGCTTTCTCGGATATATTTACAATCACTATTTTGGTTATTATTGAGTAATTTTGCAACATCCCAACACAACTGACCATTAACCATGTAGTCAAACAAGTGGGTCACATGACCTCATGTAAATCTCCAATTATAACAGAGGCTACTGACTAGCAGTGGGGGTGTAGGGAGGTGATATTTGGGAAACAATATCGTCATGATCAGAGTTTGGTAGAAGTATAAGAAATGATAAAATGATTAAAAAGTGTGGAATCAGTATAATGAAATGATAAATAAGTGGAATAAAAATATTAATGATTTTACAAAAGTTTTCAATGTGAGTTTTAATAATAAATGAATGAACTTCATGTAAGTGATACATATATGACAGAATTATATATGGAAAAATGATTTAGTAATAATTAAAAATAAGGAAATGATAGAAAAGCCCCACAGGCGATCTCCATGACCATCCTGAGCTCTAGCTCAGTCCTATGCTCTTAACTCCTCATGTATAAGAGACAAACAACCAACCTAGGTCTTGCAAAAAAGAATATCTACTTAGGTACCCCTATGTTGTGGTGTTCTGAGTAGGGTGTGAGATATAAAATCATTGTAGGATGACACCACCAATGTCTAGCCCAACCCAAATAGTGTAATATTTCTTAAGTAGTGTTAATTTATAGAGAAATAACGACAGAACT
The DNA here is from genome assembly GCA_963277665.1 of Viscum album. Classification (NCBI taxonomy): domain Eukaryota; kingdom Viridiplantae; phylum Streptophyta; class Magnoliopsida; order Santalales; family Viscaceae; genus Viscum; species Viscum album. Next base: position 1,375,590,511 of record OY728142.1, on the reverse strand, counting down.
AAAAAAATAAATAAAACACATCCATGTTCTTAAGGGACACCTGATGGATATACCAACTTCAAATCATTACCAAGATATTAGCCATATCATGTAAATTATATATATATATATATATATATTTCAAAATAATATATGTATATATATATAGATAACTGCAAGTTTGGGTGGATCATGATTTTCCACCGCTATCCGAGTTCTAAGGGATCTCTCATGGTATTCCAAAAACCTAGGTCTAATAGTCCTTTTAATGTCATGGACTATATGGAGTTAATTTTAATTGGAAAATATACCTAGTAACCTCATTTAATAGAAAGTATCAAGGTTATAATGCATACCATCCACATTTAACAGAGTGGATGAGGCTATAATGCAAAAATCCCCCATTTAACAAAATGAAAAAGGTTTAATATACCTACTTCCCACATTTAATTAATAGATCAGGGTTATAATGCCGACCTTTAAAATTTAAATAATGGCATAGAGCTATAATTCATAACGCCCACATGCAAGTTACAAAAATTTTCATAGTTATATTGTATATAATAATACAATACATCTTATGAATTTAAAATTATCAAACCATATTGAAAATAAAATCAGTCACATTCACATTAATACTTAAGAAAAACCATCTTAAGTATCTCCATTAAACCGCAACATGGCTCAACAATCTTCAAAATATATCATGAGGTAAGGAATTCCCAATTATGTTTTTTTCATAGTAAACTCCCTGTCATGGATTACATTACATTTAAATACCTTTGATATAAGACATGTAATTAATTATGCCAAATCATTTCATTTAATAAAATACATTTAGTAAGAGTCATTTACCTCATGGTCATTCCAACCAATTTTCTTAAACATGTAAAATTGGCCTAGGTTCATGTTTTCTATCATAATATATGCTTACAATATTAACTCATGGCATTGTATTACAACTCTAACCCATTTCATTTCATGTTAAAAACTTTACTAAATTTTGAAGGAAAAACATTCCATTAGGTAGAAGTCATCCATCCCAAGTCATCACACATAATTTGACTAAAATTGGAAATTAACTTAAGTCATAGCCATTCCCATTTAATGACATAAACATTCAACTTATGTCATTATAAACCTGTCATGTTCAATTAGATTACTACAAGGAACCCATCCTACCAAATGTGGGAGTCCCTATAAAATTAATCTTATTCACCTTTCTTTAATAAGTAAAATTCATAAACATGGAAATAAGATACCCCAATACTTATTAGAAGGCATGAATAGAAGTATAAAGGTACTATATCAATTTATAACGACGTGTAGTGAAATAATAAATTCATTAATTCATTACATAAGTTAAAAGGGCATAGTATATGACCCAACCTAAAATTGGATCCAAAACATCCACCTCGGCTCTTGGTTCTTTATAACTAAAATAAGCTGCTCCCCCACTGGAATACGAAACATCAAAGACATGCAAGTATACATAGACCATATGCACACTCCTTCATGGCCATGGGAATTCTCAAGGGGATTCTTACACATATTCTTATATGTATATACCAGTCACCCCAGAGTTACACAAGAATATATATATATATATATACATGGGGAAACCTAGCCCCATACATGTATAATCAATGCCATGGATGGTTATACACATAACAGGGGAACCCACCTATATATATTTACATACCTATGCACATGTAGGTGTGTTAACCATTACCTGATAACCTGAATCTTTCCCAAATAGTACAAAACACTATGCAAAACATTAAATGAACAATAAAACCAATAAAGAACCTAATTTAACAGGAAAAAAAATATGAAGGAAGAGAAAAACATTACCTCAGATATCATCAAACAACCAATACAAGTCGAACCTCTTCGTCTTTGGTGGCGGTTGTCGGAATACACATCAAAGGGCACTGAGAGACCATTCACACCACCCATGATATAAATAAAACTAAAATCAGAGATAACACCAACACTTTTTTTAGCTTAACCAAAATAGGTTAAAGGGGAGGCCCAAAATTGGCCAAAGAAGGGAGTATAAGAGAGGAGAAAGCATTCCATGAATATTTGGATGAAACCCATGTCAAAATCGGCAGAAGGAGAGGTGGTTGTAGGGAAGAGAAACATGTTTCAAAGGGTAGAAACCCTAGGGGTGTCATGTGGGTTTAAGAGAGAAGATGGATGAAGTTTTGTTTTAGGATTGATTTGTCTTTTATTTTAAATTTAATTAATTTCTTAAACAGTCCCAACTATAGGTTTTGTCAAACCGTGGGAAAACTGTGCGAGACCCCTTTTCTAAGAGACTCACCTCACACTAGATAGACACAAAATGTGGGAAACCATACATAGATTAGGAAAAATTCTTCTTCCGCCACCACAATAAGGGCCACACTACTACTTGTAGGGGGCACTCGGTTTTATGCATATCGTTCACCCTATATAGTTTTTCAAAAATCCTATTTTTTATGCTTGGAGCTCTTAAAACCCATCATGGAACCCATGAAACCTAAATTGCATTCACCCAAGTCCAAATACATCACATTGAAGTTATCAAACTCTTGAAATTCCATTCTAAGGCCAGGTTTTAAAAATGAAAAGTTATGTAATTGAAAATGTTCAAAATCCTTCACATTTTAGTCTGGTCCAAAATGAGGATCTTTACAACATTCCCACCATATATCTCATGTCCCAGAGAAGCTATAGGGAACAACATACATCTCACCCAACCAACATAGGTCATGAGGCTTCATTCATATGGTATCATTTAATTACCAAATTCCTATCCAAACATGATGTAATTCATAATAAAGTAACACTTAATCCCTTTAAAAACCAGAGTCAACACTCGATTTCTAATATAATCTCCGAGACAAAACATTCTCAAGCCCATTCAAGTAGATACAATATCACATCACAATCTTGTGAAGACATTGTCCAAAGGTACTTACCACCAAATGTTTCAACATTAAATACCCAAATCCAATCTATTGTAACTCCACCATTTTAATTTCCATTCAATGAACGCTCCATGAATTTCAACGATGCATCTAGATTGATTTAGAAATGATGAAACAATCGATTAACATAATTTTCAAAGCATGACTCGAGCCGATTTTACATGGAATGACCTGGACGACACCAACTACAATCTCAACACCCTGAAGACATGCCTTAAAAAAGTTCTTCACCAACCATAACCACTAAACAAGAAAGGATAAACGTAATGAAACTACCACAGACTACTTTAGATGATGTGTAATTTAGATGCAATTCATTTTATAAGATGAATTGTGATGCATTCTTCCAGGGAATCAATCTTTATTAAAAAATTGTTCATCTAAACTTACAATCTAATTATGATGATGCGTCTAAGGTAAAATCACCAAAAAACCATGCATCCTTCATGAAACACCAAAACAGAACCACCCAAACAAGACCAACGTCTTTAAAACATTAGTGCAGTGTAAGACTGACGTTATCTTAGTGCATATGGGTAGAATAAATAATGGGGTACATGCTCCTCACATAGAAGAATTCACTAAGGGGATTTTTGGTTGATTTCAGTCAAATATTCAAGATTACCGGGGCGAAGAAGATTCCAACCAAAACCGGTCTACTACTAGGAGGAAACCCGGATTCACCTTCCAATGAACATCCACTCAAACTGATCACAATGCTGTTACCACCTTAGGATATTTCATGATCATTCAAACTCTACTAGTAAATATCATACCAATCCAAATGTTTTTTAGGGGTGGTATAAACAACCATACAAAATAATGTTGTTCTTATAGGATTGAATCAACTTCTAGTTAAAAATTGCAACCTCAATGAAATTAATGAACTATCTACCATTACCAAATGGAATTTTCGGTGGTGCCCCTTCTACATGGAAGGTCACATTTACCAGATTTGACATGACACTCCATTCCCCAATAGTGTTATAGTCGTCGAACGAAAATAAGATGATCTAGCTGATCACAGTCATGATAGTACAAAAAAACACAAACATACGTGTGACGCTTATCCATGATACCATCACAAAATCAAGCAGAAAAGGAAGGTCAAAACACAAAATAAAAACATAAAAAAAATGGTTGGCCTGTCATAACGCCCAAGACATTATAAACTCATCATGATAATTGGGAAAAACCAATTCTTAAACCCTCGTGTCACTCTACATGGAGATGACCTGAGACCATACTCATTGGAAAAAACATGAAGATTTAACTAAACTCAACTGGTTCATTATTTCATTCAACTCTTCAATAGGACCACATATATCAATGCATACTATTGAGGAAAAGAGAATGGGTGAAACGACCATATAAATAATATACCATTCCCAAGGCATGTCTAAGTATCTAAAATTGAGCATTACCCACTAAGGAATCCCATAAGAAGGTCATGAAGCATAAACACCAATATGAACAAAGGTTTCATTGGGATCCAAATGTCCCACAATAGAAAAATTCATGAAAATGACACCAAAAATCTAAAAACAAATGTAACTAATAAGGAATTAAATCTTTTAACATTGATAACTACTACGAGATTTCCACTTGCGTTGAACAAACGTTTACCCTATATTTTTTTCACAATTACACAAGTCACTAGGATCAACGACAACCAATAATTCAGTGGTAAGGGAACAATGCCTGTTGAAAATACCTATATATCCATTTAAAGGAATCTCAAAAAAAACTCTATAGTATCCATACATGAGGATTTTTCTATGTTAACAACTTGAGGTTCCACATCCAATTTCATTTTCATTTATTCTGGTTTCATATTTAATAATTGAAAGATTTAATTTAAAATATCATGTACCCGTTTTGAAAATAAAACTCAATGTACTTAATTTTCAAACTAACAACCCAATGGAAAACATGAAATTTCCACAAAATGTCATTTTTAAAAATTTAAAAATTAAATGAAATAAAATAATAAACATGAAATTTATTATAATAAATTCCTTTTTAAATCATTTAGGAGACCTACTAGGGTCCTATTATGCCAAATTGCCTCAGATCAAATTTAAACAGATTTGTAATTAATAAGCATTTCAGGACGCATCATGTCATCACATGTAATGTGGGTTTCTATTTACAAATTTAGGAAGATCCCATAGACTTCAGGGATTGAAACCTCGATATCATTAATTTATTCAAAAATCCAATTATGATTTTAAGAAGCTCTAAAAAATGGTCAAGTGATAGGGGTGTCCACCTACCAACCTTTAAAGTGGACATAAAATTAACATGTTGTCGTTGGGATCCCATTAGTCAAAAACAATTCATATTATATTTTAATCTCAACCAAATTTTCATTTCAATAAGAGACTTAAAATGTATTCTTATTATGAAAAAAAATGGTCTGAATATATAGGTTATAGTTTCTCAGTTATAAGGTGCCCATACACCTTTCAACTGTAAACTGGGTCCATTTTATTGAAAACTAATATAATTTCATCCCATGAAACTATTAAATATTATGAAATCATATCATTTTATCGAAGAGAGAGACACAGAATAATAGAATATCATTCAAGAAATGCATGGTGGAGAATAGTAGACTGACATAATAGTTAATCAAATAAACATGATTCCTATATATGCAGCTACATAGGATGGAACAATATATGGCTTGTGAATTTCAATGTTCCCAGTATAATGCATGTGAGGTAACTTTCTTACCCCAACAATCCAAGGGTAAAATACCATAAGTTCCCTAAATCATTAAACAAAGGAAAACACATCAGTCACTTAAGGTGAAATCATGTCAACTATAATAGAAAAAAGCATGAAAAACAATCCCATCCATGGACTCATGTTCATTTCCCATATGTGGGGAGATCGATCCCATGCACGACTTTTAAATAAGCACCAAAACATTCTAAATATTCTGTCTACACACCCAAAAATCAAGATTAAGGATATGAAACTCAGTATGATACAACTTTTTAACATCCCTTACTGACTGACCATTATCTCGGTAGCCAGATCAGTGGGTCACATGTCCTTAAGCATGTCTCCCCATATGCCAGAGGCTACTAACTATCATTAAGGGTGTAATGAAGAGATAGTGGAGAGAATATTCCCTTATGAGAAACGTTCTGTATTGGCATAATTAATTATAAATAAATGACAAACATCCTATGCAGCGAAAATCAAAGATAAAGTAGTGGAATATAGATATTAATCACTATATAAAAGTGGAAAATACTTTTTTATTCAATTGGTGAACACATGTCATATAAGTGATACATATTTTAAAGTAGTAAATTGAAAAACAATCATTTAACACAATAAAAAATTAGGTAAAGACAACAAATCCCTACAAGATATCTTCATGATCATCCCAAGATCCAGCTTGGTCCTTTCTCTTAACTACCTAGGTACAAGTGACATAGAATCCAACATTGGTCCTGCAAATAAAAATTTATAATCTGGTACCTCGGTACAATGGCAGTCGAGTACGGTGTGAGAAATGAAATCACAGTAGATCTATACAACCGGTGTCTAGCCCAATCTAGATAGTGTAATATTACATAAGAATTATGCCAGTATAGAGATATAATAGATACCCATATTTCTAAGGGACACCTGACAGATATACTAGCTTCGAAACGTTGCCTAGATATCAACCTGATGACGTCAATTATATATACGTATATATTTATCATTAATATATATATATGTTATTTGGTTTGGATCAAGACTTACCACCGTCATCCAAATTCCAGGGGATATCTCATGGTCTACCCCAAATCCAGGTCAAAGAGTCCTTTTAAAAACATTTCCTATATATACATAATAGAAAGGCGTAAATGGACTTACGACACACATTTAACAGAATGGATCAAGGCTATAATGCCTACCTCCAACATTTAACAGAATGACTCGGGGCTATAATTCCTAAATCTCACATTTAACATAATGGAAGGAGGTATATATACCTATCACTGACATTTAATAAATGAATCATGGGTTATAATTCCTACCTCTCACAATTAAATAATGGATCAAGGTTATAATGCCTACCACCGACATGCAGGTTAGAATCATTTTAATAGTTTTGATTTAATAAATAAGGAAATACCTCTTATGAATTTCAAATGATCATACCATATTCAATATATAATAAACTAGGTTTACATTAATTCTTAAGTAAAATCATCTCAAATATCTCAGTTAAACATTAAGAATGATCAACAATATTCAAATCATATCATGAGGTGATGACTTTCTATTTTATTGTAGCCATAGTAAACATCCATTCACAGAAGACATTACATTTAATTCCATTTGATTTAATGAAAGTAATTAAATATTCATAAGACATTATTTTAAGACATTCCTTTTGTTATGAGTCAATTAATTCAATGTTATTTTACCCAATTTTACTAAATGTGAAAATTGGTTTAAGTGTCAAGTTCGCCATCATATTCCATGCTTACTATATTATCCCAAGGTGTGATATTAACACCCTAACCCATTTCATTTCATGATAGACTAATTACTACTTTTAAAATGGGAAAATATCATTAGTTATATGTAATCCTACTCATGTCTTTACCATCAATTTTCCTAAAAATGAAAATTTGATTTAAGGCCTAGGAATTCCAATTATAGGATGTCACCATTCCAATAAAGTCATTATAATAATATCATGTTCATTTATATTAATACATGGAAATTCATCCTACTATATGTGGTTATCCCTAAATAATTCATCTTATTCACCTCTTATTATCCTATAAAAATCATACACATGGAAATAAGAGACACCACAAAATTTAAGTAGGCATGAAAAGAAGCCTAAAATAATCTCGTTAATTTTTAACTAAGTGTATTGAATCATTAAATTCATTAATGCATTAGATAAATTAAAATATCATGGGAACAAAGCCCACCACAAAGTGGATCCAAGCCATCCACCTCTGATCAGGGTGGTTTCTATTTAAATGATTCTTCTCCTCCACTAGAATATGAAACATCACACGCATGCCAGGACATCTATCCTTAATGCACAGACACCTAAATGGACATGGTCATGTTCAAGGGGATCTTTACAAAAGTTCTTATATGTATATGCTAGTTTCTACTCACATAATCATGCATTTATATATATATAAATGGAAACTTGTAGCCCCGCATTAGTATTATCATTTCCATGGTTGTTTATTCACATAATAGGGGAACCCACCTATATATATTTAAATACCTATGAACACTTTGGAGAGTTTCCCTTGACCCAGTGACCCAAAACTGAATCAAATAGCCCAATGCACTATGAAAAACATACTACAACTCTTAAATATAATAAAGAACATAATTCAGATGGTATGAAATAAGAAAACAAGAGAAAACCCTAACCTCAGATATTTGCGACCAATCAAAATGACCCGAACAACCACAAATGTGGCAATAGTTACTAGAATATGCATCAACGGGCACTCAGAGACAATTCACACTAACCTAGACTGAAATAAAAACGAAATAAAAGACACCCTCAACCCTTGGGTTTTTGGACGAACCAAAATAGGTAAAATAGTGGATAAAAATGGGCCATTGAATGGAGGAGAGGAGAGGATAAATATTATTATGATTATTTGGATGAAATTCCAGTGGAGAACTAGGACAAATTAGTGGAAGAATAAGAGGTTGTAGGGAGAAGTGACATGTGTGGAAGGGGGAACCCCTTGGGGGTGTCATGTGGTTCTGAAAGAGAAGAGGGTGATGTTTATTTTTATGTTTTTTATTTTATTTTATTTTAAATTTAAATAATTTCACAAACATACCCTGACACATAGTTTTACCTGCACATTATGTCAGACCATATTAAAACTATAAGGGGAACCCTTTCTAAGAGACTCACCATGCACATGCTAGGGTTATGGTTTTGTAATCATTGAAAAACCCAAGCAAAACACTACTGACCCACACCCTAATTAGGGCCGCACGATTATCTGCAGTTGGACACATGGTTTCAAAAAAAAATTCACCCTCTGTAGTTTTATAAAAACCATATTTTCATGGCCCGGTGCTCGTGAAACCCATCCACCATCCCAAGAAACATAACATTCCATCCCCTATGTCCAAAAACATCACTTTCAGGTGAACCGACTCTTGTAATTCCATTATGAGGTTCATTTTTACAAATGAACCACTCAATAATTGAGAAATTTAAAATAAAACCAACATCTTTTATTCTAGTAGACAATGATCATGGTTAAAAATTTTCTTTTGGCTAGTTTATTATAGGTTTTTGGGTGAAAATTGGAAAAAATGGAATAAAAAGGTTTTGGTCATCGTTGGAGAATGGTTTGTGAAAATCATGACCCCATCATAGGAAATCATAAACCCAGGGATGTTGAGGGCTCAGATGAGTGGTACATAATTTTTTTAATAGTTCACCTAAAAATGGAAACTATGCACGCCAAAAATATTAGGCACATAGTAAGGGAAAACCAGGCACCTATATGCATAAAACCATTCATGGGAATTAATTAAGCCTCATAAATATTCTAAAAATTCCATGAACCCATGGGACTCATCTATTTTGACCCCCATCAATACATAGAAGTCCTTTTTAAAATTGTGGAGCTATTATGATAGATTAAAAGTAAATTTGATCTAAATATTTCATCATTTGAAGACTATAAAAATGATCCACATATCTCAAGGTAAGTGGATCATCTTCTATTTATTTCCCACTAATCCTTTTTGTTCACCCTTTTATTTGGTTGGATGTAATAATCTATTTTTTATAGATATTGATCAAGATTGGATTGATTTATAACTAGTATTGTGGATCTATTTCATGAAGTTACAGATCTAGAATTTTTTAATCATGATTTAGGGTTATAGATATGGACCCTATCTATATCATTATGCTGCTCAATTTTGGGATTTTTATTTGGGTGATTAACCATAAATAAATCCATGCATTTGGTATAATATTCAAATATTATAGTAATGATTTTGATTATATGTGAAAAGATTTTATAATTTCTAGGTTTGTATAGAAATTGAAGTTATTGATTAAATTAATTCATTAAGGATAATCTATTAATGAATGAATGGTGATATTGTTTGACTTAGGAACAATTAATTGTGAAATTAATTATGTGATATTGAGATTTATATTTGGGAAAATTAATTATAGATTTAATTATGTTATTTTGATGTTATGAATTGAATAATTAATCAAGGGATTTAATTATGATATATTTTACTGTCTAAAATTCATTTAATTACTTTTTGCATTAATTTATATGAATGGATGTGATTAATTGATTATTTAATTAATTAATGTGATTAATGCGATTAATTAATTTTTAGAATAATTAATGATAATTATTATTATAATAGGATTAATGTTGATTATTAATTACGGATGTGGTATAATGATATTTTTGTTATTTGTCATACGTATAGGTGTGCTACATATATGAATCATTGATAAGTTGGACTGGGACATGGTTTACTATTTCCAAAGATTACCAGAGAAGGACATGGTATGCTAATTTCGAAGGTCGTAGTGTTATTTTTGGAAAAATGAGTGTGGCATGTCATTAGTTATTCCAAAATCCCAGTTGAGTAGGACATGATCTACAGGTACTGAATCCTATAGTGATAAATTTGTGTAGGACATGGTCTGTTATCACAAAGCCCATGAGTTCCTCATATTGAAGACCGAGATCTTAAATCTGTACATTGGAATATTTTTCCAATTAGTTGCAATATGAATTTAATTGAAATCAATAATGGAATTCCATTTGGTATAATGCATTGGGAATTCCTAATGTCAAATGGATTAGACTTCGACAAGTTCCATATTAGGCCTTGTGGTTTTGGTTTCCTACGAAAGCCTAGGGTTTATGTGGTTTAATAGATAATATTTGATAATGTGATAAACCAGTTCTTTATCAAATATATTTATTTCACTATAATGGCTCATACACTATTATTGTCTAGAATTTTTTTAGACATCATTGGTGGATTTCTACATAATTGTACACACACTATACTTGGGATGCATGATCAGTACAGAATTAGACATTGTTGTTACATGAATTGTTATGGGAAAATGGAATGATACGGATGGTGGATTAGTGATGGGGCTTGGATGAGGGAACTAGAGACGGTTTAGGACCCTCTTGGGATTCATTGGTGTCATTATTTTTCATTTTTATTTAATAAACCTGAATCATTAGTTATCATGGAATGTTTTTAGTTATAATTAGTAATTTTATTTTTTGATTTGACTGTCTTCAGATATTTGTATTTTTATTGGTATATATTAATTATTATATTGTTTATTATTTATTCTAGTGTATTACTCTGATAAAAAGATGTATATTCTCCCCATGATTTATATATATAACCCTAAATTCTTGTTGGATTACTATACCGTACGGGGAGGCACACTATAGGTCATGTGGATATATTGATCCTGTCACTGATTTGTGGCAACTGGGATGGGACATTACAGTGTGGTATCAGAGGCCAATTGTTATATTATTCTTCTTTTTTATTACTGTTTGGGAATGTAATAATGGATACTAGGAAGATATGGTGCTTGGACATGGGCACCACCATGGGAGTTCTAGACCCTTGTATAAGGGAAAACCCCATGTACTCATGATGGCATTATTGTTATTTTTGTTTTTTGTTACACGTGAATATTGTCTCACCATTGGTAACACACTAGTTTTTTGACGTGATTTTTTTATATTTTTTGATAATATAATCATGGAAAAGAATGGAATGGGTCTTGAGTCAACATGAATAATTCTAAGAACATTTGATTCTTATTTGGCACACATCATTTTAGGAATTTAGGGGAAAATTTGTTATGGGAATGTTTTTGAACATCAAATCATTTTCTTCATTAAGAAATTGAATTCAAAGTGTTCGTAATAGGAAGTGAATTGTAAAATAATGCACGATGTGAATAATTGGGTGCTTAAGTGAGAATGTTAAATAAATATAATTCCCTTATAATATCATGACATTGGAATATGGATGGATAAGTGTAGTGACAGTTCCTCAATTTTGACCATGTGGCGAGCCTTGGGGAAAATACATGTTGGGACTTGTTTTGATTTTTTCTTATATATTATATGTATAATGCTTCAAGTATATCCTATAATGTGTGTTTGAATATTTATATTTATGCCTCCATGATGATACATTTTGAGATAATGATCTATAAAAATTGTTGTAGATGATCCTCGAATGGTGGAACATGAAGAAATGATAGTGCCCAGTGGGGATGAAGGGGATCAGTTATGAGAGAATGTAACTAAGTTCATGAATTTCATGTAAAGAGGCCAACAGTATGTTGTGAATACCATGTCAGACTAGATGACGATGTTTTAGTAATATAACCTTCTAAATTTTATAGATGATGGTGGAACCGAGAGATTTGTGTTCTAGGTTGAGGCCATCAAGATGATTCAAGACCATCTTGAGACCCTTGCTAAGAAGAGGATCATATTGGTTATTTATATGCTGCGGGGATTAGAGGAGAAATGGTGGGACATTCAGGCGAAGGTTGGAAAGGATGGTGTTTTTCTATATAAACACTTTTTTACTAGTTCTTGAACACTTCTACCTAGAGGTGCTGGGATTGGATAGAGTATCTATCTTCATGAGATTGACTCAGGGGAGCATGTCCAGAATGGACTATAATGGACACTTATCAAATTCCCAACTCTATTATCCATCATTTGATGAAGATGATATAGCTATGGTGAAACATTTTCAAGATTGATATAAGTGTGAGATTTAGGCCCAAGTTAACCTTATTTGATTAATAAATATTTATTAGGTGGTGGATTGGGCTCTCATATATAAAGTGAACATGAGGGAGGATTCTAGTGTAGGACAAGTGCTTTCTTCTACATGTCATGGGTGTATGGATTCTTAGAGTATAAAAACCTTCTATGAAAATGTAATCTATAGTCGTGGGAATCATAATATTATGATTGAGGGATCAGTATTAGAAGACCATGCCAACGTCTTTTTTCCACCAGTGTGGTAGCACATGACACTTCCAGAAACATTTCCATGACCACTGGTGTAATGAAGAGGCTACGACAAGATGAAAAATATAGAGAAGTTCTACAAGGATACATGACTTATGGTTAGTGATAAAGGATCTAGAAAAAACCATGTTGTGGGAATGGGTTCATCTACACCATTTTATTCTGGAATCTAGAGCTCTAATTGTTAATGTTGTAGAGGTAGTGGATATGGTGCTTCTTAGAAAAAAATGACCACATCAATAGAGTGGTGCAACTCAGGGGAGTTAGATGTCATCATAGTGAAGAGGGGTAGGAAAATTACATTTGGTGAAGCCTACTATTGTTATAGCCACCTAGGATTAACAAACATTGATATTACATCTTTCTAGATTAATATTTTTTACACTAAAAAAATATATTCCAAAGGACCATAATAGTTTAGTATCATTGGAAAATTCGAAAACAAAATCCTCTATCATAGTGAATGATCTTAAACCTCATCCACAATGATCACCACCATATATAATTCTATGTAAAACCTTTATTCATAACCCGGGGAATGGAAACAAAATAAATGGCTCATCGTAGATGCTCAATAAGTGCACATTAATGAAATATATAAAAATAACATGAAATGGTTTATGAAACATGAGCATAAAATTTTAAGATCACACCCTTCATATTAGAGATCATAATAACTATTGGAATTTCATAAGAAAATGATCATAAAATAATTAAGTGAATAAGTCATGTAATCATAACATAGGAATAAGACATGGAATTTTTTGAATTCAAATAATAATATTAAATCTTATGTCAAGGATACCTATCAAGACCCTTATAACTTGTTAGGTTTAAGATACGAACCATGTACTTTCTTGAGGAATTGTCTAACAAATTTGGTATGTAACGACACAATATTTTATCAATGAAATTATCTTATTATAATTAGTTCTTATATTATAATCACATAAAATTATTATATAAAGAAATAATTACATTATAAATATTTAATGAGTGAAATAAAAGGTATCTCTAGATGTTATGGAAATTATACTAATAAAATAATAACTTGACATTTTAAATAGTAATGTTACTCATATGAATAGTAAATTAACTAATGTTATAGTAAAATCACGAATGAATGTATAAATAAAATTTATCCATTTTATATGTGCAAATATGTTACAATTATATCATAGGATAAGTAAGTAAATATTTCAAAAAATTAGTAATAAAGTGTATGTATTTTTGTAAGTCATGTATATTTAATTAAAATTTTAGGATTAATAAAATAAATTTAAATAATTTTTTTCCCTAAAATGAATTCATAAATTGTTATTTTTATGTCTTATGATCATTAGAAAATTTTATGAGGCCATATTTAATTTTTCTAATTGTTTGAAAAGTATTTTAAATTTTAAAAATTGTATTTTTCAAAAAAATTATGATTTCAAATAAAAATTTAATTTCACATATTTAGAAACATATTTTTTAAAATTTTAGTTCATTTTTTGATTCTACACATCAAATAATAGTTAGGCTGATTTTTTGTGATATTTCTAAAATACTTGAATTTTTAGTGAATAGTAAAATTATGATAATTTACCATAAATGATAAATAAAGGATTTTATAAAAAAATATTGATTAATTAAGGATGTAAATGGAATTTGGAATTAAATAAAATAATATATTTACCTCTTTGGTCCCATAAATCATGACTATTCATATACTTGGTAAAAAGTAATAAACTAATGATTAAAATATTGGGAAACCCCTCCTCTACTCTACATTAAAAACCACCCACACCCCCTCTTGTATTCTCTTCTCTAAATCCTTATACACTGTCTTTGTTTTATAGAAGTATCCACACAAGATAATACCCACGTATAACAGCCCTTGATCTCTTCAAATGGAAAAAAATCACCCCTTAAGAGGCTCTCAAGGAAGATATACTGAAAAGGTAAATTCTCCTTCTCATTTTTTTTATTTCATGTTACTCTCTTCCATTTTCAGTACTCAATTCCTTTAATACAAAATGTTATAATAACTTCAATACATTACATGTATTATAATTTTTCTATGACTATTTAATAATTTATCATCATCTATACTTTTCCCTCCTTTTATAATATAAAGGAAAACACCATCTGAGATATGTTAATTTATCAGATTCAAGGATGATGAGTTTCAATTTCTTTTACCATCATAAATTATTGTCATAATACAATTTTTATGGTTGAAACTGACTATTATATATGTATTATGTCTAATTTATGGTTCTGTAATCTTTTTCAAACTTGATATTAATTTATAAATTAAAATGATTTCATCATGATCAAAAACATCCAATTGACCAAAACAGTTATCATTAAATTTTTATATAATGATTCAAACTAAATATAAACAATAAAGTGATTTTTATAAAAATTTAATATTATAGATGATAAGTAATAAAATTAAACTCCAATTTTGTATAAATATTCTCATCTAATTGGTTTATCCTCACATGTATATATGTAACGAAATCATGAAAACTAATGAAATGAATTATCATAAACAAAAAATATATCAACTTAACCCATCAATAAAGTCATGAATGAAACTAATAATTCTAAAATAAATCAATTAAATGAATAATAGGTTTTGGAAATACAAATTTTTATATTTATTTGCTTATCCAAGGCATTAAGATCATGATAGGTGCACCATTAGATGTATGGTAAGGTATTTTACCCGAACATCCTTTATTCATTCGTTATTCTCTATATTTCTTTTATCCAAAATGAAGTTACCTATTCTTTTTATTTGTATCATAAAAATAATGTGTATACTCTCCAAACACATGGATTAATATCAATTAATCATTCTTTTTTGAGGATATACATTATTTCAAACGAATCTTTCCCCAATACTTCCCTATAAGAATACCCATTTTAAAGGAACTACACGAATTTTTACCCAAATTAATGTTCACTATTTCATTTTTTTAAGTCACCATTTTTTTTTATAAAATCATCTCTTTTATTATGAAAAAATTCTTTGATCAATTATGGTTTTATATAAACTATTATTCCTTTTTTTAATAGAAATTCTCTTCAGTATTTTCCTTAAAACATAACTAAAATTTTTTAATGCTAATATTTATTAAATAATCTTCCAAATTGTTTTTAGTTCTATTTGGAATATCTTACAATGATATATTCTTATTTTACCTTATTAATTTTCATGTATGATTTAATTCCTTTCTTTTGAGGATGTATGATAATAATGTATGTTATGAGTTCCTTATGAATAATAAAAAATGAAATCATTTATTTAGTCCCACATTTTTTAGCTTTATTTACCTAGTCTTCTATAACACTAAATTTCATAGTCATCATCTTGTAATATTATTCATTATTATGCTTAAAATTATGTAATGTGATGTGTAAATTTTTAGGGTCACTTTAGTTGGTATCATTGGATGGTCTATATATATTTGAATATTAGGAATAATAAAAATTTGCAATAACCTTTGGGATAAGACAATGTATAAGAACAAATCCATAAATTTTTTTATGTATAGTGTAAGTGTTTTATCAAGAAAATACATCCATGTATACATACGAACATGTTTATTTGACCCTAGAATGGATTTATCATTGGGTAAAACCAAAATACAATGATTTTTTCTACACTCAAATGAGAACTGGTGCCCAAAAATGGGCCTTGTTGCACTCTTGGTTGGAAACTCCCATGGGATATGAATTGGTATATTTATAAGATTAGTATGAACCATTATTTAGGGACAAAAAAATAATCACAGAATAATAAATTCATGAAATGGATCATGGGTAACTTGGATTTAAACCCATTGAATCGTAACTTAAGATATACCTCTAATTTAGGATTTTATAATTATATGTTTAATGTTACCTTTATATGATTTTTAGTTGTGTATTCAAGCCCCCTAATAATATTTTCATTTTCATTGTTGATGGAGGGAAATAGAAGAATGTGTTCCAACAATAAATGTGACATGGAATGTGAAGATTACCCTAATGAAATGCCAAATATAATGGGTTCGGGTGCTCAAAACATTATGACAGTACTTGCTCAGCAGGAAAAAGTTATGAATAATAACATATATCATGTGAAAATCCATCCTCCTCAAATGAAAGAGTATGATGTCATTGAATCTTTAAGGTTGAAAATCCCTCCAATGATTAGTGGGTCATCTAATACCCTCCTCGTAGAACAACAGATTAACTCCATTGAATTGATATTATTTATCATAAAGTTCTTAAAAGAAGAGAAAGATATGATGATAGTCTATTATTTTGAAGTGGAAGATGATAAGTGGTTGACACTGATCAATAATAAAATATTCTAGAAGGTAATTTATTCTAGGTATTGGGAAGAATTCATTAAAATGAATTTCAATAAATACTTTCCCAGAACACTTAGTCTCAAGATAGAAAGAGAGTTCGTTGGAATTATATATAATGAAGAGTAGTTCAGTGAGGTGTATAGTGAAACTTCACAAGGATCCCAAGATATGTATCCATCTTTTTCATGAATAATAAAAGCAAGGTGAATCACTTTTTAGTGGACTAAATCTGTTTATATGAAAATCATTGACGATTTGAGACTTTGAATGTTATGAGGATATTGGCCTTTGATACCTCAAGGTAGAAATGGAGATCAGATACTATCAATCGTATTGTGGGGCTGGTGAAAAAAGAAAAAAATTGAGTCTCATATGGGTGGATAATCAAATAAATCCCATGATGGAAAGACGATCAAACATCCCCCGTGTCAAAATTGTGGGAAGAAGAAACCTAGGAACTCCTTAAAGGGAACCGGAATGTGATTCAAATTGGGGAGAATGGGCCATCTGACTAAGCACTACCAAAGGGATATGAAGAATTCCACTAGTGTGGAATAATAATGGAATTTTCAGATCAACACCCACCCATTTTTGCATTGTTTCAATTGCAATGAACATGTGCAATATTAAAAAATTTCTCTAAGACAAGTGTTATCGATGGAAATAAACAACAACCGCAAAGGTAACAAGGAAGGGCTCAATGTAAAACCCTGATATTTTATGAGATATTTTTTTATGTCTTATGTTAAACGAAACATCAAAGGAATCCTTCACCACATACAACACTAGCTTGGCTTGCGTTATACATAAGAGCAACCTTCATCGATTGTGTGTGTTTTATGCAATACCGAGTTTCACTAAACAATGATTTGTTATTATAATATTATATAAACTAGCCGTTATGAATAGTACTACCCATTTTTTGGAATTTTATAAATTTTATCTTTCAAAATGGACTTTATTTTTGGATTGGGAATATTGAAATTATCCTAGGGTGATTTTTTTGTATTTTTATGAAAAATTTCAATTTTTTATGAATAGTTAAAACACTAGGCTACTATTTAAAAAATGGGTTTTTATTTAATTAATTATTTGTTTTATTTAAACAATTTTTAGGTCAAAATAGATAAATAATACCTATATATCTTCAATGTAATTTATTGGAATAATTTTATAATTATATAGATACATAAAAATTTATTGAACTTTTTGAAAGTCTTTTACCCACCTCCTAGGAGCATTTGCAATTGTACATAAAACGTAATTTTACTACTTATATGAGTTGAATTTATAAAATCCGAGAGACACAGTTAATATCAAGGAGTAAAATGTGGTTCAATAAGATAAAAATAATTTTTTGGTGAATAGTAACTTTTCACTTTTATTTACCACAATTATATGAAAATATGGTAATTAAGGGTGAAAATGATATTATTATTACCTTAAGACATGTCCTAATTCTATTGGAAATGATTAATTAGAACAAAAATACCTTAGGGATAAAATATTACACTTTAGGTCTACTTGGATTAGATTAGAACATTTATTATTATTTTATTTAAAGAAGAGTTAAACGAGTTAAAATCAATGTTTGACAACGAAAACTTTTTAAATATAAGGTTATACATAAGATAAATTCGTATATAAATATTAGTTATAATTATAAAAATATATCCTACATAATTCTATTTTATTTGTAATTTTTAGACAATAAATAAGTTAATTTATTTATGACACAATGATGATGTAGTAATTACCTTATTAATGAAATATTAACATAATTGATTTTATAAATACCCAATTAAATGTATTATGAGACTTTTTATGAATTAAACGAATTTTATAGGTTAATATGATATTTTATTATTGATTTAATTAACTTTTTTTGAACTAATCCTGCTGTTATGATTTTCACAAAAAATCAATTACCAAATAGTGTCAAATTTGACATAAAATAGTTTTCAAAACAAATATTATATTATTAATTGATATTTTATTCCTAAAAATATAAGGTTCGGCCAAATGACATAGATAATGTTATATATATTAATAATGAACCACTTGCGGATCATTTGGCTTTTTATAGTATGTTAATTAACCATATAGTTTAAGAAAACAAGAAGACACGGTAAAAGATAAATTATTTAACTTATAGTTAAATCTAATGATAAGGTTAAAATAGTAACCTAAACTTGTCTAAAACCAATTGTTTGAAATTATTTCGACCCATCCCCACTTTAGCTTATAAATTAATCAATTTGGAGCTATTATAAACCGAATATGACTTTATTATAAAATAATATTTTAATGTTTTCCTAAGGTGCCCCTCTCTTACCTTATAAAATGGAACCTCCTCCCTCTACTCCTCACACAATTTGGAGCCTTAAAGCTCCTAAAACCCTGGCCATTTCCCTTCTATACATCCCTAGAAACATATTATATGTCCTGATCCTCTTCAAAGACCAATTTTAGTTCCCTAAGAGGAGGTTTCAAAGAGGCGTGTCGAAGAAGAGGTAATATCCGTTACCGATTCTTTTAAATTTGTTTCTTCTTCTACATCATCTTCTTTAGTTGTTTCATTATGAATTAATAACATTAGTATCACTAATATACTGATATGTTATTATAAATATGTAAAAACCCTATTTCACCTTCTATCCATCCAACGGAAAACGAAATCATCGCGCGTGTGTACGTACAGAATACCGTCTCCACACCGTGGTGTAATCTGTTTTCCACATCCACCATACTTAGATGGGTATAATGGTGTAGATAATAACTATATATGATTATTTTAATGTGATATTGATTCTGAAAAATTATACATACACTTCAATACAATTCCATGATCATGGGAATGATTTCATCGCTCGTGCGTACATACGACCTACCTTCTCCACGATGTGATGCGACTCGTTCTACATGATATTCATTGAATAATGATTATATAAATGAATTTAATGAATAAATATGATATATATTACACTAATATAATTCTTTAATTGAGTTATATATAACCTAAAAACAATAATAAGAAATTATTCGACAAAACATGCATAAGAATATAAAGCAATGAACACCCGAATAACAAGTAGCAATGAAATATTACTAATTAGATGATAAGAATATGACCATATATGATATCATATAAGTGAATATGATTCTGTAATAATTCAATGAAATTATTTAAATCATTATATAGGAGGTTCGGATACGTACGTAGCATATCATACCTAAGGTAAGGGAAAATCTCACAATTTAATTTTTATAGGAGATTGTTTATACTTCAGAATTTACTGGGGAATATTTATCATCCACATCCATGTTTCCTCAATATGTAACATTATTTCTATCCCCCTTCAATTTTTTAAATCCAATTATACCCATTCGTGAGTTTTTACTAATTGATATGAAATGAATCTTTTTTCGTTTTTGGTACGGGGTACTTTTTGAGTTTTTCGTCCAATGTACGAGAAGAATGTTTTTTTAAAGAATACAACATGAATAGATTTTTATGATTTCATAGAAAAATATTTCCATGATGCTTAATTTACATATTTTCAAGTTTATTTTAATCAACTTATTTTAGTTTTAAATTGTATGACATGTTAAGAAGGGAAAATGTTTTTGAAGTTGAAAGGATATTTTTCTCAAGAATGGAGTTCAAGTGTTTTATCAAAATTATTTTACATCTAAGAAAACATAGTGTTCTATTTATATCCTTATTTTTTTATTGATTTGATTATGTTATGACGGAATTAATTTTATGATGTACTTTTATCTTACATTGATTATTTTATGATGGCATGAAGTTTAAAAATCCCATTTTTATTACATGGGTTATGCTATGATATATGATTTATGATTTTGTGGAACACATAAGAAAGGTATCATTATGAGATGGGTGGGACCTATATCTCCTTCCAATGCATTGGGTAAAAATTTATATCTAATGAGATAGACATGGATAGAACTGCAAGTTAATCCAGTTCAGTGATACAGGACCAGAACGAGGAGTCAAATCGGTAGAGAAATAGACTTTGTCCTCTAAGATAGTCTTGAGAATGAGTCTTGGCTAATAAGAAATGATTTTCTATGATTATGTGTGCATGCCACAAAGTTTCATGTTATGATTATTGGGATTACATTTCACTACTATAATTTATCACATGTTATGATATTATGATATTTTTTGCAGGTTAAGATTTTCAAATTGTTATGTTCTTATAAATATGATATGATTGATATTTCATTTTTTTAACCTTACTGAGAATTTGATCTCACCCTTTTGTATGTTTTATTTTCCCCTGGTTAGGAAGAAGGATATTAAGTAGGATATGCCAAAAGGGACTCTAGATATGAAGAAATTAACGGGATACAATGTAGATGATTTATGAACCAGTTGTTTAAGTTTCCCACTTTTTAAAGACACTATACCTATACAATACATTAATGGTTTTGTTATATGTTTTAATAAGTACGCATCAATTCTGATGTAATTACAATGTATATAAAGTATGGGTCATTATATTTGGTATCAGAGGAAGGGTATAGTCAACCTTTGGAAACTAGGATGTGAAATCCTTAGTAAGAGCTCTAAGGGTATGTCTAATCATAGAACACAATATTAGTGTTTTAGAAATGGCCATGAAAAACTTATGATATGGCCAAAAGTGTGAAATTTTATTATTGATTATGTGGTTTTCCTATTCTAATTACTATTTCTCACACTATTCTTCTTGGTTTTATTCAATGGATGGAACCTGAAGGAACTATGTTAATGCGAAATGAGATGGGAAATGAAATGATTGTCCCCATGAGCAACAAAACGTTATGGGAGTTGGAATGAAAAATCTTGTACCCATGCTCACAAAACTTTTTCAAGCTATGAATCATGCAGGACTCTCAAACGAGCAGAGGAAGGAGCCAAATTCTGTGGAATCCTTCCCGAGGTAGTGACCACCCTCATTCAATGGGTCTACTGATCAATTAGTGGCTGAACAGTGGATCAATACCACTAAAAGGATATTTATAATTCTACAATGTTCTGAACACGTTAAGTCATCTTAGCAGTATATCGTTTGGAAGGTGAACCTGATCAATGGTAGAATCTTATTAAGAAAATGAGGTAAAGGGATGAAATTGAGTCCATGGAATGGGACGAGTTCAAGAACTTATTTTTCAATAAGTACATCCCTTGAATTCTTCGAACAAAGATGTAGAAGGAGTTTCTTGAACTGAATCAAAAGGATGATGAATCTGTTGGTACCTACGAATAAACATTTATAATACATGCAAGGTATGCTTCCGGTATTTTTATCCAACATGAGAGTAAGATCAATCGATTATTTAGTGGCTTAAAACCAAGTCTTCTAAGGGCGGTATCTAAAGGGGATTTCAATAGTTATGAGGAAATTGTTTTATGTGCTCTCAAGGTTGAGATGGAGATTGGAGTAACCCATCAGTCATAGGCGTTTGATAAGAAGTGGAAAATGGAATTCAAAGTAAAATATAAAGACCACACTAAAAATATGATGATATTTCCCTTATTCTCAAAGTGTTGAAAGAAACATGGAGGGAACTATCTTAAAGGGAAAAGTAAATGTTTTATGTGTGGAAAAGAAGGTCATAAGGCAGTTGAATGTTGAAATAATGGGTAGAAGATGTCTAATGATGTGAACAAAGAAAGGGTTACACAGAATGCACCTCATCCACTTCAATGTTTCAAGTGCAAGAAAATGGGGCATTATGCCAATAAATGCCCTAATCCAAGGGTTGTTGATGATGATCAACGTCAACAAACTCTTAAGGCCAAAGATAAAGGAATGTCACACGCAATTTCTATCGACGATGTGGAGTATGATAACGAAGTCATGAAAGGTACACATACCATTCACTCTAAAGTAGAAAATTCTTTATTTTATTCTGGATCCACCCACTCTTTTATTTTTCAAAAAATTTCTTAGGTTATATCCTTATTACCTTAGCAGTTCGATATTGAGTAAGTCATGACAAACCCTAATGGCACAACATTCACTTTAAAAGTTTACAATTCTTCTCTGATTGATGTTTGTGGGAAAGTGCTTCCTGAAAATCTTATAATCCTTCCTATAGTGTAATTTTATGTGATTCTTGGCATGGATTGACTTTACTTATAAGGAGCTCATACCAATTTCTAAATAAGGGAAGTTACATTTCATATTTCATATCAATCAATGATCGTTTATCGATGCAAGGATTAACATAACCTTCCAGTGGAAATTTCTTCCATCTTATGGGTCTTGATTCCACTAAATTAAGGTTATTTATATCAAATGGTTTGCGATAAAATCACAATTAAGAATATACCTATGGTACGGGAGTTTGATGATGCCTTTCCGAAAGTATTTCCAGGTCTTCCACTAAATCGTGAAGTTGTGTTTTCAATAGAATGCATACCAGGTGCTTTACCTATTTCAAAGACACCTTATAGAATGGCCCCAATTGAGTTACCAGAATTGAAGAAGAAACTCTACGAGAATCTTGATAAGGGATTCATAGGCCCTAGTGCATCACCATGGGGAGCATCTGCTCTATTAGTTAAGAAGAAAGATGGATCAATGAGAATCTGAATTGATTATCGAGAACTTTACAAGATCACTATCAAGAAAAATATCCTCTCCCACACATTGATGACTTATTTGAACAACTATTCGGAGCTCATTATTTTTCCGAGATTGATCATCATTCAAGGTATCATCAATTAAGGTTGAAAAGGGAGGATATACCAAAGACATCATTCCGTACAAGGTATGCACACTATGAATTTATAGTGATTCCATTTTGTCTTACTTATTCCCCTATTATCATCATGCATCTAATGAATAGAGTCTTTATAGACTATCTTGATCAGTTTGTGGTAGTCTTTATAGATGATATTCTTGTCTATTCAAAGATAAAGGAAGAACATGAAGATCACTAGAGAATTGTATTAAATACCCTATGAAATGAGAAGCTTTATGACAAATTTACCAAGTGTGAATTTTGTCTTCAAAAAGATTCATTTTTGGGTCATATAATCTCAAAAGAGGGGATATCTATTGATCCAGGAAAAAAAGATGTTTTCAAAAGATGGTCAAGACCAACAACAATAACTGAGATCCAATGTTTTCTTTGTCTGGATGAATACTATCGACGTTTTTTGTATTATTTTTCAAGATTATCAAACCCACTCACCAAGTTGACTCGAAAAGGAGTTATGTTCGTTTGGATGGAGGAGTGTGAAGATAATTTCAAATAGTTAAAATGAAGGTTATCCAGTGCACATGTGCTCACACGTCCATGTAGTTGAGAGAGGTTTGTGATCTACAATGATGCATCCAAGAAGGGACTGGGGTGTGCTCTCATGCAAAATTATATAGTGATAGCTTATGCCTCATGACAATTAAATATCCATGAGCAAAATTACCCAACTCATGATTTGGAGTTAGCTGCGGTAATAATTGCATTAAAAATATGGAGGAATTATATTTATGGTGAAAGGTGGGATATTTATACTGATCATAAAATTTTAAAGTATATTTTCACACAAAAGGAGCTGAATATGCACCAAAGATGATGGATGGAGTTGATTATGGACTATGACTGTTCAATTCATTATCACCCTGGGAAAGAAAACAAGGTGGAAGATGCATTAAGTCGACAAGACCAAGCTAGATTATCCATGATGAGGATCACAAATGATCCAATATTTATGGATTTACAAAGGATAGATCATGGAATTATAATGGAAGGGGAAAAATATTATCTTTATCAAATGAATTTCTAACCATCTATACATGTGAAGATTAAAGAGGCACATATAAAAGATGTAGAGTTACAAAAGAAGGTGTGAAATGTACCTTATTTCAACATTGATTGTGATGGGATAATAATGTTTTGGAATCAGGTTTTTGTTCCTCCCATCCCATATTTAATGAAGGTGTTGATGGATGAGGCTCATAGTTCTTCATTCTCTATTCATCCTGGAATCACGAAAATGTATAGAGACCTGAAAGAGTACTTCTGGTGGGATGGAATGAAAAGAGATGTTGCTGAATGTGTCTCTCGAGGCTTGGGTTTTCAATAAGTTAATCCTAAGAAATAGAAGTCTACAGGGATTTTACAATCATTACCCATACCAGAATGGAAATGGGAAAACATCACTATGTACATTGTCACTGGACTTCCTAAAACATACAAGGGCAGTAATGTTATCTGGGTTATAGTTGATCATCTTACGAAGTCGGCACACTTCATTGCTATTAGAGAATATTTCTCTCTTGATCTTCTTGCCATGATATATGTAAAAGGGCGGTAAGATTTCATGGAGTACCACATTCTATTATATCTGATCGGGATCCGAGGATTACCTCGATGTTTTGGTTAAGTCTTCACCATACTCAAGATACATAGTTGAGTTTTAGCATTGCTTATCATCCTCAGATAGACGGTCAGTCTGAGAGGACAATTCAAACTCTAGAAGACATGTTTAGAGCTTGGTCTATAGATTTCAAAGGTTGTTGGGACCAACACTTCCCTTTGGTGGAATTTTATTATAATAATATCTTTCAATCCAATATTCAGATGGCTTATTATGAAGCTCTCTATGGAAAGAAACTTAGAACTCCAACTTGCTGGGAAGAAATTGGGGAAAGAAAGCTATTAGGACCTGAACTTGTTAATGAGATGGCAGAAAAGGTCAAATCTTTTCAAAAACATATAAGAGAGGCTCAGATTGGATAAAAATGTTATGCAGACAACTGATGAAAAGACCTAGATTTTGATGTGGGTGATAAATTGTTCTTGCGAATATCTCCTTGGAAGAGAGTAATGAGATTTTGAAAGAAGGGAAAGCTGAGCCCTGGGTATATTTGTCCTTTTGAAATATTGGTCTGTGTTGGGAAGGTAGCTTACCGATTAGCGCTTCCACTGAATCTCTCTCAAGTTCATGATGTGTTCCATGTATGTCTCCGGAGGAATTACTTACCTGATCCATCACATGTACTATGCTCCTATGTTGTACCGCTGCAGTAAGATCATTCTTATCAAGAACAACCGATAATGATTCTGGATCGTAGTGAAAAAATCCTACGGAACAAGACTACTCGCTTGGTGAATGTTTTATGGAGGAACTACAACTTAGAAGAAGTTACATGGGAGATTGAGGATATGATGAGTGAGAGGTATCCTCATCTGTTTTTTACGAAGTGATAAATTTCTAGGGAAAAATTAATTTTAAGGGGGTGTAAAATGTAACACCCTGGTATTTTATGAGAAGTATATTTTTTATGTCTTATGTTATATGCATCATCAAAGGAATCATTCACTACAAACAAAACTAGCTTGGCTTGCATTATAAGCAGGAGTAACCTTCCTCGATATTGTGTGTTGTATGCAATACAGAGTTTCACTAAACAACGATATGTTATTAAAATATTATATAAACTAGCTCCTAGGAATAGTAATACCCACTTTTGGGAATTTTAAAAAATCATCTTTCAAAATGGACTTTATTTTTGGATTTGGAATATTGAAATTAGCCTAGGGTGAAATTTTTTTATATTTCTGAAAACTTTGAATTTTTGATGAATAGTGAAAACACTAGGTTACTATTTACAAAATGATTTTTTATTTATTTATTTATTTATTTTATTTAAACTAATTTTTGGTCAAAATAGATAAATATTACATATATATGTTCAATGTAATTTATTGGAATAATTTTATGAAAATATTGATACATAAAAATTTTATTGAACTTTTTGACTCTCTTTTACCCATCTCCTAGGAGCATTTTCAATTGTACATAAAAATTAATTTTACTGATTCTGTGAGTTGAGTTTAAAAAATCTGAGAGACATGGTCAATAT
The DNA here is from genome assembly GCA_963277665.1 of Viscum album. Lineage (NCBI taxonomy): Eukaryota > Viridiplantae > Streptophyta > Magnoliopsida > Santalales > Viscaceae > Viscum > Viscum album. Next base: position 1,375,563,212 of record OY728142.1, on the reverse strand, counting down.
CAAAGAGTAAAATTTGGTTCAATATGATAAAAATATTTTTTGGTGAATAGTAACTTTTTACTTTTATTTACCACAATTAAAAGTAAATGGGGTAATTAAGTGTCAAAATGATATTATTAATACCCTAAATAATGTCGTAATTCTATTGGATAAGTAAAATTTGACCAAAAACAACCTTTGGTAAAAAATATTACCCTTTAGGTCCACTTGTATTAGACTAGGTCATTTATTATTATTTTATTTAAAGAAGAGGTAAAAGAGTTAAAACTAATGTTTAATAACAAAAACATATTTAATATAGGGTTATAATAAGATACATTAGACTATAAATATTCATTATAAATATAATAATATTTCCTAAATAATTGTATTTTATTTATAATTTTTAGACATTATATATGTTAATTTATGTATGACACAATGATGATGAAGTGATTACCTTATTAATGAAATATTAACATAATTGATATTATAAATACCCAAATAATTGTAATATGATACTTTTTATGAATTAAAAAAATTTTATAGGTTACTATGACATGTTATTATTGATTTAATGTACTTTTTTAGAACTAAACATGGTGTTATAATTTTCAAAAAAAATCATTTACCAAATAGTGTCGAAATTGACATAAAATAGTTTTTAAAACAAATATTATATTATTAATTGTTATTTTATTCCTAAAAATATATGGTTCAGAAAAATGACTTATATAAGGTTTTATATATTAATTATTGACCACTTGGAGTTATTTTTTCTTTTTATAGTAAACTTTTTAACCATATAGTGTAAGATAATAAGAAGACACTGCAAAAGTTAAATTATTTAACTTTGAGTTAAATCTAACTGATAAGATTAAAATAGTAACATAAACATGTCTATAACCAATTGTTTGAAAATATTTCCACCCATCCCCATTTTAGCTTTATAATAAATCAATTTGAAGCTATTATAAATAGAATATGTCTTTATTATAAAATAATATTTAAACTTTTCCCTAAGGTGACCCTCTCAGTCCTTATAAAAAGGCACCTCCTCCCTCTCCTCCTCAAACAATTTGGAGCCTTAAATCTCATCCAATCCCATAAAATTTCCCTTCTCAACTTTCCTACAAACATACTAGCAGTCCTGGTCTTCATCAATGACCAATTTTAGTTCTCTAAGACGAGGTTTCAGTGAGGCGTGTCGAAGAAGAGGTAATATCCGTTACCGATTCTTTGAAATTTATTTCTTCTTATACTACCTATTATTTAGTTGATTCATTATGAAGTAATAAAATCAGTATCACTCATATACTAATATTTTTTTATAAATATGAAACAACCATATTTCACCTTTTATCCATCCTACGGAAAATTAAATCACCGCGCGTGCATACGTACGAAATACCGTCTCCATGTCGTGGTGTAATATGTTTTCCACCACCACCTTACTTGGATGGGTATAATGGTGTAAATAATAACTATATATTATTATTGTAAAGTGATACTAATTTTGAAATAGTATACATACACTTCAATACAATTCCACGATCATGGGAACGATATCATCGCTCGTGCGGACGTACGACCTACCGTCTCCATGATGCGATGTGACTCGTTCTACATGATCTTATTTGAATAATAATTATAAAAATAATTTGAATGAATAAATATGATATATATTACACTAATATCATTCTGAAAATTAGGTATCTATAACCTAAAAATAATAATAATAATTTATTCGACAAAACATGCATAAGAACATAAATCAAGGAACACCCGAATAACAAGTAGCAATGAAATATTACTAATAAGAAGATAATAATATGACAATATGTGATATAATAACAATGAATATGATCCTGTAATAAGTCAATGACATTATTTAAATCATTATACAGGAGGTTCAGATATGTACGATGCAAATCAGTCTTATGGTAAGGGAAAATCTCATAATCCCATTTTTATACGAGATTGTTTATACTTTAGAATTTACTGGGGAATATTTATCATCCACAACCATGTCTCATAAATATGTAATATTATATATATCCTCCTACAATTTTTTAAATCCAATTTTACCCGTTGGAGAGTATTTAGTAAAATATATGAAAGGAATCTTTTGTCGTTTTTGGTATGAGAAACTTTTGGATTATTCCGGCCAAAGTACGAGAAGAATGTTTTTTAACTCATACAGAATGAATGGATTATTATGATTTCATAGAACAATATTTCCATGAATCTTCTTTTTCAATTTTTCAAGTTTATTTTTAATTAACTTCTTTTAGTTTAAATTGTATGACATGTTAAGAAAGGAAAAATGTTTTTGAAGTAGAAAGGATATTTACCTAATTAATAGAGTTCAAGTGTTTTATCAAACTTATTTTCCATCTAAGATAATACAGGGTTCTATTTGTATCCCTATTTTTACATTGATTTGATTATGTCATTATGGAATTAATTTTATGATTTCCTTTTATATTACATGGATTATGTTATTATGGCATGAAGTTTAAGAATCCCATTTTTATTACATAGGTTATACTATGATATATGATTTATGATTTTGTGGAACGCATAAGAATGGTATCCTTATGAGATGTGTGGTACCTATATCTCCCTCCAATGGATTGGGTAATGATTTATATCTCATGAGATAGACATGGCTGGAACGACATGTTAATCTGGTTCAGTGATACAGGACTGGAAAAAGGAGTGAACTCAGTTCAGAAATGGAATTTGTCCACTAAGATAGTATTGTAAATGAGTCTTGACTAATAAGAAATGATTTTCTATGATTATCTGTGTATTCCACAAAGTTTCATTTTATGATTATCGTTATTACATTTCACTTCTATGATTTATCCCATGTTATGATATTATGATCTCTTTTTCAGGTTAAGATTTTCAAAATGTTAGGTTCTTATGAATATTATATGATTGATATTTTGTTTTCTTACCCCAAATGAGAATTTGAGCTCACCCTTTTGTATGTTTTATTTTCCTCAGGTCAGGAAGAAGGTTATTAAGTAGGATATTCCAAAAGGGACTGTAGATATGATGAAATAAACGGGATACAGTTTAGATGATTTATGAACCAGTTGTTTATGTTTCTAAGTTTCTAAATACATTATACCAATATGGTCGTTTCATGGTTTTGTTATATGTTGTAATAAGTATTCTTCAATTCTCATGTAATAACCTTGTATGTAAAGTATGGATCATTATACTCATGATATCACTATTATTTAGGTAGAGAAGAACAAAAATGTTGTCACATATACACAAGTTTTTCATTCATGAATAGTGAACATACTATTTTATTATAGTGCTATTCTTTCATTAATATCCTGAATGTGTAGTATAATCAATCAAACACCTCCTCAAAATACGGATATTGAGTTATTTTTTAAAACATAATTTGGTTTAATTATTGAATACAATGTATATATGTCCTCCCTAGTTAACATTTCTGGAATAAATATCCTAGTAAATATCATCATATTTCCTTTAGTGGAGTTTGATGTTCAATTGGGCTTGGATTTTATATATTTATACAAATTAATAATCAAATTTTTTGAAATGAGGATCACTCTTCCCATCCCAAAGCATCTAACAATTCATTAAATGTTGAATAAAGAAGATGAATCTTCTTTAGAATCATTGAATCGAGTTTGGTTATTACTTCCTTTTGAGAAATCATGCCTATATCAATTGATTGAGATAATGATGATGAAACATCTTGAAGAAATGGGAATTATGAGGGAGTACACTGATGTATTACATAAATAATTACCTGGTTTGTATCTCGATAGAGAAATTGAGTTATCATCTAAACATATTCATGGATCCCTACCTATATCATATACACTTTATAAAATGGTCACTGTTTAGCTTAAAGAGATGAAGAATATGTTACAGGAGAATTTTGAGAAGGGGTTTATACGCCTGGGCACTTCATCATGGAGAGAAATAGTTTTATGTTTCAAGAAGAAGGTGGTTGTAATGAAGCTCTTCTGTGATTATCATGATCTCAACAAAATCACATTAAATAACAAGTATCTCATGCCTCAAATAGATGAATTGTTTTATTAGCTTCGTGGCGTCAATTTTATCCATAAAGGGGACCTTTTATCTGGATATCTCCCATTAAAGGTGAGGAAGGGCGATATTTCTAGGACAACCTTTCAAATATGGTATGAAAACTAAGAGTTCAGAGTGATTCCTTTCAGACTCACTAATTCTCTATAATGTTTTATGGATCTAATGAATAGAGTCTTCAGTGATTACCTCATAAAATTTGTGTTAGTCTTTATTGCTGATATCCAGATACACTACAAGATAATGGAGGATCATAAAGAGCATTTGAATACTATATTGAAGAATTTTCAAAGGGAAAATCTACTTGAAAAGTCTAGTAAAGGTTATTTTTGGATTGAGAAGTATCATTATTGGTGAATGTTATCACTAGTAAAACGATTTTTATGGACCATTGGAAGAAAATGGAAATCTATGAGTTGGCTAGGCCAACATTTTTAATAGAGATCCATAGCATTCTTGGTGTTGATCTTTATTACCATCATATTGGGGTTAAATATTCATGATTGTGCAACCCAATGATTAAGATTACATAGAAGGGGGAGATGTTTTTCTAGATGCAATAATGTGTGGAATTAATTAAGGAGGAAAAAAAGGATTATCACTCCCCTAGTACTCACACTCCTAAAAAGTGGAGAACTCATTGTGGTGTACAATGATTCATAAACGAAGGTATTAGGATGTGTGATGGTGAAAAATAATAAATTGACTGCCTACTCCTCAAGTCAGCAGAAAATAAATGAGAATAACTATAACAAGAATGATATTGTGTAGGTATTTATGATATATTGTGTTGGAAATATGGCAGAATTATCTCTATGTGGTAATGCGTGAGATATATACTGATCACACCTTTCTCATATATATATTCACATCGAATGAGCTTACCATTTTCTAGTAAAGATGGTTAGTTCTCATTAAGGATTATGAATAATCAAAACACTACTAGCGTGGTAAGTAAAATAATGTGGTAGATTCTCTAAGAGGAAATAATTCTACATATTTATCAATGATGAGAGTAAAAATGGATCCAATATACTGATATTTATAGAAGATATACATGGGGTCATTAAGGGAGGAACATTAAAAATCATTTCTCAAATGGTTTCTCAACTATACCTCATGGGGAAAATAATGTTTAGTTAAAGAAAAGATGTGGATGTTATGAAATGGGTTGAAGATATTAGAAATTTTAAATCCTCTATGTTAAATATTGTTGATGAAAAAGTTGTAATATTTGGGTCATGACATTGTGTACCATCCTATCCCAAGAGAAAGAAGGATATATTCAATGATTCTCATATATCAACCATATCTATTCACCTAGGGAGCACACATATGTATTGATATATTTGAGAGAACTTTTGGTGGGACAATATGAAGAGGGAGATTACTAAATATTCATAAAATTTCCTAATATGTCAACAATTGAAGGCTAAGAGAAATATCTACAAGGGGATAATGAAACCACTACCCATACTATCATGGATGCGGGAGAACATTACAATGGACTTCTTCACTAGAATTTCTAGGACATTTATAAGAAACAATGCTATAGGGGTCATTTTCAATCCTCTTACAAAGAAATATAACATTATCATAATTTTAGAGGAAATCTCATTGAATCAATGTGAACGAATATATATCAAAAAGGGGGTAAGTATTCATGGAGTGAAATTATATATTATTTACAATTGAGATCCATGATTCACCTCAATGTTCTAGAAAAGTCTCCAACACACTATATGCATTGAGTTGAACTTCATCAGGACCTATAAACGTCAAACGGATGGACAATATAACAAAACCATTCAAACACTGAAATACATGTTGATAGGATGGTCAATGGAATTAAAAGGGGGATTACACCCATATCTTACACTGGTCTAATTATCATACACCAATAATTTCAATTCCAGTTCTCAAATGGAACCATATGAAGTCTTTTATTGGGGATGGTATATAACACCAGCGTGTTGGGATGGAATCATTTAGAATAGGCTTCGAGGGCCTCAAATGGTTAAATAAATGGTGGAGAAGGTGAAAACCATTCGATATCACATCAACGTAGCCTATATTCGCCAGAAGATTTAAGGAAAAAAACATTAGTGTTACCTTGTATTTAAAGTTGGCGAAATGGTATTCCGTTGCATTTATCCATGGAAGAGGGTCCTGAGATTTGTGTAGAATGGATAGATTTTTCCCAGGCACAACAACCACTTTGAGATTATTGATCATTTTGGAGATGTGGCCTATCAACTAACACTTACTCCTACAATTTCTAAAGTACACGATGTCATCCATGTATCCTTATACAGTACGTACCAGATCCTCCACATGTACTTTTTGTAGTGGTGTTATAGTTGAAGAATGATCTTTTGTATAAGGAGAATCTAGTGAAGATCTTAGATCATTGAGATAAAGTTATATGAAACAAGACTACTCACCTGCTCATTATACTATGGTATAACTATAAGTTCTAAGAGGCATCATTGGGAAATATAAGGAGTAGGGAAGGAAAAGTAAAAACACCCATTTATGGCATTGACAGTAAAATAAAATTTTAAGGGAGAACTTTTTCAAGGGGGTAAGAAGGTATTGACTCGATGTTTTATCAATGACATTCCATTATTATAATTATTTATTATAGTATAATCACATAATATTACTTATATAATAGAATAAAACCCATATAAATATGGAATGTGTTAATTAAATGGCATCTCTAGAAGTTGAGGAACATAAACTGATGAATTAGTAATTTGGCCTTTGAAATAGTAATGTAACACTAATGAATAGTAAACTAGAAAATGTAATAGTGAGCTCATGAATGAATGTATAAATAAAATGTATTCATATTATAAGATACATTATTTTATACTTATACAATTTTAAAATTAAATTAATATTTTTAAAAATTATTAATAAAGTATTTGTATTTTTGTATCTCATGTATATTTAATTAAAAGTTTATGGTTAATTTAACAAATTAAAAGAAAATTTATTTTCATATAATTATTTCGTAAATTTTTATTTTTATGTCTTATAATCATAAGATAATTTTATGAGGTCTTCATTAATTTTTCAAATTGTTAGAAAAACAATTTAAATTCTAAAATATTGATTTTCATATAAAATATGATTTTAATTAAAAATTAAATTTATCATATGTAGATTATTTTTTGAAAATTGGAGTTCAATTTTGGATTCTATAGGTTGAAAAATGTTTAGCTGGATTTTTTGGGATTTTTCTAAAATACATGAATGTTTAGTGAATATAAAAATACAACAATTTACGATTAATACTATATAAATGACTATTTACATCATGCTTGAGTCATAGATGATGCAAATGAACTTTGGTTCAAAATAACATGCACTATTTACTATTTTTGGTCACAATAATTAATGCTACACATAGTCTTGATCAGAAACATTAATCTAATTATTAGATTAATGGGAAACCCCTCATCTCCTCAACTATAAAAACCACCCTCACCCCATATTATTTTCACACCTCTGAAGCCTTATTCCTTATCTAAATTATACTAAAATATCCTAACATGATCTACACTTTCCCATTATCCCTTAATCTCATCAATTGGCCAAAACCTCTCCCCTAATGATGCTCTTACAGACGATATATTCATGAGGTAAATTCCTCTTTTCATTTCATTTATTTTTTTTCAAGTTACATTATTTCTTTTTTCTTTCTAAAAATACTTTCAACAAAATTTTATTATAACTCATTTCATTAAATTTTATAAATTTTGTTATGATAATGGAATAATTCATCCTTATATCTCCTTTCCCCTCATTTTATACTAGAATTGAAAACATCATTAAATATGTGTTAATTTTTCACATTCAAGGATGATGAGTTTTCAATTTATTTTACCATCTCCCATTCTGTTCATGAAACCATTTTTATGGTTAAACCAGACTATAATATATGTATTATGTATAATTTATGTTTCTGGAATTTTTTTATTCATTATGATATTTTATAAAGAAAAATGAGTTTGTCATGAGAAAAAAATTCCAATTATCAAAAACAATAATCATTTAGGTTTTATATAATGATCCATCTTCACTCAAAAAATCAAAATGAATTTTATAACTATTTAATATCATGAATGTCCACTACTACGATATACTTCCAATTATTTACAACCATTATCATATTAAATTTTTATCCTCAAATGTATATAAGTAAACCAATCTTGACAATCAAGGAAACAAACACACCCAAACAATTAAATTTTACCTCTTAACCTGTCAAAAGATTCACGGATGAACATAATAAATATAAAATACATAAATTAAATGAATAATATGTTATGGAAATAAGAATTAATTAATATAATTTGGTTATCCACGACATTAAGACCATGATATGGAATCCATCGGACTTAAGGTATGGGATTCTACCTAAACCTCTTTTGTTCATCTATGTTTCTATATCGTTCATTCTACCCAAATGAAGTTATCTTTAATTTTTATGTAAATATTAGAAATGATTTTTATATTCTATAAACTCGTGTATCATGATCTATTCATCATAATATATATGGAATATACATGTTTTTGAATAATTCCATTCCTAATACTTCCCGATAATCAAACCCGTTTTAAGGGAACATCCCTAATTATTCCCCAATTTCAAAGGAAATATATCAACTATTTTCACACCCCATAGTTTTTTTAAAATAATAATTCTAATTACGAATTTTTTTTCACTTTCAATTTTATATAAAAGATTATTCCCTTTTAAATATTAAATTCTCTTTATTATTTTCTTTAAATCCTCATTAAAATGATTTAATGAATAAATTTCTTAAATACTACACTTGCATGTTGTAAATTATGTTTGAAATAACTTACCGTAATATTTTATACCTTATGAATTTCCATATATTTTTTAATTCCATTATTTTAGGGATGCTTTTATGATACAGGCATCCATTATTCTTTATGACATGATTATGATACCAATTTCCTTCCACGGGTACGCATTTGATTATGTATGACTGATTATGTATAAATCGTAATGTGGAAAAAAATTAAGGAATATTTTATGATTGTTTTTCCTAGATAGCACTATAAATATTTGGGTAATGTTGAGTCTCATGAGATGTTATTCCCAATGGTCTTTGCAGTTATCCTTGAATCCTACTACCTTGTGCAATGGTCTTGGTGGTTAAGCTTTACTTGTGATCTTCTATATGAAACAAGATTTGACTCCTAAAAAATTCATGTGTTATGTTTTTGACACATTATTATGACTACATGTTTATATGATCCAATGAATATATGTTATGATTCCATATGTTCCATTAATTTTTATATCATTATTTCATGCTTTCCTACCGATGTTCTAAAGATTTATTAATATGAAAATTACGCCACTAGGATTTTAGTTTATTCCTTTGTTCATGCGATACCCATGTTATCCTTTGAGGATGTATGAGCACAATATAATTTACGTTATCTTTAAGATAATTAACAGAAGAAATGTTTTATTTAGTCCCATATTTTTTCTGTTTTGTTTACCTAGTCTTCAAATATAATATACTTTATGATCATTTTCTTGTAATATGATTCTTTATTATGCTCAAAATAATGAAATGTTATGTTTTAAATGATAGGGTCACTTTATTGTAACCTATTACTATTATGCTCGGACTGGAATCCTTGTGACTTGTTGTTTTGGGGTTAGGCTACAACCTGTGTACCCTGTTAATTTTAGTCATGGGATACAACCTATGTACCTTATTGCTTTAGGAATTCAGATAACAAATTTTTACTATATAACATTTGAGCTTGGGGTAAAACCCATGGACCATAATGTTTTTAGGCATGGACTACAACCTGTGTACCATTTCAATTTTATGATATAACTACAACCCATGTACCTTCTTGTTTTCATTTCTAGGATTCAACCCATGTACCATTTTATCTCATATAAAAAATACTATTACCAAATGCATTATAGGAACATATAGGTCTCACCTATAAAATAATAAAATCGTACATTCATGTGACACAATAATACCATAAAATTATGACCCATAAAAGAAGACATGTATTATAAACATAAATTAATAACCCATGAAAAGAAATGGGTATCATTATCATTTAATAATATTATAACATATGGAAAATAAATTGGATCCATATCCATTTTATAAATTCATAACACATGAAGAGAATCAGGTTTCATAAACATATAACCCATGAATGTGAAAATGGTTTCATAAACATATAACTGGTAAATTAGGAACAAATTTTAGAAAAATATAACATGTGAAAGAGAAAAGGCTTTATAAATACCATCAAATCAAGAATAACACATTAAAAAAAATTATGGAAAATTTAAATAATTTTCAATATATTCATGGCTATCATCAATGGTTATCATCTTATATTGGAAATAATTTTGATATATATTTTATAAACAATATTGATTGAAATATAAATTGTTTATTAAATTTTTTTAATGAATAGAACCATTTAAAAATAATTTTTATATAAAAAACATTGGAAAATTATAAATAAAACCTTAAACAATTTTAAATAATTTTTTTCATAATATCATATAGCGTAATCTTTTAAAAAATTTCAAAATTATATTTCCTAAATAACAAATTAAAGAAGATTCAAAATAGTATTAGTCATTTTTTCTTTATAAATAGTATTAAATACATATAAAGTAATCTATGAAAACAATAAAACTCCTTTAAAATCCAATTTTTAGGGAACATATCTTTAATTATCAATTGATAACATTTTATAAATCATTTTTTATGCATTGTTTTTGTAAGAAAATAGATTTCTGATTGAAGAGTGATTTTTGGTCAGATTTATATTAAAACATTTTTTAAATATATTATATACCAAATAGTAAAAAATGATACTAATATATGGTTATATATTTAATAAAAAGTGTTGGATGGATATCATGAGTTTTATTGAGATACATATTATAATATTTCATCAAAATAAGTATAATCATTTACACTCTCAAAAATGATGACGTTGTTTCAATAAACGATTATCACATGTTTACAAAGAATAAAACTCTTAATTTAAGAAGAATAAATTACATTAATCAAAAAACATCATGAAAATAGTGATATTAATTATATAACATGTCAATTACAATCATATACACCTCTTTATATAAAAAACAGGTGTCTCAAAGAAGGAAATTTGAGACAAAACTTCAATACTGATTTTGTAACATCTAAAACATTAACCCAATGAAATAAAAATCATAAAATAGATATGTATATAAATATAAATTTAAGTATGATAAACATATAATAAATCAATGGGACATATAAACACCAAATAAAAATAAAGGGGTGGATAATAAAGCATGTATGTCAAAGAAATAAAAAGTGATATGGAATCCCCTTTCATTGTGACTTGAATCTCATCAAACTCATTAAAAACATGGTTAATTAATATAAAATAAATATATCTATATATTTTATAACTATATTATTATATGTTTTGATTATGGATTTATATTATCCACTTGTTAATAATCATATGATAAGGTTTCACTATGTATAATAGTTCCTTAACTCTTCGTATATGACTTAATTTTTTATATTGATGTTCCTTATACTTATATTATGATTCTAGAATTTGAAACATGATATAAAAATAATTAAAATACATTATATTTTTCATACAATAATCTATATAATACAGAAGTATGAAATGAAATACCCTTTTCATGGAGATGGTAAGCTGCACGTACACATGAATGATGTTTCTCCTATTATTGTCGTATTGAAAGAAAAAGAGAAAATGACATATATGTATAAAATATAATTATAGTATAATTAAAATTTTATATATTTTTTATAATTTCACTATAAAAATAATTATTACATTCCATATAGTGTGAATTAATCACACCACTTTAACGGTAAGGTAGTCCACACATCCTAATAAAAAATTATTATTTTTAAAAAAAATGAAAAGTAAAAAATATATGTGTTGTAAAAATAATAAATATGATTAAAGTAATAATTAATATACTATATATAAATAAAATTTTCACCAAAATTTCCAAAATGAGAGTTGGTAGGGAAAATTGTAAAATCATCGTTTTTAGGAGGATGTTCTCCAAACATATAAATATATAGTTTGTTACCAATTATACGGATGTGATTGTATGTGTAGGTAAATTCTTATCGTAAAAGCATCATATAATATTCAAGATACTATTTTTTATATACTCATGGAATAAGGAAAGTGTAGCGGTGGAGAATGAAAATAAAATAAAAGAGCTTGAGAAAAGGTGTTACCTCTTTATTGGGTAAATCCTTTTGGTTTGTGACAAAAGGCTCCCTTGGAAGAAATTTTTAACAATTTGAGGATTAAAGTAGGTAGTAAGGGATGTTGAAAAGTGTATTGGGTTGATCTTTTAATAATGTATATGTTATGAGATGTGGGAATAACAGGGAGTGGTAGTGGCCTTTTATAGGGAAATAGAACTGGCACTCTCGTATATATTTGAAGAGAGAATTCCACCCATATTGTCACATTGTAGGTGGATCCAATAATAATAAAAATTATATAAAAGGGATTATATGGTCAAAATATGTCTCAAAAATTGTTTTTTGGAAGGTTACTATGTCATTTGGGCCCTAAGATTAAGGTTTAGTCCCTAATTAAGCTTAATTTGACCTTAAAATTTATTATTAATTTTAATCACTTTTACTAATATTTTTGTCAAAAATTAAGTAGATATTATTAGACCTTAAATATTATACTAATTAAAATTATGTATGTATTTTTTTCTAAATTCAATTCATAGAAGTAAAAAAATTAAGATTAATGTTAATCCCACAAAGAAGATGAAATTATATGTTTTTAAATTAGAATGATATTGAAATGATTATTATGTCTCTTATTCAATTTAAAAGTGAAAATGATTTTATACATCTAAATTGAATTAATAGGTTTTTAATTCATATAAAATGACAATAAAAAAATTAAAATATAATATAACTCAAATAATTATTTAATGGAAAAGGTAGTTTTAAACTAAAAAGTAGTATTTCTCACTATTCATCAAAAATTAGGTTTCTCATAAAAATCTAAAAATTAACCCTAAAATTATTTAAAATTTATAAATTAAAAAATGGACTTTATTTTATGAGATTAAATTTCTATATGTGTCTAAAATTATTTTTATTATTTTTTATAGGACAGGAAATGTATTTTATTAGAGAAAATTGTATTTTTAATCATATGAGGTCTTTAAAAAAATTATATAGTTCACTATCAATATTATTAATTTACATAAAACCATTAAAACAATATTTGAAAAATAGTAATTAGTATTCATATTTCAATGTTTAATGGCTATGCTATAATTATCTAATTCAAATAATTGTATCTATAAAATGATGTTTCATGGAAACATTAGTGTTGCATGTAATGTTTGTCATTCCGGTGTTGCATGTAACATATGACAAGTTATGGCTGCATTTAACAGAAATTGAGTCTATGTTCATTATGAAAGGATAAATTGACTTAGTGTTTTAATATATAAATATATATCTATTTCTGGTGTCACATGAAATGGTAAATATATGGGGGATAATTAATTTGTAAAAAAATATTTGAAAAATTATCCCGGTGTTATATTTTACCCCCCTTAAAATGAATTTTTCCTGAGAAAGTAATCTGGTTTATCAAATTTCTAATACATTAAAAATTCCTTCATAGAAACCCACATTAAAAAAATTAATAGTAAAACTTTGTTAAATTGATAATGTTCGAAGCAAAACGGTTACCTAAGATAACTAATAACAATACTTCCAGATAGAATAAAATAAGTGGATTGTGAACATTTTAACATGAAAGAGAAATATTTCCATGATGTTCTGAAGGATAAAAATAGAGAACATGGACAAAATAATATTAACAATCATAAATCCAAAAATGCATGATGAACTAATGGACCATCATATTCATCAGAAACATAGGTACAAGGATACTTTTTTTTGTTTCAAGATACTTTTTCCTAATGTTGTTGAATTATCATAAAAATGTATAATAGTATGATTTCAGGTAAAAATCACCCTTATTTGTTCCTTGATTCACTTCACCTCATTCTCAAAAAAGGATTTTGAATTTTTCATTGCAATAGCACTAACATATCACAAGATCTATGATATTCTATCCCATATGACATCATTTATCATCAATGCCATGTTTTTATAATAGGTTGTACAATATTCTTAAATCCTCAACTGGTAAGATATTACTTTATTTTCACAATATTCATCTAAAATTTCAACATTATTTCTCCACATATATTTAAACTTATAACCCTTAAAAATATGAAGATACAAATATAAGGATGAAAATGAACCATATTAATAATGAACCCCCATATATCTCAAATTATCTATTGGTTTTCAAAATCGAAACTTGTTAATATCATCATAATATGTTCTCTTGAAACATGGTAATAAACCAAAATACGATAGATATTTTTAAAAAAATATTTCTCCTTTATTCCAAAGGTTACTAGATATAGTTATTCCATCCTATAAGCATTTAACCTCATCCATGATGGAATAGACTAATTTTTAATTTAATAAATAATCAAATCCAGTTTAATAAGTTTTATCTAATTTACTTTATCCAAATTAATCATCTCATTATTCAAGAGAAATATAATTTTCTAAACTAAATGATCACACTGTGGGTTACCTTCTTCTAAAAAATATCACTTTTTTATGTCTAAATCACCATATATCATATACTTTTCAATCCTTAATGAAAACATAAATTCAAAATACTTATATATTTCAGGATTCATGTAACATATTCATTGATTTATAGAACATAGGTACTTCATTCATCAAACTTTATTCTTAAACAATTAGTCATGGTTCATAAAATTATTCCTTAATACCCATTTACTAGAATATGAAATATAAATCAGGTCTTGAGGTTTATCAAACTAATTATAATCATGATTATTATGTTTAATTTAAAAAAAATGGAAGAACTTCACATTCCATTCACATGTTATTTACTATGTCATTATCTTCTTATGTATAAAGAGTACTCATACCATCATCCTGATTATTTTTATGAATTTAATCATGGGAAATTAATTAACATAATTCCCATTCTTTCCATATATTAATCCTTAAATTTTATCCTTATTCGTTCTAGTTACCTATGTTTAATAAAACCAGAAATTAAAGTGTGATAAGCATTTATCATATTAGTGTACCATATAATCACAAAAAAATCTTTTATGTTGCCTAAATCATGGATCCTTATTCATTAATCTATGAAACCTTAGTTTTATCCATGTTTATTCAAATTCAATATCAGGTTATACAATTTATGATGGTTTATGATGTGTTTTTTGAATTCCAAAAGCATGTCCCCTTAGAGGGTCAAACTAGGTGTGCAGTAAGGCCCATTATCATGTACCAGATTACCCCGAGTCATTCCTAGAACATCTTATTGGAGTTGTTACCCCTAGGTACATCTGTTCTGAAGCCACGCTATCTTCTAGTATCCAGGAATGGAATTGTTTCTAGGAAACCAATCAATCCATCCTTTACCAAAATTACAGGAAATATTCCCATATGGTAACTCCTCCTTATACTTATCCTTAGAGACATCCCTGGACACATCCTTAAAAATATATCTGGGGTTGTCCCTAAAATTTTTTTATCCCTATTTCAAATGAATGAGTAATCCTTTACTTTGACACAATAAATAACATTATAGGTTAAACATACATGTATATTACATCTTTATAGTTGAGTATTCAATACATTAAAAAGATATATTGTTGAGGATCATAATACATTAGATTATTTGGAAAATAGGAAACAAAATATCCTAGATTGGTGAAATATCATTAAAATATACCATAAAGATCTCCACCTTTAGTCCATCTACCAAAAAACTTTCATCATAAAATGTGGATATAAAACATAAAAAGGGTGAGATCAAATGTTCAATAAGTATATATAAAGGAAACACCTATGAATAAAATGATTAAAAGTGTGTGAAAATAGATCATAAAATTTTAAAACCATACCCTGCATATTATAGATCATAATAATGATTGGAATTTCATAGGATAAACATAAAAAGAGAATTAACAAAATAAGTCATGTAAGCATAACATAGGAATAAGACATAGAATATGGGGAATGAACATAATAATATAAAATATTATGTCATGGATACCTACCAAAACCATTTTGAAATGATAGGATTGGAATACGACCCATTTAACTACTTTTAGAATAGGTTAACAGCCCATGTAACCTCTTACATTTATGCCCGTGCTACATACCATATACCTTCTTCATTTAATACTTGGGATTTAACCTGTGCACCCTCTTACTTTTAGGATTTTCATACAACATATATATCATCTTGTTTTTAGGAATATGTTATAGTTCATGGACCCTATTACTTTTATTATTGGTCTAAAAGCCATTCACCTTCTTGTTTCTGGGACTGGAAAATAATTTGTGTATCCTATTACTTTTATAATTGGGATAAAACCCATGAAAATTCTTGTTTTTGTTATTGGGATAAAAAATGTATACCCTTTGAGCTCATATATAACTTCTCATTACCTAATGTATTATTAGGAGATATTGATACCACCTTCCTCATAAAAAAATTATAAATTTATGTTCCACAAAAAATTACCCATTTTATGTCCCATGAAAAGATATGGGTTATATAAAAATAAAATCATATACCAAGAAATTAAATGGGTATCATTAACATTTCATCATAGTATAAAATTTTAAAATTGATAAGTTTCATAACCATTTCATAAATTAATAACACACAAAAATAATTAGGTGTCATAAACATATAACACATGGACATAAAACAAGTTTCAAAAACATATAACCCATAAATGAGAAATGGGTTTCATAAACATATAACCCATGAATGAGAAACAGTTTCATAAATACCAGAAAATCAAGCATAAATAATTTATGTGATTAATGTGGAACTAACCATTTAATCATTTCCAGGATATTCATTAGAAAAATCAACAGATTCCATCTTAAATGGAAAATAATTTTGATAGATCGTTTTACCACATTTCTTGATAAAAATATACAAGGTTCATTTCAAAATGAATTTTAATACATAGAAACATTTAAATATAATTTTCATTTAAAATACCTTGAAATTTATTAAATTATAAATGAAATCATTTCAAAAACTTTTTTCTTTGAAATCATATAGATTTTACTTCAAAATATTTTAAAAACCTTTTTCCTTGATAAAAAATAAAAGAAGCTTCAAACCTTTTTTAAAACATTTATATTTGAAAATAGATTTTAAAAAATATAAAGGAATAATTTATAATAATAAAAAAATTTAAATTCCTATTTATTTAATAATTATCTTCATGTATCATTTGAGAACTATTTTTAAAACTATGTTTAAAACATTGTTTTTGTAATATAACAGATTTCTTACTGAAGAGATGAATACAATCAGGTTTTTCATAAAAGATTTTATTAATTATATTTATTTAAAATGTGTTTAAAAATAGTACTAATATATGTATATATCCATAGTAAACATATTTGGATTATTATTATTAGTTTTATTTAGTGATGGATCATAATACTTCACCAAAAGAAGCATAATTATTAACAATCCCGAAAAGCGGTGAGATTTTTTCAATAAAATATTACCCAATGGTTAGTTAGGATTATAATCTTCACATAATAAAAAACTATTATATAAAACATAAAATATATTTAAAATAAAGAGATTAATTATAAAACATATCAATTGGTATCATATACTTCTTATTATATCAGAAAAAAAGTGTCTCAAAGAATGTAATTTGTGAAAAATCTACTTTATTGATTTGGTAAATTTTGAAACATTATCCCTATAAAATAATGATTATATAATATATATGTAAATAAAAAAAATTAATTATAATAATCATATAATACATCCATGGTTAGTATAAACAACACTTTAATGGAATTTTTTGTGAATAAAACATGTATCTCATAGAAATAAAAAATGAGATGAAATCCACTTACCTTGTGTCTTGAATCACATAGTACTCTTTCAAACCTCATATATAATAAATATAAATTTATTTTACCTATTTTATTGAACCATATAATTATATTGAATAACGTATATGTATTTATTATGAAGTTATATTACACACCTGTTAACCATCCTATATTAAGGTTTCACTTTGGAAAATATATTCTTTGCTCTTCGCATGTGTATTAATTTGTTATATCACTGATCCTTATAATTATAGAATGATTTAAAAATATAAATAAAGACATAAATTTAATTTATATCTATTATATTTTTATTATAGTAATATATTTAATATATATGTATTAAATGTAATACATTTTTCATGGAGACGCTAAGCCGTACGTAAGCACAAACATTGTTCCATTTTTATTGGGAAGTTGATTCAAGGAAATAAAATGATCTATATATTTATGTATATAAAATAATTAAATAAGTATTTTAATGTTATATATATCATATATGTTCAGTAATCCCATCATTAGTTATTTCTATGTAGTGTGTGAACAAGCCACATCGTTTTGAGGGGGCAGTAGTCCGCACGTTCTCAAACAAAATTACAATTTTAACACAAAATGAAACAAAACAATATATGTATTTTAAAAGGAATGAATAATATTAAATACATAATAAATATAATATATAATATATTTAAATAGATTTTCCAACATAATATTTACCATTAAAGGCAGTAAGTAAAATTTAACAATCATCATTTTGTAAGGTGGATGATTGTCATACCCATAGATAATATGTCCATTACCCATTAAGTTGAGGTGTGTGTAAGTGTAGGTAGAAAACTAAGAAAAAATAAACCTATAATATTGATAATACTATTTTCTTTGTAAAATAAAGTATAAAATGGAGTGAATAATTAAAATAAAATAAAAGAGATTGAGAGAAGGCGTTACCTCTTAATCGGGTAACTCCTTTTAGTTTGTACCAAAAGGCTTCTTTAGAATATTTTTTTCACAAAAGAGAGGAATCAAGGGTTAAGGGAGGGATGTTCTTAACTATAATTATTTTATCATGGAATAACATTATTTTTTTACTAAATTTGATAAGAGGGAGATTTGATGGCATTTTATAGAGAAGGAGGAGTGCCACTCTTGTAAATATTTAAGAGATAATTACACTGACCTTTTTCAGGTTGAATATGGATCCATTAATGATAAAACATTGATAAAATCAAGTATAGGGTCTATATATGGTGATAAAATAGTATTTTTACATGTTTATAGGTTCTTTTGGACCCTAATATTATTGTTTTTCCAATAATTAAGTTTAATTTGCCCATAATCGATGTAGTTACATTTAATCAGTTTTAGAAATATTTTTGGTAAAAATTTATTTATCTTATTTTCAACTAAATTTTGTACTTATTAAAACTATTATTTTTCTTTTTATAATTAATTTTAAATAATCATGAAAAATTAAGATTAATGGTAATCTTGTAGATGAGACAATATTATGTGTTTCTAAAGAAGAAAGAAGATCAAAAGTTAATTATATCATATATTCAATTTCAATGTGAAATTGATTATAATGACCATAATATTATTAATAAACGTATAATAAATATATTGTGAAATTAAAAAAAATTAATATATAAATTAAAATTAATAATTATTTAAATGAAAATCTAGTTTTTAACTAAAAAGAAGTATATTTCTCAATTCATCAAAAATAATGTTTCTCAGAAAAATCACAAATAACCAACCTAATATAATATTGAAATTATAAATTAATAAATTATATTTATTTTATCATATAATACTCAAAGATGTGTCAACAATAAATTTTATTATTTTTCATATAAGGACATGAAATGCAGTTCATTTGAGAAAATATTTTTTAAAACATATAATGTATTTACACAAAATTATATCGTTCATTCTGAATTTGTCTTAGTTATATATAACAATAATAAAAAATATTTAAAAAATATTTATTTCATTTAATATAAATAAATTTATTTTCCAGGTTATAATTATCTCATTTAAATTATTATAATTGTAAAAATATGTTTCGTAGAAATATTATTGTTGTCTGTAATATACACCAAGTTGGTGTTGTGTGTAACATTTTCCATGAAGCGGTTCCATGTAATTTGTACCATGTTTATGTTTTGGGAGAAATTAATGTTTTAATTAGATTTTATATATATACATATATATCTATTTCTAATGCCACGTAAAATGAAAAATATAAAAACATTAAATTAATTTTAAAAAAATATATCACTAAATCTCTCAGTTTATCACTTGTGGATTTCAAGGCTAGAAACACAATAGTGAGTTGTAATATTATGCTATCTTCATCATTAGATGGTGCATTATTTTATTTTGGTACGA
Organism: Viscum album; assembly: GCA_963277665.1. Lineage (NCBI taxonomy): Eukaryota > Viridiplantae > Streptophyta > Magnoliopsida > Santalales > Viscaceae > Viscum > Viscum album. Next base: position 1,375,542,657 of record OY728142.1, on the reverse strand, counting down.
CAAATTCCTTTATATGTACAAAAAATTTTAATAGCTGGTGCCTTGTTATTGATTTTGTGAGTGGGGTAATGACTATAGATAAACCATTGGAAAGATAGTCTAGAGACAATTGTTTACCCAAGGGATGTTTTATTGATACTTGATAGTATTATTTTATCTAGGATCTCTATATTATGGACTTGTAAGGTTTCGACCTAATCAGGTATGGACTATATAGTTTCATATCAAGCCCACATTGATTTTTATAGGAAGAAAGTGACTTTTAAATCACCTATGGATGACTAGTACATTCAGTGTGGGGAGTGGGATATCCATTATGGCCAGGCAAGGATAATTACTCAGCAACTGTGAGAGCTCACAACATGGGTGTTTAGCCTTTTTTTGGAGGAAGGAAAAGTGAAGCGTGATATCATTCCACCCATTGTGGAACTATCTCAAGATGTTTTCACTAATATTTATCAGGTTTCCACCCAAGAGAGATGTAAAATTCACTATTTATCTTATTCTAGGGGATAATCTAGTATATATTCCATCATACACATACAATTTTTTTTATTAAAATAGAATTTCATTGAATAAGTGTGAAACCATAAAGTCCAACAACAACATCAAACACTATATCACATAAAAAATTATTAAATACCATCTTAAAAACATTATACTAAATTCCAATAAATAATTTCCAAGTTAGAGTTGTTACCTTTTTGGTGGATTCAACCTAGATACTGTCTTCCTAATGAAAATACCACTTTTCCCACTCTTGGAAGAACTCCACCACCACTATTTTCTTGTTGTTGATACATATTACAAGTATTAGATGTTTTTTCTCAATCCACTCATGTTTCTCCTTATTTGGGATTACTTGAATATCTCTTCCATTCATCCTTTCTACATCCTCAGCAGAAGCATGGATGGTTAACACCTTATCAACCATATATTCCTCAGACTGTATTAGCATCTACCATGGATATTCATTTATCTAAGCCTCTCCTTCCATCTCACCAGGCATCCCCTCTACTCATTCCTTAACCAGATAAATTAGAACCTCACTCACGTCACTCAGTTTCCCCTCCTCCCTTCCTGAGCCTATCTCCACCAGTTTTCTCCCCTACACCATCTCCCCCTCCGAACCCATTAAAATAAGAACCAATTAAACATAGGAATACAATAAAATCTCCCCCATTTTCTCCATTGGTACAACCCATATAGAATAAAATGTCCTAGATTCCTTTTCTATGCTTTTTCTTTGACGATAAACCTCCTTGTCACTTTTTGGAACATTTTTTATTTCATTTTGAGTCTTATATTGCTTAACCTTGTTAAATGATATATTTCATGAGAGAAGAATCCCACATTCCAATTCATAGGTCCAGATCCTCCACTTTCATACCTTTGGATGTCATACTCATCATCTGACTGTGACTGGGAAATAAATTATTTCCCACTAAATTCAGAATCCTCAATTGACCTTCTTTCATTTGACATCCTTTTCCACTTTGGAATCACTACATTCCACCCTTCAGGATCAAAATTATCATTCTATTCCCTAACTAAAGGGTTAAAATAGATACTAATATATAATGATTGTACTGGAACATGGTGACTTGAATACCATTGATGAGGAAGGCCCAAGAGCTAGTCAAAAAAATATTGAAAAGTGGATGGTTTTCAGAGCACAATAATTCCTCCTACTCACCCATTATTAACTTCCTCTATGAATGATGGAGAAATACACGGATGGGGATGGCCTATTGGTTCCTAGACGTGACATGTGGAATTTTGGATCCTTAAGTCCCAATTCAATCTTGAAATGATGTTTCCTACCATCGGCATTGTAGACACTGAGGAAAAACTCTTTTGAGGAGGATTGACATAAGAGATGTCTTCTCTAACCATGGAAGGTATGATAGAGATTGAGACATATAACTTTTCCCCTCCTTAATCGCCCTTATTCCCTCACCGACATGAAGAAGATGAGTGCCCCAGATGCATACAGGTGTTGAAAAAGTTCATCCATGACTCAAAGACTACTGGATGCTTATATCTAAATTCCCCCCAACTAATATCTAGACCCACTCGAATATAGTTTTAGAGAAATAAACACCAACACACACCCATGTAGAAATCCAGTGACAAACAACCATAGTTTTTGAATCAATGAAAAGCTAATGACCCTCAAGATTCACCAATATTCATATTATTGAAGGATTCTGAAAAGGAAATGGATGCTCTAGAAATATAAACCTCAAAGCCAACAATAAAGCATCCCAGTTCATGTGAAGAACATAGGACCAACTAAGAAGGAAGAATAGACATCCATTGATGGATCATAAAGCACATGAACATACGTGGATGAAATCATAAAAATATGAGAAGTGAACCATGATGTGAGGCATATCTAACAATCTGACCGTCACTCAATCCCATAGGCCCCATGAAACATAAAAAAATGGTCGAAGGTTTCCAATGAATGTCTCTGCAATGCAAAAAGATCCACCAATGATAGATTCAGAAGATCCAAGGCATCAGTAAATTATGAGGCTGATAACAGAAGCTAGGGGAATCCATCGCAGAGGTCTGAAAAAATAGGGCTAAGAGTGATGTCAAGGTTGTGAGGGAATAACTGAGAGTTTGAAAAAGGAATAAAGTTGGTCATAATAGAATTGAACCCCGCTATGATGGGTAAGGGATGGGGGTGGCGATCATTATCACCACCTACGTCATCGTCGAACCAAGGCAGGTTTCTCTAAAATAAGATCACTCTATTCCATTATACAGAATGTCACCAACTAAGATTCAATAGCTCAAGACTCAGATGTAAGTGTTTTAGGATAATGGGTTTTTTCCCAGTACGTCACATTTGTGTTCACTTATGTTGTTGGAAAAGAAGGTGGATGGGTGTTTTCACTTATAGGTCAATTATCAGATCTTTAAAAATGTGGATGTGAATTACTAGTATCATATTACTCCTACTGATGATATTTTTGAGTAGTTGAGAGGAAATTATGTATTCTTAATGACCATATTAAGATTAGGGTATCATAAATAGAGATTACAGACATTAGAAATGTCAAGGACTACATTTAGAAGAAGTTATAATCTTTATGATATATTCTAAATGCATTTTGTGTTGAAAACATCACCAATAGTGTATATAGACTTGATGACCATGCTCTTCCATCCGTACCTAGATCAGTTAGTGGTGTTGTTTATGTAAAAAATCATGGTTTTCTACAAGTATCAGGAATATCATTAGAAATATCTTGAAATCTTCTTGAGTTAACTGATAGAGCATGGGATATACACTGATATATCTAGGTTAATGTTTTGGTTCGATCGTGTTCAGTTCTTGGGAAATATTATCATAGAGGAATTTGTGTTTGTGAACATAGAGATGGTTCATGTAGTGGTTTCTTGGGAGAAGCTGAAGAATTTTTTTCAATATCTAAATCATTATACGGTTACATAGATATTATAAAATATTCACCCATAAATTTTCTATTTTTTAGTGCTACATATGAGATTGACGAAAATGGTATAAAGATTTATTGGATAGAAACATGTGAGAAGGACCTCTAGGATTTGAATAATTTTATGAAAATAAAAACCTATTGTAACCCTACATGAGCTAGGTGATGAGTTAAAAATGTATCATGATGCTTCTGGGATTGGAATCAGAGCTATGTTGATGCAAGGAGACCATGTTTTTGTGTATTGGTAAAAGAAGTTGTGGCCTCATGAATGGGTCTAAACAATGAATGAACTAGAGGTTTTTTATTGTTTTACACTCTAATGTGTTGGTGGAACTATCTTTTGGGAGAAAAGTTAATTTACTATATGGAGAATAAGGGTTTAAGGTTCATCTTTTCACAATGATTTTTAAATATCTAGTAGCAGTCGTTTGATTTTGAGCTATCATATGCACCTAGAAAGGGGAACTATTCTACTAAGACATATATAAGGTAAATTAGAATCCATGAGGTATATAATTATACTGTTGAGTGGAAGATGATGTCCTTTTTGGATTAGATGAACCTTTTGATTCATTAGAGTCTTGAGAAAAAGAATCTCATATTAGTTTTATTGGAGTATACACTTTTGATCTTGAAGAGAGATAGGAAGTATGAGGATCTGTAGTGTTTGAACTTGAGGGAATGCATTGAAGGTGGAGATTCTCTATCATATTGGAGAATATATGAGGATGATATCATCTATGTCACGAATTGATTTTTTTCGTAGAAGCTTGTGAGAGGAGATGATTTAGGAATTTAATGCCTCCATGTGGTTGGTGCATCCCACTATATCCAAAATTTACAATGACCAATGATGATAGTTTTGGTGTACATTGATGAAAATGGAGATTTCTAGGTTTGTGAGGTAATGGTAAATCTCCCATCAAGTGAAGGATAAACATCTAAAATCTATATTTTTTCTATAGTTTTTTCCATCAAATATTGGGAGAAGGACTGTGTGACTATCGATTTACGGGTGGGTCGACCGAATATGCCTTTAAAGAAAGTTTCTATTTGATTTATTATGGATATAATGAGAAAAGTAGCTCATTTATTACCTATATTTGAAACATTATTAGTAGATTAGTTGGGAGAACTACATGATTGAGAAATAGTCTATAAGAAAAAGATTATATAGACTATTGTTTTATATCATAACTCACACTTCACTTCAAGATTATGAAATTTTTAATAGAAGGCACTTAGTACATAGGAAATATTGAGTATGGCCTTTTCACATAGATGGATGGTATGTCAAAGTGTACTATACAACTGTTTTAGGATATGTTGTGATCATGTGTTCTTGACTTTAGTGGGTCTTAGGAGGAGCACATGACACTAGTAGACTTTTTGTATAACAACAATTATCATGAAACTATATAGATGGTACCATACGTGGAACATCATGATAGGACATGTAGATTTTCGCATTTCTGGATAGAGGCTACTGAGTCAGAGAAATTGGGACTGAGTCTCATGTACGAGACATTGAGGTAGGTGTAGTAGATTCCGAAATATATGGCTATAGTGCATAGTGGGCAGAAGTCAGGTCCTGAAAGATATATAACCCCTAGATTTTATAAAGGATTATCGTTTATTCTTTAGAGAATTTCTTAGGTTGGGCCACTATAGTAAATAGAGATATGATAAGCTGGTTCCCATGTTCATTGGACCATTATAGGTTTTGGTGTAAATTTGGAAGGTGGCGTACCGATTGGATCTTCCATTTAAATATCATTATATGCCAGAAGGTTTCAATGTTTTATAACTATGAATGTGTAACCTAGAATCTTATCATTTTATATATATGGATTATTTTAATATTGAGGTACATACACCATTTAAGGATCATCTGATTTGTGTGTTAGATTTCATAGAGAAAGTGTTTTAGGGAATGATAGTGCTGGTAGATTTTGTTTTATGGAAACATGGATGTGTGTATGAGAAAACATGGGAATGAGAAGATGATAAAAGTGGACAATGAGCCAATCTTTTTTCACATAATCTTGTAGAAGCTCACATGTATAGCTTGTTGATGAGATATAATAAGGCGGGTATTTTTCAAGACCCCGACCATTTCTGGAGTTCTCTTGATCATTTTTAAAGGTACTAATTTTTTTATATTTGAGTACATTTTTACATTCATTGGTGTGTGTTTGTGTGAAAATGGATAAAATTGAAGATAAAGGGTCATTCATGGTTGGTATATGGATAGGGATAATTGTGCACCCCATCACAGGAAACTATGAAAACATGGACCATGAGAGTTCGCATGACTCGAAAATAGTTTTTCTAAATGTTTTCCCTTAAAAACAGTCATTTTACCCCCAAAAAAACAGGCACATGGTTGGAAAATTGTTATAGAAAACCATTTTACCAAGTGTAATAAATCGTATGCGGTAATTAATTATGCCCAAAAATGATTTTAAATATTCCTTGAACCATCATGGATCACATATTTTTTACTCCGATTCAAATATAAGAGGTATTTTATATTCTTTTCTATTTAGATGAATTCTAAGGATAATGGTTTTCTATTATTCATGATTTAAAGACTAAAATTAAGGTCTACATCTCTCCTAGTAAGTGGATATTCTCCAGTTGATCCTAGTTTGTTCTCTCATTAATTTTGTGGGATATAATGACTTTTATTTTTTATATCAAGATCTAGAGATGATGAAACAACAACTATTCTTATGGATCTATATCTAGATCTAAGGGATCATTAATGTTTTAATCCTTAATTAGGTTTATATATCTTGATGTGATCTATTTCATTATGCAGCTCAATTTTGTGGATTTTCATCATATTATAAACCATTACAGAATTGAGGGAGGTGATTAAATATTCAAATCCAAAAATAATGATTTTGATTATTTGTATTAAAATTTTAGAATTTATAGAGTTTTTTAGAACATGAGGTTCTTGATTAAATTAATTAATTTTAGTGAATTTATTAATTTCAAAATTGAGAATTTTTAAAATTTTCAAATAAATAATTTTGAAATTAATTATTTGACGTTGAGAATATTATTTTAGATAATTAATTACATAATTAATTTTGTAATGTAGATTTTATGAAATTAATTATAAATCAATTTATTTAATTATGAGATATTGTGTCTATTGAAATTGTATTAATTACTTGTTTTATTAATAAATAAGAATGGATGTGAATAATTAATTTTTAGAATTAATTATTGATATGTGTGTGATTAATTAATTGTTAGATTAATTAATGAGGTTTATTTTGATAAGATGATAAATTTCTAAGAATCTTGAATGATGTCATGAAATGATCACTTCTATGTAGGTGTTGTATATATATGTGTGTTTTACCTATATGAATGTTTGATACATAAATGTCAAACATGGTCAACTATTTTTATAGCCCAGGTGGGAAGGACACAGATTATTGATTGTGAAGATCACAGAGATAATTATTGATAATGTGTGTGGGACATGGTATACTATTTCCAAATCCCATGGGAGAAAGACATGCCTACTGGTTCCATATCCCATAGTGATAAATTTTTGTGGGACACAGTCTACTGTCTCAAAATCCCACGAGGTCCCATGACTGATGACCTAGACCATAAAGGTTGGCATTTGAGTATGGTTCCAATTATCCATAATAAAATTTCAATTGAAATGGACATAGAAATCCAATTTTTTCTTTGTGAATTTTGAATTTATAATGTGAAATGGTTCAGACTCTAGCATGGTCTGAAGTAGATATTGAGGATTTTTTGTCCTCGAGACATCGATGCATTGTGTGGATAAATAGAAAATATTTCATAATGTGATAAAAATATTATTTATAAAATTTATTGATTTTATTATATAATTTTATACACTATTGTTGACTAGAATTGTTTTAGACACCATTGGTGGTGTCCTACTAATAAGTACTCCCACCATAATATGGTTACCTGATTAGTACCTGAATAGACTTTATTGTTGTAGGGCATGTTAAAGGAAAGGGCCTGGGATTAGATTGTAGACAGGGGATGGAGCTGGGATGAGGTAACTAGATGTGATTTAAGACCTTATTGGGTGACATTGTTGAATTTATTTTCATTGTTCATTTTATATTCTGGAAACATAATTTATCATGACATTTTTTCAATTTTATATGGATATTGCATTTCCTTCATCAACTATCTTCATATCATGGTATTTTTTTGTTGAAATATATCTCTTATATTATTGATTAATATTTTCATTGGTGTATTACTTTGATAAATGAATATATATTAGCCCCATTATTGACATACTAGACCCTAACGTCTGGTCAGCAACCTCTAGCATATGTAGAGGTACGCTTAAGGTCGGGTGGGTGTCTTGGTCGGGGCACCGATGTGTAGTAACCATGATTAGATGTTGCAACATTATAACATTCATGGATACAATAATATTTGGAACCCTCACATCCACCTTAAGGTTTGAACCTCATATCTACTATATGATGTAACCTGGACAACTACCTTATTGTGTAACCATCTCAGTTACACATGGAATTACCATTAAAGTCATCTTCCAACATTACCATACCCAATGAATTAGATGGAGATATAATATATACCATGAATCATCAAAAATACCAAATAACCATAACATAATCATTAAAAATATTATACTTCCATCATAAAAAGATGCCTTTCTAATTTTATATAAATATAAATTTAAAAGATGTTTTAATGAAAAATAACTTACCATAGGTTCGTCTTACTTCAAACATGTTCTAACCCCATGAATAATGTTTTAAAATGAGTTTTTAATATATTAAATAACCATATTCATATTTATAATTCCTTATATTCTTTTTTATAACATATTTCCACCTATTTATTAATAGAATTTATTTTATTTTCATTGGTTTGGGTCAGTTTATTTCAGGATATCCATGGTTGGGTCATTATAGATTTTCATTTAAAATGAAAAAATACAATCGTTGAATAAAATGGTATTAATATATTTAAATTATTTTAAAAGATAATATATATCAATTTTTTCTCATATGAGGATGATTCATTAATGAAAATAGTATTTAAAAGGATTTAATTTATTTTGCAGTTCTGCCGACCTTTACAAAAATATAAGAAAATTATAATATCATGATAATTTATTGGTTACAAAACATTATATAACATATAATATCTATAATAAAATATTATTCAACCATAATAATGGTTTTATAACTTGCCTTAAAGGTTGTGTAGGAAAATTAAAACACATCATCCATGATTAATGTATTTCAAAATATCAAAAATAATGTTTTTATTATTAGAATATGAGTATTAGACGAGAGGGTTGATGATTGATATTACATTAACCCGATAACGATTATGTGTATGTAATATCATGGATTCATCACGTCACATAGATGTGCGGTGGTGTGGATATAATAATAATTGAAAATAAAAAATAAATAAAATTGTTTCCGACGCTTTCTCCAGGGAGCGCGCATCCGTCTACGGGAAGGATGCGCTACTTGTTGCCCCGCATTCCCGCTTTCCAAAGGCGGGCGACATTCGTTCCCTATTTAGGGATGTCTGGTCCTTGATCGAAACTGGGATGATTGAATGTCAGTTCTTCATTCTATGGATTCCTCCTCGGAGCTCATCACCTAATCCGGGTCTCCCTCATTTATTTAATACGTTGTTCGTGAATCTCATTCCCGATGCCATATCTTAATGGAGACTGGTTAATTACACTACGTCTGTCAAGATAGGGTCTTGAAATGGCAGTGACCTTCAGTCGGAGTAGACGACAACATCAGGCATGTCGAGGAATCTCTAGGTGTGTGGACATAGGGGAACCTGTATTCTTCCTCATAAGAGGGCATCTCAAGGGTGTAGAACCCGAGGCATCCCACATGAGATGCGGGGAATCATACGCCATCTGAGGGTTTCCTCAGCTTCACATGTTTATCATGGGGAATGTCGCGAGTTTAACGACTTGCAGAGACGGTTACGCCAAGGGAATGTCTTATGAGGTTTTCCTCAGGCATCTCATGTTCAACCCGAGGTATGCAGCGAGTTTAACGTCTTGCGGAGACAGTTACGCCAAGGGCGTGTCTCCTGAGGTTTTCCTCAGGCATCTCATGTTCAACACATGGTATGTCGCGGGTTTAAAATCTTGTGGAGACGGTTACGCCAAGGGCGTGTCTTCTGAGGTTTTCCTCAGGCATCTCATGTTCAACATGAGGTATGCCACGAGTTAAACGTCTTGCGGAGACAGTTACACCAATGTCGTGTCTTATGAGGTTTTCCTCATGCATCTCATGTTTAACACGAGGTATGCGGCATGTTTAACGTCTTGCAGAGACGGTTATTCCAAGGGTCTGTCTTCTAAGTTTTTCCTTAGGCATCTCATGTTCAACACGAGGTATGCCGCGAGATTAACGTCTTGTGGAGACGGTTACGCCAAGGGCGTGTCTTCTGATGTTTTCCACAGGAATATCATGTTTAACACGAGGTATGTGGCAAGATTAACGTCTTGCAGAGATGGAATGAGAGTGATCAGAACGCCCCATAGAGATGGATCATACTAGTACATCCCAAGGAGGGAACACCTGGAATATGAATGGACCAGAACGCCCAGTGAGGAAAAATCCAAGGTGGTGCACCCCATGTAGGGGAGAAGTCACACCGTGGCTGATCTAAACGCCACTGAGGGCGGATCCAGGAGAGTGCACCCTAAAATGGGAGACACCTGGGTTTACCATCAGATGGGATTGAGCCTCATGGAGGTTTCCTACGTACCCTGTGTAGAGTACAGGGATCAAAACCCACGTAGTTCAAAGGGGTGATGGTCCGGGGTGTACACAAAGGACAGCGACCCATAGACAAGCTGGGGCTTCCACATAGATAGCTGCCTGGGTGCCACAGGGGGCGGTGCTGGTTGATGAATGGCATGATCTCACCGGGATGTGGCGGCCCGGGTAAGAATCAGGATGGGTGGTGGATAGATTAACGAAATGGAGGGGGAATGAAATGGGACCATCGTAATTGTGACGGTGTAGTTGGGCTTGAGCCTCGAAGAGGCTTCCTACGTATCCCCGTGGCAGGGAATCAAAGTCCACGTAGTTTGGGATGGATTGGGGCTTACGCAATGGTGCTACCCGAGTGCTACTAGGGGGCGGCAATGTTGAATGGGGCATATGCTCTGAGGCGGCCCACAATGGCGGCATGGGGCTTACGCTCTGAGGCGGCACATTGTGGTATGGGGCTTACGATCTAAGGCGGCCCATGGTGGGATGGTGCTTAAGCTCTGAGGCGGCCCATGGTGGGATGGGGATTACGCTCTGAGGTGGCCCATTGTGGAATGGGGCATAAGCTCTGAGGTGGCCCAAGGTGGCATGGGGATTATGCTATGAGGCAGCCCACATTGTATGGGGATTAAGCTCTGAGGCGGCCCATGGTGGATAGTGAACTGACGTGAAGAGGTCGGAACAACTGGATGTTGTGCTTGAACCTTGTGGAGGCTTCCTACGTACCATGCCTTTACATGGATCAATGTCCCCATAGTTCGCTGGGATGGGGCTTACGCTCTGGGGTGGCCCATAGGAGGATGTCATGGTCTGTGCACGCTCTAAGCCCACGTGAGTCATGCTCGGTGTGGGAAACAAGAGGCAGCAGGGACCAGATGATCACGTCGCAAAGGGTACGTCCGTAAGAAGCGGAATGGGGCTTACGCATTGAGTGGCCCATGGTGTCTTCCTCATGTATGGCCATGAGGGCATCCCAACTCACTAGCGGGTTGAGGTAATCACCTATGCTCTAGTGCCAAGCGGGATAACGCAAAGGGCATTGGAATATATCCAAACAAAGGGAGATGAAAAGTGTGAATCACATGCCCAATATTCAGAACGTCGTGAGATTGGCATGGTGATGGAGGATAACTGTTGACCATGGCGGAATCACAGAATACATATCACGTTATCCAGAAATGAAGACAACAAATGAGGGCTGACCGCTGACCATGTTCGCAACACGGGGCCAAACTCAAATATCGTCGATCAGTCTTCTGGAACGTTGGCCCAGGACCGCAGGCGGACCATAGTATGACAACCCTGCTTTTTATTACAACTTAAACATGCTTTATTACATAAAACTTCACTTGATACAACAAAGAAGATCGAGAGGTTTAGTGTCTTTGGTGCTTAGGATCATTACATAAAAAACATTAAACTTGAAATACAACATCCTTATTGAAAACATCCTTTACATGACCACTACATTCCTTTGTACTTAGCATTGCATGGGATAACCTGAGGACATGCATAAAAAAAAGGGTGAGCTATAAAGCCCAGTAAGGGAGTACATAATGAATAACATGAGGAGTACAATACATGTTAGGCAATAGGAATATCAATAGAGCATAAGAGAGACATGAACATAAAGGCATGATAAAGCATGATAATCATAACATGGAAATGTGGCAACAACACTTAACATTGAATTAGCATGAGCCAAGGCTCATTGCACATGGAGCATGAGTAAACCCTCATTGCACTTGAAGCACGAGTAAACCCTCGTTCCACTTGAATTAGCATGATTCAACACTCATTGCACATGACGTATCATGATACTATACTTTACCCAATGCATTGGAGCGCTATAAAGGGCGCACCCTTCTTAAACATTTCATTTCATGCATAAGTGTGCCACATGGATCATAAAACATTGATTCATAAAACATAATCATTTCTTCCACGATAAATGAATGTGGAATTCATACATGAAACTTTACAATCAATATGTAAATGTGCATAAAGGTGAATACCCTTGGTGGAGAAATGGGCATGGTATTCACAACACGAAGACATTGTCTTAGAAAATCGGTGCGATTTTGGCAGCATAACGGCGTGACATAAGAATTTATAAAGAAAGTTGATGAGAGAGAAAGGGGTTCCTCATCATATTTACATGTAATGGACAGTAAGGAGGTCATATATATACATGTCCCAACAATCTAAATGGAATTTAGATTCATGATACAAAAGTATTGCTTGAATGTAAAAGAAGAGAGAGAAGTTCCTTTCGGAATTTCAGCATTGTAACGGGTGTACATGGGAGGCATTTAATGAGAGATAAAGGGTTCTCCCATCATTAAAACAATAAGAGGGCAGTATGGGGGAGGTGAAAAACCATACCCCAACATTCATAAATGAAATTAAAAGGGCAATACAACTTAAATAAAATTGACAAAAATGAGAAAGGAAGAAAAAACCCTTACTTGGAAGTGTGCTTCCAAAGGCTAGAGAGAGGCTTGTGAGAGGCTTCTTGGGAGCTTGGGGCACCTTGAGATGATTCTAGAGAGAGTAGGGCAGAGGTTGGACGAACTTCAAGGGCTTTCAGTGAGGAGGAAGTGGGAGCTTGGGTGGGTTTATATAGGAAAGGTGAGAGAATTCTTTATTATTTAGGTTTGGGACCCCTTATATTAAAATAATCCAAACCACAAACCATCCCATGGTATTTTCCCATGGTTTCTGGAAACGGAAAGAGGAAAACAATATTTTACAAGGGCAAGGTCCGAACTTATTAAAAAATTAAGGTTGCTTATGTGGAGGTGAGTCACACTCCCATGGAAATTAATTTAAAAAGGCAAAGTGTTGAATAAGTCTTGAGGGCTCCATTAATGCTTTGAAAAGTGAGTCAAACAAACCCAAAACCTCATTATTTTAATGATAAAACACATATTGGCCGAACATAAGGATTATGGTATTTTATTACATCACCATTGGGTCATTATGATGTCATAAAACACATTATATATTTAAATGGTATTTAATGTTTACCCAAAAATTTGACTGTCTCAGAAAATTATGAAAAATTCACCATTGGATAATTTCGACGTCCTGATTCCAAAAATAATATTTATTTTATCTAAATAATTTTCTAAATATGTGAATTTTCACTTTTAAAATAAAAACCGACATTTATAAAAAAAATTCACGGGTTTTGAGAGAAATGGCTTTCAAACCTTAATAAAAATTTTAATTGCATTCATAAAATTATAAGATCATTTATATTTAATAAAAATTAATTTAATATTAATAATAATATTTTATTAAAATATTATTTAATTCAAAAATCGTTTAATTTAATAAAATATATTTCTTAATTAAATAATAACTAAAAACATCGTTTGTACTTTAAAAACTAATTACAATTATCAAAAATGACTAGAAATTATATTCATTATTATATACAAAAATAATGTACATGAACATGGTGCTACTTATTTGTTACATAACCCCTTAAAATAGCCGCATAAGACCTAAGGGTAAGGTGTGCGATGGTGACAGACTCTTGGGGTTGCTCGGATAACATCGCTCGAGTGGTAATCTCTATCAACTTCCATTTTTCCCGTAGACGATCACGTTCGAGCTTGACTTGATGAAGCTCAGCTTCAGCTTGGTCAAGGGCAAAGCCCAAAGACGCCACCTCCTTTCTGAGCTCCGACAAATGGGCTTCGTAATGGGCAATTCTACTGGATGAGGCCATCACTTCCTTTGTCTGAGTAGAAATGGTTTCGTTAAAGCCTTATATTTATACTACTCATATGATCACTGTTCAACGGCTATAAAAGTAACGGTCACAAATCTTAACATAAAACTAAAGAAGTTGACATCTTATAAAAAAAACATTTTTCATAAAGAAACATTTAACTGGATCAAGAGGGATTTTCCATTAATGAAACTTTGGGTCGTTACAACATTCCCCCCTTAAGAAATTTTGCCCTCGAAATTTTCCTTTTCCCACACTAAAACAAATGTGGGTAACTTAGCTTCATCATATCCTCTGACTCCCATGTTGCTTCTTCAAACTTATGGTTTCTCCACAACACCTTGACGAGGGGCATTGTCTTATTTCGTAGAACCTTTTCTCTACGATCTAAGATCTTCACTGGTTGCTCCTCATAAGAAAGATCGTCTTCTAATTGTACCAACTCGGAAGAGAGTACATGTGAAGGGTCTGGTATGTACTTCCTTAAGAGGGATACATGGAAGACATCATGCACCTTGGCCATAGTAGGTGGAAGTGCTAGTCGATAGGCCACAGCCCCAACATGATCAAGAATCTCGAAGGGTCCGATGTACCTTGGACTTAACTTCCCTTTCTTTCCAAACCTCATGACCTTCTTCCACGGAGATATGCGTAAAAACACCATGTCTCCGACTTTAAACTCAAGGTCTCGTCGACGATTATCTGCATAACTCTTCTGTCGACTCTGGGCTGCCTTGATATGCTGCTGAATGGTTTTCACCTTCTCCACCATTTCTTCGACCATTTCCGGTCCAAGCAGCTTACGTTCACCGACCTCATCCCAACATGCTGGTGTTCTACACCTTTTCCCATACAGGGCTTCATATGGTGCCATTTGGATGATCGAGTGGAAACTATTATTATAAGAGGACTCAACTAGAGGAAGATGTTGATCCCATCCTCCTTTAAATTCCATTGAGCACGCTCTCAACATATCCTCATGTTTTTGGATAGTCTGCTCGGATTGGCCATCAATTTGAGGATGATAGGCCGTACTGAAGTTCAGTTCAGTATTCAGAGCATGTTGAAGACTCTTCCAAAACTTAGAGGTAAATCTTGGATCTCGGTCAGACACAATAGATAGTGGTACTCCATGCAACCGTACCACTTCCCTGATATATATCCGTGCCAGTTGATCCAAAGAGAAATCCTCTCGAATAGCAATGAAGTGTGCAGTCTTTGTAAGACGATCCACAATAAACCAGATTGCATTGTTGCTTTTGGATGTCCTTGGAAGTCCAGTGACGAAGTCCATGGTGATGTTCTCCCATTTCCATTCTGGTATGGGCAATGGTTGCATCATCCCCTTAGACTTCTGCCTCTCTTCCTTCACTTGATGACACACCAGGCACGTTGATGTATATTCGGCGATCTCCTTCTTCATATTATCCCACCAAAAGTTTTCTCAGAGATCTCGATACATCTTTGTGCTCCCTGGGTGAATAGATAAATTTGAACTATGTGCATCATCCAAAAGTTCCTTCTTCAGCTCCGAACTTGATGGGACACGTAGTCTTTTCCCAAACCGCACAATTCCTTCTTTATTAACATTAAACTCTAAGGATTTTCCCTTTTTGATAGCTTCCACTTTTTCTTGGATTCCTGCATCATCCTTTTGAGCATCCTTTAACCTTTCCAAAAGAGATGGTTGAGCAATCATTTGTGAAAGGATTGATTATGTTCCCTTCTTTATGATTCCCACGTCCATCTTCATCAAGTCTAAGAAGATTGGATCCTTCTCAATTCTCATCATTGATAGAAATGCTGGATCCTTTCTACTTAGGGCATCCGCCACCTTGTTCGCCTTCCCAGGGTGGTAATGTATTGAACAGTCATAATCCTTGATGAGCTCTATCCATCTTCTCTGGCTCATATTAAGCTCTTTCTGTGTGAATATATATTTAAGACTCTTGTGGTCAGTATATATCTCACATTTCTCTCCATAGAGATAATGCCGCCAGATTTTTAAGGCAAAGATCACCGCTGCCAACTCCAGATCATGCGTTGGATAGTTTCTCTCATCGATTTTCAACTGCCTTGAGGCATTGGATATTACATTATCATTCTGCATCAGCACACATCCTAATCCCTTTTTCGAAGCATCACTGAATACCACAAAAAGCTCCCCACTTGTGGGTAAAGTGAGCACAGGTGCAGTGATAAGCCTCCTTTTCAACTCCTTGAAGCTTTCTTCGCATTCATCACTCCAAGAAAACTTTACTCCCTTTCGATTTAGATTGGTATGAGGGTTGGAAAATCGTGAGAAGTTTCTCACAAATCGTCGATAATATCCAGCTAACCCCAGGAAGCTACGAATATCAGTTACCGATGTTGGCCTCGGCCATCCCTCAATTGCATCTGTTTTGGAGGGGTCCACAGATATCCCATTGCTTGTGATGATATAGCCCAAGAATGAGACCTCCTTCAACCAGAACTCACACTTTCTGTACTTGGCATAGAGCTTCTCCTTGCGCAAAGTCTCCAGTACAGTTCTTAAATGCTCCTCAGGGTCCTCCTTGGTTTTGGAGTATATTAGAATATCATCTATAAAGACTACCACAAATTTGTCTAGGTAATCTCTAAAGACTCTATTCATCAAGTCCATGAATATTTCTGGAGCATTGGTGAGTCCGAAAGGCATTACTATGAAATCATAGTGCCCGTACCTTGTACGAAAAGCAGTCTTGGGGATATCTTCCTTCTTCACCCTTACTTGATAATATCCCGACCGCAAGTCCACCTTGGAGAAGTATTGTGCTCCACGCAGCTGATCAAACAAGTCATCGATTCTTGGGAGAGGATACTTGTTCTTTATAGTGATTTTGTTAAGTTCACGATACTCGATGCAAAGCCGCATTGACCCATCCTTCTTCTTGACGAAGAGGACTGGTGCACCCCATGGTGATGCACTTGGGCGTATAAACCCTTTATCCAGATTCTCCTGTAGTTGTTTCTTCAGCTCTTCAAGCTCAACAACAACCATTCTATATGGAGTCTTGGATATTGGTAGCTCCCCAGGTATAAGTTCAATTGAGAACTCAACATCTCTTCTTGGAGGAAGACCAGGAAGTTCCTCGGGAAATACTTCAGCGAATTCCCTCACAATAGGCATTTCTTCAAGGGTGGTTTCTTCTTTGGACTCAATCATCTGAGCTAGATACGCGTGCTCATAAGGCAGTAATATCCATGCTTGAGATGATGGAGCTAAATGATATTCATCTTCCTCCTGACACTTGTAAAGAATCGGGGGTCGATTCTCCATATGGAGTGTGATTTCCCTCTCCCGACAATTTATGTTGGCTCTATATAAGGAAAGCCAATCCATGCCATGAATTGCATCAAATTCCACCAAAGGGATTATGACGAGGTTCGCCGGGAAATTCAATCCACAGATTATAACAGGGGAGGACTTATACTCATGGGATGCAATGATTTCCCCATTTGCCGTACTCACCGACATCTTTACTTCCAGTATTTGTGGTGGTGCAGGGATTGTTCTACTAAACTTTTGAGATATAAAGGAATGCGTAGAAACTGAATCAAAAAGTACGTTCGCTATTCTAGAATGAATAACTAGCATACCTGTCACCACTTTGTTGTCAGGGTTCACTTCGGCAGAAGTGATGGAAAAAGATCTTCCTTGCTGTCTTGGAGGTTGTTGATTGCCTCCGATAACCCTTGGATTAGGGCACTGGTTCGCAAAATGACCCGGTTCTTTGTACTTGAAGCATTGAACAACGCGTTGAGGTTCGAACGGAGCGTTCCTCCCCTCCGTCGCAGCCGCGGGTCCTTCTTGTTGACAGTTAATAGCTAGGTGCCGTTCTCTTCCACACTTAAAGCATTTTCTTGTCCCGCTAAGGCAATTTCCAGGATGCTTTTTTCCACACTTTTGGCAAGTGGGGTGCTGGAATTTCTTAGCGTCGTTGGATTTATCCATTGGACCACCAGCATTGAAGTCCACCTTCCGCTTTCTGTCCCCATGATACCCCTGTGATTCTCCGATCTTCATTTCAACCTTGAGGGCACATCGGACAATTTCCTCATAGCTGTCGAAGTCACGGATCACTAATGCTTTCCTCAAGCTAGGCTTCAGCCCACCAAAGAAGCGGTCAACCTTGCATTCGGGGGTAACGACAAAGCCGGAAGCGTATCGTGCAAGCCTTGTGAAGTTTGCCTCGTACGCTCCCACAGATTCCTCATCTTTCCGCTTGAGGGAAATGAAGTCCCTTTCCATCTTAAGACGGAGGGTGCGTGGAAAATATTTATCGAAAAACATCTTCTGGAATACCTTCCATTCCAAAACCTCGATCTCCTCCTCAGGCTTCGTATTTTTGATCAACGTCCACCATTGATCAGCTTCAC
Organism: Viscum album; assembly: GCA_963277665.1. Lineage (NCBI taxonomy): Eukaryota > Viridiplantae > Streptophyta > Magnoliopsida > Santalales > Viscaceae > Viscum > Viscum album. Next base: position 1,375,524,226 of record OY728142.1, on the reverse strand, counting down.
CCTCCATACGATAAGCCGCCAGGAGAACCTTCTCTTTTTCAGAGCATTGGAGGATGGAGAATATCTTTTCAATGGAGTTGATCCATTGTTCAGCAATCGTGGGATCAGATGATCCACTAAAAGTAGGAGGCCTTTGTCTCATGATTCTTTCAATAGCGACTTGTTCTTTCTTATGGGGGGTTGAACGTTCCTCTTGACCAGTGTTTCTATTCAAAACTTGAGTTAGCTGAGAGAGAAGCGTGACAAAGTTCGCGATTCCCGCTCCCATTGGATTGGGCATCTCATAAGTACAATCATCACATTGATCTTCACAACGGTTGTTAGCCCGAGTTCTCCTATTACCGGCCATTGGCTGGAATAAAAGGAAAGTTAGGGGTAACACATAAAGGGTAATCCAAATACAAAAGATGATGACTTATAAATAAACTTTAATCTCTTTAACTCATGAGTCTATAGGATTCAATCCAGGCTTTTCATGATCTTCCTTCTAACATATATTCTTAGGGGCATTTTTTCCCTTAATAAGGGTTCATACTAAGATTGTGAATTTATCAAAACATATCCCCCGTGAGTGTCGTAACCAAGAGTGCAGCAAGGCCCGTTGTCATGCACCAGTTCCCGTTCGAGTCTAGCTCAAAGCGGTGTTTTCGGGTTTTACCCCTAGGATATATCTGTGCCAGAGCCGCCTCTACCTGCTCGTATCCAGACATGGATGTATTTGTTTGATAAAACACTTACTTAGTATTTACCAAAACTTAGGGATGTTTTTATTATTCTTAGTCTTGTATCTAAGGCTTTACTAGGGTTTCCTAATCCCAAAAATAACTAAACCTATCCTTTGATACCAACTATGACAACCCTGCTTTTTATTACAACTTAAACATGCTTTATTACATAAAACATCACTTGATACAACAAATAAGATCGAGAGGTTTAGTGTCTTTGGGGCTTAGGATCATTACATAAAAAACTTTAAACTTGAAATACAACATCCTTATTGAAAACTTCCTTTACATGACCACTAAATTCTTTTGTACTTAGCATTGCATGGGATAACCTGAGGACATGCATAAAAAAGGGTGAGCTATAAAGCCCAGTAAGGGAGTACACAATGAATAACATGAGGAGTACAATACATGTTAGGCAATAGGCATATCAATAGAGCATAAAAGAGACATGAACATAAAGGAATGATAAAGCATGATAATCATAACATGGAAATGTGGCAACAACACTTAACATTGAATTAGCATGAGCCAAGGCTCATTGCACATGGAGCATGAGTAAACCCTCATTGCACATGAAGCACGAGTAAACCCTCGTTGCACTTGAATTAGCATGAGTCAACACTCATTGCACATGACGTATCATGATACTATACTTTACCCAATGCATTGGAGTGCTATAAAGGGCGCACCCTTCTTAAACATTTCATTTCATTCATAAGTGTGCCACATGGATCATAAAACATGGATTCATAAAACATAATCATTTCTTCCACGATAATGGAATGTGGAATTTATACATGAAACGTTACAATCAATATGTAAATGTGCATAAAGGTGAATACCCTTGATGGAGAAATGGTCATGGTATTCACTACATGAAGACATTGTCATAGAAAATTGGTGCGATTTCGGCAGCATAACGGCGTGACATAAGAATTTATAAAAAAAGTTGATGAGAGAGAAAGGGGTTCCTCATCATATTTACATCTAATGGAAATTAAGGAGGTCATATATATACATGTCCCAACAATTGAAATGGAATTTAGATTCATGATACAAAATTATTTCTTGAATGTAAAAGAAGAGAGAGAAGTTCCTTTCGGAATTTCGGCATTGTAACGGGTGTACATGGGAGGCATTTAATGAGAGAGAAAGGGTTCTCCCATCATTCAAACAATAATAGGGCAGTATGGGGGATGTGCAAAACCATACCCCAACATTCATAAATGAAATTAAAAGGGCAATACAACTTAATGAAAATTGACAAAAATGAGAAAGGAAGAAAAAACCCTTACTTTGAAGTGTGCTTCCAAAGGCTATAGAGAGGCTTGTGAGAGGCTTCTTGGGAGCTTGGGGCACCTTGAGAGGATTCTAGAGAGAGTAGGGCAGAGGTTGGACGAACTTCAAGTGCTTTGAGTGAGGAGGAAGTGGGAGCTTGGGTGGGTTTATATAGGAAAGGTGAGAGAATTCTTTATTATTTAGGTTTGGGACCCATTATATTAAAATAATCCAAACCACAAACCATCCCATGGTATTTGCCCATGGTTTCTGGAAAAGGAAAGAGGAAAACAATATTTTACAAGCCCAATGTCCGAACTTATTAAAAAATTAAGGTTGCTTTTGTGGAGGTGAGTCACACTCCCATGGAAATTAATTTAAAAAGGCAAAGTGTTGAATAGGTCTTGAGGGCTCCATTAATGCTTTGAAAAGTGAGTCAAACAAACCCAAAACCTCATTATTTTAATGATAAAACACATATTGGCCGAACATAAGGATTATGGTATTTTATTACATCACCATTGGGTCATTATGATGTCATAAAACACATTATATATTTAAATGGTATTTAATTTTTACCCAAAAATTTGACTGTCTCAGAAAATTATGAAAAATTCACCATTTGATAATTTCGACGTCCTGATTCCAAAAATAATATTTATTTTATCTAAATAATTTTCTAAATATGTGAATTTTCACTTTTAAAATAAAAACCGACTTTTGTAAAAAAAAATCACGGGTTTTGATAGAAATGGATTTCAAACCTTAATAAAAATTTTAATGGCATTCATAAAATTATAAGATCATTAATATTTAATAAAAATTAATTTAATATTAATAATAATATTTTTTAAAATATTATTTAATTCAAAAATCCTTTAATTTAATAAAATATAATTCTTAATTAAATAATAACTAAAAACACCATTTGTACTTTAAAAACTAATTACAATTATCAAAAATGACTAGAAATTATATTCATTATTATATACAAAAATAATGTACATGAACATGGTTCTACTTATTTGTTACATAACCCCTTAAAATAGCCGCATAAGACCTAAGGGTAAGGTGTGCGATGGTGACAGACTCTTGGGGTTGCTCGGATAACATCGCTCGAGTGGTAATCTCTATCAACTTCAATTTTTCCCGTAGACGATCACGTTCGAGCTTGACTTGATGAACCTCAGCTTGGGCTTGGTCAAGTGCAAAGGCCAAAGACGCCACCTCCTTTCCGAGCTCCGACAAATGGGCTTCGTAAGGGGCAATTCTACTGGATGAGGCCATCGCTTCCTTTGTCTGATTAGAAATGGTTTCGTTAAAGCCTTATATTTATACTACTCAGATGATCACTGTTAAATGGCTATAAAAGTAACGGTCACAAATCTTAACATAAAACTAAAGAAGTTGACATCTTATAAAAAAAATATTTTTCATAAAGAAACATTTAACTGGATCAAGAGGGATTTTCCATTAATGAAACTTTGGGTCGTTACACATAGGCCGAGCATCTATACTGTTAGGGGGTCCCTCCAGACGTGATCAGTCTGCCGGGGCGTTGGCCTAGGACAGCAGGCGGACCAAAGGTCTATCATCCATACTGTTAGGGGGTCCCTCCAGGCTTAGAAGTGAGTGACGATCCGAACGAAGGACACACAAAGTGTGAGGTGGAGTGATGGTATGTTTTAATGGATTCCAACGCTCTTGAAACTATTCCACTGTAATAATTTAATTAGGAATCTTATTCTTGGTGCACAAGGCATCTCTTATTTGGAACAAGAGGCATCCTATGTTTGGAGCACAGGGTTTACTAATGTTTATATTCATGTAGATAGGACTACTAGAATCTCATACTTGGAGCATAAGGTATCTCTTGTATAGGGAAAGAGGCATCCTATCATTTGTTAGATAGGGAGTACTACAATTTATTTTCATGTAGATAGGACTACTGGCATCTCATGCTTGGAGCATAAGGCATCTCTCGTTAGAAGTGAGAGGCATCCTATGTTTGGCACATAGGGATTACTATAGATTATATTCATGTAGATTGGACTACTGGAGTCTCATGCTTGGATCATAGGGTATCTCACATATAGGGCAAGAGGCATCCTATAATTTTTTAAATAGGGAGTACTACAGTTTATAGTCATGTAGATAGGACTACTGGCGTCTGATGCTTGGAGCATAAGGCATCTCTCGTTAGAAGCGAGAGGCTTCCTCTGTTTGGCACATAGGGATTACTAAAGTTTATAGTCATGTTGATTGGACTACTGGCGTCTCATGCTTGGAGCATAAGGCATCTCTCGTTAGAAGAGAGAGGCACCCTATGTTTGGCACATAGGGATTAATATAGTTTATAGTCAAGTAGATAGGACTACTAGTGTCTCATGCTTGGAGCATAAGGCATCTCTCGTTAGAAGCGAGAGGCATCCTATGTTTGGAACATAGGTATTACTAAAGTTTATAGTTATGTAGATTGGACTACTGGAGTCTCATGCTTGGAGCATAAGGCATCTCTCATTAGAAGCGAGAGGAATCCTATGTTTGGCATATAGGGATTACTACAGTTTATAGTCATGTAGATAGGACTACTACCATAAGGCACCTAGAAAGGCTGGTGTTGGGTCTTACGCAAGGGCGGCCCGTGCTGGTTCATCATGACACAGGAGCCAGGGGATAGGGTTTGACAGAGCTGCCTGAGGAATGGTTTGACTCAAGGTACTCAGGGGATTGATGATGAGAATATCGACTCACAACACGTGAAAGGGACCAAGAGGAATATGTCGACTCAAGGATTTTCATGGTGTGCAGGGGAGTATCTCAAATCATACTATTCCATAGGCAGAAAGAGGTTGTGCATAAGGGTGCAATGGAAAACCTCGACGTCCCGACCTGAGAAGATCGCGGTGCGACTCTCTAATTTTAACGGGGGTCTGTGACGGTTGCGAAGGGACCGGCCCGGAGGGCGAGGACCAAAGCCCGGCACTGACCCCGAGCGGGGGTGCGGGGGTGCAGCCCCATATAGTATGGACCAGCGGGTGCGGGCCTGAACACTGTTGAGCAAGGCATGCATTCACGCAATTGAGGCTGCTGTGCAGGAAACACTGGGTCAGCGCGCTATAGGTGCGGCGGGCGCGCAACACCAGATGCGGGCGCGCAATATGCGGCGGCGCACACAATAGAGGAAGCGGGGGCGCAATATGTGGCAGGGTGGACAATATGCGGAGGCACGTGCAATAGTGGGTCTGGGCGTGCAATAGGACCGCTGCTGCACAGGCGAAGGAAAAATCGGGCTTAGTGACACTATTGCGCGCAAAAAATTAAGAGTTTCACGGAAAACTGGGCAGGTTGGCCCTTTTCCGCGCAAAACTAATGTTTTGCGCGTCAGAGGGAGTATTCCGCGCGGGTGAGGAAACTGCGGACTTACGCGCATCAGAGCGGTGGCCGACCTCCGGGTCGGGGGTCTCTTCCAAAGGGGGTGCCCTCGTATTTATAGGCCGAACCCGGACACCGGTGCATGGAAAATTCCGCACGCGCGATGTGTTTGACGTGCGCCAGGCGGCGCGCGGAGAATTCTGCGCAGGAAAGGCGGTGCGCGCAAAATTGCGCGCGGGCAAAGCGCTGCGCCTGAAATTCCACAAGTGAAAATATGGGTGTGTAAAATTCCGCACGCACACATGATCTTCCGCGCGAAACTCATTTTTTACGCGCAAATCCATACATCCCCCCAAAACTGTCCTGGATGGCCATCCCAAGTAGTCCAACTTCAAACATCCATAACTTCTGATCCGTAACTCCGTTTGGTCACCACGACTAGTAAAATCGAAGCTTGCGGAACGAGATATGCTCCGGGATTATCTATGGGGACGTTTGGAAAATTTGGGATGCGTTTTCAGGGGTCAACAAGAGCCACCCCTAAGAATGGGGTCCAACAAGGACGAGGGAGAGGCGGACCGCGTTCTGAGGAAATGACTGAGGAAAACACGTGCCTCGGGGTCCATTGTACCTCGATCGTATTAGTGATACAGTTGAATAAAACTCTAAGCCCGCATGAGCCTTTCTTGGTGTGGGAAACAATAGGTAATAATAGCTCATATACGAGAGTACTAATCAACGGAAGGTGTGAGGGGATCAGCAGGGGGCATTGATCACCATTTGGGAGAATCTTGAAAGAGAAGGGTGATGACTGGAGAACATAGCTCTCTGGACAACCGACCTGCTTCACAAACTGTGCTCTGGCACACGAACGGGGTAACCCCAGGGGTGCTAGAGTCAATCCGAAGAGAGGGGAGTAGAAGGTGTGAGTCACGTTACCCAAAATCCGGAACACTATGGGGGTGGCGTGACGATAGGGGATAGCTGTTAACCGTGGTAGAAACACAGCATCCATATCGCATTAGCCTGCAATGGGGACATCAAATGAGGGCTGACCGCTGACCATGTTCGCAACATGGGGCCTAACTCAAATATCATCGATCATTCTTCCAGAACGTTGGCCCAGGACAGCAGGCGGACCATAGGTCGAGCATCCATACTGTTAGGGGGTCCCTCCAGACATGAAATAAAATGAAGATCTGAATTACGGGGCACAAAAAGCATGGAAAGCGGAGGGATGGTATTTTTGAACAGAGTCCAACACTCCCGAAATTGAACCACCGTGGTAGAGGTGCATTAGGCAGACGTACCAACCTTATCGCGGATCATCCCAATTCTCAGGCGGGTCATTCTTGGCGAGAGAACTGTCTCTTCCCATTATTACCATGGGGCATCCCGAACCTACATGGGGTAGACGTCCTGAAGTTGGGCCGAGGTGTCGGAAACAAGGAGGGACGGGGTTTGGTAATCCCTAGGGATGAACCCGAGACGAAATGTTCGGGCGGTCCTACGTATCTCATTAGGATGAGAATCAAGCCACACGTAGTTGTTGAAGCACATTTTAACGTCATGTTGGACGAAATACAGTTTAACTTCATGCAGGATGGAATACAGTTTAACATCATGCGGGACGAGATACAGTTTAACGTCATGCTGGATGACATACAGTTTAACGTCATGTGGGATGAGATACAGTTTAACGTCATGCGGGACATGATATGGATCTTAGTTTTTGGTCTTAGAGCTCAGACCGTGAATGAGAAGGGGGAGAAATGGACACATGGAAAGGCGGTTACAAAACCCAACGTGAATGAGGTCCTAAGACCTACTTACCATGTGCTATCCAGAGAAATGCTCGAGATGAGGGACCGAACACAAAGGTAGGCTGGGCTCGCGGGGAAGTGCCCCAAGCGCTCCTATGTATCTCATAAGGATGAGAATCAAGCCATACGTATTTCATGGAAACATATTTGTTTAAGGTATTAGAGCTTTGACCAACATCACAGTTTAAGGTCGTACGGTTTTGACCAGCAACAGAATTTAAGGTCATATTGTTTAGACCGACATCATAGTTTAAGGTCGTATGGTTTGGACCAACATCACAGTTTAAGGTCATATGGTTTGGACCAACAACACAGTTTATGGTCTTATGATTTGGACCAGCAACACAGTATAAGGTCATATGGTTTGGACCAACAACACAATTTTACGGTCGTATGGTTTGGACCAACCGAGAGAGGAGCCTCGGGCCAAAGGGGCCTACGATGGTTAAAAAATCAGGGAGGGGCAGGAGATGCTAGCTCCCAACTATTCTGGGCCTGAAACGCAATGTCCGAGAGACTCCTCATTTCCCATGGGGATGAGGGTCGAGATGCATGGCACCCGTAAAGAAGAGACTCAAGAACATACTCCGACACTCAGATTGCAGGAGGCTCAAGAGACCGTTATGCAGCTCAGTCCGTCCGATGTGCAAGGGTGTACTGAGGGTTAGTAAAAGGAGTGTCGAGATTCCACCTTGACACAGTGGGGTGGAACATGACCGGAACCATGCCACCAACATTCAGGTCCTGTGGAAGTCGGCGTGACGACTGAGGATTACTGCTGACCATATTCGCAACGCAGCATACTGTTGTGTTAGCCATGAGGGAAAACAAATGAGCATCAACCGCTGAACATGTTCGCAATGTGGGATTCGTATCAAGTTGTTGTCTGAAACCCTCGGCGGCGGTGAACCATGACGGTAGGAGATCCCTTGGGTGTTGTATCCAGGCCGTTCTTGGGGGTCCTTCTGGGTGTGAAGGATTACAGGGGCCCGAATGAAGGGGACCACGATGCTTGGAAAGTGGATGGAACATTCCTAAGTCGAATTAGGCACTGCAAGTCCTAGACCATAGTACCCTGAGCACATCATCATTCCACTGGAAAGGGTCAGAGGGCTCAGTCCGAGAGCGGCCAAAAGATGGCGGATCCCCGGGCAAATGAGGTGGCGTAATGCCAAACACTCTGGGAACCGGGAGATCTTGGGATCTCTTAAGAGATGGGGATGGAACTGACATCTAGGCATTCAGGCGGTCCTACGTATCCCATAAGGTTGGGAATTAGGCCATACGTAGTTCTGGATGGCGTCGTTAAATAAAATTGGACATAGGAGGGATAAATCCTGAGGACAGGGTGCGCGTGGTGCAGATATTTCAAACCCAACATGAATGAGGACATGATCTCACACCACGCCACGTGATCCTGCGGTTAAGGTCCTGGAGGCGAGACAGACACAAAAACAGACCTCAAGATGGACCCAAAGACGAAAGGCCTAGGCGTTCCTATGTACCACATTAGGATGGGAATCAAGATACACATACTTCTGGTAATACAGTTTATCGTCATGTTGGACAGAATATGAATCTTAGTTTTAGGTATTAGAGCTCGGACCAAGGAGATCATAGTTTTAGGTCATCGAACTCGGACCATGGTGCAGTTTAGGGTCGTGCGGGACCACACAGTTTAAGGTCATGCAGGACCATGGACCTCAGTTTTACGTCTTAGAGATCGGACCAAGGTGATCATAGTTTTAGGTCTTAGAACTCTGACCAAGGTGCAGTTTAGGGTCGTGTGGGTCCACACAGTTTAAGGTCATGCAAGACCATGGATCTTAGTTTGAGGTCTTAGAACTCAGACCAGGGGTGCAGTTTAAGGTCGTGCAGGACTATGGATCTTAGTTTTATGTCTTAGAACACGGACCACAGACCCTGAAAAAGACGGAGTACGGATCTTTGTTTTAGGTCTTCGAACACAGACCCGGGGTGCAGTTTAAGGTCGTGCAGGACCATGGATCTTAGTTTTAGGTCTTAAAACTCGGACCACGGACCCTGAAAAAGACAGAGTACAGATCTTAATTTTAGGACATAGAACTCGGACCAGGGGTTCAGTTTAAGGTCGTGCATGACCATGGATCATAGTTTTAGGTCTTAGAACTCAGTCCACGGCTGCCATTTAGGGTCGTGCAGGATGATAATGTGCAGTTTAACATCATGACGGATGAAGATGAACAGTTTAACGTCATGCAGGACGAAGATGAATATTTTAACATCATGTAGGACGATAATGTGCAGTTTAACGTCATGATGGATGAAGATTAAGAGTTTAACGTCATGAAGGACGATAATGTGCAGTTTAACGTCATGAAGGACGAAGATGAACAGTTTAATGTCATGAAGGACGATAATGTGCAGTTTTACATCATGACGGACGAAGATGAACAGTTTAACGTCATGCAGGATGAAGATGAATAGTTTAACATCATACAAGACGATAATGTGCAGTTTAACGTCATGACGGACGAAGATGAACAGTTTAACGTCATGCGTGATGATAATGTGCAGTTTAACGTCATGAAGGACGAAGATGAACCGTTTAACGTCATGCAAGACGATAATTTGTAGTTTAACATCATGACGGACGAATATGAACAGTTTAACGTCATGCTGGATGATAATTGTTATGCAGTTTAACGTCGTGCAACTAGGACGTGAAACCACAAGAATTATGTCGATAGGGGGATGGTATTATCTACCCCATTGCGGTCATCAGTACGACGGGGCGGCAGATCCCATTAGGCATGGAAGACATCGGGGACGGGGAGGACATCCATACCGGTGAAGATTGCAGTGCGGGGAGGATCCCCGTAATGAATGACAGTGGAAACGGGGAGGACCTCCATGCCTTTGGATTGGGGGTGGTTTCACCCTGTGCGACCTCTTTAGGTGGCGTCATTAGCGAGGAGCCGATGGTGTCGGGTGGCAGATGCCACCTGCGCGGAAACTTGAGGCGGCGGGGTCGGCGAGGAGCCGATGGACTCGAGTGGCGAATGCCACCTACGTGGCCTCTTGAGGTGGCGGGGTCATCAAGGATCTGATGGATTCGGGTGGCAGAGGCCACCTGTGCGGCCTCTTCAGGCGGCGGGGTCGGAGAGGAGACGATGGAGTCGGGTGGCGTATGCCACCTGCACGGTCTCTTGAGGCGGCATGGTCTGTGAGGAGCCGATGGACTCGGGTGGCGGATGCCACCTGCACGGCCTCTTGAGGCAGCAGGGTCGGCGAGGAGCCGATGGACTTGGGTGGCGGATGCCACCTGCGTGGCCTCATGAGGAGGCGGGGTCGGAGAGAAGCTGATGGACTCGGGTGGCGGATGCCACCTGTGCGGCCTCTTGAGGCGGCGGGGTTGGGAAGGAGCCGATAGATTCGGGTGGCATATGCCACCTGCGCGGCCTCTTCAGGCGGTGGGGTCGGCGAGGAGACGATGGAGTCGGGTGGCGGATGCCACCTGAACGGCCTCTTGAGGCGGCGGGGTGGGCGAGGAGCCAATGGAGTCGGGTGGCGGATGCCACCTGCGTGGCCTCTTGAGGCGGCGGGGTCGGCGAGGAGCCGATGGACACGGGTGGCGTATGCCACATGCGCGGCCTATTAAGGAGGTGGGGTCGGCGAGGAGCCAAAGGACTTGTGTGAAGGATGCCACCTGCGCGGCCTCTTGAGGCGGCGGGGTCGGCGAGGATCCAGTGGACTCAGGTGGTGGATGCCACCTGCGCGGCCTATTGAGGCGGCGGGGTCGGCGAGGAGCCGATGGACCCGGGTGGCGTATGTCACCTGCCCGGCCTCTTGAGGCGGCGGGGTCGGCGAGGAGCCGATGGAGTCGGGTGGCGTATGCCACCTGCGCGGCCTCTTGAGGCGGCGAGGTCGGCGAGGAGCCGATGGACTCGGGTGGGGGATGCCACCTGCGCGACCTCTTGAGGTTGCGGGGACAGCGAGGAGCCGATGGATTTGGGTGGTGGATGCCACCTGCGCGACCTCTTGAGGTGGTGGGGTCGGAGAGGAGCCGATGGACTCGGGTGGCGGATGTCACCTACGCGGTCCTCTTGAGGCGGCGGGGTCGGCGAGGACTCGATGGACCCTAGTCTGCAAACACCGTATGTTACTCATCCTCTCACTTATAAAGGTGAGGGGATTCACAAAGTTGATGGCTCAAATTTCCCAACACATTTGGTCTACTCGTTGTTGAAGAAGAGAAGATTCACATTGGGTTCACCATTTCTGTTTCTGACGCTTTCACCGGGGCGCGCACATCCGTCTACGAGGAGGTTGCGCTGCTTGTTGCCCCGCATTCCCGCTTTCCAAAGGCGGGCAACATCAATTCCTTGTTCAGGGACGTCTTCTCCTTGATCGAAACCGGGATGATGGGATGTCGGTTCTTCCTTCCGTAGATTCCTCCTCGGAGCTCATCACCTAGTCTGTGTCTCCCTCATAGAATTAAGATGTTGTTAGTGAATCTCATTCCCGGTGCCATATCTAAATAGATGCCAGGTAATTACACTATGTCCGTCAAGACGTTCCATAGGGTCTTGACATGGTAGTGACCTTCAGTCAGAGTAGACTGCAACAACAGGCATGTAGAGGCATACCTGGGTGCGTGGACATAGGGGAACCTGTATTCTTCCTCATAATTGGGCATCTCAAGGGTGCAGAACCCGAGGCATCCCACATGAGATGCGGTGAATCATACGCCATATATGGATTTCCTCAGCTTCCCATGTTTATCACAGGGAATGCCGCGAGTTTAACATCATGCGGAGACGGTTACTCCAAGGGCGTGTCTTCTGAGGTTTTCCTCAGGCATCTCATGTTCAAAACGAGGTATGCCGTGATTTTAACATCTTATGGAGACGGTTACGCCGAGGGTGTGTCTTCTGAGGTTTTCCCCAGGAATCTCATGTTCAACACGAGGTATGCCACGAGATTAATGTCTTGCGGAGACTGTTACGCCAAGGGCATGTCTTCTGAGGTTTTCCTCAGGCTTCTCATGTTCAACATGAGGTATGCTGCGAGTTTAACGTCTTGAAGAGACGGTTACGCCAAGGGCGTGTCTTATGAGGTTTTCCTCAAGCATCACATTCTTAACACGAGGTATGACGCAAGTTTAATGTCTTGCGGAGACGGTTATGCCAAGGGCGGGTCTTTTGAGATTTTCCTCATGCATCTCATGTTCAACACGAGGTATGCCGCGAGTTTAACATCATGCAGAGATGGTTACGCCAAGGGCGTTTCTTTTGAGGTTTTCCTCAGGAATCTCATGTTTAACACGAGGTATGCCGCATGTTTAACGTCTTGCGGAGACGGAATGAGAGTGATCAAACCGTCCCATAGAGATGGATCATACTAGTACATCCAATGGAGGTAACACCTGAAAGATGAATGGATCAAGATGCCCAGTGAGGACGGATCCAAGGTGGTGCTCCCCATGTAGGGGAGAAGTTACACCGTGGCTGATCTGAACACCACTGAGGGCGGATCCGGGAGAGTGCACCCTAAAATGAGAGACAACAGGGTTTACCATCAGATGGGATTGATCCTCATGGATGTTTCTTATGTACCCTGTGTAGAGGACAGGGATCAAAACCCACGTCGTTGTAAGGGGTGATGGTTCGGGGTGTACACAAAGGACAACGACCCGAAGACATGGTGGGGCATACGCATAGATAGCTGCCCGGGTGCCACAGGGAGCAGCGCTGGTGGATGAATGGCATGATCTCACTAGGATGTGGCGGCCCGGGTAAGAATAAGGATGGGTGGTGGATGGATTAATGAAATGTAAGGGGAATTAAATGGGACCATCGCAAGGGTGACGATGTAGTTGGGCTTGAGCCTCGAAGAGGCTTCCTACGTATCCCTGTGGAAGGGAATCAAAGTCCATGTTGTTTGGGATGGATTGGGGCTTACGCAAGGGTGCTTCCCAAGTGCCGCTAGGGAGCGGTAATGGTGAATGGGGCATGCGCTCTAAGGTGGCCCACAATGGCGGTATGGGTCTTACGCTCTGAGGCGGCCCATCGCGGTTTGGGGCTTACTCTCTGAGGTGGCCCATGGTGGGATGGGGCTTACGCTCTGAGGAGGCCCATGGTGGGATGGGGTTTACGCTCTGAGGAGGCCCATTGTGGTATGGGGCTTAAGCTCTGAGGCGTCTCAAGGTGGCATGGGGCTTATGCTCTGAGGCAGCCCATGTTGTACGAGGCATAGGCTCTGAGGCAGCCCATGGTGGATAGTGAATCGACGTGAAGAGGTCGGAACAACTGGGTGGTGGGCTTGATCCCTATAGCGGCTTCCTACGAACCATGCCTTGACATGGATCAAAGTCCCCGTAGTTAGCTGGGATGGGACTTACGCTCTGGGGAGGCCCATAGGAGGATTTCATGGTCGGTGCGCGCTCTAAGCCCAAGTGAGTCATGCTCGGTGTGGGAAACAAGAGGCAGTAGGGACCAGACGATCACGTCGCGAAGGGTGCGTCCATGAGAAGGATAATGGGGCTTACGCATTGAGCGGCCCATGGTGTCTTCCTCATGTCTGGCCATGAGGGAATCCCAACTCACTAGTGGGTTGAAGTAATCACCTATGCGCTAGTGCACAAGCGGGATAAAACCAAGGGAATTGGAAGCTATCCCAACAAAGGGAGATGAAAAGTGTGAATCACATGCCCAATATTCAGAACGTCGTGGGATTGGCATGGTGATGAGGATAACTGTTGACCATGGCAGAAACGCAACATCTATATCATGTTAACTAGAAATGAGGACAACAAATGAGGGCTGACCGCTGACTATGTTCGCAACACGAGGCCTAACTCAAATATTTTCGATCAGTCTTCCGAAACGTTGGCCCAGGATAGTAGGCGGACCATAGGTCGAGCATCCATACTTTTAGGGGGTCCCTCCAGATGTGATCAGTCTTCCGGGGCGTTGGCCCATGACAGCAGGCAGACCAAAGGTCTATCATCCATATTGTTAGGGGTTCCCTCCAGAATTGTAAGTGAGTGATGATCCAAACAAAGTACACGCAAAGCATGAGGTGTAGTGATGGAATGTTTAAATGGATTCCAACGCTCTTGAAACTACGCCACTGTAATCATGACATTAGGCATCTTATGCTTGGTGCACAATGCATCTCTTATTTAGAACAAGAGGCATCCTATGTTTGGAGCACAAGGTTTACTACAGTTTATAGTCATGTAGATAGGACTACTGGCATCTCATGCTTGGAGCATAAGGCATCTCTCGTATAGGGCAAGAGGCATCCTATCATTTGTTAGATAGGGAGTACTACAGTTTATAGTCATGTAGATAGCACTACTGGCATCTCATGCTTGGAGCATAAGGCATCTCTCTTTAGAAGTGAGAGGCATCCAATGTTTGGCACATAGGGATTACTACAGTTTATAGTCATGTAGATTGGACTACTAGCGTATCATGCTTGGAGCATAAGGCATCTCTCGTATAGGGCATGAGGCGTCCTATGATTTGATATATAGGGATTAATACAGTTTATAGTCATGTAGATTGGACTACTGGCGTCTCATGCTTGGAGCATATGGCATCTCTCGTTAGAAGCGAAAGGCATCCTATGTTTGGAACATAAGAATTACTACAGTTTATAGTCATGTAGATAAGACTACTGGCGTCTCATGCTTGGAGCATAAGGCATCTATCGTTAGAAGCAAGAGGCATCCTATGATTGACACATAGGGATTAATACAGTTTATAGTAATGTAGATAGGACTAATGGTGTCTCATGCTTGGAGCATAAGGCATCTCTCATTAGAAGCAAGAGGCATCCTATGTTTGGCATATAGGGATTACTACAGTTTATAGTCATGTAGATAGGACTACTGCCAAAACGCGCCTAGAAAGGCTGGTGTTGGGTCTTACGCAAGGGCGGCCCATGCTGGTTCATCCTGACATAAGAGCCAGGGGATAGGGTTTGACGGAGCTGCCTGAGGAATGGTTCGACTCAAGGTACTCGGGGGATTTATGATGAGAATCTCGACTCACGGCACATGAAAGGGACCAAGAGGAATATGTCGACTCAAGGTATTTCATGGTGTGCAGAGGAGTATCTCAAATCATACTATTCCATAGGCAGAAAGTGGCTGTGCATAATGGTGCAATTGAAAAACTCGACGTCCCGGCCAGAGAAGATCGCGGTGCGACTCTCCATTTTTAATGGGGGTCTGTGACGATTGTGAAGGGACAGGCCCAGAGGTTGGGGACTGGAGCCCGACACTGACCACGAGCGAGGGTGCGGGGGCACAACCCCTGCGGTATGGACCAGTGGGTGTGTTCCTGAACACTGCTGAGCAGGGCAGGAATGCACACAATTCAAGCTGCTACGTGAGAAACACCGGGTCGGGGCGCTATATGTGTGGCGGGCGTGCAACACCGGATGCGGGCTCGCGATATGCGGTGGTGCACGCAATATGTGGCGGCACGCGCAATAGGGGCTACAGGCACGCAATATGTGGCGGGGCGCTCAATATGTGCCGGGGCGCGCAATAGGAGCGGTGCTGCACTGGCGCGCGAAAAATCGGGTTCAGCGGCACTGTTGCGCACAAAAAATTATGAGTTGCGCGGAAAACTGGGCAGGTTGGCACTTTTCCGCCCAAAACTAATGTTTTTCATGGCGGAGGGGAGTATTCCGCGTGGGCGCGGAAACTGCGGACTTACGCGGCTCAGAGCGGCGGCCAACCTCTGGGGCGGGGGTCTCTTCCAAAGGGTGGTTCCCTCGTATTTATAGGCAAAACTTGGACGACGGTGCGTGGAAAATTCCATGCGCGCGACGTGTTTACCGCGGCCCAGGTGGCGCGCGGATAATTCCTCGCGGGAAAGGCGGTGCGTGAAAAATTGCGCGCGGGAAAAGGCGGGCGCACAAAATTTTGCGCGGGCAAAGCGTTGCACCTAAAATTCCGCGCGGGAAAATATGGGCGCATTATATTCCGCGCGCGCACATGAATATCCGTGCGGAACTCCTTTTTTACGCACAAATCCATACTTCGCCCTGAAACCGTCCAAGATGGCCATCCCAAGCAGTCCAACTTCAAACAGTCATAACTTCTGATCCGTAACTCTGTTTGGGCCCCATGACCAATCAAATCAAAGCTTGCGGAACGAGCTACGCTCCGGGATCATCTATGGGGACGTTTGGCAAATTTCGGATGAGTTTTCCAGGGTCAAAATAAATAAAATAAAATAAAAAATTATTTTACCTCTTGAATTATTATGCTTTAGAACCTCTTAATGGAATTTGGATTTGGATTTTTTGTGTGGACGGTTGGTCATGGATATGGGAACAAGTCTTGGTAATGGAATTGGGAATAAAATAATCAAGCTACAAGGATTTGATGTGTGAGTATAAGAGTTTTCAAGGGGTGGTTTTTAGAGTGTAGGAGATGGTTGTTGTTTGATTATTTTATTCATTAATGTATTATTTTGGCTCAATATTATTAATTTATTGATCATTATCACATAATAACTTAAAATAATATTCTGGAGTTTGATATTATGGGCTTACATCATCTCTAAATCATCTATGACTGCATAATTAATTTATTTAGCTTATATAATAAATTATTACTTTTCCCTATTCCCCAAAAAACCAACTATTTTAGAGAATCCTAAAAAAATTACCCAAACCATTTTTATGTGTATAATTAAAAATTAAACTCAATTTTATGAAAATATTTTTCATAACATATGATATTTTAATTCCTTTTAAAATAATAATTTATTCAGGAAATAAAGATTTTAAAATTAAGAATAATTTTACCACACTTTGAATATTTAATTAAGGTCACATAAAATTGTCATATATTCATAATAAAAATAATAATTAACTTATTAATTTATTTTATTAATATAAAGTTTCTTTAAGATCATTATATTAATTATAAAAATTTATTTAAAAATTTATTTGTCACAAAAATACCAACACATAATTTATCATTATCAAAAAAAATATTTACTTATTCCATGATATAATTAATTCATATATTCACTTATAAGAGACATAAATTTTATTAAAACATTAATAGGTGATGTTACAATTAAATTTTAATAAGTTTCTTAATTTCTGTAAATACAACTTAAATCATTATACATTAGTGATGAGTTTTACAATTTTATTCTACAAAGAATAAAAACTATTTTATATGTACCCAGGTAGTTACAACTATTATTTTTTTATATTTGTTACATTGACATGTCCAGATGAATTTTATGATGGATTTGAAATTTACCCTTAGTTTCTATTTTTATTGAATAGTTTTTTAAAAAATATTCTGGACCCTCACCACTATTTGACAACCTCATGTGTATGGGTAGGTGTTCATATTGTCATGTGATGAATCCAACATGGATTTCATTTTGGTGATCTGGGATACTGAATTTTATAAACCCCCTACAATGGTGTCATTTTATACCTTAAAATTTATTTTAAATTTTTAGAGATAAATTAAAAAAACAAGTCCATGTAATAATATTTCTGTACTATATTAAGGTTTCTGGATGGTGGGCTACGACATGAATTTAGGATACAATAAGCCAAAATAATCACATATCATAGAAAAATACATATGATATGATTAATATATATTGAAATATTCTTTTGTGTTATCACTTTCATAAAATAACCTATAAAAGGAAACTCTTATTCAACTTCACCAAGATCAAATAAAATTATATTATAAATATTAACAAATATAAAATAATTTATAAAAGAATATTCCAACCTAAATTCCTTTTAATTTATATTATATATATATATATATCCAAAAAATCCTTAAATTATTTACACCTAATTTGAACAAATGTTATCTTCATTCTATGCAAACATATCCTATAATAAGGATAAATATTTATCTCACATTCCACAAAAAATTATTCTTGAAAAATTTATATATCGATATTAAAATCCATTACCTTATACAACAATATTTTTGTGACTAATTCTATAATAGTCTGACACAAATCCATCCTTAATAACTGAATTCTATTAAGAAAACAGGAACATAAAATCCTTTAATACAAATCAAAAAAATATGAATGTCTATATGTAATATTGTTATAGGTTATTTTTTAGTCGAAACGGCTATAGTGATAACACAAGAGGGGGATAATTGTGTTCTTTTAAGAATTTCACAATTATGTTGATTTATATCAACAACATATAGAGCTGCTGGCATTTCTATAAGAGAATATAAATGCAGTAGGTAAAGAATAGAGAAAAGACAGATCAATTTATAGTGGTTTGGGGCACAAAGGTCCCCTAGTCCACTCCACCAATAAACCTCTCTACGATCTTGGTGAATTTCCCTAGTACGGTCCCCTTATCATTATACCGATATGCAACTAAGTGTAATAAGTTTTTAGCCTTACAAAAAAAATAATACAAAACAAATACTTCTAGTTCATTTAAAGGGAACTGATAAAACTGCAGCTTAGTGTAAGAAGATGATACTCCACCACAACTGAATACAAGAAGCCAAAACTCAAGATAAGAGGAATTTTGTGTACAAACATATGTAACTCATAGTTGAAGTAACAAACAAATGATAAAATATGGGTCATTCCTTCAAAAGAATAATAAACATGCTATATATTTGAAGAGATGTAGTTGCATAAAAGATCATTTATTTTTAGAACAACAACAAAAACAGAGCATGATGTTTCTATATTTGAGCATGTTTATCTCTAAAAATTTAGTCTTTTTTTCGGAGATGGTTGATCACTGTAGTATAGTAAAAAAATAACATGTACAATAAATCTTGAAGAATAAGAAATATCAATACAACCAAGATATATTTAGATCATCATGAGAAAAAATATATGACACATAAAGATATATAGAACATTATATCTTAGAGTAGAATTTCTAGATCCACAAAAGATGCCTGATAAAATGAGTGAATTTGAAATCAAAAGAATACAGCTCAGTGTAATCAAAACATCACTTAAGAATATGAGATAAATTCATTGATTTAAATATCTCTTTAAATAATTTAAAAGGAGCTTTAGATAAAAAAAATTGGGATTTAAATTACCCTAACATTCCACAAATACTATTACAAAATGCTCTGATAAATAATTAAATTCAAATTCCCAATGTTAAAAAGTCAAATGTAAGGTTCTTTCACAAAATAAAAAAAAATAAAATAATGTAGGGTTCAAATTATTAACACAGGGATGACGATACATATATTTATCTACATCATCATAGATCTCTGAATGTAACATTGATTATCCATTTGTCCATTTTTCCAAACATAAGGTTGATAACATAAGGTTGATCAGAAAAGTATGGTTGAAGATCCATACGTCTATATAGTTCAATACTTACATTGGGTACTTTAACCATTATTTTTCTTTCTAAAAAACATTTGTTTTATATCAAATCATAATTTTCCTTAACAATAAGTTTATTTAAAATTATTGTTCTTTAATTATACATGTTGATCCATCATGATAAACATAAGGTTTGTTCCATACATTACTCTCTTCGATGAACAATATTCCAAGTAAATGACAATGAGTGAACAATGATTCACGAAATTGCTTAAGAGAATTCGAAACACTTTAACAAATAATTCTCACAAATAAAGAGTTGAATATTATTTCATGATATGAATTAAAAGAATATAAATTTCCTGAAATACACTTAAAAAAATCATTAGTAAAACAAACTAGGGTATTTGTGAGAATCAAAATAATCAATATTTATAGGGAATTTTTGAGAACATACATGCCCAAAAATATCCTCCTTTTTTATGATCACAAAACCCATTAATTAAATTTTTAATCAAATAAAATTAATTAATAATTTTGTAAACATTAAATGAAATTCCTCTCGTAATCATCAAAAGCATTCCCCCTATTTAAAATTATGAATTATTTCAATAAAAAAGGAAATATTATAATTTCTATTGAATAAAAGAAATATTGTGTTAATATAAATTTCCCCACCTTTTGTGATATCAAAACGAAATTATAGAAACAAATTAAAACACTTTTAATATTGAACAGAATTATAAGAGATAATTATAAGTAACATTATTGAATAAATAAAAATGGATTTTGGATATCATAAAAATATATCATATAGAAAGTAGAAAATATCATTTATTAACAAAGGAAGAATATAATAGTGTTTATAATTATGAAAGAAAAATTATCATTGGCATGGGTAAAGTTTCAAGAGAAAATGAAAATTAAGAATTAGATGGATGAGATTTATATATGTCTTAAAACATTTCCTTCAGATCAGCCATCTATAATCTATGCGTCTTCATTAAACTATCTCCTACCTATATTAACAACTGCCCAACATCATTATTGACATACAGATTATCCACAATGTTGACATTCAGAAAATCATGATGAAGTTTCTCTTACTTCATGAACAGATCCACCGTCTCCAAAAACGTACTCAACATCAATTGAATACTAAGATCTCCCCGAGTTAACTGATCTACAAGAAAATGTTTGACTTTTAGAATAAAATAGATAGAGGATAACTATTTCACTGATGATATTAATGTCGAATATTCATATATTCCATAATAGACGTAATGACCTGAAATCTTCGAATTATATATAGACTGGTTATAGAGACAGGAGTAGATGCACTGGCATGATTCTCTAAACCTTTCATAGATTTACACTGACTTTTTATGTACTATTTTAATTATGAAAATTCTGATTTCAACATAGCTTCAGATATGATCTTTACAATTTAATTTAACGTGTCTCTCTTGAAGTAATCAAAATACCTTCAAGAAACTATATTCCCAGCTATCTTGTGAATCATTTTCTTTCACTTTAATGTTCCTTCCGTAGATTGGCACACTCATATTGAGACTTATTAAATTTAATCACAACTTATTCAGGTTGATGTGATAATGAATCAGGTGTCCCCTCATATGCATTCATATTATTATTTTCATTTTCTGTTGGTAAGGGATCTGCCACTGTTTTCAGTATAGATTCTTCACACGAAAATGAATGATTATCCAATACATCAATATGTCCTCCAGAAATATGATTTGACTATCCAACAGTTTGATCAACCATTAAATTCTTAATTTGTGAAATAGATTCTTATAAAAGCTTCTTTTCTTGAACAACTTTTCATTCAGTAAATTCCTCAGTCACAATCATTTATTGAACATTTTCAGATTGAGTATTATGTTCTTGAATTATTTCCACTGGAAAGCTTTCTACTAACAATTTATTATCCAAAGATACAAATATAAGCACTCTTTATTGACTCTCCACCTAAATATCCTGTTTAATTTTTTTCCAAATTATCTGGGTATGTTTCTTTTACATAATCTAAAACTTTCTCTACTATTTGAGGTGTTTTTGTTTTTCTAGGTTTTAGCACAAGTTCATCCTGAATCTTCTCTTTAACATATTCTTCATCCATGTTAAATATATGTCTTCTTTTGGATGGTTGTGAAACTACATCTGTTTGAGATTCAGTTACTCCCTACTTTCTAACTAAAGCTTTCTCCCCCTAAATTAATGATTCTGAGAACTATTCTTCCTATCCTCTAATATAAAATATTTTTCATTTCACAGTGCTCTATAAAAATCAATGTTTTATTATTGTTCTATAACTGAACACATTACTATGATGACATTTTACTCTAGCTTCAACTAATTAGATCATGTCATTTTTAAAAAAATCAACAAAATTATTCATCCACATGGATAAAAATTAATTCTCACATCTGGTGGAAAATAGTTATGATAATTTATAAACAAATACCTTAGGAAATTTAATTTTATATCTCTTAAAAAATAAGATTATATACGTGTCTATGAAAAATGATTTTCCATATCTCAGCCATCCTTGGCGCTATTCTAGTCTGAATAAATTTCACTAGAATTATATGGTCATGTTCTAAATACTTAAAAAACTACTTTCAGATGTGTGTTGATTTGAATAGAAAATACATAATTTTTTTAGAAGAACGATTTATATATCCAATCGATATGTGGTCAAAATGAAAAAATCCTTCATGATAAAAGTAAAAAATCTTCTCAACCTCCGTAGAAGAAATAATGGAATCCCTATCTTTTATACTAGAAAAAATAATGTCATTAGTTTCTCTGAATCTAAAATACACACTCTTATAATAAAAATTCAGTTCTACGCCATAGAAAAACCATAAGTTGTTGTCATTAAAAGATATCTCAAGACCTTGAAATGTGAGTGCTTGTTTTAGGAGCAATTACGTCTGGTACAACCATTACACATCAATCATCTTTCCCTAATGATTTTTTTCACCTTATATTATTTGACGTTATGCTTCACTAGCTTCTTCTTCTTCGATTCTCTTGTTTTTTGACATTCTTGATGATATAAAAATATTTAGTTTTCAGTTTCAAGGGTTCTGGAAAGACGAATAGTGAGAGAATAGGTGAAATAGTTTTTTTTGTTTTTATTTTTTAAATAGAAGTTATAAGAAGAGGGGAATGGAAAAAGCAGATTTCTATCAAATGACATCTATCCTCTTTATCCATGTCGTATAGTAAATATTAAAAAAATAAAAAAAATTGCATTGTAATTATGTTTAAGATAACATGTATTAACTTAAATATCGTAAGACAAAAATAATAAAATTAAATAATAAATACAAAAAAAATTAGCCATACATTATATAAATAGACAAAATAATATAAAATAAATATTTAATTAAAATTAAATAATCCTAACTCCCTCATAATTAAATTAAAATAAGAAGTGGGAAGTAGATTATTAAAAATATCAGCTAATTTGTATTTAGTGCTAACAAAATCTAAACATATATCCTTTTTGAGAACATGAACTCCTAGAAAATGATGTATAATATCAATACACTTCGATCAAATATGACTTATTGGAGTTTTTTAAATTTTTATAGCACTTGTATTATCATATAAAATAGGTTTATTACTAAAATTAATTCCAATGTCCATTAGAGTATTTTTTCTCCACAACACTTGTGCACAAAAACTGCCTGCAGATATATACTTTTCTTCGGTTGTTTATATATCAACCAAGTGTTTCTTCATACGTAACCGTGACACTAACGATTTTATTGAAAATTGTAATGTTCTTGAAGTAATTTTTCTATATAATCTACATCATCCAAAATCTACATCTTAACATGATGAAAAATTAAAATCTAAAGTTTTTTTTATAGAGAAAGGATCAAATAATTGTTCCATTTAAATATCTAAAAATCCTTTTTACAGCTGCAAGATGAGATTGTTTTGGATTTGATTGAAATCTAGCACAAAGACACACTGAAAACATAATATCAGGTCTACTAGCAGTAATATATAGTAATTTCTAATCATAACTCTATATAACATGTTTCATACTAGTTTTCCAACTTCATCCATGTAAATTTTAATATTAGTACACATGAGAGATGATATGTCTTGCTGTTTTGAAGACCTATATTTTTCAATAAATCAGAAATGTATTTACATTTATTTAATAAATTTACAAAATCTTTTTGATAAATTTGAATTCCTAAAATGAGATTTCATTCTCCTATTATACACATTTCAATTTTTTTTGCATAAGATCCAAAAAATCATTGCAATGTTTTTTATTTGTTGAACCAAAAATAACATCATCAACATAGATTTGAAATAATTATAAATTAGAATATATTATTCTCATAAAGAGGGTTTGGTCTACCTAGCCAACCGTAAAACAAATTTTGCAATGAAATGAACATAACCATTAATACCAAGCTCTAGGTTCTTCCTTAAGGCAAAATGGATTTTTATTATATTTTAAAAAAACCTATTTTTTTAGAATTTTCAAAACCAGTAGGTTGCTCATCATAAATTTTTTTCATTAAATATCCATTTAACAAGACATATTTTAAATCCTTCTGATATAATTTAATGTTCATATGAGATGCTTAGGCTATAAGAATTCATATTTATACTAGTGTAGCTATAATAACAATGGTCTCATAATAATCTATAGATTATTATAGATTATAACCTTTAGCTACTAGTCTATCTTTTTTATTCTAGTTATAATTCCTTGATCATCTTGTTCACTCTTAAAGAACCATTTAGTTCCTATAACTGAATAATTATATTTCCCTTCCAATAATATCCATACATTTTTTAGTTTAAATTGATTTAACTCTTCTTACATTGCTAACAACCAACTTTCATCTTCTAAGGATTCTTACAAAGACATAGGCTCTAGCTGAGGTAGAAAAGCAGAAAATTACAATAGGATTCCTACACTTCTTCTTGTTTTTATTCCTAGGTCTATATCTCCTATAACAGTCTCTAAAGGGAGATTCTTACAGATTATAGACATTCTAGGTAGAGAAATTTTATGTTCATCCGTATCATGTTCTTCATGAACTGGACTGAATTTTATTTATATTTTCAAAATCATTATTAATTTTATAAAGTCTCATGTTGTTAGACTCATATGATTTATCTATATGATTATTAATTTTATTATAAGGATCCGATTAATCATGCATCACAATAACTGAATGTTCAACAATACTAGACATTCTATTAAATAATATATAAGGATTAGATATTGCAGAATATCTTAGGAATATTCCCTCATCCACTTTTGTATTGAACATTTCAATATTTTACGTCGAATTCAAGATATATACTTCGCATCAAAAAATACATAATGTGCATTATCTTAGGCTTTTTGTTATTCTAATGTTCATAAAAATACTTTTTGAAAATAGGTTGAATTAAACCTCTATTTATAATATAGAATTTTGTTCTTACAACATCTACACAAATTTAGTTTGGATGACTATATTCATTTAGCATTGTTCTATCCATTTCACGAATAATTATGTTTCTCCCTTAAAAACGTATTTTGTTGAGGTGTTCTTGGTAAAATTAAGGTGTCTTTAATACCCACATTTGACCAAAATCAATTGAATTATAAATTCTCAAATTCTTTAACATGATAACTTCTTAATGAAATGATCTTAAAACCTTTTTAATTTTCAATACTTTGGAAAAATCATTCAAAAACAGAAAAAGACTAATTTTTTTTGTTTTATAATATATACCCTATAAAATATAGAATAATCATCAACTAAAATATATACATAAAATTTACCTTCCAAACATGCTATTCTGGTTGGTCCATACAAATCCATATGAACATGTTGTAGGGGCATAGAAGTAGCATTTTTTTAGAAGATTTGAAGGAATATTTGTGATACTTGCTAATTGGGAATGCATCAAAGAATCTATCACTATCAAATTTCAGAATCGATAAATCTGAAATTTATATTTTTTTCTTAGAAAAATTATGTGAAGAAAAAATATTACAATGACCAATTATTATTTTCCAAATCACTGACTCGATTACATTAGTATTTAAATAGTTCACTTTCTATTTACACAATGAATTTAAACCAAAAGTGTAAACATTAGATTTCATTATTAATTGAGATAGTATCTAGATCTCCTAATCTTATGAATCTGATAATTTTTTCTTTGGAATTGTAAGTTAAGGTGACTAGTCCTCCATATATTTTAGTTAGAGTACAGAAATTCGATGAATTTCCACTCATATGTCTTGAATAACCACTATCCATATACCATATATCTTTTACATTTCTATGGAATGTTACATTTTATTTGTCAGCCATAAAGCACATAATTTATTTCAGATTCGATTCTTAATTATTTGAATCAAGGATTGAATACTTGTTGGAGTATTTAGAAAAATTCTAAGTGGCCTTAATAGAACTTTTATCCTTTTTTTCATAATCATCATTCTTCTGATATTTCATTTCTAGTTTTTTCCATTAAATTGAGGACAATAAGGTCTTATATGACACAATTTTTTTCTTTAATAACATCTTACTTCCCTTGAGTCTTTCTCATACACGTTGAAGGTCTTTATGAATCTTTTATTATTTATATAAAATATTCTGAATTTTCTATCTATTTGAGCTAGATCTACTTCTGAGTCAGATGTGTCTAAATTTCATTCTCCTTGTTTCAGTATTCTGTTATGATTTTGGGATACAAATTTTACTGTAGTGTTATTCTTTTTTACCAATGACTTCGTGATATTAAACATCATCTTCCATTTCGGAATCATACATATTTAATTTCCTATTTAATTATATTTTTTTTTCAGATTCATAACATGTATTGAATGAGGAATTTGAGCAGAAATTCCATTCCACATTGCTGGTATAACTCATAGAAATTTCTGAGCATGATCAGGTTTTCTGATAGCCTCACATGAATATGTTATATTATTAAAATTTTTGTTAGCCTTCCATTGATATATGTGATTCTCCCTCCATCATATATTCTAACGGTATCAATGGTTAGTTTCAATGTAGCAAACCTCATTTGTCTAACTTTGACACTACCTTCATTGGATATTGCAATTTTCTACCACATCTCACATGTTGTTGGACATTGAGATACATGGTCAAATTACTCTAGTACAATACCACAGATAATGGAATTAATTTACATTGAATTCATATCATATTCAACTTCTATTTTAGTAGACCACATTTTATGTTTTACCAGAATTGTGTAAGGAGTTACAATTTTTAAGTATACTCTAAATCCATGATTTCTTAGGTATATGATCATTTTGACTTACAAAATCCCTAATTATCACACTTTAAATATGGAGAAAAACCCAGTTACATTATTTACATGAGATTCTCCATTCCCATAACTAAAATAGATCTTATGCCTTTAACATGTTATAGATCTGTTGAAAAGAACAACTTTTGATAACAAATTTTTAGTCGAAATAAATTTAGTGATTAAACAAGAGAGGGTGAATTGTTTTCTTTTAAGAATTTCCCAATTCTGTAGACTAACATCAACAACATATAGAACTAGCGACTTTTATGTAATAGAATATATATGCAGCAAATAAAGAACAGGGAACAAGTCACATAAATTTATAGTGGTTCAGGGAATATTGGTCCCCTTGTCCACTACACCAATCACCCTCTTTGTGGGCTTGGTTAATTTCAGTAGTAAGGTCCTTGTATCATAAGACCGATGCACAACTGAGTGAATGTTGTTTTAACCATTACAAAAAATGATTACAAAACAGAGCCTTCTGGTTCGTTTGATGGGAACCAATAAAAACATAACATAGTGTGAGAAGTTGATACTCCACCATGACTGAATACAAGTAGCCAAAAATCCTGATAAGATGATGTTTTATTACAAATAGATGTATCTCGTAGTTGAAGCATCATGAAACTGATAAAATAGGGGTATTGCCTTCCAAATAATGATAAAAATGAAATATATCTGAAGAGATCCGGTTTGACATAGTATCTTTTATTTTATGAACAACAAAAAACTAGGGCATCATGTTTCCAAATTTGAGAATGTATGAATCTAAAAATGCAGTCCTTGATTCAGAGATGCTTGATCACTGTAGTAAAGTAAAAAAATAACGTGTACAATAAATCTTGATGAATAAGAAATATCAATACAACCAAGAGATCTTTATATCGTCATGGAAAACGGTATTAGATACAGAAACATATATAAAACAGAACAACTCATTGTAGGATTTCTATATCCACAAAAGATGCCTGATAAAATGAGGGGATTTGAATTCAAAAGAATACAAAATAGTGTAATCGTAACATCCCTTATGAATAGGAGATAAAATCTATAATGTAATTGGATCTATAAATCATTTAAAATGATCTTCAAATCAATCAAAATTGAGCCTTAAATTTCCCTAACATTCTACGAAGAATGTTTCAAAATGCTCTGATAAATACATAAATTAAAATTTCCAATGTTGAAAAGTCAAACGTATAGTTTCTTCACAAAATGAAAAAATATAACACATTGGGTTCAACTTCGTAATGTAGGGTTGATGATCTATAAATTTATTTAAGACATCATAGATCACTGAATGTGACATTGATTATCCATTTTTTCACTTTTCCAAACGTAAGGTTGACAATGTAAGGTTGATCATTAAAGTAAGATTGATGATCCATACATTGTTAATGTTCCCTACATACATAGGGTTCTTTGACCATAGTTTTTATTAATGAAAAAATAAGGTTATTATCTAAATTCCATGGTCCTTAACCATTTTTTTATACAAATGTAAGGTTGTTTAATCATACGTGTTGATCCTTCATCATAAACATAAGGGTTGTTTCATATGTTACTTTCATCGATGAACAATATTCCTAGTAAATGAAAAATGCTGAATAGTATTTCCAGAATATGGTTAGGAACATTCCAAAATCTTTAATGAATTTTTAACTCAAATAAATATTTGGATATTATTTAATGATAAGAATAATAATGAATATATATTTCCTGAAATACACTTAAAATAAAATCATCAGTAAAACAAACAAGGGTATTTTTGAGCATCATAATTATTAATTTTTATATATTATTGTTGAGAAAATACATTCCCATTTGTGATAAATAAATAATAAATAATTTATTGTGTTTATCCACATATATATAGAAAAGAGAACCATTATCCCTACAATTATGAAAAAATATCAATGGAACCCACTCAACATTATCCAATATTAGATAATATAATCATTGAGATCATCACAATGGATTATAACCAACCTTGAACATTAATACATTGAGAAATATCCCACTATGAAATATATAAGAAAATTACTAAGTCCTAAGTAAAAAAATTTAAAATTACATAATAATTAATCAATAATTTTGAGAAAAGTAACTTCTCATTTGATTGAACAATGTGTCAACAATGTATCTACTAATCTTTGAAAGAGTCACATAAAAACATCAACCTCTCTTGTATATTACAATTAAAATAACAATTTCATAATGGGATATAGTAGATATCATATACTATTTCAATTGATTGAATAAATATATATATTGAAATGTGTGTATAATATTATATAATTATAATGTTTTCATAATAATAATATATATTTCCTTAATAAGATATTAAAATGATAAAAAGACTATTACATCACTTATTATAAACCTCTTTGTAAAAAACTATGCATTTGACATCATAACAATCAAGTCCATTACTAACATTTAATTTCCCTTCACTCATTTCCATAAATGTATCCCTAATACTTATTGTAAAATCACAAAATACAAATACATGGTTCCTTAATGTAAATATCATAAACAAATGATAAAAAATTTATATCATTAACACGATAACATTAAAATATGAATGGTACTGTGATTTCTAATTATTAATTTCATTTGGTTTCATTATCCACAGTTACCATATAAACACATATGGAATTCAAACAATAACACACCATACTCATTATTATAAATAAAATTCATCACATCAAATCAATTAATGATTAATTAACCCCTTTTATCAACTTCTATTAATCCAAACAAATATATACTAACAACATTGAATACTATGGTTTCATCAACAATACGAAGGTGAGTTGGTCATGTTATTGTCACTATTCTATTTAAGATACTATTATGGTGGATTCTTATATAAAAATACTAATATTACCTATTACAAAAATTATAATAAATTTTAGTCAATATAATAAAGATCTATACAACTATATTTGATGTTGATGGTCTTAAACATAGGTATATACTAATTTCATTTCATGTTAAGCCTCTAGTATAGCCCACTAAAATCTATAGTGACAATAACCTGACAAATAAAATCACATATCCATGGAATTTTTAATTAACATAGTTTATATCCGAGTGGCTTATATAATGAACTAATACATAAATAATAGCTATTTATTTAAAACATTATCATTTCACCAAATATTTCTAGGAGAAAGTCTCATCTATTAGTGTAATGATTAAAAATTATATATATTTTTTCAATTATAACCATATTAACATAAATTATAAACCATTGAAAATATACATGATCTTAATATGAATTGTATTGATATTTCTAATAAAAAGTTATATTTTATATAATCACAAAATTATCATCATGTAATCAGGGATATATATGGTAGGTCCACTAAAATAATCATCACTTATCTTCCATTGAAAATAAAAGGACTCATCATAGTTAATTAACAAAAAAATTAATAATATTTTATTAATGCATAAACATGGGTTGGAAATGTAATATCATAATGAACATTGTATAGAATCACAATTTTTTTTGAAATTATAAAACAATTTTACTAATTAACATCTAATTTATTATTTTAGCATATATATATTAATCATAATGCAATGTCATCCAGAAATTATTTCTGTTAATATTATATGTGATTACCTAAGAAAATATCCAAATATATTTTTTCATGTAGTATTATGAAACTTATCCCCACACATAGAAAATTACCATTTTGTAACAAAATTCTTAAACTAAATAAATGTTTCATTAACTACATGTCTTAGCCTATCTGAGGATATCAACACTCAAAATTTTTATGGGTTTTGGTTTCATACACTCATATTCTCTGTTACCCATTATCATAGTAAACAATAGGGGGCACATGAACTAGTTAAAAATTAGAAGTACTAAATATCAACATATCAAGGAATTAATTAAAATATAAAATATAAACAAATTAATAAATTGTGAATTTTAAAAAATCCAAAAAATGGGTAAAAGAAATTCATATAATATAAGAGTGTATATCCATCTTAAAAAATTGTCAATAACACTTAAAATGATTATTTTATTGGTATATGCTAGGCTGTTTCAAGAATATCTATAAATAAAATCACCTAAGTAATAGGTTACAACATCACATATTTTATCACTATCCTATCTCATTCATTATCCATCACATATCTATAATTTAACACCCTTTTCATTTTTATCATATCACATTATCTAAAAGAAATAACCATTTTCTCATAATGTGTCATTTTATTAAAAAAATTCAAATAAGGAATCATAAAATATGATGTATTTTGATAGATTTAGCATCAGTGTTCACTATATAAAATATCCCATAAACCCAACAAAATGAATCCCTTTTACCGAATAATTGTAGGAATCTACATGATATATAATTTATCTTTTCTATCCATGATTGTTTTAAAAATTTGTTCTTTATTCACAAGGTAATAACTAAAAACCCAATCAAGAATGATTTTTTAAATTGTGTTTTCATAACTTATTCCTAAATAAAGAAATTTTATTTATTAAAACACATCCATTGTTATAATGTCTCGATTAAATTATATTGGTACTCTGATAGACTACCTCCAATAACATCGAGTATAAAAACGAGGTCAATGTTAACCACATAAAATTATATGTGGTGTTACCTCTCAATAAAATGATATTTTTCTAACATTAAAATTAATCTTCCATAATATTAATGAATATGTAATAATATGATTTAAATAATTTAAAAATTGTAAATATATATAAAATATAATATTATGTATCATAAATAATATCAATATATAAATTAAACTTCGTAAATTTGTAAATTTGTTACAAAATCAAATATAAATGATACTAATGTGGTTATTATAATGAGGATACTAAGTTGAAAACAACTACATTTACTGCCAATATCCATCCCCCAAGATAATCCAATAGGTACACCTACTAATATATAAAATTAATAGAATTAAATTCAAATAGTTTTCATATGTGGGAAATAATAACACTCAATATAATCATCCTTTGTACAGATGAAAATCTTACTCACTATCATTTAGTTTCATAAAAAATATTTAAAAAGTCTATAAAAATTTAATTACAAAAACACTAATATTCAATAAACATATTTATATATTTAATTTAATTCATTCCACCATTTATTATAGCTCATAATAATCACACAAAAAAACATACAGACAGTTTTTGTGTGACGTTATGTTTGTTTTTGTGTACTCACATTTAATATTAAAAAAATATGTTGGGACACCATGATTTTTAACATACAAGTCAAAATCTAAAATCATTTTTAATTTTCATCAAATTAAATCACACATAAATAACCTAGAGAGGGATAATGATTTTAACAGTATACCCATTGTGGGAATCATTGTATGACACTGTTAATGGATACAAGAACTCATAAACCTAACATGTGTGTAAATGTTTTAAAAATAAATAACATATAATTAAATTTGGATATAATATCTATCATCTCATCATAAATTTCATGTCTATAGAATTACTATGTATACACCCCTCTCCTGTGATGATGATTTTTTTGGATTAGCCTCATAACAAAGAGTCATCGATATTTATATCCTCATTAAACATTGAGTTTGGGTGATTCAATAATAATTAATTTATACATAATTTCAACCTCAACTCCCTGGATATGATATTGAATAATTATAAACACTATTCAGACTCATTATATATATATATATGAATTTCAACAAAACGGATAGGAAGAAAAAATTATACTCAAGTATTTCAACGATCAAATCTAACATAAGTTAATCTATGATATTTATAATTAACACTTATATATCACCACAAATCTCTATAAAAGGTCATTAGATGAGTTCCTACTCTATAATCCCAATAAAAAATTGATTAATTAGGATTTGTGAAGTGGTCGAAAATTATAATGATAAATTAAAATCTAGATAAGAGATTAATTTTAAAAGAAACATTTTTTTTGAAAACATGAGAAAATAAATTATCATGAGGAAGAATATAAAATTAAGTGTCGTTATGTATTTTATAGAAATTAAATCATTATTTTCTAAAGGCATTAAATGATGTAAAAGTAAATAAAAAGGTTAAATGTAATACATGTTATTAAATTATAGAATCAACAGACACTATTTTGATAGTTTTCCTAAGGAAAACAAATATGAGTATTATAATGATGAAAACATTTTTAAACAACGACAAAGATGTTTCAATGTAGAATCAGTGGAGATTTTTTTTTTCAATGTGAATTGAGGCGTCAACCTAATGAGAATGATTTTTTTTCAAATGAGTTGGCTCTATCCTTTGGTGAATAAATTCATAGTTATAATGTATAATCAATGGTGATGGGTTATAATATTTTATTTTTAAATAATTATAGCTCAAAGTCTTTTATAGTGAATAAAAATAAGTTAGTAGTATTGAGGATAAATAATTGGTCAAGAAACTATAAAATTTTTCTAGTTATGAATGGAGCATTTGGTGTCTCTAAAATTATATAATACATGAGAGAGAAAATGAATCACTAAAATCTAATGATTAGTCATTGATGAAATCTACAAATGAATAAATAGATAATGCAATTCCAGATATGTAAGTGAAATTAACATGAATTATAGGATTAATATATAGAATTCGTTAATATATTTGATAGATTTGTGATATTTACACATACAATCACTTTTATAATAATGTTTATGTCAAATAGCAACATGTAATGTAAGGTTGTGTTATTGATTCCTTGAGTACCAGTCAACATTTTTTTTCCTAATTTCATAAATTAAATAATGAATATATCTAAATAATTAGATAAGGATGATTATTTTGAAAAATACACTAATATTTCCACATGGTACAATTAACCTCATTTTACACTCATTATAGTAATAAAAATTTGTTTGAGCAATTTAAATAGGAAGAAGAAAGATTTCAAATCACCGAAGAACATTAACACACATATTTCGAAATTTTTTTGTTATTCTAAAAATATTTTATTGTAAATTTATTTGGGAGAGTAAAAATTATGAAAATTATTCCTGAAAAAATTTAATTAAATAAGGAAATCACGTATATATGGGAGTATTAAGATAAAACCCAAAATTTTAAATCAAAATATATCTCATTAGTTATATTTTAATGATTTTTTGTTACCTGGGGTGATTTAGATATGAAAAATGATTTTGGTGTAGATAAAAATATAGGTGCACAACATATGTGTTCTAGAAAAATGTTTCCCTTACCTAATTGAAAAGACGAATTCAATTTGTGGCGTCAACCCACTTTTCCAATAGGAAAATTATGATAATAAATAAGGATATGGTTCAATTGAATAATTAATTCAAATCCCATAATGAAATATGTCTATGGTTATATAATCCTGAAAACACTATAAATAAGGGACACAAAATTATATAATAAAAACTAATATAAAAATAACTATAAATGAATTAATTGGAAGAATAATAAAATTTACAAAATAAAGGATCGAGTCACTTTTAAATATTGAAAATAGACGAAGAAATAGAAACATGATAATGGTTTCTCCCCACATATTACCCAAAAAAATAATCTCAAATGATATCTACATGTATGATGTAAAATATTTTACATTTTAAAATGATGAGTCACTCAATTTTGAACATGTTGGATTCACCATTATTGGTAAGAATAAATCTATTGATCATGTATTTTTGGTGGGTTAAACCATTAACTATTGAGTATTTTACAAAATTTGGGCATTGCTGATTAAGATATATTTCTTAGGTATTTTTTCAAAAACAAATTAAAAATATGGAACAATATTAATGATTTAATAGTGAATTAGAAACCATAAATTTCAAATCACCAATGGGTATAACATTTATTCATTAGAATAAAGGAGTAAAATACATGATAACATATAACTCATTGACATTTATTTCAAATGATCATGACTACATTAATCAAGAGTATTTACATTATTAATATATTAAAAATTCATTGATAAATTCTCAACAATTGTGAGACATATAAAAAATAAATAATTGTGAATAAGTGTCATATAATGGTGGAGTTTGAGACAACGAAACTGATGACACTTGTGTAATCATATTTTTTTCATAAAATTGGATTGGTGTCACCTAATTGTGAAAGGTATTATATGAATTTTTATGATGAATTTACTCATAATACATATATATTTTAAATTTTATTTTTTGTAAAAATACAAAAATATTTAAAAACGTTTGATATTTTAATAGAATCTAGAAGTGTGATATATACAATAATATTATTATGATAATGTATTTGAATAAAAAATAAATACTTTTAAGAATATTTGGAGTAAAATTCTATAAGGAATGGAAATTTTAGTCCGTTAACTTCCAAACATAGGATAAATTGAAAAGTATAAATAAGGTCTCATGAAAAAGGGATGACAATTATATCATATCATGTAACATAAAAATTCATTTAGAGATAAAAAGGAATTGTTTTTCTATATTATTAATTTTTGTCTATATCATGTTGATATAATCAATATTACATTGAGTTATGATTTAGAAATAATCCATTCATCAGGTTTAAGTTGTTATTTGAAATCCTTATTTATTTGATAATAAAAATTAATCATTTGGAAAACTTTTATATGAGAGTGGATAAATATACATTATTTGGATACGTAACTAAAAAAATATATTTCATATATTATAAAGATAATATGAAAAACCTGACATTATATTTTATGTAGTTACATCATAAAATCAAACTCCATTATAAAAAAAATTATTATTTTTTATAAAAATAGTGAACCACATGATGAAGTCATTATCCAATAAGTTTGTATTATTGATATAAAACAATTTTTCGAAACTCACATTATAATTTGGATATTTTTAGGGATGAAGAAGTACGTGGTCATCAAAAAATAGGTTCTTCACGCATAGAAAGAATATGTAAGATGAGACCGAGATTTTGGAGAGTATAAAATGTATAATAAAATAATCATATGAAATTACAGTAATATTATCATTATTTGTTAATTATAACTAAATGTGTTCACGAAGAATTAAAAAATGAGGATAGGGTATGCAAAATGGAATATTAAATGGATTGAATTTTTAAGAGTTCCACATTGTATTTTTATCCACATCTCATGTAATGGAATTTTATTTAGAAAATATGAGTTTTGAAGAATAAAATCAATCATAAAAGAGAATTATCCTCAATAATATCATGTGTTGTTTGAAAATGATACTGTCAAAATTTCGGTATTTGTGTTAGAAAAAATAACTATCCATTCACAATGTTTAAAACAATCCAAATATTTCTTGAAATATTTTACAAATTTAATTACATTTTTTATAAAATTATTTAAATAATATACTTCTTAATGCATAAAAAGAGGAAGTGGTCTACATTGAGTACCTAGGAGGGTTATTACTTGATTGTTATTATTTGTGCTTTTTTTATTGACAATTTCGATTTATGTGATCAAACTAGTTTTCTATGAAGAATATTTAATAGTGAGAAAATATTAATGATAATGGAATTTAGGAATTTAAATGTGTTTAATAATATTTATATCATGGGTGATGGAAAATTTTTAGATAGTGGGGTTTTGTATGTTGATTGAATTATTTTTTATGAAAAAAAGATGAAACAAAATAAAATTTAAATTCATAAATAAATAAATAAATTGATATTCCATTGATTAGTGAGATAAAATTTATCATGTTTTTTTATCTCACAAACGCATATGCTTTTATCATTCAAACACAAGATAAGTATGATTATGAGTTATGAATGATGTTATTCAGGAATGAATTTTGAGAGTTCTGTACTCTTATTTCACATGAAAAAATGTCTACTATTTATTATTAATTAAGGATATGGGATAAAATATTATTATAGAATATTTTATGTATCATAAAATAAATTATGGTATCCAGACCCAAAAGTTTTGTTTTTATTACTCTATAGATGATTCAACAAAACCAAAGGAGTTGTATATTGTTGAAGTGAAACTGTATTACCCCCATTTTCTGGTACATAATCCATTATTTTTGTTTTCATGTGTATAACGTAATGGGGAACATTGGAAGAGTTGGTGAACTTTAAAAATGTCTTGGGGGATAAATGAGGGGCTCATGTGCTGTGCATGAATCATCCAAACTGTAAGGAAATTTTTTAAAAAATCATGCAAAATTGTAGGTTTGAGGTAGAGAAAATCATCATGGTGTGCGCACGAATAAGGAGACCATGTGAGGAATTCATGAGAGAGGGATGTCAGTCTAGAATGTAGCTAATGAATGTTTATAGCCTAATTTGTTTAACCGTGTGAACTAACTATTCATGTGGTTAAAGTGAGATCCTTAAAAAGTGGATTTCAATCATTTTTCCTCTAAACTACTATTTATTTCTCCTATGTAGCCCTAACTCGGTATTTACCTTCATTGATGATATAATAACCTCTCCCATGTTTTTGGGAGTCAATCTGAAGAAATATCTTTGTGTTTTGAACTAGAATTCTTATAGTATGTGATCATTCTTCATTGTTCTTGACTTGTTTCATAGATCTACACAGATCTATTTCTCCTATCATATTGTTATAACATATATAAAACTGTTATTTATAGTCATATTAGTGTGTGTTCCAAATAAGTTGATATTTATTCGTGATATTGCTCAGAGAAGTGATCTTAAAGAGGTTCTGTGAAGAATGAACGCAGTTTTCTTGAGCGATCTTTATCTGTGGTAAAGTTCATCAAAAACATTTGAGGTAAGTGGCTTCACTCTCATATCCTCTTACTAGAATTGATTGTATTAGATTCAAATTTATTAAATTGAATAATATTTATTGTTATATTTTTGTTTTATACATGGAATAAATATCGTTAATGATGATTTATTATTTTTGGTAGATTTGTGAAATCGTAATAAATTTTTGTGAACATTTTTTTAGTTTCATGTATTAAAAATGGTGAATTTAAATGGTGGATATTATAGAACATATAAATGGTATTATTTGTCAGGGGGTTCAATAAAAATACATTATATTGAAATGAGGTTGCATTGTAATGGTTTTAATGAAACACATTTTTCAATAAAAAAATGATTTTATTGAAAGGGTTGTTTTGGAATGATCTTTGGGCATAGGTGTTGTATGTGTTCATGTTGAATATATGGGGCTTGGTTGAAATATGAAATTTTTCTTGGTGAAATAGGGTTAATGGAGGTTAAGATACAATTACCTTGTGATCACTTGTTAGATCGATGAGAAACCACTCATGAGTACAGAACATTCATTGTATATCATTCATGGTAGGTTGTATGGATGTGTGGAATGGATTTTCTATGCCAAAAAATATTGAGAAATGGTTTTAAAGTTTTATCTAGTTATTTTTCTGGAAAACTAACTTGATGGAAATTTGTTTTCAATTGTACGTGTATGCATTTGGTTATAAATGGTTTTGGAAACATGATTGTGTTTAGCTATACAATATTTTTGGGAAATTATTTTATATAAACTATTTTAAAAATTTATTGTCAAATATTCAATACTAGTGGCACGATTAGGTAAGTCAATGGGGAAAACCTATTGGGTTTTATACTCACCTGTTCTTTGGAACGTTGTTTCTTTGTAAGATGTTCTCTTCAAGGACTAGGGAAAACATAATGTATCATTCATTTTTTTCACCACTTTGTGATACATGGGTTGTTTGGTGATATGAGTTCTTGGAGATTGTGGAGCATGGATTCTTGTGGTATTTTGAGGTAAATTAATATTTTATCGATTTTTACCATGTTTTTTGTTTGTTCATCTGTTGTTTCACTGTTTTATGTTGTTTTGAGATATCTTATGTTTTTGAGTTGCCTTGAATTTGTTCATACATCCTTAAGTGAGATGTTTGGTTAATGGTATTATTCTGAAAGGGTAAATCATCGCCCACTTGTATTTGAAACCCTTCAAAATTTCTTGAAATCCATTGAGATCTTAGGGATGTCGCATAAGGCAATGTAATGATTCATTGTATTCTACAACCCTTGAGAATTAATGTGTCATTACAAATGGTACCATCTTGTTCAGTCGTTTCCGAAATAGTTGGCTTCACTTTATTGGTCTTAGAGTTGATTCATCCCTGTTTATTTCATAGGTTCTGATCATAGAAATGAGTAGGACTATATTGAATTGAAATGTATAGCATAAAATAATATAGCTAACCTATTTACGATGAAGTTCAAGTTACCATGGTGTTGGGTATATATGCATTTTGAAGACAGTTATAGGATATCGAATTCTCATTTTCATGGGTTTATCTAATGGGGAGATCATATCATGGATTATAGAAATGGATTACCACATATATTTTATATTTATTTTAGAGTAATGATACATGATATTTTGAAAAGGTGTAAATTGTGGAAAATGATGAGTTTTTTTTCAAATGATAGAATTTGAAAATAGTATAATTGAAGAATTTTGAAAATTGTTTGGTTTTCAAAAGAAAAAATGAGTTTTTCAAAAAAAATCTTTGATCATGAAAATGGATTTTTTGGAAAACAATGTTATGATAGTTTATTTGATAGAATTTGAAATACTAATCTATCAGTTTTTAGAGAGTGAGACATACAACGTTTGTTTTTTGTTTAAAACATTGCACCTAGTGGGCATCGTATAAGCCAATCAGAAGAAGTTGGAGGGAACATGGTTTCAGCAGAGCCATAGGTGAAGCAAGAGCAAGATCAAACCATCAACTCGGCATTTTAGTTTGTGGACATTAGAAACTAGAGGAAGGATCCAAGGCATGTGGGCGATTCTATATAGTTCATGAATAATAATCCACCCATTTTCTGTGGATATTCTGAACCCGAGAAGGTGGAGGTGTGGCTTAGTAGCATAAATCATATCTTTGAGTTCATTGACACACCGATAGAGCTAATGGTCAATATCGAGATGTATATCCTCTTGGATCTTGCACAATAATAGTACAAACTAGCGTTCCATTCTAAATTGGATTAAGAGCTTACATTGGAGTATTTTGAGGAATTATTTAATAAAAAATTCTATGGTCACATGTTAAAGATCCATAGGATAAAAAAATTATTTTTCCATGAGTAATTTAAAACTTCTACCAATGAGTATGAATCTAAATTCATAAATTTTGTATGGTTCTCACAAAAATTTTCCGCAATTTAATCTCTGATGTTATGTATCATCAAATAAGGGATAAGACATGAAATTCGATCAATGATTTTTGTTCTGTGTATTAATGATTATATAAAGATCGGGAATATAAACGTGGGGGAAGAGAAATACATCTCAGAAGCCATAGGAGGATGAAATATGATGATTTGTACCGGAAATGGAAGAAACATCATTTATAGTAGAATGTGAGAGAGAGATACCGATTTCCATGGTGTGGTCAGGTATTAGAATCTGACTGTTAGATTAGTAAATCTTCATCTATGACCAAATAATCCAGTGGGATACAACCAATGTGGTTCCCTTTACCATGAAATGAGTGATTTTACAACACAACCAATAACATGCCATAATTTCAACAATATGGGACACCTTAAGAGCTTTCATTATAGATATATAAGGTTAGGTGATCGAGACACTTCTCAGGTATCGCAAGAAACATATCCTTTGAAAGGATGAGGCCGGGAGAATTAGTCTCATCCCTAGAGAAATACTAGACATGGTCATTCTCAGAGTTCAAGGACCCCTCAACAAGGATAATAATAGCAAGGAAACAAAGATCAATGTTCAGTGAAGAAAAATTGTATGGAGATTAGAAGATGATTGTGGATAATCAGGTTGGACCATCTATGGTGAGAGGTAATATTCTTTTGAATTCTACCTTTGTGAATTTACTTTTTTATAATAGTGTATATAATTTCTTCATTTCTTCTTTTGTTTTTGAATTTTTATGTTTAAAAAATTAAATGATTCCCTCCATGATAAAACTAAAAACTCCACTAATTGAAAGAGAATTTAATGCCTTTTTTGGTAGATAATGTGCTATAACTATTGATGGAGTTCAGCTGAAATGGTACTTATTGATGTTGGAGGTGGATTCCAATGACGTAATCCTAGTTATGGATTACATGGGAATGCTCAAGGCTCATAGTAGGTGTTATAGGAGGATAGTAAGTTACATGTCTGATGACATAATTGAGCATATCTTTAATGGATATAAGGTAGTGAAGAAGGGTGCAACAAGATTGTTTTCACCAGCGGTGGAAAAATTATCTTACTAGTTGGCACAATTGAATTTGGAATAAACCGAAGTGATCAATGATTTTAGTTTTCCAGAAGTTGTGGATCCATTTATAGATGTCTTTCCTAGGAACATCTCTAGGTTAGCACATATAATGGATGTTGAGTTTATGAATGATCTCATTTTGGGAACCATTTATATTTCCCTTTTTTCTTATATGATGAAACCAAAATAGTTAAGGGAATTGAAAGTGTAGTTGGAGGAGCTGGAAATCAAGGTTTTCATTTGGACATGTATTTCTATGTGGGAGTCCCCAGTATTATTTATAAATAAATACGATGGAACTCTACAATAGTGCATCTATTATTTTAATATTAACCATGTTATGATAATGAATTATTATCCATTTCCACCCATTGATGATATTTTTGATAAACTGAGGGGAGCTAAGTGGTTCTCTAAAATTGAATTGTGATTAGGGTATCATCATTTCACGTTGGGAAGGAATATTTTATGATGATAGATTTCAGAAGTATATATGGACACTACGAATATTTCTTCATTCCATTCAGCGTCACTAATGCTCCAACAATATTCATGGATTTGATGAAACATATATTTCAACAGTATCTAAACCATTTTTTGTGGTTTTTATGGACAAAATCTTGGTGTATTAAATGTTAAGGGATGATCATGAGAAACACCTAGGAATGGAGTTACAAATCTTGGGAGATCACCGTTTGTATTCCAAACTATCTATGTGTGATTTTTGGACATAGGAGGTACGTTTTCATGTCCATGTGATTTCCAAAAAAGGCATTTTAATGGACCCTAAAAAGATTGAATCTGTGATCTTGTGGAAACTGATGAATAATTTCGTTGTGATACAATGTTTTCATGGTCTATTTGTTTATAATCTATTCTTTTTCTGTGACTCCTCATGACTATCCATGTCAATGACATCCATGAAAAAGAATAATACTCTATTCCATTGGGTAGATGAATGATATAAGACTTTCCATGAGCTGAAATTTAATCTTACTTCGGAACCTATCATTATTTTCCACGAATCTGGATGGGGATATGTGGTGTAATGTAATGCTTCAAGATCACGGCCGAAATTTTTTCTTTTGCACGGAGACCTTGTTGTGTAATATGGTTCCAAAAGTTGAGAGCACATGAGAAGAACATCCCAACACAATACTTAAAATTAGTAGTAGACATACATTCTTTGAAGACATGGTTTCATTATCTCATTGGTGAGAAATTTATTATGTTCACAGACCACAAAATATTTAAACAAATTTTGTCACAACGAGATTGGAATATATGGAAAAGGATATGGATGGAGTATCTCCAAATGCTTGAATTTGAATTGATGTATACACCGGGAAATGGAATTTTTTGGTACATGCATTGAAAAGAAAGTCATGTGATTGGTCAACAAAATAAGCTTAAGATGAATGACAGTTGATGCCGGTCCTAGCTAACAAGCATATGGAATGTGATGACCAAAGTGATGTTGCAGTTTTATTTTCATCTATTCTAGTTCCTAATTTGGTACTGATGGTCAAAAAAAATATTGAAGAATGCCTGTTTTGGAGTTCAAAAGTCAATGGTGGGGAGACCATTCATGGATGAAAGCATTATGGGAGATCAATTTTGTGTTTCAAAGATCAAACAGTTCAATCTATGAATTTTCATGAAAAACTCCTTCATGATTACCACCAACTATGATGGGTCATACATTCAAGCACATAGAAGATGTATCATGCATTTAAGGTGTAGTTTTAGTATAAATTCATGAAAATAAGGTGTTTGAGTTTTTCTCATGGTGCTGAACTTGTCAATTGGTTAAATTAGAGAGTCAAAGACTAGTGGTGATGTTTTATTCATTATAGATTCTATGGTTGAAATGGGAGAATATAGGTATGGGTTTTGTTGCAGGTCTCCCATGAATGGTTCGTAAACACAATTCCATATGGGTGATAGTGGATCATCTTACCAAGTCATCCCATTTCATTACAATTCATGAATATTGTAAGCTTGAGGATCTGCCTAAAATCTATATGCAAGAAGTGGTAAAGAGGCATGGCATACTAGTTTCAATAGTCTTAGATATCGATCTTAGGTTTACATATCTTTTATGGAAATCCTTACAAAAAACCCATGGAACATAGTTTAATATAGGAACATTGTATCATTCTCAGACAGATGGTCAATCCGAACGAATGATACATATTTTGGAAGTTATGTTTCATACTTGTGTAATGGATTTTGGGGGATCATCGGAGGATCACATACCCTTTGTGGTGTTCTCATATATTAACAGCTATCATGCCTCAATATAAATGAATTTATTTTAAGCATTGTATATGATTCCTTATCGTTATCAACTTTGTTAGTTGTAAATAAGTTAAACATATATTGATGGAATGATTATTGTCAATGAAACAACAAGGAAGATTTAGTTAATGAAAAATAGGATATATATGGGTCAGAGTCATCAAAAATCTTATTATGATCATTTTTGAAGGCTGTTTTTGATTGCAGTGAGTGATCATGTGTTCTTACGGATCTCTCCAAAACCAAGACATCATCATTTTGGGAATAAGGAAAAGTTATCTCATAGTTACTATGGACATTTAGGGATTATTTAATGGGTTGGAGAGGTGGAATATTATTTTATATTTCCACCACGGTTTAGTTCGGTGCACAATGTGTTCCACGTATCTTAGTTGAAAAATATAAGCTTGATCTTGACCATGTGATATGATGGTATCCCGTTGACTTATAATCAAATTACTTTTTCGTATATACCTCGATAGAGATAGTGTATAGACAAGAGAATGTATTTTGTTGAAAAAACATTATTTTAGTGCAGAATTATGGAAACATGGTCATATTACGGAAGAGACTTGGGTACATGAGAAGTAAATGAAACAGAAATGGCCAAAACTCTTACAGGGAAGCGATAGTTTTCTACATTTCATGGAAGGAAAGATAGATGGTGGGGAGAATTTAGTACCCAAAGTTTCTATTATGTAACCCTTTATTTTTTATTTATGGATATAAAGTAAAGGGATGTTTGGGAGATTTTTGTGGACATTCAATATGTATTGGGGGATAAATGTGTGGTGGACAGGCTACACACAGTTTATCCAAACGGTGTGGAAATACTAGTAGAAATTATTCCCAAGATTAGGTTTAAGGCAGAGAACCTTGCGAAAGTGTGCACTTGATTATGGAGGTAGTGTATGGAGGTCATGTGAGAGGCTTTCTAGATAGTAGAAAATGCATGGTATTGCATTGCTTCTAAATCGTGTTAACTAACCATGCACGTGGTTAATGTGAGATCCTAAAAAAATTATCCCACACTTTTTGGCCACTAAACTACTCATTTTCTCTCTTAAGCAGACCTAAATTAAAATTTCTCTTCATTGAAGATAGGATAACCTATACAAAGAAATTTGGAGTCATCCCGAAGGCTTCCCTTATTGTTTCGAACCCAGATTCTTGAGGTATGTGATCATTCTTG
The DNA here is from genome assembly GCA_963277665.1 of Viscum album. NCBI lineage: Eukaryota > Viridiplantae > Streptophyta > Magnoliopsida > Santalales > Viscaceae > Viscum > Viscum album. Next base: position 1,375,479,606 of record OY728142.1, on the reverse strand, counting down.
ATTGGTTTCTTAGATCTACTTATATCTACTTCTCCTCGATTCTTGGTTTCTCAAATATACACCTATTATGAAAAGATCTATGAGTTTCTATAGAAAATAATATGATATTTGTTCTTTATCTTTCTAGTAGAACAGGTCATAGGCGGTTCTGTGAGGAATCATCATGATTTTCTTGAGCGTTCATTGTCTATAGTCATGTTCATAAAAACTTTTGAAGTATGTGGCTTCACTCTCATCTCCTCTAGAAATAATTGTTTATATTAGATTCAAATTGATAAAATTGGATTAGATTTATTGTGAAATATTGGTTTGATAAATGGATTCATTCCCTTTAGTGATGATTTATTGTCTTTTGAAGATTTGTGAAATATAGATAAATTGGTGTGATAATTATTTTAGTTTCTTGAATTAAAAATTGATATATTAAATGGCGGATTTTCTTGAAATTATAAATCGGTTTTTTAGGATGGTGGTCTAAATAAAAATAGGTTTTATTGAAATGAGTTGTCATTGTAATGGTTTTAATGTATAATTATTTTCAATAAAAAGTTGAATTTGTTGAAAGAGTCGTTTTGGAAAGATATTTGGGCATACATGGTATGTTTTTTCATGTTGCATATAGGGTCACAGTTGAAATATGACCTTGTTCTAAGTGTCAAAGGGTGAATGTAACATGGGATACAATTACCTTGTGATGACTTGGTAGATTGGTGATAAACCACTCATGAGTATGGAACTGTCAACATGTAGCATGAATTGTTGGTTGTGTGGACGTGTGGAATGGATTGGGTATTCCAAAATAATATTGAGAAATTGTATAACATATTTGTTTTTCTATTTTTTTTGGAAAAATAACTTGTTGTAAAATTGGTTTCAATTGCACTTGTTTTCGTTTGGTTATATATGGTTTGGGAAACATGTTTATATATAGTTACAAACTGTTTTTGAGAAATTATATATTATAAAAAAATTTATGTTATATTATATACCTCTTCTATCCTAGTATAATGAGTAGGTAAGTAATTGCAGAAATCCTACTATGATTTATACTCAACCATACTGTGGAACATTGGTTGTTTTGCTGATGATATCTTCCAGGAAAGGGGAAAAGGTAACATATCACACATTTCTATCACTACTACATGATATATGGGATGTTTTTTTTATCAAAGTTCTTGGATCTTATGAAGCATGGATTATTTTGGTATTTTGAGAGTCTTTAGTTGATTATCTATTATTTACCTTGTTTTTAATTTGGTCTTCCACTGTTTCACTCTATGATGATTATTTGTGATATATTATGTTATTGAGTTTCCTTCCATTATTTCCTGAATCATTTAGTGAACTGTTTGGTGAATGGCTTTATTCATAAAGGGTAAATCATCCCCACTAGTATTTTAAACACTTTGTCATCTATTTCCATCTATTATCATCTATTGGATGTTGTTTAAGGACTAGTATTTATTCATTGTATTCTAAAAAATTAGAATTAGCGGGTCGTTACATAAACATATATAATGATATATTAATGGGACATTGTATTTCAATGTGATGTATTACAAGGAATCATAATTTCATATATATATATATATATGTTATGTTAGATTGGATTTTTTGAGATAAAATGTATACATCATGAATTAAAAATATAATAATAGGAAGGTGTATTTCATGATACTCTATTTTGAAATATTCCATCAAACTGTGAAAAACAAATGTTGAATAGGTATAGGAAATTGTTTCTGATGCTTTCTTTAGGGTGTGCACATCCATCGGTGGAGGACACATAGCTGTTTCCCCGCATTCCCACTTTCCAAAGGCAGGAGACATCAATTCCTTATCCAGGTACATTTTCTCCTTGATCAAAATGGGATGATGGGATGATGGGATGATGGGATGTCAGTTCTTCTTTTCTTGGATTCCTCCTCAGAACTCATCAACTATTCCGAGTCTCCCATAATGATTTTTTCATGGTTCATGAATCTCTTTCCAAGTGTTATATATTTGTGGACATCAGTTATTTACACTGCATCTGTCAGGACATTCCATGTGGTCTTGACATGGTAGAACCCTTTGGCCTGAGTAGACTATAACATTAAGAATGTCGAGGCATAACTAGATGTGTAGATATTGGGGAACCTGTATTCTTTCTCATAATAGGGAATCTCAAGGGCATATAACCTGAGGAATCCCACAACTGTCTCTGGGTATTATATGTTGGGGGGCATGTCTCTAATGTTTTCCACAACTTACCATGTTTATCACAGGGTATGTCCCGTGTTTAATGTCTTGAAGAGATAGATACGCTAAAAGAGTGTCTTCTAAGGTTTTCCTCAGACATCTCATGTTTAAAATGAGGTAGGCCATGAGTTAATGTCTTGCCAAGAAATAATAAGGGTGGGAAGAATGTCCCATAGAGACGGATCAGAGGTGGTGCATCCTGTAGAGGGGATATGTCACACCGATAGTGCTGATATGTACACCACTAAGGGTGGATCATGGAGCGTGCACCCTAGAATGGCGGAAACACCAAGGTCTACCATTTTCTAGGATTTATCCTCATGGATGTTTCATACGTATCCCGTGTAGACTATAGGGATCAAAACCCACATTGTTCGATGGGGTGATGAATTGGGGTGTACAAAAAGCACACAAACTCAGATACATGTTGGGGATTACACATGGAAAGTGGCCCAAGTACCGCTAGGATCATTGAAGAGGTAGATTATATGATCCCACTGGGATATGGCGCCCCAGGTAAGAATCATGATGGATGATGAGATTTGAATGTAGTAGAGGGGTAATGAGATGGGACCATTGTGAATGTTAAAGTAGTATTGGTCTTGAGCCTCCAAGAGACATCCTATGTATCCCCATGGCAGGGAATCAAAGTCCATGTAGTTTGGTGGCATGATGGGACTCCTGAGGAGGCGCCCATGATAATGGACACTTGGATAAGACTTGGAAGAAGTAGAACCTCCAGGTTGTGCCATGATAATCCCGAAACACATGGGATCGAGGGATAGATCAGGATTAGACATGGGTGCTGGTCTTGAACCTCATGGAGGATTTTTACCTATCCTTGTGGCAGGGAATAAAAGACCTCTTAGTTCATTTGATGATGTCTTACCATCAATTGGGGACTTCACCGGATTGTCGTCGAATGAGGTTGACAATGGTTTACACCTGAATAAGAAAACAAAAGCATACTGTTAATTTTTTTCCACAGTTTGATGTCCTAAAGGAGGGGTATTACCAACAAGGATGAGGACATGGGGCCCAGATATATGGTGTGCTTGAACATCGTGGAGTCTTCCTATATATCTTTCCTTTGCAAGGATTAATGACCTCATAGTTCAGGTGGTCAGATTCGATGTGAAGTTGATCCGAACCAATGGGGTGTTGGGATTGAACCTTAGAAAGGCTACCTACGTAACTCGCCTTGGCAAGGATCATAGACCACATAGTTCATAAGGGTTTGGTGAACATATGTGAGGATGGTTGGGATCAATGGATGGTGAGATTGAACCTCATAGATTCTTCCTTCGTACCTGGCCTTGGAAAGGATCAAGCACCACATAGTTCTGGTGGTGGGAACCGACATGATGGTGGTTGGAACCAATGGGGTGTTAGGCTTGAATCTCAAGGAAAGATCCTACGTACCTCGCCATGGTAAGGTTAAATGACTAGGTAGATCATAATGGGTTGGTGAATTGACATGAAGGATGGTGGGCTTGAACCTCATGGAATCTTCTTACATACATCTCCTTGGCAAGGATCAAAGACAACGTAGTTGAGATGGTGGGAACCAACGTGAAGGTGGTCGGAACCAATGTGGTGTTGGTCTTGAATCCCAGGTATACATCCTATATACATGTCCTTGGAAATATTCAAAGACCACATAGTTTATAAGGGGTTGGTGAACCGATGTGAAGATATTCGGGATCAATGGATGGTGGGATTGAACCTCATAAAGGTTTCCTACGTACCTCACCTTAGTAAAGATCAAGGACCACAAAGTTCAGGTTTTGGGAACCGATGTGAAGGTGGTAAGAATGACCAGTCTTTGGGCTTGAACCTCAGGGAGGCTTCCTTTGTCCCTCACCATGGCAATGATAAAATACCACCTTGTATTGGTATGGGTGTGGGGCTTACACTCTAGGATGCCCAGGGTATTGGTGAACTGACGTGAAATGGTGAGAATGGTCGGGTGTTGGGTTTGAACCTCAGGGAGGCTTCCTACGTACCTCACCATGGGAAGGATAAAAGAAAAAATAGTTCAAGAATGGGAATTGGTGCAACGACGTGAATGTGGTCGAGACTAATGGTTGTTGGGCTTGAACCTCAGGGAGGCTCTCTGCATACCTTTCCTTAGAAATGATCAAAGTTGACGTAGATTAGGATGGGGAATTGGTGCATCGACGTGAAAGTGGTCGGGACAAAAGGTTATTGGGATTGAACCTCAGGGATGATTCCTACGTACCATTATTTTTCAATGATCAATGACCACGTAGTTCAGGATGGGGCATGGGTGCACTAATGTGAATGTGGTCAGGAACAATGTTTGTTGGGCTTAAACCTCAGGGAGGCTTCCTACCTACCATTTCTTGGGAAAGATCAATATCCACATAGTTAAGGATGGGGAATTCATGCAACGATGTGAAAGTGGTCAGAACTAATGGTTGTTGGGCTTGATCCTCAAGGAGGCTTCCTATATACCTTTCCTTGGAAAATATTAATGTCCATTTATTTTCGATTTATGGTGTGGGGATTAGACTCTAGGAAACCATGGGTGTTGGTGAACCTATTTGAAAATGGTTGGAATGACTAGGTGTTGGTCATGAACCTCAGGGAGGCTTCTTATATACCTCACCTTAGTAAGGATCAAAGACCACATAATTCAGGTATAGGTGTGGGGCTTACAATATTTCCTTCCCAGGTTGTTGGTGAAATGACTTAAAGATGTTTGGAACGACCAGGTGTTGGGCTTGACCCTCAGGTAGCATTTCTACCTACCTCTCGTTGGCAAGGATCAAAGGCCACATAGTTCCGGATGGGGCATTTTTGCACTGACCTAAAATTGGTAAGGACCAATGGTTTTTGGGATTGAACCTACGGGAGGCTTTCTACATACCTTGCCTTGGGAAAGATAAAATTCCATGTATTTCGGGATGATGATGTGGGGAATACACTCTAGGTGGACCGTATTGGATGTCATGGTCGATACTTACTACATTAAGCCCACACACGTCATGCTCGATGTGAGAAACAAGAGGAATCAAGGACCTGCTGATCATAGTGAAAAGGTGCGTCCATGGTGGGTCGTGAATGTGGATTACACAAAGAAGCTTCTTGGGTGCCACTATGGAGCAGCAATGGTGAATGGGGCTTACACAAGGAAGATACATGTGTGACGCTATGGAGATGCAATGGTGGATGGAGCTTACACAAGGAAGTAGCCTGAGTGCTACTATGGAGTGTCAATGGTGGATGGGGCTTACGCAAGGAAGATGCTATGGTGCCTCTATGGAGCGGCAGTGGTGGATGAGGGTTACACAAAGAAGCTTCCTGGGTGCCGCTATGGAGAGACAATGGTGGATGGTCCTTACGCATAGATGTTTCCTGAGTTCCGCTATGGAGCACCAATGGTGGATGAGGATTACTCAAGGAAGCTTCTCGGGTGCCTCTATGGAGTGGAAATGGTGAATGGGGCCTAAGCAAGGAATCTGCCCGTGTGCCGATATGGAGCGACAATGGTTTATGAGGCTTATACAAGGATGATTCCCAGGTGCCTCTATGGAGTGGAAATGGTGGATGGGGATTTTGTAAGGATGCTACTTGGGTGCCACTATGGAGTGGAAATAGTGTATAGGGATTACGCATGGAAGCTGCCCGAGTGCCGCTATGGAGTGGCGATGGTGAATGGGGATTATACAAGGAAGCTGCTCATGTGCCGCTATGGAGAGACAATGGTGGATGGGGCTTATTAGAGGAAGCAGCCTGGGTGCCGCTGTGGAGTCAAAATGGTGGATGGTCCTTACGCATGTATGATTATCGGAATCTCTTCCTCATGTCTTGCCATAAGGTTATCGCAACCCATAGGTGGGTTGAGGCCTTCGCCTATGTGTTAGGAAATAAAAGGGGTAATTCCTAGGGATTTGGAATCAGTACAAAGAAAGAGAGATAAAATGTTTGAATCTCATTCCTAACATTCGGAATGCGGTGAGGGTGGCATGAAGATGAATGTTTACTATTGATCATGTTCGAAACAGATCTTCCATTTCCTATTATCCTGAAATAGGGACAAACAAATGAGGGTCGAATGTTGACCATGTTTGAAACAAAGGACCCGACTCAATGTGTCACCCAACGTCTTCAGGGGTATTGGCCCAAGATGATAGGTGAGCCGATGTGGCATTGGACTAGGACATTAAGGGGTCCCATCAGACATGGAATTGAATGATGATCCTAATTAAGGACACACAATGTGTGAGGTGGAGTGATGGAATGTTTCAATGGATTCCAATTCTCTTGAAATTATGCCACTGTAATCAAGGAAATAGGCTTATTATTTTTGTAGCATAAGGCATCTCTTGTTTAGAACAAGAATCATCCTATTATTTTCCAGATATAGAGTACTATAGTTTATAATATTGTAGATATTACTATTAGTCATCTTATTCTTGGAGCAAAAGGCATCTCTTGTTTGGAGTAAGAGGAATCTGATGTTTGGCACATAGGGTGCACTACAGTTCAGAGTCATGTAGAGAGGACTGTTGGCATCTTATGCTTGGATCATAAGGGGCCAAGAAGTTGATGGTCTTGGGACTTAGGCAAGTGAGTCCCATTCTGGTTCAACCTGGCATAGGTGACAGGTGATGGATGTTTGGATGAATTTTTTGAGGAATGGATCGACTCAAGGTACTTGAGGGAATTGATGAGGAGAATATCAAATCATGACATGGGAAATGAACTAAGGGGAATATGTCCACTCAAGGTGTCTCATAGTGTGTGGAGGAGTATCTCAAACCATATTAATCCATAGGTGGAAGGTGTCACGACCCATCCTCGGGGCCTGTGCCGTGACTACACCAAGCCCGCCTTCCATAGGCCAGGGGCTGCCGACTAGCACCAAAGGCGTAAATCCCGATAACTGGGAAGGAATTGCCTTTATAAAAGTAAACAGAACACCACATAGTACAAGCGGAAGTAAAAAACTAAGAACAAATGAATGTTTTAAAGGATAAATGGGCTAGAATAAAAACACAACTGAAAGTAAAACTTCAACTGAACAAAGTACAACAGAAAAAGACAGCAGCTGGAAGAACGGAAGCAGCTCCTGGGTCATCCTCCTCGTATCCTACCTGAAGGGTAGGTACAGATGGCGCAACTCCTGGATCGTCCAACACGGGTCCTACCTAAAGGGTAGGTACAGATAGCCTCCACAACGCTCTCGACCGTCAACCTCCTCCAAGTGTCATCTCGCCGTGATTTCTACCTCTGGATACTGACTCGTCGTGTACTCCACCTCCGGGTACCATCCAGTCCTCGAACACTCGGCCTCCATCAGCACTGCCCATCATTTTCAACCAACACAGCGAGGTGAGGGCATAGCCCCAACAGGGGTGAGTATAATGATACTCAGTAGGGACCCCGAGACCCTCAAGGTCTCACTAAAACCGACAAGGATAACAACAAATAAGATCTCAACAGTTAACCTCTAATTAGGTATATTCCCATGCATATACCATAGTTATCAAGTAACCCATCTCAATCATGAGTAAACACAAGGATTATAGACTCTGCTCAAACCAGTATTTTCATTATCGAAACTGTAACTGCTGAAGAGCCATATCTCTGGAGTGTACAGTGGTCCTTTCATGACTCCGAGGTACTTCTCACTAACCTAAGACTGCTGAGGTACTCCTCCTTTCGAGTACTTTGGGACTGCTGCTACAACCATGCGCTTCCCACCATGGGTCTACCACTACAACCAAGCGCTCTCCCTCATAGCCTCCAGAGGTACTCCTTCTGTTGAGTACCGTGGTTCTGCCGCTTCAATCAAGTGCCTCTCCACCGTGGCTCTGCTGCTACAACCAAGAGCTCTCCACTGGGCTATCAGAAACACACCGAGTCGATCGGTCAAGCAGTCGTCAGGTCTCAGTTGGCTACACGGTCTCTATACTATGCACGCTCATTTCCGGGAGGGTCCGCTCCACGAGCTGCTGGTCGATAGTAAAAGTATCACAAAGTTCCACGAAGAAGTATCTCAAAGCACTATCTCGTCACAGGGGTCTCAATGCAACAGACGACGCGTCAATCAGACGCCCGGTCTGTGAGTTACTAGCCTTTTGGTCCCTGGGGTCTGGTTAGTTTAATGTGTGAACCAACCCAACCATATCTCAATTGTACCCAAACACCCATAGGGTATACTCATAGGGACTATTTCACAATGTGATCACCAATTCCGCTGATGGTTCGTCAAACGGACGTCCGGTCTGAAAGATATCAGCTTTTCCGTTCCAGGGGCTTGGTTGGATTTTGGTACGATTCAACACGGCCATACTCCAACAGCATCCAAAACTCAGGAGAATCATGCCAAAAGTTCCATCTCATCAAGAGGAATTCAACAAGACAGACGGCGCGTCAATCAGACGCCCGATCTGTGAGTTATTGGCTTTTTCGTCTCAGGGGCCCGGTTGGTTTTTATGTAAAAACCAACCCGACCGAATCCACCTGCATCCAGACATCGGACGGAGTAAGCCAAAAGATCCGTCTCACTTAGAGGAATCAATCAAAGTCGATGGCACGTCTGTCGGACGTCTGGAGCTCATGTTATGAACGTTTCCGCTCCGAGGGCCCTGTTGGTTCTGTGCACAAACCAACCCGGTCGAACACAAAGTACTCCGAATCCTTGAGTGCAATATACTGAAACGACCTCGTCGATCCCAGGATCGCATCACCACTGACGGTGCATCAAACGGAGGTCTGTAGCCCATGATACAGGAAAAAGACCGAAAAGGTCGGAAAATGGGGGGTCTGGGCTCGGACCGACCCGGTCCAACCCCCCTGGGTCGGCCCGAACCGGGGTGACCCGACCCGGGTCAGGGTCCGACCCAGCCTGCGTGGCCCTGCCCGGGTGGTCCGGCCCGGCCTGGGCGCAACCCGGTCCGGTCGCCGGGCGGGTCGTCTCGGCCAGTTATGGCCGAGCCGCAGGCTGGGGGCGCTCTGCCCCCTCGTGAGACAGTCGTGGGCTCGCGTGGGGCCGGCGATGCCAGCGGACGCGGCAGCCGGCCGCGTCCCGCTCCCCCATCCGGTCCCACGCGGTCGCGGGACAGCGTCTCTCTGCTGCGGCTTCATATGCGGCAAGTATTCTCGGCAGTGCGCTGGGCGCCGCCGCCCCCTGGCGGCCGGTCGCTGCGGGCCGCCAGCACCGCCGTGCGGGCGATGCGCGCCGGCGGAGCCTTCCGCGGACCATCGGACACGCTCCGGTGGTCTGTTTCGCATTCCGTCTTCGCCAGAGGTCCTCCAAGGACCCGACCTTCGCTAAAAAGTTTTCAAATCGCCCTTGCGGACCCGTTTGTCATCGTCTGAAAATCCGTGCACAACAATCAACCAGCAGAGTCTTCAATCGCCTCCGCGGCCCGACTCCGGCCGCAGTTTTTCTCGGCCATAACGACGCGGTGTATCAGTGTCGTGCTTCTTCACCGCGTTCATTCTCGTGTCTGCGTGGTGTCGTTGCACCGTGCCACATTTGTTCGTGCTGCAATGAATCAAAACAACAATGGGGATGGAGAGTTGGTCGTGTTCGTGCGGTCCGACCTCCTCCCGTTAGTTGGAGACAAACGTCCCAAAAGACGGAGAACAACAAGGATTTGTTGTTCTTATGAGCAAAAGAAAACAACCCAAAACAGTTTTCCCGCAAAACAAGAATTTTTAACCCGCAAACATACTCTTCGAGGATCAACTTAATATTGAGTTGATCCGCGTTCATATTTTTCAAATTGAAACATCACTGGGTAATGATACTATTCTCAAAATTTAATCCCTACCTCATGAATCGTTGAGCGAGGGTTCGTCGGGGATTTTCTCATCGCGGAAGAAAGCGTCCCAGGAAGGGGATCGTTGACGTTACATTGTCAATCTCCGAGGATCCGACATTTTTGTCGACCTCCGTCGGAGGGCGGCGTTTTTCGTTGGCAGCGATGCGTTCTTCGCATTCTTCATTGAAAAATGAAGAACTTCAAGCCTTGGATCTTTCTCCCAAAATTATCTCGACAAGCTAACCCCCAAAATAAAATAAGTGTATCTCTTATTTTATTAACCAAGTCATAAGTTTGCATTTAATAAGATCAAAACAGTTAATTCAATTGAATTAATGGCAACGCTTAAATCCCCCAAATTTAATAGGGGCGTTTAATAACTTATTAAACTCAAGGGTTGAGTTGACATTAAGAGGGGTGTGTGTGCGTTACTTAGAGGAAATGAAACGATGGGGCTCGTGCGGGCCCCACCTCACAAATATCCTACCAAAGGGGTAGGATATTTTGGATTGCACCCTATCCGCTTCAACCCAGCTTAAGTAGGTTTTAGTGGATTTAAGTGGCTTTAAGTGAAATAAAATAATGTTGTCGCACCACTTTATTTTATTTTCTTCACTTAACCCCCAAAAATTAAAAACCACACCCGAGAAAACGCAACTCCGGAAAAAGAGTTTCTAAGAAAATACCGGCACTGCGATTCCATTGGTGCCCTTGGAATTCGATTCCGAGCACTAGTTCAGAAGGTAGAAAAACCCGCTCATCCGATCACTGAACGTACCCAAGCTAAAGTTCGGAAAAAGATTCAGGGAACACCGGGTCTCGGAATCAGGCGCCGTCAGAAACTGCGTTCTTGTAAAATCCCAAAGAAAATTTAGAAAACATTTCCCCTGAAATTTCCAGGTCTTTACAGAATGCAGTTGTGCAGAAGGGCACAATGGGAATTGCTGACATATTGGCCCGAAACGTCTGTGCCCCGACTCTCCATTTTTCATTGGGGTCGATGACGGTAGCGATAAGACCGGGCTGGTACTGATCGCTGACACTGAACTCGATCAGGGTTTCAGGGGTGGAACCCCTGTAGTATGGAGAAGTGGGCATGATGTTAGGATCATCGCATAGGATAGGTCTTCAGAAAGTAACTTTGTGGAGCATGGCCTCCGGAAGCATGGATATGTCTTCGCGAAGTAGCTTCTCCAACCATGGACTCACAAAGCATGGACTTTCGAAGGAAAGGGGATCACAAAGAAAAGCTATCTCACAGAGCAAAGGGGTCTTGCAGAGCAAAGGCGGCTCGCGGAGAAAAGGACTCTCACGGAGAAAAGGGATCTTATAGAGAAAAGGGTTCTCATGGAGCATAGCCATGCCTTAACATAAGGCACATTATTAAGAGTGTGCTCCGCAAAGGCATAATGCTTCACATAGACTCCATCCTTCACGAAGTGAAGTGGCCTTCATGAAGGGAATCACTTCATAGTGCTCGGGAGCTCCACAAAATGGGTTATCATCCACAAAGAGGGGCAATGTCCGTCTGGTGTAGGAGGGTGAGATGGGTATTTATATGGGAGAGGTGCCGCAAAGCAGAGCTCGCTCAGCATGAAGATGGAGTTAGCTACGCGGCGAGTCGTGAATGTCATATGTGGTTTCATAATGTTACCACCTCATTACTCCATGATGGATCTCAAATTTCAAATGCGGTCATGAAGTGTTACCACCTCCTTTCTCTAAGGCAGGATGCAAATGTCAAAACGTCTCATAGAGCGTTACCACCTCCTTGGCGCTCCACAATTGTTGAGGGAGCTTCCTGAATGGGCTTCGTGAACCAGTTTTCCAGCCCAACTTCAAATGTCTATAATTCATAATCTGTAACTCTGTTCAGGCTATACGACCTATCAAATCGATGCTTATGAAACGAGATACACTCTTGGATCATTTATGGGAGCATTTGAAATATTTTGGGGACGCATTTTTCGGTGTTAACCGAAACTCAATCCGACAAAACATAACTATCACATAATTTAACTAATTTATGAAAATATTCCCTTAACTAATTTACTAAGTCATTTTATTTTTAGTGATATAACAAAATATGATGAAACATAATGTAATACTGTTAATTTCTTTATCAATTGGTGATACCTTTTTTACTATATAAAAAACACATTCATCCATAATATTTCATGAACATTTACAAAAAGTAATAATACAAGCTATATTATAATGAATTTTTTTTTAAATTTTAATCATAAAATTCGAAATAGAAACATATGAAATCGGTAAGCTCATTTTCTTCCTAATGGATGAAAATAACCGAATCTGTTAACAAAATATAATGGTATCCATAACATGGATGTAATAACTAATTCGAATAATTCAATAATAAATTTAAACTAGATGAATGATATGTACATTATAATAAATCAAAACATGAATAATAATAATTTTTATCTCATACTTTAGGAATATTGAATTTTAGATATCAAAAACATTTTTTAAGGCCATGGTCCAAGGAAATATACTAATATTGGGACATTAAAAAATTGTTTCAAATAATGAGACCCATTGAATCACTGAGAGTTTATATAATGTAAAGAAAGAATCATTAATTTTTATTATGTCAAATACATTTAATATAAGAGTCAACAAATTATTTTTTATATTCATTATGGAAACAGTAGCTATATAAAAACTCATCTATCTGTATAATGAGAAGAACACAGAAAATCCACATACAATAAACTAGTTTTTTCCTGTCAACACACATACTGAATTTCATTATTTTTTCTAATGTTAATAGAATAACATTCATTCTCGGTGACCATCAAACAATCAAAATTATGTAAAATGTCATTACAAATCTATATAGACTAATGACTATACCTCTATGTCGATACTTGAATAAAATATCATAATAAAATAATAGTAAATATTTAATTCATAATAGCTACATGTACTTAGTGTAACAATGGAATCTAATAATATCATGTTCATAGATAAAAAAACATTAAAAAATAATTATTTAATGATACAACCTAATAAAAAATTAACAGATTGATTATCCGAAACCACGATTACATTCTTCCAAAATTTGAATATATCTTGAATTATTAATAGTGAAACACAATCCACATTATTGTAAATAATATTATAAATTAATATAAAAATTATGGGGGATACATAAAATATATTTTACTAACCATTTGTTATAGAGACGAAAAGTTGTTGTTTTATGCCCCTTCTAAAAGTTGTTTTTTTGATGATTTTAATATAAAAAATATTAAATAACATTTTTAATGTATATACAATAATAGTTACATGAGAAGGAATAACTTTTATAATGGTGAAATTATTAGACTAATAAATGAAATTTGAATATCAAATAGAAAACCCTTTTATTATTTTCAAAATACATTAGTTTAAAAATCAGATTTCAATATGAGTGAAAGATCATGATTTTGTATCAAAATATATTTTTTCTATAAAGGTAGAAATGTAACAGAGAATAAAATATTATTTGGTTTTAGACCCAAATCATTAAAAAAATTCAACACAAAACATTATAAATAATAAAAGATAGACAGGTTTTATTAATTTTTAGTTAGGATAAACATATTCCATGATGATAGAAATTGTTCAAAAAGTTTATTTCTATAGAAGAAATATTTAATCATAGAAAAAAATGGAATTAAAAATATAATTTATTGGTTGAGTGTACCAAACATTTATGTCTAATAAGATGATCTTAACATTGTGAATTAATGTTGGGTTCAGAACATAATTATATCTAGGGTAAAAAATGGATGAAATTAAATTAATAAAAATGAACATATTTATTTTATTATTTTATATGATTAAAAATATATGATAATGATACATCCTTGTGTAGTGAATATAGTATTTAAGAGAAAAGATGGTGGATTACATAAATAGGTCTTAAAAAATTTAATTTTTAGACAAAAAAACCATGCTATTTGAGAAACAATTAAATAAAAACCATGAATAATAAAGATTATAATTGAATATAAGATACCCTAATTAAAATAATATACATGATAATATATCTGAAATTGGTTTTATACCATCCAAAAATTTGATAGTTTATTTATAATACAAAATATAAATCAATGAGGTTCCCTTGAAATGAAAACCCTTACATTTTTCTATATTTATTATTCACTTACATGCAATGTCATTAATAAATAAATAAATTTTAAAAAATAAATTCACAAGAATATTATTCATAAATATAACAATTTATAAACCTAATTTATTACCATTATATGTATATATATATATGATTGTTTTTACATATTTTCACCATTGGGTTTACATAATCATTCTCACTTTTATCATATTTTTCCAAATCAGTTATGGTTTTTTTTGTTTTTCCAAATACCATCCTTAAATGATCATTTATGGTACATTAATCGTTGTTATAAGATTGTAAATAATTTATAACTTAATTTCATTAATATTTTTTTATAATAAATGAGGTTGAAATCAAAGACGAGTATGTTTTGGTGTTCCATAATGAATGAAGGGTGATTTATTAATTAATGAATTAATTGTTCATATATTATTAAAAGAAAAAAATGTAGTGAAATATTTTTATGATATTATTCCAGTAAATAAGTTATTATATTCATCCATGATATAAATTAAATATATTTTTTGTTTAAGTGGTTAAACTGACCTAAACATGAACCTGATATGAATATGGTGTTATTGTTACATTTTTTATTTTTAATATCTTTATAAGAAAACTATAATGAAATTATTAGTTTATTAATATTGAAATATAATAAGATATTAATAAATTCAAAAAAAAATTATATTATTTAAATAAATCCGTTAATTAAAAATAAAATATGTTGTTTTGATTAATTCATTAATTAAAAATTATTGAAATAATGATGGATGTTTGTTGATACTAACATTAATAATTTATCTAATTTTTAATATAAGATAAAATATGATATCTTGAAAATATTTTTAATCCTATAATCTCATACCAATATCTATCCTTGAAATAAGGTGTTGAAGAATTGGAATAAAACATTCCATGGACATGGTTTTCCACACATACACGTGGGTGAATATTTCCATTTCCCTAGAATAGGGGTAAAGATAATCCTATAATGTCATATAATTAAATAAAATATTTAATAAATACTATATTTATATATTTATACCCCTATAAGGGACTTACTTGAATTTTTTTGATGGAAACTAAATGACATTGCATAGTAGATGTGGTATCCCACACAATGCACAATTCATTTATTTACTTTTCAAAATTGATAAGGGGTCATTTCTTAATCAGTTTAAAATTATTATAATAACTTAATATATTTATAATTATTCATATATTATAATTTTAATACTGTTAAATGATATTTTTTGGAGAATAATTTCACATAAATAAATATTAAATGAAATGAGATGGTATAAATTTATACCTCCTCTCTAGGAATATTTCCTTTTAAAAAGGGGTTATACTTTTAGGGGATGATCATTTGAGAAGACCAAAACATATTTAAAAAGGATAAATGTTTTAATATTGTAATCTTTGGGTTAATTTTCAAAAAAAATTAGTGGTATTTTATGTAAATGGGTTGTGTGGAGAGGAGCATCCCTTTTTTATGTGAAAATATTTAGCATTTTTATAAATAACAGAATTTTTTCAATCATTGTATATCAATAAAATGGAATGTGGCTCAAAATTTGAAAAATAATATTGTATATAATAGAGAAGGTGTACCCATACATTAACAACTAAATTAGGAAAAAACATTATCCTTTTTGACCTATACCTCTTCGGTTTCTGATTTTTAGTATATTTGCATTCAACATGGTAACTAGTTTCTATATATGTCATATATCATTTACTCCAAAAAATAACATGATATATAATAAATAATATTTGTCTTAGTATTAAAATTAGGAAATAAAATTAAATATATTAAATATATAAAAGTGATTATTTTTTTTGGAAATAAAACCATTTAAAGTATAAAAAATATTTTTCTGATAAAATATTTATTCTGTTATAAAATAAAAAATGTATCTATAAATTTAAAATGAAAATTTTAAAATTATAAAATCATATATTAAATAAATAACTTATATTATAAAAATGTTTCATAATTATAATTTCTTACTAATTTAATAATAATATCATAACAGTAATTTTAATGGTAAGTACGATATTTTTCATTATTCACCTAAAAATTAGTCTTTTTAGAAAAAATACAAAATTTTATGATCAAAAAATATTTTTATGATAAATCAAAAAATAAGGTTCATTTATTAAATTCCTAATTCAAAATATAATAAATATAAATTTTAATTAATTAGTTATGATATAATGAATAAATTTTTTATAAGAATGTAACTATATTTTAAAATAAACCACTCTCATTCATATTTCATATTATTTGGTAGTTAAATTATTATTAAGAAATTAGTATTATCTAATATTTTATCCTCATTGACCATAAGTTTTTTTAATATAAATATATATGACCTAGAAGTCATCTAGTATGTAAAATATATAATTGAGAATAGAAAGATCATATTAGTTATTTAACTATAAAAACATAATTTCAATCAAAATAAAATTATTCGTTTTTTATATAAATATTTAACAATGTCACTACACATATTAATTCCCACAAATTCAATTTATATGTTTTAATGGTCAAATTATATTATGATATTTATTTAAATTTTTTTCCTATGGTTAATATTATAAGACACTTTGAATTATTTAATGGTATTCATATATTAAAATTCTCATGTGTTATTTACCCCACTAATAAATAAATTGAATAAGCATTGTTCTAATCATATTATTACGGGAATTTCTATTGGTAACACATAATTAACTATAGAAATCTAGATGATCGTGGTTTATTTTGAATGTGTAATGAGATGTAGTAATATTTATAAAGTATTATATTTTGTTTATAAATATAGCTAACACAATTGTTTTTTATCATTGAATTATATATTGTGATGAATATCAAGAACCATGTAAAACAAATTCCAACAGAAGATGAAAATGTTTTAAATGATAATCATAAAAATATGTGTGTTTATTTAGAAATCAAAATATAGGTATTGGTGAAATGATAGATGACATATGACACTAGGAAATATATATTAAAAACCCAATATTTTTTACATTAATAGGAGTTTCAAAGGAATTTCATTGTTTAAATGGTTATTGGTGACTATTTACCTCATTTTTACTAGTATTGACACATTGAGTAATATTGTGCCTATCTATCATGTAGTAGATGAAACATCATTGTGTTTCTTCTATCATTATATTACATATATGAATATAATGACCATTATCTCTACAATAATTATAACGACCCAAACATTTGATAAATAAATATTTCATCCCAAAAAATGAATATTCATTTAAAATTATTACAAAATAACTATATCCTTGAAGTATAACTTTCAATTAAAACATGAATACATAATAAACTAGTTCAAAAATGTTCTACATTGTAACAGCCCAAGATTTTATGAAAAATATTCTTTTTTATTTCACTAATGTCTTGTGTTGTACGCTACACCAAAAAGAGCTTGCACAACACGCATCCTTGACTTGCCTTGCATTACACGCAATCGCAACCTTCCTCGATAGCGTGTGTGGTACGTAATACTGAGTTTCACGAAACAATGATATGCTATTAAAATATTATTAAAACTAGCCGTTATGAATAGTAATAACCACTTTTTAAATTTTAGAAATTTTAGCTCTCAAAATGGACTTCATTTTTGGATTCGGAGTATCGAATTTAGCCTAAGGTGAAATTTTGGTACTTTTCGGATAACTTTCATATTCTGATGAATAGGGAAAATTACTAAATTATAATTAAAAACAACTTTTTTAATCGAAATAATTAATAGTGATAAATCATTAATTTGAGTGGTTTTAAAGTATATTTAGAATATATTTTTACAATTTAATACAATGTTGGTCATTGGTTGTAATTTCACATTTAAACCAGACATAATCAAGTGTCAATCTTTTGATAGATATTGTTTCTTAAAAACACGCTATTTGTTTTAACAGCGGGATTTAATTATAAAATTAATTAATGCAACTTCTATGTTATGAATTTGGTAAAATATACTTCATTTTTGAATTCGGAATATGAAGTATAGCTTAGGATGAAATTTTGGCATTGTTCTGAAAAACATCAATTTTTGATGAATAGTGAAACTACTAAGTGGTAGTTAAAAAACTAAATTTTTCATAAAACTTAATTTTACCGCTTCTGTGAATGGAATTTCAAAAATCCGAGAGACACGGTTAATATCAAGGACTAGAATGTGGTTCAATGAGATGAAAATAATTTTTGGTGAATAGTAACTTTTTACTTTTATTTACCACGGTTAAAAGTAAATAGGGTAATTAAGGGTAAGAATGATATTAATATTACCCTAACACATGTCCTAATTCTATTGGACAAGTGTATCTCGACCAAAAACAACCTTAAGTGTAAAATATTATCATTTAGGCCCACTTGGATTAGATTAGGACATTTATTATTAATTTATTTAAAGAAGGGTTAAAATAGTTAAAATCAAAGTTTAATAAGTAAATCATTTTTAATATGGGGTTATACATAAGATAAATTCAATTGTAAATATTCATTAGAAAGCTAAAAAGATTTCCTACATGATTATATTTTATTTGTAATTTTTAGACATCAAATAATGTAATTTATTTATGACACAAAGATGATGCAGTAATTATCTTATTAATGAAATATTGACAAAATTGATAATATAAATACCAAAATAAATATAATGTAAGACTTTTTATGAATTCCACTAATTTTATAGGTTACTATGATATATTAATGTTGATTTGATCAACTTGGTTCGAACATATAATTCTGTTATGACTTTCACAAAAATCATATATCAAATAGTGTCAAAATTGACACAAAATAGTTTTTAAATCAAATATTATATTATTCATTGTTATTTTATTTCTAAAAATCTAAGGTTCGGCCAAATGACTTAGATAAGGATATATGTATTAATAATATACAATTTGGGGTTCGTTTGGCATGTTATAGTAAGTTTATTAACCATATAATGTAAGAAAACAAAAAGACACGGTAAAAGTTAAATTATTTAACTTAGAGTTAAATCTAATTGATAAGGTTAAAATAATAACCTAAACTTGTCTAAATCTTATTGGTTGATAGGATTTCGACACATCCCCACTTTAGCTTCGAAATAAGACCCTTTGGAACCATTATAAACCGATTTTGACTTTAATATAAAATAATATTTTGAGATATTCCTAAGGTGCCCCTCTCCTCCCCTATAAAAGGACACCTCCTCACCCTCCTCCTCACACCAATTTGAGCACTCAAGCTCGGCCAAACCCTGCAAAAATCCCTTCTCCACTTCCCTAGAAACATCCTAGAGGTTCTGGTCTTCCTCAAAGACCAATTCTAGTGCCCTAAGAGGAGGTCTCAAAGAGGCACTTCAAAGAAGAGGTAATTACCGTTACCAATTCTTTCATCTTTATTTCTTCTTCCACTTCTTCTTCTTAGGTTGTTTCATTATGAAGTAATAACATCAGTATCACTCATATAATGATATGTTATTATAAGTATGAAACAACCCTATTTCACCATCTATCCATCCTACGGAAAAAGAAATGACCGCGTGTGCGTACGTACGGAATACCGTCTCCACGCCGTGGTGTAATCTATTTTCCACCACCACCTTAGATGGATGGGTATAATGGTGTAAAGAATAACTATACATATTTATTACAACATCATATTGATTCTGATATATTGTATAATCCACTCCAATTCAATTCAATATTTATAGAAATGATATCATCGCTCGTGCGTACGTACGGACTACCGTCTCCACGACGCGATGAGATTCATTCTCCATGTTAACCATTTAAGAATGATTATAATGTATATATAAGAAATAATAATGAAATATATGACATTATAAAGCTACTGGATTTATGTATATATATACATATTTATGTCATCTACTTACTTCCATTTCAAGACTATAAGGAAAGAAAAACAGCGTTCATGCGTACGTACGGACTACCGTCTCCATGAACGGTGTTTTTCATTTTATTTATCTATCTATTATATATATATATATACTGAATATATATGATATATAAATCATATTTTATATTCTGGAAGTAAGTAAATCATGATATAAGTAATAATGATGTCAAGAACAACAAGTCAAAACACCTACGATAAATGAAACGATTTTACCCAAAACGCTTCTTTAACATGGAATTTACAAAAGAACGGGTAATATAATGTCATAAGTGAACCATATAGAATATAATAACAATGAATACGATTCTCTAATAAGTCAATGACATTATTTAAATCATTATACAGGAGGTTCGGACACATACGAAGAAAATTGGACCTAAGGTAAGGGAAATATCACAATCTCATTTTTATCCGAGATTGTTTATTCGTAAGTATTTACTGGGGTGTATTTTATCATCCACATCCATGTTTCATCAATATGTAATATTATTTCCATCCACCTACAATTGTTTAAATCCATTTTTACCCTTCGGTGAGTTTTTAGTAAAGAATATGAAAGGAATCTTTTGTCGTTTTTCGTACGAGGTACTTTTTGACTTTTCCGACAAAAGTACGAAGGATGTTTTTAACTTATACGACACGAACGGATTTTCTACTATTTTATAAAGCCTTATTTTCATGAAGCTTCCTCTAAAAGATTTCATGACTATTTTCAATAAAATCTCTTTCTTTTAAAATTGCATGATGTTTTATGAAAAGAAATTGATTTTGAAGAAGAAATGATATTTTCCTCAAGAATTCAATTCAAGTGTTTTGTCAAAATTATTTTCCATCTAAGATAATAAAGGGTTCTGTTTCTATCCATATTTTTACATTGATTTGACTATGTTGTGATGGAATTATGTTTATGAATTCATTTATCTTATATGAATGGTTTTATGATGTCATGTTGTTTAAGAATCCCATTTTTATTACATAGGTTATGCGATGATGTATGATTTATGATTATGTGGCACACATAAGAAAGGATTCATTATAAGATGGGTGGGACCTATATCTCCCTCCAATGCATTGGGTAAAGATTTTATATCTCATGAGATAGACATGGCTGGAACGGAAGGTTATTTCGGTTCAGTGATACAGGACTGAAACGAGAAGTGAACTCGGTTCAGAAAGGGACTTTGTCCACTAAGATAGTCTTGGCAATGAGTCATGACTAACAAGAAATGATTTTCCATGATTATGTGTGCATTCCACAAAGTTTCAAGTTTTATGTTATGATTATGGGGATCTCATTTTCACATCTATGATTTATCCCATGTTATGATATTATGAGCTCTTTTGCAGGTTAAGATTTCCAAAGGCTATGTTCTTATGTATATGATGTGATTGATATTTCTTTTGTTTACCCTTACTGAGCATTTGAGCTCACCCTTTTATGTTTTCTTTTCCCCAGGATATAAATAAAGGTTTTTAGGTAAAAAAAAGGGAAGATCTTTATGGGAGATATTGAAGATCTTTCACCACGATTAGAAGATTACATTCCGAGTTTCCAAAGACACTAAACTATTACGATCCTTATGTGTGTGTTTTTGTTATGTACTAAGTATTACGCAAAAGTAATGTAATGTTCATGTACGTTAGGCTTCGGGTCTCTACAGTTGGTATCAGAGGAAAGGTTTAGTCAACCTTTGGAAACTAGGATGTGAAAACGTTAGTGAGATCCCTAGAGATATTTCTACGGTATTTCTAGGGATGTCCCTAAGGTTAAGTAGACGTATAAGTTATAGTACTAGAAATACGCTAACGATCATAGAATTAAACCTAAGATGTTAGATATTAAAGGTACTCCCCCTTTATTATGTTGTTTTCCCTAGCATGATTTTTGCCTCTCACACTATTCATTTTGGGTTTTAGAAAATGTCTGGAAACAAGATGATTCACGATAATGGAGGATATGATGGACAATGGAATGATATTCTTCATGAGAAACCAAATGAAATGGGATTTGGAAGTCCAAACATCATTATTATGCCGAATCAGCAATCTCATAATATGATCAATAAAGTAAAATTTGGTAAGTTTCCTGACTCGACTAATAAGAGAAAGATGGAGTTCCATGATGATCATAGAGGAAAGAAAGTTCAATTTCCCCTATGTAAATCATGTGGGAAGAGGCATCAAGGAGAATGTATCAAGGGAACTGGAAGATGCTTTGGGTGTGGAAAATAAGGACACAAAGCAAGTAAGTGCAAAGGAAAAGGTTCAGTTAACACCATGGATGAGGATAATGGTAATGCTACGACATCAAAAATGGTTAAGTGTTTTAAATGTGGAATGTATGGGCATTATGCAAACAAATGCCCTAAGGGAAAGACTCATGAAGAGAATCAGTATGGTCATATGGGTAGTATTTATGTGGATGATGATGAAGAGACTACAAATGATATGTGAGATGAAAGAATTTTTGAAGCTCGGTCAATGGTTTGAGAATGTAGTGGAATGATTACATGTTTATCATGTGTAATTTTGGAATAAAGAGACATCTATGGATTGTTACACTGTTGTCTTTCCTTGTGTTTTGAAAGTGTATGATTAATGTTACTAGTATCCATGAAAGGTTATTCAGATATTTTTGGAATGTAGATGATATGCGCATAATGAAGGGATAAGGAGAAAATTAAATGTTTGATAGTATTCATGAGCTCATGATTGATATAAGGACTAAGTTTGAGTATATAGAATTTTGAGGATTTTGGTATGTGAAAAGTGATTCATGTTTTCACTAAGGTATTCAAGAGAATACACGATTAAGGCCTTTGAATGTTTGGAATGTTACCAATAAAACCTATGATATATGGGGATCGACGATGGTGTTAAATCTCTGGTAATCATTTTCACTATGTTATGAGAGTGGACTGTAGTATTATGGATAAGCCTAAATATTGGATTGGATTATGTTGGACATAAGTTTGTATTGTTTGTATTTTCGATATTATTGATGGGATGTTATAGTAATATAGTTTTAGAAAAAGGACAACCTGCAGGACGGGCGACAGCCCATCGCGTCGGACAAGGATGTGGGAATCGAACCCACAACCGAAGTGCGACTTGGCCTTTATCGCCTACCACTGGCCTACAGGAGTCCCTGTTTAGTAGAAACTAGTTTTATTATATTAAGCAGTATGATATATGAAGTATAAGTCCATGTTAGGAACCATATATGATTAATCTCACTATAGATCGACTTATGCATATAATTTTTTCTAACCTATTGTTTGAGACAGATGGAATGACCCGTCATTCTATCACATGATCTGCTAACACTTCATGAATAACAAATTCAACTTCATTTATTTAAGAGATGAAGTGGAAATTGTTCAAGGAACGAACAACAGTGAGATTGTACCAAAATAAAGAAAGTATTTATTCTAATTCAAATTTTCAACTTTAGGGAAATGATCTTGAAAACCAAAAATGTTGTCCTAGTGATCTTATACCTGATGAATCGAATGGTACCTTAGATCTTCACAAATTTATGGATTTGTGATTATTGGCTTTTCCATAGCCATGTTCTCTACCACTCTCCATCAGAACATGATGGTTAGATTTCTCTTCCATATCCATATTTTCACCTATGTGGAAACCCAATGATTAGTTTATTTGGGTAATCGTTACATTTCATACTTTAGTTTTTAAAGCCAAGTTTTGGTATTCCTTTTTACGATGTGGGTTTCTATTAAAGAAACTTTCGAATAATAAACCATTTATAACCCCGACGAATTTCGAGGGCGAAATTCATTTTAAGGGGGGTAGAATGTAACAGCCCAAGATTTTATGAAAAATATTCTTTTTTATTTCACTAATGTATTGTGTTGTACGCTACACCAAAAAGAGCTTGCACAACACGCATCCTTGACTTTCCTTGCATTACACGCAATCGCAACCTTCCTCGATAGCGTGTGTGGTACGTAATACTGAGTTTCACGAAACAATGATATGCTATTAAAATATTATTAAAACTAGTCGTTATGAATAGTAATAACCACTTTTTAAATTTTAGAAATTTTAGCTCTCAAAATGGACTTCATTTTTGGATTAGGAGTATCGAATTTAGCCTAAGGTGAAATTTTGGTACTTTTCGGATAACTTTCATATTCTGATGAATAGTGAAAATTACTAAATTATAATTAAAAACAACTTTTTTAATCGAAATAATTAATAGTGGTAAATCATTAATTTGAGTGGTTTTAAAGTATATTTAGAATATATTTTTACAATTTAATACAATGTTGGTCATTGGTTGTAATTTCACATTTAAACCATACATAATCAAGTGTCAATCTTTTGATAGATATTGTTTCTTAAAAACACGCTATTTGTTTTAACAGCGGGATTTAATTATAAAAATAATTAATGCAACTTCTATGTTATGAATTTGGTAACATAGACTTCATTTTTGAATTCGGAATATGAAGTATAGCTTAGGATGAAATTTTGGCATTGTTCTGAAAAACATCAATTTTTGATGAATAGTGAAACTACTAAGTGGTAGTTAAAAAACTGAATTTTTCATAAAACTTAATTTTACCGCTTCTGTGAATGGAATTTCAAAAAACCGAGAGACACGGTTAATATCAAGGACTAAAATGTGGTTCAATGAGATGAAAATAATTTTTGGTGAATAGTAACTTTTTACTTTTATTTACCACGGTTAAAAGTAAATAGGGTAATTAAGGGTAAGAATGATATTAATATTACCCTAACACATGTCCTAATTCTATTGGACAAGTGTATCTCGACCAAAAACAACCTTAAGTGTAAAATATTATCATTTAGGCCCACTTGGATTAGATTAGGACATTTATTATTAATTTATTTAAAGAAGGGTTAAAATAGTTAAAATCAAAGTTTAATAAGTAAATCATTTTTAATATGGGGTTATACATAAGATAAATTCAATTGTAAATATTCATTAGAAAGTTAAAAAGATTTCCTACATGATTATATTTTATTTGTAATTTTTAGACATCAAATAATTTAATTTATTTATGACACAAAGATGATGCAGTAATTATCTTATTAATGAAATATTGACAAAATTGATAATATAAATACCAAAATAAATGTAATTTAAGACTTTTTATGAATTCCACTAATTTTCTAGGTTACTATGATATATTAATGTTGATGTAATCAACTTGGTTTGAACATATAATTCTGTTATGACTTTCACAAAAATCATATATCAAATAGTGTCAAAATTGACACAAAATAGTTTTTAAATCAAATATTATATTATTAATTGTTATTTTATTCCTAAAAATCTAAGGTTCGGCCAAATTACTTAGATAAGGATATATGTATTAATAATATACAATTTGGGGTTCGTTTGGCATGTTATAGTAAGTTTATTAACCATATAATGTAAGAAAAAAAAAGACACGGTAAAAGTTAAATTATTTAACTTAGAGTTAAATCTAATTGATAAGGTTAAAATAATAACCTAAACTTGTCTAAATCTTATTGGTTGATAGGATTTCGACCCATACACACTTTAGCTTCGAAATAAGACCCTTTGGAACCATTATAAACCTATTTTGACTTTAATATAAAATAATATTTTGAGATATTCCTAAGGTGCCCCTCTCCTCCCCTATAAAAGGACACCTCCTCCCCCTCCTCCTCACACCAATTTGAGCACTCAAGCTCGGCCAACCCCTGCCAAAATCCCTTCTCCACTTCCCTAGAAACATCCTAGAGGTTCTGGTCTTCCTCAAAGACCAATTCTAGTGCCCTAAGAGGAGGTCTCAAAGAGGCACTTCAAAGAAGAGGTAATTACCGTTACCAATCCTTTCATCTTTATTTCTTCTTCCACTTCTTCTTATTAGGTTGTTTCATTATGAAGTAATAACATCAGTATCACTCATATACTGATATGTTATTATAAGTATGAAACAACCCTATTTCACCATCTATCCATCCTACGGAAAAATAAATGACCGCGCGTGCGTACGTACGGAATACCGTCTCCACGCCGTGGTGTAATCTATTTTCCACCACCACCTTACATGGATGGGTATAATGGTGTAAAGAATAACTATACATAGTTATTACAACATCATATTGATTCTGATATATTGTATAATCCACTCCAATTCAATTCAATATTTATAGAAATGATATCATCGCTCGTGCGTACGTACGGACTACCGTCTCCACGACGCGATGAGATTCATTCTCCATGTTAACCATTTAAGAATGATTATAATGTATATATAAGAAATAATAATGAAATATATGACATTATAAAGCTACTGGATTTATGTATATATATACATATTTATGTCATCTACTTACTTCCATTTCAAGACTATAAGGAAAGAAAAACAGCGTTCATGCGTACGTACGGACTACCGTCTCCATGAACGGTGTTTTTCATTTTATTTATCTATCTATTATATATATATATATACTGAATATATATGATATATAAATCATATTTTATATTCTGGAAGTAAGTAAATCATGATATAATTAATAATGATGTCAAGAACAACAAGTCAAAACACCTACGATAAATGAAACGATTTTACCCAAAACGCTTCTTTAACATGGAATTTACAAAAGAACGGGTAATATAATGTCATAAGTGAACCATATATGATATAATAACATTGAATATGATTCTCTAATAAGTCAATGACATTATTTAAATCATTATACAGGAGGTTCGGACACATACGAAGCAAATTGGACCTAAGGTAAGGGAAATATCACAATCTCATTTTTATCCGAGATTGTTTATTCGTAAGTATTTACTGGGGTGTATTTTATCATCCACATCCATGTTTCGTCAATATGTAATATTATTTCCATCCACCTACAATTGTTTAAATCCATTTTTACCCTTCGGTGAGTTTTTAGTAAAGAATATGAAAGGAATCTTTTGTCGTTTTTCGTACGAGGTACTTTTTGACTTTTCCGACAAAAGTACGAAGAATGTTTTTAACTTATACGACACGAACGGATTTTTTACTATTTTATAAAGCCTTATTTTCATGAAGCTTCCTCTAAACTATTTCATGACTATTTTCAATAAAATATCTTTCTTTTAAAATTTCATGATGTTTTATGAAAAGAAATTGATTTTGAAGAAGAAAGGATATTTTCCTCAAGAATTCAATTCAAGTGTTTTATCAAAATTATTTTCCATCTAAGATAATAAAGGGTTCTGTTTCTATCCATATTTTTACATTGATTTGACTATGTTGTGATGGAATTATGTTTATGAATTCATTTATCTTATATGAATGGTTTTATGATGTCATGTTGTTTAAGAATCCCATTTTTATTACATAGGTTATGCGATGATGTATGATTTATGATTATGTGGCACACATAAGAAAGGATTCATTATAAGATGGGTGGGACCTATATCTCCCTCCAATGCTTTGGGTGAAGATTTTATATCTCATGAGATAGACATGGCTGGAACGGAAGGTTATTTCGGTTCAGTGATACAGGACTGAAACGAGAAGTGAACTCGGTTCAGAAAGGGACTTTGTCCACTAAGATAGTCTTGGCAATGAGTCATGACTAACAAGAAATGATTTTCCATGATTATGTATGAATGCCACAAAGTTTCAAGTTTTATGTTATGATTATGGGGATCTCATTTTCACTTCTATGATTTATCCCATGTTATGATATTATGAGCTCTTTTGCAGGTTAAGATTTCCAAAGGGTATGTTCTTATGTATATGATGTGATTGATATTTCTTTTGTTTACCCTTACTGAGCATTTGAGCTCACCCTTTTATGTTTTCTTTTCCCCAGGATATAAATAAAGGTTTTTAGGTAAAAAAAGGGAAGATCTTTATGGGAGATATTGAAGATCTTTCACCACGATTAGAAGATTACATTCCGAGTATCCAAAGACACTAAACTATTACGATCCTTATGTGTGTGTTTTTGTTATGTACTAAGTATTCCGCAAAAGTAATGTAATGTTCATGTACGTTAGGCTTCGGGTCTCTACATACATCATCTTCCACAATGATCTTAATCACCAACACCCTTCCTTGACAAAAAATATATTCAACATTTATACATATATTTTCAAAATAGTAAAAAATTATAGGGTGATCAAAGAATATCAGTAAGGATAAATGAGGGATATATCAACCACATATTTTTTTGAAAGTAATAGTGAGAAAAAATATTTGAGATGAGGAGCTTAACATTTTAAATTCATACCCAAAATTCATATAATCTTGATTTATGGAACAAATCTTGAAAATTCATATGATATGAGTAATAAATGATTAAAAAACTATCCATGGGAGAATAAAATTCTCATAAGATCATGTCATAATATTTTGGAATAAATAGATAAATAACAATAATCATTGAAATTTAATGTCATGGCTAGCCACCAATACATTAATTAGATGATAGGGTTTCGATAACCACAAGTTTATCTTCTTTAGGATTTTTTTAAACTATTATGTATCATACTTTTGGATTTTACATAATCTCCAATGTTATCATGGATCTCATAAAATATTATTATTTACCCAATGAATTGTTGGGATATAATTGATCCACCCATCACAACATCATAATCAATTTATGTATATACTATATGATCATGAAAAAATTATCCATACATAAGATCATAAAGCATGGAAAAAAAACATTTTTCCTCCACATATAATCATTATAATCATAAATCATAGAGAGAAATAATAAATATTTTAACTTTGGATCAAATAATCAGAAATTCAAGAGATTTATCATGAATTTTTTTATATTTGAAAATTCCTTCCAAAAATCATTGGAAAATTCCATGAGGTAAATACCGAATTAAATTCAAAATCCCTTATATAAAATATAATTCTTTCAAAAAAATTGGGAAAATCAACATTTTAAAAATTAATAAGTTATTTTAAATTAATATTCAATGAAAAGAGTACTCATGATGTTTAGAAAATTCCTTTAAGCAGTTTACATAAAAATAATGATATAGTACACATTTTCTGTAAAAAGTAAAAACTTCATCATTTAGAAGAATAATATATTATTAAATTTAATATTACCTATAAGATGTAATAATTGAGCAAAAAAATTCTAATAAAGAATTCGTTAATATTTAAAACATTATTGAAATAATTTTAATAAATACAGAAATGGAAACCAATGATTCCTGACCAAAGATAGAAATAATGTCTATTAACCTCAAAAACATTTTTTTGGCATCATCAGTTCTTTAAGTGATTAAAATGAAGTTAAAACATTTAGTCTCCTAAAATAACTAGATGAGACAAAAATATATAACATTTTTTAGGGAGATATAATATAATATGAACATCAAAAATTAAATCATATGTAATCCTGATAAAAATGATATTGAAATATAAAACCCATACATCAAGTGGGACTTGTTCATAATACCTCCAACCTCTTGTATAATATTAAATAATTTAGTATTAATCAATACTCAGACCATATTGATATATAAAATATGGTGAACGAAACCTTACATACATATTATTTACAAATATTTATTAATATAAACTTAAATTCAGGCTCTAGGGTCTAGTGTCATTGTATGATTACACACTTATATACAATATCTTGAATGATGAAATAATTTACTATATAAAATAACTAAATATTCCTCCTATCTCAATTAATCCCTCTTAAATATTTATAGGATAACTTAGTGGAAGAATATATGAAATTTTTTTATCTATCAATCACATAAATTTTATAAAGATTACATAGGATCATAAAATAAAATGAAAAACATGTTATCATAATGAGAATGAGCATAAAAATGGAATCATAGAATAAAGTCTTAAAACATAATTTCATGGAGAAAACATGATCATATCATAATATTATATAATCTTATTCATTTGGAAATAAGTTTTACAATTTGTAAAAAATTCATGATAATGTACAAGGTTCCGTTATATTTCTAAAAGTATATCACAAATCAATAAAACAAGGATTTTTATGAGATTAATGAATTAAAATTATTTTTACATTGATATTTAAAGAAAAATAATCCTTTTTTGGATTCCAATCATAAAATAATGTTTGATATTGTTCAAATATGTATAAATAAAAAATAATCCACTTCGGTGATGTTTTTTTTCAAAATAGTTAGTGGTTCATTTCTATAAAATATTTCATCATTATATTATAAAAGATGAACTAGTTCTAGTGTTTTCTGTATATTAGAATTTGAAAATTTCAATGAAGTTCAATATTTAAAAATATATTATATGGGGATTATTGATGTATAATATCAATTAAAAAATCCCCTTAAATTATATTTCCTTAAAAGTTAGTTTTCTTACTTAACTTTAGACACATATAATATATCTACCCATACATTTTCATGCATAAATATTACATCATTTAAGTGTATTATTACAAAAATTTCACAATAACACATATATTATTTCAACAGAGGACTATTGTGTTTAGAAGAATGGATACATAAACAAGTGTCACAAAAAAATGTACATCATTTCCAGTTATATTCATCAATATTATAAACATTCATACATATATCAGACATAAAAAATTTATAATTAACTTAGGGGAAGGGAAATATATTAATGTTTTTTATATGAATCTCTGTTTTTGAAAACAAAATCTATATACTTTAATTATCATAAGTGTCTATGAGATATCATTAAGGGTACGATAATGTGATCATCTATTATAGTAGTCATAACCATCTGTTAAAGAACATAAATCTTAAAAAATGGAGCTTGGTTTTCCCAATCAATTAAAATAATACATATGTGTGATAAATCATTAATAATAATTCATAAATATTGAAAACATATAATAAGAAAAATATATAATATTGAATCATAAAAAAATCACAGAATATCATTTCCATCACCAATGGTCTCTACTAGGACTATCATAGTGGATTATTCTTACTCACTATTCCATTTTTCTTTAGTAGAGGTTCACTACTAAGACTGTATTATTAGGCAATTCACCTAACTAAAAATGGTTTAGTACTAATTAAAATTCTTAATATTACAGGATGATTCAACGAATAAATGTCAAATCACATATAGGGTAATTAGTAAATCAATGATCACTCTTTCTTTTATATGATAGTTTTTTAATATTATAATGAATCCCTTTTAAACATTTAAATATTTTCTAGTTGAAATCCTATGAAATATAAATATAAACCCTAACTTTCATATGAAAACAAAGATAATATTGATTATTTCTTCATATTTACATGGTTATTTAAAAATATGTACTTCTTTCTAAGTGGGTTATTTAACCCAATATTTATTCTTTACAATATTTTTAGGATTTAAAATGAAAAAGAAACAGAAAATTTTATACTCTATTAATTAGTCCACTGATTATACATGTTATAAACCCAAAAATCATATATTCTTCCATATTTGGTCATGAACCAAATTTTACAAAGTATAACGTTTTTCTTTACTGCAATTTATACCCCCAATGAATGATATTTTTTTTTAAACAATTATACCCCCAATTAAAATATTTTTCCTTATTTACGTTACATTGTTGAATTATCCTCCCATCGAACATAATATTATTTATCACTATTATCTATATACTGTCATCAAGAAATCAAAAAACTATACAAAGTGACAAATGGAATAAAAAATTATTCCTGACCATTAGAAGTCATTGATATTGTAAACCTGAACATTTCAGAACTATTTTCCACAAAAATGCATTGTAACTTTTAACTGAAAACTCCATCCAGTTTTCCTTCCATTTGATTACTTCAACTAATGATTGATAATATATTGTGATTTTTTTAGTGATCTCAATTCACCATATTCATCTCATGACTATATTTGATGTGTCTTATTTTGATGATTCATGTTCAGTCAAGTCTGGCTCATGTTTCATCAGCTAAGAAGGAACTCATTCAGTTGTACAAAATATTCTAATTCTTTATTAGATGGACCTCCATCAAAATAATCCAACTCAATAATGTAGTAAATTTACTATATTATCTTGGTATTAAATCATCAGAACATAATACACTTCTATTGTGAATAGTTTTAAACTATTTTCCCATATATTTTGACCCATTTTATACGTGATATTCCTAGATTATTGGGCAAGAAACGAAAATTAATTACCTAGTCACATGAATTTTACAATATTTCTTCACAATTATTCTAGAATATTCTTGAGGATTCTCATTGTTTATTTAATGATCTCTCATTAGTTAATCTTACTTATCATCAATTTTGTGGATATTCTGATGTTTGAAAAAACATTGTTGAAAAATAGATGTGTAATACTTAGCTCAATATCACTACTGTTATGGATATATCATAGTTTATGTAGAGAAGATTATAACTTCTATTTATGTATATATGCCAAATAATTTTTATTAAAAGGAATTCATTTTTCGATGATAATCCTTGATAATTATTATGTCTGATGGACCTATGTTTTGTTTTCCTACATCATGAAAACACTTTTGGATGTAATCAGCATATCTTTATATAATTATATCTCATTGATCCATCTGCTGGATCATTACATAAAAATTAGATCCCATGAATGGATAATATTTTTTTCTGGCCAATCTTCCTTATAATATCAAAAATAAATATCTTCATAGGCTCATCTTTCAGATTAAATCATGAACTATAGTTGAATGTCATCTGTTCGATTAAACTAAACCTCATCTCAAACATAGTATTTCATTTTCTCCATATAGTATGATCATACATCTCCATCTGATAGGATCAAATATATTTTTTCATATTGTCTTTCAATTGTATGTATGATGTAACCCCAACAATTTCAACATCATAGAAATATCTATTCAGTTCCCTAATCAAATTTACTTCACATGATAAAATTGATAACCAATACTCTAAACCATTTCAAATGGATTTTAATTTTAATTCAACCATTATATTTATGTTTGAATATATTTAAATCATTGCGTAGTACACGGGATACCTTTACTTTGTTAAAAATACACAAGTCACCTTTATGTTGATATCATTATTCTCACCACATTAATGTAACTCAAATTTTTTAGGTGTCCTTCCACTTGGAAATTTTCTACAATTGATATTATTTTATCTAATAATAACTATATTATGTAAGTTTGTAAATATTATTTCATTTGGTTACATTATGAATGTTTTTTTGATAGAATTGTACATCAATAATATCTGGAATATGATGAATCTCTATGCAACAATATATATTTATTGATATGAATTTGATATCATTGAATCATTAAAATTAGTCTTGTAACATAAATTTAAATCTTTGTACATATTCATGAATATTGATAAAAATCAACATGATTGAAAATTTTAATAATATCATTCAATCATTTGTTAGTTAGGTTTTATTTTTAGCACTCCTTAGAGAAATTTTTACACCATATAAAGAAAATTCATTGACATTTATAAGATGGTTACCTTATAGAAAATAAAAACATCTTATATTAACATTCTCTATAAAAACATATTTAAAAATTAGAATAAAATGAAACCAAATAATCTTTGGTACAATAATGATTCCCTTTGTTCATATTGACAATATCCATATAAAACAAAAAACATATTTAAAGTCATTATGAATACTCAATTATTTGTACCCATCTGATTTTTTTATTTCTTTATCACATAATGATATTTATATCCATCATTGAAATTTAAATGTCTAACATCCTGACCTTGGTTCCACATGTCAGTTCCCTGAGCTAGTCCATCACATAACCTCTATTGTGCCTCCCCATATGCTAGATGATGTTGAATTGCAGTGAGGGATTAATGATACATTCATGGAGAAAATATACCCTCTTTCATCAGAGTAACATACCAGTGGAAATAATATTGATTAGTGGAAGAAATATATAATAATAAATTACACCAATATCCCATGGTAAACATGGTAGGAAATACAATATAAAAAACATAAATATTTCATGCTAATGTAGGTGCCATGTGTATAAAATGAAAACTAAAGATAAAGACACTGATGAAATCAATTCAGGTCCTTAACCATGTTTAGTTCCCTAATCCAAGATCCAATAAAACATTATCCATATAACACAAGTCCATGACCCTTAACCTATCCTGAAACAAAAACTACAATTCATATACTGATCAGGATGCCCAAATAGGGTGTGGCTATGACTCAGTATGCCACCACTGATGGTGTCTAAAAAATTTCCAATCATTAATAGTGTATGTAGTTGGGTAATGAAATAATTAAAATTCCTAATTAAACAGTAATAAAATTACCAATTAATCATTAATTTTGAACAAAAATGTTGGGTTTTATTAGATAATGGTTCTTCCATACTAGCTTCAGCCTGTGTCAATGTCTGAAAAATCCTGGAGGGATATCATGTGTCTGAATTTTCATATTACCATTTATATTCTCAAAAATTAATGCCACTTTACCAATCATTAATTATCACAATTTAATGACCATATTATCAATAATTATTTCACAAATGAATGACCATGTTACCATTCGTTATTTCAGAAATTAATGATCATGTTACAATTAATATGTTCTAAAAATTGAATGACCATGTTACCATTATTTATATCAGCTATGATTGAATGGGTAACCAATCATATATTTTAAAAATTTATTTATCATCTCACCATTTCTTATTTCATAATGGAAGGAACTTTTTTATATTAATTTTTTTACACATTGGATTTACCCTAATACCATTTATTATTTTAAAAATGAATGACCATGTTCCATTCATTGATTTGATAATCAAATATATCAAAATAACACAATATTTCATGTCTCAAACACCCATTAATTAATTATAAAATTAATTAATCCTTTCAAAATATCAATATACAATAATGAATTAATCGATTTATTCTTTAGGCACAAAATTTCAATATCATTAAAATAAACCACCAATGAATTATCAATTTCATAACATCAATATTACAAATTTAACATTTTACTGTAAATTATAAGAAAATACCACAATTTAATAATCTATTAATTAATTATGTCAAAAAATTTATTAATTACACTATAAAATTCAATTGATATTCTTTTTTTGTAATTAAAAAATATTCATGTTGGAAATAAAAATCACAAAAATGGGATTCTAATATTAGACCAACTATGCTTCACTGAATATTCCAAAACGTTTCTAATAGAGAATACCCTTGAGGAAATATTTGTATGGTTTCCACGAGGTTCCTAGATCATGATTGATCATAAACCAAACCAACAATGAAATTCTCCAAGGAACATAACTGAAATGGGTTGAAGAAGATGGAACGAAAGGAAGAAATCCAACCACGAAGATTGGTTAGAGATTAATCAGATAAAAGGGATGTAATACATTCATTTTGGATCACAAAAATCATCTGTAGGGTTACCATAGTTATAGAGGAGACAATCTACAATTGGTTACTTATATAATTTAGCCAAATAATATCTTTAAAAATAATGGTCATACCTTTACATGTTGTGTATTTCAGTTACATGTTGTTTAAACATTTTTCATTGTTTTCCACGAAGTATTACTCACCTAATATTTATCTTTTTAAAACCCATGAAAAATTATAAGATGTGTGATCCCATTACATGATGTGTTAATGTTATGCAATATTTTTTCATTCCATTTCCCCTTTCATTCCTCTAAAAACAAATTGAACCAATTTTTTAAAGTTAACACATTTATTAGTGGACTCTATTAATTTAAACAAGCATACATCCCCAAAAATTATTCTATTTTCTCCAAAACTGGATGCCTATAGCTACAAAATACTGGGCCACTATGGTTCAAACATAGAAAAACCTAGAGGTAAATTTTCCTAAAAATGGGATCTTAAAATCTCCCCCACCCTATAACATCTCTCCCTCAAGTTTCACTTCAAAAAATATCTAATACATCAATTCAACGATATTTGGAAATTGATCCTATATGTAATCTTCCCTATTTCCATGTTTTCTCCTATATATACTCATGTTTCCATAATACATGAACTATAAACATGGACTTTACCCCCAATAATTTCCCACTATGATTCAATACTCGTTTTACATTCCCCTCAAAGGATGCATTTATCACATGATCATCAACCTACACCTTAATCACATGAGAAGGGTCAGGATGACACAGTATTATTTGTGATTCCTGGAAAAAAATATTGAATAGAAATATATTTAATTAGAAGAGATAAATGGTATTATACCATCTCAATTCTCTCCACTACCACAAATAATCCATCAAACATATGTATCAACTTACACAACCTCTATAACCTACGGAGACCCTACCCAGGTGTAACTCTACGAATTGAATAATCAATTGTGGTAAACTCTTGGGGACATTTATGTATTTCAGCATATGCCTTCTGCCTACTTAGATCAATTTTCATAAATTTACAATTTATTTTATCCTCTTCTAACATATTCCGCACGAGACTAGATCCCAACAACTTTGACTATCCATCTTCCATGAATCATTACGGTGATATCCATGTAATTCCATAAAGATTCTCATATGGTTCTATATATATCTTTAATGGATAACTATTATTATAGAAAAACTATAATAAATACATGTGCTTCTCCCATGTTCGTTCAAACTCAACCACACACACCCATATAATATCCTCAAACACCTTAATATTGTGTTGTAACAGTCTAACTATACGTGGGTGGAAAGATGAACTCAGTAAAAGATGTGTACAAATTCATTTCTGCATGCCTCTTCAAAAGCATGATATGATGTGTGATTCTCTATATGAAATAATATTCTATTGTTACCTATATAGATGAACTATATCTCCAACGTATATTTCTCCCATGTACTCCTCTAAGAAAGTATCCAATATTGGGAAGAAATAGGCTACTTTATTCAATCAATCCATAACAACCCCGATAGAATCATTTTTCCATGGAATCTTTAGGATACCCCCTAAAAATTCATTTTCACATCACATCAGTCACCAAGTAATTTGTATAGTATCATGTAATGAAACATGCAATATTACCTCTCATGCCTAGATAACAAAAATTTCATTATTTATCATGGTAATGTTTTTCACAAATGGATTACAAACCATTTGAAGTCAATAAATTCGCACAAGAGAAACTCTCACAATCTCATTAACACAACAACTTGATTCCTAATTTAGATGACCTCATCCTCATATGTGATCTAATATAAAGTTGAATCCCGAATTTCATGGTTATCCATCAATGTTATACATTCTAAATACTCATACTGTTTATGTCAAATCCATCTCAAAAGTGTAAATTCCACTGAAAATGACATTATATTGAAATACTCATGGTTCTCATGAACCACCACATGCATCTCATCTAGTAAATCCATTATCCTCCGCTCATCATAAGACAATTGAACTTTTTGATTTGGAGTCTTCTTGCAAAAGAACAAGACACACTATTTCCTTTCACATGAATATATACCATCTAAAAATCATAAGACAACATATATTCAACCAATATCTACTACTAATGATTTAAATCTCATTATGAAAATTTGTTACTTAATATCTCTTAGTCTGTATACAAAATACAAATTTATCCCAATAAATAATGTTTCTAGTAATTTAAAGACTAAACCACTGCTTCTAGTTTGAGGTCATGTGTTGGGTAGTTCTATTCATGTGGCCTTATATTCTAATACCCATAAGCAAAAAATATATCTCTCTTCATTAGTAGAGCTTCGAGTCCAATTGTAGAAGAATACCAATACATTGTGTACCCCAATCCTGGCTTATGGAAGATTAAATCAGTTCCAATGATAAAAATTTCATCAAATCTTGGGAGGATATTTCACATTCATGTTACCTAAAAAAATTTATCTCGTCCTTATTAAAGGCATAAAGTGGAACTTCAAAATAGAAAATACTCTGCATGAATCTTTTTTATTATATAGCTAACCCAGAAAGCTAACGATATCAAAAAAAATTCTAGGATGCTACAAAAAAACACTTCCAATGCATTATTTGGATCTACAAACACAATACCACGAAGATGATGTGTCCCAATAAGTGTACCTGACCAAAAAAAACTAACACTTAAGTAGAATGGAATATAGATGATTTTCTCTGAGTGTACTCATGAAAATATCATGTTGTTGGACATGATCATCATGAGTTATTGAGTACTTGTGATGACCCAGACCCCCCTTTGTCCCTTCCTTTGCCAAAAAAAAAATCCGGTTTCCTTGCGGGGTACCGATCGGTGAGACCGATCGGTGAGACTGATCGGTGAGACCGGCCGACGTCGGCCGGCCTTGCCAAGTTGTTCCAGAAACGTTCCTTTTTCACAAATAGGGTTTTAAACCCTATTCTGCCTTGTTAAAAATGTCTTGGGAATCCGAAACGCTCACAAAGGTTTTAATTAAATGCTTCATTAATTCATGGGTCGGTTAAAACCACCCAGTGCCATTAATGATGAGTCAAGCCACGTGGTCAACCCACGACTCCTTCGTCTTCCGTGGTTTTGTGTTTCATCTCAACCGTCCCCAGCTCTTATAATTAAGGGTTAGGCCGTGGTTTCCCCCCCTTCTTCGATCGTGGCTCTTCTGGTGCATCGGGACCGCCGCATCGTTATCCGTAAAGTTCCGCGCCCCTGGCCTAAACGTCGATCATCTATCAACAAGTAGGGAATTTCTCTCGTCTCTCACTTTTGTGTATCATGCGGGGTGGGCGCTACCTTGTTCCTATGGAATTGGTTGAACCAAACCCTAATGAAGATAATAAACGAAGTTCTAAAGGAAGAAGGGGAAGGGGTTGTGATCATTGTTATGCTTTATCTTGTGATCATCCCTTTTGTTGTACTGGTTTATGTTTCCTGAAAAGTGAGGCCGTTGGTGGTTGTGTGTGTGCACTTGAATCCACTCATGATGTTTTAAATGGGTTGCTGAAATTGTGAACTCCTGCTGTGAAATCGGTTAACCACGTATATCCGGCTAAATAATTGAAAGCAACAGGACCGGCCCTTCTGTGATAACTCCCGGTTAGAACAGACGGATTTTGAAATCATGGAGTGTGTTAAATCGTTTAAATCTGAAAATCCCTGACTTGTGTTGGTAGTGGTTAGTGGTTGTTTTCCCTTCGGGCCGTTTGCTGGAAATGTGGGAGGGGATGGGATCCCCTGTTCTTTTTATACTCTCGGTGGCTGTGTGAATTTGGGGGATGGGATCCCCTGTTCTTTTTATACTCTCGGTGGCTGTGTGAATTTGGGGGATGGGATCTCCTGTTGGCATGGTATCAGTGGTTGTGAGTTTTTATCACGAATTGGGGAGAGATCCTCTGTTGGCAGAACTGGGTGTGAGTGTTTTGGTTGATCTATGCTTTGACGTTTTCCTTGGTTATGCTTATGGTAGTTGCCCAGTAGTGCTTAAAATTAATTGAACATTTTGACTGAACATGAAACAAGAATGGGACAAATGGTTTTGTGGGCAAGGGTCATGAATCGTGACTCGGACGCTGTGGTATTGTGTTCTGTAGGTTGGCTAGGAAAACCTATGTTTTGGGTGAGTGTTTGTTACCTATATCTATACTTGTAGCTTTGTGTTTCTTATTCGCGCCCCACCCAAGTTGAGCACTTAGTGCCGAACACCCCCATTTATGGGGGGAGGGTGTTTTTCCCAACACTATACTTAGTGGCTGGTTATTAGCTCCTTTTATGCTCCCTTTCCCGGATAGCCCAAGTACCTTCGGGCAGGCTGTGATGGCCTGAAGTCCATTATTAGCCCAAGAACCATCGGGCAGGGTGTTGTGGTGGTTGGCCAGGTGTGTGCGGCAGGTGGTTTCCCAAGTGTCTTCGGGATGAGGCCCAGGTGTTTTCGGGCCTGGCAGTGGATCCTTTAGCCCAGGTGTCTTCGGGCGTAGCGGTGGTTGTTCTGGCCTAGGTGTTTGCAGGCATGGTTACTTGTGACAGTTGAGGCCCAGGTGTGTGCGAGCGGGATTTGGCAGTGGGACTGCGTGTGGTTGTGGCCCAGGTGTGTGCGGGCGGGATTTGGCAGTGGGACTGCGTGTGGTGGAGGCCCAGGTGTGTGCGGGCGGGTGTGGCAGTGGGACTGCGGTGAGAATGGCGGGATTGGTCCGATGCGTAGGATGTCTTAATAACCAGTGGGGAAGTGGCGCGGGGTACCCAAACATCGATGTGCTCTTATTATATATATTACTTGACTTGCGTTATTTGGGGAGTGAGCCTTGGTGAGGCCTGGGATGGATAGTTTTCCTTGTTAGTTGTTTGGTTCACTCTTTTCTCACGGGACTTTAGTACGTTCCCCCACTTGTGCACGAGAGTCTTGGTTTTCCTTACTGAGTGTACTTGTATGCTCACCCTACGTTTACTTTCAGGTTTCCAGGAGGACTACCAGGGCTGCGCGGGACCCTATTAGTCGGACAGTTGGAGTTGTTGCTGTTGTCGTACCTTTGTTTTCTTTTGGTATTGTACTTGAGAGCTTTCTTTTTCTTTTGTACTTGTACCTTGTTGTAAACTGTTTAAACAAGCATGGGGACTTTATTTGGGTTCATTTATATAAACTTGTTTCTTTTCCTTTTTGGGAGGTCGACTTGTCCTTTTTCCCGATCCTAAATAATAAAAAGGGTAATGCCTTCCATTTGCGAAAATTTTCTATACCCTTGGTGCTAGTCGCCACCCCGGGACCTATTGAAGGCGGGTTTCGGGGGTCATTATCTCTCCTTCAACTTAAAGAAGGAAGGGCCTGGCAATCCGCTGACTCTTCCCTCCTTTTGGTGAAGGCGGGTCGTGACAGAATGGTATCAAAGGCTAAGGTTGAGAGATAGGACGGAGTCTAGAGTTAGGCACAGTAAGGATTGCATGGGATGGTAAGGCAACATCGTTCGGTGACCTTGGTGCGTGAATTAGTCCAGGAAGGACTGGCTAGGACACGGGATTTTAGGGCCCCCCGTGATCCGATGCAAGGACTCTGGACCTACCGAACGACCATGTGAGGCCACACTGATTGCAGGGTAGAGACCCTAGGAAAGGTACATGCATCATAAATGACTTGTGTTTTTCTGTTTCTGGGATGTCTTGGGAAATTGATAATAAATTAAATCTTAATAAGTTTTGAGAACGGTTTTCTTTGCACTACTGGGCTTAGGCATTCCTTGTTTACCTTGCAGTTATGGCACCTGGAAGGCGACCACGTGTGGTACAGGCGATCGAGACTCCTGAGACTACTTTGGCCAATCGGCAGAGAGCTGATCAGGAGGAAGAGGACGACCAGTGGCAGAAGACTCTTCGAGCCTTTCAGCGACAGGCCCTCGAGAAATAGGAGGGCAGCACCTCCGACATGAAGACGGAAGGCTGGCTGGAGGAGCTAGTCATAGCCTTCGGCCTGATTCGGGCCCCGACGGAGTACTGGGTTCCTCTGGCTGTTAGCCAGTTGCGAGGAGCGGCACGTCAGTGGTGGATGCTTCACCTGGGGAGTAGGAAGGAGTCTGAGGTTGCTTGGACGGACTTCGAGAGGGAGTTCCGGGCGGAGTTCCTCTCCTCGACAATGAAGGCGAAGAAGAGGCAGGAGCTACTCTCCCTCCAGCAGGGGAGAATGTCCGTGAGGGAACATGGAATCAAGTTCAAGGACCTCCTGCGTTTTGCTCCGGACCTCTTTCCCGATGAGGAGTCTCGGGCAAGACGTTTGGAGGAGGTGCTCCGACCCTCCCTCCAGTATGCTGTTACCCCCTTTACCCTTCCGACATACTTAGAGGTTCAGAAGAAGGCCGAAGTGGTGGAAAGGATGCACGCTCTAGGCGTACTGTCACGAGAAGGGATCCAGCTAGGACCATAGAAGGGGAAGGCCGTCAGCACCAGGCCTCCGGCATCGGGACCCTCCAGGTTCCGACCCGCAGGGAGCAGGCCGCAGCAGTTTCAGTTTCGATCCCCT
Source organism: Viscum album (assembly GCA_963277665.1). NCBI lineage: Eukaryota > Viridiplantae > Streptophyta > Magnoliopsida > Santalales > Viscaceae > Viscum > Viscum album. The sequence goes on along the minus strand of OY728142.1, from coordinate 1,375,437,517 downwards.
GGCCCACGTTCTTTTCCATCAGGCTCGGGACCACGGTGCTTCATCTGCGGGAGCCCTGGACATCTTCGGAGTCAGTGCCCAGATCGGGTGCAGTACAGCAGTGGCAGTCATCCCCAGCGTCCGCCGCAGCAGCAGTTCCCAGCCAGACCCTTCCAGCAGCAGCAGCAGGGCAAGCGAACTCCCGCTCCTCCGCAGACAGACATAGGAGGGGGAGGCCGACCTCAGGGCGCTCCCCAGGGACCTCGACCAGGGCGTGGTCGGGGAGGTGGCCGACAGCCGAGGGGCAGGGGGGCTGGGCGTGGACAGTTACACGCCGCAGAAGCAACAGTTCCAGTAGGGCCAGAGGTTGTTCGAGGTACGATCAGTGTATTTAGCACTCTTGCTTATGCTTTGTTCGATACCGGAGCTTCGCACTCCTTTGTTGCACCCAGTCTAGCCCGCGCCTTGGGTCTAGATGCCGAGAGACTTCCAGTGCCCCTGGTGTTGAGCACACCAGTTGGAGGTCAGACCGACTTGCTGTTCGTTTTTCGGGGATGTAGACTGATGTTGGGGCCACATCAGTCGGTTAAGGATCTCCTTCTGCTACAGATTAGGCCGTACGATGTCATCCTAGGCATCGACTGGCTATTTTCTGTGTGCGCCGTCATCGACTGTTCCCAAGGGAGGGTGGTGTTCTCCGGTTTGGACGGCCAGCGTGTTACTTTCACCGGTGAGCGGAGCTGTCCGAAGGAAAATAGGAGGGAGGAACCTCTCCTCTCCTTATTGACTGAACTGACGATAGAATCAACAGATGAGGAAATGGTGGAAGTACCAGAGATCGTTCGTGAATTTATGGACGTCTTTTCTTGAGGAGGTGACGACTCTACCCCCTCGACGTGACATCGAGTTCGGGATAGACCTGCAGCCCGGCTCTCGACCAATCTCGATGGCTCCTTACCGGATGGCACCTTCGGAGCTACGGGAGTTGCGGATACAGATTGACGATCTGATGAAGAGGGGTTATGTTCGTCCAAGTGCATCACCATGGGGTGCCCCAGTCTTGTTCGCAAAGAAGGCAGATGGTGGCCTCAGGTTGTGCATCGATTACAGGAGGCTGAATCAGGTAACGATCAAGAACCGCTACCCTCTTCCGAGGATAGATGATCTTTTCGACCAGCTGAATGGGGCATGATGGTTCTCAAAGATCGACCTGTGATCCGGGTACCACCAGCTGAGGGTGAAGGATAGAGACATCCCGAAGACGGCGTTCAGGTGCAGGTATTGGCACTTCGAGTTCGTGGTCATGCCCTTTGGTGTTACGAACGCCCCGGCCGTGTTCATGGGGCTTATGAACTCCATCTTTCGGGAGTACCTGGATCGGTTTGTGGTGGTGTTCGTCGACGATATCCTGATCTATTCAAAGTCAGAAGAGGACCATGCAGAGCACCTGAGGACGGTTTTAGAGGTCCTCCGACAGCACCAGCTCTATGGGAAGTTGTCAAAGTGCAAGTTCTGGGCACGAGAAGTGCACTTCCTCGGACATGTAGTGTCTGAGCAGGGAGTAGCAGTCGACCCATCAAAGGTTGAGGCAATTGTTTCTTGGGCAGCACCCAAGAATGTGGCGGAAGTTCGGAGTTTCCTCGGACTGGCGGGCTACTACCGGAGATTCGTACCCAACTTCTCCCGGGTAGCAGCCCCTTTGACGGTTTTGACCAAGAAGGACCAGGTTTTCATGTGGAGCGAGCAGTGTGAGTCGTCCTTCAACTACCTTAAAGAAAAACTGGTTAGTGCCCCAGTGTTGAGATTGCCAGAAGAAGGGATGGCCTATGAGGTATTCTGTGATGCTTCGGGACAGGGCCTGGGGTGCGTATTGATGCAGCGACAAGGGGTGATCTCTTACGGGTCCAGGCAGCTACGCCCCCATGAGCGGAACTATGCCACCCATGACCTGGAGCTTGCAGCGGTAGTGTTCGCATTAAAGCTGTGGCGACATTACCTCTTTGGGGAGCGCTTTGTGGTCTTCACCGATCACAAAAGCTTGCGCTATATCTTCTCCCAGCGTGACTTGAACTTGCGACAGCAGAGGTGGGTCGAGTTTCTCCAGGACTACGACTTTGAGATCTCATACACTGAAGGTAAGGGAAAAGTTGTGGCTGATTCCCTGAGCAGGAAGCTGCATCGGGAGGTGGTTCGGGAATCTGCTAATGCTTGGAAGGCGATGGGGGAGTTGGCTGCCTTACACTTGGATGCAAGGGTGGAAGGTACTAGAGGCTGTTTGTTTCAGATGACGGTACAGTCCTCTTTGTTGCAGCAAGTGGAAGAGTCTCAGTGGGGAGATCATGAGGTGGAAGTGTTGCGGGATCGTATCGATCAGGGGAACGCCCCGGAAGGATGGTCGGAGGATAGCCGACGTCGGATGCTCTTTCATCAGAGGTTTTTGTTCCAGAGGTGATGCGTGATGAAGTCCTTCGTGAGTTCCATAGCTCAGCCTTGGCAGTACATCCGGGTGTTTTGAAAATGTACCAAGGCCTGAGGGGACAGTTTTGGTGGCCCGGGGTGAAACGGGCAGTGGCAGAGTTCGTGGCTAAATGCCTGGTGTGTCAGCAGGCGAAGGCTGAACACCGTGTTCCTGGTGGTCTGTTGCATCCTCTAGATGTCCCCGAGTGGAAGTGGGACGACGTCTCGATGGACTTCGTCACGGGACTACCCAGAGCTCAGGGCGGGCATGATGCTATCTGGGTAGTGGTGGATCGATTGACAAAATCTGCTCACTTCTTGGCTATCAAGGAGTCAGGACCCATGAGTACCTTAGCACAGAGGTACGTGGATGAGGTGATGCGTTTGCATGGAGTTCCGAAAACGATCGTCTCAGATCGGGACACTCGATTCACCTCACGAGTCTGGAAGGGGTTACAACATGATTTTGGCACCCAACTACGCCTTAGCACTGCTTTTCACCCTCAGACTGATGGGCAGACAGAGCAGACTATCCAGACCTTGGAGGACATGCTGCGAGCATGTGTTCTGGATTTCGGAGGATCATGGGTACGACACTTGCCTTTAGTAGAGTTTGCCTACAACAACAGTTTTCACTCTACTATTGGCATGACTCCTTTTGAGGCTTTGTATGGAAGACCATGTCGTTCACCCTTATGCTGGGCAGAGGTTGGTGAGACTGGTACACTTGGACCAGAAGTAGTGCAGAGCACCACGGAGAAAGTCCAGCTAGTGCGGGAGAGGATGAAAGCAGCTCAAGATCGGCAGAAATCTTATGCTGATCGTCGGAGGAGGCCCCTGAAGTTCGAGGTGGGAGATCATGTGTTTTTGAAGGTTTCCCCTCGATGGGGGCAGCAGAGGTTCGGAAAGGGGAGTAAGCTCTCCCCTAGGTTCATCGGACCTTTCGAGGTGCTGAGGCGAGTTGGCGAGGTAGCAGATCAGCTGGCCCTACCACCTCAGTTGGAGAGGGTCCATGACGTCTTCCATGTCTCCCAGCTTCGTCAGTACTTACATGATGACTCTCATGTCATCAACTGGGGAGAGCTAGATGTGGGAGGAGACGCGACCTTCGAGGAACGGCCAGTCAGAATCGAGGATCGCAAGGAGAAAGTGCTCCGTGGATGAACCGTCGGCCTGGTTCGTGTGTTGTGGAGACATGGCGGCCTCGAAGAGAGCACGTGGGAGAGGGAAGCACAGATGCGTGCCCAATACCCCGAGTTGTTCTGATCTTTGAACCTTTGGTGCCTGTTGTGACAGAATGTTTTACCTTTTTTTTCTATGAAATGTGCTAGTTCCTTTCCTCTGTTATGTGTGGAAAGCCCCGGCTAAAGGGAAGGGAAAACCCGACCCCTAATCAGGACGCATTAAGGTGGATGCGATTAAACCCGTGCGGGCGAGTCAGTGCCGCCCAAAGCGGATAATATCTTGACATGGGGGAGGGGAACTCCCCAAATCCACATGACCGGGCGGTTTTGCGTGGTATGTTGCTTGGTTCATGACAGGGAGTGTTTTCAATTAGCGGGGGTCCACTCCTAAGAGGTATCTTCGAAGATGGTTGTTCGGATCCTCTCTTTCCTTCTGGTTTGTTTTGATTCTCGGGGACGAGAATCGTTTAAGAGGTATCTGATGTGATGACCCAGACCCCCCTTGGTCCCTTCCTTTGCCAAAAAAAAATCCGGTTTCCTTGCGGGGTACCGATCGGGGAGACCGGCCGACGTCGGCCGGCCTTGCCAAGTTGTTCCAGAAACGTTCCTTTTTCGCAAATAGGGTTTTAAACCCTATTCTGCCTTGTTAAAAATGTCTTGGGAATCCGAAACGCGCACAAAGGTTTTAATTAAATGCTTCATTAATTCATGGGTCGGTTAAAACCACCCAGTGCCATTAATGATGAGTCAAGCCACGTGGTCAACCCACGACTCCTTCGTCTTCCGTGGTTTTGTGTTTCATCTCAACCGTCCCCAGCTCTTATAATTAATGGTTAGGCCGTGGTTTCCCCCCCTTCTTCGATCGTGGCTCTTCTGGTGCATCGGGACCGCCACATCGTTATCCGTAAAGTTCCGCGCCCCCGGCCTAAACGTCGATCATCTATCAATAAGTAGGGAATTTCTCTCGTCTCTCACTTTTGTGTATCATGCGGGGTGGGCGCTACCTTGTTCCTATGGAATTGGTTGAACCAAACCCTAATGAAGATAATAAACGATGTTCTAAAGGAAGAAGGGGAAGGGGTTGTGATCGTTGTTATGCTTTATCTTGTGATCATCCCTTTTGTTGTACTGGTTTATGTTTCATGAAAAGTGAGGCCGTTGGTGGTCGTGTGTGTGCACTTGAATCCCCTCATGATGTTTTAAATGGGTTGCTGAAATTGTGAACTCCTGCTGTGAAATCGGTTAACCACGTATATCCGGCTAAATAATTGAAAGCACCAGGACCGGCCCTTCTGTGATAACTCCCGGTTAGAACACACGGATTTTGAAATCATGGAGTTTGTTAAATCGTTTAAATCTGAAAATCCCTGACTTGTGTTGTTAGTGGTTAGTGGTTGTTTTCCCTTCGGGCCGTTTGCTGGAAATGTGGGAGGGGATGGGATCCCCTGTTCTTTTTATACACTCAGTGGCTGTGTGAATTTGGGGGATGGGATCCCCTGTTCTTTTTATACTCTCGGTGGCTGTGTGAATTTAGGGGATGGGATCTCCTGTTGGCATGGTATCAGTGGTTGTGAGTTTTTATCACGAATTGGGGAGAGATCCTCTGTTGGCAGAACCGGGTGTGAGTGTTTTGGTTGATCTATGCTTTGACGTTTTCCTTGGTTATGCTTATGGTAGTTGCCCAGTAGTGCTTAAAATTAATTGAACATTTTGACTGAACGTGAAACAAGAATGGGACAAATGGTTTTGTGTGCAAGGGTCGTGAATCGTGACTCGGACGCTGTGGTATTGTGTTCTGAAGGTTGGCTAGGAAAACCTAAGTTTTGGGTGAGTGTTTGTTACCTATATCTATACTTGTAGCTTTGTGTTTCTTATTCGCGCCCCACCCAAGTTGAGCACTTAGTGCCGAACACCCCCATTTATGGGGGGAGGGTGTTTTTCCCAACACTAAACTTAGTGGCTGGTTATTAGCTCCTTTTCTGCTCCCTTTCCCGGATAGCCCAAGTACCTTCGGGCAGGCTGTGATGGCCTGAAGTCCATTATTAGCCCAAGAACCATCGGGCAGGGTGTTGTGGTGGTTGGCCAGGTGTGTGCGGCAGGTGGTTTCCCAAGTGTCTTCGGGATGAGGCCCAGGTGTTTTCGGGCCTGGCAGTGGATCCTTTATCCCAGGTGTCTTCGGGCGTAGCGGTGGTAGTTCTGGCCTAGGTGTTTGTAGGCATGGTTACTTGTGACAGTTGAGGCCCAGGTGTGTGCGGGCGGGATTTGGCAGTGGGACTGCGTGTGGTTGTGGCCCAGGTGTGTGCGGGCGGGATTTGGCAGTGGGACTGCGTGTGGTGGTGGCCCAGGTTTGTGCGGGCGGGTGTGGCAGTGGGACTGCGGTGAGAATGGCGGGATTGGTCCGATGCGTAGGATGTCTTAATAACCAGTGGGGAAGTGGCGCGGGGTACCCAAACATCGATGTGCTCTTATTATATATATTACTTGACTTGCGTTATTTGGGGAGTGAGCCTTGGTGAGGCCTGGGAAGGATAGTTTGCCTTGTTAGTTGTTTGGTTCACTCTTTTCTCACGGGACTTTAGTACGTTCCCCCACTTGTGCACGAGAGTCTTGGTTTTCCCTACTGAGTGTACTTGTATGCTCACCCTACGTTTACTTTCAGGTTTCCAGGAGGACTACCAGGGCTGCGCGGGACCCTATTAGTCGGACAGTTGTAGTTGTCGCTGTTGTCGTACCTTTGTTTTCTTTTGGTATTGTACTTGAGAGATTTCTTTTTCTTTTGTACTTGTACCTTGTTGTAAACTGTTTAAACATGCATGGGGACTTTATTTGGGTTCATTTATATAAACTTGTTTCTTTTCCTTTTTGGGAGGTCGACTTGTCCTTTTTCCCGATCCTAAATAATAAAAAGGGTAATGCCTTCCATTTGCGAAAATTTTCTATACCCTTGGTGCTAGTCGCCACTCCGGGACCTATTGAAGGCGGGTTTCGGGGGTCATTATCTCTCCTTCAACTTAAAGAAGGAAGGGCCTGGAAATCCGCTGACTCTTCCCTCCTTTTGGTGAAGGCGGGTCGTGACAGTACTCCAATATTTCATCCACAAATCTAGCACAATATGATCTAGGTTTAGATGGAAGAACATATTACTCAAGGACATAAAAAATACTAGTGAATTTTTCAATCCAAACATAATTATGAAGAACTCAAATATACTAGACAATCTATTGAAAGAGCATGAATAAATCAAAAGAAAATAAAGCTTTTATGATACCATATTGTAAACTCCCTGACCCGGTTTCCACGTGTTAGTTCCTCGAGCCGATCAGCCACATGAACTCATGAACACCACCCCATATATTAGAGGTTGTCGAAAATTAGTGTCGGTCTGATAATTTATTCATGGGGAGGCTATATAATTTTTTTATCAGAGTAATAAACTAATGAAAATAATATAAAATAGTGGAAGAAATGTATAACAATAAACAACACCAATATCTCATGGTTAACAAGGTAGGAAATAAAATATCAATTTAAAACAAAATCATTTCATGATAATGTATGTTCCCAGTGTCTAAAATGAAGACTCTAAATAAAGACACTGACAAATCCTAAGTGGATCCTGAACCACTTATAGTTCCACCATCCACTCTCCAATCCCAAATTAGCCATCTAATATAGGGAATTTACCCTTAACCCGTCATGAAACAATTGTGTCTATTAAATTACTGATCAAGAAATCCAAATAGGGTGTGAGTATAACTCAGTAGGATATATCCAGTGATGTTTAAATAAATATCCAGTTAGAAGTAGTGCATGCATTTATATAAAGAAATAAGTAAAATGAAATATTAAAAATTTATCACCTTATCAATAAACCATTATTTAATTAATAATCCTCTGGCAGTGATAGACACCCATACCTCTCTACCTAGTTCGGCCCACACAAGATTCTGAAATATCCTTGGGGGATATGACATGCCTTAATTTCAATGTTACCATACATATTTTCACAAATGAATGACAACATTACTATTAATTAATTTACATAATTGAATGGCATTGTTACCATTTTTGATATAAATAATGAATGACCATGATATCGTTCATTAGTTCTCATAATTGAATTTCCATGTTAACATTAATTATTTAAAAATTAATTACCATAATACCATTAAAATATTATCAAATTTGATTGAAAATGTTATCATTATTTATTTCACAAATGAATGACTTTGATAACAGTAATAAATTCTTACAATTGATTTACCATTTTTCCATTATTGATTTCATAAATGAATGACCATGTTATCAGTCATTATTTCATTTAACTGGATGACCATGTAACAATTTTTTATTTAACAAATTAATCACCATATTACAATTGATTAATTTGATAATAACATATATCATAATAACACAATATAAATATATTGTTCAAAACCCAATTAATTAATTTCATAATTAATTAATCATTTCATAATTTCAATATCGAATAATTAATTCACCAATTAGGTATCCAATTCATAACAACAATAATAAAAAAATTATTTCTATATTTAAAAATCCCCAAATCAGAAAATTTAAAAATTACTTAATTAATTAATACACCAAAATATTTAATTCTACTGGGAAATCTAGCTTCTAAACAAATAAATAGTTTTTAAAATTTTCATGAACGAAAAAAATGATGACTGTTAGATGCAAATATTATAACAAATACCATTAACCAAATATGAAAAAACATTTGTAGTGTCCAATTCCCCTGAGGAAATATGTGAGTGGTTGGAAATAGGATCCTAAATCTGGATTGATCAAGATCATAAAAACAACGCATTTCAGTAATGGATTTTACCACAATTGGTTGGAGAAGAAGGAAGAGAAATAGAAAATCCAACTATGAAGATGTACTAGTGATTTATTTCATAAAAGGGACATCCTTTAGAGTTTCCTCCACACCAAATTATCCTAATGGGTTTCCCTATTTTGAGAGGAGAAGAGTTTAAATGGGTTCCATAAAAACTCATCCACATGGTCAATTTAAAACTACATTTTAGATATTTATGGAGTGTGTAATTCAGATAGACATTGTGTTAATATTATTATTGGATTTCACCAAAAAATTCTTCACCTCAGATTTATTTTATTAAAACCCATGAAAATTTACATGTGTTTTAATCCATTTACATGATGTGTAAATGTTCAATAGTTGTTTTTTAGGAAAATTTTCATTTAATTCCTCTCAACTCACCATGATACAAAATTTAACAATTAATTCATTTATATATGTAATTCATTAATTTAGAAAATAATACAACCCCAATCATTAGGTCTTTTTCTCAAACAAAATATATCGATCTCCAAACAATACTTGTCCACTAAGTCTCAAACAAAATGAAACATTGAGAGAAACATACCTAAAAATACTAGATCTTTCACAATGTATTGGGTAGCATAAGAATAATCTCATCTCATCTTCCTTACCATATAATATATGAATATCTATTTGAGGTAAAAAATTTATCACCTTAGTTTTGTAAAAAGGATCATTTATCTAAACAGCTATAATACATAATAGGAAATCCCAATGATGAAAACAAGAGTGTAAAACCAAGATGATCAATGTCAACTGTAATAAATAATACAGGTAATAATTTCCACATGATTTATATGATTTATTTATATTTGGGATATCATGAAAATTTATATATAGAAAAACCCACATCCATCTTGAAAAATACAGCAAAACTGTTCGGGTGTTTAAAAAATTTCAATAACATCACATCTCTTTTAAAATCATAATATTTTTTAAGAGATGTTTTATACACATATATCAGTCATATATTTTATCACAATTTAGGGTTGAAAAAAATTCATAAACGTGATGTTAAAAGAACTCAGTGATGTTTTTTAAAACATATTAAAAATCATCTATTACACACATCTATTATCTGTATATTATATCATTCAATTACATGCATGTAAGTTCTGATAAAAATTTATAAAGGGAATAAGAAGGAACCAAATGTTCCTTATACTTAATATTAGAACTAAATAATATTCTCTCTGTATTTATATTTTAATATTTTCTCATTGATATTTCATGGTATCTGATTTCATTTCAATTATCTATGGAGACTTCAGATGAAGCTATATTTTTATCTTTCACTTTAAGGATATATATTTATTTTTAGTATTTTATTTATCATTCATTCAACACTTTATGTTAAAAATAGAATAACTATTTTTTATCATACCCATCATGATCACACCACTTTAAATTATTATTATTTTTCACACCACTACTTTTCTTATTTTTTTCGACATTGCTATAGATTTTTAAAACCTATTACAAGAACATTTATTTAGAAAACATTTTTTCTTCTTATGTAATTCTATACATGAAAATATGATATGATAATATAATCAATTAGTAGTAATTTTATAGATGAAATTTTAAAACATGATCAACATTATTAAATTTAATTATATTCTGTAATTTATTAAGGTTCACATTTTCTCTATTGGAGATTTATCAATCCACCCATATTGAACATTCTATTATTCTTATTTATAATTTCATTATATTTTTTTTATATATCCTCATTTTGTCTCCCCATGATTTATACATGTTTTTTAGTAAGTACATTGTACGCCGAATATATTATTCTCTATGCTCATAAACTAAAAAAACAAGAAGTGACCTCTAAATCATGATATTTAAGAATAATTGTAGTACTAGTTTTTTATATTGAATTGTTGGAATTTTACATAATGTGGAATAAATTTTTAAATGCGATACTTCCATAATTAATGAAACACTATCATAGTTGAAGCATATTTTTCAAAAAATAATAAAATTATATTTTTTATTGTATTATCGAGAATATGTACATTGAAAATGTTTGGGAATAGTCAAAACCTTCTCCAATAAACCATTATTTTACCTAGTTTGAGAATATTCATCTTCAACCTCAAATTTTCTATTGAATTATTCACTAATATTTAACAAATCAACCAGTGGTACATGAAATATTTATTTTATTTTTAAATAATTTTCTTAATTCGTATTTAAAAGTACTTTTCAACTTTTACCATCTTCTCAGATTCAGATAACATCAACTAATTATTCATACATTCCTCACAAATGTTTCTCTATTATATTCAGATTCTACTATATTTATTATGTTTCATTATAACATATTAACTTTTTATCAATCAAATGAAAATATATTTTTGATATCAAATCAAGTTGAGTTTTATCTACTAATTTTTTATTCTATCTCCATTCTTAAAATTTATTTTTGATTGCACTAATGTTTCTTTTTCTCTTCGCCATCACCATTACTTCCAATTGAAACACTTAATATTTTATTATAAGATTAAATTTTGACATAATAGTTAGATTCATTAGTAGATGATGAAATATCATAATTTTTTAATAAATATATATCTTTCTTTGTTGATAATTTTTATTATGATTCATGCACTTATGTTTCTATAATTTTTAATCCTATTCTTAATATACATAATCCTCATACTTATTATAAGGAAAATCTTTCACAAAATAGAATTTATATTTACAATTACAATATATAATTCAATATTTACATTCTCCAAACTAGTATATCTTTCAATATAATTTCAATTGAAAATAAATGATTATATAAATTTTCTCATCTCATTCATTTTCATATTAATCATTTGTATAATATTTATCTTACATGTATTAAAATTCTTTTCAATAATGATTCTAAATCCATTTCTTCATTTTTGTTCTAGTTAGTAACTATAAAATTTATTATTTTATAGTATTTGAAAAATGTATTCTGTTCATCCAGCGATTAAATTTCATGATCATCTAATGTTTAAAAATTTGAATCAAATATATATATATATTTGATCAATTTACTAATTATTGTATAATCTTTAATATTATCACAAAAACCATAGATATTGATGACAATCTCATTAAATCTTGTAAAGTATTAATCAATACATTCTCCATAAGATACCATAATATCATCTAATCTATTTATATAATTTTTTTTGTGGTTCCTTAACGTTGTCATTACCTTGATTTTGGATTCTACTCTTATCCCATATATTTATACATTTTGCATCCCCATTATCTTCCTGTATATATTGTTTGTGAGAGACACATGTTAGGAACCGAATTAGCTCACCATCAAAATCAGCAACCATACCATCCCAAAACAAGGCCCGAATGGAATTATCAATTCCCAAATCCAGGAAAAAGTTATTGGGGGTGATAAAATAAATTTTGGGAATGCCTGACTTGAGTTTATAAACATTCAACAACAAACAAATACAATAAACCAAATATGTATTTTCAAACGAAACCTTCTTTTATAAAAAACCAGAATTGTGTTACATAATTTAAAAAAAGTTCTAAGACCATTACAATGGTACAAAACCAAAAATTACAGCCCAATAACCTTTTCATGGATGCAGGAACCACCCTCAAGACACCTATACAACACTTCATTATGAAGGACCTCTAAAATCCTGAACCATTGGCACAAAAGTTTTAAACAAACCTATGACAACAAAATAACCAAGTTTATATACACCCAAAGGTTTAAGTAGGGTGTTAGGATAAGGAAAAAAGATACCACCACTAAGATATTCTTTTAAAAAAACATTCTGAGTCCAATATTTTAAATGTTTTTATAAACATGAGATTCTATTATAAATTTTAATGAGATGAGACTTTAAATAAAAATAGTTTCCAAGTGGGATACTTTGATGAATAAAAAATTTAAAAAGAGTTTCAAATATACTAAATATTCCATCCAAAAATACCTTATGCCGACGGTTAGCATAATGTATATTATAAGAACAAGCTATAAGAAAACAACCCCTAGGAACTAGATCGCTGTGGGTCTCAGGTACCTTGAGTCTCAGTGAATGAAACCAAAAATATATCTGTTCATGTACACACATGCCATTAGTAGGGATCATACCCCTAACCTAGTGCCCCCCTATATCATTATCATCACCCTAGTTCAGTTAGTGTTGTCATCGTCAAACATTCTACATGAAAATGAGTCCAAACCTAATGGTATGACTAGCATACTAGTACACGTCCACCCACCTAGATACCCAAGTTTCCCGCTTGTTCTCAAACAACTTCAACAATGCAAGAAAAATAATTTTTAAGTGAAAATTACACTACCACATCAAACATTCACCTAAAAAACCACATGTATTTCAAAAAATGTCACAAAAAATCCTTTTACAAGATAAATTCATTTTTCAAAATATACTCACACAAATACCCAAAAAATGTGTTTCAAAAATTTCTTGCAATTTGATAAAAAAATTCATCAAATTATAAAAAATTCTAACTTTTGAACATCTTAAATAACTACTTTACCTATCAAAAACCCATATTTGGTGAAAAAACATTCCAAAATAGTACATGTACATATTTTTCCCACTTTTTTAAACTCAGCAAATCATTTACAATATTTATAAAACAATCCCAAGGGGGTATACTCATGTTTTTCACCCAAAACCCATTTCAAGTCCCTCTTTATAAGACAAAATAATTCCAATACCAATCCAAAATATAATTGGAATCCTTCTATATATTTAATTAACCACTCTCTAGTGTCATAAAATATCCTCAAATAATACCCCAAAAGGTACACATGAAAACACAAATTTTCAAAAAAAACAATTTCAAGAAATATAATATGATTTTACACATAAAACCCATTAAAATCCCTATTTTTAGGCCCATATGACACTAAAGAATTACCAAACTGGAATTGGATGTCCCATTCAAAAACTAATAAATCACTTCCATATTTTATAAAACTACCAAAAAATATATCACATGACTTACAATTGAAAAGTAGACAACTTCAACCAAAAAATTAACTTTTATAGTAAATTATTTTCTAATTCTACCTAAAATAGTTTTCACACAACACAAAACATATTTCCAACATGCTAAATTAATAAATCACAAAAACTAACTCATTAATATTTTATTACACATGGAATCACCTACTAAATGTGTCGAAACCCTCAAATCATGGTGTCAAACATCAACTGCAGCACTGCTACACCATAAGGAAGTTAAATCCAACCTAAAAAAAAAATATTTGACCAAAAAGACCCCAAATAAAACCCTTGGTATAAAACCTAACTTCTACGAATTTTATTAGTTCATTAATGAGGGAGTAAACCCTAAGGAGAATGAAGTAAACGAAGAGAGAAGAACTTACATTAAGATATCTTGATGAAATCAGATCAAATCCACAATTAGGTGAGTCATGAAGTAACCAAAACTAGTAGGGAGGCTTGAAAGAGTCATATTAGGTCATGTAGGGACTATATTTGGTGAAAAAGAGTGAAAAATGAAGGAGTTGTGAATGAATCATTTTCCCTCTTGGAATCAGGTAGATTTGATAATGATTAAGAAAGATCAGCCCAATCTGTGAGGGAGATTAGCACTAAAGATGGGGAGGAGAGCATGGAAGCGGCCAGGATCTGAGGGATCAGGTGAGAGTTAGAATCACCAGAGAACCACAAAAATTGAATTAGATGTTAAATAATTAAAAATATATATTAAATTAGGAAATTAGATTTCGGGCTGGCCCAACACCTTAATAAAAAACACAAAACCATTGTTATTATATATTCCTATGGGGTAAAAATTGATATTGTGATTTCAATATACAGGTAATTCCAATTGGTATGTGGAATGGGTATAAAATCTAAAGAAATGAAAGATTTATAAAAGAAAGAAAAGTTATTTTTAAATCTGGAAAAGATCTCACGGTTTGACCCAAATTTAGAAAACCCACTATTTCTAACAAAATGAATGGGAATCCCCTGAAACAAAACAAGAAATTAATATAAATGAAAATAATATTAAAATAATTAATGTTTTTGACAATTCCAAAGCCCCCCATAAATTTTTCCTCCCTTAGAAATCCACCGCAAGTGCAAAGGAAAAAAACCAAACCCAACCGAAAATCCAAATATGGACTCATTTTCCATGTTTCACCCACCCCCAAATGGTTAAACACCTCCAATTGGTCAATTAAGTAAGGAATAATATCACCAAAAAATATATACACCACTTAATAAAATGATCAAGTATATTCAAACTATATCCCCAAATAAAACATCTCAAACCCTATCCAAACAAGACTCAAGATGTTTATGCAAATGAACAACAACATCGAACAAGGTTACACTGAACATACATTAACTAAACTGTTGGTATCTCTGCAATCCAAACGTTTACCCAAGGATGATTTTGTTATATAGATATCTCCAAATTAGAATACCTACCACCAATCGAAGACCATATAAAAAACTCAGTTAGTGACACGGGGAGACACAAATGAACTCCCACCATAAGAGACAACATAAATTTTCCCAAAACAGAATCAAGACACTAATAGGGGAGGCCAAAACGGACTCCCATAATTAAGGAGTAGAATATCATTGGAATTATAAAAAAGAACATACATAAGATCCATAGTGGGTCTCCCCACCATAAAAACCAAGCATCTATACCGACTAGAACAATCTGTCACAAAAATACCCCAAAATTTAAAGAGATGGCATGTTCTCACGATTAGTCCACATAGTTTGGGAAACCATGTGCTAACCATGACGAGAATTCTATCCAAAGGGAATACTTTTAACAAATAAATAGACAAATAATAACTGATGTGTGAATATTGTGTGATAGTTATTGTCTCTTATCACACGGTTCCCAACATTGACATGTAGATATTACTAACCATGTGCAAATCATGCACATTAATATTCCAATCCAAAATTTCAACCTTTTCTCAAAAAACTCACAGGAAACCAAAGGGGGAAGTATGACATTAGGATACACAATGGAAAAAAGGTCCTACCACCTACACAACCCCACAAGAACAACTCAAATATGATAATGACATAAGAGGTTTAAATTATTTCCATCTTTCATAATGAGGATAGAAATTAATCCAAAGGTTTTCATGACCTGAGGATTTCCCAGACTACACGCCGGCTTCACACCAGGACGTATGGAAAGAGATCAAATGATTAAATCATCTTCAGCATCATAGTTAGGCTTCTGAAAAACCCAAATGGAATGTCTTCTTCCAATGCCATAAACAACAACACCAAGATCCCAGATCGGTTCAATGAGACATAACCCACACCAACCACACTTTACCATCACCCAACATTTCACTAATGTTAGTGTTTTGAAGATGCAAACACATCACCCATTGATTCTTTAGATTTGAAATGGATAGAGGAAAGGATATATAAAAACACTTTCTTCTAAACAATGGATGTTGTGATCTCCTGAAAGGATACACACATCAGACAAAACTAAAACTCATAAATGATTGTACAACCACACCAATACAGTCAAACAAGATCATGACATAAAAAGGTGTCACCGAACATTACCTATGAGACTGATTCAAATAATACATGGAGAGGGACGTTATGAAATTCTCCAAATCAAAACAAAATTCTATAAAGTTTTCATAACAACCTATCATGACCAGACTTCCTACGATAGTGGTTTAACAAGAACCCCCACTTTGATGAGACAATGAATGACTTAGAGACCCTATTAGACACCATCCACACAAATGACCCCAAAATACTTTCACCTTGAACAAATTAGGTAACATAATAAACTAAGGTAACTTTTAACATTCCATGAGCACTCTTCCACTACAAGTGGATCTTCAAAACCAATAAAGTTAATGGTTTCAACTCAATATCCAATGTTCTATAGAATGAGTAATTATATTGGTTAATTGGAGGATCCTCCAATGATGAAACAATCTAGGATCAACATCAATCGTGCATTAACTCATAATGGGGACATAACTTTTCCAATGATAGAACCCAAGGACCCGACCGAGATGGTCCATTGGTCAAAACATGCCAGAAACCAGAACCGAACACAGAACGTGAACCACAGTAAAGGGTTTCCAAACATTTCTCAGATGAAACCACTAACAAGCCCTTCAACCCAATATACCAAAGAAACACAAACCCAAAACACCATTCAATCAAGATAGGTTATTGGATGCAAAACATCCCACAAAAAAATTCCAAAAAAAATTTGATGCACCATCCCAATCTACACAAAATTATATAAAGTTTCTGTAACAACCTCTCATGACCAGATTTCTTACGATAGTGTTTTAACAAGAACCCCCAATTTGATGAGACAATGAAGGACCTAGAGGCCCTCGTAGACACTATCCACACTTACAACCCCATAAAACTTTCAACTTCAACAAATTAGGTAACATAAGAAACAAAGGTATCTTTCCACCTTCCATGAGCACTCTACCACTACAAGAGTATCCTAGAAACCAATAAAGTTAATAGTGTCAACTCAATATCCAATGTACTAGAGAAAGATTCATTATATTGATTATTTAGAGGATCCTCCAACGATGAAACAATCTTGGATCCACTTCAATCGTGCATTAACTCTTAATTGCGGCATAACTTATCCAACAAAAGAACCCAAGGACACAATGAAGATGGTCCATTGGTCAAAAAATTCCACAAACCAGAACCAAAAACATTATGGGAACCACCATAAAAGGGTTCTTGAACTTTTCTCAGATGAGACCACTAAGCAGCCCTTCAACCCAACTTACAAACCAAACACAAACCCAAAACACCAATCAATCAAGATAGGTTCTTGGACACAAAATATCCAACAACAACAAAATTTCCAAAAAATTATATGATGCTCCATCCCAACCAGTCATCTAGACATCATGTTTCTCTTCAAAATCATATCTTCGAAAATAAACGGTTCAGTGTTTAGCGTATCCACCAATGCTACCCCATGGTCCTTGCACAAGCATATTTCTGTGCCACACGGGGCACCATCCACATATCCATTCTATCACTGATCCAGCAGTTATATTAACATCCACAATCTAATATAACTCCATGAATTTGGTTTTTTCACAAAAATAATAATGGTGAAAATAAAAATTCAATCCACTTTTCAAAACAAAAATTGAAAACCAATAATTATTTTTTCCCAAGACCGCTAACCATGAAATAAAAATGCCTATCATTCAAATAAAAACTCAATTTAAATTTGTGTATATTAATTTCAAAACATTTAATCTCAATTAAAAACACTTCTAATTTCATGAAAAACATCATCTCATAAATCCCAATTAAATTGGAAACTCAACTCTTCACATTTTTAAAAAACTTTGCACAATTTCATAAATCATTTTAAATGATCTGTAGTTACTGAGGCAAAATTTATCTTCATACCCCACACATAAATTCTGAACCACATCATTCAACTCAAAAAACATGTCAATAATTCATCAAAATCTATTTGGAATATATTTTCAAAATCCATTCTAACAAAATTCAAACTTTTAAAAGAGTTGTAAACACACCATTTACCATTTCAAAATAGATCTGAAAATCCACATCCTCAATTTTACAAATCAAAAAATACCCTCTTTATTAGAAAATAATTTCACAAAAAAAATTACACTTATAAAAAACATGTTATTTATTCTTTAAAACAGAACATCCAAGACTTCAAAAGTAAAGAACACAAGACAAAGAGAGTGGAATCTAGATTTTTCAGGTGATTTTGACATATGGTTGGAATCCAAATTCCAATCACTTCACCATCACATAGAGTGTTCTCGGAAAATATCCCTTTATCCACATGGATTTCCAACCCCAATGAGAACACTGAGAAAATTATCCCAACTCTGTATTCATTTCCCCAAATCATATCAAACCCATGAAATCCAAATGACTTAGATAAAACCCGACTTCCCCTGGCGACATGAATCCCATCATGATATGTTCTGGCAGGGCACACTACCCATAACTGGAATGTCAAGTCCCATAAATCCTAGATCCATAATATCCTGAATCTTCCCCATATAACAAGACCTAAAGAGTTATCCCGAAACACTTTGGATACCATTTTGTCACAAACCAAATCTTACCACCATCAAAACTGACACCAAACCCGGCCTGCAACATATCTTGAAAGGCATATATGATCCCCATCGGCTGAAATAATTTCCCATGTATTATAAAATGAATGGTGGGAACAATTTAATCAAGTTTATAAATGTAAAAAAATAAAAAAAAAAATAAACAAAATTTCGATTTTTGAATCCAAACCATCTTTTACAAAATTTATGAGTTGAGTTACACAATTTAAAACAATGTTGAAAGACCATTAAAAAGGTATAAAACCAAAAATGACAGCTCAAGAACCTCTTCATGGCAAGACGCACTACCCTCAAGCCACGTACACAAAACATCTCCATGAAGTACCACTAAAAACCAGACTATTGGCACAAAAGGTGTACCCAAACCTGTAACAAAAAAATAACTAAGTCTACTTACACCCAATGGTGTAAGTCTGATGTGAGCCAAACCATGTAGGATACAACCACAAGTGATTACATGTGATATACATTAAAAGATGAAAATCCTGCATGTTTTCATAAACATGAGATGCTGTTAATAATTATAAGGAGATGCAACTTCAAATTAAAACAGTTTTCACGAGGGATAATTTAAATAATAAATAATTTCTATAGAGTGCCCAAGCTACTAAATTTTCCATCCAAACATATCCTATTTCGACCATAAACATAATATATCTAAAAGGTTGATGAAACATGAAAAAAACCCCTAGGCACTAGATCACTGTGGGTCCCAGGTACCTCGTATCTCAGTGAAAGTAACCCAAAAAATATCGATTCACATTTACATGAGCCACTAATTGGGATCAAAACCATAACCTAGTGGTCCGCCAACATCATTATCATCATCATAGTTTAGTTTGTGTTTTAATCATCAAACGTGCTACATGAAAATAATGCCAAATCCCACGACATCACTAGCATACTAGTACACGCCCACCCACCTAGATGCCAAGGTTTTCCTCTTGTGCTCAAAAAAGTTTAACAAGCAATGAAAAATAAATTTCTCATGAAAATAACCCTTCCACATAAAACTTTAACCAAACATCCCACATGTATATCAAACTAGTCACATAATACTTCTTTCTGAAGAAAAATTCATTTTTCACATCATAACCACTCAAAAATTCCCACAAACGTGTTACACACCTTTCATGCAATTTGATAAAACATTTCAGCAACTTTTAAAATATTATAATTTCTGTTTGACATCGTAAATCACAAAATTACATTCTAGAAAACCATATTAGGTTAACAAACAATCCAAAATAGTACAATTACATACTTTTCACACTTTTTTTAACTCAAAAAATCCTTCCCAAATTTCATAAAACAATCTCAATGAGTATAACCACATTTTGCACAAAAACCCATTTCAAAACCCTCTTTAATGACCAAAAAATTAAAAATACCAATCTAAAATAGAATTATAATCCCTATAAGCATTTTTTAAACCACTCTCAAGTGTTATAAAATCACTTCAAAAAATACAACAAAAGATACAAATAAAACCCACAAATTCATAAAACACTTTCATGATGTATAAAAAGGTTTTACACATAAAATCCATTCAAAACCCCCATTTTAAGCCCACATGACACTATATAATTACCAAACCATAATTTGTTTCCCCTTCAAACAACTAATAAATAACATCCATATTTTATAAAACTACCAAAAAAGATATCACATGAGTTATAATTGAAAAGTACACAACTTAAAACAAAAAGGTAACTACAATACTAACTTATTTCTAAATGTTACCAAATATGGTTTTCACACCACAAAAAACATATTATAAACATTCTAAATTGATAAATTATGCAAAATGAATCATAACTAATTTATTACACATGTAATCACCTACTGAAAGTGTCAAAACCCTCAAATCTTGGTGTGAAACATAAACCACACTCCCATTGAACCATATGGTAGTGAAATACAACCTAAAAAACAAATATTTGACCAAAAAAACACCAAATCAAACCATATGTATGAAACCCAAATTTTGAACATTTTAGAACTTCATGAAAGAGAGAGGAAACTATAAGGAGAAGGAAATAAATGAAGCGAGGAACACTTACTTGAATAAATCAAGAAGAAATCATCCCAAATCCAAAAATAGTTGAATCTTTATGTAACCAAAAATAAAATAGAGTATCTAAGGAGTCATATTTGGTCATGTGGGGACTGAATTTGGCGAAAAAGAGTGACAATTGAAGGTTTATGTAAGATGCATTTTACCACTTCAAATCTGGGAGATTTGAGAATGATTAAGAAAGATAACCCTAATCCATGGGGGACATGAGCTCTAAAGAGGGGGAGGAGAGAATGGAAGTGCTACATGGGTAAGTGGGATCAGATGAGATTTGGAATCACCAAAAAAATGATTGAGATATTAAAGAATTAAAAATCTATTTTAAATTAGGAGATGTGCATTTTGGATGGCCCAACACCTTAATAAAAAACCAACATCCATCATTATTATAAATTCATATGTTTTCCAAATTGATATGGTGGTTTTAATATACCGGGGAATGCCAATTGAGAAGTGGAATAGGTGTATGATTTTTAAAAATTAAAATGTTTTAAAAGAAACAAAATTAATTTTTAAATATGGAAATTGGCTCACAAATTGGCCTAAAAATTTAGAATCCACTATTTCCACCATAATGAATTGGAAACACCCTAAACAAAGAAATTGATGAAATTAAATGCCAAATAAATTTATAATAAAACATTTATGTGACACCACCAATAAAAAAAATATACTTCCATATATTACAAATTTCACATATCATGAACATTCATAGAATCCCCATTAATGGTAGGAAAATACACTATTTCTGCCACACTATCATTATGTAAAAGAGATAAACGATAGGCTAAAATCACATTATTCTATATATGGTAGTTTTGTTAATTAAAAAAATAATACAACTATTTTAATTTTAATTAAAATTCTCTTTCATACGTATATAGATCTTTTATAGGGTGTATAAACTCATATACTAACTAGAGCTCCCAATGATTACTATAGGATCACTAAGAAGGGGAGGGGTAAATTAATGATTAATCATGATTTTAAAGATAATATTATTAATATACTATAAAAAATTCATGTTATATTAAACATGATAGCTTTATGATCAACTTAAATATAAATAACATCCTTACCTTTAATATGAATGAAATAGAAATGGAGATTAAAAAATGATATTTATATTTTTTTAAAAATATAGTTTCTATTATATGTTAATTATTCCCTACCCCAAATGTATTTATTTACAGTATTCTTGGTATTTCAGAGTATTATATAGTAACAATTACTACGACATTTTAATAATTCTCCTAGTTAAATTCAGTACTATCCCTAACAATATTTTCTTTTATATGGTGGTTTATAACCACGAAATATCCAAAATGGTTCCCGTTATTGAAATCTAATTTTACCACCCATACAAGGATACAGTTTTTAAATTGTTTATATCCCAAATATAAGTTCCTTTTTCTTCATTTTTTATCCACTATAGAATGTTGAATATCCTTTACATGTTTTCAATAATCAATATCTATGACAACTGTCTTAATTGTTAGTTAAACCTGAAACTTTATCCTGATCTATGAAAGACTAGGATATTATCAAAATAAATATTTTTAGATATTTTGTCTGGAATTTTTCTTGGTAGTGGTTATTTTATGACTCAATATAATTTTCCAACTATCTACTGTGTCATTAATATATGTTTTAATCATATAGTCCTCACTTAACACCACTTCTATTCAAAATACACTATTCAAGAACTATGTCTGATAAACCTATATGATTATTCTCTATTCAATGAATAATGTTTAATGTGGGGTTCCTCATAGTTATTTAACCGGGTATGAAAACAACTAGTTCCATTAACTATTCATCATCATTGGCTAGTGGAAATCAATATGATGAAAAATATTTTATCAATTTGGAAGATGATTTAATTTATATAGTATAAATTTAATTGAAATTAAAATATTACATATGTTAATAGTGTTGTACAATTTTTCATACTATTTCTTAAATTTATATAGGTTCTCTACTAATAGGATTTAATGTAAATTGATGTTCATGTTAATTCTCCAATAAATTTCACTAGGGTACTTCACAATTATTTTGGAATATTCATGAGGATTAATTATTATTCAGGAAATCTAACCTTTTTATTAGAATTCCAAATGTTCAATGTTAATTAATGTATAAAAATATCCATAACCTTTCTAGGAAAGTATACAATATATATCTATCTAAAAATCATCATTATGAATGATATTACCAGGATTATGTAAAACCCTTTTTAAATCCTCTGTCCATTGTGTTTCCATCTATTTCATTAAATATAAACTCTCTATATTACATTTTTCCTTCATCATTATTCAACTAGATGGACTTTTTTTAGTTTTATGATTTTATGAAAACTAATTATGATGTACTAATCATATATTTTTATGATTATATCTCATTACTCAATCTAATTTATCTACATATGAAACCTTAAACCAATGACATGGAATGTTTTGGTGTAATATTTTCTACCTTAGTTACATAGGATAATAGATCTTCATATGATCTATGATCTGATAAAATCTTGTACCTCAATCTATTTTTTGTATTTATGATGAAATTTAATTTCATATCTAACATTACTTACTCCTCTATTGTTAGAAAGTCTTGACATTTCTCTATCTAATTACATCACATATTAGTGTAAATCCGATTTTTCGTTTATGGTCCAATGGAACTATGAATGTTTCATCTTCATAAGAAAATTTATTTGTTTCCCTTCTTAGATACCCTATGTTAGATAGTTTTTTAAAAGATAACCTCTATACCATCACATGGTTCAAGTAAATCCCTACTGACCATTAAATAACTTCATAAATCTACTCCATCCTTTATGTATCACCCATTAAACCTATAAATATGTAATTCAATGCACATTTTTCCTTTATTTAATTTTTTGTATTATCTCTCAACAAATTCAAATCAACATTTTTTTTCTTATAACCGTGTCCAATAGAAATATATACCCTTTTTTTTTGAAAAATTTATCCCAATCAAAATCTACTATATTACTAAACATTTTATGGGGACATAATCCTTGGTCCATTCAATATAATTTTGAAACTACATCATAAAAAATATTTTGAATCATTATCATATCATATCTATCCATTGATATTGGTTTGGTAGATTTTGTTCATTGAAAAAATTCTCGTAAACTCAATCTATACCCTTTATGTTCTGGTTGAATCATAATAATATAGATTGTTTCAAAAAAATGAAGAATATATTTTCATCATATAATAGTTTTATTATCATTCATACAAACTTTCATGAAGGATGTTACACATAATATGGAAACATCCTTAAAATTCACACGATGTTTACCTAAAAAACTTAATCAACATCTTATCTCAACATTTTAAACAATAACATATTGAGATTATGAAAGAAATCACATTTTGGAAAAATATATAATGATATATCTTTCATTAATAGGAAAATTTGAGTCATTCATAACACTAGACCCACACATAATGAAATGATAACAATTATTTTGTGTGCCACGAGATTATTAAACCTTAATATTATAATCAAATCATATCTTCAGGAAAGGATAAATGATTAAATTAAATTTAATAATCATAATAATAAAATATATAAATATAAAATAATGTTGGTAACATTGAATCAAGTCCATATTAAATCATAATTAACAACAAATTATGTTGTTACAAATAAAAATACCATTAAATGATCATAGAATCATTTCTCGAGGAATATAATATTTAAATATTAAATAACATTTTAGGTTAATAAATTTTCTAAAACATTATTGGTATGAATTTATTTACATATAACGAAAAAAACCCAATAAATTATTCATAATATAATTTTTTATCAATGATTTTAGTGAAATATGTTCATGTGGTGTACGTTAAAACAAAAAAATCCATTCACATTATCAGTAATTGTTTTGGAAAACATGCTTAGAATATGATATGAATATTGAATTATTATAGAATTTAAAAAATTTAAAAATTAATTTACTAAATATTTTTTGTAATTTTAAAACTATTCTTGAAAAAATATGACAAAAAAATAAGGACTTGAAAGAAAATATCCTTGATTGAAGATAAAAGCTCGGGTTGTTTTCCTTATAAACATTATTTCAGTCATTAGAGTGCTTAATGAGTGAAAAATGGAATGGTAAAAATGAATTATAATGAAATTACAATTGTATATTAGTTTATATTATACATTGGATTAATAAATTATATAATTTCATCATTAGGAAATTTAATTTTGAAAAATATAAGTAAAATGAAAATGTAACAGAATAACCTTACCTAATGTACATATTACAATTTAAGAGATCTCACATGTATTATAAGAAATTTAAATTTATTATATATATGAACCATATTCATAATAATATCTATAAAACCACACATGGTTTACAAACATAATCATATCACAATTTTATTATCAACCATTCATTATCATTATAGTATCATGTGTTAAAAATATCTTTTTTGTGTATCTCTTTTGGTTGTAATGGTCCACAAACATTGAAATTTTTTCCATAATCTCTCTAAATTAATTTTGATATAAATATCATATATATTAATTTCCTACCTATTTTTAAATTTTAATTTAGATTTATGATAACAAATTAATTACATCACTACATAGATATGGTAGTATGTCAACACATAAAAGTGATATTTTTATTTTTTGAAGGATGGAATGAAAAAAAAAGATAAATAATATTTCTTCTCTATTAAATAATTATTATAATATAGGTATCATATATACACATTAAAACATTCATAATAACAATCCATGAATGATAGTGGTGGAAAATTAATCGTGCCCATATGTACTGGCAGTAGTCTACATATACATATGAGTGATAATCACATCCCCCATTATATTGAGAAGATGTGGTTAATAGTGGTGTAATAATATTAATGATATCTATATATATTTATTATATGAAATTAAATTTTTTTATTTATAAATAAAAAGAGGATATATAAAAAGAAATAAATTTAAAAGAGCTTGGTAATGATCTGTACATCTTCTTTGGGAGACCTCCTATGGATTACTATTTATGACGTGAGTGATATATAATAAAAGAATAAAATAATATCTATGAATAAGGAAATTCCTATATAATGGTTTTAGGTAGGATTAAATAAGATAGAATTCTCAAATAATGTGAATAATTGTGAATAATAGGTTCCTATTTATAAGTGAGGGAAAGGGTGCCTAAAATATTTCTTAATAGATTTTAATGATTAAAGGTTATATAAATTGGAAAGTTTCATGAAATGAAAAAATAGTTATCATTATGAAATGGTAACGATGAAAACATTTAATGACCCTAACTCTTATAACCCAGATCTAGTTCATACTTTATTATATTGTCTTAGATTCAATGGGTCAAATCTCAATAATAAATCAGATTAGCATTTTTGGAAAACAATCTACACACATGATACCATTTTTACATGGGGGATATGAAATAAATCAAAAAAATCCTAATAATCTATAACAATAATTCAAATCATTCATCTTCAATACCTGGGGAAAGGAACCCAAATATAGAAATTGTCAAATTCCTAATAAGGGTTACATATAGAAGAAGTTATCATTAATCAATAAAGAATATACTAAATTGAATGGAAAATAACCAAACACCCATTACATTTTACCAATAACATGGATATCATAATAATTTAACTAATAATAAATATAAAAATCCAAATAGCAAATAACACATTCCATTTAACCAATAAGCAGATAATGAAATGAATCTAGTGATAATATCACTTTGAAATAATCATTGATAATAATAATTAAAATATTAATTAATGAAATTTTTAATCATTTTACATCATATTATCATGAAAATGATATATATACATTCAATACCATTCACAAAATAGTTTAAAAATACCTATAGAATCCAAATTAATTTGGCTAACTAATTTTTCTCATGGGACTTGTCGATGCATCAAGGGGAAATATAATTCCTGGTCCACTCATCACTGATTATCTAGAGAAATCCACATATATCAAATAATCAATTTGTTTCATGAATAATATTTCTTATCATGATATATACACATTTTTCCATAAACATGGATATATAAATATTTTCCCAATTTATAAAATATTATTCATTGTAAACATCGTATGTAAGAATTTCATATGGTTTAGGAAATATTCTTATCAATGATTAAATGAATAAAGATAAAAATGCATTGGAACATCATATATAATTAAAAATTATTTATTTATTTAAATACATAAATGGGTTAGTATATTCACCACATTAATTTTAATAGGGGAATATTAACAAGTATGTCTTAGTGAAATGGAAATTGAAATGAAATCCCTTATAATGATCATAATATTGAAGTGAGAATAATTCAAGGAATATATTTTGTATATAAAATGTTAATCAAAAAAATAATATTTTAAAAATAAACCTAATAAAATCAATGTTAATTACACAAATAATCATATAATAACGATTTCAAAAAAATAAGTGATATATCCCAATGAAAAGAAATTGAGATATGAAATTCTCTACCACTTTGTAATTGTCATATCAAATACCCTTGTATTAAATAATTATAATTAAAACCTAAAATGTCATAAAATATAAAGGAATAATGATATTATATTTAAAGGAGGAATTTTATACAATATATAAAATAAATTAGGTTCATAACATTACAACATGCATCATTAATGTGAAAATGGGCCAAATTCCCTTACCTTGGGTCTGATTCATCATGTATGTCCATCATCTTCCGAAATAATAAACATATGAAAATTATTTACATAATTAATAATATTTTATATTTTTATTATTCCATTTAATTCCCTTATTACCATTTTATAAACAATTACATATTCAATTATGTTTAAATCGTGTGTTTCGTTGATATTTGGCTTATGTGTAAAAAATGATGTGTGTAGGATGAATATTTGACCATGTGTCTATTATATCAACATATCCCGAATAATAACTATAAAATAATTATCATATTTATGAATAATATATACTTTTAACAATAATAATGAAATATATTTTAGATAAATGAATAATGGTATGATCATATAGATAGTAGGTCGTGCGTACGAATGAGTAACATTTCCATTTTCCAATGACTATTATGAAAAATAGGTAAGTGATATTATATAATTTAAAATTGAATAAAATATCAAATATAAAATATTAATATTTAATTATAAATATATATTTCATCTCTATGATTTTAATATGATAAGGTAATCACATATTTTTGTGTAGGTCGTAGTTTATGCGTATATGAACGACGTAATCATATTTTAGTTAGTTAAATTATAAGTATAAAAATGATAAATTATCTTTTTAATAATGATAAAAAGTAATTAATATATTAATTATATTATTAATATCCTATATATTCAATAAGTTTATACATACTACCTTTCATGTAAATTTATAGTGAAAAACAAAACACAGAACTTCATGAGGTAGCATTCTACCGTATACAAGAGAAACATTATTGTATCCACTATATAATTAAATTTAAAAAGTTATATATGTTTTAATTAATTATATAGTATAATTAATTTATAAATATATAATATATAATTTATATACATCATCAGACAAAATTGTGAGAGGTGTTGGTGGATGATATGTTGCATGGGTTCCTGAGGTGGTAGACATCCGTAAAAACATGCAACGTTAATGCTTCAAATTTGAGGGAAGAGGACAAAAATAAAGGTAATTATAATAAAATAATAACACATTATATTACGTGATATAGTTGAGATAATATATAGTCATAATGTAATGAAATTTGAAGGACGTGTAAGAAGAAATAAAATAAAAATGCATAGTGTGTAATTTTACGTCTTATCAGACCACCACATTAGGGTTTTCCTTAATGTATTCCACGAATGAATTTTTGACCAAAAAAGTGTTATTGGGTGAGGATACAAGTATTTTTAAGTTGTTTTTTTGTATTGGATTAATAAATAGGGTTTTAATGTCTGAATAATATAAAAGAGTGGGTGACCACTTATAATTGAGGTGTGTTTCAATCTTCTAATGTTTGAAATGAAAATGGTATACCCACATTTTACACATTCCAAAAGATACCCAAATGGATTATTCCACATTTTATAAATTATAAGGTTGAAATATGAACATATAATATATTTTATAAAATTTTATGTTATTTTTTAAATATAATGTTTTTTTAAAACCCTTGGTAAAACAATTTTCCCCTAAATAATGGTAAATAATTATTATTGTTTTAAATATAATATGGATAAAAAAATTATGAACTTATTATTTAATTTAATTTATTTTTACTAAAATAATTTTATACATTTTTTGATACTAAATTAAAATAAGTGGGAAAATCTAGTTAATATTATACTCTTTGACGTGACGAAAAAGGATGTTTTCAGAGTGAATATTTTCATAGGTACCGAATGTTTTAACATTGAAATTAAATATTAAATCAATAACTATGAAAATTATTCTATTTATTATAATATTTTGATTTAATATTACTTTAAATCAAAATTAAAATATAAATTACCTATATAATTATTTAAAATTAGAAAGAAATTTTCAAAAACAAAAATAGTATTTCCTCTATTAACCAAAAATTGATACCTTTAGAAAAAATTATACCTTACATAATTATGATATATTTATTAAAATATTCGATTAATGTTATCATATAAATTTTATAATCTTCTAAAAAATATTTTTATCAGATGTTGAAAAAAAGAAGTGAAGCAATTTTCTTTAAAAACTAGTTCCCATAAAAACATACTCTTCAATAAAAAGATTTATATTTTTTAAATAATTTTATATATACGTTTATTTTATTCAATAAATTTACAAACCGTATAATTTTGATAATTTATTTAGTACTTTTCAGACATAAAAATTTAACGACTATGTTATAGATGTCAGGTATAAATAATATTTTAAAGGAGTATTTTTATTTAATGTCGGTGTTGTGGGCATCAACTACTATTAAATATATTGAATTTATATATAATTAAATATTTATTAAAATATAATGGTGTTGAAAAAATATTCATTTAATCAAAATTTTAATGTTTTGGATGGAGAACCTGCCCTTATCTCATTATTTATCCCTAGATAACCTCATATCATTCTTAACCATGGTAATAAAATTCTATTTTTTCACTACTCAATATGAAAAAAATTAGTTCAACTGATTATGTTAATTTAGTTATTCTGAATAAATATATTTAAGCCATTTCACAAGACTAAATTTCCATATTTTTTAAAATTTTATTGTAATGATGCTCACAAATAGTGACAAAAAACCGTTTTTGAAGACTAAATTATTAATCGTAAAAAAACTTCCCTTGAATACATGACTTGTAATACATATCACATGAATGATAAAATTATATATTTAATATTTAATCTATTTATTTAATTAAATCCATTAACAAATAGTGATCAATTTAATTTTTCAAGATGTGAAAACATTTTCTCTATAAAAACATTGTTTTAGAAAAATGTATTTTTAATCCTAAATCTAACATATACCAAAATAATGTATAATTTTTATAAAAATGTGTCTGATTATATTATATCAAAATAATATTTACATAAGTCATATTAATATGATATTAAAAAATTGTTGTATATTTACTTTAATGGAACTAATTTTCTTACTAAAAAGAATATTTTCATTATTCACTAAAAAATAAATCTTTATAGAAAATCATAATAATTATCCATAAGGTAATATTAAATGAAAAATAATGAAATAATTTTAGTTTAATCAGATAAATGATATAAAAATGTTATAAAACGAATTATAATTTTCACATGAAAAGGTGATAGAACCATTTTTAAAGAATGAAAAATTTTGAATTGTTAAATGACATAATTGATGTTTGAGTAGTAGTTTATTATGAATTAATGAATATATTGGTATTATTAAAAATATATGTACATAGATATCATAATGTTTTTCTACAACATGAGGGGGATATGGTGGGAATGAAATGAAATAAGATATTTTCCCTACTCAATTAACAGTATTGAATAGGACCTATATAATTATATATCATTTTAAAATTCTCTATTAATCTCACAACCATTATCCACATATATATTCATGTAAAATCCATCTCCCCAACATCGAATTATAAATGTCAATAATAATTTTCTGAATGAATTTTATTTCATATTTGATCTATAGTGATATGATTCCAAATGG
The DNA here is from genome assembly GCA_963277665.1 of Viscum album. Taxonomy (NCBI): domain Eukaryota; kingdom Viridiplantae; phylum Streptophyta; class Magnoliopsida; order Santalales; family Viscaceae; genus Viscum; species Viscum album. The sequence continues at coordinate 1,375,406,559 of OY728142.1, read as the reverse complement.
ATCTGACCATCTATACCATTTATTTAGAATACATAGGTAATTATATAAGTAATTATAAATCTCTAACCCATCATTATGTAGATATATAAATATTTTCCATAGAGGACTTCACAATGAGACATGTAAATATTTTTTTGATCCTAATAATCATTAAAATAATGATAATTATATAAAAAACATCCTGTAGGTTTTTAATGGTACTTTGATAATGGATATTATTTTATGTATTATAAGTAGTATTGAATCATAACACCATATATAGATCATACTGATTACTTCGATGAATCATCAAGATAATCCTTAGTTATTGATTATTTAAAACAAAATATAATATTATATATAAACATACAAAATAGTTAATATATATATTTAAATTCTAATAATGAGATAAATATTATTTAAAATCAATTAATTTTACGTAATTCTTAAGGCCATCAACTGCAAATAAAAAAATCCCATAAATGTATTTATGATCCCAATAATGTAATCCATGTTGATGTTTTTCAATTTACTTTATTGTTTGTGTGATGGGTGTAATATTCCCTTACATTTATTTCGGTTAGCCTTAACCTACTAACATAAATAAGATTGAGATACATACTCTAAAAAACCCCTCATTAGTTTATTCCACCATAACATTACATCCCCATCCACCTTTATCCTCTTACATACACGATGGATATAGAATGATGTAGAATGAGTTTAACGAGGTAGTTAATTATGATCATAGTATAGTGAAATGAAACTTACTCAATTCATAAACATTATCCTTCAATTAAAATAAATGTTGTACATAGGGATATTTACCACATTCTCTTATAGATTAAAATGTAATATTATCACAATTTTAATCATTACATGGATAGAGAGTAGGACAATCATTTGAGAAAGATAGTATTTATCAACTTCCTTACTGATTTCTCGGTTAATATATTGAATATACATATTTATTTAATATTTTTTTATCCTTATAATAGTTATTCTAGAATGATCTTTATCCTTGAACGTATCATTCACTTTGTTTTCTTCAATAGGGAGGTATAAAATTGGGCAGTCATAATCATTAGTTGTTTCAAACACTCATATTTGGAAGACATTTCTCTCTTTCTAGGAGAATAACTACTTTAATTTTTTTTTTGAAAATTATATATGTCATGAAATATTCTATAATGATAATGGATACATATAATTATATCAATTAGTATTGTTTCTAACTCAAAAAGCATGTGTTTGCAATTTTTTCTCATAAAAATAATATTTTTTTATATAAGCTATCAAAATTTCACTATACATAATAATACTCATATTTTAATTTTTTATGTGATAATATAAAGAATCAATCAGTATCCACTATATGGAATTTTGAGCAATTATTCAATGAGAAACCATCTATTTAGTTACATTAGATTTTCTTCACACTCTTCATTCAAGAGGAACACAACACCTTTCTGTGTTTAAATGTGGGGTTGATTAGATGGTCAATAAAAACCCTTCATAATGAATCGATAATTGTTATCTATTCAAGAAATATTTTTTTTACTCACAATGGTGGGTCTGGGCCAATGTTCATGGACTACATCCTTTAATTCTTCAATCCATATACAGTCACATGAGATTATATGGAACATAATTGATACTTCACTATAGCCACACAGGTTAATTTTTTTAAATATTATATTTCCATAGGGGTTTCAATACAATCCTCAGGAGATATTTGTGATCTTCTAATTTATTAGTTTAAATAATAATATTTTCTATAAATAATACTATCATGACCTGTCCCCGGGGGCCCATTCCATGACTACCCGAAGCCTACCTTCCATAGGCCAGGGGCTGGCGACTAGCACCGAAGGCGTATTACCTAATAGTTGGAAGGAATTCACTTTATAACCTGTAAACACACACAACCAAGCACACATCAAATTACAAACATAATTAAACTGTATAGTAAAAGTGTGAGTACACTAAGCAAAAGGGGACATATTGAAAGCTGAATTGGAAGGTACATGAAAATTGAAATATACAAGTAAATTGGAACAAACCTTGTGATCACCTGCCAAGGATCCTACCTGAAGGGCATGTAAAACTCTCGAATGGTCATCTATGTGGTACGAATCTTCAAATGTCCACCTCTGAGCTACCTGTAGTATTGGTACCCTCTCCCTTAGTCAGAGATGTCCATCGTCTGCACCAAACACAACAATGTGCGGGCATAACCTATGCAGGCGTGAGTATAATGATACTCAATGGGGGAACCCGAGACTCTCAAGGCCTCACAAAATTCACCAAGGAAAAACCAAAATGCATGAAATAAACTGAAAACCCTACATAGGTATATGCCCATACAAATACATAATTTACCAAGTATGCATATCTCAATCATGATGAAACACAAAGTCCAAATCAAAATCCCAAGATCAATTGTTCCACAAAGGATGGTGTACCAAAAAGGTAAGTAACACATATGTATGACACACAGAATAATACCACCAAGGTTTTACCACAATGGAAATTAGCACACTGGTACAAACTAAGTTCACACCCGGTATATCATTGGTACAATAGTAGAGATGATTAGATGTAACTACTGAATCATCTTACTCTGTTAAAAGGAAGACTCACGTTGGATCCTAAATCAACATTATACCCAAAAATGATCATAATACATCTTTAGAACCACACATGATCCTAGTACATCATCAGTACGTCGTCAGACCCACACAAGATCTTAGTACATCATCAGTATGTCGTCAGACCCACACAGGATCCAAGTACGTCATCAGTAGATCGTCGAACCCACACAAGATCATATTACATCGACACTACGTCATCAGACCAACGTAGGATCCTATTACATCATTAGGACACCATCAAACCCACACAAGATCCTATTACATGGTCAGTACGTCGTCATAACCACACGTGATCAATGTACATCGTCATAGCCAGCTACATGGTTCCCGCACGAAGCTCTCTTGTCTCTGGGAGGGTCCACTCCTCAAGCCAATGGTCTATACTCAAACTATCATGAATTTTCATGGAGAAGTATCCCAATGGACCACCACATCATAGGGGTCTTAACGCGACAAACGATGCATCGATCAGATGCTCAGTCTGTAATTTATTAGCATTTTAGTCCCAAGGGCCCGTTTTGATTCGTGATCGATCCAAACCAATTGTACCATAACATTATCAAAATATTTAGGGGGGTATACAAAAGTTTCCGGGTCCCTCCAAGGATACCAGTGCCACATATAGTTTGTTAAATAGACACATGGTGCCAATGTTATAGCCAAAAGTACATATACGGTTAAAACTGGCCGTGGTCCGGTCCGACCTGGTCAGTCCGACCCAACACGGGCTGACCAGTTTGGGTCACCCTACCCGACCAACTGGGCCATTCCTGGACCGATGGGTCTAGCCCGACCAGTGGTGCGTGGTTTCCATGGTGTGGTAGGGTGGCTGCGGTGCGGAGGGGCACCACAGTGCGGTGGGGCGGCCGCAGTGCGGCGGGGCGGCGCGGTGCGGAAGTCCGCCACGGCTGGACAGATGCGATCGCACTACGCCTTCACCACGGCTATCTATGGTACTGGCCGCCATTCTTGTTCCCCACCGGTGTCGGTAGACATCCTTCTCCATTGCGAAGAATGCAACAAAACAATCATAAGGACTTGCAGAGTGGTTGGTCCATGATTGTTCGCCAGGCACCATCTGCGTTAGAGTGGTATCAAGCGGCTCCACAAAACTTGAATCACAAAGAACATCAAGAACAAAAAGGGAAAATTTAAAACGTCAAACCCTAACTCAGACGTTCTATTGGATATCAGCCGTGGTTGAAGACTGATTGGAATTTTTTGATCCAAAATCAAGCCTCCTCCAACGACACTGCTTGTTTGACTATCCTACGTTCTTTTTCTTCATTGGATATGATGTGTTCTTCATTGGAGATAGCATGATATTTGTTGGAGACGTGTTTCTCTATGTTCTCCCAAGATTCAACCTTTTCCAATGATTTCTCCCAACTAAAAACAAGTGTGAAGCCAAATCCAAATTAAATTAAGTCTAGCAATTTAATTTGTTGGCACAATTAATTGGAATCATTAATTTTTGGAGGGTGGCACAATTATGGTGGAGGAATTTCGAGACACTTCTCTACATTAATGAAGGAATTTAGGGGGGTTAGGTGGTCCCCACTTTTGGATTCAAAATGGGGGTTTTAGTTCGGGTGGTCCCCACCTCCATAATCCATGTAGAGAGGTTTTATTAGAAATAAAATAAAATAAAATATTATTTTATTTTCATTTCCATGAAAAACTCAAAATCTAGCTTTCACCCTCAACCTACTATGTTCAAGGTGATGGTATCCTTAGATTAATATCGGCACTGCGAGTTCAACGACGCCCTTAGATTTCAATTCTGAGCACCAGTTCAAAAGATACAAAAACATGCTCACACATTTACTAAACACACTAGAAAAAAAGTTCAGAAATTATTTCTGGGCACACTGGGCTTCGGAATCACGTGCCATCAATTTTGGACGACTCGTAGAATTTCTATATAATTTAAAAAAATTTAATTTCTGGGTCTTTACAAATACCTCAAATAGATCATGGTAACAACTAAAATAACTACTAATTAAACCATTTAATAAACAAGTGATATTAGTAAGGAAAAATGATATTACAATAAATTAATAGTTATTAGTGTTCACTTAGTGGTGTAAATTGGTAATTCCGTCACTTTTACCAATAATTGATAATATCATCATCAAATTTAAATATTTGAAAATATTTATCTTTACATAGTTGATTGAATAAATAATTAATATGGGGAAGGGGGTAAATATTGTCATCATGATCTTGTTATGTTCCCAATAATAAATATAGATTCTCAATATTCTATAATTTATTATTAAATAATTAATAGGTGTACCCTATAGTGATTCACATGTCTGAATGAATTATTTATCAAGATTCACATAGAATCACTATCTTAATATATACAAATCATACATGACCATTCTATATAATTGCATTTAAATAGTTTTATAACTAGGTATGTTTTTTTATTAAAATCTCATATTCATAATTTGGAGTAATACTATGAATCTCTTATTTAATGATATAAAAAAAATACTAGCATAATGTGCATAATATCAATTTGGATCTTCCACAAAGAATTATATATAAATTTTAACATTTAATTGGAATAAATACCTATGTAAAAGATTTAATTTCAATTTTATGTTCATATATTTGAATTTAATAATATAAAATCATAGGTTGGGTAATGATATCATATTTAAAATCCATTCTGCAAAATTTTTTATGGGTTTTATTTTAAGAAATACAATCCATGGAAAAAATAACATCAAAATAATAAAATAGTATAACAATAAATATTTTAGGAGCTCAAAATGTCGTAAACATTAATCCCAGAAGAATCATAGATTTCAGCTGTATACATCATACCATTATGTGTTTTAACTGCATTTTTAGAATTTATTTATTGAGAATATGAAGTATATTTTGGTGATAAATTTCATGATATTTATTAATTAATTTATATAATCTAAAATATTTCACATAAATATTTTATCGTACCTATAACTACCTCAACATTATCATTCTATTTTCAGTCACATAGGAAAACCAAATGGTCAGTATGACCATAAATTATTTTTAACAGTGTGATGAATAAATAAATATAATTCATCATTTTATAAATCCTAGATAATTATTTTCAATCAATAAAACCTTATTACTAAGTTCTACCATCTACTATCAATGACTACCAAAAATCCATTAAGATAGATCATAATGATATTTTAAATAACCCTTCACTTATCTACAAAAATTTCCAAAATAGGTGTCAAGAAGGGGACCATTTACCATGAACCCAAATTATGTCAATGATATAATTGATGATATATTTTCAGGTTTATTACCCATATATGAATCCATTATATAACAATTCCAACTTGTATTATCCAATTAATAATGTATTTTATTTAGGAAACCACAATATTATATTTACCAAAAAAATAAGATATTGTAGTAATATTAAGCTTATAATAGTTGTTCTCACTAATTTTTCATCATCAATGTTTTGAAAATATACCAAACCACAACTGTCAAAAAAATATCATTCTATAATTTTCATCAATAAATGTTACATCATTTTAGTTAAACATATAATACAGTTCACTATATCACATGCCTATAGACTGTGGAGTTTTATTGTATTTTGAAACATGGATATGTATACATATGATATAAAATTTATATATTTTATTTTTAATTATGTTATTCAAAACACCAACCGTTATTAAACATATCATACATAAAACCATTAATCATAATCTTTTGAATGGAAATGTAATAATGGATAAGATTAGATTCCAAAAAAGGGTAAATAAAATAGATAACAATCAATGATCATAAGTGAGAATATAATAAAAATTTGTGTACACGAAAATGATCAAAACATCAAATAACCATACCAAATCAGTTAGTTATCATTAATCATGTAGTATGGAATAAGGATTTATTATGAAATGACATATGATATAAGAGTGTGGAATCATAAATAATCAATCAGAATCCATGATAAAATATAATAAAAATATGATATATATTTTTTTGAACTCACATATGAATATAAAATAATTAACCGAGTCATTTTTCATTACTAAAACAATTATAGTGGATTTGTTTCACTACCCATTCCATCATTCCCTTAGTCAAATTTCACTCCCAAGATTATCATATTGGACCATGTTCCTTAATTAATTATGTTTAAAATTTATTATTACCAATATTATATCATGAAATATATTTATTTTCCAAATAAATTTTGGGGTTATATAACTAATATTACAACCATCACATAATGAAAACGATAAATATGTGTCCCACAAGATCATAAAAAATTTATCATACCATAAAATTAGCACATATAGAAAGGATACATTATTCATAAATATTTCATCATCCTAATCATAATCAATCAAGAAAGATAATAAATAAAAAAATTAGATAATATTCTTGGTTACGTTTAAGAAACATCCAAGGGTGTTAATATAGTGAAAATTAAATTTAAAATATCAATATGTTATTTATTTAAGAAAATATCAATTTTATTTGAAATCACTAATTTAGAAGATATAAATTTCTATTATATGACTATAAAAAATTTCATTAAAAATAATCATGTAATATTATCATGTTCGAATCAAATAAAAGTGTATTCAAGATAGTGTACATAAAAATTCAGGACCTGTATAGTAACAAAATACATTAAAATTGTCCATAAAAAGATATAAATAAATTATTCTAAAATTCATAAGAAGATTCCATCCGAAAAATAATTAAAATTAAAAAAAGTGTAAAAAGGATTTAAATAAATATATGGTTAAAATTAAATAAATTTATTAAAACATTTTATTTAAAATACTAACAACAATGAAATGATTCCCAACCAAAGAAGATATTATGGCAAGTTTTCCTCAAAATAGTATTTCAGTATCTTGAGAACATAAATTCAGGAAAATTAATGTATAAAATAAAGTATATAAAAATATATAGGTATTGTAAAATATATAATAAAATGAATAGATATATTATTCAATTTATTCATCAGAAAACCTAATCATAAATAATCATGTTAAAAAAAAGTTATACAAACAACACCTTACCTCAAGTCCTACTTGATTCATGATCCCTCTATACACCCTTATAAAAAATTACATTTATTAAAATTCAATAATAGAACCACAAAAAACTAATATACAATTTTTTTACTTATATCCTCACATCACATGTTAATTAATAATTTTTCGTTATAATCATCATTTCAGGGGCTTAAAACTTCTATTTTTATGAATGTATTTGTTTAACAGCTATGGTAATTTTAATTTTATTATTGTATCAAAATTAAAACAATTAAAATCATCCAATAAATATCTTAGATATTTATTATAAAAATAATTATATCCATTATTGTATAGAAGTTATGAATAATGATTTATAATAATACATGTATATGATTATTCAAATGTATGCATGTGTGATGTTTTGATTTTTTGATGGATGGACCAAAATAAAGGTAAATATTATTTTATCATTATATAATAATTATTATAACTTAATAATAATATGTAGAAATTAAATATATTATAATAACCAACTATGAATGAAATTTTTGGAAAATGATTTGTGTTACTACATTGAAGCGGATATCCAGATATACTCCCAATAGATACATTTATCTCCCATTTGATAAATATGTGGTGATAAATAGTAATGACATAAAAAACATAAAAATATAAGTATATTTAATATAATATACTCTTTAATTTTATATATAAAATTTTATAATTGACTTGTAAGATGAAGTACAATTAAATGATATTGATTATGATACATACATATTCATTGAGAGGCCACCTTTGGATTTTTCTTTAAGCCTTGATGGATTTGTATTACGATAAAAAAATATTTGGTTGAATCTAATGATTATATGAATGTTCTGGAATACATATTTTTTAATATAAAAAGATAAAATTGTGTGAATAATGTAGGATAGCATGTGACCCTTTATATGTGAGGGGATAGATAGACATTGATTTTCATAGATGATTTGAATGATTTAAAAGCCCATTCTTGGTAATGTTTCAACATGTGGAAATTTATTTGAATGTAGAAAAAGAGAAGGTGTAAATACCATTGTAAATTTATACTATTACTGATTTACTTTGAAATCCTACAATTATATCATGGTTTAATTATGTTAAACATGTTAAAACCATAACTATTATATCAAAATATTAATAGTTTTACTATTCACTAGGGAAAAATGAGATTTTATACTGTTAAATTATATAAATTTTTAGGATCCTAATAATTGATTACATTTTAATAAATTGAATTTAATTAATTTTATAATAAAATTTTTATTTTGATAAAACAAGAATTGAAAATACACTTTCAGAAAATAAATTTTTATAAGAAAAACATAATTTTACTTCATCCAATGGCTTGTAAAAGAAAGAAAGAAAATTAAATTAATATATTTAAAAAAAATAAATATATCTCCATAAAATTATTAATTAAATTTGATTTGATTTTTTAATTAATATCATCTCACATTTCTTGTATAATTTTTTTTGAATGTTCATTTCTACCGAAAAAGTAACTAATACCACAGTAAAGTATAATTATAATTTAAATGTAAATAATTATAATATTCATAAATATAGGGTACTATGGTAATTCTCATATGAACTTAAATACATAAGGGAGATTAAATTGAATAGAAATGATACTTTATTATATAAATCTGTGTTTTTAAATTTTTATAAAATTCATTTTATACAACTAATAAAAATTCGCCATTTTCAAATGATGAAATTTTTAGTTACAAAATAATATTCCATTGATAATATAAAATTAATGAAATATTATAAATATATTATAATTTTCAAGTGATTAAGATTGATAAAAACCAGTTTTCATGAAAATATATCTTCGAAACAAATGAAAATGACTTTCCTAATAATTGAGTGAGTAATAATTGTGAATTAATTAATTTATTTTAATTATTAAAAATTTAAACCATTCTTTCCATAATTTTTTTATTACTACACGTACCTAATAATTTAGTATATATCATATAACCTCTTACTATATCATGATTCATATAAAATCTGGGTGTTGTGTAGATCGTGCAATTAAATACCACATGTTCATTTCAAAGGTAATACATATAAAATAATTTTTATGGAAATATATAAAAAATGTACAAGTATATTAAAATAAGTTGGCATATAATTGATGCGAATAAGAATAAAATTTTACTTCAATGTTACACTCATTCTGAGAAAGATACCTTACATTTATGTTCAAAAGCATTCCACACATGTACATTACATCTGATATAATTTAATTAATTACATTATAAACATTAATAAAAACATTATTCATCTATAATTAGATTACTAGATTCTAGTTATTTTCATAATTACAAAATATATTAAATATTTCCCACTTAAATTAGTTACATTAGGTTGATCATTTTATTTTAAAATGATTATCATATCTTGATGAAGATGGTAAATATTAATTTTAAAAATATATTATAATACTCTATAAAATAAATATTTTTTAAAATATAAAATTTATACATAAGAAGTATATTTAATTTTATGCTTGATTGTTTGTAATAGATAAATTTTTTTCTCTATGTGGGGATAATATTTCTACACGTACATATGGGTGACTATTTTTAATAAATAAGATTGAAGATAGAAGACAAATTTTTATTTAAAATAATAATAACAAAAATGTTATAAATATTATATTTAATAATTTATGAAAATAACCATCTATTAAATTTGGTTAAGAAAAATCATTCATGTCATGCGTGGAGTCTGTACTCCACACAAAAAATACCTTATTTTTACTTTTAAAATTATTATAGAGGAAGTCATAAAATGTATATCACACTAGTATAATAATATACCATCATATCATTAATGATAATATTATCATACTCTTTTGTATATATGGTATAAAAGGTGGTAGAAGAAATTATGAATAAGAAAGAAAGGTTATGAAAGATGTGAATATATATTTTAGGCTCTTTTGATCCATTTGTACATCACAATTCTCTGCATAGAGATAATGTATTCAAATATATGAAAATCACGATTTCCCCAAACAACTCCATAAAATGTTTTTTAATGTTTTTATGATGATTTTTTACTATCATTATGAATAAGTTATTAATTTATCATTATGCATTATTATATATCCCAACCCATTATTTAATGAATCACTATTAATCATAAAGCCTTCCCCACATTGGGGAAAAGTGAGTAGAAGTTCTATCGTTTACATGTTATTCATATCATTGAGTGTCCATTCACATTAATATGTACATACATAATTTAAAACCCTTACTAGAATGTTTGGATTTTTGTTTTGACAATGTTGTTATGTTTCTCATGATTTACTGATAATACCCTGTTAATTTGAGGGAAATTTGGTTTTCCATTATAGATGATTGTCTTGTTTAATACTCAATCGTGATATTATTATATAAATCTATTGATATCCTTAATCATGTGATAATATTCTCCAAGAACACCACCTTCTTCCTCCGAAACTGACATTTAATGTACAACCCATATAATTTATGCTTTTTTAATTCCATATGAATTGAAAAAAAAATCATAGAGTTTTCCTCGATGATTTTGACGTGTATAAGAATATTATCTATAATGACACCCAAAAATTTATTATGTTACTCTCTAAAGAATCAATAATTTATGTACATGATTATTTCTTATGAACTCAATAGTATATATGACATGACGATGAAAATATAGTGGTAGTACCATTTACAGATAGAGGTATAGAAAATATATTATTCCTTCATCATTAAAAGATGATATCCAGACTGAAGGTCTACTTTAGAGATGTAATTAGAAAAAAATAGTGACTGAATATTTCATCATTCTATGAAAAATGTTATTTATCCATTATGAAAATCTTATTGATTTCATAATTATCAATACATATTATCATCTAACATCATTATTAAGGATGATGATAATTTTGGGGTACCACCCAAAAGGCCAAGGGTGCATGAGACCAATGTCCAGTAATTCTTTTAATTTATATATTAATAAAACTAGATCAATAGGTGATAGTTTATAGAGTCTTGAATATTAGAAAAAAACAATTTATAATTTCAACTATGAACATTGTAAGAACCCGGTTCTTAGTTTTGAGGTACGGGTTTCTTCTATTCTATTTTCCATCTGTGTTTTTGAGAAAATAAAGAAAATAGGGAAAAATCCTAAATTTTAGGACTACACGCCGTGTACTATTCCACACACCATGTACATTGGCCGTGTGGGATGAGTACACAGGGTGTGTATCCATGTCGACGACAAAGGGTGAAAAAACCAAATACACGCCGGGTAGTTGATTTTTACACTTTGTGTAGTCAATCGACATGAAAATAGTAAGGAAGTGGAAGCAGCCACCAGCGGAGCGGTAGTACACGCCTTGTAATCATAAATACACACCGTGTACTCATGTCGATGGATGAATAGTGTGGCGATGCCGCCAAAGGAACAGTTAAATGTGAAAAGTACACGTCGTGTAGTTAATAGTATATGTTGTGTAGTTTTTTTCGCTTAAAATGGTCAGTAGCCAACCTTGTTCACAGGATTGGCTTAGAACTGGAGGAAGGAGTAGGGAGTGGAGGCTGAACCTTCGAGGATCTCTAGATCAAGCATTGGGAATCCATTTTTGCCTCTGATGATCTTGTTGGAACCACATGGGTAAGCCCTCCACTCTCTATAAGCTATTATAGGAAATTCTTCCTCTATGGAATGTTATTTGAGTTTTAACGGGGATTTAATTTACCTCAGATATATGTCGTTCTAAGATGATTCGAGGATAGTCGTTCCCGTATACCGTTCATGGGGTTTAAGGTAGGTGGCTTGGTGTTGAAATTCCAACTGTTGTGGGTTTTTGTGTACAGTTGAAGAACGAACTCATGCTGGGGTGTCGTGTGGCTAAGGCATTAGCTGTTTTAAATACCTAGAATTGTATAGTTAATTAAATGTGATAATAAAATACTTTTTGGGAACACTTCTTGGATCTAGGACCACCTCGAGGGTGCATTGCTCTATTTAGCTGTTTTCCCAGGATACCTGAGGGTATTCCATGTTTATTTTTCACATTACTTTTTCCTCAAGAGGAATTGTATGTGAATTTCTCGTTCATATGTTGGGATGGCCCGGTTACTTGCTTAGCCTGAGTGCAGTGTTACTTTTAGCCTGAGGGCAGTGGTTATTTTGGCCTGAGGGAAACTTATTTTGTGCCTGTAGGCAATAGACTCTGTGTGTGAGGGAGAGACTATGTACTCCTAAGGGAAATATCTATTATGCCTATGGGTAATTACCTGCGAGTTACGTTTCTGATTACCTGAGGGTAAGGGTTTTCATGTCTGAGGACACTGACAGTTCACATAGAAATTCACTGTGTTGGTTTCCTTATAATGAATGATTAAATTAATAATATAAGGGAAATATAACTAGTGAAGATAGTTACTTTTGAGTACTGTTTAGTTTATTGCATTTTACTTTTTCACACTGTTGTTTCATATTTACACACATTTGAACATGAGGATTTTGTGGGATCCTACTAGGATTTATTTCTCACAACCTCTTTGGGTCATGTCTTTGGCCCAAACAGATTACATTTCTGTAGGAGTAGATAATGGAAAGGGTCCCTATATAGGTACTTGATTGCTGCTGAGGAGTAGGGGAGCATGGGACCGAGCATAGGCTCATGATGGTACCGACTGTTTTGTTTTGATTTGTTGTACTCTGTATTGTACTGTACTGTATTATTTTGTAACATGTTCTGGATGTTTTCCTAGTACATGAGACAAGTTTCATCATTATCTATAAAACGGTTGGTTATCTTTTACTGTAGTTGTTTATTTTAAATGTGTATGGTTTATTGCTTCCGCTGTTGTTTTATGTTTTATTTTTAATTCCATTGTGCTACACTTTAAAAAATGAGAGCACAGTTTCCCCACTATCAGACCTGGTCCCTCGCTGCTAGTCGGCAGACTATGGAGTTTGGGGAAATGCATTTGAGGTCATGTGACCAACTGGGTTCGGGGCACCCATTGTCTGGAACCTAGATTCGGGACGTTAAAATGTGGTATTAGAGGAGTTCTTTTCTTTGACATGATATTTGGATCCTTATTCTGGGATAGGACGGATATGGTAGTTTGTAATAAGCTATGCCCAGGACTAGCTAACACGTGTACAAGGAAAAGCCAATTTACCTCGTATTTCAATTTTATTGATTTTAAAAATAACAGTTGATTTGATTTCACCATGGGTGACGCACTTATGATTGTTATGTTATATTTTATCAGTGGGTTCTATATAGCTGAAACCTGATGAGATGATGGTATTCCATCTCATGAATTATTTAGGCACATGTTATAAATCACATGCCATGCATTGTTCCATTCCATGTAGGAGCATTATAAAATATCATGTTGTTTGTGATAATTGTTGTGTTAGAAAAAAATGTTTTTGTGATAGTTGCTTTGATAAATACATGCAATGTGATAGGGTATTGTGGTATATGATTGTTGATGTAATGGACACCAAACTTTGGTTTTTGGGGATAATGGGCCCTTATTGACCGTAATTTGGTGGGACATTGACTGTTTATCTTGTTATAATAGATATAAGATTTCAAACATTGATTCACAGGGAATATGGGTCCTCAAATATCAGAATATGGAAAATATTTTTTGTATTTAGTATTTTCTGGGATTCAGAGTAGTTTCAGAGGATTAATGTCCGGAAAACCAAGTATACACGCCGTGTAGTTCTTTGGACACATGCCGTGTGTTCTTATGTTCAATAATAAAAGGAAAATTATTAATTACACATCGTGTACCCTATGTACACCCCGTGTAGTTGCTTTCCACGTCAAGGACCATGTGGACGGGGACACGAGGAGGGGTAATGCTCAGGAAAAACATTCCATTTACCAGATGTACATGCCGTGTAGTGTTAAACTGGATTCCACTCGTGTAACTAACAACATGAATGGAGGAGACCATAAGACATACACACCGTGTCCACTATGGAACACGCCGTGTAGTCCGACCTGGGATCTGACCGTGTAACTAACAACACGGGTCAGTGTAATCCTTTTGTATACACGCCGGGTGTATATGGAACACACTGTGTAGTGTGAGCCATGTATCCGGCCGTGAAACTAATAACATGGGTCGGCGAAGCTCATCTATTACACACCGTGTACCTGTGGGACACACCGTGTAGAATTGTCCGAGGACAGACTGTGGTGACTTAGCCATGTGGCTGCGAAGACGGAGTGGTGTACACGCTGTGTGTGGGTGTAACACACCGTGTGCGGGTGTAACACGTCGTGTAGTATCAACCCGAGTGGTCGGCCATGTCACAAACGACCCGGGCAGTTGGAAAATTAAACCATCCACGCTATGTAGTTTTGTTCACTGGGAGTCGTGTGGCTTAGCTATGTAGAAGGACTCGGCCTGGGGATGAGAAGTCAGGTACATACCGTGTAGTCATTATATACGCCATGTCTTGTTGTACAATCTTGAATGCCTTCTTCCTCCTGTTACCCCTTTTGGTTCCTTCATTTTCAGATTGTGATAATCTTGATCTAGGGTGTGTGTTTGACCTTGTAGAGTCATGCCGTCGAGACAACCACGCGTTTTTCTCCAAGTGAGCGACAATGATTATACTCTAGAAATGGTGGTCCATGGGCTACAGGTGGATCCTCTAGCAGAGCCAGATGTGGCGCCAACTGTTATACCTTACACAGGCTCATATCCGCAGTTCCGTGAAGGCTTTATGAGTTTCATACAGACCTTTCAGGGAGCACTGCCAACTGCCACATCTATGGCTGAGTTGACTCATTTTTTCCAGCAACAGCATCCACCTACGTTTTCAGGTGATGGCAGACCATAGGCTATAGAGTCTTGGGTGGGGTATATGAAGACTATTTTAAAGCATCTTGATACGCCTCCAGGGTGGAGGGTCAAGCCCGCGACGTATATGCTGCGTGATTTTTCCAAGAGGTGGTGGGATGTAACCAGTCATACAGAGCATCATAGGGACATGGCATGGGAATATTTTAAGGCAGTCTTCTATGAATTATTCCTTCCAGAGACGCTGATGGAAGATAGAGCACGAGAGTTCATGAAACTGCAGTAGGGTGCTATGTCCGTGATGTATTATTTTTCTCTTTTCACCGAGATTTAGCATTTTCCACCCGTTCTAGTGGGTGATGAGACGTTGAGAGCCAGACGCTTTGAGTATGGTCTCAGATATGAAATCTGATCATTGGTAAATGTTTTCAGGTTTCGTTCAGTAAATTCTATTGTGAACCAGGCACTGATTACCAAACAGAATCTTCGGGAAGCTAGTGGTGTGGGCCAGGGAGGTTCAACACTATTTTTTGGTACTATCTCTACTGGCATAAGGAAGAGACAGATGGAACGTTCTCACGGTGGTAGTGCCAGCCAGAGGAATGTTTTAGGTGGCTAGGTCATGTGATACCTGTGTGGTAAGGAGGGTCACAAGAGACCTCAGTGTCCAAAAGACCCAGTGGAGTGTCGACCTTACATCAAGATGTGTCATCTTCAGCGCTTTTGCAGGGTGTTTCCACTAGTGTCTAGTGAGAGGGGTTCTGTGTAGACTCCGCGTGCCGGAGCAGGACCAGTGACTTCTTACCAGTTAGGAAACTGGAATATGTCAGGCCGTGCAGGCAGGGATGGGGGTCATGGCCATGGTAGCTAGACACCAGGATCTTAGAGGCAGCAGGGGGGACAGCTCAGGGTAGCTAGGTTGTGTCGTAGGGCGGCGGCACTGGGCATGCATATGCTATGCAGCAGACCCATCAGGAGCAGGATCCTGAACCTTTTACTGTCATAGGTACTATTCTAGTAGCTTATGTTTTATCTTTAGTGATTTTTGATACAGATACTACACATAGTTTAATATCTCTACCTGTTGTGGAGATACTTGGGCTCTGTGTTTATTCTTCTTCTGTTGTTATGATGCTAGACACTCCATTGGGAACTATAATGGCTGGTGTGCATTCGTGAAAGGAATATCCCCTTGAGTTTGGAGGGTGTCACATTCTATGGGACCTCTATGTCTTATAGATGGCAGCTTATGACATCATTCTTGGGATGGACTGGTTGGTTCCCTTTCGAGCCTTTGTAGACTGCTATCGTCCGAGGGTGAGTTTCACATCACCAGAGGGCAGAGATTTTCTATACAAGGGTGCATTTGTTTTTCAGGCGTGTCGAGCTAGAGCAAAGCATCATGGGTGAGGTTTTGTCACATCCCAGATTGCGGGTATATATCTAGATGATCAGGGGACTTGTCATCATGATTTCCCTCTAGGGGTTAATAGTTTTAGGGATGTAATCCTAGATGACTTTTTGGGACTACCTCTAGAGTGTGAGGTGGATTTCTCTATTGATCTTGTTCCAGGAGTGGAACAGGTATCCATTCCTCCTTATACGATGGCTACACCTAAGTTACCAGAGCTCAAGGGACAGTTAGAGGAGTTGCAGTCAAAGGGTTTTATCCAACCCCATACATCTCCTTGGGGTTCTCCTGTCCTTTTTGCAAAGAAGGAAGACGATACCCTCAGACTTGGTGTGGATTATCGGATGTTGAACCAGTTGACCGTCAAGAACCGATATCATTTCACGTGTATTGATGCTCTTTTTCATCAACTTCATGGATCACGAGTGTTCTCGAAGATTTAATTGGGATCTAGATATCATCCGCTACGTGTGAGACCATCATATATACCACTTATAGCTTTTCAAAGAAGATATGGTCTATACGAGTACTTGGTTATGCCTTTTGGACTCACAAACATGCCAGTAGTTTTCATGGATCTGATGAATCATGTGTTCCATACGTATCTGAATTCGTTTATGGTAGTCTTCATGGATGATATCTTGGTGTACTCTCACACTTGACATGAACATTCCACCCATCTTGATATCGTAGTGAGTACATTTAGAGAGCATAATATATATGATAAGTTCTCAAAGTGAAACTTTTAGATGGACTAGACTCACTTCCCGAGTCATATCATTTCAGAGGAAGGAGTTGAAGTAGTCCCAGAGAAGGTGATAGAAGTAGTTTCCTAGGAACAACCTAAGAACGTGTTTGAGATACAATGGTTCTTAGGGTTGGCTTGTTACTACAGGCACAATATATAAGACTTATCGCACAAAGAAGCACCATTTAAGTGTTTGACAATGATGGTTGTGAAGTTCATTTGGTCAGAAACATGTGAGACAGCTTTCCAGGAGCTGAAGGGAATGGTGACATTAGCACCAATCCTGATACTCCCAGAGCAGGGAAAGATCTATACAGTTTAATGTGATGCATTCAGTATTGGGCTGGGATCTATGTTGATGCAGGGTGATCGAGTTGTTGCATACGGGCCTCAGTAGTTGAGGCCACATGAGAGGAATTACCTGACACATGATCTCAAGTTGGCTGCAGTTTTTCATGCATTGCGCTGTTGGAGACATTATCTCTTGGGAAAGCATTTTGTGGTTTTCACCGACCAAAAAATCCTCAAATATATATTTACTCAGTGTGAAATAAATCTGAGACAGTGAAGGTGGGTCGAATACCTTCATTACTTCGATTTTGAGCTTGCCTATACACCAGGAAATGGTAATGTAGTAGCTTATGCACTGAGCAAGAAGACTCAGAGAAATGCAGTACGAGAGGTCGGTGATAAATGGAAGCTTATGGATTTTTTCTCTGAGAATTATTTGGAGGTTCATGATAATCAGGGGTAGAACTATCTTTCATCTTTATCTGTGAATTCTACCCTCCTCGATATAGTGAGGATGAGATAGCTATGTGATTCAGAAGGCCTAGTTATACGATTGTCGGTGGCAAGTTTGAACCGTCCTCCTAGTTGGAAGATAGGCGATGATGAGGTATTTCAATTCCATGGATGAGTATGGGTTCCAGGAGATATACACGAGGAGCTTATGCAAGTGTTTCATGCTTCAGCTAGGGTAGTTCATCCCAAAGTTACCATGATGTACCGTGACTTGAGACTTCAGTACTAGTGGTCATGTATGAAGAGAGAAGTATCTAGTTTTGTTACTAGATGTTCCACCTATTAGCATGTGAAGGAGGAGCATCAGAGGTCAGCCAGACGGTTACAGTTGTTACCCATCCCATAGTGGAAATGGGATGATGTCGTAATGGAATTCGTGACTGGGTTGCTAAGGTCACCTCGAGGCAATGATGACATGTGGGTTATTGTGGACAGACTCACGAGGTTGCTCACTTTTTTCTGATCAAGGAGACATTCAGTGTTGACGAGATTGGTGTGTTTTATATCTGAGAGGTCGTACGTCTTCATGGGGTTCCTCGTTCTATCATTTCATATAGGGACGCCTGTTTTATGTCTCATTTCTGATAGAGTTTTTAGAGGGAACTGGTTACAAAGGTGCTTCTGGGCACAACTTACCACCCTCAGACTGATGGTCAGAAATAGCGTACGATGCATGTTCTTTTGGACTTTCCTCGTCTATGTGTCCAAGACATTGGGGGCTCTTGGGAGAATCATATAGCCTTAGTTAATTTTACCTACAATAACAGTTTTCTGGAAACTATTGAGATGGAACCTTACGAGGAATTATATGGTAGGCCATACCGATCACCTTTGTGCTGGATAGAGGCAGGTGAGGCTCCTTTACTGGGACCACATCTCGTTCAGGAGACTTTTGGGTAGGTTTAGTTTATTTAAAAGTGGTTGGATACCGTGCAGTCTTGTCAGAAATCTTATGCTAATCGACACATATGACCCTTGGAGTATGTCGTTGGGGATCAGGTTTTCTTGCGTTTTCACCGAGTTTGGGACACATGCGGATCATGAGACAGGGTAAACATTCACCAAGGTATGTGGGGCCATTTGAGATTCTGGAGAGAGCCGAGCAGGTTTCCTATCAATTTCAGTTACCACGGTGGTACTGAACCATGCACGACGTCTTCTATGTATCTCAGTTGCAACGCTATCACTCAGTCCCACATCAAGTCTTTCAGCCCGAGGAGGTTGATCTAGAGATAGATGCATCCTTTAAGGAGAATCTTATTCATATCATTGATAAAGGCATGAAGGTTCTCCGAGGCTGGTCAGTTCCTCTCGTATAGGTGCTATGGTAGCATGACCGAGTGCAAGATGAAACCTGGGAGAGGGAGATAGAATTACGTGCTTAGTGGCCAGAGCTGTTCTGAGCATTATCTTTTCCACCCTTGGAAAGGTAAATTGAGTATGAATTTAATTAAGGGGGAAGATTTTAAGAACATGGTTCTTAGTTTAGAGGTAATAGATTCTTCTTTTCTCTTTTACATAAGTGTTTTTGAGAAAATATGGAAAATGGGATAGAATCCTGAATTTCAGGACTACACGCCATGTAATATTCCACATGCAGTGTACTTTGGCTGTGTGGGAAGAATACATAGGGTGTGTAGCCTTGATGATGACGAAAGGTGTAAAAACTGACTACACACCGTATAAGGGATATTTACATGCCTTGTAGTCAGTCGACAGGAATTTATTAAGGTGTTGGAAGTAGCCGCCAGCGGAGCGGCAGTACATGCCATTTAATCAGAAATACATGTCGTGTACTCATGCCGATGGATGAAAAGTGCGGCGGTGCCACCAGAGGAACTGTTAAATGAGAGAAGTACATGCTGTGTAGTCAATAGTACATGCCATGTAGTTTGTTTTTTCTCTTAAAATGGGTGGCAACCATCCCTGTTCATAGGATTGGATTAGAATTGGAGAAACTAGTCCGGAAGGAGGCCAGACCTTCGAGGATCTCCAGATCAAGCGTCAAGAATTCGTTTTCACCTCTGATGATCTCGTTGGAACCACACGGGTAAGCCCTACACTCTTTTTATGTATTTATTTCCAATTATTCTTCTAAGGGATTTTATTTGAGTTGGAACGATGATTTATATCACCTCCGATCTACATCATTCTAGGACGATTTGAGGATCGTCCTTCACCTATACCATTCAAGGGAATTTATGGTAGGTGGCTTGGTGTTTTAATTCAAACTGTTGTATGTTTTTTTACTGTTGAACTATGAACCCTTGTTGGGGTGTCGTGTGGCTGAGGCCTTAGCTGTTTTTAATACCTAGAATTTTATAGGTATTTAAATGTGATAATAAACTCTTGTTTGGGATCACTACTAGGATCTAGGACCCCCCGGGGGTGAATTCCTCTATTTATCCGTTTTTCCATGATAACCAAGTGTATTCCATGTTTATTTAGCGCATTACTTTTTCCTGAAGAGGAATTTTATGTTAATATCTTTTTCATATGTTGGGCATGGCCTAGTTACTTGATTAGCCAGAGGGTAGTGATTTACTTATCTTGAGGGCAGTGTTACCTTTAGCCTGAGGCCAATGGTTATTTCCTCCAAAGGGAAACTTCTTTCGTGCCTGTGGGCAATAGACTCTGTTCTTGAGGGAGACACTTTGTATGCTTGAGGGAAATATCCGTTATGCCTGTGGGCAATTACCCACGGGTTATGTTTCTGAAAACATGAGGGTAAGGGTTTGCATGTCTGAGGACACTGACTGTTTACATAGAAATTCACTGTGGTAGTTTCCTTTTAATAAATGATTAATTAAATAATAAAAGGGAAATATAATTGGTGGAGTTAGTTACTTTAGATTACTGCATAGTTTATTTAATTTAACATTCACACACTGTTGTTTCATGTTTACACACAGTTGAGCACGATCCTTTGGTGGGTGCCTACTAGGATTTATTTCTCACACCCTGTTTGGGTCATGTCTTTGGCCCAAACAAATTACATTTCTGCAAGAGTAGATAAGGGAAAGAGACCCTATACAAAAACATGGTTGCTGCTGAGGAGTAGGGGAGCATGGGAATACGCTTAGGCTCATGATGCTACTGACTGTTTTATTTCATTTCGATGTACTCTGTATTGTACTGTACTGTATTGTTGTGTAACATGTTCTTGCTGTTTTCTTAGGACATGAGACATGTTGCATAATTATATGTAAAATTGTTGGTTATCTTTTGCTGCATTTGTTTTTTTAAACTGTATGGTTTGTTTCAATCACTGTTGTAGTATTCTTTATCTTGTATTCTACCGTGCTACACTTTGACAAATAAGTGCATAGTTTCCCCACAATCAGACCTGGTCCCTTGCTGCTAGTCGGCAGCCTCTGGTATTTGGGGAAATGCACTTGAGGTCCTGTGAAAAACTTGGTTCTGGGCACATAGATCCGGGATGTTACAAACATAGACTCCCATCATATAATATTACCATCTAATTATTTGTAAACTACTTCAAATTACAACATTAGAATGAAAATATTTTCAATAGAATTCATATCCAATGATTCAATGATTTTTTATAGATAATATTTCTCCAATGGTAACATCATTAATTCCTTTGAGGAAAATTTTTACAAAAAATTATCCTCATCTATATAATTTTAATGAATCAAATGAAATTCAAGATATTTAATGCATTTTCCTTTTCCCAATTGATAATGTGATCCCAATAAAATAAATTATATTCCATTCTTACTATAACATCAAACTATACTTCATGAATTATGACAATGTCCACTAGAAGATTATTTCCACATATAACAACTAGGGAGGAGTTTTAAAATAACGACTCTAGTAATAGTTTTAATATATAATATATCATATATGGTTTGAGTATAAAATTTTATAGTTTTTAAAAACATTAATGATATGAAATAATTTGTTGAACCCGATTCAATGAGTACATTTAATTTTTCTGAAAGAATAACTATTGTACATATCATAAAAAATTTATTGTTAAACTTCTATAGTATTGATTGAATGAGACCACACATTCTATATATATATCAAAGGATGTTTCCATATTATAGCTTTGAAAACCCTTTAATTCATACATGGATTTTTTTTATGTTATATGTTCCTTGATGTTGAAACATTGTATACTAGGATGATGATTGAGATGATATTTTTCTTGGATTTTATAATTGGGTTTTTATTATCAAAACATCACACATAGGATACATGTCCCTACATTACACACATGAATATTTTCCCAAAAACCGTAAAACAGTGACCATGGGCTGTCTCTCTACACCATTTATAGGATGGATACTAGAATATACTATTATCCTAGGTTTTATTTATTGCTTCCCATGGGTAGGACTATGTTTTCATTTTCTTATTTGTATTCCGAATAGAACAAAAAATTTTGATCTCATCCATAAGGGATCATTGGAAAATTTATTCATAACTTTAAATTTCAAAAACCACTAATGATTATAAAAGTCTAAATCATCCACCAAATATAAAAAATGACAATATTCTGTTTATGGATCATGAAAAGGCCACAATAACACCACACCAGCATTAGGAATCTAATATAATAAGACCTAGAATATACATTTTAATTTTCATAATTTTATTAAATATCATCTCTATTTTTTGATATATAGTGAATTGGAACTAATAACTGAAAAATGTCTACACAAATTCATCCTCCAAGGTTTCTATGTTTCCCTACTCTTTTATTATAGATTAATATCCACCATATATCACTCTACCCTTTAGGTTGATACGAACCATTTTTACATTCTTTTATAATATAATTAATGTGAATTTATTTTCTTTTTGAAATAATTTATAAACTATTATAGTGGTTATTGTATAAAATATATACTAAATGATTGAGGCCTCTACCAAATAATAGACTCAAATAGAGTTATCAAACTAAATGTGTGTTCCCTATTTTCCATTATATTAATCACAAAAAGTGTTTTTTGTGCTAGTAATTTTATAATTTTATCAAATCCCATTCCAATAATTCTATTCATTTAATCAAAGAAATCATTAAAATTTTTCAGATCACATATCTTCAACATGATTTTTAAAAATTCCTAGATATATTCTAAAAAAAGGAATGTATGTTATTTGAGTACATAGAATAATAAGTTATTATAGGGTAACCCATAAATGTAGAATGAATAACTCATAAAATATTGGAAAATAGAAAAATATGGATCTCTATGATTAAATATAGGTTTTTAATGGTCATCATAAAAAAAAGGTTTACTAACCCCTATAATATTTCAAATATTATAAAATATGATTTATTTCTCATAAAAATTAATGAAAATGAAGATTAACAAAATTATATTTTAACGGTGTTTCTAAAATGGTGAAAATAAAGGGGATGATCACCATGAAACATAATGATGATTAGGATATACCCTACCAACTCTTTTTGAGACCGTTACCACAAGATTCATATATGAAAAAAAACACTTTAAATTTCATGAATCAATATTTGTTTTGAACGACTAAGAAAATAAATAAAATCACTAATTTACAAAAATTTAGTGTAATCGTTAAATACTTATGAAAATCCCTATGTTTTACTACTATAATCTTATTATAATCTCTAAAAAACAAATCCTCCCTCTGATACCAACTATGGGGACCTAATCCTTAGAAACATATTAAGTTATAACATTTAACATTGTTTACAAATGACCCAATAATGGGATATAGGGTCTCAAATAGTGAATATATTTCATCATTTTATATATGTATATATCGATGATTGAGTCCTTTTTTCAAAATGAACTTATGCATAACTTTTTGAGTTATAATGTCTTATGATCCAATTTTTTAAAATTGCTAAATTCTATAAATTTAATAAATATTTATCATATGGATATTTAGTGAATAAAATTTAAATTATTTATTAAATTTTTGTGATTAATTTTTTTTGGATTCCTTTATTTAATTTCTTTAACATTTTTTATAGTACTACAATAGATTCGAAATTATAGAGGCCCAAAATAACCCATGAGGTTGGAAAACATTTTGTACAGATACTGTAGACCCCACCGCCATAACTGAAGTATAAATCGAGATGAAAATATAAAATTTAGGTTTTCTACATAGAATTGAACAAGATATTATATAATAATTTCTAAAATGAAATTAATGTAGTTATTGAACCATTTATGTGGCCATTACAAGGTCTACTTTTAAGGTATCTTTTTGGAATTCTCATCCAGAAAAAGTAATGGTCAAAAATAATTTCATAAATCCCACTAGATGCATCCACATAATGTAAAATTTGGTTGTAAATTTAGAAATTCAATTTCCAACATCCTGTAAGAAGGTACATTTGGATCATTTAAACATATAATGTACCAAAAGTACAAATCTTTTGGGAGAATAATTCTGGATGGGTTATGGCTGGAACAATTTTATTTCTTCTTTTATTTTTTTAATTATTTTAAATTAATTTTATTTAACATGTTATATTATTTTTTATTATTTTAAATACAGTCTAATTTTTATATTGTATTTATTATAGGGTCTTCACACACACACACACCCATTATTTTTTTATTTTATATTATATAATTCATTCTCATTCAACCCCATTCATCTACATGTTGATCTTTAACACTCATGATCATTAGTAACTAACCCGAGGATATTTCTGGGGGATCAATATAGTGATATAACCATGTCATTAATCTTTCTTATTTAATGTTTCTCCTTTTCTTTTATTTATGTTTAGGGGGATCTTAGTTAGTAAGGTGCCTTTGCGTCTCCACTATCCACCCGATGCTTGAATTTCTCTTCTATAATATTTTTCCTTGCTGAACGAGGTGGATGTATGGTCTCTTAATAATGGTTTATTGCACTATATATTCACAAACATGGGTATAATAGGATATTCATAGAGACGATGCAGCGTGGTAATTATATAAATTTGAAACTAATAATGAGATGATGAAGGTTTACTATTGGTAATATTTTGGGAGGATTTGCTTTCTATCTAACATCATCCTAAGTACATTAATTTGTTCCACATTTAATTATATATGTATATATATATATATATTTCATGCATATTTCAAACACTCATTTTTATATATACAGTTTTATATTAGTTAAAATATATATTGTGATAATAAAAATTTGTTTTCCTGTTGGATAACTCCTTGACTTCGAATCTCTGTGTGTACTATATTGCATGCATAAATATGTAAAATATTGAATGGGGATTCATGAAAAATCATCATTCATCCGTCTCTTTTATAAATAATATTAAACACCTAAATAAAAAATATTAATTCATGAAATAATTATCATTATTTAATATTTATAAAGTGATCTGGAAACCCATAAGTATTATTAAATTAACATAGAATAACCGGTGGAAATATTTAAGGAATTTTTTGTTCTAGAAATTATATTTAGGGAATAATACGATAATGAATGATAACATGGGTGACAACACATGATATCATAAAATGAATAATAATAAAAATTAAAATATGGTAAAATTAAATGATAACATATTAGTATTGAGTAAACAGTTCCTATATTAATAACTTTGATCATAGTAATTTTTATATAAAATAAATATTACATCATAATAAAACATCAAGGATCCCTATAAAATTAACTTAAAATAATTTGATAGGATATCTCCCTAAGAATCGTTGTTGGCCAGGCTCACTACACATGAATAGCTTTATAACACGAGATGGAACAATTTTCCAAATAATTACAAGGATATTAATTTTTTTACACACACATAATATAATGAAAATAAAGAATTTGTGTTCCAGAGGATTATGAAAACCATAAAAATCCACGGACATTTTAAAAACTCATGACAGAGAATCAGGTTTTATACTCTTCTCTCAAAGACTATTTGAAAGATACAAAATATGGATTCAAACAACAATAAGCTATTAAATTTATTTACATATTAATAACTAAACGTAACATATGTTTTGATGATTGATTCCAATTGTAGATAAATTTATGGAATGGTTTAAAGTATTTAGTATAAATTCATACAACGTTGGTGAACTTTTATCCAAAAACAAATCATTCGAGAAAATGTATCCTAATTTAATATTAAAATATTAATTGAACCCAGATTGTTATTCATATAATAAATAGTAATTTAAAAATAAAATCATGTTATAAAAACTTTTTATATAGGTAATGGTGGTGTGATTTGTTTTTGGAAATTATCTTAAATTGTTTTTCAATAAAATTGGGAATTTAAAAAGAACATATAACATGTTTAATGATATAAATTGATGGAATATTAAACTATGTATTCATATTAGTGATATATATATATATATATATTACATGATAATAAGATTAAATATAATGGTTAAAAAGGATGTGAAAATATATATGATAATTTATGAGTGGAGTGCGAATGTTACCAATGTTTTATGTTTCATTGTGTTCGTCAATTTTTCTTAAAATCATTTATAATTTAAAATGGTTAATTAAAAAAATATCTTATTCATATATAATTATATACCTAGTCTATTTAATTTCATATATTTTTCATTTATTAGATCCTTTTAACTTATGTTATTTAATTGTGGTGGTTCGGTTGATTTTTATGTGAATCTCATAGCTTGTTGAAAATGGTTACGATTATTTTTAAAATATATTTAAAATCTCTGGAATATGAATTATTTGATAAATATAATTTTTATGAAACACATTAATTTGTTATAGAGTCCATAATTTGTTTTAATTTAAAAAATGTGTCGCAATATGGTGGTGGTAAATCTAAATGGTCTAAATGAAGATTTTTTTTCATAAAATAGAAAAGAGGTAGAAAGTAATACGATATATCATTTTAAAATGATAATAATTTTGTAAATATAGTATTGATTCATTTAAAAAATTTCCCATTCATTCAATCTGGTTATGAATAATCTGACACATCATGAAGGTGATGGTAGGCAACAGATATAAAAAAAGACTTTTTTATTTTTTATATAGTTATAATGGATGGAATAATATGGATATTAAATTAGTAAAATAAAATTATATAATTTGATTTATACTAATTTTATTATACTATTAAGGTTATAATAGATTATTTTATTTATAATATAAAAATAGTATGAATATATTACATAGAAGGATGTGATACATTTGTAGATACAAAGAGAATTATCTTCAAAATCTATCTAAAAATAGAATAGTTAGGATTTATTGTTGTGTACAAGTGATGTAGTTAGATTAACTGAATTATAATCCTTTAAAATAGATCATAGATTCATGATTAATTATCATTGGAGTTCATGTATGTGTTGTGTATAATTATTAAACTATTATAATTACTTAATATAGAACATTACATGCAAAGGAATGTTATGTAAGGTGTAAGAATAGATGTTAATGAAATTTAGGTTTTTTATATTTTTAATGGTTACAGATTCATGTGTGTAAGAAATAAAAAGATAAATATTGTTTTTAGATGTTATAATGCGAATTTAATCTTTGAAAAAATATAGCTACTTCAGATTAGTCAATTAAACCCCAATTAGTAGTTATTAAATGTTAATCATAGTGATTAATTTATTACCAAAAAATAAGAGGGAACAACATATGAAATTTTTACTTTTTATATATATATTTTATCTCAAATTAAACTAATTTAATTCATAAATAATATAATTTCTACTTTTCAATTAAAACATATAATATATATAAAATATATATTTCATTAAAAAATACTACTTATTTTCAAAAAAGTTATTCTTTAGTTTTTAACAAGATATAAAAAATGTAAATGTATAATTTTAGGAAAGAAATTATTAATAAAAATATAATTTTTTTATTTATTAGCAATATCAAATTTCATGATAATTTTTTCCCAAAATATGAATTCATACTACTAACATCAAAATCAACTACTTCAGGAAAAACCCATTAATTCTTATAGAGTAAATTATGGTATTCTAAAATAAATGGTAAATTTAATTTTACATTATTTTATATAAAGTAATTATATATTTATATTTTAATAGAAAATAAAAAATATTAAGATAAATTATTCTCAGTAAAAAATGACTGTAAACATTAAGTGATTACATCACACCGTTTTTCCAATATTATTTTTAAATTTATATCATATTAACATATTTTATCATAACTTGTTTTTATTTCATGTGGTGAAATATATCTAAATTATAAACATTTAATGAAAATAATATATACTGTAATATTGGGATGTTACATATAATACCATATATGGTCGACTTATAACATTTCAGCAACAATTTATTAATAAATAATTATCATAATCTATCTTTCTTGGTGCTAGCTAATTTATTATTCAGCCAAATATCAGCATGGAAATTATATTATTTTCACATTAATCCTTATTATATAATCAATAGAATATAATTATATTTATATTTATAATATTTATGTATTATATATAATTTTATAACAATTCAGATAATGCTGTTATAAAAATAAATTTCATCACTTTGTGAAGAAGGTTTCCCATACATAGTCCTAAGTGATGTATTCCGATTTTTAAAGTATGTATTGAATGAAACGAAAAAATTTCACATTTCAATAATCATTTATGATTCATAAATTTCGTATATATATATACTCCAACTCAATAACCAACCCTGAGCAATGGTGATGGAAAATGAATCATATCAGTTTGTGGAGGAAATAGTTCTGAGGTATTCATGGGAAATATATTCCCATCGCTTTTTAGGGATAAAATGTAGAAAATGGATGTTCCATAATTATAATAACATATAAGTATATTTATTATTTTATATTCATTATGTTTTAATATATATAATATATTTATATACGGGTTAAGAATAACTAAAATCGAAACATCCTTGTTAATTTTTTTACAACTTCTTTATGATACCTTATTAGTATAACTCTTAAAAAAAGAAGGTTAGTCTTAAGAGAATAACAAAGGATTAGGGATAAATCGAATTAATTTTTGATGATTTTGGTGTATTTCAAGGATCTTCTAGAATACATCAATTAGGGGAATAAGTGAGAACCATCAGTTTCGTTTTTTAATTGAAGACAGGGACATACATGGAATTACGTAACAAATTTCTATAATATAAAGTCACTACCATGTAAATATATCTCAAAATGGGGAATAATTAAATTTTATAACAATTTAATGTTTTAATATCTAGATAAACAAAAAATTATAAGAGTGTATGTTGCATTCATGTGATTATCTCTTAGTTTAACTCCTGATAAATTCATTTTATACATAAATGTTACAATAAATTCTTTCTATTAGTACTAATAATTATGATACAAAAAATTTGGTAGAATTTGATACATTGTATTAAATATTATGTTTACAAATATTGAATTTATTTTATAAAATTTAATTTTACTTGTGGTTTTGATTAATTTAAAATAGGTGTAAAAACGGAACACAAAACTATTTTAGAACAATATATTTTAAGTATAAATATTATATTATATACATTTCATTCATTTTAAAAATAATAAAATGAGTATTATATTATAATATTGAATATATATTGTCTATATTTCATTAAATTAATCAATAAAATTTTATTTAATAAATTTATTAAGATGAATATACATTGAATGCCTTAAAAACTTTTTTGAAAAATTCCTTTTTAATCCCAAAAAAATCATCTAAAAAATCACATATTAAACTATTTCCATTCAAAATAATTGGATTATTACTAATTAGATGATATTTTTATCAAAATAATTTGAAATTAAAGAATTTATGGCTTTTAAGTCAAGAATATTTTAAAAATATTATATAAAATAATTACACTGAAAATAAATAAAAATAAATAAATTCAATTTTTATTGAAAACATATTTTTGGACCATAATATGACTTTATTAAAAATTAAGTACAAATTTATTATCCATAATCCAATAAAATTTTAGTATCTAATATATTTACAAATATTTATCATATTTTGGATATTATTTTTAATACATGAAAATTTTATAAGATATTTTTTAAAGTATACTATATTCAAATATAGTTATTCATTATGTAGTTGAGATCAGACATGGAGTAGAGCTGATTCCTGGTGATTGAGTTATGGTGTATCAGTCTTTACAGTTGTGGCCATATGAATGAAACTATCTAATAAATGGAATCAACTTATCTAGAGTGAGTTATGACATAAGGGGTTGTCTGAATTTTCTAATCACTAAAATGTTTCTATGTATACTAGTCAAAAGAGTTTAAATAACACCCTTTCATAGCTATATTTTATTCTATGTTAGAAGAGATAGGATTATTATATAGAGTCAATCGATATTTTTCTAGCATATAAACCTATAAAAGGAAATATTATTTTGACACTTTATGTAAGAATATGATCACTCAACTAGTTCATGTGTTTAGTTATGAGTGATAGATGAATAATTTTTTAGATAAGATGTATATTATAGTTTATGCTGGCTAGGATCATATGATCATGATATCAGTGTTAGTAGAGTCCACACTATTGATCCGGAATATAGAGAGGTAGTATGAGGATATAGAGTGTCTATCCATGAATGAAATACATTATTATGGGGCGTCACAACCAGACCGGACCATTGATTGGTATGAGATCATCTATTATTGGAATCTTGTTGTTTTTTCTATGAGTATACAAGAGAAATTGAGGAATGAGTTTTATGCCTCAATGTGTGTGGTGCATCATGGCATGACAAACATATATCATGAACTATTTTGTAATTATTTGTTCCTGGGAATAAAATATAAGATTGTAGTATTCCTCACATGATTCCATAACTTTAAATAAGTGAATGTCAAGCCTCAATGAGCTAGTGATTTTCTATAACCACTACCCATTCCATAATTAAAGTGAGATTAAATTACTCTTGACATCATGGTTTTTCTCCTAATAATTCTTAAGAAGTGTGACTCCATTTGAATTATTTTAGACTAATTGAAAAAAAATATATACCATTTTATGCATTTTTGGGAGATATTTACAATGTATATATTGGGGAACAGATAAGTTTTGGAGGTAGTCTGTCTGAATGGGATATAATTGTGTATAGGTTCATATCATTATATTTGATTTACATCACACTTATATAGAGGCTTGTATAAGGTGATTTCTACATAAGTATTTCTGAGTAAAGCATTACAGATATAGATATTAGGGAATTCAGTAGAAAATATACATGCATTGAATAATATTGTATGGGTGTGAATCCAAGAATATTGGGGGTATTTTTGAAGCACTTGGCTCTAGTTGAGTTAGCTAAAAATATAGTTATCATAAGTATATATTGATGAAAATAGATGAGGATATTTATGTTACTCCATAAAGATCCCCAATATTTTGATTAGATGTGGGAAAATATGAGTAGTTGGGTTTGAGTATCATGTTGCAAACATTAGAGCAAGTTCATTTGATTTAGAAACACAAGGCTATAGATCAGAGTTTGAAGAAGTCATAAGTTGTATAATGTATTTTACACCTAGTGTTTACAGTGGGTGATAATATATTCATGTTGGTTTCTCCTAGATTAATTCACCATAGGATTCAAAGATATGATATTTTGGACCAAATTTTTTTATACCCTTTGACATTGGGGAGAGAACTAGCACATTTTCATATTTATTGGCTATTATATGGATGTATAGTTTTATGTGTGATGCTTTAAATGTGTCATATATTTTGTGGTATAATCCTAACCCTTATCATGTGATAAATTATGTATATTATGATCTTGAGGATAATGCGACATTTGATTTGAATTTGATTTTTGTTACCAATTTCAATGAGAAGGTGTTGTGGGGAAAGACTGTGTCCATAACTTGAGTGTTGTGGAATCATTTATGTATTCAAGAGAAAATATGGGATAGAAAATCTGATATGCAAGATGAGTGGCCCAATAATTTTACCCTGTAATGATAGATATTCATGGGTGTACTTCTCAAGGATGATATTCTATACAATGGGGAGAGTAAAAGATCCCACATTATATAGAAATTAACCATGCATATTTGTCTTATAGTCTTTTACATTTTTTATTATACCTTGGTTGAGTTTTTATATGGAGTTATTTTAGGGGAAATTGGTTGATTTTGGTAGCTAAATGGGATGTTACCAGTTATAACACAGGAAAAACAATAAAAATTGGACTTGTAAATAGTGTGCCCTATTTAGAGAGACAGTAAGTGTCACTTGTATGGAACACATGTTAGCCAAACTGTGCATCCATATTCCCCAAATTTCACAACCAAGGTTATAGGATATTTTAATGGTTGAATGACATTTTTCAAAAATTGTTCCAATATATGAGAAAAGGTGAACCCCTACTGAGGGGTGTAAGGTTAATGCATATGTTTTGGAAAATCATACAACCATACCCATGAAATCATGTATGTGATATACATTTAACATAAAAATATTTTTAAAATTCATAAACGACCAGTTTTTAGATATTATTCACCCCACATAGCATAAACCAATTTCTCATAATTTTATAATCACTTAGGAGGAATCCAATGATCCTATAACCCCCTTCCTAGTTTGTCTAAGATCTGATTGAATGATCATATTCTCTATGGAATTTGATTTCTTCCACATTCAATAACCTATATATCACATTTCTCTTTCTCGATGAAGAGGAATTTTTTTTCCATAAGTTGTGATTAAATAGATATTGTTTTTGACTATTCATATTGCTTTGTATATATTTCATCGGAATTATTCTTATATCATCATCATATTTGTGGGTTTGATCTTTTTTTTTGAATTTGGAGATTTTTTGTTGGGAGAAAGTACACAACATACCTTGAAGAATGTAGTTTAAATGTAAATCCCCTATTATTGATTATAAAATTGTATGTGAGATTGTAAAATTTAAATTTTTATAATGAGAAATTGAATTATTGATTGAATTATTTAATTTAAAAATTTCCCCTTGTTATAATGAATTTAGTGAATTATAGAATTATGAAATTCATTGATTAATGGATAATAGAATTGAATTTACCCATAAGTTGTGTCGATATGATTAAAATTAATAAGTTCCCTTGGGGTGTGAAAAAATAATTTAAATGATAATTTTCATATTATGGTTGGATTAAAAATGAAATTTTGTATTGGGTTTACTAATAAATTATGCTAATAAATGATAAATAGGTAAAAAAATGAACCATTGATACATGATATTTTGAATGATTTTTGTAATAAATAATTCTACTCTAAATACCCTTGGGGTGCTAGATTGGAACTCTAGTCCGCCAATATATCTATGTATATAAGTGATTTCTAAGTTGTTGGATAGCGATTTCTTCCCCAAAAACCAAATTGTATTCCAAACTATGGATTTAGGCCCCGTTGTTTGAATTTCGAAATTGGAATGATTAGATTAATGGAAGCACATAATGATATAAAATTTGATATACCATTGCGGATGGTTCAAACTGTATTATGGTCCAAAGCCTGTATTGATGGAATGGG
Organism: Viscum album; assembly: GCA_963277665.1. Classification (NCBI taxonomy): domain Eukaryota; kingdom Viridiplantae; phylum Streptophyta; class Magnoliopsida; order Santalales; family Viscaceae; genus Viscum; species Viscum album. The sequence continues at coordinate 1,375,372,560 of OY728142.1, read as the reverse complement.
TTTCATTATGAAATTAGGAAATTATATGGTTAATTAATTAATAATTTATTGTGAAAAATATTTACTTTATTTATTATAACTTATTATTTATACAACATTCATACATTTTTATTGAATTTATATTGTTTTAGACAATTTTCGTGGGGCCCTACTAATTATTACTCAAACCCTAATCAGTATTCCTTATCGGTACATGAATACACATCATGTATGTACGAGATGATAACTTAATGAGACCTATGTTATATTAAAATATTTGTGATGGAACATGGTTAGGGGAACCATTCATAATGTCGAGAACCTCTTGTAGGGATTTTATTAAGACTTTACTTTATGGTTTATATTTGAATCTTATAAATTATATTATAGGATATGTTTAAAACATTGTTTCATATTCATTTATCCATGTTTTAATATAATCATTTAATGTTGGACTTAATTAATATCATATAATTATGGTTATGGTTTATTATCATTTGGTGATTAATTTTTTTCTTGATTGTGTTACACTAATAAAGAAAGTATATTCTCTCTATTTTATATTTTAGACCGTTGTTTCTAGTCATCATACATTAGAGTATGGGGAGGTATTCATGGTGTCATGAAACCAACCAACTTGGGGAACGAGTGTATGGAACCTAGGAAAGGATTCCATAGTTACAAATATATAATGTAACATTATTTATGTGTAATAGATCTAATTATATTATACCAGTGGTCGGAACATGTTCAACTAAGTGTATGATTAATGAAACGAGTTTCATAAATTAAATTATTTTCATTTAGTTATACCACTACCTCATTGATTATGATATTTTAATATTCTTTGTAAATGGATTTTTGACTATTTTACCCTGTATTTTCATATATTTTATGGATTTAAATATTTTTCAGAAAAAAAATCCATGGATTAATTCACAGTATAATGATAAGATCTTTGCAAGGAGTTTTTATCTTAATTTCTATTCCATTGAGACATATTTGGAATAATGAACCAAAAAAATTTATGGGTTGTATATACTACCCCATTTATTTAAATAATAATGATATATATTTATATATAGTTATTACATGATGAATTATTTTTTATATTTCATGGGATTATAATTTACCAATTATATGAAAGATAAGAATAAATTTTACATTCTCGTTTTTGATTACTTAAATTTATAATTATTATAATGTTATAATACATACTTCTTAATATATCTATAATTACATATCATATAGACAAATATGGTGTTAACATGTTTTATTCCAACTATTCATCCCATTTTATCTTGAATAAATCTAATAAATGTTAGAAACAAATGTAGATATTATTTCAATTTCTGATAGGGTATATATTTCTTCAATTTCCATATTATTCAAAATTATTTTACGAACTAGTTATTATTATCTATAAGTATTTATTATAGACATCTTATGTTAGTATTCAATTTTTATATAGTACTGAATAATTTTTTTTTATTTATTCAGAAAGGGTCATTTTTTTATTTTCTTATACAGTGTAAAAAAGGAATGATTCTTTTTTACATATATGTGTAAATGGATTTAACTTCATCTATAACAAATTTATAATATTTATATTCTTAAATAGATTTTAGTGGTATCAAGAATAAAATTATTTAATGAAAATTTATTTTTTATATTTCTTTTCATTTTTCTTCTGCTCTCTAGGAGGCTTGATTTTACTAAAAATTAATCTTTTTATGATTATTTTGAAATTATATATCAAATATTAATTGATTTTGTTTTCTAATAATTTCTAATGAAAAAGAAAATTTATTGGGATAATATTTCATTTGAGATTATATTTATTATTCATATACCTTTTCCTTCTAACAATATATTCTTATTTCCTGAATCATATATCATTACACTTGTGTTGTCTTATTTTGAATGTTATTTTACCGATTAGAGAAATATTGATATTTGGTATTCTTTACAAAGATTAGAATTTAGTTGATAAGGTATTTATTTTATAAGTTATATTAAAATTTTAATATATTTGGAATTCATTATAAATTTGATGATAGTTTGGGCTCAAAATTATATATACCATTAATAAATTATTTGGTTTTAGTAGACAAAACAATATCCTCGGCATATTAAATAGGGTTTTTTTCTATACCTACCCATATTTGAAAATATCTTAGCACAAGGACCAGGTCATGCCATTTTTTATTTTTATTTCATTAATTAAGAACTAAATAATTATGATCCATGAGATTATTACATTAACATTATCCCTGGATGTATTACATAGTCATGTTATTGATATAATGGAAAGTGTCTGCAGTTATATTCCTTTCAATATATATTATAAATGTCTAATAATGATAACATCTATTGTTTAAAACAATTTCTTAGTGGTTGAGATCACCTTTATTTTGATTTGGATTCTCTTGGACATGAAGAAGGAATGTTTAGATGAATATATAAGATATAAGTGGTTTACATTTTCTATGTTATGTAGTTTACTTATAATTTTAAATTTGAATTATGTAACTAGCTTTTTCATAAATACTACTAAACTAATAATTACTTATTGATGTGATCCATTTTTTCTTATTCTAATTTTATAACATAATAACTTCAATTTGGTTACTTGAGTTTTGGTTGTTATAGTTTGTGTAATATAATGAATATTAGAAATCATGAGAGCTATATTTTGGGAAACATAGATAAGATAACATAACCCTCTGAGAAACTATAGGGATATTTCTAGTAATATAATCATTCCACGATGTTTTGATAATGTGGGGATTGTGGGGTTACCCTAGAAATGCATACATATTTGGATGTTATAGGTACATATAGGTTTTGAACTAATTCATTTTGGGGTAATAACCATGAAAATATTTGGGAGACTCTATCATGGAAATTAATCAACTACATAGTGAATGAAGCCATACATCTCACCTGGTTTTACTCTTGTGGGGGATATGTGTGGGTTATTTCACATTTTCTTGTTAAATCATTATGAAGAATGATAGGATTAATCCTATGAAATTTTTCAGTTATATGGGATAAAATGAAATCCACATAGGTAGATAAGTCTATTGATGATCCTATTATTAAAGGGATAGACACCCCTTTTTATGTTTTATGCAATGGGATTTTAATTTATTAATGAAAATTTTAGATACATTTAAATGAAAAAAAATTTTATATGTAATTTAGTTAAAATCATATTTGAGTAAGAATATTTTTTTATATTTTTGAATGAATTATAGTAGTGTTTATAACTTCTAGGTATCATAATAAATTTTATTAAAATATGTCTATTTGGATAAAAGAGATATAATATATTTATAATCTATGCTTCATCATAGAGATAATCATTTGATTTAAACGTTATTTGGTAAAATAGTGATTAATAATATTATGGAATAATGTCACTAAATCTTTAACATTATATGATTATGGTAAATAGAAATATTCTTCGATAAGATGTGATTTTATTTGAGTCATTGATGTTTATTTATCATTTAAAATAAAATATTATTGATATATTAAGATTAATGTTTGTCATGTTACATAGTAACATATTTTGTGAATTTTTTAAAGAGAATATATATTTTTCATATATGAAATTAAGAGTGATTATAGTTTTTAGAGATAAATAATGATTTTTTCTTATGAGAATATATAAACAAATCATTCAATTGTTTTTGTTTTCAACATAATAATGAATATTTTTGGATATATTTTCGTTTAGTTACTTATAAATTTTTTTAATTTGAACATGGGGTTTCTTTATTAGGGCCATTTAGATTAATGTAGTGTTTCCTCATTTAAGGATTTATTCATAATAGTTGTTATTTAGTTATGTTATAACCATTTTGGTATTATATATATGTAATACAATTTATCAACTTTAGAGATCTTATGTATAATTAAATGTTTATTTTAGTGATTTAGGAATTATATATCAAGCATGGAAATGGTGATTCAAATAATGGGATGAAATTATACTTATATACTAGGATGAAATCATGCAAATAAAATTTATCACATTATTTATTTGAATGGTAGTAAAAATTTTCAATCTCATCAAATGAATCATAATATTATCAAGTATTATATTGAAAGTAACTCTATTATAACATTGATTCTTTATAGAAACTTATTATCAAGTATGATTCATAGAGAGATTCAATGATAAAAGGATTTGTTGTCATAACCTATAAATTAATATTCATGAAAAAAATATATTTAATATTTTTACATTGTCCTCAACAGTTAAGAAAAATATAATTAAAATTGCTATGATGAAATTTCATTACAAAGGGGAGCCTGTAACACCCTAAAATTTTATTATTAAAAACACTATCTTTGTTAGGATGAAGCATTTTTAGTATCAAATTAAAAAAAACAGTGCAAAAATATCATTGAAATATGATCATTATAACATATCCATTTAATTAGAATCACAAAATATGAGTTACTATATTAATATATATATATATACAAATAAATATAAAGATCATCCTCAATAAAAATTTATTTAATAATTCTTATAAAATAATCACTCAATTTTTATTATATTCATTTTATTCTTGTAAAATATGTTTTTTTTAAAAGGGATTTTTTATTTTCTACATGAAAATAATAATTATTTATTTCAATTTTTTAATATTATTTGAAAATATTTTTCTTTTTGGTATATTAGTTTCAATATTAAATTAAGGTGAATTTTTGGTATTTTTCTAAAAATATTTATTTTTTATAGGAATAGTGAATAAATAAAAATTTTATAAAACATTACTTTATTTTCATTAAACCTTATAATTTAAAAGTCATATTGTATTTAAAAAAAAATTACGTCAAAAAATCCATTTTATATAACAAAAAATAAATATTTATTTTCAAATCCAAATTATACTTTTCATTTTTTTCATTTATTTATTATGCTTAAAAAAATATTTTTATAAGAACAATTAATCCACATTGTATTTCAACTTTAGTTAATTGTTATAATTTCAACTGATGAAACATTTACAAGAAATTAATATATTATATATCTATATATGAACCTAAATTCAGGTAATGGTGATTTATTTTTATAGAGTTCATGTAAGATCTTTTTATGGTAAAAAAATTACATTTTCATGAAAAAATATTTTTAATCTTTTAAAATATGATTACATTGTAATAAATTTATTCCACACATATGATTGTTATTTTATTAATAAAAATACATATTTGGAGTTATCACTTCCAAATTTCATTTTGGGTATACAATATTTTTTAGATATTGAGAAAATTAAAAATGATACAAGTTGGTTGCCCTAATTAAGGTTCAAATGAGATTATAGTTGCCTAATCTAGAATGATAATAGAAAAAATTAATTAAAAAATTAAGTTGATGTTATATATTGATCAATAATTGACCTTAACCTTATAAAATTATAATATGAGTCATTCTTGAGCAATGTTTCTAGAAATAATATTCTTATTTTTTAAAACATTGAATAATTACCACTATGCAACTCAACAAAATTAAAATGGTAACCACTGAACAAAAATTATTCACACATTATAATACCATTAAATCTAATAAAACATACAAAAACATCTATAAAAAATACTTTTGGATGATATATATGTATTTTTCTTCTCAAAAATTTTAACCTAGGTTCCTTAAGAGGAGATCATTGGAAGAAGTGGTAACCCTTTGAACAGAAAACATTAAATTTAAATCTTGTTTTATGACCTTCAGATATGACATAAGAATAAAAATATTATAAACCCAGTATATAAGATATTACAAGAGGATATTATATTTATTTAATATTTTATATCTATCACCATCTCCATCAAATGGGCACTAAAACCATCTCTCATGTGTACGACTAAATACCACTTCAAGAACCTACACAATTTTTTTTCTGTCACAACCTCACATGGATATTAGTAATAAAACATTATATGAATATAAATGATAGATATTACAAAATAAGTATTAATTAAACATAATATACAATATTTCCCCTTAACATCGTTCCCTTTAAGTAAATGATAACATCATGTCTACATAATCATGGACTACCAAATCCATGAAGAGATGTGATTCATTTTTCATGTCTTTTTATAAAATATGACTATAAAAATATATATAATTAATATATATGTTTTTTATAACTTGAATAAAAATATTATTGTCATATAAAAATGATAAATTCTTGAGGACCATAACAACCAAATCAAAGAATACTTGAAAATTGATGCATTCAACACTCAAAACAACTATAATAAAGATTTATTTTTGACAAATGGTTGATAAGATGTCATAAGTGAATCTTGTATTACATAATAAATATGAATATATAAATTTTATACCATTATAATTACATAAATTATTTATATATTAGGATAATTTACTGTCAACAAATTTTATTTTTGCCATTAGGGATTTATTAACTCTTTTTATATTCATTAAGTTATACTAATACATCATTGATTATGTTATAAACACATTATATTTGAAAAAAAAATTTGATAAATTATTTCATATCTATAAATTTTCATTTTGAATCTATATTTTTATCAAATATTAACTGCATATATTACCTATCCCTTTAATGATATGATCATTGTAAGGGATTTCATCTTTATTTCCTCTTTATCCAGAAATAAATTTAATTAAACAAATGAATTATTTTTATATTTTATATTCATCCTATTTTATTTATTTATCATTAATATGTATTTAATCTTTATTTCTATAGTTTAAATTAATGATTACTATTTCAAAGGGTAACAATTTGATTTTTAAAAAACATATATTAATTTAATTATAACATAATTTTAATGGGGTTGTGAATATTTTTAATTAAGAAAATATTATAATATATCATTCATAAAATAAATATATTTTCATAACCATAATATATAATTGAATTTTAAATGTTTTATTCCATGTTTTATTCTATTTGGAACATTAAACAATAAAAGAAATGTTTATTCAAAACGTAATTCTTACTTCTATGCTTGATAATGTATATTTTTACCCCATTTTAATTTTTTCATGATTATTTTAGATAAATATTATATTATCATTGATTTTTATATGGATTTAATGAAATGATTCTAATATTTTCAAGATTGGACCTCTTTTACTTTCGTTACAAAATTTCATAAATTGTGCTTTATTTTAATATATATATATATACAGTTAATTAATTTTCCTGTATTAATAATCAATTTAAATTATTTTGATTCCCATATATGTTTTTTAATGATTTTAAAATTAAAATTACATAAATAATTTTTTATATTTTTTCACTCTATTTTATGTAATCTTTATATGCCTCCATTTTATATAAAATATATTTTTCTGATGTATTGATGGTCATGTATGATCTATTCATTGATTTTTTGATCCAAAAAATTCTCATGATATATTCACATCCTTGAGATCATTTTTCATGAGATAATTAATTTAGCATAAATATTCATATTATTTGTATCATGGATATTCTGAATTTCAAAACTATATATATTTTCAATATTACAGTCTTACATTAATAAGTATTTCATTAATAGGGAAATATTTATGTTCATCCTTATTTATTAAATATGTATATTCATTGATAAATCATATTATTTTTAATTAACATTACCATTAAATATATTATTCATGTGTGAGACATATAGTGGTGGGTAGGTACCAAATTACATATCCCATTAATACGTTGAAATATCTCTAAGGACAAACAACTTTCTTATCCATATACTATGGGTTGTGGTGATTAACTATGAATATATAAGAATATTTTGGCACAAGACCTTAATTTTGGTGTATGGCATGAAGAATTGTCCTCATTCATAAGTTAGGTATTATTATATATTAAAAAATTTCATTGACATTATCTCTGAATTGACTAAATTATATAATTATTTATTAAATGTATTGTGTTTTCAGTAATTTACATTCCCATATTTATTATGACTTATTTACTCATGATAACATCCACAATACACCACCCTTACCAAAATTATGAGCTTATAATTATTTTTCTGTTTTCAGATAGATATTATAAAATAATATTTATATTTGTTTAATTTAGGAAAAAATATACTTTTAATGTTTTATATTCGATTTATAATAGAGAATATGAATCATGTATGCATCTGGTTGTAAAATAATACTATACAGATAGATCCATGTTGATGTGATCCCTTATATATTATGAAAATTTAATTAAGTATTCGCCAAGATGAGGATACTAAAATTGAAAATCAAACACTATATAAAAACAATATCACTATAAAAACAAAATAGAATTTATTATTGGAAATAGGGAATTGTATTAGATACCTATCAAAAAATTCCCATGACCAATATTTGTAAAAGAACCCATAATGTAAAGGGAAAAGTGTTTTGAACAATTACCCATGAGAATCCTAGTAGGTATATATGTACATAAAAAACACAACAACTAATAAACTGTATCTATAGAAAAATAATAAACTTCATAAACCACTTTAATGATTTTTTATACCACTAATTTATTATAATTATCCCACTTGTATAAATAAGATGGAAGCCCATAAAACCATCCCTTTCGGTGTGATACCTTTAAAATTAATGAAAATAATTATATGATTTAAATAGAAGATACAAAATTAATCAACTCATGGTATTGTCTATGAACATGAGATTCACATTCCCATGTTCTATCCTATTCTCCCTAATGGCACCACAAGACAAAAATTTAGGGAATACAACACAAATGAAACACATTCTCAATGCGGTCCTTCATCTCCATAACCCTCTCTTAAAAGGTCGCATCATCATCAATGTAGATCATACAAAAATCAGTTATTTGTTTATTTTCTTGAATATTGTGCTGATGTATCAATATATTAAAGACATAATGTATCATTATTATACATTGGTAGAGTGTAATCTAATAAAAACTAACTATAAGATAGTACATCACCTTGAAAAGATTATAAAATTGGTCGAAATCAAACTCCCATTTCCAAACCATCACTAATGATGACGAAGATTCACCTTCAAGAACACATGATCTCTGTTGATGAAATATAGATCTCTACCCTATGTTAAAGATAATAATTTACATGATCTTACGCTACCTTTTTCATTCGTAAATCACCTAAACTATCTCTATTTTTTCTATTCACTATTTCTACACGATATTTTCAGAATCTCGGACCCTTTTCTAGTACAACATATAATGGAATGGTTAACAATAAAACACATTAAATAGTGAGATACAAATCTTGGAGTGAAGGATATTATTATCATAAACCAATACTAGTGTTTTTAACCTCATCATTGAACCTCCAAAATATAGAAAAAAAATATGATTCATTTGTTCAAGGGCCTAGATGATCTATTTTTCCTGACCATCCATCAACAAATGAAATTTAGTTTTATGGGACAACTAGAAACCAAAACTATACAAGAGTCCTCTCTATAAATATAATGTGAAATGTGGTTAATGATTTGAGTTAAACAACATTAAGACCCTTTTATTCCACACCACCTCATTTAGAAATTACATTGATGATTCCAAAACTATACTCAAATCCTTGATCTCTATATTGTGGGATGATTTAATCAAGAAATCCTCTATAACCCATATAACAATATAGTGTCCCTAATAATGATGAAAATAATTGTTTATGACCATTGAAATGTCCTTTTACATCCAATGGGGAACATATAATGGTTGTAGAAACACACTTAGTACATGGTGTTCATATTTAAAAAATTTAGATAATAAACTTAATTTTTTTAGTCATGAACTAAAAAATTAAATACATTCCACAAAAAATAGACATTGAAAGAACATAATGTCATTTTTACACTATGATGTGATGCTAGGGGTGTGAAAATAAACACACATCGAACAACCTAATGCATTCCCAATTGAATAAAAATACAACCCTTAAATAGTATAAAGAGATAATAATCCTAAAACCATTAAACAGAGTCATCCCCACATATTACTAGTCATTCTGAACCATAACCTGAACATACTCTTTTTGGTACTCCTCCACAAGCTACACCAAAGATAAAAATACTATCATATGATAAATAATTATTCCACCACTAACCTCTCCCTTACAAATATTTTTTTGGAATTTGATCTTCTATCACTCTCAAAAAAAATTCTTATTCATACATATCATCACTACAATACATCCTACTAATCATATTAACTACAAAATTACATTTTCCTAATTAATATTCAATAATAGTGTGATTTTATCCCAATAATTCTGTCACGACCCCCTCCCCACAAAGTGTACCCCTCCTGGGCCGGCAATGTGAGAAGGGAGATAATGAACCCCGATTCCTACCACCAGTAGGCCCCGGGAAGGCGAGTAGCACCGAGGGTATAATACACACACAAATGGGAGGCATTACCCTCTAAGAGAACACATGCAGAAGAGAGAGATAGAATAGACTCCAACCAACTCCAACTCATAACTGAAATATAAAAGAAACCCAAGTACATATATGAAATGTCATGCAAAAGTACTACAACTGAAAGGGAAAACTAAAAGTACCCAAAAGAAAGTAAAATGGGATCGACCACATTCCTGAACATCTCCCCCTCCAACCGCAAGCTAGTAGTAACCATCTTGATCTCCAACCTGCTCCAAGTGACCTGAAAAACTGTTTATATATATACATAGGGTGAGTATAATAGTATACTCAGTAGGATCCACCCCAAGCCTCTCGTGAAAAACTAAAGAAATCATGCTAAAGCCCAGTGAACAACAAGTGAAACTAACTCGTTACCTAAACATGTATACTAAGTTCCCAACCTCACCATGGCTACTCTCACCAAGTAACGCATACAAGAATATATCATATACTAAAGAATATCAAGGGTACCCCGCTACCACTTCCCCACTGGTTTGCCGCTTTGCCCTAATGACATACGTCCTGTGCATCTCTCTCTAAAGGCTTGCCCGTAGACACCTGGGCTAAGCACCACACCATCCTCACAACCAAAAGTAACCAGGTAGTTTCCGGGAGCCACCACAGCCTGCATAACGTGTATCATACATCGGGTATAATACCTCAAGCCATTACAGACCATACTCCGAGTAAGGAGCCTCAAGCCATCATAGCTTATACACATTACACCTATAGTAGTCCATAGGATACTATATCTAGAATATATGTGTGTGAATAACCACAAGCCATTACAACCCTCTACACACATATATGGGGTAACTAACCGTTGTGCCTCATGGCACAAGTATCTACCAAGAGAAGAGAGCGGGGCCAAAGGGGGTAGTCAGCCATTCAACCTCCCATCAGAATGTTGGGGAAAACAGCTCCATAGGGCTCAAAATCCCCAGGGTCTCAGTTGACCTTACCGACAGGGTGAAGTACCGTATAGAAACTCAAAAAGTACAAAATATATATATATCTCACAACCACACTATGGGAATTACCTATTCATAGGCACAACTGCAGCTAACGTCTCTCAGACTCCAGGCTGCTACTTCTAAGACTAGGTATCCTATAAGAACACAACCATTTGAAGAGATTTATTAGATTACTCCATTCTCATTTTATCAGTTCCACTGTATGTTAATTAATTATTTAAACATTAATTAACTATGAGCAATTTACCACATTAAACAAAATTGGCATCACATTCAAAAACTGCTCCGTTTTAGGATTCACATCACTATTAAATTCTAGTTTCTCCATCCCTGTGGATTATCACCATTTAATCAAACTTTCATTTCAGAATTACTTTTACATAATCTCAGGCATTCTAGAAAAACATCCTATGCTACTAAACACAAAGGTTCTCAACACGGTGTGTAGATATACTACTCGTCGATTTTTTGCTGCCTATAGCAAGATCATAGACCCATCCTCCATCGAGAGGCTAAACATGGAAATCACGTGGCATACCCCACGTGTCTTCGCCTCCATTGGAAAGATGGTAAGCAATACCAGCTGCCTTGAGCCGTGGGGAAAAGTAAAGCAGATAAACAACCAAACCAAACCACCAACATCAAACCATCACATTCATCTCATACCATCATCCTTGGTGTCCTCTATGACACCCACATGCATAAACAGATGCATCTCACCACACTAGGCATCATCTGCCACAACCACAAGTCCTCATACCTCCACATATCACAACAGCCATCCAGGCTCACATCAAATCACAAGCAGCTAGAAATCAAAGGTCACAAAATGGGCTATCAGCCCTTTAACAAGGCATTCAGCCTTCATAAAAAACGAGCACTCATAGCTCCAAACCACAAGGCATTCAGCATTACAAACAAGCGGGTAACTTAGAACCCTTTTGAAATTATCGAACTAATAGTTCTTTAATCCATCATGAGTTAACAGATTCATTAACATGCCTCTTTATCTTTAGCCAATTATTTAACAAATAATTCTGTCTTTACGTTCTTTATCAATTTCCATCATGAACGAGCATCTAATTAAAGAAAATCATAGATATCACTATATCTAGGAAAACATGAGGCAAACCGTTATCATGTTACAAAGCAACAACATGCGATCAACCAATTCTTTTAATCCGGTTAAAATATTTAATTAGGTCAATTTCCTTGTGATCCAAAGGTTTAAATCATGCTAATTCTACAGTTGCACATAAACAATTAGAGAAGCCATGAATCCCCTACCTCGAAGAGTTCTTGAGGTCCTTTATCCACACAACGGGTCACAGTCCTCTTCTCCTCACGACAGCTGCATCCACCGGAGGATTCTACGGTACGACAGTACCAACCAACCCCAAGAAAACCAATTAGAACCATGGAGATTACATGATAATATGGAAGGGAGAACAAGAGAAGGTGATCCCCGAAGGAACGATGATAAAACATACCTTATATGGAAGAACGATCGACACAACTTGGTTGCATCAAAAAGAGCGGAACTGATCCGAGTAACGTTTGATTGTGAAACTCCTACGGGAATGATTGCAAGGTTCTGGCATCTCGTAGATGAGAATCTGGAGGAAGAACAACGAAGAATGATATCTCATTCCCTTTAAAAAAATAAATTACAGAGGCGACGGTTTAAGATCTGATTTATTCTCTATTAAAAAATGGATCGCATTAAACCACGCGGTTTGACCAAGTAAAAACATCCCGGCCTTAGGAATAATTACTATAGGATTTATGGCCTATGAATCGGCCTTAAAGTCCTTAAAATAAGGTTTTAAAAGTATTTTATGTCAAAGAAAACATCAAATTTGCGAAGCTGGAAACATTGTTCACATACTCAAAATTTGGCAAAGGAATGAAAAGGTCACCATTAGACCTCACCATTCTGGAAACACTGTTCACGTCTATAGTTGGAAGCTCACAGTTAGAAGGTTACCATTCTGGAAACACTGTTCAAGTCTACAGTTGGAATGTCACAGTCAGAAGATTACCTTTCTGGAAACACTGTTCAAGTCTACAGTTGGAAGGTCACAGTCAGAAGGTTACCATTCTGGAAACACTGTTCAAGTCTACAGTTGGAAGGTCACAGTTAGAAGGTTACCGTTCTGGAATCACTGTTCAAGTCTACAGTTGGAAGGTCACAGTCAGAAGGATACCGTTCTGGAAACACTGTTCATTTCTACTGTTGGAAGGTCACAGTTAGATGGTTACCGTTCTGGAAACACTGTTCAAGTCTACAGTTGGAAGGTCACAGTCAGAAGGTTACCGTTCTGGAAACACTGTTCAAGTCTACAGTTGGAAGGTCACAGTCAGAAGGATACCATTCTGGAAACACTATTCAAGTCTATAGTTGGAAGGTCACAGTCAGAAGGATACTGTTCGGGAAACACTGTTCAAGTCTACAGTTGGAAGGTCACAGTTAGAAGGTTACTGTTCTGGAAACACTGTTCACAGAACTGGAAATTCGGCAAAGTGTTGGGGATAAGTCACCTTGAACTTCCGGAACACCCCCAACACCACATTTTCACAAAGTAATGGACTAGGGAGGTCCGGGACATTACATTAGATACCACTTAAAACATTCTCGTCCTCGAGAATTAAAAACCAACCCAGAAGAAAAGAGGGGTCCGAACAACCACCCCATAAGATACCTCTCAGGGGAAAACCACCATGAGTTATTCAAAAGCTGGAACAAAACTAAGACATCCGAGTGTATGGAAACAAACAATACATAAACAAACAATTCAAACATAACATCACATCAATTGTACATAAATAAAACATGAAAGGTCTAACCATAAAGGAAATGTCATTACATGAAAAGAGTTAAACATTAATCAACTCTGGGTACTGAGCACGTATCTATGACTCACGCTCCCAGGTACTCTCCTCAATGCCACCGTGTTGCCACAAGACACGAACTAAGGGGATAGAACGCCCACGCAACACCTTCTCCTTGTGGTCTTGTATCTCCATAGGTCTCTCCTCGAAGGTTGCATCATCGTCAATATCGATCTCTCCCCAATCGATAACATGAGATTCATCATGAAGATAACGACGGAGCTGTGATACATGAAAAACATCATGTAACTGACTCATCTGAGGGGGAAGTGCTACTTGATATGCCACAGCTCCAACACGAGCCAAAACCTCAAAAGGCCCAACAAACCGGGGAGAAATCTTACTTCCACAACCAAACCTTCCCTGCCCACGGCGGGGAGTCACCTTTAGAAACACATGATCCCCAATATTAAACTCTAAGGGTCTCTTTCATTGATCAGCATATGATTTATGACGATCCTGTGCTGTCTTCATCCTCTCACGAATAACCTGAACCATCTCTGTTGTATTCTGCACTAGTTCTAGTCCGAGAATTGCTGACTCTCCGACCCTAGTCCAGCACAACAGAGAACGGCAAGGCCGGCCATACAAGGCTTCAAACGGAGCCATACCGATGGTCGAGTGAAAACTATTATTGTAAGCGAACTCTACCAAGGGTAAGTGCTTCACCCATGAACCTCCAAAATCAAGAACACAAGAGCGCAACATGTCTTCAAGAGTCTGGATGGTTCGCTCTGTCTGACCATCCGTTTGAGGATGAAAAGCAGTGTTAAGGCATAACTGAGAACCAAAAGCATCTTGGAGACCCCTCCACACCTTGGAGGTAAAACGTGGATCACGATCAGAAATTATCGACCTAGGGACTCTGTGAAGCCTCAACACCTCCTCTAGATACTGCCTCGAGAAAACTTACACTGAGCTCGACTCCTTGATTGCTATGAAGTGGGATGATTTTGTTAAACGATCCACTACCACCCATATAGCATCATGTCCTCCCGGAGCCCGCGGTAAACCTATAACAAAGTCCATTGAGATGTCCTCCCACTTCCACTGAGGAATCTCTAAGTGCTGGAGAAGACCACCAGGAACACGTTGTTTGGCCTTCACCTTCTGGCAGACTAAACATCGAGACACACATTCTGCAACTGTACGCCTCATCCTAGGCCCCCAAAACTGACTCCTCAAGGATCGGTACATCTTCGTCACACCAGGATGTACCGCCAAGGGTGAACTATGGAACTCTCGGAGAACCGTCTCACGCATTGCCAAGGGAAAAAAAGGCCTGCCATGATATAACACTCGGTGTTGTTCATCCTCCGACCAACCATCAGGGGCATCACCACATACAACTCTGTCTCTCCAAACTTCCACTTCTAGGTCACCCAACTGAGACTCTTCCACCTTCTGCATCAGGGATGAATGCACCGTCATCTGGAAAAGACAACCTCTACCCCCAATATTGTTTAATGTGTTAAATTGCTCATGGTTAATTAATGTTCAAAGAATTAATTAATTTATAGTGAAACTGATAAAATGAGAATGGAGTAATCTAATAAAGCTCTTTAAATGGTTGTGTGCTTATAGGATACCTAGTCATAGAAGTAGCAGCCTGGAGTCTGAGAGACGTTAGCTGCAGTTGTGCCTATGACTAGGTAATTCCCATAGTGTGGTTGTGAGTTATATATATATTCTGTACTTTTTGTGTTTCTATATGCTACTCCACCCTGTCGGTAAGGGAAACTGACACCCTGGGGATTCTGATCCATGGGGAGGTTATTTCCCCAACATTCTGATGGGAGGTTGAATGGCTGACTACCCCCTTTGGCCCCGCTCTCTTCTCTTGGTAGATACTTGTGCCATGAGGCACAACGGTTAGTTACTCAATATATGTGTGTAGAGGGTTGTAATGGCTTGTGGTTATTCACACACATATATTCTGGATATAGTATCCTATGGACTACTATAGGTGTAATGTGAATAGGCTATGATGGCTTGAGGATCCTTACTCGGAGTATGGGCTGTAATGGCTTGAGGTATTATACCCGATGTATGATACGCGTTATGCAGGCTGTGGTGGATCCCAGAAACTACCTGGTTACTTTTGGTTGTGATGACGGTGTGGTGCTTAGCCCAGGTGTCTGCAGGCAAGCCTTTGGAGAGAGATGCACAGAACGTATGTTGTTGGGGCAAAGCGGCAAACCAGTGGGGAAGTGGTAGCGGGGTACCATTGATATTCTTTACTATATGCTATATTCTTGTATGCGTTACTTGGTGAGAGTAGCCATGGTGAGGTTGGGAACTTAGTATACCTGTTTAGGTAATGAGTTAGTTTCACTTGTTGTTTACTGGGCTTCAGCATGCTTTCTTTACATTTGCACGAGAGGCTTGGGGAGGATCCTACTGAGTATATTGTTACACTCACCATATGTATATATATAAACTGTTATTCAGGTCACCTGGAGTAGGTTGGAGATCAAGCTGGTTACTATTAGCTTGCGGTTGGAGGGGGAGCTGTTCGGGATTGTGGTCGCTGCCGTTTTACATTCTTTTGGGTACTTTTAGTTTTCCCTTTCAGTTGTAGTACTTTTGCATGACATTTCATATATGTACTTGGGTTTCATTTATATTTCAGTTATGAGTTGTAGTTGGTTGGAGTATATTCTATCTCTCTCTTCTGCATGTGTTCTCTTAGAGGGTAATGCCTCCTATTTGTGTGTGTGTTATACCCTCGGTGCTAGTCTCCAACTCGGGGCCTACTGGAGGCGGGAATCGGGGGTCATTATCTCTCATCTCACATTGCCGGCCCAGGAGGTGTACACATTGTGGGGAGGGGGTCGTGACAAATTCCATCCACCATCGAGGTCACATATTAATGTATCTTTGGGAGATAAAATATCATCATAACTTAAGATTAATGAAGATGAAGAATTCTCTTATAATGAGATAACATCTACACAAATTACATGAAAATACAACAGCTTCCCACTCAAGATCATGGGTGTAATAGATATGTTCAAGTGGATATAATAGTTTTAGAACATAATAATTAACTGATCTATTCATTATAAGAACATTTTCCAAGATAAGATGTGAAGAATCATATAAAAATCAAACAAAACTCCATAATATAGAAAATGATGAATTGGATAACTAGAAAACATCAATATTAGTTTCTCAAAATCTTCTAGAATGTTTTCATTCTAGAATAATATCTTACCCTTTTTTTAATGGATGAAAAAGAAGATTTAGTATAAGAGACGTTATTCATGATCATCATATATGATCATTCAAGGATAAGGAAAAATTCATCAAATATAGTACATTTTGGTTCTACCAATGAAACAATATCCTTGATCATTTTAAAATCCACAAATATGCCACAATGAGACATGACATGTTTTATGAACAAAACATGACATGACCAATAATCATACATCAACATCTTAAAAAACATGTAATGAAAATGGATAAGTAAAAAAATCTAATTTGATGATCCATGTGATTCTCATCATTTTAATCGTACACACAACTAGAATAAATGAGGACGTCCAGAAACTCGTAAATAAACACAAGAAATATTTTTTTCATAAACCCCTTAAACATTGGTGAATAATTTTCAACACAAAATGGCACAACAGTGGATGTGTAGTATATATGACACCGTTAAAAATACATATTAGAAATACCATCATAATTTAATTGAATCAAATGAAATCACTATTGCATGGAATTATTCGAGAACCAACTAGATCCCTTTAGATGATAGATTATGTAATCAATTAGGTGAATAGAGTATATATCCATCACTTTTACCTAACTCAATAAATTATAATCAGGTTAATAACATAGACTTACTACAAAATTCTTTTCTAATAGATGTAAATATCTCCATTATGAAATACCTATAATAAAAAACCTTCATCAAAATATCATCTATTTATAACTATAAGTAACACAACAATGAAGGTGATATCCTATATGGAGACACTGAAAATGAATATTTTCCTACCTATAGCTGTATACAACTATCAATCTAATGTTAGTGGGTAATTATATAAAAACTCGCATAAATAAATCATGTTAGTCTAAAACATCCCAATAAAATATTACTAGATGCACCTCTAAATAGCTCACCACCATCTTGGGAAAGAAAGGAGATAAGGGTGGATCATTATTCAAACCTTTCCAAGGGTCTTACATAACAATGAAATAGGAAGCCTCTTCATGACTACCATATGATAAAATATCCCCCCATAATATAAGCTATGATATATCCTACACCAAATATCAGTATTTCACCCTGTGGATGATATCGTATTATTGTATCTATAAACATATAATGTATAAAAATGGGTGGGTTTTTTAATTGAATCTCACAATCCCTACATACATCATACATATAATATTAACATCCAAATATTGTAGTCAATTCAGTGAGAACAATTACCCACTACACATCAATTAACAATGAAGAAGCTAGGGTAAATGATATTAAAGAGTGTATACCTCTTGATTCAAATAAAACAGAATTTAAATTAATTTAATAGGGTTCCTAAAAGGAAAATTTTCTCTCATAGAGATGAAATATCTAGAGTATGCATATGAAAATAACCATATCCATGATCACTCAATCCTGGATAGAGACTATCTCGATGGACAAGCTCATTTTTATATTGGGGGGTTGTTTTTGTTGGGTCAACTTTTGTGTATGAGTTTTATTTGTTGTGAATGATTTTTAATCATTTTCAAAGGTTGTCAAAGATTGATCAATAAGAATATGGATATCCAATGTTATCAAAGATTTTAGGAAGTGATGTTTTTTGGATTAATGTTTAGTAATCCTAGAAATGTATTTCATGATTGAAAATCCCTCAATGTCATAAAATATAATGATTATATAATTTGTTCTATGATCCAAAAACAAGTATCACAGGTGATACCATGGATACAACATTGACAGTATTTGAAAATTCATCCACTTTTGGATGAATATATGTGATTTAATTTATTTGGAATTTATATTCCGAAAAAGAATATAAGAAAAACATTATGGGTCATATAATATTTCACTATTTTAAGGTAACGATAGATGATCTTGAAGAACATTTGATTTTTATTTGCAAGAAGTGGAATATAATGATGAATTTTATATTTTAATTTCAAATATATCTTATATCATTTGAAGGATATATGATGCTAGTATTATGAATGAATATTGGATAAATTTTAAATCCATTATTATTCAGTTTTCAATTAATGATTGAATATGGTTTGTATTGTTGCATGCAAGGAATGATTCCAGATCAGAACATTGAAATGTGGAAAAGGCATGAATTGTGTGAAATATATAGAACATGTATGAATGTTGTGGTTGAACAAATTTAACATATACACCCAGTGGAATTTCAAATTGGTGTTTTTATACACAGTGAAGATCTTACTCATTTCATCTGGATCATGCATGTAATGATGGAAGTTTCTATATATAAGAGGTGACCCCCACTCATATTTTAATATCAACACATATAAGAAATAAGAGCATTGAAGCATGGAAAAATTATATTTAAATGTAGCCACATTAAATAAGGAAGAGTTGCATGAAATTAAAGAAAAGATTCACAGTAGTAGGCTAAATATGAGAAATAATTTTCACACAAACGGACTTCCATGATAAATGTAAAATGTTGCACGTAAGGCATTAAAGTAAAAAAAGACACCAAAAAGGGTGTGCGAAGTGTTGGATTCCAAATGGTATTTGACAAGTTATAACCACTATAGAAGATTCTTCATTAATAATATATTCTCTAGAACCATTTGGATAAAAAATTAAAATGAGATACTGCACTCACCCGACTACTGTTTAACACCCTTGCTATTTTTTGAGAAGAAACTGATCCTAGAATCTCACAACTTTCACAATTATGTTCATCCTTCTATTTTCATGTTAATTCTATAAAATTTTCAAGGGTGTTTATTGTGTGAATAATAACTATATGTGATTCTATTTTCATATTTGATCATGAATTTAGCATGTGTATTTATACACTCAAATTTTTTTAATGATTATTGAGGAAAGAAAATAAACCAGTACCGCACTATTAAATATTATTGTGTGTCAATAAATAATAACAGAGTGGTTAATCGATTTTAAAATTTTCATTCCATTACACATGTGATGATTCTCAGTTGAATTATTTATTATTGATCTGATAATCAAAACATGAGTTAGTGATTCTATCATGAATGATAGAAGGTTTCAGTGTAGTTGGTTTTGTACTGCAGGAGAATGTGATAAGAAGAATAGTTGATTTGGTGATCAAATTTTTATCAGATGAATATAATTTGTAATATATAATGTTATTAGGCCATCTATCCCTAAAAAAATTCATATTATTGTGACTTTTAGAAGAAGAATATTTTGTGGCTATCATGTTTTCTTCTAAGAATAAGAATGAAGTGTTACATGCAAGATTCTAAGAAAGTAACAATTGAAGAGAGTTTGATCAATATACTATTGTGACATCGAATGGGTCTCAATAGGTGGAATACCATATTGGTTTCAAAAACCCATTTCAAATGGTAGATTATTGTCTTTAAGGGTATTATAAATAATCCATATGAAGATGCAAGTTGGACTAGGTTATCAATAGTTTAGAGATGTATAATTGTTTCCATCCCGCCTCAAAATTATAGGGACTCACAATGGATTAAGGGTTATTTTCAAAGAAAATCCACTACAAATGGTTAATAAATTATAGTAGATAATACATGTACTAGTCACTCTCATATATGGAAAATTTGTACATTATCTTATTGAGTGGTGAACCATGTAAAAATATAGGGTGCATATTTTTACAGCTTTCATATTATTGATCGCGATAGGGAAAATATTACCAGAGAAAAAATATCTTAACATGTAAAGTTATACATGGATAAAAAATTATAAATTTGTTTAAAAAGACTCAAAAATTGATTCTATCCATCTGATTTTTAGGTATATCACAAAGTGGTCCTTTATGTTTTATATACCTTCCATCTTCCCAATCAATATTTCATTGTTGATCAGGGGTAGGGTAACCATACCACTAATACCTTATCTTGAACAAATATAATGATTGTTCTTAATTTGGAAAACCTACCACACACTACAAGCTCAAAAATGTCAGTTCCTCTCATTGCTTATGAACATAAACGTCATAAAAAACCTGTCATATGATCTTTTTGGTGGTCCTGAGATGCAGTAGAACTAGAGAAGATTTATGAAGTGACATTGTACAATCCTCAAACATCTAAAAACAATATTTTCTAACAAACTAGGAAAACTAGAAAACACCTATACTACCTGGATAATATTGATGACCATTCTCTCATGATGATCCAATTCAATCTAAAAACCCTTGAACAACCATTACCCACCCAAGTGCCTCATGATATATTAGACGCATAAACATGGTGACCTATCTATGGATCTTTGGATATGATGGCTCCCTGAAATTCCCCAAACCAACCTTCTCATAATGTATATGTAATGAATAATATGATAGTTGAGACCTAAAACTGATCATGAACTCCCATACAGAAGACCATGCCTAACGAAGGGAAAGCCTCCCATGGAGACTGGCCACATTCAATGTAACATAAATATTTTATACTCAAAAATGAACTTGTATCATCTCACATGTGAAGACTAATTACTTGAAATCCTTGAGGAATAAAAAGAAACACTCCATGTATACTCTATAGAGAATCAACATTCACACCTAATCCCAATAAACCTTTTGAGAAGATATTGATCTAAGGGATATCTCTACAGCCTATAACAAATACCATACAACTATTTAATAAACACAACCGTCAAACATCTATATAATATAGCACAATGACATCTAAGGTAAATAAAGAATATAAAATATACTATTTATTAATATTTGTTAATAAAATATTATTTTTACTTTAATGGGTACTATATGTTGGATGGCGTACCTGATACGCAACAACGGGTTTCTTTGAAATCTGACTTTGTTGGGTCATAATGAAAAATAATAATATAGTATTATTTTAAATTGAAGTTAACGCCTAGACATTGTATTGATAGTATTTTACATAACTACCTAAAATAATAATATACATGTTTTTTAAATGTTTTCATATTTATCTAATAAATTTTAGAGGCTTTAAATAAGAAAGAATCCAATTTTAAGATTAAATACTCTACTATTCATTAAAAGGTCGATTAACCACCTTTTGATAGAGAACCCTCTTTAAATGTACTTATAGACACTTTTATATTTTCTTTTTAAAAAATTAAAATTATTATTTAGAATAAAATATCAAAATTTACTTTGGGTAAATTTTTGGCATTTTTCTAATAAAGGTCATTTTTTATGAATAGTGACAAATACTGAATTTTATTTCAAAACTACATTTTTATCTAATTTATTTATAAGAATAGATTATATATTTAATTAGTTTAAAGATTAATTATATTAAATTTTTACCATTTAGTAATATTTTGGTTATTAGATGTAATTTCACTTTAAAATTAGTCATAAATAAGTGTCAATCTTTTGGTAATTTTTATTTCTTAAAAAGTGATTTCTGTTTTGAAAATGGGAATTGATTTTAAATTAATTTATTCCACTTCTATGTTTTTAATTGTAAAAAATGGATTCGATATTTTGAATCATAAGGTCAAAATTGTGTAAATGGGTTACTTTTATTTTTAGGCATTATGAATATTTACGTTAGTAAAAATTTTATTTACCGTGTTTAAAATGTAAATCTGCTAAATAAGGGTAATGAATTATTATAATAATAATATTAAATTACCCTAACATGTTTCTTAATACTATTGGTTGATAAATTTCCTACCATACGCATCCTTGGGTCGATTTGGGGACCCATTTGAGACACTTAGTAGTAATAATGACACTTTATATTAATTAATTTAAAGTAAAGACAAAAATGATTTAAATATATATCTTTTTGAAAATCAATTCGTATATAGGGTAATATAAGTTATATGTTCCACTGTAAATATTAATTTTAAAGGTAAAAATATTTCCTACATCATGATATTTTTTATAAGTTTTAGACATCATATAAATAAAATTTTTTATGAGACAATAATGATGCAGTTTTTATCTTATTAATGAATGATTTAAATAAAAAAGATTATAAATATTAAAAAAATATACAAACCCTTTCCAATTATAATTATATGATTTTATATCGAACATAAATCATCTTATATATTATTTTAATATATTTCGGGCGTTTAAAAATATGAAAACATTATATAATAAAATAATATTTTTAAACATTTCTAAATAGCCAATCCCCCCCTTATAAAAATACCTATATTCTAACCCATTAATCACACTTATCATGCTACTTGGATCGACCAAAATCTTCCAAATTAAGCTCCCAGCATCCCTATCATTCTCTTAGAAAAATTCTCTAATGAATAACATAATTCAATTAATACTTT
Organism: Viscum album; assembly: GCA_963277665.1. NCBI lineage: Eukaryota > Viridiplantae > Streptophyta > Magnoliopsida > Santalales > Viscaceae > Viscum > Viscum album. The sequence continues at coordinate 1,375,348,790 of OY728142.1, read as the reverse complement.
TAGTTCAAACCAAAGAGAGACACCTGATTTAAAGGCAACGTCTTCTCTTTTGTTCATTTGTTTTATTTTACTTCTCCAACCCACATAAAATTTTTATATATTTATTTTATAAAAACACCATTATCCTAAATATAATAGGTCTTTGTTATGATATGTATTTTTTCTACACTTAAACACACCTTCATATATTTGGAAAAGAACATATTGTTTATGTTGACGGTGAACTACTACCTCGTGAAATAATGTTTGTTCAATCCTCTTCTACCATCTATTATGGTGGAAATTATGATGGAAATGTATTGATATGTTATATATATTATATATAATATTTTTATATTCTTATTTATTTTTCATTTATATAATACATTTATGGTTTCCATAAAGGGTAAATACAATAATATCATTTGAGGAAGTGCGGATTACCGCCACATCAAAGTTATATGACTCGTTCATGCCATACATGGAATGTATAAAAGATAGAGTTAAGGAAATTATATATGAAATTATAATGTAAATATAATATAACATTTTATCATTATGTATTAATTCCATTAAATAATAAATTAAATTCAAATTAGCATTAATGCGTACTTATAGTTTACCGTCTCTATTAACAGTGCATTTCATTTCTTATCTATAAATGTAATGTAATATTATAAATACATATATATACTGGATATATATGATATATAGAATATCTAAATCATGATTATCATTTCTATGATAATGTAATTTCAACCACATGGACAATTTATAATTATAACAAGTTCATTTTTAACTCAAGTTCCGAACATCAATAAAATGTCCAATTCGAACTCAAATAATTAACTAATTATTATAATAAGGTTATAATTGAAATAAAATTAACAATAAACATGAAAAAGTTTCTTCATAAATTACAAATTAACTTTAGTTTATTATTTAAGAGATTAAAGATCGTCCGAGTCAAGTCAGACACGAGGTAAGGGACTTCATATCAATCTTCATTCATTGAGGATTTATTTATACACGAATTTGTTTTATATGGTGTGTAAACAACTTTTACCTTTCATTTTATTCATGTAGAATATTTTTATATGAGTCCTTTTTCTAAATGACAAAAAATAATGTTAATTTTTAGCGTAATTAGGGACAATGACCATTTCCACCGCCATTACTATTATTTAATCATTGGCTTCCTTAACATGGCATAGTTTTTTATGGAAAATAAACACCATATAACCTTTTTATGTATTTTTATAATGAAAATGGATTTGAGAAATCATTTATTATTTCAATATCTTAAAATGATATGTAGTGGTTGTAATGTGGAAATGATATTTTTCATTTATTCTAGTTTTATGTTTTATGGTTCTTAGACATTGTTACGTATAAGAGTGGTTTCGGGTTAAACCTAGAGGGGGTGATCCCAAGATAGCTCTCCAATTCATTGGGTAATTTGACAGAGGTAAATGTGAATGTTTCTACTAATAGATTAATGGTATATACTATGATGGGTATTCCAAATGTAACTCCCTACATAGATGTGGAATCTATAATGTAATTATGATATGTATGCCAAAAGTTACCTTTATGATTTATGATATATATGTGTATTTCATAATTCTTATGATTTCAAGAGGTATGTTAAAGAGCATATTTTATGTGTGTATTGATGATCTAATGTTCTTTTCTTTGTTTTAGTACTCTTACTAAGATTTTTTTTACTCTTCCCATGTTTTTGAAATAATTTTCTTGGGACATAAAGATAAATAGAGTTAAGGATTAGATCAAGGGAAAATCATGCTGTCTAAAAAATGAAACAAGACCTGACTCTTTTTTTAAAAGAGTTTTTATTATATAAAAGAAATTAAAACAGAGTAAAATTGTCTAATTTGTAATCTTTAAGATTTAATGTAATAGTTATGTCCTAATTCTCTAAAAATAGAAACCTAAAAAGATCCTCATTGTGAATTATTCATTTAATTCAATATTATGTAATGTTTTAAGGCTGGGTCCTTATAGTTGGCATCAAAGGTCAGTTTAAACAACTTGAAGTGTTAGAATATTTAAAAATTAATGTCCATAAATTAATTTATGGTAAGATTTAAATGATATATATTTGACAGATTATGAATTTGCTTCAGCTAAGATATTTTTTTGTTCGTAATGGTTTTCCACATATGAAAAAGGGAAGCTATGTTGGGATGGAATAAAGAGGACATTAACCTTCCAAATCATCAACTTGAGATGATCGGAATCAGAACTGAACAGTTTGCCACAATGAAAGAATCGTTGAATCAGACTCTAAATGGTTGTGGTATCCATGCATGAGATCAGCCAGATCAACCATAGAAGAACATGTCAGCAGTGTAGCAATTCATGAGTCAGCATCCCCCATCATTCATAGAATCATCTGACCTTGTGCTGGCTAAAAGGTGGACTAAATCCTTGAAGAAGATATTTGATGTTATGGGGTGATCAGAACATCAAAAGGTTAGTCCAACTATTTTTTTTAAGGTCAAACTGGCCAGTGGTAGTCGATTGTAAAAAATAGTAGCCATAGTTAATAAATTGATGCTCCTGATTAAGATGAATTCAATGTTATGTTTCTTGATATATATTTTTTTATGTTGTTTAGTCTTAGTATGGACAAAAATTCCATTAATTGAGACAAGAGGATAACACTATGACTACTTATGAAGAAAATTTCACATGACTGGCAAGGCACGCTCTAAATTTCATACTAGATCATGATAGTAAAATCAATAATTTATACACATGATTAAAGCCAAAGTATCTAGGGAATTTAGCTTCTCATGAGTTCAACAGTTATGGAAAAACTTGTTCGATGTGCGGAGAATGTGGAAATGGAGTTTGTCCATGATTCAATATTCATTAAAAAACAATATAATAATTAGTTGAGGAGGTAGATGAAAAATAAGAAATCTTCTAAAAGTCTGATGGTAAGAAATTTGATTTTATAGTTTGTGAAAATTGTGGTAAAAATTATGTTGGATAACTACTTTTGAATTATGGTAAGTGCTATCGATGTGGTAAAATGGGACATAAGTATCGTAGTTTCACTGAAAAAGATCATGGTAATGGTATGAAAAAAATCTGATTTACAATCTATAAAATGTTTTAAGTGTAATTAAATGGGTTATTATGAAAATAAGTGACCAAAAAAACACAACTGAGTGAAAGTGGCCAAACTACAAGAAGAAAGGTGTGGTGAAATCCTTTGAATCTACTTCAGAAGATTTTTTGCCATCAAATTAAGTAGTATCAGGTACATTGTTTGTTTGTTCATATTATGCCAATGTGTTGTTCGATTCAGGCTCTACACATTCTTTTATTTCTGAGATGTTTTCTAGTAAATTGGGAATTCAATATAAAGATAGGAATCTTGAACTTATAGTAAAAACACATGGAGGAAATATTGATAAAATGAGAAATTATAAGATCCTTTATGTCCTTGTGTGTGGAAATAATATACCTACAATCACTATTGTTTTTCCTCTAGCAGAGTATAATGTTTTTTAGGGTTTTAATTGGATTTCTATTTATAATGCTAAGATTGACTGCAGAGCTAAAAATGTTTATTTTTATATATATTTTTTGTTTTTGTACAAGAATGAACCCTTACTTCTGATAACATATCAGGATGATGAGAAACTAGAAAAATATGGAAATGAATGTTACATAGCAAATAGTGTGAAAAAAGTAACTATTTAGATTATTGATTTTTCTATGCTAAATGAGTATCGTGATGTATTTTTTGAAGAGTTTCTTGGTATAATACCTAATCGAAAAGTATAATTTACTATTGACTGATTTTCTGAAGTTATGACAATTTCAAAACCCCCTTATAAAATGGCTCAAATTGAACTTTTAGAGTCAATGAATAAATTTCAGGCAGTATTAGATAATGTTTCATTAAACCTAAATCATCACCATGGGTTTCTCCTGTCTTGTTTGATAAAAAGAAAGATTGTTCAATGAGACTTTGCATTGATTATATAGAATCAAATAACATCACTCTTAAGAACATGTATCCTTTTAAACATATCAATGATTTTTTTGATCATCTCTAGGGAGATCTGTATTTTTCAAAGATTGTTTTGAGGTTGGGATACCATGAGTTGAAATTAATGAAATCAGACACTCCGAAGACCGTGTTCCATACTAGATATGACCAATATGAATTTGTTATGGGTTAACCAATTCACCTGCTGTATTCATTGATCTTATGGATAGAATCTTTTGTGTGTTTTTGGATAATATTATGGTGGTGTTATCTGATGATATTTTGGTTAATTCCAAAAGTAAATATTACCCTGAAAGTCATTTAAGGGTTGTCTTGAAAACCTAAAATGAAAAGAAACTATTTGGGAAATTCAGCAAGTGTTAGTTTTGATTTCAACATATTTATTACTATGGTCAAAATATTTCAAAAAATGGCATAACTGTTAATACCACTAATTTTTTTTTAAAAAAATGACCAAGACCCACAAATATAACCAAGATTCATAGTTTTCTTGGATTAGCAGGTTATTATCAGAGGTTTGTTGTAGATTTTTCACAGTTATCTATCCCACTGACAATGTCAACTCAAAAAGGTGTTATGTTAATTTGGAAAAAATAATTTTATGATTGTTTTTAAGAATTGGAAAGAAAATTAGTGAATTCTCTAGTTTTGGAACTGCCTTCCCGAAATGGTGAGTATGTTATCTACAATGATGCTTTGTTGAAAGGACTTGGTTGTGTCCTTATTCGTAATGATCAGGTAATTTCTTATGCTTCACATCTATAGAATCCTCATGAGTCAAATTACCCGACAAATGATATGGAATTATATGTTTTTGTTTTTTCTTTAATAATTTAGAGGTATCATATCTATGAAGTAAAATGTGAAAAATATACTAACCAAAAAATATTAATGTATATATTCACTCAGAAATAATTTTACATGAGAGAGAGGATATGACTGGAATTAATAATTTATTATGATTGCATAATTCATTACCATCCAGTCAATGAATATAATTTGGATGATGCTTTGAGTCAAAAAAATAATGCTACATTAACCCTATTATATTTGGAAAGATATCCTTTTGTTTTTATTAGATAAAATTTGGTATAAAAGATGTTGGTGCAGTAAATTCCTATATTTTGTTTCTGGTGTCAGTGAAATAATATCTATAAGACAGATATAAGCAAGTCCAAAAAAATACAATGAGTTACAGAAATATGTAGAGTTGGTACAGAAGGGTATTTTTTCTGAATGTAACATTTATAATGATTGTGTTTTGAGGTTTGGGAAATATTATGGATGTATTGTGATTAATAGTTGAAGAATGAGTTGTCAGGTGAAGCTCATAGTTCCCCATTTTTAGTTCATCCCAGTAGTACTAATATGTACATAGATCTTCGAGAGTGTTACTAGTGTAATAGAAAGAAAAAAGATATTGTTGACTTTACTATGAAATGTTTTACTTGTCAACAGGTTAAAGTCGAGCAGTAGTTACCGAAAGGGATGCTTGAGTCTCTACTGGTTGTAGAGTGGAAATGGGAAAATATATCAATGGACTTCATTGTGGGATTACCAATGGCATCCCAAGGTAATAATTCCATCTAGGATATTGTTGATTTATTGACTAAATCTTCTCATTTCCTTTATATTCGATATAATTTTTATCTAGATCAACATTATTGGTTGTAAGTTAAAGAGATAGCCAGGTTGCATGGTGTTCCCCTCTCTATTGTATCTTATCAGGATCCCAAGATTACTTCTATCTTGTGGAAAGGCCTTAAAATGTCATTGAGTATATAATTAAATTTTAGTATAGCTTTTCATCCTCAATCAGATGGGCAGTTAGAACTAACAATGAAAACATCAGAGGATATGTTGCTTTCTTGATAGATTACTAGGGAAGTTGGGACCAACATATTTCATTGGTTTAATTTTCTTATAATAACAGTTTTCATTATAGTATACAGATGGATCAAGTTGTGGCTTTATATGGGTATCAGTGTCAAACTCCATCTTTTAAGGATGAAGGAGGTGAAAGGAAGTTGATGGGACTAGAATTGGTAGATGAGAGTGCATAAAAAGTGCTGTTGATTCAGAAGCACATGAGAACAGATCAGAGTAGGCAGAAAATATATACAGATAACTAGAGGAAGGATTTTTCTTTTGAGGTATGTGATCATGCCTTTCTCAAACTTTTCAATTAAAAATGTGATGCGTTTTGGTTCGAATGGAAAGTTGAGTCTGAGGTTCATTGTACATTATGAAATAATAGAGAATGATGGATCAGTTGCATACAAAGAGGCATTACCTCTTATTGTATTCTAAGTACACTGTTTTTTAATGATTCAATGTTGAGAAAGTATATACCCGATCCATCTCATCTTTTGAGCCTAGAGCTAGTTCAGTTGAAGAGAATCTATCTTATGAGAAACAATCAGTCTAGATTCATAACCGAAGAGAGAATGTGTAGTGAAATTTGGTAATTAATCAGGTAATATTTTTTTCTGGAAAACCATATGGTTGAAGATGAAATGTGGGAATCTGAAAATACTTTTAGGGATAAATAACTCCACTTATTTGATAAGTGAATAGAATTGTGGGGAAACAGTTCTCAAAAGGGGGACGGATGTAACATCCATGGTAAATAAAGAATATAACAATTTTATATTTATTAATATTAATGAATTAAAAATTAATTTTACATTAAATTTAATTCTTTGTTTGATGGCGTACCTAATACAGAATAACCAGTTTCTTTGAAATCAGACGTTGTTGGGTCAAACTAAAAAATAATAATATAATATTATATTAAATTGTAGTTAACGCCTAGCCGTTGTATGGGTGGGAATGGAGAGAACTAACTACAATATTAATATAAATGTTTTAAAATGTTTTTACATTTATCTAATAAATTTTAGAGGCTTGAAATAAGAATGAATCTGATTTTAAGAATAAACACTCTAATATTCATTAAATGGTTGATTTGCCACATTTTAATAGAGAACAGTCATTAAAACTAGTTTTGGACACTTTTATATGTTATATCATATAAAATAAAATTATTTTTTAGAATTGTGACATCAAAATTTACATTGGGTAATTTTTTTAAATTTTTCAGATAAAGTTTATTTTTTAAAAAAATAGTTAAAAATAATGTATTTTAATTCAAAACTACTTTTTTATCTAATTTATTTATAATGATTGATTATATTTTTAATTTGTTTAAATGATTAATTTTTTTTACAATTTAATCAAATGATGGTCATTAGAAGTAATTTCACATTTAAATTTGACATAAATAAGTGTCAATCTTTTTATCGTTATCATTTCATAAAACACATTTTTTGTTTGGACTACATGAATTAATTTTTAATTTATTTCATCCACTTCTATGTTTTGAATTTGGAAAAATGGATTTAATATTTGGAATATAGAGGTTCCAATTTTATAAAAAGGTAAATTTTATTTTTGAGATTACGAATATTTACTTCAGTAAAAATTTAATTTTCCATGGTTAAAGGGTAATTCAGGTAAATAGGGGTTACAAAATATTATAATAATATTATTAAATTACCCTAACATGTTCCCTAATCCTATTGGGTTATACATTTCCAAACATGGAAATTCTTGGGTATATTTTGGGTCCCAGTGGAGCCACTTGGTAGTGATAGTGACACTTTATATTAATTAATTTGAAGTAAAGACAAAAATTACTAAATCATATATCTTTTAGTAAATCAATTCTTACAAAGTGTTATATATGTTATCTCTTGGACTATAATTATAAATTTTAAATCTAAAAATATTTCCAATATAAAAATAATTTTTCTTTATAATATTTTGTCGTAAAATAAATAAAATAATTTATGACACAATAATGATTCAGTGTTTACCTATTTAATGAATGATTATAAATATTAAAACAATATCCAGAACCAATCCAATTCTTATTGGATGATTTTATTTCTAAAATTAGTCATCTTATATTTGACTTTAATAAGTTTTCGACCTTTAGAAACCAAAAATCATTATATAATAAAATAATATTTTTAAACATTCCTAAAGAGCCCCTCCTCCCCTAATAAAAATCCCTCTATTAAAACCCATTCCTCACATGTCTCAAGTCCCTTGGATCGCCCAATATCTTCCCAATTAATCTCCCAAAATCCTTATCATAATCTTAAAATCCTTCCCCTAGGAATAATTCTATTCAATTAAACATTTTGGTTCAAACCAAAGCGAGATACCTAGTTTAAAGGAAACAACTTTTCTTAAGTTCATTTGTTTTATTTTACTTCTCCAACCCACTTAACTATTTTTATTCCTTTATTTTATAATTAAACAATTATCCTCAAAATAATAGGTTGTTTTTATGAGAAGTATTTGAACTACACTTACACTCACATCCATGTAATGGTCAAAGAACATATTGTTTCTGTGGATGACAAACTACAGCCTCACGAAACGATGATTGTTCAATATTATCCTACCAACAATTATAGTATACATTAAGATCGAACTGTAGTTATATGTGATATATATTATAAATTATATTGTTTATATTCTTATTTATTTTTCATTTATAGAATACTTTTATGGTTTCCATAGTGGATAAATAACATAATTTCATTTAAGTGCGGACTACCACCCCCTCAAAGTGATATGACTCGTTCATGCCATACATGAAAAATATAAAGGATAGAGTTAATCAAATTAATTATGATTTTATAATTGAATTATAATATACCATTGTATCATTATGCTTTTATTCAATTAAATATGAAATAGAAATGAAAGTAGCGTTCGTGATTATATACGGCTTACCTTCTTCATGAATGGTGCATTTCATTTCTCATCTACAAATGATATATAGTATTATAAATATAAATATATACTGGATATATATGATATCTATGAAATATAATTATTTATTATAAATTGGTAGATAATAGAATTTCAACTACATGGACAATTTATAATTATCACAAGTTCATTTTTAACTCAAGATCCGATCATCGAAAAAATGTCCGATATGAAGTCAAATAATTAACTAATTTTTATAAAAAGTTAATATATGAAATAAAATAAATATTAAACATTAATTATGTTCTTAATAATGTAGATATTAACTTTATTTTATTATTCAAGTGACTAAATAATGATTGAGTCAAGTCTGACCTGTGATAAGGGACATCATCTCAATCTGCTTTCATTGAGGAATATTTGGTTTTATACATGAAATTATTCTATATGGTGTATAAGAAACATTGAAATTTCATTTAATTCAAATTCAATCTTTTTCAATGTTTCATTTTACTAAACAAAAAAAATATACTTTTTAACGTAATCAGTGCCAACGACCTTTTCTGCCACCACAAGAAATATTTGATCATTGTCTTCCATAACAAGCTATAGTTATTTAAGGAAAATAAATACCATATACCATTTTTATGTATTTTTTTATTGAAAATTGTTTTTAGAAAACATTTTTTTTCAATATCATGAAATTAAATATTGTGATTGCAATGTGGAAATGATATTTTTCCTTTATGCATGTTTTATGTGTTATGGTTCTTGAGAATTGTTACGTATATTTGTGGTAATATTATAAACCTATGGTGGCTGAGCCAGAGATTTCTCTCCAATTAATTGGGTACCATGATAGAGGTAAACATTAATATTTCTCCTAATAGATTTAGGAAATATACTCTGATGGGAATTCCAAATATAACACTCTACGTAGTTGTGAAAGCTACAATGTAAGTATGTTATGTATGACACAAGTTACCATTATGATTTGGTATTTATTTTTGTATTTGATAAATATTATTAATTTAAAATGTATATTACAGTGCTTATTTTATGTATGAATTGATGATCTAATATATTTTTTCCTTGTTTTATAACCCTTACTGAGCTTTTTATGCACATCCAATGTTTTTTAAATGTTTTTCACATGACATAAAGATGAACAAGGTCATGGATGAGATCAAGGGAATGTAATGTTGTATAAAACATGGAATTAGACATGAAACTTTTTTTCAATAGTTTTTATTTTATAAAAAAATGTAAACTGAGTAGAAATGTCTACTTTTGTAATTTTTGAGATGTAATGTAATAGTTGTGGCCTAATTCTCTAAAACACTAAACCTGAAAAGATCCTTAATGTGAATTATTCATTTAATTCAGGATTAGGTAATATATTAAGGTTGGGTCCTTAAAATAACTGAATCTATTAGACTATTATCCTATATGTCTTATTATAATTGACCTCTACCCAATGGATATTATTTAAAATATCCTTCAGAACATATTTCATATTTTATGATCGAGGATATTTATAAAGGTATGGTTTCTTTTATTTCATTTTAAGACCTTATCGTTTCAAATAATTGATTCTCAATGTTATTGTAACTCCTTGGGGGTGTTCTGGGGGTTCAGGGCATAAAAATTATGGAAAAAGGAGTTTCTAGGAATGTTTCATGGTTTGTACACAGTTAGTGAAAATCATGGGGATCATCCAAGGTAACAATTCATCCTTTTAAACATAATATCACATGGTTACATCAAGGATAATATATATGTGAATAATTCATTAGAAACCATGAAAAAGGGGGATATTAAGATAATAGCTCTCACACGGTTTCAACCCAGTTTGGAAAACCGTACGTGTAAATCATGCATCCTATAAAAGTAATGAAATTAAAAAAAACATTACGGGATTTTAAACCCCAACAAATATTTCCTCCTTTCATCACGCTTGAAACCCCATGGATGATACAAAGTTCAAAATAGCTCCCAACAATTATTTTACCTCATCTCTTTGTCATTTACAGTGTAGTAGATTTTGAATTGAATATCCTAGTAAGGCTAATCCCCCTCATGATTCTACATTTATATTAGGGATCATATTTCATCCTTATCTTCTTCCAAATATCTAAAGACCTTTTTTTCAATGAGATAATGATTGATACTTCAAAATGGTGTTGACTGTTGATCAAATACGTCGATCATGGGTTTTTTCCCCAACAAATACAAGGTATGAATTTTAGAAGTTACATCCCGTAGTTTGTTTTGTGATTTGTGCTTGATTATGTTAATTTTGTGGACACCGCTTGTTTTTATTATTATCCATAGAATATTTTTTTCTTATAGATATCTAGACGGGTATTGGGAACCCTCATGGTCCCAATGGGACCCATGTATGATGAATTGACATTTGAAGGGCCACCCATGGGGTGCACTGATACTTTCGAAATATATAAGTCATCTATATATGTAAAAGGTTGTAATGTGAAAATGTATATAGCATGAAAAGAATGTTTAAATTTTAAATGGTGGTAAAAATTAATTATTATCTTGTCTATATGCTTATTAATGGCATAAGGGATTTTTGGCATGGTAATAAGAGGGTGTTAAATTAGTTAATGGGGATTGTGCCTTGGGTATAATGAATTATTTTGAAAATACGAAGATGTTGGGTGTATGAAAATTTTTGATGATGGGATTGACAATTAATTTTTAAAGGATTAATATGGTTAATGGGGTGATAAATGGGATGAAAAATTGGGAAAATGGGTTCTGTTATGTAAAATGGCATTCAGAATGAGATATGACCTGACCTTGAAAACCATGTTGATTTTTCTGAATAATTATTTTCATATTTATTAGTTCTATTGGTATTAATAATATTTCTATGTGGTGGATAGATAAATAATCATAGGTACATAAATTGGTGGTGGGATTAAAGATTCATTCTCCTCCCATGTATAAGGTTGGATTGATTCTCTATCCTCCCCAGGAATGCATGGGTAGTGAAGTCGGATCGAGGCTATATTCCCCAAATGGTTTTATTCAATGGAAATACATCGAATAAGGATCCAATGATGGTGTGGTGAATACGTGATATTCTCATCCCATGTGAGATAAGGATATAACCTTTTCAATTTTGGTGAATTATAAATACCATTTATATTGTCTTAACATGGTTAATGTCTCACTCAAGGATTATATGTTAGAGATGAACTAAATTATGAGATGATGTATAAAATCAAATTAGATGAATAATATTAATAACAATAAAATCATTGTGAAGTGTTAATGAGTGGCCCCCAAACTTTATTTCCTTTAACATCTATTTATTTATATTTTTTTCATTATTTGTTCGAATGGTGATTTCTTAGACACTGTTGGTGGTGTTCTACTAAGTTGTACACACACCCTTCTTGGTCATATGTTGGGAACCGGATATTAATCAAAATTTCAAGTCAGGATGAGGGAAACATACATATTCTACGGTGTTGAGTCAGAATTGGGACATGTATGGATGAGGTTTCTATGTAAGAGTTACGACTGTTTTGGGGATTAAATTACTATTTTTTTTTGTTTTTTTCACATGGTATTGTATCATGGAATGACATATTAACTTTTTATTGTGTTTGTACCTGGATTTGGATATGTTTTGATATGAATGTTGTTGGTTTTATCTTACTATTTTCTATATTATTATTTTTATATAATATGTCTTAATCTAATAATGTGGGTATAGTTTCCAAATGTGACTAATGTAGAGGCTCGTAGCTAGTCAGAAACCTACAGCGTATGTGGTGGCATGCTTGAGGTCATGTGACAACCCGACATGGGTTTCCGATTTAGTGGTACCTAGGTCAGGGGTGTTACAATGTGGTATCAAATTAGTTATTTTCTCATTCATACAGTTTTTTAATGGTAGAAAACATATTATGACAATGTAGGGACTTGGTAATCAACATGTGTCTAGGAGTAACTAACCGATTTACTAGGGATAACCCATGTCTCTGAGGGAAAGAATTATTATTCTTTTGGTACGTTGTAACATTTGATGATATTTCAGCATTTGGTGATGAAAATTTTGGTTGATGTGATAGATTTTTTATATTTTTCTTGTGTATATAATGATTCAAGGTTGTGAATTCTTGCATCATTATAGGAACCAATGTATATATGTGACATGCATCCAAGGTGGAATAGACACACATGTGATGGGTGTGTGAGACATAATGGGTAGAATGCATTTGATCTTCTTGAAAGTTGTGAATTTTTTTCTAATTGGTTGATATAAATAGGTAAAACGTGAAATTAGAATTCTATGTAATAATTATAGAATGATTCATGATAAAATCGGTAAGTGAATTAAAATGTTGTTGTGGTCAATTGGGATATGGAAATCATTTTAAAAAGGTTTAAAAGGTTGGTATTGTAACCATGTGAGTTAGTAACATCATTTTAACAATTTACATGGGAAGGATGGTTGTGGGTAGTGTTCCAGATAAAATAAATACCAATGGGAAGTTTATGAAAAATATTTTTTTAATGGCTAGTGATGGACCTTTCCTAATTCATCATCTATATTTTAGCGTCGTGTTCTAAAAAGATCATTTTTGGAATAATTTTGAAATAACACCATGAAGGCATGTGATGGTGAGGAAACTAGAGGATGTTTCTTAGAATGCACCCATAGTAGTGGAACAATAAGAACCTATGGTTCCGGATGATATAAATGTAAAAATTATGTAAGAAAATATATTGTTTTATGCAGATGTTGGAATGAAACCCATGGTTGGTCGCACCGTGTATATTTCAATTGGTAAAGGAGTTTCAGCTGCAACAAACTCTAAACATTATAGGAGAGGGTGGGCCAAAGGAATCTTCATTCTGGATAGAGTATATCTATACAATTCTTGAAAACATGGAGAATTATTATGAGATGCAAGTTAAGATGGAAGCCATCATGTTGTAGGTAATTGCAAAGCGTTTGTGGGATATCATAGGTCAGACCTAACATATAGTGGGAATTGTGTGGAAGAATTTTCTAGAAATGTTTCTAAAACATTACTACCCACAACATATAAGGCAAGAGAATTCAATAATATTTATGAGTCTTATTTTGGGGACAATGTTTGTAATGGAGTATGTAGTCTAGTTCATGAACTTTTATGATTTTCATCCTACTTTAATGGGAGATTCGATAGTTATTGAAATCCACATTCAAGATGGGATTCATAATGATATTCTATCCTAGATAAATATATTTTAGATGAGGTGATGTATCATTCCATCACCATATATGGAAACCCCAAAGGGCCACTTGGAGAAGACACATAGTTCTGGTGGGGTGTAGTCTTGGAATGACTTCAAATAGTTGGAAGTGCCATTTCAAGAATTTCCATAAAAGAATAGGTGGAAACAACTACTAGAAAAAGGAACAAGTCTCTTAGATTTTTGATGTAGTATGTTTTTGCAAGTTTAGTAGGTCGGTGGATGTGAGAATTCATTAGTCTCAACCACCTTTTTAGATCAGAGCATGTGGAAATATGGGCCATGTGTAGAGGTTCTGCAGGAACCCACAATAAATGGAAAGTGTTGGATGGAGGAGATCTATGTAGAGTGCAGGTAGGGTATTTATTACCCTATATAAGGAAGGATGTTGAATATCAACATGTGGTACTAGTAGTGGTGGTGTTCATGGAACTCTGGGGAGAGACCATTCATATAAGAAGAGAAGTGAAACACATGGTGATCAGGCTGGATCATAAGGTAGAGGTAGATTCCATTTGCACATAGTTCAGACCACACCTGGATGAGCCGAGACCAGACCATATACCATTCAAGGTATGGTTCTTTTACCTTCCACACATTCAAATGCTTTATTTGACATAGGTGGAACACATTATTTTTTTCTAGCACAGTTAGTAGTAGTGTTGGTCATAAATTTGGAAGGTTCAAGTGGAGTTCTATTACATAATACTCCATTTGGGGTGATAGTTGCGAATATAATGCGATGTAATGGTTTTTTCCTTATATGTTAGTGGATGTTCTTTCTTGTGGGATCTGTTTGTTCAAGATATGTCATCATTTGAACAAATATTGTGTACAGATTGGTTAGTGGAGTATCAAGATCATATCTATTTATTTTGACATGAGGAAATGTTTATGTCTCCCAATAGATTCACTTATGTCCTTCCTGGTGAGTGGGATGTTCATGCAGGCCATGATGGGCCATTTTGTTTGAAGTTGAGAAGGATAACATCCCAATTGGCATGACTTTATATTGATTATGGTGAAGTGGGGAAAAATTTATTTCCACCTATGGTGGATCAGTTCTAGTATGAGTGTCTTATGTTCTTCTCAGGAATACCACCTAAGAGGGATGTTGAGTTTACGATGAAGTTTCTTCTTGGGGTAGAACTGGTTTCCATTCCACCATTTCGAATGGATCCATGAGAAATCCAATATTATTGGTCTCAACTAGAATATTTAGAGTGTAAGGGAATCATTCAACCTTGTATGTCAACATGGGGATCACCCGTGTTGTTTTCTAAGATGGATAATGGTTAAATGTGGTTATTTTCCCACTACAAGATATTGAATCATATAATTTTTAAGACACTCTACCCTCTTCGAAAAATTGATGACCAATTTTACCATATGAGGGGTTCCATAATGTTCTCCAAGATTGATTTGAAATCATGATACCATCAATTTTAGTTGAGAACTTATACCATACCACATACAACATTTTGGAGTAGGTACGAGTTGTATAAATTTTTGGTGATGTGTTCGAGTTGACCAATGAACCAGCTATGTTTATAGTTCTAATAAAATACATAATATACCACTATATGGATCAGTTAGTGGTTCTCTTTGTTGAGGACATCATGGTGTACACACAAACACTTGACGATCATCACCAACATCTTGACATCGTCTTCATTAAATTAAGAGATCATTGGCATGATGAAAAGATATCAAAGTTACAATTACTGATTATGAAATTTAATTTCATTGGACACATCATTTATATGTTATGTGTGTTAGTGGATCCAAATAATGTGCAGTTAGTGATGTCATGGGAGAAGCCCAAGAATGTTTCTGATATCCGATGTATTCTTTGTTTGGCCAGTTATTACCAATGTTTCCATAGGGATTTCTCCCACTTGGAAGAACCTCTAACAAATTATCGATGATGGGTGTTATGTTTCAGAGTTTAGAGGCGTGAAAGACTTAAATCATGAATTGAATAAGTTGTTGACTACCAAATTGATTTTAATCATTTCAACACATAGAACGATGGAAAACTTGTTCAATAATCTGTCCAATGTTGGACTTGGGGTAGTGATGATGCAGAATGGTCATGTTGTAGCTTATGAGTTGAAGTACTTGTGATCACAAGAAAAAACTCCCACATTCATTAACATGTGCTAGAGACTGTAGTTTATTCCATAAAGTGTTATAGTAACTACTTGTTAGGAGAATGATTCAATGTGTTTTTTTATAATAAGAGTTTAAAGTACATATTTTATTATAGGGATTTTAATTTTTGAGCAGAAAACGTGGGTTGAGTAACTATAGTCATTATAATTTGAGTTATTTAAACAACAAGAAATAGGAATAGTGTTGTGGATGATATGAGCTAGAAGTAATAGATTCAAGTGGTCTTGGAATCCAATTCTGTAAGGAGAATGATATCTTTGTCTGTGGAGATGCACCTGAAGGTGTTTGATGGTCATGAAAGAATTCCCCTTGCATCATTATCATTTGATTCAGCACTTTGGGGATGAGTGACATATATCCAATTAGAGGATCCATAGTGTTTTTCTAGGAAGGAATGTATTAATGGTGGGGATTCAACTCATATTTGGGATTCAGATGGAGATACAATCATCTCTATTAGTGGATGTGTTGTGGTAGTAATGTGTATGCATGAAGAGTTGATGTGTGAGTTCTATGCATCGATGTGGGAATTGAAACCCGTATTGATTATGATGTATCATGATCTTCAAAGAAATTATTGGTGGATGGGGATGAAAAAGGATGTTTTGGGTTTCGTGGCATAATTCCTTATAAGTCAGCATGTGAAGGATGAGCATCCGCATCCAGGTGGTTACATTCAATAATTTCTAGTTCTAAAATGGGAGTGGAATGAGGTAACGATGTAATATACAGTGGGAATTCCAAGGACTCATTAGAAGAATGACATGATGTTGATCATTGTGGATCGATTGGATAATGCTTCTCACATCATTATGATCAAGGAAACTTATATAGTTGATTAGTTGGGTGAGGTATATGTTAAATAGATTGTGCAGTTTCAAGTTGTTATGTGAACCATAGTTTCATATCATGATCAAAGTTTCACTTTTCACCTCTATTGGGGATTGAAAAATGTATTGCATACCACAGTTTTGTTGACTACAACTTATCACATACAAACTGATGGGCTGTCTGAGCATATTACTCAAGTATTACGGGACATGTTAAGAGCTTTTGTTCTGGATTTTGGTGGATCATGGGAATATAAATTACAACTCATTGAGTTGGATTACAATAATTGTTTCCCGGATATGATTTAGATGGTGCCTTCTGAGGATCTTTATTGGAGACTGTGCAGATCTCCATTGTGTTGGATAACGGCCATTGAATCTGAACAATTAGGACTAATCCCTAGGTAAGAGACAATAGAGATAGTTCATTTGATTTAGAAGCACATAATGATATCCCAACGTAGTAAAAATTCCTATACGGATTGTCGTCAAAGACCTATTGAGTTTTTTTGGGGGTTATTACTTTTCATAGGGTGTCTCCATGTTTGGGTCACCATCAAATTTGGAGACATGATTTGTTGTCACCCAGGGCTATGGTGCCATTTGATATTGTGGACACGATTGAACTGGTGGCTTACCGATTGGATCATCAATAGTAGTATAGTGGGGTGCATGATTTATTTCATGTATCATAAGTTCAGAAGTATCATCCTTATACACCTCATGTAATAATCATTGATGATGTTGATCTTGGACCTAATGTGTCCTTTGAGGATAATCCAATTACTATTATGAATTATAGTGAGATGGTTTTACAAGGCATGGTTATACCTTTGATTCCATTTTTTGAAGCATGGAAAAATCTAGGAAGAAAAATGTGAGCAAGAGTCATATATGCAGGCCTAGTGGCCCAATCTCTTTTCTTATAAATCTCAATGATTATTGGGAAGAGCGGCTCGAGGATGATCCATCCTAAGGTGGGTAGGTTGTATGATTCGAGATCTTTAAAAAGCTATTTTTTGGTTTATGTTTATGTTTAAGTCCTCTCTTTTTATCAAATAATTGTTTCCCAAAGTTTATGTGAAGTCTTGGGGGTGTTCCAGGGGATTAGGACATAAAAATAGAGGAAAAATGGTTCAGGGCATGTTTCACTGTTTTCAAAAGGTTAGTGAAAATTGTGAGGATGATCGAAGGTAACAATATAGCCTTGGATAGACACTTTCACATGGTAACCACAAAGATAAGATCACTATGCAGAATTTCTAGGAAACCATGCAAAAGGATGAATTTGGGAAAGTATCCTTTGAAATGTTTGGGTAAGGTTTGGAAAACTGTGTGAATAAATTTTTCACCCTTGTAATATTGAGAAATTTTAAAAAATTTCCTTATGGGATTTAAAACCCCAGCTCGGGATTTCATACATTCCCCAATTCCAACCATAGGAATGAATCAAATCTCCCTTTGGATCTCAAGGGAGATTCAAACTCATCACTAGGTCATTTGTTGTTCCATTAGGTGTGAATCAATGATCCGAGTAAATATAATTCACATATTTCTTCTCTTTTTACATTTGGATTCACATTTCTTCATTATATACTTCAGATGATGTAAACAATTGTTTTTCATTGAGATACAGGTATATAATTCAAATGGGTGTTGAATCTTGATCCATGACCTAAATTATGGGTGTGTATTCCAATATATCCATGATAGGTAGTCTAAAAGGTATATCCCTAGTATCATTTGAGATTTGTGCATGCTGGGGTTTATTTATTTGTTAAACATTATTATTATTTTCATCACATTAGGTGTTTTGGTGTAATGGATATTTAGGTGATGAATGGGAACCCTTGTGGTCCTCATGAGACACACGGAGGGTGACTTGACCATTTTAGCGCCACCTATGGGGTGCATCAATACTTTCTGATCAAATCAGATAGGTAAGTATGAGAAAAGTTTACTTGTGACAATGTAGAATTCATTATAATCATATTGAAATATTGAATGGGAGTAAAAATGAATTACTTGACTATGCTTATGATTAGTAATGGATTTAGGGATTATTTGGCATGGTAATAAAAATTGGTTAAATTAGATAATGGGGACTGTGTATTTTGGAAAATGAATTATGTTAAAAACCCTATGACGGTGGGAATATGATAAATTTTCATAGATGGGATTACTAATGTATTTTTAATTGATCAATATGGTTAATGGGTTTGGACTTGGGAATGAGAATTGGGATAATGGGATGTGTAGTGTTACATAACATCGATAATAGGATATAGCATGATAATGAATCTGATGTTTATTGTATTAAATCATGATTGTTAAATTTATTATTATTTTTGTGTGGGATATGGATTGTGTACAGTGGATCTATAAATAAGCATGTGATCATGGCTTTGTGGGGGGATTAAGGATTGATGCTCCTCTCACTAGTATGGTAGGACTGATGCTCTATGCTACCTAAGAATATACGAGTATGGGAGTTAGAATGAGGCAGTATTCCCCCAATGGTTGTATTCAATGAAAATAACTAGACTAAGGCTCCATGGTAAGTGGGGTTATTACATTATATTCTCAACCCCAATGATGTAGGGACTTGACTTGTTCACTTATGTGGGATGATAAATCCCTTGGATATTGTGTGAATAAGGTAATTGTCTAGCTCTTGGATTATATATTAATGATTAACTAAATTACTAGATAATGTCCAAAATGAACTTGGAACAACATTTATAATAGTAATAGAAAGGTAGAGAAAGGTTAACGAGTGGCCCCCGAATTGACTTTCCTATAATTTTGCATTTATTTATAATTTCATGCACTATCTGTTAGACTAGATATTTTTTATTCACCTCTGATTATGGACTACTGAGTTATTCATATAACCAAATAAGGAATAAACTGGGTACCTGAGAATATTTCATGCTTGTAGGTTAGGAGATGGGAAAGGGCCATATGATATGGAGTTGAGTTGGACATGGCACTTTCATGGATGATGTTACCTACTATGAGTCAGACCCATTTTGGGGATTCCACTATTTCCTTTAATTTGGGAATTTTTACTTGTTATAGTAGCATGATATGACTTATTTTCTTTTTCTTATGGTTGCACCCAGCATGGGGAACGTTTGGCTACGCATCATATTGGTTGTTTATAATTGGTTTTGTTATTTATATTGTCATCTATTGTGGCTTAATGAAATTAAGAAGGTATATTCTACCTTCATGACTAATCTAGAACATTTCTAATATTTGAAAACTTCTAGTGTATGACGAGGCACAGATGAGGTCATTGGGTGAACCGGGTTGGGGAACCAGTTTAGTGGAACCCGGATTGGGGTTATTGCAGAAAAGAACCTAATGATGATGTTGTGCAGTATTAGTATCTACAAAAGAATAAATGGTAAAAGAATAATTTTTAAAAAAAATATAGAATAGAGAATATTAATTATTCATTGATGGTTCAACTAAAACCCATTTTCTAAACATTTCAAAAATATTCATAAGGATGAAGGATTCTCAATCGATTCTTAGGTCTTATATAAACATCATGACTCATGTTTCCCTTAGTCGGTGGTTACATTATTACATTAGTAATGAATACAAGGAATTGCTTCTGGATGAATTAAATAGTTTATAAGTCTTCATAAATTGGAAAAATATTTTATATTCACATTACCCTTAAAAAAATGTAATCTACAATGTTTTTTATTTTATGACAACATTATTCCTCCAATTTTATCCCTACATATAAATCAAAAAAATACTCCCTATAATCCTCGGAAAAATAAGACAGAAGAAAGGGGTAATATTAGATGCTTAATATGGGTAGGTTTATATCATAATATATTAGTAATAATAAATCTAGATACATATTGAAATATATATAGCTAAAACTCATATTATTTATTCATTAAAATGATAAAAATACGGTAGAGATTAATGATGATTATGTTAATACATATAAATAATCAAATAAACGTGAAACTAAAACATGGATACTTTTTCTAATAAAATAATCACAAGGATATCTATAAATAATATTATATTGAGGTGTTACATAATGATGGACATCTGAATCATACTATACATTCCTTTCATATGAATGTTTTAATCTGTGTGTGGAAACTCATCCAATTTTGAAAACATAAATATTTCATGATACATGTCGATAAATCAAGGGTCTATTGACAAAAAAAACCTACCAGTAAGTTACTAATACCAAATAATTCCTCATATAAATTAATTAAAAAAATCAATACAAACATACATATTTAATAACTTTTATATAATATGTAAATACTTAACCCTATCAAATAAATTCAATCAAAAACCATCCATAATAAAATCATGAATGAAAGTTAAATTTTATATCCCCGGTCAAACTATTGATAATCCACCAAGATATATAATATTTATTTTATCACTAAAACATATCCACATTCAATAATTATTTTTACAAGGGTATTCATCGTTGATTCATAGAAATTGGATGAAATGTTCATTTAAAAAATTACGAGGGAATGTAACATTTTTACATTGAAAATCATCATTTAAAACAAAAATATAACACTAACATTTTGATATAAGATTATTTGAAAATACCATTGATACATTTAAAATAATATTTAATACATTTAGTTATCAGATTCTGGTAATTATCTCTCATGTTTTACATGTTTAAAAAAAATATTAGTTTTATATTTTCCTAAAAATACAAACGATCTATGTTTCTAAAAAAGAAAGATCATTAATTAAAATTTTTTAATACTATAATTGGATAAAAATTATTAGAATAATTTATTTTCAAATGTTAAAAAATTTAAAAATATTTTGGAAAAATTTATTTTTATGAAAATTTATTTTCAACAGATGAATGAAGTAAATTTAAATTTTGTTAAAAAAAATTTCAATAATTTTAATTAACCAAAAAAGAAGAAAATTAATATAAATATAAATTTCTAGGTATAACGGGAGTATTAAACATTATATTTTTGATAAAGATAGATAGATAAAATATTTTTTTGAATTGAGACTTAAATTAAAAAAATTATGAATACTGATGAGATTGTGAAATAAACACCTACCACTTTGGTATCTTTTGAATCATAAGAGCAATGAGAAAAATAATCAAATAAAAAATTAACTACCCTTAATATAAAAATATTCATGATATATCATATCAAAATCATATGTTTATATACCCCCACAATGGAATTATTAGTGAATATGGTATATGTATTACAGAAGTAGAAGTGAGATGGAAAACATTTAACTCAAGTTTCACATATCTCATATGTTTATGAACCTCATGTAAAATAAATTTGGTTTTATTATAAATATATTATAAAACTTTAATTATATGTCTCATAACATATATAATTTATATATGGTGTCTTATCACCTGTTTATTATCAATTCTTTGTCAAAATCACTATATTGTGTGATAATTGCTACTATTTTATGTATGATATAGATCAATAATTTTGTTCATTTAAATATTTTCATCATTATATTAAATTTGTAATGATATCCTTGAAATAAATATCACATATAATAATTATATAATTATTTATAGTGATCTATTAATTTTAGTGATTGAAAAATGATGACACTATTCATTGTGATCATAGGCCATACGTATGCATGAATACAATTTTTATTTTTCTAAAAACAAGTAAAGGATGGAAAATTAATATTAATTAATCATTCACGAATCATTATTATCTCATTTAAGTAATTTATAACTATATAAATAATACTTATTACCATCCTTGTGAAAATAAAATGAATAACATTTTACATTACTACATAGAGGTGGTAGTCCTCACACACACCAAAGAAATGTTATTTATTTATGCCTGATCAGAAGATATGTAGTTATATGTGATATGTTATTTCCATAATAATTTTCTATATCCTATATATTCCATATATTCATTAACATTAACTTTTCTACCATTAATGTATGTGTAAATAAAAAACGAATCTCATCGCTTCTCGAGGTGGTAGTCTACTATACAAAGTTGGGACAATATCATATCTTCTATCAAATTTATATTAAAAAGGTGTATGTTATAAAATAATTCCCAAATTATAAAAATGTCATAATTTTTATATAAATATGTTAAATTCATCAGTATATTGATCTTTGAAAGGTGGCACTGGAAAACAAATTACATCAGTTCATAAAGTGGTAGTCTGTCGTACACACGATCGACGTTTTTGATTCCCAATTGATGTAAGTGGATATTAATATGGGATAAAACATTATCATAATAAAATATTATTATACAGTATATATTTGTGTTACTATTTTATCACCGTGGTATTTTTTTAACTAGGATGAAAATGAAATTAAAAAAACATGCATATATAAGATCATTACCCCATATTCAGTTAGCCTCTTTAGGTTTATTACTAAATCCTTATTAGTAGGGATTTATAATAAAAATAAGGACTACATGATGTTTCTAACGAATTATGGATGCATTTTTTATGTTATTATCTAATACAAATGTTTTTAGATGTGTTATAAGGGGTGGAAAGGGGGAACCCGTTTATGTGTGGGGGAGAGGACACACATGGAATTAATTAAAAGATAAATTGATAAATATGTTTCTATAATTAAATAATAAAATGGTCCATTCACAATCCTTACCAGTTATACGGTTGATATATGTCCAAAAATGTTATGTAATATGTTTTTAGGTTATTTTACCCCTTATCATCATAGCTTAACCCCTATGTTAACTAATTTTTAGTGTTACTACATTAGTTAACATTCACTATTTTTCAATATAAATTATGATAAAATAAATTATTGAGTTAATTAGATAATATAAATTATTTTGATTCCAAATATGGAAACTATATTTTAAAATTCAATTAATATAATTTTCAAAATTAAATTTAAATTAAACGGTCTTTGTGATCGAAGTTTAGTTTTCCCAAGGGAAATTTATCATACATATTGTTTCCAATGCTT
Organism: Viscum album; assembly: GCA_963277665.1. Classification (NCBI taxonomy): domain Eukaryota; kingdom Viridiplantae; phylum Streptophyta; class Magnoliopsida; order Santalales; family Viscaceae; genus Viscum; species Viscum album. Next base: position 1,375,324,696 of record OY728142.1, on the reverse strand, counting down.
TCTCTAGGGAGTGCATGTCTGTCTCTGTTAGGGGGATGACGACACAATCTGCTGCCCCACATTCCCACTTTCCATAGGCGGGCGACATCCACTCCTTATTGAGGTATGTTTTCTCCTTGATCGAAACGAGATAACGGGATGTTGTTTTTTTCTTCAGTGGATTCCTCCTAGGAACTCTTCACCTTGTCCGGGTCTCCCATATAGAATTAACACATTGTTTGTGAAACACTTCCTAGATCCATATCTTCATGGAAACCAATTAATTACACTACTTCTATTGGGACATTTCAAGGGGTCCGGTCAGGGTAGTAACCTTTAGTCAGGGGAGTAGTTAGGTTGGGCCTCACTGGCATGTCTGGGCACTAGGACACTGGCGCATCTGTCTTCTATCCCTTATTGTAAGGATTTTCAGGGGTGCGGAAGCCCAAGGAATCCCACATCGAACACGGGGAATCATATTCCGTGGCCATGTATTTGAGGTTTTCATCACCTTCCCATGTTTAACAAAGGGTATGCAAGAAGTTTAACATCAATCAGAGATGGATCAGACCGATCAGAACACTAACTAGAGTGGATCATATGGGTGCAACCCCCAGAGGGAAACATGATGTTGGATCCAACATGTGGTTGAATTCTCGGTTACTATTGTGGGGAATGGGGTATGAGGTGGAATGATCCCCCCAAGATGTGGTGGCCCTGATAAGAATCATAATGGATGATGGAGTGGTCTAGTGAATTGGATTGCGAATGAGATGGAACCACCATGAGGATTACGATGGATTTGGGCTTGATCCTTGAAAAGGCTTCTGACGTATCCTCATGGCAGGGAATCAAAGTCCAAATAGTTCATCTGATGATTACTTACTGCCGATTGGGGCTTCCAACGACTTGCTCCTAGTTGTGGTTGCAACAGATTACCACTGGATAAGAATGTCAATGGCTTACCACTGAATAGGATCACAATAGCTTACCGATGAATGGAATGTCAATAGCTTACAGCTGAATATAATTACAATATCTTATTGATGAATATGAAATCAAAAGTCGAATACAGTTAAACGTCATGCAGGACGGGGGTAAACTGACATGAATTGTCTAGGACCAATGGTTGTTGGGATTGAACCTCAGAGAGGCTTCCTACATACCATGCCTTGTCAAGGATCAATGTATGCATTGTTCGAGTAGGATTTGTGTCCAACAGCATGCTGCTGACTAGGGAAACAATGGCTTACCACTGATTTTTCCATATAGTTTAACGTCATACAGTGTAGGGGAGAACCAACGTTAAGAAGGTCGTTGTAACTAGATGTTGGGCATGATCCTTCAGGAGGCTTCCTATGTACCTTGCCTTGGAATGGATCAAAGACCTCTTAGTTCAAGATGGTGTGGGGCTGGTACACTAATGTGAATATGGTCGGGACTGATGGACAGTGGTGGGATTGAACATCATAGAGGCTTCCTATGTACCCTACCATGGAAAATATCAAAGTCCTCTTAGTTTGGATAGTGTGGGTATTATACTCTAGCCTTCCCAAGGTGTTGTTTAAATGACATGAATATGGTCAGAACGACTACGGTGTGGGCTTGAACCTCAGGGAGGCTTCTTACATACCATTCCTTGGAAAGGATCAAATACCTCATAGTTACAGATGGTGGCATTTTCGGCTTACGCTCTGAGGTGGCCCAAGGTTTTGGTGAACCGATGTGAAGTGGGTTGGGACAACCAATGGATGGTGGAAGGATTGAACCTTTGAGAGGCTTCCTACGTGCCCTGCCTTGGCAAGGATCAAAGACCACATAGTTTAGGTGGTGGAATCGGTGAACTCACATGAAGGAGGACCTGGGGTCCCATGGGAGGTGGGATTGAACCTCATGGAGGCATCCGACATACCCTGCCTTAGCAAGGATCAGATACCTCGTAGTTCAGGTGGTGTAGAGATTATACTCTGGGATAACACAGGTAGGTGTCAGGGTCAATGCTTGCTCTAAGCCCTCATGAGTAATGCTTAATGTAATAAACAAGAGACAACAAAGACATGACGATCACGTCACGAATGGTGCATCCATGGGAATTAGTGTGTGGATTACACATGATTGAGGCCAAAAGTGGAAACAATGGATTATGCATGGTCCACATCCCAGACAGAAAACAGGGTCTTACGCATGGTTAGAGACCCGGAGAGGAAACATGGGCTTACAAATGGTTAGCAACCTAGAGATGGAGATTGGGACTTACTCCGGTATGGTGGCCCGATGGGCAGAAAGCCCCGCGGGAGAGGGTTCTGGAACCAATGAAAGGAGGGGTTTGGTGTCCATCCACCCCTAGTCGTTGGGACTGAATAAGAAAGGAAGAGTAGGGACGATGCCTCCTGCAAGAAAATCTAGGGGTTTACCCCAAGATAGTCTATCTTTACCCATGGACAAACTCCACTCCTATAAAGAGGATATCATCCCCTATGAGGGAATATTTCACCCTAATGAAGACTAGTGGGTTTGAAGAATGTACATGGGGGGGGGGAACCCCATGCGCGAGGCACAGGGAAAGGTCACCGATTAACGTCATGTGCTAAGGATGATGGTGCTTGGCAGTTTGACGTCCTGCCGCTTGAACGAGGTGGGATTACTCCGCACCCCAAGGTCTTACAAAACCAGTACCCTCTGAACCGTCATGAAGATAGGGTACATGAAATTCCATTTAAATATGGTGTTATAGAGTGAACCATTGGGGGTCCACGTTAGCATGGATATGAGAAGAAGCAATAGCTGTTAGCATGCCTATGTGAAGATGCATGTGGCGAAGCAACACAATGGGTAGTATCGCCCAAGGGACTTTGAAATCACATTGTGAAAAACTCGATGGTCTCATGGGAAATGGAATTTCAATGCATAGGGGTTCTTAGGTAGGGTCCTTGTGAAGCTCTGTTGCATTGCGTGGTGGAGGGTACATGCGATCAGCCTAAGAATAGGGAAGATGTGTATATATAAGGAGCTTCGCGAAGTGCTAATCCATTCATGGAGAACTACCTTCAGGAGCAAAGGTTCCTCACGAAGCATGTAATCATGAAGAAATGTGCATCACTAAGTACAGTGACCCCACTATAGCATGTGGAACACGTGTACATTAATGGTGTTTTGCAAATCATAAATGCACCACGATGACCTAGGTCCCTTTGGGGATCCCTTTCCATTGCGGATGCCCTTAGCCTCTGTGAAAGGAATCCCTCTAGAAATAAGGGGTTAAATAAAGTCAAGGGAGAGGCACTTTACAGAGAAAAGTACCTCCCACAACTCATGGTTCACAGAGAAGAAGGTGCTTCGCAATTCGAGAGCTAGGAAGATCAATGGTCAGATCATCATTCTCCTCAAACATGGGGGATTCCGGTATTTATATGGTAGAGGAATCACGATGTAGTGATCACTCGGTGCAAAGATGGGTTTTTTTGCTTTGTGATGGGATTTTGAATGTCAAATGAATTTGTGGAGCGTCCCACCACCTTACTCTACAGCAGGCTCACGAACGTCAAAGGAGCTCATGGAGAGTTTCTGCCTATCTTCGTGGCATCTCATGAACGTCAAAGGTGCTCACGGAGAATTATAGCCTCCTTTTTCAGCGAACGGAGTAGTGCGATTGGGGCTCCGCAAATGGACTTCACGAGGCAGCCCCTTGAGGCTTTAAATTTCATTGTCTTCTTCTCCATTTTGGCACTAACAAATGCCCCCCTCAAACTTAAAGACCCGGAGAAATCAAGGGACGATGACTGTGGGTCAATCACCAAAATCCTCAGACATTCATGAAGCTTTATCGTGATGAGGGCTTGCGAGGTGGGTAGGTGATGTGCAAGACAAGAATGCCATGAAGCTTGTTGTGAAATGGACACTCCGAGAAGCACTGAAGGTCATCACATATATAAAGGGGAGTGACTTCTTCTTTTTCTTCCTTTCCACTCTCTGTGAAATTGCCTTTTTTCACTCTCAATTCACGAAGCTCTACATACTCTGTGATTGACCTCGAGGAATCGGGTCTTTGCTTCACAGGGCACATCGCGTTTTTTAATCTACATCAGTGCTTCACAGTCTTGCACTTGAAGGGGTAGTCAGGACTCTGTGAATAGGCATCGTGAATGCTCTTCGTGAACGAGCTTCACGAACCAACCTGAGAATCATCCAAGTTATAAAACTGAATGGCTCATCAAGAAGATGTGATGGGGGTTATTTTGGATGCCGTTTGGAGGGATGAGATGGAAAATAGTCTAGGTATATGAGAGTTAGTCCAGAGCCACTCTGACCATGATTCATTGGCGGTGCTACTCTCAGAGATCCAGAAGAACTACCCACAGTGCAAGAGGTTTCATTTGTATGGCTTTGGGCTAAGGGATGACAAATTCATCCCTAGGGAATTTGGGATGAACCAACTTACTGGTTTAGGAGAACGTCGTGCCAGCACCAATGGTTCAGGGCGGCTGTAGGCCAAGCCGTGGAAGACTTCACACCAATGTTTGTTGACTGCCTATACAATCACCTGAATAATGTCGATGGGAAGCTTATGAAACCGGAGACATATCCTCCTCTATACCACATGATACTGAAGGCAGCTTTGAGGATCCTGAGGAATGGGTGGTCTGAGGAATGGGACCTTTACCAGGGCAGAAACTTAACAGACGATTGGGCCTAGTACTACTGGGTAGGTTCCTCGTGTGAGGAGTTTGGAGCAGTGCTGAGGAGAGTGGGTTTGTATGAGGTGTCTTGGGCCTCCAAATTCGATATCAATAAACCGAAACATCTAATTCTGGTTTTTTTGATCTGGTGGTCATCGAGGACCAATTCCCTCCATTTTCACCATAGGGAGGTTGGTATTAGCTTGTGGGATGTCCACCAGATTTTAGGGGTTCAAATACTGAGGGTGATGTATGATGAATTCCTCCATATCATGAGGACGTGGGAGGATCCGAAACATATGCTATGGCTGGCAATGGCATTGATGGTGCTGGTTCCAGGAGAGGACAAAGAAGTAGAGAGAAAGTTCACATTAAGAGGTAGTTCAAGTAGTTCCTAACTTTCCTACCAGACCAAAAATTTCAAGAGAGGCCTTGGACTTTCCAGAAGGGGGCTCAATGGGGGAAGGAGCACTCAAAATAGATACTCTTGGAGGACAACCAGTGGAAGACCATGGGGTTTAGAAGTAGAACTATGTTCCAGCCATTAGTTCGATTGTAGCCACTATTAAGGATCTTATCTATGGTTGGATCCTATCAGTGAGGGATTCCAACATGGGAGTACGCCCAAGAACATTTATCATGGAGTCTGTGTTGGAGACAGGAGGGCGGGTAATCTAAGGAATCATGATCCTTGCCAAAATGTATAAGTAGCTTTGGAATATCAGTGAGTGGAAGAGGCCACATAGGCTCTGTGGGACATTCCACCTCATGTATGGGAGGATAGAGACATATATCATGGGGTTTTACAAATACCCACACCATATCTATCCTATGGGCTCAAAATTCCACCCATCAATCCTAAATGCTGGTGGGATATTTTTGGCCATGTTTACCACACTGTTTATATTGAACTGGGTGTGGAAGGAAGAAGATTTCAATTTTTACCCAGTTCTGTTGCTGAAGGGTGTATGTACTGATAATGTCTAGGGAATATAATAGCATGGAGCATATATCTTAGTCTTTGTAGGTGGAGTCTTGGTGGAATGGGTGGACCATGATCCCCTTTGCGATCCATACACCCCAAACTAGTTTTCAAGGCAATTCTAGGGTATATAGGGACTGACCCTGCATGACTATTTAGAGGTTATCCAAGAGTAACACTCATGTGTGATGAGGCAGATGTGGATCATGTTCACACAGGAAGACGGGAAGATGTAGAACGAATTTCCTCCTCCTACCGCCATCGTTGGGATGGTGAAGAAGTATGCCATAAGCTGGGAGGAGGCTTATCCCTGGGAGATGCTGAAGAAACCAACCATTTGGGTCGGCGATGGAGAACCTCCCTGACCTCAGGGTTAGTCCTAGAAGGCAGCAAGGGAATCCGGTGGTGGCAGGGATTCCATGGAAATGAGGCTCGCACCCATTAATGGTGAGGCAGCATCCAATGATCCAGTAGTTGTTGCGGACCCAGTAGTTCCAGAATAATTATTCCATCAAGAGGGGAGGACGCTGAGAGGATTCTGTAGGATACCCAACTAGATGTTGGGGAAGCGTCCTGGCCATATCAACATGCTAGAGAATTTTGTCTTCCTAGAGTCCTAGGACATCTAGGAAGTCAACAGGAAATTCCTCATCCACACTGAGATGCGGATGCAGATTAACCATCTCGGGATGGATTTACCTAGGATAGGCCCTATCCGGGCCGACTTTGCGGTGTCCTAAGAGGAAGCGGAGCAGTACATGGATGAGTTGGACGACTTTGTCCATTCGTGGGGTGTCCCTTGTCTAATGACAGACCGTGTGAAGGTGCTGCTATACCACACTACTCCCCCGTAGTTGTCAGCCGCTAATTTAAGAGAGCACTTCCCTCTTCCTGAAGACTCAAAATAGTCCTCCTGGGGAGACGAGGCTAGGAGAGGGAGCCCATTGAAGGAGGGCGATGTTGGATACCCAGACTCGGATCATGAAGAGTTCACAGAGGCCTTCGAGGTAAAAATCCCAAAACCCCTTCTCCGAGATTTTCTTTGATTTCATTCTTGGCTCCCTGATAACATCTAAACCATGTAAAAGAGTCTTATATTCCAAACTCGTGCTCATCCCTCAGTGGATGAAGATGCAGGACCATCAGGATCTACACCTACCGTTGCATCTATTGCTGCTTCCAATGGGCTAAGACACCTAAGGTGACCCCTATAGAATTTTTAGACCTTCCGACCATATACGGGGGGCCACACTTCAGGGTCCCGATGACATCAACCCCTTAACGAGACCATGATTTTGATCTCTGTATGTCTCCTCTATCAATTTTATGACTGTCATCCCCTAACCATATTTACTGAATTCCATCTCTTTTTTGGTTCGTACAGTTCTTCAAATGGTGTGGGCTACCTTGGTGAGGTTGGTTGAGGCATCTTTTGGTGTCCTTCCAAAGGGAATGCTGATGATTGTGGAGGTGGAGCACCAAACCGACCAAGAGGCGGCACTCCCGATCACCGGTGGGACATTAAGTGGGGCTGAATCCATGATCATGGAGGTAGGATCCGATGATGGGGAACGATAAGATAGTCTAGGTCCCACCATGCCCGATCAAACACTAGACATGGACCCTGTTGAAGAGTTCCTGGGGGCATTCCCCACGTATGAGCTTGAAAATCTTGCTGATTTGAACGAGACAGCCTCTGAAGAATAGGATACAAAGAAAGTTTGTCACTAGTCATAGATGATCATCAATCGCTTCGTTGATGACACCCACAAGCAATATGGTTTGATGAGATCGATATACTTCGCTCACGACTGCGTGAACAGTGTGTTGTGGGAGTGGATGCCTAGCATCCCCACAGGATTGTCTCAGATCTTTTGTAGGAAAGGATTATGGATTATGACTATGGCCTCACTATGAGCTGGAAGTAGAGGAAAGTGGTAACATAATGAGGCTCCAGGAGGCTGAAGATGAGGTTTGATGGCTGCATGCCAGGGCGGATGAGCATTCCTCTTCGCTTGACATGTAATCAGAGCACATATCGCAGCTGAAAGCCCAACTAGCAGTGAATGAAGAGGGAATAAAGTGAGGTTCTGAGGATATGACCATCATTCAGACTGACGTTGAGCAGGACCAGATTTTAGTTGATGAATTCTGCCCCATTGCTACCGACGAGGAGCAGGATCTGAACAGGGGGCAACAACTCATTGACGCCACTGGCTAGAGGGTGGTAGAACTGCTACACTCTTTTGATGAGGTTAACACATCCATGGGGGGAAAAACCCTAGAGTACTATAATGATTACTAAACCTCAAATTTACATTCATGCAAATATGGTTTGATTCCATAGCTTGCATGAGTGCCGTCTTTTGTATTGGTTTATTGAATTCTTGTGATATTGGTGGAGGGTCCAATGATCATTCCATAAGCTCTTGTGGGTCGGGCCTGTTGTGAGAAATAAGGGATGGCCACCTTATCACCCACATCCAAATGTTGGAGTGAAAACAAAGATTCGAGCATTCGGGTTTTGAACAACCAGCCTAGATTTCTGGGAGGTAATGGGAATGTTCAGACTGGAGAATGAAGCTCTCCGAACAGCCGAATTCACTTTTTCCCATTGCGCTCTTGTGCAAGAATGGGGTAACAACATGGGTGATGGAATCAATCTGAATAGATTGTAATGCAAGGTGTGAATCACTATACCCAGGATTCGACACACTGTGGGTGTGGCGTGACAATAATGAATAACAGTGGACCGCATTCGAAACATAATATCCTTATTGTGTTATCCTATAATGGGGATAGAAAATTAGGGCCGACCACTGACCATGTTAGAAACACGGGACCAGTCTCCAAATTCCACCCATTAGCCTTCTGGAACATTGGCCCAGGAAAATTGGATGACCGTAAGCTAAGCATCAATACTGTTAGGGAGTTCCCTTAGACATGAAAGAGGACAAATGTCTGAATAAAGGGAACACAAAGCGTGGAATGGGGAGTGATTGTTTGTTCGAATATAATCCAACACTCTCGAAATTACTCCACCAAGGTGGAAGATCTTTAGATGGGCATGTCAATTTGATCATGGATCATTCCTTCTTTCCGATATGACCTCTCGGGCAAGGGAGCCGGAAATGAGGAGGAATAGAATTTATGATTCCTGGGGCTGGACCAAAGATGAAATTTCTTGGTTTCTCTACATATCCCATGAGGATGGGAATTAAGTCATACATATTAATGAGGGGCGGCATGGTAAGGTACCAGTGCCAGGGATAAAAGAGGAATGCTGGTGTGGCCCTCACACCAAAAGAAACAGTATTTGATGTATCTTGATTGTAGATTAAGTTGAATAGTTTTTTATGAAGCGATAAGCCTAGGATAATACGTCTCGACATCGACAGAAGAATCAAGCCATATACAGGCTTTGAAAAATTGTATGGCATGTGACTGATACCAAACATTGTGTCCCCTTGAGTGAGGAAACCACGATGTAGTTCCACTTTTCGTCGTGCGATCATGACGGTAACATCATAGTTTAGGGTCATGTGATGGGACCAGGAATGAATTTTAACATCATGAGACACAAAAATAGTAGATATGAGGATAAAGGTGGAATTTCCACAGTGCAATAAAACATACCCGACGTGAATGAGGACATAATCCCATACCACACTGTACACGATTCTTTGAATGAAACCTCGGGCCAAGGGGAAAAAATGGAGGTAAAATGGTAATGGGGTAGGAGAAACTAGTTCCCATTTGAGCTGGACCCACAGGACGTCTGGGTGTTCCTACGTATCCCATGAGGATAGGAATAAAGCCACTAATAGTTCTAAAAGAGATCATAGTTTATAGTCATAGAGCTTGGGCCATTGATAAGGGAAGTCGATGAAGAGCCTCGAATGATTCTTTTACTGTGGCTTTGTCCTCCTAACGTGCAAATGTGCACTAGGGGATAGTGTTATGAGTGTCAAAATTATTCTTGGATATGATTGGGTGGAAATTTATGTGAATCATGTGACCAAAATTCATGACATAAAGATATTGGTGTGATTATGGAGGATAACAATTGATCGTGTTCGAAACATAGCTTGTGTTAGCCTGTAATGAGGAAAAACAAATGAGTATCGACTGCTGACCATATTCGCAATGTAGAACATGTATCAATTTGTTGTCTAAAACCCTTGAGGAAAATGGGTTGTGATGGTAGTAGATCCCTTAGGCCTAGAATATATGGCATTTGGGGGTGTCCTCGGGTGTGTATGATTATGGAATCCCAAATAAAGGGGAACAAGAATCCTGAAAATTGTGTGAAATCATGTCCACATAAAATCCGACACTACGAAAGCTGAACCAGATAACTTTTATATGGGATGGTGAGTCACCGAAGAGGGTCAAGGAGGGTTCTCAACATGAGAGTAACCAATTTTATGGGATTATTATAGAATTTAGTGACAGTGAACTCCTAGGAGAGAGAGGTACATGGCTTGGTCGTTAAAAACCTGACGTGGATGAATACATAGTCCTATACCGCACCATAGACTCCCCCCCCAGGAAAGGGTAGGCCAAGGGGCCAAGGTGAAATGGAGATTTATGAGAGATGGAGTTAGACCAGTAGTCTAGATTTTTGGGCGGTCCTATGTATCCCATGATAATGGGAATCAAGTCACACATAGTTCTTGAAAAGAGTAATGTAATGTTTATTATCTTGCAGTGTGGATGAGTATGGATAAGGTATCTCATCTGGAGAAGTGTACAGAACGACGAGTTACCCAATGTGAAAGAGGACATAATTCCGTACCACACCATACAATCCCATATGAACTTGGGATGGGGCTGAGATGACCATGGGTTCGGAAAAGGTCGGGGGGCCTGAGGCTGGGCCTCGGTCGGAAAGGCCCGACCAGTTTGCAGTTTAACGTCTTTCAATAAGGTTGAAGAAAGGGGTAAGATACCCCAAAATAAGGGAGGTGTATAGCATAGTGAGTAACCTGGTATAAATGAGTACATAATCCCATACCACACCGTACATTCCTCTCTCAAGGGGAATGAGGGTCAAGGGGACAAGGTGGGGCTGGACTTGAAGACGATCTGCCTGTGTGGTCCTATGTACCCCATAAAGATGGGAATCAAGTGACACGTAGTTATGGAAGGGACACAGAAAAGGGTAGCTACCCCAAACAATGGTGGTGTATGACATGGCGTGTAACCCGATGTGAATGAGAACATAATCCCATACCACACCTTACACTATTGTAAGAGTGAAGACTTGGTCTTGGGGTACGAAACTGGGTAGAAAAAGCATGGAAGGGCTTGTGCTCATGGTATGATTGATAAATGAAGGTAAGGATGCCTCAAGTGGATATGTGTGGCATTGACAAATAGACAGGCGTGAATGAGGCCATAAGTCCGCTCCACACCACACAACCTTAAAATAAGAACATGGGCCATGGGCCAGAAAGGGCCAAGGGGCCGAAAAAGGCCAACGGGCCTGAGGCGAGGCATCTAGACCAATGGGATATATATGACCTCTTGTGTGGTGACCGCCTCATCACAACTCCTAAGCCCATGTGTGTAGTGCTCGATGTGGGAAACAAGGAGCCGGATTCGGCTCTCCCTTCTACACAGGGGTCTAGTGTCTGGCATCACCCAATGGGTGTTTGTCACTTGGATATACAATGGGGTAGAATGAACCACTGCACTCAATGTTTTGGACATCTTGGGGTGGTCTTGATGAGAAAGGATAGATGTGGACCATGTTCGAAACACAACGTCCTAATAGTGACCTGGAATGGGAACAAAAAACGATCATCGACCACAAACCATATTCGAAATGCATGACATGTATAAATATGTTGCTCAGCATCCTCAAGGGTGTTAGACCGAAGTGGTGGGAGAGCCCTTGGGCCTGGAATCCCTTCCGTTCAGGGTCCCATTCGGATGGGAAGGATGATGAAGTCCAAATCAAAGGAGTGGGTGAAGCATAGTTGTACCCATACATTTTAAAGTCAAGAAGAGTGGTGAAAGAGGAATACACCTCTAGGGAGTGGGACATACGACAAAATCGTGATGAACTCGATGTGGATTGTGGAAAAAACCTTCACCGCACCATATGTCTTGATCCGAGGGGAGTTTCTTGTGTTTGGGGTGGGCCAACAGAGAAATGTTCTGGGCATTCCTACATATCCCATAATGATGAGAATCAAGTCGTACCTACTTCTTTAAATCCATGCAGTTTAATGTCATGTAGTGAGGAAGTGGGAGGATAGAAGAGCGGGGAGCGAGCCTATGGTACGACATTTATAATCCTAGAATGAGTGGGGCTAAGTAAGCCTACACCATATCATGCAAGAATCCTCCTAGAGAACTATACCCAAGGGGATTATCAAAGAGATGAGTTTGGGGGCTGGACTCAAGATGAAACACTTGAGTATTACTATGTATCCCATATGGATGGGAATCAATACACATATAGTTATAAAGGTGCAGTTTAACGTCTTGTGCGATGATGCACAGTTTGAATTCATATAGGACTGAACATTTTAAGGTCATGCTGGACCAGCTTCCTTAGGAAAAATATTTCTTGAAGAACATGGTATTTGTGGGAGGAGTTATATGCTCACTATCCATGGTCACTAGGTAGTATGCACCATTGGGGTAAACCTTGTGAATTATGTAAGGTCCTTCCCATTTGGGCTCCATCTTGGGTGGTTTCCTTCTAGGGATCATTGGTCTCCAGAGGGCCCACACCAAGTCTCCTTGCAAGAAATAGATGAGTAGAAATTTCTTATTGAAGGCTATAGATATCTTATTCTGATGGATTTCTAGATTTTGTAGGGCATAAATCCTATTCTTGTCAAGTGTTTCCAATTAAGCCAGACGAATTTCGGTTCCCTTATCTGGCTTCTACTGGTCATAGCCCACTGTGCGTAACGAATGAATATGGATCTAAATGGGCAAGATGTCCTCAGCTCCATACACTAGGAAATACGAGGTCACCTGGGTAGAATTATGAGTCTTCATCCGATAGGCCCAGAGGGCATTGGGGAGCTTTTCTAGCCAACTCTTCTAGTTCTGACCAACCATTTTTCACAAGATATTAGAGATGGAATTATTTAACACCTTGATCTAACCATTTGAATGCGTGGGGTTGTGGGAGGTATGGTTAGAATGCATGTTGTACATTTTGTGAAACTTCATCAACTCATCTGCATGGATGTTAGTGTTGGTATTGGTGAGGATGTAGTGTGGGACTCCAAACTGGTAGATTATATTGGATCTCATGAAGCTGATGGTAGAATGTTCCCTAAACTCTTTGAGTGGAACTGATTTTGCCCACATGGAAAATAAATCCATGGTAGTCAGGATAAACCTACACTGGAGAGTTGTCACCAGTGGATATGGTCCCACGACGTCGAGTCCCCACACTACAAACAACCATGAGTAATTAGTTATGTGGAGAGGTTCTGGCGGCCGATGAATGAAGTTAGCATGAATTTGGCATGCATGACATCTCATGGAAAACTAGATGCAATCATTGACCATGGAAGGCTAGATGTATCCAAGTCTTCAGATCTGATGGGACAACTTCGGCGTAGTGTAGTGAGCCCCACAATAACTGGCGTGAATCTCTTACATGACCTAAGAAATCACAACTCCTTGGATGCAACAGATAGAACACAATCAAACTCACACTATTAGGGGATCTTCTCAAGACTGGGACCACTCTAGAGGGTAAAATGCAGTGCACAGTGTTGGATTCACTCCCACTCGGCCCGATTAGCTGGGAGGCAACCATTTTGAAGATAATTGGCTAAGGGAGCGGTCTAGTCATGAGTCACATAAACCACTACATCTAAAGATTCCTAGGGGTCCTAACATAGAGTGTCCAATTGTAATATGGATTACCGATTGGCTGTCATCACCATATGGGGTGACAGGGGAAATTACTCTCTGATTTGCCATGTAGATAACCAGATCATCCTACTCAGGTTCTGCAAGTGATACAGCAAAGCTAGCCATTCCATCAGCTCGACCGTTCTGAGATGGAGGGATATGGGTAACTTCTGGACAAGATGAAAATTGGGCCATCAACTGGAGGGTGCGCTCTAACTATGGTATGAGGTCTAGTTTCCAAACGACATTGTCACCATTGATCTACTTGATGACTAGTTCAGAATCCCCTTTCACATGAAAATGATGCACATCGATCTCGAGGGCTAGCTCGAGGCCATAAATGGGGTCCTGATACTCTGCTTCATTGTTGGTGAAGCCATCCGACAACAATAACGAGTATATAAGAATGGCATGTGCCGATGTAATAAAGACAATACCTAGGCCTACTCTATTATGTTTGGGATCATTGAGCCTCCTTCTGGTCGGGCTCCGGGAGGAACCATCAAAGTGCATCTTCCAACATGTTATGACATGATCTACCGAGAGGATTGGGTTGTCCGAAAAATCAAATTCTAGATACTATTCCACAGGGGTTGGATGGGCACCATGAAAATCTGCCAATGGTTGTCCCTTGACAGCCATCTAAGGCATGAAACTAATGTTGAACTGCTGGAGGATTACCTCTCACCATTCTAGATGACCAGTCAACTTGGGGCAGTTTGGAATGTACTTCAGAGGGTCCACTCGAGACACCAGCTATGCCTCGTGGTGCTTCAGGTAATGTCGCGACTTCTGCGTTGTAAATACATGTGCAAGGATGCTTCCTTCGATGAGGGAGTATCTGGTAAATGTATCGAAGAGCATACGACTAAGATAGTAGAGGTTGTTTTATATCCCCTCATTGTTCTGTTGGGTGAGAAGGGCACCAAGAGATCATTCTAGGGAAGTCTCGTATATGATTAGTGGGTTTCTAGAGACGGGTGGCATCAAGAACAGATGATAGATAAGATACAACTTGATTTCCTAAAATGCGGTCTGAATCTCATCATCCCATTCATAGGAAGAGCCTTTCTTCCTATGCTAGGATAAGGGCTTACACTTACTGTCCAGATTTGCAATGAATCGGCGTATGATGGCTAAATGGCCTTCAAAACCTCAAAACTCCCAGAAATTTCTCAGGGGACGCATCTAACTGATGGCCCTAATCTTCTCTAGGTCAATCTCGATGCCCCGGTACCTAACAAAAAAGCCAAGAAACATTCTATAGGTGACCCTGAAGGCACACTTCATTGGGTACATCTTCAGGTGGTAGGAATGAAGGAAGATAAATAGTTTCTCAAGGTCCCTAAGACGGTTCTGGCGGTGGAATGATTTGATCACCAGGTTATCCACATAACATTTCACAAATGTACCAATTATTGTCTTAAATATGTGGTGCATGGACGGATGATATGTGGAACTTTCATTCTTCAGGCCGAAGGGAATAACCTTGTAACATAAAGTACCTTGGGGTGCTTTGAAAACGATGTAATTTTCATCTTCTATAGCCATACGTATTTAATTATATCCAGAGTACTCATCCATGAATGATATTGCCTGAAACCTTTCCATAGTATCAATTATAAATTCTGTCACAGAAAGGGGAAAATCATCCTTCAGAGAGCGATGGTTGAGATCTCAGAAGTCGATGAAGACTCTGATCTGCCCATTCTTCATCCTAACTGGCACAATGTTGGATAGCCACTTGGGGTTCTGGAACTCCATGAAAATGTTTGATCTGATGAACTTGTCATCTTCAGCCTCGACCATGGAATTATGGTAATAGTGCATCTTCCTGGGAGGCGACTTGAACCCGAGTTGATTTGTCAGGAGACCGAGGTGGTGGAATGTTACCTGAGGATCTAGTACTGTAATCTCATCGTAACTCTATGAAAAAACATCACATTTCTACTTAAGGATGTCCATGTACCGCTACTTCTCATCAAGGGACATGGCAGCACTGATCAATGTGGGTCTCGAATCTGGCTTGCTAACAAGGTTCACTTGTACTAGTTCATCGACCGTGGAGGAGACGCCTTATTCTATGGTGGGGGAGATTGCTCCAAAACATTTTCTTCACTTGCGATGGAGGGATCCCTAGAACGGGATGCTTTCTCTAGGTCGGCAGCTCCCGACTGGATGCTGGTACCATCCTGGGCAGCAGCAAACAACATATCGGGAGATTCACGAGCTGCTGAAACTATAAAAATGAAGGTAGTTGATCTGATCACATCTGGTCTTTAGCCCAAGGTGCCACACGTGATGATATCAAAGCAATAATGGTGTGTCAGCTTGAGGCGGTTAATTTTTGCTCAGTGAAACCGGCATTTATGATGTACTACTATAGCCATGGGGCGGACATCTTGATACCGTACGGGGGTAGGAGGTTCTGAGATCACCTGATCCTGATTTGTATAGGAGTATGAGATTATTTCACACTGTCTAATAGACTTGGAAATATGATTCCCTCTTATACCAGAAAAAATAAAAAATTCCCCATGTTCGGGGTTGTGGCCTCCAATTGATGGATCAGAAAGACGTATGCGTCATCCAGATCTGCCCAGGGGCCAGTTGCAACCATGGCGGGCTCATCCTCACTTGCCTAAATCTGTTTTTCCATGATCTTATAATAATCGACATCCAGGTAGTGGGCATCACAAGAGGTGAAAGGAGATGAATCCCCTTGGAGTATGCCTACTCTACCATTAAGGGACTACTTGAGGCACTAGTGATACGATGAGGGGACTGCCACATGCAGGTGAAGACATGGCCTACTAATCAATGCATTGAACACGTTGTCCTAAGAGACAACTATAAACTCAATGCTTGTAACTAGGCCACCGAATTGGGTCTTCAAGAAAATCTTACAGACGTGTGTCTGCTTTGTCCTGGCATATCCATAGATGAGATATACATTGGGCCTATTTTCTGGTCCTAGTGGCATGAATGGCATGTCTGTAGGTTCCAACTGATGTGCCCCGATTACCCATATGGCCACATCTCCACCAATATTGGCGTCAACTGGGGACGATGGGGAGTTTGCCCGACACTCTCGGTCAGAGGGAATCATATAGGGGTTTACCAACTCCATTGTATTAACCAAATCATACCCTTGACTATCACATGATGATTCATCCATCACTAGGTAGATTCTGGGAGGAATCCCCATCTCAGGGGGAATGAAGTAGCTGAGAGTGCGGGACAACAATGACATTGGCGGGGTGCGTTGCTTTCCCATGTGTCGTCGATGCTTACTATTCTGGGATGAGACTGGCTAAGATGATGATGAAGAAGTGGTGGCCTTAGCTTTTAAAGGCTATAGATGATTCAGGCATGCACTGATGATACCACGGGAAAATAAAACAATTTTTCGAGCCATCTAGTCATTATAATTCTTGGACCAATTAATGGAAACCTGCTACCACTCACCCTCACTATCACTACCGATGTCTGGCCTAACAAAGACACTTGCCACTTGTGCTGGGGTCGAGCCCAGCCTGACTATGTTTTTATTGACATGGTCTTGAAGCCAGTCTTTAAACACATAGAACTACTTGAGGGTGTGCCCCAGGATCCGATGATAGGGGAAGTATTTGGGGCGATCAGTGAGGTTTGCCTCTTCTGTCCTTCTAAACTCAGGCATATCCATAATCGCTTGTTCTGAAGAACATATGAAATAGGTGGGGACCTGATTCTCATTGAAAAAGTATGTCCGATTTATTTTTTCTGGAAATGTGGCCCTTGGAGCATGTCCTTGACGAGGAGATAGATGGGCATATTGAGGAGGAAGACCCTAATTGTCCCACCTCAGTGGTGGAGGTGCATTATGCGAGGGATCTTTCCAATTCTGAGGCAGATGCTGCTGAGCCAGAGGCTTCACCTGAGGTGTAGGGCCTCTTAAAGGCTGCATTTCTGGTGCTACTAGAAGCAATTCTAGTTGTTTGGGGGCTTCTGTATGGGCCACCGCGGTGGGATCAGCTCTGGTAGCCATCCTTTCTGGAATTACAGGGGGCAATGAATGTGTATAAATGGCCTGTTTTAGGGGTTCCTCCAGGACTGGGCCTTATAGGAGAAGTCTCGGAAACCTCTATGGTAGTTCAGGGTGATCATAGAAGGAACCATTTATGTCTTGACATTCCCAATGCACATCGTCAGTAATTTCTCCTAAGTCAGTGGAATGCCAAGCAAGTATGTCATCCCATTCCACCAAGAGAAAAATTATGTGACATGATCACCATCCCTTTGTTTTCAATTTAAAAGGTCGTTGATACTTTTTTTCCTCATGGTGGAAGTGAACTAGTAGAGGAATTGCCTACGAAGGTCCTCCCATCTAGTTTCAGATCCGACAGGGAGCTAGCTGTAGCAGACAAATGATGGACCCTCCAATGTTTGAACAAAACAGTGGAACATGGAATCCTCCTACTTAATTGAAGTCCCTAACATGGGTCCACAGATTGAGTTGAAGTCGTCCATGTCCTGCAGCGGGACCCCCATCCCGTTAGAGAAAGAGAAGGTGAGATTCCCAAATCCTGTAGGTGCCAACATATCATCCACCCATGCTAGATATGGATTGACATCAGGTGGGATCTCAACCTATCATGTTTCTGATTCCTCCAGGTGAGAAATGAGGGATAACCTTGGATCATCTGGGTGGGGGTCCCAATATTGATGGGTATCTCTTACTATGATCACATTGGCGGGTTCATCAACAAGTTAACCAGGCTCAACGACTAGTGGAGCGGCTGGTGGGGTGACCTGTGAGGTAGTAGGGGGAACCTGACCTGGATTCCTTGGATTTTCGTTTCATCCTGGAGGGTTTGGAAAGACATACTTCATTCTCTTTCCATGAACTCCGTCTTCAGACCCTGTCTGTTGGAGCAGCATGATCAGGGTTTCCTGGGGGCAGCTTCCCGAGGGGAAGTTGTTCTTCCCCTTCTTGTACTGGCCTAGGATTGTCATAGTCAGACTGTCGTTTTGCAGTGCGTTCAGCCAGGAGTTCATAGACCAACTTCATCTACTCAGAAAGTTGTTGGTGCAATGTGGCCTTATAAGGATCCTCCTCTATCTTCTGCACTAAGGTGGATAGGTTAGAGTGCTTGGTTGCTCTGACGTGCTCTTTACCCTTAAGGGAATTACGGCTGAGTACCAATGCATTGGTGGGCCTAGGGAGACCAAGTAGGTTCCTATACTAATGAGTAATCCTTCCAGATGGGTCCAATAGTGGTGGCACGCCCTCAGGGGGTATGTCTCCATCGAGATGCTCCAGCTCATCCTTCTCGTCCACTGTGTCTACCATGATGACTGTGACCATTCCGGGGGGCATGTCCTCAATATCGCCATGTGATTTGGGCTGCCATCGGATAAGAATGAAGAGTAGGTCATCATACTTCCCCCATCCATGTATTTTCATTTGGTGAGTATCCTCATGGATTATTTTGTGGAGTACCTTAATCTCTGAACACATTGCTGCTGTAGGGCCATACGATGGCTTGGTGACTCGGGGCGTTGTGCCATAGGGAGGGAAACCAAATCGACTAGAAAGAATTGCACACTGATGTATTCAGATTTATTTTTGATCCTAGGATAAACCACTTTCTTATGATGAAGACTAAAATGTGTTGCCCTTAGGGTGTGGTAGAAACACTCAACTTCCTCCGGGGTGGGGGATTTCGGTGTACCGAATTCGGTGTTTCCATGGGCCATAACTTCTCGGGGAGGTGGTCTATAGCGAGGATGTTACAAAGGCTTCTTAGATCAGATTTAGGGTCTATCCATTGATTTCCCCACTCATCATCTGGGGGTGGTTGAGGAACAAACAGTGGTACCGATACAGTCTGCTGGGATGACAAGCTAGCTGGTGGAGAGTACGACGAGCGGGATGACTGGCCGCCGAATCTTGGGCTGTCCTCCTAAGTGTGAAGTGATCATGCCATATATTGTGATAAGAGAGGATTATGGACACCATTCTTGGATTAGGGTGTATGGATACTGCTGATAGGCCGCAATGCTTCTTGTCCGCCATTAGTCCTGAGAATAATTCTCCATGATCTTTTGTCGTGGTAGAGGGTGCTTCTAGTGACAATGGTGGTGATTTCATGACCGTAACCAGTGGGGTATCCATATTTTTATCCCCCTGGCTATACCTACGGAGGGAGGGGGAATCCAATGCACCTCACAATCTGGGAGCACCAGGCTGATGCGCCTTGTCCCTGCCCCGACCCTTGACTCGGATGAGCAACAAGAGGGTTTCCGTGCAGAGTCGTATTACACCTCTGAGTATGAGAAGTATAATGGTCTAATATATGTCTAGACCTTCTCATAATTCTTCTTATGGAGGTGGGTACCCACCTTCTTTCCACTGGGTGGCTCCTCAAGATAGGTTAGATTTCCGACAAGGGTTCTTTTGGCCGCATTGGTGCCGGGGCGGATAGGGTTTCTACCCGAGGAAGCCGGGTGCATGGAGCACCATGAAAAATGTCAAATGGGACATGCGGAGGACCTCCTCGTGTGTCTTACCTAGCTACCTCAGTATGAGGAGGGTCCTTGTACTGGTCTAGCTGAATACAGGTTGGACCTCTATGATGGGTGTGGGTGGAGTGAGGCTGGCCATCACCCCTCTGGTTGATGAGGTGAGTAGGACCTTCACCAGCTACTGAGAGGAGATGGGAAATATCCCCACATTTAAGAGTGAAAAGATGGTAAATGTTCCTACACCAGCAGTTGGGGGAAGGATAAATTACTCCATACCCAGTGTAATGTAGATGTGAGAGGCTTTTGTGCCGAGTTTAACCGTCGTGGGGAAGACCTTCATTCAGATTGAGGATCGCATGGGGCGGACCTCCATGCTGATCCTCTAAGTGGGACATCCAACTTAATCTGTGGTAGTGGTATGGGAAGGACCTCCGTAATGGGTGACATCACTACGGGTTAGCTCGCGACAACCAATGCTAATGATGATTACCAAGAGAGTAAACCCAACCTGCCTGTGGGGCGGTTGAGGCCTCGATCTTGGTTGGACGTATAGCTACCATGCTTTGTGTATATAGGGAACTGAGGATATGTGTTGGAAGTGGCTCGGGACATAGTAGCTATTGTCGTTGACGTGCCATAGCGGGTGTCCTCCTCAGCTTGTGCCGATATTGGCATCGGGTTGGACGAACCGGGGCTAGGGGTGCCGGTACGTAGCTTACCTACTCCTCTTCAAGCAAAACTGGGTGGCGAAATTTATGTGGTTGGGTGGGAGCCCTCGCTGGGATCCCTTGGAATGGGACTCTGACCAGGTTGGTCCGGATATCACATACCTCATCAGCTTAATGCATGGAGTCATTGAAGCACTCTGGAGATGGGTTCCCGAAATGGTTGTATGTCGGGGTGGGGAGTAATGGCACCCTACGTGACCCTTAGGGGAATCATTGGCAATGAGGCGCAAATGCCTCCATATCTATCCGAGTCATATCCCAAGTCAGGATTATACCCTCCTCCCTGTAACGGCACACGAGGTCATTGATCTCCCTTATTTAGACGACCACGGATGGGGAGAGGGGCATGGGTGTGTCATGGTCGAAGATTTTGAGGCCATCATGGAAGAGGTAAAGCCTTGTGGAATAGTTTTGTGGGCACTGCCCCTACCCCTGCATCGATGGCCAGGTGGTGATCGCATCCCTGGTGCAAGATCTTGATTTCTGAGAGAAGGGAGATTAATTCATCAGTTATGAAAAAAAGGAATTGATGACCAATGCCCCAATTCCATCCTGTCTTCCATGGCCAGTAAGAGTGATCCAACTGACAATGTCGTAGAATGGAATGTCCAACATTCTACTACCCCATATTCTGGTGAGTTTCCCATTAGGCCCTCTATTTTCCTAACATGACCCGATGCCAGATAACTAGATCTGGTGACATGACAATCCATTGATTCCTCTAACGCTACTAGTATTTTTATTGTGGAGAAAAATTTCACTTCAAGTTCTCCATTTCTGTTTTTTATACTTTCCCTAGGGTGAGTGCGTCTTTATCTTTTGGGGGGATGACAACACTATAGGTTTCCCCGCAATCCCTCTATCCTAAGGCAGGCTGCATCAGCTCCTTATTCAAGGATATTTTCTCCTTGATCAAAACGGGATTATGGGATGTTGGTTCATCCTTCTGTGGATTCTTCCTCAGAACGCTTCACCTAGTCCGGGTCTCCCTTATAGATTTAATACATTGTTCATGAAACTCTTCCTAGCGCAATATCTTCATGGACACCGGTTCATTACAATGCATTTATCGGGACATTCCAAGGGGTCTTGTTAGGGCAGCAACCTTCTGTCGGGAGAGTAGTCATGTTGGGCAACACTGGCATGTCTGGGTGCTGGAACACTGGTCCGTCTGTCTTCTGTCCCATATTATAGGGCTTCTCGAGGGTGCGGAAGTCCAAGGAATCCCACATCAAACGCCATGTATCATATTCCATGGGCATGTATCTGAGTTTTTCCTCTGATTATCATGTTTAATACAAGGTATTCCACATGTTTAATGTTCAAGGGAGACTGATCAGACCGATCAGAACACTGACTAGTTTGGATCAGATGGGTGAAACCCCCAAAGGGAATAATGATTTTGGGGCCAATGGGTGGTTGACATCCCAGTTACTATTAAGGGGAATGTGGTATAAGGTGGCATAATCCCACCAGGATGTGGTGGCCTGGGAAACAATCAGGATAGATGATGGAACAGTTTAATGAAGTTGATAGTGAATGGGATGTAACTGCCATGAGGATGACGACAGTTCTGGTCATGAGCCTTGAAGAGGATTCCTTTGTATCCCAAGGGTAGGGAATCAAATTCTACATAGTTCATCTGATGATGGATTACCGCCAATTGGGGCTTTCAATGGCTTGCTGCTCGGTGTGGTCGCAATGGCTTACCACTAGATCAGAACGACAATGGCTTATCGCTGAATAGGATCACAATGACTTACCACTAAATGGAATGTCCATGGCTTACCACTGAATAGGATCCTAATGAATTACCAATGAATAGGAAATCAAAATTTGAATACAATTTAATATCATATAGGATGGGGTTGGACCGACGTGAAGTGGTCGGGACCATTTTTTGTTGGGCTTGAACCTCAGGGAGGATTCTTATGTACCCTTACATGGGAAGTAACATAGTCCACATTGTTCGGGTTGGATTTTTGTGAAACCGCTTTCTTCTTACTTGGGAAACAACGACTTACTGCTTATTGGGGCTCAGAGTTTAATGTCATGTAGGACAGGGGTGAGCTGATGTGAAGATGGTCAGTGTGACCAAATGCTGGGCTTGAACCACATGGAGGCATCCTATGCACCTTTCCTTGGCAAGGATCCAAAACCTCGTAGTTTGGGATGGTGTGGTTCATGATGCACTGATGTGAATATGGTCAGGACTGATAGATGGTGGGGATATTGGAGCTCAGAGAGGCTTCCTACGTATCATTCCTTAGAAATGATCAATGTTCGCGTAGTTCGGATGGTGTGGGGCTTATACTATAGGATTTACATGGTGTTTGTGAACCGACATGAAGATAGTTGTAATGACTGGGGTGTTGGGCTTAAACCTCAGGGAGGCTTCCAATGTACATTGCCGTGGTAAGTATCAAAGACCTCGTAGTTTGGGTTGGTGGCATTTGGGGTTACGCTCTGAGATGGCCCGAGGTGTTGGTGAACTGACATGAAGGGGGTTAGGAAAACCAGTGGATGGTGGTAGGCTTGAACCTATGAGAGGATTTTTATGTACCATGCCTTGGCAAGGATCAAAGACCATGTAGATCATGTGGGGGTGTCGGTGAACCGAAGTGAAGGAGGACATAGGTTCACATGGGTGGTGGGCTTGAACATCGTCGAGACTTCTTATATACCCTACCTTGGAAAGGATAAAAAAACTTGTAGTTTAGGTGGTGTGGGGCTTATATTCAATGTGGCCCAAGGTAGGTGTTAGGGTCGGTGCTTTCTCTAAGACCACGTGAGTCATTCTCGGTGTGAGAAACAAGAGACAATAAAGACCTGAATGTCACTTCACAAAAGGTTTGTCCTTGGGAAATGGAGTGGGTCTTACACATGACCACGACCTAAAGGGGAAATAGGGACTTACGCATGGTCTGCATCCCAGAGATGAAATATGGGACTACACATTGTTAGTGGCCTAGAAACCCAGATATGGGAAATAGGGGATTACGCATGGTTAGAAACACAGATATGGAGATTGGGACTTACTCCAAGATAGAGGCCCGATGCTGACAAAGTCCAGCCGGAGAGGGTTTTGGCATTCAAGAAAGGAGGGGTCCGATTTCCTTTCCCACCTAGTCTTTGGGACCGAAGAAGAATGGAGGTCCAATGATGCTACCTCCTGTAGGAAAAGATAGGGAATTACACCGAGACGGTTTCCCTTTCCCCGTGGACAAACACCACTCCAATATGGAGTATATATTCCTTGGCGAGGGAAGATTTAACCCTTATGGAGATCAGTGGGTGTGTATAATGTACATAGTGGGGGAACCCCACATGCGAGACACTGGGCAAGGTCACAGTTTAAAGTCATGTGCAGGGGATGATGGTTCTTGGGAATTTAACATCCCACTGCTCAGACAAGTGGGTTTACTCCGCACACCTAGGACATATGTATCTAGTACCCTATGCCCCTTGTTGAAGTGAGGTGACATGCAATTCCAGGTATAGGGGGTTTTATAGAGTGACTATTGGGGGGTCCATGTTATTGTGGCTATACAAAAAAGATATAGCTATTGGTGTGACTATGCAATGAGGAATGAGGGGATGCAATGAAACATGCATTATCATCCAAGAGAATTTGAAATGACAACAAGAATGCTTGAAGGGTCACACAGGAAAAAGAATTTCAAATAAAAGGGTTACATAAGAAGGGGCCTTGCAATGCTCTGCTGCTCTGCATGGCAGAGGGTACTTGTGAAGGGGTGTGCATCGCAAAGTGGGGCACCTCAGCCTAAGCATAGGGAAAAGGTGCATATATGAGGTTCATCGCGAAGTGGGAAGGCATTCACAGAGCACTACCTTGCATTTAATAGGTGCCTCGCGAAGCAAGGTATCATGAAGAAATGTGCTTTTCGAAGTAACGTGACCCCACATTAGCATGTGGATCACGTGTACAAGAAGGGTGTTTCATGAAGAATAAACACTCCATGATGACCTAAGTCCCTTTTGGTATCCCTTTCATTTGCAGAGGCCCTTAGGATCCATGAAAGGCATCCCTCTCAAATGATAGGGTTAAATCAAGGCAAAGTGGAGGCACTTTGAAGATCAGATGTACCTCGCACAGCTCAAGGTTCATAGAGAAAAGGGAAATTCGCGATTCGATAGCTAGGAAGTTGAATGGTCAAATCATCTGTCCCCTCTGACATGGGGGAAGGCGGGTATTTATAATGGAGAGGTTCAATGAAGTGGTGCTCGCTTGATGCGAAGAGATATTTTTTTGCTCCGTTGTGAGATCCCGAATGTCAAATGTGTTCGTGGAGCATCCCTCCTCCTTTCTCTATGGTGGGCTCGCGAACGTTAAAGGCGCTCGTGGAGCGTTACCACCTCCTTACTCTACGGTGGCTCGCGAACTTCAAAGGCACTCGAAGGGCATTACCGTATCCTTGCTCTGCGGCAGGCATAGTGCGATTGGGGCTCCACAAATGGTCTTCCAATCGCAGTCCCTTGAGGATTTCCCTATCTTCGTCTTCTTCTCCCATTTTGGCACCAACACGTATACACAGTTGTAATATAAAAAATTAATATAGATTTGATTAAAATGGGCTAAATTAGTTTAATTGTAATATAATTTAAATAATGTTACGTTAAATGGATTTAAAATACAGTCTATATTTGTAAATAATTTAAATAATAAGACATAATTTAAAGAAAATCAGTATTTTTCACTATTCATCAAAAACTAACAATATTAGAAAAATCTAAAAATATTCTCAAAATATAATTTTGAATTTTATATTTAAAATTTTATATTTAATTTTTAAAATAATTTTTAAAAAATTTGAAAAAAAATCAATTTTAAATTATGTGTGAAAACATTGAAGAAACCTCCGTTTAGAAAAATACGAATTTTTTAAAACAATTAAATTTATTTATAATGGTTCTTAATTTGTAATTATTTAATTATTAACAATTATACTTATATTAAGAATTTCTAGACTATATAATTTTCATTATGAATATATTATAATTAATAAACACTAACATAATGTCATTGTTATAATGGACATGTAATAAAATATTTTAATATAGTATCAATTTTTTATCAATCAAAGTGTTTCATAAATTGCAGGCTTTTGATGATAATTTTTTTAAAAAACTAAATATTAAAAAAAGTCTTATGGTGTACGATTATCTTCTAATATTAGTATATTGTGTCATATACTATATCAAATATTATGTTCCTCTTTAAAAATTCAGGATGTAACATTATACCACCTATAAATAAAATAGGTCTTCGTAATTTAATAATGGTCTTGATAATATAGGATTTATTATTTTAAAATACCATTTATGAAATGACTCAAAATCAGAATGCTGAATAAAAATATTAAATCATAAGAGAGAAAAATAATTACAATGTTCATCAAGAATAATCACATAACCAGGTTTCCATGTAAGAGAACACATGTGGAAGGTGATGATATTGACAAGAGAGAAACACATAAAAATTATAGGTAGTGGTGGAGATCATAAATTATAAAATGTTGGGGGATCTATGAAGGTTAACTAGCACAAAACAAAAAAAAGTAAAGGATGAAAAGACTAGTGATTCATGAGAAATTAAGTTATTCTAATAAATTTTTTTAAGAATTATTTTGTATTATTGAGGAATCATCTTACTGTTTGTGAATATCAATAAATATTCGTATATGATTTTATTATATTTGATAATGATAATTTCAACCATTTTTCAGATTTATCAATTTGAAATTATTCTCTTACTCTGATATATGATTTTTTAAAAATGATGTTTTATGAATAAATAACTAAAATTTATATTTAGTGGATTATAAGATCATTAAATGAGTAAAAAAATATTACCATTTTATTTATTAAGAACAAAATGTATATAAAATGTTTTTCATGAACACTAAAAGATAAAATATATTCACCCCGCATATAATTAACATTAATTCTCATAAAAAATAAATCTTACCAAATATTTAGGAAGCGATCCATATATATATATATATATATTATTCTAAAAAAAATATTATGTTGATCTTAATGACACATTAAAAATATTTATATACCTTTATCACTATAAAAAATTAATAAAAATAGGCATGATTAAAAAATTACAGTAACATGGTGTTGAATATATTCTCTAAATCCAGAAATGAATTAAACAATAGTAAAGATAATATAATCCATCAAACCCCTAACAAAATTCAGGGTCACCAATACTACTCTTTAAACACTTCTATATCACTATCATTATAATATCATGAACAATTTATGGGTTATCATCCCTTTGTCATTTGTTTTCCAAAAATAGAAATATTCCCTTGAAACACTTTTCTTGGTCATCAATGTCTGTCAAGATATGATTTCTAATTCTTAATGAAATAAATTATATAATACAATACTTATATATATAATTATTATTATATCCATAATTTCACTAATTAAATACTCATATAACATAATTCATGAATCTAAACACAACCACATTAATCATTCCTATACATTTATAATATATCAAATATGGTTTTTCATCATAATATTTAATTCCAATTGCATTTTATATTTTATATGTAGTCTCATCATCATCATCCAAATAACAATTACTTGAAAATCCTTATTTATTATCTTTTGGAGATTTCTCATGAAGATAATGAAGTATTTGTGATGGTTCATTTGGGATGGGTTAATTGAACCATAACAAAAATATAAAAATTTAATAAATAAAATATTAAATATTAAATATAAAAATTATTACATAAAAATACTAATACTAATAAGAAAATAATAAAATAAAAAAAATAAAAAAAATTAGAAACAATATAAATTGCACAAGTTACAGAACTATAAATATATGAATTTATAATTTTATTTTTAGAAAATTACATTCAAATGTCTATAAATAACAGTCACAGAGGAGAGGGTTGTCTGGAAGAGGAAGATTGAGGTGGTGGTGGGAACTCCATTCCCAAACCATGAGTCATATGTTGCATGTACTCCATCATATGCCCATGATATTAGTACTACCATTTCTGTGTCTACTACTTTTATTAATGTTGTCGTTAACGGAGAAAGTCCTTCTCCCAACACATCATCTCTATAAGCTCACCCTGAGCTCACACATGCTCTTCATACATTGTATCAGATGATGAGGACACCATTTCTGCTCCATTAGTTCTGTAAAAATGCATCACATAGGTACAATAATAAACCCCAACTATCAATTCAGAGCTGATACCAATAACTCAACATTTCTAAATGTCATACAGAGTCCCTGACATCCATACTATGTTATCAAATCCAACAAAATTGGTAGTCTAATCCTTGGTATTTGTATGACTCTCATCCAATGTATAAGATGTCACGAGATCATATGACTCCTTCAATTGAAATTTCAAATATAAATTTTCAAAATATAATTTGATAATAATTTTAATGCACAAGGAAATTATACTAACCACAATATGATGTTGATTACCATATGTAATAACTCTAGTTATAGGATCACTTTATATCCTCTAATAAAAATTAAACAATGAAAATAAGGGTTTTGAAATCCCTATTTGAGTATAAAATAAATTTTTAATATTTAAATATATATAAATTATTTATAAAATATATACAATCAAAATTTCGTCGGATGCGCACCTGGTTGCATGTCTATTCCAAACACAATGTCAGGTCAAGGGGGTAGGGTCCCAACCTAATATGAGAAGACAACTGGGAACTCTATGATGATCCCTGTAACCTCCACCATCTCGGTGTCTACTGATCCCACTGACAGATCAACTATCAAAGAGAGAAGAGGTTCCACATACCGACTTCGCACTTGTCAGCCCTGATCACCCTACAATCTGGCCATCCACACATGAAAACATGATTCTTCTTCTCATGCAATCGATAAAATTTGGAACATAAGAAAACTACTAGATGCCTAGAATGACCTAGTATTACATCATTTATAGTATAAGAATATCCACACGGGATTTACGTGACCCCATCCTCAGTCTACATCCCTAGAAAACATCAAAAAACTAGTATAGGATTCAACTAGAATACTGAACACAAGGAGCACATGAATCCTCTCCATGTCAAGTATTAGAGCAAGGGCTAATGTAGGTGAAAAAAGGAGTGAGTGGCGGATGAATCAAACACATAACATGAAAGAGTTCTAAAAAGATTTATCATACATTGAACAACCTCTGACCCCACTGGATCTACTACCTTGGCGGTATGCAACTGCCTATGCCTAGCCCTATACCCCTCTTTTGTCAGCCATCTCCCATACTGTAATGTCTCAGATTTTTCCGTTTATTATTTTTAAATATTATATGGAATTATTTTGAGACTGGTTGCGAAGAAAGCAAATCATTCCGATGTCCATTGAGCCTGAAATGGTGGTTTGAACTTTTTTTAGTTAAGTGAGTCGGCACTTGTGCACGGTTGTGGCAGTTTCCAAACAAATGCCCGGATTAAAAATTTGAGTGCACCGTTGTGTATGGGACGACTACTCTACTTAAGAATGAGGTTAACCTCGACCGGCGTGGGTTGAGGGAGAAAGTTATTTTTTTCGGAAGTTTTAAGTAAAATAAAATAAAATAAATTAACCAGTTTTTTTATTTTCTTTTAAGGAAACATCCGCTACAACGTTGCGACGGTGCAACTATTTCCTAAATTAATGACTCAGCATAATAACATCAAAATGACAAGTCAACATCATTAATACTGTCGTGTAATTAAATGTAAACTTGTTTCCCTTTTAATGGGTTAACCAATTGTTGAATCGTTGGCAACGCTTGGGAGGAACCTCTACCGAATTTGCAAGGCATTGGAGAAATTCTCGACGAAGAACGACAATAGATCGAAACCAAGGATCGTTGGGCTGATGTTGAAGGATCACGATGACAACGGCAGCACGGTGCCTTCACCAACGATCGATCCTTTCAAAAGGTAAGGGTTGTTGTTTTGATTTTATTTTCCCCATTTTTGAGTTAAAACGACGAACACAGACCAACCGCGAACAAGTTGATCCGTGGATTCGTACATTCTTGCAAGAGGGTTTTATTTGGGATGATTTTGGGGAATTAATCCATGCTTTATTTTCATGTTGATCTATGCTCTGTTTAAACCTATTAACGAGAGCGGATCATTGCCGCGACGAACGACGGCAGAGGATCCTTCCACATTTTGTATATGTGGATTTCTTCCTCCTTTTCCCCACGCGTTCTTCGTGTTCTTCGTGGGGTGATGAACAAAGGAGCATTGCACATCCATTCTATAATGCAACAATCCCGAACCAAAAGTTTGTCATCACAACGTTCTTGTGGAGGTGCGGTAATGATGGATGACGGAAAATCGGACCAGATCAGAAAGGGCGTTCTTCGAGCATTCATCGCGCATAAAGATCAATCATGGTTTTGGAGCCGATCGGAGGCCCGAAAACGATGGAAAAAACTTCGTGGTGTCGGGATGACCAAAACATTAAGGTTTCGTGATGATCAGACGACTGCATCAATGATCGGAGCACCATGGGAGGCACGACGGCGGAGGTCCACATTTCTGAAAATTTCCAGAATACAAGGCATGTACATCCGAAGAACACGCCGTGTAGTTCTGATGGTGGAGGATAGGGTTTAGGGGTCAGAGAAGGATCACACGGCATGTGACCCTAGTCACACGATGTGTTGGACCTTCCACGAAGCTCAGCGTGTACTTCGGGTGGTACACGGGCATGAGATGCTCTAAACGGCTTGAGGTGGCACGACGTTTACAACTCAGCAGACACGGCTACGCAGAGTGCGGCATGTATCCCGTGGATACACGGACACGGGATGGAGTACACGTCCATGTACTCACTCACCCAGCCAGGAGGGTTCACCAGCGCATGTCACCCCGAGTGCATATTGCACGGGTTGGAGTACACGGGTTGGTGACCGTGTACGGGCTCATGGCCAGAGTACACGGAGCTAGCCACAGTGACCCAAACACGGCGTGTACTCCGTACAACACACCATGTATAATTTTTTCTACATGACCAGCCTCTAGACATGGGCCATTGTACACGGGTAGTACCCGGGTTCGGACAACACGGTGTGTATCATTTCTACACGTCGTATAATTTTTGGAGAACGGATTGGTACTTTTGTTCACCGTGCCTTGAAAATATTTCGTTTGGGTTAGTTCCCCTACTTATTTTCCCCTGAATGTCAGGAATCATTCCCTCACCCCGGTTTATGATCCCTTCAGTATGACTTTTCTGTGGTAGAGTCTGGCATCCATCCGAGAGGCCCTGATCGAGATCTTCTATCCATTCCAGACCCTAGGTAGATTCAGGCATTGGCATGCCCAACTTTATCGGGCGTTGATCCTCAACCTAGTAGGTGAATTCCGGATGAATCGCGGTATCCACCATGGCCCTGGTAGTGATCCTCATATGGGTATCAATATCATTCCCACTCCGGAGTGTGCCTCCCGTAATGAGTTCTTCTATCTATCGTAACCCTTCAACTCATGAGTGTGTCTCCCGCAATGAGTGCAACTATATCTCGTGACGGTTCCCGACGAACATCACTCCTCGGATGGACATCATCAGAACTATAAGACTCGTGGAGTGTGTTCTCCCAGAATGAGTGCATCATGGAATCTTCAAACCGAATCCCTATTGTGCATAGATTACTGTAACTTTACTTTGTGTACTGCTTTGTGGTTTTCGGGGTCCTCTACTGAGTATTGTTATACTCACCCCTACACGAGCTTTGCCCGCACGTCTGGTGTCTTGTGCAGAGGAGCAGCCTTTTGACAGAGTATAGGGAGGACCAGGACAAGACTGAGCTTTCTGAGTTTCCTACAGGCTGAGGCCTTACTACGATTATGAGCAGCAGTCCCATTACCTTTCTTCTTACTGGTTGGACTTTGAAGTATTTTTAGACTCTTGTTTTTGGTGGGCTTGTATTCTTGATCAGTTTACTTTTACAGAACTCTACCTTTCATCGTGCTCTGTTGTTTGCGGTTAGTTGTATGGATTCATTTTTGTTCCTTAGTGTTTTACATTTTAGCATTTTTGGGCTTGGAGATGTGTGTGTGTGTGTGTACAGGTACCTAGGCAAAGCCTCCCATGTTAGTGGCGTGCCTACTCGGTGCTAGTCACCAGTCCCTGGCCTATTGGAGGCGAGGTTGGGGAGTCACGACACGGGCCCCACCGGGACGGGACGTGATCGAGTGGTATCAGAGGTGGTCAGTTCTCCCTTAGGATCAAGAGTCTGTGAGTTTGGTTGGGGAAACAGTGTTGAGTGTTTTGGGTTCATATTTCAGGCCAGAGACTCTAGTGTCGGTGTGGCAGCCGAATTATCCATACACCAAGACTCTGATAGCCTATTTTTCGACCCGGTTCATGAAAACACTGTTTGCGGGGAAATAAAAAGGTACATGCATCATATAAGAATGAATTGTGTCTTCAATATCCTTGTTGTCAGCTATCCAGATATACTCTTTGACCGTGACAAATCTTGTTTCTTTACAGGATGCCTCCACGATGCGTACCCGCTAGGATTCAGCAGCACGATCATGAGGATGACCCCCTCAGTGACGAGGCTTCGATTCAGGTAATAGTTCCCCAGCCGTTTCCACCAAGTTGTGCACCTACTATACCACCACTAGTGGAGTAGCCAGTTGTACCAGTGGTACCGAACGGTGAGGAGCGCAGGCTCAGCGCGCTCTATGAGTTTCAGAGAAAGAGGCCCCACAGGTTCCGAGGAGAGCCCGACCCTCAGGCAGCTGAGGACTGGCTTGAGGCGGTGACCAGATTTTTCCGTCTAGTGAGGACACCAGTAGACCAGATGGTGATCCTAGGTGCGAGAATTCTTCAGGGTTCGGCCGGATGATGATGGAGTCTGACCATGCAGATTCACAACGAGGAGACTCTTTCGTCGACGGAGTTTGAGTGACTCTTTCGGGAGGAGTTATCTTCAATTACGCTGATAGATGTGCGCATCCAGTAGCTTCTTCAGCTCCAGAAGGGCAGTATGACAGTGGCTGACTATTCATCGAGGTTCACCAACCTCTCCAAGTACTCGATGGTTATGGTCATGGATAAATACTTCAGGTCTCGGACCTTTGAGCGTGGAATATGGCGAGACATCCAAGCTAGTGTCATTAGTCTATGCATATCGACCTATGCTGGAGTGCTCGAGTAGGCCTTGGTGATCAAAAGATTCTTGGAGGAGTAGAGACAGCAGTCGGCAGTCAGTAGAAGGCAGACAGGTGCGGAGACACTGGCAGTAGGGATCCGACGTCAGACGCAGGGATCTGGATGTGGGAGACGTCATAGGAGGAACCGGGATAGAGGATCGACAGTCCAGGGCTCTCAGGCTGGATCCAATCAGCCTAGGGTGAAGTGATGCTACACAAGCGACAATAGGGGGCATCTCGCTAGAGATTTCCCGACATGTCGGGCTGCTGACATGGAAGTGGTGGATGGGCCATAGATGCAGAGGCAGAGAATGGAGCAGGTAGATCCGCCAGGTGGCAGACGTGGAAGAGGAGTAGAGAGAGCTACAGGTGGTGGTAGATGCTTCAACTTACTTCAACCACCACCCCCAGGAGGTCTGCACCAGGCTCAGGGAGCTGGGGGACAGGGATGGGGACAACTACATGCGGTCGAGGCATACGACCCATGGGCTCCAGGGATGATTCGAGGTACGATCTATGTATTTTCTACCTTAGCTGCCGTACTCATAGACATAGGTTCCAGTCATTCCCTTATAGCCACATGTCTTGTACAAAACCATGAGATTCTTGTAGAACCGTTGAATCGATCCTTATGCTTGGATACACCAACGAGAGGAGACTCGATGGTCACACACCTTTGCAGATAGTGTGATCTTACCCTTGGAGGTGAGAGTTTCGGTTGGATCCTCTTGGTGGTAGCGTCTATGCCTTACGACGTCATTCTCGGTATGGATTGTTTATATTCTATCCATGCCCAGATTGACTGTTTTAGGTCAAGAGTGTGGTGTGTCTGCCGTGATGGAACAAGGTTTTCCTTTGTTGGAGAAAAGGAAACCCAGGAAGTGCAAAGTGGGCTCATGCATAGGAGGGGGCAACCGATCACTCATGAGTCGGCTAGCCTTTCCCCCGGATTAGTAGATGTTTTGAGCTCTCAGTTCGCAGCAGTGGTGGTGGATTATGAGGACGTCTTTCCAGAAGATGTCCCTGGGTAACCTCCCCGCCGGGAAATTGACTTCTACATCGACTTGCACCACAGGACGAAACTGATTTCCTCATCGGCTTATCGGATGGCTCCCAGAGGGCTTCGTGAGGTGAGGGTGTGGTTGGAGGATTTGAAAAGGAAGGGTTTTGTGAGACCCAGCATTTCACCCTGGGCAACCCCGGTCTTGTTTTCCAAGAAGGAGAACGAGAGTCTGAGGTTGTGCGTGGATTACCGGCGCCTGAACCAGGTGATGCTGAAGAACAAGTATCTACTGCCGAGAATTGAAGACCACTTCGATCAACTAAGAGGGTCTCAGTGATTCTCGAAGGTTGATCTTCGATTAGTTTGTCACCATCGACGAGTGCAGGATGAGGATATACCGAAGACGGCTTTCAGATGTCTCTACGGTCACTATGAGTACTTAGTGATGCCCTTTGGTGTGACGAACTCCCACACAGTGTTCACGGGGTTGATGAAACGGATATTCCTACCGTACTTGGACCGGTTCATAGTGGTCCTCCTCAATGACATCCTTGTGTACTCAGCGTCAGAGGAGGAGCATGTGAGACACCTGCAGATGGTTCTAGACGTACTCCGAGAGCACCAGCTTTATGGAAAGCTCTCTATGTGTCAGTTATGGATTCAGGAGGTCCACTTTCTGGGACATGTCATCACAGAAGATGGATTAGATGTGGACCTAGCCATGGTGGAGGCTGTGTTAGCATGGGACCCACCTCGGAGCGTGACAGAGGTGTGAAGCTTCCTTGGGTTGGAAGGATATTACCAGAGATTCATCCCTGATTTCTCCCGAATATCAGCACTGATGATAGCCTTGACTAGGAAGGGGAAACCCTTCGTGTGGACAGAGAAGTACCCGCAGGCTTTTGAGTAGCTAAGATAGAGTTTGACGAGCACCCCAGTCTTGAGAGTGCCAGAGGAGGGTGTTAAATACATAGTTTTCTCTGACGCATCAAGGGACCGTGCTCGGCTGTGTCCTGATGCAGCTGTATGCGGTGATTGCTTATGGTTCGTGCTAGCTTAGGCCACATGAGAAGAACTATGCGACCCATGATCTCGAGTTAGAATTGGTAGACATCTCATTGGGGATGTGGCAACACTACCTTATGGGCGAGCGGTTCATTGTCTACTCTGACCACAAGAGCCTCAAGTACATCTTCTCACAGAAGGATCTGAATATGAGGCAGAGGCATTGGCTAGAGTTCCTCCAGGACTATGATTTTGAGATCATCTATACTCCTGGGAAGGGGAACAAGGTGGTAGATGCTTTTAGCAGAAGGTTGAGCACACAACTATTATGTGAGGCGACACAACAATTAGCCGTGTTACAGTTATCCTTCGTGGATGTTGAGGTCACATCCTACCTACAGTCGATGGTTGTAACCCCTCCACTCTTACAATGAGTTAGGGAGGCAGAGCTTGGAGATATCAGCTGTGTGGCTTTACGATCTCAGTTAACCAGAGGACATGCTCCTGATAGATTTTCGCAAGGTACAAAGCACGTACTTCTTTTTAGGGGACACACAGTTGTACCCGTGGAATTCCAGGAGGAGGACTTGAGAGAGTTTCATACATCCCCTTTGGCGGTACATCCTGGAGTGGTAATGATGTACCATGATCATCGTCGACAGTTCTGGTGGTCAGGTATGAATGAGGCAGTGGCAGAGTTCGTTTCATGATGCCTCACATGCCAACAGGTGAAGGCTGAGCACCAAGTTCCACTAGGGTTAGCTCACCCTTTGGAAGTTCCAGAGTGGAAGTGGGATGGAATATCGATGGACATCATGAAGGTCTTACCACAGATGTCCAAGGGCCACGATTCCATCTGGGTGATCTTTGACAGACTCACCAAGTCGGCCCACATCCTAGATATCAGGGTGCAGAGTTCCTTAGAGAGCTTGGGATGCCTCTACGTACAAGAGATAGTTCGACTTCATGGCGTCCCCTCGACTATAGTCTCATACCGAGACGCCCGCTTCACATCCCGGTTATCAAAGGGATTGTAGGAGGCTTTTGAGACACAGCTACACTTGAGCACCACATTTCATCCCCAGACAGATGGTCATACAGAGAGGACCATTCAGGATCTGGAGGATATGTTGTGGGCCTGTATCATGGACTTTTGTCGCAGTTGGGAGGACCACCTACCACTGGTGGTGTTTTCATACAACAACTGCTACCACTCCACCATTGGCATGGCAGCATTCGAGGCATTGTATGGGAGACCCTACCGGTCACCGCTTTGCTGGACCGACCCCTGAGAGTCAGCACTCATGGGTCCAGAGTTAGTGCGAACTACCACAGAGAAGGTGTAGATCATCCGGGAGCGGATGAAGACTGCACAGAGTAGGAAAAAGTCTTATGATGACAGACGACGGAGGCCCCTGGAGTTCGAGAAGGGAGACCACATTTTTCTTCAGGTATCACATCGACGTGGGTTGTGGAGATTTGGCCGAGGCGGGAAGCTATCTACGAGGTTCATCGGACTGTTCCAGATCCTGGGCAGAGTTGGCATGGTGGCGTACCACCTGGCTCTACCGCCACTGTTGCATCGAGTACATGATGTATTCTACGTGTCTCGCCTGCGGAGGAACGTGCATGACCCATCACACTTCATCGACTGGGGAGAGCTAGATATCGATGATGGAGTGACCATTGCTGAGTACCTGGCGGAGATCGAGGATCGGCAGGAGAGGATCATTCGTGGGCGATCGATTCCCTTAGTGTGCATCTGATGGTAGCAAGAAAATCTTCAGGATATCACATGGGAGTAGGAGGCCCAGATCTGTGCCCAGTACCCTCATCTTTTTTAGTATCATTTGTTTTGTCTTTTTGGGGACGTAAATCTCAAAGGTGGTGAGAATGTAATGTCTCGGATTTTTTCATTAATTATTTTTAAATATTATATGGAATTATTTTGGGACCGTGCACGAAGACAACACATCATTCCAAGGTCTAGTGAGCCCGGAATGGTGTTTTGAACTTTTTTTAGTTAAGTGAGTCGGTGCTTGTGCGCGGTTGTGGCAATTTCCAAACGGATGCCCGAATTAAAAATATGAGCGTACTACTGCGTCCGGGATGAAGACCCTACCTAAGAATGTGGTTAACCTCATCCGAAGCGGGTCAAGGGATAAAGTAATTTTTTTGGACATTTTATGTAATATAAAATAAAATAAATTAACCAGTTTATTTTATTTTCTTTAAAGGAAATATCCTCTACAGCGTTGCGATGGTGCAACTGTTTCCTATATTAATGACGTGTCATAATAACATCAAAATGACAAGTCAATGTAATTAATCCTACCGCATAATTAAATGTCAACTTTTCCCCCTTTAAATGGGTTAACCAATTGTTGAATCATTGGAAACACTTGGGAAGAACCTCTGCCGAATCCGCGAGGAGTTGGAGCAATTCTCAACGACGAATGACAACAGATCGAAACCAAGGATCGTTGTGCCAGCGTTGAAGGAACATGACGACAATGGCAGCACGACGCCTTCTTCAACGATCGATCCGTTCAAAAGGTAGGGATTGTTGTTTTTCTTTTCTTTTCCCCGTTTTTGAGTTTAAATGACGAACGCGGATCAACCGCGAACAAGTTGATCCGCAGATTCATACGTTCATGCAGGAGGGTTTTCGTTGGGATGATTTGGGGAATTAATCCATGCTTTATATTCATATTGATCTCTGCTCCATTTATTCCTATTAATGGGAACAGATCAACCCCGCGACAAATGATGTCAGAGGTTCATTCCTCATTTTGTTTATGTGGATTTCTTCCTCCTTTTCCCCGCGTGTTCTTCACGTTTTCACAGGGCAACGAACAATGGATCGTTGTGCATCCGTTCTGTGACGCAACGATCCCAAACTGAATGTTCGACATCGCAACATTCTTGTGGAGGTGCAGTAATGATGGAGGACGGAAAATCGGACCAGACCGGAAAGGGCGTTCTTCGAGCATTCTTCGCGCATGAAGATCAATCATGGTTTCGGAGCTGATCGGAGGCCCGAGAATGACGGAAACAGCTTTGTGGTGTCGGGATGGCCAAAACATGAAGGATTCGTGACAATCTGACGGCCGGATCAATGATCGGAGCACTATGGGAGGCGCGACGGCGGAGGTCCGCATTTCTGGAAATTTCCAGAATACACGACATGTACATCCGAAGAACATGATGTATCGTTCTGATGGTGGAGTCTAGGGTTTCAAGGTCAGAGAAGGATCACACGGCATGTGACCCCGGTCACACGGCGTGATGGACCTTCCCTGAATCTCGGCGTGTACATCAGGTGGTACACGGGCACGAGATGCTCTACACGGCTTCAGGCGGCACGACGTGTACAACTCGGCAGAGGCGGCTACACGGAGTGCGGCATGTATCCCGAGGATACACGTACACAAGATGGAGTACACGACCGTGTACTCCCTCACCCAGCCAGGTGAGGTCACCAGCGCAGGTCACCCCGTGTGCATATTGCACGATTTGGAGGACATGGGTTGGTGATCGTGTACGGGCACATGGCCATAGTACACGGAGCTAGCACCAGTGACCCAGACACGGCGTGTACTCCATACTACACACCTTCTATATTGTTTTCTACATGACTAGCCTCTCTACACGGGCCATTGTACACGGGTAGTACCCGGGGTCGGACAACATGACGTGTATCATTTCGACATACCGTGTACTTTTTGGAGATTGGATTTGTCCTTTTGATCACTGTGCCTTAAACATCATTCGTTTGGGTTAGTTCCCCCTTCTTCTTTTCCCCTTAAGGTCATACATCATTACCTCACCCCAGTTTGTGATCCCTTCAACATGACTTTTCTGTGTTAGAGTCAGGCATCCATCCAAGAGGCTCGGATCGAGATCCATTATCCATTGCAGACCCTAGGTAGTGTCAGGCATCGGCATGACCAACATTACCGGGCGTTGATCCTCTACCTAGAAGGTGAATTCTGGATGAGTCGCGG
Source organism: Viscum album (assembly GCA_963277665.1). Lineage (NCBI taxonomy): Eukaryota > Viridiplantae > Streptophyta > Magnoliopsida > Santalales > Viscaceae > Viscum > Viscum album. The sequence continues at coordinate 1,375,285,709 of OY728142.1, read as the reverse complement.
TATCCTCCATGGCCCTGGCAGTGATACTCATCTGTGTATCGAGATCTTTCCCACTCAGAAGTGTGTCTCCCATAATGAGTGCTTCTATCTATCATAACCCTTCCACTTAGGAGTGTGTCTCCCACAATGAGTGTAGATATACCTCATGACGGTTCCAGACGAACATCACTACTTGGACGAACGTCATCAGAACTATAAGACGCGTGGAGTGTGTTCTCCCGGAACGAGTGCATCATGGAATCTTCAAACAGAATCCCTATCGGGATATGTGGTCGCGTGACTTGTCTCTAGACTATGGGTCAGGGTTTTGAGTATGTCTGGTTTGTTTATATGTTCTGTAAACATATATTGTGCATAGCTGACTGTACCTTTACTTTGTGTACTGCTTTGTGGTTTTCGGGGTCCTCTACTGAGTATAGTTATACTCACCCCTGCACAGGCTTTTCCCGCACATCTGGTGTCTTGTGCAGACGAGCATCCTTTTGACAGAGTCCAGGGCAGACCAAGACAAGACCAAGATTTCTAATTTTCCTATAGGACGAGGCGTTCCTACGGCTACGAGTAGCAGTCCTAGTACCTTTGTGCTTACAGGTTGGACTTTTCTGTTTTTTTAGAGTCTTCTTTTTGGTGGGCTTGTATTATAGCTCAGTTTACTTGTACAATACTCTACCTTTCGTCATGCTCTACTGGATGGGCATAGTTGTAAGCATTCATTTTTGTTCCTTAGTGTTTTACATTTCAGCATTTGTCGGCTTGGTGATGTGTGTGTGTGTGTGTACAGGTACCTAGGCAATGCCTCCCATGTTAGTGACATGACTACTCGGTGCTAGTCACCAGCCCCTGGCCTATTGGAGGCGGGCTTGGGGAGTCACGACGCAGACCCCACCGAGACGGGTCGTGACACCAACCTTTCTCAGATTGAGGTTCCTAAGGTTCACCCTTAATTCATCATCCTCCATCAGTTTGTAGACTCTATAGAGTAGGATCTTTGTACCCCTACTACATTAATACCCTGACCAACAACTACTGATGCTCTGGTGGGTAATGGACATGACCACCCCCACCGTATTGATCTCTAACTGGGAATTGGTTCTGATTATTTCCATGACCAGCCGAAACAATGCATCTTAATTTAAGGCCCATGGGAAATGGATTGGGACCAGAAGATCAGAACATGAAATGCTAAGGCCAACTCCCAGCAAGTCAAAACCTAGAATGCCATGACACTCGAGACCTAGTGCTGACTTACATTTCGTTCAATGAACTTCAAAGCATCCTTATCATGGTACAACACCCTGAGAGTGTATCCTATCCACTAATTCATCCTTCTTCAAAGATACTAAGATATTTTATAGAAAAAAGAGAGTTACGACATACCAAATATAAGGTCTCAATGCCTCCAATAAGAATCTCATCTATGAATCATCATACAGAAAGTGATATCTTGTAAAGGCATTAGAGATCCTTAATCTTGATCAAAAGTTCCATCAATGACATACACCCCTACAAGAAGGAGAGTTACTCCTGAATTTTCTCAGCCTTCATTTTCAAGGAATGGATCTCTGCCAGAAACACTTTCTTAATGACATCCCATGAGACCTTAGTGCCATTTCTCTACCTGAGGTAAAACGTCAACAACTGATGTGCCACTTCTTGATTTTGGCTCACTGCCAGAGGAACCTAGTACTTTACTAGAGCACTGATCAAGGTAAAGGTCATTGTTATCTTCACAATACAACCATTCATCTCTTAATCTGAAACCATGACTTTGTACATCCCCAGTTTCTACATCGAGAATGTACGAATGATATTTTTCCAGAAGTCATCTTTCTTATCATGATTAGACCTCCACAGATCAACGTTGTTAGCTTGTGGGCCTCAAATGCTCATTCCTCATGTGGGAGATGTATAGGGTTCATAGATGAAAAGGTAAACACAGAACTCTTAATCCTGCATTCAATGAATTGTTTAAAAATAATTTTAAATCATCATTTATTTTAAATTACAGACATACCCATGACTCACAAGAATACAAGTCATTATGATGCATGTACCATTCCTAGGTTCTCTACCAAACAATCATTGCGGCCTCACTTGGGCATTCAGTATGCTCAGTGTCCTTACATCAAATCATGGAGGGCCTAAAATCCCATGTCATATTCAATCTTCCCTAGACTATTTATTTCACCACGATTGCCTAAAACCTTTTGCTGACCATCCCATGCAATACTCATTATGCCAAAATCAAAACTCCATACTATATCTCAACCATCACTCTGATACCATTCTATCATGACCTAATATCATCAAGATGAGGTAAGGGACAAGAAAAGTTCCACGCCCTTCCTTCTTCAAAATGAAGGAGAGATAATGACCCTCTGAGTCCCTCCTTCAATAGGCCCCGAAGTGGTTACTAAGACCATGGGTAAAGAATCTAAAAAAAAGGATGGAATTATATTGTTTAATGAAAACATGATAAAGAGATAATATGGTAAAAATAAAAAACAATTCTAATTATTTATATAATGGAAACCAACATCCACCCCTTGGATTATCTAAATGAAAATTTTGAAAAAAGAACACCCAATGTACTAATGATTGTAGTAAAAGTAAGATACTAAGTAGAATTACAACAACTATCTAGACACAGGATCTAGTAATTTCCATCACAACCCTCAATGCTCTCTTGGAATCCTAAAAATAGTTTTTCCAAAGTAGGTCGAGTTTACAAGTATATCAGGTAGGAAAACTAAATATACACATGTTCAAGTGGGGGAACATATTAATTTCCATTTGAGAAAACATTAGATCTTCATATCACCTACCATGTAATGTTAAATAACATAGCCTCATCAACTCACAATCACTGAAAAATGCATGTCATGTAATTTTAATGTATATGCACATCAACTATTGGGTACCATAAACCAATTTTACACTGCATAACTGCTCGTTCGTAATGGATAATGTTTTGATCATACCACTATTCCAAAATGAAGTCCCACTACCATAACCCTCATCACACACCTGGGCCCTAAACCACACACAAAACATGCCTGTAGACACCTGGGCCACAACCAACAGATGTCTATCACGAAGTCCCCTATGCCTCATCCCCGAGTCACATTGGAAAATAATCCTAAACCACAAAAACCATTACCCTTAATCCAAAAGAAACATGTCGAAATGATCTTGGTCTATTGTAAGAATAAATCCATTATAGCCTTCCCAGATTCAATTGACTGATAAGAACCTGTCTGATTTTGTGAGGAAGAGAATCAATTAGCAAACATCCATCCTCCAATCATTATGTTTTGAAAGACACCATCCCCCATGAAATGGGGGTTCATGTAACATGTTAATAAAAAATATTTTGGTGCATAAAGAAATCAAATGGAACTAAAATGTATACATACTTATAAAAAACACTTGACCAAAAATATGGGTCCCAAAATAAATGATCATCCCTCACAAATCACCATTGTTTCTACCCCTATACACACAACCACATAAACAACAATTAACAATGCATAAACCCAACCCTTTATTCTTTTTAACACCTTTTATTCATTATTTAATGGGATGCATTTAAATTATTAAAAAACTGCCAATGGAAACTATGAATCACACCATATAACACCACCATAGAAAGGGAAGAGACTTATTAACTAAACACACGACAACTAAATAACTTCATTATTAAGGTCTTCCTACATTGAATAAAGAAATAGGCAACAAGGTAAAATATTTCAATTTTAAAATCCATCAATAAAAACAATAGAGAAAATCCAACATGTAGTCCCACTACACTCCCCCTTTTTCCCTAGTAACCTATTCAACAACTGCCAACCATCATTCATCAAGGTTATACAACACAATTATTCCCTCACATCCAATCCTGACACCCTCGCTAGATAATAAAACCAATCTAGTCACACCTATTATCATGATGTCACAAATTAACTGAAACCTATCGCCATGTTACCAACAAATTTACCAGATGTAGTCCCACTACATAAAAAATCAATAACCACGTTTCAGTCCCACTTCATGATGTTTTTTGATCGTTAAAACATGAAGAATTGTAGTCCCACTAACTATAAGTCCATACATTCCACAATCAAATAATCTATAAAAATGGGATACCAAAATTCCCCCTATACCACACCACACACAATTCCCACAATGATAACCACTAAAAACGCAACCCTACTTTACAAGCATACAATACCAACTCACAGAACCAACCAAACACATCACATGACCACACCATAAATACAATAATTTATGTTTTAGAAATTTTGGTTCTTCAATTCCACTTTAAAATGACTCCAGTGGTCACACAATAGTTTAGATAGTAGTGAATTTATTTCAATTATCCAATTATCAATTATTAATTAAAATTAGTGCTTTATACATTTTTCATGAATCATGTCAATATGTGAAATCACCAGTGAGAAATCACAGACCACCGATAAAGATGATTTTTAGAAGGAATATTTACAAAAAAACCATAAAATAAACAAAACATTTGGTGATCAACATCATACAACTCTAATCACACTATTTCATTGAACCATGTTATCTTTTAATCATATTCCATTCATATTTAGTTTCAATTTTATAAAAGTATTCATTCGTTTCTCATAAAGAATAATTAGAACAACCACCCCCCTTGATACCCAAAAAAGAGAGGTAGAATAAATCCCTACATGAAACAAAATGTGACCAAATATCTTCTTTGCAATAAGAATAAGGGATCACACGAGTAGAAAAAAATCCTTAGAAAACAGAGCAAGAGGGGGATCTAGTACACTTGTATGACATTTCTAGATATGAACAATGCACACCAAGATAAAAATAGATGGGTAAATGGATGAGATAATCTTATATTAATAAAAGGATATCATGGAGATTATTTTCAAATACATAAATTTAGGATCATGCATTAACCACATGTATAGCCATTTTCAATGGTCTTATTATGTTAGGAAATAATTTATATTTAATTATTATCCTCATAAAGGGTGAAAAGGGAATTAAAATAGCTAATATCTTGTAGGTTATTTTTTAATGAAGAAAAATACATAAGAGGGTAGAAACTATAAAAAATGGAAAACATGGAATGACTTACCGATGCCATGACACTAATGCTCTGGAACTGATTCCCTATTACTGATTCCCTAGAAATGATGCCCTGAAACCAAAACCCTTGCAACGATGCCCTAGAAATGACACCCAGACACTAACACCATGACACCAATGCCCTAGCACCGAAACCTCGACATTGACACCCTAGAACCGACACCCTTGACTCACTGTTGCTGATGACCCTAACACACTGATTCCAGCACCCCTGACTCACTGATGCTGATGGTTCAAAATGGATTTTTAGAAAACTCTCATTATGGGTCACTGAAAACACCTAGAACACCCAAAGAACTATTTTTTACGAAGGAATGACCTGAGGAAATCTAGGTCATTACACATACAGACCTCTCAGGCCCCCAAAATATATGTATGGGTGATATCATTAACTTTATACCGCACAACGTACAAAAAACTAATAATATGTAGTTACTAATTAAATAATTTTCAATGTAAATATTATTTATATAAATATCATCCAATGGTCAAACATGTGGTGCCAAACATCAAATGGAATATAATTCTTTGTCATCTGTGCTATAGAAACACAATTTTTAAATATAAAACACCCCTATACTAAAACTATATTTGAAAATATGTAAAAAAAGTTAAAATAATCAAAAAATTATTATATAAATAACTTAATTAATATTAATGAAAACTATCTAAAATACACAGCTAGACATAACTCTGCATGTGTAGATCAAACTCAATATCTGGACGTAGCTCAGGTTTAGGGCCGAAAATCATGTATCAATCTTGACTATAGAAATTTTGAGATATAATTGAATCATCAGTATTATGAGGGTTAGATAATGTGGCATCAGGCTCTTAACCAAGTAGTAAATCCTCATCTTATTCATAAAATATAAATGATAAATGCTTTTCAGGAATCTAAAACACAAAATGACTATTGTGGTCAAATATTTGGTGATGAGTATTATATTTTTATATAAATTATATATGATTATAACCATAATTTAATTGTTTCAACCATTATCTTTACATTAATCTTCATATATGATTGGGTGAATATCATTATATTCCACCACAATAAAATTGATTTCTCTACTATATTTATCTTTTTCATTCATGTTATATTTAAAATTAATTTTTCTCATTAATAATATAATAACCATCATCAACCCAAAACTATGTGGGTGTAATCATTGATATTATTTACACTTCATGGAAAATATGTATTTGATGTTTTCTCTTGAAAAACATTAATTCCCTGCACTTCATCGTATCGACATTCACATCAGATAAACTTGTTGTCATGAGTATTAAATTTTATTATGCTCCAAAACCACATAACTCTCTTGATGCATCACAATAACCTGTATAACAAATTTTATGTTCTTGATGAGAAAATAAAAAGATCATTTAGTATAGGAAGTATTTTTTATTTAATATTAATGATATCATTGTGTTTATGAACACGCAAGCCTCTATCGGTATCCAAACAATGTCATTGAAACATAATTAGATAATTTTTCCAAGATTACATAGTTCAATTATTTCTTCTTACAAGCCATAGAATTCTTCTTCAATTTTTATATGATGTCATACTCTCATGAAAAAACTATTCATTGTTTTTTTCACTATATAAATGTTTATCAAATCAAAAAACACTCACCGCATATGCATTATAAGATTTAAATATTTTTTATGGTGAGTTAATAAATACTAACAATCAATTATCAATTTTATCAGAAAGTTGAGATACCTAAAAATTTAGAAAACTATAATCAATATAATAAGTAATAAATTGATTTTCATTGTTTAATAATAAAAAAAATACATTTCGATTTTTAGAAATAGTTTGATAATTTAAATTTCCAATTTTAATTAATAATTATATTAATTTAAATATATTTTTTAATAATTATAATAATATTTTAATAATTAACATTACTTTTTACTAATTATAGTGGTTTATTGTTCATTATTACTAATTTTTACTAATTGTGGGTAATAATTAGTAATTTTAACTAATTGCCTAATATTGTAAATAATTAATGTGATTTAACATTAATTTTAAATAATTACTGCCAATATTTAATAATTATAGTGATTTTCCATTAATTATTACTAATTACTACTTATTAATACTAATTATACTTTTTTACCACTACAGTTTACTATTTTTTTTTGCTAATTATTGATATTTTTTAATATTTTTTCATCGTAACCAATTTTTGTTTACTAGTTAAAGATTATTTTTATTAATTATTACTAATTATTGTGTTTTATTTACAAATTTTCTAATTACCCATTATTTTTAATAATTTTTAGTCATTAAAACTAATTTAAAATAATTAGAATAATTTATCACTAATTTTCACTAATTACAATTAATTTTTACTAGTTATAGCAATTTAACATTAAATTTTACTAATATTTACTTAATACTACTAATTTCAACTAATAAATATAATTATTAAAAATTATACTGATTTTCCACTACTTTTTACCAATTTCTACTAATTTTTAATAATTATTATAGTTTAACATTCATTTTTAGTAATTGCTATTATTTTTTATAAAATGAATCAAATTTTTATTACCTATTTATAAGATCTCCAAATTATTACTATGTTTTTGAACAATAATATTAATTATTTATAAAAACATACTATTAATAACACCCACTCTTTGATAATTAAAAATAATTATTAAAAATTATAACTATTTATTTTTAAAATAAAAAAAAGTAGTTCTAATTAAAAATAAATATATTTTATTAAAAATTTATAATAATTATTTTAAATAACTACTTATAATTATAAAAAATTAAAAATAATTCGCACTAATTACTAAAAATTAATAATATTAATTTTTTATATAATATTAAATAAATAAAATATACATTAAAAAATAATTAATAAATAAAAAATAATGCTTTTACAGACTACATACCTCAAAACATTCTTCCCTGTAAAAATTTAAACATCTAAGTGATCTATTAAAGAGGACAAAAGAAAAATTGAGCAATGGAGTTATAAAACTGAGAATAAAGGGAAAAAATATGGTTATATAAATATGTTAGATTATCAGTGATAAGACTATTTGTGAATAGATTCCGGTCACAAATACTGATATTTGAGACCAAACCCATAAAAAATTGTTCCAAGAATAAATAATCAATGTGGTGGTAAAAAAGTAATTTCAATGGTATCAGATGAAAATAGTAACTGATCAATAGATTATTTGTGATAAGTATTAATGATCATCCCAAATAACTATTATTGACCAAGGATATTTCTATCGAGAATATTGTCCCATTGTAAATACCCTTTCCCACATTATGGCGGGAACATGTTCCAAAATTATTTGGCATGGGTTCTTTATCCCATCCTAAATCTACATTCATTTAATTGTATTGGTAGCTATTTTGAAATCACCTCGCAAATAGATCTTCATAGGAGATTATTTACGATGGGTGATGGGATCATCACAATAATTCATTTTTCATGATATTTTTTCTCCAAGGAAATAAATTTTCACATTGATTAAATAATATAAATTTAAAAAATTCATCCATAAATAATAAATATGTGTTAAAATTAATCATATCTATTATGTTAAATGAATATTTCATTTTTCCATTAAAATTACATTCTTTGAGTAATTCGTTTTATCACATAAGACATTTTCCTCATTTGATACACTCTTCTAGGATTCTATTTCAAAATATCTTTTTTTAATGGAATTGGATCTTATTTTCTCTATGGTCTCAACAATTCAAGAACTTCATGGATTCTATCATTCTCATATTTGGTGATTTCAAGAGACTCTTAATGTGAAATTTGTTATCATATTTCATGATAACTGATTATAGATAATAAAAATATCATTCACTTTAGTCATCTTCCTATTACGATTCTCATCAAAACATTATCTATCACATTCATCATTAAACGAGTTATATCTATTTCCACCCATTTAATAAAACCAAAATTCACATTGTTATAGATTATAATCATATTGGGAAGTCACATTAACATGAAGAATCATTTATAGGATGTCTAAATAATTACACATTCTTTTCCATATATGTCATATTATTATATACCAATATTATTCCAGGCTATTTTATATTCTCAACCTTCATGATGGGTTTTACAGAAAATTTGGATTTACCCAGTAATATCCCTAAGGAGTGTCAAATCAGGTACACATTAGGGAAAGATTTTTAGTACTAGGTAATGCTTGAGTCATACTCGACGCCCCTTTTTTTAGTTATTACCCATATTTACAATTGTTAAAGAACCACCTCTACCAATAATATAGAGAAATAGAATTATATCAATGAAAAACATAATAAAATCAATACTACCAAATATTTATTATATTATTCTATGCATATAATTAATATAGTTCATATGGTTATCATCCATGAACTATGAAATTCTAAATCCAGATTTCATGGTTTTTAATAAACATCATCTGATACCATAATTTAAGAACATAGCCCTAGTATCCCAGTTTTGGATATTACTTTATGAAATTAGAACTAAATACTTGTAATATCATCCTAAGGGAATGAATAGTTTAATATTCTCTGTATACTAGATAATTTTTTGAAATTCGCATTACATATTAAATATTATACTATAGAATGTATTTTATTTGATAACTCCATTATTCATCATTGTGTATCCCGGAATATCAATCAAAAAATACATCCTATTATCATACAAAAAAATTAATCATATAAAATGTATGTGTTTAGATGCTCAGTATGCGTAAGAATACAATGTATGTTATCATGAATAAATTAACATAATAATTACAGATAGGTAAATAAATGAAACACAAAACTGATCTCATAATGTGGGAATACATAATAAAATACATTCAAAATATACTATGAGGTCCTTTCAAAAGACAATATAAATATTTTTTTACAAACATGTCTAATTTGGCCTATATATTTGTCTTATGAGACATTTCACTCCATTGATGGGATGTCTATAATGGGTCCCCACCCCTAAAATACCATTCCATATGAATTGAACAAATATAATGGGTAAAAAATAACCTAAACAAACATTCATATAGTAAAACTAAAATAAAAAAATATTAATATATATCCAAATTAAAAAAACATAATCATAAACCATCTAGAGTAAAATTGTGAATGATAATAAAATTATAAATCCTAATGAAAACATATAATAAACCAAGAGGATTAATAATAATGATATTATCAATATGATATATCAAATGTGTAGCACAATCAAAATAAGGGTTATTGATTTTGAATAAGTGAAATCCCATGAAATGATCCTTTTAAAAATTGTTTAATAAAATAGACAGTGAATATTGAATGAAAATTTTTAAAACTAAATTTCTAAAATCAAAATAACAAAAATTTTAATTGAAAAAACCACTGATTCATTGAAATTAATATTTAAATTATTGAGTGTTCAATTTGGTGGTAAATTTTGTTCTGGTCATACACATTAAAACAACGATTCCTTTAACAATTATGGTAAAATAAAATAAGGGCTCATTTTGAAAATGAAATAGAGATTCATTTCATAAAATTTTATCAAATGCTATAATATGTAACAAATTATTTAAAAAAAACCATTTTAATATTTTAGCAACAAATATGGTTTTTTTGAGAAATAACGGATTTGGATGAAAATGAATTTTCAATCAAAGAGTGAAATAATATAAAATTTTGTTTAAAAATTATCATTAACATCAATTACCCAACGGTGAAATTGTAATATTAAAATAAATTAAGATGAATAAAAATAAGATAATAAAATATATATTTTTTAAAATAGTAAAATCCAAAATAAATTTAAACAACGAGTGAAACAAAAATTGTTTTGAAAATTGATGGGGCTATGAAATAAACCCTTAACACATTTGTATGCTTTGAATCATAAGAAAATTAAAAACAAAATTCAATTGATACATTATATACAAATAATATGAATATATTCAGGATATAATATATCAAAATAGGTATTATATACACAACAGAGTGGAATAAGGGGTGAATATGAAATAAGTATGATAGATGTTAATGTTAGACGAGAAAACCATACCCCAGGTTCCACATCCATCACATGTGCCAGATATTCTAGAATATTGGACACATGTTTATTATAAATTTATTATATAATCATAAACATATAAATCAAACCATATATGGTTAGGACATAGTGTTTTATCACCTATTTATCTTTACGGCAATGTTAGAATCATTATTTTGGGTGATAGTTACTTAATTTTTCATGTATGTTTTTGGTCAAAAAAATATTCCTTTTACATTGATCATTGGTACATATTACCAAAAAATTTAAAATTATATAATTAAAATATATATATTCACAATATATTTATTAATAGTAATCTATTGATGCTATGGAGTTAAAATGTATTATACCATTTATATAGATGGTATGTCAGACATAGGCATGAAAGATACTTCCATTTTTCTCAGTGAATTATATGAAATGAAATTATATATTAATTAATTTTTCCAGAAAAATCATTTTTAATAATTATACAATATGTTAATATAATATTTTTATTATCATGAATGTATTTATAAAATTAGATACATTTTACATCACTATGTTGAAGCGGTGGTCCGCAATTATATACAAGTGACATTATATATATATATATAAGATTGGATGGTACAATTTTTGGTTATATATTATCTTTCCATAAGTATTATTGTATCTTATATAGGAAAAAATTCATTAAATATAACTTCACTACCTTTAATGTAAATAATAATGGAATAATGTAGCATTTCTCTTCACAAGGAGGTACTATGTCGTACTCATGAGTGACATTATAGTACCCACATAAAATCGAATATAAGAAGTTAAATTTGATACCATTATTGCAAAAATTTAAAGAAATAATTTAAATTAAATCAATATGTTAAAATATATCATTATATCATATATGTTAATGTGGTGCTAGAAAAGGAAGTACATCAGTTCTATACAGGGTAGTCTACTATACACTAGATCAACAACTTTTTTTCCCTTTTGAGGTTGGTGGATATGGATCTAGTGTTTAAATTGACATAATAATATACTAGTATATATAATATATTTTTTTCACAATATTATCATAGTTGGAGAATTATATATAGAGGTCGAAGAAGAAATAAAATAAATACACATGTTTTTGAATTTTATATCTTATTACGAGAACCTATTTAGGGTTGAAACTAATGGTTTCTTGGGAGGGGTTTCTAATAAGTCATTATGAATGTGGGAATACATATAAAAATGGTTTTTCCAAAGGTATATTTATATATAATGGGTTCTAAATCAATGAATATTGGAGGTGAAGAGTGGAATATTATTATTTTGGGAGAGCACTCATATGGTATTTTTCATCATAAAGTGATACCCACACATTCAACTTACCATAAGCGATAAAAAATATAAAAATTTAAAACATTATTAATGATAATGTCATTATATATTCATAAAATTTATTTTTTGTATGTTTTTTTCTTTTATACCATATCTTTTTATGTATATTCATAGCCAAACCAATTTTTATCATAACCAAAATAATGATGTTTATATGTTTTCAATAATCATTATGGAAGAAAACTATGTTGATAATATAATATAATATAAATTATTGTAATTCAAAATATAGAATTTATTTATCAAATATTTAATTAATATAAGTAGAATAATTCAGTTTATAATTAATATACAGACATGATGAAATTATGGTTTTGCACAGAAAAATTTCACAGAAGTTCAAAATATTGTAGTATCAAAAGTAATTATAATGTTTATTTCACTGAACTAATTTATTAAATTTGTAAAACTATTGATAAAATTATATTTTAATATTAATTTAAAATATAATTTATCATTTCAAATAAATTTAATGGTAATAATGATTTCTAGGAAAATTAATATTTCCACTATTAACTGAAAAATGAATATTCACAATTGATTCTCCAAAATTTACCAAATGAAAAATTATTAATTTAAATTTCAGTATCATTTTATTTTATCAAATAAATTTTAGAGAAATGGTAAAAATAATTTTAAATTATAATCATAATGTGTGACTAAACCACCTTTTAAAAAATATATATGTTTTGGAAAACTTGTCTTATTATTTCTAAATTTATTTAATTTAAATTATAATATATTCATATCCATAGATTTCTTTTATATCATCATGTAAAATATATAATTTTATTAATCTTATTAATAATATTCATTATATCTAACATAACAACTATAAAAATATGGTCATGTTTAATTTATAATATTTTAATACAATATCATATTTATTTTTTCAAATCCATTATTTTGTGAATTATAATCTATCAAAGAGAAATAATTAATTTAAAAATAAATAATACATAAATTTTTAGGGTGTTAAATTTTATTATGTGAATGGTGTTATATGTCATATATTCTATAAACAATTATTTTACTATTTTATTATAATGGGGTATTACATTCTACCATGAAATATGTATTTTTCACTAAAAGGGCTCATTGAACATGAATGCATAGGAATTAGATCATATAAGACACGAATTACTCATTCCAGATCAGATCTCCCTTATTTAAAAATACTTATAGTCTTTTCTAATAATATTTCCATAATAACCCATGCAATACTCACCTGTTCTTACCACCAAAATCTATAATATAGCTCAAAAAAATCATTGATACCACCCTTTTCTGATCTCATCCACCAAATTGTTCCCCTTGATGGCAGGATGTGAGATATGTGGGACATTGTTTCTTATATCCTAACTATAATAGGATACATGTTTCATATAAGAACTGAGTTCATATCACACAAAAAATGGGATGAGTTATTCACTAAGAAGAACATGAAGAATGAAATATAATATAAATCCACAAAAAATAATCAAATTGGGGATAATATAAAACATACCAAATCTATGATTGAAATTTCATACATAATAATAATACATCCTGATAAAATAAATTCACCAAAATAATATATTTTATAATTACATTGAATCCAAAATCTCTCATGAGAAACTCCATTAGCTAGTAAAATCTTTCCCAATCAAAAAACAACTCATGTAGTTCTGGAAAATAGATTTTATATACATTTAGTGAGAAAAACATCTATTATCAATAGGATTTTCCCTTGATAATTTCATGAAAAATATAAATAAAGGACAAATATTCCCAGGTAACAACATGTGAAGCCAACTCATCAGGCACTCTTTTATACTAAACATAAATTAACATTTCTCTATCTCATAATATATAATATAATGTGGATAATACCAAAAAAACACAATATTAATCATATCCCCCATACTATAGGTTCTCCATTGGTTAACCACTCTACCCCAATGTAATATTTCCTCATTCATCTATCACTAATAATAATCATGAATGAAGAAACATAGAGAACTATTTTATACAACACATTTCATGTATAAAAACCTCTTATCATAACCACATACCAAGCATACCATTCATAACAAATTTCACATATCTATATATTAAATGAATAATTTTTATAACCCACTATATACTATAGAAATTTTAAAATACCTCAATTTATCATAACCAAAACACACCATACTAAAAATCATCCTTTAGATACTATATACATAGATACATGTGTGTGTAGTAACAAGAACCCATTAAATACCCCTACGTACACATATATGAGAATGATTACCACTGTTAATACAATAAAATAAATCTATCAGAATAATTGAGTGGGGAATGATAGGGTAGATATCCTTCCATTGTTCTCACCCCTTATATTGGTGAAACAACACTCTCAGAGTCTACTTGGTGATAGTCTCTACAATAACATGGGTGGGGTATCCTATAAAAATAATCATAATAGGAATATAAATATAGATTAAAAATAAACTATTGTAAACTACATATCATTAACCTCAATTGAATTTATCTTCTATAAAAGGAATTACTACCAGTTCTAATGACATGATATCCTTTAAGGATTGACTCAATTCATGGAATGTTCAATTAAAATAATTTTACTCTTCAAATATTCTTATTAAATCAATTATTATCCATGTCTGTTGTTTTCAGGAATAATCAAATAGGTTCCCTAGTTTCTCAAGAGGTTTTATATTTTATATTACATTTATGTGCTAACCACATCCGTTAAAAAAATCAATATTTACTATTATTCCAAAATTCGAAAAACACTATGAATCATCCTCAGATACCATAAAATAGGATGCATAAACAAAGATAACGTACAATCTACACAACCAACAATCCTTAATGAATACTAATCAACAAATGATCATCATATATCTCATAAAATCAATTTAAATTCTCATTTCAAATGAATTCTATTATTCTGAATCCTAGCATCAACACCAACATGCATATCATCATAATCCCCACTATCATAAGACAAAACATCTTCTAAAAAACCCATGCCTCCCCACCCATATATCACCAAGAAATTATCCATAATAGTATCCTATCAAGTCAAAAATCTTGATTCATCATCTCAAGTAACAACATAATGTAGAAAGAAATTAATAGAAAGTACACTATGCATCATGATCATAAAAATGGCATCCATGCCTCTCAATAAAAAAGGGCTACACAACAAAAACATACATCATTATCAAATTGTTAGTTAATTATATTATTAAATCAACAAATTCATTTGTCATAGGATATAATAATAGTAATCCTAAGGTACAAAATATAAATTTTCACAAGAAATATTTAAACATAGATTCATGAATAACTGTTGTTATAAAAATTTTACAAATAATAAAAATTAAATGAACAAGATTATTTATTAATTATCCAACAATATTTATCAAATATTTATTTCTTATCCATATTTAATCATATAAATATTATATATAATAACAAAAACACTGATTGAATCTTATCTAGAATGAATAAAAATAAAAAAATTGTCATAATAGAAAACTAATGTTATCACTATAACCATAACCATGATTTATTCTTTAATTAAGATGAATATTTATTATGGTTAGTGAAACCATTACTCAATGTGATAAAAATTGATAAATTTCTGATTACACTTAAATTAATTCATGGAAGATGTAATTCTTCAACCATGCACCATAAAAAATAGTGGAAATAAAAGATGATGACATCACCTATTGTATTCCATGAATGTATGTTTATTGACAACCATTATATATTTCTAGACATTAAGAAACATAATTATAAAAAAAATCAATTCACATATATTATGAATCAGTAAATTATAAAATAGATTGAATACATGTTTTGGACATTTAAAAAAACGTGAACAAGGTCATTCCATTGGATAAAAAAAATTAATCATGGTTCACTAGTAGGCTTGTAGATCATACAGACTTAAATGGAGAATGAAAATATTTAAATAATGGAGTGATTATTAGTTTAGAGTTTTTTACATGACATCATCAATATTTCTTACTAGTAAAGATTTAAGTAATTTTTTTTTCAATTATGTTGAAAGATTCATATTTAAAATTATAATATTTTATGTAAGATAGTATATAAATATCACAATTTAAATAGAACTTAAATTATATTATTTGTTTCTTTAAAATCACTTTTAAAATAATTATCCATATTTATAATAATCAAGAAGAAAATGTGAAAATAATTATTGTATGTTCTATATACTACTATGAGTTAAATATAATAACATTACTACTATCATATCTTCTACGTTGAGACCAAATAGCTACCATGAGACTGAATAGATATCATGAGTTCCACCATGGGACCAATATTATTTTCAGAGAACAACATGTGACTATGATTGATATTGTGATCCAAATTGCTATTCTTACAACAAATGTTATCCAAACTACTATATTTAATACTATATTGAGCCAACTTAATATATTTACTTCTATAATAAACTAATTTGAAATTGTAGATGATATTATAATAAATCATTATAAAATGTTATTATAACTAAACATGAGATCTTAAGGTAAAATATGGCCACATACACTACCATGTCATCTCTAGGCCTAGTGAAAATATAAAGAAATGTTTTTTTGGAACCGTATAATTATATTTATCCATAAAAATTATTTATTTGATACTAGAATTATAAAAAAATATAATACTCAATTTGTTCTATTGTGGAAAAACACCAAAGTTTAAGTGAGGTAAAATATTCCATATATTCCAAAAAAAGGCAACACGATCTTGATACCAGAAATAGGTTGTTGTTATGTAAAAAATGATCCCTGGGGTATTCATAATAGAAATTATTTATGTAGAACTATTTCAATCACCTCCATGATTCACATCAAGTTAGAACATGTCCACACATCTGGAAAAACACTTCCATGGGATATGCTATGGAATATTAACACAATGTAAATGAATAATGATAATAAATATTTATTACCTTTTCCATGGACTCATACAAATAAAATTTATTTAAAATGATTATAATAATCTATGGATAATTCATCATATTGAATGTACACATTCCCTTATATTTATTTTTTGTGGATACTACATGTATTTTCAACGATAACCTATATCTTTTATAATGATTATGAATGTTCTCATTGTTATCCACAATATATTATTGATTTGCGATGTATCTTATTTATGTATTTATAGTTATAATGATAACCTTTTTTCATTTAGCATGTGGTTCTATAGGGGATAATATGCATAGTCTTGATGAATCTCATGGTTAATTAATTGTAATTAATGTATTTATATGTGGGGTGAATAATAATATAGCCCCTCATTACATCAACAGTCTCATGAGAAAAATCACAATTTTTTTATATACCTATTATGATATTAGGATTATATCATTGAACAAGTTCATGAGAGTTTATTTTGATGCCTAATATTACACATTCTATAAGAGTGATAGAATGCGTTTTTGTTATATATGTTTTTATTTACTATTAGGGATAAATATTTTCCTCAATCATAATTTATTTCTTTTTCATATTGTTTATTTATTAATGAAATATCACTTATACCATGTTTTTGATTTGAAATAGTATATTTTATATTACACTATATAGAGTATCTGAGCTGAACCATATTTAATTAGATTTCCCAAGAATCATCAAAGAGAAATTTATATTATATTAAATTATATAATTGATAGAAAAATCATGATCTCAAATTTTTTCATATTATATCATATTTTTATAAATTTTATGTATGTATATATGTATTCTTATAAACTAATCTGTTTTTTGGGTCCTAAGGGAACTCTTTTATTAACTATCAATAACCGAATATATCCATAGACAAATTTTAAATATTTATTGATGTTTTAGTTGGAATCAAAAAAATATTAATAGAATCTTTTCAGAAATTATTTAGAGTACCATGTGGGATATCATATGTTTTAAAAAAAACCAATAAATATTTATATAGAAAATTCTAGAAAACTTATATTTAATTATACTGTACCATTCAATATAATGATATAATTATGATTATTAAATTATATAATTATGGTGACTAATATGGGGAATGGTATTTGTATAAAACCCCCTTTAAAACATGGAGATATTCTCCCAAAAATATGATAATGAATCAATAGTCATTGATAATTGGTTCATAACAACATTAAATTAGTTAACCAATGTTTTAAAAAATGATATTACCCTCATAGATAAATTTTTTGATCCTCAAGATGATGAAATTATTCCAAATCACATCAACTCATAATGAACTCAATAGTTAAATAGAACTACTAGTCAGTTAGTAGCTGATCAAAGGATCATGACCATATAGATAATTGTTCTCACATGAGGATTTATTGAAAATGAAAAATTCATCATGGTATTTTATCTTCTTTATCGATATTTGGATAGATGGTCGATGATAAATAAAAACACTAACAGTAAATATGAGAAATTATTGATGGAATAAGGTAAATTTAAGGATGTTTTCATTTAAAAATACATTCGTCATGAGATGTAAGAGGAAATTAAAAATTATTTCATCAATCATAGAAAAAAATAGAAAATTGTTATTGAATAAGAATTTACATTTACAAGGATATCTAATCATACTAAATAGATTTACATTTACTCGAAAATAAGATTGATCATTTATTGGATTAGTTGAAGTTGATTGTTCAAAATTAATTGGCCTCTCTAAAAAAAATTTATTAAGAGGTTATAGTTTCAAAAACCCTTATGATATAAAAGGGGTTCCCCAAGGCATTTGAATTCAAGATAAATCAGAAGAAGAATATGATAGTTGAGCATTATGGTAAGAATGATATATAAAAAATTATTGAATGAAGGATACGATTTCCCAAATATGATAATTTTTGTAAGAAATATTGTGGGTCATGTAGGATGTGAACCATAGTTTGATGCATGTATTGGTAAAAGGTCAATAAAAATACTAAAATCAATCTAATCGATATAGATGTTAATGTTTACTATTTCAAATACTGGTTAAATAGAATTTATGAGAATTTTTTTTCAAAACTAATGGGAATTTACAAGGGAAAATTCCCAAAGAGGAATTATATGTTTATGTTATTAACACGGTTTAAGTTTATGTTCCTAATGAAATCATGGATGATAATTTGATAATTTCAAAAAGGTAATTCCTTTTTTATTTTTTTCTATACATTTTCTTTCTTTTATTTCCTCTTTATTTAAATAATATTAGATACTTACCTTTAAATATTGTAACGGATTTAATAATGAATTAATTATATGATTATAATATACATATACAAATATGTGTCATGATTTTCAAATTGTATGAATGGAAATATCCTTTTTGAAATTTGTTATAGTTACTACTAATTTGTATGATGTGATCATTATTATTGGTTCGATTTTAATTAAAATGTAATCATATATTTTCAATAGAATGAAATTATGATTTGTGATGGTGAGGTGGTATATATTTTCATTATAGGAGAACCATATTTATGTAAAACTCATCTAAATCCTCCCCTAGTAGCCACCCATAATGAAATTATTCTTAAAGTGGAATATAAATTGTGACCATTCACTATGGAGGGTATCCTTATAATAGACTATGTATCTATTGTATAGAATATCATTAATTGTTTTAAAATAATATTCAATTCATATCTCATAATATGAATAAGAGATATCCATTAAATATCATACCAAAGATAGACTAGTAGTAAATAAGAGATATAAAATGGAACTAGTGGGGTTGGCAGGATAAATATATATGTGCAGGTGTTTAATGAAAATGAATTAATATACCATATAATTCTATAATGGGGTTCCCCAGTTTGGCTCATGAAAGTGAAGGATGGTTCTATGATACTCTGCACTGAATAAAGGGGGGTAAATTCCACTACAATGAATAATAACTATCCTTTAGCAAAAAATTATTACATATTTTATCATATTCTTAGATCCTAGTACTTTTCAATGTTAATGTTAATTATGGTTATCATCACCTATCAGTGAATAAGGATTCTATTCTAACGATTTAATTTTAAACAATGTATGGGTGCTATGCATTTATATAAATTCTTAAAACATTTATTAGTGATGCTTCTATATTTATGAATCTAGTGGATAGAATATTCACGGAGTATATAGATAACCGTTTAGTGTTATTCACTAATGAATTATTTATATACTCTATCATCTACGAAGAGAATGAGTTTCATAAAAAATAATATTAGAGACCCTGAAGAAATGAATATTATGGGGGATATAATATCCATAAATATTACATTAATTATGCATTACTAAATGGACATATTTTATCCATTGTTGTAATATATCATAGTTTTTAATGAAATATTTATCCAAATAGTGGACTGAACCAATGAAAATACCTAATATCCAAGTATCCTTTGGATTTAAGGATACTATAAATGGGCTTTTCATGATTTTACTCTATTCATGGACCCTTTGACCATGTTAAAATATAAAGGGTTTAAATTAACATTGTTACGGGAAGGTGAGTATTCATTTAAAGTGATAAACTAGACACAGACCAATGCACATGTATTAAATATACAATTATTGTGGAATGATTAATAATATATAGTGATGAATCAATGAATGTAATTTTATGTTTTCCTATTCATAATGATTGTTTTATTTACTATATTATCATAAGTTATTATTGGGAGAGAATATATTTCACATTATACAATATATTCAACACCGAGCATAAAAAAACTACATATTATTATTTAAATTTGACCATTATTACCATGATGTTAAATTGGTGGGAATAAATAGTATTAATTTAATTATGAAAAATATATAATGGTCATACTAATTTATAATTTAATAATTCATTCTAAATAAATATTATAATTTTAGTAACTTTATTTAATTTATCCGAAACATATTTTCTTCGAAAATAAAATTTCCTTTCTTTTTTATGTTCAAATAATTTAATAAATTATTTGTACATTTTGAAAATATATTTGAAAATTTTAACAATATTTTTCAAATAATCATTAACAATTTCTCCATATTTAAACATTAATTATTTTCTAAATAGTTTTATTTTTTGATGAAATATAAATAATACTGATTTTAATGAAAATTTTATTTAATTTAAAGTATTTATAATTAATAATTTTTTATTTGTTAATAATAAAATATATTTCTTCCACTTTATTAAAAACTGTCCAAAAATTACTTCATAAATAGATCATTTTCTTTAATTTATAAAAATATTATATAAAATTTAGAAATTTTATTTTTCAAAAGAAGTTTTTTTGTTCTCTATTTCGCGTGTTATATTAAATTAAATTCAATCACATATAAGATTTGAATTTTGAAAAAAAATAGAAGGAATATTTTGATTTAGAATAGACAAATTTGGTAAATATTCCATGTTCATTTTTCACCCAAATAAATTGAAAACCTGTTAAAATTTTAGTACCATGGTAATGGGTATTTTGGAAAATTTTTGTTGACAACTAAATGAAACAGATTTTAAAATGACGCTAAAACATTTGAAAATATTTTTTTATGAATATAATTCGAGCCTAAATCAATAAGTCTCTAAATGTATTTATTTAATTTATTTTTTTTGCATTAAAATGACTTGTATAATATTTAAATTAATAAAAGTCACAAATTATCAGTCTCTTTTTCTTCAATATCCCTTATTAGTCCATATAGTGTTAACTTTTGGTTATAAAATATAATAAATGATTATATTTAGATTTATTTCATTATTTTTATGATTTTATTTTTTTAATTTGTTTACATCATGACATTTAATTCCTTTTCATCAATAATACAATGCTTGTATACCAAGATAAGAAATTAATAAAATCATTTTTATGAAAATGATAAAAACCATTAAAATATGAAAAAACCTTAATAAATATTATTTTTTGAGTATACCAAGAACACAATTATCCATGATTTGTATTAATAGATATTTGGTTCCATTTAAATATTATTATGACCTTTATAGTGTTTAATTTACTGTGAATTATAACATGTGACCCTGTTATTTTTAATAAGTATACGATCTGAAATATGGATTTAAATAGAATCTATTATTGAGTAGAAATATCATTTGGAAATAGAAAATAATTTTGAATATCATGGTAATTTATCTATAATTTTAAGAAATTAAATAATTATATTAAATAATGACATGTTTATGATGCAATAATTATTCATCAAATAGAAATAATAAAACAAATGATATTAAATATATTAAAAGAAATATAATTATAATTAATTATGTTTCCAAGATAAATTTATAAGTAGATATAAAATATTAAGGGTGTATTAAATTATTTTCTAGATCTAATCTTACAATTTTTCAATTTAATTAATTAAATGAAATAATTAGTTTCAAAATTGAATGTAACGAAATTTTATAATTTTTTATATTAAAATATTAAAAAATCATAGAAAATTTTAAAAAATTCAATGTGGATATTATAATTTATAAAATTTTATATAATGACTATTTATTATAAATTATCAAAATATAAGTAAAAATTACAATGTTTTAATTAAAAATATTTTATTATAGAACTAAAAATCAAATTGTGTTAACTATGGGTTAATCCAAATTATAATGTATAAAATAACAAAAAAATGTCTAAAATTGATTTTAATATGATATTAAAAACCTATATTATATTATACTATAATTATTGTACTTTTTGAGGTATTTTAATTGTCATTTGATTTATTATAAATTAATATTTTGTGAAATCTCAAAAGTCACCAACCTCAATTATATAAGAAAATTTCCTCCACATATTATTCATATCACATTGATCATTTAGAGCAACAAAAATCTAAAATAATGACTTTTATATATCCCTAAACACATTATAGTGGTATCAAGATTATAAAAAGACCAATCGTAGATCCCATTAGAGGAGATTCAAAGGAGGCATTTTGAAGAAGAGATAATCACTCTATCTGAATACTTTCTTTTTCTTCAAATTCTTACCTACTCTAAATTTGTGATGATTTATTAAATAAATACTTCATTATCATAAATAATATTAGATATTAGATATTACTATTAATTTACCTTCATACACCCTATTTCTTATCAAACAATAAGTGAAACTATCGCTCATGCATACGTACGACTTACCATCTCAATATTTCCATACAATTCATTTTTCATCACATTCTTCAATAGATGGTAATTTTGATAGGTTTATTGATTATATATATCTATATATTATAATTATTATTTTTTAAAATATAATTATTATTTTCATTCATTACACTACATCAATCGAAAAATAAAAATAGTGCTCATGTGTACGTACAACTTATCGTCTCCATGAACAATGTAATTCATTTTATATTTCTAATTTATATGAATTAATATAAATATGTATATAATTATTATATATTATATATATATCATTATTAAAATTATATAAAATATGGTAACAAAGATTATAATATATGGTAGGATACCAACGAAAAAAACAAGACTAAAAAAATATGTCACCACCAAGAACATTGATTTTTATTAAAAAAATATTATCAAATGGATTATCATAAGTTATAAATAAATAAATCTTATGATAATTAGATGAATATATATTAAATTTACATTAAAACCAAATTAATTATAAATTGGGTTTGAATGTGAATAAATATAGTCGAGGCATGAGGGAAGGGAATGTTTTCTCAATTTTCAATTCATTGGGTAAGAAGGATATTAAACTGATAATGCCATTACATGATTATGTGTAAAATTAATTATGATTAACTAGTGTTTTATTTATATTTTTATGTTTATTTATAGTGAATAAACATAATATATTATTTTTATTAATTCACATTTCAATGATATAATTTATTTTGGGGATTCCGAGTATAACATTTATTTTAGTGATACTTATGAAATATTCAATACTAATTTATTTTTGATGTGTATATAATTAACCTGAACTTAATTTATGATAAAAAGTAATTAAATTTATGTCTATTTACATATATATTTTATTATATTTCATTTCTGTGGTTCATTGATAAAAATTTACAAAACTGGTAAGTTAATTTTGTCCCAATTTATCTTTTTTTTACAAATGTTTTGTTATCTAATTATATTATTTTATGAGGACTACATAATATTCATTGAAATGTTTGTGGATGAATATAATCATTTTAAAATTATTATATGGTTCATTTAATTATATTTTTAGTCTCAAATGTTTGTTCCTTAAAAATTAAAATAAAATGTTTTTAATGTGTTTTAAATAATTTATTATTCATTTTCCAAGAGTGTGATTTAAAAGATGATTAATTTTTTTGAAGCATCATTAATAATATTTTGACAAAATCTTAAAAAAAATGTTTTTGTCAATATTTTATGATTAAATAATTTATTTTTAATGTGGAGAGGATACTTTCACTAAGAATTATTTTTAATGATATTAAAGAAACTATATTAAAAATAACATTATTTGATTATATTAATTTTTTATTGTGGTTATGATTCAAATAATCTATCATAATTATATCTACAATTAGTTTATTTCTATGATTAATAATTTATTTTCTTATAGCACAAAAATTTTTATGGTTTTTGATATTTGATGGGTGGGAACTATATCTCTCTACACTGAATTGTGTAAAGATTTATACATCATGATATAATGGTGGGAAAAAGGTAGATGGGATTGATACAATAGGAAAATAAGGGGAAAACTGATCCACTATGAGTAATGGAATGAAAAATGCGATTGTGGTGTGTCCTTCCAAATAGGTGTATCCCATATGATGTTTGCTGTAATGTTTTATTAGTGATATTTGACTTATATGGAATGATATTACAAGTTTATGTGTCTACCACAAATTCCAGGTCTTATTACTGTGACATGCAATAATTTCATATGATCTTTATTTCTTCATGATCTAGGTATTTTGAAATGATAATATTTTTTCCATGACTCATTATTATTATTTTGATATTCATGGTCTAATTTTCAATTGTTATGTTTTTTTTCTTATGCACTAATAGACATGTTATGATTATATTGTATTTGATATAAACAATAGTAACCCAAACTACGCATCAGAGTTAACCATTTATTATATTTCAAATTACTTATACTATAAAGTATACTTTTATGTAGGATATGTCTAATAAGAGTGCAATACATAAGGGAATTTTGAGATTATATATATATATATTTATTTATTTATACCAATTGTTTAATTTTATGTGAAATGTAAAATTTTACCCTCATTTTCAAAAACTCTAAAACCAAAAAGTCATTGGTTATGTTAGTTATCAAATATTTTATTTTGATATTATGTGTTTAAATGGAAAAAATTGGGTCATATTTATAATGTTTATATCATTATCATAAGAACTGAATGTGTGGATTCTAGGCTATTACATTTGGTGTTGGTGTAGTATTTAGATAATGTTGGAGAGTATTATGTTTTCAAGAGATGTTATTTTAAGTGTTATAGAAACCATCATGGGTATATAATATGATATGTTTATTTTCATAAAATACTATTTTAAGGTATTAAGATATTTAATTTTAATGCAACTATGGATATTCTTGGAGGAATTTATTTTTTAGTTTATTATGTGTTATTTTATTATTGGATGAAAACTGAATGGTATGAGATAACCAAATAGGTTAAAACATTTATTTAACCAATTAATTTGTTAAGGTTACTATTTTTTTTTGGATTTTTATCATTTCAGTAGAATATTATAATGAATATATTAATTAATTTTTTTAAAAATTTAAAACCCACATGATGGGTGAAAACCCATCACGTCTGGTAAGACTGAAAATATTGAACCCTTAAATGAATGGTGTCAAGGGTGAATCTTATACCACTAGCCTATGTGAAGTACCTGTTATTATTTTAATTAATATATCATTTAAATATCTAATTGATAATTTTTATAGTTGTTTTTAATATAATATTTATCATATATATAACAATTGGTATTAAATATTTATTTTGAGTTAATTGATTAATTTTATTTTAGAAGATGTTCAATATTTTGGGATCCGTACCTGAAAATCGTAAATTTAACAGTATGGGATTTTAGTTTAGGAATAAAGTATGAATTATAATATTTAATAATATATGTATTTATTGTTTGTATGTAGTGATTCAGGTTAATATTGATTATTTTAATCTTATCTTGAGTATTGTTTTTAAAATTATTTTTTGGTATGCGACATTAGGAGATACTGTTGTGATTTAAAGATAGATTTTTAAATTTATCTTGGAGTACTATATAATAAAATCCTTCTTGATTCATGGGTTTCAATATTCATTTATAATATTTTTAATTAATTTTACGGTTTGAAATATTATTATTACTATTTAATTGTAGAGATTAAAATAATTTGGCATCGTTTTCTATTAATTTAATGCAGAATTATCTTATATTTTCTTGTCCATTTTATTAGTTTACTTTTTCAAGATATTTGAAATGTATAATTATTCTTTTTGGTATTATACAATTCATTATAAGCTAATTTAGTTTCTTCAAGGAAGAAAAATTCAGCTTCAATACTTATCTTGTGGAGAAAATATATATTTGTTGAAGAAATTGATTAAAGAATAAAACTCTAATTTTAATGTAATAATGTTTCAGTATTTTCATAGAATAATTTTTATACGAATACATCAATTATAAGAAAATAATAATTAATTAAAATAATAAATAAAATAATTATCCATATATATTTCTTACTGAAAAATCATTGGGCTTTCAACCCAACACCAATTTATTGTTTTCATATAGTTAGCATTATAATGAACATATTCTCGATTACTATCAATCAAAACATGATAATAATTTATCTATTACATGTCCATGTTTTATTAAATGCAATCTTATTATGTGTTATATATGGTGACCTTCATACGTTCAATTCCCTCTTATCAAATGGATGTTTATTGATCGTTTTTCTGATATGGGATTTCTACAAATGTATTTTGAATAGTCCAACCCTTGGTTATTAAGAAAAAAAACAAATTGAGATGGCATAATTATTAATATGTGGGATAATGTAATATCCCATGATTTTAAAATTACATTCTATGTTTGACAATGTAAAAGATACACAACACCAATATTAAACAAAGAACGAAAATAATATTATTTAAATATGACCATTATAACCTAGTCATTAAAATAGATACAATTAATAGTAGCAAATGGGAAATACCTATTTTAGGAGAACATGTTTTGTATCAAAGTATATGAACATGAAAAAGGTCACGTTAAAGACCATAGGTTGCTGAGGAACACAATATAGTTGTATTACACAATATATAGTGATACATGGTATGTTATCCATGTACAAATAGGGGGATAAAAAGTTAGGAAAGTGGGATAACACATCATGTGGGTTCTATCACACACTCTACAACCTTACATTCCTTTTTATAAAACATCTACCTCTTCAATCTCCTTCTGTTGGACTCAAATTTTTTTCCAAAAGTAGACTATATTGACTATTTTTCCACATAGAACACAATGATGTAATTTATAGTTACCTTTGGGATACAATGAAATATTTTCTAGGAATGAAGTTTATTTATGTGATGTTTGATGATGGTAGTGATCAGACCTGTTCAGTATGGACTAATAGCGTGGCACCAGCCTACTAGGGAGGGAATGGGTCCTCTAATGACTATATGAGTGGACTCAACTTATTAGGAATGTCATGGTTCCTCATAGACTATATTTCGACCATTTGGTTAGGTAATGAAATGTTCCCCTTCTAATTAATAGAGTTTAACTATCCTATAGCTTAGAGAATGGGTTCTCTATAAACTATTTGAGTTGTACCCTCCTACAAGGAATGGCATGGTTCCTTGACCACTATAGTGGAAACCTACTAACATGTCAGGGAATGGGTACTCTTCCTACCATCAGAGTGGAACCCTCATTCTATGTCATTGTATGTGTCCTTTTCAATCTGAGTGGACGACTCTTATTGAGTCAGCGTATGGGTACTCAACTATTATAGTGGCGTCTTTCTACTAGGAAATTACATGGGTCATATAGTAATCTACTATGTGGAACCCCCTATTGTACTTTGTAATGAGTCCTATAACTAGATATTGGGTCCCCTAGACTATATAAAATTATGGTGTGGTGTGGGTTGACTTGGATATTTCATCTAAAAAACACGCGGGATAATATGAATCGTTTATAGACCCCTTTCATCTTATGGAAGTCTTTTTTTAGGATGGGATGTGATATAGAGATCTTCATTCTCTCCCTACGGAGATTTGTTTTTTAAATATATATATATATATATGTGTGTGTGTGTGTGTATGTGTGTGTGTGTATCTTTGTATCCATGTTTTTGGATTTTTTTAATCTCTCACTATTGGTTGAGGTATCTATTCCTATAGTATCTCCAACATATCCTCTATAAAAATTAAGTTAATTGTAGAAGGTATGTATATACTCACCCTTTATGGTCTTTTTCGACATGTGTTGTGTCTCATGCATATGAAAAAAAGTCAATGGTGATTACAGAGGATGTTATGGATACCTAATGCGTTGAAGAATGTATGGTGGTCAGATAATTGAAATTTGGAGATAAGATCACTCAGTATTTACATATCCATATTATATAGGATGATATATTTATTTTGTTGGGAATGTATATTTTCCCCTTCCCATTTCAGTGTACATTGTTATACTATTATACCCCCTTAAGTGATTACATGTATAGTTTATTCTCAAGATGTTCCATTGTTGGTTATTACTCAGTTAAAATATTCAATGGGAATTTTTTGGTGTGTGTGTGTGTATTTACTTTAATAAAATGCCTCACATATTTGTTATTCCATTCATCACATTTCACAACCACCTGTCCTATGCAGGAAGACTTGGCATTGATGCATCTCATGCATCATTAGGTCGGGTAGTGATATACTGGTGTCAAATTAGTTCATTCCGTGAGATAGATTTTAAATGTTTTCCCTTATGAGGGTTTTTATGGTATTATGGTATAAAATATCAATGTATTTTTATTATGTTTTTCAGAGGAAATGGAACCTAGTGTTGGGGTGATTTAAAAAGTATATATTCACCATGACCATGAAAAAATGCTTGTCATCTCAGAATAATGAGACATTTGATACATGGTTTAATAGATAATATATCATATAATATTTTTTATTTGGATTATATTTCTTGAGTTATATATATATATGTGTGTGTGTGTGTGTGTGTGTGTGTGTGTTCATCTCACCATGGTACATCTTGATTAAATTTTGAGGATTCCTTAATGATAATGGAAGACCAGGATATACATTCCGGATCACGCTGATGATCTGATCAGTGAAATGTCCTCATTTCAAAGGACAACCCATGATATTATTCCTTCATGTGGATAGGTAGAAACACACTCACCTATTGAGTAATAGACCATTCTAGAATAGCTGATTAGGGATGCACGTAGGTATAGAGCACTCCATAAATTCTAATGGTAGTGGACGATGAGAATCCATGTTGAACCAAATCCCCAGGATGTGGAGGATTTCCAATAGTTGGTGATACATTTTTTTTAGGATTATCCAAATATCAATTGATAAAGGGGATTATGCTGGTATATATCCTTTTCCACATAGTACATTGGTGCCAATGGTTTTCAGTAACACATATGCATGATGAGTCGATACTATCATGGCCTAACATATTGTAGCTATTTTGTGAGGTGTAATAACTCTCACGATTGAAATATATTTTGATTTAGGATCTTATGGTTCCTATTTAGGGAGTAATGATAGTGTATGAATATTATGTGTGGTTCCTAAACATTACCCAGTACTCCCATGATATGATTTCAGATGACTACTTTTGGGAGATGAAGATTGAGAAGGGTCACTACAAATATATCCAATTCAGTGTAGTTCCATTTCAAATTTATACTTATTCTATAGTGTTAGAGTAATTTATAGAGACAAATATCTTTCTATTATATGAAATACATCAATTTTTTGCTAGCAGTGGGTGTCATATGGTAGAGGCATCTGTAACCGCTTGCATTTTTTAGTCGATATATTCTCGACACAGGAGATCTTTCTAGGATTAGACACAGGAATGTGGTCAAGGAATTTGTAGAGGACCATGGAATACTGTAGAGAGATAGTGATATGTCTGTAAAGGTAGGGGAACAAAGAGTGTGATTTCATGATCAAACGTGATGAGGTGGGATTGCAGATAGCTGATGGGTTTTCATGGTAGTCATTTCTATATGATCACGAATATCCCATGTACATGCAAGGTGCCCCCCAAGGATGTGTAGGTGAATGAGGATCATGCGGGGATCTATAAGTAGGAGTAGTTGTTAGTGGAGTAAGTTAAAATATCCATCAACCAACACCACTTGGTGGCCCACATCTGGATAAGGGATCTGGCAGTTAGGGTCAACAATATCGATCATATATGGATGCATATGACCCATAAGTGAATGAGATTATCATACGTATGATATTTTCTTATTAAAGTATTTCATCAGTATTATTAGGTACGTTTGAGATTCATTATTTTATATATTAACATGTTGTGCATTATTTAGAGCTACTAGTTGATGCTTTAAAATAGAAAATTATTTTTAGGTTCTTAAGGGGTATGCCTACCCTATATCATTTATCTAATGGCAATGTGAGATATCTATTGTTGGATATAGGTTCTCAAGGGAACTCTTGGTTGTCCTGATGTAACCCTATGACAAAATATTAGGTAGGGATTGGTTTTCTATGGTTCATGCCCTGATTGAATCTCAAAAGTAGATGTCTTAAATTTCATTTCCCTAATAGGAAGAGATTATATTTTACTCATAAGAGAGATATAATGATGGGATGAGTAGGATTTGGTAGCAGGACGCTAAAAACTATTACCCATTAGTTTACAAGTGTATCCCATTGTACAAAATGATCTTAAAGCATTTGGATTCCATCAGGTCTTGAATATTTTATGGAATTATTCCCTAATTAATGATCTAGACAATATTTGAGGTGGGATATGGATTTTTTGTATTAAATTTAATCTCATGACTACTCTAATATCATATATGGAATATTTCATGGCCCATATTAAGCATTAAAAGATGAAGTTTCCATTTTTGGACCATTAAGAGAGTGGTTTTATTAGACCTAATATGTTCCACCAAGGATTCTACGATATTTTCCATGAAAATATAGGTATTATATTTTATATTATTGTGTTTTATTGTTACATGAACCATGTAGTGATAAATAATAAGTACCCATTTTTGATAATTAACGAACTCCTTGATTAGTTATGATTCTTGAAATGGTTCTTGATGATTTATCTCAGGTCCGTATACCACGGTTTGAGAGTTTACGACGTGCATATTATAAAGAAGCCTTTAGATTGCTGCAATAGATGCTATGAGTTCCATGTGATTATTTATTCTGTGATTAATTGCCACACATTGTTTATATATTTTATTAAACATACCTTCCATTCATGAAGTGACTAATATTTTTTCTACATTTAATGATTTAATACTCATATACACTATCTTATAGGTGGATCATGCGGGGCACATGATAAGGGTCATAGATTTTCATTGGGAGAACAATCATTATAACATGATATCTAATTTACATTTATTGATCCATGAATATCAATTTTTGGGGAATGACATTTGTGATAATGATTTAGAATTGTTCTTGGATAATATTGATGTAGTGAAAGCTTGGGAGCCACTGAATATCATGTCATATGTACATGGTTTTCTTATATTGGATGTGTAATACTTGAGGTTTGTGTTAAACATAACTAGGATTACATCCTCGTTGAACTCATTAAAATGGTATGGGATTTTGTTTACCTAGAAAAAGTAGTTCCAAAGTTCCTTCAAGGAGTTGATGTTGAGGAAAACATGTTCTCTTATTTTGAGACTAATGATGGTGGAAATCGAAAAGATTTTATATTGTGATGCCTATAGAGTTGGTCTAGACAATGTGTTGATACATTAATAGGAAGTAAAAATATCTGTTTTGAGCCATTTACTACACCACAAGAAGAATTGTATGACTCATGACCTAGAGTGGGTTGTTTTAATCTTCACCATGATGATGTAGAGGGATTATCTTCTAGGATAATGCTTTTTTTAACAAGACCATCATTTACATTGGTATTTCTTAACATAGTGAGACTAAAACCTAATGTAGAGATCCTTGTTAAAGTTCCTATAAAACATTGAATTTGAGAGATTATATAATCTGGGGAAGGGAAACAATGTGAATGATTCCCTTAAAGGGATGTCCTTAGATCATTCAGTGCATGAGGAATCAGAGAAGACAGATTCCTTATAGTTATCCTTATTTGACGAGGAGGGTGTATGCATTATTTAGTTGTTGGGGTTGAATAATATACCATTCTAGTTTGTGAAATATTCTAAATTAATAGACATCAATTGTGAGGTATTGCATTACCTGATATCCATAAGAGATTAAATCGATGGATTTTTTGAAGGAGGGAGTCATGTAGTCATTTTCCAAGGATGCATACTGTGCCAGTGACAATGTGGTTGGAATTTCTAATATATTTCCATACATCTCATTTGAATATACATTCTGGTGTGGGGAAAATGTACAAACACCATTAGTTGTAGTATTTGTGGGCTTTAATGAGATGAATCATTGTTGATTTCATCTCTCAGTACCTTACCATGGAGAAGCGAATAGATGGCCACAAGGATCCATTATGTTCGTTACAGCCTCTTAAGATCCCAGATTGGAAATGGGATGGAAAACCCATAGACCTCATGATAGGGATTTCACAAACAGTGAGAGGATATAATGACATATGGGTGATAGTTGACCGAATCACAACTTCTGAAATCATCTTTTATCTTAAAGAGCATTGTTTACTTAATAGTTTGGGGATTTTTTACATGTGTGGGATTTTTTTATTTCATGGGGTGTCCTTGACAAATGTCTCCGACTGTGATGCGCAATTTATGTCATGGTTGAGGAGCGGTATTTAGGATAAATTTAGGACCTAGATGAGGATGAGTGATGACATCCACCCATAGAAATATGGGAATACGAAGCACACTATCTAGGTGATGGGGGATACACTCAGGGATTTCATGTTATACTTTAGTAAAATCTGGTAGGATCCATTTATCTCGAAGAGTTTGTGTTCAATAATTAGTACGACACTACTATTGGAAGGTAAAATTTTTAGGCTCTGTATGGGAGTCCCTGCTGATTACCTTTATACTGGAATGTGATTAGAGAGGCACCTCTTATTATTATAGGGAAATTATAGGTAATGATATATAATGACTGCGTCATCTGTGAGTAGATAAGGATATCCCGATTCATGTAGAGATATTATGTACACTGAAATACTAGGCCCTTGCAATTCAAGTCTGGAGACAATTTTCTCCTGTGATCCTCCCAATATTGAGGAATTAAAAAATTCAGATTTGTATGAAATCTATCCACAAGGTTCCTTGGGTCAATGGAAAAAATTCACAGGGATGTCGAGGAAGCTTACTGCCTTACCCTACCCCCATAGTTAGTATGGTTGCAAAACTTCATACATGTTTCATGAATGGGGATATATATGTATTAACACCTTCAAATTATTTAATAGAGACATATGTATATTGAGTATTTGGACAGATTCATGTAGTTCCTAATGGATGTCAAATATCATAAGTATATGATCATTCATTAATGAACCATTACCATTTTTTGAGTATTCTGGAAGCATGGGATCATGAAAGAGATCTCTTAGGAGTTGAGAGCCATGTCATGGCTCAATAGCCCGATCTCTTTGTATAGTTTCTTTTAAAATGATAAAATATTGAAGGTGGGAATAAAATCTATATAACTTATTTTTTAATAAATGTATTTTTAAAATATATATATAAGAAAATTATCAGAGTGATTCACTATGGAGGCACATGGTTCTAGGGCCTCGTTTATCCCAAATAAATTATATAAAAATAATAAATATATTTTGTATACTGAACACATAGATTCTTATATAAAGTGATATTTATATTAAAAAAGTCGTGGATCAAAAATACTATTCCAGAACTGAATTTAGAATGTGGTATTTAGCATCGGTGCGACCAAATGTTGGCCAACACACAACATTTGGGTAAAAAATCCACAGGCAGGGTGTTTAGTGAATTCATTCATTCATTAATTCAATAATTAAACCCCTAAAACATATTTTACACTATTTAAGAAATGTTATGGAATATTTACATAGATAGTTTCATAACCCTAATACTTTTTAGAGGATATTTATTCCACCCTATATACACAAATCAAAAGTAGACAAAAACCATCCACTAGATCATGGAGAATCAAGGCACAATGAACTCAACAAATTTTTTAGACATTATCGAGTACGTTATTCATTGATGAATGATCGAATATCAAGTTATGACTCTCCATTTGATGATTTATTCTACATATGATTATATATATTGAGAAATATAAAATCTATCTCTTGATCTGCATTAACTAAAACAATTCCATGTAATAATGTATCCGTTTGTAAATAAATTATAATTTAATCCTTGATATTACATGATTCTCAACCATGAAATCAAAATTTATATCCTTCTGCCAAAAATGATTGGATAATGATTATTACACACTTTTTTGGAACTTTTTACCCCAACTATTCTTAATAATATTTTCTATATGGCTATAAGGCCATGGATCGACATTGATGGGTAGAGTAGAGCATGATCAGAAAAATATATTAACATAGTATTTTTATTTGGTGAATATATTTCAAATATATAGATTAAATGTTATGGATACTCAATTGAGTGTGATTTCTCATGGTTCTAAGATCCAAAACAACAGAATAGATCACATAGGAGGTGATTAAATCATTTTTTTCATTATATTTACCAACATATATTCAATTTCTTTCTTTTAAGACGACAACAATAAAAATAAAATGGATCCTTAATTAAATTTATGGTGGTGAAATGGTGTAATTCATAGTTGTGGCTATAGATTTGGAACATGTTGATAATACCTGTCTTCCTATGAAAAACATTTCTATACATTGTTTAGAATGGAGAACACACACCATATAGTACCTCAAGGTTTGAAATCCTAGGTTTTGGGACGAAATAATGGATGAATCACAATTTTACCATATTTGGGAAGATATGTTGTGTGATAGTTTCACACAAGAAGTACCCCATGATGGGGGACAGATTATGTATCACAGTACACAAACAAGATTATGAGTATGGCTAAAACCTTAGGTGGATAAGGAACCTCAGGTAGTACCCTTACATACCTAGTAAGGATATATGGGTAGTGATCCATATACATGAAAAAAAATTACTTGGATGAAATGTATTACCACATTCCTTGTGGGTCCACTCACATATTGTGTACTCCTATATTAATTATTATGAAAATAAAACACCATAAATATAAATAATATAGACTTATATTTTGGCCTCTGAGTATCCTATACATATTGATTGAATATGTAGAACAGGATGGTTGATTCCATAGTGTAATTTGAGAAATGATTATATATGTTATGAGTGTGACTAATCTATAGGTGTTGCATGATGATGGTAGTGGTCAAGCATGATAAGTATGTAATACTATACTAACTCACACATATTTGGTAGGGAATGGGTCCTCTATAAACTATTTGAGTCAAAATGTCCGATTAAGAATATAATGATACATTGACCACAATATTTGAACCTTAAATCACGGAAATTCATGGATCACCTATCAATTACTATACTGGAAACATATTACTAGGTATGGAATTTGTACATTATCAACTATTCAAGTGGAACCCAACTATTAAGTAGGGAAAGGGTCCAATACAACTACAGTGTCACCCTCCTATAGTGAATACTCATGGTTAATCCACCTACTATTATAGTTTCATCATATTATGGAGTTAGGGAATGTGTTCTCAACTCTCTTAGTGGCATCCTCCAGACAAGTTATGGAACATGTCCTCGACCATGATATTGGAACCCTCATTCCATGATAGGGAAATAGTCATTTATCTTTTTACTGAGTCTCACCATCCTATTGTACTATGTTATGGGTCAACTATGTCAATATTGTGGCCCTTTGAATATGTCAAAGATTGATTTATTGTGTCTTTACATGGATGTTTTTTCTAACAAACATGTGAGATGATCGATAACATTTATGGACCTTAGGGTATAGTTGGAAGTCTTGCATGGCTTGGGCTATGAGATGGAGATATCGTTTATCCCACATTTGGAATTCATTTATTGTATATATATATATATATATATTATAATCCACATTTTTGGTTGACGTTAATCACATTATATGTGTTTATGTGTCTATTCATAGCATGTCTCTTACTCCTCACCCTTGTTCGTTCCATTAATCCTACATGGTATGTATATCCTTAAAACTTCAGGGCCTTTACCAATATGTGTCATGTATTATCGAGACAAATGATAGGTTTAATAAGATTATGTAGTTTATTAGTAATACTTTGTTAATTTGAAAACCTATGATTATCGGAGCTTATAGATTCAAAAATGCATTCTTTAAGAATTTAATTTTCCTGTTATTTTTGTTTGGGAGCACTATTTAGTTTTCCTTTTTCAAGTATTATTTTTGGTTTACACATCTATACTCATGTAATTCCAAGTTTATTTAAAAGAATTGTTTATTATCTAGATGTTTAATCTCTTATTATTATTCTTATACACTTAAATATGGAGATGGTTGGGTGTGCTTCTACATGTGCTTTAGGAAAAGACTACTCGTATTAGTTTTCCCTTTCAATAACTATCTCTAGCCCCAATACTATGGAGGTAGGCATGTATATTTTTTTATTGATACCTATTATGTTGAGTCATGATAAATCCCTCATATTCATTTCCATCATGAGTTATTAAAACCATTTTAAAAATCAATCTTTTCAGTATTTTATAAAGAATCCAATGTTTTGGTAAATTAATATTCCATATTGTTTCCAAGAAAATACTACCCAATCAGGATTGTACAAAGTGGGTTTCATTGTGGAATAAATTTAGTAAAGGGTAATATCCAAGAAAAGGGTTGGTTTGGAACTTAATAAATTATAAAAATAATGAATAAGTAGTGATCCATATACTATATAGCTAGTGGTACACTCTTAGGGGATACAATTTTTAATATTTATATAATCGTAATAATGAATTATAAATTTTTTTTTTCATTCCATTACCTTGGTATCCAACTAATGAAAATTATTTAACCCAACTACTACATTATAAGGATAACTCAACACATTAAAAGTACCACCACCCATATATTTATAGGATGAAGATAATTTAGTAACATTGTTAATAACAAAATGATTATATGTGGAATAATGTGATTTCTAATAAAAATAATGATTGTTTTAATTAATGTGGAAGTATTTTATTTCCATAGTTCTCATTATATAGATATCCATGATTTAATCAATAGGATGTTCCCAAGTGAATGATATTAAATTTATTGATGTCATTTATGGGGATTGAATATTAATTAATTTTTTGACTGGTGGGGGATAAATTTATAGATCACCTTGACTAATAAGTTGTTCTTATTAGATAAAACATGTTTGATTTTTTGTATTTATATTCCAATAATAATATAGCATATTGGAAAAGGGCTTGAAATCAATTTTTATTATCATAAATTATTAATTCATTAATTATATGATCAGTGATTATTTTTACCCATGTTTTTCATTATTTCCATGGTTATAGTATTCCCTCATTCTTAGCTGATTATGTCTTCACATTGTTAATTTATTCTGACCATATCACTCATACCATTTTTATGATATGATGTATTCCAATATAAAAAAAATCCTTATTATGAATATGTTCTCACTATTACATTTCTTCTGTTATCAATGAAAACTACAGTAGTAGTTTGTATAATTTTAATGGATATGGCAGAAGGGATCATCATGTTCCTACAATGTGTTCATGTTTTATCCTATCATTAATTTTTTTTATATATGTATATATATAGGAATCCAGGAATACTATGATTCCAGATCATACATGATCAATTTTATTGTGTACCAGTAATTTAACATAACTACCAAATCTAGGATTATGTTCTTTGTGATAAAACATGTAGTTTATATGAGAACCATAAAATCTATAGTTTTTCAAAACGTCATGATATTATAATAAACATGTAATTTTTTCTTATAAATATCTTTAGGGTTTTAAAAATGTTCTCTTATATTAATCTAAAATTAATAAAAACATTGATACATTAATAGTAAGAAATATATTATCTAAATGGATTAAATACTGCTTTAAAATTATAATCATCATTAATTTATTAACCATTATATTATCATAAATAATAATATCCACTGTTATCTAGTTCCTTCCCTAATACAAAAAACTGGAGCTCAAAACTCAAGCAACGAAATTAGGTTCCATAAACACATGCATTACATAATAGCTTAGATACAAAAAATACACCACCAGACACAAATACCTCATAATTTGATTATACAAATAAAATATTTAATTATATACATTCCCAAGACATTTTATATATAGATCTTTATAGAAATATAAAAAATGAAACAACCATGGAACGTATTCCAATGAACAGTTCCCCAATCCCAATTGATCACATGGACATAAGCACATCTTCCCAACCACAAATGGCTACCGAATAGCTGCACATGCCTAGGGTGTGTCTGCGCGGGGGTAACACCCTTTTATTTGGGAGAAACATAGAGGTAGAAATCATACAGTTCATGTAATGGAATTAGTATAATAGTAAAATAATATATAAATTATTAGAGTATATGAATAATTCTAAAAGTATCTCATATACAATCTTGATCATTTCATCAGTCTATATAGTATCTAAAATAGGTATATAATAGTAAAATTTAATACATGTATAAAAATAAAAATAAAAACAAAAAAATATCTATGAATTTCATCATGAGACTCATCGTGGTCTAATGATCTTCTACTCCTAAGAATGGAAAAAATTCATGCATCGATCTGTTTTCTATTTTTGTGATTCAAACCTACATCTAAATAGTATTTGTTGGTACACAATGGAGTCATGAATTGGGTATAAGATATAATTACAATTAATATTCAGCCAAAGTTATATATTCATTAAGGAGTGTTCAATAAAGGCCGTGAAGTGTTAAATATATATCATAGTTAGGTAGTACATAAAAGTTTAGTGCCAAATTTATATCTACTACAAAAAATTAATATTTTATATCCCATCAATACTCCCTGTAAAACATGGGTTATTATTATATAATAAATTAACATTAGTGTAAATATAAGAATACATAGGGTCCTCTCTATATATATGGTATATCATATCTCCCATTACTAATCCATTTAATCTCTAATTTAACGAAAAAATCCACACTGTACAACTAGATGTTTCAAAAAAACATCCATTGAACTGTATAATAATGTTTCAGACACCTCATGGATGGATTTATGGTAAAATATACCATGTAATACTCATTTAACCCTATGAGAATCATGATCTATAATCAGTTAGGTTATAATTGGGGTCCAATGAGTATATCTACAAACTGCATCCACTACAAGCCCGTCCAAACAATACCAAAGGGGTAAAAGGGCCTAAGGTATCATACTAAATCCAGATCCAATGGGAAAATAGGTCTAAGGATTTCCATAACATTTCCATAACCAATATATTAGAACAAGATGGAATCCTAGGTAAAAATTAATCAATTCATATTCATGTCCCATGAGTAAACCCACTATTTAAACAATAAAAATTCAATTCTACTCCATGAGTTTACACACTCATATACTATTTAAATATAATACATTTAATCAATTATATAATGAAATTAAATGTAATCACCTTGAAATAGAAGAAAAACATATCTTAATGAAGAAATTTGTTTCATTTCATTTAGGAATATGCTTCCTCTATGTTGGAATTCACTAACAACAATCATTGGGTGGTTTAAAAAAGTAATATTAATAGAAAGTTTACATAGAACACCCTGTGGGGGGAATTGGATTGGAAAACAACCTCCAATGTTCCTCAATTTAAATCAAGGGAATCTTATAAAGGTTCAATTATATTTAAATAAATTATTTAATTCATATTTGGGGTCATAATGTAATATTAAATGCATGAAAAAATGGGAAATAGTTTAAAAAATCACCCTAACAAATGGGTATTGTGTATACCCCATATATTAGGTTAGTGTAATCATTTGGTATTATCATATCAGTTGAATTAGATTAGAATAAAACTATGAACATATGAATTACAAAGAAATAGGTCATATTAATATAATCCTAAATAAATTTTCAATAATATGATCGAAAAAGAATGTCATGATATTGAAATGAGTAACCACCATCACTTATCCAACAAGATGAAAGACCCTTGATTCTGAGTTCATTTAGTGATGACCTCAAAAATCTTAATTTAGGAGTCATTGAAGCTCTGAAATCCCCATGGTTGTCCAATGTGAGAGAAAAATAAAAATATTATTGTTTTATAATATTAATTAAGGTATATTTTTGAATTTACGAAAAAATAATGGGCCACATGGTTTGGTAACATGGTTGGCCACACTGTGTGCCCACTGTGTTAATTGTTGAATCATCTTTCGTTTAGTGCATAATATTTTACTAACCATTAAAATTTTTTTTGTTTAAACTTTATTAATGACTATAAATTATATACATGGTCGGGATAACAAATCATAGGTTTTTGTTATAAAGTTTGTCTCCCTTGAGACTTTTATTAAGCCTCCAACATTTTCTGGTTAACTGTGCGGCTTGCCCCAAATTGTTTTTTCATTCTCCAGGACCTATCTAATTATCTCAAAAAAGCGGGTACCTAGGATCCTAAAATTTCCCAAACACTCCAGATTCACCCATGATATCATTTTCCACTCACAGTAGTCCATAATAAATAATTAAATCTAGATTTAAAGGTTTATTTACCTTTAAGGAAACGCTATGATCTTATAATCATCTACCATAAAGTAAATTTGTACTTGTATTTACCTGTAAAGGTTGGTTATGATTAATATGAGAATAACCCTAGAAACTAATCATGTACGCCATTCTACCTCTACCATGTATTTTTCTATAAATGGTCATGATACCATAACACAAATACTAGAGGATCTAATTATATTTAAATAACCTTTGTGATCCTATTAATGATACAAATAAAAGTATCCTCAAGGGATTCAAATACCTATGAATCAACTTCCACGGGCTGAAAATAATGTTATCATATTGTATTATAACACGTAAACTGATATACATGGAAGGTGTCCTACGAGGCTTCGTACCTCTTAAGAAACTGAAACCCAGATGCTACCGGTCAGACTCTTTCTATAATTTTGAATGGCCTGAAATATTACGGTGAAGTATTACCTTTCCTCTTAATCTATCTGCATCTCATCCTTATTGAACCCCAAAAAAACCTGATCACTAACCTCAAAATATGTATTTCTTCTTCTATGATAGAAATAATATTTCTTTTGAGACTATTTTCTAATCAAACAGACCTTCTTAGATGTCTTTTTTGTGATCTGTGGTCCCACTAATGAGGCCTCACCCACCTCTAACTAGTACAAGGGTGATTGACATGTAATTATTTTCAAATACACATATGGATCCATATATATAGAAGCCTGATAACTGTTATTGTTGGAAAACTAAAAGAGGAAAATATACCTCTCCGAAGAGCCCAAAAAATCATGAAAGTATGCTTAAAACATTTCTTTAAGAACATGTATTGTACACTCTAATAGTTCATTGGTCATTGGGTGGTATGAAATGATCCAAATCACATATGTTCCAAACACCCACTACAACCATTTCTAAAAATATGATGAAAATTTGGAATCTATATCAGAAACGATAGGGAATAGGACCCCATAATGACATACTATCACATAGTATTATGATCTCTCAAGCTCATAAAAGTACATGTATATTTGATTGGTAGGAAATTTGAATCCTTAGTTATCCTTTCACGGAAATCCAAAAAACACCTCTATCTCCTGGAAACCTCATTAAACCTATCAAAAAATACATAACAAAATCTTCTATTTTCCACTCGAGAATGGGTAAATGATGTAAATGTTCATTTGGTAACTATTTTTATGACTAAATCAACCCAGAGGAAAAAAAATCATAAAAACATTTACATACCATTTCATGAATGACCACTAGTACAAAAAATATAATTCATGATACATCATGGTAACTCCAGGATGCCCCACCGAATACAAGGCATAAAACTCCCAGATCATCTTCTCGAATATTTCCACTATATCCTGAACGTGGCCATGGATATGTTTTATCTCATCCTCAGTAGTGGTCCAATAAGGATGATAGTCCACACCTTCCACACTATCTCATTGGAAAGTTCCATATAAATCTAACAGATTTCGCACCCTTACACTATCCGGTAGTATAGGGGTCAATATTAAGGATGAAATAAAATTCTTCCTCTGAAGGATCTACACTAACAAGTGTATCTCAACGAACAAATCCATATGAATCCCCTCAATATTGGCTTCAAAAAATTCACATATCAGTTTCTTATGACGTAGCGCATAATCAATTTTATTCCACATCTATGGTATATACGGAATCTTGAAGTTGAATGTCTATAGGTTTTCAACACACCATTCCTGCCTCAAATTCATATCATGAATCATTAATATTTACATTAGGAATTTTTTTTCCATGTAAAAAAATATTACTATACTACTAAATTGTATTTCCAATTTGTGAAAGGTTTGAATAAATGAAACTAAATCATGATGATGGGTTGTTTAGTTCCTCATGTGTGGCCATAGTTGTTGGGACCAGTACACTATGATTCTATCTCCCCAAATCCTCACATTTCAAATATTGATACCTAATGTATCCCTATGCACATTTTTGATTCTTCCCTACACTAGATGAATTAATACTAGTGATAATGTCAATATATCTTTTATATTGTGAATGGATGTCTTGTAGGAACATGACCATATAAACATCACACCCATATTAAACTAGCCCATGAGTGGTGCTGCTTTGTGTGAAAAGTTATATTTGGAACATAAAAAATATCCTGGTGGACCGAAGAAACATTGTATAACAAATACATTCTAGGGATGATCCCAAGAACCTAAAAAATCCAACCATGTTATGGAAAACAGATACGCATGTCTCTCAGATAGTATCTCTGAGGATGTGAATCTTATCTATCCAAATATAGATCTTTGGGATCCTTGAATATATTTTAAGCTCTCTCACTACATCTACAATGATCATAATATGTTGGGCATGGCTGTGTTGAATGTGATGAATCATCATGATATTATAAATGGGAACTAACAAAAATGAACCAAGAAAATGATTGAAACTCATATCACAAACACCATGAAAACTAATAGGGTGTTCGTGAGACTGAACAAAAAAACCAGATACTCATATAGATCATACATGATATGAAATGATGTACAAGGTATGTTTGTAGATTGAACAAGAACATGATGAAATCTTAATGAAAAATAAATTTTCAAGAACACCTGAGCTTCACAATGTTGTTAAAACTAGTCATTCATCCTTGTAAAGGGATATTGTTCTTTATTTTTAGCCAGTTCATTTTCTAATCCATACATAGCCTAATGTTACTATCCACATTTTTTACAAGAAGGACATATGAACCCCATAGATTAGTACTGGTTTGAATAAAACCTTTAGCTCTAAATCCCCTAGCTACATATTGAGCACATAAAACTATATATTATCCATCATGTAATAATGAATGAATATTTATGAATCTATTATCACTATAT
This sequence comes from Viscum album, assembly GCA_963277665.1. Taxonomy (NCBI): domain Eukaryota; kingdom Viridiplantae; phylum Streptophyta; class Magnoliopsida; order Santalales; family Viscaceae; genus Viscum; species Viscum album. Next base: position 1,375,241,208 of record OY728142.1, on the reverse strand, counting down.
CGATGAGTAAATATTCCTATATTGTAGGAGGTAAACCAAAAAATTCATATAGGGAAACATCCCTAAATAGATCCCCCACTAGAGGAAAGTAAACCTGATGAACTCCCCCATCATCGAGATATAATCTCTTAATATAGGCAGTCATACCACCCAACTGAGGATGTTATAGTTTACTTCAGCTTTCCTTTTCATTATATTCACATTTTTTAGTATAATATTTACCCTTTAGTAATGTGAAATTCACCCTATTCTGATTGTAGCCAATGAATTCTTGATAAGCCACTAGACAATTAATCATGAGTATAAAGTCAAACTCATTCATATTGAGGAACAAAATAATCCAGATAAATTGACACACCCAATAATAAATGGGAACACGTTGTATTTATATACATACTCCCTTCTAATTCCAATTGGTATTTCAACTGTCTTATCTCCCTTCAAAAATGTAATCACGAGCTAAAAAATTCCCACTAATGGAACAAATTTGAAACTATGTGGTGCATCTATATTAAATAGAGAAGATACTATAGTATAAGATATGATAATATTACCTCTCACATAGGCATTAAAGGAACATTCTCCAAAGGTGTATTCTATACGTAATAGGTCTGGCATGAACCAAGACCCTATGAAACAGTCACACTACCATGAGTACTGACACTATATTATATCAGTCTATCTAGTTCCTGGTTACCTTGGAGCTGACCACCACCACCTTCTCCTAATAAAACTGTATTATTATAGATCCTTAACTGACATAGTTCTGATAAATCATGTCCCAAGCCTAGTATTTGAGCAGAACCCTACCACTGAATATAGGAAGGAAGTCCCTATAGAATTTCTTCAGTTGGACCATCCTACCACATTTACGGCACTTCACTCGGTTAGAATCACAATAATTTCTAAGATTTATCTATATTCCACAATGATGATATAAAAATGATCTACCAGTAATAACATCCTGACTAATACTCATCTCATTGAAACCCTCAAAACATGACTTCATAATTTTGGATGTTGAACTACTGAGTCAAGTGATTGTACCACTATGTTATGCACAACCAATTTCCCTCAGGTTTCACACTATAATTTGAACATGATTTAATACCGTAGTAATATAGGTCAATTTAATCATGTTTTACATAGATTAAACAACATTTCAGGGACCTTTCTAGTATTTTATCGTCATCAATAATCCATCCACAGGGTATGTTAGTACAAAATGATATAACCCAATAAATTATGTCGGGTACTCCATAACCATCATAGTGTGAAGCTCCTAACGCATGATATCACAATTCAACTCTATCTACATTGTCTCAAAATAAATTTTGTAATAGAACGTAGTTTCAAAATCAAACTGAACCATATATCATAACCTTCCTTCACGGTTCAGTACATCATACTCACACTTATCGTCTTCTTGATGCATATAAGTCGTGAGATTCAATCTCTACTCATGTGGTTTCTATTGATGATAATTATTTTCAATGATGTATCAAGTCAAATTTGATCATACTATATATAACAATAATTTGATAACATGAGAGGATGATGATGTTGGAACACTTGTGTAAGCTCATCCATAGACAATGTAGACTATGGTGTTCTCTGAGAACAATGCATAAAGCAATGATCCCACCACAAAACTATGCGATAACACATATTTATGAAAAAATTATGGTTCCTTGTCATTCAATAAAAGTGGATCCACTTTTTTCTCATGGCCTACCATCTCAGTATTTTGGTCGTTTCCACCCTCAAGGATTACAAATGGAGGTTTTCATGGTGTTATGTATAAATAATTCAAAACAAACAGCTTAGAAAATAATGATATAAAGGTATGTAGCTCAAAAAAATAGTACAGGTAAAAATATTCTTATAAATAGATAATACCACATAGCCTTCTCTTAAATACATGACTTGTAAAAAATAAAAATCCATAGAAGTTAGTTGGGAAACTACATCGTAGACAATCAAAATCTGGTTCTTGGTCAGGTTTTCGATTTGTCATGTCATTTTCCCATCAGAATTTCATATTCATATCACATTAGATTTTTAATTATTCAAACAAATGGTTCACCTCTTCGGATATATAAGGTCTCATACTCTTTTTCTACTAAAATATGGAATCCACCAAATCCACAACAACATACATTCTATTCTAAGAGACTCACATTCTATACCTAAAGGTGATATGATTTTCTTCTCAGGGAGTATATTATAAAATAATTAAAAAAACACTACATATGATACTAAATACACTATGTATACCAAACATGTTTCTCAATTCCTCAAATATAATATATCACGACAACAAGTATAACTATCATGGAATCTATCACAACATCATTACAAAAAATGAATTCATATTTTGTAGAATGAAATAAATCTTGTCATGTGATTTCTAATATGTCTATAAAAATGATAAATTAGAAGTGATAACAACATATCATTAGGTCACAAATAATAGAACCCCTAACCCTAACAAAGAAAATGTCACAATTCATGTGCATTACCCAATGGTGGAATCAAATCATCTACAATATAAAAAATCTAGAAACTTTGATTTTCTTTTAAGGTAACTTGGACATATCTCTATATGGAAAAAATATGCTTAAGAACATCTCGCTAACAAATTAAAATTCCTTCTTATCCAAATATATTTCCTCTAAATAATAATCCAAAATAGAAGATCCATTTATACCATTTCATAACATCTTGGAACAAAATGACACTAAGTGATTCCCTTAGCCCAATTCATTATGTGCCCACAAGTGCATATAGCCAAATTCCAGGAACATCTGAATAGTAGTGAGGGATTAAGGTGTGTCTATGGGGATACTTTTATTTCTTATAATAGTTTAAAATAGTGGTAGAGATAATATAGATAAATAGTGTAAGAATTTTAATATCTAAACAATAGATAAATAAAAGGAATAAAAAAAATAATTCCCTAAGAATCTCATATACAATGCTGATCTTGTCAAGATTCTACAAAGTGTGAAAAAATCACATTTTAGAAAATTAAAACACATGTATCAAAATAAGGAAAAGAACAAAAAATCAATCTCTTGGATACAATCATGATTTGTAGCTCGGTCTCATGCTCATATACTATTAATCCTGATAAATAGTCAAGATTAAAACTCAGGTTTAATTCCCCAATCCGTACCAACACAAAAATAGTATATCCAGGTAAAAAAAGAAGATATGATATACTGTGAGATAATATACAATAAGGTAATCACCCATGGGTCTACACTATATCATGGATAATGTATAAGTACTATGAAATATTTATCATAGTTGAGAAGAAAATAAAAGTCATGTTCCCATGGAATATCTACCAAAATAAGTGATCCAATATACCCCATAAAAAATCCCATAAAAATGGTTTTGGATTCAATAATAAGGTATTAGTAAGGTTAACCGATGTATTCACTATAGCCTCACTATATACACTTTTCATCATATCACCCAATGATTTGATTTATAATATATAATGAAATCAACAATTATTATGGCATATAATAAAAGTGTTAGAATAATCACAATTGAACTACATAATCATGTGTTAGACCCCTCAGGTCAGATCAATGTTATGATAGAAAAATTCATCCTCATCGATTCCTAGGGGAACATAGATTTAAATTTGGCCAGACATGAATTGGTGTCTAAGGAGAATGTATACTGACGATGTCCACTATTAGCCCTACCAAATAAAATCCTAGGGGTAGTAGGTCCCAAGGAACCCTATAGAATAAAAATGAAGGTAGCATACATATCCAATGAATTATATACCATTTCCATATCACATGGTGTAACACACACATGGATTCCTATGTAATCATTGATAAATTCAAATTCATGTACCGTGAGTACACCCACTCATAACAAAATTAAAATTCAATTCTATTCTATGAGTTTACACACTCATAGTTTTATTATATAATTCATTAAATTAAATCAACACTGGAATAACCTTCAAACACATGGGAAAGATGGAAGACTGTCTATTAATAGATCACTTCAATTCATATCATTTATAAACACTCTCCCTCTAAATACTATAGAACGAACAACACCTCAATGGTGGATTTAGTAATTAATGGGCATATTAAATTTACATGGAACATATTATTGGGGGCCTAGGTTGTGGAAACAACCCCAAACACACCTCAATGATATTAAAGGGCATCCCAAGTGGGTATCACATCATTTTATTCAATTAATAAATTAATTTTATGGGGCCCAAGTGAAATTTCTACAACGTAGCACAATGAAAATTAAGTTAAAAATAACCATACAAAATGGTTAAATTATATACAACATACTATATATTAGTATTAAACAGCCCCCATAGTATCATATTCTATTTTGACAGAAATTAAAATAAAAATGAATCACATTTGAATAACATAGAAATTGGGGATATTCTCTTGCACCTAGATAACTCTGTTGATTCCCATAAGAATGGAGAATGACAAAAAAATAATTGGGCACTGAAAGGAATCAATTTAATGATTTGAACAACTTTCTATTACGATTTTGGATTGAATATATCTAATAAATCATTATTCAGGCATCATATAATCTCCCAAAAATCGATAGATGTCCAATCTGATAGAAAAGGAAAAATTTATTTTCTTTATAATATTTATTAATTGAAATGATAAAATATAAAAAAAATTACACGGTCGTGTGGTTTGATGATATGATTGTGAAAATTTTATGCCAACCATATACCCACAAATATAAGTTGAAGAACCTCATTTGGTTTTCATGAACAGTTTTCCTAACTATGCACAACAGTGTGTTTTAGTTATGTTAAAAACTCTTCAGTTTTTTCATAGTCATGCATGCCAAATCACATGGTTTAATCATGTTTTTGGATTCTTGGAGCCTTCTATCATGCCCCATAATATTTGTGGTTACCTTGCTACATCCCCCACAATATATATCCTAAATACATGACCTATCAATTTTTTCCTTAATGTTGGGCTCCCATCACAGAACAAGCCTTAAACACCCATGATTCACACATGATAACATTGGGTACTAGTATTAGGATGTAAAAAATAATTATACCTGAATTTAAAGGTATATTTACCACATAGGAATACGTAGGATCTTACAAAAAATCATACACTAATAAATTCGATGAATTTATCAACTAATGACGATTTTTTCCCCATATGATGAAGTTCATAACATATAATATTCCCTCAATATCTTCTAAAAATTATCTAAAAAGTTTATCATGTTAGGGATATCGTGTTTACTACATTTAATCATAATATGGTGAGTGGAAAAATATTAAATTGTTGATCTCAAATAACAGTAAGGGAAAAATATTAATAAATATATTGAAAAAATTATCATGGTATATATAGTATGGAATAGGAAAATAATCGATATATTTTCATAATCAATTAAAAAAATTATATTTATATATGAATAAAAAAAAATAAAACATGAATATCAATATTAATTATCCCTTTCTGGTGAAATGAAAACTTTTGGATGTAAAGAACATTTTACCAAGGCGTCATTCAATGAAAATACAATTATATGATGAGAGTTATAAACAAGAAAAAAACTAACTTCATATCATGAGATGAATTTATGAACCAATGGGATATATAATTTTTTGAACCACATTTCAAATGTTTAAATCCAACATATTCATGATATTATTCATCCTAGAAAATCATATCATTCCCTTTATAACATTTTGCTCATTTTTTAATATATATATATATATATATAATTCAATAAATAATGTAAATTTTTTATGATTAAATAATCATGAGTAATGTCACCACATTTTACATTATAAATAAAATAACATTCATTCATTGAGAACATCATCCAATCTAAATTATGAAATATGTGATGTTCATAACAAATAAGTAAATTACAATATGGATATTTAAATAATGAAAAAAATTTACTGAATCCCCCATAAGTAACATGGTGTATGGTTTTAGAACAATATATCCATATTCTATGAAAGTATACATAAAAGTATGATGACATTGGTGAATAATATAATTGCACAAGAATTCATTAATAATGAAACCCAATATGATATTAGGAAATTGATTGTATTATGTCAATAGTTCATATTACCAAAAGTTGAATATATATTAGATTATAAATAATGAAAAAAATCCATATTAGGTTAGTTAATTTTTATAATGAAAATTTAAATGGACTTGAAAACATAAAAGTGAATTTATAATGTATTTCTATCTTTAATATAACAGATAATGTTTTGAGTCCCATCCTAAAGTCCTTCATTATAAATGTTAAGTAAAAAATATTTGAAAAACATTTAAAAAAAATATTTTTTTAATAATATGTATTGGAAATGGAATAAAATTTATCTGGGAGAAATTTGGAGAGTAGAAAAAAATATATGAATGTGAAATAAAAATACTCTTATATTATTTTAAAAACATTATAAATCAAAAATAACATTATAAAACCTGTGAAAAGAAAGAAATGTATAAAAATATCATTATAACATAGATGAAGTGAATATCCCATAGAATAAAATATTAATTTGTACGAATCCATTCATGAAAAAATAAATTTCTGAATAAATAATATAAACCACATAAGGGATACTTCAGTTATCAATAATCAATAAGAAAAACTAGCTGTTTGATGTAATAAATATTTTAAAAATAATATTTTTTTTTGTTAAAATATAAAGAAATATTAAAAATATATAATAAAATTTAATATAAGAAATTTCTAAAATGATCCCAATTCTTATGTCTAGGAGGATGATCATAACTAAATGAATGAAAATTTGGTTAACAAATGCATTATAGAAAGTGTAAAAAATGAGTAAAATACATTTGATAAAATAGATATTTTTGGATTACTATTTTACATGAATGAATAAAATTAATTTTAAATATAAATATATGAATTTACAATTATTACACCATTATAATCAAAACATTGTTTGTAACATGACCATATCTTGTGAAATTAATGTTTGAGAGGAAGAACTCTTTTGACTTTAGTGAAAATGTAGTAAAAACCCCAAAAGGAGATATATTAAAAAAACTAAAAAAACCTGATTATAATATATTTCATTATATTATATCAGAAAATATTTTTTATATAGGTTTTTTAAATAATATTTGTATTATTATATAAAATTCTTTAATAATAAAGGATTTTGAGATGAAACCCTTACATGTATTCTAATTCCATTTTGAACAGACACCAAATGTCATGAATAAAATAAATTTGTTCTAATAAAAAAACATAAGGGCCTCATTTAAATATATAAAATTTATTCATCTAATTTATAATAATTATATACGTATATATAAAATTTATTTGTTTTTTTTGTTTTACACATTTTCCACACAGAGTGTATGTAATATTTATCCATTTGACGTAGTTTAATAAGAGAGGATTTAGATATTATTGTATCAAGAATAAAATCATTCATAGATCATATAATGTATTTCATTTGATTATCCCTGATATTTTTTCATTGTAAAATATTATTTTATTGATGTTTTGGGTTGGATCAATGAGACTGAAATTGGCGACATGAATGATTTTGTTTTTTCGTAATGGATGTGTAGTGAATTTTTAATTTATGAGGTAAATAATTATATAAAAATTCAAAAATTATTTACTTTTTTATAATATTGTAGAAGAATATAATTTCTCATATTCATCAATTAAAAAAATTCATGGAATTATAAATCTAGATTTTAAATCGATCCCAAACATGTACTACCATGATTAATTATTGATTTTGTGGAGGGGGTTTTTTGTATAATTAATATAAAAAACTAATATTTTTTCCTTATTTTTATTATATAAAGATATTAGAAATAATTTTAAGGTGTATATAATTTATACAATGTAATTACATTGAAATAATTGATCATTTTTCTCCAACTATGGCCGTTTCATACTATAATTTTAATGTTGATTATATGTTGATCATATAATTAATAAGAATTTAAAATTTTAATATAATAACACTAATGATTTCATAAAAATAATATTTATTATTTAATACCACCAATAAATACAGAATTTAAATATTTTAATGAAATATTTAATACACTATTCCGTGAAATAGGTATTCTATATTTATGCATGAATGATGATTTAATATTCAACATCACTATATACAAGTGAAATATGGTGTATCATGTATGAATATAAATTTTTTCTAAAATCTAATAATTATAAATTTACACCCTTATTTGGACTATCCATTTTTGGTTTTGGTGGAAGGAGAAATAGGTTACATCAGGGGGAGGTATTCTGCACAACGCACGATTCATTAATCCATTTTTCTTAATGGAAAAGTGGTGGGTGGTTAATTATTGTAATATCATTATTATAAAACTATAATATAATAATTAAACATAATTTATTTGTTTAAAATTCTAAAATTAAATCATATGAATATAAAGTAAAATTTATAAATATAAATAAAATAGAGAATATTGAAATTTATTCCTCGCAACTTGGATTATCTACTTTGAAAAGGGGGTTACTATGTTAAATAATAACCATATTAGTACACAAGAAGTTAATCAAAGGGGAAAGGAATATTTATGAGACTATTGGGATGTTTTTTGGAATTACATAGGTTGTCTTGATGTGAGGGGACGTTTGGATATGGGTCTCCTTTTTATGTGAAAATGAATGACATTTTTGTAAATACCCAGATTTTCTCATTATTTGGAATTCTATCTCTTCGAATGAGGCTCCAAAATTGAGTAAAAATTTATATTAGAAGATATAATTTCTACTTAAATTAATTAAATAAATATAAATATTTTTTATGATTAATTATTATTTACTTCTTTGTATAATAATATGTAACAATTTTACTCAATATGATAACTATTTTCTACTATGGTAATTTATACCTGATGCCCAAAAATTAAGATTTTTCTATTTTATAATTTACTCCAAATTATTCCAATTTTAAAATGGATTTAGTCTTAATAAATTTATTATAGTGATAAAAAATAAACAATTTTAAATATTTATAATTATAAAAAAAAATTTATTCAAATATTTTTTATTTTCATAAATAGGTGATATTGGTTTATAAATTAAAAAATCTTTTTGAAAATTATATGTTAAAATATATAATCAATTTATTTCTTATAAAAATGAGTTATAAATTTAAAATTCAAACTTATAAATAAATAACATAATAATATTCCTGTAATTGTTTTAAAAATAATTTATCATTATTCGCCAAAAAATAATTCTTTTGGGAAAAATATCAAAAAACGATCTTATAAACAAAAAAAAAAGTTTAATCCCAATATAAATTTATTTTTTCTAAACATAAAATTTTAATTTTAATTAATTTGTCTTTAAGGAATATGGTGATATTTAATGATAATTTTTTATAATAAAATTTCATTTTATAATCTTAACCATTATCAATCATATTTCATAATATTTTATAATTAAATTAGTGTTATACAATTATTCATATAAAATAATTTTTTTTAAATATTAATCACTTGTTTTATAGAGAATAATTCATATCACACAAAAATTTAATATCTTCCAACATTGATTTATATTTAGAATAAGATCAGATATTTCGTATTTTTTATAATTGGTTCACTCTAATAAAAAGTGAATTTATTTTTTATACAACTATTTCATATATTAGTTTCAGTAATTTATTCATATTAATTCAATGTATTGGTTATAATTATTTAAATATAACTTGAATTTCACTTTATATCGTCATTGAATATTGAAAATGATATTACAAACATTGAGATATTGAAGGGTAGTAATTTATTAAAATTTTAGTGTAACAATCTCCCTATATTAAATAAATTTCATCCTCAAAATTTGGATAATAATATTAGTGTATTTTATAATGGGAATATAAAATTATATGAAAGAATAAATTATCATGGGAATATTTTTAATGTGTAAAGAGAGTTATCAACAATAAAAATATAATAAGTAATGTATAGATGCAGATAAACCAAGACTAAGTTAACATCAAATTATAGCATGGGTATAATCGCTACATAAATAGGTAATATATTTCCACAAAATATAGAAAATATTTTTATAATACTCATACCACAAAAGGGTTTTATTTATAAATTAGTATCCCATAGTTGGTGAAAATTTACATGATATAGGAAACTAGAAAATGTAGTGTAAAAAATCAGTATATACACTATTATTTGTTTTTGGATAGTATTTTCCTTGTCATCATGATTAATCATAAATACTTACCTCCTTTTCCCTTGGATTGGTATATTGAGAAACATGATTCCCAACTCACATTAAATTTATGTGAATGATTAGAATAGCCAACCACATTCCCTTAAACTTGTGAGTTAAATGAATTGCATGTCCACAATAAATACATTCACCCCTACCTTATACAAATTTCCCTAATGATGTTTCGAATACTGATTACTTGTAGTTAATTGAGTCTTCTTTATTTTATCATCATCATCACATGGACATTCTGTGGTCTCCATCTCCCACATCATTAGTGTTTTTTTGACTTCAACTCCATCAACATTTTTAATCATATTTAGAGATAGATGGTTTGACATAATCACGATATTTTTTGACACATTATCCTATTACACTAGGGTTTTCATTGATTAAATATCACAAATATTTTTCACACCCATGATTTATTCTATTTACATTAATTAATTAAGCTAAAATGGTGGATATGAAAGAATAGTAAATGATAATAATGGGGCATTATCATTTTAAATTACAAAAATGAGATAAATTTTAAACAATTTGATGTTATCATCATTATGTCTTGTAAATTATTTAGTGAAACATAATAAAATAATTTTTTATCATGGGTTGGATTGTGTTTGGTTCTCTCATATATCTTAAAATAAACCACCAAATATAAATCCCAATTCCCCATGAATTTTTCCAAATATTCTATACCAAAAAATAAATTAAATGTATGACCTTAAAATAAATCATTTAATTTATCCATGGAATACCATTTAATTAATATGTATATTTAATTAATAATCCAAAAATATTTATCTATGTTATCTTTTGATGATTTTCTATTAGGTTACATAATCAAAGAATACTTAAATCCATCATCATGGTTCATAATGTGAATATGTGTTAACCAAATCCATTACATAGGGAGTTTATAACTATATATATAGTTAGGACATTATATTGTGAACTTAATGAATATTGATTTACTACCCAATCCTCTATTTTAGTGTCAGTTACACTAATTTAAATATTTTTAATATAACTAGCCTACTCTAATTATCTATTGACATATGTCATTTCTCATATAATTGAAAATATGTTTTCATTACTATAAATCCATGATAGTATTCTATAAATATAATTCTCAATCATACATATCCATATGATATTCCATAAATTTATCTTATCATTAAGAAACATAAAATAGTAATTATTACTTAATCATTTATCATTATATTATCTTAAAGTGTTATCTATAACATTAATATTGTGATTATCCATAATATTCCATATCATAAATTAAACTTATTAGACATCATAATCACTAATGATATATATACCATATTATTATAATAGTTGCGATGACTTGACCCACACTTTAGAGTTTAGTTTCATAAACTCATTTTATATATATGGGATTAATTACAAAATATAATTAACTTTAAAAAACAATCCCAAAAATAAATAGTATCAAAAAATTAATGAAGTATACATATTCCCATGACCTTTATGGTTTATTAGATTAATGAAATAAGAAAAAATGGAACTAATACAAGCTTAGTATTTTTTATACAATTATATTTTTTTACACGATATGAGAAAAAAAATATTCCATAACAAGTACTTAACATCTCCAAAAATATCCAATAAAGATATCATATAAGGAATATATTGTGAATTATGATTCATTATTACTTGGTTATTGGAAATAATTGAAGGAGATAGGAAATAATGCAAAATAAGTGAAAAATATCATCGAGGGTATCAAAATCATAATCATTTTATGTGTAATATGAAATTAAAAAAAATTTAATAATGATAAAATAAACTAAAATAAAGAGGATTATATATCAATGAAAATAATTTGAAGCATGATTATTAATAAGACGAATCTCTTAATAATGAACTATATAATGTAAGATATTAAAAACAAGCTATAATGGCCAAATTAAATGACAACATTTTTATATAGGGAGCGTTATAAATAAATGAAAATTGTTTTGTATCATTATAAATGATGACTCATCAAGGGGAAATATAATTTTTGGACCCACCAATCACTTGTTGAATTCTAATGTATTTACCACAAGAGTCACCAGTAAATTTCATATTATTCCCCAAATAACATATTACTAAATAAAAACATAGTTTTCCATATAATGAAATAATATGGAATTTCAAGACATTGTTATCTCACATTAGTAGTTCAAATCATTTAGAATGTCAATACATTACACATTGTCAGTATAATGAATTTTTTTAGCATCATTAAATCTCAACTATTTCAAACGTAATGTTTTACCCATATAATTAAATGATTGTATAAATATATTATAACTATAATAAAATGATCATAAGGCTTAAAATTAATGAAGGTGGTTAGTTTTAAAATAAAATATACATAGTTTGAAAAGGGAATCATAGATGGATATTCACATATAAGAAAGAAATATTACATTATAATTTTATGAACTATAAAACTAATGAATTATTCATGAACGTTATTATATAAGATTGTGACATCGTTCAAACTGATAGCGAATATATAATTGATTATAAACAGTCATTCAAAATCAATATTTGGGTAATTAAAATTTTAAATTATTAGGTAAATAAAGTTGAAATCCCAAAACAGCTTTGAGTAATAAGTTTTATCAGTGATGTAAAATATGTCGATATTGGACCTTTATAAAATTATTTTGTTAATGATTATTGATAAATCTCTCTAAATGAAAATACATGTTTTTAAATATTATATAATAATATTGTCTTGAAAATAAATATTTATTATCTTTCTAAAATGAGGATAGTAATATAGAACATTAGTATATAAAATTGATTTTTTTTTTCAAAAAACATTTTTAGAAAAGTTAAATTTAAATTTTTTTATGAAAACATTAATTTGGAAAAAATACATTTTCCCCTATATGAAATTAAACTACCAAATAATGACTTTTGGGGATAACACATGATTGGATGAAAGATAATCCCATTGACTCAATATAACTCATGAAATAGTGATCAGAATTATAAATATTACTTATGAGTAAAACCAGTGATATATAAATAATTGCTTTCATGTACCCATATTTTAAGATGATGATGAAATTCAAAATATAACGTATAAGTATTTCAATACATAAGGACGTAAACCTGGGGTCTAATTGAGTAAAATATTATAGATAAAAAAAGAATTTATTGGAATTAGTTTTTGACATGAATAAAAATATATATTATATATGTAAATAAATGGACATAATATTAACCAATCAAATGATAATATTTCTCATAACATAAACATGTGTCATTAAATCTATCATTTAATAAAATAACACATACATATTCAGATAAAATTTAGTCAATCCCCCTAGATTGACAAGGATTAAAATTGAACATCAAATAACATTATTTACATATATTCTATGTTATGATATCTCAAATAGTTAGTATATACACCACAAAAATGATATTTGGTTTATAATACCAAATATGTTTCAATGAGTGGACTTTTTGATTAAATACCTTAACTCATTCCTAATTCAATTGAAATAAGCATGAAATGTATAACATAATTAAATTATGTTCATTTAATACATACCTACGAACCTTATTCATAATTATAATCATTTATAAATAACATATATAATCACTTTACACAGACAGACACATAAATATAAATATATAAACAAATTACTTCATTTTTCCTATTTTTATCATTGGGTTTATATAATATTTAACAATTTCAGCTAGTTTTATAGAAGAATGTTAGTTATATTATTTTATTTCTGTATATCATCATTATATGATAATATAAGAGACCATAATAAATTTTCTATGATATTTTACAAATAAAAATTATAACTTAATGTTGGTTCTTCTTTGATCAATGAGGTTGGAATCAGGGAGAAGCATTTTCGGTGTTTCCTAAAGAACAAAGTGTGATTAATTAATTAATGAGCTAAATTCTCATCTTACCATATCAAAAGAGAACTTTATTTATTTTATTTATATCATATTATAAGAAAAAATTATTTTTAGTTCAACTTTGACAAAATGTTTTCGTATTTTTCAAGTAGGAGTTAAATAAGACCCCAAAATGAATTTACCATGATTAATGGGTGATTAGGATGTGGTATAATACTTATTTAATTATAAAATAAGTATAATTATTTTATTTGGTCCCAATTAGGGTGATGTATAAAATAATTAAATATATATAAAATATGTGATAATTTATATAATTTCATTACATAGAAATAATATATCATTCTCCTCCCATTATACTCAATTGAAATAATTGAATTAATAATGTATTTTTATTTTATGTGTAATTTTTTTTTAAAAAAATAATACACAATCTATAATTATATAAAAAATATCATATTTATTAGTTACAAATATCTAATATCGATCCATGATTGGATTCAATGAAGAATAGAATACACCATTCCATGGAAGTGGTAGTTGACACGTATATATGGATGATGATTACTTTTTTTCCATTGAATGAGGGAAAATAAAATCATAGTTTATCATCTAAAAATGTATAATTTTTATAAAATATAATAATTAAATATAATATTCCTTATTTTCATAATCCATGTATTAGGTTGAAGGAATGTGATATACATTGCATTATGTTGACGAATATCCTCACAACATATGATTTTTTTATTTTTTCCAAATGGAAATGAATAATTTAGTAGATTCAAGTAAAATAATTATAATAAAATACTAGTATAATTATTAAATAATTATATAATTTTTTAATGTTGAAATTATATTTTAGTAATAAAATTTTATCACAATGTTATAGAAATATAAATGATATACTATAAATTTCCACCTCATATGATAGATTGTATACATTGAAATGGTGTTATACCTTTAAGGGATGATTTTATGATAATACAAGAAACACTTAAATTATTATAATAGTGTTTTGGATAGGGATTTATAAAAATCGGTATTAACTATGGGTTTTTATTTGTGAGGGTAATTCAAGAGAATAAAATCCTTATTAAAGTTAAACAATGATGAATTTTTTTTAATATCAAGAAGTTTTCAATAATTTGATGTCTTTATCAAGGAAGGTGGGACACAAATTGAGAAAAATTGGGAGGAGAATAGATAAAGTTTACTCACACCTTATCCACTCAATTAAATTTTATCTTCCAAAATTTTCTATATACCTCCTAGGTTACTAATTTTTAGTATTTTAGTTTTCACCACATTAATGAGTTATTACATATGTATTTTTATCTTTTATTCCCCAATCAAAAATGTATGCTATTATATAATTTCAACTTATTGATTCTAATATTTAAATAAATTTCATTATAATCAATTTATAAAATTGATAAGAATAATTTTTATATAAATATATATATAATTTATTTATAATAAATAATGGGAGAATTCTTTTTTGTTTTAAAAATATCAAATACATGTCAGTATTTTAAGGAAATTAAAAATTTTAGTGTAATATATATATTTAAAATTTATGCTAGAAAAATATTTAACTAATTAAAAATTAATAATTATATACAAATAAATTCTTAAATGTAATTTTATTTATAAGAATAGTATTTTACACTATTCACAATAAAATAATTATTTCTAGAATTATTCCAAAATTAATGATATGAAAATTTTTCTATGATGAATCAAAAATTAATATTATTTTTTTAATTTAAATTTTGAAAATTTGTAAATATACCATTTCACTAATATGGTTATATATATTGAAAAGTAATTTTTTCAAGAAAATAATTTTTTATATATATTAACCATTCACATTTATATGAAAAAATATTTAATAATAAATTAATATAAAATAAAATTTTCATATATAACATATTTTAAAATATTTATTCATATGTTTCTTGGAATTTCAATGCTAATCACATTAAAGGGAATGAAATAAAAATAAATCTCTAGGAGTAAATGTATTGTATTATTAATTTTAGATATAGTAATTGAATTTCATTTATATTAAATGTACTCGTTAATTTCAATCCTAAATATTTCATTAAGTAGATAATATTATTAATTCCCACTAAATCAATGACAAGGTTTTAATGATATAAATATAAAACTATTTTCTTTTCTTTTCAGATCAATATGTGGAGCATTCTATCGAACACATTGAATTATAAAATTGTAATCACAAATTATATTTTAGGGTATTACACAGAAGATCCTGAAAAGAAAATTTATTAGGTAAACTATTATACCAATTAACAATTAAAGGTGATAATGAAAAATAAAATAACTTATTAGCAATTATAATGGATTATTTATGTATAAAGTATATTGGCATCAATCACAACATCATCACGGTTAATGTGGTGTGTGAGAGCAATTATTGGAAAATATATCAAAATATAATGATGATGTGGATTCCAATGAGAAACCCCTGACAAATTATGGCATCTATAAATTCATTATATAATATTAAATCATCAGAAAATAATTATATTACTTTTCATGGCTTTGTTCCCTCTTTTCTAAACATGAATTTGTTTATAGAGAGTAAAAAAATCATGAAAACGGAGAGAGTTTGTAGTTTTAACTTTTGTCATAATAATGATGGATTCAATTGGTTTTTGTAGCTAATGCAAATTTATGATGATTTATTTAATTTAATTTAATGATTTAATCATTTACAATGGGGAATTAAATATCACTAAATGACTGGGTGTATGTAGTAGTTGTTTCACATGAAAAATGATACTCGCATAGTGAATTTAAAAAATAGAATTCCTGATTTTTTTTCTTAATGTTTGCATTATAGAAATATAATTGATCATATCTATAGTAATCTCACCAATATTATTTTGTCATATTATTTGGTTTTTAGGTAACATTCAAATGTAAATATAGCTATTAAGAGTTTCCAATGGGAATTAAATAATTAGTTTTCAATTATTTCTTATATTGTATTCATTTATTATATTCTCATGTATGGGTTGGGGGTTATTATAGTAGATAGAACATATAATGAAATTATGTTTTTCTGAGATATATAAAATCACTTCACAAATGATTTAGTTACATCGTGATGGTTTTGTTGAGGATGAAGAGTGTCATTATGTTATTGGTTTATATGAAAAATCAAGGATGGTTGTGTCATAATATATTTTATTTTTTGGATATCCACACTAAAAAAGAATTTTTTGACATTACAAATTTATAAAAGTAATAATGTCATGTGGCCACACTTTGAAAAAAGGGGTATGAGTTTTTTCATTTGTAATATTCAAAAAAAAAGATTCTCAACACATAATACAATGATTCACATCACAATTTTTCATATCAGTTTTTTTATTATATCTTATGAAAATTCAATATTTTTTTTGGGGAAAATAATGAATTATGATTCAATTTACATAATCATCCCACAACATTTCTTCCATTGAAACTAGAAGACATTTATAGATTTCAAGATTAGGTTACAGTTACTATAGCATTTAGAAATGGTGGTTATAGGTTATTAGGATATAGTTTAGTTGTCTATAATGTAATTGAATTTCTTTTTGGGGAATTTTAATGATAGTAACCCTAGTATCATGGAGACAATTCACTTTTTTTATTAAATTGTCTTAAGATAAAATAAATTACAACCTAAATGAACAAAAAAATTAGTAATTCTAATAAACTAGATACATATAATAACATTACATTATAATTGATAATATGAAAAAAAAAATCATATAAAATCAATGGATAACATCATTAATCTCATAGAATAACCCTTCATATTACTCATAATAATCTTCAAGGCATCCTGGGGAAAAATAAAACATAAGTAAGGGGTGATTTAAAATGCGCATTAATCATTATGTACAATAGAAGATATAATAAATAAATAGAGCATAATCATCATGGAACAGTATATAAATGCAAAAATTCTAATAAATTAAAAACATGAGATTAATTTGTATGGAAGGTAATATGATCAAATAATTCCATATAAATAATCACATGTGCTTGGAACTTGAGAATGAATACTCTATCTAATAGATAAATCAACAGAAATTACAATAATTATGGAATGCATAATTTATTTTGTAAAACAATAATGATGTATCCTATATATATATATATATATTCAGGATCAATACTCTTTTTAGTTGATTTATGTGGGTATAAACACATCATATCCATGTGAAAACATTTTACAAGACAAAACATTCATAATCATTCCAACAAAAACATTAAAACTACATGGAATAAAATATGAATGATATTATTCCAATTTAATCCACTCCATGAGACTGTATATGCATCATGAGTATTGAATTATCTAATCACCAACTCATATCTTTCTTGTCAAAATCATTCCTCATATATCAAATGATCGATATAAATAAATATTTTTAAATAAATGCATCACATACCACTTTAGAACATTTAAATCAGAAAACCCATGAAGGAATATAAATTAACAAAACATTAAATAGAAATAGAAAAACAAAATTTCGTATATGATATGGCAATTGAGATGTATATACACATAAAGAATGTGGATGGGTTCATAACATCAAAATACTCCACAATAAAAAAATATTGAGAAAAAGTATCTTACAAATATTATATCATTACTAAAATGAAAATATTATTTTGATTAACTATTAATCAATATAATATAATTGGAAAAATAGAATTAGGTAATCAAAATATAACTAATCATAAATCGTAACATGAAAAAATAAATTAATTATATATTTAACCTAATGAATTAAAACTGAGTTAAGAAATACCTTACAACATTGTAATTAGTCAAATTGTATTCCCCTTTAAAATAAAAATTGTTAATTAAAACATTTAATTACACTAAGATAATGATATTAATGAAATGAAATATTAAATGGAGTTATATATAAACCACACACAAAAATAGTCATTAAGGTATATATTTCAATAATGTAATTGTAATATGAGAAACCCATTAAATGATGCTTTTCATTACTATAGGTTTACTTAACCTGTAGAATAATTATTTCAATATTGTTAATAAATAATTAATTAACTATATTATTATTAAAAATACATTGTATTATACTTGTATAATATATCACTACCCATTCATTAATAAAATTTCATTTTGTTCATTTTTGTGTGTGTTTGTTTCATGGTTCAGTGGTTGGTTTATTTGTGTCAAATTTTGAATTATATTTTCAAATGGGAAAAAACTACAGAATTAAAATTAATGGTTATTTAGGAACTTATTTAAAATTAAATTTCCCCCTTTATAATTTTAATTTCATATGTGAGGATAATTCATTTGATAAATGGTGAATGATAAATGTTCATTTATTTTTGTGGTTTTCCGATCATCACGAAGTAGTTTATTTTTACTTAATATTATGTGTGTATATAAGTTCTAGAACAAAAAATAAGTTGTAACATTATTATGAAAAACATATTTACCAATACTAATACTTAAATGATCATTCATGTTGGATTTAGTTGATAATGAAAAAAAATTATTCACGGAGATTATTGACCACCCTAATTTAGACAATAGTTTAGTTTCCTTTAATATGTAGATGTAATAAAATGGGAGGATATAATATATAAAATGTGAAACAGAAAATTTAATTATTTAAATTATTCTATAATTACTATTCCCTTATGGATTTAATAGTTAAGGATAATGTTGATGAAGAAAATAATAAAAATAGGTGTTTTGAGAAAGTTACCACTTGATCATAACCACCATAGAAGACCCCATGTGGTCCTTTTATTTGGACATTCGGTGACACTAGAGGCATTTTGAGTGAGTATGAAAAGTTTTTTCTAATATTATTTTCAGAATAAAGGCTTTTTAGTCGAAATGGGGTGGTGAGAGATGGTATTTATACTTGAGGAGATATGGGTTTATGTAATTATATAATGATTATTTTAGGTTTAAAGACAACCACATTGAGGTTGAATTATTATATGGTAATGTTAAAGATAAATAATTTTATAAATTATCATTAGGTTCTATGAATACCTCAAAACCCATTTTATTATGTATATTTTTTTAATATTTTAAGCCTTTAGTGTTTCATTTTATCACTTTTCATTCTTTTACCTATACTAATGTAAATAATTTCTTTAACAAATTAAACATTTCATATATCAATTTGAAAACATCATTAAAAACTAAATTTTCACCTTTGATTCTAATTATGGAATCCATTTTACCAAATATATTTCTCATATTGAAACATTATTAATTAAAATTAATCTTACAAATGCAATGATAAAACATGTTTTTAATGTGAAAATGTTCAAAAGTATGAAATGATTTTATATCAATTTTAAAAATTGGAATTTATTCCAATGGAATAAATGATACTTATTGATTTATAAATTAATTAATTAGAGGTTAAAAAATATAAAATATAATTTAATATTATAAATGTATATATGAAAAGACCTTTTTTATTAAAATGTTGTATTTTTTCACTTTTAATCATAAGAAAAACAAAACTATTCATAAATAAATTTAACCAGAGATAATGCTGATATCCCACATTTAAAGATGAACATTATTTATTCCAAAAAAATTATAAATCAACCAAAATTTAGTTTCATAATAGGTTCCCCATTAAAAAGAAGGAAATTGTTATTTTAGAAAAATAAATATTTATACTAAATATTGGATTTATCTCCTATCGTAAGACTATAAAAAATATTGGATGAATTTAAAAGAATTTTATTGAATATATAATATAAAAATATCTTTAATTTCATTCAATAATAGTTATTAATATAATTTATTAAAATAAAAATCCATCATGTGAATAAAAATAGTTTTTTCAATAAACCCACATCCATAATATATAATTAGTTTTCATTTTTATTCTCCATAATTTTTATCAAATTACTTAATTTGATAAATAGGTATAGAATATATATTTATAATATTGTTAATTTTATTCATTTATTGAATTCAAAAAATAATGTGATAACTATTACATTAAAATAATAATATCCAATCATTTGTCTATTCTCGTTGTTGTGTAAAAAATAAGCTATCAAATATGTTATATTTAAAAAGGGACAGACCATAAAATATTGGGTTTTTAAATTATCACCCTCATCTAAAATGTTTTTCCTTTGATATATTAAATTTAAACTCAAAAATAAAAGGTCTATTCTGGAAATTCATTTTTAGGAAACCTACATAGTAAATATGGTTAATAAAATATCCCCTTAATAAGAGAGAGTGGGAAATGAGAAGGTAACCACAAAAGAAGGCTTTAAAATATGATAAAATTAGTCATAAGTGAAATACTTGATATCAGAGAAAAATATAAATACCAGGTTCTGATGAATATTGACTGAGAAAATGGTCCTGAGAAGGATAATGACCACAAAACTATAGTACAAATAAGTCTGAAAAGGGTTCTTAATATCATCATAAATGATGGTAATAGGGTCACATTTTGTTTCCAAATAATTTTATATTTTATAATTAAATGATTTTATATGATAATTACAATATCACTATTTTTTTATCTTTTTTATATCTCTAACTCATTTCATAATCAAAGGGATGGATATTCAAAAAAAATTTAGTCATATAGAACACGTATCAAGAGATCAACAAGTCAATCCTTTGTCTTTAAATATTAACCAAATGAGAACTGACTATCACATTTTACCCAATTTGATATATCATACAATATCTTATAATAATAATATCCAAATTTCAACATAATACATTCCATATGGGGTTTTTCATTAGCCTCATACAATATATTTGAATCCAAATTCAATGAGAAAAAATATAAGGTATGTCACTAAATTAAAAAAATCAACATCAACTCATATATTCTTAATAATATAAAATTTATATTATTTTCACATAAATAATATTTTAATATCTTTGTCTCCATTAAACCATAATAAAAATAGGAATGATTTTAAAAATTATATTTAAGGTTGTTGAATATCATCGGTTAATACAAACCTTTTGAAAATCCAGAATAAATTTTCATGTCACTAACAACATTAATGGTCACCAAAATAATCCATTAATATCTATTTATCATTATTATATCAATATAAAACACATTTAAATTTTATCCTCTCTAAATCTATTGTTTTCCAAAACATCGCCTTACAATAGAATAAAATATCTTAGTTACTGGTACTATTCATCACTTGCTTACAAATTCTTCAACAGAAGTAATATATTAGAAGCCTTATATATATTATGATTCATAAAATTAAATCTTCATTGATAACGTAATTACTTAATTAAAAAAAATAACATCAATTATTCCACTTTAATGTTATTCCATTAATTCTACTACATAATCTTGTTCATTAATAAATTCTTCCATTCATTTTTTAATTTTTGTCACATCATCATAATTTGAACAAATATTTATTATATAACTTTACATATCCTATTTTTCAATTCTACCCATATGACATAGATTTTAATAATTCTCATACTTTCCATATTTGAAAAATTCTACAATTGATATCACCATAGAGATGATATTATTCTATCCTTTTTATTTTTCCCTTATAAATTAAATTCATTACAATGTTACTTCAACACACAAAATATCATGTTGTTCCTCTATGAAATTAACTTGGCTATGTATCCTCACAATATCAATATATTTACTATCACATTATTCATTAAACGTGTTTCCTATAGTTCTATACATTGACTATAAAATATTAAAATGTAAGAAACAATAATAATAGTGATAAAATATAGAGTAAGAAAGAATAATTTTTAGGTTGTATAAATCATAAAAACATACTAGTATATGAATCCTTAAGATTATCATATAGATCCCATGTTCATTAATAAATCCACTGGATGTTATCCTATAAATGGACTTACTCTCATCATTATTAATATTGTTATATTATTTAGTATATTATTTTCTAAATCTAGATGCTGTGGATTCTACTAGACTTTCTATGATACCAATTGTAACAACACCAACCTCAGTATACTAGAGCCAGTGCCTTATGTCATTAAATATTCATAAGATACAAGGAATCACACCCTGAGGGGTTGAAATATTTTTTATTTTTTGTCAACTATATTCATACTTGAACCTAACATTATAATATAAAATATAAAAAACAACATATATAATCCTTTAGAACACTATAATTCTCCTAGATTAAGCCACTATGTTACTCATAATAATCTTCATGGCATCACTAGGAAAAAATAAATCAAAATAAAGGGGTGATCTCAAATGATCTGTAAGGTTTAGGTATAAAATAGTCTATTATAAAAAAATAAGGAATAATATTCATTGATAGGTAAATAAAAAAAATCATTTTTCATTTTATAAAAAACATTATGATAATATGATATAAATAATAGATGAACAAATAAATACATATTGACAATCACGTGAGCTTGTAAATAGACCATGAATTTATAAATAATAAATTAGTCATATTAATATAAAATTATGATGGAATCCATAATGCCAGATATCTATACTAGCAAGATATATCCTCTAGATATATACATTCACGATCAATACTCTATCCATTTTATGTGTGTCGGTGTAAACCTATCTGATTTGTGTCAAGATCTTTTACAAAAAAATAATGTGTATATGTAACCTCTTGATAGTTTAAAATAGCATAGAAACAAACATGGTGTGTCCTATTCCAACTAAATTCATCTTATGAGCCTATTTCAGCATATAGTGGATTTAATTAACCAGTCCCCAATATGTGTATTTATTTTACAAATAATTCCACCTATATTGAAAAATATATTTAAAATGATATTTTTAATACAATTTGTCACATACCACATTGAAAATATTTAATAATAAGACCCCTGAATGAATATAATATAAAAAAATTAAATAAAATTATAATAAGTAATATCGTGACATGATATGTCAAAGGGACTCTATATATAGAATATAAATTATTGTGGTTCATAAAATCAATATATTCCTCAATCAATAGTGATTGAAACAAAGTCCCTTTCATAGATTACATCATTAATAAAATGAATCATTTATGTGTATCATTTTAAATACACATATACAAATGGATATAAAACACGAGTTAATAAAAATTCATTTCATCCATAATTATATCATGAATAATTCAATGATGTAAATGATTAAACAAAATATGGGATATTTTTTTAATAAATCCATTACAACATTGTAATCAATAGAATTGTGTGCCCCACTGAAGTAATAATTATGAAATGAAACATTTTAAAAACATGATTATGTTTATATTCACGGAATTGCATATAAAATGTAATTATAAATATACCACATCCCTAAAATAAGTGTTTAATAAATAATATATTTCATAAAAGAAAATGTGAGATGAGAAACCCCTTACCTCAAGAATCCCTTTAGTACAGTGTTACTTAAAATTAGGTAAAATGATTAAAAAAAATCATATTAAATCAATGAAAACTATATTCATATATATACCACATTATATCATCATTCTCTAATACCATACAACATATTCGTCAACAATACTTCATTAGTTTTATTGTTTCAGGTGTGTTTGTTTCATGGTTCCATGGTCGATTAGTTTGCATATAATTAGGGAATTAATATTGAAATGTAATTAAAATAAAAAAATGAAATTAAATAGTAATAATTCACTTAAAAAAGTATAAATAGTTCCCCTTTTCATTTTTATTTCATACATTAGGTTAATTCATTGAATAAAGTTTTCATGATTGTTGTATAGTTAATGTTTTGTGTATTTTCTAATCATCAAGAACTAGTTATGTTTTATTTAAAATAATTTATATATATTAGATTTATAATATGAAATTATTTATAATATAATTAGTAAAATATTATTTATCCAGAATAATAGATTTAATGACCATATATGAAATAGGTAATTGGAAAGTAAAAAATCATTATTCATGAAGGTGATTTACCAAAATAATTTAGACAATAGATCTATTTCTTTGAATTAGTTGAGGTAAAAAATGGGTGGATAAAATATATTCCATTATAAACATGATACTACTATATATACCAAATTCTAGAATTATTATTATTATCTATATGTACTAGATGAATATAATGTAGAATACTAAATGAAAATAAGATAGTTGTTTTGAGAATATTAACTCTTGTTTATCAGCTATTTGGAAAACCCATTAAGGACCATGTATTTGGTATTTTAGTTATTTCATATCTAGTTATTCATGGTTATGGTTCTTAGTACATATTTTTTAGATATTTTTGGAGAATCGTGTCTTGTGAGTCCAAGTGGTTTGATAAGGGGTGGTCTCTTTAAATGAGGTAAGTTTGGTTTATGTGATTAAAAAAGGTTCATTTTATGTTTAAAGAGAACCACATTTAGGAGGAATTAATTTCCCAAATATCTCATATGAGTAATGTTGTAATATCGTGTTAGGGTAAATATGTAACTCAAAAAATAATTTAATATTTTTTTTTCTAGATATTTTTATTCATTGCATATTAACTTTAATTTTTTTTCATTTTTTACCTATACTATAGTAAATAATTTATTTTCCATGCTAACGTTATTTTTTCTAGAAATAAAAATGATCTTAAAAAATAATACTTACTATGTGATAAATAAATTAGAATACATTTTACAAAATTATTTTAAAATAATAGGTAATATTATATTTTTATGTCGTCTTTCATATGAAATAGGAAAACATGTTTTAAGTGAAAGGGGTCAAAATATTAAAATATTTTTATATCAAATTTCAATGTAAAATGTATTACAGGGACCTAAAATGTATTTATTGGTTTTTAATTTAACTAATTTGACCTGAAAATAAAATGAAAATATATTTTATCATTAATAATTATTTATATGAAAATTCAAATTTATTGTAAAATGCAGAATTTTTCAATTTTCATCAAAAATTAAATATATCATTAAAATACATTAAAATGTACCCTACGTTAATTTATATATAATATTTTTAAAATGAAAATTATTATTTAAAATAAATTGTGTTAATGTGTCAAAATAATGTTTCAATATAAGCGGGCCTTTAAAAGGTTGAAAATTTTACCTTTTCAGAAATTATAGATTTTTATGCTTAAAATACAATTTATCTCGAATACTATGCTTATAAAGCATGTGGTATAAATTTAAAATGATATGATAAAATATTAAAAATATAAATTTTACAGGTTTTTTAAACTAATATTGAGAAATTTAAAATAGTAATATTAATTTTCATTTGGTAAATAAAAATAGTTTTTTTAATAAAAACACATTCTTTATATTCAATTTTATTTTATTTTCATGTCTAATTAATTTATAAAAATTTAATTTATTTGATAAATATGTGTAAAATATATCTTTTTTAATTTAGTTAATTTCTTTCATTTCAGTTATTCCAATAGCTTGGTGAAAAATAAAAAATTTATATAATAATATATTGTCATTTGACAATAATTGGTGTTCTATGAAATGTAACCTATAGAATATGTTAAATTTAAAATGAGACATACCATAATATTTTGGGTTTTTATAGGAGTTAATTCAATCTATAATTTATTCATATTATATAAATAGACAGGTTTATTTACCAAAAATAGATATGGTAACTGTAAAGAATCATTGTGTCAATTGACCATTTATTTCTAGGAGAATTCCATAAAGGTTTGGTTTTTTATATCATGAAATTAAATGGTTCTCTATATGATCTATGTTCTAGGTTCACATGAATTTAGTGATGTTGGGATACATTTTCTTATATTTTTTCCTTCTTTATTGTGAATATTAATTCAAGGCAATCTCTTTTCACATTTCTTTGCCTCGTATTTAATAAAATATGAAATTATGTTTCATGATAAAACATATTTATTGATAGGTATTATAAACATGATTGAATTAGATCGTGAAAACATTATTTTCTATTTTCTTTTATATATAAAAAAACCATAACCAATCTCATTGATCCGATGATAAAAAATATATTAATTCTTCTTTGTTTGAAAGATATAAATATTTTCCGATTCCAGAAATCCAAAATGCAACATTTTTTAATCCAAAAATTGAAAAAATGTGTTAAATTTATTTCATTGTATTAGATAAAACTGTTATAATAACAATGGACAACTTGATATAGTATTCATTGAGAACTAGATACATAAATGATAAAAATTTTATTTTTATTAAAATAATATGAAAAATAAAAATTGAAAACGTTCAATATCCCTGAACTCATTAAACTAATTCTCATCTATATCATTTGAAAATGAAACAAAATAAAGTCAAGATAAAATCACTGGAAAGGGATATGTTCAATAATATATATTAATAGAAAAAAAAATTTACCGAATGGTAAAAAAATAGAAAATTGATCTAATTAATAATTTACATGATTATCAAAATGAGATAACACATATTAAATATGTAATGGTAAAAAAACTGAAAACTCATTCCACTTAATATATAGAATAAGAAAAAAATGCATCCATGGATAATATTAATGATATAATTACATAGACCCTAATAAATGACTTATTAATGATTTAAATTTATCATATAGGACATCATGATCTTAGATATCATGATATCCATATCATCAAGACATTTTACCAAGAAAATTTATAATAATGGGTAAAAATTCCATTAATTTGTCCATCTATTTTTTCATTATGAGACATCTCAGTGCATCAATAGGAAATATACTTCTAGGACCTAACATCACTACATCTCCAAATAAATCTACATATAAAAAATTAATTATTTAATTCATTAAAAATATTTAATATTTATAAATGCATGTGTTATTTAAGGAGTTTAGATTTATCAATAATTCCTGAGTCATTAAAATATTATTATAAGTAAAAAAGCATAGGATTAATTGATTTAGGGTATAATAAATAAGAATATCCATAATAAATGAAATACGAATTAAATATTAAAATAAAAAATCCACAATGATTTTTAGAGTAAAACCATTGAAAATGTACATAAAATCCATATTTCTTAAATTGGTTATGGAGATGTAGATTTATTTTACCACTACATATATTTAAAACATTCCTTTTGACTTATTGCAATTAATGTAGGAAAAAATCCATTCAGGTTATAATATAAGTATTCTGTTAATAACATTTATAATAGAAATTCATATCATAAAATGTCCTTAGAAAATAATTATAATAAATAGATGTTCTTTTGTCATACAATTTCAAAAAATAAGCACACAGTAAAATACTATAAATAATTAAATGAATAATTAAATTGGATTCTCTTTTAAACATTTATTTTCTTGAATCATGTACTATGGAGATGAGAAATTTGATGTATATATATAAACTCTTTAAATATCATCAAAATATAAAATTATTGTCTATTAAGAAAGATAAATAGAAATATTCTATTAATTAAAATAACATAATTACCAAATGAATGTGAGATTGTGAGATATGATTTTACCTATTATATAAAATTTAAATTATTACCCCTAGGAAGAATATAACTGAATTTAAACATTAATTTACATGAATAAATATGTATTCAAGTTTAATTTATCAAGGGGGTATTATATACCCCACATAAAAGTGAATAGGTTTATAATAATTAATTTGTTTATTTTGAGTGTGATTTAAGACTAATTACATTATATCCTGAATACTAATAGTTTAAATTTATTTAAACTCTTTTATAATAGTTTTGAGCAAGTTATTAATTTATATAGTAATCATATTCATATTTAAAATAGCATACATGATCCTTATATAATCTATTTGTTTAAACTATTACATTATTACAATTGATTCATGTGTTAATTTCATTATTTTATCAAGTAAATTTTCAATGTAATTTCCAATTTTTATGATTATGATATATATATGTAAATATAATATCCAAAACTATTTTAATGTTTTAAGTAGCATATTTATTCATTACATACATTATTTAGAATCACTCTCTAATATTGTACATTGAAAATACAACACATCAAATTATGAAGGTGGTTGTTCGTACATACTCACAAGAGAAGATATCATTACCTAAATAGGAAATTTAAAAAATAAATAATATTTCATATATATAACATATATTCATAATTTTAATCATTATTATTGTCCATGTTGGTTGGTGATGGAAAAAACTTCCCTAAATTCATGAGGTGGTAGTCCTCCTTACACACAGGGGATGGATTTGATTCCCCTTTGATAGTTAAGGTTATGGATATATATTATATCACAAAAAAATAACATCTCATAAATAATAGTTTAATTATTTTGAATCTTTTAAGACATAATTTAAGGAAATAAAATAAAATGTGAAATGAAATAGATCAGTGAAGACAATTATCTTCTATTAGAAGAACCTCATTTGGGTATCTTATTAAGGACATTAGAGTGGATATAATATTGAATAAAATCAATTCTATAACAAGGATAATGATTCTATAGAGGTTATTTGGTATTATTGTTCCATGTTAAATAATTTTTTTGTGTAAACATGTAAAGGTAATGGTTCCCTTTTATATTTCAGGATAATTGATATTTTTGTTACACCCAAAAATATTATGTAATGGAAATACAATCTCCCACTAGGTTCCTAAAAAATTGATAAAAATTGGGTTACATAGATTATAATTCTGTTACTCACAAATATATCTAAAAATAATGTTGTTATAAATAAGTTATTTCTT
Source organism: Viscum album (assembly GCA_963277665.1). NCBI lineage: Eukaryota > Viridiplantae > Streptophyta > Magnoliopsida > Santalales > Viscaceae > Viscum > Viscum album. Next base: position 1,375,211,288 of record OY728142.1, on the reverse strand, counting down.
TTACGTCAAAGATTACTCACTTTTTCCATTATAGTTATCACTACATCAACATGGTTTCTATCCTTGTTAATTTATCTCTCAAGTTTAATATAAAATGAGACACATTATATAATTTGAAATTTTTATTATAAATATTATATCAATTTTATAAAATAAAATTTCAATATGTGTTATAAATTAATTTTAAGAAAAACATATCAAAAACAATATTTTGAACTTAGCCCTGATAATTTTTTTTTCCAATTTTTAATATTAAATATTAACAAAAACTAATTTTAAAATATTACCTAATATTGATTACAATAATTAAAAATATTTAATGCATTTTATCAAATATAATTAATATAATTTATAGTAATAATTTTAAAATTAAACAACAAATCTTATCAAATAAGGGGTTTTTGTGAAATGATTTTTTTTACCATAAGATGATTTTATATAAATTATATGTCTATTAATAATAATCAGATATATTTAGAATATTATATTTAGATATATATTCAATAAATTTCAATTGAATCACTTGTAATTAATTAATATTTTCAATTATTAAAATTGATAATCATTATAAATTTTTAATAAAATATAGTTTTATTAAAATATAGTGTCATGATAATATAACTTTTTACCTCCAAATGATCATATTATTATTTCAATATAATTTATAATCAATAATTTAATAATTAAAAATATTAAATTAAATTTTTATAACTAAAATTATTAATTGTTTAATACTACATATTAAATTATTTTAAAAAGATTATTTCTAAGGGAAAATTTATACATTTAATTATTCTATTACATTAACCAAGTATATTAGAAAATGATATTATTTGATGCGGGAAATTTTATAAAATCATTTTTATTTGAAGGATCATTTTATTTTCCATACATGGAGACAATATGGCCAAGGAAAAAACATTATGATGCTATAATTAACTATTCCAAAATTTCATATATAATAATTTTCATTAAAGAGTCTTTGGAATTATCCACTAGTTATTCTCATAGTGCTTATAGAGCTCAAAATACTTCAAGATATTATCAATGAATTACATAATAAAATTATCATGATATTACCTGAATGTTTTGTTCATTATATCATTAAATATGGATAGTGAATTAGTCAATATAATTGGAAATACTATAAACTCAATGAGATTATACCTCATTTTGAATGTCTTAATTATTTCCTCAAAATTGATAATTCCTTGATCAATTTTTAGTTATTTTAAAATAATAATCTCAATGAAATTGATAAAATATGTCATGAAATATAGGGATTGTATACATAATCATTATTAAAATAGAATATATCTGCCTATATTCAATGCATAACCTCATGGATAAATATTTCTTCATAAAGAATAAGAATATGGGCTCCCCAAGGTGAACCACTAGGAAGAATAAATCCCAAATATCCCAAATCCTTTAATTGTGTATTAAACTCCACTAATTGAATAATATATATTCAATAGGGACTCTTTATTATTATTCTTACATCAAGGATTATATTAGTGGATAAATTGATATCTTTCTCTAATGGATGGCCAGGTAATTCAGACAGAAGTATATAAATTTATTCTTATACAATAAGTGAAACCTAATTTTTAAGATAGAATCTTCATTTCATATATTTTTAAATCTTATTCACCAAAAATATCATATAGGGGAACTTATAGGGGTGGGCTTATGAACATATTAACTGAATTAAAAAATGTTATCAAATAGAGTCTGTTTATCTATTAAAATGGAAAATACCTAACTCATCATTGCGAAAATGAGACTTAAAATATGTGTTTTGAATAACAACACCCATCATAGGGTTCTTGAAAAATATCTGATTTTTTAGAAAAAAAACTATATTTAAAAGAGTTAAATTATTATGTTTCAAAAAGTCATTGGACTATTTTAATTATTTCATTAAAATTTCATTTACCATATCATTGGGAACATCCATTTCTATAGTAGTGATCACAAAATATCGGCATTCTCCCATAATACTCTTTTATTGTATGTTACCTTGATGATTGGTGTATTTATCTGAATAAAACACCATTTCTCAAAATTTATTGAATTACACATGAATTATATTATTCTTACACTTGTATTAATTATCTATTTAACCCTTAGCACTACACAAGTTATAATATTTTAAACACTTCATTCATTCTCAATGATTTTTTATCCTAAAATTTTCACCTAATGAAAAATTATTCATTTTATTATTTTTATTTGATTAATTTCATTTTTCATTATTAAAAAAAATATTATTATATTTATTTTATTTAAATATAATGGATTTAGAAAATTAAATCTATATTATGATGGAATGAATAATTATATCATCATATGAAAAAAATTGTTGAGAAACAAGCTCCCATTAGATACATGGCTAGGACCAAAAAATAAATCGTCATTATTTCATTTTTCATTTAGTTTATAATATATAACTTTCTTTTATAGTCTTTTAATGGATACCTCCCACTATGAAACACTTTTTTCTTCCATTTTCTTTAATATAAGGATCATTCCCTTCATTTTAATTAGTTTATCTTGAGGTAAATATTTTACAATGAATTTTTAATTATAATATATTTATTCCATGTATAATATTTTTTTATCCTACATTTTTTCCTCATTAATTGGCTTACATTGATCTTTATTATCCCTAAGAAAATAAACTTCAAGAATAACCATTTCTATTCCATTACAACCTAGTTTTAAAAATAACATTTCAAGGGACTTAATGCATTTAGTATATTCCACAAGATTATAATCCCCACTAAATTATATTTTATTTTGTTTCCATTCATGATCTAACATTGGTTAACAATGTTATAGAACAATAGGTTTATCCATTTTTGAAAGGTTAGTCATTTTCATATGTGTAAGCTTCTCTAATATATCCATGAACTAATAGGATCCAAAATTGAGCTATATTAGAATTCTCATTATGGAAATTTATATATTTTCAATGACAATTGATACAATAATTTCATATTGACATTATTTTTAAAAAGGGTAATATAATTGAATAGATCATGATATTATGTTTTGAAATCATAAAGTGTAATATTTAATTTCTTGGAATAAATTGCAAAATAGAAATTTTTGAATTTTTTTTCATGATATCATAAAAATGGTTTCTTTGGGAATATCAGTACATCATAAGAACATGTTCCAATCCTTTATAATGATTTTAAATGAAAAAGTTAATTTCCCAAAGAATATCCATTTAGGAGTGTAAAAAAAGAAATTTATTAAGGGTTGTTATCATGAAATATGTGCAATAGAGTCAAATAGTTGTGAACTCTTTTGAAAGTTATTACCGAGAGTTATAACTATTACATGACAACATATACTTGTATTATCCTAGAATGAATCTATTTCTATGAAAAACCACATAATATATACCTTATGAATATAAAATGATAATATTCCATAAATTGTCAAATTCATAATGTCTATCAAAGGGTTAAGTTCCCTAGTTAATGTTTTCTTATATATAGTTCCCATGGTTTATATAATTATTATATGATACAAACTATTATATCCCTGAATCATATAACCCAGAATTAGTGGTAACATTATTACAACATCATAGATAAAAGGTTTATATTCCATGATTACCAATTAGTTTCATATTTTTTATAATCTATATACAAACATAACATTAGTATTACACGAGTATGTAATATAAAAAATGGATATGGGATGCCTTCGACAACCCTGAGCTCATCTAATTTATTAATCATTATATCATCAATTAAGGAAAGAAAATAACGATTATCTTAGATTTTCAATAAAATTTATGTACATCATAAGCTACAATGAACAAATATGGAAGATTGAATGTATAATAAATGAAATAAAATTCCATTTAGTTAATAACAATACCATCATGATTAGATAAATCATAAGAAATATAAAATGATAAATAGAATGAAAAAACATCAATTTGATCCATAATGTTAGAATAAATGTATTCATGTATAATATAAATGAAATAATATCATAGATAATAATTAATAAAGTCTCAATAGAAGAAATTCTTAATATTTTATTTTTTGATCTTTTATATCAGGATATATAAACCATAATGATTAAAATCAAAGACTATATGAATATATGGGTAAAACCAATGTAATTTATTCATCTTATTTAACTCGTAAGAAATTTTTATTCATCAATGCAATATATAATTTCATTCCCACCCATCATTTCATTACCCAATAATTACTCATATATTGAATAATATTTTTATTTATGGAACAATATTCCTTATCAATAAATATCCATATTGAGTGAAGAATTCATATTTAATAATATTTTCATAATTAATAATATAATTGTCAAAGTAAAACAGAACAAGAATAAATAATACATGGTCTAATAAATAATCATATCTATGAAAAAAAATATTAATAATTATTTGAAATTAAATTTTTATTGTTAATATAAAATTGAATATTTGATGTGTTAACAATCCAAAAATAAATAAGAGATATTATAGATTATGATATTTTTGCATTTATTTTAGAAGAATAATGGTAATCAATGTTTAATATTATCATAATTATTCATGAAATATTTTTCATTATAAAGCCACCAAAATCATAAAAAAAGCTAAATTTCAGAAAATATGTTTGCCACATGGGAGGTTTGTTATCACATTTAGCATTAAAAATCGGTAATTCATTAATTTTTTATAACGAATGTTATGAACCTCACTTTAATAAAATAGTATAAAATTAAATTCAATCAGATTATAAATTTAATTGATAATGTAAATTTTTTTTAATAAATAATTTAATTAAATAAAACAACTTTTGTATTAAATATTGAAAGAACTGGAAAATAAAGAAAAAATATCCAATTAAATGATTAATAAAATTGGGATTTCCTTTAAAAAAATGATTTATTGAATCAGTTATCATAGATAGATAAATAAACATGAAAATATATGAGATTCTTTTATTTCCATTGGATAATAAAAATTTTGGACATTATTAAGGACAAATGATATTAATCCATTGATGAAAAAAAAATCCCAAAAGAATACAAAATTGAAAAATAAATTATTATATATATGGTAACACTCAAATTGAAAAAAATGAAACAAAATAATTTATTAGAAACATTAATCATTATAATTAAATATTTATTCTTGATAATTTCATTAATGGGTGCTAAATACACCACTTAAATGTGAATATACACATAATAACAAAGATGTCTACATATTGGGTGAATTTAGATGAAAAACCTAGCACCACACTTTCCCTTTGATGAATATGCCTTAAAATTTAGGTTTAATGGTTTAAAAAATGTCAATAAATGATAATATGACTATATTTATATTTTCAATATCGCATATGATCCTCTAATAACATCATACCATTAATTCATTGGAAATATTATATTATTGGCATTTTTTTGTTCTTCTTTAAATTGTGTATGTTTTGACGTGGAGTTTCTATTCCATGTGCATATGATATATATAAATCACCTCTAGACTTATATAAATTTTATATATATTAGATTTTTTCTTTTTATTCCTTTTAATAGTCATTCAAAAATGTTGGAAATGAAAAATTAATCATATCGCTTCATGGAGATGGATGGTCATAAATATACATGGGAAGTGATATAATTTCATTAATTGGGAAAAGTGTATAAAAGTATATGATATATTAATTTTTTCAGCATTAATATCATTTCATATGTATCATATATATTCATTATTCCGATCATTATTATTATCCATGTGATAAGGTGACTGAAAAAAATTTATCTGTTTAGGAGGTGGTATCCCTCCGTACACAAAGTGATGGATATATATCCCCATTTATGGATATTGAGATGATTATTTTTTTAAAAATCATTATAATGAAATTTTTTAATATTGGATATAATTTTTTTATATTTTAATTGTTAGGGCACAATTTAATTTGATAAATAAATTAAATGAAAGAGAATACCAAAGACAACTTCCATTGATTAGAGTTACATCTTATATGTCACTTAATATAGAACAATTGATTGGTATATTGTCAATGTAAACAACAATATAACATGTTAGATGATTTTGGGAAGAGTTTTTTTCTAGTTTTTTCCTAGATAAGTGGCTTGATATGTGTGGAGAATTGAGGAGAGAGGTACCATTTTATAATATAGGGGTATCAATATTTTTTAAATACCCCAAAAAAATATGTAATGGGATGTCACTCTGACACCATGTGCCTCTAAAATTGACAAATATTGGGGAAGGTTCCAATATTATTTAGATACAAATTGATCAAAATAATAAACATGTTTGAAACTTTTTAATTCTTTCACCTATATGGATACTAACTTTAACCATTTTAATTTTCATCATGGTACTCGATATTTAACCTTGAATATTTATTCATTATTCTCAAATATAATTATATTTACCCTATAATTTTTAATACATTTTTATAACGATGAAATTAAATTTATCAAATAAAAACATCATGTCTCTGGAAATTAATTTTTACATAAGGGAATTCATCTCTCAAAACCTCATTTAAAACATAACTATGGTAATTATGTATTTAATATTTTTCAATTTTGATGAAAAACTTATGATGGCCTGATTGACTACTATTAATTAAAAAAATAATATACTTATTTTATCAAAATTAATTAATATATGCTCGATAATTTAATTTAAAAATTAATCTATAAATTGTGTCAAAATACTATTTTTCAAGAAATACTTTTTTCAAACATAAGATGATATTCAATAAAAAGCATGAAAAATATTATTAATTATATGTATTTAAAATAAAATTGATAGATAAGTAATATATAAGTTAAATTTTAATAATTAAAAATTATTTATTAGTTTAATTAGTTTAAAATTTTATATTTAATTCCTTTCATATTTTTTAAATTTAATAATAAAAAAACCAATAATAGCTAGTAATTATATTATTATTATTTTTTTCATATTGATATTCAATAAATTTTTAATTACACATATTATAAACAATTTTTATAAATAAAATTATGTAATAATTATATACTACATCATAAATTTTTACATTAAGCTTATTTCTTAGGGAAATTATCAAAACTAAAATTATAGGCTTATATTATCCAAGATCAAAAATTATATTCATCATATAATGTTATATGTTTTTCAATGAAAGCATAACGTTTTTTTAATTATACTTTTATTTAAAATAATTTTCGTATAATCTAATTGATTCTCAAGTGTAATATAAATCATAATTTATCAAACAAAAATATTTATTACCTAACATAAAAAATGACTTTTAGGTTTTGAATTTTAGATAATTAGAAATACTCTTACATATCAATACCACTTTCACCAATTATTAATTTTCCTCACTATTACATTGTTTTAATATTTCAAATTATATTGTAATTATTTAAAATATTATTTACCTCACATGAAATATATCTATATATAAATCTTTTAAAATAAATACGTATAACATAGAGAAATGGAAATCATAAGAATGGTGTGATCAGTCCCTCAAAATAATAAACCACAATAATTAGAAATAAAATCTCACCATCAAGTGTAATATCAAAATAGTGTTTTCATAATATAATCATTGTGAATGATAATAACAGAAGATAATTCCACCATATAAAATCCTAGATAAAAAATAATGATAAATTGAATAAATCTCTAACCTAAAATAAGATTAATATATGTCAACAATCTTTAGCTATATTAAAATCGTCATTAACTAAATGATCCATTGTGAATCATATTAAGCATTGAAAATTTATTAGGAATCTTAGACCATCGATCATTTATCATGGAATCACCTAACTATAAAATTCCCATATCTTTTAGGCATAACCAATAACCTAAAATAATTATAATATCATAATAATTAAATAAAATTAATGACCTTCTTCATTTATTTTGAGTATCATTACTTCATCAATTTTTAGAATAAAATTCTATACAGTTAACTCAATCTTATTATCTAATGCATTGGAGTGATATAACTAACTAACTAGTCAAATATCCTACAATTCCCATTAAGAATTTTAATTAACTCCAAAAAATTTTGATCATAATTTTTTTATGTACCGTATTATGTAACAAAACACATAGATTGAATAATTTCGTCAAATTTATTTAAGAATTATTTACAAATGAAATTAAAATGTGGTTCATTACAACATCTTTAAAATGTCATCATAAAACCCTCAGATAAAAGAATTAAATAACATCATAAGATAATATCCCATTCAAAGCATAGAAATAATTAATATACATTTACATAGTTGTAAAATATCATTAAAACATCATTCAATAATTTCATTTATAAAATTAGATGAAATCAATTTTCATTTATTAAAAATTAACTAAAAATTTAACACAAATTCGATAAAAGTTTCACTTAAAATAACCATGGAAACCACTAAATGGATATTCAATGGATGGAATTTTCCTGATGGTATGAAAACATATTCATTTTATAAATTATGAAAATGTTTCCTTCAATCTTTTATAATGTTTCTCAAATGTGACCCCGATATATAATTTAATATTGAAACCTTTTAAAATAATTTCAATGTTCATGGAATTTTCCTTAAAAAATAAATTTTTATTAAATGTGTATAATTGAAATAAGATACACAATTAGGTGGGTGAGTTTTTACAATATTCATTAAAAACATTAAAAGATCATTTTCAAGGAAATACTATTTACGGTCTTGTAAACAAATACATTTTCATACAACAACAAAATTCACCATCAACACCATGAGTATAAAAAGAAACATGATAGTTATAAATGAACATAAGTGCACGAATGAAAATATATCAAAGGATTATGTTTGAGAGGAGAAACCCAAGAAACATTGGAGGTGAATGAATCAAAAATCCATTTATTAATACAATATGACATTATTATATAAAACCAATAATTAGAATGAATTAATATGTTAAATATAATTCAAGGGGATGTAACAATAACATATAAAATGAAACATATTTTACAACAACAATATTTTCTCAATGAATTAATATTGAGGACATTAAAACCTTTAATAATTATATTACATCTAAATCCATATATAAATAATGATAAAACATCAAATGATATTTAAATATCATAATTATTGAGTAATTATTTATATAAAAACACTATAGGTTCTATATTGACCGTATAAAATCATATAGGTTCATATTTAAATACATGTATCATAGAAAAAATATTGAAATGAAAAAACCTTATAGTATTCATATAATTAAAGATAATGTCATTCAATAAAATTAATATGTCTAATAACTGTAAAATCTCACCAAATATGTAAACATTAAACATAATAATATAATATGTCATTTCACACTTAATAATGGTATATAATACTAAGTAATGATTATGTATATCCCAATTATGGGATATTGAGTTATAAAACTACAATTTAATTTCCACTTATGAATATAATTATATATATACATATATATGAAATTTAATAATTATATAAAAATAATTGTTTAGATCAAAATTAAACATTTGTTTCCAAAAATTAAAGACATTATTCCTGGTAAATCTATAGTTATTCCACGATATATATGACTAAATATATTATTTACATTTTAATATTTATTATTATGTATATAATTTTTGAAAAGTTTTTAATTTTTTTCCAAAATGATAATAAATAAATGATACATTATATTTGATTAGTATTCGGTCTTACATTTTATCCACATAAAAAATTTCATCCTTAAATTGAAATATATATAAATACATGAAAAAATGAGCATAAATGTACCCCATTCAATCCTTAGACTTTTATGCATCTTCCAGCATAAATTGAATATTAAAAAGTACTTTCATCTATTATGTTTCTATATTTCATTATGATAACAATGTAATGTGAAAATTTATTACATTATCTTAATTTTATGAAAATTTGGCTTTTAGGCATACTCTAATAATTGTAAGTATGAGCGTCGGAATTTGTATGTACATACATAATAATGATACATGAAATAAATTTAGAATGTTAGAGATGATGGTATCAAATATGAGATTATAAGTCACATATTATATTCTCTCCAAAATGTCGAAAGGCTAGATAAACCTCACATATATCCATCCATTCATACAAATCCTTATATCTACCTTCCACAATGATATATTCAAAAATACATGATCCATTAAATTGGATTTCAAATCCATATTTTTACTATATGTATACCTTTTCCTCATGATCAATGTGTCATCGACATGAAATTGTATAGATTTACATTTAATAGTTGTATGATCAATTACATACTTTTGATAAAGAATCCATTACCAAACATACATCCATATAATTGAATTAATAAATATTTTACCTTTTGATTTCATATAAAATTGTCATTTTTATAATGAAATTGATAACAATTTATATGAATATACAATTATAGGTTTGTCTATCACCCATCTTACATGAAATATAAGTGATCATGAATTCATTATATCCATTAATGTTTTTATTTTTCTCTTAGAGTACCCATATTCTAGGGGATGGGAAGAGGTGACCATGTGTTCACTGGGATCATATAATTTAAAGACTACTCTAATTAATTGATTTTAAATGTGGTTTAACATCATATATAATTAGTAAATGTTCACCATAGAGTCTCCAAACTTTTTTGCTATATATATTTTCAATATGTTCAAGGATAATTTTACCCATAATCACCATGAAGTGTTCAAGCTTGGTGAGTTGATCCACAATGAAACAAATTTCACTATTCTTCATAAATGATTTAGGAAGTATATTAACAACATATAATATGATATAATCCCATATATAAATCAGTATTACAATGATTTTCATTGCACCGTTTGTGAGTTTTTTATAATCTGTTACTTATGGGCATACAATGAGTCATGAAACAATGAAAATGATTATTTCATCATGTTTTCACAATATAATTGCATCCATAGATCTCTATACATATTTTTTCTACTATGTAATACAATCAATTCTATATACAATATTCATTAATCAATTCCATCTTTATCATATGTATCAATGTAAAATAAATACCCTTTTCTAAAATTAACACACAATATTCATATATAAATCTAATTAATATTTGATCTTTTATTAATTTAATGCCTCTTTTAAAACTAAGGTCATATTGTTGGTATTTTGATATCATCTATTGTGATGTTGGCTGGGTATATACCATGAAAATGAATGATTTATCATTTTTCTTAATAATTTTTATAATTATCATTACTATATCTATAAATATTTTATCTTTTCCTATTCTCATAATAGATAAGGTTCTACAATCCTTCATACCCAATTAATCTACAACCATTTTTTCATTTGAAGGGTGGTAGTGTGTTTCTTAGTATAGTCTTTACCTTGTTCCATCCATTTCCTTAGACTCATGATAAAATCAATGTTCATGAATGTATTCATGAAACATTTTTTTAAATATATAAATTTCATTTCATTAAACACAAATATAGAATCTCTCTATATTCAGTACAATTATATAATAATCCTGAAACAAATTATGTATTTGATGCTATTTCTTATTAGCCTTTAATTTAATTACTTCATAATAAAGAACTATATCATTAAAAATTAAGACACATGATATATATTTTATTAGTTAATAACCATATATATATAACTACTACTTACCACATTATAATGCTAATACTTGTCAATTTATTATTATAATTTTTGATTCAACAAATTTTCTTCCACATTTTATTAACCATTTTAATTTGACTCCGTCATATGTAAATCTGATTAGGGGCTTATATGGCCATGAAATGTTTTTTAAAATCACTAACTATAACATACCGACCCCATGATACTATATATTTTATTAATTTTTTATAATCTATTCTTTGACAACCATTTTCATTATAAGTTCCATTGATATTCAACCTTGGGATATGAGATGACCAACAAATTAGACATGGTAAATCCAAAATTAATACTGATAATATTTTATATTTCCCTCATCAACCCATAAGGTGTAAAATATGTCCCATAAATGGGATTCATCATTTGTGTATCTCTTATTTTGTATCAACATATCATTAACAAAATCCATAAAAAGTTCATCATCAAAATCCATAAATATGATGATAATTAAATATATCAATAATAATGGTGCATCTATTAAACCAAAAATTAACCATTATAAAGACAAAAAATATCAAAAATTTGGGAAATAACGGAGTTATTATATCATCAATGATTAATTTAAATAAATGATATAAAAAAAGGTTCCAAAAATAATATGTATTCAACCCCTTATAATTAATATATCATATCATTGATACAGTAAAATTGATACATGATCAATTCTCAAGGATTTATCATCGAGAGGTATTGATATACTTATCTGAAATATCTTCTTTGGTATGGTTCCCATATCACATAAATCTAATAGTTCAATAATAATTTTAATTAATTTCATTAGATAAATTCTATAATGAGTTATTTATATGGTCTTCTCATTAATGATGATATAAATGGAGAGTTCAAAATCATGATTTGGTGGAAATATAGTTACTTACATAGTGAACACATCAATATAATTAATAAAAATGTATATATTCTCAATTCCAATAATATCCTTCTCATTCTTTTATTTATCTTCCCATATAATTTTATAATGATATTACACTTGTGGTTTTTCCAAACACAACTCATGAATTGAAATATCTTATATGATAATAATGTGTTCTATTCTTTCCATGGACAATTTAATCAATTTCATTTATAAATATATGTTTACATATTAATATGAAAACCAGTCTATTGAAACAATTATATTATATAACTTATTTTAATATATAATAGTTTTTTAATTGATTAATGTTTATAAATATTAATATTTACATAAAAATATAATTTTAGTGGAATAATACTTTCATAAAAATTTATAAATGATAATTTGTTTCTTAGTGTATTAGAGTTAGATCAAATGATCATTGAGATCACGAATAATATGAATGATTTCATGGATCTATCATAAAATAATGAGTCACATAACATTGAGTATTTGAATAAATAACATTATATGAAATCAAATGGGATTTATACTAAAATGTTATTTTTAATAAATCCATGGCCAAGATTATTAGTAATTATTCGGGGTTTATTATGTTAGTTCATATAAAATTGTTTTATAAATTTTACTCATATACTTAAAATTAATGTGTTATATATTTCATGGTTTTCACTTTCCCTTGCACAAATGAAAATGATGAAATATCAAAAAATATTCTAAATAGTTATTCATTTTAAGAATGCTTGATGATGTTTCTTTATATTGTTTTTTAATGATGAGAATTATTATATTCCCATGTTTTCCTTTAAAATATCTATTTTATATGGTGCAAAATCACCATATTATTCCCTTAATTCTATTTATAAGAAAAATAATTTGTAATCTTCTTCACATTCATTATATAAAATTTCATAATCCTCCCATAGAGTAAATTATTTATTTATTTATAAAAATTTGTTACATAGATTGAATCATTTAAATGATTAATTTATATTCCTTTTACGGTGGTGTGTATAATATTCATCATGTTTTTTACTACAAAATCCTAGAATCATATACATAAATTCATCATTCCTAAATTTATATTATAATTATAAATTTATTTTCCATTTTAAATCATATATCACAATTAATGTCTTTCTATAAAAATATAAATTACACGTAATTTTATTTCTAGATTTTTATATATTACTTTATCTTATGGGTTCAATTAAATAATACCATTTAAAAAAATATCCCCATAGATGATATACGTCAACAATAACCTTTTCCCATTGGAAAATTCATAAAAAAAGAAACATTATCTCTATAGGAATAATCAATTACCCGATTTCGAATTGGTTATAGTTCCAATTAGCAGTGGAATATTGATGTCACATGGATTGATCCAATGATGCATCTCCATGTTTAGGTGTACTATGTTTTTAACATAATTAATATAATTTTTCATAATAAGATCTAACTAACCCATTTTGTTTATATTATGGTTGTCTCCAACACAACATACCATTATATGATCTAGATTGAAAACACTTAACAAACATTGGGTGTGTTCATGGTTTTAATTTCTTAGATTCTACTCCACTTATAAAAAATTATGTAAACATAACTGGTTCATGAATAAAAATATGAATTATAAATACAATTATAAAATTTATAATTTTTTTACTAAATTGATTTCATGTAATCCAAAACTGACTATATAATATCCTATGATTTTTTCTTAGGGTTATGTCCTATAAAAATATCCCGTAAAATATAGTTTCTATAGATTCTATTAAGTTTTATCTATTACAAATCAAAACTCCTTGACTCTAGTACCCTAAGGATGGTGGTTGTTTTATAACAACTATAAAATTTACATAGATAACATTTCTTTATATCTAGAATTTTAGTATTCGAACATCACTATTTACATAAAAGAATGATATATTAAATTTAAAACTAATGATACATCATATATAGTCATTAAAATTCTATTTTCACATTTTGGAATTCTAAATATAATATGGATTACTTTTTAGATTTTTTTTTGTGTAAATGAGAAAGAATAATTAAAAGGGTGAGCCTATATAATTTCAAACTGGTAGTGTATAGTGTATGATATCATATGGTAATCATGGAAAAAATTATATGATTGTAGTGAATAGGGGTAATAATACAATGATTTTTATTATTTATTGTTAAAAATTGGAATATTTCTAGGAGTATTTCAGAATCCAACTACTGAGTTAGTAGAGGAGTCTAGTTCACAATGATCATATGTGAAGTAATATTATGAATATTAAATATATTTTATCACATTCATAGAGTTTCATTATAATAATGGAATAAATACCAATTCTATTTTCATATCAATAATTTAATGATGTAGATGATATCATAATGTGGTGTTTACCCTATGGATGACATAGATCAATTTAGCTCCAGATATCAGGTTATCATTTTTTTTGGATGTGTGTTAAATAGATGACATTTATATATTAAAAATTAAAACAACATATGTTCCCCCATATGGAGAAACAAATTTACCAAGTAAAAATTTTGGAGGGGAGGTTCCAATGATATTCAATCTTGATGTCCATCTCTCCTAGAACATGAAGTAGAAGCATCAAAGCATGAATCCACAATAATTTTTTTGGTGTTGCAACATTTTGAAGAATGATTTTATTTGTATGTCATAATCCTATTTGTTAGTAATTTTATTATATATTTAGATTCGTATAATTAATATTATATATTCATGGGTGTTGATCTACATTTTTTGCGGGATACTGGGGAAATTTAGGCTACTCATCAGGAATTCCCATTATGAATTATTTATCACACGTCTTCTAGTTCCTGGTCAAATATTGTGTGTTCCTCTTATTTAGTAAAGATGAATTTTGGGACCTACATGTATTTTATGTGATTTAAACACTATTTAGTGACCCAAGGAACTGTGGATAGAGGAACAACCTAGGGTATCCATGTATTGAGACATGTCCATATAAAAGTACAATTCTAGAGACATGGACATGAGGTGAAGTTCAAAAACATTAAAAGATTGTAGTGCCAAGAGTATATTTATCCAAGACACACCATGTATTGGGGGTATATTCCATTTGATAGAAATGTATAAACATGCAGTGTGTAGAATACAATGTTCAGAGGCTTGGTTGAGGAAAGCCACATCATGTACCTCATGTACACACTATGTAAGCTAACATGGCTAGTCAACCCATTTGGAATAGGGCACAACTAGGTGTTTAGTTAGGGTCACACACTACGTGAACCCCATTAATTTTTTTAACTCCTCTCGGAGATATCCACATACATTATATACTTTTAGAGAGCTTGGATTTTGGTTTGTAGGTAGCCAATCCTAAGAATTATTAAATGTATAACATGATTTTAGGATAACATTGTGTCTTGGAAGATATTATGTGTCATGAATAAAGAATGATGTTTTAGTAGTAGTGATAGATTATGGATTGTGGTAAACGAGGATCTCTGTGATGATGTATATGTAATTTCATTTCTATATCATCATAGGATATGTGTCCCCTATACACAATTGTCTGGTATAGTGGTTCATATATTTTTAACATGGTGAAGGTCACCTACATGTGGTGACGTTGCTAGGTGAGATGTGATGAGCATGAATTTATCATGTGAAATTCTTGACTGATGTAAGAGATTAGTTGGGTTTACTTTAGAGACACATGGACTAGTTATCCAATGACGTACTAGGGTATAAGTTTACTTATCTCTAAAATTAGTATAGTCAAATATCCCCTTTTGCATAGGGTCTGTGTCCTCTACATATGGTGTATTTCTTCTATGGTTAGTACTCCCATGATGGACTAGAGTGTGAGTCCCCTTTATCAGTCAAGTAGTTTGGGACACAGTTCCTATTTTGTATTAGTGTGTTGGGAAACCATATTCATTATATATATAATGGAGTTACTCCACTATCATACAAGGGTTTCATTCCTCTATCCATGATGTCTGTACTCCCCTATCGGACTGGGGTTATGGTCATAAATATTTTTTTCATAAATATATTGGGTACTCCCCTATCATATAAAAATGTGGTTCCATTACCCTTAGAGTCGATATTTCTATTTAATTCCATGTTTCATTTCCTCAATACTCCCTACCAAGATAGAGTCGGTACTCCCTAATCATCTTTGGTTGTGGGTACTCTAGCCTATAGTCGATTCTAACCTATAAAGTAAGTGGTTGAGACCCCCATATATTTTTTACTAGTAATGACATAGTCATAATGATTTGGCATTTTAGGTTGTGAGGCCTCTATCTAAGCAGTTGTGACCGAAAATCTTCAAGTAGAACCTGGGAGCAGGTCCTCCACCAGAGTAAGATATCCATCATTTTTGGATCATAGTTATGATGAGAGGAACCCTACACATGTTAGGAGAATTATCTGATTAGGATTTAGTTCTCCCTTGATGTGGTGTTGTCTGTGACTCTCCCAATGTAAACATCATATGTTTCAATGGATGTTTTTGATATATTACTACCTTGGTTGTGGGGTAGCATGGATGTGTGGAGCCCTTATATATATATCTCTATATTTAGAGAATATTCACATGGAACATGGTTTAGAGAATCACTATATTGAATTTATTCATTAGATAGGGTAGGGAAGCTCCACTTTTGTTCCTAATAATCAAACGCCGGGAATAAGAATGGGGTAATATGACCTATGGTTCTAGGAAAATGATTCGGACCTAGACAGTTGTTCCCAAAAGAACATGTTCTCTAAGACATGACATCAAAAATTTTATATTTTTTCATGATTGAGTGAATTTATTATAATAGTTATAACTAGTATAGATAAGTTCTTGGAATTTATTCACCTCGGTGTGTGTTACCATTGAACATTGACTAGAATCAAGTAGCTGGCAATGATTTTGGAACCTCATGAGAATTGGTTTCTAATATGAGTATATATGAGTGATTGTGGGAGTACATATGGGTTTTTCACACGTATTGGTTTATAAACAATGTGGACTATGCTATCTAGACATGTTTTTCTGAGGATTTTTTTAGATAGAGTTTCTCTCTTGTTTGGGATCACTCTAATTGGGTTGAGTATAATTTTTCCTTTTACTTTCTCCCATTTCATATGGGTTTTGGGGAGCCTTTTGAGTATTCAGATACTCACAACTGCACAAGACGTTCTTTCACATGTTGTGTCTTGTGCAGATGAATTTCCTATTGATGGAGTCCTATGGGGCTCATGAGCATGTTTAACTTAGTGATCTAGACCGATCGAGGTGTTTATCAAATCCTAGTTGAGGATCCTTCTAGTTATTTCTTTTAACAATCACATCATCCCTCCACAAAGGTTGTACATTTTAAATGTTTTCAAGTGTCTTGTATTTTTTCCTCTTTATTCAATCATTAATCATATTTAATCTAGCAGTGGGATAGATGTATTATTGGATTTATTTCATGTTTATTTTATCACAAAATCATTTCATAGTGATGTTTATAGGTGTTTAAGTACATGTAAAATAGGCCAAGCCCACCCATTTTTGTTATATTCCTACTCAGTGGTAGATGTAACCCCTTGGAATATTGGTGGTGGGATTGTGGATGTCATGGAATGAACCCCATTTGTTTGGCACAAGATATATTTGTATCAAACTGGGTTTCACTTTGGGAACATAGTGTTGTGAGATTTATTTGGGATGCATACCAACTGTGTTACAATATTTATAGTTTAGATTTTAGAATAAGGACTCTAGTGTTGGTGTGGTAGTCGACGTATCCATTCACCAGAACACTGAAAACCTAATTTTTGAATTGGTTCATTAGAGAACATGGCATAGGGAAATGTTTTAATATTGATAATATTTGATTGGGTGTGGATTCCATTTACATCTTGAGACAGCTCCACTGATAACTCTTTGATTATGGAAGATATTGATTTTATATTAGGATTATACCATGATAAAAAAATGGTATGATTAAATAGTGGGATTTTTATTATGGTCCACCCCAATATGAGATTTTAGTATATTCCACTATTCATGAGGAAATACGTTTGGGTGGAATTATAGTTGAGCGACCACCCATTGTATAGTTGGTTATGCTGACATTTCAAGCCATTGATGCACAATGGTTAAATATTCTTTATGAGGTCTATAGGAAATAACCTCTAAGGTATCAAGGTGATCCAAAATCCTATGCATATGATCATTGGATTGGAAACATTACCCATGTTTTACACATATTGAAGACACTTCCTGATGAGATAATGGTTTTATTAGTGATTCTTTTATATGGATCATATAGAAGTTGATGGATTCCAATAATGTAGACAAATTATTAGGTGATTCTCACATTGTTGGTATTAGAGTGGATATTTAGGAATGATTTATTTCCATCCTTGATGAGATTTTTGTGTATCTAGGTGATTCTTCTACTTTGAAATGGTACGATATCTATGGATGTGTACTCTGAGGTGTTAATTGACCATTCATGTTACTCCATGGATATGGTTCAAGAACATGTTTTCATAACATAAACCACTAACCAAGAACTTCATATTGCCATTGGAATACGTGTTGTCTCCTTGTGACATACCCCATATGATGGGGTAAAAGATTGAACCATGATAGTAGGGAGATTCTTGATAGAGGGATTCGATGATGTAGATGACATTAATAGTCAAAAGTGAGAGTCATCTATACCTGCAAGAAAAAAGTAGTTGATAGGGTGACGATGCAGGAAGTATCAAAATATTTTTAGACTAAAAAATTTGTTTATATAGTTTATGAGTTTCCTCGAGGATCTATTTAGTTTTAAGAGAGGCAGGGTTATTCTTACGACAGGTGTGGAAATCGTGATATGGATATTGAACTCTTTGTGATACTAAGAGGGAGATGGTCAATGGAACACCTCAGAAGAGTCTTCATTTTGATAATGGAGTTCCACATTATGTTATATGTTAAATAGAAGTGTGGAGGTTATCTATCAGTGGAATAAGGTTCAATATTTCTCCACCGCCACCCTAGGGGATAAGCACCTTGCTCACGGAGCATGAGGATGGCTAAGATGATAGATTTATATAAAAAATTTCATTTAGATAGAGAATAAATGTATGATATGAGTAATTATTAGTGTTTATTCATGTATCTATAATAGTATTGGTAGTCGCAATTTTTAGGTACTCTATCCATTCCACTTCTTGATCGAGGCTTCACTGAGTGAGACACAGTATTGGATGAACCCTATATTAGTGTTTTTTTACATATCTTAAGACTCATAGGGAAAATAGATGATTCCCCCACCTTGGATTTTCTTCAATGAAAATAAAACCTTTTGGGGATTCAATTAATCCAAATAAATGATAGTTTCAATTTGTGGTGGAATGGTTCCTTTGACTAGTGTGTTCAGGGTGTGGTTTCATTTTGGAGTGTCGAAGAAGTCCTTGGAATTTCTGGCGGAGACTTTTTTATCAACTTGTATGATTTATATGTTTTATATATTTATATAAAATCATATAACCATTCCATAGTGGTAGGGTGGGGACCTATATTGTTTCTTAAGTGTGTTTTGGTTTCCTACCATTGATGCTCATTTGATTTTCCACTAGTGGGTGTAGCAATTCATGGTTTCACATTTTTAGGGCTTGGTAAGTCCTAATGTCTGTACATGGGAAACACTATGATTCTAATTAGAAACATTGTGCACATGGTGCCAAAATTATCATGAGATTATGGAGTAGTACGTGGTTCAGTACATTAATGTGCGAAAGAGAACTGTTGGCCAATATTATTATCTGCATCGAGATAACAACGTGGCATACCACTAGACCCTAAGACTTTAGATGGACTAGGTTCTTGGTTTTTTACACCTATTATAGATGAGGTATAATTTAACACCCCCATGATTTTATGGTATGTATATTATTATGTAAATTCAATTTATTTTATGGTTTACATTTAAAAAACAATTTATGTTATACTACTAAATATTAACATGACCATTTTAATAGTTATATCACTATTAGTAATAGTAACTTGGACATTAATATTATTAAAATACCTATGAAATTTTAAATAAAATTTATATAAATCATACATAAAAATATGATATGATTAAATCATTGAATATTGATTATAATTTTAAAAAATGCAAATTATTTATTTTTATTTTTAGGAAACAGAAGTTTTTATTTACTCCTGTGTAATATATAAGATTGTTTAGAAGAAAATTTATTATCATAAAATATATTAATAATTTGATATTATGTGGAATTATTATTATAATATATTTTTATGAGAGGAAAATTATTTTCTCAATGTGTTGTAAAATTTGTTGTAATCTTAAAATCAGTCAATTTCTAATAAATGATGATTTTAAATAGAAATTAATTTTACCAAACTAAAAAAAAATAGAGTGAATATTTTAAATTTAAATTTCATTATATGACTAGGGTTTTTTTTACTCTAATAAAATAGTGGATTTTTTCATTTATAATGAAATACAGCAATTTAAAATTTTTAAAATTACATGTAAATAAATGTATTAATCAGTAATGGTTTATGTATGGATGAGATAAGAACCTATTAGTTTAAACATACATGAACTATTTACATTATTTAGTCATTTGAATCATCACTATTCATATTATTGAGAAAAAAAATCAACTAATGAATAATTTAATAAAAAATAACCTCTTCATCCATAATTAATAACACCCATCGCCACCACTTCTACTCAGAACACCTATGATTTTTTCATTTTTATATTCTTCCCAATTACTCTACAAACACTCTTATCCTTGTTATGGATTTTTTTCTCACCAAAATACCATTCCATGTGCCTTTAGGAGGTTCTCTAGTATACACTATAGAAGAGGGAAATTATTCATTTGTTCTCTTCTAATTTCATATAATTTATTTTAATTTTTATCCAATCCTTAAATCCTCTGTCATGAAATTCATGATAAATATAGTATCAAATAATTATATCACAATTTTACTATTTTAATGGAATATCTTCATTAACCCTCTTCTCTTTTTCTTTTATTCATAAATTGAAAACCTCATCCAATATGTGTCTATTCACCACCTTCGTGGATGATGAGTATTAATTTTTCATTACCGAAATCAAGGAAGGTCATAAATCCATTATTATGGTCAAATTAAATTTTTATACATATATTATAAGTTATCTATTGTTTTAGAAACCAATATGAAAGAATGATATTATATAAAATGATATAAGTTCATGATGGTTCTAAAAACCACCAAATTAATTAAAACACATTAACATTTTATCTATGAAATCAACATAATAAAATATAAATATTTATATTGTCATTTAAACATAGTTATGTTCATTAATTACATATAATTTCTATTATGGAAACTTTTTCCCCATTTTACATGAACATTCATATATTTATACACATAACAAAATCATGAAACCCACGAAAATTAATGCTCCCTGAACAAGAAAATGAAATATTACAACTCATAATAATGGGAATAAATGAACTTAATAATATTATAGATAACCAAAAATATATTCAATATGTTCTATATTATGTAATTAATAAATCCAATGAGATTAACTATGACATTACTTATATGTGCAACACCGTTTTTAATATAAGGTATTGTATTTATTAACACTATTTTTATTCATTGGGTTATACTCATATGTCATTGGTTATGTTTTTTCAAGAATAATTGTGAAATTAACTGTGAATGTTTTATACTATGATTACATATTGATTTTTTCGTTTAAAATTTTCACCCAAAATTAATATATTGATTTATTCTCACTCTAATAAAAATATATATGTAATGATTTTTGAATTTTAGTTCTATTTCCTATGATATTCATTTTTTACCACTAATTAATATTTCCAATGGGGTATATATTATTTACATTGATATATAATGTCAGGAATTTATTTATATTCATTTTATTTAATGTTTCAATTGATGATTATTAAATTTAAGGGTCATACAGTTTGATTGTTTTAATAGTGGTAAGGGAATCATTAACCAAATATTAATTCATGGGGATAAATATCTAATCCAATGATTATGTCATGATATTACTACAATTAAAATTAATTATTTACATTTTTTAATGTGTATTTATAGCCAATACCCATAATTTATTTATATGGTTAACAATAACGCATTATCTTAAAAATAAACTCTGAAATGTAAATTTTATCAATTGTTAAAACAATTTTTTTAATATTTTATAGAATGTCTGGATTTATCTGACTTTATGAATCATAATTGTTCTTATGAATCTATTAAAAAGATATAATGATTTTTGAAAAGAAATTTTTTTCTTTAATAATTATGTGAATTTTTTAATACATGATTCCAAAAGTAAAAAATGATAGTTTTATCATGAAACATTTAATGATTTTTATATAAATATTTATATTTGTCAACACCTTTTATATAATATTATTCTTAATTGAATATGGTCTCTTATCACATAATCTATTATATTTTTTTGAAAAGTTTACGAATATATTTTCTTGGTATGTATTATTTTGATTCAATTCACCATATTACTATCGTTAGTTTATGATTATGTTTACTATTTGGGGAAATTGATAACATTTCATACGATAATTTCAACATAAATGTATATGTTGATTATTCCTCAGCCCTTATATATTAGTAATTCATTAAATATAGAAAGGTTTTTTAGGAGCCTACTATAGGCCCTCGATGAATTAGTAGGGTTCATGAGACAAAATAGACTGGTTTACTGCTAAGGCCTTACCAATTTATTTAGTCTTATTGGTAGAGGCCTTAATGATATTTCTATAATGTCTAGAATTATGAATTCCCATGTTATGATATTAGTTTTTGATTATCCAAGTTCTTATTAAACTAGTATAATAACCATCAGAAATATCATTTTCATTTCATTATATATATATATCCTTATTTGATCATTTTCTTTAGCTCCCATATTATGATTAAGATTATATTTTAATAGATTGAATTTTTATTTATTTACCTTTCCTTATTGATTAAGTTTACTTATTATATCTTCAATTATATCCTTACATTTACTAAGCATCTGGTCTAACCACATTCTTCTATTTTATTTCACCCCAGATTCCATGATGTATATTATAATTGAGATGAATGGATAATCTTATAAAATAGGGGTTTCTCAGATGGAGTTACAATATTTTATTTCATTTCTTGTTATAATTTAATTATAATTATTGTATATAATTTTCCAAATATACTAAACTATTGGGTGCTTCATGATGTGACATCCTTCATTATTATACAAATATTATAATGTAAGGCACCATATACATGTTACTGTGGATGGTGAATTTATATTGCGTATCAAATAAAATTTAGTACATTCATTTGAAACCAGATTTACAAAAAAAAATTGAATCATAAACCTATAACATTATTTGATTACATTTCCAATGTAACCATGAATATGATTTAGATATTAGTTATTCATAAAATGTTAATTTATGTTATTTGATTCACTAGTTTTATACTATAAATTACATTTTATAATGTTATGATCTAATCTAGTTTATTCAATTGTTTAAAAATGGATCATATCGGGATGAATTGAAACCATATAAAAACACATTATCTATGTAGGAATCTTACTCTATTGCCAGATAATTACGATGGAGCGAGAACTACAGCTTGGCATGAACATATAATACCAGAATTGGTATAAGTGAAAAAGGTTATGAAAAATATTATTACTCATATAGAGAATCATGATCCAGAATACATTATACAAATGGATAAACGATGTTATTAAAAAACAAACTCCATTATTCAATGGGACTATAACCCCATTTTCAGCTCACAAATAGATAAGTTCCTTAGGGATGATATTTACCACCTTGGGAAGTAACAAATTGGACAAGGATATCATGATAGTTTATAATCTCTTGGGAAATGAAAATTAATTATGGTCATTGATTCAAAACACAAAAACTGAAGAGGAAAATGAAAATATGGAATATAATGATATTGTGTAACTTTTCATGGGAAAATATTTTAATTGAGACATCGAGAGGATATTTATAATGAATTATTGAGTGTGAAAAATAAGGATGAGTAAATTTTTCCTAATTATTATGATAACATTATAAGGTTATCTAGTCACATTTACAACTATATCAATAATCCAAAGGGTAAGATTGATCATTTCATTGGTGGGAATAACCCAATGAATCTAATGGTACTATTTTCCCAAGAATTATCATCATATGATTATTAATTATATTATTATATTAGGATAGGGAATGAATTCTTAATGTATTATGAAATTTAATGGAACCAATAGAAGAATAAGAAAACATAAAAAATTATGTAAAATGGCTGAAGGGAAAGAAAGATTTTATCATATTTGGATTATGGATGATAGAAAAACATGGTACAATATTGAAGGGAATAATAGTTTTCTACATGTGTGGAGAGAATGGACAATAAACTTATGATTAGAAAGGAATGAAGTAAGTCTTTCAAGGTGTCAAATCTATGGAGATAATGCTCTATGGAAATGAGTATCCCAAGCGTTAGGGGAATATATCTCAAATTATTAAAGGGATCAAGTTCAATAGTATGTTGTTAATACAATCAATGTTGAATAATTATAGTTTTTAACTTTTTTATTAAATAAATACGTAATAAAATTATTTTATAAATGATATTATAGAATCATTAGATATATAATTATTGTATTTCATAACTTATTCATCAATGAATATAAAGAATCAGATAAATATAACAATAAATCAATATATGCTATTATGTTGTATGTAGATCATTTTTAAGACACATGACATTAGGAAAATAACCCAAAATATGTGATTGATTTTTAGAAAATAATAATAATAGTGAGTTTATGGGATAGTATTAGTTTCGATGGAATTGGTTAGTTTCTGTCTACTTTACAGGGATTAATATATGTTTTGATTTATATAATATATTTTCAAAATGCATATTTTATATTATAAAACAACATGTTTTCATTATTATTTTATAGTGATCAAAGTATTAATATATTTTGAATTTGATAATAAATGATACAATTAATTTCTGGGGTTTCTAATATTATATTTCTAATGGAAATTTAGTTACCCTCTCCTATTTTTATTTTGAACCTTTTAATTAGACATATGTATGTTTAAGGATTCTTATGGTATCTACTTAAATATTTAATTTAGTTAAACTATGGATATTATTATACGAGGTTAATGTATGATTTATCATATTGCAGAAACTATGCAAACAACTTTTTATATAATAAATATTTTGAGGTAAAATTAATGACATGATGACCATATGATTTTGTTTAAAGTGATTCATGTATGAACTTATTTTCCTGAATATCCATCTCTAGGTGTATTATTTCTAGTGGGAATAGATCGAAGGACAAAAAACAATTGAAATATTTTTTATGGAATTTAAAGAAATAAAATAAATTTAATTTATACTGTTCCTATCAATAAAATGAAATAATTCCTAAACTATTGTAAATGGATTTTAGAACAAAATTGTTATAGGTTTACATCTCTTATGATGAAATAAATGTCCTTCTAAATGATGATAATTTTTTAATTTTTTGATGGTTGAATTTTTAATGGACATGATTTCTATAACTCTATATAATTAAATGATAGATTTATTTCTTTTCCATTCCCATTTTTTCACACCCTTCTAATTTTAACTGATAGGGAGACCATGTTTGGTATTGACCATCAAAATTGCTTTTCCCACCATTTTATATTATGTTGTATTATACTTGTTGATGATGTGTGATTTCTATAAGGGTATTTATAATGACAACTCCATGATTACTGGTAACATGTTTAAATTGTTTGGATGCATTTTATTCAAGGTGGGGACAATGTAACCACTATATATTTTATGGTATGTATCATCTTAAATGAATTCAATTTATTCAATGATTAATGTGGGATAAACATTATATATTTTAATATTAAATATTAACATGTCCTTAGATAACGTATAATAACAATTATAATTACTAATCTGTCTGAAAATATAACAAAAATAACCTTTTAAATTGTAAATAATATTTATTTATCCCACATAACAAAATATGATATATTTATATCATCTAATATGTAAATAAATGTTATAAAAATGTGAAAATACGTTTTAGTTTTTTATGAAATTTAAATTTTTATTTACAATTTTGAAATTAGGATAATTATTTAAAAAAATTTATATTCATAATATTGATTCATTGTTTAATATTTTTTATTTTAATAATAAGATAATTTTATATGACCATATTTAAAATTTCAATATATCATAATATCGAATAAAACAATTAATTTTCTTTTGAATAAAAAATAATTTTATTTTGAAATTATATATCATAAATATAAATTATTGTTTAAAAAAATAAACTTCTAATTTTACATATACATATTGTTAAATTGTTAGTGTTACTGTTTTTTAGATTTTTCTAAAATAGTTAATATTTATATGGATAGTGAAATATTGTAATTTATGGTATTTAACATTATATGCAAATTAATCAATATCTTAGTCATGGATAACATATGGATGGGGGTGATTCATTTTTTAGGATATCAAATTCTTAATTTACTATATATATAAAAACATATCATCACTATTTATATTTTTTATAAAAAATAATAATGTAACAAATAAAATAATCATTAAACATCCATATCCTCCCGACTAGATACCAACCCTCCCTAACCCTTATCCTCACATAGTCTAAGAATTTTATATTTATATATTCATCCTAATTACTCTCACAAGACTCTTTTACATGTTATGTTTTTTCTAGTCTCACTAATATTGTAGTTACAAGTCCCTTAAGAATGTTCAGAAGGAGACGATATATAATAAGTAAAATCTCGTTCCATTCTCTTTTAATTGCAAATACATTATATAATTTTTTACACTATACCTATATCTTATATAAATACATTAATGATAACTCTATTATATTATATATACTATATTTTTTTAATATTAATTTAACATCCATCATCAAGTCTCTTCCAGTCACAATTTCTTCTAAAAATAAAAACGTCGTCTCTGATGTGTCAATTCACCACCTTCCTAGAAAGCGAATTTAAATTTTCATTAACTCCTTCAATTTATTTCATAAAAATATTATAATGGTTAAATAATTTTACATTATACATATTATAAGATATAAAATGTTTTATATCTGAAATATATTTAGGATATTAAATAAAATTATATAAATTCATGAGTGTCGTAAAAGTAGCCAAAATAAATTAAATAATTTTCATTATCATTTTTTGTAATGAATATACCTCATAACATAGAAAAAAATGATATATAAGATCATTTAAGTTAATATACCTCCATTAATGACATATATATTTTCTATTATGAATTATTATTCCCTTTTTTTTCTGTGAACTAACATACTTGTATACAAGAGAACTGATCATTAAAACTATGAAAATGAACGGTCTATGAATTGAAAAAGTAAACTTTATAAGTCATATGAAGAGAAATAAGTTAACTTCATAAAATTATATTAAATAGAAATTATGATCAATTGGTTATTATTTAATCAATTATTCTAATTTAATTTGATTATCGAGGTCATTAATTATGTTTTGAATTCATCTTTAGAAAAAATGTAAGGGAATTGTTAACACAATTTTCATTCGTTCGTTTAAACTTATATCACATTGGTTATGTTATTCCATCAATATGTTTGAAATGAAAACTTATTTTCTTATACTATATTTAAAAATATATTATTAGGATTTACATTTTTCATGTAATATTATTTCATTGATTTATCCTCACTATATTGATATGATATTTGTAAGGTTTTTCTCATCCCACTTTTATTTCATTGAGATATACATTTTCACCACTTATTTCTCATGTGTGGTGTATATATAATAACATATCATATATCATATCATGAATGTAATTGTTTTAAATGCATTCTATGATTCATTTTATTATCATTAATTTTATGGGGCTTACGATTATACCGTTTTCATAGTGGTAAATCATTTCTTATCCAAATTTTCATTATTTGGGATGAATATCTACTCAAATAATTATTACATGATATGTTTATGTATCTAACAAATACTATTATCATAATTATTAAAGGTAATTTTATATGTATTTACAACTAATATCCATAATTAATTTATTTGGCTAATAGTCACAGTTTCTTTTAAAAACATTGTTTTCAATGATTCGTTTTTTTATTAAATGTAGAAGATTTTTTTTAATTATAGATAATGAGAGGATATTCATGATTTTATTACTCTTTTATGATGTTTTTGACAATATATGTACTATTTTAATACCATTCTCAACATTACCATGGATATATTATAATTATGTTTACTGATTTGCGAAATTATTTATATTTAATGTAATTTTTCAATATGAATGAATATATTGATTATTTTTCACCACTTACACATGAGGAATGAATTAGTATTAGTTTTTATTGGGTGGGGCCATATATAACACTTTAATTGATTTGTATTTCTCTTGAGACCAACCAGACTGTGTTTTGGCTGATGTCATACACATTTCTGTATATTTTTGGTTAAGACATTGATATTATTTTTATGATATACCAAATTTTTTATTACATAATTACGAGATTAGTTATTTATAAACCATGTAATTAATATAATATTATAATATTCATAATTATGTATCATTTTATTGTGAGTATTTATATTGTGTTATTTTATTTGTATTTATTTATTCCTAATTGTTCTCAATAATTTGTTTTAATTTCATTCTTTTTGTTATTCACATTATGTTAATGATTTTATTTAGATATGATATATTTCGTTGTATTTTTACCCATACTGAGCATCTTATCTCACCCCCTTATTGTGTTTTAGATACCTTAGTATTCCAAGATATTTATTATGATTAACATACTATGATATTCTTGGAGAATGGGGGTGTATAAAATTGAGTTACTACGTTTTATTTCATTTAATTTTGTAATGTAATTCTTATGATTGTATATATTTTTGAAAAGCCACTAAACTATTATTTTCATAATGATGAGACTCCATTTATTATTATTTAAATTTAATAATGTAAATTATCAATATTTCACTATTATTTTGGGATATTTACATGGTATTTTGACACTTTTTTTCACGATGTTGAAAAAGTTAGAGATGGATGATGGTGTGGTTTTCTTTTTTGGTTCCCCTATGTTAATGTTTGTGGGATGAATGGGAACCTGTTGTTTTCTAACTATCTTGGCATTTCCATTATAGTTAATTGTTTTTTGATTCATCCTATGATTTATTGGTTCAATCTAAAATTACCTAAGGTGTCAACAATGTCTTTACTATGGTTTTTTTCTATTTATCATTCGAATAGTTATAAGAATATTTCGGAAGCAAGGAATTGAGTCAGTGTAATATTTCAAGTCATAGAGATCATTATTTTAGTGATATTAAAAATATAATATATTTTATAGCAAGGTAGGTCTGGCTAGATTCCAAAGCAGGTGAGTTTCTATTAAATTGATTGAACAGTTTCAAATAAGAAAAAATATAGATGGGGTCAAACAACCAATACTCAAATAAAAGCTATTAATAAAGGGTAAAATATCAATACCATACCCATAATCAGGTGTTTTACCAAAATCAACCAAATCTGATTGAGATTGTGAATTTATTTTCTATTTAGGAGTGTATAATAAATATACCCATGCCTTTGCTACTCCAACCTAGAGGAATATTGATTAGACCTCCAACCATTGAATCAACATCAGTATTTTTGTAATATTTAGAAGGGGACATAGAATACACGGTCATTAGTGTGTTTGAATAATCATTCATTGGTTCTCTATTCTGGGGATCAGATATGAATATCTCACTAACATGAACCTTATTCATCAAAATCCCTATAATTCGTCACTGAAATCTGGTTAATGACCTGAACTATCCTCACCTCATGCCCATCAAAAATATCATAAACTAGACCAGTATTATCCCTAACCCCAAAAATCACTACATCTATTTCACAGTGTGAGAAATAATCAGGTAAATTATAATAAAAATGATATGGTGACACATCGTTCATCAAATTCATAATATCCTCAAAAGAAACAACAAAATACTCTCTTCATTCCCAACAAAAATATCCTAAACATTACAAGTATCATCCCTCACATCAGAAATCACTACTTCCACATCATATTGTTAGACATCATAATGTAAATGAGAATAAAAATAACATGATGACACATCAGTCATCAAATTCAAAATATCCTAAAAAGAAAAAAAACAAACAACATTTTTAACTATCATATACATCTTAGACTTTTTGGAGAAGGCAATGTAACTGGTACAAGGTTCTCAGATTTCTTGATAACATTAGTTGGGATCACTGTATCCAAAGATAACTTATGAAAAACATGTGTTATCAATTATACTTCTTATGTTTTAGTACAATAATTATCAAAGATAAATCCTCAATCAATAAATACATCAACAGGAATTGATGCCATGTGTGAGACACGACCACCAGATGCGTTCCACCATATCCTGTAATGTTTTCACACCATTTATATATTTCTTAGTTTCTTTCACATCGAATAAAACCCACACCAAGACTCAAATATGAATGAATGATTATAAAAAAATGCATCACATAAAAAATCAAGAAGTAATCAACCCACAATATTAACACATCCACTTATACACAAATTTTGTGTGAGATCGGATATTACACAATGCGCATCCTATAATCCAAATAGAGGTGACACCATTCGAAATTTAATTTCATTCAGAACATGGATGGATTTTGACATATGATTGGAATTAAAGGGAGTCTCACTAATATCACCATAGTAAATATATCTTGATTCTTGTGTAAGTCATAAGACTATTAGAATAAGAATAATTGAGATCCATTATAACTATGAGAAATAGATGACCAATTAAGAATCAGATCCTCTTCTGAAGAAAATTTGATTATGAGATGGTTAGAGTTAAGAATCCCCATGGTAGCCCAATCATTCAAAAGCTATGATCCAAAAATTATGCCAATAAAAAGAATCCACTAGTGGTTGGCATTTCTAAAAACTTGTTATCAATGTAAAATTCAATAACTAGGATGCATTAACAAATTCTAGAGTTGATATTGATATATGGGGACACCCATTAAACCATTTTGAACCCTTTGTGCTATGGTAAATTTTATGGAATGAATCAGTTAATTTGGGATTTGCGAAAGGATATAAAGGGAAATAATGATAAACATAGAGATACTTGAAAGGACCCTCCCCCAATGGGGGGAGGGGCTAGTGAAATTTTCATTGGCGGATATTTCATAAGGAAGGTAAAGAGTATAAGAGAGGTCCAAATGCATCCATATAAATATATTATATAACACTCATGATATATATTTTGAAATGTTTAATTACTCCCTTAACAGTCATGGATATGAATTTTTAGAACATGGTTGAGTTAAGAATGTGGAATTTACCATAGGGGTGATATAAATTTTTTAGTATTGGGTGATGGGTTGTATAATTTTTATTGAAAATTTATTAAATGAATCATATTGTATCAATAAAAATTAAATCCATAAACCTGAAATCCCCCTATAGTGTGAAAATGGTAAAGAGGAGGAACACCCAACTCCACCATTGTAGAGATAGATGAATCAAGGTTAAACCAATGAGTGTAGGTTCCCCTGGTCATCGATCATGATGGATGCCACACCCAAATTATGGTTAAACATATTCTGAGTGTGGATATACAACCAAAGAATTAATCTTGCTTTATGTGGTAGTAACATTTGATTTTTATTTCATTATTTTCTTTTTTCATATTAATAACGTCTTAGTGCCCTATTATGATGGATATAGATCCTTAGGGAGTCGATTTTAGATTTTAGGAAAAAATTGGGTGATTTGGGTTTCTTTAAATAATTCTTGTTCATAATTCTTGGTTACATGATGTATAGTGTGTGGTGATGTGACATGTGTTCTTATCATTAAGAGAATATAAATTTTTGGTACTAAACATGATGTACTAGGGTTGCATTCATTCTAATTATCACATCTCATGTGGACATGTGACATATATAGGGTATCTGTGTGAAGATAAATGTCAATGTGTAAGTATATGGCCCAATATGAGGACACATGGTGGCGTATATTGACCAGGGAAGATGAAATGTCCAAGACATTATTTAGATGTGACATGTAATGTATTATGACTTACATGATGAGTGGGAGACATTGTTGAAAGAGTAGTGCGGGGAAGAATATGAACAGAAGCTTGGGTGAGGTGATACACAACATGAAACACATATAAACACCATGGATAATCTCACGGACAACCAATCCCTTATTTATAGGATCTACCTTGGTGTTATGGTGGGGTCTCATGAGATGTAGACCCCCATATATGCCATGTAATCCCCTTGTATATTATTTCATACCATATCTCTTTCTTAAGAGATCATATTTGGGATTGTGAGTATACAATCCTAATTTTTTATTTATAGAACATGATGGTAGACACCATGGTGGAATGGGATATATAATTTGTATTCATTTAAAAAAACTCAATTTGTGTTATACTATGGTAGTTATCAAGTAGGATAACTATGTTTATTTCAGGGCATGTTCCCTTCATTGTCATCACAAAATGTGGGTTCCCATGAACTTTTTGGGCTAATAGAGTGGTACTCCTCTGTCATAATATTATGTGAGTCCCCTAATCATGAATGTGTTGTTGAATGAGATGTGGAATTCATAAAGAAACCATGAATAATTCATGTCCATCAAAGGAGATTAGTTGGGTTTACTTGGGAGATAGTTAGACAAGTACTCTAATGCCATACCAGTTTGGAGGTTTCCCTTACATAACATATCTGTAGAGAGGGAACTACCATTTTACATTGGGTGTAAGTCTTCTACCCATGGTGTAATTATCATCGGGAATGTACTTCCCTTTTGTACTAAGGAGTGGGTCCCCCATATCAATCATGTTTTTAGGGAATGATAAAACATGTTATATCATAGTGTGGTCCTTCTAATCTTTTTGTATCTTTGGAGTAGATAATCCCCTTTAATACAAGGGTCTAGATCCTCTATATATGGATTCAGATCTCCACTATCAAACCAAGGAGTGGATCATCCATATTTTTTGTATAGATAGAGTGGGTCCTCACATAACATATTAGGGTGTGGATCCCCTATATTTGTAGTGTCAACTCCATTGTATTTCTAGGGTACAATTCCTCCATAGACAATGATTCGGCAGACTCGATACTCCCCTATAATACTAGGGTGAGGGTCTTCAATCTCAATACTAATACTCCCATGTTTAGTTTGGGAGAATATACCCTATAGATGTTATACTTGCAATGATGGAATATTAATCCCTTGTTTTTCTAGGTTGTGGATACCCCATCAATTGAGTTATATTCTATCGTCATTTAGTAGTGACTGGTGTTGGTCCTCTAATAGACTTAGATTTACCTTGTCTAAGTAACATTATTATGAGGAGCAGTCCCCTCCACATATTAAGAACAATACCTAGTTAGGATTTATTACTTGTTAGAATGGGGACAAGTGTGACTCTCCCAGTGAGTACTTTATTGGTTTCAGGCGGTGGTTCCGAGTAAGATCCTTATTGGCTACTGGGTAGCAATGAGGTATGGGACCATTATATACATACATATATATATATAGTGAGAGAGAGATGATGAAAATGGTTTATGACTTAGAGATGAATCTCTCTTCTATTTGTAGTGGTTGGGGATGGTCCTCTCTACTTGGCTTCTTTTGATCTTATCCTATGTGGAAGAAAATGGTGTTGAGACCTATATTACTGAGCACTAGAGTTTTATTAGAGAGTTAGTCCCTATAGAGCATGTTCTCTTGGACAGACCCTCAATGATGGTAGGGTTTTTACCAATTGAGTTTTTCACATAGATGAGTTCCATATGTAATGTCTGAGCTCATAAAGTGTGTTATCCTGAGTGTGTGTAACCATTGAGCCATTGGTTGAATCATGTAGCTGGATATGTGGTCTGATCCACAAGTAACAAGGATTTAGAGAGTATTATATCAAGGTGATTCAAGGAGTAAATGTGTTTTTAGACAATATAATTGTTAACAGCCAATGTCAAAAGATATTAATAGTCATTTATGGTTGAGTATGTGTTTGATATAGAGTTTTTCAATCATTTGGGTACCTTTTTCTATGTCGATTGAACAATTTTTTGTTAGTTTATCACTTTTATTTTTTGTTTTGTTAATCCTACTATATATTTTTATAATCACCCATATAAATATAATATATCAAATAGTGTGTCGTATGTAAATGAAACTCATTTTAGATATGTCTTTTGATGATACATATAAGTGAGAAGTTAGTGACCTAGACAAACCATAGTGTTTACAAAATCTTGGATGATGATATTTACCATAGATTCATATAAGAAGGTTGGATACATTTATAGTTTTTGGGGGGATTGTATTTCTACCTTTCTAAACATCTAGTAATCATGTTGTACTATTGTATTTGGATTTTTGTATCCATGAATTCCATTTTATTTATTTTATTTATTCAATGTTTCATGAATTTGATTGTGGGTACACACATACAGGTACCATAGTATAAGGAATCCCATTATATTGATATACTTACTCTCTACTAGACACCAATTCCTAGACTATTAGATGCTGTAGTGGGGTGGTCATGGATCAAGACTTGTTATGTAGAGGTATGAAAAATAATTCCATAAAAGTAAATAATATATTGAGGGATCAGATACAAATAAATAACATAAAATGGAATGCAATAACATATTTCATTGTGGTTGAATTCAGAATTCTGTCCATCTAAATCTTACCATCGAGGCCTCGTTCCTTCACCTCTAACCTACTAACATCCCCTATTCCAATGAATTATATTTAAATGTGTAATTCATACTAAAAATAACCAAATATATGTTTTCTCTTTAGACTAATGGTTATATTATGTGGAAATAAAATGTCAGGCCACACTCATCACATAGTAATTCCAATGAAACCCTATTATAATGGAATGAATAAATAATAAATATCATAATGTTCCTTAATGATCCAAATACCAAAACAAACAACACTTTATTGATATTTTACTATGTTATAAACGTTATATATAATATTTAAACATTTATCATTAAATGTATCAATATATCTTTCTAGTGAACAACCCAAAATAATCATAGAGAAAACATGAAATTTAAAATTTAATTATATTATACATTAATAATTAAGAGATAAAAATTAACTAGTTAATAGTTTTTCATTTAATAGGGATATAAGTAGTAAAAAACCATCATAATAGTTTGTATATTTCTTTGGTTTCATTTGTAGAATATTCTCTAAGAGTGTCATACTTGTTGTACAATTAGTCTTTTGAGTTTTTCACATATTGATATTAAAATTAATAACCAAAAAAATATTTTCAAGGTCATTATAACTATATTACTTATGTTAGATCCTTACTCGACAATTATTTTATCCAAATAGTTATATCATTTCATATTAACCACACAATTGTTTACATTACACGATAATTTGTAAATTTTTGTGCCACAGAAGTGTTTGCACATTAAAAAGAATAATGAATAATCTATAAAGAGATATAATGGTGATTTATCAATGTTTTTATAATTATAATTATATATCATCAAATAATAACAATGTTTCATATTTAAATTAAATCAAATTTGATAGATAGAAAAAATTATTATCCCTTAGAGGATAATATCCCTTATTTCTACATAATAGAGACTTAAGAAAGGGCTGTAATAAGAAGGTATAAGTAATATCTCCTAAATAATATATAAAATTAATAATAATATTGTGTTATAATTACCATTAAAATTTGTTAATGTTTATTTTAAATTACATTAAAAAAATAACTGTAATTGATAATGGTAGAGGAGAATAAAAAGCCATAACAAGATAATTTTGTTTTCAATTCTTGAGGGGAACATCCTAGAACCATATAAAATAAATATATAAAAAATTTAGAGGGAAAATTGTGATATATATATTAATAAAAATATTCTGAGACTATAGGGAGTACATAATTAGAGGATATGATCTACATTTAAATAGATAAAAGAGTGAAATTTACTCCTAATTATAATAAGGAGATGAGTAAAGGTAAAATTACATGGTAGTTACTTGATTTAGGTAATGTGATTTTGGTGAGATACGTGGGTTTTTATTTCATTATTTTAAAAAGTCCTCATAGAATTATTTTTTTCATGTATGATTAATAAAATATGTGCCATTGAAGAATATCTATTTTAAACCATTATTAATAGGTATAATTATTTACCATGGTAATTATATTTTTAACCTAAAATATTATTCATTCCCTCATTATTAATTTTTATGTATTGATTCTTTTTTTGGACTCTATTGAAACTATGAAAATTCATAATTATGTGATAACTTACATTTAAATGAAAAACTGTAATATATAGAAAAACTATTTTACATAGAAAAATAAAATTCTAAAATATTACGATTTATTCATATTATATGTTACCAACTACTAATAAAATAATATTACAATATTTTTTTGGTTTCAGATATTATATTATATTAATATTTATACTTTTATCGTTCTGAAGATAATATAATTTTTAGATGAACTATATTCAATTAAAACATACACTTTTATTTGGGAAATAAATATTTTACTAGGTAAATTATTTTTATAACTATATCTTGATTAAATAATTTTATTATTTTTGATCCCAATGTACATGCATTTTATTTTTCGTAAATGTTGCGTCAATATATATTGGATATCATGATAATATAAGCTGATATGCTACTGAATAAACTTGGAGAATGATTTTTCTCCTTATCAAATTGTGATTATTTGGGATATCTTCATTAATGAAAATATTCATGTGTTAGTTGAGCTAAGGATGCAGAATTTTATAAAACATGATATAGAAAAGTAATTAAAGAATTCCAAGAAAATATTTTTTATTTGGAATGAGAAATATTTAAATTATAATACTTGTGGATTGTTCAATATTATATTTTATACATTGAAAAATAAAAATATATTTATTACTGAACATTATATAAGATAAAAGATAAACCAAAAAATCCAACAAATATATCTCGATCTAAAAAAATGTTGGAGAAATATCAACAACAAGGGATAGCCAGACTGACTATCTCATATAACGACATATGTGAGTACTTCTATGGGACGGATGGTGTCCAAAAAGAGTCACACATGAGAACATGAGTGCTCTTCAATTGAGGATCTAGAGATACCATTAATGTTCATTCTAGGGAGAAAAATCTATGGTTTATGGTGTGGTTTGAAGAGAAGGAATTGGGTACATTCATGATGTCTATGAAGACATTATGCATTTTATAAAGGATCACCATACTAAATAGATTTAATATGTTAGATAATGAATATATAGTATTATTCACCCATCATTAAATGTTGTGAAAATAAGGAGATATATTTGGATAGTTTATTAATGAACATTCAGTCAAGAAATTGAGGTTATCTTCATCCTCAAACCTTGGTCAAGGGTTTCATATGCATTGGAATTCATGGAAACACCTCAAATGATCAAAACTATGGATTTCATGGTTTTTTGGAGATAATTTATTTTGGAAATGTTCCTAATAACATTTATTCATTGAATCTAGATCTTTCATGTAATGATATCGTGCACATGATTAAATTATAAAATGTGTTTCATAGATATTGTAGAATACTCATATAACTACATAATGAAAATAAATGATTTACATGACAACATTAAATATAAGTGGAGAGTTGTGAGGGATATGTAAATGTAACTCATTCCATGTGTTACCTACATAAAGGCATCACATGCACAATGTTAGGGTCGTAATAAATTTTTACATGACATATGTAATGGTGTGGTGTAAATTGTGATAACAAGGTAAGGGTAATTAAGTGGAAAATATTAAATCATTACATAATGGGAAGAAACCGTGATTTTTTGAATCATATTATTTGAGAAATTCATATGAATTCATTAATTTAAAATATTATTGAAAAATATTTTTTTTAGGATTTATATTAAGGCTTGAATTAGAATGATTATTTGAAAATTTAATATTGTGTAAAAAAAGAAATAGAGGTTCTTGAAATCACATGTAAATACCACTGAACCATGATAAATTCTCAAAACAATTATTTTAAAATCATGAGACTCTTTTTTTCAAGAGTAAAATAGAGAAACATGATACTATCTAAACATGTGATGAAGGACTCAAATGTGATAAAATCTAAAATTTAATTTATAAGGGTTTTTATAGGCCTTTTATGATTTCATTAAGTATGTTTAATACCACACACTTGAGTTTATATACTATTCATTATTTTGTTAATATATTTTTCTTTCAGGCCTCACTACATTGAAAGAAACACATTATCATATACACAGAAAGTAATAAAGGATTCAACTTATATATATATATATATATATAATTTTACAACAATTATATTGTGAGAAAGAAATAAATCGTGTGACATACAAACACAAAAATTATCTATGACATCCAAAACCATTCAATATTCCATAAAAAAAAGTGGTGAAACAAAAAAATAGATTTGTGAAAATATACATGGAAATGTGAATATATTGATTTGATAAAATGAAAAAATATTAACAAGAATATGAATACTAGGGTTTTGAATGAAATTTTCATGAAATTAATACATATAGTACCCTTTAGTAAATATTGAAAAAATAAATGAAAAAAATTATTGAGAATTCAATAAGATAAAAAAATTCATATTGTGAGTGTTTTATTCATCCTTAAACAATAATGAAGATTTTTTTATTTACATGAACACATCAAGTTTTGGTTTTGACGTCAAAAAATTGTGGATGAATATCATTTAGAAAAAAATTTTAATGAGGAATTTGATCATACATTTCAAATAGAAAATATTTGAGGATGTCCAATATGAAGCAATGGTACATATTGCTTTACATGAGAATCATAAGAAGTATGATCATGGAGGAATATCAATCTGAGGACTATCTACTATAATATTAATAATATATATGTATAATACATTATATACTATTACCAAGGTTCCCTTCTGTGACACATGAGGGTGAAGGATAGTTTTTTCATTGTTAACATTGTATGATGTAGTACAATGATACCCTTATATTACTAAATATTATTACGGGTAGTGAAAAGTCTAATAACACTCTGTAATGTAGTGTAAATAATCTTTTACGCACATTCATGTGTAATGATATAGTTTAACTCTTGATCGACCATTGAAATTGATAAAAATGTTCCATTGGTGAATCAATTTTGTGGGTTCCTACAAAAATTACATAGAGTATGTATTTGTATCATAACATGTAAAGAACAAGTTTTATTAAATCAATTAAAATTTCAATAAACACGGTGAGACATTGAGATACCACAGAATTGATTTAGATCTTCTACATGTTCATGAGGTTTAATTCAAATGAATTAATATTTAATAAGTAAATCGTCAATTCACCCACACCCTATTCAATTGCCGATTCAAGATGATGTTATACTATTTTTATAAGAGAATGGTTTCCCGTAAATATCCAAATAGGTTTTCATGAATTATAGAATTCTATAATTGATTTAGAAACATCATATAAAAAATAATGTAACATGTAAGGATACAAATTAGGATTTTCAATTTACACTTTAACGATTAAGAATAATAAAAATATATTGAAGCTAAGGATGACTATAATCAAAATGGAGAGACAAAAACAACTGAAGTGAATGTGAATTGAATATTTTTTTAATAATTAGTTTCTTATAATTTTTCTAATGTTTTCTATTCATTCTGAAATTATAATGTTTCAGTTATTGATATTCATTCTAAATTCAAATAAAAATTGAATATTGTTCCCATATATATTTTAAATTGTAATTTTGTAAGTGTTTAGTGTATTAAAGATAAATAATAATATTTATCAGAATATGGTAATTATAAAGAATATGAAATGGTCGAAATTTATATTATATATAGAACCCTCACAAAAATAGTTAGATCAATGGATTAGACAATTAATAATTTCAGTGATACATATGTGGAAGTTACTGAAGAATTTCTTTTTAAGGTATATATTAGATATTTTTTTAATATATATTTTTAATATTACATCCATTAAATAAAAAATATTCAAAATGACACGATGGATATCAATGATTCTCAATTAAAATTAATTTATTCAAGGTAATGGTTTTTTTAAATACTATACAAAAATAAGGAAAAATGAATGAATAAAATATAAAAACACTTATGAATGATATCAAATATATGATGAGATTAGTTTAGGATGAGATGAAATCCCTTAAAAACAAATGATTAGTGATTTAGGTGAGATTGATGAATCATTTGTCACCACAAGTTAAGGCATATAATATTTTTTAACAAGATATGGTACCTAATATGTTCTCAATGAGTGTCGTTCCTCCATGATGATAATTTGATTATCCTCTAATGAAATGGAAACATCCACATAGAATAAGGTATACCATAACCCATTATATGTATTATTTACTATTGATGATTCAATTTCCCATACATTTTTTAAAATAATTTCTAGGTATGAATAGATGGTGAAAAAAGAATAAAATTCCACAATAACATGGTTGGATAATAAAAGATTTTTGAAGAGTTATTTTAAAATATATTTATGAAAGAATGAATTTTCTACCAAAAATATAAATGTTTTACAATATAAGTGACATGTAACAATACAAAAAAAATATGATTAGATAAGTAAAAATATATAGAGTTTTTGTTGGTAGTTTGGAAAAATTGAATTAGAATATTGTCATAAAATTAAAATTCCTGAAAATAACAGACAGTATTCATTGAGGGTATAAAACATGAATAAAATAGAGTACATAAGTAATATATTATAGATCCATAAAAATATCAATTGTCAAAGAATGTTTTTAAATTTTATTGAAATTGGTTTGTTATACAAGGATATTATAAATTTTTAGAATAATGTTCTTTAAATTACCAAGAGACATGGCTTAGAACCACAATTGATTAGATCCATTAGAAAATAGTTACAGAATCATAACATTATTTGAAATACATTT
The DNA here is from genome assembly GCA_963277665.1 of Viscum album. Classification (NCBI taxonomy): domain Eukaryota; kingdom Viridiplantae; phylum Streptophyta; class Magnoliopsida; order Santalales; family Viscaceae; genus Viscum; species Viscum album. The sequence goes on along the minus strand of OY728142.1, from coordinate 1,375,169,506 downwards.
AATATATGCCAAAAATATCTCCCATATTAATACTCTTTAAAAAAAACCATCGTAAATTTTTTTTCCCTAACTAAGAGAACAGATAAAAAATAATGCGCTAAATCAAATAATCACTATTAGTAAAAAGGGTGACAATAAAGCATAAAATGAGTACTAGGGTATTGGAACATGATAATAACATTTAGAAACCATACCCTTAATTTCAAATATCATAATTATGAGTCAAAAAAATAGATTGGATGTTTATAATACATGAATCATAATAAAATCAACGAACATGTTCAATGATAAATTAAAATTGGCATAAGTCATAGATTTTTAGAATAAAAAAAATAATAGGAAAACATATTTTTAGTCAATCTAAAATAAACTTAGTAAAATGATAGTCTTCAGATAACAACAACTATGCCTATTTTCTGTATTTGGAGAAACACCCTGGTACCCACTTGTTATGTGATTTGTATAACATCCTTTGTACTCTCTTGTTTTGGTATTAGTAAAAATACCTATATATCCTATTTTTTGGGATTTTTAGAATTTCCCATGTTCCATTTTACCTCATATCACATTAATTATTACCCAATTCATTATCTCTAGTTATAGGTCACCCTCATAAATATATGAAAAGAATATAAATGTGTTCTATAAGATTATAAAAATTCATTATATCATGACCATAAAATGAAATGGGTTTCAATAAAATTTCATCATATCATAACCTTTGGAAAATTGATATGTTTCATAATCATCTCATCATTTAAAGACCAATGGAAATTTCTTGGGTTTCATAGGAATATTATTGTAGTATAACCTTTAGAAGGGAAATAAGATACATTAAAATATTTTAATGGAAAAAAGTTCATAAAAATGATATGAATAGTATCACTTATAAATATCATCACAAAAGAATAATTTATATCAAAGTGAATCATCTAATATGAATAATTATTTTGAAAGATCACTTGGAATATACTATTATGGAAACAATATTTCATAGAAAATAAATTATTAAAACATAAATTCTGTAAAAAAATATAGAAAATACAAATATTTGAAAATAATAATGAATAAATATTAAAAATAATCTTCAAAAAATCATCTCTAATGACAGTGAAATATGAAGTTTTAATTAAAACATATATTATCTTGAAAAACAATTACATAATTAAATTCTTAAGTGTCTTATATATTATTATATTTTATTATTTCAACAATATTCATAACAATCTCGATAAATCATGAGATAGTAACATTAAATTCTTACGACATTGGTAACATTGAAATAAAACCCCCCATGAAAGAATAACATTAAATAAATTGTAAAAATTATTATAATTATATATTCATAATATTAAATGACATATGGGATGTATATACACCTATTAAATGCAGAAATGTGTATAACATAACTTTTGTATCATATAAGGAAAATTAAGACCACCCCTTACTGTTTTGTTAGATTCTTAAATGTAAACAATGTGTAATTGATATACTAAAATATCTATTTAAATAATATATAAATTATGGATAATAATTAAAAAAATACATCCATTTGAAGATTCCACAACACATAAATGAAATAATTTTCTAATCTAGCAATTCACTCTCAGAAGTAAAATGTGAGGCAAAAATTCCTTAATTCTTTAGTAATATTTTCAATTGTTAGACAAAATAATGAATAAAACCAAACCTTAAATATAATGAAATAAATATATTTCTCATAAACAATGTAATAGGGAAATCATATATACCACACTGAATAAACGACTTTTTTATGTTTAGATGTCTCTCAGAAATAAAATAGAGGATATAAATCACATTCCTTAGTACATGAATTTCATCATATTTGATAAATCCTAGTATGCAGTAAAACTAAATTTATTATAAATATATTATATAATCATAAATAAATATTTATATTCTATAAATTATTTATAGAGACCAAACCATTTCATACATCACTATTACATCATTTTAATGAAACACCACATAAAAGCATTACAAAACAAGGATCTAATATTTTAGTGTCTTGTAAAAAATTGGGCCAAAAAAAAAATTTACATAATAAAAAATAAAAATTATATTATTTCTTAATCAATCGATTATGATCTTCCCTCGTGTACCATTAAGTAGAAGTAGCCATATGATGATATGTCTTAATAAAAATGATGAGCTAAAATAGAAATAAGAGGATAAATAATATTATGAATCAATATAACATGGGTGTGCATAATCATCAAAATAATATCATATGAATTGTATCGAAACAATAATCATATGTTGAATCATTTGATAATTTCATATAATATCGAAATGCATAAAAAATAAACATCATGTCTTAGTTTTTATTACCACAGATAGCAGTGAACATAACTATTATCATGTTCATGCACAACATATGTGTGTTGTCATAAAATCATCATGGAAAAAAATATAATAATTATATTACATATTTCCCATTATTTCATGATGTAAATCACATTTCCTAGTGAATTAGGATACTATATAATTTAGAGTGCACTTGTCACATTATAATAGTACTATAGACATTATTGGCACATAGAAGCTATATTGATCATATAAAAAAACCCATGAAAAATAATTCGGATCATAATAATATTATATGGAAGAAATCTATGAATTAATTTTTTTGTTCCGAAAATAAAAATGGAAAAATATAATTTTTAATGAATCGTCAATTTTTAATGGAGGATAAAAATTCTCAAGAGAATTAAAAGTAGTTTTTTATATATAATATTACTTTTGGAAAAACAATTGAATTGGACATTAAGTAAAATTGAATAAGTTGATATCCCAGAAAATACATGGTTAAAAACATTTAATGAATATAATATGATCATTCTTACCAAAAAAGAGAGAAAACCCAAAGAAAGGAATTGAGCTCAAGAATCATGTTAACTTAAGTCTAAATATATTCATCACATTAATATCATATATAATAAAATTCGATTCATTATATATTGAATCTAGAACATATTTAACTTTTATTTTATTCATTATAATTTTATTAATTTTATTTAATTGAATTTTTATGAGTGTTCTAGTTCCAATTTTTCATTCTGAGATTGTTATTTTTATTATCATTCAATATCATCTCACTTGTTTATAATCATTGAAGATCATGTAAAATGAGGACAATTATCCAAAAATTGAAATTATATGTTATTAATGATATTAAATTACTTTATTTGATCTTATATATTAATTTTTTCCATATATGAGGATGATTAATTGGAGGAAAGTATAATGATTATCATTTAAATTAATTTTGATGGTTTTCAATCACAACAAAATGGTTTTGTTTTATTATTAAAGACTCTGTAAATATTTTAGTTAAAAAACAAAAAATTTAAAAATATTAAATTTCACTTATTTAGATATAATTTTAATGGTTTTATGACCTAAATTTATAATGATAAATGAAAATGGAAACACATCATCTCTAATGATAGTGAATCAACACATCACAAATGTGGATTTTATTTTCATTAGAATGAATGTGAGAGAATGAAATGTTTAATGATGAATTATTATATAAATAAAATTGAATTAAATTATATATAATTTATTGAAGTTATCATGACACTAGGATAAGTGTATGTGATGTGATAATATGAAAATAAATGAAATTGGAATGAAATTACAAGAAAATGAATGATGATATTGCCTCTTCAAATATTATTCTTGAGGGACCCATAGGGATTTGGTTTTCTATTTTATTGAGAAAAATGATCCTCTACATAGGATATAGTATTGGGATGTTTATTTGGAATACATTGATCATGATTAAAGTTTTTTCAATTGTGATAATAATAGGTGTTTATGGGTGTCATTTGTAGTGGTCGAGGTGTGATTTTTTATTATTTTATTAGTTTTTGATTATTTTCAACAAAGAAAATTAATATTTTAAACTTTATCACTAAATATATTTAAATAATGATGGAGAGTAATAAATTATGTTATTATATCATCCAGACACCATATATGATTCTATAACTCATTTAATGGTTATATACTGTAAAGTACTATATTTCACAGTTAAGAAAAAATTCAATTATTTTAGAAAAATACTATAAAATAAAAACAAAATAATTTTTATGATAATAAAAAAAATGGACTCCATTAAATGAAAATAGTTTTCTATAAATGAATATTTTTTTTTAAAATAAAATAATCATTTATTTAAAGGTAACGATTTTATAATTATAGTTGATTTTATGACAATTTTATTAAATTTATTAAGATATCATAAAAATCTATTATAAAAATATGACCTAAAAATAATAATTTAAGAATATGTTTTCCAAAAATAATATTTCTTGTAAATTATTACAATAATATTAAATTTGTCATTAAATATTGATAACCTAAAAAATACCAACACTTAATTTATCATTTTTAAACATTTATATTCATATTCTATAATATAAATATATCATATTTTTATTCATTGGATTACTAAATTTTTTTTTATTATTTCATATGTGAGGTTTCTATTTTATTGGTTGAATTACTATTCAAAATGGTCAAATCAATATTCCAAAGGCTATCTTACAATTATATTTGTATATATTTCTTAAGTTCAATATATAACTATTTCCCTATTAATTATTCATTTATAAATTTTTTATTGTGTAATATATTTTATTTCATATGAATTATACAATATGGATTAATTTTATGAAAGGAACTTCCTTTGATAAAATTTTGGGTCAATCAATTCTTCCACAACTTATGAAATTCATCAATCTAATTTTTATTTATCAAAATAGGCGAGTGTAATTTTCCATCAGCACTTCCCCTAGTTCCTATGTTTTGTCATTGTACTTATTGTTTTTCTGTAGTAATTTTTCCTAGTGAATAGTCTTATTACATATATCTTTATCTTTATGGTTTAATATCTTCACCATTTATTCTTCACAAAAGATATCATTTTACAAGTGCACCTCCTCAAAATTTTGTACATGTGTGGGATCTATATACTCCACTAAGAGAGATTCATGGAATATATAATGTACTTAAGACATTGTATTTTGAAGTGTTATTCGATATGCCACAATTCATACATGATCAAGAATATTGAAAGGGAATATGTACTTGAGACTCATATTTTCATTTATCCCAACGATCATGATCCTCTTACATAGAGATATGATTTGGAATACCATGTTTCTAACCAAAAACTATAGGTCTCATCAATGATTTTTTTCATTGATCTTATATTGACTATAGTTTTCCTTAATGTTATGTTAAACGGAATACACCTTTTACCCAATTTTTTTATCAATGTATGTTTCTAGAGGATTATGTCTAGTGACTTAATGCTATCATGTACATGTTCTATAATATTAACCATAAATTGTTTTATATGGCGCTATTTGGATTCTCAAGTGAAAATAATTGCTGTAAGAAAACTCAGCCAGAGGAACATGTTGTTCTAATAACTCATTGAAGTCCATACAACATGATCTCTACATTAATTCTACTATCATAATAGTTAATTCATATTTTCCATAAGTATGAGGGTGATAATCCATATTTAAGATCAAATATGTGTTTAGAGCGTGTTCTAGATATTTCACAAACATCAAGGTATATCTTTGATCTCTATGAGATACAATGGATTTTGGTACTATAAGCAACCAAAAAATATCAATGTATATATGTTCTAGTTCATCATATTATAAATCATTTTTGATTTTGATAAAGTGACATATCATTGTTAGATAATCCAAAATATCTCATATATATTTATTTCCTATTGATGACTTTGGAAGTCTAGTGACAGTGTCCATGGAGATGTTTTACAATTTCATTATTGGTATGGGTAACTGTTTCGTTATCCCCATAGATTTCTTTCATTAATACATAACTTGATGACATAGAAAGAAATTTTATGTATATTCATAGATCACCATCTTCTTATATTCCCACCAATTGGTATCTCTGATAACTCATCACATCATTGTGCTTACTGGGATAAAATAAAATGTTGAGATAGGTGAATCAATAATAAGTTATTTATTTATCATTGGAATAGATGGTACACATATTCATAACAGAATTCATATAGAACCTTAATGATACATTTTTAACTCTGAGGTTTCTTCCATTCTCATGTATTCTTCCTTCTTCTGAATTTCTGCATCATTCCATTTAGAATCTTTTATTTTATCCATAAAAAATGGATGAGAAATAATTTCAAAATTAATAAATGATCTTCCATCCTTAATGAATCGCATGCCCATCCTTTTCAATTATAATAGGATTGGACGCTTCTCAATTTTCATCATTAATAATATTTTTGGATCCTTTATAATTAGTTTTTCCACCACTTTATTCTGTATTCAATGATGGTTGTGCATTAACTAATCATAATATGTGATGATATAAAACCATATTTGATTGCACATATTAAGCTCCTTTTATGTTAATATATATTTGAGGCTCTTATGATCAGTATATATTTCACTCTTCTCACCATGGAGAAATATCCATTATATTTTCAATGTATATATAACAAATACATACTATAGATCTTGTGTGGGAAATTTTTACAAGTTAATTTTTATCCCCCATAAACTTTATGGTATTAAATTTTCATTTTGAACTTGTACATATAGACATAATTACTTTGATGTGTCTATGTATACAGAAACTATTTCCCCACTTATAGAAAGTGAGGGAAATAGTTTGGTGATATGCCTCTTTTTAACTATTTAAACTATTCTTCTCATTCAGTTGAATATAAAAAAATTATACATTCTATGTTATCATGGATGGAGGGTTTTTATATCATGGAAACTTTTTCATAAATCTCCAATAATAGATAGATAGACCATGATAAATATAGATCTAAATTATAGATGTTTTTAGGCCATTATTTGATTTAAATTATATTAGAAGGTTCCATAGATTATCCATTGTTTGTGATAACATGACCTATAAATGATAAATCCTCCATCCAAACCTCACATATAATATAATTTTTAAAAAAATTATCCCTCTACAATGTATTTATAATTTTATTCAAATGCTCCTCATCATCCCCCTTTCTTTTGGAGTATATCATAATATAATAAAAAAGACTACCACTAATTTTTCAAGGTAATATCTAAAGAATATATTCATTATTTTCATGACTATTGATAAATAATTATTGAGTATGAACTGAATTACCATGAACTCATAGTTTCATACCTCATTTGAAAGGTTGTCTAGGGAATATCTTCCTTATATACCTTTAATTATTGATATCGTGACTGATGGTCCACGATAAAGAAATAGATGGTCCCATGTATCAAATAATAAAATTTATCTATCTATGGAAGGGGATACTTGTTTTTTATCATAATGTTTTTGATCTCATGATAATCAATGTGTGAGCATTAATCCATCATTCAACTTGATGAATAGTAATAGTCTACCCCATGGTCCCAATTTCTAGATTCTGTTATAATTAACTCTTCGCTTACCCCATATTAGTAGTGACCATTTTATATGGTGTCATTGATATAGGTAGATATCCAGGAATAAGTTCAATTGAGAACTCAACCTATTGCATTAGAGAAAACATGGCATTTATTTGGGGAACACATAACCGTAGTCCTTCACAATGGGAATGTCATTGATAAGTATTTTCTCATTTTTCTTGATCATACATGCTTGATATGATTGATCCAATGAAAACAAATACAATATTTTAGATTATGATCCAAAAATTGATTCAATATTCTCATTTAAAATGTACAGAATTGGAGGAAGCATCAGGATGTAAAGAATGATCACTGATTCATGAAATAAGATCATGAATTTGTATGACGATAGTCAATTGAAGAAGAATATACCATCAAAGTCCAATAAATGAAGTTATAAATGATTTTATTTGAGTCCCAGTCCCCAAATAATAGATGGGGAAGTGTTATATACATTGGATGAAAAAATTTCACCATTTTCAATTCTTATAGATAACTCATCCTAAATATTTTTAGGTAGAGTTTGGATTGTTATAAAAAAAATTAATGATATGAAATAATTCATAGAATCGGAATATAATAATATGTTAACTGTTATTTAAATAATAACCAGAATACCAGTCACAAAATAATTATTGGGGATCACAAATACAGTAGTGATGGAATAATATTTCCCATAATAATTTGTCTTGTGTGGCTGCTGACACTAATTACCCTCAAGGACTTGAGGTTTAAAGCAGTGGTTTATTGAGTTACCTTACTCCATACAATTGAAGAATTGAAAAATATGTGGTTCTCCCCTTTGATCCACCACATTTTCTATCGTCCTCATATCTCTTTGACATTAAATATCATTTTAGGTTCTCTTGCATCCCATTAAAGAAATTACAAAAAAAAATCATCACACATTCTTGACATGTTAGTTGATGTGTTTTTATTCCACCTTTTTCATTAGATCCTCTAGCTAAAAATTCCATAGTTAATTTATTATGTTTATAGCCATGGGACTATTCTCTAAACTCTATCTACAATTTTATATCACATTGAAAAACATTCTCATAACTACTAACATCTTGAATTTCTATAGATTTTTGAAGGTGTGGTTTTAAGACACCGATGACTCTATCTAATTTTCAATCATCATTGATAATAAATAAATGTATTAACATCCAATCGTTAAAAAAATTACTTCATAAGCTATGATAGATTCACCTTCCTTTCTCATACAATAACGTAATTCAATATCTATATTCATGCAAATTGTATTAGGGAAATACTTGTTATGAATTTTTTTTATTGAAGGATTGTCACTCCATCTCATCAATATAATCCTTTAGATATGGATTATCAATCAACACCAACCATTTATTGTCCTCCCAACCTAAATGATAAATTACTGGAGTCACGTTATTCAACTCATAAGAGTGAAGAATATATATGAATTCTTAGATTAATTTGACTAACTATTCCAAGAATAATAGATCTGAAAAACCACTAAATGTTGGTGGCTGATGGCGCATAAATGAATAAACATTTAGTTGTTCCCTCCTAGTAGAATGAGGATGTTACAAAATATTCAGTTATTTTTCATATTCAAATACATATTGGAAATTATCATCCTAAAATTATGAAGTCCACATCCCAAGGAGTAGGGGAATTCACACAATCAATTACTACATTGTCCCTCACATGGTTTGTTGGCATAGATTCTCCAAGATTCCACTATTTTCTAAAATATAAATGGTTTGAACAAAAATTAATTATTTAAGTCATGAATCAATAATTTATCGCTCAGTGAAATTTACTCTAAAGAAATATATTTTACAATCCCTAATTTTTTATTTTTTTTAAAAAAGAATCTTGGATTCTTTCAAATACTTAGTATCACACTACTGGTTTTCACTAATTTTCCCTAATAGCAATTACCAAATTAAATAAATTATGCTATTTTAAAAACTATGGATACCATAAATTTTATATAAATTACTATTATATAATTTTAAAGATAAAATGCATTAATGAGTTACATAAATGAATAAAAAGGTTGAGATTATTAGGAAATTATGTCAAAACGTAATATTTAAATATTAAACCATAATAATTATTTATTTTTCTCTTTTATAGATTATTATTGGACTTAGTATACTTATTATTATAATTAGCCACATAAGGATATACATCAAGCAAAGGAGTGAGCTAAATTCTTGCTAAGAGGATATATAATAACTTGAATCAATATAACATGGGTGATAATAATCAGAATTACCATAACATAATAATGGTATCATCCTCATAATCATTAGAGGAATAATTATATAAGTGCATGGAATGTGATGATTCATAGAAATGAAACAATAGGTCTTAGTGTTCCAAAAACACATAGTTGTGAACAATGATATCATAATGTTCAACCACGACATATATGCATAATCATAAAATCAATATTGTGAACAATTATATCATCATGTTCATGTATATTTTACATTATCTCATGAGATAAATTATATTAAACAATTCATTGTTTCTCTATAAATTTGGTGTGCACCTGTCACCTCATAAAATATGCTTAATCATGATTGTCAATTAGAATGTTTATATATCATGGGAATAAAATAACCCATTATAGGGAATTTTTTTAATGATAATTTCATAAAAAATTATTTCATTAATAAAATTATGGGTGCTCAAAATAACGTTAATAAGATATTTGATATAACAATTTTCAAATTGTAGTTGAGGAGGAACATTCTCTAGAGAAGTAAAAGGTTTTTTTACAATGTTGAGTCATTCATAAAGAATCTTCGCACTAGTAATATAATTATATTGGAATCATTTATATCCCCAAAATAAATATTAACTATATATTAATAACATCATATGAACATTGATACCATATAAATAATAATAACACATTGAAATGAATTGATTTTGAGAATCATATTACATTATGTCTGAATGATATCTTCAGTATAAAATTTTGGATAATATAATTCGAATAAATAAAAACTAAAGCCCAAATGTATTTTAAATTTATTTTATTCATTAAAATATAATTATTATTTTCATTTCAATTTTAATTATTTTATAGTTCAACATTGTTCTTTTGAGATTTTATTTCTTTGTTTTCATGATGCTTATATTAATATACATGCATCGCAGAACATGATAAATTGTAATAATTATCCAATATTGAAAATTATTATTATTGATGAGAATCCATAAGTTCAATTAGTCATATATATATATATATATATATATTAGTTTATATAATAATGATTAATTAGATAAAATTTTTAAATTAATAGTTTAGATTAATTTTTGGCGGGTTTCGATAACAACAATCTAATTTTATATTATGATTTAATATTATGTACCAAATTTAGTTCTAGAAACTAATAAAAAAATAAAAAAATTAAATCTATACAAACAATTATAATTTTTTATGAACATTCATGGAATCAGTAAATAAAAACTAAAACACGCCTTCCATGATAGTGGAGAATTGATACATCACAAACAATGCTTTACTTTTTTTAGAATTTAAGTGTGAGGATAAGAGGTTTGATGATTAATTGTTTGTATAACAAAATAAAATAATAGTATTTACAATATAATATAGGAATAATTCCTCATGTATACTAGGTAGAGAGTATAATAAAATATAATGGAAATTGAAAGAAAATTGAATGAAATTGAAAGAGGATTTAAGCTCTATAATTCTTATCCTTGGGGACCTCTCTAGGGAAATTGATTTTGGTATTTTTTGATAAAAATGGTCATTAAATTAGCATGAGTGGATTAGTTAGAGTTTTAGGTAAAATTGGAAAAGTATTAAGAATTTGTATTTGTGAGGATAAGAGGTTGTGAGAATTGGTATTCATAGTGATGTAGGGGAATATTATTATTATTATTATTTATTATTTTATTATTTTTGATCAACAATATCAATAGATTGACCATTATCACTATATATTTAAAATAATTATTTATTTTTTTAGATTTCAGGAGTAATCATTCATAAATAGTCTATGACTCAATAATTCATGTGTTTTTTAAATACCATAAACTACTGTATTTAACTATTTACAAAAAAGTAATTATTTTTTGACAAATATGAAAAAATAACATTAAAAATGAATCTACGAATATAATTTTAAAAAGGAAAAAATTTTTTGAAAATATTCTTCCATATATGATAAAATGAGTTTTTAAAAAATCTTCATTTTTGGGAAAAATAATGATTTTAAACATTTAAATTAATTTATGAAAATTTGAAAAATTTCAAAAGGTTTCGAAACATTGTCTTATAATCATTAGACAAAAAAATTTGAAATTTTTATATCAAAATCAATTTTATGTTAAATAATTATATTAATTATGAAATTTTAGTAAAATATTTATAACCCACAAAAATACCAACACTTAATTTATCATTGTAAGGTTTATTTACAAGTACAATGAAATAAATATATCATAGTTTCATTTATAGGATGCCTAAATTTTATCTATACATTTATAGGTGAGGTTACTATTTTATTATCTAGATTACTATTCCTAATTGTAATATAACAATTTAAATTTTCATGTTACTTTTATCTTGGAATAATTTTCATATCATCTATAAATTCCTCTTATTCCATTCATTATTAATTTATAATGTTTTTGTTTTATTATATATGTGAATTTATCTAATTTATAATATATAGAAAAATTATAAGAAAGGAATTTATATTGATAAATATGTGGGTCGTTACATGATTTACATAGTACCATTTATTACCCATTTGTTTCATATTCCATTTTTATGATCCTTTAATAGGTAATAGTACTTTGTTTTTCATATATGTGTCGAAAAATTATTTCAAGTACTATTAATTTGATCAGGATTCCATACTTTCATGGATAGTAATGATGAAATAATTTTCCTAAACATAAATCAATTATATTTTTAATAATAACAATTATAGATGGTTTTGAGAAATGAAAAATGATTTGATCATGGAGATGATTGGTCGTATGTATGCATGAGTATTGTTTCCAGTTTTCAATGATCAATATGGAAATGAGGTAAGTGATATCATATTATTAAAGAGTAAACATGGTATCTTAGATACCATATTATTTTGTTAAATATACTAATACATATCATCCATGTGGTGTAGTGATAAGAAGGGAGTCAAATTGATTCATATAGGAAGTATTCCACATATATGTGAAAAAAATTATAATCATTTGATTAGTGAAAGGGTACAAAAGAAAATGATATTTTATATCATCATAATGATATATAAGTCATGCATTTCATAAATATTTTATTTTATACGATATTTTTAATTTACTTCAACCTTATTATCATCCATTTAGTGCGTCAGTGAAAACATAACACATCACTTTGTGAGGCAGTTGTCTTCCATACAATCATTCGACGTTACTATATTCCTAACAGAATATAATTACAAATGATATATGTTATATAATAAATAAATATGTATAAATTTTTTAGAAATATCATAAATACATATATATATATATATAAATATTAATCATCATCATATCCAATAATGATATATGGTAATTGAAAAAAAATGACATCATTTTGCTCGGCTGTTGATCACAGTAAACAGAAACAATGATTTCACAACACATTTATTGAAGTATATATGGTTTTAAATCATGAAAATAACATAAAAAAATTATATATATTTGGATAATAGTGAGTATATTATATCATCATTGTTTAAAACTACTTTTTAGGATGTGGATGAAAATATAACATTAAAATGCACCTTAAAAACATTATATCTTCATTAGTAATCATCCTCATATTTTCACCAAAATCATTCATAGGAGTACATACATCCAAAATTAAGGATTCCAGTATGATATTTGGGATATTGGGATGATATTTTTTCTGGTATAAGGTGAATCAAAATTATTTTAATGTCTGAATATGATGGGAGTGGTGGTAGCCTTTTATATGTGATTCGTGTTGTACACTTGTAATTCATGAAAATAAAATAGTTTTCCCAATTTTCTCTCCATAAAATGAACCATAATGTGGAATTATTGATACATTGACCTGATAGTGTATAAATGTTTAGATATATAGTATATTTTGTACATCCTTTAGTGCATTTTAACCAATTTTTTTATTTTAACCCTCTGTAAACCTAGAATTATCCTAACCATAGTAATTAATTTTTAGGGTTTTCACTATTAATTTTGGTTAAAAACTAAGTATAATTATTAGATATAAAAATATATTTTGGTTCAAAATATAGAATCATTTTTTACAATTTCAATTTTTAGTTTATTAAAAATTTAATTTCATATTAATCTCATAGACGCGATGAGAATGCTGGTTTCCAAAATGAAAATGGTCAAATGATTACAATATCTTCATTTCCAATTAAAATATAAAATTTATTAATATTAATAGATATATAATTAATATTATGTTACTTTAAATCATATTTAATTTAAATTTTATCTTTATAAACAATTTAAATAATATGGTACATTTCAATTAAAATGAAGAATTTTTAATTATTCATTAAAAAAATAAACTTTTCACAAGATTATAAAAAAATTCCCTATGATTATTTTTAAATAATGATATAAAAAATGAAAAATAATTCTCCAATATTTTTTAAATATTCAATAAATAATTATAAAATATTTGGACTAAATGATGACAAATGTGTTTTTTAGAAAAATACCATTTTGAAATTAAAATATGATTAACTATTTTCACATTAAAATACTATACATAATATGAAAGTTAATATCTTTTTTGAATATATTATATAATAAATTTATTAAAATAATTCATCAATATTGTTTTGATAAATTTATTTGGTAAAAAATGTTTTTTCCATAAAAATAATTCTTAAGAAAATGATTTCCATTATTTTGAGATATATTTGATTTTCATTTTTTAATGATATAGTTAAAAAAATAAATCCTTCTATATATATGTGTAAAAAATATATTATCATTATTTATTTCATCCTAGCCACACACTACATTCAAATTACTAGGTGATAACTATATTATTAAGGGATAATTTTTTAATAGTATGTCATATTTAAATTAAACATGGTGATATGTGTAATAAATACTAAAATCAACCTCTCTTGTAATAAAATATATAATTTTTGGTGTGAGTAAAACAATATAAAATATATATTATTTGTTTAACTCATTATAAAATTTTTTATTTTTTGTATTGAAAAATATTGCGATGATTAAATTTTTTCGAAAAAAATTGTTTCACAAAATATCAGGGGTTTTCATTATACAACCCTTAAAATGAATATTTGAGATGAAATTATGTACATTAGTATATAACATTGAGGATAATTATATTTTATTTCACACTTATGTTCCCACATAATTTCCTTATGATTGTGGGTATCCAAAAAAATAATGCAGTGATTGTTCTTCCTTCGTATAATTTTCACTAATCCATAATCTCTACTAGTTATTTGTCACAAATAATATCAATAATCATCGGTACTACTAATGTGTTAAATACATGTGATGTATAATATATTTAAATCCTTATTAGATATACATGGAACAAATGTTGAACATTAGAGATCTTCCTTAGAATCCCCAATTTATGGGATAACATCACGACATGATCAATAATTTCAGAGGGACCGATATACCTTGGGCTTAACATTCATTTGTATCATAATCAAAATTTATCAATTTTTTATGATTCAATAAATTTTTACATCATATCACACTCTATGAAATAAAGATAATATATTTAGTCTCTAAGAACTAATAGATAAAATTATACATAATTTAATGTTATGTCATTCCTTCTATATCTATATAAAAATGGTTAGTACTGGTTATCCAATATAGATAAATTTTCATAAGGTGATTTAATATATCAATCTATAAGTCATCATATTATTTTAAACATAAAAATTCCATATATATTTCCCTTATAATCCATAAAAAATTCATAATTTCTAAATAAGGTCACTAAATTTCTCATAATAACATTAATCCCACAAATATCAAGAAGCTTTTATCACTTATAACACCAAAAAATGTAAATAAATTCATAAATTATTCATATTTATAAATAGTAATAAAATAAGTTACCATAAAAATATATATCAAATACAAATTTATACTCATTACATTCATAAAACAAATATTTTTAGATATATTACTTAAATACAATAATGTTTTAAATTACATCATTCATACCATTATCCCAAATTTTAATAAAACCTTCATTTGTTATGAGTTCATCAATACTATCCAATTTAATTTTTCCACAAAAATTACCAATTTATTCTAACCATACACCATTTTCTCAACAGTATGAACATGTTATAGGTTATCTTTTATTAATTATGTGTTTTCTATAAAAAAATATCTTTGATATTAATTCACCATTCCAGGTCCTTATAACTATTCAACCTATTCTAAAATATCCATAATGAAAATATATACTAAAAAATCCTTATATTTCTCGTTATTAATTTATCGTAATCATAAAATTAAAATACATTAAATAATATATTATACCACTTCCTTATCTATAATTTATATGGTCTTCATCAACATATTCATTAAAACATATTTTCACACATATTTCATTTCTGGTCTCTACATAATTATAAATAACCATTACTCATAAAACCATGACTCTTCTATTCATTATAATTCCCCTATAGAAATTTATTTTTTCAATTAACCTGTGTTCCACAATTATCAAATTCTACAGTTGATTCTACCTATGAAGACCATTATTGTCATCCATTATATTAACCAAAATTTTCAATTTTTTCCTTTAAAATTTCATTCATTAATTCTTTTGATTTAACAACAAAATCATATTTTCATTCCAATGAAAAATTCCCATTAAGGATTCATTACAAGGTCTCTATATAGTTGTAACTAAATCCTCATTCATCCATGGACTCCACTAACTAACATTTCATTGAAATCAATCATTCTCTTCATTAGAAAGTCCAATAGTTGGTAACAGTTTATGATGTTAATCATGTTTCCTGATAACTAATTAGAAATAATCACAATATCCTTCACTCCTCTCAACATTCCATTGGATTATAATAATATGTATATCTGTAACATCAATGTTAACCCAATTCATTTGAGTTCCCAACATTGACTAAAACTCAAAAGTATAGTCTGAGAAACACTAATATTAATTGGAAACAAAATAATCATGAAAATAATTTATAATAAGTATAAATCATGACGACCTATTCTTAACCTATGGACTGTAGGATCATCATAGGGAATTAATATTCACCATCTATTAATGTTATTCATTATTTTTTGTAATTATTTTTTGAATTTAAAAACAATATCCCTTGGATTATCTTACCATATGGGCAATAAGGACGATTTTCATGCATTAGTTGATGATGAAGCCCAAAACACTGCACCCTTTTTGATGTATTTACCGATATAATCCAATCTACTTTAAAAAATACTATTTTCATCCCTAAATAAGGATGTAATTTCTTTGAAACCACCTGATATTTGTTTTACTAAAAATTCTAAGCCAATTTACAATACATTGACTTATCAATATTGTTATCAATTAAGATATCTCTATAAATATAATTATAAATATTCCCTGGGGTTCTATGTAAATATTTCTCATCTGGATCCCATATCATTACTAAACCATTAATCTAATACCAACTATAGATACGTTGAATTCCCATACATTGATGTAAATATTTTTTATTTAATATTCATTTCATTACACAAAATCATAACCATGGAATGTAATAGTTTTGTTCATTTGGATAGAAGGAACATAATCTACTAAGTTGGTGAAATATATCCCATATCTCTGAAAAATAGTTCCCCATGGAATCTCTTCACAACTAAACCCTATTAAGAAACAATTATTAATATCCAAGATAAAAGAAACATAATAAATCGTGATCATAGATGCCTAATAAGGTAAAACAAGTTCGATACATAAGAATAAAATTATCATCAAAGTATGAGAACATGATCATAAATTATGAATACCATAATCCACATATCAATTATAATAATATTGAGTCACAACATAGTGATTTGTAGTTAAGAATACAAGAATCATACTGAAATAAAGGAACTTTATCCTTGTTAGAATAACATTAAATGAAAAATATAATATTGGAATATAAATAATTATTTAAATAATAAGTCTAGGATACCCACTAAGACATACATAACAAGTTAGGCTTGTTCTAACATCCCACGTTCCTACTATGGGTTTTGGATAACCACCCATGTATACTATTGTTTTTGGATTAGGATGAACACATATGTATAATCAAATTTGGGTATGAGGATAACCACTTATGGACCCTCTAGTTTCTAGCATCAGAAAACTCTTATGTACAATTTTAGTTCATATAATAGTGATCATTACCAAATTCATTGGAGATAGATATATGTTCTACTTGTCAAATAAATAAAATCATATGTATGTCTTACAGAAGATCATAAAACATTCCTCAAATGAAAAACAATAAATTTATATGAGATTTATAAATATTTCATCTAATAATAACCAATGAAAATGGATATAGGTTTCATAATCACATCATCATTTCATCTTAGCATAACCCATGGTAAAATATACATGTTTTATAGAAATTTTGTAATGGTATAACTTGTGGAAGAGATATGTGTTTTAAAAATAACATTTGATTATAAAACAGTCATAAATTTTATATGAATGGGGTCCTTGGTGCATATCCCATACAATGAATAACTTAACTCAAATGATATAATCCTACAAAGAGAATGATTTTGAAAGATCACATAGAACATTCCTTAAATAATATAACTTTTATTGGAAAATTTTATAAAATATAAAACAATTAATTTTATTTTTAAAATATATTAATATGAAAATAAGCATGAATCATTATAATTTAATATTCAAATACAATTATTTTCATTGTGGTAGAAAATTAAATTCATGCAGCCCATGTTAAAATAATTATTCCTTTCCCAATTTGTATAAAGGTGAAACATACATTTTTGGGAAAATGATTTTAAGATTCAATTATTATTTTTTCTAGAAACTCAAAAATGTATAAATTTTTTCTTAAAATACATTTTTATATTTTTTAAAAATTATATTATTATAAAAAATATGGATTTTAATGAATTATGGTTGTCGACCGAAAATGAATTTTTTCATAAAATCAATATTTTTGAGCACTTCAGTACATTAAGTGGTGATAATAAAATAAAATATTTTATTTTAATAATATAAAATAAGTATAATAAATTTAAGTATTCTTTGGAGATATTTTTCATAAAATTTCTTCATTAGAAACATAATGATAAATAATACCAATAAATTATGGGATTGTAATATTAGACATTTAAAAAATTGATAACTATGAAACGTAATCCCCAAGAAGGAATACAATTAAATTAATCATAAAATATTATGAGTAATAATAATTTCATAATATTACATTTAAAATGGGATTTATATAAACCTATTAAATAGATATATGTGGTAAAAATAACAATTGTTTCAGTGGAGGAATATAATGATAAAAATAACTTATCGATTAGGTAGGTGTTGAAAAATTCACCAAATGAGATACATAACATAAAATTGATATGTAAACAATTAAAAATTTATTTTTAATAATAATAAAATAAAACAATGGGAATTATATACAAAACTTAATGGAATTAGGTGGTGAATTCTTCATGTGACTCACAAAATATAAAAGTGAGACAAAAATCAATTACAACATTATAAATATTTTTAATCATAGGTCTCAATATATAATAACATAAAATGAATCATTAAATAAAAATAAAAGAAGTATAATAATGAAATAAAATATCAATTGGGATATATATACACCACAAAAAAATGGGTTTTGATGTTATTATATGTATCCAAAAAATAAAAGAGATACTAGAAATCCCAACTTATAAATCTTAACACGCTTTTGTTTAAGTTAAAAACAAAAATATATTTAGAAAAATTTTGTTATAAATATATTACTAAAATAAAATTATTTATTTTATACCATATAAAATGTTCATATGATCTTTCAGTAACCCCATAGTACAAATTCAATGTTAATATAATTTTTTACGAAATAACAATTTTTAATATTTTTTCATATGTTATTTTCAGTCCTCTTACTTTGATCATGGTTCTATATTCTCAATAATACTAATAATGAAATAAATATAATATTTATTAATATATTACACCTTTATTACTAATATGTTATGATGGTTTTGATAGATTATATACGTTACTTTCATAGAGATAATAGGTCGTACATAGGCATGGGTAACCTTTATATTTTTCAATGATCATTATAGAAATGAGGTAAGTGATATAAAGTCATTATATAATAATAATAAACCACGAAACCCTTATTTTTTCTATAAATTTAATTATTAATATCTTCAATGTACATTGGTGTAGAAAAAAGAGTCACATCGCTTCCTGAGGGTGGTAGTTCACATGTACACGAATGTTGTTATCATCTCTAAGTGAGTGATAATACAAGGAAAAAATGATATATTAAATTTTAATAATGATAAATATTTAATTTGGTTCTTAAGTATGTATTTTAAATCACATATATTCATAAAATTATAATTATTATCTTCCATTTATATCATTAGTGAAAATGAATCGCATCACTTCGTGGGGAGATAGTCCGACGTACACATGAGTGACATTATAATACCCCCTACAGAATGTAATGTAAAAAATGTATAAATGATACAATTAATACATAAATATAATTATATAATTAATATATATATAAATATATATATTACTTGTCATCATACCCATCCATGAGTGATGTTAATGGAAAAACTCCACACATAGGTTCCTGAGGCTGTAGTATATCATACACATGAATAATGATTTCATTAGCCATGTGATAGAAGTAGAGATAGTTCTATTTCATGATAATAATAGAAAAATGTATAATTATATGGTAATTTTTGGATTATTATATCACCATTGTTTAATAATAATTGAAGGAGTTATGGTAAGAATTAAAATGTGTTTTGAATAACATTACCTCTTCTTCAGGTATCCTCATTAGGTTTACCCAATAGCATTCATAGGATAGATTTATGACCAAATAAAGCATCTAGGATGAGGCTATGGGGTATTGAGGAATGTATTTGGGTATGTATAGGTAGATCAAAATGATATAGAAGTTGATAAGTTGATAGGTGATGGGGTGGCCTTTTATAAGGGGGGGGGAGTGGAACACTTGTATGTTTTGAAAAGAAATAGTTGTACAGAAATTTTTATCTTGAAAAAATGATGAATCATAGATTATAACACATTAGTAAACATTTTAGGACCTAAATATGTCAATAAATTATATTTATAATGGTTTTAGGCCATTTTACCTCCAATAATTTTTATTCCCCTAAAGTAAACCCAATTTTTCATTAACCGTGTTGAATAATTTCTATTTTTCATTATTCATTATTGAAAACAAACTATGTTAAATTTACAATATAATATACAATATTATTATTAAAATTTTGTTTTCCATTTTTTAAATTTCTATTCAGATAGTTATGATATTTTATTTTAAAATTAATCCCCTAGATTAGATGAGAAAGCGTATTTTTAAATAGAAAATGTTCAAAATTTTAATAGGGATTTAGATCCAAATTAAATATAAAACATATTAAAATTAGATAAACTAGATTAATATATATAATCTAACAAATGATACATAGAATCCAATTTAAAATATAATTTATATTATTAGATATTATAAACTGTACGACATATTTCAATTAAATTTTATTATTTCTCACTATTCATTAAAAAAATTATAATTTAAAAAATTATTAAAAAAATAAAACTTATATAAAATTTTTATTATGATTAAAAAAATAATTATTTTTTCAATTAAATAATTCGATAGTATCAAATAATATTTTTAAATTATGTCCATAGATAGAAGAGAAAATTGATATTTAAATAAATATGGTTTTAAGTATAAAAGTCAATTAATAATAATCTATTCCATAGAAAGAACATAAGATGATTTTAATTAGATTATTTAACTAATTATTTATACATTTCATTAATATAATTATCCAAAAAAATTTCTCTAATTTTTTGAGGTAATACAATATTGTCTGATTAAAAATAGTTTTCCATAATTATTTTTTCTTTTATATTCAAATATTTTTCATTTTCATGTTAAATTTATTGGTTAAATAATAATTCATTATATATACATGTGTAAAAAATATATTTTCAAAAAATATTTAATCATATTCATACCTATTATTCAAATGTCTAGGCGATAAATACAATATTAATGAATGTTTTATTAATATTAAATAATGCTTCATTAAAATCGATGTTGTGTGTAATACAACCTACAAATTTGATTTCCTGTAAAAATGATAAACTAGTATTTTCATTTAAAAGAGGATAAATTGTAATTATCATTTAACAAAAAACATATAATTTCATTTAATAAAAAATATTGAAAATTCTATTTCTTTTATATAATATATTTAATAATTTCTTGGGTGAAACAAAAAAAAATTTAAATATTTTTATAATAATTTAAAAAGAGGTTTCCACTATTATGATGGCCTTATATAAATTAAATTCATTTTAAAAACCTTTGATAATGTGAATTTAATACAATAACAAAACTTTTTGTAAGTAACAACAAAAAAATATGATGAGTTAGATGTAGGGTTTGATGGATGGATAAAAATTGTTAAATACTATAACCAAGATTTTTAGTGTGAGTTCCCCTAAAATATCATGAGAGGAATAAAATATATTGATAATATCACTAAAAAAATTGAACAATAATTCTTGGTTTTATGAATTATGAAAATAATATTTATTTGGACATAATGAAAATCATGGTAAAAGATTTAATTTTTGTTGTCTATGGTAGTTCAATAAAATGTATGGGAAAACCCTACTCATGCATGAATAACATAATATTTAAAGAGAAATTACACAAATCAAGAGGCGGTTATGATGACTTTATTATAATATTTTCTGAATAAAAGAATGTAATGATTCTATATCAATTTATGCTACCAATTCAGAACATATATGAATTATTAGATGATGATTTTTGGTAATTCTATTCTCTGGGTCACACATCTATGAAATTCATAAAAAGTTTACAAGGATTTATTCTATTTGATTTTAAAGGTATGATTACTTATGAAAAAATATTGTTAAATAATTTAAATGTTAATATAAACTAGATAATTTCAGGAATGATTTCCTAGTTGTTTGGAAAAATCTATTTAAATCGTCTATGAAACTGAATGATGTTTGAAATATATTTAATGATAATGCAAATAATGTGGATTTAGAAAAATGGGAGATATTTGATGATGATTTATTCACAAAAAGAAACATAAAGACCTAGGACAATGAGGTGGAAAAACAAAATCCACCCAATGAGTTAGTTCAAGGGAATAAATTTTATAATAAAATAAATGATACATAACTTATACTAATGAATCTAATGAAATATTACAATGGAAATATTAATATAATTGAATATCCAAGGTTAATAAGAATCATTTATCCTTAATTATCATATTTAATAACTAAAAGATTCATCATTATTACAAAGAATGAATAATCTCATTTATAGAAACATATGGAATTCTTAGAGATGGGTGTATCCTTTGAGGGGGGGGATTGATTATTCAAGTAGATAAATATTAAATATATATTGAATGATAAATTACTAAATAGATTTTTAAAATTTAGTGACATGGTATAAAAATAAATCATTTATCAATGCATTGAAATAATTTTTTAATTATCATAAAGGGGGATTTTATATTATGATAACAATGTGAATAAATCTGAATTCCATATCAACTCCTGAATTTTTTTGGTTGAGGCGTGTAATGTATTTTTCATTTTATTGAAAAATATGATGAATTTAAACCCTTAAAAGTATAATAGTGAATATTTGATCATTATTTTAAATAAATACGATCAAATTGATAACATAGATATTGTTGGATATATAATTCTTATTTTCTAACATTTTTTATCCCACATTGACATAGATTTTATTAACAATATGATCATTTTTAATGAAAACAATTCAATTTTGTTGGTCAGAGTGGAGTACTCAAGAGGGGGGCGGGTGAATTGAGTATCTATTAAAATCATTTTCTAAAATGTTTTCATTGAATGGTTACCTAATAGAAATGAATACAACCATGTTAATCAAGGTAATACAATTATAAAAATTTGACTATTCAAACAACCTCTCAGAAGAGTGAATATTTCTCAGTAATATCAAAATCAGTTTTTGATGTTGCTTTTGAAATTATTCTTACAAGGAAAAAAAATTATAACATCTATCCAAGACTAACTATCTATGTTAAATATAGTGTTTTCATAAATATAAAGTAAATAATGGAAAACAAATTAAAAGAAACTTTGGATAAAATAAGTGGATTAGTCACAAGCTGAGACCTAATCCACTCCACATGGTGATCAACTTATAAAAAGTGTTTTATATTAATAATCAGGATCCATACCCTAGATCGTGGTAAACAACAGTGCACATTACTATCCATGGAACATGTCCACTTACACAATTCTTCCTGGGTATAAACAACATGGTCACACAAGAACATCTTCCACACTTATTTGTGGGAGTAAATAAAAATAAAAAGAATTGAGTGGAAAAATATATTGTATCCTTATGTTTATTAATGGAGACAATGGGGTTTTTAATACATACACCCACACACCTTTTGAAAGATAAAAATAGTAAACATCAAATAAAATATTTTGCAGATGCAAGTATCGAGTCATATTGTGAAAAAACAGAGTATCACATGTTTGGAGCTCTAGTTTCCTATTAGATCTAGATCTTGATCTTCATGGAATTGAAAATATGAAGATGATTTTTATTTTGATCAATAGTAGTTCATCCTTTAGATCTAGATTGATTCATGTGTTCTTTATTTGTTTCTTGTTGCATGTATCAATTAATTTTTAAAAATGATTGCACATCAGTTGTTCTACTACTACTATGTGACACTTATTCCAGTTCATGTTTTCCTTTTTTATTTTGGACTTCAACTTAGTGAGATTATATGATGAATGTATTCTGCTCCTCATACCTTGTACTGCTAGGTGATATTTCTACAAGGAAATATTAATTAGGTCTGTTCATTTAAATGAATCAAATATTACTATAATAAATTAAATTTAAAACAAAAAAGTAGATTAAATAATTGTGTCAAAGTCTGTCAAGAAAAACATTCCCATAGAAATGGTGTCACCAGAAATTGGTGTCTTATTCTTTATATTTGTGATGTGAGATATTAAATATGGCATAGTTGTGTTATGATCTGGAACATTTAGAACAAATGTGGTGTTAGAATCATGATTTCTGGTGCATTAACAAACATTGAATGATGTCTAAGTGTTGGTAGTATGGAACCAGTGTCACAAATATCAAGAGATCTGAAAGTGGACACGGTGTTTGGGTTAGTGTGTCTAGGTCAGAGTATTTGGGTCATCGTGTTTGGGTCACAGTATGTGGGTTATGGTGTCTGGGTAACAGTGTTTTGGTCATAGATTCTGGGTCACGATTTCTAGGACACAGTGTCTCGGTCATAGTGTTTGGGTCACTGTGTTTGGGTCCTATTATAGAAAAATAGAACCTATGGTAGACTCAAAATTTTTTAGACCTAGAAATATATTTTTATATAGAATTAAGCTGTTATATAAAGAGAATGATTTAAACTTGATCATTCATAAAATAAATCATTATTGAACATAGTTAAATATTATTTACAATAATCAAACATTATTTATGATTAAAATGATTTAGTGGATGTTTATATAAATCATAAATTGACAAACCATCTCTACACATTATTTGAGATATATTAAATAGGAATAAAAATATTTACATGATTTATAATATATTCCAACATTTACAGAATTTACATGATTTACACGATTTAAAGGATTTACAGAATATATAGGAATTATAGAATTTGCAATATTTACAGGATTTGTGATCCTTAAAACACGAGTAGTTTAACAATCTACAACATTTTGATGATCAAAAATAATTTTAACTAGATAATTGTTCTTAGTGTGCAGATTTACTTCCCCTATTTGTGATTAAACAAATGAGTACATAAAATAATGAAACTAAACAAGAGAATAAATAAAACTTGTTATCATTGAACCTGATAGAAAAAGATGATTCATTTCAAAAAAAATTAGGCATGATAAAAACAAAAAAACCCTTTCAAAATATAGGTTTCACTTGTCTTCAACACTAGCTATCGTCTCTTTTCCCTTGGTAGTAGCATCAAAAGGAGACGCAAGAGTAGATGTAGACATTGAAGAAGGGAGTTAAAGAATTGTTAGGGAATAAAGAGAGAGTCCTTCAAAAACATAAGGTACCAATGTAGGTTTGGTGGAATAAAAAATAAGTTTTTGGTGAAGGATAACAGTTATGATCCAGCTCAGAGCTCGAGATACATACATTGAGGTAGAGGCAAAGGCAGTGGATGAAGAAGGAGTTAAACTATGGTGATAATGTGTAGCTATATAGGCCATAATAGAAGAGCATTGCACATGATGATAAGGCTTCAACTACTTAATGATGTCTGTAACAATCTATCCCCCATTCTTTATTACTTTTTCAAAATCATGTTTTTTCTCCATTAACTTTTCTATAAAAAGAGTGATATCCTTCAGTTTATGAACATTAGTCTTAAATGCTTGGGTCACAAGAGTCATTTTTAAATTATCTACATGATACATTAGATGATTTTTCATATTTGGCCTATAGAAAATCCTATTAATGTAGAAATACACACTCGTAGAAATTTATGCATGAGCATCATTCACAATATTTGAAAGGATCCTTAACAAATCAATTAGTCTGTCATTATTCTTGACCACCGTAGATATACTCTCTTTTTTCCAAATCACTTAACACTAAATGAAGATCCGTATTCACTGTAGTTGTGATCAAATCATAGTAAATGGATTTGGATGTCCGGCTAGAGGCACAAGAGGGTGTAGTAGCTAAAGTGAGGGACTTGAGCTGATTGAGAACATTATAAAAACATCCATTTTACTAATCAGTTAGTTTTTTTAGACCAATAATAAGCTCCAACATCTCTTGAATTGTCTTTTTTGTTTCTCTCTACCACTTTTTCATCTAATTAATTCTTGTTAGGTTGAATTATATAGGAATGTTTTGTGGAATATTACTACTAATATCCTTAATAAGATGACCAACATGATCTGGTCGAGATTGCAAGGATTTTTGAATATCTTCAACCATAGCTTTGAGAAACTTCACATTATCACTTAATTATTTGTTCTCTATTCAATCTTCATGAATTTCAAGAATCATTTTTGATGGAATATAACATGTGATATTCTATAACATTAATAAATAATATCTTCAACTTTGTTTTATTACGGGAACATGTAGGGTGTTCATGATCTTTTCAAATATAATCTATAAAGTATATTAAATGGATATCAAATCATTCTAAATCACAATATTATGAGGTTCTTTTCATATTTCATCAATATTAGCTGAGAAAGGATCATGTTTCTTTATAAATATTACTTCTAGAGTATAAACTATTTTCAGTTGAAACATAGTAGACATGTTTATGCCTTTAATCGGTGCATCTTTTGTATCATCAACAATGATGTATCTTGGAAAATTATACCAAGTATCCCCAATTATCTGATTACTAGATTAATAATTTCAACACTTTCTAGACTGGGGTGCATCTCCCTCACAAGAAGTGAATCTCTTAAAAGACATAGAGATTCCGTTCATTGAACTAGTTCTAAAATATAATCTCAAATACTCTCAGTCATTTCTTTTCATTCCATCTGGATGGATTGTTCCATTCGTTCTTCTAAATAATGGATATCATCCAGATTGTCTTGTTCCTCTTAAAATTCATCAACTATAACTTCATTCACAAGATTATGTTATTTTTTTGAAGGTTCCTCAGGAGTAGTCGCTTCTCTTATATTAATAAAAAATTATTTTCCAGAATATTTTTCTTCTTCCAAATCATTACTTCTTTATGAAAAATGTGTTTCCTTCTCGATTATGTATTGTAGAATAGTTTCATTGTCATCCTTATCCATGAATGTTTCATCTAGAGTTACAAAAACTATCTATTTTTCCTCTTCCAAAGGGTAGTAAAAAAGTTCACCTATTTCCAAACCAGGATCAAATATATTCTTAGGCCTTGAAGGATGCTCACATAGATTAATCTTTTCATATAACCTTTCCTTATCTTCCACCAATGCCTTTTTCCACAGATTCCAGCAAATTTTCATTTTCTGACTATTAACATTGAGATATTGAATTCACAGTACTAGACAACTTCTTCATTTGGTCCAACCATTCCTTTATCATAAAACATAGCAGTGATTAATTGTGAGTAAAACAAGGAAGTAGAATTTTAGGTTGTATTAATCAGATCACACATATAAATTATAACATACATTCACCTGTTAATATCGTGACCATTCTTTAAAATATGTATCAAAATTAAATCATGATATTTAAGTGTATAAATCTCCCCTTTTCTTGGAATAATTGGATTTTAAAATAAACATAAATATCCATTAGGTTTCTCCGTGTAACACATTAGAAATAGATATTATTTTATTTTTATTTATAGTCAAGAATTCCAAAGCCTCTCCTAAAACAATTATATCACTAGTAAAAGGAGGACCTCTTTGGTTTTCAAATAAAAATGCCTACAAGAGGTATCCCTGTGAAAATATCAAATATCCTCGAGGAAAAGGTGCATCTTCTGCCATTGATCCAACAACTCACAACAAAACCATCTTCCTCGTCATCATATTTAAACCATATTGATGAATTTTTTATGTTTCCTTCCTATTTATTCAAGGGATTAAATATTTATAGGGAGCTTACTACATTCTGATATGTTCTTTACTAAGCCTTCCTCTATATTTTCATCTTCTTTTCCTAATCGGATGATCTCAACCTGCTTACATTGAAACATTATAAAAATAGAATTAAATCATTCTTCAATAATATCATGTAAATAATTCTAAATTTAACCTTATCAAATGAAAATGATATAGAAGATTCTTCTTTTAATATGTTGGAAACTTAATCCACCCACTCTTTACATTCTGAGCCCAAAATTTCATAATTATTGGAAGGTAATAGAGAACAGGACACTACATATTCTTTGGACATGAGATACTTCTTCAACAGTTTCTTCTATTTCATTTTCATATTTGTCATGGTCATTCTTGATATTTAATTCATCATAGAAATGAATGATTCTTAATGAATATTGTACTTCAATGTTGTCTTTAGGAATTAAACTCATATCTTCTTATGAATAAAGTTTCTGAAGATTATCCAACATATGTGAACCTCCCTCTGATACTAATTAATGGACGTTAGACCACCCTAAGTTTGGGGATGGATCTGGTGGTCAAATTTTTTTCTACTTTACTAAATCTAGTTCCACATTGATAGGAACTTGTTTAAACCTATATGATAGATATGTATATTAACTAAAACAAACATAAGTATAACAAAACACTTTCATTCAAGGATCCCCACTATGGGATACGTCCAAGGAGAATACGCTGACATGTTTCCAGTCGTACCTGATTCCAAAACTTTCAATAGAAATGGTTTAAAATGGTTTGGTTGTACTCACTCTATCCAAATATCACATAATTTTTAATTGTTAATGGATAACACACAACGTTCATCATATTACTCCTTTTTACTCCCCCAAGCCCACTGCCTTTGGTAAATTCCCACTCTATTTATAGACATAAAGGCCTCTTCAACAGATTTTCATTTATGACATTGTCTCAGTCTAGCACGAGACACTATATTCATTGAAGTTCTGGATCGATGCACTTGAAATCACTGAACACACAAACTGGATACTCAATACATCATCAAAATTATACTGCCTTTAATAATTCACAATCATTATTTGGGAACACTCTATTCTTTATCTTCTTCTCTTCCAATAATTCCCAATACCAACACCAATCTGTATTTGTATACTTCTATATTTCATTGTTGTTCTGAGTTTATTTTTGCGTATAATTCTTCTTCTCTTCACAATGTACAATGTGGGTGTTAAACACTATTCTTGTGTGTGTGGTACTACTTTTCATCTTAAAATCAAATGGTTCATGGTACTTCCTTCTTCGCGAAGATGCATTGAGAGTGATAAGAACCTCTCAATGGATTGTGGGACCCCCAAAATTTTTACACACCCATCAAGGTGTCATGAATGTAAAATTTAATAATTGTGTTGAAAAAATCCGTTTGGAATGTATACTTATATTTGTGTAACACTTCTTTTCCACACATGAATTCCCTTTTTACAAATCACATTCTATTTCACGCAACAATTCTAATTTCCACGCAACACTAAATGTTTCAATTTTTCCACATGTTAAAGCTCATGATTTTCCTTGGTTTTGATCCATAAAAAATGGGATGGGTCACCTCATATTTATAGGCATTTTTGACTCTATGCGGAAAACACTAAACCTTGTGTAAAACCCACTTCATGCGCATACAAATTCATTCATGTAACATCACATTTAAGTCAGTTTCTTGATTTTCTCACATGCTTCATGTATTTTCAAATTTTCTCTATTTTTATCTCAAAAAAAATGCACCCAAAATTGAAAACAATGTTCCATATTGCACGTAGAAGAAATCATCTGTGTGACCTCATTTTTCTCGCACTTTGCCCAATTTTTCGCACACTCCAGGCCTTTTCCAAATTTCGATGCTCTGATCTAAAAACATCATTTGTATGAAAAATCCCCTTGAAATTACCACAAAAAATTCTCTAACAAAGACACGTGGCTTCTATCTTTTAATTATCTGGCCCAAAAATTTTCCAAACACTGCAGAATAGTGCCAACATATATGCATCAGCCATAACATTCACGCTTCTTTTCTATGATTCATATTCATTAACAACTCTTCTAATTTCATCACAAACTCCAATATCATGATATATATACTTTGATATATCACCTTTATCATCATCAAATTTAGATGTAATGTGATGTGCATGGATATATTAGAATGGAAATCCCTTCCACACACTCACTTCTTCTTTCACTATCATCCTCTATTTCATGAAAATCATATGATTCTCTTCTTCATGTATGATCTTTCATCATTCTCATGATATCATGAAGAATTGAGTGGTATTCATCAAATATTCAACCTTTTTAAATAATCCATAGATGGTTGATACCTCACCATTACTCCATTTCACTAGAGTTCTTCTTTATCTCCTTCATTTTGATCTTCATTGACAACTATTAACAACCAATACATCCTTATACACAATGTTGTCCTAACAATAACATTGCAAGATTAATTTTATAATTAAATATGAAATCCATCGTCACATTTTTGTGTACTACTGAGAAGATTATATTTTAGTCCATCAATAATAAGATCATTAGAATTAAAAACAATATTAGAGATATTGATTTTTCTTAGGCCAGTGATTTTTTTGGCATTTTAACCG
Organism: Viscum album; assembly: GCA_963277665.1. Classification (NCBI taxonomy): domain Eukaryota; kingdom Viridiplantae; phylum Streptophyta; class Magnoliopsida; order Santalales; family Viscaceae; genus Viscum; species Viscum album. The sequence goes on along the minus strand of OY728142.1, from coordinate 1,375,138,373 downwards.
AAGGAAACATATACACTATTAAGTTTTATTATGTTCATGAATCATGAATATTATCTTATAAAGTGTCATAAACACCCACTATCTAAGTACCATAATATTTTATAGGATCTCTTTAAAAAAATCATACAAAATAGTCCAATAAAAACAGTCTTTGGTGCCCATACTAGTTTGGGTTCAGTAATTTTAGTTACAAGTGGTTTAGGAATCCGCATCTACCTAATAGGTTTCCTGTAAGTATTATGTAAGGTACATGAGAAATAAAGTCTATTCTGTCAAAAAAATATTGAAACAACAGTGAGTGTATCATAATTTGAACTAGCAGAATGCATTCCTAAACTAGGACTAAAGCTATCTGTTCTAGATCTTCATACGATATTTGTTTTTAAAAATTTTATTTTACCAAATTGATAGCAATTACCTATAGTGTACTTTGGGATAATCTGTTTACCTAAAATTTGTACAAAGGTTTATTTACCATTAGTAAGCATTCAAGGTCCTTTCTCAATTTCTCATTAGATAGTTTTAGTTCATTGTTTTCTTTGAGTAGTTAAAAATTTTGTATCCTTTTAAAGTATGATCAGACTAAATAGTTGAGTTAAGAGTATACTTTTTCTTTAAAGACATGTATTTATCATTGAGTTCATTTCATGTCTCCTAAATAATATTACAATACTCAAACATTTCTTTTTAAACATATTTTAAGATTCACTTTAATCACGTGAATATTAGTGATTTTGTATTGATGATTACAATGATACCTCAAATGTTTTTTTAATGAAACAAATATTGGATTTGTTATCTACTTCATCAGAAGAATCTTCTAAGTCACTGGAACTATCCTCAGAAGCAATCCATGTTTTATTCATTGACTTTTTATACATTCTATCTTTGTCCTCATATTTCTTTATATAATTCAGCATGGGATAGATATATATTATATATAATGTTTTCTTACATTCATATAATATTATCTCATCATACATGTCACTTATTCTCCAATCGTTCTTTCATATTAACTTTTGATCATATCATCTATTAAAGTTAGTTTTTTTAAAAAATTTATTTTTCTTGTAAAATTTATTGAACATTATGGTTAATTATTTCATCTCCTCATCAGTATCAGGTCATGATTATTCACTGATGGAACATTATATGGAGACTTACAGTTTGTCATTTTATTTTTGTTTAGAGGTAGTGGTCTTGAATTCCACCGATTATCTATTGGATTCTTCCTCAACTTCCATGATTGATTTCAACTCCATTTTTGACATCATTATTTTTCCAATGGGTAATTTGATAATTAATTTTCTGATGTCACATGACACTATAATTGAGACATAGGTCCCTATCCATTTATCATGTATGCATTTGATAATCCTCATTATTTGTTCTTTAGAAGTAACTTCTCTTCCAAAAGAAATCAATGTGTTGAAAATTTTGTTGAACTTGAGATACATGTTCAAAATAGGCTCATTAGGATTCATTTTAATGTTATAATATTTAATATTATAAGTATTGGGTCTCGTTTCTCTCACACTAGATGTTATTTCATGTAAAATAGACATGGTATCACAAATTTCATGGGCAATTTAAAAGCAAATATTATATTAAATTTCTAATCCCTAATGGAAAATATAAGGAATTCATGGGATTAAAATTATTACTGTAAACAGTCTATGATGGGTCCTCCCAAGTAATTCTATCAGAACTATGAATCTTAAAGTCATCTATAACTGATGACCAAATATCAAATCCCACATCTTCTAAATGAAATTTAATTTTAATTTTCCATTGAGAACAATTTGTTATATTAAATAATGGTGGTCTATTTCTTCCACACCTCACAGTATATTATCCATAATAATAAAATACTTTTACAGAGCTAGAAATTTATAATTAGTAAAAATGTACATTTTTTTAAAGTACAACTAAAATGATAGTTAAATAGAATGAAAAAAAGAGTCTTAATAATATTAAAACATCTTTGATACTAAATTTTGGTCGAAGTAGAGTTCTGAAGAGGGGGGTTTAATTTAGTATCTATTAAAATTATTGTATAAATATTTTTTATAAAAAGGATCCCTAATAAAAATAATAAAAACCAGTTAATCAAGGTTATACAGTTATAAAAGTTTGACTGTTCTAATAACCTCTCAAAAGACTGATGAATTATATCTAAAATCAATGTGAGTTATTGATAATACTTTTAAAGCTATTATAATGATGAAAAACAATTATAAAATCTTCCCAAGATTAATAATAATGAAAATCCTATTTTTTTCTAAAATATATTTTCCAGAAGAGAAAAAAATAAATTAAATGGAACAACGGATAAAATAAGTCGTTCAGTCTCAAGTAGAGACCTAATCCACTCCAAATAGTAATCAATGTCCACTAAGAAGTTTATATTAATAAACATGATCCACCCCGTGGATCGGCGTAATCTATAGTGTACAGGACTGTCCAGGTGACACGACCTCTTCCACTATTACTCAAGGGTATAAACTACTAGGAGAACCCTGAAAGGTTTCTACACTTATCAATGCGAGTAAAAAAATATAAAAATATATGATAGGATAGATATCATGAATCTTTCAGTTAAGTATAAGAGACAATGTGTGATTTAATATAGACACACACTGCTCAAAAGATAGAAATAATTCAAAAAATAAAAAAAATAAAGAGAATGGGTTATAAGTTCTTTGAGTGTTATTCTATACATATCTGTACTTGTAGGACAAAGCAGATTCATGTTTTGAGTCCTCTTGTAAAAAAATAGAGTATCACATGTCTGGTGCTCGGGTTTCTAGTTATATTGATCTCATGTTATTCATGGGGTTGATACTATGAAGATAATTTTGATTATGATATATAGTATTGTAGCCTTTGGATTGAGAGTGCTTCATGTGTTCTTCAGTTTTTTCTTGTTGCATGTATCAGTTAACTTTTCAAAATTATCCCACCTCTACTGTTCAACTACTCATATGCGACACTTGTTCTAGTGACATGAATTCTGTTTTATTTTGGTTGGCATGTGTTGGAGGTGAATGTATGTATTTATTCTACAACTCATAACTGATACAATCAGGTGACATGTGTATAAATAAATAATAATTATGTTAGTTCATTTAAATTACTAATATATAACCATTTTAAATTAAATTGAAAATGAAAAAACAGATTAATGAATAGTGTCAAAGTCTGTAAACAAACAGTTTCACTTGAAAATGGTGTAACAACCAAATAATATTTTCTTATTAATATTTGAGTGGCGAGATAGTCATGATGGCATAATTGAATAATTAACAACAATCAGTTGAAAAAATTAGGGCTTAGATTCATGGTTCCTAGAAATTTACGACACTTCAAATGATGTCTAGGTGATGGTATCATGGAACCGGTGTCACATACATCATGAGATCTGAAACTGGTCACATTTTCTGGATAACGTTGTCTGAGTCATGGTGTGTGAGTCATGGTGTCTAGGTCATTGTGTCTAGGTCATAGTCATTGGGTCGCATTTTTTAGGTTACAATGTCTGGGTCATAGCGTTTGGGTCCTGGTGTCTGGGTCACGGTGCATGGGTCCTTTTCCAAAAAACTAGAATCAGTTGCATACTCACAATTTCTAAGACATATCAAAATAACTATATACAGACATATGTAGAAATCTTCACTTAATTAATTAGACATGATTATTCATATAATAAATCAATATTAAAAGAGTTAAATATAGTCAATAATAATTAAACATGATTTAGGATTAACAATATTTAGTGGAAGTTTATTTAAATCATAAAGGGACCAACCATATATACACATGTTTTAAGATATATTTAAAAATATTAATAAGATTTATAAGATTTTCTAGAATTAAATTATTTATATGATATATAGGGTTTACAAGATTTATAAGATTTATAGTATTTGTAATCATTAAAACGTGATTAAAAATGATGAGTTCTAAAAATTTCAACCCACATTAATTAGTTCTCAAAAAAACTATACAATATAAGAGAGCATGTGATTAGAAAATTCATGATATGAAACCCCCAATTATTCTATAACATTATTTAATGGATATATAAAAAGAAAAAAAAATTAAAGTATTGTTCTTGTTAACTATTAAGTGTATTTACCAAAAATAAAAGGCAATAGATTATTGAACCAAAATTTATTTATTTTTAATTTTAGTGAAAAAAGGTAAATATATTTTGGAAACCATAAGAAGATAATTGTATGTAGCTGTGAAAAAACATGTAGTGTACCTATATTCGATATCTAATGATACTGATTTTTTAAACATTTATTATTATCAAAAGATATGTTTCAACTATTTTAAGGGCGACACATAATATACAAAAATATGTAGTAGAGAAATTAAAGAAGTCCATGAAAATAGTTTTTTTTATAAATAATATTTGATGGATCATATTTTAATAATTATTTGATTATATTATATACATTAAAATTTTATATTTATAAAACATATTTTCCTGAATGGTTAGACTATATTTTCATAATTCCCATGATATTAATGAAATGTTTTGACATTTCAAGTTGGTTTACTACCACCTAGATGATGTAATTTTATTTATGTGTAATAGAGAGTCATAATATGTAATCAATTGTCATTTCAACACATTTTCATACTATTATGGGATATTTTTTCATTATACCCTTATATTTATTTCATTAAACATTGAATTTTTGGAATAACATGAATTAAGTAATAAATTATACCATATCCATCATATTTATTTTCCATCAAAACTTTTTCACAAAATTCATATATATCATAGTTCATCAAGGATTATTTGAGAATGATATTTAATTAGAATATTCCAGAAGAACCCTATTCTGTTATGGTTTTAATGGGGAACATATTTGGGCTCTATACCATATAACGCCATCCTTTATATTGTTGAAATCTACAATATTCCATATATTATTTATATCTCCTTAACAAAAAGTATTGTCTTATTTATCATATAATAATATTATAGTTGGGAGTTTATTTAGAAAGTTAGTTTAAAGATCTATTTACTATTTATATATTCAAAATTCTATTGTACTAGAATATTATATATATCTCTTTTTCCATCATTGATAAAATTTCATGATCTGTCCTACTTGGTGAATCTACTATTTTTCCCAATATGGTAAAGGACTGAGAAGTTATATTTTTTTTAGCTCAACCCTCCTTCATTAGTGATTATTATTTGTTTTTGTGTTAATATATATTTTAGGCTCATGTGGTTTTTTATATTTCACACTTACTCCATAGTAATAATATCACTATATTTATTAGTAATTAATAAAAACAATCAACTCATATTCCCTCATGTGATTATTTATCTCAATAAAATTATGTTAATGTTTGTTAGAGGATATAAAATTATCATTTTACATTATTACGCATCCCAAAACCATTATTTGAATAATATTTGTAAATCAAAAAATATTCCATATAAGAGGGAATAATGGATACTAGAGTATTGATAAGACTTATTAAAACACTTTTATGGTCACTATGAGTTAAATAGTATTGAAGAAGTTTCGTACCATTATGTTTTCATGGTTTATGGGATTCAAAATAATGAAAATATCATCAAAAATCATTTTTAATACTCATATAATCTATGGAATCTATAGATTGTAACTATAATTATAGGACTATAACAATACTCTTTTTCTATTATATTGAAATGTTAGAAAATATCCATCTTATAGTGATAATATGACCTAATAATGATACATCTTTCATATAGCACCCACATTTACTACATAATTCATATATCTTTCCCTTTGTTAAATCCCTTAGCATAGGATTAAAAAACTCCTAAAACTATTAATTTCTACTATCATAAATTATAATATTATATATAATGACCATGAAATTTTTTTTTGATGTAATATTAATGATTTTTTTCCATTATGTTTATAATTTTTTATATATTTACCTAGTCTGAATTGTATCACTATTAAATCATAGTTTATATACCTTGTTCAAATTGTTTTTTTAGTAATATATTCTTTCTTCATCATTACTTGATGGTATAATGATTGATGTTCCTATTTAGAAAAATAATAGGCTCTACATAGTAGATAAAAAAATTCATATCTACATGAAATGAGGTACTTTCTATTTATCATTATTTTTTTATGTCCATGAAAATTGATACAGAGGCACATTATCCTATACTTTTTTATGATGTAGTTTCTTTCTCTCCATGTTGGATCACTCAGGCATAAGAAAAAATTCTCAATATTATCTCAAACATTTTACCCTAGATCTTTCAAATAAACTGTTACCATGTTTTAATTATTCTTAGATATAGGTAGATATTCATGTATAAAATCAATCAGGAACTGATACTTTCAATTAAGATTAATACCAAGAAAACCTTTATGAGAATATATCATTATATTTATTTATTAAGGGAATTTATGAAAGCATGACTCTCTCTTTTGTCTCATTCATTTATTCTAGATATAATTACTAATAAAAAAATAATATAAAATCATTAATTGATTATCCTATTTGAAATTCGACCACCTAATTTTTTATATATATAATTTTAGGGAGAAATGGAACATATAGTGTGATCCCCTCTCTCTATAGTTGGTGTTTTATTTATATATGATATCCAATCTAGGACCTAAATATATTCAGAATCCACTAATAAATGTATTAAGTTATTTTCATGATAATTATGTTCAAAAATATTGTCTATTGAGGAGATATATAGTTGGTACACAACCATCGATCCCTTTTATATTCTCATAGATATTATAACCCCTCATATTTTATGTGGGGTTTGAATTGTTATACAAATCATAAATGACACAAAAAATGTATATAACCAATAAAAATGGTATGTTTTATATTATTGAATAAATAACTAGAATACTTGTGACTACATCATTTTTTGGATTCAACTAATCAATTATGATTATATATTATCTTCATTTCACTATATTATGTAGAGGGATTGGTCCTTAATTCTTTCTTATAACCCTTGTGCTGGAGTAATTTCTTGAATTATTTTAATGTTTCTAAGAGTTAATACACAACACAAAAGGTTGAGAATTGATCATAAACATCATTTATCTTTCTACATTATAATTTCTATTCATTTAAGTTTACCATAGACTAGCCTAAAGCACATATTATCAAAATTTGAATAATATATTGATTCCTAGTATATAGTTTTTAGGATAAATCTTCCCACACTTTGGAAAATATGGGTGTTGGTTTTTATCTCCCTCATGGGATTTATAAACTAATACAACCCTAAAACTAAATTTCATATTGTTTTTTCATGTGCCACAGGACCACTAGGATTCACTGATCTCCATCTCAGTATTGAGGGCACAAAATACAATTTCATCATAAATGTTATTGAATGGATAATACATTTCATATACATTTCTATAACCCATTAAAAAAATTTCAACATTAAATTTAGGGTTGATGATAAATCAAGTGTTTTTACGTGATATATTAATGATATTTTACTCATACACCCTAAAAAATTATCTTCCCTTTTTTGAATGAGGAAATCCCACTTTATATTAATACACAGAGTTTTGGGAATATATTTATTTATATTTTTTTCTTGAAGACATACTAATCCATGGAATTGATATCCTTAATGGACATTCTATTCTTGATAAATTTTGACCATAGATTGACATCTCCCCCATTAAAATTAATGACCATCACAACTATCCATTTCTCTTAACATTATAGGATAGAGAATAAATTATCAGTGCAGTTAATCAATTTTTTCAAGATGAGGGGATCATAAGATGTATTGATGATAGGATTCCATTTTAACCTAAAGGATTTATTTCACCATTTAGAATTTAATATGGGGAGTTTGTTCCACATGAATCATGTTATTATTCATAAAATGAGAATTTTGGTGTAGTACCATCATTAATTTATCATATCCCACTCCCATAATATTTTGAATATCATTGAATAAATCATCACTTTTTTTATCTTTTTGGTTTTTTGAATAGATTCTCATTTTTTTGATTATTAAATAAAATAATTAAAAGAATAAAACCACACATTAAATAATAATACATGGAAAAATGTATAATTGGGAGGAATAAAAGATAAATGATATGAATTTTTAATCTTATGAGTTTCAATATTTTAATCTTCGTTATGCATAGCAATTTCCACCATAGTTTTTCCAGACTAATATTTTTTCAAGTCCATCATAATGTTTCATATGGTGTTTATGAATTTCAAAAGTATATACCTAAATATTTTTAAACTATGTCTCCATCAATTCCCTTTTTTATGAACTATTAAATGATAGATAACATCTCAATGTACACTTTTCAATATTATAACCCATAGAAAAGTTATTATAAAGTCACATAAACTTATAAAATAATGACATGAATGTATTTTCTATATGTATCTCACTCAATCCTTCACAAATATTTTATTATATATTTTTATATGAAGAAATAACCATTGAAATTACCCTAAGGATCTCACCAAATATTTCTCATCCTAATTTATTAAATATATCAATGAAATTTTTATGTTACTAACAATAATGAACTATGACATTTTTTAAATATTCTTACAGGATTCTTAAAACTAAATATCTTTTAATACAACACATGGATTCTAAAGGTCTTGTGTCATTAAAATAATGGGGTTATATTTCATGAAATGAAACTAAAACCTGAAATCCAATATTTATTCTCATTTTTTATCTCCTCGCGTCATTTGATCACTTAAAACTACATAGGGTAACTTGGGGAAAATCTAATGAAATGATTGATTTAGAAAGCCTAGTAACGGAAAATAAATGTCAAGGAAACATAAAATGTGATTCAATTTTATTACACGATATCATAAAAGATAAGGAAAATGGTAATTGAAAAGGTATCATAACATATGTAACACTATATCATAAAATAATTGTAACATATAAATTTTTGATGCAACATATGACATGGCATAAAATAGATTAATGGATAACTAACCAGAAAATATCACATGATGGATAATGTCCCATAATATATTAGTATTAATCCCTTGTAAATGTAATGATGTATCATGAGACTATAACCATAACTAAATGATTGGTGAATATTTATATGAATCCATCTAAAATATTCATGATTTATATGTTTGATCTAACGAATTATATCATTTCGAATACAATAATTAATGCACATTATTCGATATAAGGAACATAGAATAATATTTCTATTAATGTGATAGAAACCTATATATAATTTAAATAATTATATAAATTGATGAGATAGAAATGGAATTTCATGAAGACTTGTAAAACCTAAAAAAACGGGTTGGTTAGAAAGACAATTTACCTAGATCCGGATACACAATTTATTTTATTTAATTTACACAATGATAAATTTATTTAAATTATTTAAATTTTTAGAAAAAAAAATTCATTTTATTTATTCATATAATTTTATTTATTATCTTGTCTTCATCAATTACTTTTTCATTTTGGTCTATGTGGACTGTTATGACAATATAATGTTTATATATCAAAAATCACAATAGAAATTAGAATAAGGAAAAATATAATGTTAACAAATAATATAATGAATCATAATAATGACATAATTTTCATTTTAATATAGAAATTATTCTTTTAAATCATTCCCTAAAAGAATGTTATGAAAACCGATCTATATTATTATCACGGAGGTTTTTAGTCTTATAAAAACACGAGTAACATTATTAATATTAAACAATATTGATAGAAATATTTTATGTTCTATTTTATATTTCCATAATGAAATTTATATCATAAATATAATATTATTTATCAATACACTTTTACAAATAAAAACCTTATGTTCTGGTAATATAAAAATTATATTTTCTTCATTGGGTGGTAGTATGTCGTGAACACAAATGATGTTATTGTTTTCAATGTATGGTATGTTAGGAAAGTATATAAAATTATTCATCATAAAAATTAATTATAGGTGATGCTGAAAAATTAGTTTGATTACTTTTCATGGATGTAATCAGTCATACACATTATTGATGTTTTCTTTTCCAATTTAATGGAGGTGAAGGTGGATTTAGGGTAGAAAATTAATTAAAACAAAAAAAACCAAATTTACAGATACTTGTGATTTTATATTATAATTATTTAGTTATATATTAAAATGGTGGAATAATAAATACAATAAAATTTATTTCTTAGGAACATTAACTCCTTTTTAGAACACTTTTTTATAACAATACTTAATTGCATCCCAAGATTGGATGTCTGATAAAAATTAGTCAAATATAAAATTTTTAAGGAAATGTGGAATGCATTTGTCTAATGATTTAATGCCATAATGGTTTAAAAAATTTTTTAATTAGAGGATAATGGTCCCATTTAAAAGGGGTCAGAGTGTCATCCATTGAAATAGACCAAACTAATTAAAAATGGCATTTCGCTATAAATCAATAGTCATAAAAAATTAAAAAATAAAATAATGCTGGAAATATAAGGATAAAAAAACCCCTATAAAAATTATAGGAAACATGATTCAATAAATTTAGATTCTATAACTCTAAGGTTAATAACTTTTACGATTTTAATTTTTTTACCATGATAATATTATTTTTACATTTTTACTATTCAATACCAATAAAAATTTAGTATTTTGTATCATATAATATAAATTATTTTTACTCAACATATTAAATAATTTTTATGAAATTTTATTCATATATATTAGAGAATTTTATTGAATTTTTATCTCATAAGCATGATCAAAAAGATGTTTTCTGAAAATTATATTTTTTCAAAGAAGATGATACCTTATCTTTATTATATCAATAATATTATAATTATATTAATTTAAATTAAATAATATGAATATTTGAAATATATATTTTTTTCAAATAATTCTATATTAGTGGTTAATTTAATTAAATAAAATATAGGATAATTGTACACTTGTAAAATATTTTTTAGAAAAATATAATTTTAAGCCAAATAATAAACAAACAGTAAACTAATGTATAATGCTAAATTATAAATTATTAAATATATAAATTATAACCATAGAATAAATATATTAGTTTTAAAATAAATTAATATTATTTTTAACATTATGTTTCTTTATTTATTAAAATTAAGCAATATTTTTATATAAATATTATTTTCATTATTCAGTGAAAATGAATATTTTCCAAAAAAATCCCAAAATTGAACCCTATGTTTATACATATATGAATTTTAAAAAATGATTTTAAAATTTAAAAATAATATATATATATATATTAAAATTAATATTAATATTTTCATAAATAATCATTACAAATAATTTCTCAATAAGATATATTTTTAAAAAAATGGATTCCATTATTAGATATTGGAAAAATATTTCATAAGAATTTATAAATTGAGTATAAAATTTATTAATATTTAATAATTAGTTATTTATATTCATATCAATAATATAACAACTAATTTATATCATCATCATTTAAAAAATCATGGTTCATTTGTGTTTAGTGTTATGTGTCGTATACTCTACCAAACATAGTTTTCCCTTTTAAAAACTAATGGTGTTAAATTCAACACCACATTATGAATTTACAAAAATTAAATTTTATATTACATTATATGATGAATTTAGGTTATTTTACATATCCTTAATCACCTCTTCTAGTTTTGGTATTTCTTCCTAAAACATGTGGTATCCCTACACCAGTTTTACAAGTTGAGTTTTCTTGTATCGTATTTTTTTCATTGATATAATATCTTCACTGGACACTCATAATATTAAATATATTTTACATATGTTACCAACTCATGATTGAATATATGTGAGGTGTCATGAATGTACACCTTCATGATATTTAAATTGAACACATCATGTACTTGATATTGTTTCATTGGATGTTCTAGTTGATACGCCATCACTCTAATTTTTGAATGGCCCGAAAGAATTTATTATTGATTCTTCATAACCCCCCTATCATGGGATGTGGGGGAACCCTTAGAAAGAATGTAAGATTAATGATTACATTAATAATAGGTCATAGAGTAAATATCCTGACTATTACTATAAGTAACTACTCTTCCCCATCATCTATGTCATGATATTAGCTCTCCACCCTTGCAAGCCTATTCATCTAAGATTCCCATGCATGAATAGTCTTTCCCAGATGGAAATGCTTTATACAACCATTCTTCAACATACCTTATCTTCTAATATAGGTTAATAAAACTACTATAAATCCTCATCTATATTCTACTCCATGGAGAGTGTTACTTGTCCATTAAGAACAATTTTAGGTGGTATGAAAGCCTTGAGGTGACCCGAAGGCCTTAAGGTGGCATGAAGGCCTTGATATTGTCTAAAATCCTTACTGGCCCAAAGGCCATGGGTGTCTTGAGGTCCTTGAAGAACCTAAGGACCAAACTAGTGGCCCCAAATCACAAATAGATGAATAGTTCCAACTACTCAAGTACTGAATAGTACCTACTATAGTATTGCTGCATCATCTACTAAATTAATGTTAATGTACCCCAGAATAATGTCTCCACCTGATTTTGAGCTTAGTTCTCTTGAAATCAATTTTTGCATCCTCACCTACTGAGATGTGGTTCTTATGCTCCATCTCTCTAATGCGATGAAGGATATATATGTTTCTTAATTATATAGGACTAATAATGACCATCTTCCCAAATCTCACAACATTATTACATGGTTGTATAAGGGGGAACACCTTTTATCTGACCAAATTCTTAAGGTCTCATCGACTATTTTGTTCAAGGCTTTTTAAAAGAAATTTTATGTATTTATTGTGATACAAAATTATTTGAATTTTCCCTATAATATCTTTAAAAATGTCAGGTTCCATTATCCTATACTCATCTACATCATAAAAAAATGTTAGAGACTGACAATAATTCCTATAGAAATCCACCTATCGTGCCACAGGAATTGTATAAGGGAAAGTGTTTTTATTTGAAAACATTTTTAGGGGAAGGTGAATATCTAGAAAACCATGTAATTAAATTTAATAAATCTAAATATATCATATAGTTTTCAGATTGTTATTTAGAATATCCTTCTATATAACAAGGGAATGAAGTAATGAAACTACGTTTTATATAAAATTATCCCTAAAGGATTCTCCAAAACCTTGATGTAATCCTAAAATATTTATTTGATATAATTGAGAGTGGAAGTAAATTAAAAAATTTAACTTCCATGATATATATCATAGAATATTGTTAAGAGGTAAATATTCAATGAAACAAATTAAATGCTATAACTTTCTATGGTGTTGGACTACCACCCAAATGATTTAAGGAGGTGTTTAACCAACAATAATTTCCTTCAGGTTTCCTCAAGATTCCTATAGGGAAATATATGGTAGTATTTTCAAATTTTCATAATTATATTGTAAATTGTTTTATCATACCCTTTGACATTCATTTTTTGGTATTTACTTGTTTAAATTCCATAAATAAACACGAATATTCCACAATCTCCCCCTTATAGTTATCATTCTTAATGTTTTTATTCCTATATCTATACACGATGGTGTTTCTAAGAGGAATAAATAAGTATGATCTTTGCACAATATCTTGATGATGCCTCTTTAGATCTAGTTGTTAGGGGAGATATATTCATGAAAAATACCTTTTCACTCCACATTTAGAAAGGGTGTACTCAATAATATTTTCTAACATTTTTGGTTCAACCTCATCATCTTTATGGGCCTCAATGATCATTTATGGAATGTATTGATGATAAGTTATTTGTTATATGTAGGATTAATATCATTTTAGTATTACCATATCCATATATTTTATGTCTAATAAGATTATATATTTCTGAATTTAGAATCATTAAAACAATTTCCACATCCATTCTACTTATTCAATCATACAGATTGTTTGCATTACTAGGTTGGTAATGGATTGTTCTGTCATAGTATTTTATTATCTATAAACATCATTTCCAATGAATTTATGATCATGTTTTGTGAATATATAATTCAGTATCTTGGAATCAATATATATTTAAAACTTCTCCCTATTGGGATAATATCACCAAATCATCAACACAATGATCACTGTAGAAAACTGAAGGTCATTCACGAGATATTTACACTCAATAACATTCAGCTACCTATTATAATAAGATATCATATTATCATTATACATTATAACATATAAAAACCATTATTTTACAAATTTTTAAATACTAAAAAGTGTTCCCCAGTTGAAGGAATTATGAATAATAGTGAGTTGATAATATTATTTTTTTAAATATATAAATCTCTCATGAAATTAATTAGTATAAAAATAAAATACTTCCTTTAATGCTTTCATGGTTAATGGTTTTGAGAATTATAAAAAAATCACAAATTTTTAATAATACCCAACTAATTCAAGGAAACTATAGATATTTATTAAATATTTTTTTCTAAGATTGTTTTTAATTTCATTCATCATCAAAGGATCCATAGATATCACTTTATCAATAATAATATGTAACAATAATGATACATCCTTCATACAATAATCATATTTACTGTAATATTTATATATATTTTCATTATTTTATGTCATTGAAATAGGATTAAAATGGTCAACACACTCATCCTTTTGATTCGAGTGAATTATAATATCATAAATACGGAATAAAAAATACAAATTATTATTAAAAGACACTATTAATTATGTACATAAGGATAATTTGAGAATTTGTGAGTCTAAAAGGCATCACTATGAACTCAAAGTGACCATACATTGTTCGAATGATTATTTTCATAATAACAACTTTATTCACTATTAATTAGTGTTATACTAATCGAAGGACTTCATTAGAGAAATTTTGGCTTCCACATAACTGAGAAAATAATTACTCTATCTATATAAAGTGGTATTTTATTCTTTATAATGGGGTTTTTGAGTTCGTTATAGTTAATACAGTTTTTCATTAACTCATCATTCTTCCTGATAAAGTGTATTAGTGCACCCCTTGACGGAGCACTTTGGAATATAATACCCATTTTCACAGTCTATTGATAACACTTCTTCAGCTCTTCTAACTAAATGGTTTCCATCATGTAGGGATTCTTTGATATGGACAGATACTGATGTAAAATTTTAATATGGAATCATCATCTCAATTAGGTGGAAGATGAGAATATTATTCCAAGAATATATTAGTATATTCCCTCTTAATGGATATGTCTTGATGAATGAATCTCTATGTTTCCACAATAAGTTATGATATATAATCATACTCATATAAAAATAATATCCATTCATGAATAGAATTTAAAATAGGTTATTTATCCTCCTAATTACATCTGTTTAGAATCAATGGGTGACATAAAACATGAAGGCAATCCATCTCTCTCAATTTTCGATGTTGGATTTATATATAGATTACAAATACATAAGCAAAATAGTATCAATATTTACTTATATAAGTAATAAGATAATTTTAAAAAGAACAATTGAACAAAAAATGAATGGGAGTAATTTTATAATTGGTATGTTAGGATCACTATGTGTCATTTTATCATAGATAGATAAACCTCGATGATTTTATGTGATGTCTTAATAGTTATAAAAAAAATGTAATATTAAAAATTATATATTGACCTAGAATAAAATATAACATCCTTTATAATTCAATGAATTGCTAGAGTACTATTCAAAACATACTTGGAAGGACCCACCATAATAGAAGTGTTATATTATGCACTTCCTTTACTTTTAGGCCCTAGAAGTTGTTATTGTGGACTAATTATGACAAATATAAAATTGTGGAATTTTATTGCATAATTACTATGTTTTTTGGTTTTAAAACACTATTCTATATTCTATGTGTTGATGTAATCCATCTTTTCATATTCGATATTAGTTTGGTTTTTCATATCATTTCAGAACTAATCATCATGTTTTTTATCTTTTCAAAATTTGAATCATCTCTTTGTTTATAATAGAAAGTTTCAAGGATTATTCACCACACATATTCAACTAGTAGGGTGTCAGGATTTATTTCCCGTATAATATTTATCTAATGATACACCCATTAAAAATTCATATTTTTATTTACTATACTCCCATGAGACAACTAAGTGTCACTGATCTCCATCTCAACAATGGGCAAAAAATGGATTATCTATTCATAGTTTTCAATTAACAAAATGGAAACATAATTTTATATATTTGTAAATATCCCATTAACTAAGAGTATTACCTTTAATTTGGTGGTGAAAAAATCCATAGTTCATTCCATTCATTCCTTGTGAACATTTCCAATACACCCTGATAATCTCATGCTACATTGGTTTCTAAATGATGACGTCCCACTCTTTTTATATGATTGTGATAATAAAATAATTATTTTTAGAATATTTTTGGGATTTCTACCTATTATGTAGAATCAATATCCACTTTGGTATTTTATTTCCAAATCAATCCCTATTAATGATGGTATTATCCATAAATGCAATAAATTTCATCCAACCATTTTTTTTCTCTAAGTATTGGAAGATAAATAATAACATAAAAATTGGTTTGTTACATTATTTATTATGATGGGAATTGAATATATACTAAATATAGTATTCATTATTTCCATAAAGTTTTTGAGTGTAACATGATCTTTTATAGGAGGAGGAGTTTAACCCATATGATTTAGGATAGTATTTAAGGCATTGTCTAATTAAGCTAGTATTATTGTGATTTTCGCATCTCTCACCACAACAAAGACCAACCTAACATTAGAGAAATCAACATATTTCAAAGTATTTTATTAGTTATTATATTTTATGTAATTTAAAACCATTTAATATAAGAATAAAATCATGCTGGGAATACATTTACTAATAATATAAAAAATGGAATCCTGTTATTGTGGAACCCATAATATATAAAAATTTATATATCATATCTTATGAGTCAATGAATTTTAATCATGGATGTATACAGTAATATAAATAATATGTTCTATATCTAAAAAACCTATTCAATTCCTTCATAATATATGGTGAATTTCATTTTAATTTATAATCTAAATCATGTAGAAATGTAAAAACTTATATAGACCAAGGACCAATTTCAAGCATCAGGTTATAGTCATATCAAACTCAACGCACAATTTTTGGAGTTATTACCACTATGTAATATAGTTATAGAGAAACATCCACTTATTGTATCCATATAAGTATGTAATTTTTTATATACCAATAACTCTATCCTTTATAAATATCTAATGATATTTTCTTGGACCTAGAATTACACTTATATATAAATATAAGATCATCAGTAATTTTTTATCATCGTAGAATCTAAAACATTAATAATTATTTTCTCTAAAACCATATATCATTTCATCATACATTTACACTAATTATTACATTAATATTAAACATAATTATACATTAATAAAATACATGGATCATAAAGGCATTGTATCATTGGCAGTGTTCATTCTTATCACATAAAATGAAATTCAAACATGAAATTGTCAAATTAATATCCATAATGATATCCTAAATCCATTGTAGTACCTAAAAACAAATGATTACCATTGATATAGATAATATATGTTTGAACTAAAAATATAATGATGGTAATAAACATGATTAGGAAACACAACACGTGAGTCAAATTTAGGAAATTATATCATAAAATAGAAGTATCATGAGATTTCATAGTAAACAATAAAGTAAAATACATGGAACCATTAGATCATGGTAACATAGGAATTGTGGAGTAAAAATATAACATGAAATAAAAATTAATCATTTCTAAAAACCTAGAAAATATCACATGGTAGGGTAAGTCCAATAATAGAATAGGTTTTCTCCCTAATCTAAAAAATGATGTCTCATAAGACTATAAGAATACCAAACTCATTCAACAAAAACTATTTGAATGGATAATAAAATGATGATGATATATGTGTGACACATAAAGGATTTCAATAATGAGTAATAACTTGATAATGACCCATGAAACTAAATTAGGTTTCATAATCTTCTCTCATGTAATAATGAAATGAATATTTATAATGAAGGAATTTACTAAATTAACATAAGGCATATATTGCCCTATAAATGGACTATAAATTAAGATATATATACATGTTAGAGACATATATAAAAAAATTTAGAACAATTATATAACTATAAATGGATGGAAAGTTAGTTACAGATAGTAGGGTTATAATCTAATTAAATTGATGGGTATGGAGGATCCCTGACCTATATCTCGATTCATTGAGTCCGTTTTTTATAATCCTAAAAAATAAAAATATGTTAATTATATTCTTTGATAGTAACATTTTATTTTATATTCCTCTATTAAATTTATTTTTTTTAATTTTAAATGCAATTTCTTATTATTTTATGTCTATGTCAGATATTGTAATGATGATCGTCTCATATGTCTAAAATAACATTAGAATGTTTATAAAGGTCAATGATATTATTATTTCAGAATCGCAATAATAATATAAATGAGATATTTATAATTTTAAAACCTATCAAGAAGGTTGTTTATGAAAAACGAACTATGTACCAATCATAGATATTGTATGTTGTATATACACATGAGTATCATTTTATCTTTTTGATGATCTTTATGGGATGCAGTTATGTTTTATTTTATTATTAAATAATTTTAATTATTTTATACATATCATATTAATATTTTTAATAGAGTTAAATATTTCAATCAATGTGATGTAGTAATAACAACCCAATGACATCATTTCGTGAGGTGGTTATATGGGGTACATGTGAATAACATTATCATTTTCAAAGGATGGTATTGTATGAAAATATATGATATATTAAATGTAAATAATTATTTAAACATCATGATTATCATATAAGAACACAAAATCTAACATTTTAATAGTTTTGAGAAGAGATAATGGAAAAATATTACATCAGTTCATGAGGCGATAGTCCGTCACACATTTGATTGATGGTTTTGTTTCCCATTTCATGAAAGTGGACCTAGATTTAATGTATGAAAATAACAAAAAAGTTATATTCTATAACATTTAAATATTTGATTATATGATAATTATTTATTAATATTTTATTGATGTTTAAAAACAAATAAAATAATGATTCATGGTTATGATCATTACCTCTTTTTGAACATCCTCTTTAAGACTATACATAAATCCTGCATAGATTAAATTTTTTATAATTAAAAAAATGTAGGATGATGGGGTAATTAATAAAATTAATCTTGTAGGTATAAACCAAATAATTTGTTTTTGGTAGTGATGAAAAGAGTTGATTGGGGATCAATTTTATAATGGTAAAATAAGATTCATTCGTATAAATATCAAAATGTACTAAAATGTGGGTTGTCACACTTAAACCACGTGAATTAATATATTAAAAATAAAATATTTGAACAGTAATATGATAAAGAAACACCTATAAATTTGGAATGTAAAATATTTTAGATAGGTTATCATCATTATCTCTAACGTAACACACTTTTTCCATTTTAATTTTTTCACCATGGTAACTATTTTTCATTTATTTAATATTCATTATGAAATAATTGATTTTTCATTATTTAATATTTCAAATTGTGTTTATTGAAAATGTAAATATATTTTATAAAATTTTATTTAAATAGTGTAATCATTTGAACTAAAATAGATAACACCTGGGTGATGAAAAAGTGATTTTTTGTATAATATATTATTTTCATAGAAATGATGGTGTTATATAAACCATATGATAAGAATAATAATTATATTATTTTTATTTCAGAAATATGGATATATATTTTAAAAATTAAAATATATAACAATCCTCATTATTGGTTATGTTAATTATCTTAAATGGAGAATCATTTTGAACATTAAAAAAGTCTCCAAAAAATGATTTTTTTAAGAAAAATAATGAATTTATACTATAATCTAGAATATATATGATTAATATTTAATGAAATGAATTATATTTAAATAAATGATAACTATATAAATTTGAAACATATTTTTAAATAATAATCGGTCTTTTATACTAATTTATTTATTAAAAAACAAATAATGACTTTTAAAAAATGAGTCATTTTTCACCACTCACTACAAAATTACTATTTTCCAAAAATTCCAAGAATTTAACCATAATTTAAAATTTTTATTATTCTTTAAAATAAATGATTAATTTAATAATATATCATTTTTAAATGTATAAAAAATTAATTACAATATTTTCTGATAAAATCAATGAAAATAATTTTTGATGAAAGTATATTTTTTTCTAAAAAATGAATGCCTTCATTATGAATTCTAAGATTATTTTATTATAATATATAAATTATGTTGAAAATTTATTTGTATTCCCTAAATTAGTTAATAATTTTCATAACATTTAATTTAATATCCATGTTAAAATGATGTTAGTGAAATAATCATGGTTCTTTTTGGGTTTGTGTTATGTTCCCCACACATTATCAAAAATAGTATTCCATTTGAAAAATTGGGCGGGGGGAGGGGTGTAAAAACATCCATAACCATTTTAAATGTTATAATAGAACATCCTTTATTATTTTGTTATCTGGTATTTAATTTTATAAAAATATTTCCTTTTGAGTTTTCACCTGTGTTTTGGTTAAGATATGGTTACACATTATGATTGTGGGAATGTGTTATGTTGAATTAAATGATTCACATTACTCATTAAGGATGATAGAACAAATTTTTTCATCATCATCTATACAGTATTATTTTATATTCCATATCTATCACTTTTAATAAATAAGTATTTTTGAAATCCTTAAATGTAATAATTGTGATTACTGTTATCTTAAAAATGTTTAACTAATATCGTTTATGGATGTGACCAATAGTATTTATTAGAGGATATCAGTATATATATATATGATATGTTCTTCATATCCCCCACATAGGATAGTTATTATTTTATTTTATGTTATACATATGGGAGATTATGAATTTCGCATAATCAGGTTGTGATGTTGGTGAAGAGAAGGTGGGATTACTAACCTAGAAAATGCATAAAAATTACCCCAGTGAAAGGAATCAAATTTAATAGATTTTTATTTAATTTAATGAGAGTTTTAATAATATTTAACATCATTTTTTAAGAAATATTTATGGTAACATTAATGTTATATATTTGTAAACAATGATTTCCCATTTACAGGTGTGTTTTTAAAGATAATTGTCTCACCTTTCGAGGTTATGTGTTCAATATCCTCATTATATATTTTTATGTTAATACATTCAATTCCATCACATAATATAGTATTGTTTGGATAATAACTCATATTATTAATTTAAATTTCTCTAGTTGGGAGAAATTTTAATAATGTTTAGGGACCATTGAATTGTTCTATATGGGTATTACACATGACAACCGATATTAGGACATCACTTGTCCATTTGTTACGTATTAGGGATGGTTTAATAGATTCATGGGTGAGGGTATCCAAGGACCTTGATATAGGAATTTAAAAAAAATCTAAATCCCATTTTTGTATCATTAAAAATAAATCTAAAATAAAGAGTTTGATGGAGATAATTTTCATTGAATTTTTAAGGCATGTTGGAAGTTCCGATAATCTAATACAGGTGATCAATGAAAGTTTATTTAGATAATTAGACAACAATAAACTAAAAGGGAGAGACCAGATTTTCCATTTGATTTATGATTTACTGTATCTTATATATCATAATGTTTAGAATATAATATTTACGAAATATCACATAGTATGTATGATTTACATTAATAAGACATTTCATGATCAAAGGGTGGTATACACACTTTCATGAAAGCATGTTCATGTATGTAAATTGTCCTCAAGAATAGGTCTTGATGAAACATGGTTTCATGGGTTTTTAAAATTTTTAAAGGAGTGAAATAGGTTATTTGGGACAATTAGTGTGTTCAAATACTCATATAAGGAACATATTTTTGAAGCTATAAATATAGGTTGTTTTTTATATGGATGTTGTTTACCAGGAAGAGGGATACATATTATATGGGAAATATATAGAGTAAATATAATTTAAATTAATATAAAATTATGTTTGATCAAAAAATGATAATTAATATTAAGGATTTATGTAACATATGAATTATATAACATAAAATTTTGGAATAATTCACATTGGAGATTCAAGGGGGATTGTTATGGTTTTAACACAATTCCCGCCATAAGTGTTTTATGTGAGTGGGTAGTGGTGGAATAATAATTATAGAATTGATAATCACCTT
Organism: Viscum album; assembly: GCA_963277665.1. Lineage (NCBI taxonomy): Eukaryota > Viridiplantae > Streptophyta > Magnoliopsida > Santalales > Viscaceae > Viscum > Viscum album. The sequence goes on along the minus strand of OY728142.1, from coordinate 1,375,116,095 downwards.
ATATAGAAATTAATTTGAATTATTCATATTACTATTCATTTATTTTGACCTTCTATTAAATTATATAATAAAAAATGATTTAAATTATCATACATCATGCATTATAATATTTCCTCATTTCACTTATTTCTTATTTCTTCTTTCGTCACAAAATAAGTTTCATTGTTAATTGATAGTAATTGACACAAAAATTATTACAAGTGATATATTATAGAATCAATAAGTTAGTTTTTTAAATGACTACATTTGACACCTATGGAGAATGTATAAGGTATAGTCTTTAATGCTATATGGAGGCCATATAAGGTTGTCCCCTCAATGCCACAATTAGAACACCATCTACAAAATGTATCGAGTAAAAATGGATCATTAATTTATTATAATAAAAAAACTTATCCAAAGTGAATTTCTCAATGTTAAACTTATTTGGCATCATGATCTATATTTTTGGTGAAAAAAAATATATTAGGCCATGTTCGATGTGAATAATCCTAAAAAAAGTCACTATTACTATTTCCAGCACAACAGAATTCCTTCTTCCCATCAAAATTGGTATTGATTCCATTTTATATAATTTAAATATTAAGAAAAAATTTTCATTAAAATAGAAATTTCACAATGGGAAACATATATATGAATATATTTTCTTCCCCAATATATTGGTTTGTATGTACATATTCTTCAAAATATAGTGATCAATGACGAGGTTTTAGATTCTCTTATATTTCCAGGAAGGATTTATTGTTATTCCACAATTTATATCACTTATAAAAATAGTTTTTTTCGTAAATATATATTCACATGTAAATTATGTGACTGTTGACCCAACATTGTGAAATATATGCATCAGACACCACTATAACATATATTGTTCACCCCATGAATAATTTTTATTAGGATTCATTCAATTCTACTTTTTAAAATATTTTTTGGGATATGAATTTTATAAATAATGATATCATATGTTAAATATAAACTTAATTTTTTTTAAAAGGATCATGAGTAACCTAGTCAGTTTATTAATGTGTGATATAATGTTTTGTACATTAGTTTCTAGTGTAATTAGTTCCAACACATTCATCTGCAGAACATTGTTCTTTCATTGATGATTGAGAATAATCCATGGATTTAACAAAAATTATAGGAGATTCTCATTTACAAGTTTAGGTTATTAGATGATTATCCCACTTTTAAACCCCAATCAAGTGAGAACCAATAATTGAATGGTATCAAAAAAAATGTAGTCATACACAAGAAAATGTGTATTTGACTGATCATATTATAAAAGGGGATAAGAATTGATATGACAAATTCAATGAACAACATAAAAATTTATAATAAGAGGAAACATGTATTACACATATTTTGATTCACTACTATATTTATATCCTCATATGGGACAACATGAATACAATGTAGGGATGGGAAACATGATGCGATATTTATATGGGTGGCGATTTGGTATAAAATGGGGTTTTCCTTAATGATACCTCTATATATTCACTATGTTTGAGAGATATATGGGGGTACTATTAATCTATGAGTCTATCCTTATTTTATATTAATTCATATATGAGAATATGAATATAATATTTTACTTTATTAACTAATGGTTCCCCAACAACAACACGATCAACATGACACATAGATTGGTTGGTATTATCCATAGAGATGTGAATATGATCAGTTCTGGTAAAACAATATGGTACATATATTATTAATTCCCATATATATTCTATATAATATTACATAGAGTAAATATATCCAAAACCATGATTTAGATAATAATTAAAAATGGGCGACACATTAAAGGATCTTTTTTGTATATTATAATATCATCCAGATTCATCATTCATGTCGTAATCATATCAAATGGTTAAATATATATAATATGGATTCCATTGAACTAGTGAAAATATGACCATTACAGATATCCATGAATGCAGTGGAATGTAATTTAGAAATAAATTAAATTTATATATTTTTAGATAGCATTCTAGGAATAATCATATTGGATCATATGGTGACATTATTTATATTTTTCAAAAGTTAATATATTCCATCTGACCATGATTCACTCTATTTGGTGGGGAATACAACATTAATGGTGTCAAATTTTTTTAAAGAAGATGATGGATCAATCCATTCAGGACAATATTATTCAAGAAATATTAACATAATAGGCATATGAATAATGGAATATATATTTTTATGATTGTTTTTTCCATCCAAGAACTATGCTCATAGATCACAAATAATCGGTGGAAATAATTTTACCTATTTCAGGGAAATATGAATCTACAAAACATATTAATGATTTCAAAACTCACTCTATATCAAAAAAATTTCAAATACACATAATATATTTATTTTTTACTGCATTTGATATCATGCTCCAACTAGAACCATCACTAATATTTACATTGGTATGAACTATCTGAATTCATTGTTTATCTAAATTCATGAATTCTTTATAGAGATTTTAATTTATGGAGATACAATTTTTTGAACAAAATATTTTATCCATATTCAATCCCTGAAACTATTATTTGTAATTAATATGTCATGCCTCGCCTTAGAGAATATGATCATGTATATATCTTATATTGATACATGAATTTTAGTTGATTTTTATATTTTATGACATGAGAAATGTGGGTCACCTCCCCATAAAATTAAGCAAACATTTTTCAATTCATAGAATATGATAAACAATATATTAGATCAAACCATATTATAATGATATAAAATATATTTCACTATTTAAACTCCCTAATAAGAACTAATGGATTAGTTGAGTAATAGTTCTTATAAGAAGCATTAATACCACATAATTAGCTCATGTAGAGAAATTATTCTGCCAGAGTAATGTTTGGTATGAAATTTCTGAACCTAGAAACTTATCACATTATTGGAAGAGTTTAAATGCACCTACATACTTTTTCATATACACTATTTCCTAATATATCTGTTGATCAGTATTCTATTAGTTTAACTTCATCATAAATGTAAATATTTTATTCCCCAAATAAATGAAATAAAATTAAAAATTCATAAAAAATGACCACATCATACTATATGTCCAAAATGTTCTACTCCAAGGTTATTCAAACTACATTAATTAATTTATATTTTAGACTAATCCCTCTAGTGATTAACATTTTACATTGCCCGTAGAAACATTGTGTAGTTTATTGATCCCAAAATTGGGGATGGTGATAATATATACGATACATCAATTGTTTTAAGAGATAACTCTAATGACTTAGAGGCTATACAATGAAATATTCGGAAAATTGTACCATTAATAATTATTCACAATTAACATATTTAATGTAATTTTATCAAATAATAATATTTTTGATAACCTTTTTTATTATTCAAGGAATTGTGTTTTATCATATCTTCCATATTTTTTATACTAGAGGTATATTAACTAAGAAGAGTTCCAAAATAGTTTAGTTGTTAATAAATAACTCTATTTTCTCTACAAAATAGGGATGTATAGGACCCCTAAAACTATAGATTTATGTAGCTTTTCACCCCTAGTGGATACCAATATATAAATATCTTATAATAAACTATAATAATAAGAACTGTTGAGTATTTTTGAACACTATATATATTCTAAATTTAAGGTAAATTCTATATATTCACATTTAATTTATGATTATTTATACACTCTTTATCAAATAAAATTTGATAACATTTATATTTTGATGATATCATTAGATATCCATTTATTAAAAATATAAATTATTTAAATTCCCATACCTAAAAATGGTACATTAACCATTGATTTGTCTTGCCGATTAAATGAGGGATCATAGGATGTCTTGGGAATTAATATTTGTTATGATAATTTTACTATCTTGATATTTCTGAGATAACTGATAATATAAATCAATGATTTAATTGAGTAATTGAAGTCAATTGTATCTATATTCAATGAATATATAGGAGAAGGTAGGATTATCTTATATTTTTACAATAATAATAATTACTATGAATGAATTACCACATGAATATATATACATCCCATCATGGGATTTATCATTCCATGAGTGAAATTGATTTTGGTTTTAAATCTATTTCCCTAAAAGTGTGTATGATTCTATAGCAATTAATGTGTCCCCTCAAGGCCCTATGCCCGGTTTTCCCCAATATGAACTAATTTACATTGGGTAATTAGTGAATAAAAGATTTATCTCCCAAAAAAATTATGCATCATTGAAATAATGTTTATACTACATAGTTTTATACCATGAGATGAAATATAATGAATAAAACTGTGTATGTGTTGGTAAATTTGAGAAACCAAAATTATTTCAATTATGTATTATTGAATCTCATTATCAATTTATATCTTTTTTATAATAATATATAGTATAAAACTAATAAAAATAATATTTGATGATGTATGTATCCCAATGGTTCAAATAAAATATACTATAGAGGGTGGAGAAGATCTCATATTAGAATGATCTTATTTTATTGATCCAGTGGAACCCTTAATGATGTTTTTTGGATAATATGTTTCACTATTTATTAGCATCATTTAGTTATAAATCAAATCAATTTATTTTCAATGTACTTTTTAGGGGAATGTCTAGAATGGAATCTAAATGATAATCTACATAACACCAATCAATGATCATGAATTATAACTACATAAAATTATTCATATGTTTAATACCATTGGTTATAATGGGTTTAACTGTCTATTATATAGGAATCATTGATGGACGCTCATTTATCACTAGAAAAAAGAGAAAATATTAAAATTGTTAATCTTAAGTGACCAACTTGTCGTTGATACTATAAACCTGACAACCATGTATATTGAATGAAATATATCTTTTATGGAGGTCTTAGTACTAATGAAACTGTTAAATAAAGACTTAATTACTATAGTTGTAAACCTCAGACATAAAATCAGTAATAACAATAAAATATTGTTTATGCTTCAAAAGAAGCATGATTGTTAAAAAAGGGGGAATAAACATCATCTATAAATGTGGAGTTGTGACATATGAACTTGAAATTTCAAAAACATTACATAGAAAGTCACTATTTATATATTATTTAATATAAGAAATCCACTAATCTATATTAAGCATTATTATATCAAATTTTATAGCACACTTTCCATTTATATTATATAAATTTTTTTAGAGACATTATGTTATGAATTCTCATACATTTTTTTATTAATGAGTTGTAAAGATTATTATACAAAATTGGATTCCATTTAAGAAATATTTGTTTTTATTTAACAACTGACCACTGATAATATGTGAACCTATTTTGTAGTGATAATATTATAATTGATTTTACTAAAAATTTAAATATAGTGGGATAAAATAAATAAAAAACTAAATTTCTATATGACATATGGTTAATAAGGGATCAATCATTTTTATAAATTTCTTGTTCACCTAAAAATATGTATAGATATGATTTATCCATACCATAAAAGCATCATCAATGTAATAAATAGTGAACCAGTTATGTAAAATATTAATAAAATTTATGTCTTTCAATTATTTTTTTGATGGATATTGGAAATATATTTGAAACATTCATTAAACCTCAACGTAGATAAAGGAAAAATCCTTTAGATTTAAGGGGGAGCCTGAATCAACATAAAATGAATTAGGAAGTGGGATATATTTGGATGGTCCAATTCAAAATAGGGTTCTAATATCATAAAAATACATTGACATTAATTCCAAACATGTCATTAATAATAATATGTGTAAGAATTAATTATTGACCAATCATTTTTCTGGATCCACAATCTATGATATGATAGATTAAATAATATATGTACTATATAATGGACATAAAAATACATTGTTCTCTACCAATTTTTAATTATTTCCAAATCCACAAGATAGAACAGTTCATTTGGAAGGAACATGTATTTATTTCAAGATTCCCTTTATGGGTTTTGATCTAGCCAATATTTTATACAATTTTATATTCAAACTCTACTAATTTTTTGTTATAAATTATTTGTATAATATTATAATGTTATTCCCGAAATATTTTACATGAATCATTTTATATGATTACTATATGATGAGAATGATCTATATTATATTTGAAGATTAATTTATTGAAATTTATATTAATGTTGTTTATATTCAAGGATGAAAATATTAGGGAAAAAATTCTGATGTTTAATTTTATATATTTTTCAATAAAAGTTGAGGTAGTTTTATTTCAAATAATAGTGAGGTATACTATATGAAAAAAATGAAACTATTATTAATAAATATTTTCTTATGAACGTGAATATATTAATAATATTCAATGTTCTTAGGCTAATTCCGACGTTGGATAACCGAGATATGGGGGCCAACAGAAATAATCATTCCAACTCCATTGGTACTGGAAATGTGATATAAATCATAACCTAAGTCATTTTAATATAGAAGTGATGAATTAATAATGGAAATGATATAATAATTGAGAACCATATAATTAATTATAAACATGTAATCATACCATTAAACAATCATACAATGGATGACTAGTAGATAAGGTAAAATAATGGGTTCAACCGTAATGTTGTTGATGAGTTTTTCGGTTGTATGATCTTCTCTATCAAGAAAATAATGACTCATTCCTATTATAGAATGTATAGATACACAATAAATCATGAATAACCAAATAAAGGGGGTATTCCATGAAGAAATATAGTTATTAGAAATAACCATTGAATATTTTGGGATATTAAGATACTCAACATATAAAGTATGATATGCGGGATGGGAATATTTTAAAGTCAATTGCAGAAGTCTCATTTAAAATATAACTTGTATAGATCATCATGGAATGATAGAGTCGAATATATGGGGATGAATATTTATATTTGGGTCTAGGATATATGGATTCAAAATCAATACGTTTCTTTTAGTAACATCATTCATGACATTTATTGTTATAAGAATAATATAGTTTTAACAAGTGTGTTGACTACTACTAAATAACTCGACTAGAACAAGGATAATATATTTTGGGAAGGGGTTAGAGGATGATTTAATATATAGTTGGGTATATGGTAGGTTAACTTATATCACAACACTTCTTAACATTATATAATTCTAGTTATATATAGTTCGTATTTGGGGTAATAATATATTCACTCTAAATAATATTTTATGAGTAGAATCCAGACATAAACCAATAAATATACGGGTTAGGAATGTGGTATGATTTTTTATGATAATTAAAATTGAATCCAGATCCAAAATAACTTTTCTAGATTCCATAATATGTTATAATACTTTTGAAATCATGTGAATCATAGATATAAGATAATTAAACATTCCAATCTATCCTACAGATAGAGGAAAATAAAATGATTTAGTTCTTCTTTTAGAAAAAGAATAAAGTACCTGATGTGAACAATACCAAAACTCTTGGATGGGTTGAATGAATAAAAAGGATGAATATTTCAAATGGTTAAAGGTATTATTTTGATGAATAAAAATTTACCATGTGACAACAATAATCAAGAAACACATAGTTCATGAAATGTTATATTAATAGATTTATCACATAAAATGTTGATACAATTTTTAAATTATTGAATGTCTAGGTGTTAAAAGTGATAATTAATCACCATTAATGATATGTGGTTTGAATGGTGGGGGATCAAAAAAATTTCAGTACAGATATAGGTCTTTTATGAGAAACATCTTGATAGAGAAGAGGACTGAACACACTAGGATGGTCTTAGTAAATAAATTCCAAGAGTAATGTTCTTGATGGGTTTATGATATGAGATTTATAAATCCATACATATCATGTACTAAAATGAATCAATCCCTATGTAGTTCTAAACTAGTCTCATATATATTCTCACTCTTGTATAAGGGGAGAATATAGTGATTTTTTATATAATTTAGAAATGAAAGAGAATGGTCGATGAAATAATATCCTATGAATTATGATAAAATAATGGATTAGAAAATTTTTTATTTAATCTTTTTCATGTCCATATAAATTAAGTGATTATACTTATTCATTGATAACAAGAATTTTTTAAAAATTAATCCATTGAAATTGGGGAATTATTATCTTTATTCATGATTTTGTATGAAGGGACATATCCTATATACTCTAAATGTGAACTATTATATTGATCTGACTATCTTAAAATCAAATACTGAGGACTCCTTTTGCAGTAATTTTTGGGTGTAGCACAAGGTCCTATTCAAAGTAGTTTATATTAATTTTAAATAGAATTATATAACATAATTTGAATCTATATAAGTTATTTCATAAAAATATTATCATCGTTTGAATCAGCGAAACAATATATTCCTATCATTTCATAGGAATAAGAACCTTTGGATCTAAGTTATCTACGAGCTAATGTCATTCACATTATTTTAAAAGATACATTGATTTTATTCCCTTTATAATTATTTATGTCAATGATAAATTTAGTTATCATTGAATTAATATGAAAATGAAATATTATTTTTTGAACTCTTCCAGTTCTTGATTTGAATGAAGATAGTAGCTATGAATTGGGTGTAAATTTTATTCATTGAGTTATTCCTTCAAATAAATCAACATATATGTTTTTTAAGATCAAGATAATTGTTCAAAATAAGAATTTAATTTTAATTTAGTTGATCTTAATTTGGAAAAAAAATATTATTTGTTGCATACCATCATGTATGGTGTCACTAGTGTGACAATTTGTGTCACAATGAAAGGTAATTCTCACTAAATGAATTAATGGAGTATGAATAGAGAATAAATGAAAAATCTGTCAAAAAATATCCAAGTACTCTGATCTAGCCCTTAATTTATAAGGACAATATTATCTATCATGGAATACCTATATAATGATTAGGGTCAATCCTCGTTTAATATATTTTAGGATTACTATTTCATTTCCTCATTTGTAGAGGTCATTATTTGAATTCATGATATCCTAATGAATAAATTTTCTACTCATTGTACAATTATATCCAATCTAGAAAGATGCTTTCTCATAACTCTAATTTAATTTTATTCCACTATGAGAAACATCTAATAAAATATAAATTTTTATGGTGAAATTGAATTTCTGTGTCATAACCTGTCCCTCGAGGCCCATGTCGGGACCACCCCAAACCCGCCTTCTATAGGCCATGGGTTGGAGACTAGAACCAAGAAGGTGTATCCCAAAAGTGGAAGGAATTTCCATTAAAAATTTACAGAAACATAGTCCATGACCACAACAATATACAACCATGATGTAAAACTGAATTACTAAAAGTGTGTACTAAATATAAGGGGCTAGAATACAAGCACAACTGAAACGATACAACTACTAAAAAATAGAAATCAACTCCTGAGATCGTCCCCCAAAGTTCCTACATAAAGGGTTGGTAAAACACATCTCCACAAAAATCAACGTCAACCATTCACCTTTATGTACCGCCTGGTCCTGAAACCTGTAGTCTCAATTGAGCTTCTCATTTTATGCTCAAGACACAACAAGGTGTGAGCGATGTACGTGCTGGGGTGAGTTTAACAATAAATAATAAGGACCTCAAGAACCATAAGGTTTCTCAAAATTCCACAAAAAAAACAAAAATCATGATCTCAATCACAAAGCACAAATCAGAAGACTCATATCAAACAAGGTAAAACTAAATAACATAAGTTCAGATGATTAATTGTAAAGTTTTATCAACTTATTCTATCAAGGGTCTCTACTGATGATCCACAGAGGATCACTCGGTGCTGATCCTCCCAAGATCGCTATGTGATGATCCACACATGATCTCTTTGTGCTGATCCACCCAGTATTCATTGGTGATGATCCACACATGATCGCTTGGTGATGATCCAAATATGATAACTAGGTGCTGATTGACACAATATCAATAGTTTCTGATCCACGCAGGATTTCTATTCATTCTACAGATCAAGGCCATCCACTAGATTCCCATACATATTATGCATGATTATGGGAGGATCCTCTTATCAAACCAGCTGTCATATTTCTACTAGCACGATGACCCTTGAAGAAGTAACCCAATGATCCATAATGTCATAAGGGTTCCAATGAAACATAATGTGCATCAATCTGATTCCCCATCTGAGAGTTATAGGTATTTTAGTGCCAAGGGCCTGGTTGGATTCGGGTATGATCCAACCCTATCATACTCCAACATTCTCCAAAACTCAGGTGGATTATCTAATTGGGATATATCATCCCAACGATTCCAACTCCATACACAACTCTTCAAACAAATGTCTAGTTTGTATGATATTGCCCTTTTAACTATATATGGGACGAAGAGGGTTTGGGTCTGGTCCGCCCTGATCGGGCTGACTTGAACCGCACATCTTGTGCTGACCTAACCTGGCCAGAACCAACTGGGATACAGTATGTCCTGCCCTTAACTGGTTGGGGCATAGTGGGCTTAGTCTGCTCGGCCACAAACCAGCCTGACCCAAACCGACTGGGATGGGTCACGGCAATCTCGGCCCATTAGGCAGTGAACACCATGGCCCACCAGCCGTGTGTGAACGACATATGGGGTCGTGCGGACCCTCCATCCTGAATGGCTCGAAGATCCATACAGCTCTTCAAATAGAGGCACCATGTGCCGACAACGTTCTATCCACAAGTCCCACATGGTCGGCTAGGAGTAAGCAACCCCTTCACTCCATTGCGGCGTCGTTATGCCAGTACCGCACCGGTGGGACTTCCATGGTCCATCGGGTGACCTACGATGGTCCATTTTCCCTTAAAAATGAACATATGGGCCTCTTGAGATGATTCTATCACTACATGTCTCCCAGATTCATGGTTTCCTCTTGTTGAGAAGTCCTACCATAAAGAACACAATGAAAAATCATGCAGTGGAGGGTCTGAGCATTGTTTGGCTGGCCTGCTCCCTCTGTATTAGCATCAATAAAATGGTGAGATAAATTCATCGTCAAACTCTTAGAGTAAAATCAATACTGAACTATTGAAATACGTTACGGTTGTAGAGGGAGAAGATTCCTTATTCGTTGATGACAATGGTGTTTGTCGATTCCAGAACAATTCCTCCAATGACACTGTTCAAGCCTATATTCTTCATTAGTGGAAGATGTTGTGGTACTTCGTCAGAGGCTCCTCACTTCCATGTCAAAAACCCAATCCCAAGCTTAATTTAAATAGAACATGGAACTAACTGTGTTGACCAACATTAATGTGGTTCATTTAGGAATCACGTTTAATGTTCCCACATCAAGGTTTTGAAACCCAAGGGTCATGCCCTTGAATGACCCATTTATCTCTACAGTCCCACCTCATTGCTCAACGGTTACAAAAAAAAATTACTTGTTAAATTATTTTATTAAATTTTTATAATGATAGAAATTTACTTTTCTTTCAAAAAATTTCTGAACAATGTTAAGCTTCCATTTAGCGAATCCCGGTAGTATGGATTCAATGGTGCCCCCAGATTATAAATCCATAAACTGGTACAAATGATAGAAAACATTGCACAAGATTTTACATAAAATACATTAAAAAAGATCAGAATTATGTTCTGGCACACTGGGCTACAAAATCAAGTGTCTTCCATTTTAATATACTTGTAATAATTGCAAATAATTTAAAAAATATATATATTGAATATGCATGTCTTTACATTATCCCCATGTTAGTTCATTTCATCCTAGAAAGAAATAACAAAACGACAGGATATAATGGGGGTACTGAGCACGTATCTGGGCCTCTCAATCTAATGTGCTCTCTTGGAGATTCTCGTGCTTCCAACAAACTTGCACCAGTGAAATAGAACACTCACAAAGGACATGATCCTATTGATTGTCTATCTTCACTTGAATCTTTGAGGACTTTTCCCAGCTATTGATGTCCATCTCGCCACATTTGATAACTTGGGATGGATCATACACATACCTCTTCAGTTGTGACACAAGGAAAACATCATGTACCTGATGAATCATTGGGGGAAGTGCTAGACGGTATGCCACCTTGCCTACTCTGCTGATGATCTGGAAAGGTATGATGAACCATAGATATAACTTTACACCCTAGCCAAACCTCTATAGTCCCAATCTGTTTGAGACCCATAGGATGATATGGTCTCCCTCATCAAACTCCAAGGGTCACTGTCTCCTATTGGCATAATACTTCAACTGGATCGTTGAAGTCTTCATCCTCTCTGAGATGATCTCAACCTTCTTAGCGGTAGCCTGTTCCAACATCATACCCATAAGTGCTGACTCCCATGGGTATGTACATCATAGCCATGACCCGCAAGGTCACCCGTACATGGCCTAAAATGGAACCATGCCGATTGTAGAGTGATAACTTTTGTTATATGTGAACTCCACCAGTGGCAGGTGGTCCTCCCAGCTACGATAAAAATCTTGGATACAAGTACGAAGCATGTCCTCAATTGTCTATATAGCTTGCTGCATATGACCATCTGTCTGAGGATTAAAGGCATTGCTCAGGAGTAGTTGAGTCCACAACAACTTTTATAATACTTTCGATAAATGGGATGTAAGACGTCCATCGTGAACTAAGATGATTGTCAATGTAACCCCATGAAGTCATGCAATCTATTGTATGTAGAGTCGTCCCATGCTCTCTATTGATCCCTGTTCTCTAATTGGAAGGAAGTGGTCTGACATGGTTAGTCATTCAATGATCACCTAGATGGAATCGTGGCCTACAGACATAAGTTGTAGCCCAATCATGATAACAATGGATATACCATACCACTTCCACTCTGGTACCTCAGGTGGTTGTGTTGGTCTTGGTGGAACTTGATTCTCGGACTTCACTTGCTGAAAGGTGAGGAATCATGATACAAAATCTACCACTATTTTCATCATCCCTGGACACCAGTACTGATGTCATAGGTCCTCATATATTTTCTCCACTCTAAGATATACATCCAAATGGGATGTATAGTACTCCCTCAAAAGAAACTCCCTTTGTGTCACTAATATCTTAGTGCATCCTATAATTTGAATGATGTTCTCCCCACCTTTATGAAATTTATCGCGGCCTTGTCCTAAGGATATATTAACACATCGGGCCTCACATTCAATATACCCAACATATGCCTCCCTGAATCTCTGAAATACTGGGGAAGTAACTATCATATAATTGAGGTAAGCTATGCCATCACTATCCATTAAGGATAATTGTAACACAGATAGTTGCTCTGTCACCTCACTCAGGAATTTTACAGCAGAACTCTTAATGAGTGCATCAGCTACAAAGTTCCCTTCCTAGGAGTGTAGAAAATCTCAATGTCATAGGCCTAGAATAACTCTAGCCATCGTCGCTTCTAATGTTCAGATACTTTTTTGAGAAGATATACCTCAGTCTTTTATGATCAGATTATATTGTGAAACATTCTCCCATCAAGAGGTTCGACTACATCTTCAGCGCAAAGACCACTGCCACAAACTCTAGGTCAAGGGTACTATAGTTATGCTCATGAAATATCAAATGCCATGATCCATAAGTGATCACTCCTCACTCTTGAATTAGGACACATCCTAGTATGGTCCCTGAGGTGTCACATTAGACGACAAATCTAATTCCATTTTCTGGAATCCTCAAGATTGGGGCACTCCTCAGTATCTACCTAAGCTCTTGAAAACACTACTGGTATCTCTCTGTCCTTACAAAATATTATCCCTTATTTGTTAATGATGATAAGGATTCCATAACTCTATAAAATTCATGTATGAATCTCCTGTTATACCAAACCAATCCTAGGAAACTCTACACCTAATTCACACTCATGGATGGATCCCATGACATAACTGCCTCTATCTTCGCCGGATTTACTGCAACTCCATCCTTTGATATATATTTCCCCAGAAAGTGGACTTCCAATATCCAGATCTAGTCATAAAGATATTCTCATATTGGTTATTCTATCAAAATGTATGTAGAACAATTTGTAGGTTGGTGGCGCGATCCTCCTCCGATGAAGAGTAAATCTAGATATTGTTAATGAAGACCACCATGAATATATCAAGGTAAGGCTAGAAAATACTTTTCGCGAGCCCCATGAACACTTTCAGATCATTGTTCACGCCTACGGGAGTCCCAAAAGCACATAACATCCATACCGACGTCTGAAGGATACCTTCGTTATGTCCTCGTCATGTATCCTGAGTTGCTGATAGCCTGATCCGAGGTCTATATTTGAAAACTAGTGAGCTTCCTTTAGCGGGTCGAAGAGATCATTAATCATTGGGAGTGGATACTTGTTTTTCATGGTCACCTAGTTATAGTGATAATAATCCACACAAATCCTCATATTCTTATCTACCTTCTTAGAGAACAAAATCCAGTATGTCCATAAAGAAACAATGGGCCTTTTAAAACACTTCGTTTTCAACTCCTCCAACTGTACCTGTATCTCAAGATGCTTGGTGGGGACCATATGATATGAAAGAGTAGATATCAGTGTCTTATTGGGTTATTGGTAGATATATATGTTTACCTCTCCATTTGAAGTTAGTCTCGAAACATCATCATGAAAGTCATCAGCACACTGGTCCACCAATTCAAGATAATTCAGACTCCCCATGTAAACTGTTCTAGAAAATTGATGATTGTTCTACTGCACCCTCCTCTGAGAAAGTCTATCATGTGATGCAATGGCTCCCTTTTCACTAGTAATGGAAAATCTGCTCGCATCTCCACAGACACACCACAATTTGTGCCTAAAACGATCGATCAGAGCATGGGCTATTGATAGCAAGTCCATACCCAAGATGACATCATAAGGCCTCGACACAGCTATTAGGATATCCTAGCCAAATATCTCTCCCCCTATAGTTATATCACATTATCTACACTAGTGTGTAAACATAAAATATTCACCTATAGGAGTCTCTAAAAATATGGAAGGATCCAACAGGTCCATTAGAATAATCAAGCTCCAAATGAATGTCATGGAAATAAATGAGTGACTGAAATAGTTTTTTCTATAAGAACAGAAACTAGGGTGGAATAGACATAGATCTTACCTCTAATATTCTCTGGAGCACCATGGTCATAGGCATATGTCCCCTATATCATAGCTCCCTCATGTCCTCTTGCTCTCTATGGTCGAGGTGGACTACATGTGGGTGATGGTGGTATAACCTCAAACTGTCATCCACCACCTACTGCATGACCTACTCCTCTACTACATCCTCCAGCCAGCAGATCCCCTCACTCGAACCTTGCTCACTTCCTCAGTAGTTCCCCGGTAATCTTCTAATCATCTATGTGGGGAGTTGGAGAGTTGTGGGCCATGTGTCCTTATCTGCTGAAAGAGTAACAGTCTTCATTCCACAGATGTCCTCCTCTACCTTGTGAGCTTTGCACCTCTGACCCTGCATCTTGGGGTCATCCACTAAAAGTTCTAGGCCCCATGAACCTATGTGGAATATACCTACAACCTACTATAGATGACTTGGCTACCTGTCATTCGGTGTTGTCTCTCACCATCGGTGCCTTCTCAACTAAAAATATCTCCACATATAATTCTTGATAGAGCACTCTAACTTGTGTCGGGATATTGAGTGACATCCTCGTCATTTTTATCTCCCTCCAGAGACCTTTCTCAAAGGTATGGGACCTAATCAATGTGTCTCGTACCATGTTAGTGGTGTATCATGAGAGATGAAGGAATCTAATAGAGTACTGGGCCACCGATAGGCTACCCTAATGGTGTCCCATCTAAGCAGAAAACTATAACCCCAACCTCCATCTTTTCCTCAACTTCCCTGTGATCTGTCTTTCCTAGAAAACTCAGAGGCCTAGAACCCTGGAACTCATATAGTGAGCTTAGATGGCATGCACCATCCTCTAGTAGGGACAGTGGAAACTGCTTCCCAATGGGTGGTGTTACTACTAGTTTACCACCTGAAGGTGCTAACATAGTAAGAGGGCCCTGAACCAACGCTGCGTCGCTCGGTGGGTCATCATCATGTACACTCTCTGAAATTATGGATGGTAGTCTATACGGTGGAATTATAATAAGAAATTTATTCTCCATGGTAAAAAATGTATAACTGATGATATGACTCAATATAGATTAAACGTAAAACATTTCCAAAAGACATGCCATATCTGTTTTTGGGCTCTGAGTCAAAATTAAGAATCTGTGTTCCTAGTAAATGGATACCTAGGCCACCACACCAACACTGGACTCCCCAAAAAGAATACCACACTCAATAAACTCAATATTATTTCTCCATTTCAAATAACTGAGTCGTAGTTATTCAAAAAAACCGACTCCTCAAATAACACTTTGTCACGACACGTCTCTTGGGGCCCATGTCGTGACTACCCCAAGCTCACCTTCCATAGGCCAATGATTGATGAATATCACCTGATTAATTTATCACTAAAAGGGAATGAAATTTATTTAATCCTGTAAAAATGAAATTCTAAGGACACAACAATATGGAACAAAAAAGTAAAACTATAGTTGTAAAAGTGTGTACTGAAAGTAAGGGACCAGAATACAAGACAAACTGAAAAGATAGAACTACAACAGAAAACAAAAAATAGCTCCAGAGATTAACCACCATGGATCTGCGTAAGGATAGGTACAACACTTATTCACATCACTCCACGTTAACCATTCACCACCGTGTATCACCTGGTCCAGGTTCCTATAGTCTGAGCGGAGGTTCTCATCATCTACACAAGACAAAAAAGGTGAGTTCAAAGCCCATGCAGAGGTGAGTATAGCATTACCTAGTAGGGACCCTAAGACTGATGACGGTCTCTCAACATTCCATAATGAAAAAAAAAATTATGATCTCAATAACAATTCACAAAACAAAAGGCTCAGCTCAAACCATGTATACCACAAGTACATAAGTACAAATGATTAGTTTTAAAGCTAGATTATCTTATTCTATTAAGGTCCTATGCTGCTAATCCACAAAAGATAATGTTCTAGAATTATGAATAATCATCTATATATATGAATTTAAGGGGATATGATGCTAATCCAGACAAGATCGGTTAGTGTTGATCCACACAGGATTGCAAGGTTCTGATCCACATAGGATCGCTATGTGCTGATCCACATAGGATCTTTAAGTGATGATCCACACATGATCTCTAGTTATTGATCCACATAGGATCATTATGTGTTGATACACATAGGATACTTATGTTCTGATCCACGTAGGATAATTTTTTGTTGATCCATGCATCATATCTTTTCATTCATCACACCTCACCCAACAACTCGATTCCCATACATATTACGCTTGATTATGGGAGGATCCACTCCTCCAGCCAACAATCTTATTTCAATAGGAACTATGTTACACAATGAAGTAACCCAATGATTATTCATTTCATAAGTGTTCCAAAACAATAGATGACACGTTAGTCGGATGCTCAGTCCGAGAGTTATAGGAATTTTAGTGCAGATGGCTCGGTTGGATTCAGGTACAATCCATCCTGGATATACTCCAACATTCTTCAAAACACAGGTGGAGTATCTCAAAAAGAGAATCTCCTCTCAATGATTATAATGACATAGATGGGTCTTCAACAGAAATATAGTTTTTATGATACATTCATTTTTAGTGTATCTGGTCCATTGAGGGTCCTGGTCCAGACAAGCCCGATTCGAGTTGACACGAACCAGCCTGTCCCAAACTAGTTAGGCTACGGACCGGCTCGAACTGGCCCATCCTAAAATAGAATGTCCACAGTGGTCTTGGACCATTAGGCATCAGACCAGCCTGGCCCACCTTCTATGTGCGACTCGCACAAGGGGTCGCTCGACCCCTCCTTCCCAAATGACTTAAAGAGACATTTGACTCTTCAACCAACAGCACCACACGGTGCCGACTCACTATCTGTGGGACCCAAAGGGCATGGTTCCCCCTGCACCCTGGCATTGAAGATGTGGATTCCACCTTGGGAACACGAAAAAACAATGGTGATAACATGTGGCGGAGGGTAATGGTCTTGTTGGTTTGTCCCAATCCATCCACATTACTATAATTACAAGTGTGATATTAATTCACCATCAAAATCATAGAATTAAATCAAGACAAAACCCCCTACCTTGTCAAGTTTGACAGGAAAGAAGAGTCATCATTCATTGATGTTTCTAGTTTTTGTTGATCTTGGATTGATTTGTCGAAAGGCGCCATTCAAGCATCCAACATTAATTGGTGGAAGACGCCATGGTACTTCATCAGAGGTTCCCCAGTTCTGTGTTAAAATCCTATACCCAAACTCTATTTAAATAGAAGAAGGGACCAACCATGATGCACAACATTAATGCGGATCTTTTATGAACCAAATTTAGTGTCCCATCATCGGAGATACAGAACCCATGGGCCATTACCTTAAATGAACCAGTTAAATCTATGTTCCCACCATGTCGCTCAATGGTTACAAAAAAGAAATAAAACTACTTGTTAATTTATTTTATTATTATTTTTAAATCTAGAAATTAATTTTTCCATTTGACATTTTATGAACAACATTAATCTTCACGTAAGGGAATATCAACACTAAAGATTCAACAGTGACCTCATATTTTTAATCTGACCAGATATTATAAAGATAGAAAATGTCGCCCACACATTTACTGAACATACCTTATATGAAATTCAAAATTCTGTTATGGGCATAGCCGGCCACAGAATCTAGCACCGTCAATTTTCATAGGCTCGTAATAATATCAAATAAATTATAATATATATATATATATATATGTGGAATTTCTAGGTCATTACATCCTGATTTCTCTTGGGTATTATTCTATATCATTAATTGAATTGATTTTACTAAAATTAATCTGAATAATGACACTATGGTGAATAATAATAATCATGGTCTTATCCTAGTATTGATAATATACTATGATTACTACATTTTCAAATGGAAAATAATGACCATTATATGAGAACAAAATATTAGAGTACATAAGTTTTTATGTAAACTATTAAAAAAACACTCATTCATAGGTAATTAGGGATACACATTATATTTTATTGATCATAGAGAAATATGTATCCTCTATGTTGGTCCTTATAGGAGAGAGAATAAATAAATATTATAGAATTTTATTTTTCCAATATATAAATAAATACCAAAGATACCAACATTAATTTGTTTCTCTTACATCATTTTATTGGTTAATAATTTAGACATATCATTCAATTACATTCCCACAGTTTTCAGAGGATCATTTTTATATAAAAAATATTCACTAAAAAGATATGTGTCCAATAGTGACTCTACTAGGATATGATATATAGTAGTTAAATATACATTCTCATTACATATGATCATATTATAATATTTATGATGATGTTACACTATTTTAGGATTACATCCCTTATTATTAATAATCTATTCAAAATATTGTTGTCCCAGATATACATGAGTAAATCAATAATTATAATTAATGTACCTATTGATGCTACAAAAAATGATGATGTTTCTATATATTAGAGATCAATATATGGAATATCCTCTTAATATTGGATCACCATGTCTCAAAATATATCATTGTAATGATAAGGTAATAATTGTTACTCTCCTTTGCATAAAATTTTTTGATTTAGAGGAGAACCAAGTTACCACATCATTTGTTCAATAAAGGGGATTAAATATCTGGATTCTACTAGTGGTGTCAACAAATATGATGAAGAAATAATACATAGTATCATATAAAAGAAATATGGTAGTCATAATCATATCCATAAGCTACAAATTAATTCATTTTCATTATGATTGTTACAGAATAGGTATTTTGGTTAAAATAAAATTACTATTTAGGGAGATATTTCTTATAGTCATCTCTACAACTTATAGTTTTGAGGAGGGAACATATATAATATTACATTGGATTTCATGGTGTAGATAGTGAAATCCAGATCAATTGCAGAAAAGGAAAAAAATTCCATGAAATCATTCTAAATGAACATTAAAACAAAATTATTCCCATACCACATAATGTAATATATTTGTACACAACATAAATAATGTAACATAGTTAAGGTAAACTGTGGGGGTTATCTTCCAGATAATGGATGTGAAATTCAACTATTTTAGATTAATATAGTCTTGATAATGTGTTTCATATAACACTGTCATTTAGTTGAAACATTATTTAGTCTAAAGATGTTAATATCATGGAAATAAACAAATTATTGTGTTAAAAAGGTAGTAGAATCATTATCTTATAGGTATAATTGTATAAAATTATAACCATAGAATATATCTATAAATTAATGGTCATGAATCATGGCTATTACATCTATAAGGAATTCCCTAAATTGAACTACAATATTTTCTTTAATTAAATAATGAATTAAATCCTTATAGAATATAAAAATATTAATTATCCAATTATTCTCAATAAAAAAATCAATAAATTTTTGGTTTTTCTAAAAACATGGATGATATTTACCTTAATTTTCTTATCATCATCATCATTCCCCCATAGAATAATATTATAGATGCATTATCACTGCTATTTTCTTTATCAATGGTGGTTTTATAGTAAACTCAAACAACATGTGTATTCCAACTGATTTAATGATGCAATACCTATGTAATTACACTTGATTACATCTTAAAAATATTAATGTAAATATATAAATTATTATTTTTTACCCAATGTACATGATATGAATTATTAGTGATGACCACATACAATTTTTTGTATAAAAATCCACCTATTAAGATCAATTTCATGGAAAGAATAATATCTCCAATTGCGAAATGATAATCTCATATATCATCATATTATTCATTTTTATGAATAAAATGATGGTGTTCTCCTAGGGTTATATAATAAAATATAGGACTTGCATTATTCAAATCAATATCATACCAAGAATAGGAGTGCAAGGATTTTTCATGTTCAAGTAGCACCATATATAGGGAGAAAAATATTTAATTACATCAAATTTTAATTTTTCGATTCATTCATAAGAAGTCTATGATATATAACAGGAATAAATGAATTCCATCCCAAAAAATTATCATGTAATTAGTCTTGTGGGAAATATTTATTTTCATAGTCTTTAACAATATTTCACCTTATATTTATTATGGTTATTCAATGTAAATGACTGTCTGAAACATCATATCAATTAAAAGTGATTATAAAATTCATTTCAATATTAACGATTACCTCACGACTTCCCAAATATAGATCTTTTTCATTTATTCTAATGATTAAAAATATAAAATGTATACTAAGTCCATTCAAAGGATTTATAAGAGTTGTATCGAAGTAATAAATTGTAAAAATTTATGTTTCCCCATCCACCCATTTATTCTACCTAACATCTTATTGTAACATTCATTCATGTATTGAGAATAATATGGTTCAAAATAGATTTTTATTGGGGCCCAAAATTTACATACATAAATATGAATACTAATATATGAATATTCAATACATAATGTTCCATGCTAGAATCATATAGTTTTCATGTCATCAGAAACATTGATAAATAACAAATTAATTTAAGAGATATAACCCATATTACAATATGAAATTAATAACTACAAAACAGTCATAGAAATATCATTCATAAAAACATTCTTTATAACCTGGTGAAAGGAAATAGAAAAAAAAAATTGAGATCAGATGTATAGTAAAGGTAAATAGGGTGATACTAATAGTCACATATATGTTACATGGTTAGAAGAGTATGATTACATGAGAATAACATTATAAACAGATAATTGTGAGGTAAATGATCATAATATTGATTACTGACATAAATCATATGTGTTCCTCGACATGAATCATAATATAATCAAATAACATGGTCCATTAAAGAATAAAATTATAATAAAACATAAGTTTATGGAATAAACAATAAAATATAAAATCATTTCTTTAGTCAATTAAAACATACAATAAAATCATATTGTATTGGTTTCAGTTCATAAAAATTATATTTGATGGTATGTGTTCATCCATATAATGAAACTTATACTTTTTATAAATGAACACATAAATGATAATATGGGAATAATATTCTTTTCCATTGTTATGGTGAATTCATCACTTGAAAAAACTTCACACACCTCTTATTGTTTTGGCACCCAACTAGACATACCTTCTATGAATTTGGTGAATATAGAAATCTCATGGTATGATAATGATTATAATGGAAAATGAACCAAATTTTGTGAGATTAATTTCCCACTATGACTGTATTCAAAGTGAACCTTGACTAATGTTGTGATGGAATAGGGATTAAAACCAATACATTATGAGTTTTTGTAAGTGAATCTTGAATAAGGAAATAATTTTTTAGGTTAATGTGTATGACATAAATATATGATTTATTAAAAATTTATACTCTCATGGATCTTTTTATTTTATTCCATTGTGATTAATTTCTAAAACAATAATGAGTTATGTGATTAATCATTATTATGCTCATTGACATGAATTTTCTGGTCTTCAAATTTTATTATAATTTTATCAAACACTAATGAACCTGTTAATTTATGTTTCCCCATCCACCCATGGATTTTCCCCACCATCTTATTTTACCCTACATTGATTCACGGTATTTTGTTTTTAAATATATGTTGTACGTAGACCCATAATCATCATACATGAATATGGAATCTTATTAGAAAAATATTCAATAAGTAATTATCCATTCATTAATCATTTAGGGTCAGTGTTATTATAAATTTTGATAAATAAATATATTATTTATTACATATACATGCCATATCGCAAACTTTTCTTTATGACAATAAACTACATTATACATATCATTTAAAAAACCATTCTTCATAACATGGGGAAAGGGAACAGATTAAAAGTGGATAATTGATGCCCATTGAGGGTTAGAGATGATTATACAAATCGTCACATAAATTTAACAAGATTATATGCAAATAATAACAATTGCATATTATTTTAAATCCATATTCTTAATTTCAGTGACCATATTATTGATTACTAGAATGAATAATGATTGTTCTTATACACGGATCATAATGTAATCCAATAACATTGGATATGAGACCATAAAATTGGAATAAAACATATGTTTATGTAATACACATTAACATATTAAATTATATCCTTAGACAATACAAACATAAAATACATTAATGTTTTATAGGTTTCACTTCAAATTACATCATATCACTAAAAAAGGTTCACTACCGAGACTATCATAATGGGAAACATCTCTTACTAAACTAGGTTTACCCCCCATATTTTCTTTGTTATACCATGAGATATCTATATTTTCAAAATACATTATAGGTATGAATAATAATATTCCCACCCATCACATAATCATTATGTAATAATATGTGATCCATAATATCATAAATAAATATCCATATATCATAGTATGTCAAATGGAAATTAGATTCCGAAAACATATCAACAATTTATCCTAGATCAAAAAATAAAAATACATAAGATTCATAAAAATATCATCAAAATAATCATAAACTATATAAGTAAATAAGAATGAAGGTATGGATATATTATATCTATATTAAATAGAATGTTAATTTAATGGATGTTTTATAGAAGATAAATCTTTTAAAAATAACCTAGAATTTTTCAAAATAAAATACACATTTCCCATTTACATAAAATATTAAAAAATCGAGATTAAAAATATTTTATATAAGAAATTTAAAATTAAATGATTCTTGGAAACACTTAGTGGATACTACAATTCATTAATTATTCATCATTGCAGAAAAATATATTCATTTTATTTATACTAAATCAGTGGTTCCATTGGAATTTTCATTATAAATTCAAAAGTATCCCTTTTACAAAATTACATGAAGAATCCATTAAAACCATTTTATTATAAATATAAAAATGTTTGAATGGAAATTTTAATCCATAATTGGTGAATAATAAATTAATTCGTAAAAACATTTTTATATAACATGTACATGGAATAATGGTATATCTGACTAAATAATAAAACATATCCAGTTTTACATAAACAATAAATCTACATATTTGGTTCATAATGTGAGGAAAATTAATGGAAACATATATTCACTATAAATAAAAAAATAAAAAATAAGGAATGTTTTTATAAAACATGTTACATATAATAACCTTAATGTAAATTGATGAAAAACATCCCAAATAAAATTTGACTGAAATCAAAGTCCCTTAAAACATTGGTATCTTTTAAATCTGAATAACTAGGTAAGAATAAATAAAAATAAAACTCTAAATGTCATAAACATAAGTATAATAAATTTTTAATTTGAAATAGTGGCTTTATATATAAAAATAAGTAGTGAGACAACTGTTAAATGTACTATACATTTCACAGAAGTAAAAGTGGGACAATAAACCCCTTACTTAATGTTCTACTTGATTTAAAAGGTCACTAACATCTATTATAATAAATTAAAATATTTTATAATTATAAAATTAACAATGATCATACTTATAATACCATATAATATCAAATTATATAATTTCAAACCACATTTATTATTTATTATTTATTAAATATGTTCTTTAAATGTGTTGAACTCTTTTGTTTTCATGGAATTTTTTATTCTATATATCAATTACTTTTAAACTGATACTAGTTTTGAAATCATTATAATGGTTCTAATGATATTAATTTAGTTTAAAATTATTTTATGTATTGGTAGAGTCGTACAAAAATTTTATAGATAGAAAAATGATTTACATTATTAATGGTGACAATTGTATATAAGTACCTGTGAATGTTGTTTTCATTTTCAACGAACGGAAGGAATATAGGATAAATAGAAGAATTTAATTAAATAATGATAATAAGAAAATAAATATCGTATAAAAAAATGATTTCCTTATTTGTAACTATATAATGAAAGTTGTGATGAAAATTATTTACATTGATACGTGGAGATGGAAAGACGTATGAATACACAAGTAATATTTTCAGTTTATGTATGACATAATAAGGTATCAGTGGTTGTTAAAATATCATAATAACAATTATATATATTAATTAAAATTTACTTATTTTTTAATGTAAATTATATATTTATTGGAGGCAGTATATGAAATAAATTTTAATGTACATGGTTATGATTTATACCTCTTTTGCAACAAAACCCATTTGATATACACCTTGAGAGATTAAAGGATTGACTTTTGGAATGAATAGAATAATTTCAATTTTTAATAGCGATATAATTATATATTCAATTTGTTTTGATGACCGATAAGGATCATTAATTTTTCTGAACTGGTTTCCTTTAATAAGGGGGGGATGGATGCCCAAGAAATTACATAAAATATTACAAAATATTTTTTTTTGAATAAGGTAAATTAGAGAAAATGAAATAAGAACTAAATAATAATATGTTATAAGGTTTAAATAAACTCATTCAATCAAATTCTGGAATGATTTTAATATATTTTTTTCCTTATCATTATGTTAAACATCATTAAACCCATTTTAACATTAAACATGATAATGTATTTATTTACCAAGGAAACATACTTTTACAATAAATAATAAAAATAGTTATTCCAAACAATTTTTTATATGGGGATAATTTTAGAATTGATTTTATAACATATAATTTTTATAGGTGGTCGAATATAAATTGAATATAATTACTAAAAACACATGAGAATGGTATTTGTTAAAATTACATGATTTGAGAGTAAAAACAATTTAAACATAAAATGTTGTAACAAATGGGATTAGATGATTTTTTTGACAAATAATAAAATAATGAACTTTTCCAGGATTTTTTGGCAACCCAAATCTAAATGGTATCTTAAAATCATGGAATTAAATTCAAAGACCAAAACAATATTTTTATTAGATAAAAATACAACATATCATCAAAAAAGATAATAAAGGTTTTAAAATTTTAATATCATGTATTAAAATACATTATTTAATTGATAATGATAACTATTTTCTCTAAAAACACAAAAAATAGTTTAAATTAATGTTTTGGTGTTATTTGTATGGCATCCGTCAAGAATTAAGCCAATTTTTCACCTTTACCGAGGTGAAAAATATTTAACACAATCAATATTAGAAATGAAAAAAAATTAGTTTATATAATTACATTATAATTACAATTTTGATTAAATATACTGAATTAATTTCATTAAAATTAAATTTATGAAAGTTAAATTTTTATATTTAAAATAAATTACAAATAACATGATGAAAATATGATTTCCGGAAAAAACTATCTTCAAATTGTAAAAAACATTAATAAAAAAACAAATCATAAAATTAATTATAATGATCTTAATAGTTTTCATAATAATATTTAGGAACTGGTGTTACATTTAAAATAATTAAAATAAAGAAATAGTACAAATTTCATTTTTATAATGATCATGGAAAATCGGAAAAGTTACTCTAGTGTACGTACAATGTGTCATCTCAATGATTGTAACATTAGTTCATTTATTTGTCAATAATTAAATATTGTTTTAAAATGTATAATTGATGTGAAAACATGATAATTATTTCATTATTACTAATAAATATATTCTTTGATATTTTTCCCTTTGACCATAGTATACCTACCAAATATATATTTTTCATATAATTTAAATATGGTCATAACATTCGATATATAGATATTTGATGAAGTAATTTTATGTAACATGTTTATAAGTGGAATAAAAATAATTATTAAAAATTAAAATATTATAAAGAAAGTAAATACTTATCAAAGGTTTGTTACATTGGAAGATAAAGGCACACATGAAAATTCCGAGTCACGGTAAAGGACATCATCTCAATTTCATTTAATTTAGGAATATTTTGATGTTATGCACCTATATTATTCTAGTAGGTTTATATAAAGACCATATAGAAGGTTATACCATGAAACCCTATATTTTCATGGTGTTAAATTTTTTTATTTTATTCATTCGTTGTTACATCATAGGTAAAAAAAGAATATAACGCTTTCAAATTTATTAAAAGTATGGAATTAAATATTAATTATACTTTATTGGGGATTCTATGTTTGACGGCGTACCCGATATGAAACAACAGATTTCTTTGAAATCATATGTTGCACAGAGGATGAGTTATACTAAAATAATAATATAATATTATTATATTAAATGATAGATAACGCATAGCTGTTTTATTGGTTGGAATAAACATAAGTAACAAAAATATAATTACACATGTTTTTAAATTTTTTTAACATTTATCTAATAAAAAGAAATTTCATAAAATTAAAATGAATATAATTTTATAAAAAAATACTCTAATATTCATTTAGAGGTCGATTTGATAGCCTTTTGATGAAGAAACATTTTTAATTAGACTTTTGTTCACTATTATATATTCTATTTGAGAAAATAAAATTCTTTTATAGAATCGAGATATCAAAATTTACTTTGGGTAAATTTTTGTATTTTTAAGATAAAATTCATTTAAAATGTATAGTGAAAAATAATGTAATTTAATTCAAAACTGCATTTTCATCTAATTTATTTATATGGTAAGATTATCATTTTAATTGTTTTTAATGTGTAATTATATTATATATTTACCATTTAATCCAATTTTGTTCATTGGATGTAATTTCACTCGGAAATTTGACAAAAAAATGTCAATCTATTGATAGTTATTATTTCTTAAAAACACATTTTCTGTTTTGACAATGAAAATTGATTTTAAATTAATCAATGAATCATATATGTTTGTAAATTGTTAAAATAGACATAATTTTTGAATTTTGAATATCAAATATATCTTAGGCTGATTTTTTTTTATTTTTCTGTAAACCTTCAATTTCATGATGAGTAGTGAAAAAACTTAGTATAGTTAAAAAACCAAAATTTTCATTTAAAAGAAATTTTAAATCTTCTGTTAATTGATTTTTGAAAATCGGACATACAATGTTGTTATCAGTATAGAAAATGTGGTTCAATATGATTATAAATATTTTGGTGAATAGGCAATTTTTACTTTTACTTACCTTTGTTAAAGGTAAATATGGTAGATGAAGCTACAAATAATATTATAATAATATAAAATTACCTTAACACTTGTTCTAAAATTATTCAATAAGTCCTTACCAACCAATAAAATCTTTTGGTGATATTTTTTTATCTTTAAAATCCATTGGGGTTAGATAATGATATTAATAATTTTTTATTTTAAGTTAAAATAAAAATATCATAATCATGTACTGTTTTGCTAAAACTATTTTAATGTTGGGTTATATAATTGATATATTTGAATATAAATATTAATTTTATATCTAAAAAGATTTACTATGTCATTACCTATACTCGGGACCCATGCCGTGACTACCCCAATCCCGCCTTCCATTTTCCATGGGCTGGAGACTAGCAGCAAAGACATAAATTCCTAAGCTGGGAAGGAATTGACTTTATAAAAATAACACATATAAACAGAGTACACAATTGGAAGCATAAAATCTCGGTAGAAACTGTATAAAAAAGTAGTGTTAAAAAGTAGAGGTGCTGGAAATACAGGTCCAACTGTAAAGTAAAAGGAACATACACCATGTACAACTAAAAGACAAACATTTGGATGGTGTCTAGAAGCTCTGTGAACGTCCACCACGGGTCCTACCTAAAGGGTAGGTACATATATCATCTTTAGTGGTCCACGTCTGTCCATCTCCTCCAGGTACCGACTCGTCGTGAGGTCCAATCACGAAGTAACAACCAACCATACTTAGGTACATGACCATACATATACCTGTGTTATCAAGATCGGTTCGACTCCAACTCCCGAGCAGAAGCACAAAAAAATTCCACAAAGGATGTAAAATCAATCACCACGATTACAATGGTTGAAAGACGTGACTCAACTAACACAGGATAACAACAATTGTAGAGAGATATAGATGATCAGATATAGCAACTGGATCATCTATGCTGTCTGACCCACACAGGATACTGTCCAGCTATCTCGTCTAAGCTTTCAGAGCCACACAGGATACAGTCCAACTATCTCATCAAAGCTGTTAGACCCACACAAGATATAGTCCATAAATATTGTCTAAGCTGTCAAAACCACAGAGGATAAAGTCCATATATCTCGTCTAAGCTATCGAACCCACACAGGATACAATCCACGTATCTCGTCTAAGCTGTCAGACCCACACAGGATACAGACCAGCTATCTCTTCTACAATGTCGGACCCACACAGGATACAAGCCGATTATTCTAGAGTAATAGAGATGATCAGATGTAGTTATTGATTCATATAATCTGTCAGACCCACACATGATACATGACTAACTACTCTAACATAACTATCGAACCCACATAGGATTTCGGTACAGTTGTTGTTGTCATTGAACCCAGAGATGATTCTGGTACATTAGTCATTGTCGCAGTCACAGCTAGCTCTTGTGTTCCCGCACACAGCACACATGATTCTAGGAGGGTTTGAAACTCGATCAAAGGGTTAAATACATGAACTATCATGAAGTCTTGAGTTGATGTATTCCAGAGAACTGTTTCATCAAAATAAACCCAGTGCGACAGACGGTGAGTCAATCAGACGCCTGGTCTGAGAGTTATAAGTGTTTCTGCTCCGACAGCCCGGTTAGTTTTGGGATCGAACCAACTAGGATGTACACAAACTTTGAAAAAACCATGACTTTGATATACGGAATAGAACGTCTTGATCCATGTACTCCTACATAATTGACGGTGCGTCGATCGGAGGTCCGTAGCTCAGGTTATTAATGAAAAAACAAAAGTTTCCCAAAGAAGGGGGTCTGGGACTGGTCTGACCTGACACAACCCGCACTGGGTCGGCCCGAACAGGGTCGACCAGACTCGGGTCTGGGTCCGGCCTGTTAGTGCGTGGCCTAGCCCAGCGGTTGGGGCCCATCTCGTGCGTGATAGCCCAGTCCCTATGACAGGCGGCCCAGCGCCCACGGCAGGCGGCCCGGGCCCGGCGGCAGGTGGCCCGGCCCCCACCGCTGGCGGCCCGGCCTGCGCGGTAGGTATCCCAGCCGGCATGGAAAGTGGCCTGGCTCGGTGGGCTACCGTAGCTCGGCCTGCTGGCCGAGCGCGCAGCAGGGGGCTCGGCCTCTCGGTTTTTGGAACGGCGGTGCGAGCAGGCGCCACTCATGCCTCCCGAAACACGCAGATGTGGGTTCTACTCCACCGATGTGGCCGGTGCTGCGACAATCTTCCCCCAGTGATGCGCGAGGGGAACCACTACCCCCAGGTGGTCGGCCAGTGCCGCCAGCCACCTCCGGTCGCCGGTGCCGCCGCACAGGCAACCCATGCTACCACAGTTCTCTTCGGACCACCGGAGTCATTCCGGTGGTATGTTTTACCTTCTTCCAGTGCCTACAGCCTCCTTAGGTCCTTCCCTTCACTACAATGACCTCAAATCATCGTTTCCCTTCCATTCACCCATCTTCCAATAATCTGTGCATCAAGAACCAAATGGCAGAGGGTCCAGACTTGTTCGTTAGCATGTGCCCTCCGCTTTAGAGGCTGAAAAAATGGCCAAAGTATGAACCATAACATTCAAAAATATCGAGGGTATAATTTTATTCAATTGAAATTTATATAAAACTCCCTACCTCATAATCAGCGTTGAATGTTGATGAGTTGTGGTTGACGGGCATCGTGGAAGATATGTATCGTTCCTTCAATGTCGGAGGAAGTAGAGCTCAAAATGTCATGTCGTGACGACGTCTTCGGTGTACTTCATGGGTGAGGGTGACTCCTTTCCTGCTCCGGTTGAAGAAGGTTTTGCTTCACATTCTTTGAGATGTGGAGCATTCTTCGTTGAAGAATGGCATTCTTCTTCAAAAGAATGTTATTCCTCGAGTTCTTTTTTGGAGAGGGAGAATTCTCCCAAAGCCTTTTCACAGAATATTTTTCAAGGCAAATGAAATAATAAGCTCCCCGATAGTATAATATTTTCAAGAATTTTAAAATATTTCAAATGAATTTATGCTTCCACAAATAATTAATTAATTGTGGAGATCAATTATAAAATTATTATTGTTTGTACATTAAATGAGAGATGAAGGTGGAAGGTTTATCCCTCATCAATGGAAGGGTTCCAAGGGTTTCAAGTTTGTGTTGAAGAGTTGATGTTCTTTTGGGCCCCAGACGCATTATTGTAGAGACCAAAATCCTGACTTACATGAACATTACATTACTTTTTCGGAATACTTAATACATAATAAGAACCAACACTCAAGGACCGTAATAGTTTAGTGTTTTTTGAAACATTGAATATAAACTTCTAATCATGTTGAATGATCTTCAGCAACTCCCATAACAATCTTCCTATTTTTGTTTCCTTACATAAAACCTTTATTTATTTCCTGGGGAAAATAATACATAAAAAGGGTGAGCTCAAATACTTAGTAAGGGTAAACATAGAGTACATAAAACATTTCAAAAACATTTGAATGCAAAAACTTGATCATGAAATTTAAACATCAAAATCTTGAGCAAAGACATAAATCGTGGAAGTGCGTAAGGAATATATCATAATGGAACATCAACCATGATAAAATATAATGGGAATAAAGAATGTAATTGTGTCAACCATTATGCACATGTTATGATTTCCATAGTAGCCAATGCATTGCTGCCAAGACCATCTTAGTGGACAAAGACCCTTTCTGAATCTAGTTCAATCCTCGTTTCAGTCCGGTAACAATGAACTACATTAACTTACCATTCCAGCCATGTCTATCTCATGAGATATAAATCATTGCCCAATATACTTAAGTGAGATATAGGTCCCACCAAACTCATAATGAAATCATTCTTACTTGTTCCACAACATAAACATAAATCAATCATCATAACCCAAAGAATAAAATGGGTTTCATAAACATCATTCCATTATAACATAATCCATAAAAAACAAATGAAAATCATTTCATCATAAGAAAAGTAAAACCATGTAAATAATAGTTACATTATACTTGAAACATTCACATATGAAATAATGTCATCTTAGATGGAAAATGGTTTTAATAAAATAGTTGAAATGAATTCTTGAGGAAAATATCTTTTCTTCTTCAAAATCATTTTCTATTCACAAAAGGTCATGAAATTTTAAAAGAAAAGAATTTTGTTGAAAATAGTCATGAAATATTTTGGAGGAATCTTCATGAAAATAAGGCTTTATAAAACCGTAAAAATCCGTTCGTTCCATATAAGTTAAAAAACATTCTTCTCGTACTTTTGTCAGAAAAGTCAAAAAGTACCTCGTAAAATAAAGATTTCATACAAACCATGTAGTAAAAGTAAAAAATGTATAAAAATGACATTAAACATACATGAACACATTTTTAGAAAACAAGGACATGGATGATAAATATAACCCTAGTAAATAATTACGAATAAACAATCTTGGATAAAAACAAGATTGGAAAAGTTATCCCTTACCTTAGGTCCGATATGCTTGGTATGTATCTGAACCTCCTCTTCTTCGATAAGTCTCTTTGAAACCACTACTTAGGGTACTAAAATTGGTCTTTGAAGAAGATCAGGACCTCTATGTTGTTTCTAGGGAAGTGGGGAAGTGAAATGGATAGGGGTTGGCCGAGCTGGAAGGCTCAAATTTTTGTGAGGAGGAGAGGGAGGAGGTTCCCTTTTATAACGTAGGAGAGGGGCACCTCTGAAAATATAAGAAATATAAGTTTATATTAAATCCCAACACCACATAAAAACTACCAAAATGACTCATATACAAATATTAGATGATATACGGTTATAATATCATTAACCAATAAAATTTAGACTTGTTACGAATTTATTTTAAACATTGTGAACTAGATTTATCCTTATTTATCAATTTAATTTTATTTGTGGTAATAATATTATAAATTTCAAATTATTAAAAATAATTAAATATATGTTGTTAATTATCCATAATTTGACACTTTATGACATTTTTGACCATATAAATTTTAATTTATAATTTTTTAAATATTTCTGTGATTTTTAAACAATTTTATAATATGTTATTTTTATAAAATAACAATAGTGTCAATTTTGACACTATTCGGTTATTTGAATTTAAATAAACAATATACAAAAGATATGTTCGAACTAAAAGATTTAATAGATTTATAACCTGTCATATTTATCTATAAAATTAGTGTATCAAATTAAATATTTCGTATAATATTTATTTTAATATTTTAAAACCCATTTATTTGATATTTCTCTTGATAAAATAATTTCAACATCACTATTATGTCTCCTTTAATGATGATTATTTAATCTCTAAAAATTATAAATAAATACATTTGATGTAGATAAATTTATTATATTTTTGGAGACTATTAATATCCAAAGTTTCATGAAGTTTTTCACTAAACTAAAATTATTATACTTATAAGATTTATGAAAGGGACATGTTGTCACTTTCTTTGGTTTTAATAATAATTAAATTATATTCATGGGAAAAAGTCCATTAAATGTATCTAATCCGACCATTAGATGATATGGGTCTACTTTTAGTCATCCAATATGATTTTAGAAGGTGTTAGGGTAATTTTATAATCTTATATTTACCCTTAATCACCTGATTTACCTTTAACAATGGTATATAAAATTTACCATAGTTACTATTCATAATGCCAAAAAAAAAGTAGATTATTAACATAATTTGGACCCACTGATTCTAAATAAGGAATCCATTTTTCGAAATTCAATACACAATAGTTGCATAAATTAAATTAAAATTAATCTCGTTGTCGAAAGAGAATGGGTTTTTGTTTAAAACAGTTCAAATGATTTAATTGATTTAACCTACGAATTCAAGGTAAAATCAATGCAAATGACATATATAATATTAAATGGAAAAAATGTATTCTATTTATACTTTAAATTCATTAAACATTATAATGTAACCAGATAAATTATTATGATGAAAAATTTTTATTTTAATTAAAATATTCCCTGTTTTTACTATTCATTACAATTAGAAAAATATCAACACTTTATCCAATGTAAATTATTATATCCTGATAAAAAATAAGAAGTTTATGTTGTAAAATTGAAATTATAAACATGTCAAAAAATATATTTAATGTTGTTGCGCCATTAAAAGGAGACCAAACAGCTTTTTTTTTAAATTACTTATTTTACCAGAAAAATTTATTTTGTTCACATACCATGTTCTAGAAAATGTGTAAGATGAAATAATAATGTTATAACAGTAAAATATTAAGTTAATACTACTCATAACGGCTAGTTCATAATAATACTATATCCATATATCATTGTTTAGGGAAACCTGATATTGCGTACAACACACGCTATCGAGGAAAGTCGTGATTGCGTGTAATGAAAGACAAGTCAGGGATGCGTGTTGTACAAGAATCCTTCGTTTTTTCGTATAATATAATCCAACCATACATCATTTATACTATGAATATATATATACACTAAATGTTGCGTAGAATGATTATTATAAAATAAACATGAAATTATGTGTAACACAATCCAAGAATAGTGTTGTGTATACTGCAACCTAATACAATGTTGCATATATCATGAGATAATATTGGTTTAGCGTACAACAAAAGACATCAATGAAATTAAAATGAATAATTCTCATAAAATCTCAGTTTGTTACATTTTACCCCCCTTAAAATGAAATTCGCCCACGAAATTCATCAGAGGTTATAAATGGTTTAATACTTGAAAGTTTCATTAATAGAAACCCATATCGTAAAAAGGGAATACCAAAACCTATATTTAAAAAAAAGTATGAAATGTAATAGTTAACCAAATTAACTAATCATTGGATTTCCACATAGGAGAACATAGGTGAAAATATGGATATGGAAGAAAAATATAACCATCATGTTCTGATGGAGAGTGGTAGAGAACATGGCTATGAAAAATCCAAAAATCACAAAGCCATAAATTTGTGATGACCTAAGGTACAATCTTATTCATCAGATATAAGAGCACTATGACTACATTTTTGGTTTTCAATATCATTTCCCTAATGTTGAAAATTTGGAATTAGAAGAAATACATACTTTATTTTGGTACAACCTCATTGTTTTTCATGCTTTGAACAATATCCACTTCATCTCTTAAAGAAATGAAGATGAATTTTTTATTCATGAAGGGTTAACAGATCATGTGATAGAATGATGGGTCATTCCATTTGTTTCAAACAAAAGGATAGAAAAAGTTATCATATATACATAAGTCCATCTATGGTGAGGTTAATCGTATATGATTCCAATAATTAAATTATACTTCATCTATCATGCCGCTTAATAAAATAAAACTAGTTTCTACTAACCAGGGACTTCCTGTAGGCTATTGGTATGCGATAAAGGTCAGTCACACTTCAGTTGTGGGTTCGATTCCCACAGCCTTGTCCGACGCGATGGGTTGTTCCCGTCCTGCAGGTTTTCCTTTTTCTATAACATCCCATCAGTAATATCAAAAAAAGTTATATCCTTAATCAATACTAACTTATGTCCAACATAATCCATTCCAATATTTAGGCTTATCTAAAATACTTCAATCGAATCTCATAGTATAAATAATACAATTACTAGAAATGTTATCTACCAAGAATTTGAATACAAGAATTTATCCCACATATAGCATAAGATATTTCATGATGGTTTTATTCCAAACACATTAATACCTTAGTCATATATTCTCTTGAAACATAAATTACCATATAACCTTAGTGAAAACATGAGTGCTGTCAAATGTTAACTCTTTCCACATACCAAATATCCCAAAAATTATATATACTCAAACCATGATATATCTCTTTGTCCTTATATAAATCATGTGATCATGAATTCTACAAAAAATATTATTTTCTCCTTATCCCTTCATTATGCACATATCATATGCATTCCAAAAACATTTCAAACACTTTTCATGGTTACCTGTACCATAAAATTATTGAAATTCAGAATTAACCAATACCTAGATATACCATTATTTCATGAAAGTACCCCAACAACATTATTCTTGAATACCATGACATAAACACTTAAATCCATCCTCTTCAATTATTGTCTTAGAATAAGTCCTTCCTTGATTTGGATGTAACCTCTTAGGTCCGGGCATTGAGTTGGGTAATGATCGTGTTATCCACAAATAATACATTTAACTCCACGACATTATGTCACTCAATGACCCTTTTCTCCACATAGATAACATCCTCCCCTCCATTTGTGGTATTCCTCAAGGTTATTCTTCCCTTCGTTAGAAATCTCAATCTTCCCTTCTCTATTCTCCTCACCATGCGAACATGCATAAAATTCCATCTTCCTCTTATTTGATGACTTAGGAATACCACAACATTTTACCTATTTAATCATATATCACGATGACTGATTCGGCATAATCATAATATCTTTCTCTCTAGTCATTACACAGTTTCGTTGCTCATAGACTTCAATTTGTCAATTGGATTCAATGTTAACCGAATTCCTTCTGGTTTCCTCCATTGACTAAAACACAAAAAGAATTATGTGAGAGTAAAAATCATACAAGGGAAAATAACATAATGAAGGGGGAGTACCTTCGACATCTAACATATTAGGTTTAATTCTAATATTTTTACTATAATTCTAGGACTATAACCTATATATATACATAACCTTTGGGACATCCCTAGACATACGTTAGAAATATATCTAGGGATGTCACTAAAGTTTCCGCATCCTAGTTTCCAAAGGTTAACTAAACCTTATCTCTGATACCAACTGTAGAGACTCGAAGATTGACGTACGTGGACATTTCAATACTTTTGTGGAATACTTAATACATAATAAGAACCAACACTCAAGGACCATAATAGTATACTGTCTTTGGAAACATGGAATATAAACTTCTAATCATGTTGAGAGATCTTCAACAACTCCAATAAAGATCTTCCACTTTTTGTTTCCTTACCTAAAACCTTTCTTTATTTCCTGGGGAAACAAAACATAAAAAGGGTGATCTCAAATTCTCAGTAAGAGAAAAAATAGAGAACATAAAACAATCCATAAATATTTGAAAGTAAAAACATGAACATG
Organism: Viscum album; assembly: GCA_963277665.1. Lineage (NCBI taxonomy): Eukaryota > Viridiplantae > Streptophyta > Magnoliopsida > Santalales > Viscaceae > Viscum > Viscum album. The sequence continues at coordinate 1,375,079,028 of OY728142.1, read as the reverse complement.
AAATTTAAACATCAAAATCTTGAGCAAAGGCAAAAATCGTGGAAGTACGTAAGGCATATATCTTAATGGAACATCAACCATGATAAAATATAATGGTAATAAAACAAATAATTGTGACAACCATTCATCACATGTTATGATTTCGATAGTAGACAAGGCATTGCTTCCAAGACAATCTTAGTGGACAAAGTCCATTTCTAAATCGAGTTCACTCCTCGTTTCAGTCCTGTAACACTGAACGAGATTAACTTATCGTTCTATCCATGTCAATATCATGAGATAAAAATCATTACCTAATGTATTGGAGGGAGATATAGGTCTCACCAATCTCATAATGAAATTATTTTTACTTGTGCCAAAACATAAACATAAATCATTCGTCTTAACCAAAAGAATTATATGGGTTTTATACACATCATTCCATCATAACATAATCCATATAAAACAAATAGACATCATTTCATCATAAGAAAAGATAAACCATGTAAATAATAGAGACATTATAATTGAAACATACACATATTAAATAATGTCATCTTATATGGAAAATGGTTTTAATAAAACCGTTGAAATGAATTCTTGAGGACAATATCCTTTCTTCTTCAAAATCATTTTTTTCACAAAATGTCATGAAATTTTAAAAGAAAAGGATTTAGTTGAAAATAGTCATGAAATCATTTGGAGTAAGCTTCATTAAAATAAGGCTTTATAAAAGTTTAAATATCGGTTCATGTCTTATAAGTTAAAAAAACATCCTTCTCGTACTTTTTCCAGAAAAGTCAAAAAGTGCCTCGTAGAAGAATGATTTTATACATACCATGTAGTAAAAGTCAAAAATGGGTAAAAAGGTCATTAAACATACATGAAAATTTTTTATAAATCAAGGACATGAATGATAAATATAACCCTAGTAAATACTTATGAATAAACAAACTCGGATAAAAACGAGATTGGAAAATTTATCCCTTAACTTAGGTCTGATATGCTGCGTATGTATCCGAACCTCCTCTTCTTTGATTCGTGTCTTTGAAACCTCCTATTAGGGTTCTAAATGTGGTCTTTGAAGAAAACAAGGACCACTAGAATGTTTCAATGAAAGTGGGGAAGTAAAATGGGTAGGGGTTGGCCAAGCATGAAGGCTCAAATTTGTGTGAGGTGGAGAGGGAGGAGGTTCCCTTTTATAAGGGAGGAGAGTGGCACCTTTGGAAATATAAGAAATATTAGTTTATATTATATCCCATCCCCGCATAAAAACTTCAAAAATGACTCATATATAAATATTAGATGATATATGGTTGTATTCTCAACAACAAATAAAATTTATACATGTTAGGAATTTATTTTAAACATCATGAACTAGATTTATCCTTATTTATCAATTTAATTTTATTTATGGTAATAATATTCAAAATTTTAATTTAATATAAATAATTATATATGTGTTGTGAATTTTCCATAATTTGACACTTTATGACATTATCTACCTTATAAATTTTAATTTATAAGTTTTTAAATATTTTTGTGAATTTTATACATTTTATAATATGTTATTTTTATAAAATTACAATGCTGTCAATTTTGACACTATTTATTTCTTTGAATTTATATAAACAATATACAGAAGATATTTTCGAACTAAAAGATTTAGTAGATTCATAACATGTCATATTTATCTATAAAATTAGTGGGGTAAATAAAATAGTTCATATAATATTTATATTAATATTTCAAAACCCATTTATTTGATATTTCTCTTAATAAAATAATTTAATCATCGCTGTTATGTAACCTTTAATGATAATTATTTAATCCCTAAAAACTCTAAATAAAATCATATGATATAGATAATTTTATTATCATTCTGGAGAATATTTATATTCGAAGTTTCATGAAGTTTATCACTAAACTAAAATTATTATACTAATAATATTTAAGAAAGTGACATATTGTCACTTTCTTTGGTTTTAATAATAATTAAATTATTTTAAGTAAACAAAATTTCATTAAATGAATCAAATACGACCCTTAGGTGTTATGGGTCGACATTTAGTCATCCAATAATATTTTGGCAGGTGTTAGGGTAACTTTATAATCTTATATTTACACTTAATTACTCGATTTGCCTTTAACTATGGTAAATAAATTTTAGAGTAGTTACTATTCATAATGCCCAAAAAATAAAAAATTTCTTATTAAAATAATTTGGACCCAATGATTCCAAATATGGAATCCATTCTTCCAAATTCATTAAAAAATAGTTACAGATATGAAATTAAAATTAATACTGTTGTCGAAAGAAAACATGTTTTTGTTTAAATCATTGTAAAAGATTGAATTGATTTCATCTACGAATTCAAGGTAAAATTGATGATAATGACATATATTGTATTAAATCGTAATAATATATTATATTTATACTTTAAAACCATTCAATATTATAATTTGACCATATAAATTATTACGATGAAAAAAGTTGTTTTTAATTAAAATATTGCGTGTTTTTTCTATTCATTAAAATCAGAAAAATATCAAAACATTATCCAATGTAAAAATTTATATCCTGATTCAAAATAAGAAATTTATTTTGTAAAATTGAACTTATAAAAATGTCAAAAACTAGATTTAATGTGGGTGCGCCATTAAAAGGTGACAAAACTGCCTTTTTTTAAAATTACTTATTTTACCCGAAAAAATTATTTTTTTCACAAGCCATGTTCTAGAAAATGTGTAATATGAAATAATAATGTTATAAAATTAAAAATATACTTAATAATACTCATAATGGATGGTTCATAATAATATTATAACCATATATAATTGTTTAGTGAAACACGATATTGCGTAAAACACACGCTATCGAGGAAAGTCTCGATTGCGTGTAATGCAAGCCAAGTCAGGGTTGCGATTTGTGTAGGGATCCTTCGTTGATTCATATAACAGAATCCAAAAATATTTCATTTATACATTGAATATATATATATATATATATACACCCAATGTTGCGTAGAATGACTATTATAAAACGAACTTGAAATTATGTGTAACATAATCCAAGAATAGTGTTGCGTATACTGCAAGTTAATATGGTGTTCCGTATAGCGCATGATAATCTTGGTTTAGCGTACAACACACGAAATCAATGAAATTAAAAATAATAATTCTCATAAAATCTCGGATATTTATATTCTACCCCCATTAAAATGAATTTCACCCTCGAAATTTGTCGGGATTATAAATTGTTTAATACTTGAAAGTTTCTTTAATAGAAACTCACATCGTAAAATATGAATTCCAAAATATATCATTAAAAACTAAAGTATGAAATGTAATGGTTACCCAAATTAACAAATCACTAGGATTCTACATATGATAACATAGGTGAAAATATGGATATGGAAGAAAAATATAACCATCATGTTCTGATGGAGAGTGGTAGAGAACATGACTATGAAAATTCCAACAATCACAAAGCCATAAATTTGTGATGACCTAAGGTACTATCTGATTCATCAGATATAAGAGCACTAGGAATACATTTTTGTCTTTCAATATCATTTCCCTAAAGTTTAAAATTTTGAATTATAAGAAATACTTACTTGATTTTGGTAAAATCTAACTGTTGTTCATGCTTTGAACAATTTCCACTTCATCTCGTAAAGAAATGAAGCTGAATTTGTTATTCAAGAAGTGTTAACAGATCATGTGATAGAATTATGGGTAATTCCATTTGTTTCAAACAAAAGGTTATAAAAAGTTAGCAAATATACATAAGTCCATCTATGGTGAGGTTAATCGTATACGATTCCAAAAATGAACTTATACTTCATCTATAATGCCTCTTAATAAAATAACACTACTTTCTACTAGCTAGGGACTTCCTGTAGGCTATTGGTATGCGATAAAGGCCAGTCGCACTTCAGTTGTGTGTTTTATTCCCACAGCCTTGTCTGACGAGATGGGTTATCGCCCGTCCTGCAGGTTGTCCTTTTTCTATAAATCCCATCAATAATATCGAAAAAAGTTATGTCCTTAAATAATACTAACTTATGTCCAACATAATCCATTCTGATCTTTTGGCTTATCTAAAATACTTCGGTCTAAGCTTATAGTATAAAGAAAACAATTACTAGAATGTATATCTACCAAGAATGTGAATAAAAGCATTTATCCCACATATATCATAATATATATCTTGTTGGTTGTATTCCAAACTCATGAAAACCTTAGTCATATATTCTCATGAAACATAAATTACCATAAAACCTCAGTGAAAACATGAGTGTTGTCAAAAGTTAACTCTTTCCAGATACCAAAAATCCCAAAAATTATATATACTGAAACCATGATAACACTTTGTCCTTATATCAATCATGAGCTCTTGAATACTACCAAAAATATTATTTTCTCCTTATCCCTTCGTTATACGCATATCATCTGCTTTCCAAAAACATTTCAAACACTTTTCATGGTTACCTGTACCATAAAATTATTGAAAACCAGAATTAACCAATACATAGATATTCCAATATTTCATGAAATTACCCCCAAAAACAATATTCATAAATACCAAGGCATAAACACCTCATTCCATCCTCTTAAATGATTGTCATGGAATACGTCCTTCCTTGATTTATAAGTATCCTCTTAGGTTCAAGCATTGAGTTGGGTAATGATCATGTTCTCCACAAATAAGACATTGAATTCCACGACAGTCTGTCACTCTATGACCCTTTTCTCCACATAGATAACATCATCCCCTCTATTTGAGGTATTCCTCAAGGTTCTTCTTCCCTTCTTTAGAAATCTCAATCTCCCCTTCTCAATTCACCTCACCATGCGAACATTCATAAAATTTCATCTTCCTCTTATTTGATGACTTAGGAATACCAAAAAAAAATTACCATGTTAATAATATATCGTGATGACTGATTCGGGACAATAAAAATATCTTTCTCTCTAGGAATTATGCAATTTTGTTGCTCATAGTCACTAATTAGTCCATTGGATTCAAAGTTAATCGAATTCCTTCTAGTTCCCTCCATTGACTAAAACACAAAAAGTATTCTGTGATAGGCAAAAATCATACAAGGCATAATAACACAATCAAGGGGGAGTACCTTCGACATCTAACATCTATGGTTTAATTCTAATATCAATACCATAATTCTAGGAATATAACCTATACGTATACATAACCATTGTGACATCCGTAGACATACATTAGAAATATATCTAGGGATCTAACTAATGTTTCTGCATCCTAGTTTCCAAGGGTTAACTAAACCTTTCCTCTGATACAAACTGTAGAGAACCGAATCATGAGGTACATGGACATTACATTACATTTTCGGAATTCTTAATACATAATAAGAACCAAAACTCAAGGACCGTAATAGTTTAGTGTCTTTGGAAACATGTAATATAAACTTCTAATCATGTTGAAAGATCTTCAACTACTCCCATAACGATCATCCCCATTTTGTTTCCTTACCTAAAACCTTTCTTTATTTCCTGGGAAAAATATAATATAAAAAGGGTGAGCTTAAATGCTCAGTAAGAGAAAACATATAGAACATAAAACAATCCATAAACATTTGAAAGCAAAAACTTGAACATGAAATTTAAACATCAAAATCTTGAGAAAAGACATAAATCGTGGAAGTACGTAAGGCATATATCATAATGGAACATCAACCATAATAAAATATAATGGGAATAAAACATGTAATTGTGGTAACCATTTAGCACATGTTATGATTTCCATAGTATCCAAGGGATTACTGCCAAGACAATCTTAGTGGACAAAGTACCTTTCTGAATCGAGTTCACTCCTCGTTTCAGTCCGGTAACGCTGAACCAGATTAACTTATAATTATTTCCATTTCTATCTCATGATATATAAGTATTTACCAAATTCATTTTAGAGAGATATAGGTCCCATCCATCTCATAATGAAATCATTCTTACTTGTGCCACAATATAAACATAAATCATTCATCATAACCCAAACAATAAAATGGGTTTCATAAACATCATTCCATCATAACATAATCCATATAAAACAAATGGATATAATTTCATCATAAGAAAAGTGAAACCATGTAAATAATAGAGACATCATACATGAAACATACACATATGAAATAATGTCATCTTAGATGGAAAATTGTTTTAATAAAAAAGTTGAAATGAATTCTTGAGGAAAATATCCTTTCTTCTTCAAAATCATTTTCTTTTCACAAAATGTCATGAAATTTTAAAAGAAAAGGATTTTGATGAAAATAGTCATGAAATATTTTGGAGAAAGCTTCATGAAAATAAGGCTTTATTAAACCGTAAAAATACATTATTTCCATATAAGTTAAAAAAATTCTTATCATACTTTTGCCGGAACAGTAAAAAAGTACCTCGAAAAAGAATGATTTCATACCTACACTACTGGAAATATGGCATTTTGAGCCCCTTTACCTATAGCGGCCGCCCTCCCTCCGCACTCCGCCCTGCCCTTCATATCCTCCGGGATTCCATAGGCTCTGCCCTCCATCTCCGGCCGCCCTCCGCCCAGCGGCCACCCTCCGGCATCCCTATGACCTCAGGCCTCCCGCCACCCGCCCCCGGCAGCCCTCTGACAGCCCTTGGTTTTTTACATAATTTGTATATATGTTTTGTGAACTTTCTGATTTTTTAAAATTCATTCACAACTAATTATTCTATACCTTTTTGTTTGATTAAAAACTGTATAAGTTTTATTTTTTAAAAAAACATTTAATTTATCATTTGGACACTTTAGATAGTCCCCTTAATAATTTTTTCCATGACTGCAGGCATGTCAGGGGAAGAGGTAGAAGATCCACATCATCCATCTGAGGCTTCTACATCTTAGGGTCGAGGTATGTTTGAATTTCATTCTCTCTATTTTTTATGTAATTAATAAACATATATATATATATATAACATCTGTCAATTTGTATATAATATTTTCTTCAACAGGATCATACTCGACTGCTTCTTCCTCTCACAGAAGAGGCCTTGGTCTGGGAATATTATCATGGAATTCTGACACAACTTTTGATGTTTCATTTGATGAGTTATTTCATCCTATGGGACAGAATTCCCCTACATTTATTCGTCAGCTGGTTCATATCATACGTGATCCATATTGATTTCAATTGACCACGGGTGACTAGGTATCTATCCCTCAGGACACATTATATCGCCTTTGGAGGGAGGTTCAGGTAAGAAGACCATTTTACTTTATTCCCTATGTATAACCAACAATAACATATGTAATATTTTTCTTTAATAGAAAAATTTGAAATAATACCTTGATGAGTTTCATCCAGTGTGTATCAGAAAATACCGTAAGATGTGGAATGACTATAAAGGAAAAGTCAAGAGAGACCACTTGGTACCAAATGTGGGTGCCCCAAACATTCAGGAAAAAGTCCTGAGAGGTGTCCTCCCTACTCAGTGGCATTATTTAGTTGCATATTGGTCTACTGAGGGTGTTGTGGTTTGTATATTAATTTTGGTATATATATATTTTCAAGAATGTGTGATTTGTTTGAAATTTGAATGAATTGAATATAGGAGGTGTCAACACGCCATTCTGAGAATCGAGCGTTGTAGGGATCACCTCACAGGATCGGGACTCATCATGTGTCTCAGTTACGACATGATGTATTTATTATTCATTTTTTAATTTTTTAATTAATACGGTTTTATGTTTATATTCAATTCATATATAGTGGCAGGAGAAATGTGCACCAACTGATAAAATGGCGGTGTGGATGAGGACTCGTGATTGCAATGATCCAAAGGTTGCAGCATTTATTGTGTGTGCTTGTACTCATTACCAATACACACATAAAATCTATATATTAATATATGTATCTATATGTAAATATTTCACAGGCTCAATTTGAAGCTGAATTAGAACATGTTCCAGAGAACCAGTGACAGCTTCCCATGTGAAGGGATGGGATCTTTCATCGCATTATTGGTCGGGACGGGTATGGATATAGTTTGACTTATCGAACATGGATTCCTCATTCTGTAGTGTCACGTGATGCAGTTGTCGGTCCTCATATTTCTCAGATGACAAAACAATTGTAAGAATTCGAGGCACGGTTGAACGCTTCTGAGGAGGTAAATGCGTAATTGATCGCTGAGGTTAGAGCACTGTGGCAATATGTGCCTCGAGGTGATGGTGCAGGGGATCAGACGATTTATGTGTATGCTATATTTATTTATTTAATTTATATTATTTTTGTTATGAAAATATTCGTAATGTTTTTTTGTTGTAGGCCCCTGACACACCTGATGGAGGTAGTAGTCAGGACCACGCATGACACATCATATTCACGAGGTGTGTTTCTGCTTTTAATGGTGGGGTTGTTATTGATATTTATATTGGGTTTCTATTGATTCATTTTTGATTTGGGGGTGTCATGTGTGTTTTGGCCTCCTGTAGTGTTTCTGTGCACGAATTGAGAAGTAACCATGAAACTGATTAGTGATTTGTATATTTTCTGTTCATTGAATATACAATGTTTAGAATTGCATGTTCTGTAATATTTTTGAAAAATAACATGTGATTCTTAATATGAACCATTAAACTGGTTTTGATGAATGAGTTTATTTCACTATTTGTAGTCCCCGGCCTACCTCGGGCATCACTCCTCGCACTCTCGATAGCCCTCCCCACACCACGGAAAGCCCCCCCCCCCCCCCCCCGCACCCCGGACATCCCTCCCGCACCCCGGGTAGGCCCCTGACACTCCGAACAGCCCTCCCCGCACCCCAGACAGGCCCACCGCACCCCGGACGACCCCCCCCCCCCCCACACCCCGGACATCTCTCCTCCCACCCTGGACAGCCCCCACGCACCCAGACAGCCTCCCCACACCCCGGGCAGCCCTCCCCGCACTCTGGACAGCCCTCCCCGAACCCTGGACATGCCCCCCCCCCCCCCGCACTCCGGACAGCCGTCTCTACACTCCGGATAGCCCTCCCCGCACCCCTGACAGCACTCCCGCACCCCGAGCAGCCCTCCCCGCACTTCGGGCCGCCCTCCCGGCACCCCAGATTGCCCTCCCGCACCCCGAACAGGCACCCCACACCCCGTACAGCCCCCCTACACCCCGGACATCCCTCCCTCCACCTGGATAGCCCTCCCCCGCACCCCGGACAACCCGCCCGCACCCTAGAGAGCCCCCACCCCCCCCCCCCCCCCCCCCCCGCACCCCTGACAGCCTCCATGCACCCCGGACAGCCTCCCCGCACTCCGAACTACCCTCCCCGAACCCCGGACATGACCCCCCCCCCACCCCACCCCAGACAGCCCCCACGCACTCCGGACAACGCTCCCCTAACTCCGGACAGCCCTCCCCACACCCCGGACAGCACTCTTGCACCCTAGACAGCACTCCTCGCACTCCGGACAGCCCTCCCCGCACCCCGGACAGCCCTCCTTCACCACGAACAGCCCCCCCCCCCCCCCCCCCCCCCGCACTCCAGACAGTCCTCCCCGCACCCTGTATAGGCCCCCGAACCCCGGACTACCCCCCGCACCCCGGACAGGCCTCCCCACACTATAGATAGTCTTCCCCACACCCCAGACATGCCCCCTGCACCCCGGACATCCCCCCCAACCCCGAACATGCACCCCGCACTCCGGACAGCCCCCCCCCCCCCATCCCGGACATGCCCCCCCCCCCACCCAACCCGGGCATCCCCCCTCCCCCCGTACTCCGGACAGCCCTCCCCGCACACCTGACAGACCTCCCCGCACCCCGGACAGCCCTCCCCGCACCCCGGACAGGCCCCGCGCACCCGGGGCAGCCCTCCCTGCACCACATACAGCCCTCCCGCACCTCGGACAACCCTCCCTGCACCCCTTCCTGCCATCCCCTCACCCCGGACTGCCCTCCCCGCACCCCGGAGAACCCTCCTCGCACCTCGGAAAGGCTCCCCGCACCCCGGAAAACCCCTCCCCGCACCCAGGATAGCCCCTCCCTGCACCCTGGACAACCCTCCGCACACCCTGGATAGGCCCCCCGCACCCCGGACAGCACCCCCGCATGTCAATCGGAGGTGTCGTTTGACCGCGGTGACCGGAAACGTGTTTCCAGTGTCATAAAACACCAAATACGGCGTGAGACGGTCAAATTCGGATAAAACGTGCTCCGAATGACCTGAAACCACAGGAAATCATTGGGAATATTATTCGTGACGTGTAGGAGGAGATGGGAGGCCCACCGGATGTGCGGTGTGCGCGGTACGGCCGATTGTGTTGTTTTCAGCATCTCAGCGCTCGCTAAAATGGCGCTTTGGTGGGTCAAAACCACCTGAAAGTCCTTGGAATGCCGTGAAACCGTACGACAAAAGCCGCTGTGTGATTTGTGAAATGTTCGGGCAGACGGCACATCAATCGGATGTTTCGTTTGACCGCGGTGACCAGAAATGCATTTCTGGTGTCATAAAACACCAAAAAACGGCATGAGACGGTTGAATTTGGAGAAAATGTGCTCTGAATGTCCTAAAACCACACGAAAACATTAGGAATATTATTCGTGACGTGTAGGAGGATACGGCAGGCCCATCGGACATGCGGTGCACGCGGTACGGCCGATTGTGTCGTTTTCAGTAGCTCGTTGTGTGCTAAAATTACGCGTTGGGGGGTCAAAACCACCCGAAAAACCTCATAATTTCCTGAAACCGCACGACAATAGCCGTTGTGTGATTTTTGAAATGGTTAGGTAGACGAAACGTCAATTGAAGGTGTTGTTTCACTACGGTGACCGGAAACGAGTTTCCAGTGTCATAAAACACCAAAAACAGCGTGAGACAGTCGAATTCACGGAAAACGTGTTCTGAATGACCTGAAAACACACGAAAACATTAGGAATATTATTTGTGATGTGTAAGAGAAAACTTCACGCCCATCGGACATGCGGTGCGTGCGGTAATGCAGATTGTGTCATTTTCAACAGCTCGGCGCGGGCTAAAATGGCGCGTTGGGGGGTCAAAACCACCTGAACGACCTCGTAATTTCATGAAACCATAGGAAAACATCCTTTCTGTGTTTTTTGAAATGGTCGGGTAGATGTCATGTCAATCGGAGTTGTCGTTTGACCGCGGGGACCGGAAACGAGTTTCTGGTGTCAAAAAACACCAAAAACGGCGTGAGATGGTCGAATTCAGATAAAACGTCCTCTGAATGACCTAAAACCACACGAAAACATTATAAATATTATTCATGACGTGTAAGAGGAGACAACATGCCCATCGGACGTGCGATGTGCATGGTACAGCCGATTGTATCGTTTTCAACAGCTCGGCGCGCGCTAAAATGGCGCGTTGGGAGGTCAAAACCACCCGAACGACCTTGTAATGCCATGAAACCGTACAAAAACAGCTGTTGTGTGATTTTTGAAATGGTCGGGTATATGGAACGTCAATCAGTGGTGTCTTTTGACTGCGGTTATAGGAAATGCGTTTATGGTGTCAAAAAACACCAAAACAGGGTGTGACGGTCGAATTCAGAGAAGACGTCCCTTGAATGACCTGAAACCACACGAAAACATTACGAATATTATTTCTGACGTGTAGGAGGAGACGAAACACCCATTGGACGTGCGGTATGCGTGGTACGACTGATTGTGTCGTTTTTAGTAGCTCAGTGCCTGCTAAAATGGCGTGTTGTGGGTCAAAACCACCCTAAGAACCTCGGAATTCCATGAAATTGTACGACAACCGCCGTTTTATGATTTGTGAAATGGTCAGGTAGACGGCACGTCAATCGGAGGTTTTGTTTGACAGCAGTGACCGAAAACGTGTTTCTGGTGTCACAAAACACCAAAAACCGCGTGAGATGGTCGAATTCGGAGCAAACGAGCTCTGAATTACTTGAAACCACACGAAAACATTAGGAATGCTATTCGTGATGTGTAGGAGAAGTCGACACACCCATCGGACGTGCGGTGCGCGTGGTACAACCAATTTTTCCATTTTCATCAGCTCGACACGTGGTAAAATGGCGCGTTGGGGGTCAAAACCACCCGAACGGCCTCGCAATGTCATAAACCATATGAAAACAGTCGTTGTGTGATTTGTGAAATGGTCGGGCAGACAGAACATTAATCGGAGGTGTCATTTGACCGCGGTGACCGGAAACGTGTTTCCGGTGTCAATGAACAACAAAAATGGCGGGAGACGTCTAATTCGGATCAAACATGCTCCGAATGACCTGAAACCACATGAAAACATTAGGAATATTATTCATGACATGTACGAGGAGACGGAACGACTATCAGATGTGCGGTGCATGCAATACGACATATTGTGTCATTTTCAGCAGCTCGGTGCGTGCTAAAATGGCGCGTTGGGGGGTCAAAACCACCCGACGGACCGTAGAATTACATGAAACCGTACGAAAAAAGCTGTTGTGTGATTTTTGAAATGGTCGGGCAGACGACACGTCAATCGAAGGTGTAGTCTGACCACGGTGACCAGAAAGGCATTTCGGGTGTCATAAAACACCAAAAACATCGTGAGATGGTCACAGTTGGAGAAAACGTTCTCCGAATGACATCAAAACACATGAAAACATTAGGAATATTATTCGCGACGTGTAGGAGGAGACGACACGCCCATCGGATGTGCAGTGCGTGCAGTACAGCCGATTGTGTCGTTTTCAGCAGCTCGGTGCGCGCTAAAATGGCGCGTTGGGGGGTCAAAAACACCCGAATGACCTTGGAATGCCATTAAACCGTACGATAACAGTCATTGTATGATTTTCGAAATGGTCAGGTAGACAACATGTCAGTCGGAGGTGTTGTTTGACCGCAGTGACCAGAAACACATTTCTGGTGTCATGAAACACCACAAAAGGCGTGAGACGGTCAAATTCGGAGAAAACGTGCTCTGAATGACCTGAAACTACATGAAAACATTAGGAAGATTATTCGTGATGTGTAGTAGGAGAGAACGTGCCCATCGGATGTACGGTGCGCGCGGTAAGGCCAATTGTGTCGTTTTTAGCAGCTCGGCGCGAGCTAAAATGGCGCGTTGGGGGGTCAAAACCACTTGAACGAACTCATAATTCCATGAAACCGTACGACAACAGCCTTTGTGTGACATGTGAAATGGTCGGGTAGAAAACATGTCAATCAGAGGTGTCGTTTGACCACAGTGACTGGAAACGCATTTTTGGTGTCATAAAACACCAAAAACGGTGTGAGACGGTCGAATTCAAAGAAAAAGTGCTCTGAATTACCTGAAACCACACAAAAACATTAGGAATATTATTCGTGACATGTAGGTGGAGACAGAATGCCCATCGGACGTGCGGTGCGCGCGGTACGGCCGATTGTGTCGTTTTTAGCAGCTCGGCGTGCGCTAAAATGGCGCGTTGGGGGGTCAAAACCACCCGAATGACCTCAGAATTCCATGAAACTGTACAAAAATATCCATTGTGTGCTTTTTGAAATTTTTAGGAAGACAGAACGTCAATTGAGGGTGTCATTTGACCACGGTGACCGGAAACACGTTTCTGGTGTCATAAAACACCAGAAATGGCGTCAGACGGTCGAATTCTGAGAAAACGTGCTCTGAATGACCTGAAACCCCACGAAAATATTATGAATATTATTCGTGACGTGTATTAGGAGAATGAATGCCCATAGGATGTGTGGTGTGCGCGGTAAGGCCGATTGTGTCGTTTTAAGCAGCTCGACACGAGCTAAAACGGCGCGTTGGGGGTCAAAACCACCCGAACGGCCTCAGAATGCCATGAAACTGTACGACAACATCTGTTGGGTGATTTTTGAAATGGTCAGAAAAAGGTACGTCAATCGGAGGTGTAGTTTGACTGCGGTGACTGGAAATGCCTTTCCGGTGTCATAAAACACCAAAAACAGCGTGAGACGGTCGAATTTAGAGCAAACGTGCTCCGAATGATCTAAAATGAAAGAATTTCTTAAATTGGTGGTTTTATATTTTTATATCACCATGATTTGATGTCAGATTTAATTTTATTCTATGTATATAATAACTGAATAATTAAGTCCAATTTATGTTTGTTTTGTTTTGTTTTATTTTTGTCTTATTGTAGGTTTATTGAAGCAGAAGATTGAAATGGATGGACCTGCTCGGATCGTTGAAGCACGTTTATCATTTATTGTTTATGACGATCTTTATCTTTATGCTGTTTGAAATTGTTTTCCATTTTTTATGATTTTTACCTTGTTTATCTTTGATTTTTCACCGTGAAGAAAAAAACACAATTCACAGATTTCATTAAAAAAGAAAAATATTTTTTTTTAAAATTATATATATATATTTCTTTAATATATATATCTATTAAAATTTTTAAAACATATTATATATATATATATATATTTAAAATATTTTATTTAATAATATATATATATATATATATTTTCATTAATATATATATATATATTATTTAATATATATATATATATATATATATATATATTTCTTTCAGTAGGAATTTTTTTTAAAAAAAATTCCCCGGGTAGTGACCGCCAAGCAGTCGCCTAAGGCCGAAATTTCGGCCTCCTATATTGACTGCGATTGGCGGTCGCTATTGGCCTACAGCGACGAAGCTGAATCGACCGCCAATGGCGGTCACTGGGTGGTCTCTATAAGCATATAGCGACCGCCAATGGCAGTCGCTAATGCCCGATTTATTAGTGGAGATACCATGTAGTAAAGTTCATAAATGGGTAAAAAGGACATTAAACATACATGAATAAAATTATATAAAACAAGGACATGGATGATAAATATAAGCCCAATAAATGCTTTTGAATAAACAATCTCGGATAAAAACGAGATTGGAAAAGTTATCCCTTACCTTAGGTTCGATATGCTTCGTATGTATCCGAACCACCTCTTCTTCGATACGTCTCATTGAAACCTCCTCTTAGGGGACTAAAATTTGTCTTTGAAGAAGACCAAGACTTCTAGGATGTTTCTATAGAAGCGGGGAAGTGAAATGGGCGGGGTTTGTCTAATCTTGAATGCTCAAATTTGTATGAGGAGGAGAAGGAGGAGGTGCCCTTTTATAACGGAGGAGAGGGGAACCTTTAGAATTATAAGAAATATTAGTTTATATTAAATCCCAATCCAACATAAAAACTTCCAAAATGACTCATATCCAAATATTAGATGAGATAGGGTTTTAATCTCATTAACAAATAAAATTTGGACATGTTAGGAATCTATTTTAAACATTATGAACTAGATTTACCCTTATTTATCAATTTAATTTTATTTGTGGTAATAATATTCGAAATTTTAAATTATTATAAATAATTACATAAGTGGTGTGCATTTTCCATAATTTGACACTTTATGACATTATCTACTATATAAATTTTAATTTATAATTTTTTAAATATTTTTGTGATTTTTAAACAATTTTATAATATGTTATTTTTATAAAATAACAATAGTGTCAATTTTGACACTATTCATTTATTTGAATTTAAATAAACAATATACAGAAGATATGTTTGAACTAAAAGATTTTATAGATTCATAACATGTCATATTTATCTAAAAAAATAGTGTATCACATTAAATAGTTCATATAATATTTATTTTAATAATTTTAAAAACATTTATTTGATATTTCTCTTAATAAAATAATTTCAACATCACTATTATGTCTCCTTTAATGATAATTATATGATATTTAAAAATTATAAATAAATTCATATGATATACATAATTTTATTAGATTTCTGGGGACTATTTATATCTGATGTTCCATGAATTTTATCACTAATCTAAAATTATTATATTTATAACATTTAAGAAAGTGACATGTTGTCACTTTCTTTGGCTTTAATAATAATTAAATTATTTTCATTGAACAAAGTCCATTAAGTGATTATAATCTTACCCTTAGTTGATATGGGTCGTTTTTTATTTATACAATAGGATTTTGGATGGTGTTAGCATAATTTTATAATCATAAATTTACACTTAATTACCAGATTTATCTTTAACTATGTTAAATAAAATTTACCACAGTTACTATTGATAATCCCCAAAAAATAAAAAGTAGATTATTAACATAATTTGTACCCACTGATTCTAAATATGGAATCCATTTTTTCAAACTCAATACACAAAATTTTTATACATTAAATTAAAATTAATCCTGTTGTCGAAAGAAAATGAGTTTTTGTTTAAAACATTGCAAAATATTGAATTGATTTAACCTAAGACTTCGAGGTAAAATCAATGATAATGACATATATTATATTAAATGGTAAAAATATATTTTATTTATACTTTAAAACCATTTAATATTATAATTTAACCATATAAATTATTACGATGAAAAATGTTTATTTAAATTATAATATTGTGTGTTTTTACTATTCATTAAAATCAGAAAAATATCAAAACATTATCCAATGTAAATTTTTATATCCTGATTCAATATAAGAAGATTATTTTGTAAAATGGAACTTATAAACATGTCAAAAACTAGATTTAATGTGGTTTCTCCATTAAAAGGCGACAAACTACATTTTTTAAAAATTACTTATTTTACCCAAAAAATTTATTTTGTTCACATATCATGTTCTACAAAATGTGTAAGATGAAATAATAATGTTATGAAATTCAAAATTTAGTTAATAATACTCATAATTTCTAGGTCATAAAAATATTATAAAAATATATTATTTTTTATTGAAACCTGATACTGCGTACAACACACGCTATCGAGGAATGTCGCGATTACGTGTAATGAAACCCATGTCAGGGTTGCCTGTTTTGAAAGAATCCTTCATTGTTTTGTATAACAGAATACAACTATATTTCATTTAAACATTGAATATATATATATATATATACGCTCAATGTCGCGTAGGATGTCTATAATAAAACGAACATAAAATTATGTGTAACACAATCCAAGAATAGTGTTCCGTATACTGCAAGCTAATATGGTGTTGCGTATAGCGTGAGATAATCTTGGTGTAGCGTACAACACAAGACATCAATTAAATTAGAAAGAATAATTCTCATAAAATCTAGGGTTTTTACAATTATCCTCCCATGGGAGGTTTTGTGGGGGGGGGGGTGGCCCCACTCCAAATACCCTTTGGTGGATTTAACCACCACCATAAAATTATGTCACACATAATGTTTCATTTATTATCAATTCCCAGAAAATTATCTTCCGATCTCGACCAAATGAAACTTTGGTAGAGGTCTTCTTAAGTGAACATCGGTGCTACGATTTCAACTGTCTCTTCAGATATCAATTCTGAGCACCATTTCAAATGGTAGAAAAACATTCACGTACGTTAGTAAATGTACCCGAACAAAACTCCAGAAAGTGATTCCGGGCACACTGGGCCTTGGAATCAGGCGCCGTCATAAACTGCGTACTCATAAAATATTAAAGAATTTATGAAAAAAAATTCCTTGAAATTTACAGGTTTTTACATTACCCCTACCTCAGGGCTTTATGTCCCCGTAATGCTACAACACACACTAGGGAAAAAAATTAGGGGTACTGAGCACACATCTGAGCCTCCCGCTCACATGTGCTCTCCTAGAGGTTCTCGTTCTTCCAGGGAATTCACTCAAGTGGAATCAACCATCTTCATAGGACCCACTCCTTTCAATCCCTGATCTCTACTGGGACATCAGTGAATGTCACCCCGTCATTGACGTCCAGCTCCCCGTGGTCGATGATGTGGGAAGAGTCGTGAACGTATCTCCTTTGATTAGATACGTGGAATAAGTCATGCACCTGATGCATCTGAGGTGGAAGGGACAGGCTATAATCCACCTATTCTACTCAGCTAAGGACCTAGAATGGTCCTATTAACTGAGGATACAACTTGTCACCTCGACCAAATCTCCACAGACCTCATCGAGGTGAGACCTATAGGAAGATGTGGTCACCATCCTCGAACTCCATTGGTCTCTGTCTCCTATTAGAATAGGTCTTCTATATACTCTGTGCAATCTTCATCCACTCCTAGATGATCTACAACTTCTCCGTTATAGCCTGAACCATATCGGGTCCTACAAGTGCTGACTCCCTTGGGTCAGTCCAGCACTGAGATGACCTGTAAGGTCTGTCGTACTGTGCCTCGTATTGGGCCATCCTAATGGTGGAGTTGTAGTTGTGGGTTTACTCAAACTCCACCAACTGTAAGTGATCCTCCCTGCTGCAACCAAAGTCAAGGACACATGCACAAAGCATGACCTCGAGATTCTGAATGGTCCTCTCAGTTTGACCATCCTTCTGAGGATAAAAGGTGGTTCTCAAGCGAAGCTGTATCCCAACTGCCTTTTGTAACCCCATTCATAGCTGGGATGTGAAACGAGCATCTTGATCGGAGACAATAGTGGATGGAACACCATGAATCCATGCGATATTCTGAACGTAGAGTCATCCCAATCTCTCCACTGATCCCTAATCTATGATTGGTAGGAAGTGGGACAACTTGGTGAGTCGGTCTATGATCACCCAGACAGAGACGTGTCCCATCGATGTACGTGGAAGTCTTTTCTCTAAATCTACGGATATCCTATCCCACATCCACTCTAGAACCTCTAAGGGTTGTACCATGCCTTTTGGTATCTGGTGCTACACCTTCACCCACTGACAAGTGAGGAACCATGATACAAACTATGCTACCACCTTCTCCATACCCAGCCACTAGTGTTGTCGTCCGAGATCTTCATACATCTTCTCCATTCCTGTAAATACCGCTAGAGGGGAAGTGTGGAACTCCCTTAACACCACCTCCTATAGTGAAACTAGTACCATGGTACGTCCTCTGAAGAGGATGAAATGCTCCCCACCTTTAGAAAATCCATCAGGTTCCTACCCTGGGGATCTCTGAGCACGTTGAGTTTCATTGTCAATGTCCCCAAGCTGTGCCTCCTTGACTCGCTAAAGGAGTGGAGGACTGACTGTGAGAGACTGCAGAAATGCTGCTCCATCTCTATCCACAATGGATTTTTGCAACACGGCCAGCTGCTATGTCACCTCTTCTAGAAGTTGAATGCCTGATATCATGCTGAGTGAATGTGAAACGATGTTCCCCTTACCAAGAGTATATACTATTTCGAAGTCGTAGTCCTGGAGGAAATCGAGCCATCGTCGCATTCTCAGATTCATGTCCTTCTATGAGAAGATGTACCTGAGACTTTGGTGGTCAGGGTAGACTGCAAATGCTGACCAATCAGATAGTGCAGCCACATCATCAAGGTGAATACAAGTGCTGCTAACTCTAGGTCATGGGTAGCGTAGTTCTGTTCTTGTTGTCTCAACTATCTGGAACCATACATAATCACTATCTGCTCATTCATCATGACACACCCATGTTTTTTCCCTGATGCGTCATAGTAAAATACGTACCCGACACCTTCCTCTGGTATCCTCATGATGGGCGCACTGGTCAACCATTATCTCATCTTCTGAAAGCTCTGCTGGAATCTATCTGACCACAGGAAGGGTTTGCCCTTTTTTTCAATGTTGAATGCAGTGCTGCAACTATGGAGAAGTCTACCACAAAGTTATGTTTGGCCGACTCATGAGTTATCTACTGCACCCTCTTATGTATGATTAAATCCTATGCTTTCTAGGATTTCCTTTTATCCGACCAAGGAAAACCACATCCCAAAATAGTAGATAAACCACAACCATATTGCCTAATACAGTCAATCTGTGTATGAAATGTGGTTACCCAGTCCATACCCAAACTAACGTCGTAAGGCCTCGACACTGCCACTAAGAGGTTCCAACCGAAAATGTCCATACAAGGGTCTGATCACACCATCGGTGTATGTTTGATTATCTAGTCTCCTCCCAAAGTTATCTCAAGACATGAGGGTCAAGTCAACGGCTTAACCGAAAACTAAATGTCCGTGACAAGATTCATGGAATGATGGAATGATTCATATCTATGTATAATGATGCAGTAGCTAGTAGTTGACACAGACCATACCTCAAATAATTCCTAGAGCATTTGGGTCACACTCTTTGACCACATCCAGCTATACTCTTCCCCTTCCCTCCAGCTCCCTAAGGATACTGGGGACTACAAAGGTGGGTGGATGTATCATTTAGAAATGTTCACCACCTCATGCTGCTCTCCTAGCTCTTCTTCCATGTCTGATGTCCTAGAGATTCATCTATCCTTAACACTTCCTCTTCTCAAAAAATTCTACATGCTCAAGTATCTAAGACTGGCTCTAGTTTCATGCTTTCCAACTGCTAAAAATCACAGGCTGTATCAGCTCAGCTAATGATATTTCAACTACAATGGTTCTCTTTATCCCCCTATCATACGTTGGAATGCATAGAGGAAAAATTGTTGTCTCAGATATCCTTAAACAGTCATTAGTCAAAGGTTTGATCCCTAAAGAACTGATCATATCATATTCATCGAATACCAAGAAAGATCAGTATGCCATGTCGAATACTCAGATACTGACACGTCATCCGGCCAAAGCTGTATAAGCTCTAGGAAACTCTCAGCCACCTCCTCAAGCCAGTCCTCAGCCGCCTGTGGGTCGGAATCACCATGGATCATGAGGTATATTTGGTGCATAAACACATGTAAGGCACTAGGCCAACAATTTTCCTCTATCGGTTCTGCCAGTAGTGTCTTCTGACCAACAATCAATGATATAGTTGGCACATTTCTAGAAGGTACCATCTCAAAAAATGGTCCAACTATCGAAATATCATCACTACGTAGAACATCCTCATGGTCACTCACTGAAAAAGAGTAGTAGAAAAGATCAAAATCTACTCTACTAGAGTCTCAAGAAGGTGGAAAACTCTAGTAATTCCCTCCATCCATTCCTCTGAAACCTGGGAATCTGTCACTCGATGAAACCATAGAGGCCTCTGCCGCTAGAAATCGTGAAACGTGCTCAGTCAGCATGCACTGTCCTCCAATGCTGCTAGTGGAATATGCTACCCAATGGGTGGTGCTGATGCTGGTACACCACCCAAAGGAGCCATCATCGTAAGAGGGCCCTTCACTAGAGTCTCGTCACTCGGTGGGCTGTCATCGTGTACTCTCTTGAGAACCCTAGCAGGTTGTCTTTATAGAAACATCGGGATAAAGAAGAGTTACACCACAATCAATAAGTTATACCTGGTGAGATGACTCAAAGACACCAAAAAAGGAAACTCTTGAAACACACACGCAATTAGTGTTTTCGTGCTCTGAGTAAAAAATCAGAATTCAAGGTCCTGGTGTATGAATACGTTAGCTGCTGCACCAACACTGCACTCCCTGGACTGAAAAACACACTCAACACTCTTAACATTATTGATTCATAGTAAGGAATATCAGAGTCCTATGTTCAGCGATAGAACAGACTCCACTAATACCAATTTTTCACTACCCGTCCTCGGGACCCATGACGTGACTACCACAAGACCACCTTCCATAGGCCAGGGGATGGAGACTATCACCATAGGTGTAAATCCCTATGCTGGGAATTCATTTAATATATAAAAGGTACACATAAAAACAAAGTACACAACTAGAAGCAAAAACACTATGTAGAAACTGTATACAAAAGTTGTGCTGAAATGTAGAAGGGCTGGAAAAACAATCCCAACTGTAAAGTATAAGGAGAAGAAAATAGGTACAGCTAAAAGACAAATAGCTGGAAGGTTTCTAGATTATATTGGATTGTCCACCACAGGTCCTACCTGAAGGGTAGGTATAGATTGCCTCCTTAGTGCTCCACATCCATTCGTATACTCTGGGTACCAGCTCGTCATGAGGTCCAACTCCGGGTAACAGCCAGTCCCCGTACTCTCTGCCTCGGTCAGCATTGTCTGTCGTCTGCATTCAACACAATGAGGTGCGGGCATAGCCCGTGTAGGGGTGATTATAACAATACATAGTAGGGACCACGAGACCCCTTATGGTCTCATAGAATCCACTAAGGATAAACCACAGTAGTAAGATACATTCAAGAAGTATAAACCAAACATACTTATGTATATGCCCATACATATACCTAAGTTATCAATCACAGTCCCGCTCCAACTCTCGTGCCCAAACACAAACCAATTCCATATAGTAAGTAAAGATAATCAACATGTTGATAAGTGTTGAAAGACATGACTCAACTCACTCCTATATGCCACAATTGTAGAGAGATATAAATGATCAGATGTAGCCACTGGATCATCTAAGCTGTCGAAACCACAGAGGATACAGTCCAGATAAGCTGTCGGACCCACATAAGATACAGTCCAGCAATCTCGTCTAAGCTGTCAGACCCACAGCAGATATAGTCCAGCTATCTCATCTAATTTGTCAGTCCCACAGAGGATAGAGTCCAACAATCTCGTATAAGCTGTCAGACCCACACAGGATACAGTCTATCTATCTCGTCTAAGATGTCGGACCCACATAGGATACAATCCAGCTATCTTATATAAGATGTCATACCCACACATGATACATGCCAGCTATCTAGTCTAAGCATCCGGGCCCACACATGATACATTCTAGAGATTATATAGTATTACAGATTATCAAATGTAGTTACTGATTATCTATGTTGTCAGACCCACAGAGGATACATGACCATCTACTCTGTCACAAATGTCGAGCCCACATAGGATTCCGGTATAGTTGTCGTCGTCGTCGAACCCACAAAGGATTCCAGTACAGTAGTCATCATCGTAGTCGCAACCATCTCTAGTGTTCCCGCACAGAGCACGCTCGATTCCGGGATGGTTCGCTTCTCGATCAAAGGGATTGATACATAAACTATCACGTAGTCCCAATTTGATGTATCCCAATGTTTCGTCTCATCAAATGAAACCCAAATCGAAAGACGGTGCGTCAATTGGACGCCCGATCCGAGAGTTATAAACATTTCTACTCCGCGGGCCTGGTTAGTTTCAAGATCGAACCGACCCATCCATACAAAGACATTGCAAAACCTTGAGTGTGATATAACTAAATGACCGACTCTATCCAAGGAATCATATTCAACTGAAGGTGCGTCGATCATAGGTCTGTAGGTCATGTAATATGCGAAAACCAAAAGTTGCCTGAAGAATGGGGGTCTGGGTCCTGTCTGACCCGGCCCAACCCGACCCTGGTCGGCCCGACCCAGGTTTGGGTCTTGCCTAGTAAGGAGTGGCTTGGCTCAGCGGTTGTGGCCCAGCCCACCCACGGCGGCTCGGCCCGTGTGGCAGGCGGCACAACTCGTGCGACAGGCGGCCCGGCCCACGCGCTGCGGGCGGCCCAGCCCATTGGTCGGCTGCGGCTCGGCCAGCATCTGATCGTTGTGCAGGGGGGGAGGGGGGTTATAACATAGGAGCCACTTGGTGCCGCCCGTGCCTCCCGGAACCCAGAGACGCGGGTTCCGCTCCGCATCCGCGGTGGTCCTCCCCAGGCGGCGCATGAGGGGTGCCGCTGCACCCAGGCGGCCGACCGGGGTCAATCGCCAGTGACCCGCGCCGCCACGCTTCTCTGCAGGCGACTAGAGTCCTACTGGTGGTCTGTTTTTCCATCTTCTAGTGCCTATATCCTCCTCGGGCCATTCCCTTCACTACAACGACCTCAAACCATCGTTTCCCTTCCATTCACCCATCACCCAACAATCCTCGCTTCATGAAAAAAAATGAGAGTGTCCGGACTTGTTTGTTAGCCCGTGCACTCTACATTAGAGGCTCAAAAAATGGCCAATGTACGAAACATAACATTAAACATGATCGCGGGTATAATTTTATTCAATTGAAAATTATACAAAACTCTCTACTTGTAATTGGCGTTGAACGTTGACAAGTAGCAGAAGACATGCGTCGTGGAAGACAGACGTCATTCTGTCAATGTCGGAGGAAGTAGAGCTCGAAATGTCATGTTGAGACGACGTCTTCGATGTACTTTGTGGGTGAGGGTGCCTCCTTTCCTGCTCCAGTTGAAGAAGGTGTTGCTTCACGTTCTTCGATACGTGGAGAATTCTTTGTCGAGAGAATATTATTCCTTGTGTTCTTCTTTGGAGAGGGTGAATTCTCCGAAAGCCTTTGCACATAATATTTTCCAAGGAAAATGAAATAATAGGCTCCCCAATATTATAATATTTTCATGAATTTCAAAATATTTTTAATGAATTTATGAAACCACAAATAAGTAATTAGTTGTCAAGTTTAATTAATTATTTAGTTGTGTTGGAACATTAAATGAGAGAGGAAGGTGGAAGGTTTATCCATCATCAATGGGGGGTTCCAAGTGTTTCATGGGGGAGCTGAAGAGTTGATGTCCGTATGGGACTGACACACATTATCCTCCCATGGGAGGTTATGTGGGGGGGGGGGGGGGTGGGGGTTGGACCCACTCACAGCATTCCTTTGGTGGATTTAACCACCACCTAAATATTATGTCACACATAATTTTTATTTTATTAACAATCCCCAAAAAAATTAACATCCGCTCTCGACCAAACACAACTGTGGTAGAGGTCCTCTTATGTGAACGTCGGTGGTACGAGATCATCGGTGTCCTCATACTTCAATTTCGAGCACCGGTTCAAATGATAGAAAATCCCACGCGTACGTTTACTGAACATACCAGAATTTTTTTTATACATTGATTTTGGGCACACCGGTCCTCGGAATCAGGTGCTGTCAGAAACTGCAGACTCGTAATATTCCGAAGAATTTATGAAAAACATTTCCATGAAATTTCAAGGTCTTTACATAATACATCATGGTATTTTATTTATAATTTTCATACATCAAATAAATAAGAATCTTTATGACACAATAATGATGTTGTGTTGAAAACATTATGGAATGATTTAAATAAATAAGATTATAAAAAATTTAAAAAAAATTAATAACCTATAGATTTCATATTTTATGATTTTATATATATCAAGAGTCATGTTATCATCATCTTTAATATTTTTTGGATATTTATAAAACAAAAATAATTATATAATAAAATAATATTTTCAATCTTTCCTAAATTGCCCCTCCTCCCCCTTTTAAAAATCTCTCACCTACAACCCATTACTCACACCTCTCGTGCCCCTTGTCTCATAAAAACTCTAGTGAAATATTCCCTCCATATTCTTCACTTCGAGCTAGAATCCATACATTATACAAAAGGCACATTGTGAAATACTTTTTGGTTCAAACCCAAGAGAGTTACCAGATTTAAAGGTAACACCTTCTCTTAAGTTATTATCTTTTATTTCACTTCTCCAACCACCTAAACTATTTTTATTCATTTATATTATAAAAAAACCAGTTTCCAAAATATATTAGGTTATTGATATGATAACTATTTGAACTACACATACACACACCACCATTTAATGGATAAAGAACATACTGTTTTTCTGGACGGTGAACTACTGCCTTATGAAACAATGATTGTTCAATCTTCTCATACAACCTCTTATGGTGGCCATTAAGATGGAATGAGTTTTACATGTGATATATATTATATTTATATTTTACCTATACTTCTATATGTTTAATTTATATCATACAATTATGGTTTCCAAAATGGTTAAATATGATAATTTCTTTTGAAGAAGTGCGGACTACCGCCCCGAAAAAGTGATATGACATGTTCATGCCATACATGGAACAAGAAAAAGATGGAATTAATGAATTTATATATGATATTATACTGGAATTATAATATACATATTTATCATTATATTCTCATTCCATTATATATGAAATAGATATGAAATTAGCATTCATGCGTACGTACGACTTACCGTCTCTATGAACAATGCATTCTATTTCATGCCTCCAAATGTTATATACTATTATAAATACATATATATATAATATATATATATATATATAATATATGATATATTAATCCTGAATATCATTCTTTAGATAATGTAATTTTGACCAGATAACAACTTTTAATTATAATAAGTTCGTTTTTGACTCAAGTACCAAATATCGACAAAAAGAACATTATTAACTTAAATTATTGAATAATATTTATCACATGGTGATAAGTGATATAAAATGTTTAATAACATTTTAAAAGTTTCTTAATCAAGTATAAGTTATCTTTACTTTATTATTCTGGATTACAAATAACGAATGGGTCTAGTCAGACACGAGGTAAGGGGTTTTCATCTCACTTTTTATTCCCTTAAGATTCATGCTCTATTTCAACAATTTAGTTTTGTGTATTGTTTGTAATGCCCAGTGTTTTATTATTTGTGTAATAAATTTTAATTTATGTGTATTTTCATCTTCATTGTATGATACTTCTTTTATGGGGTGTATGCTTCATATGTGACCAAATTGATAAGGGATCCTTTCATCCTTTCGCTTCTACGCAGAGACAACATTTATGTTATGTATTTCAAATTTCCATTTAATTATGATGGAATATGTTATTATATATCCTTATTGGTATAAATTTTATGTTCATGTGATGATAGACTCTTTTATCTCTCATCAACTCAATTTTTGAATTTCAAAAGGACGTCGTTAGGCTGTCAAATATTTGTAAGAGAACATATTAACCCAATTTAAAATCTTTGGGTTAATCTTATGCTTCTTGATTTTGTCATGCTATGTATATGTGTTAATGATATATGATTTTTTACACTTAATATCCACTTATATTGGGTGTATTTATAATTTTCACACATAATTATGTCATTGATTTGTCCTTAATCTAAGGATATGTTCTTTGTAAGGTACTTTATCTAAAATTTCAATCTATTGAGATTTATTTGTCGGTATATAACAATTCACAGTTATACGTTGTATATAATTCCCATTTTCATATAATATCATGAATATCCATATTCTCATGATATTATAAGATTTGATTAATGTTATTCCTCAATTATTTGTATTTAATTGTCTCTCTGTAGGTGTGAATCTCTTTAACTAAAATATCATTTTAAATGTCTTAATGATTTATTCTTCTAAATTATTCCGATTCATGTCCATGTTTTAAGAATGGTTTATATTGATTTATTTATTTGAACATTAATGTTTCTAAATCAAAGTTTCTATCAAAATAATTAATGGTGTATGGTACACTTTCATTAAAAAACCTCATTATTAAATGTTTTAGAAAATTGTTTGATAAAGCATTGATAATAATAATATCATGAAATGATATATTATTATTATAGTGTTTAAATTTTATATTTCCATTATGATTTTTTATGTGTTATGAATATGTTATGGTTATTTGGCGTTGTTCACATATACATGAGGTTATGTGATAAAACAAGGGCAGGTGAGTCGAGATAACTCTCTAATGCATTAGGGAACGTGACGGAGGTAAAAGTTAATGTTTCTCATAAGATGTTTAGTGTCAAGACCCCCTCATGAAAAAGTGTAACCCTCGTAGGCTGAAAACATGAGAAGAGATATAATTACCCCTACGTCCCACCTCGAGTAGGCGCTGGGTTTGTGGCTATCACCGAGGTTATAATAAACACAAGGATACGAGGCATTGGTATCTAAGTGAACCCATAAGAAAGAGAGAGATTATATAGACACCGAAAAATTCCAACTCAACCAGTAAGATGAATGAAATACCAAGTACACATATGAAATTTCATGAAAAGCCACTACAAATGAAAGAGTAAAGACTACAAGTACCCTAAATAATGCAATAATAGAGCAACCACAAGCCCGAACAGATCCTGCAACCACAAGCTAGTAGTAACCAGCCTGATCTCTAACCTGCTCCAAGTGACCTAAAAAACAAATTATATATACATAGGTTGATTATAACAATATATTCAGTATGATACTCCCTGAAGGCTCTCGTGAAAAAGTAAAGAAAACATGCTAAAGCATGGTGAACAGCAAGTGAAACTAACTCGTCATCTAAACAGGTATACTATATTCCCAACCTCACCATGGCTACTCTCACCATGTAATGCATACAAGAGTATATTATATAATAAAGAATATAAATGGTACCCCACTAATACTTCCCTACTGGTTGGCCGCTTTTCCCCAACTTCGGACATCTTACGCATCTCCATCCAAAAAGGCTTGCCCGTAGACACATGGGAGAAGCACCACAACATGCACCTCATGCAATAAAACCACCACATCCACATATGAAATGTAACTAGGTAGTTTTTGGGAGACACCATAGCCCAAATAACATGTATCATACGTTGGGTATTATACCTAAATCCATTATAGCCCATACACCGAGTAAGGATCCTAAAGTCATCACAACCAATACACGTTACACATATAATAGTACATGGGATACAATATCTAGAATATATGTGTGTGAATTACCACAAGCCATTACAATCCTCTACACTCATATAAGGGGAAAACTAACCGAAGTTCCCACTAGCATAGGTAACTACCCAGAGAAGAGTGCATGGCCAAACTGGGGAGCCAACCATTCATCCTCCCACCAGAATGATAGGGAAAACACACCCTAGGGCTCAGAATCCCCAGTGTGTCAGTTTCCCTTACTTAAAATGCCGAGTAGTGTATAGAAACACAAAAATTATAGGACATACTATATCTAACAACCACACTATGGGAATAGCCTAGTCATAGACTCTACAATAGCTAATGTCTCTCAGACTCTGGGATGCTACTTCAAAGACTAGGTATCATATAATACCACAAATATTTAAAGTGTTTTAATAGATTATTTCATTCCCTTTTTAATAGTTCTACTTTATGTTAATTAATTCTTTAAACATTAATTATCCATTTACAATCCCACATTAATCTTCATTAGAATTACCCCAAAAGACAACTATTCCGTTAAAAACACAACCTCATCATTATGTTCCGGCAACTCCAACCCCAAGGGTTAACATCATTAATTCAATAATTCATTACATAATTACATTCACATATTCACAGTAATTCTAGAAAAACATTGTATGCTGCTAAACTCAAGGGGGGTCAACACAGTGAGTAGATGTACTACCTGTCGAGTCTTTTACTCCTATAGAAAGAGCATAGATCAATCCTCCCTTGAGAAGATAAATAGAGAAACCATGTGTCATACCTCACACATCTTCACCTCTTTCGGAAGAAGGGTAAGCAAGACCAGCTGCCTTGAGAAGTAGAAAAAAGTAATGTTGATAATCAACCAATACGAATGAGCAAGCATCCAAAAATCACATCCATATTGTTCCATCATCCGCGGTGTCTTCCCAAACACCCACATGCATAAACTGATGCATATCACCACTCTAGGCATCATCTGCTTCTACAAAAAAGGTCTCCATGCCCCCACGTTCCACAATAGCTATCCAGGCTCTAATCACAACACAAGTAGCATGAAAAAAATATCATATCAAATGCTCTCTTGGACATTTTACAATCAAGAGGGTAAATCAGAACCTCTTAAGGAATTATCAAACAATCATCTCTTTAATCCATCTTGAATTAACCAATTTATTAATCATAGGTTCCAATTTCCAAAAACCTAAACAGTAAGCTATCAATAATAATTAAACATGCTTAGTGTGCCAATTTTATTGACATAAAATTACAACAAGGAGAACCGAATTCATTTACATACCTCATTATCCTTTAACCAATCAATTATCAATTAGTTGTTGTCTACATTGATTACCAATTTCCATCAAGAATAAAAAGATAGAAAAATCAAGAATAAATACAACACTATCTTACAAAACAAGAAAAAATAACATACAATCAATATCAATATATTTATCCTATTCAGATATTTATTCAGTCAATTCCATTATCATCTAGTGGGATAAAACATGATAATGATAAATTTTCATGTAAAAGAATAGAGAATCAATGAATCCCCTAACTCAAACAGTTCTTGATGTTCTTTATACAACAACGGGTCACGATCACATCCTCTCACGAGAACTACATCCACCCGAGGAAGCCACAGTACTGCCACACCAACCAAAATAAAAAAAACACCATTAGAAGCATGGATATCACACACTATAATATAGAAAGGAAAAATAATTTAAGATGAACCCTAAAAGAACCTTGATAAAACACACCTTAATTTGATGAAGGATCGACCCTTTCTGCATACACCAAAGCAGGGGTGCACATGCATTAGGAAGAAATTCAATGGGAAACCAATCGATGGGGAAAAGTTTGATCTCACGATTCCTATGGGAAGGAAGGAAAGCTTTGAGCATCTCAAACCAAAGAAAAAAAATGAAGAACAAGGGAGGAATATATCAGTTCCCTTTTTAAGATTTAACAGAGTGATGGTTTATGATACGCTTGATTTACTATTAAAACAGATCGCATTAAACCACACAGTATGACCATGTAAAAAGATAACGAGCCATATGAATAATTAATATATGAGTTATGGCCTTTTATTCTTCCTTAGAGTTGTTAAAACAAGGCATTAATTCATTTTACTTCAAAGTAAACGTTAAAGTTGTGAAACTATTGGAAGCTAGATAAACTGTTCATGAGCCGCACCGTTGGAACCTCACCATTATAGAAAAAAACCTTACCATTGAAACCTCACTATTATGGAATAACTTTTCATGAACATCACCATTGGAACCACATCATTATGGAAACACTGTTCATGAACCTCACCATTGGAACCTAACCATTCTAGAAACATTGTTCATGAAACTCACTATTGGAACCTCACCGTTATAGAAATACTGTTCAAGACCCTCACCGTTCTGAAAACACTATTCAAGAACCTCAATGTTCTGGAAGAACTGTTCATATATGGTTATCGTTGCACTGTTCAAAGAAGGATAACGATGACACTATTTTCCTAAGTATACCATAGCACTTGTTCACTGAAGGTTAATGTTGATACTGTTCACCTAAGATTACCATTTCACTGTTCACACGGGGATACTATTGCACTATTCATTAGAAGGATAATGTTGAAACTGTTCACCTAAGGTTACTGTTTCACTATTCCCAGAAGGTTAATGTTGACACTTTTCACCTAAGGATACTGTTGCACTATTCATATAAGGTTAATGTTGACACTGTTCACCTAAGCTTATCGTTGCACTGTTCACAGAAGGTTAATGTTGAAATTGTTCACCTTAGGTTACTATTGCATTGTTCCCCTAAGGATACCATTGCACTGTTCACATAAGGTTAAAGTTGACACTGTTCACCTAAGGTTACTGTCGTATAGTTCACCTAAAGTTACAATTTCACTATTCACAAGAAGGTTAATGTTGAAACTATTCACCTAAGGTTACTGTTGCACTATTCATAGAAGTTTAATGTTGACACTATTCACCTAAGGTTTTCGTTGCACTATTCACAAATATCTAATATTGGAACTGTTCATCGAACTATAAATTTGGAAAAGTGTTAGGGATAAGTCACATTGACTCCCAGAACACCTCAAACACCATATTTTCTCAATGGAATAGTCCAGAGAGGTTTGGACCTTACATCAGATACCAATTAAAATATTCTCATCCTCAAGAATTCAAAACTCACCTAAGGGATAAACTAAACAAGGTTTGAACAACAACCCATCAAGATACCTCTCAATAGAGAGCAAGACACAAGAAGCAAAAAACGAAATTCATATTATAAACATAAAAGGTCTAAGAAAAAAGTGGACATCATTAAATGAAACAAGTTAAACATCAAACAACTCTTGGTATTGAGCACGTACCTATGACTCGTATTCCTAGGTTCTATCCTCCATGCCACCGTGTCACCACAAGACATGTACCAAGGGGATAGAATGCCCGTGCCACACCTTCTCACTGTAATCTTGGATCTCCATAGGTCACTCCTCAAAGTTCACATAATCATTAACATCAATATCACCCCAATCAATGATCTGAGAGTCATCATGAAGATAATGACGGATCTGTGATACATGCAAAACCTCAAGTATCTGACTCATCTACAAGGAACATGCTACTCGATACGCCACAACTCCAACAAGATTTAACACCTCATAAGTCCCAACAGTGCGGGGTGAAAGCTTACTCCCACAACCAAGCCTTCGCTACCCATAATGGGGAGTCACCATTAGAAACACTTTATCCCTAAAATTAATCACTAAGGGTCTCCTCCTTTGTTCAACGTATGATTTATGATGATCTTGCATTGTCTTCATCCACTCACGAATCACCTGAATCATCATTGTTTTATTCTACACTAGTTCTACTCCAATAATTGATGACTCTCTAACCCCAGTCCATCACAATAGAGAATGGAAATTTCATCCATACAACGCTTCAAATGGAATCATACCAATGATGGAGTGAAAAATATTATTGTATGTGAACTCCACCAAGGGTAAGTGACTCATCCATGATCCTCCAAAATCAAAAACACAAGAGCGTAACATGTCATCAAGAGTCTAGATGGTTCTCTCTATCTGACAATATTTTTTTGGATGAAAAGTAGTGCTAAGGCATAGTTGAGAACTAAAAGTATAATGGAGACCTCTCCACACCCTTGAGGTAAAATGAGGACATCGATCATAAATGATCATCATTGTGACTCCATGAGGTATCACCACCTCCTCTAGATACTTAATTGACAAAACATCCACGAAGCTCGACTCCTTGATTGTTATATAGTGGGACGATTTTGTTAAACGATTCCTTATAAACAAAATAGCATCACGTCATCCCAGAGTTTGAGGTAAACTAGTAATAGAGTCCATTGAGATGTCCTCCCACTGCCATTGAGGAACATCTACTGGTTAGAGAAGACAACCAGGAACATGGTGTTCATCCATCACCTTCTGAAAGACCAAACTTCTAGAAACAAACATTGCAACTGCAAGCTTTAGCCAAGGCCACCAAAACTGCCTCTTCAAGGCTCGATACATATCTATCATGCTAGGATGCACTGATAAAGGTTAACTATGAAACACTATAAGAACCATATCACGGATTGTCCGAGGAACAAAAATCCTTCTGTGATGCAACAATAGGTGTTGTTTATCCTCTAACCAACCATCAGTGGCCTCACCACAAACAACTCCATCTCTCCAGACCTCCACATATATATCCCCCAACTAATATTCTTCCAAATTTTGCATCAGGGCTGATTGTACCATTATATGAAAAAAAACTTCTTCCCCGAACATCTCCCATATAAAGATGTAATGCGAACAACTCTTCCATTACTCTCCAGGAATCACCAGATTCACACACAGCATCACTACGTGACATTCGACTCAGCGCATCAGCTACAACATTCACCATTCAAGGTGTATATGTTATTTCAAAGTCATATTCCTATAAGAACTCCATCCACCGATGTTGTCGTGCGTTCATGTCACGCTGGGAGAAAACATACCTCAAACTCTTATGATCATTGAAAACCACAAATCGCTCGCCATTGTGGTAATGTCTTCACAACATTAGAGAAAACACTACAGCTGACAACTGAAGATAATGGGTGGCATGGTTGCATTCATGGGGATTCATGTGTCGTGACCCATAAGAAACAACTAACCTTGACTACATGAGAACACATCCAAACCCCAGATGTGAAGCATCACAAAAAACATCAAAATAAACTCTCTCAGCTAGAAGACAAAGAACAAAAGAACTTACTAACATCCCCTTTAGATACTCGAAAGCATCCTCACAATGATCAGTCCATATGAATTCCTAATCATTCCTGGTCAAATCTGTTAGAGGAGTTGAAACTCATGAAAAATTTGCTATGAACATCCTGTAGTATCCTGTGATACCAAAGAATTTTCACAACTCTGAAACTATCATGGGGGATGCCCTAGAAAAAACTGATTCAATATCTTATTTATACATAGATACTCCCTGATGGGACACATCATTACCCATGAAATGGGATTCTCAAGCCCAAAAAAAGAACACTTTGACAACTACCCAAATAGATAATGTTGACAATGAACTCTCAAAATGGTGTGTAGATGCTCTTCGAGCTCCTCCTCATATGTAGAGTACACTAGGATATCGTTAATAAAAACCACCGCAAACATTTCCAGGAAGTCATGGAACACAACATTCATTAATCCCATTAACACAACTAGAGAATTCGTTATGCCGAACGACCTTACACTGAACTCATAATGCCCATGACGACAACTGAAAGCAGTCTTCAGGATATCCTAATCCATTACACACATCTGTTGACATCCTGACCACAAGTCGATCTTTGAGATCCTACTTTCACCCTTTGTTTGATTGAATAAATCATCAAATCATGGGAAGAGGATATGGAATCTTTATTTTCACTTTGTTCAAGCGATGATAATCAACACACAACCACAAACTGCCTTTAGCCTTCATCACTAACAAAACTCATGCACCCCATAGTGACACACTCATCCGAACAAAACTGTACTATAACAGACCATAAACCTATATACGTGCCACTTGTAACTTATAAGGCTTCATACTATATGGATACATAGATATAGGAGATTTTTTGGTTGTATTTCAATCCCAAACACGATCTCTCATTGAGGGGGAAATACTACAACCTCGTTTAGAAAGACATCAAGGTACTCTTCCACATCCCTGAGAAACTCGAACTACTGAACCACTGAAGAACTAAACATCATCTTAGTCATCATGGATGATAAGGACTGAATACGCCTATCACTCATCTGAGGATCTCACTCGCCAAAAAACACCACTGGCCCTCCATCCGCAATAATGGAAATTTCCTTATTCTTGAAGAAATACACGATAGCCTGCACCACATACAACCAATACAAGATGAGGATGACATCATATGCCACACGAGTTTCATCACTGTCACACAAGTGGACTTGTGTGATGGCTAATGTTCGCACATGTGACATGAGCGACCTAAAGGATAACCACTCGGGGACTTCTCTAGCCAATAAATAGACCCTCTTGGCCCCCCATTTCAAGGGGAATTTTTCCAGAATTCATATTTAGAGCTCTGAACGCCCATGTATCTTTTCCAGGTCTTCCGAAAACTTCTAAGGTAATTATTTACCTAGAATGGAAGGTCTAAAGAAGAGGAGTATGTTATAAGTGTTAGAATTCACTAAAACATACGCACCTAAAGTGTTTTACCCTTAAAGCGAATGAAAATACTTTTGCGCCGCCCTACTTCCTCACCAAAAATTCCACGCATCTCTTCTGGAAGTACCTTAGGATAATTATAATGGCATTGGTCAAGGATTTCTCAAGTATTATCATAATGGTTTACAAACGTGCAAGTACCCATAGGTCGCGCATGAATACCTGTGCGACCAGGACTTGCGCGCCCACGCAGTACCTGCGCGCCTGCCATGACATGCGCGCCCCTACCTTTTTAGGTGCCCTTCATGCCCATTTCACCTGTCATAAGCCATTCCACCTCTCCTATTAATGATTTAGTCATCAATACACTATTCAAAGCCATTTATGGCATGATTTCTTGATTTCAATTCCTTATCTGAAAGCAATTATGTGGAATATCTCTCAAAACCAAGTAATTTACACATCTATATGTCACTAAAGATTGAGATTTCATTCATTCAACCTCATACTCTAAGATGAGAGAATCCTTAACTTATGTATCTTTTTATGGAATAATCCCCTATCATAAGTCATTAATTTGGGAATCATCCTTATGAGTATGCCACAAGTCCTCTAATTTGGGCATCCTCATCAGGAGTAAGCCCCATGTCCTCTAATTTGGGCATGTTCTTGAGGAGTAAGCCCCATGTCCTCTATTTTGGGAATCCTCCATATGAGTAGGCCCCAAGTCCTCTAATTTGGGCATCCTCCATAAGAGTAAGCCCCAGATCCCCTAACCTGGGCCTCCTTTTCAGGAGGAAGACACAATCATAATTCCCAAAATGATGGGTGTCCTCCTCAGGAGTAAGCCCCAAGTCCTCTAATTTGGGAATCCTCCTTAAGAGTAAGCCCCAAATCCCCTAACCTGGGCCACATTTTCAAGAGTAATCCCCAATCATATTTCCCCAAATTATGGGAATCCTCCTCAGGAGTAAGCCCCAAACCTTAATTACTTTAACATGGGCCACTTTTTCAAAAAAAAAAAGCCCCAGTCTGAGTCCTTATTAATTTGGGCATCTTCTTTAGGAATAAGTCCCAAGTCCCTTAATTTTTCAAATCCCTTTAACCTGGTCATCCTTTTCAGGAGTAAGCCCCGGTCTTAATTTCTCTTAACCAGTCCTAATTTACCTCTGATCTGGGATTCCTTCTTAGGAGTAAAACCCAAATCATAAGTCCTCTCATAATTTGGGCCTCCTTTTCAAGAGTAAGCCCCAAGTTAGAGTATTCAAATCTCCATGAAGCACATATACATTTATGGACCCTGTTAATGGATTTCTTCCCTAATGTAAATCCTAATATTTATTTATCTGGGCAGTCATACATACATATGTCCCACATTATTTCTTATGATTGCATATTTCATGGCACAATTATCTGATTTTTTTACCAATACCTCTTGTTTCTCACACTGAGCATGACTCACTTGATATTAGAGTGTAAAAGTAATTATGACATCCTACTTTGAGCCATCATCATAAACATCATACTCCCTTACTTGAACTTCATGGGTTGTGATTCCTTTTCTAAACAAAGGATACGTAGGTAGCCCATTTGTGGGTTCGATCCCAACACTAGAAATAATCCATGTCCTTCTTAATGACAATAAACATCATGTGCCCCACTGAGTGGCTTTAAAACCAGCATGGTTATCATAAATAACCAAGAGGCTTCTATATAAATGTGTCGAAGGATTCCATTGACCAAGAATCTCTAATAAATACAAATCATTCTCTATCGATGAAGAACCTCGAATACATATAAAAGATTCTATAAATATCATACATATTTAATCATTGATTTTCAGATCTGAAGGAAAGCTCATTTTATACTTGGTAATGTAATACAGATTCCCGAACATAACGTAAATCTATAAAGAGAGTCCCGGAACAGAAAATAATTCCCCTCAAAAAGGTGTGATGAGTCCGAACTCCCATCCTCTCGACCAATGAAAATTCATAAGCCTCATTAGTCCACAAACTAATGAGAACCTACCTTGGGAATGTAGGTCCAAATGGATGTGGAATCATTGGATGTTTCAGGTTCTACGAACAAACCCATTAGAAATAGATCGGAATGATGGAACCTTCAATCAAGGAGGTCATCCCCAGATTTCGAGGGAAACAAACATGTTGTGTACTCTATTTCTGCATGAAGCCATGTGCTGGTCGTGTAACGGCTGAGCACACAGTAGTGTGTCGTGACCTAGCGACCACCTTCTGCAGGGTCCGAATAAGGCAATTACACACCACGTAATTCAAAAGTAAATTCCATATTTTCATTAAATATACTGGGGTCGAATCTGATGGAAAAAACACATCTCTTCTCGACCTATTTCATCCATGACTGTTTATACAACACAAATATTTATCGATCCCTTGATTGAGCATATGTTCTACCAATCTAACTATATCGGTTGCATTGGAATCGCATCAGTGAGTTCTCCATTCTTCATGAACACCTTCTTTTGATTCTCTCTCTCTTGCAAGAGATCATGAGTTCAACATTTTAGATGTTTTTTAGATCTTTGGAGTTATAGGGTTATTGATGGCTCATGGTTCACATATAATATTCCAATAACACCGAGGTGGGTGGGTTTTTACCTTCTATAGTTAGACTTTGAGTTATATGCGAAGAAGTTCCAGATACCCTTGAATGGGGTATTGCGTGTTTATGTATTTATCCGTAATTTTTTCCTACTATTCCTTGGTTGATTCGATAGTGGTTATATGTTGTGAATAGTGTTAATTTAACCATGCTATAGAGGGTTTTCCCGTGTTTTCTTATTTTTTCCATTTGGTCTACTCATTCCTGTTAGGCTGCTGCTTTGTTTTCCATGCCTAGTATCGTTTAGATGGAGTGTTTTATGAGACATGCTATTATGCTGTAGACTATTTTTCCAAGTATTTATTGAGGTTTTCTTAGGCTGCCATGTTTTATTGTACTCGTTATACATACACAGGGCCATAAGAACCTGGTGTAGTAGATCATTAAAAGAATAGATGTGAGGTATTCTCCAGAGGGTCTCTTTTTATGTTACAATGCGTGACCATAAGGGGAATTGACATAAGTGCTTCCTCAGAGTGTTTGTTGTTCCTCAACATGGGTCACAAGGGGAATGAGACAAACATGCATCCCCATAGCACCTTTTAGCTACCTATATGATACTATATGGTGAATTAATAGTGAGTGATTCCTTATAGAATCTATTTCAAAGCTGAACCAGAGGGGTTGGACTATGTGTAATTCCCATAGGATTCCAGTGTTTTCTGGGTAGGACCATAAGGGTTTAGGATGTGAGTACATCCTAGATGGTTACCTATTTGTGATTATCTTCTTACTTGATATGTAGTGATTGAATGCTTTAAAACTGTTAGATTATTTAACGTTGAGTACTTCCATGTTTACTTCTTTTGTTGCTTATTGCCTACCATATATATTCATTGACTATTAGGAAAAAATCTAATGGTGGTTGCCTACTGGGATTTAGTATCACCCCCTATTTGAGTCATGATTTAGGCCCAAAAAGATTATATTGTTGTAGGTACAGATAATGGAATGTGCCCTCTCACTTCAAGTACATGACTACTATGGAGTTGGAGAGCATGGGATCTTGCTAAGGCTTGCGATGTGGAAGAGTTATTTACCATTTTTTTCGTAATTTGGTTGAGTATTGTATTTCATCATTGTGATGTGTTTGGATGCTTTTATATACATATATATCATGCATCATTATATATATTCTCTAGCTTTTTATAAGTTTCAATCTTCCATTGTTTACTGTTTTATTCCGTTATTACTTCTTCTGCTACTGTTATTTGTTTCTCTTCCACTATGTTACTCTGAAAATTAGGGAATAATTTCCCCATGATCACACCTAAGGCCCATGCTTCTAGTCGACAGCTTTTGGCATTAGGGGAAATGTATATGAAGCCATGTGACCAATCTGTTATGGGTCTCCTCAGGGCGGTTTTCAGAACTAGGAAGTTACAATATATCTCCATTGTATAGGGTAACATGATAAAGGCAAACCTTAATGTTTCTCCAAAGTGATTTATGGAATATACTTTGATGGGTATTCCAATTGTATCTTCATATGTAGCTGTGAAAACTAAAATGTATTTATTATATGGATGAAATATGTTATATTTATGTTTTATGATTAGATTGTATTTTTCATAAATATTTTGATTTCATGTGGTATGAGATTACTCTAGGTATGCATTGATGGAATAATGTTTTCTTTCATTATTTTACAAAACGTACTAACCTTTTCATGCTCATACCAAGTATTGAAATGTTTTTCATATGACATAAATATGAATAGGGTCAAGGGTTGAATCAAGGAAAAGGCATGTTGTTTAAAACGTGGAACTAGACATGAAACTTTTTTTAGATTTTTTATATTATGAAAAAATGGAAACCGTGCATATGTGTCTACATTTTAATTTTTGAGATGTAATGTAATTGATATGGCCAAATTCTCTAAAGATCTAATCATAAAAAGATCCTCAATATTAATTATTCACTTAATTTAAGATTATGTAATGTTTTAAAGCTAGTACATATATTCATATATCAATTGGTACTAATATTTACGTGTTATAAGGTAATTTTCCTTTTAAAAAATTAGATTCTAATGTTTTTTAGTCACTTAATATTTATATTCCATGAACATATTTTATTTTAATAATATAATGAATATTTAAATATGTAAATACTATATTTATAAATAAAAAATTATATATCTATTTAATTTAATTTAAATTAAATTTAAAATGTTCATTTTTACATACTTTATAGTGAAAATTTTGAAAAACAAAAAATGGGATGTCTTATTTTTAAATTACATTGTGACCAATACATAAATTCCACTATGATCATTATATTAATCTTTGATTTAATTTTAATATTTCATGTTTGTATTCAATTTAAATCAGTTTTACTTTTATTTGGTTATTTTTGAATTGAAAATTTGTTTTTAAAAGAATATGTTATTTTAAAATCAAAATGATATTTTTCTGAGTTTAAATGTATTCCTAAAATGATTTATGATTGAAAATTGCAATCCAAATTTTTTTATCTTGATACTATAAATTTTAATTATATATATTAAATTGGTGTTCCAATATAGAATTAGGCGAGACCATTATATATTATAATATGGGGTTTTCTATTTATCTTCAGGTGAGGCCATTACATCTTATTTGGTTAGGAGGCCCAAATAGTGTCTAGTGAGCATGTCACAACATATACAATGGGTTAGAACAGATCGTACCGTGTGAGACCATTACCGCTAATATGATAGGATGTCCAACATTGCATCAAGTGATCCCTTTACATCATATAGTATACGAAATCACATATATCCCTGGGTGAGCTCGTTATAAGTTAATGAATAGATGTAACCAAATAGAGATCCAATATATTGGGTACTATTCCTTTTCGTAATAGTCATGAAAGATGGTGTTAAAAATGGTTTGTACTATAGGTTAACCATATCTCTAGTTAATTCATACATTTTTTAAAAATAGGTTATTAATTTGTGGATTTATATTACCGAGAAGGGTTTTTGTTTTCATTGTAGGATATTTAATTATTTTATTTTCAAAAAAAATAATATGTTTGTCTTTCATGGGAAAGTATTTTATTTTATTTTCTAAAATAATAATGAATGTAAAGTTAAATGTTATATTATTTCTTTCATTTTTTCTTAGTACTAATTAATTTCCTAGTTTTTGAATCCCTTATAAAGATTTTTGTTCTCATCTAGATTTTTTAATTATTTCCCTGGATATAATTATTTCTATGAAAAAATTGTAGCACCCCGAGTTTCCACGATACGCTTCTATTTCAATAATGAAATAGCTTGCATTGTAAGCATGTTCGAGATTCTAACACACCGCGACCAATTAAAATAGCCATTATGAATAGTAATACCAAATTTTTTAAATTAAATAAATTTTATATTTCAAAATGGACTTCATTTTTGTATTCGGAATATCAAAATTATCCTATGTTGAATTTTTTTTAATTTTCTGAGAACTTCCAATTTTTTATGAATAGTGAAAAATACTTAAAAACAACTTTTTTAATCAAAATAATTTATAGTGATAAATTATTCTATTTATTTATTTTAAAGTATAATTAGAATATATTTTTACCATTTTATCCAACGGTGGTCATTAGAATTAATTTCACTTTGAAATTAGAAATAAACAATTGTCAATCTTTTGATATATATTGTTTCTTAAAAACAGGCTATTTGTTGTGACAACAGTAATTAATTATAAAATTAATTAATTCAACATATATGTTTGTAATTTTTTAAAAT
Source organism: Viscum album (assembly GCA_963277665.1). Classification (NCBI taxonomy): domain Eukaryota; kingdom Viridiplantae; phylum Streptophyta; class Magnoliopsida; order Santalales; family Viscaceae; genus Viscum; species Viscum album. The sequence goes on along the minus strand of OY728142.1, from coordinate 1,375,037,648 downwards.
AGATATCATTTTTTAATTTGGAATATCAATTATAGCTTAGGGTGAAATTTTGGTATTGTTCTGATAAACTTCAATTTTTGATGAATAGTGAAACCACTATGTGGTAGTTAAAATAATGATTTTTTGTTTAAATGAAACATTAACACTTCTGTGATTTGATTTTCAAAATTCCGACATAAATGGTTGTCATTAGGAAGTAAAATTTTGTTCAATGTGATTAAAATAATTTTTTGCTGAATAGTAACTTTTAAGTTTAATTAATCGTGATTAAAGGTAATTAGTGAAATTTAAGTTAAAAATGATATTATAAAAATATGAAATTACTTTTACACTTGTTCTACTCTAATTGGATGAGTCATAGCCGACCATGAAAATCAATGGGTAAACATGGGGACCCCATTGAACCACTTGGGTAAGAAAATGACATTAATAACTTTTTATTTAAAGTAAAAATAAAATTGTCGCAAACATGTGTTATTTTAATAAATAAATTATTACATGGGGTTATATAAGCTAACATTATTACTATAAATATTCATTAGAAAGATAAAAAAATTTCCTAAATCATTGATATTTATTTATAATTTTTAGACATTATATATATTAAATTTTTTATGACACTATGATGATGCAGCGATTACCTCATTAATTAACGATTTAAATAAAATGAAAAGATAATGTAAAATATAAGGCTTACAATTGTGAAAAAACCTATTGGATGAGCATATTTATAGACCTTATCACCCTATCCTCGAAATATATAATTGTGGTACCTTTAAAATACGAAAATCATTTCATAATAATGTAACATTTCAATCTTTCCAAGAGTGCCCCTCCTCTACTCTTATAAAAGGCCCCCACCACTACCACATTATTCACACCTTACAAGCCATTTGGCTCGGCCAAACTCTTACCAAATACTCTCTCAACAACCCTCTCTTACTCCTAGTAGCCTCAATTTATGCAAAAGTCTTCCCAAGGAAGCCTTTCTATCAAATCAAAAAGAGTTACCTGATTTAAAGGTAATGTCTTCTCTTACATTGTTTGTTTTATTTTACTTCTCCAACCCCATAAACTCTTTTTATTATTTTCTTTTGTAACAACACCATTATCCTCAATATAATTGGATGTTTTTATGAGGATGATTTTATTTACACTTACACACACCTTTGTCTAATGATTGAAGAACATATTGTTTTTGTGGGTGACGAATTACTGCCTCACGAAACGATGATTGTTCAATATTCATTTAAATATTCTCATTATGGCCATTATGATGACACTACTTTTATATATGATATATATTATGTTTTTTATATGATTATTTATTTATCATTTATGTTATACCTTTATGATTTCCATTATGGGTAAACGTGATAATTTAAATTTAGGAAGTGTGGACTACCACCCCCTCAAAATGATTTGAATTGTTAATTCCATATCTGGGATGTATTATGGATGGATTAAATGATATTATAAATGATATTATACTGTAATTATAGTATAACTTTATATAATTATATTTTAATTCCATTAAATATGAAATATATATGAAAGTAGCCTGCATGCGTACGTACGACTTACCGTTTCCATGAGTGGTGCATTTCATTTCATACCTCTAAATGATATGTAATATTGTAAATGAATGTATATACTAGATATATATGATATATATGATATCTAAATCATGAATATAATTCTGTATATAATGGATATTTTACCACATGAACATTGTGTACTTATAAGAAGTTTACTTTTGACTCAAGTATCTAAGATCGACAAAATGACACTTATTAACTTCAATAATTACATAATGTTCATAACATTGTAATATGTGATATAAAAAGAATAAGGAACATGAAAATTGTTCTTAAGAAAGTATAAATTAACTCTAGTTTATTATTCAGGAGTTTAATGAATGATCGAGTCAAGTCGTACACGAGGTAAGGGAACTTCTTAAGCCAATTTTCATTCTGTGGGTTAATCTCCTACTTTTAAATTATGTCATGATATTATTATTTCATATCTTGTAATTGTCATTTATTTATGTGTACTTATAGTGAATACACATAATAGATCATCTTTAATTAAAAAAAATTATCTTTATAAGGGACTTCATCTCAATGTCCTTTCCTTGAGGCATATTTTGTTTTATACCCAACTTTCTTTTATACGGTGAATAAACCCCTTTGACTTTTACGTTTATTCAAAAGGTATCTTTCTATACGAAGTTTTTTACTAAATGACAAAAATGATTGTTTTTCTTGTCATATGTATGCGGCGACAATGACTTCTCCGCCGCCGTTACCATTATTTGATTTTCGGCTTCCTCTACACACCAAAATGTTTTTAAATGAAAAATAAATTCAATGTTTTAATTTTCTTTTATTTTTCTATTGAAAATGGTTTTGATAATGTTTTTATTATATAAATGTGTTGTATTGATATCTTGTGACTTAAATGTGGAAATGTTATGTTTCCTTTATGCATATTTAATGTGATATGATTATGTTATGGTTTATGATATGTTTAAACCTGTTCATACGGGGAATGCATTGGACTTAATAAGTGACGGATGGAGCCCGCTATAGCTCCTTGATGCATCGATAGGTCTCATGAGACAAACTAGTGTCTGGGAACGAGGCCTTGACAAAAAATTATTTGTAGTCTTGGCACAAGGCCTTGGCTACGTGGTTATTATAATATGGAATTATGCATTCCATCATTATGAATGTGGTTATTGATATTGCATGTGATTATTAGACTAGTAGAATATCCATGTGAATAAGTAAATGGAATTATTTAATTTTATTTTTTCCATATTATGCTTATATTCAAGTTTAAAAGGCTTTTTTTAGTTATACATTGCCTTAAATGTTTATGTTTATTTATGAATGTTTCCACTGTATTGTTATCCGTACTGAGCATCTGAGATCACCCCTTTCAATGTTTTAATATTTCCAGGATGTGATGAAATATATTATGAATGACCTACATGGATAGTATGAGGGGATATGAAGATAGGATGTTTTTTTTTTGTTTTTTTTTACATTATGATGTAATGTAATACTTATGAATGTATCGAGTGTTTCCAAGGCTACTAAACTAATCGGTCCTTCGAGACTTCATCTTTTGTGATCAGGCCAATGTTACGCAATAATTCAATGACTCTGGGTAACTGGGGTCAGGGTGTTACAGTTGGTATCAGAGGCAGTTTAATACTAACCTTGGAATCTATATTTAGATAAACTCTGATTAGAGCACATATCCCTAAGATAGACTTTGAGAATTAGTATAGAAGAAATTCCTAGAATTTTGCTATTATAGAGATTTTGTGAGATTTCCAAGAAATACATATCTGTCTGGATACGAGCAGGTATAGGCGGCTCTGGCATAGATGTATGTAGGGGTAAATCCCAAAAACACCGCTTTGACCTAGACTCGAATGGGAACCGGTCCACGACAACGGGCCTCGCTGCACTCTTGGTTAGGACACTCCTGAGGGATATGTTTAGCATAATTCTCTTTTTCATTACAAACCATTATGACGGGTTTATTAGTATATAATTCCTCAAAGAAAACATTCTTTTTATGATTATGGATTATATCCATAAATAGTTGAATTTATTTTAAGTGTTTTACCAGTATGGAATTATGTATATTCATTCATAAACTAATATAGTTTATGCAATTGTTTAGAAATGGTGCCTAGTGGGAGGAATGGAATCTGTATAAATGAACTCACTCCATATAGGGATTTTCCTCCTGCTCAAGATAATTATTGTGGAGTTGGAGATACAACTGGTGCTGATCAACTTATCACCATACTGGGACAACTCACTCAGGTTATGAATAATAACCTTACTCGTATAAAGTACCCTGATCCGCATCATGGAGGATCAATGTTAGATCATTTAATGAGGGAAAAACCACCAACATTTAATGGGGGTACAAATCCAATAGTATCTTAGCAATGGATAATATCCTTAGAGAACATATTCCACGCCTTGGGGATTAGCGAAAGAGAGAAGGTTTTCATGGCATTTTACCGTCTTACTGGAGATGCCGATCAATGGTGGTCGCTGATTCGAAACATAAAGGAAGATGAAAAAGTATCAAGTATGGAATGAAGAGAGTTCAAAGATCTTTTCATAGAAAAATACATTCCTCGGGACCATCGAGCAGATATGGAAAGGCAATTTCTGAGTCTGAGACAAAAGGAGGATGAGAATGTTGCCAAGTATGAGGCTAACTTTATAAGGATAGCGAGGCATGTTGCAGATTATATATGTAACCCAATAAGTATGATTGATCATTTCTTTGATGGGTTAAAACCATTTCTATGTTGAGAATTAGTCTCACAAACCTTCTCATCGTACGAAGATATTATCTCATGTGCTATTAAGACAGAAAAGGAATTCTCTAAATCTTATGACAATAATGTAAAGAAAGTGAAGAAGAGAATGGTGGAACAACAGATAGATAAAGGGAAAAAGGGAAAGAAGGATTTTCCATTATGCGATAATTGTGGGAAGATTCACTCCAGTACTTTCCTAAAAGGAATGGGAGATTGTTATAAATGTAGAGAAAAAGGTCCCTAGGCTCGTGATTGCAAGGGAAAGAAAGAGGCTATCAATGTTGAATGCTAAAATTGTAGGGAAATAGGGAATTATGCAAATTAATGTCATAAGCGTCAGGGAAACATACCTTATAAAAGATTAAGGTATCAAGGACAATCTTATTCTGTTACTACAGTTGATGTGGAATAATTAATATATTAGTGCTTTTGGACTCAAGGATTATATTATGGTAATAAGGATAATGTGATATATATATATATGTATTGTACTACAGTACTTTTTGTTCTCATTAAGGTTTTAATATGATGAAGGTAATCATATTTTTAGTACGTGACAATAAGAGAAAGTTTACTTTGTTTGGGGAATTTGAGGTTAAAATTGATTTTGGAATTTAGATACCTTTTAGAGAAATTCTGGACAGAGGTATTGTGGATAACTATAATGGTTGGAATGAATTAAGTTGTACTTTGGATAGTATTGTTTAATTTTAAATCAATTCTGAAGATTATTTTAGGAATATTATAATACTATACTTTTAGGAAAAGGATAACCTGCAGGTTGGGGGATAACCCGTCGTGTCGGACAAAGCTGCAGGAATCGAACACACAACCACAGTGCGACATGCCTTTATTACCTACCACTATCCTATAGGAAGTCCCTGGTTATTAAAAAATATTATTCCTAATCTAAATGTTATGTTGTAATATTTGGAACCTTATACAATTAGGATAAATAGAATATTTTTGAGTTTGGTTAACATTTGGAGGGAATGATGGGTTTGTGGTGAAAATTTATTAAAGAATGAAAGTCTACATGACATGTAGGTATATTTCCTTATGTTCATAGTAAATCTCCTAAATAAATTCCTCAACATCATTAATGGTAACTTAAAAAAAATTTTGTCGGTTAACTTTTCCTACTGGGGAATCAATGATCATTTAGCCAATCACATGTTTGTGATTTTATTGTTGTTAAACACTCTCTTAATCCTGATTTTTATAACTCTCCATCAGACCTTGATGGTTTGTTTTTCCTCCATATCAATGTTTTTTAGAATCCTAGTATAGGCTATCTCGGGTGTCCTTTGTACTTCTCTTTATTTCTTTTAATGTTATATTTTTGTTAACCTTATTTCTGATGTGGTTTTTCTACAAAGGTATTTTCTATTTTCAACAATTTATTCTCAATGAAAAATTACAAAATTGCGAGGATGCAATTTATAGAAGCAGGGGAGAATATAACACCCCAAGCTTCCACGATACGCTTCTCTTTCAGTAATGCAATAGCTTGCATTGTACGCATGTTCGAGATTCTAACACACCCTAACCAATCAAAATAGAAATTATGAATAGTAATATCCACCTTTTGAAATTAGATAAATTTTATATTTCAAAATGGACTTCATTTTTGTATTCAAAATATCGAAATTATCCTATGTCGAATTTTTTGTAATTTTCAGAGAACTTCCAATTTTTTATGAATAGTGAAAAATACTTAAAAACAACTTTTTTTATAAAAATAATTTATAGTGATAAATTATTCTACTGAGTGGTTTTAAAGTATAACTAGAATATATTTTTACCATTTTATCCAATGGTGCTCATTAGAATTAATTTCACTTTAAAATTGGACATAAACAATTGTCAATCTTTTGATATATACTGTTTTTTTAAAAACACGCTATTTGTTGTGACAACGGAAATTAATTATAAAATTAATTAACTAAACTAATATGTTATGAATTTTTTAAAATAGAAAATATTTTTTAATTCAGAATATCAATTATATCTTAGGGTGAAATTTTGGAATTGTTCTGAAAATCTTTAATTTTTGATGAATAGTGAAACCACTAACTGGTAGTTAAAAAACTGATTTTTTGTTTAAATGAAACCTTACCACTTTTGAAATTTTATTTTAAAAAATCTGACATACATGGTTTTCATTAGTAAGTAAAATATGATTCAATGGGATTAACATATTTGTTTTGTGAATAGTAACTTTTAAGTTTGATTAATCGCGATTAAAGGTAAATAGTGAAATTTAAGGTAAAAATGATATTATAAAAATATGAAATTACTTTTACACTTGTCCTAAATTTATTGTATGATTCATGTCTGACCACGAAAATCCATGTGTCAACATGGGGACCCCATGGAGCCACTTGCGTATGAAAACGACATTAATAATTTTTTATTTAATGTAAAAATAAAATTGTCACAAACATGTGTTGTTTTAATAAAACAAATTATTACATGGTGGATATAATTTATCCTTTTTACTATAAATACTCATTGGAATGATAAAAAGATTTAATACTTCATGGAATTATTTTTTATTTTTAGACATTAAATAAATTAATTTTTTTATGACACAATAATGATGCAACGATTACATCATTAATTAACGATTTAAATAAAATGAAAAGATAATGTAAAATCTAAGGATTAGAAATGTCAAACACCTATTGGATGATAAAATTTCGAACCCTTATCACCATAGCCTCGAAATATATCATTTTGGGACCTTTAGAATCTGAAAATCATTTCATAATAATGTAACATTTCAATCTTTTCAAGAGTGCCCCTCCTCTCCTCTTATAAAAGGCCCCCACCACTACCACCTTATTGACACCTTCCAAGCCATTGTCCTCGGCCAAAATCTGCTCAAATACTCTCTAAACTTTCCTATCTTACTCCTAGAAGCCTCAATTTGGGCATAAGGCTTCCCAAAGAAGCATTTGGTTCAAATAAAAAAGAGTTACCCGATTTAAAGGTACTGTCTTCTCTTACGTTGATTTGTTTTATTTTGCTTATCCAAACCCCTAAACACTTTTTATTCTTTTATTGTGTAAAAACACCAGTATCATCTATATATACTTGGATGTATTTATGAGAAGTATTTTCTTTATACTTACACATACCTTTATCTAATGGTTAAAGAACATACCGTTTCTGTGGGTGGCGAATTACTGTCTCACAAAACGATGATTGTTCAATCTTCATTTAACACCTATCGTGGTGTCCATTATGATGAAAATACTTTGATATATTATATATATTATGTTTTTGTATTCCTTATGCTTATGTATTTTTCATTTATGTTATACCTTTATGATTTCCATTGTGGGTAAACACGATAATTTCATTTTAGGAAGTGTGGACTACCACTCCCTCAAAGTGATTTGAATCGTTAATGCCATATGTGGGATGTATAAAGGATGGAGTAAATGATATTATACAAGATATTATACTGTAATTATAGTATACCTTTATATAATTATAATTTTATTCCATTAAATATGTAATAGAAATGAAACTAGCGTTCATGCGTACGTACGGCTTACCGTCTCCATGAACGGTGCATTTCATTTCTTACCTCTAAATGTTATGTAATATAATAAATGAATGAATATAATGCATATATATGATATATATGATATCTACATCATGAATATAAATATGTATATAATGGATATTTTACCACAAGAACAACATATAATTATAAGAAATTTATTTTTGACTCAAGTACCTAAGATCGACAAAACCATCGTTATTTACATAACTAATTACATAATGTTCATAACATTGTAATAAGTGATATAAAAGGAATAATTAAATTGAAAAAGGTTCTTAATGAAGTATAAATTAACTCTAGTTTATTATTCATGAGGATAAAGAACGATCAGTCAAGTCGGACACGAGGTAAGGGAACTTCTTAACACAATTTTTATTTCTTTGGTTTAATCTCCTACTTTCAAATTATGTCATGATATTATTATATCCAATCTTGTAATTTTACTTTCTTTATGTGTAATTATAGTGAATACACATAATTGATCTATTTTATTTGAAAAAACTGATATTTTTAAGGGACTTTATCTCAATTTCCTTTCTTTGAGACATATTTTGTTTTATACAGAACATTCTTTTATACGGTGTATAAACCCCTTTGACTTTTACATTTATTCAAAAGGAATATTTTTATACAAATAATTTTACTAAAAGAAGGAAATGAATGTTTTTCTTGTCGTGCGTATGCAGCGACATCGACTTCTCCACCACATGGACCATTATTTGAGTTTCAGCTTCCTCTACAAGCCATAATTTTTTTTAAATAAAATATAAATACAATGTTTAATTTTTTTTAAATTTTCTATTGGAAATGGTTTTGATAATGTTTTTATTATATCAATGTGTTTAATTGTTATTTTGTGATTGAAATGTGGAAATTTTATGTTTCATTTATGCATGTTTTATGTGATATGATTTTGTTATGGTTTAAGATATGTTTAAACATGTTCATATGAAAAATGTATTGGACATAATAAGTGACGGGTGGAGCCCGCTATAGCTCCTCGATGCTTCAAAAGGTCTCATGAGAAAAACTATTGTCTTGGAATGAGGAATTGAAAAAATCTAATTTGTATTCTTGGCACGAGGCCTTGGCTACATTGTTATGATAGTCTGGCATTATGCATTCCATTATTATGAATGTGGTTATTGATATTGCATTTGATTATTCGACTAGTATAATATCGATGTGAATATGTAAATGGAATTATTTTATTTTATTTTTGCCATATTATGATGACAATCATGTTTAAAAGGATTTTGTTTTAGTTATACATTTCCTTAAATGCTTATGTTTATTTATGAATGTTTTCGCAGTATTGTTATCCTTACTGAGAATCTGAGCTCACCCCCTTCAATGTTTTAATTTTTCTGGTATGTGATGAAGTATATTATGAATAACCTGTAGGGATAGTATGAGGGGATATTATGAAAGGATGTTTTTTTAGTTTTGTTTTACTTTTTGATGAAATGTAAGGCTTCTGAATTATCTAGTGTTTCCAAGGCGACTAAACTAATCGGTCTTTCGAGACAGGATATTTTGTGATTATTCCAATGTTACACAATAATGCACCGACTCAGGGTAACTGGGGTAGGGGCGTTACAAAAATAAAATTTTAATTTTAATGTATTCAATATTTTAAATGGAAATGAAGATTTATTTATGTTGAGATATTTTTATTATGGAAAAATAGACACTAATAGGAAGTTTTCACATTGCATTTTATGGTTCTATTAACTATTAGTTATGACCTAACTCTCAAATATTCTAAACCAAAAATGATCTTAAAAAGTGAAAAAAATGTTAAAACCATAATTAAACACAAGTCTATGTGATACGTAATTCTATTTATATCAATATATCATATTATTTCATCATCATAAATTTTATCATAAAAAATCCAAATAAACACGGAGATTGTAACATAAAACCCTTAGAACATGGGTAGCCCTATAATCATCATACTATGAAAGAAATAAAATTTGAATGACATTTAAATACATATTAGTTTTTAAAAATAATTATAAAATGATCTAACTATAATTAATTGTAATACAATATCTAAATAAGGGGTGAATATCTTTATATATATCATGGAAATAAAACGGAGATGAAATGCCTTTACTTTAGGTTTGAAATCCTTAATAAAAATTTAAATCTTCTATATATTAAATATTATCTATTATAAATATATTAAAGAAACAAAATCATATATATCATATAATATATGATATAATTATAACATTTATCCTTTATATTTTATAATTTTTATTAAAATTATTATTCCCTGAGACATCTCTATATTTATTCAAGTATGTTATTGTTTGTTAGTTTTGGTACATATATTATGATCATAATTATATAATATAGTTTTTTAATAATTATATAAATACCATTTATATTAATTATGTATATGTATTTCATCATTAAAAAATATAGAGATAGGGAAATTAATTACATCATTCGTTGAGATGGTAATTTGTATGTATGCATGAACACTATTTATATTTTTTAGAAGAAAAAATGAAAAAGGGTAAAAAAACACCCATAACGAAACATTATTATATATAATTTATTATATACAGTTTCATTATATTTATTATTATTACCATCCATATAAAATATAAATGAAAACCAAATCACAGCACATCATGGACGAGGTAGTGCACATATATGTACCATCAACATTATAGTTTTCAAAAAGTTGATAGATTAATAAGGGGAAAATGATATTATAATTAAATATTTATCATAATAAAATAAGTATCATATAAAAACCTTAAACACATCATAATACCCTTCCAGAATATATACTGTTGGTAAATTAATTGAATCACTATGTGGAGACATTATTCCATATGTAAACACGTTTAATATATTCACCTCATATTCAATATAAATAAGGTTATTTTAAGTGGTTTAATAATATTAATAATAACAATAAATATCATTAGATTTATTATTCTTAATTTATAATTTTATGTATCATATATTATTTTTATATGAGAAAAAAATAATTAAAATGGAATTGATCAGTTATGGTGATTACCCTTTCAATGAAATAACTTCATTTGATCTCTTCTGAAGGGTTACAGTGTTTTATTTTTGAGAAGAACATAATTTATATAATTTTTATAGGATATTTTATAAGATATTTGTTATATATAGGCTGATTTAGAATGAATGTTTTTTGGGAAGAAGATAAAGGAGGGGTTATCTTTCATTATTAAGTAGAGGACAACTCTTAGAATATCATAAAATTTTAAATTAATAAAAATTAATTTTTATGTAAAATTGGATCCAATTTTAAGATATTAGAATATATGATCGGTATGATTCAATATTATTCCATCTAATTAATTTTTTTCAGTATTGGGAAATATTTTATCATCATATATTTGGATTTTATCCCTTCATTATACCTTTTATAAAATATTTTCTTATTAAATATTTAAACCATTGAACTCTTAATAATGTTACAATAAAAAAACCTAATGAGTGACTGGTTTTATATAAAAAACCAAATGAAATTAATTATCCTGAATAAACATTTTTTATGAATTTTATAACATTTAATAAAATACAATTTATAATAAATTATCATTAATCTTATTTTTAAAACTATTCAATTAATTTGAATTTAAAACATCATGAATATGGTTTCTTTAAAATATAATACATTCAAAGAACCCTAATATTTCAAATATATTTTTAAAATTATTGTCACATATTTAGTATTTGAAATTATATATCTTTTATAATTTTATTTCTATTTATTATATTTCCCTATTAATTGAATAAATATTTTATTACTATTTCACAAAAATTTAAGGAAATTATGTAATTTATAAAAAATATAAATCAATTTCTATAATTAAAATAATTTTATTAAACACAACATAGGTATTTAGAATCATTTATAACATTCATTTGTCCCTTTGTGGACACATAGAATATTTGTAAAACAAAGAGAGTAACATTTTTTTAACATTGTGTTCTTTATATATTTTATAGTACATTATCATGATCATAATTCCATAAAACAATAACCCCAAAGGAAATAATGGTACAATTAAAATAATTCGATTATAAATAGGATGAAATTTTAGGGACTTAACACTTATTTTTTACCATGATTAATCTAATTTACCATTTACCAAACTGAATAATTTTACCAGAGATAATATTAGTTATGCCTAAAAATAAACGGGATCTATAAACCAAATGTTATCCTCATGAATCAATTTATATAATACATTATAAAACATTCAATAACCAATAGTGGTATAAATAATGTTTAAAATAAGTTTGTGGAACATGAAGAAAACCACTATTTGAAGGAATACGATTTGATAAATAAAACTCGATTTATTCATATATCATTCCTAAAAAAATGTGAATAATTTGTTAATACCATTTTAATATATAATATATATTTAATTAATTTTATTATCAAATATTGATTATTTAAATTTATGATGATAAAAAAACCATTTTCACCCAAACAATGTTTTTTTTAAAAAAAATCGCTTTTATGTTCGAATATTTTTTATTTTTATTCCAAAATAATTGTAACCCAGTGAAATATTTATATATATAACCATAAATATTTCATTATTTATTATATTATTATTTCCCAACAATCCATTAGATTTGTGACACCTATAATTTGATATTATATTTTTGTTTGTTTAAACTATAAGTCTCATGTGACCGATACTATAGAAGAAATTAAATTTATTATATATCAACAATATTTTTATAATTTAGTTTTGTGAAATATAGTATTAAAATGTTTTTTATTGATTATATTTCATTATATTATGCTCCAATGTTATGCTTTTATGTTTCAAATGAGGTTTTATTAGTTGTAGAATGCTCGGTGAAATTATTTTTTTGGTTTTTCACTAATTTAGCAAAATTTTATAATCAATTATAATATTTTGATATAGAATTTTATTAGAATATTCAATGGAATATATATAAATATTTTCATGATCCATTAACTAATTATAAGGGATTATAATTAATTAATTTGGATGTTATGTTTTGAATTGGGGTCCTAGAAGGTGATGTAATACATGTATTATTTATTCTAAAAACCAGCTATTTAATAATTATATGACATGAGATAAATATTTCATCACAAATGATTCCCTAGACATTTTATCATAATTTATTTAATGATTTTGGATAAAAATTAACTATGATAATACCATGTTATACATTTGAAAATTTATTGTTCTCTAATATATACTAAACTACATAATCTATAAATAATCTTCATCATATCCCTTAAAATATTCAAATTTGATACTATAATAACCAAATCTTATATATTAATTTTCATATAAATTATTTAAATTTTAACATAATTAAGGGGTAAGATAATATTCTTAGTAAATTTAATCATAATAAAAAACAATCACATATTATAAGTGATCATAAGATAAGAATTTCAGTATAATCATGATACATAAGTAAATCATAACCAAAACACTATGGTAATAAATATTATCATAAATATAGAAATATTATAATACATGAATCAAAATATGTTGAAAATAATCATGATACATGAGAGTATAATAATAGAAATATTATAATAATAAAAATATATAATATAATAGAAAAATAAATATAAATATGGGAAACCACAATCATTATAAATATTTTGTGTGAGAACACACTGTCTTCGTCCATATGTGAGAAAAAAATTTATATTCCTTGTCTAAAAATTTAATAAAACCCATTATTTCCAAGAATATCTAGACTGACTCATTAGTTCAATATTGGACTATATTAGTTTATATAAAAATAATCCAATTATTTGGAGGGTGATATGGGACCCCGCCAATCATAATTCACACATATGGGATATATTTATAGTCCATCGTAAACATATCATAATGAAGCCATTGAAAATGCTTGGGTTTAATAAACTCATCACATGATATGGACCTATGAAATGAAAGGCTAATATGAAAATTAATTTCCCAAATGTAATTATATAATCAATAAAAATAATATTACTTAATGAAACAATATAAATATCTTAGACGCTAATATTTAATGAATATCTACTAATCAATCATAATAGTTATCAATGAAAAATGGATTAGGTGAAAAATAATTAATAAGGGTTATAGAAGAAAAAATTTGGGCATTTAAAATCGATATAATATTTAATATTAAATTAAATAAAAATTTTTGTGAAAATATTTGAAAAATATTCACATTTATAAATAATGAAAAATTTCACATAAATTTTAATACCAAATGTCTTTTTAAATGAAAAGATGTGATCATGTGGGAGAAAAACATAAAAATGGTATTTTGAAAATATATTTTACATTATTGGAATGATAATACTGTGGTTAAATTATACATTTTTTTCCAAATGTATGTTTTGAAAATATTGAAAATATATTAATTTTCAATAAAAATTATATAATCAATCCTTGAAAAGACATTAATTTTTTCAAAATAAATGGGGGTTGGATGATAAAACCATTTATCGTGGAGGATTTTAAAAACCCTATTAAAATTTTAGTAATTAATTTTGATTAAAAATTTAACACCCCATTTAATATATATTTTTAAAAATTAATTTTATTTTTCACATATATTTCATTACACGCAACATCGTGTTTAGAAAATTTATTTCATACAATTAAAATATAAATATTTATTATGATTATAATCAAATAATTAGTTTAATAATGTTTATGAATTTCAATTGCAAAAATATAATTTATATTTGAAAAATAAATTATATTTTTAAATACTATTTTCATAATATTCTAATGCTAAATTTTTGATAATTTTTTGAGAATAATATTTTCTTTTTAAAGTTTAAAAAATATTGGAATTTTTTATTAAAAAACACATTTAATTAAAATATTTTACAAAAATACTGATCATTTTATGTTTTATTAAATTGTTAAATTAGATCAGTAATAAATCAATTAATCCAATTAATACCATTTTAATAAAATTCATATTAAGTCTTTGATATTAATTCTTGTTATCTTTTATGAATTTTTCTTTATCATCATGATTGTAGGATGTATTTCAAAATAAAAATTTACACTTAAATTAATTTAGTTTAGAGGAAGGTAATATATATTTTTAATCATCATAATTTATATTATATAATATATTCATCATTTTTTTTCACAGTGAATAGACAAAATAGTAAAAATATTTTCCATGGTTAATGTAAAAATTATTTTAACCGGGTTTAATACCAAATGATATTGGTAAATAATAACCAATAATTTTTTAACACATATTTTTTGTCCATATATCGACATTATATATTCTATTTTTCAGAATAGATTTTTTATGCCTTTTTCATGTCAAACATTTTGGTACACCATTTACTTCTAAATAATTACTTGTATATCACTCACCTCTGTTATAAAAGGCCACCACTATCCTCTCCACTTCACGGTTACAAAACCCCTTGGTTCATCCATTCCCAAACCAAATGAATTCTTTATATACATTCTCTCGTCTCATAAGCCTTATTTTTGTTATAAATTTATCTTATGAATGATTTTGGTCTAAAACTAAAAAGATTTTTTGACGAAGTGGAAGCCTCCCTAAAAAAATATTTATGTTATTTCTTCATAATGTCTTTCAATTTCATCAAACATTGAATTTATAACAATTTAAGTATATTATATATATTGAAATATTATTTTGTTAATGGAATAATATAAATCCTTCTGCTCTTTTACCAAATGTGTTATGAAACCATCATTCATATGTACACTCAACTGTCACCTTATAAACAAATTTTATTAATTTTACATAACAACATATATTATTGAATATAATAATGGATTTTTTACATCTATATGATAGTGATGATATAATTATTTTTATGGAATCAAGATATCACATGATATTTATTAAATTTTATTAATAGTGAATATAATAACATCATTCGTGTTTACGAAGGACTACCACTTCTCGAAATGATGAAATTTTTCCAATCCTTACATGGAAGGCCATAATGATTGGTTTAATGAACATATGTGACAAATATTACATAAATATGATTCTATAATTATACATTTTTATTTACCTTTAATCATTACACTTTATAAAATGGATGAAACATTCATGTGTACATGTGTCTAACCATCTCAATGAATAATTTAATTCATTTTATGTCTCTAAATAAGTGGATCACATTATATATATATTTTAAATCTCAAAAATTATAAACTAATAAAATTTTATTCAATAGAGTATACTACACGAAACACCTATATTAGAATAGAATATAAGTCCCCAATACTAAATAATAAATTTCTTTTCTTATAAATTTAATTTCATCAATTGATTATGTTACATTAAATAATGAGTATCCAAAATTGTTAGTGTTACACGCAAGAATGAGTTTTACAGAAAAACAATATACAATTAATACTATTATTTTATATGATATATATCTCCTAGCCATTGGAAGTGGAGGTATGAATAGTATTGACAAAATTATAAAATTATTTACTTAAAAAATTTGATTGATTTATTTATTAAAAAAAAAATGAATCCTTTAAACGAAAAATGATTTCGGGAAAATGATATTATCCTAAAAGAATGATTAGTCTTTTTTTCAAAAATAATTTATAATTTATAGTTACCAATTTTATAAAATTTATATGAAAAAATAATATTCATTTATTAAAACAAAATATTGATATTGTTATATTCGAAATTTTAAGGATTTATTTGAAACATTTTGTTTTCTAATATATATAAAATTTAATGAATATTAATTAAAAATTATCCCTTCAGTCAAATAATTTATATAGAAAAATTATATTTGGATTTTCATTTAATGTGAAATCTATTCAAATTTATTTCAATTTATTCAATTTTTGTTAATTATATTATTGTTATATGGAATTTATATATATATAAATTGTATAATTTTTAATATTTACACAATAAAAACTAGTTTTCTAGTCATGTCTGCAAGAATAATATTAAAATTTCAATTTCAATTTATGTTTAATGAATTTTGAAAATTTATTTCTATATTTGGAAGAACATTATTTTATAATTTCTAGTAATTTAAATATAATTATTTACAAAAATATACAGTGAATGCATTAACAATTAATTACTATGGTTAATGTTAATATGGATTTATTGGGGGTTAAAAATGAATGGTAAGTGTGAAAATAAATTCAAATATTATTTAATTTTTTCAAGAGTTTATTTGGACCATGTAAATAAAATTACCAGAAATAGGGAAATTACTTTCAACATCCATTTGAATATGACACATAAAATAAGTTAAGTAATGAAAGTGAGAAAAAAATATAATTTTCTTTCTTGTAAAATATATACTGATCCAGGAATTGAAAAAACACAACCTATGTTACGATATATTTATTATCATTAAATATAAATGATTTTTTATCAAAAAAAATTCTCATTTTTTTATAGATGAAACAATTACAAATAATTCTTAACTAAATCCAATATAGTAATTTTTTTGATTACAGTAAAATTAGATAAATTATATTCAAATATTAATAGTGAAATAAATATAATGAATTATTATGTTCCATTATTTTTTAGATGAATATATAACTCTATATTGGTTAACAAAATAAATTTTAAATCCATCATAATCATCATATTTTTAAAATTAAGTTTGAATGAATAATTTCAAAATTAATATCAACATTTATTTATGATAAATTTTAATATTTAAAATTATTTAAAATTACGAATAAGACAATATAATACCTATATATTATTAAATGATAATAAATATAAAATATTTTTTCATTGATTTACCAATGGTTCTTTTACTCTAAATATATTAAACCCCCAAATTATAAAATCATTATTACTGTGGTTGAGTTTAAAGTGTGTTTTTTGCGCATTAAATGCAATTATTTTAAAATTTATTTCCGTTTCAGATTTTATTTTTTTGTATAGATTAGATATCATATTTATAATAATTGAGTAAACTGTTTCTATTAATTATAAATTTAATTTATTCTAAATGGACAAATTACATTGGTTATAAAATTAGTTTATATACTTACAACCCAAAATAGAACAAATGAGAAGTAATATAATTTAAGTAAAAAAGTTTTGTAAAACATTATTTTAATTTTGTTTAGGAGATTATTATAATCAATATCATCCCTAAACTATTTTAATTATCACTTTTATGCACTATAGGTTACATTTAATTTTTAATGGTGAATAATTTTGAGTGCGTACAAGAATGCCAGTCCTCCAAAACTATAAAAGGTAACTCACTAATATTAATTATTCACACCTATAAAGATATTTGTATCACCCAAAAACTTCCTAGATAATTTTTCCACTTCTCTACACTCATCCTATATGCCTTATTTTGGGAATAAATCGATCCTATGACGGTTTTTGTGAAAATTAAAGGAATATACCCATAAAGATGTAATTTTCTTCAATACACATCATTTTTTAACTTCTTTCTCCACCTATTACAATTTCTTTTAATACATGATGATATAATAACCATAGTATCTTCAATATACACAAATATTTTGATAATATTGGTATGACTAAAAACCATCTCAAACTTTCATCACATGAGATACAAAACCCTGGTTTCTGTGTCTGAAGGATTACCACCTCGTGAATGATGTCCTTTGATTTTCCATTTCCACCTCATGATGTTTGGAATAATTATGTATATATATATATATGTAAAATTATTATAGCTATGGATATATAATGTTAGATATAACTTAGTACATTTAATTCTAGAGGAGACATGGTAATGTAACTCATGTGTATGGTGGACTACCACATTATAATGTGATGTTATTCATCTTCCACTAACACATTAATTACCAGAAGGTACGGAATAAAGATAATGATTATTTTTTATTTAAGTTTCAGAAATATTATCTTGTTTAAATATTCATTATTATATAATTATTATATATCATTATATTTTTTTCACTTAAATATGAAAACATTGTTTGAGAACATGCAGACTACCACCTTCATGAAGAGATATATCTCTCTTATCATCACCAAACAACACGGATGATATATATAAGATTATAATATGGAATTAATTATATTGGGATACATATAAAAAGTTAAAATTTCACTTTACTACTTTCTATAAGGATCTTTGTAAAATGGAAACGTTACTAATGCGTACATACGACTTGACTTCTTCGTGATCGTAACATAAAACATTTTTCATAACCAACATTCATGATTGGTATTAAAGTTAAAATATATGTACATATATGATGATTATTTCATTTTTAATATTATCTTTATGATGAAAATATATTATTTTATCAAGAAGTGAATATTTGATGACAATTTAGACATAAAAACACATAGAAATTAGCACCTAAAGTAATGGATATATTGAAATATTTTAAACAAACAGTTGGTATGATGTTATAAAAGGACAATATATAACATTATAAATATTAATATAGTTCTGAAATCAGTTAATAGTAGATTCAAAACTATTATACATGGGGTTAAATAATTTTCAATCAAAAGGATGAGTGTGGTAATAGATTTCATTTCAATTTATATTACATTTAGTATTTTTTGTTATTTTTCCCCAATTCACTTTTATGCGGTGTATTGAATAATAATGGACAAGTATTATCATGATTAATTATTAATTTATGTTATTTTATTATTCAATTAGAATCATTTCATTCATGGGTATTTCACATTATAATTATCAATTGGTAATAATTATTATGTAATCGTACTTTCTTTGGTGGGTGTAAAAATTATGTTGAAAAAGTAATTTTATTTTTATCAAATTTAATTTGTAAATATATTTATACTATATATACATATACTGTTAATTTGTATATGATTACTTAATAAACTGTAAAATTTTCTTCATATTCAATGTTTACATTGAATTCTATTTGAGTAACTGGAAAATTATTAATAAATATATATCATTTAATTAATGTGGATATTTTTAAAAAAGTATTTTTGATTCATGAAATAATTTTATTATTATATATATTTGTAATTGTTTGTTCATATAGATATGGGGGATCCCAAAGAATTTATTTCCTCTCAATGCATCGATAGGTCTTATGAGACAAATCAGTTGGAAAATGTATTTACCGATAGTTTAAATCTTCCCATGAATGGTTTGACTATAGAGGTATAATGTTATGAAGATATAATGTAAAATAATTAATATTTCCTCCATTATGTGTACAACTAATATTATCTAGGATATATTTACTATGAAATTATTACTGGTTTTATTTCATTCTTAGTTAATTGTATAAATGGATTTAGTTTTAATTTATTTACCATTCTATATTAATTATGCCTTATTAGATTATGTAGTCATGTTATTTAAATAAAATGAGTGTTTATACATTTCGCATTCCATGTTTATTATTCTTCTTTATTAACATTATATTTCAATTTACATAACCCTTTCTATGAATTTTAGATCACCCTTTTTTTATTTTCAAAATGATCAGAAGAAGAGATCCTTAAATGAAATTTGAAGGAATCACTTCATTTTTTTGTGATGTATTGTTTTATAGTTTCTATTAAAAATTTAAAATGGTAACTATGTATGTATATATTTATCCAAAACAATTAAACTAATTGATCCACCATGATTCAACCTATTATATATATGCCATTGTAATAAAGTGTAACGCTGACTATATGATTCTAAAGTTGGTGTATATACCCATATATAATGAATAAATATTATATTTAATTAATGGTTTCTATTTTTATATGATGGAACCATGATAAATGTAATAGGAAAGAAAGTAAAAAATCAAAATAGATGTGAAAAACAAATCATTTATTGATCGAAATGTGTCTTTAAGATTGGATTGTTAACAAAAATGTTAAAAACATTAACAAAAAAATCATATATGGTATTATGTATATATATGTATGTATTTATTATTTTATAATAGGTGTAACATAAACGTATATTTAATATCAAAGAGATTATGATGTATTAGAATGATGTTGGGACTTATGGAGAGGGATTTCTGTATCATTTTTTTACATCTATGAGACACATTATATATTAACAGATTATATATTTTAGGTGGTGTATATATATCACATGAATGTATTTTATGATATTTATCTTGATAATTATCTGGATTTATATATCTATTTTATGATCTCTCTTTAATGACCCTTACATTTTAAATATTATGAAAGTAGTAAGGTATTTTTTGCCTTAATTTTCCTCCTTTGAGACACATGCTATGTTATGAACATATATCCATTTATTAGGTGCATGCATAATATATTTGACATTTAATATCACAAATTTATTTTTTCTCATTATATTTTTTTATTAATTTTAAACTAATTTTTTATTGGGCATATTAGTCAATGTTACCAAAATGGTAAGGGTTTTATATTGTAATCTCAATATTTTCCTATATTAAACATTATTATGCTTATAATAATTAAATACCATGATCTACCTCTAATTAAACTAATGTAGTTTCATAAAATGAGATTATTTATAGATAATATATATTTCCCCTTCATTCTCCCATCTTTTTCAAAATTATTTATTAGGAAAAACCGTCTTTATTGCTCTCTTCGGTAAAAAAATCCATTTTTAATAAAAAATCATTTTTTCATAAAATTCATTAAAAACCAATTTTAAAATAATTTGAATAATATATTAAATACAATTTTACCCTTATTTTAATTTTTTTAATGTTTTAAAAGGAAAATTTATATCATTTTATAGAAAAAATCTTTTGTAGATTTTTTTTTCAAAATGTGATAGGAATCATTATTTTAAAATATGCTTTATGAATTTTATTTTATTCAATCATGACCAACATATTGTTTCGAAATATCATGTTATAATTATAAATTTTTATTACCAAAAATAGGATTTACAAAATGTTTTATTCATTTATTATAAAAGGTGAATTTCAATAAATTATAACTATCATCATTAATGTTTTAACATATTTTAATGCTTCATTTAAATGTTTCTCGTGTTATTTTTATATGATAGAATTTTGAAAATGAATTATGTTTTAAAATATGTTTATCAATGTGGAAAAGATGTTTTCCTCGGTAATGGTTTCAAGTGGTCTTTCAAAATAACTATTCTCATAATACGACATCTGTTGATGTAACATATGATTTAAAATGTGTATTACTGAATGAATACATTATTTTTCTTTATCTAAAGGGTTTATGTTTATGAGGAAAGGAATATTATAAGACCCAATTCTATTCCAATTGTTATACCACGATAAAATGTTTATGAAGACATATCATGTTATAGTTAATGCTTTGATGAAATGTTTTTGGAACCCATTTAATATCATGTGTTAATATATGATAAATGTTTTATTATCATGTGTCACATATGAATGAAATTTTCATTATGTGATGGGTAATACAAATATCTCCCTCTAATACATTGGATAATGATGTATATCTCATATGATATAAAATAAAGGAATGCTAACTGAACTGAAATAAGAATATATTTTTTTACTATAATTGTATTTGGAGTTAACAATGACTTCTATGACGATTTAGATAGTTTAACCATTACACTATTATATTCATAATAATAGTCCTTGAATGTGATGTTAATGATTTTACATGCTTATGGGAATTCCATAATTTCCTATTTTATTCTATTATTATGATCTCATGGATCATGTTCAGTGATTTCTTAATGTTCCTTATCTTATTAAATAACAATATTTATTCCATGACTCATATATGTCTTACTATTATAATAATGGTACATTTTTCAGTAATTATTATCATGTTATATTACCCTTATACTCATGATATGTTGATATCTCTCTTTGAAGCTGATACTGAGCATCTGAGGTCACCCTTTTTTATTATTTTTCCCCACCTTATGAATAAGTGTTTTAGGTAGTGTATATATAATAAGAATAATATATTGGATGATATTTATAGTAAATTATAAATATATATAACGGAATAATAATTTTTTGATTATACTCTCTAAAGGAACATAACAATATGATCCATCGAAATGTGATTGTGTAGTGGAATAAATCTGTCAATATATTTTTTAATATTTATATTCAAGAATAATGGGTTTATATAATTGGTATTATTGGATTTGTTTAGTTAAACACTCTAAAAAGTATGAGAAAAAATTATCCTGATCTCTAAAGATATGCCGCTGAATAATTATAATGGTGAGACAAAGTACAATAAATTGTCTTTTAATTTTTAAAATTGATAGGGTGACTAGATTACATGAAATTATATAACTTTCGTGATACTATATGTGAATGTAGATCTAACAAAAAGCAACATAGTGGTAATAAATCCAAGAAGGGTGTATTTACATGGTCTCAATTGTCAACAGGTACATGGAAATGAACCATTCTACACACTTGGTTTGACAATCCTATGGGATATGGTTTCAAAACTCAAAATATATTTATGAATTATAATGATGAATTAAAATAGATGATCACTATGAATAAACCATCATAATGATAATGTTTAATAGATTAAAAATTTGGTGCCTTGGTTTATAGAGCATATAAGTTATTTTTCTTTTTTATGTGGTTTCACCAAACAAATAATGTTACACACACTATTTTTTTGGTTTTATTCAATAGTGGGAAAAAGAAGTGACTAGATAAATTTTTAATGTGACAGATATTGTGTTTATGAGAAACCAATTGTGGTGAAGACTGAAATGAAGGATATTGTGATTATTCATAATAAGGTATCAATATATATGATTATCAAATTTTTCCAAAACTGACTCTCATACTAACCCACAAAGATATATATGTTGTCCGATGAGAGTAAAAGTGGTGAAGACCATGGACAAGAAATATTTAATTTTATATATGTTGATGACAAGGTATTATAAAATAATGTGAAAGTATCTTATATATATGAAGATAATTTTAGTGTGGAAATAATATAAAAAAGAAGTTAACTATATACGAAAAATGAATATTTTGGAAAAAAAATAGATATAATATTGTTTTACCTATGTTGTAATTGAATGTAGAATGTTTTGAAATGTGAAAATTATGTTCATTATATAAACCAATGTCTTAAAAGAAATTATCATGAGTAAAATTAGCAATGACTTAACAGAAATTATTATAATACTAATGATGAAGATCCACCAAATGAAATATGAGTGGAATGATGTGATATGTAATAAGACTATAAATCATTGTAAATTAAGTTAGAAAAAACATGAATGATATATGTATTTTTTTATTGTGAGTCAAATAATAATTTTTTTATCAGAGGTATTTTTAATATTAATATCATGAAACAATAATGGACTGTTCCAAATTTGTTTATCATAAAATATTATTCCAAAACTCTTAAATGGTGTTGATTTCATTGAAAACTAATTTAAATAATAATTAATATTAATAATATTTAATGTTAACGCTTAATATGTTCTTGATGTATAAAATTTTTTAGATTTGATAGTGGGATGATTGTCATGAATAAATTTAAATGCATAGTATTGATGACCACCAAATTTTTATATGAATTTTTTGAATAAGAGGATTATTAATTCTTTGATAAAGGTTAAAATATTATTGGTTAAATGTGATGGATTAAATAATAAATTATATTAATAAAGGAATATCTAGAAATGCTTGATTTCATTGATGTGTTTGGGTATAATGGGTTATTATTATGATTCGGAAGAATAAATGAAAATATAATTCTCAAATTTTTTATGTGACATATAATATACACCTAATTATATTTCCAGGATTAATTTTATATTTATATTGGTAAAATTATTGACCATATTTATAAATGTTGAATGTTTGAATGGTAAAAAGGGTTACTATTTATGTAATGGAGTATGATGCTCTATAGATGTTATTTGATTAAGAGTGATATCAATTCAAATTTTCCTAAAATCGAAATATATAATGAATGAATTATTATAAAATTATTTGTTATTATTATTCATTAGTGATTTAGACATGAAGAATTCATCTCTTATAGAATGCATATATAGATTAAATTAACCAAAGAAGAAACAAATTATAAGATTATGCTTATTAAATAGAGTTGAATAACGTATCACTATGTTCACGTGAATAATACCCAAATATAATAAATGAATCTTGAAATAATTTTCCCCTATTATAATTATTTCTTATGATATCAATGAAATTTTTCAAACCTATATGAAATATTTTTTTGGTTGATATGTTTATCCTTATGATTTTTTCAATCACATTCCTTCATCATTTCAGTGTATTTTTCTATTCTATGTAATCTTTTCCACCTCCCACCAATGTTACCCTATATGGAATTTATGTTTTACGTTATTTTAGATAAACATCCTAGATCCCTTTATCTCTATTGAAAATGAAATTTTATTATCCCTTCATGTAATCTAGTATTCCAAGAATGGGATTTTACAAATTTTAATCCCATGTGTAATAACATAAATTCAAATTTTTAGTATGTGCATTATTTAAGGGGGGTTAATTTAACCCCTAGTAAATTTTTTTGAATAATTTTAATATGGTAAATATTTTGTGTAACACACAACACCGATTTTGAAGGCTAAAAAACATAATATTAAAATATAATTATTTAATATGATAGTTATAATCTATCCATTGGAAATAAGGTTATGAATTAGATTAATTATATTAAAATTTTAGTTTACACATTTATATAAAATGATATATTTAATGAAAAATTAATTATAAAAAGAACAAAAATTATTTAAAAATAAAGATCAAAATTTGGTAAAAAAATATATGTGAAAACCTATTTTACCTCAATAAATTTATATAATAAAATTATTTACTTATTTTAATGAAATTTATATATTGAAAGTTCAGTAAAATCTATATCATTTATCTAATTATTTTGTATATTATAAATAAGAAAAAATCTATTTTTAAACATAAAAAATATATTTTTATAATAAGTATTTCTGCATGTAATTGTGAACTAAATTTTAATATTTATTTTATCACATTTGAATTTGTTTAAGAATTGAATTTATTTTAGAAATCATAATGTCATAATTATCATTTATTGAGTTTTTTGAAATTTTATCTGATATATTGTTTTCATTAAATACAAAAAAATAATGGTTTTAATAAGGATTTTTCATTTTTCTTCGAATCATTTTAAAAAAATAAATTTATTTCTAGATTGTTTAAAAGTTGAAATTAGAAAAATCATATAAATATATATTAATAATATTTATTTAGTTTAAATCATTTCATTTTTTAAATTTGATATTAAAAAAATTATTGCATTTGATCATTTTTTCTTTAAAAAATGGCATTCTTTTCATGATTTTGAGTTTAATTTTAAATAAAAACATTCCACTAATGTGAATTTAGTATCTGAAAATGGTTTCTATATTTTTAATAATAAAAATTTAATTTATTTAGTATGTTAAAATTAATTTTTTTCAAAATATAATATTATAAATAGTGAAAATTATTTTCTACAGTTAGGGTAAAAATTGGTTTATTGGGGGGTTACACTCAACTTATATGTGCTAAAAAATTACCCAAAAAATGTACAACACCAATTTTAAGTCTATATTTTTATCTTATTTATTTTATTATCACAATGTATCCATTTTGGTGAAATTGTATATGTTAAATAGTGGGTAATCTTTTTTGTTATAAAAAATTAGAACTGTTCCACTCACCTCGCTTAAAAAAGGCCACCCACTCTCTTACACACTCCACACATACAATAACAATTGGATATATCAATATATAACCAAATAAAATCTATAATTACATCCCTTTGTACATGAATACTTTTTTTGTTCCAAAATCTATCAAATGAATCATTTTTGTGGTAACCAAAAAATGTTTTCTAAAAAAGAGATATTTTCTCAAATCTGGTGTTTTATTTTAATAATTTCACCACGTTCATAAACTATTATTTAAATATGATTTTTTGACAACAAAATTGTAGTACATATATATATTATGAAATGTATATTTAATATTCTAAATCCATCTACTCCTCCATAAAATGGTTAACATAATCATTATTTGTTTGTATAGTGGACCACTGCCTCACAAACATATATTACAGTTTTTCCAATAACCACCATAAAAAATAGTATATAATGATATATTTATTAATTATATATTAAGCATAATTTTGTTTAATTATTTTTTATCAATGATATCACATATTTATTCTTACCTTACATTTTGTGGGGATACGGCAAGGTCATTCACGTGTACAACAAACTACTGACTTGTGAAGCGATATCATTCGATAATGTTTTAAAGGGATGATTTTTTAAAACACATAATATAAATGACATAAAATTTATTCATTAATAAAAATATAATATTTAATGTTATTTATTTACATCTATCATGACAATGGACACAAGTTGCATGCATAAATATGACAGAACATCCCCATTAATGATGTATTTCATTTTATATATCCAACATAGATAGAAAACTATAAACAAAATATATAAAATATTATATATATATATATATCATGAATAATATTTTATAGAGTATTAAAACCTTATAATCATAATATTACTAATAATAAATTTCCAAATAGACATGAAAAACAATGTAGTTATTGACTGAAATGTGGCTCTAATATGAAATTATTAATAAGATGGTGATAAATGATCATTGCTAAATCATATATGTTATAATATATATATATATGTCTTTAATATATTTATAATATATTTATTTTTATTATAAAATAATTTCAAACATTTATGATGGTTGTTGGTACTTATAGTAAGATATTTCTATATCACTTTTTACTTTTATGAGACACATGTCCTATTCAAAACTTATTTATTTTATATAGATTATATAATAACAATTAATTTATTTTATTAACAATACCCTAATAATTATATTGATTTATATATAAATTTTATGATATCACATTCATTGGGATTTTAGTTGAAGCATTACCAATGTAGTAAGATATTTTTGTCACATTTTTTCTAATTGATATGTATTTAATATTATAAACCATTATACTTTAATGAGTAGAATATTAAGCCCCATTTAAATATCATTTCCTGAAATTATATATACTAATTATATTATATTTTTCATATAAAATTATTATTTATTGGGTTATACAATATAATTCATTTAATATGGTAATGGTTTTATGTTTTATACTAACTGTTTAATATATTTTCACATGATTACACTTCTAGTGATGTAATATTATTATATACCTATAAAGAAACACATCTCATTTCTTATCATATAATTTTCTATTTATAACACATATTTTATCTTTATTTTTCATTCCTTTATGTACTCAATAGTTTGTAATTATGTTTTTCAGAAAAACCCATCATTATTTTTCAATTTATTCTAAAATATATTTTCTTGAAAATCCATATTTCTATAAATATAGTTTAAACTATTTTTGAAAATATAATAATAATTTTTAATGAAATTTTTACTCATGTTCAATATGATTTAATTTTTTTAATAAATATTCATTTAACTTTCTATATAATTCAATTTATTATTTTATAATTTTTTTCAAGGAATCATTGTTTTAATGTGTATGTATTCAATTTTATTTTTTCCCATCATGATGAAATCATTATTTGTAAAGATTAGATTATAACATTACCTGTTTGTTCGAAGAAAATGATTCTTTTAATTATTGATTAATTCTAAATGTTAAAAATTAATTTTACAATAAAGGATAATTTCCTCTTGAAATGTTTTAAATGATACTGAAAATATCAATATAAGTTTCCAATTACATTTTAAAATAAATAGATTCTGATAATGATATATTATTTAAAATATGTTCTTCAAAATATAAAAGTTATTTTCCTTAGAAATTGTTAAAAGTGATCTTTGAAAATTATTATTCATCTAAGATGGAGTCCATTTCTGTAACTTGTTCTTTACTAGGGATACGATCCATATACACCATTATTATTATTTATCAAAATGGTTTATGTTTATAGTGAAATGATGTTATGAAACCTATTTCTCTTCCACTAGTTATACAATAAAAATAATTTTTTAAAACTACATTTTTCAAATGCTATTCTCTGATGAATTGATTCATTGTATAAAAAAACCATATCCATTCATTTGATATGATATGATTAATGTTTTATGACCTTATATTACACATACAGTTATGTTCATTTGGTGATTGGTGGGACATATATATCCGTACATTGCATTTGGTAATGAGTTATATATTATGATATATAAAGGAGTAGAATGGGGAGTGAACATGGATTAGTATGGGGATTTTATCACTATAATGGTGCTTGGATTGAACCTTGCTAACTACGATTGTTTGGAGAGTGATCTAATTTCACTCTAATATACTTTGTAGTAAGACCTTCCTGGTATATAAATAATTTTCTATGATTATGTGCATGCCATAATTTCATATCTAATTCCAATTCTATATTCTCATGGATCATGTTCATTTATTTCATTTTATTCCATGAATTATAAACTCCCAATATTTATCCCATGACTCATGATTATGATCATTTATGTGAGGGAATGTTTTCAAATGTTTTTCTCATGTTTTCAATTACTCATTCTCTTGATATATTTATATCTCCCTTGCTCTCACTTAATGAAAATATAACATAACCATTTGATATGGTTCCTTTCCACCTATTATAATGAATTGTTTTAAGAATGTTATGTATAAGAATAGCACAATGTGGGAAGATCAATATTGGAGATGATGAAGATAATTAAATTTTTAATAATACTCTGAGCATATTTTCCAAATTCACTTTAACATTATGATCTTTAGCTGAGATATTTATTAATTTACTAAATATAAATCTAAAAATATGTAATATCAATGTATTTAATGATTTATTCACTATATAAAACTGTCATCATAAAATAATTATTAAATATTCCTTTTGAATAAAAAAACATAGTGTTATAATTATGATATAAAATAATTAATATAATTTTTCACAATAATAGAGTAGAAAAATGTATAGAAAAAATTTATTAACATGAAAAAATATCCACATAATAGATGGATGTTTATTATTAATAATAATATTATTTTATGTGACTGAAAATAAAATTAGATAACATTTGAGAAATATTTCATTCATCACAAAATGAAAAAATTTATCTTAATCAAATGTATGATAATCATGATACAATGAAACAATATTAATCTATGTGGACTATCTAAATTAAAAAATCATTTATATAATAAATATGATTCAATGAAATATAACATGAGATAATGAATGTAATATTCCGAACCACTCTGATCTATTTCATTGTAAAAAATATATATTTTAAGGTGTTATATGATATCAATGTGACTTATCCCGAACATTTTTCCAAATTTATAGTTAGGTGAATAGTGCGACTGTAAAATTAGGTGAATAGTTTCAACATTCACATTCTGTGAATAGTGCACCGATAACCTTTGGTGAACAGTGCAATGGTAACCCTAGGTTGAAGAACAGTATTTCCAGAATGGAGAGGTTCCATTGATGAGGATAATGAGCAGTGTTTGCAGAACGGTGAGGCTCGAATGGTGAGGTTCATGAAGAGTGTTTCTAGAACAGTGAGGTTTCAACGGTGAGGTTCATGAAGAGTGTTTTCCGAACCGTGAGGTTCCAAAAGTGGGGTTCATGAACAATGTTTCCAGAATGGTGAGGTTCCAATGGTGACGTTCTTGAACATTGTTTCCAGCTTCCTAATGTTTTACCCCTTTAAAATTTCCTTTGATGTAAAATTCACATAAATCATTATTTTTAACAACTATAAGGCCAATTGAAAGGCCATAACTCCTATATTAATTATTCCTATGGCCCGGGATGTTTCTACATGGTCAAACGACGTGGTTTAATGTGATCTTTTTTAATGGTAAATCAAGCGTATCTTAAACCATATCTCCATTAAATCTTCAAAAAAAAACCAGATATCTTCCACCCTTGTTTTACCTCCATATTCTATGGTGCGAGATGCCCAAACCTTTCCTTCCTCCCTATAGGAATCGTGAGGTCAAACGTTTCCCCATAGATTGGTTTTCCCTTGATGTTCTTCCTACTTCATATGGAACCCCAACTCTGGCGTAATCATAAAGGGTCGATCCTTCATCAAATTAAGTTATGTTATATGATCGTTCTTTTAGGTTTCATCTTCTCATGTTTATATTTTCCATATTATATCATTTTATCTCGATGCTTCTAGTTTGTTTTTCTTGGATTTTGGTTGGTGTGGTCGTACCATGGCATACTTGAGTGGGTGTAGTTTCCGCAAGAGGAGGTGGTCATGAACCGTTGTGGTATAAATAATGTCAAGAAACATTTGAGGTAGGGTATTAATTGATTTTGTCTTCATTTACGTGAAACTGTATCCTGAGCATGTTTTATCCCACTTGATGACAATAGAATTGACATAATAAATATTTGAACAGGATAAATACATTGATATCTATCATATTTTATTGCCTCTTGTTTTGATAGATAGTTTGATATCTATTATTTCTTTGTTTATATGTTCGTTCTTGATGGAAATAGGTAATGAATGTAAAAAAAATAAATTGATAATTGTTTGTGACTGTGTATGAATGGGTAGACGTTGGGAGACCTAGGAATGTATCATGCATCATTATTCTTTGTGATTGTGTATGAATGGGTAGACGTTGGGATATGATTACCTTAAATGAATAAAAGAAAACAACTAATTACTGTTTAGTCATCCATATTACATGTTTATGAGCCTTAAAAATTTTTATTTTATAGGTATGGCTCCTGGTCAATTTCCTCATCCAGATATCATGGAAGATTTCCATCAAGCTGTTCCAGCAGATCGCCGCAGGGTAGAGGTTGAAGATGATGAATATTATAGGAAGACACTCTGAGATATTCATCTCCAGAGTCTACAGAAGTATGAGGGCTCCATTTTAGATACAGTCATTGAATACTAGCTAGACGAGGTCGAGATCAGCTTCACATCGATCCATGTTCAGAAGGAGCAATGAGTGTCCTTGGTTGTGATGATGTTGTGTGGAGTAGTGAGGAAGTGGTGGTCCTTGTTCCTCTGCTAGAAGATCTCTAAATTAATGAATCTAACATCACAATGAAAAAATTGAAATGAATTTATACCAAAAAACCTATAGATGAAAAATACTTTAGTTTTTTGACTAATGAGGAAGAAAATTATAAGCCCATATCACAACAATCATATAAATATCATTAAACTAGATGAAGAAATTTGAGTTTCCCTTCGTGGTCCAAAACATCCATGCCCATTCATCAATGAAATTTACACCCTATCACCTATGTAAAATTAGTCTCCATATTCTTCATGGATTATTGAAATATGAAATACATATGATCATGTAACATTTAATAATTGTCTTGAGAGAAATTTTTCAATCATATACACCTTTATGGTAGTTATATAATATATATGAGTACACATAGAGTAGTTCTATTATGAATTTGTTGTCTAAAAAAATCATTGTTTGAATACTATCAGGGGAAGATGATATCCT
Organism: Viscum album; assembly: GCA_963277665.1. NCBI lineage: Eukaryota > Viridiplantae > Streptophyta > Magnoliopsida > Santalales > Viscaceae > Viscum > Viscum album. The sequence goes on along the minus strand of OY728142.1, from coordinate 1,375,005,144 downwards.
TCATGATGGAAGATTATTATTATGTGAGGTAATGACAACATCATCCTATTTTTTTAATCCATTCAATGATAGTCGGTGTTATATGGTATGCCTCTAATTATTCAGAAATAGAAGACCCACCAAATCATTTTTTTAATTATAAAATTTATAATGATGGTTGAAATTTTTATTCCTAGTAGTAATAACCACTTGGGTGGTTCTATTTGAAGATGTCTATTAAATAGAGTCCATTTTTACAAAAATGATAATTAAAAATTAGATAACTGAAGAACCATTCCAAAATAGGCACATAACTATAACAACATCACATGAATAACATGAACCATACAAAAATTTGTGACTACCTGACCTAATATATATCATATGAATCACATGTCCCGAAAATGAGATCATGACCCCATGATCTTATATAATAAATTTTGATCATGTTACCCTTATATGGTCATTTGAACCATGTAATGATCAATAGATCATGTTACCAAACCAGAAAATCCTGAGAATCCCATGGAATATCCCTTCATCCAATATAATGTGTTAATGTTCAAGAACATTCTTTTTAATTGGTTGGATATTTATATGAACATGTACTTAGAAAAAGATATATATTGATAGATCAAGTGATTGAATTACATGACCTTGTATCCTAAAGTGGTATTACAGAGTGATACATGGGAATATGTATTTTGATACTTGTCATGTTGTGAGTTATTGTGAAGAAATCATGCAATGCTGATAATCACAATTTCTCTACGAGTTTGATTCATTATTGGATATAAGTAGAACCCTCAATCTCCAATTTATAAGATACTAAACAATATACTATTAGTTACTTTGAAGAAAAATTGTATTTTGGGAAACAAATTAGTAGATCCTCAAGAACTCATGAAATCATTTACACTCCTCACAACTATGTGTTTTCCCTTTTGTATGTCACTCTTCTGGGTGGCGGTGGGGATTTTAACCCACACCAAATGAGCATAAATAAATATATTATTGAAATAATTACCCAAAAATGGGTGTTATTTTCTCCATAAGATAATGGGTGGATGAACAAAAATACATGGGGACCATGTGGCAGGATCATGTGAATCTAATGCCCCCAAATATGACATGTGATTTCATTTCCTAATTAATATAAGCGATAAAGTCATGTGGTTAACATGATCTGTTTAGGATCAGATGACACCCCCAAGAAATCCATCATTTACTTATGTATATATCATGAGAATCAATTTTTATTGTGTGAGGGTATACAAGGGATATCCTATGATAATTTGATTTATAATATGATAGAAACCAAAAATCACCGAAATCCCCTTATAAAATTATTATATAGATCTTAAAAATAAGAAGCTTAATGCGGTCAATGTTATGTTATATTTCATGAGAAGGGGTTACGAATCTCTTTGGGCACCATAAATCATGAGCAGATCATATGGAATTCCCCATTCCCTGAAAATAATTCCTATAACAATCCATAATGATATCACGATGTAACCCTGACAAGTATCCTTAACCATGTGAAAGCGCCCTAGATAGGTGGCCCGATCTCGTGAAAACTCTTTAACATGTCATCCTGGTCCTGTGAAATATCATTGATATGTAACTTTTATAGTGAAGTGTCTCATAGAAAGGTCGAGTAATAATACATAAAGTGATCGCATGTTGTAGAAATATAGTCTATGAATCATTGTACTCCCTTACAGACAACAAATGGAAAAATAACAAAATATTTGAAAAATTCTTAATACAAAACTATAATAGAATAATAATCTCATGATGATAGGATAACTACTTTTTTTATGCAATAGGTCACTCAAAACATGTGATAACCATTGGTTGCATAAATTCCCATTCATATGATATACAAATCACATAGTGGCCCCCAAGAAATTCATCATGGTTTCACAAGAATCCTCATTGATGGGTGTCATAATACAGTGAATTATTATAGACATATCATCCTGATGTTGTGATGGAATGTTTATATGAAAAATTGATACTATAAAATACCTTTTACAACCCCAGGGATCAATAAATATAATGAATATAGAGTGTTATCAATGTCTACATTTATCATACGACACCATGAATGACCCAAATCGGGATCATGCGAAGTGTGTGATGCCACACCCCCATTAATGAATCAAAAAATTATCAATAATACATGGTGGGGTATAATAGGTTCTTCGAGGACTATAAATTCCACCCCTTAGTAATTACTATTTAACGAATGCTTCCACATGAATAGAAAATAACACACTTCTTATAGTAGAAATCCACAAATCACAAGGTTCTTCCTGAGGTAAAATATAAAGAACCAAAAAATTTGTTAATCAGTATGAATATGTGTTTTACATGATCACCTATTTGATCACATAAAGGTCCTCCAACGCACCAACAAGAATATAGTATGAATATTTTCAATGTACACATGATCACATGACACTTCCATAGGATTACACATGAAAATTCATTGAGTAATATATGCAATAAATAAAGAAAATGATATAATTCTAATGAAAACAAAGATAGATTTATTTTTCATAGGTAGTCATAATTATCGTCATATGACCTATTGATGATATAAATAGAATCAATATATGTCAATAAAGACACGTGATGTCACATGGAAACGTTAGCATTGCCACAAGGGACTCTCCGAACATACCAGCCATGTCTTGCAATGTTCATCATAAATGTTATCCACGTCTGTATATATCGTCTAATAATATCATAAATTCCCTTGTAATCCTTCCATAAATGAATCCATTTTATGTTATATTCATATTACAGGACATCCTTGGTCTAATTAAACACCTGGATTGGAATTTCTTAATCACACTAAGAAAATATGATGTGTCAAACAGGTTATGAAATATCTTCCTGATATGTCATTCAGATCATATGACAACCCTCCAAAATTTTTATTTTTATCATGAAATATTCCTCTGTTATATATTCTTCAATCATGAAAAAAATATAGGACCTGTCATCATTATCATGAAGACCATAATAATATGTCAGATATACAAACAAGAAATATTTGGAATAGACTCTATGATATGTTAGGAATACCAGGAATACACCCTCGGAAATGATAACCTTGTCTTGTATAAATATTTTTCATACATAAAATAAAAATATGAGCATTATAATTCCTATAATAAATATCATATGTAGTACACCTTCATAAGGCTTGAGATCCAAATGAGAAATCACCTCAATGTATGTCCTTCTACATTTCAATGAATCTAACCTAAATAGCCCAAATTATACCATGGGTTCATCAAAATTTCTCACCAAGCATAAGATTATAAAAATAACATAACTATTTAATAATTTATTCATGTTATAAAAAGGACATGTAACATACCTTCATAATGATTGAGAATAAAATAGAATCTACCTAGGTATTAGTCTCTCCATCTTTTAAACACTATAGCAAACAATTCTCAGACTATCATATTGTATTATTATCCTTCCTTACTCATCACAGAATATATAAGATAAACAAATGATTATAACATTGGTTCATACTATAAAAATGATAAATAGGATGCCCTCTTAAGGAATGAGATACAAATAATCATCCTCCATGGTAGATGCACCTCCATCATTTTGACACATTCACTAGAGAACTGGAATTCTATCATTGTATTATCACACTTCATAACCCATCAATGGATTGATAATCTATTTGACTTATTGGGAATATGATTCTTGATATATGAAGAATACATATGATTCCTTCCTAATTCACAATATCCATATTATACAGTCCTATATGGCCTACATATTTTAGATTCACCATAACTATATGTAGTTATAATGATCACTTTTTATCCCTTTTTGTCATAAAAAATGGATCACATGTGCAAATGAATTTTCAATGATCATATCACCAACCCAATGAATTTCCCATAGTTAGGGATACATTAGTGTGTAATGTCTATTTAGTGTATATCAATGAATTCCCCCAAACATGAATCCACCATGGGTAAAGAATCATTGTCATTAAAACATTGGTAAAACTTGGGAAAATAACCCATTTAAGAATCAATTATACTTCACCTCTAATTATCAGGTTAATGGTCGTCAAATAATGTTAAATATGTTTCCTACTATATGTATGAAACAAATGAACCCTTTTAAAGGGTTTATCTTCTTAGCATGGGCCTATATTATCTCAAATATATCATTTCTATAAGACATTAATCAACGCGATTAAAAAACTACATTAGTATTGAATCTCATTAGAATACATTTGAATTCGATGCCTCCTTACTGTTAAATCCCAACCCTGAACACGACTTATCTCATTTGAATGATAGATAAATCCATATTTTCTGGTTATATAACAGTAAAATATAAAGATATTGTAATTACTAAATATATAACTGAAAATATATTTCTAAATTAGATTTATATAGATGATATCATTAGTAGAGCCCTAAATTTAAACTTATAAGGGTTCAACACATATGCATTTTTACGGAAACTAGTTCTATTTATTGACTATGAATAGATTACAAAACATATCTTAAATCTATAATCAAGTATTAAAATATAATATATCCCCTCACATGATAATTGGTGTCATGAACTCGACCTCCCATCATCTCAACCAATGTGAGTTACAATGTGTCGTTGTTTCTGAAACCCCAAAAGAACACCTCTATTTGGAATGTAGTTTTATACTCAATTATGGATGTAAGAACTATTTGGAGTTTATTTTAATGATATAAATGGTTAATTCTATGTGAAATAATATAATTAATGAATAATTGAATCGTTATATGAATCATAATTCACGTCTCATAAGCCCCCAGGATAACCACATGCACCCATAAGCATTTTAGGGAAACAATAATAGGGAACCTATGTGAAATCGTGAAATGATGTAATAAATAAATCATTATAGGAATCAAACATCATGACATATTTTCCTTAATTAAAATAATATACACCAATCATATTTTGGAAAAAATAATGTTGTTTAGGGTTAGACAACATAGTATATGTGGAGGGTTGATGATTTAGTTAAAAATTGAATTCATGGGAAATTATAAAATACAACAGATTATTCGTTCATAAATACATGTCAGATGAGGGAAAAATCAGAATCAAATTTTAAATTATATAAAAAAAATTACTATTAGACGGATGATTTGAAATCCAAAATACTTTTTAGAATTAAAATACCTCAATTCCATTGTATTTAGTGAAATGTGTATACAAATATAGTTCAATATATATATATATATACATTGCATATCAATAAATAAATATGTGTCCAATAGTATATTGATGTGCATAAAGATCATACATGAGAATGACTTATTGATTTTTCATTATCCTTTAGGAAGGAACATTTTCTTGAGATTCCTATGAAAAAAATCAAATTAAGATCCTTACATCAATGGATAAAAACCATTATAAAACTGGGATTTGTATGGATAACTAATAATTAGAGTTTTTCCATTGGAGGTGTCAAATGATTCTAAAAAGTGGAAATTTTACAAATGACATCCAAACAATTTCTGGGAATTTTTAAATTTATTTGCATAAAATATATAACTATAGAATATATTTATTATATTTGAGAATACAAGTAATTTTTTATAACCAACATAGAATAAGGTATGAATTTATCAAAAACCATTTTAAAATATTTTTCTACTATCTATTTGATAAATACATGACATGAGGTGAGGTTGTGTGATATTAACAAGAGAATCATGAATGTTAAAACGTTTTAGATTATGAATAAAAATAAATAGGTTCATAATTGTAAACCAATTGTTATTCCTATTAATGGTGAATAAATTCCAATTAACCATTATTTTTTAGACATAATGTTCCCCAGTTTAAGAACAAAACGATGCTTTTGCGGGACTGATGTTCTTAATTCTATGATTTGTAATGTTTTTCTCACTTTTTACTGTATAAATTATCAATTACAAGGGAATAGGTTGTTACCCAACCACCATTCACTTTGATTGGAAGTGGGGGAAAATATAGCATTGGTTTTTCTCACATTTCTCTATATAATTTTATGACTCAATATACTTATATTCAAATTTAGAGACATAGAAAGGCTAAAATATTTTTCTTGATAAAAAATATCATATAATATATACACAAATTACATGGGTCTCTAGACATCATATGAGATGTGGGTAAAATTATAAATATACATATATGTTACTGTCTAACATATAGTAGAAAGAAATCATGTTTAGAGGAACATGTTTTAGAATGAAAAAATTGTTGATATAAATATTGATCATTAGTGAACATGTTTTAATGTGAAAATAAACAATATTTTTGTGTTTGTTGATAAATGGTATGTTTGTATCATTTTAAAAATGATTTTGATGAATTTTACAAATTTTATTGATTAAAATTTTTCTTCCAAAATATAACTAAATACATTATTTAGATGATAAATCGTTATGAATACAATGAATCATAAATATCTAATGCAACTAAATAAAGAATTGATAAATGAAACAATATACGCTCAAAAAATATTTGGATTTTTCTTTCATATAATATTTGGATTTATATCATATAAATTATTTTGAACCAAAAAATAAAAAACTATAATTGTATAATATTCACATAAATATTTATCAACAAAAATATTTTCAAATGGAAAAATTTTTGAACTTAGTTTGATCCAAGGGTAAATAAACATTACCCTCCCAAAAATAGAATTACATCCATCAAACATAATAATTTTTTTATCCCACGTTATATTAATATAATAGATTAAGAAATATAAAATATTTAAATATTTTATGTGTTTTTTACATGTATTTTAGTGAATATAACAAATAAAAATAATGATCCCATTTACCATACATAAAACAAAACATTATCCTAAATGTGCAATATTAATGTGATAAAAACAATTGAAAGAAAATTATATTCAATAATAAATGAAATTAAAATAAAGATATATGACTAAGGGTTGTAATATAATTCACATATCATGCTAATAAAATTTAAAAATGAGTTACTAAGGATGAATTTAAAATGAGATTATATTTATGGAAAAGACACAACAAATTGAAATTTAGTTCAATTATCTATCATTCATATCATTGATTCCAAGAAAAATAATTTTTTCGAAAATAATTTAATACATACACATGACTTAAATTGATATTGGTTGTTAATAATAGATTAAAAAGAAAGAAACAAATAATATTTAATTGATATTAATTTATCCATAACTACCACTTGAGATGTTATAGTACCAAAAACGATTCATAGGGGAAATTCTACAACACAAAATTTCAAATTTGGTGGAATTTTTTACATAAATAAAATTTTAAATTATTTATGAATGAATATTCATGACAATAATATTAATTTAGGAAAAAAATCCCTAATAATTGTGAATACTAAACCACATTAAATCATTCTAACATTTGATTTCATTATTTGAGTAATAATAATTGTTAAGAATATTATGGAACATAAAAAATAAAAGGATTAACATCAGATTCATATATTTTATGATTTGTGATGTAAATATCATAACATATGTTAAATGGATGTTTAATCATAAAATAATTATCTATCACCTATTCTCAAAAATTAAATTAATCGTAATTTCTCTCAAAGATTTAGAATGATCATTCCATGAGATAAAAATACAGTAATGTTATCCCTCCAAAAAATAATAGAGAAAAAAACTCATGTAATTCCTAAAACAATAAGATTTGTTATTATAAAAAATTGATAATAGAATACAAGAACCATGTGTTACCTTCAATTTTATGATAAATTTACATTCTTCATCCAGAATTAGTGGTTTCTCAATTTCAACACAAAAGGATGGAAACAAATCCTTTTTTATATTATTTAAAATAATGTTGGATCCAAAAAATAATAATTAGAATTAATTTATTATCTTAAATAAAATTGTCAATAACTCTATTTTTTATTACTATAACAATACTTAATAGCCTAAACCACTTAGATTTCAATTTTCATGGAATGTGTTTTAGTATAGAATTAAAATGATAAACCTACTACCTAGTCTAGAATTTTCAATTAAATATTATTAAATAATGATAGAATATGTTCCTCACTTTAAAAATCCGTTATTTTTCATTATGTTCACTCTTAATTTCATCAGACCAACTTCTATTATGTAGTATATGTTTTCTATCAATTTTATGTATGTTTTTTTAGGTCCATAACATATGAAAAAAATATTTCAAGGAACTCCATGGTTGAACGACAAGATTTTCCAAATGAATCCGCTTTATAGACATTCCTATTAAAATATTAAATTTTTTTATAGTACCATATGGATTCATCATGTTATAAAAACCACACCTATATATAATTCAAGACAATTTTTTTTAAACTCCCTTTTTTTATCTATTTGATATTTCTTCGTATACATATTTTTGGATGGTAATAATTTCTAGTTCTATGGGAATACCAATACATATACTAAAAAATAATTAATTTTTATATTTTGAAAGTGAGTTAAATTATATATAATAAATGATATAGGCACACTTAATCTTGTGAAAATGTTATTTTTGATGAATTCAGTCTCACTACTAGTTTTTTTGGGAATTAAATAGCCTCAATCAAAATTGAATCACAAATAAATAATAAATCATATTCGCATTTTCATTAGTAGATATAAATGGTACTGTAAAATCCGTGCTCCAAACCAAAAAAATTTCCATTTCAAAAATACCCATTTGAAGTATCTACCACTTATTAAAAAAATTAAACTTAATTTGATCGTTATCACATCCAAAAAATTGCACTCCTATAATTTCTAACTATTGTAGGAAAATAAAATTTTATTGAAGTACTTTTTGGGGTTTTCTCCCCCATCCATGATTATCTCCCCATAGTTCATAATGCAATCTATATAAACTAGAAAACAACTCTTCCTTGGGTATAAAAAATTTTAAAATCAAATCATTGCATCTCATTAATAGAACTGGATCATCACATAGATAGTACATAAGCTTAGTAGTGAAATTACTAAATTGATTTAGTGTAAAATTTATTGGAATGACTCAAATATCATGAAAATTTCCAAAATCTATACACAATGTAGATTTTGTAATTGAATAGGAGAGTACCTTCTCAATACTAAATAATGAATTAATCTCACAATTATAGTTAAACTATTTACATGAAAACATTTATAAATAATATTTCATAAATTATAATCATCAATTTTTTTCTTGATCTACAAATATCAATCATAGCACAAAATAATTCATCTATGGAGCCTCAGTTTAAATTATTTTTTTAGAAAGTATCTTTTTAATAGATGAATTATCTTTGTAATCAATAACATTAGATGCTAAATAATATTTTATAAACATATAAAATGTATAAAAAATATCCATTGGTTAATTTCTCATAGTGGTGTAATTTCATTGAAAATAACATATTATGCTGAATGAATAGTACTCCACATTAAGCAACTTATATCTCATTTGGCTTAAAACTGACTCTAATGACATATCACTTATAACATCCTGGGTAAATAAAGAATATGACATTCTCATATTTATCAATATTTTTGAATTAAATGTTAATATTACTTTAAGGGAAATTCTATACTCGAGGGCGTAACCAATACGAAACAACGAGTTTCTTTGAAATCTTACGTTGCACACTAATAATATAAAAATATTATTTTAAATAATAGTTAACACCAGCCTTTGTAATGGCGGGAATGAATAGAACTAACTAAAAAATGATTAAATATGTTTTTTAAATATGTTTACATTTATCCAATAAATTTTAGAGGCTTAAAATGAAAATGAATCCAATTTTAAAAATAAATACACTAATATTTTTAAAAGATTGTTTTACCACCATTGATGGAGACCCTTTTTTAAATCTAACTTTTGATGATTTTTATAATCTCTATTTGTCAAAATAAACTTATTATTTAGAATTGGGACGTTGAAATTTACATTGGATAATTTTTTTGTATTTTTCTGACAATGTTCATTTTTTAAAGAATAGTGAAAAATACTGCATTTTACATCAAAACTTATTTTCATCTAATTAAATTATATGGTTAGATTATCTTTTTAATTTAATTAAATTGTAATTAGAATATATTTTTACCATTTCATCCAATGGTGTTCATTATAATTAATTTTACTTTGAAAATGGACATAAACTAGTGTCAACCTTTTGATAGATATTGTTTCTTAAAAACACACTATTTATTTTGACCACGAGGAATAAATATGTAATTTTTTAATGAATCATCTACGTTTTGAATTTGGTAAAATGGACATATTTTTTTAATTTGGAATATCAAATATATCTTATGGTGAATTATTGGTATTTTTCTGATAATGATAATTTTTGATGAATAGTAAAAAATACAGCATTTTAATTGATTTACATTTAAATTAACTGCTAAAATTTATTTAATTTGTATTTGGTAAAATGGGTTACAAATTTGGAATCAGAAGATACAAATTATGCAATTAATAATCTTTTGTTTTTGGACATTATGAATAGTAACGATGGTAAATATAATTAATTGTCGTGTTTAATTTGTAATCATGTAGTTACGAGTAATTAAATAATATCATAATAATAAAAAATGACAAAAACATGGGTCCTAATGCTTTTGGTGGTGTCATGGACGACCATGGGATTCCTTGTGCCATCGTTTGGGCCCCATGGATTCAATTTAGTCTGATAGTGACTTTTTATCAGATTAGTTTTTAAAGAAAAGAAATATAACAAAGTTTGAGTATACTAAGTAAACAAATATTAATTTCATTTACATAAAATATCTTCTTGACAATAAATAGTAATTGGAAATCTAAAAATATTTCCTATATGATGGTAATTATTTTATAAATTTTAGACATTAAATAAATAAATTTATTTATGACACCGTGATGATGTAGTGATTATCTCATTAATTAATGATTTAAATAAAATGAAAAGATAAGGTAAAATATAAGACATAAACTTGTCAAGAACTTATTTTATGGGTTTATATAGAACCTTTATCACCTTATCCTAGAAATATATAATGTTGGGTCCATTAAAATCTGAAAATCATTTTATAATAAAGTAACATTTCATGACGTTCCAAGAGTGCCCCTCCTCACTCTTATAAAAGGCCCCCACCTCTACCCCTTACCCAATCCTATCAAGAAATTGGATCGTCCATACACTACTCATATTGTCTCTCAACATCCCTCTATTACTCAATGAAGCCTTACTTTAGTCATAATTCTTTCCATGGAATCCTTTGGTCTCAAATCAAAAAGAGTTACCCGATTTAAAGGCAATGTCTTCTCTTATATCCTTTTGTTTTATTTTGGTTCTCCAACACCCAAAACACATTTTATTGATTTATTTTGTAATAACACCAGTATATTAAATATAATAAGATTTTTTATGAGAATTATTTGATTTACACTCACACACACCTCCGTCTAATGGTTAAAAAACTTATTGTTTCTGTGGACGGCGAATTACTGCCTCACGAAACGATGATTGTTCAATCTTCTTTTAACACCTTTCATGGTGGCCATTATGATGTTATGGTATTTTATATATGGTATTTATGTTTTCTATATGCTTCTGTATTTTATATTTAAAACATACCTTTATGCTTTGCATGTTGTGAAAATGAGAGAATTTCATTTGAGGTAAAGTGGACTACCGCCCCCCTCAAGTGATGTGACTCGTTATTGCAATACATGTAATGTATAAAGAATTAAATTAATTAACTTATGTGACCTATATACCATATATATTATAATAGAATTATAATATATTTATCTCTCATTTATTTTTAATTCCATTAATATGCAAAAGATATTAAAGTAGCATTCATCCGTACGTACAACCTACCGTCTCAATGAACAATGCATTTCATTTATTTTTTATCCAAATGTTATGGAATAGTGTAAAATGAATATATAATATATATATATATATATGATATTTAAATCATTAATACCATTCTGGTGATGATGTACTTATAACTACATGGGACATTCTTTTCAAACAAGTTTATTTTTGACTCATATACTGATCATCATCAAAACGTATGATATGAACTCACATAATTAACTAATTATTATAACATAATAACATGTGATACGAATTGAATAATAAATTTTAATGGAAGTCCTTAAGAAATTATAAATTGGCCAGCATTTATTATTCAGGAATATAATTAAACGAACAAGACAAGTAACACTTCAGGTAGGAGATCCTATCTCTCTCTTTCTTTTAATGTACTCTCTTATATGTAATTTCATTTATGCTCCATGTTATTATGTTGAAGGATGTTCTATTACATTCAAAATATTGTAGTTTTTATTTTCATATTATTATATACCCCATCTTACTCTCATCAATTCATTTTAATAATTTTTAAGTGTCACTGTTAGGCTGCCGATGTTTTGTAATGGATTTCTTATCTCACTTTTAATTCATTAAGATTTCCATTGGTCTCCACTTATCTATGGAATGTGGAGTATTGTGAACTGAAAATTGATATATATTATAATTATTCTATTTATATTCATGTTTTTCTAAAATTCATTTGGTAGTAGTTATCTTTTGGTCATATGACTTGATTGATTACAATGAGGTAAGGGGTTTTTATCTAACTTTTTATTCCCATGAGATTAAAGCTACATTTGACACTATTTCCTTTTGTATGGTGTACTTACTACCCATTATTCTACTATTTGTGTAATATAATCTCATTTATGAGTATTTACATCTTCATTGTATGACCATTCTTTCATGGTGTGTAGGTTTTGAAAATTACCCAAATCGATAAGGGAACGTTTCACCCTCCTCTTTTTAATTGAATTATTATTGTCAGGTATTTTAATTTACATATTCTTGTGTTGGGATATATTCTTATATATCCTTATTGATGTAAATGTTATGACCAAGTGATTATATACCCTTTTTATCTCTCATTAACTCATTTTCTTAATTTTAAAGTGACGCTGATTGACTGTCGAATTTTTGTAAGGGAAAATCATAACCCAATTTCAATTTTTTGGGTTAAACCAATATTTATTGATTATGTCATACTATAAATATGTGTGGAGAAACTCTAATTGTTTTACAGTTAGTATCTTTTCATATTGGGTGTATTTATATTTTTCACTCATAATTATGTAATTTAATTATCCTTAATCTGAGGATACCAACTTTGTAAGGGACATTGTCTCAATCTCCTTTCGTTATGTCATATTTTTTTTGATACATATCATTCTTTTATACAGTGTATAAAGCCCTTTTAATTTTACTTTTACTTGAAAGGAATATTTTTATATGAAGTGTTTTACGAAACGAAAAAAGGGAATGTTTTTGTCTTACGTATGCGGTGACAACGACTTATCTACCGCCATGCCCATTATTTGAGTTTCAGCTTCCCCTACAAGACATATATTTTTTTAAATAAAAAACAAATACCATGTTTTACTTTTATTTTATATTGGTATTGAAAATGGTTTTGATAATGTTTTGATTATATCAATGTGTTTTTGAAATCTTGTGACTGAAATGTGGAAATGTTATGTTTCCTTTATGCATGTTTTATGTGATAAGATTATGTTATGGTTCTTGGGAATTGTTTATGAAGACGGGTGGTTCCTAGATAAAATAAGGGCGGGTGATCTCGTGATAGATATCAAATTCATTGGGTAACACGAAGGAGTTAGATGCTAAGGTTTCTCCATTGAGATTTAGGGAATATACTGTGATGGGTATTCCAAACATAACCATGAGAGTTACTCCCTACGAAAGAATGTTATGAATGCCTCAAGATACATTTATGTATTATGATTTCTATGAGTTATACATAAATATTATAATTTTAGAAGGTATGTTATGATTGAATGTAATGGTTTCATTGATTTCTATTTATTGACGGGTCAATGATTCCATTCATTTTTTTATAACCCTTACTGAGATTTTTATTCTCATCCCATGATTTTGAAATGATTTTCATAGGTTATAAGGAAGGGTAAGATAATTTATGTTTTCAAGAAGATTTATATCAATAAAATAACTCTTGTTTTATTTAAGGATTTTTTTATTGTTTTGAAAAATCAGTTATAGTAGTAGTGTCTACTTTTTAATCCTTTGAGGTATAATAGTTATGTATTAATTATCTAAATCTCCAAACCTGAAATGATATTCAATGTGAGTGATTCATTTAATACAAGATTAAGTAATGTAATAAGGTTGGGTCCTTATATCACTAGTGTCACAAATAATTTCAACTAAAAGATTCCAATATTTAATAGTGATGATTGTTGATGAATTGTGGGTTACTTTAATAAATAAAAATATTTAAAAACATTAATAATTTAAAAGGTTGTATCATTTACCATGGTTAATAGGAGGGAAATGTGATATTGAAAAATTATTTTATAAACCTCTTAAAAACCTAGAATTCTATGTGAAAAATATAATTCCCCAAATAGTCTAAAATTGATGAAATTTTTTAAAAATCTAAATTCTATGATTTCAATCAACATTTTTTCTCTTAGAAACATATTTATCAAGATAAATACAATTACGAACCAAAATATTTATTCTTTTATAATTAATAAGTAGATAGTTTTACTGGAACCTGTCCAAAACAATTTTAATTCATGAAATTTCACAATAATGTATTTCTAAATATATAATAATTCTTTATTAACACCTCATTAATACTCTCAATAATATTATAAATCTATCCATAATGAACCTTATAATGTTGTTTTGGGAACCACATATGCCAAATGTTATTCATTGATAAGAAAAAAATAACACATTCACTGTTATCCACTAAAACATTTAATCTATGAATGGAATAGGAAATTAGTCATTCCAAGTGACTAAATTGATATTTTGTGGGTCAATAAATGATATTAATTATGTTTAGTTCATCATAGGATTTTGTTTCTAATTTCATTTTTAAAAAATTGAAACATTCCTTTTTTATGACTATATATACATGCATGTCCCAAGAGTAATCATAAATGGGAAATATGATACCAAAATATAATATAATTATAAAAAATTCTATCAAAACATCATTCATGTTTGGATTTAATATTATTTTACCCCAAAATAACGGATTTTGGTGTGGTTCCATAAAATTCTATTGAGTGAATAATGATGAGTTAATCACTTTGATATCTACTATGCACCAACCAATTGAAATCATAAAATTATTTAGAGCAGCAATCTATTATAATTAGAACTTTTCATTATGTCGAAAATAAATAATAACTTGATGTGTTGAGTTTTCATCAAAAAATGCATATTATAGATGTTATAATTGTTTTTTTATCTCTAATATGGGTGTTTTTTTACTGTAATGTTGTCTCTTGGGATTGTGTGGTCGTAGACCTTCAATATTTTTCATGGAAGACCCATTAGGAATAAAAATATTTCCAACTAATATAGTATATTTGTTATTTTGAAACTGTTGTCTTAGTTGTTAAACTCACGATAGTGGGATTTTTTATCATATTTTTTTCACAAAAATCTCCCCAAATATTCCAGAAGATATCCACCAGATTTATCAATGAGTTTAGGATCATTTAATAATATAAAAATATCCTAAATTTTTCCAAAAATTTATTTATCTTCAGAATAGAAAAATTCATCCACCTATACACATTTAATTATTGAAACAAATATTTTGTCTTATATTGGAAAAATATTCAGGTTCATTTTTTGAAATCAATCATCTTTGGGGGGGGGGATTTCAACTTCCAGAAAATAATCTTGAATCAATTTTTTATTATTAAAAATTTCTATAATTTGAGGACTGTCTAATGCTTCTCACAACAAGAAGAATTATTATCATTCACTAAATATTTGTTCCATAATTTTCTATGTACATTATAAAGCATTTTTTAGTCAGAAAAAAAAATTTCTATTGACTTCAAATTCATTTATAACTGCACCACTAGTTTTTATGAAAGGCCTATATAAAATAATGGTAACCACGGTTCCATTATTTATAAGGGAATGTTATTTGGAATACAAATCATACCACATTAAATAATAAAGCCATAAACTATATGAATTGGATATGTGAAAAACATTTCATCCTAGTATGGTAGTGGGGGATTACAATCTATAAATCCATATAGTTAATCTAATGAAAAATTTATGAGGTTGGTATTATCCCCAATATCAGAAATAAGATTGATTTGGATAGTATTATTTTAGTCTATGGATGAAGAACAATATGTGTATATTGAATTTTTGCTAGAATTGTTATCTTTTGGATCAAATGAAACACTTTAGTCAGGAAATATGTTTTATATTCTTATAATTATATACTTTTGAAACAATTCTCATAAGAAAAATCATTTATGAGAAATTAATAATTAAATCTTCATTGAATGGAATAATCACATGATGATTATTATGATGAAAAGAATTATTGTAGTATAATTATGTTATTTTATGATATCAATATTTTAGGCAAAGGAATCGGTGGGGAATAATTATATAAAAATTATGGTATTTCCTATAAATTTCAATAATATATATCCCTCTTATTTTATTTCATATTTTTCGTGTGTTTTAAGATTGTTTTTATGGTGTAAAAATGAAATTTAATTATATTTTAAAGTCCCATACATAATTTGGACATTTTTTTTTATAAAATTTTTGACATAAATACACATACATGTTTCTAGTTTCAGATTCCCTAAAGCCATTCCTAATATATTCTAGAGATTTTAATCCACTTATTGTAATAACGATCAGGAAAGTTTATCTTTGATTGATTTTAGACATGTGATGTAGAATACCACTATATCTAGAAATAATATCTCATAAAAATAAACCCATTTAAAATTATGGGTTGTACATTCTATCTTCAGTTTAATAATTATAAGAATCATGCCAATCATTATGAGAGTAAAACATTATTTTAATTTCTTAAATCATTCTTCTAATATCATATTGAATATTATAAAATTATACAATTTTTTTTTCTAATTGTTTACCTTTGTTTTATATATTATCAGAGTTTATTTGGATACTTTTAATTTCCAAGTTCCTTCCATTGTTCCTTACAATGATTTCTATTACAATGATTATTTATTTAATTGGATCATTATGGGATTATTCACTATGACTATATTACACTAAACACCATTCATCGGCATATGATCATGCATTAAAATGTGTAGATTGAAGATCACATTTGTTCAATGTTGAAAATATTGAATAAACTACATTATAATATATCAGTACTTCTTTTGTAAGACCACATGTCTCACATTATTTCTATCATTTATTCATTAATATCTAAAGTTTTTATATAATTTCATCCTATTATATTTTCATTTACATGCCCATGATAGCATTATATTCGACATGATTCACTATACTTCTCCAATAATTTTTTTTAATTTTAGTGAAGAGAATATTTTCTAATATCATCTAATTTTATATAATTATATCTACCTTATGATGATTGATCATATACATTTTGGAATGATGGTGAAAAACCATCATGGAATTGTTCCACAAATAAATGAGAATATGTAAGATTATTTAGGAACCACCTATATATATCTATGACTATCATATTGTTCAAGAAATTTCACACCGCCTTCAAACTAAAAGAAACTACATGATTTTTTATCTCATGTTTTAACCGTTTGGATATAACATCATCGTAATGGAATTATTATCAAGATCCCACAATTCAAATATAATTTTACATTATCCTATGATACAATTTCTTCTATTACCATTAAAAGAAAAATAAATCACTATAAACAAAATCTCATAATTAGTTGTCTTCATAGATGTAACATGTAAAATGTATTATAGATGTCTGTATTGAATTGAAAAGAGTATTCATTGGTCATTCCATTAGATGTTGGATGTAGTGAAATGTAAGACTATATAACATTTATGTCTTATGTTCTAGTGTTTAACCGATTTGATAATATATTATGAGAACATTATCGAGTTGATACTACCTAATCATAGACATTTATTTCCCTCATTAATGATTCAATGTTTATAATTATTCTAATTATTAACATGAACTCTCTCTTTTAAATTTTTCTTTTTCAGTTGTTTTTAAATGTACTCGTATTTATTTTTATTTCATAAATATATGTTTCTATCCTAGAATTAAATGACCATTTAGATAGGAAATATGAAATTTTGTATAATGTAATGAATAAAAATCTAGGATATCTCATAGAAAAAAGTATAGAATAGACAAATTTTAAAACTCAATTGTTTCAACATCACATTTCAATTTTTTTACATATTTGTTT
The DNA here is from genome assembly GCA_963277665.1 of Viscum album. Classification (NCBI taxonomy): domain Eukaryota; kingdom Viridiplantae; phylum Streptophyta; class Magnoliopsida; order Santalales; family Viscaceae; genus Viscum; species Viscum album. The sequence continues at coordinate 1,374,986,812 of OY728142.1, read as the reverse complement.
ATGGTCTCACTAACACATTCATTATAAATATAAAAAATGACATGTATGTTATTAAAATTATATGGATTTTATTATATTATTTAATGAAACATTTAAATAATTTTGGAATATTTTGTGATAATCCCCAATAATAAATAAGATAATGACAAAAATTAATTTCTCGATTTAATATGAATTAATAAATTTTAATAAAATAGCTTAGCACGCATGATAAAAAAAATAATTAGATCAATATTTTTACAAAGATATTATGAGGAGGTATGATTCATATACTTCATCAAATTCAATATTTATTCAATTATAAATTTATTTATGAAATTAGAAAACTAAAAATATCAATAAAAATTTTGTGATTTAAAAAATTTATAAATACATGAAAAAAATTCATAATGAAATGATGAATATAATTAAAAAAATAATCTAACAAAATATGATCTAAATTTAGAATTTAAGAAAAAATCATCTTTAAAAATCAAGAGATATAAAAAAAATTAAAAAATAAAATGATGGAATAATAAGTATATGATGATGTTTCACTTAATACTTCTCTCTTGAAAAAGCTCATTCCATGTCATATTCTCTTTCTCTATATCATTTATTAGACACTCATTATTTATTCCATATAGGAATCCCAAAATTTTTCTATCCTATATCAAATTCCCCAATCCCATTTTTTTATGTAGAAAATGTAATTTATTTTCCAATGAAATCATACAAAAAACATATCTTTGTTGACATGTCAAACATCGCTGAAAATATATTTTTCATTTTTCATTTTTTCTAAATCACATATCTTTAATTTTTCCCTTTATAAAATTATATCAATTTAATAGGAATTAAATTATCTATGTGAATCTATATAAAACATTCAATGAGTTATTTCCAACACTTGAAATCAAATCTTCCTTAATGATCAATATAATTTAGACATTGAAAAATAATTCAATATAGTTTTATTCATGGAACATGTATTCCTTTTCATTATTATGAATATAGTGTTATTTGACACAAAAATCCTTGATCGATTTATAGAAAATATAAATAATGTTTTGAACCTAATAGATTCCCAATGTCATTGCATTGAGAACCTTTTTTTCATCGAATTAATGCTCTACCTCTATAAGATCAAAGGAAATAATTTCTAACCATACTAGTAGAATTAAAATATAATAAAGAACCTATAAATCATTATCATGAAATGAATTTTGGTTTCATTATCTCAAATCCTCCCACTTTTCATTATCTTTGAGATATATAGTCCTATTCAGCAATAATAATAAAAATATTTCTTTATTCATTAAATTTAGTTTACCTTAGGATTTCTTATTTATATTAATCAATATAGATAATTATTTCATAAAAATATGTATGTTATTCAATTGATCACCCAAAAATACATCAAAACCATCATCATATTTAATTAAAAAAACAAAAAAAATCCTTCCCATACTATGGAAAAATTTTCATTCTATTATGTTCTATCTGGGTACCATCATTTGGTTCATTCTCTATCCACAACATTAGTGACACCTAACACTATAGAGAATACATGAAAAATAATTGGTAAAACTAGAGTAAACATTATTTCCATGATTATATTTTGTTTTTTAATCATTCTAAACCAATTATACAACAAATTTTTTTTTCTATTTTTGGAGCATCCAAGATCATCTTTGACAAATATCAAAAAATCAAGTGGTGGTTTAGCTCCCAAGACTTGTAGTACCAAATCCAAGCTTGATCTTCAGGAAAAAATTTGGTACATCATCGATTCATGCATAATTAACATTGTATATTACAATCATCACTCAACATGAATGTATTTTTAGGGCTTCCTCAATAAGCATCGTCTTCATGTCCCATAGAATCAAGTTACTCAACCCATCTCAACCTAAAATTCGACAACATATTTTTATAACATAAAGATGAGAAATTGTATTACACAGTTCTCTAAATTCTCATACAGATTTTTTTATCATACATAGACTTATATCCTTTATATGCATACAACTAACCTATACGGGTCACCCAAATCTCATATATTGATTATTTAATGGGAGAATCAATGTATCTTTCATGTTTTTAGAGGTTTCATATTTCACATTCCTGATAGAGAAATTTAACTTCAGTATCACCTAATGACATATCTAATAAACTTCTTCTATAAAAATAATAGTTTTCACTATATGAATAATTTTTTTTGTAATTTATTAAAAATAATATAAATATATATATATATATGAATAAGATTATACAATATTAGTATTCAAAAATAATTAAATTAATCACTCAATATCTTATATCACCAAAGAAAAAAACTGATTTAAAAAAATAGAACATTGAATTTAAAAATAAATTATCATCATTCCTGAATTTTCCCATGATGGGGCTTGGGCCGCAACTACCCCAAGAAGTCCTCCAAAATATATATATTGGAAAAAGTAATGATTTCATTAATAACTCTAAGAGGCCATTACCAATGTATTTGAATGTACAAAATGAAATCCAGTAGATTAAAATGTGATTATGAAAATAGTAAATGATGAAACACAACTATAAAATAAACTAACCAACCATAAAGATATAGTGAGTGCAAATGTACAACGTTGTAAAGTAAAATATATGACCACCATACATGGTCCAAGAACCCAATATTCCTAATCTCTTATTATTTCATGGTCAACCTATCCATCATTTGGATAGGGCTATATATGTGTGGTTAAATCACATGTAGGGGTGAGAATAATCATACCAAGTAAGAGGCCGTGAAAGCTCAAGTAAGAGGAGTAAGAGATAAACATGATGTGAAAGGTAGTTGATAGTTAAATGTATAGTTAAAGTGTACATATTAACTGAAAAATGGTTAATATTAATATATTTCAGGCACATGAGGGTAAATATGGTGTTTTGTGAACTAAACATCAATTCATCACCGCATATAGTAGGAGAGTATATTCATGAAACCACGATAATCTAAACCTAGGATGAACATGGAATACTCTATATATATTAACCTCAAATGAAAGGGGAGTAAAAAAATACATGGTGTTGATACATAAGAAACATATATATATATACATATATATATATATACTTATACAATGATGGAAAACAAGAGAGGAATGGGATATCCATATCCTAGCTCAGAATAAGAAGAAGAGTATCCAATAATTCCAAAAGTCCAACAAAAATTCCCAATATCCCACACATCTTCCCTAAACATACATGTAAATGGATGTCCTTCACCATACCTCAACATTATCCACTTCAGATGACACTGACTCACCAACTTGATTTTTTTCACATATCAAAAATACATATCAGTGGGGAAAGTATCCCTCTTCCTCATGATTACAAATCAATGTCAAAAGACATCTTTTAAAATTTCCACAAAGGTGAGGGCCCCTAATTTCAAGGTAAAAGACCCATGACATCCCTATAGGAGGGTTCCACACTTATAGTAGATGACACATGAACATCCCAACAAATGTGTTCTATTTTAAATGATTAGAGATGACACATACTCTGTTTTGGTAGAAGGATTCTACTCTATGATTCGGTAGAAGAACCATGCCCTGCCATGCTAGAGGGTTCCAATCTAGAGTTTGTAGAGGACTCCTGACCTGCCCAATTAGAGGGTTACATTGTCGAAGTCATCGAGGACCCATTTCAAGCTCAACAAGAGGGTTCCACATATTTATACTCCTCTAGTTACATTTCATGACCACTTCCATAATCGATTATTGGCTATAAATTTTACACACCTAGAATATTTCACATCACATCTCCATAGCCGTAATCAAGGGAACTATCACATTCTTTGTGGGAAAATACTCAGGATAAGATTCTCATAGTCCTAAATATGAATTCAAATAAAGGAGGTACAATCAAATGAAGTTTCATAAAAAACCAAGGGATGCAAGATATGTGATGGTACCCACACATTGTGTGTCCCCATTTCACAGACTGCACATATCCTTGGATAGTACATAATACCATCTCTGTGTAGTACTACATGCCATGTTGGTGGACTGCATGTCATGTCATAGATAACTGGGAACAGGGGTGTCTACTTCTCTCTATATTTGTGTACCAGAGTATATGGAAATATACCTAACCACATGTAAATATACACACATTCCCATCTTTGTGGCATTTCACATTGGTTTCCCACCCGGATGGGGCTACATAGCGTGTAGGTGGGACTACATGCCATGTCATACATAATTTTTCTAAAAACTAGCTGTTAACACCAGAGGGACTAAAAATTGTGTGTTCTTAATTGAACATGTTTTATATTCAGGTTTATGAAAGAAAAAACATATATGAATTCTCTCCATGATTCGAGAAATTCCTCTTCAGATGGAGCACTGTTATAATCTAAAACTCATGGGTATAGTCAGAAACATCAGATCTTTTTCATCACATCCCAAAAAATTTAACCCGGTCACCATTTCGGGTTCCACTAAATGTTATTCACACCACAATTCCAATAATTTTTAATTTAGTGATATTTAATCAATAAATATTTTATTTTATCATACAAATAATCAGATATTTATAACTTGTTCATCGATCAGTTGTTTTTCATCGAACTACCACGAATGGGGTCCGATAAATGGCGATACCTCCTGCAAATGCCAAATTAAGACCATGAGGATCTATTCTATGAGGACCACAAAGAATATTGGGGAGAATGTAACAAACCCAATATATAATTTAGCACGAACAAGAGTTATTATCCAATATATGAAGAAAATGGATTCCATATTTGAATAATATTGAAAAAAGTAAATTTCTTTACATGGTAACATTCATTGGATATAGCAGGTGAGGGATCAAATAGAAGAAACTGATATAGAAAATATATTTAATTAAGTTAATAAAACTCCACCTGAAGAGTTTGGCCTCCAAACATATATTTCATTGATGAAGGGCATGTTCTCTACTGATTTGAATGATGTTGTTTCATCCTGATATATTTTGATTCAATTTTATGTCATTATTCAAATGATATCAACAAATTATATAGGAATGATAGATCTCGCTAATGATTTCCAAAATATAAGATACATGAAAATATTATCCAGAATCATATATTAATAAATTTAACATTAAATCAAAATTAATTGATAATTTAATTTGGATAAATAGTTAATCCTTTTAAACATACCTCCAATGATAAAGGACTCCGAATTTCCCATACCAAATTATTTTATGTCTTTCCTAGGGTAAACACCATGTTTTAGTCACAACTATTTTCATAGATTTATAACATGATCAACCATTTAAGACTTGTCCCATTTTCATTAATAAGTTCCATGTGTTCAGTTTAAAAATACATTTGAAATGTTCAAAAATTAATATCTGGAAAACCGTTCCTCGAAAATGATGGTTGTCTCAAATATTATCTCTAGACATGTATATTGTTAAATTTCAGATGATTTAATAGAAGAAACTCGGTCTCTACATCATTCTCTCCGTCAATATTTTCATCCTAAAAAACATTAATGAAGTGAAAAACTGTGGATACTAACATCCCACAAGACTCTCCTACATTTAAGAACACTCTTTCATGTTTCAACTCATCGATAGAATGTGATCCCAAATTATGGTCCTTCCATTAAGGGTCATCTACTACCGATCCTTGATCTCTATCTGGTTCTCTGTATTGGTGGCTTCATACTCAATGTCTAACATTCCCTTGTTGATGACGTACATAGGGTCATTCACATTTCTCAGCATAGGTGACATTTGGATGACTCCATAAACTTTCTACATCTGTGGGGGTAGTGAGAGGTTGTATGAAACCTCACTAACCCACTATAAGATATTGAATGGCCCGATGAAGATCATGGTTAGCATGACTCCCTATCTAATCTTCTATAATACTCATCATTAGTATAATTCAAGTAGAACATGGTATCCATTATAAATATACAAGGACCTATTACGATGATATGTGCATGATTTAAGTCATATATGGTCAATCCTCATATGATCAATGACAACATGTACCTTCTTTATTTTCGCATGTTCTATCTCTAGGCCAACAAGAGATGACGGACCCATCTATGTACAACACCATGGTGACCAAAAGGGTCTCCTGTATATGGTATAAAAAGGTTTCAGGATAATTGTAGTTTAGTATCGATTTTGTATGAAAACATTACCAATGGAATATTATACTCCTTACTGTGATGTAATTCTAACATGCACATCCTCAATATATTATCCATCACATTGATAGTGCAATATGTCTTATAATCATTCTATGAGAGAAAGGTTGTCTTCATCCGCATCTAGGACCCAAAATCCTCTTGTACATCTCTCCATAATCAGGATGTAATGTAAGCATCATTATTAGTGATAATCTCCGAGGGTACCCCATGGAGGTGAAAAATATATCAATTTTACTACTACAAGAAAATCACAATTGAACACTATTCTCTAATAGCATGCAATTGTGCCAACATCATGAGTCAATCAATTGTCACCTGGATAATGAAATGAATCTACAGACTATGTAGAGGCTTTTGAAAACATTTCATTTATATTCCATCACCCGTCCACTTTGTGACCTCAAGGTGATGCAATTAGCCGACCATAACATGGTGCTCAATCATTACATACTGAAAAGTGAGGCGTTGAGAGACAAACCTATCTATTTTTAGTATCTTATCTATGAACCTAAATAATAGCTGAATTTATCTATAATAATTCCCCACACTATGATGTATATCTCAGTAATATGTGTGGAAGTCCATCATCATCTCTTCTTGCAATGTTACTAGATCCACATGTATCCCCTTGAACATTAGGTAGTGATTATCTAGTTCAAAATATCCAAATGGTGAATCACATATAGATATCTTATCACATAGGACCTCATAGTCAATATCTCTTAGCCAGTAATCTCCCACACTTATGATAATTGAAGGAGTCATTAGTGCCAATGGTATAAAAAAAAGTACCATCTTTCCCCATCTAGGTCAGTTTCATGGAAGCTAACTACTTTCAAGCTACATACACTAAGTGAGCATAATAATTACTATTGAGGGAGTATTATTCAAAGCTTCTGTTACATGTATTATATATTATCTTGAAGTCAATGTCCATCAATAACTCTAACAAATTTCACTATATTAGATTCATGTCTTTCTATGTGGTGACTTACGTAAGACTCTAGTGGTCTAAGTAAACCAAAATTAACCCCCCAAAAGTTAGTGTCTTTATATCCTAATGGTGAAGAATGCTTATTCCAACTCTAGGTATTTAGTCGCATAGTTTTTTTCATTGGGTATCGACATCCAGGAATCATATACAATAACTACTTGGCATTTCATTAACATGAAGTCGAGCCTATCTCATGAGTCGTCACAATATACTATGATCTTCATGTATTCATCTTGTAGTTTCAACATTTGAGCGCTCTTCAGCCTCTTCCTAAACTCCTCACAACCCCACTTTCACTATTCAAACTAGGTAAACAGTTTCTCTTTCCATGTTATGTCATTCAAAGTGGATATTATTCTAGTGAATTTAGGCACAAACTTCTTATTGTACCCTTCCTAGACATGAAAACTCCACACCTATGAAACTTTTTTGGTTCACACCCAAGTAATAACTTCTTCAATTTTGACTAGATCCAAGACCATCCAATGCTATGAAATGACATGACCAATAATGTGAACCACATCTATGTAGAACTCTCACATTGATATTTTTCTGTTAATTTGTTTCTCTCAATGAAATTATAGAACCATCCTATGGTGCAATGCATAATCATCCTATGATACATATTATACAATCTTGTATTCAATGAAGAAAATAAAAAACTAGTCAATGTAAATCAGGAATATCTAGTTCATCAAAATAATAAACATGGAGAGGGAATTTGCAACACCAATGGGAATCACTAGGAACTCATAGTTTCCATAGTGATATCAGAATACCAACAAAGTAATATCGTCCTCATGAACACTCAATTACATATATCCAAGCCTTATATCGATATTTGGGTACCATCTCACAACTCATAAATGGTCAAAGAGTCCATTGATCCTCAGAAAGGGGTTCTTCTTCTTTATCATTTCCTTATTTAGGTGTTGATATTACACACTGATCCATATGCTATGATCTACCTCTTTCATGAACAAGACATGAGCGGCCCTGGGGTGTATAGTATGTCTGATGAAACCATTATCAAGAAAGGACTTCTAATATAAAATTTATCTCTATATTCATTGAAGGTTCCATCCTATATTCCATAGAATATATCGTAGAGAAACTAGGATGCATTTTGATGAAAAAATCTATATCTATCCTCAGAGGGAGTCTTAAAAATTTCTTGGGGAAGGAATCATTGGAATTCTCCACAACTAAGGGAACCTATATGCCTGAGGAGACTATTTTACTAAGGGATATAATTTATAACAGTTTGGGGACTTTCTATAACCTCATTCCCATAGAACACACTTTCCCTTCCATGAGGTTTCACTCACTAAAAAAGGAGAATATTTTCTTATCATTGTAATAGAACATGAATTGTATGTGGTGATAATTATTCTATGTCTAGACCATGGAAAGGTAATACATGGACATTATACGGTCATAGGATTTCATCATTATGACTAAAAATTAACATGATAGACTCTCTTTCCAAATGATAGCTCATATTGCTATCAGATTAAGGAAATAGAAGGGGTGTTCCATGTTGTAATATAAATAAAAAGATGGTGTGTTAGCCCATCAATTTAGAGGTCCAAATATCACATCAGGAATAGATGGATGAAGTAATGAATGGTATCTATGTCTACTAATATTAAATATAGTGTAGAATAATTATATATTTTACCACATTTCATCTCAAGTGTTGTAGGATCACAAACATCTAAAGATCATAGTTATCTATAGACCTGGCCACCAGCTCCCTCAGCCTAACATGGGTTACCTAATGGTGGTATTGGGAGGAACTCATAAAAGAATACAGCACCCATAGCTCATCTTTATAATTTTATATCTCTACCGATATTGTGAACAATCCATCCACACATGGAATATACTTTGTCACTACACTACCTCTCCAATGGCGGTCTATTAGCTATCAGTGTGTGTTTCTCGGCACATCTAGTTGGGAAATTTCATTCCATGTGGTATCATCCATCACAAGTAAAACACCACCCCAATAATTGATTCTCTATTCTTATGTGATTCCTTTATCCATGTTCCTAATTTTGATAATGGAATGATCTCATGTTCCTAGATCATGGTTCCTAGAATCTTCTAGTAGTTTTAGATAACTCATCTATATTGATCAAATTGTCATCTACATCTATCTATAATCCCACTAATATAAATATATCTATAACTTGTTCCCAATCTATCACCCTGGAATCAGTTGGAATTTAAAAAGTTTACAATTCTTGATCGTATCTCCCTTGTGTTTCCCAATTCAAAATTTCGTACATGGATGTAACCATCTTGGATCATGTTAATATAGTACCAAATAATATCTGTGATCCTTCCCAGATACTCATCAACTGTCATCCTTCCCTTTTACTTCACCATAATCTACTAGATTTAGAATAAGAATAATAAGGATTTGTATTACACCTTAAGAAAAATCTAGTGTATGATTTCCAACGAGAGTGTCGACACATCATGCATCTTCCTATCAAGCCTATACTAGTTCCCAAAAACTCCATGAAAATTTCTAGAATACCCCATAAAAACTTGATGTGACGGGCTTCGAACTAGCCTAATTATATGTTCCACTGAATATAGAATATCATTTACATCTTGAGGATATGGACTTCTGAAAAACCTCATTGTTCTTAAGTACTATGAAACATAGAGAGCTCTAATCTTCTGTGCATACTTATCCTTCTATGCAGATGCTATATACTACTTGGAAGGGGGAGGTGATGTTGCATACCTACCTAGAGGAAGGGAATCACGAGATGTACCCGGGACTATGGCCTCATCTCTCATTTGGTAGTTTTCCTGAACTACTGTAGGTATCCTCGCATGCTATCATCATAGAGGCATCCAGACAGATATGAAGGAGTATCATAGTCAGATGATAATATATAAATATATAACAAAAATGGGGAGCTGACACAAGAATTATAGAGAGACTCAATCCAATATAATGCATGTTTATTTTAACCCTATATAAGATATCCTAGAATGTCGAGTCATAGGGAATGTTGTCATGGTCCTGGTGAATGGATACGTAGGCATCTAAACCATTTGTAGACTGTCTGGTTTTATAGACGCACCTGAGACACTTTGACATTGTTTTCCTTAACCCAACCAATTCATCTTAAGGGGATACATATTTATAATTTCCCAAGGAATTAAAAATACTTGGAAATAATATATCATGACTAGACCTATGATATGGATCATGTTGAAACTATCCCATGAACGCCTACATAGGCTAGGGGTGGAGATAAGATCTAAAATAATAACTATCTCAAGGAGGTATTTTCCTATGTACATTTATGGAATCATATATCCAACATGATGAAAAAGTGAATATGGAAGGTGTATAAGTTTAAATTCTATATAAAATAAAATAATCATGCATAAACCTCAAGATAGTACAAAATTATGGTGGTTTAAACTGAAAAGTAAAGTGTAATGATATATACTAAACTAGAAATATGTCTCAGTATAAAAAATAGGAAGTGTAAATTGATAAGAGAGAATATCTCTTAAATACCAAGTTATGACCACCATACACGGTCTAGGAACAGAATATCCCTAACTTACACTATGTTCACAGTCCACCTGACCTTTGTCGGTATAAGACACAATACATGTTGAGCAAGGCCATTTTTGGGTGAGTATATACATACCCATTAGGATTTCCTTATAGCTGAAGGGGTCGCATTATGAGATACAATAGAAGGAAATATAGTATATAAAACAAGGTATAGGGAAAGATTACATCTCAACCCAAATTATTAAAAGTAATATCATCAAAGAACAAGGAAAAAAACATGGTGATGAGGTTAACTGCCCAACAATTCTTCACCTAATATAATAGGAGAGTAGCAACATCCAACCATGAGAAGATAAACACCAAAATCAACAAGCGTATTTGACACTTCTTTTACACTCATAGAAGTCGAGTAACTGAACCTAATATTTTGATAACAAAACACACACACACACAGATATATATATATATATATACTCTCATTCAAAGAATACAAATTGTGATAATATGGGGATCTTGATTTCCCATCTCATCTTATGAAGATGAGATGTCAATAATTCAAAAGGTCCAAATATGATGAAAAACATCCCATACATATACTCTAAACACTCATGATTCTAGAACTAATTACCCCACCCCAACACTATATTATTTGGGTTCAACTAAGTCTCTGATAGTATTTCTATAATTTATCAAAAAAGTATCTCAATGGGGTAAAGAGTCAATATTCTTCAGGAGTCTAATTCTACATCGATTGACATCTTGTTACTATGCAACACAATCGAGGGGAAACAATAAATATGCAACTGATCCATGAACTGGTACAAATAGTGGATTACACTCAGATAGTCGATGGATGACCCATCCTCTACCCAGTATGGGGTTTACATTCATATGGTAAAGGAATCATTCCTAGAACACTAAGAGGGTTCCTAATTAATAGTTTTTAGTGGAACCATGCCCTATTCTAAAAGGAGGGTTCCACTCGTTTTGTTGGAAGAGGACCCATACACTTCACAATAAGATGGTTCCATACTATAAATCATTGAGGACATAGGCCCATACTACATATAGGGGTGTACTCGAGAGTATTTAAAGTACCCATGCCAATCATAGATGGAGGTTTCAACTCTATAAGTCATCGGGGGCCCATTCCTTTCCCCGAAAGAGTGTTTCACTTGAATGTAAGCCTCTAGTGATCTTGCATGGCCACATATATCAACAAGAATCTCCCCAAAGGGTTACATGACTGAAATTTTTTACCTAACATCTCCAATGAAACCACTAATTGCACCATGAAATTCTATAAATGAAAATACCCAGGACATGATACTCATGGTCTAAAATTGATGTTAAAATGACAGATATACTATAAAATGAAGTTCCCTAAAAAGAAACTAATCGATAAACAGAATGTGATGGGGACACATGTTGTATATCCTAGCCTTAAATTCTACCTGTTTCATTGTCATGTACATGAAACCCTATACATGTATCAATACATGTTGTTTAGGTGGACTAAATTTCATGTCTTGGATAACTGAGACTACTTCAATGTACTAGTAATTGTGTCTTTATACTGGAGTACATGACCATGTACATGACCTTGTGTACATACACACAGGATCCCATCCATGAGAACATTCACATATGTTACCCAACCGAGAAGAGGTATAGGACGTGTAGGAGGGGAACATTTCATTTATTCCTTAAATATTTCCTATACTGACCATCACTACAAGAGTGGAAACATGTCGTGTGTTCTTCATTGAACATGGAATGTCATCAGGTTTTCACTATCAAATACATATTAGAACATCACTAAATCATTTGATAATTTCTTATTCATATAAATATTTATTATCATCCAAAAATTGTGCTTGTATCCAAAAAAATCAGATCATGGATGTCAATCATCGTAAAACAATATTCAATTTGAAATTTGGTTTTTTCCTCTAATTAGACATTCTTCGACGACCTGTAGGATTGATTTTATGATCATTAATTAATATATTTGACATCATCTCCTCATAAATATCATAGATATATGCCATGTTCATCAATCGATTCTTCTTTCATTGGTCAATAATGAATCCAGGGGTTCGATCGATCTCGATACATCCTGAAAAAGTCATATCTTGGCCACAAGGATCTAACAATTGAATAATTGGAAGAATATTGTGAATAATATCAAAAATAATTTTATAGATTCGTAAATAGTGTTTTTGTCCCATTGATCATGAATTAGGATTTCATATTTGAGAACTACTAAAAAATTTAAATTTTTGTACAATGGCACAAGCAAAAGTTACAACAAGGCGTAGATCAAAGAAAAACTATCAATGTACTCAGTATATTTAATCAAGGGAATAAGAACCCAGTTAATTATTCATATCTAAAAAAGGATCATTATTTTATGGAGTACACATTCTATAATGTTTCAAATGAAGCTGATGCATCCTGATCTCATCTGATTCATTGTTCTGTCATCATTCAGTTGATATTTTTCTACAGAGGGGGAATAAGATATCTCACTGATGATTTCATAATTTTCTTCTAACCATGTAAATTGATACATAATGATATATTTTTAAAAATATCATTAGAATAAAATTATTTATTAAATTACTTTCAATAATTAATTAATCCACATAAACATACAACCAATGAGTGAGGGGTCTAAACACCCCTGATGAATCATGTTATATTTTTCCTAGGGTCAACACCAAATTCCAGACTCAACTGTGGTCTTGAATTTTTTATTAAATCAACCTTATAAGAGTGATAACATTTTATTTAGGAATTTTCACATTAAAAATAAGTATATATTATCAATATTTTTATAAAATAAATAATGGGAAGACCAAGCATTAAAATTACATGCCATTATAGAACGTAGTTCATGAAATATATATTGTAATATTTAAACATCTTATAAAAGAAAAAATGGGTCTTTGAATTTTCCATCAAATAAAATTATAAAAATAATTTCTAATGAAATTAATTACTATAATAGAAGTCAATTAAGTCATCATCAAATGTAATGAAAAAATATTATTAGAGTTAAAAATTATGTGTGAAACATTTTTAATCCAAAAAATATAATAAAATAAATACAAGGATAATTAAAACAACTAAGGTTAAAAAACATTAAAAATCAATGAAATAGTCCAATAATTAATATTTTTGACGTATAATAAAAATAATTTTATTATAATTTACTTTTTTTGGAATATAATTAAAAATTTATTGAATGTATTTGGGATACAAATTAAAATATATTAACATATAATTACTAAACATACATTTACAATTAAGATACACTATGGTAACTATTTTAAATATAAAATGATAATCATTTCTCTATTATGTAATAATATGTTTTTATAAAATTCATGAATAATAATAATAATTTATTTTAATACTGATTCAAACATTATTTGATAATATAAATGAAATTTTTTATAACATTATAAATGATGATTAGAACCTATGAATTATAATATGTTTTAATGTTATGTTAATATTTTTTACATTTTATAATTAATATATTACCCACTACCATTTTATATTATCTTCAATGATAACTAAAAATAAATTTAATATTTTGAGAATGATTTTCAATATTGTATAAATTAATTTTGTGAACCATTCATAAAATGAAAAAACAAAAAATATTTAATTTACATTAAATAATTTTGTAAATATTTGAAGAGGGTTAAAACTATAAATTTAGAATTATTAGGAACCACTCATTTGTCCACACATAATAGAAAGAGTTATTATTTTGTGCTTATGTATGATTACAATAGATTCTCATGTGTGTTCCTTGGAATACATAACAATGATAATTTCATTATTTTCACAATATAAAAATAGTTTATACAAAATTACATGGGAATAATTATTTTTACATTAAATGGTATTGTGGTGTAAATTTATAGATTAAATACATTGATATTTTTTATATATTATTAAATAATTTGTTTGTAGAATTTTTATAAAGGCAAAATAAATTCGTATACCTTTTATTTTATAAAATTTTGTATAATATTAATAAAATATATCCTAGAAAAAATTAATTATATTCAATTTAGTTAATTTTAAATGATAGACAAAAAATAAAAAAAATTGGTAAATAAAGAAATGAAAAGTGATAGTCATAAATCCCATTATGTGAATATTAAATAAAATTAATTATAAAAGATAATAAATATGAGAAAAAGAAATATTTTTACAATGTAAAATAGAAAGATAAATATATATTCACAATAATTCATGGAATTAAAAATATGATATAAATGGATTGTAACATCATAGAATTGGGGAGAAATTTAAAAAATGACATTATATGTATATGTTCAGTCCAAATGTTATGGAAAAAAATCTTATTACATTCTAGGATTACTATTACTGCATAATAAATATCGTTTCATGAGAAAAATATCATTACCCAATACATTTGGATGGGGGATGTGTAATTATCCATCCTCCCATTACATCCAAATCATCTACATGAATATTTTTTCCAAATAATAGATTCATACATATTGAATTAAAATATTAAAAATACATGGGAAATTAGATGGGTAACATAGTTTGTCTCAAAACATAACCAAATAGAATAGAAGAAAGAATCGGTGAAATTTTGTATTAATTCATTCTTTAGAATTTAAAAATTATTAAAAATTTAACATTGAATTAAAATGAATACATTAAAAATAGTCAATAACTAATTTTTATGTGATTCTCTTAATAAAGGTTTTAATAAAATTGTTAATGCTTGTTTAAAATAGGTAATCCAATAATTTTATCTATAAAACATAAATAAACCCAACTGCTATTCTTTAAATAACTATTATTATATAAAACATAGGAGTTTAAAATAATTATATGTATTGGTACATGAATGTATATAAGAAACAAAAATTATCCCTTTAAAATAGTTTTCTTAAAAACAGTGTAACACCCCATGATTTGGTGAAATAATTTTTAATTAATTTACCTTTTTATATTTTTTATTTTATGTGACACTATATATAGTTATATATATATTTATATTTATATAAAAACACTAATTCAAAAATTCTATTGTCATAGAATAATGAATTGGTGTATGTTACATGCATCCACGACTTGGCGTATATTACATGCAACACCAACATGACGTGCGTTATAAGAAACATTGATGTTTCAATGAAACATTATTACATAATTATAATTATTTAAGAGAGGTAATTATATAATATCCATTGAAAATATTAATAGGAATAGTAATAAATACTTTTGAAATATTTTTTATATTGTTTTTATGAAAATAATATAAATTTATAATGAAAGATATATTTTTTTGGTAAAGACATTATATGTTTATGAATGATATTTTCTCAAACAAACTACATTTCATGTCTTTCTATGAAAAATAATAACACTAATTTTTATAAAAAATATATAAATTGAATTTTATAATATAAACTGAACTCTAAAATTTTAATTTGGAATTAGAATGACATGGTTTTATATTTTTTTCAGAGAAACATCATTTGTAATGATAAATGAAATACATAGTTTATTAGTTAAAAACTGTGATTTAGTATAAATAATTATTAGAGTTAAATTATAATATAAATTGGTTTTATGATAAAGTTTGATATATTATACATATATTTAAAAAATATGTCATTATAATCAATTAAACTTTAAAATTATTTATTACATCTTTATAAAAATTTTAACATATTTATTCATTAAAATCCTTTAATTTCGACCTGTTTGCGAGATTATCATAATTCTTAATTTTTCTTCTTCTATGAATATAATTTTAAAAATATAATTGAAATCATTATAATATTAATAATATTTATATTCCAATAAATTTGAATTACTGTTTGACCAATAATATTCATAAAAATGATTAAATCAAATCTGAACTATTAATGTCAAATTAAGATTTATTGGGAACTAAACCATAATCATAAGGGCCCAAATGGCCTATCCACTTGTCCAAAACACTTTTTATGAACATATATTGGCCTTTTCTTCCCTTTTAATTACATAGTAACATTATTGGATCCACTTTCGACTGAAAAAACATGTTTGGAATTTTCTCTTAAAATATTTACAGGAGTGTCACTCCGTCTTCCATTTATAAGGCCACCAACTCTCCCTATTACTCAAACCTATCAAACCAATTAGGTTCATAAATTAAATACATAATAAAATTAATAAAATACATACCTTCCATTATTAATTCCTTTGTTTTTAATTTCTTTCATGGAATCCTTTTGGCACAAACTATAATTAGTTACTCTATTAAGAGGTAACACATTCTCTCAAGTTACTTTCATTATATTTCATTATCAACCAACTACACATTATTTATTTATTTATTTTATAAGAAAAAATATCCTAAATATATAAGTATTATTTATTTTAATTTTTCAATGAAAACATATACACACATCCATCTAATGGTTAACGAACATACTATTTATGCATACTTAAAAATTCATCCTCACAAAACCATTATTGTTCAATTTTTTACCACCTATCATGCTAGAAATGTCGATGAAAACTCATTTTAAATATATTATATATTATATTTGTTTTATATTCATTATTATTTATTCTATTTACAATGATTATTTATTTAATTTTTAATTTTGTTAAAAATTAATATTTATTTTAGGATGTGTGAACCGCCACACCTCAAAACATTGTGATTCATTCACTCATTATATCTAATGTTTTAATGATGGGTTTAATAATATTTTATGATATATATACAATTATAATTATAATTTAATGATATCATATTCATATATAGATATATGTAATTTTAATTCTTATATTCAATACGCTAATAAAATAGAAACATCATTCATGATTACATACGGCTTACCATCTCTATGAATAACGTGTTCCATTTCTTAATTATATAACATATAGATTATTAGAATAGAAATATAATGGATATAAATGGTATTTATTTCAGGGTTTACATTCTAGAATATGGTTTTGTGTACCATCGATAAGACAAATTAAGACACATGTGAAGAACAATGAAAATTTTATCTGAAGGGAAAGAATAACAGGGCATGTTTAACAAGTGTGTAATATATGGTCATAATAAAACCATATATGGTATTAGGTATAATAATATTGTTCTATAAAATAGGTACAATATGTGTATATTTATTATAAATGTAGTTTTAATGAGTATGACGAAAGTCAATACACAATGTAAGGGTATTTCATCTCACATTTTATTTCTGTGAGATAGATGCTATGTTCACCACCCATTTATTTTGTGTAGTGTATGTATATAACATGATTTTATTATATTATTCTAATATGTAAATTTATGGGTTTTAAAATTTAAATTTTAGAAACTTTATTATTTGTTTTTGAGGTTTCAAAATTTATCAAATCGATAAAGTAGTTGTGTCTTACTTTTCATTCTTTGAGACTCATATTTGATTATGCACCTAATTTTTTAAAAGAGTTTATATATCCATTTTACATGTTACATCATGAATTTTCATCATTTAAAAATATTTTAATATGAAATTAAATTGATTTTTGTTAAATATAATGTATGAACCGATGTTACAAACATTTAATTCTATATTTAGTTAATCACATTACTTATTGATATTGTTTATGCATATGATATCGTTGATTAAATATTTTGATCCATCTCTTAAGAAAATTCATGAAATTTATTATCCTCAATTTATTAATGATATATTAATGACTTGGTTCCATGTTTATACTATTTGTTACATACAATAGTTCAGAATGAATTTTAAGAAATCCCTACATTTCCCTCTCATCAGTCAGAATAGAATATTTTCTAAAATAGATTAAATAATATTATATTATTCTCATAAAATAATTAAAATAAATTCTGACACCTTTTTTAATTTTACCATTATTATAAAATGGATATTATTTTTGGCTTCTGAATGAGGAATATCTAAAAAATTTATACATGCAAGATGAATGTAATTTTTACATCCTATGACATGTACAGATATATCCACCATCAATTATTTGAATATTTACTTTCATGATTAAAAGGATTATTTTTAGGAACATTTTTATTAAATATTATTTCAAGGAGATGGTTTTCAAAATTTTATCAAACATCCTTTATATTTGTTTTTTTAAATGGTTTTCAAATTTTTTTTACATTTTAGTGATCATTTTCATAGAAGAATATAATTTTATCTCAAAAAATGTTTTCAAAATTTTCTTCCATGTTATGTTCCATCTATGATAAAAATCATTGGAGTTCCAAATTACCTTATATGAATTGATCCAAAGGATCCATTCATATTCATTCATGAGTTTTTAGGATTTGATGGAATGATGTTTAAGACACCTATTTCACATCCACAAGTTTTATGCTTTTGAAACCTGCTTCTTTTCACAGGTTATGCTTTCATGATGTGGTTATGAAACATATATATTTTTATTGGTTATTATGTCATGAAAATTTAATTATAACCATTTCGTTTCATGTATAATTATTTGATGTTTATAAAACTTTTCTGTTTTTAATAGTCATGATATGATGACAGTTTTATTGTCTTTTGGCACAAGTATGAATGCTTTTCTTATGAGAGGGGTGTGACCTATATGTCTCTCCAATACAATGAGTAATTATAATTTTTATATTATATAAATGGGTACATGGGGTATTTCCCAATCCCCAAATAATGATGTTACAAGTGTTTTATCCCAAACCTAAATGAATGAGGGTACAAAAGTTTTTCCCATGTCTGAAAAAAAGGTACATGGGTTGTATCCAAATATCAAAAACATGATCATATATAGGATGAATTTCAATCCTAAATACAATAAGGTAAACTAGTTGTAGACCAAGTCCAAAAACAAGATAGTGCCTAGTTTTTAGCATAAGCCTAAAAGTAAGAGGCTATATTAGTTGTAGCCTAATCCAAAAAACAATAAGGTACAAGGGTTAAATCTAAAGCATAATTGTAAGAGGGTCCATGGGTTTTTAGCCTAAGAAAAATTATGGTATAATGAATTTATCCTTGTCTTAAAATGTTATAATTGCCTTCGTAGGTATCCATGACATAATATTTTATATTATTATGTGCATGCCACAAATATATATCTTATTTCAATTTCATTTTTACATGACTTAATCATTTAATTCTCTTCTGATCATTGATATAAAATATGATAATATTGATTATAATCTGTAATATGTACGTTATGATATTAAAATGTAATGCACATGTTCCATATCCTTTTTTTATTTAAATTCATAGAAATTCCCTTTATTTACACATATTGAGCATCTATGATCACCCATTATTATGTTTTAGTCCCCCATGTCATGATGAATGGAGTTAGGTAGAAGCAATACTGGTGGATATCATTATGGGATATGAATAATATATTTCACCAGGATAGAATTTTTTTTTCCTTTTTTCCAAAGACACTAAACTATTATGGTACTCAGGAGTGTATTTTTTAATGTACCAAATATTCATCTAAAAAGATGTAATATGCATGTATGTTAAGACTCGGTCACTATACATGTTATCAATGGAAGGATTATTACTTTTTAAACTGGGATGAGAAAAATATTCGATGATACTTAGGTATATTTCTAAGGAAATATTTAGGGATATCTCAATGCATAAGTATAAGGATGATCTAAGTTATAAAAAAATGTACTGAAATTTTGGTAAAGCATTGATGGAGTGGTTTACTAGTAATAAAAAATATCTAGATACTACAAGAGGATTTAGATAAGTCACAGATTTACCTAAGGGTATCAACTCAGACATGATGTTAAGGGCCATACTCTAGGTAATATGGTACAAGACAATTAACTAGGTTTCACAACTAGTATGACACTCCCATGGGATATACATTGTAAATTCACAATTTTTTCATGAACCACCTTGAATGATTTAAATATAAATTTTATATGAATATGATATTATGAACCTAGGGTGTTATAGATTTAAAAAGGTTTCATTTTTAAGATATCATTTATTTAAATATTTTCATGACTTGGTGTTTTTATACTATAATATGTAATTCTAACACTGTGCTTCTAATTTTAGTAATGGGTTGAAAAAAAAATGAAAATTATTAATGTTGAACATTATTGAAGATTTTATGATGAGAATTAAAGTGGTATTATTACATGATTGAACGATTTTTTGATCATGCCTAATTATTTTTCATAGATAATGATTAATAACATGTTCCATAACTAACATTGAGACTCAGTATTGAAGTGAATGAAGGAGTTCATTGAGATTTTGGGCTATAGAGAATATCGAGGAATGGATATTCAGTTTTCATTATTTCATTATGGTGAAATGAATCACTTATGTTTATGTCTTAGAGGAATAAGATTATGTTTTGACTATGGTAAAGAAAAATACAATGAATGTGACTAGTGGGGAAAATGAAGAGTTTGGATAATAGAATAGATGATAATATTTACCTCCCTAAGGCATAATTAATGGTTATTTTTTTTAGTGTTTATAAAATAGTCATTATGAATATCAATGTCCCAAGAGGAATTATCATGAAAGGGATCCTCAAGGTGGTTCCTATAATAATTAAAAATTGATGATAAAGATACTACATATGAAATGTGAAAGGAAAGATGTATTTTGTAATGTGATGAGGTGGACATTCTAATATCCCAACGATGATGTGGAATAATAAAATAATATATATATTTGGATTCTAGAAGTATGTTATATGAAAGGTGAAATATATAATGATTTTTTTGTTTATGTTTTTTTCTTTGGATTTACAAGAACACATTGAATGGTTCTGATGGAATTTAAATTTTATATAATAGAAATGTGATGTATTTGAAAAAATAAATTATTATTTCAAATAAAAATCGTAATATGTACTTTGTATTACAATAATTTTATTGGATAATGATATGGGTTATATGAAAAACAAAACTAGATGGTACTTATTACATAAGAACTAATTAAGTACTTACTTACATGTGGTTTTTTCTATAATTGATGGGGTTTAAAACATTTTTTCAATTTATGGAATAAATCCATTATACATTTAATATGGAATAATTAATGTTTTCATTATGTATTTATGGTAATTAAGGTTAATAAAATGTTTCAAGATAATATATTATGGGTGTATTCACTTGTTTGGAATGTGTAAACCATGAAATACTATATCAAATATGGGGATGCAATGTAAATTTGTTTTGGTTAAATTCATTCTTAAGTTATGTAATTTAATCATGTAAAATGGTTATAAGGTTAAATATTCATTAAATTTATAAGATACACTTTATGGGAAGTATTTATGAAATGATTTTGAATTTAAAACCATTTTTAAAATGGTATTTAGTGATAATAAATATATCAATGATGTACATGTGATTTTTTTGGAAATTATATTAGTGTTGTTTTAGAAAATGACATAATATATTTTAGTTGACAACCAATCTTGTTCTACAAGGCCTCGAGTTATGAACTCAGGGACGAAAGATGATAAGGGTTTCACCCCTAGCACTGGAATTCATGATGTCCTTATAAATGTATAATTATTTTGTGGAATAATTATTAATCATGAACCACTACATATAAATTTTATATTTACTCTTTATTGTATATATCATATTGATTTTGATGAAATTTTATAGGAAAATATTTATATTAATTAATCTTTTATTAGCTATAATGTATTTTAAAAGTGTATTTTTGTGCTTCGGGCATCAATGTTAACTTTAGACATCCATTTCTAGATGTAATTGATGAATTATAAATTAAAAAAAAATAATTTTTTTTTGATGAAATATATAATATTATTATATTTTCATATATTAATGGTCAAAATAATAATTAGTCAACATTACAATAATGATCAAAATAAAATGTGTTGTCATAAAACCTTAATTATGTTGTACTAATTTCTGTTTGAATCATCAATTATTTATGACCTTTTTGCATAAAAATTTTCTATGATCATTAAATGTTTTTAAATTGAAGAACTTTTCACTCCCTATAAATATTTATGTTTTTCCCTCAGGTACAATCATCACTCCCAACCTATGTTCTCATAAGTGTAAACCTGGTTATATGTTACTTTGTGTAACCATTATGGTTCCTACATACCCTTTATAAAAAATGACTAAGTATTCATTTTTACAATGTAGTTTTATATGATTGAATAATTAAGGTATTAATCATTTCATAACCCAGATGAATTTGGAATGCGAAATTCATTTTTAGGTGGGTAGAAAATAACACCATGTGATTCTATGAAATATACTTTATTAAATAATTTACCATTTAATTTTTTTATTTTCAAGTCAAACTGGATATTGATATATATATATATATATATTAAAACACTAATTAAAAATTTCCTTTCACATAGAACAATTATGTTGTGTACTTTACAAGAAAACATGTTTTGGTTAATGTGATACGCATCATCTACATGGCATACCTTACACACAACACTGATGCTTCTATGAAAAATCATTACACGATAATAATTACTTAAAATTGATAATTATAAACTAAATATTAAAAGTAGTCATATTAATAGTAATAAATTATTTCCAAATATTTATTTTATTGGTTTTATTGAAATGAAACATATTTATAATTGAAGTTTATAATTTTTTGTAAAGACTTTATATGTTTAAAAATACTATTTTTCCAAAAAAAATGTAACACCGTAATATTTTATGAGAAATACTCTTTTAAATTTCATTGATTTATTGTGTTGTAAGCTACAACAAAATTATCATGTGCTATACACAACACCATATTTTCTTGTATTATATGCAAACACTATTATTGGCTTTTGTTTCTTGAAAGTGTGACCTAGCACAATAATATGTGTTGTACGCAATACTGAGTTTCACTAAACAATGATATATTGTTATAATATTATTATGAACTAGCCATTATGAATATTATTAACCAGTATTTTAATTTTATAACATTATCATTAATCTTACACATTATCTAGAACATGGTATGAGAAAAAAATAAATTTTTCAGATAAAAATAAGTATATTTAAAAAAATGGAGTTTTGCAGCCTTATGATAGAGCACCCACATTAAATCTAGTTTTTGACATTTTTTTGAGTTATATTTGACAAAATATAATTATTAATTGAAATATTTATATAAAAATTTACTTTGAATAATTTTTTTATATTTTTTTGTTAACTTTTATATTTTAATGAATAGTAAAAATATGATAAATTTAAATTTAAATAATTTTTTCCTCAACATATTCTTTATGGATAAAATGTAATATTTAATAGTTATAAATTATAAATATAATATATTTTTACCATTTATTATAATTTAAGTAATTATCATTAATTTTACTTTGAATTCATTGGTGAAAACATTTCAATCTTTTTAATATTTTAACTTTTAAAAACCATTTTCTCAATAGCGGGATTAAAATTAAATTATATTTTTCATCTTCTGTGTTTTAAATTTGGAAAAATAGATTTCATATTTGTAATTGGTAGTGCCAAATTATTCTAATAGACTACTTTTTATTTTTAGACATTGTGAATAGTAACTACGGTAAATTTTATTTACTATCGTTAAAGGTAAATCGGGTAATTAAGGGTAAAAATTAGATTACAAAATTACCCTAACACCTGAAAAAATTATATTAGATTAATAAAATTCGACCAATATCACCTAAGAGTCAGAATAGATTAATTTAATGGAATTTTGACCATGAATTATATGTAATTATTATTAAAACAAAAGAAAGTGACATCATATCACTCTCTTATATCTTATAAGTGTAATAATTTTAATTTACTGATCAAATTCATAACACTTAGAAAATAAATTGTCACTAGAAATATAATAATATTATTTACATCATGTGAATTTATTTATAATTTTTAGGGATTAAATAATTATCATTAATGGTGTCACAATAGTGATGTAGAATTTATTTTATTGATTGAAATGTCAAATAAATGGTTTTAATAATATAAAAATAAATATTATATGAACTATTTAATGTGCTCCACGAATTTTATAGATATATATTGCATGTTATAAATATATTAATTATTTTGGTTTGAATATATCCTCTGTTTGGATTTTATTTAAATTAAAATAAATGAATAGTGCCAAAATTGTCACTATTGCTATTTTATAAAATAACATATTATTAAATTGTTTAAAAATTAGAAAAATATTAAAAAATTAAAAATTTAAATTTATATGGTCTAAAATTGTATAAATTATCCAATTATGGAAAATTCACACACATAAGTAATTATTTATGACAATTTCAAATTTCAAATATTATTACCATAATAAAATTAAATAGATTAAATAAGGAAAATTCAAGTTTATAAGGATTAAAATAAACTACCAACATGTCTAAATTTTATTTGATGATGAACATTCAACACTATATCATCTCATATTTGAATTTGAGAAATTTTTGAAGCTTTTTATGTGGGGTTATGGTTTATTATAAATTAATATATTTGAGGTTTCCAAAATTGCCCCTCACATCTCTTTTAAAAGAGAACCTCCTCCCTATCCACTTCACAACATTTCTAGCTCTCATTATCGGCCAAAACATGTCCATTTCACTTATACACTTCCCTATAAACATACTAGAGGTCCTGGTCCTCTTTATAATTCATCTTTAGTGCCATAAGTGGAGGTTTAGACGAGGTGCGTCAAAGAAGAGGTAATATCCATTACCAATTCATTCAAATTTATTTCTTCTTATACTTCCACTTCATTATTTTTATCTTTATAAAGTAATAACATAAGTATCATTAATATACTGATATCTTATTATAAATATAAAACAACCCATTTCACCTTCCATCCAACCTATGAAAAATGAAATCACTGCCCATGCATACGTATGGAATACCGTCTCATAAATGTGGTGTAATCCATTTTTCCACTGCCACCTTACATTGATGTTTATAACGGTGGAAATAATAACTATATTTTATTATTATAATATTATTCTAATTATGAGATATTATATTATCCACTCCAATTCCATTCAATAATTATGGGAATGATATCATTGCTCGTTCGTACGTACAGATTACCATCTCCCTAGTGTGATGAGATTCGTTCTCCATGTTAACCATTCAAGAATGATTGTAAGGTATATATAATAAGTAATATTGAAATAAATGACATAATAATGATATTGGATATATATATATATATATATATATATATATGTCATTTACTTTCATTAAATTTAATAAGGAAACGAAAAAAGCGTTCATACATATGTATGACCTACCGTCTCCATGAACGGTGTATTTCATTCCATTTATCGATATGTTATATATATATATATATTATGAATATATATTATATATAAATCATTTTTTACATTCATTATTTAATT
Source organism: Viscum album (assembly GCA_963277665.1). Classification (NCBI taxonomy): domain Eukaryota; kingdom Viridiplantae; phylum Streptophyta; class Magnoliopsida; order Santalales; family Viscaceae; genus Viscum; species Viscum album. Next base: position 1,374,960,651 of record OY728142.1, on the reverse strand, counting down.
AATCATGATATAAGTAATAATATTAATAATTACAAGTCGAATCACGTATGATGAATGAAACAATTTTACCCAAAACACTGCATTAACCTGGAATTGAAAAATGAACGGGTAATATAAACTTGTATGTAAATCATATATCATATAATAAATATTATTATGGTTCTGATACAGGAAAATAATATGTCAAAACCCATTATACAGGAATCTAGGACACATATGGAAGAAATTGGAAATTAGTTAATGAATAATTATTCCAATATCATTCTTAACCAAGATTATTAATTCGTAATTATTTATTGGGGTTATATTTATCATCCATGTCCATGTTTTCTAAAAATGTATTCATGTATGTTTAAATTACTTTTTACCAATTTTTTAATTTTACTACATGGTATGTAAATAATATTTTTTACCATATGAGGTACCTTTTGACTTTTCCTAAAAATGTACGAGGAGAATGATTTTTTAACTACTACAGCATCAAATAAATTTTACTATTTCATAATTCCTTATTTAAATGAAGACTATTCTAAATGTTTGCATGTTTATTTTTTAAAATTTCAAGGTATTTGGATAAAATAAAATGATTTTGAAGAAGAAAGGATATTTTTTCCTCATAATTCATTTCAAGTGTTTTATCAAAATTATTTTCCATATAAGATGACATTATTTAAAATGTTTATGTTTCATGTATAATGTCTCTATTATTTAAATGGTTTGATTTTTCTTATGATGAAATGATATCCACTTGTTTCTTATAGATTATGTTATGAAGGGTTGATGTTTAGGAATCCTATTTTATTCTACAGGTTATGATAAATGATTTATGATTGTTTTGTGGCAAACATAAGAATGATTTCAATATGTGATAGGTGGGAATTAAATCTTCCTCAAATTCATTGGGAAAATATTTATATCTCATGAGATAGACATGGCTGTAATGGAAAGAAAATATGGTTCAGTAATATAGGGTTGGAATGAAAAGTAAACCCAATACAGTAATGGACTTTTTCCACTATGATGGTCTTGGAAGAGATGCCTTGGATACTATGGAAATCATATCATGCACATAATTGTTATTCCACAATTACATGTTTTATCCGCATGATATTTTATCATGATTAATATTCCTTTATGATTTATGCCTTACATGCTGCCATGATTTATTTCACAACTCAATATTTTGATGTTTAAACTTTATGTTCATGTTTTAAGTTAAAAGGTATATGGATTGTTTTATTTTATCCACACATACCATTACTGAGCATTTTACCTCACCCTTTATATGTTTTCATTTCCCCAGGATATAAAGAAAGGTTTTAGGCAAGAAAAAAAATGTGGAATATCTTTATTGGAGATGTTGAATATCATTCACCCAAATTAAAATATATTTTTTGAGTTTACAAAGACACTAAACTATTAAGGTCCTTGACTGTCTATTTTTGTTATTTATTAAATATTCCACAACAGTAATGTAACTTCCATGTCTGTAGAGTTTTGGGTCTCTATAAAATATTTTCCATTTACTTTCATTTTAAATAATAAAATTTAATTACAAAACCATTTATTTAATTTTATATTATAATCATCATTCCAGAATCTTGAATTTAATAATTATCTAAGTATTAGTTTTTTGGATTTTTCTTCGAAATGTCATTTTTGATGAATAGTAAAAACGCATATTTATTAGTTAAAAAAATCCATTGAATAAATTTAATTAATTAAGGTAAATTATATATTTAATTTTTATAAAGGTCACATTAGATCAATAATAAATCTATTAGTAAAATTTAATCCATTATAATAAATTTTACTTTGAAATTGAATAAAAAATCATTAAATTATTATGAACTACTTTCTAATTTAATACCCTATAATTTCATCTCATCTGTGTGATTAATATTAATCTTAAGTTTGATGATTTGAAGAAATAAATTTAGAAAAAAAATTAAAAAATTAAGGTCATTATAATAATTTAAATCTTAATTATGACAAAATAAATTTTTATCAACAAATTTATTAAATTTGAGAAAAATTTATCACTGAAATTAAGGTCAAATTAAGATTAATTTGGGACCAAACGTCAATCAATGGGGCCCAAATATACTATGCACTATTAAAAAACCCCATTTTATGGAAACTTTTTGATACTATACTCCATTTTACGTAATTCAAGTAATTATTGGATACACTTTAAACATTAAAACGTGAAGGGAATTATATTTTCAAATATCATTAAGAGTAATAATCCTCCTTCCCTATAAACGGCCATTGCCTCTCCCTATTACTCACATAACTCAAACCACATAGGTTCAGAAATGATTTTACTACTAAAATTTCCAAAATACCTCTAATCATTATTAAATAATTATATTGTGTTTAATGTCTTCCAAAGAATCCTTCTGGATCAAAAAAATGAGGTACCTGATGAAGAGGTAACACCTTCTCTGAAGTTCCATTCATTTATTTTACTTAACCAACCCACCAAATAAAATTATCCCACGATATTATAAGAAAAAAAATTATATTTAATATAATTAAATATCTTAAGGTTTAAACCTACACATAAACACACCTCCATCTACTAGGTATCAACCAAACATTTTTATGAGTATAGAGAACATTCACCTCACAAAACAATGATTGTTAAATTTTCCATACCGCATGTCATGGAGGAAATTATGATAAAAAATATGTTTATATTATATATATATATATATATATATTATTTCTTTATAATTCTATATTACTTTTAAGAGACATATTGTTTACCTACCATTTTGTGTTAATATGATTATTTTGTTTTAGGATATATGGACTATCAACCACTCAACATGATATAATTCGTTCACACACTACATAGAATGGATTGTGGTTATCTTTTGTAAATTTATCTTATATATATATAATTATAATGAATCTATAATTATATTATATAAATATAAATAGATATTTTATTTTCACTATTTATTACATTTTAATAATTATACTAGAAACAACGTTCATGCATACGTACAACTTACTGTCTTCATGAATGGAGTATTATATTTATTGATTATATATTATATAGATAATTATAAAACAAATATTTGGGATATAAATAATATTTCTATCATGGTTTACATTATTTAATAATTATATAATCCTAATGTCAAATCGAAGATCATATTAAGTCACATGCAATGAACAAAGGGAATTTTATCCAAAGTCAATCATTTACATATGATGGTTTACACGAGTTTAATATAAGGTCATAATCAAACCATATAACGTATTATATATAATAGTAAAGTTATTTATAATATTTATAATATGTTTAATTATATTATATAGGTGGTTTGAATGAGTATGATGAGAGTCAAGACACAAGCTAAGGGAATTTCATCTTTGTCTTTATTTCCATGAGATACATGTAATGTTCACCATTGATTAATTTTGTGTGGTGTACTTACATACCAGGATTGTCTACTATTTATATTATAATTATATTTATGGGTATTCTCCTATCCATTTTATGAACATTATTTCATGGGTTTTCAGATTCAATAGTTACCAAATCGATATAATAGTTGTGCCTCATGTTTCCTTCTTTAAGACACATTTCTGGTTTATAGCTAAATTATTTTTCGAGGTATATATAATTAAATTTGACAAGTTATATCGTGAAAATTATTAATTTGATGTTATTTTATGATTTTTTAATTTATATTTCTTACACGAAGATTATGGTTAAACGTTACTATGATATTAGTGTGTTTTGAGATAGTGTCTTCCGTTTTGAAGATTTTTTATGCATATACATATTTGATGAAATATTGTCAGCCATATCTCATTAAAATTCATGACTTTAAAATAAAATTTTACACCTTGTTTAATTTTAACATTTTTCAAAGGAAAAATGATGTCACATTATGAATGTGTAATCTATCTAACATTTTTATCTTGACTGTAGAATTTTTTTTACCTTACATGACATGAATGAATTTACCAGCTTCCAATTCATTATAGAATAATTTTCCTGATTAAATGGAAACGTTTTATGAATTTCTTTAAATATATTTTACACAAATAATATTCTAATAGTTTTCATTATTCATTTATATAATTAAATAGTCTTTTTTTCGAATATTTTTTTGATTCAAAGAATATTTCTCAAAGAAAAATGTTATTTACCTCAATAAATAATTTCAATATATCATTAGAAGATATTTTTTATCTATGATATCATTTGTTGATGTTTCACATTAACCTATATTAAATTATACAAAGGTTCCATTCATATTCTGTAATTAGTGGATTATGTTTTGATAGAATGATGTGTATGAAGCCTGATTCACTTCCACGAGTTTTATGATTTTGAAACATGATAATTTTCATTGGTTATGATCTTCATGAAGTGATTATGAAAACTATTTCATTTCATATGTTATGATTCATTGAAATTTTAATGATACCCATTTCATTTCATGGGTAATAAATTTATGAGTATAAAACCTATCACAATGTATAGCTAAATATATGATGACTATTTTATTATCTTGTGGAACATGTATGAAAAATATTATTTTGATACTGGTTGAACCAATAACTCCATCTAATACATTGGAAAACGTTTAGTTTTATATGAGATCAAAGGGTACACGTGTTGTATGCAATGACCAAATGCATTAATGTACATGGGTTGTAACCCATTCCTAAAATGAAGAGGGTACGTGAGTTGTACCACAAGGATAAAAAACAAAAGGTATATGGGTTGTAAAAGAATGAAAAAAAAATATTTCACATGGGTTGTAGCCTAATACCAAAAACAAGAAGGTACATGGGTTTCATACCAATCCTAAAAGAAAAAGGGCGCATAGATTTTAGCCTAATTCGGAAAACATGAAATTATATGAATTATAGCCCAATAATAAAATAAAGAGGGTATATGGGTAGGAACACTTTTTTGAAAACTAGAAAATACTTGTGTTGTTTCCCAAGACCAAAAAAATGGTATATAGGTTGTAGACCAAGAATAAATGATAGAGGGTACACTGGTTATAGCCTAATCCTGAAAACAAGAAGGTACATGAGTTCTAGCTGAATCCTAAATGTTATAAGTTACATGGTTTGTAAGCACATGCTCGAGGCATATTCACGGGGTTTTTCCCAATCCTAACATGCCACAAAGGTCTTGTAGGTATCCTTGTCATTAGATTTTTCTATTATCATCTACATTCCCTAAATTATATGTATTATTCATATGTTATGATTACATGCCTTATTATATTAATTCTCTTTTTATATATTTATTAGGAAATTCTATTAGTTATTATGATTTCTAATATTCATGGTAAGATCATAGAATGTTATGATCAAGATCCATACATTTTGGTTCATGTTATGATTATATATTTTCCATTATTTACCATTAATATACATCTAATATCACATAAATTGTATGATTATGTTTCCCATGTTATGAAAAATGGTTTTAGGTACATGTACTAAAGGTGGAGATCGTTATTGATGATTTTGATGATATTTCACCATGATAGAATGATTTGTTTACAATATTCCAATGGAACATAACTATTACAGTCCTCAAGCATGTATTTTTTTAATTCACAAAATATTCATCTAAAAAATTCAATATCCATGTTTATTATGTCTAGGTTTTTATAATGAAGTAATTTAGAGGGGAACATTACAAAAATAAATTTTCCCAAAAAAATTGGTAATTTAATATTGGTATATTTGTTGGGAGGATATATTGGGATGATAAAAAAATAAATGATATTATATTAGAAAGAACTTCAGAATTTTTTTCACATAATCCATCTACAATGAAGTTAGTTCAAAAAATCCATTACCCCAAAACCTTGAATCATTTGGTATATAAGTGTAATATATAGAATAATAAAATTATTTATGTTAAATTGATAATTGAAAATAATTTTCTTATATATTTAAAATAAAATTAATATTTGTTTTTATATTATAATAATTTTATTATAATATTATGATTGTGTTGACCTTCCAAAATATGTTTGTTAAATGGATCATAAGTCACATTGTTTTCTCATTATTTATAAATGTTAATTTATAAGAATACAATATAATTAGTAGTGAAATGTAATGATATTAGTGTAAATATAGACTTATATGATCTAAAATATCTATATGAGATAGAATATATAAATGAATCAAATATTATAATTGATATCATTATATAGTCTGTTCATTAATATTATTTTTATAACCATAATTAATTTTATTATTCTCATTCAGTCTTATTAATATTTAATAAATCCTAAATAAAAATAAATATATACTTATTTAACTCATTTTTAATTATAATATGAGAATTTAACCTATCCATGGATATATAGGTCAAAAAATGTGTTGTTCATGGAGTTTGTGAATCTACTATAATATTAATATCATTTTCATTTTAATTTTGAATGATACAGGATAGATTATGGATATAACATTAATATAATATTATATTGTAATATATATTAAATTATGGTTTTAGAAAATCAATTATATAATATATTTTATGTTGAGTATGAAAATAATTTATTAGAGTTAGATGGGTAACATTGGATATTCCTTTGGATGTTCATATGTAGATTATAGATTTAGGATCCTTGTATGAGACTTTTGATGATACTAATAGATATGGATCATAGTAATAGAGATTGAGGTTGATTATAATATAATTTGGAATAGAAAAGTATTATAGTGTGTGACCAAATTTGGTTGTGAAGGGATGTACTTGTAAAGTGATGAAAGGTGTGGTTTTATTTATAAGATTAATTCGTAAAAGATTTGTTTAATGGATACAAATAGTGATTAATTTTAGACTATATATAGTAATTATTAAATGTGTGTTCATTATAATAGTTTCATACATTATCCCTTTTACAATTAATTATGATTTTTACATACAATGTAAAATTATATATTGTGAATTATTCTACAATTAATGATAAATTAAAAAAATAGAAAAATATCAAATAATAAAAATAAGATAATTTCATTGTTTAAAATTAAAAAAATCCATTTTATCAATAAAGTCCAAATATAGAAGAGTTTATATTCCAACGAAATCATTACATATTTGGAAATTATTTTTTGAAATATAATAAAATTTCAAACACATATAAAATTTACTTACTATTTTATAAAATTATATAATAATATTTTAAAAATTTATGTTTTTTAACGAATCCAAATAACAAAAATTAAATTTTATTTAAATCATTTAATTTTTCAGGATAAATTAATTAAAAAAACAAATAATATATATTTTTAAAAAATAAAAAAAGTATTTCATTTTTTCAAATATATATTTTATCATATTATAAAAATTTATTTTATTTTATTCTTATAACAATTTATTATATGTTTACTATTTATAATACCATATATAATAATTAACTATTCAATCTGTCTAGTCAATATTCAAAATGTAATTTTGTTATTTTTGATAGTCATATTACAATTCCAAATTGTTTGATCTCCATTGTTGCAGTGATATTGTTTTTCTACATTCTATACAAACCTCGTATTTAGTTCTTACATTAATGAATTCATATTTTTATGGTGGTATTCATCATTTAATAAAATTTTAATTATTTTACAAATGTATTAAATATTTTTTAATGTGTTGTTTGGGGTTTTATTATTCACGGGTACCTAAGTGATCCAACTTCTTATATTCTAGGTTCTTAATATTATGATATTACTATCTTGTTTTATCAAATTTATTTTTTAGGACTACATTTATTTTCTTGATGTGATGATATATTAAATAAAATAACTTTTTTTAATATCATCATATTGGGCATATGGTATATATTATTTTACATTAATAATATGGGTTAGAATAATATAATCAAAAAGAAAATATCATTTATAAAAGGTCATGTCATTGAATTATTTCCCCACTACAAAATTTAATGAAAATTTTTAATTCATATAATTATATTAATATAGATGTGGGTGATTATTTTTCATTGATTCATTGGATTCAAGTTTTTTTCTTTGTGCATAAAATTTATGTAATTAAATTTGAAAAGGTGATTTTTCCGATTTCATAATACATTGTCTCTATATTCAAAGATCATCACAATATTATCATCATAAGAGATAACATTGTCTATTTGTAACACCTTAACATTTACTAAATACGAGGGGTAAAAAATAAATATAGTCGAATAGGATATGTTAAGTATGTCACACACTTGATAAATTTTTTTGGGAGTTGTAGTCTATTGGACAATGTTTCGATGAATTTAAGGATCCCAATGGAGAAAATGTATTTTGTACATGGGTTTCTTGAAATTCTAAACTCCAGGGATAAATTCATTGAGAAAATATGAAGGAACAATTTATCTAAGAACTGAACATCTAGATCACCATATTGATTTATTGGATAAATATTCTAAAGGGTCTATGATTCAACAATGTGTTATCTAATGTCTGTTAAATTATATTTAATTTCATTGACCAAAAATGTACCCAACTACTTGCATTCACAAATTTTCACCCAACATTTGGTTGTTATATATCTATTCATATAGAGGTCTTAAGATAGAGCTATCTGAATCCTTGAGTGGATGATAGTATTCTATGAGAACATAGATAGATGTATTTTTGTTCTCTATCCTCTTTAATGTTCGTAGTGTCTGATATCAATATATCTTCATGTGTTCGAATGGTTCATTCAGGTGGTCTATAATTTTCTAGTTGAATGGTCCTAATAAACATCAACTCAATGATTAGGGAGTATTGCATAAATTTCTAGATTAATTATGTGAACCTCAAATTTTGATCTATTGCAGTCTATAGTTCTTTTACCAAAATCCTCACCACTTCTGTTTAGTATATCAATATAATATGATTGATTAATAAGACCTATTGATTGTAAATGAAGTTAATTTTAAAATTTTGTAATTTCCCATAACATCCCTAGTAGAATAATGTATTTTTTCACTAGATCTTCCATAAAAACGTCCATGGTGATGTTCTATGATTTCTATTATGGTATATGAAATGGTTTCATCATAACCTTGTATTGTTTTATTTTCACCATTGCTGACATATCAATATTTTTTTGTATACTACGAATTTTTTTTTTCACTTATATCCTAATAATAATTCTCCCAATAACATCTATATATTTTTTATTCCAAAAAAGATATATAATTTTATGTCATGTGCATTATTTAATGTCTCTTTATTTATATAAGTTCATGATTGTACACATAGCTATAGTCTAAATAACACAACTATTTATTATGTTTTGACCAATATGGTTTTTCACATTTTAGTAGAATATACTATATTCTATGTCTCTATGTCATCTAATTAATATAAATTAATTTTCTCTTGAATGGATGGTTAAGAAATAATTTGTGAAATGCATGATGATTTTCCAATTATTATGATTTTCATGTATATCCTTTTTATGTTTATGATTATTTAGCCCATTTGAATACCAATAATGAATAATTATAGATTATATCTCCCAAACCATATATTATACACATTATTATATTTCTTATGATGCTAAAGAATTATTTAGTCATAATCCTTGATAATATCTAACCACATTCATTGGTTCATATGATCTCCTAATTATTGAATATATGATTGAGGCTATTTTTATCTTTATATGTCTCAAAATATTCAAAAAAGAGGTAATTCATTTAAATTTTCACTGAGATGATTGTTGAAGCCAACTACTTATTATGAATTACAATGTTTTTTTATGGTTCATCAATCATCTTCAGGTATATGCTAACACATTATTATCCTGTATAGGGTAAAACCTATTCCCTATATTAAAGCACAATTATAGAACAAAAATTCATTCCCACAAGTGGGTATTTTGAGTAAATGTGTCGTTAGTATCCTATAATTTAAATCTGTGAAAAGTTTTTAAAATTTGTTCTTCCATAAAATCATATAACCCTTATTAATTTGATATATCACATGGTCGGATAATCCTTAAGAGTTTGTAATGAATAAATAATAATACATATATAATATGATTACACTATGAAACTAAATTAATTATTTTCATCTATATCATCCATATACCATCTTTTTCATTATAGGATCAATAATATCCCATTAATGATGATTTCAATCCAAAATAATGTATATTTTCAATACGAAACTCATTTTTTTAATTCTTAAACAACATAGAAATTTTCAATACGATTTCAAAAAATTCAAATTCTCTCGATATTACTCTTTAGAATTAGTGTATTCTATTATATTATATCTACAGTCAATTTTTTAATTGAAATCCCTTATTATAAAATATAAGAATCCTATAAATTTAATTAAATTATTGGTGATTAAAAAGGGATATTACTATGAAATCATTGGTTCCATACCATATATGAGGATCTTTTTCAAAAATATACTCTATCATTGACATTAATTGACAATTTACCAACTGAATATCCACATCAGAGTTTTATTGAGCCCAACATATCCAATAAAATATTTCATAAGTATTTGGAATGAGATGATTTTTATTAAACATGATGTTGAAGAAATACTAATGAAGAATTAAATGGTATAATTTTTTTCATGAATTTTGAAAGATACCATATCCCAATTTGCCTTCTAATTTTAGGAAGTCTCATTAGATATAACATTAATAAAAATTATTTAATTTATCTTGGTGGTTTTTATGACCATCACAAACTTATATCATTTTATTAAATATCATGTTAATATTTTTATAGAACCATACATATCTGATAATGATTTTATTAAAATCATATTTTAAAATAATAATGGCTTTATTCCCATTCATGAACGCGGTGATGGATGTTTTTCATCAATGATTGTGGTAAATTGACACATCACATATGATGTTATCATTTTTTTTAATAAGAGGATAATCTGAGAGGATTGGTGATGGATATTCTATTAAAATAGTAAAAAATCGAATATATATATATGATAAAATATTTATCATGTCACTTGGATGATTGGAGTTTAGTAAATAATAAGAAAATAAATAAAAATTAAATTAAAATAAAAGAAAATGAAAGTGGACTTTTTCCTATTAAAATAATCTCTTTGAGAAGATCCTTGAGGCCCTTGGTTTTGGCCTTTTGGTGAGGCCATAAGGTATTGTACATGGTTAAGAGGCTCGATAAGGTAATTTCGTTGAAATTAAACAAGTTTTGATGATTTTAGGTTTGAGAAAAAGAGGTGGTGTGGGGTGGTATTTTAAGGCCAAAAGATAGGTTTTTTCTCACTATTATATTCATCATTTTGTTAATTTGGATCATGAGTATCTACAAATTGTTTAATATCAATAGATATATTAATATAACTATGGTGAGTTTCAAATTTTTGTGATTAAATTAGTCTGTAGACATGGAACATCGTAATTAACAAATAATGTAAATAATCAATAAATTATTATATTTTACTATACACCTAACATTCATGTATTCTAGAAATAATCCAATAATCCACCTAACCATTATTTGAAATATAGAATAAGAAAATTTACGAAAGTTTTTTAAAATATTTTTCTAAATATGAAATTGTTTTTAAAATATAATCATCATTTATTTAAAAAATACTAATTTTTAAACTACACATGATTTTATAACACATAAAAAAGTAATTATGGTCTCATTAAATTAATTAACAGTGACAGGAAAATAAAATAGTAGATTAAAAATATATTTAATTGAAATAGTTTTATTTTAAATCATTAAATTATTTATATAATTTAATATAATCATTTATGTTCACCAAAATAGAAACTCATTATTCATCACCTTCAAAACATTTATTTACTTATTTGATTATATAAATATATCAAATTATTACTCATAAGATACATAAATTTTATCTATAAATTCATAGGTGGGGTTACTATTCTATTTCTATAGATTCCATAATTTATATAAATATCACTTATTCCATTGTATATTTATTAATAATTGAAGTATTTAATTATAGAATGAAAAAATTATTTTATATGTACCTCAGTTGTTACATTCTCCCCAACAACTAGATATTGTGTCCTAGGATTTACGATTTACATATTCGAAATGTGTGGGTACCATTCCCTAGAAAAATTTTCATATTCTCATGTTTCTTCTTCAACTATGTAGTTCCTCAAAAAAACCATAACCTAGTGAATTATCATATTCCCCAATCCTTTCTCTCTATAATCAATAATCTAAAATGGGGTTTTCATTATATGAATGGGTCCCTTCAAGATGAACTAATTCTAGGCTCTAAATATGAGATAAATATTAAAGATTCTTTTATAACATCAAAACATGATTTTTTTGGAAATGAGATATACTTTGTAGAAAATCCACTCTAAAGAAAACTGATCCACCCTTACTCGACATTTAATAATATCCAATAAACCATGAAATTGTCATTCCATTATTAAACAATGCATCACACCTTTCAATTTCTGATCATTTATAAGGTAATTATCACCTATCTCGAAATAAATATCCTCCCTTTGGTGGTCTTTATATATTTGATTCTCACTCTATGATATCTGCATATGTTGATGGATCGTCATCACATTTCCTACCACCTCCTCTACTAATTCAGGTCTCATGAACATTCTTTCCTTGACTACATCTCAACATGCTGGTGTTAGACACTGATTTTATAATAGTACCTGAAATGGTATTCTCTATATTAAAGAATTAAAACTATTTTTATAATATATAAAAAAAATTATGATATTGATCCCAACTACGTAGGTAATTTATTGAGAAAACTCTACTAAATACCTCCATGGTCTAAATTCTTCGCTTTGCATGCCCATCATATTGGGGATGAATAGTTGTGCTGATATTTATTTCTATTCCCAAAGACTTTTGAAGACCATTCCAATAGTTATAAGTGAACCTATGATAATGTTCAAATACAATGAAAATAGTAATCCCTTGTAGCCTAAAAATCTCATTGAGGTACAATCGAGGAATTTGATTCTATGACACAATACCTTAAATATAAAGAAAATGTGAATATTTATTCAGTGAATCTACAATAACCCAAATAAAATTATTGCATCTTGATCACTTTGGTAGTCCCACCATGATTTCAATTAATATATTTTCCCATTTCAACTCTATCACATGAAAATTATGATGCATTCCCTTTGATTGTGGCAATTTGTTCTTAACCTATTGACCAGTAAATTATTTTTAGTAAAATCATAAATATATATTTTCACTTTATCCCACTTGTTATACTACCCAAGGTATCTATACATCATATTACTGCCAGGATAGCCAAAAATATATAGAACTATTAGCTTAATAGAAAAAATTATTTCTTCACCTGGGAATCAGAAGGAAGGCACAATATCATCCCAAATTTGAAAATAAATCCTTCATCAATATTAATTTCTGGAAAAAAACCCATTTTCACCAATTGATATTATTTATAAGTAACCATATTCCTATTACACGTGCATAATTATTACAATGATATATGACTGCATGGACACATAAATAAAAACAAATGAATTTCGTACATTAACAACATCCAAGACAAAATTCATCAAATTATAAACCAAAAGGTCATGTTCCAAATACAACATGTTTAACATAGCATGATTTTTTACTGAAGGGATATGATACATTTTATTTCTCTTCTCACATTGTAATTGACTGTGAAATAATATGTCGTTATTAGTTCAACCCAAATTATCTACCTTATTTTCAATTCCTTCGAGGTGAATTTATACATTATACATTTATGTTAAAAATATATTTAAAATTTGTATCCATATAACTGATGCCTCCAAATATTAAAATAAAAAACCACAACATTGAATTCTAAATATTGTGTGGGAAAATTTAATTCTGGTGGTTTAATTTTTCATAATGTATATGAAATCATCTTATCATTATTAATCACAAGTCAACCATTTCCCTTCAATGAAGTGTAAATATTGACGAAAAAATAACCATTTTTTAAACGAATGTCCAAAATAGTGTCATTCACAAATGTACTCTTTAGTTTCATAATAAATATCACATTCATCAATACAATTAAATTTATACCATATTTAGGTTATCATTTTTATTTGGATTGATAACCATTCTTTTTTTAACAAACCATTGGAAATATCCTACTAATCCAAGAATACTATAAAACTTAGTAACATTTTTAGTTCATGGACATTCATAACCCACTTTTGATTTTATAGAATCAACCATTATGTCATACATATTTAAAATTTTTCCAATAATTTATATATGTTTCAAAAAAATTACATTTTCTAGATTTCCCATATAACATTGTTTTTTTATGTATTTGATGTACAATCCTTGTATTTTTTTCATTATCCTTAAATTTTTTTGAATAAACCCAAATATCATCAATACAAATAATAAAAAAATTATCCAAATAATTATAAAAAATTATATTCACTCGAACAATTAATATAAAATTGGAATTTTGATTAACCAAAGGTCATAAAAAACTCATAATTCCCATATCCTATAAAAAATGCAGTTTTCAAAATTTCACCATCCTTCACCATCACCTTATGGTATCTAGTTCTCAAGTAAATCTTTGAAAAATCCTGAGATACATGGAGTTGGTAAAATAAGTCTTCATTAGGAGACAATGGATAATTATTCTTCAAAATAATGTCATTTAATGAACTATAATCAATGTAATGTCTTGTGGAACACGTTTTCCTTTTAACATGAAAAATAATAACACATTGTTTTTAAGTACTAGTACATATGAATCATTTATCATGAAACTCCTACAAAATAATTATCAATTAAATAATTTATACATTATCCATATGATAAGAGGGTTTTGAAATTGGTTTAGCATCTGGAACTAGTTCAAAAGTAAATTAAACTTCTTAATTTGGTATAACACATGGAATATCATTAGTGAAAACATATATATATTCCATTACCTTTGGAACATCATTAATCTAAAATTTTCCCTTATTTTCAATAATATGTGAACGAAAAATTTCATTAAAAAATTTTAACAGATTTATAACTTCCTAATATATTAACAATGATATGGCTTCATTATTGTATATATAATGAAACAATTTTTGGAAAAAAAACTAATTTAGTTCGAGAATAATTATTTCTTTGATAAACAGAAATCTAATCCATACCGATAATAACATCAAAACCCACTAAGGTAAAATATTATTGTTAGTGGGTCATTTATTTCTATAGTAATAATAGTATGATTTTAATAATATATTTTTTCTCATTAATTCCCACTGGTGTTTCAACCACTAGTTTTGGTTACATTTCTTGAGCTATAATTTCCAATTTACATAAGATTTCTCAAAAAGTAAAGAACAGTGTAGACCTCGTATAAAATTTTTTTATTAGTGTATGACTAAACTATGTACCTGATACCAATTTATTTGATGTCTCAACATTTTATGAACTAATAGTAATGTATTTTATTACACTTATATATATATATAAGCTGACTGATTTTCATAATTCAATTCTTCTTTTGGGATTATATTTTTATAATTCCCCATTTCACCACATTAAAAGAACTTTATAGTTTTCTTATCATTGTTAAAAATAAAACCAAAATGTAATTTTTCATTAAAATATAGGCCATATTCCAAAACATGCTACATCAGAAATACTTCCTGTATTTTTTGATGCATCCCCAAAGGTGATTTTTGGCAAAATATTCAAAAAATCATAACTATATTTTAATAAAATCATGTTTCTTTTGTTTATTATTACCCATTTCATTCCATATGTAATTTTCATATTTTTGTTTTCAAGGTACACATGATCATTAGAGGACACCATTTATAACCTCTCACTACATAAATTATGTTTATCAAAAACATTTAATTCACTAGAGGCCAATTCCTTTCAAGATAATGTCCTTAATCTCGAGTAAAAATGCATTATTTTAATATCAGGATCTTGAATATGATTTAGAGGGTACCTTTTGAATATATTGAATTTAATTTCATAATTGAACCCTAATGATTCCTCCATTTGATTCAATTCTGTGAATTAATTTTCAATCTTATGTAAAATAACCTTATGAAAATAATTTTCATAGAACAAAATATTTAATTCATCCGGTTACAAGGATTCCATCTCTAATCTATCTATGATATTCTTGAACATTAACCATCACTGATTTGATTCACCTTCGAAATGAAAAATATAAATTCTGAATTTTGATTTTCTAAAAACCCCATGAAATATGATACATTTTCAAGGGATTTATTCCATCCTTTAACTGCAATTGGGTTAGAAGATCAAAAAAAAATAAGGTTGGTGTTTCCTTACAAATTTTTCCTCTATCATCATATTCATTTAATGTAGATATGGTTATCATAGTGTATGGATTCCAATTAAATTTATATCCTATTGAAATTGTGAAATTACTAAAAAAACAACTTAGTTCAAAATCCCACAATTCAAGGTTTTGAATACAAAATAATATCATCTATTTTGTGCCATCTAAAATCAACGTCCTTGTTTCTTCTATGGAAAACCAATCAAAATAGAAAAATATTTGTTGAAAAAAAAATTGTAACTATATAATACAATATTGTTTCAATTTAACCATAATGTAAAATTAATTTATGGGTTTTCTAGAAATATAATCATTCCCCTTGATGTTATCTAAATCTTTCTCAGATAACAATGACAAGGAAACACCCTTAAACAATATATAATATTTTAAATTATTTTAGCCTTCACATTTTTAAATTATAAAAGATATTTTTAGTTCAGTGATTCATAGAAATAAACCTAAATTCATAAAAATCAACCCACTACCATAAAAAGAGGGTACATATAAAATAAAATCTATTCCATCTATAATTCAATTTTTTTAACAAAACATGGAATCACTTCTTTAAATATCTTCACAATATTCAACTTTTATTCTTATTTTATATTAAACCTCCTTTCACCATGAAAAAAAAATCATTTAAAAAATGGTTGAGCACAAAAAACATAAATAAGGTACATAAAAAAAATTATCATTAGTCTATTAATACATATAAATATGTCAAATTATTTTTATAAAGACATAATTATCACCCTTAATGTATCAAATTCATACATTATGAAAGTAATTTAATTTCATAAAACATATAAAACTAAATAAGTCCATAATGTTGACTCTGGGAATTATATACCTTATATTGTTTCCCTCAAATATTACATATTACTTTTAAGTCTCATTAATTACATAAAATTTAACCATCATGGCTACCTTATGATGTAACTCTCATGACTACCTTATGGTGTAACCATCTTAGTTACACATAGAGTAACCATATGGTGACATGAAATAAATAACAAAAAATTAATTATAGGGTGATATAGGTCCCATACTTCATAAAAATAATTAATAACCATAAAATAATCAAAAAACTTGAATAAAAACAATCCTTTGGAATATTTTAAAAATAGAAATGTAATAAAGTATTTTTAATGAAAACTCTCTAATCCGTTGTTTATCTTACATGAAAAATGTTCTAACCTCTTGTATAATGGCCTAAATATTTTTATTAATATATTAAATAACTATATTAATATCTATAATAACATATATTCTTTTATTAACATGTTTCCATCCATTTATTATTAATATTTTGTTATTTCCATTTTTTCAGGCGCGTTTTTTTCAGGGTTTCAATGGCTGGTTTATTATTGATTTTCTTTTTCAATTTGAAAATAAATCAATGAGTTTAATGAAATGGTATAAATATTTTTTCTATAATTTTAAACGACGCCATATTTTTTTATATTCAGATAAGTGTATGATTAATTAGATAAGATAGTAAGGAACATGATTTAATTTATTTTAGTGGATTTTACAACCATCATGAAATAATATCATTTTATTAAATGTAATTTCTATATAGTGTTTATATAACCCTATATATGTTGTTATATGTATAATAATGTATTATTTAACTATAAAAATGGTTTTATAACTAACCAAAAAGGCAGAAATTAATTGGGATCATCCACAATGGAGGTAAATCCACCGATCACAAACAATGTTTTAATCATTCAAATAAGAGGAGAATATGGGAGGTTTGATGATATATATTACTATAATATAACAAAATTATAGAATATTTATTTTAATAGAGTTATCATGTCACTTTAATGATATTAGTTGAGGAGAGAATAATAATAGAAATAAATTTAAGGCAAAATAAAAGAAAATGAATGATGATTTTTATCTCTTGAGTTATTCTCCTTTAGAAGTTCCTCATGGCCCTTGGTTTTTAACTTTTCATGAGAGAAATATGTTTTGGATGTGAGGAAGAGGTTTGGTAAGGTAATTTTAATGAAATTAAATAATCATAAAGGATTTGAGGTATGAGGAGAATTTGTGGTGAGGGCTAGAATTTATAGTGGAGGAGGGGTGCATTCTTATTATTATATACATTAATTTATTAATTTGGCTTAATAAAATCAATAGTTTTATAATTATCACTAATTATATTCAAATAATTATGGGTTGTTTTATAATATAGTGATATCATCAGTAATTACTCATGGAATGGTGTATTTACCTTATAATACATATACATTATACACTTCTGTATTTCACTACTCAACAAAATTTTAATTATTTTAAAAAATTAAAAAAATATTCCCCATATCCATTTTCCGACATTATTAATTTAAAAACGAACTCCATTTTTTGAAAATAATTTTTTTAATATAATTTTTTTTATTTTTTAATAAAATCATAATAAATTCAAAAAATACAGATTAAAAAACTATAACTAATTTTTAATGCCTTGAAAAATTAATTAAGGTCTCATAAAATTATCTTATAATAATAAGAAAATAAAGTATTAATTTATGAATATATTTATGAATATTAGTATCAATTTATCTCATTATGTAAATGACAAAATTATAAATTAGCATTTATGTTTCACAAAAATACAAACACTTAATTTATCACATTCAAAACATTTATTTCCATATTACATGATATGGATATATCATATTTTCACCTATATGATATATAAATTTTATTTATACATTCATAGGTGAGTTTAATATTATATTTTTAATGATTACTAAATTTCTATAAATAAAACTTATTTTATTATAAATTTATGATGAATTTAAATATTTCATTCTCAAAAAATAGTATTTTTTTAATAAATACATTGGTTGCAAAATATATTTTATAAAAAAATAATATAATAAATACATTCCAAAATTATGGAATTATTAAATTATTTCACATTCATATATTATCTATTAATTATTAGTTATGAAAACAATATTTAATTGATGTTAATTCATTAAAATGTGAAAAGAATCATGTTTTGACAATGACTAACCTATCTGTTGTTTTAATAAAAAGGAAAAAGAATATTTTAACATGGTATGATCATAAAAGTTTAAAAGAAATCATAAATCACCAAAAATGGATCTCGATAAAAATTTAGTGTTTTAGAAAAATTCAGTAATTTTAAGGAATTAGATAGACTGTTACAGGAAATGAGATGTCAAATAAAAATTTTCCATTTAAAAAATATTACACAGAATATTTAATTGAAAATGTAACATGATGATATATTCCCAAAAAATAAATTTAATGTAATATATATATATATTCATATAAGGAAAATATATACACCTGTTGATGAAGTGCATTAAATTTTGATATATGCAGCTAGAGAAAACAAAAGGGAATGTGTTTTTTAAAATTCCTCCACTCTTTCCATTTAAATACTAATTGGAACCAATTGTTTAGGAATCTCGATTAGAATATAAATATCCAATGACAGTCTATGAAAATAATTTTGCTGTTCTTTGTTGAAAACTGTCCTCTAAAATCACCACACTAATTCGAAACAATTGTACTCTTATTTACAAAAAGAAATAAAAAATATTCATTCAATAAAAGTAAATGTATAAAAAATGAAAAATTTTGTTTTATTTGATTTGGATTGAACTTATTACATGCATGGGTGAAAATTTATAGTATTTAATTTGTTTGAAAATATAAAAAATGAACCATAATACCAAATGGTTTTATTTGGATTACTATAAGTAATTACTCAAAAATTTTACTATTTCGAAGCTTTATGAAATAAAAAGGTGGTCACACACTCTATTTATAACGACTAACTTGAATTCAACTTGTCGCATAGAAATTTGATAAATTAAAGAGGCTATTAATTCCATTGTTATCAATGATCATCCACTATATCAATCTACAATCTGAAGACTTACATTCGTAATCCAAAAAGTAGATAGAAAACAATACACAATATAACATCTAAATGTCATATTTAAACATATAGAACAATAAAACCTCGCCCAGAACTCATTAAAATAATCTAATTATAAACCACCACCTTCTAATGTTCTCATTCCAGAATACTAATTTAAAACACACCCACATCCACAACTTAAAAAAACTATTTATTTTATAGTACCTCTCCTTCTAGATAAAATAAATCATTCAACTAATGTTTTAAAAATAAAATCTAATCTATCACATATATTAAAAAGATTTAATGGAAAAATAATCCACCTTCAATGACTACAAAACATTATTCCATTTTTGATTCGTACAATTCATATTTACATATTGTCATTTACCAAATAAAAACTGAGGATATATGTTTTTCCATTATTTTAGTATTAATACTCATATTAAACATTATCATTAAATATTTTTACAACTACCTTTTATTTCAATAACTATCCTTTTTTAAGAATATAATGATAATAATGGTTCGTTAAATTAATGTCGTTAGTTATTTAATGATGCAATAGATTCTTACACAAATAACCTTCACTATTACTATCCCAGAAGGGGAAATATTTCTCATGGATGAATCTATGGTGACAAAAAAAATGCATCAACTGTATAATATCTATGATTTATTTTGTAAAAAATACATTCACTACATTTTATTATAAATTTATATCCCAAGTTATATCCAAGACATCCAAGTAACCATTGATTTCATGAAATTGTAAATGTATCTGTTTGTTCACTTAATATAACAGGAATAAATGCCCAGTTTTTAATTTTCAAACCATATAATGGATAATTATCTACAAAATATGTATTTATACATTATATTACATTATGATAACAAATAAACTTATTTAATTGTTTCTAATGAATCTTCCCTATAAATTCGATGAACTAAATAAACACCCCTACAACATGATAAATATCCTGATGTGTACAAACCACAACCTAAATTAATATTATGACTATTAATGTACATGGAAATTAAGTCATGAACTTATTTTATTCTTCTATTCATGATTATTTATCCATATATTTTTTATGTGACCAGTGAGTCGATTTGAAACCAGATTACATATACTAATCATGAAACTATCAATGATCGTTTAGATATAAACCCCTGATGATAAAACCAAATATTTAGTTTTTATATCACTTTCAATCATCATACACAATATCTTCTATGAAACATAATGATCATTCTTGTCAAATATTCTATATAATTTCTATATTAACCTTTGAATCAACTAAATTACTACACCAAAGAAAAACATATTATCCAATTACAACATTAATATAATTTATTCATTTATACTAAAATCATTATGATAAAAACAATGATAAAACATACTTTTTATAAATCCTTAAAGATTTATAAAGGAATCATGATTATGTCCCTATATTTTTATTTTCCTATTTCAAATGACAATGACTAATTCTTAACATCTATAACAAGAACATATTTTGATTTTCACTATTGGAATGCGGGTTTTTACCAACACTTCCATACCAACTGTTTAATATAAACCTTGATAAAGAAGTGTTCTACCAATGGTTTCCTAAAACCATTGGTAAATTGTCGCCTAAGAAACCATTACCAACAGTTTTAATAGAAACATTGGTAAATGGATGTCTTAGGGGACCTTTTACAAATGGTTCTAAGGAATAATTGGTATAAATGTGGCCAATTGTTTTTTCAAAATATTTTAAAAACCGTGGGTAAAAGTTTCCCCAAAATTAACAACAGCCCCTCATCTCCCCCATTTGTGATACAGAACCCTAAGCTGGATTAATTCCCCCAAATTAACCCTCACTCTTAGTGATCTTGGAGATCCTTTGACTTCTTCTTCCTCCATCCCATCAAAGCTGCTGAATCTCCTGATGAATCTCTATCTGACCCATCGCAAATTTGGTATTTTATTAAGTGTTACCTTATTTTTAATTAAATTTCTTTAATATTTCAGTTTTTAGTTTTTATTTTGATGTGTATATGTTTTATTATGTATTTATTTAACCTAGAATTTATTCATTCGAAGCCATTTAATTAATTAAATATTTAACCACCCATCAATGATGGAGGGATTTTTTATCCGGAACCATAGAAAACCCTTTTATATATTCTTAGTTGTCTCTTTAATTTATCAAATCATTATATTAAAAAGTTATATAAATATACTGGATAGTTATAGAACTCTCGGTGGTCACCTACATGAATTGTATCTCACACATTGTTCGAGATGCCATTGGCTGCCCGAATAAACTACATGATTATTTATTTAGATATGGGGAATCATCATCGTACATATTCATGTCAACTCACATGACAGAGTATAGAGAATGTAAAAGAAGATTGTGTTTTAGATCAAGAAGCTAGGTCAAATTTTAGTATTTATTGAGCCTCGTGTACATTATTACTTCCAACTACATGTAACTATCAATACTAGAAAGCACAATTTCGGGTGTTTTCCTGGCCTCTTGGCCACCCCTTATGGTGTTTACCTGATCTTATATATCTAATAACACTGATGGTTTCATTTTTTAAAATTGTTTAGGCTTATGGTTCTCCCCAACACATGCTTCATCTTAACATTATTTGGGGTGTTTTCCTGGCCTCGATGCACATCTAATTTTTTACATATATGAATTCTCCCATAAGATTTGTGATGCATCTAGATATGTTAAATCATACTAAAATTCTATTGTAATCAATGTGACTGATGTTTTATTATTACAGTTCCAAGAAAAGCATATACCATTGATAAGTAATACACATACATAATTTGACTCTCAATCATTAGTTTCAACTACCTAGTACCTCTTTTAAAAACAACAAATATAAAATATATATTTTTATCATAACACAATCCCAAATCAAGAGTCTATTTTTTATTAGATAAGTCCAATTTAAATAATGTGAAGTACATATAAAAAGGATTTATTTGAAATTTTGGCTGGAAGATGCTGCCCCGCAGATGTCGTTGGACCGGGCCAACACAGCACGGTCACGCCGCGGTCACCCCTTGGTCACGCCACGGTCACACCGCGGTAATGCCTTGATTTTTCCCTACTTTAGGAGGACACCCCACGATTGTTCGCCATCCTGTCGGAATTCAATGTAAGATACCTAGATAGAGATTTAGATACATTAACCATTAATAGTTAATTGGGAGGGAGGCAACGACTGAAATGTTTCCACACTTCCTCCCGTTCCCTTCACTCCTGACAGGAAGATACTACCCCACGTATGTCGTTGGACCAGGCCATCCTGTTGCGGTCACACCATGGTCACGCTACGGTCACGACACTGTCACGCTGTGGTCACACTGTAGACACGCCGCAGTCACACCGTGGTCACGTCGCGGTCACGCCGCGGTCATGCCGCAGTCATGCCACGGTCATGCCATGGTCACGCCATGATCACGCCATGGAAATTACATGATTTGGGCCTTCTCCTGGATGACACCTCATGGAAGTTTGCAGTCCTGTCAGAATTCAATGCAGGATACCTAGATAGAGTTTTAGATAAATTAACCACCCATAGTAAATTGAGAGGTAGGAAACAACCAGAATGTATCCCTACTTCCTCCTGCTCCCTTCGCTCCCATATGAATGATGCTGCCCCGCAGATGTCGCTGGACTAGGCCAACACACCGCGGTCACGCCACGTTGACATCGCGACATGCTGTAGTAATGTTACGATTTGGCCTGCTATAGGAAAACACCCTATGTGGGTTTGCAGTCCTCTTGGAATTTGATGAATGATAACAAGATAGAGTTTTACATACATTAAACACACGTAGTTAATGGGGAGGGAGGTGATGACTAGAATGTATCCCCAACTCCTCCTGCTCCCTTCGCTCCTGGCCGGAAGTTGATGCCCTGCGAATTTTTCTAAAGCCGGCCAACATGCCGCGGCCACGCCGTGGTCACACCACGGTCACACAGTGAAAATTCTATGATTTGTACCTACTCAAGGACGACAACCCGCAGTGGGTTGAAGTCCCGAAATAATTCGATGAATGTGACATAGATAAAGATTTTGATAAATTACCCACCCTCCTTCTTGGACCCCTAACTTCCCCCCCCCCTGAAAACCCTTCATCGACCCCGGACAACCCCCCAATCCTCCTCCCAGGACCCCGGATCCAAATCTAAGCTCCCTTAAACCTTCACCCTAAATCCCAATGGAAAAAGGGTTTTAGAGCTTCGAAAAAATACGATAGAAGAGTTCAAACACTAATGGAAAAGAGGAAGAATATAGAGGATTAGACTAAACAAGTTCTTCAATCCGCACATGACTACAATCAAAACACCAAAGTGACGTGTCCGAGTCAAACCCGCCTCAAATCGAGGCACGGTGTAGCCGGTACAACTCAATGTGCCTCACTTATATTTGAAATAGACAACATTTTAAAATAAAACAACAAATAACATACTGAAAACTAACCAAACGGATTCGAATTGTGTTGATACTTTAGAATAACAATCCATGAGATATTTTTGACATGTACGAGTCAACCCCGCCTTAATTCGTGGAATAGTTTGGCTGATACCACTCAAGGTGTTTCACTTTTATTTGAAATGGACAACATTTTAAGTGAAAAAAACAAATGGAATATGGAAAACTGACCAAACACAATTGGATTATGTTAATAATTTAAGAAAACGATCCATGGGTAATTTGGGACGGGTACGAGTCAACCCCACCTCATTCTGAGGCATGGTGTGGCCAGTCACACTCAATGTGTCTCACTTTTTTTTTGAAATGGACAAAATTTTAAGTGAAAATAACAAATGACATATGGAAAACTAAAAAAACTTATTCATATTGTGTTCATACATTATCACAACGATCTATGGGTAATTTTTGACTTGTACGAGTCAACCCTGCCTCAATACAAGGAACGGTGTGGCCGGTAACACTCAATGTGTCTCACTTTTATTTTAAATAGACAACATTTTATGTGCAAACAACAACTAGAAGATGAAAAACTGACCTAATTCATTCATATGGTTTTGATACATCAAAACAATGATCCATTAGTCATTTTGGAATTGTAAGAGTCACCCTCACCTCAATTAGAGGCACGATGTGGCTGAGACCACTCAAAGTGTCTCACTTTTCATGGAAATGAAAAACATTTTAAGTGAAAACAACAACTGGCATACGGAACACCTACCAAATTCATTCATATTCTATTGATACATTAAGACATGGATCCATTGGTAATTTATGACATTTAAGAGTTAATCCTACCTCAATCTGAGGCACATTGTGGCCGGTACCACTCATTGTGTCTCACTTTTATTTGAAATGAACAAAATTTAAAGTTAAAACGACAACTAGAATACAAAAAACTGACCAAACACATTCATATTATGTTAATACTTCAACACAATGATACATGGATCATTTTTGACGTGTGAGGGTAATCCTTACCTCAATACAAGGTGTGTAGTGGCCGGCACCACTCAAAGTGTCTCACTTTTCTTTGAAATGGAAAACAATTTAAGTGAAAACAACAACTAGCATATGAAAAACTGTCAAAAAACATTCAATTCTATTGATAGTATAAGAAAAGGATCCATGGGTCATTTGTGATGTGTAAGAGTCAACCACCCCTCAATCAAATGTATTTTGTGGATTGTACCACACAAAGTGTCTTTCCTTTGTTTAAAATGGATACTCTTATAAGTAAAAACAAATAGCATACAAAAAAATGACCAAACACTTTGGATTATGCTGAAACATTAGTAAAATGATCTATGGTTCATTTTTTACGTTTATAAATCATCCCTTCCTCAATATGAGGCACAATGTGGCTGGAACCACTCAATGTATCTGTCTTTTGTTTAAAAGGACATAATTTTATGTGAATACAACAAATGACATACGTAAAACTAACCAAAGGAATTCAGATTCTATTAAAACGTTAGTAAAATGATCCATGGGTCATATGTGATGTGTATGAGTAAACCCCACCTCAATACAAGGGTCGGTGTGGCCGACACCACTCAAACTTTCTCACTTTTATTTGAAATGGATAGGGTTTTAAGTGAAAACAACAACATGCATAAGAAAAACCGACCAAAAACATTTGGATTGTGATGATTCTTTAAGAAAAGGATCAATGGTTCATTTATGATGTTTATGAGTCAACCCCACCTCAATCCAAGGTGTGGTGTGGCCGACACCAAAAAAATGACTCTCTTTTGTTAAAAATGGACACTATTTTAAGTGAAAACAACATCTGGCATAAAGAAACCCAACCAAACGTATTCGAATTATGATTAAAATTTAGGAAAAAGATCCATGGGTCATTTGTTACCTGTTAGAGTGAGCCCCGCCTCAATCCAAGGTGTAGTGTGGTTGGAACAACTCAATGTGTTTCAATTTTCTTTGAAATGGAAAGCATTTTAAGTGAAAACAACAACTAGCATATGGAAAACTTACCAAACACATTCGGATTTAGTTGATACTTTAGGAAAATAATCCATGGGTCATTTTTGACATTTAAAAGTCAACCTAGACTCGATCTAGGGTACGATGTGGCTGGTACCACTCACAGTTTTTTCTTTTATTTAAAATGGATACTCTTTTAAGTAAAAACAACTGGCATACGGAAAAATAACCATAATCATTCGTATTGTGTTGATACTTTAGAAAAACAATTCATGGATGATTCAGGATGTGTACGAGTCAAACCAGCCTCAATCCTAGGTGTGTTGTGGCCGACACCACTCAGAGTGTCTATTTTTTGTTTCAAAAGGACATCATTTTAAGTGAATACAACAACTGGAAAACAGAAAACTGACCAAATGCTTTCCGATTCTATTGAAACATTAATAAAATTACCCATGCATAATATTTGACTTGTAAATGTCAAACCCTCCACAATTTGTTGGCCGGAGTGGCCGGTACCACTCAAACTATCTCACTTTTATTTGAAATGGTCATGATTTTAAGTGAAAACAAAAACTGGCATACGGAAAACCAACCAATCTCATTCAGTTGGTGTTGATACTTTTGTAAAACAATACATGGGAATCTTTTGACATTTGAGACTAAACCCCACATCAATATGAGGTGCAGTGTGGCCGACACCACCCAAAATGTATCTATTATGATTAAAATGGACATCATTTTCAGTGAAAACAACAAATGGAATATGAAAAACTGACAAAATGCATTCTGATTCTATTAAAACATTCGAACAACAATACATGGGTCATATATGAAGTGTATGATTCACCCTACCTCAATATCATTAATGGTGTGGCTGACACCACTTAAATTTCCTCTCTTTTGTTTAAAATGAACATCATTTTATATGATAGCCAAAATTGACATACGGAAAACTTAACAAATGAAATCAGTTTCTATTGAAAATTTAGGTCAACGATCAGTGGTTCATATGTGATGTGTAGGAGTAAACCTTGCCTCAATCCAAGGCGTGGTGTTGCCAAAACCACTCAATGTGTCTCTCTTCTATTTAAAATAAACATCATTTTATTTGAAAAAAACAACTGATATACGGAAAACTGAAAAAATGCATTTGGATTTTTTTGAAACATTAGGAAAATGATCCATTGGTCATATGTGATGTGTTAGAGTTAAACCCACCTCAATACAAGGCGTGGTGTGGCCAAAACCACTCAAAGTGTCTCTCTTTTGTTTCAAAAGGATATCATTTTATTTGAATAGGACAACTGACATATGGAAAACTGACTAAAGGAATTTATATTTTCGTGAAAAGTTAAGAAAAATACCCATGGGTAATATGTGACTTGTAAGAGTCAACCTTGACTCAATCCTAGGGCCTGTGTGGCCAGCACCACTCAAACTGTCTTTCCTTTAGTTGAAATGGACACGACTTTAAGTGAAAACAACAACTGTAAAATGGAAAACCAACCAGACGCATACATATTGTGATTATACTTTTGGAAAACTATCCATGGGTCATTTTTGACATTTAAGAGTAAACCCTGCTTCAATCCGAGATGCGGTGTGGCTGACACCACTCAAAATGTCTCACTTTTGTTTATAATGGACATCATTTTCAGTGAAAACAACAACTGACATATGGAAAACTGACCAAACCTGTTCAGATTCTGTTGAAACTTTAGGAAAACAATTCGTGGGTCATATGTGATGTATATGTTTCAAACCTTCCACAATAAAAAGCGTGGTGCGGTCAGCACCACTGAATGTGACTCACTTTTGTTTAAATTGAACATAATTTTATATGAAAAAAATTGACATACGAAAAACCGGCCAAAGGAATTTGGATTCTATTGAAAATTTAGGACAACGATCCATGGGTTATATGTGCCATTTAAGTGTCATCCTTACCTCAATCTGAGGAATGGTGTGTCCGAAACCACTCAATGTGTCTCTCTTCTGTTTAAAATGGACATTATTTTTAGTGAAAACAACAAATGTCATACGGAAAACCGAACAAACACATCCATATTTGTTGAAACATTAAGAAAATGATCCATGGGTTATATTTGATGTGTAAGAGTCAACCATGCCACAATCCAAGGTGCGATGTGGCCAGTATAACTCTAATTGAGTTTGTTTATTTCCTAAAATAGATATAATTTCAAGTAAAAACAAAGTGCATACAGAAAACTGACCAAATGTATTTGGATTTTGTTGATACTTTAGAAAAACGATCCATGGGTCATATGTGACATGTAAGAGTCAACCCTTATTCAATCTGAGGCGTAGTGTGGTTGACACCACTCAAAGTGCGTCACCTTTATTTGAAATGGGAAACATTTTATGTGAAAGAAACAACTGGCATTCAGTAAACTATACAAACAAATTCAGATTCTGTTGATACTTTATGACAATGGTTCATGAGTCATATATGTTGTGGAAAAGACAGCCTTGCCACAATATGGGGCATGGTGTGGCTAGTATCTCTCAAAGGGTCTCTCTTTTATTTGAAATGGATAAGATTTTAAGTGAAAACAACATACTTGCATACAAAAAACTGACCAAATTCTTTCATATTGTATTAATACTTTAGGAGAACGATACAAGTGTCATTTGTGACATGTACGTGTCAATCTCGCCTCCATCCGAGGAATAGTGTGGCTGGTATCATTATAAGTGTCTCACGTTTATTAGAATGAACAGAATTTTAAGTGAAAACAACAACTGGCATACGAAAAACTAACCAAACATATTTGGATTGTGTTGATACTTTACGAAAACGATACACTGGTCATTTTTTATGCATATGAGTAAACCCTACCTCAATCTAATGAATGATGTAATGTAATCCTTGTCTGATTAATAGATCAAACCATACATGTACCATTTAGTGTTCATAGCATTAAGAACATTAATATTATTATCACAAGGATCAATAAACATACAGTTCCATTATTCTAGACGATCACCAGTTGAACTTATGATCATTTCAGTTCTGCCTGAATTTTAAATCAAGTATAGAGTTCTATAATTTACTCCTTTTGTAACGACCATGGAACCATGGGTCAGTTTCCATACCCCATTTCAAATTTAGTTTCATAACAAGCATCATCAAACTTTCTCATTATATATAGTATGAAGAAAACCACTCCCAAGTAAAATCCATTTTCAGACGTTCTTCATTTTCTATAAATGTTTCATTTGATTGAGGATAGATCATATTTGGGTGTTCTTTCATTGTCAAAAGCTCTTATTATGATCCTAAAAAACCTAACAATTTCAATAATTTAGGGGTTTTCTTTCACAACATCTATAATATTTAGGGAGGGAATATGCATCCACTTGTCAAAGCACTATGGTAGTATGATTTTGTTAAAGAGGGTATTTGGGTCATGAATCAATTGGATCCAATTTTTTTGAGGATATTATGTGTCGTCACTTTTTATATTAGTAAAATGTTTCTATTAATTATAAATTTAATTTATTCCAAATGGGAAAATTACATTGGTTATAAAATTAGTTTCTATAGTGACAACCCAAAATGTATCAAATGAGAAGTAATATAATTTAAGTAAAAAGTTTTGTAAAACATTATTTTTATTTTGTTTTTGAGATTATTATAAACACTATCATCCCTACACTATTTTAATTATCACTTTTATGCACTATAGGTCACATTTACTTCTTAATGGTGAATACTTTTGAGTGTGTACAAGAATGCCAGTCCTCCAAAACTATAAAAGGTAACTCACAAATATGAATTATTCACACCTATCAAGATATTTGTATCACCCAAAACCTTCCTAGATAATTTCCCTAGTTCTCTACACTCATCATATAAGCCTTATTTTGGGAATAAATCGATTCTATGAAGGTTTTAGTGAAAAATCAAAGGAATATACGCATAAAGATGTAATTTTCATAAATAAGAATCATTTTTAACTTCTTTCTCAAACTATTACAATTTCTATTCATACATGATGATATAATAACCATAGTATCATAAATATAAACAAATATTTTGATAATAATGTTATGACAAAAAACCAGCTCAAACTTCCACCACATGAGATACAAAATCCACGTTTCTATGTCTGAAGGATTACCACCTCGTGAATGATGTCCTTTGATTTTCCATTTCCACCTCTTATGGTTTGGAATAATTATGTATATATATATATATGTAAAATTATTATAGTTATGGATACATCATGTTAGATATAACTTATTACGTTTCATTATAGAGAGGACATGGTAATGTCACTCATGTGTATGGTGGACTACCACATTATGAAGTGATGTTATTCATCTTTCACTAACACATTAATTAAAAGAAGAAAAGAAATAAAGATAATGATTATTTTCTATTTAAGTTACAAAAATATTATATTGATTAAATATTAATTATTATATTATTATTATATATCATTATAATTTTTTCACATAAATATGATAACTTTTTTTTGAGAACATGCAGACTACTACCTTTATGAAGAGATATATCTCTCTTATCCTCACCAAACAACATGGATGATATATATAAGATTATAATATGGAATTAATAATAATGGGATACTTATAAAACGGTTAAAATTTTACTTTCCTACTTTCCATAATGATCTTTGTAAAATGGAAACGTTACTAATGCGTACGTATGACTTGCCTTCTTCGTGATCGTAACATAAATCATTTTTCATAACCAACATTCATGATTGGTATTAAAGGTAAAATTTTGGTACAAATATGATTATTATTTCATTTTTAATATTATTTATATGATGTAAATATATTATTTTATCATGAAGTGAATATTTGATGTCAAATTAGACATTAAAACACATGGAAATTAGCACCTAATGTAATGGATATAAAGAAATATTTTAAAAAAACTGTTGGTATGATGTTATAAAAGGATAATATATAACATTATAAATATTAATATAGTTCTGAAATCAGTTAATAATAGATTCAAAACTATTATACATGGGGTTAAATAATTTTCAATCAAATGGATGAGTGTGGTAATAGATTTCATTTCAATTTACATTACATTTAGTATTTTTTGTTATTTTTCCCCAATTCACTTTTATGTGTTGTATTAAGTTCCAATGGAAAAGTATAATCATGATTAATTATTAATTTATGTTATTTTATTATTCAATTAAAATCATTTCATTCATGGGTATTTTACATGATAATTATCAATTGTTAATAATTATTGTGCAATCATACTTTTTTTAGTGGGTGTAAAAATTATGTTGAAAAAGTAATTTTATTTTGATCATTATTAATTTCTAAATATATTTATAATATATATAAATATAATATAATTTTTTATATGATTATTTACTAAAAGGTATAATTTTCATCATATTCAATGTTTACTTTGAAATCTATTTGAGTAACTAGAAAAATATTGATAAATATATATCATTTAATTTATGTAGATATAGGAAAAAAATGATTATTGATTCATGAAATAATTTTATTATTAGATATATGTGGATTGGTTTGTACATAGATTGTTGGGTGAGCCCTAAGACTTTATTTTTTCTCGATGCATCGATATGTCTTATGAGACAAATCAGTTGGAAAAAGTTTTTACCTATAGTTTAAATCTTCCCATGAAAGGTTTGACTATAAAGGTATAATTTTCTCAAGATATAATGTAAAATAATTAATATTTTCTCCATTAAGTGTTCAAATAATATTATCTAGGATATATTTACTATGAAATAATTACCGGTTTTATTTTATTCTTAGTTAATTGTATAAACAGATTTAGTTTTATTTTATATATGATTCTATATTAATTATGCCTTATTAGATGATGTAGTCATGTTATTTAAATAAAAGGTGTGTTTATAAATTTATCATTCCATGTTTATTATAATAATTTATTAACAATATATTTCAATTTACATAAGCCTTTCTACGAATTTTAGATCACCCTTATTTCTTTATTTTCCCAATGATCTGATAAGGAGATCCTTAACTGAAATTTGAAGGAATAACTTCATTTTTTTGTTATGTATTGTTTTCTATTTTCTATTAAAAATCTAAAATGGTTACTATGTATTTATATATTTATCCAAAACAATAAAACTAATTGATCCACCATGATTCAACCTATTATATATATGCCAATGTAACAAAGTGTAACACTGAATATAGGATTCTACAGTTGGTGTATTTACCCATATATAATGGTTAAATATTATATTTAAATCATGGTTGATATTTTAATATGATGGTACCATGATCAGTATAAGAGGAAATAAAGTAAAAAATAAAAATAGACATGAAAAACATATCACTTATTGATCAAAATGTGTATTTAAGAATAAATTGTTAACCAAAAGATAAAAATCATTAACAAATGCATCATATATGGTATTAAATATATATATGAATGTATTTATTATTTTCTAAAAGGTTTAAAATAAACATATATTTAATATCAAACAGGTTATGATGTATTAGAATGATGTTGAGACTTATGGAGAGGGATTTCTGTATCACTTTTTTACATCTATGAGACACATTCTATATTAACACAGTATATAATTTAGGTTTTTTATATACATCACATGAATGTATTTTATGATATTTATCATAATAATTATCTAGATTTATATATCTATTTTATGATCTCTGTTTAATGACGCTTACATTTTAAATGTTATGAATGTAGTAAGGTATTTTTGCATTAATTTTCCTTCTTTGAGACATATGCTATGTTTTGAACATATATACATTTACTAGGTGCATGCATAATATATTTGACATTTAATTTTAGAAATTTATTTTTTCTCATTATATTATTTGTTTCATTTTAAACTATTTTTTACTCGGATTATGAGTCATTGTTACCAAAATGGTAATGGTTTTATATTGCAATCTCAATATTTCCATATATTAAACATGATTATGCTTATAAAAATTAAATACCATGATCTACCTCTAGTGAAACTATTGTAGTTTCATAAAATGAGATTATTTATAGATAATATATATTTTCCCATCATTCTCCCTTCTTTTTCAAAATTATTTATTAGGAAAACCCATCTTTATTGCTGTCTTCAGTAAAAAAATCCATTTTTTAAAAAAAAATCATGTTTTCATAAAATTTATTAAAAAATGATTTTAAAATAATTTGAATAATATCATAAGTAAAATTTTACCCCTATTTTAATTTTTTAAAATGTTCTGAAAGGAAAATTTATATCATTTTATAAGAAAAATCTTTTTTTGATTTTTTTCAAAATCTGATAGGAATCATTATTTTAAAATGTACTATATGTATTTTATTTTATTCAATAATGAACAACATATTGTTCCAATGGATCATGTTATAATTATAAATTTTATTACCAAAAATTGGATTTACAAAATGTTTTATTCAATTTTTTAAAAGGAGAATTTCAATAAATTATAACTATCATCATTAATGTTTTAACATATTTTAATGCTTCGTTTATATGTTTCTAGAGTTATTTTTATATAAATTTTTTTTTAAATGAATTATGTTTTAAAATGTGTTTATCAATGAGGAAAGGTTGTTTTCCTCGGTAATAGTTTCATGTGATATTTAAAAATAACTTTTCCCCTAATATGAAATCTGTTGATGTACCATATGATTTAGAAGGGATATTACTGAATGAATCCATTATTATTCTTTATATAAAGGGTTTATGTTTATGATGAAAGGATTATTATAAGACCAAATTCTATTCCAATTGGCATACCATGATAAAATTTTAATCAAGACATATCTTGTCATAGTTATTTCTTTGATGAAATGTTTGTGAAACCCATTTAATACCATGTGTTAATATATGATAAATATATTATTATCATGTTTCACATATGCATGAAATTTTAATTATGTGATGGGTAATACTAATATCTCCCTCCAATACATTGGATAATGATGTATATCTCATATGAAATAAAAGACTGGAATGCTAACTGAACTGAAATACGTATAATAATTTTTTTAATATAATGGTATTTGGAGTTAACAATGACTTCTTTGATGATTTAGATATTTGAACCACTCAACTATGATATTCATCATAATTGTCCTTGAATGTGATGTTAATGATTTTACATGCTTATGGGAATTCCATAATTCCCTATTTTATTATATTATTATGAACTCATGGATTATGTTCTGTGATTTCATTATGTCACTTATCTTATTAACTAACGATATTTATTCCATGACTCATATATGTTTTACTATTATATAAATGTTACAGTTTTCAGCAATTATTATCATGTTATATTACCCTTATACTCATGGTATGTTGATATCTTTCATTCATGCTGATACTGAGCATCTGTGGTCACCCTTTTTTATTCTTTTTCCCCAACTTATGAATAAGTGTTTTTGGTATTGTATGTATAATATGAATAATATATTGGATGATATTTACGGAAAATGATAAATATATATAACGAAATAATAATTTTTTGATTATACTCTCTGAAGGCACATAACATTATAATCCTTAGAAATGTGTTTGTGTAATGGAATAAATTTGTAAATATAATTTTTAATATTTATATTCAAGAATAATGTGTTTATATAATTGGTATCATGGAAGTTGTTTAGTTAACCACTAAAAAAAGTATGAGAAAAAATTAGCAGGATCCATATAGATATGCCGATGAATAATTATAATGGTGAGACAAAGTACAATAAATTGAATTTTAATTTTAAAAATTGATAGGGTGACTGGTTTCCATAAAATTATATAACATTATAGATACTATATTTGAATGTAGATCTAACAAAAATCAACATAGTTGTAATAAATCCATGAAGGGTGTATTTATTTGGTCTCAATTGTCTACTGGTACATGGAAATGAACCTTTCTACACACATAGTTTGACAATCCTAGGGGTTATGGTTTCAAAACTCAAAATGTATTTATGAAGTACAGTGATTGATTAAAATAGATTATCAGTATGAATGAACCATCATAATGATAATGTTTAATAGATTAAAAATATGGTGTCTTGGTTTATAGAGCATATAAGCTATTTTTCTTTTTTATGTGGTTTCACCAAACAAATAATGTTACACGCACTAATTTTTTTGGTTTTATTCAATAGTTTGAAAAAGAAGTGCCTCGATAAATTTTTAATGTGACGGATAATGTGTTTATGAGAAACCAAATGTGATGACGACTGAAATGAAGGTTATTGTGATTATTCATAATAAGGTATCAATATATATTATTATCAAATTTTTCCATAACTAACTCTCATACAAACCGACAAAGATACATATTTTGTCCGATGAGAGTACAAGTGGTGAAGACCATGGAGGAAACATATTATGTTTTATATATGTTGATAATGAGGTATTATAAACTAATGTGAAAGTATCTTATATATATAAACATATTTTTAGAGTGGAAATAATATAAAAAAGAAATTAACTATATATGAAAAATGAATATTTTCAACAACACCATAGAAAATAATATTGGTTTACCTATGTTGTAATTGAATGTATAATGTTTTGAAATGTGAAAATAATGTTTATTATACAAACCACTATCTTAAAAGAAATTTTCATGAGTAAAATTAGCAATGATTGAACAGAAATTATTATAATACTGATAATGAAGATACTACAAATGAAATATGAATGGAAGGATGTGATATGGAATTAGTAAATAAATAATGGTAAATTATGTGTGAAAAAACATGAATGATTGATGTATTTATGTATTGGGATTTAAATAATTTTTTTTGTATCAGAGGTATTTTTGACATTAATATCATGAAACAATAATGGATTGTTCCAAATTTGTTTTGCATAAAATATTTTGCAGAACCTCTTAATTGGTTTTGATTTCATTGAAAACTAATTTAATTAAATTTTTTACTAATAATATTAAATGTTAATCCTTAATATATTATTGATGTTTAAATATTTTTTAGATTTGATAATGTGATGATTTCCATGAATAAATTTAAATGCATAGTATTGATGAGCACCAATGTTTTAAATGAATTTTTGGAATAAGAGGATTATTATATCATTGATAATGGTTAAACTATTATTGGTTTTATGTGATGGATTAAAAAATATATTATATTAATCAAGAAATATCTATGAATGCTTGATTTCATTGATGTTTTTGGGTATAATTGGTTACTATCACGATTCAAAAGAATATAAGAAAATGTTATTCACAAATTCTTTATATGACTTATATTATATACGTAATTATATTTCTAGGATTAATTTTATATTTATTTTGGTAAAATTATTGACCATATTTATAAATTTTTAACGATTGAATGGTCAACATGGTTACCATTTATGTAATGGAGTATGATGATTTATAGATGTTATTTGATAACAAGTGATATAAATTTAAATTTTCCTAAAATCTAAATATATAATGAATGAATTATTATTAAATTATTTGTTATTATTATTCATTACTGGTTTAGACATGAAGCATTCATCTCTTATAGAGTTTATATAAAGATTAAATTAACCAAAGAAGAAACAAATGATGAGATTATTCTTATTAAATAGAGTTAAATAATGTATCACTATGTTCACGTGAATATTACCCAAATATAGTAAATAAATATTGAAATAATTTCCCCCTATTATAATTATTTCTTATGATATCAATGACATTTTTCAAACCTATTTGAAATATTTGTTTTTGGTTGATAAATTTATCCTTCTGATGTTTTCAATCACATTCTTTCATCATTTCAGTGTTATTTTTCTATTCTATGTATATTTTTTCACCTCCTATTAATGTTCCCCTATATGTAATTGATGTTATACTTTATTTTAGATAAACTTCTAAGATCCCTTTATCTCTATTGAAAATGAAATTTTATTATCCCTTTGTATAATCTGGTATTCCAAGAAATGGGAATTTACATATTTTAAACCCATGTGTAACAACATAAATTCAAATTGTTACTATGTACATTGTGTAAGGGGGTTAATTTAACCCCTAGTAAATTTTTTTGATTAAATTTAAAATGTTCAATATTTGTTGTAACACACAACACCGAATTTTAAGGCTAAAAAACATAATATTAAAATATAATAATTTAATATTCTTGTTATAATCAATCCATTGGAATGAAGGTTATTAATCAGATTCTTTATATTAAAATTTTGGTTTAAAAATGTATATAAAAATATATATTTAGTGAAAAATTAATTATAAAAAGAACAAAAATTATTTACAAATAAAGATTAAATTTTGGTAAAAAATATAAGTGAAAACATGTTTTACCTCAATAAATTTATATAAAAAAATTTAGTTACTTATTTTAATGAAATTTACATATTAATAGTTCAATAAAATCTATATCATTTATCTAATGTTTTTTTATATTATAAATAATAAAAAATCCATTTTTAAACATAAAAATATATTTTTATATTAAGTATTTTTGCATGTAATTGTGAACTAATTTTTAATATTTATTTTATCACATTTTATTTTTTTTAAGAAATGAATTTATTTTAGAAATCATAATGTCATAATAATCATTTTTTGAGTTTTTGACAATTTTATGTGATATTTTGTTTTCATTAAATACAAAAAATAAGGGTTTTAATAAGCATTTTTCATTTCATTCGAATCATTTAAAAAAAATAAATTTGTTTCTAGATGGTTTAAATGTTGGAATTTGATAAATCATATATATATATATATATATTAATCATATTTATTTATTTTTAATCATTTCATTTTTTAAATCTAAAATAAAAATTATATTTTATTTGATCTTTTTTCTTTAAAAATGGCATTCATATCATGATTGTGAGTTTAATTTTACCTAAAACTTTTCCACTAATGTGAACGTAGTTTCGGAAAATGGTTTCTATATTTTTAATAAGAATAATTTAATTTATTTAATATGTTAAAATTAATTTTTTTCAAAAAAATATTATTATAAATAGTGAAATTTATTTACTACAGTTAGGGTAATAATTGGTTTACTGGGGGGTTACACTAAATTAAAATGCGCTAAAAAATGACCCAAAACATGTACATCACCAATTTTAATTCTATATTTTTATCTTATATATTTTATTATCATGATGTATCCATTTTGGAGAAATTTTATATGTTAAATAGTGTGTAAACCTTTTTGTTATAAAAAATTAGAATTGTTCCACTCACCTCGCTTAAAAAAGGCCACCCACTCTCTTACACACTTCACAAATACAATACCAATTGGATCTATCAATATATAACCAAATAAAATCTATAATTACCTCCCTTTATACATGAATACTTTTTTTACAGAATCTATCAAATGAATCATTTTTGTGGTAACCAAAAAATGTTTTCCAAAAAATAGATATTTTCTCAAATCTGGTGATTTATTATAATAATTTCACCACCTACATAATGTAATTTTTAAATATGATTTTTTAACAACAAAATTTTAGTACAAATATATATAATAAAATGTATATTTAATATGCTAAATACTTCTACTCTTCCATAAAATGGTTAACATAGTCATTATTTATTTTTATAGTGGACCACAACCTCACAAACATATATTACAGTTTTTTATTCACCACCAAAAAAAATTGTATATAGTGATATATTTATTAATTATATATTAAATTTATGATTGTTTAATTATTTTTTTAATCATGATATCACATATCATGATTACATTACATTCTGAGGGGATACGACATGGCCATTCACTTGTACAGAAAACTACCGACTTGTGAAGCGATATCATTCGATGATGTTTTAAATGGATGTTTTTTTATAATACATTATATAATTCACATTAAATTTAATCATTAATAAAAATATATTATTTAATGTTATTTATTTAAATCTATCATGACAATGGACACAAGGTGCATGCATACATATGACAGATCATCTCCATTAATGATGTATTTCATTTTATATATCCATCACAGATAGATCACTATAAATAAAAATATATAAAATATATTATATATTTATATAATGAAAAATTTTATAGATTATGAAAAAATTATAATCATAACATTACTAATAATAAAATTCCAAATAGACATGAAAAACAATGTAGTTATTTCTTGAAATGTGGCTCTAATATGAAATTATTAATAAGAATGTGATAAATTATCATTGCTAAATCATATATGGTACAATATATATATATATATATATATATATTTCTTTCATATATTTATAATAAATTTAGTTTTATTATAAATTAATTTAAAACATGTATGATGGATTTTGGTACTTATAGTAAGGTATTTCTATCCCACTTTTTACTTTTGCAAGGAACATGTCGTATTAACAAGTTATTTATTTTATATATATTATATAATAAAATTTCATATATTTTATTATTAATACCCTTATAATTATATTGATTTATATATAAATTTTATTATATCACATTCCTTGGGATTTTAGTTGAAGCATTACCAATGTAGTAAGATATTTTTGTCACAATTTTTCTAATTGAGATGTATGTAATATTATGAATCTTTATACTTTAATGTGTAGAATATTAATCCCTGTTTAAATATAATTTCATGAAAATATATATAATAATTGTATTATAATTTTCCTATAAACTTATTATTTATTGGGTTATATAATAAAAGTTTGTCAATATGGTAATGGTTTTATATTATATACTAACTGTTTAATATGTTTTCCCATGATTACACTTCTTGTGATGTAATATTAGGATATACCTATAATGAAACATATATCATTTCATATCATAAAATTTTCTATGTATAACACATATTTTCTCTTTAATTTTCTTTTATTTATTTACTCAAGTGTTTGTAATTACGTTTTTCAGAAAAACCCATCATTATTTTCCAATTTATTCTAATATATATATATTTTTTGTAAAGCCATATTTCTATAAATGTTTGTTAAACTATTTTTGAAAATATAATAATATTTTTTAATGAAATTTTTACTCATGTTTAACATTATTTAATTTTTTAAATAATTATTCATTTAACATTGTAAATAATTTGATTTATTATTTTATAATTTTTTTAAAGGAATCATTGTTTTAATATGTATGTCTTCAATTTTATTTTTTTCCATCATGATGAAATCATTATTTGTAAATATTTCATTATAACTTTACTAGTTTGTTCAATGAAAATGATTTTCAAATTATTTATGAATTCTAAATGTTTAAAATTAATTTCACAATAAAGGATAATTTCTTCATTAAATGTTTTAAGTGATACTAAAAATATCAATATATGTTTCCAATGTCATTTTAAAAGAAATAGATTCTGAAAATTATATATTATTTAAAATATGTTCTTCAAAATTTAAAAGTTATTTTCCTTAGAAAATGTTAAAAGTTATCTTTCAAAATTATTATTCATCTAATATGGTGTCCATTTATGTAACTTATTCATTACTTGGGATTCGATACATATACACCATTATTATTATTTATCAAAATGGTTTATGTTTATAGTGAAATTATGTTATGAATCCTTTTCCTCTTCCACTAGTTATACAATAAAAAAATTATTTTTAAAACTAAAATTTTCCAATTATATTCTCTAATGAAAAGATACAATGTAAAAAAATTCCATATTCATTCATTGGATATGATATGATTAATTTTTATGACCTTATCGTACACATACAGTTATGTTCATTTGGTGATTGGTGGGACTTATATATCCTTCCAAATCATTTGGTAATGAGTTATATATTATGATATATAAAGGATTAGAATGGGGAGTGAACATGGTTTAGTATGGGGATTTTATCACTATAATGGTTCTTGGATTAAACCTCGCCTACTACAATGGTTTGGAGATTGAACAAATTTCACTCTGATATACTTTGTAGTAAGGGCTTCCTGGTATATAAATTATTTTCTATAATTATGTGCATTCCATAATTTCAAGTCTAATTCCAATTCTATATTCTCATGGATCATGTTCTTTTATTTCCTTTTAATCCATGTATTATAAACTCCCAATATTTATCCCGTGACTCATGATTATGATCGTTTATATGAGGGAATGTTTTCAAATGTTGTTCTCATGTTTTTAGTTACTCATTCTCATGATATATTAATATCTCTCTTTCTCTCCCTTAATGAAAATATGACATAACCATTTGATATGTTACCTTTCCACATATTATAATTAATGGTTTTAAGTATGTTATGTATAATAATAGTACAATGTGGGAAGATATATATTGGAGATGATGAAGATAATTAAATATTTAATAATATTCTGAGAATAGTCTCCAATATCACTTTACCATTATGATCCATAGCTGATATATTTATTAATTTACTAAATATATATCTAAATATATGTAATATCTATGTATACAATGATTTATTCACTATATAAAACTATCATCATAAAAAAGTTATTAAATATTGATTTTGAATAAAAAACATAGTGTTATAAATATGATATAAAATAATCTATATAATTTTTCACAATACTAGAGTAGAAAAATGTATAGAAATAAATTATTAACATGAAAAATTTCCAACTAATAGATAGATATTTAATAATAATATTATTATTATTTTATGTTAGTGAAAATAAATGTGGATAACATTTGATCAAATATTTCATTCATCCCAAAATGGAAAAATTTAACATCATGAAATATAATAAAATCATGATACAATGATACAATATTGATCTATGTAGACTATATATATTCAAAAATCATGTATATAATAAAAATGATTCAATGAAATATAACATGAGATAAAGAATGTAATGGCCCGAACCTCTC
The DNA here is from genome assembly GCA_963277665.1 of Viscum album. Lineage (NCBI taxonomy): Eukaryota > Viridiplantae > Streptophyta > Magnoliopsida > Santalales > Viscaceae > Viscum > Viscum album. Next base: position 1,374,918,107 of record OY728142.1, on the reverse strand, counting down.
TGATCCATTCCATTGTGAAAATATGGATTTTAAACTGTTCAAGGATGTCAAGGTGACTTATCCCCAAAATTTTTCAAAATTTATAGTTAGATGAACAGTGAAACGGTAAACATAGGTGAACAGTGTCAACATTCACCTTTTTTGACTAGTGCAATGATAACCTTAGGTGAACAATGCAATGGGAACCCTAGGTTCATGAACAGTATTTCTAGAATGGCGAGGTTCCAATGATGAGGATCATGAGCACTATTTCCAGAACGGTGACGCTCGAACGGTTAGGTTCATGAAGAGTGTTTCCAGAACAGTGAGGGTTCAACAGTGAGGTTCATGAATAGTGTTTTCCGAACAATGAGGTTCATGAACAAAATTTCTAGAATGGTGAGGTTCCAATAGTGACGTTCATGAACACTGTTTCTAGCTTCCTAATGTTTGGCCCCTTTAACATTTCCTTTGATGTAAAATTCATATAAATCATTATTTAAACGACTCTAAGGCCAATTCAAATTCCATAAATCCTATATTATTTATTCATATGTCCTGGGATGTTTCTACTTGGTCAAACCACGTGGTTTAGTACAATCTTTTTTTATTTGGAAATCAAGCGTATCTTAAACCATCACTCCGTTAAATATTCAAAAGGGTAAAGGAATCTTCCTCCCATGTTTTCCCTCCTTATTATATGGTTCAAGATGCTCTAACTTTCCCTTCCTCCCTATAGGAATCGTGAGATTAAACTTTTCCCCATGGATTGGTTTTCCCTTGATGTTTTTGCTGCTTCATGTGCACCCCCTGCTCTGGCGCAAACAGAAAGTGTCCATCCTTCATCAAATTAAGGTATCATATATCATAATACATTTAGGGTTCATCTTTTAATATTTATCTTTTCCATATTATATCATTTTATCTCCATGCTTGTAATTGGTTTTTCATGGATTTCAGTTGGTGTGGTCGTACCATGGCATCCTCGAGTTGATGTAGTTTCCGCAATAGGAGGTGATCATGAACCATTGTGGTATAAATAATTTCAAGAAACGTTTGAGGTAGGGGATTAATTTATTTTGTCTTCATTTTCATGATACTTTATCCTGAGCATGTTTTATCCCACTGGATGAAAATGGAATCTACATAATAAATATTTGAACCAGATAAATAAATTGATATCGATCTTATTTTATTGCCTCTTGTTTTGATAGATAGATTGATATCTATTCATTATTTGTTTAGATGCTCGTTCTTGATGAAAATTCGCAATTAATGTATAAAACAATAAATTGGTAATTGTTTTGTTAAAAGACAAAGAGGAATATGAATGAATCTGGTTCTCTTTATTGTAATTTGTTTTAATCCAAATTGGCATAGTAATCACGTTTAATTATTTTTGATAGATTACTAATTAGGTTTCTCAAATTTGGAACATATTAATAAAAAATCTATTAATTCAAGATTTATTAAAGAACTAATTGTTTAATAATTCATTGAAGGGTTCTAATTTACCATCTTGATTGTTAAAGGGCTAAGAGAACAATTATTAATATGATTGTTTTCCTACTTCTTATGATGTTATGTGAGCCTGGATGGTTTTTGTGGTACGTGGGGGCATGCAGACCTTTGGATGTGGCAGCATATGATGCCATGAGTGGAAAGATGCATCGGTTTATGCATGTGGGTGTCATGGAGGACACCAGGGATGATGGAACAAGGCATATGTGATTGTTGTGTGCTTGATCATTCTTATTGATTTATTATATGCTTTAATTTTCCACAATTCACAAGGTATCTGGTCTTTCTTACCCTTCTTTTGAAATAGGTGAAGACGCATGGGGTATTCCACGTGCTTTATGTGTTTAGATTCTCAAGGGAGGATGGGTCTATACTCTTGAAATATGCGGTAATGACCTGACGGGTAGTACATCTACTCACCGTGTTGAGCCCCCTTGTGTTTAGTAGTATAGAATGTTTTTCTAGAATCCATGGGAATATGATAAAGTAATTCTATAATGAAGAATTGAAAAAATGATGTTAACTCTTGGGGATGGATTTGCTACAAAATAATGATTAGGTTGTAATTTTAGAGGGAAAATGGACTTTGGGTGTGATACTAACAATGTTTAATGTGGAATTGTAAATTGTTAATTAATGATTAAAGAATCAATTAATGTAAAGTTGAACTGATAAAAGGGGAATGAAATAATCTATTAAAGATATTTAAATGGTTCTATGATTATAGGATACCTAGTCTTATAAGTAGAATCCCTAAGTCTAAGAGACGTTACCTGATGTTGAGTCTATGACAAGTTTATGACCATAGTGTGGTTGTGAGATATAATATTGTAGAGACCCGAAGCCTGACGTACATGGACATTACATTACTTTTGCGGAATACTTAGTACATAACAAAAACACACACACACAAGGATCGTAATAGTTTAGTGTCTTTGGAAACTCAGGATGTAATCTTCTAATCGTGGTTAAAGATATTCAACATCTCCCATAAAGATCTTCCTTTTTTTTACCTAAAACCTTTCTTTATGTCCTGGGGAAAATAAAACATAAAAGGGTGAGCTCAAATGCTCAGTAAGGGTAAACAAAAGAAATATCAATCACATAATTTTCATAAGAACATAACATTTTTGGAAATCTTAACCTGCAAAAGAGTGCATAATTTCATAACATGGGATAAATCATAGTAGTGAAAATGAAACCATAACTTAAAACATTACTCATTGTGGCATACACACATAATCATAGAGAATCATTTCTTGTTAGTCAAGACTCATTGCCAAGACTATCTTAGTGGACAAAGTCCCTTTCTGAATCGAGTAATCCTCGTTTCAGTCCTGTTTCACTGAACTGGTATAACCTACCATTCCAGCCATGTCTATCTCATGAGATATGAAATCTTTACCCAATGCATTGGAGGGAGATATAGGTCCCACCCATCTCATAATGATACCATTCTTATGTGTGCCACAAAATCATAAATCATACATCATTACATAACCCATGTAATAAAAATGGGATTCTTAAACAACATGACATCATAAAACCATTCATATAAGATAAAGGAATTCATAAACATAATTCCATCACAACATAGTCAAATCAATGTAAAAATATGGATAGAAACAGAACCCTTTATTATCTTATATGGAAAATAATTTTGATAAAACACTTGAATTGAATTCTTGAGGAAAATATCCTTTCTTCTTCAAAATCAATTTCTTTTCACAAAACATCATGCAATTTTAAAAGAAAGAGATTTTATTGAAAATAGTCATGAAATCTTTTAGAGGAAGCTTCATGAAAATGAGGCTTTATAAAACAGTATAAATCCGTTCGTTCCGTATAAGTTAAAAAAAACATTCTTCGTACTTTTGTCGGAAAAGTCAAAAAGTACCTCGTACGGAAAAACGACAAAAGATTCCTTTCATATTCTTTACTAAAAACTCACCTAAGGGTAAAATTGGATTTAAACAATTGTAGGTGGATGGAAATAATATTACATATTGATGAAACATGGACGTGGATGATAAAATACACCCCAGTAAATACTTACGAATAAACAATCTCGGATAAAAAATGAGATTGTGATATTTCCCTTACCTTAGGTCTGACTTGCTTTGTAAGTGTCCGAACCTCCTGTATAATAATTTAAATCATGTTATTGACTTATTACAGAATCATATTCATTGTTATGATATCATATATGGTTCACTTATGACATTATATAACCCGTTCTTTTGTAAATTCCATGTTAAAGAAGCGTTTTGGGTAAAATCGTTTCATTTATCGTAGGTGTTTTGACTTGTTGTTCTTGACATCATTATTACTTATATCATGATTTACTTACTTCCAGAATATAAAATATGATTTATATATCATATATATTCAGTATATATATATATATAATAGGTAGATAAATAAAATGAAAAACACCGTTCATGGAGACGGTAGTCCGTACGTACGCATGAACGCTGTTTTCCTTTCCTTATTGTCTTGAAATGGAAGTAAGTAGATGACATACATATGTATATATATACATAAATACAGTAGCTTTATAATGTCATATATTTCATTATTATTTCTTATATATACATTATAATCATTCTTAAATGGTTAACATGGAGAATGAATCTCATCGCGTCGTGGAGACGGTATTCCGTACGTACGCACGAGCGATGATATCATTTCTATAAATATTGAATTGAATTGGAGTGGATTATACAATATATCAGAATCAATATGATGTTGTAATAACTATGTATAGTTATTCTTTACACCATTATACCCATCCATGTAAGGTGGTGGTGGAAAATAGATTACACCACGGCGTGGAGACGGTATTCCGTACGTACGCACGCGCGGTGATTTCTTTTTCCGTAGGATGGATAGATGGTGAAATAGGGTTGTTTCATACTTATAAAAACATATCAGTATATGAGTGATACTTATGTCATTACTTCATAATGAAACAACCTAATAAGAAGAAGTAGAAGAAGAAATAAAGATGAAAGAATTGGTAACGGTAATTACCTCTTCTTTGAAGTGCCTCTTTGAGACCTCCTCTTAGGGCACTAACATTGGTCTTTGAGGAAGACCAGAACCTCTAGGATTATTCTAGGAAAGTGTAGAGTAGAAAATGGCAGGGGTTGGCCGAGCTTGAGTGCTCAAATTGGTGTGAGGAGGAGGGGGAGGAGGTGTCCTTTTATAGGGGAGGAGAGGGGCACCTTAGGAATATCTCAAAATATTATTTTATATTAAAGTCAAAATCGGTTTATAATGGTTCCAAAGGGTCTTATTTCGAAGCTGAAGTGGTGATGGGTCGAATTCCTATCAACCAATTGGATTTAGACAAGTTTGGGGTATTATTTTAACCTTATCAATTAGATTTAACTCTAAGTTAATTAATATAACTTTTACCGTGTCTTTTTGTTTTCTTTCACTATATGGTAAATACACTTACTATAACATGCCAAACTAACCCCAAATTGTATATTATTAATACATATATCCTTATCTAAGTCATTTGGCCGAACCTTAGATTTTTAGGAATAAAATAACAATTAATAATATAATATTTGATTTAAAAACTATTTTGTGTCAATTTTGACACTATTTGATATATGATTTTTGTGAAAGTTATAACAGAATTATATGTTCGAACCAAGTTGATTAAATCAACAATAATATATCATAGTAACCTATAAAATTAGTGGAATTCATAAAAAGTCTTAAATTACATTTATTTTGGTATTTATATTATCAATTATGTCAATATTTCATTAATAAGATAATTACTACATCATATTTGTGTCATAAATAAATTATATTATTTGATGTCTTAAAATTAAAAATAAAATACCATCATGTAGTAAATCTTTTTAGCTTTCTAATGAATATTTACAATCGAATTTATCTTATGTATAAACCCATATTAAAAATGATTTACTTATTAAACTTTGATTTTAACTATTTTAACCCTTCTTTAAATAAATTAATAATAAATGTCCTAATCTAATCCAAGTGGGCCTAAATGGTCATATTTTATTCCTAAGTTTGTTTTTGGTCGAATTACACTTGTCCAATAGAATTAGGACATGTGTTAGGGTAATATTAATATCATATTTACCCTTAGTTACCCTATTTACTATTAACCGCGGTAAAAAAAAGTAAAAAGTTACTATTCACCAAAAATTATTTTCATCTCATTGAACCACATTTTAGTCCTTGATATTAACCGTGTCTCTCGGATTTTCGAAATTTCATTCACAGAAGCGGTAAAATTAAGTTTTATGCAAAATTCAGTTTTTAACCTACCACTTAGTGGTTTCACTATTCATCAAAAATTGGAAGTTTTCAGAAAAATGCCAAAATTTCATCCTAAGCTATATTTCATATTCCGAATTCAAAAATGAAGTCTATTTTACCAAATTCATAACATAAAAGTTGCATTAATTAATTTTATAATTAAATCCCGCTGTTAAAACAAATAGCGTGTTTTTAAGAAACAAAATCTATCAAAAGATTGACACTTGATTATGTCTGGTTTAAATGTGAAATTACATCCAATGACCAATATTGTATTAAACTGTAAAAATATATTCTAAATATACTTTAAAACCACTCAAATTGATGATTTATCACTATTAAATATTTCTATTAAAAAAGTTGTTTTTTAATTATAATTTAGTAATTTTCACTATTCATTAGAATATGAAAGTTATCCGAAAAGTACCAAAATTTTACCTTAGGCTAAATTCGATACTCCGAATCCAAAAATAAAGTTCATTTTGAAAAATAAGATTTACTGGATTTCAAAAAGTGGTTATTACTATTCATAACGCCTAGTTTTAATAATATTTTTATAGCATATCGTTGTTTAGTGAAACTCGGTATTGCGTACTACACACGCTATCGAGGAAGGTCGCGATTGCGTGTAATGCAAGTCAAGTCAAGGATGTGTGTTGTGCAAGCTCCTTTTGTAGCGTACAACACAAGACATTAATAAAATTAAAAAGAATATTTTTTTCATAAAATCTCGGGCTGTTACATTCTGCCCCCCTTAAAATGAATTTTGCCCTCGAAATTCGTCGGGGTTATAAATGGTTTACTATTCTAAAGTTTCTTTAATAGAATCCCACATCGTAAAAAGGAATACCAAAACTTGGCTTTAAAAACTAAAGTATGAAATGTAACGATTACCCAAATAAACTAATCGTTGGGTTTTTACATAGGTAAAAATATGGATATGGAAGAGAAATCTAACCATCATGTTCTGATGGAGAGTGGTAGAGAACATGGCTATGGAAAAGCCAGTAATCACAAATCCATAGATTTGTGATGATATAAGGTACCATCTGATTCATCAGGTATAAGATCACTAGGACAACATTTTTGGTTTTCAAGATCATTTCCCTAAAGTTGAAAATTTGAATTAGAATAAATACTTAATTTATTTTGGTACAATCTCACTGTTGTTCGTGTCTTGAACAATTTCCACTTCATCTCTTAAATAAATGAAGTTGAATTTGTTATTCGTGAAGTGTTAGCAGATTATGTGATAGAACGACGGGTCATTCCATCTGTCTCAAACAAAAGGTTTGCAAAAATTATATGCATAAGTCGATCTATAGTGAGATTAATCATATATGGTTCCTAAAATGGACTTATACTTCATATATCATACTGCTTAATATAATAAAACTAGTTTCTACTAAACAGGGACTTCCTGTAGGTCAGTGGTAGGCGATAAAGGCCAGTCGCACTTCGGTTGTGGGTTCGATTCCTACAGCCTTGTCCGAAGCGATGGGCTGTCGCCCGTCCTGCAGGTTGTCCCTTTTTCTAAAACTACGTTACTATAACATCCCATCAATAATATCGAAAATCTTCTATCCTTAAACAATACTAACTTATGTCCAACATAATCCAGTCTAATCTTTAGGCTTATACATAATACTGCAGTCCACTCTCATAATATAGTGACAACGATTACCAGAGATTTAATACTGTCGTTGATCCCCACATATCATAAGATATGTCTTGTTGGTCACATTCCAAACATTCAAAGTCCTTAATCGTGTATTCTCTTGAATACCTTAGTGAAAACATGAGTGCAGTTAAAAGTTAACACTTTCCACATACCAAAATCCTCAAAATTCTATATACTCAAACCATGATATCACTTAGTCCTTATATCAATCATGAGCTCATGAATACTATTAAACATTTCATTTTCTCATCTTCATTATGCGCATATCATCTTATTTCCAAAAAATATCTCAATCACTTTGAATACCACATCAATAAATATTGCAATACTCAATGATACAACATTATTTTGGAATCCCATTACATAAACACTTAATCATTCCACCACATCGTTGTCATATTCAACATTGCCAATAGTGATCGCATGTGATTTCCCTTTGTCCTTTGCCTTCAGTGGTTGCTCATGTTGATCATCACTAACCCTTGGATTAGGGAAATTATTAGCATAATGCCCCATTTCCTTGCACTTGAAGCATTAAAGTGTTGGCGGTGCGTTCTCTGCAGTGTTTGCTTTATTCACATCATTAGAAACCCTTTTTCCATTACTTCGACACTCAGCTGCTCGATGACCTTCTTTTCCACACTTAAAACATTTTCTATTCCCTTTAAGACAATCTCCACCATGCTTCTTTCCACACTTTGTGCATAAGGAAACATTCATCTTCTTTTCATCATTATTATGAGATTTCTCCTTGAACTCCATCTTTCGTTTCTTGTCAAAACCATGAGATGGATATGTAACACCAACTTCCATTTCTACCTTGATAGCACAACGCACAATTTCTTCATAGCTACTGAAGTCTCTTATAGTTAATGCCCTTCGAAGACTTGGTTTTAAGCCACTGAAAAATCGATCAACTTTACTTTCAGGTTGAATGATAATTCCAGAAGCATACCTTGCAAGTCTTGTAAAATTTTCTTCATAGGTACCAACAGATTCATCGTCCCTTTGCTTCAGTTCAAGAAACTCTTTCTCCATCTTTGTTCGAAGAATACGAGGGAAGTACTTACTGAAAAACAGGTTCTTGAACTCGTCCCATTCCATGGACTCAATTTCATCTCTTGGCCTCGTATTCTTGATAAGATTCCACCATTGATCAGCTTCACCTTCCAAACGATATACTGCTAAGATGACTTTATCATGTTCAGAACATTGAAGAACTGAAAATATCTTTTCAGTAGTACTAATCCATTGTTCAGCAACTAATGGATCAGTAGACCCACTGAAAGAAGGTGGACGTTGCCTCATGAAGGACTCAATAGAATATTGTTCCCTTCTCTGCTCATTTGGAAGTCCAGAATGATTCATAGCTTGTGTAAGTATAGCAATAAGATTTTGCACTCCATCTCCCATAACATTTGTTTGTTCAGGAGGGCAATCATTGCATTGTCCATTGCATTGATCAACACGGTTCCTTCGGGTTCCAGCCATCGTCTAAAACCCAAAAAGAATAGTGTGAGAGGCAAAAATCATGATAGGGAAAACAACATAATAAAGGGAGAGTACCTTCAATATCCAACATCTTAGGTTTAATTCTATGATCGTTAGCGTAATTCTATTACTATAACCTATACGTATACTTAAACTTAGGGACATCCCTAGACATACCTTAGAAATATCTCGAGGGATCTCACTCACGTTTTCGCATCCTAGTTACCAAAGGTTGACTAAACCTTTCCTTTGATACCAACTGTAGAGACCCGAAGCCTGACGTACATGGACATTACATTACTTTTGCGGAATACTTAGTACATAACAAAAACACACACACACAAGGATCGTAATAGTTTAGTGTCTTTGGAAACTCGGAATGTAATCTTCTAATCGTGGTGAAAGATCTTTAACATCTCCCATAAAGATCTTCCTTTTTTTACATAAAACCTTTCTTTATGTCCTGGGGAAAATAAAACATAAAAGGGTGAGCTCAAATGCTCAGTAAGGGTAAACAAAAGAAATATCAATCACATAATTTTCATAAGAACATAACATTTTTGGAAATCTTAACCTGCAAAAGAGAGCATAATTTCATAACATGGGATAAATCATAGTAGTGAAAATGAAACCATAACTTAAAACATTACTCATTGTGGCATACACACATAATCATAGAGAATCATTTCTTGTTAGTCAAGACTCATTGCCAAGACTATCTTAGTGGACAAAGTCCCTTTCTGAATCGAGTAATCCTCGTTTCAGTCCTGTTTCACTGAACCGGTATAACCTACCATTCCAGCCATGTCTATCTCATGAGATATGAAATCTTTACCCAATGCATTGGAGGGAGATATAGGTCCCACCCATCTCATAATGATACCATTATTATGTGTGCCACAAAATCATAAATCATACATCATTACATAACCCATGTAATAAAAATGGGATTCTTAAACAACATGACATCATAAAACCATTCATATATGATAAAGGAATTCATAAACATAAATCCATCACAAAATAGTCAAATTAATGTAAAAATATGGATAGAAACAGAACCCTTTATTATCTTATATGGAAAATAATTTTGATAAAACACTTGAATTGAATTCTTGAAGAAAATATCCTTTCTTCTTCAAAATCAATTTCTTTTCACAAAACATCATGCAATTTTAAAAGAAAGAGATTTTATTGAAAATAGTCATGAAATCTTTTAGAGGAAGCTTCATGAAAATGAGGCTTTATAAAACAGTATAAATCTGTTCGTGCCGTATAAGTTAAAAAAAACATTCTTCGTACTTTTGTCGGAAAAGTCAAAAAGTACCTCGTACGGAAAAACGACAAAAGATTACTTTCATATTCTTTACTAAAAACTCACCTAAGGGTAAAATTGGATTTAAACAATTGTAGGTGGATGGAAATAATATTACATATTGATGAAACATGGACGTGGATGATAAAATACACCCTAGTAAATACTTACGAATAAACAATCTCGGATAAAAAATGAGATTGTGATATTTTCCTTACCTTAGGTCCGACTTGCTTTGTAAGTGTCCGAACCTCCTGTATAATAATTTAAATCATGCTATTGACTTATTACAGAATCATATTCATTGTTATGATATCATATATGGTTCACTTATGACATTATATTACCCGTTCTTTTGTAAATTCCATGTTAAAGAAGCGTTTTGGGTAAAATCGTTTCATTTATCGTAGGTGTTTTGACTTGTTGTTCTTGACATCATTATTACTTATATCATGATTTACTTACTTCCCGAATATAAAATATGATTTATATATCATATATATTCAGTATATATATATATATATATAATAGGTAGATAAATAAAATGAAAAACACCGTTCATGGAGACGGTAGTCCGTACGTACGCATGAACGCTGTTTTCCTTTCCTTATTGTCTTGAAATGGAAGTAAGTAGATGACATACATATGTATATATATACATAAATCCAGTAGCTTTATAATGTCATATATTTCATTATTATTTCTTATATATACATTATAATCATTCTTAAATGGTTAACATGGAGAATGAATCTCATCGCGTCGTGGAGACGGTATTCCGTACGTACGCACGAGCGATGATATCATTTCTATAAATATTGAATTGAATTGGAGTGGATTATACAATATATCAGAATCAATATGATGTTGTAATAACTATGTATAGTTATTCTTTACACCATTATACCCATCCATGTAAGGTGGTGGTGGAAAATAGATTACACCACGGCGTGGAGACGGTATTCCGTACGTACGCACGCGCGATGATTTCTTTTTCCGTAGGATGGATAGATTGTGAAATAGGGTTGTTTCATACTTATAATAACATATCAGTATATGAGTGATACTGATGTTATTACATCATAATGAAACAACCTAATAAGAAGAAGTGGAAGAAGAAATAAAGATGAAAGAATTGGTAACGGTATTTACCTCTTCTTTGAAGTGCCTCTTTGAGACCTCCTCTTAGGGCACTAAAATTGGTCTTTGAGGAAGACAAGAACCTCTAGGATTATTCTAGGGAAGTGGAGAGGAGAAAATTTCAGGGGTTGGCCGAGCTTGAGTGCTCAAATTGGTGTGACGAGGAGGGGGAGGAGGTGTCCTTTTATAGGGGAGGAGAGGGGCACCTTAGGAATATCTCAAAATATTATTTTATATTAAAGTCAAAATCGGTTTATAATGGTTCAAAAGGGTCTTATTTCGAATCTGAAGTGGTTATGGGTCGAAATACTATCAACCAATAGGATTTAGACAAGTTTGGGGTATTATTTTAACCTTATCAATTAGATTTAACTCTAAGTTAATTAATTTAACTTTTACCGTGTCTTTTTGTTTTCTTTCACTATATGGTAAATACACTTACTATAACATGCCAAACTAACCCCAAATTGTATATTATTAATACATATATCCTTATCTAAGTCATTTGGCCGAACCTTAGATTTTTAGGAATAAAATAACAATTAATAATATAATATTTGATTTAAAAACTATTTTGTGTCAATTTTGACACTATTTGATATATGATTTTTGTGAAAGTCATAACAGAATTATATGTTCGAACCAAGTTGATTAAATCAACACTAATATATCATAGTAACCTAGAAAATTAGTGGAATTCATAAAAAGTCTTAAATTACATTTATTTTGGTATTTATATTATCAATTATGTCAATATTTCATTAATAAGATAATTACTGCATCATCTTTGTGTCATAAATAAATTATATTATATGATGTCTAAAAATTACAAATAAAATACCATCATGTAGTACATCTTTTTAGCTTTCTAATGAATATTTACAATCGAATGTATCTTATGTATAACACCATATTAAAAATGATTTACTTATTAAACTTTGATTTTAACTATTTTAACCTTCTTTAAATAAATTAATAATACATGTCCTAGTCTAATCCAAGTGGGCCTAAATGGTCATATTTTATTCCTAAGTTTGTTTTTGGTCGAATTACACTTGTCCAATAGAATTAGGACATGTGTTAGGGTAATATTAATATAATATTTACCCTTAGTTACCCTATTTACTATTAACCGCGGTAAAAAAAAAGTAAAAAGTTACTATTCACCAAAATTTATTTTCATCTCATTGAACCACATTTTAGTCCTTGATATTAAACGTGTCTCTCGGATTTTCGAAATTCCATTCACAGAAGCGGTAAAATTAAGTTTTATGCAAAATTCAGTTTTTAACCTACCACTTAGTTGTTTCACTATTCATCAAAAATTGAAAGTTTTCAGAAAAATGCCAAAATTTCATCCTAAGCTATATTTCATATTCCGAATTCAAAAATGAAGTCTATTTTACCAAATTCATAACATAAAAGTTTCATTAATTAATTTTATAATTAAATCCCGCTGTTAAAACAAATAGCGTGTTTTTAAGAAACAAAATCTATCAAAAGATTGACACTTGATTATGTCTGGTTTAAATGTGAAATTACATCCAATGACCAATATTTTATTAAACTGTAAAAATATATTCTAAATATACTTTAAAACCACTCAAATTAATGATTTATCACTATTAATTATTTCTATTAAAAAAGATGTTTTTTAATTATAATTTAGTAATTTTCACTATTCATTAGAATATGAAAGTTATCCGAAAAGTACCAAAATTTCACCTTAGGCTAAATTCGATACTCCGAATCAAAAAATAAAGTTCATTTTGAAAAATAAGATTTACTGGATTTCAAAAAGTGGTTATTACTATTCATAACGCCTAGTTTTAATAATATTTTTATAGCATATCGTTGTTTAGTGAAACTCGGTATTGCGTACTACACACGCTATCGAGGAAGGTCGCGATTGCGTGTAATGCAAGTCAAGTCAAGGATGTGTGTTGTGCAAGCTCCTTTTGTAGCGTACGACACAAGACATTAATAAAATTAAAAAGAATATTTTTTTCATAAAATCTCGGGCTGTTACAAATATATTCTGTACTTTTAGTGTTTCTAAATGCTACTACACCCGGTCTATAAGGGAAACTAACACACTAGGTATTCTGAGACCTGTGGGGTGTTTCCCCCAACATTCTATTGGGAGGATGAATTGTTGACTACCACCTTTGGCCCCACACTCTTCACTTGGATGTTACTTGTGCGGGTAGACTCAACAATTAGTTTTACCCATATATGTGTGTAGAGGGCTATAATGGCTTGTGATTATTGACACACTTATATTCTAGATATATTTTCACATGTACTACTATAGGTGTAGTGTGTATTGGTTGTGATGGCTTGAGGATCCGTACTCGGTGTATGGGATGTAATGGCTCGAGGAATAATACTCAATGTTTGAAAAACGTTATGCGAGATGTGGTGGATACCCGCAACTAACTGGTTACTTTTCTTATGTAGACGTGGTAGATTTGTTGCAAGAGGTGCATGTTGTGATGCTTCACTCAGGTGTCTGCGGGGAATATTTTTTGGAGAGAGATACTTAGGGCATGCGATGTTGGGGAAGAGCTGCAAACCAGTGGGGAAGTAGTATTGGGGTAGCCTTGATATTATTTATTATATTATATACTCTTGTATTCATTACTTGATGAGAGTATCCATGGTGATGCTGAGAACATTGTATACCTTTTTAGGTGACGATTTAGTTTCACTTGTTGTTCACTATGCTAAAGCATGATTTCATTACTTTTTTAGGGGAGGCTTCAATGAGGATCCTACTGAGTATACTGTTATACTCACCCTGTGTATATATAAACTATTTGCAGGTCACTTGGAGCAGGTTGGAGATCAAGCTGGTTTCTACTAGATTGTAGTTGGAGGAGCTGTTCGGGCTTGTGGTTGCTGCTATTTTACTTTCATTTTTGGGTACATTCAGTTCTTCCCCATACAGTTGTACTATTTCTTCATGACATTTATATGTGTAATTGGGATTTCATTCATCTTACTGGTTGAGTTGGAGTTGGTAGTTGTGTATATTATCTCTCTCTTCCGCATGTGTTCTTTTAGAGGGTGATGCCTCCCATCTCTGTGTTTTCTACACCCTCGATGCTAGTCTCCTACCCGAGGGCCAACTGGAGGAAGGACTCAGGGGTCATTAACTCCCTTCTAATGTTTCTGGCCTTATAGAGGTGTACTTTGTGGGGTGGGGGTCGTGACAGAGTGGTATCAAAGGTCTAATTGAGGTATAGGATGAGTATTGGAGTTAAGGACAAGCGAGGTTTCATGGGATGGTAGGGAGAAAATGACATTCCTGTTTAGAATGTGATTTAATAACTGGAGACTGGACGAGATATAGGCATTTACGGCCCCCTATGATCTTATGTACGAACCTTTATGTTTAAAATGGATACTAAACAAGGTTATAATAGTTGCAGGGTGGAGACATAGGAAAGGATCATGCATCATTTTTCATTATGAATGTGTTTTAATGGGTAGATGTTGGGATAATATAACATTAAATGAATAAAATAAAACAACTAATTAATGTTTAGTCACCCATATTCCTTGTTTATGAGACTTAACTAATTGTTATTTTATAGGTATGGCTCCCGGTCGCTTTCCTCATCCGGATCTCATGGAAGATGTCCAGCAGGCTGTTCCAGCATATCGCCGTTGGGTAGAGGTTGAACATGATTAATCTTAGAGGAAGACACTCTGAGAGTTTCAGCTCCAGAGTCTGCATAAGTATGAGGGCCCCATTTCAGATACTGTTAGTGAAGACTGGTTAGAGGAGGTTGAAATTAGATTCCCTTCGATCCATTCTTAGACGGAGCACTGGGGTTCCTTGGTTGTGATGATGGTGTGTGGAGCAGTGAGGAAGTGGTGGTCTTTGTTCCTCTTCTAGATGATCTCTAAATGACTGAATATAACATCATGATGCGAAAAATGAAATGAATTTATACAAAAAAACCTATAGATGAAAAATTCATTAGTTATTTTTACTAATGAGGACAAAAATTATAAGCCCGTATCATGACATATATATAAATATCAGTTATCTAGATAAAAAATTTTGAGTTTCTCTTCATGGCCCAAAACATCTATTCCCACTGATCAATGAAATTTACACCCTGTCACCTATCTAACATTAGGCTCCATATTCTTCTTGGATTATTGAAATATGAAATACATATGATCATGTAACATTTAATAAGTTTCTTGAGAGAAATATTTCAATCATGTACACCTTTATGGGGGTTATATAATATATATGAGTACACCTAGCGTAGTTCTATGATGAATTGGTTGTCTAAAAATTTCATTGTTTGAATACTGTCAAGGGAATATGATATCATTCATGATGGAAGATTATTATTATGTTTGGTAATGACAACATCATCCTGTTTTTTTATCCATTCAGTGATAGTCGGTGTGAAAGGGTATGCCTCTAATTATTCAGAAACAGATGGCCCACCAAATCCTTTTTTAATTATAAAATTTATAACGATGGTTGAAATTTTGATTCCTAGTATTAATAACCACTTGGGTGGTTTTATTTGATGATGTCTATTAAATAGAGTACATTTTTACAAAATTATAATTACAAATTAGATAACTGAAGAACCATTCCAAAATAGGCACATAACTATAACAACATCACATGAATCACATGAACCGTACAAGAATTTGTGACTAACTGACCTAATATATATTATATGAATCACATGTCCCAAAAATGAGATCATGACCCCATGATCTTATATAAACAATTATGATCATGTGACCCTTATATGGTCATTTGAACCATGTAATGATCAATAGATCATGTAACCAAACCAAAAATCCCGAGAATCCCATGTAATATCCCCTCATCCAATATAATGTGTTAATGTTCAATAAAATTATATTTAATTGGTTGGATATATATATATATATGAACATGTACATAGAAAAATCAATATACCGATAGATCAGGTGATTGAATCGCATGAAGTTATATCCGAATGTCGTATTACAGAGTGATACATGGGAATATGTATTTCGATACTGGTCATGTAGCGATTTATTGTGATGAAATCATGAAATGTTGGTAATCACAATTTCTCTAAGAGTTTGATTCATTATTGGATATAAGGAGAACCATCACTCCCCAATTTATAAGATACTACACAAAATACTAATAGTTACTTTGAAGACAAAACAATAATTGGGAAACAGATTAGTAGAATCCTCATGGACTCATGAAAGCATTTACACTCCTCACAACTATGTTTTTTTCCTTATGTATGTCACTCTTGTGGGTAGGAGTGGGGATTATGACACGCACCAAATGAGCAGAAATAAATATATTATTGAAATAATTACCCAATAATGGGTATTATTTTCTCTATAAAATAATGGGAGGATGAAAAATTATACTTTGGGGCCATGTGGCAAGATCAAGTGAATCTAATGACTCCAAAGATGACATGTGATTTCATAACATTAGTAATATAATGTGATAAAGTCATGTGTTTGACATGATATGTTTAGGATCACATGAAACCCCCAAGAAATATTTCATTTTCTTATGTATATATTTAGAGAATCAATTTTTATTGTGTGAGGTTATATCAGTGATATCCTATGATAATTTGATTTATAATATGATAGACACCAAAAATCATCAAAATCCCCTTGTAAAAAAATTATATAAATCTTAAAAATGAGAGGCTTAATGTGGTCAAAGTTATATTATATTTCATGAGAAGGGGTTATGCATCTATTTGGACACCATAAATCATGAGAAGATCCTATGGAATGCCCCATTACCGAAAAAAAATTCCTATAACAATCCATAATGATATCACGACGTTCCCCTGACAAGTATCTTTGACCATGTGAAAGCCCCCTAGATAGGTGGCACAATCTCATGAAAACTCGTTGACATGTCATCCTGGTCCTTTGAAATATCATTGATATATAAATTTTACAGTGAAGTGTCTCATATAAATGGTCAGTAATAATACATAAAAATGGTCACATATTGTGGAACGATAATCTATGAATCATCAGACTCCCTTACAGACAACCAATGGCAAAATTCCCAAATATTTGTAAAATACCGAATACAAAACTATAATGGAATAATAATCTCATGATGATAGGATAACTAATTTTATTGTGAAATAGTTCACTCAAAACATGTGATCACCATTGATTGGATAAATTCCAATTCATATGACATACAAATCACATGGTGGCCCCCAAGAAATTCATCATGGTTTCACAGGAATCCTCATTGATGGGTGTCATAATATAGTGAATTATTATAGACATATCATCCTGATGTTGTGAAGGACAGTTTATATGAAAAATTGATACTATAAAATACCTTTTACAATCCTAAGTATCAAAAAATATAATTACTATATTGTGTTATCAATGTCTACATTTATTATACAACACCATGAATGACCCAAATCGGGATCATACGAAGAGTGTGATGCCACACCCCCATCAATGAATAAAAACAATATCAATAATACATGGTGGGGTATAATAGGTTCTTCTAGAACTATAAATTCCACCCCTTAGTAAATAATATTTCAAGAATTATTCCAAAAGAATAAAAAATAACACACTTCATATAGTAGAAACCCACAAATAACAAGGTTATTCCCGAGGTAAAATTTAAAGAACCACCAAATTTGTTAATTAGTATGAATATGTGCTTTACATGATCACCTATTTGATAACATAAAGGTCCTACAATGAAATGACAAGAATATGGTATGAAAATTTTCAATGTACACATGATCGCATAACACTTCAATAGGATTACACTTGAAAATTCATTGAGTAATATATGCAATAAATAAGGAAAATGATATAATTCTAATGAAAACAAAGAAAAATTTATTTTTCATAGGTATTAATAATTAAACTCACAAGACCTATTGATGATATAAATAGCATCAATATGTGTCAATCAAGTCTCATGATGTCACATGGAAATGTTATCCTAGCCACATGGGACTCTCTGAACATACCAGCCATGTCTTGCAAAGTTCTTCATAAATGTCATCCACATCTCGTGATATCCCCTATAAATATCATACATTCCCTTGAAATCCTTCTATAAATGAATCCATATCATGTTATATCCATATTACATGTCATCCTTGGTCTAATGAAACACCTGGATATGTATTTCTTAATCACACTAAGAAAATACGATGTGTCAACTAGGTTATGAAATATCTTCCTAACATGTCATTCAGATCATTTGAAAACCCACCTAAAATTATATTTTTATCACGAAATATTCCTCTGTTATATCCTCTTCAATCATGAAAAACTCTAGGAGATGGCATCATTTTCATTAAGACACTAATAAAATGTCAGATATACAAACAAGAAATGTTTCGTATAGACTCTATGACATGTCTGGAATACCAGGAATACACCCAAGGAAATGATATCCTTGTCTTGTATAATTATATTTCATACATAAAATAAAAATATGAGGACACTAATTCCTATAATAAATATCATAAGTAGTACACCTTCATTTGACTTGAGATCCAAATGATAATTCACCTCAATGTATGTCCTTATTCCTTTCAAACACTCTAACATACACAACCCAAATAATTCCATGGGTTCATCAACGTTTATCACCCAGCATAGGATTATAAAAAACATAACTATTTGAGAATTGATTCATTTTATAAAAAGGACATCTAAAATACCTTCATAATGATTGAGAATGAAATAGAATCTACCTAGGTATTAGTCTCTACATATTTTAAACACTATATCCAACTAATCTCAAACTCTCATATTGTATTATTATCCTTCCTTGCACATCACTGAATTCAGAATATAACCAAATGATGATAACATTGGTTCATACTATAAAAATGATAAATAGGATTCCTTTTTATGGAATGAGATACAATTAAGCATCATCCATGGTGTATGCACCTCCATCATTTAGACACATTCACTAAAATAACTGGAATTCTATCATTGTATTATCACAGTTCATAACCCATCAATAGACTGATATGCTTTTTGACCTATTGGAAATATGATTCCTGATATATGAAGAATACATATGATTCCTTCCTAACTCACAAGATCTATATTAAACAATCCTATATGGCCAACATATTTAAGATTCACCATAACTATATGTAGTTATAACGATAACTTTTTATCCCTTTTTCTCATAAAAAAATGGATCACATGCGCAAATGAATGGTCAATGATCATATCACCCACCCAATGAATTTCCCATAGTTACGTATACATTAGTGTGTAATGTCTATTTAGTTGAAAGCTAAGAGTTCCCCCATACATGAATCCACCTTGGGGTAAGAATCAATGTCATTAAAAAATTGGTAAAACTTATGGAAAATAACCAATTTAAGAATAAATTATATTCCACCTCTAATTATCAGGTTAAAGGCCATCAAATTAAGTTAAATATGATTCCTACTACATGTATGAAACAAATGAACCCTTTTTAAGGGTTTATCTCGTTAGTTTGGGCCTATCTTATCTCATATATATCATTTTTATAAGACATTAAACAACACGATTAAAAAACTACAAGAGTATTTATTCTCATTAGAATACATTTGAATTCGATGCCACCATACTGTTAAATCCCAACCCTAAAGCACGACTTATCTCGTATGAATGATAGATAAATCCATAGTTCCTAGTTATATAACATTAAAATATAAAGGTATTGAAATTACTAAATAAATATCTAGAAATAGATGACTAAATCAGCTTTATATAGAAGATCTCATTTGTAGAGCCCTGAATTTAATCTGATAAGGGTTCAACACGTATGCATTTTTACGGAAACCAGTTCTATTTCTTGATTATAAAGTGATTAAAAAACATATCTTAAATCTATAATAGAGTATTAAAATATATAATATCACCTCACCGGAAAATGTATGTCATGAACTCGACCTCCCATCATCTCAGCCACTGTCAGTTACAATTTGTCATTGTGTCTGAAACCCCAAAAGAACACCTCTATTTGGAATGTAGTTCTATTCTCAATTATGGATCTAAGAACAATTTGATGTTTCTTTGAATGATATAAATGGTTAATTATATGGGAGATAATATAATGAATGAATAATTGAATCATTATATGAATCATAATTCATGACTCACAAACCCCTAGGATAACCACATGCACCCATACACATTTTAAGGAAACAATAATAGGGAACCTATGTGAAATAATGAAATAATGGAATAAATAAATCATTATAGTAATCAAACATCATGTCTTATTTTCCATAATTAAAAAAAATATACACAGATCATATTTTGGGAAAAATAATGTTGCTTAGGGTTAGAAAACAGAGTATATGTGTAGGGTTGAGGATTTAGTTTAAAAATTTAATTCATGGTAATTTATAAAATAAAACAGATTATTCGTTCATAAATACATGTCACACGAGGGAAAAAATAAAAAACAAATTTTAAATTAAATAAACAAAAATTACTAGGAGGGAGATTATTTGAAATCCAAAATACATTTTAGAATTAAAATACATCAATTCCATTGTATTTAGTGAAATGTGTATACAAATATAGTTCAATGTACATATATACATTGAATTTCAATAAATAAATATATTTCCAAGAGGATATTGATGTGTATAAAGATCATACATGAGAATGACCTATTGATTATTCATTATCCTTGAGGAAGGAACATTTTCTTGAGATTCCTATGAAAAAAATCAAATTTATATCCTTACATCAATGGATAAAAACCATTATAAAATTGTGATTTGTATGGATAACCAATCATTGGTGTATTTCAATTGGAGGTGTCAAATGATTCTAAAAAATATAAATTATAACAATGAAATCTGAACAATTTCTTGGGAATTTTTAATTTATTTGTATAAAATCTATAACTATAGAAATTTTTTATTATATCGGAGAATACATGTTATGTTGTCTGGTCAACATAGAATAAGGTATGGTTTTATCCCAAACCATATTAAAAAAGTTTTCTACTATCTATTTGATAAATACTTTACATGAGGTGAGGTTGTGTTATATTAACAAGAGAATCGTGAATGTTAAAATGTTTTTGATTTTGAATAAAAATAAATAGGTTCATATTTGTAAACCAATTTTTATTCCTATTAATGGTGAATACATTCCAATTAACCATTATTTATTAGATATAATATTCCCCAATTTAAGAACAAAATGATGATTTTGAGGGATTGATGTTCTTAATTCTATGATTTGTAATGTTTTTCTCACTTTTTATGGTATGAATTCTCAATTATAATGGAATAGGTTATTAACCTACCACCATTCACTTGGATTGGAAGTGGGGGACAATATAGTGTTGGGTTTCTTCGCATTTTTATATATAATTCTATGACTCAATATAGTTATATAAAAATCTAGAGAGATAGAAAGGCTAAAATATTTTTCTTGATAAAAAATATCATATAATATTTACAAAAATTCCTTGGGTCTCTAGACATCAAATGAGATGTGGGGAAAATTAGAAATAAGCATCTATGGTAATGTCTAATTAAAGGTAGAAAGACATCATGTTTATAGGAACATGTTTTTAAAAAAAATTGATATAAATACTGATCATTAGTGAACATGTTTTAAAGTGAAAATCAACAATATTTTATTGTTTGTTGATAAATGGTATGTTTGTATCATTTTAAAAATGATTATAATGAATTTTACCAATTTGATTGATTAGAAATTTTCATCCAAAATATAATGAAATACACTATTTAGATGAGAAATCATTATGAATATAAAGAATCATAAATATCTAATGCAACTAAATAATGAATTGAATAATGAATCAATTCATGCTCAAAAAAGATTTGGATTTTTATTTCATATAATATTTGTATTCATATCATATAAATTAATTTGAACCAAAAAATAAAAAACAATAATTGTATAATATTCGCATAAATATTTATCAACAACAATTTTTTCAAATAGAAAAATTTTCGAACTTAGTTTTATCCAAGGGTAAATAAAAATTACCCTCCCAAAAATAGAATTACATCTATCAAACATTGGAATTATTTTTATCCCACTTTAAATTAATATAATAGATTAAGAAATATAAAAATTTGAAATATTTTAAGTGTTTTTAACATATTTTTTAGTGAATATAACATATACAGATAATGATCCCATTTACAATACATAAAACAAAACAATATCCCAAATGTTCAATATGAATGTGATAGAAACAATTGATAAAAAATTATATTCAATAATAAATATAATTAAAATAATGATATATGACTAAGGGTTGTAATATAATTCACATATCATGCTAATAAAATTTAAAAATGAGTCAATAGAGTTGAATTTAAAATGAGATCCTATTTATGGAAAAGACACAAAAAAATTAAATTTAGTTCAATTATAAAACATTCATATCATTGATTCCAACAAACATAATTTTTTTGAAAATAATTTAATACATACAAAAGATTTAAATCATTATTGGTTATTAGTAATAGATTAAAAAGAAATAAACAAATAATATTTAATTTATATTAATATATCAATAACTACCACTTGAGATGTTATAGTACCAAAAAAGATTCATAGGGGAAATTCTACCACACAAAATTTCAAATTTTGGGTAAATTTATACATAAATAAATTATTAAATTATTTATGAATGAATATTCATGAAAATAATATTCATTAAGGAATAAAAAATCCCTACTAATAGTGAATATTAAACCAAATTAAATCTTTATAACATATTATTTCATTATTTGAGTAATGATCCTTGTTAAGAATATTATGGAACATAAAAAATAAAAGGATTAACATCAGATTCAGATATTTTATGATTTGTGATGTAAATATCATAACATAAGTTAAATGGCTGTTTAATGATAAATTCATTATCTATCACCTCTTCTCAAAAATTAAATTAATGGTAATTTCTCTCGATGAGTTCGAATGATCATCCCATGAGATACATATACAATAGTGTTATCCCTCCATACAATATTAGAGCCAAAAACTCATGTAATTCCTAAAACAATAAGATTTATTATTATAAAAATTGATAATAGAATACAAGAAACATGTGTTACCTCCAATGTTGTGATAAATTCATATTCTTCATCTAGAATTAGTGGTTTCTAAATTTCAACAAACAAGGATGGAAGGAAATACATTTATGTATTATTTAAAATAATTTTTTATCCAATAACTAATAATTAGAATTATTTTTTTTATCTTAAATAAAAATATCAATAACTCTATTTTTTATATCTATAACAATACTGAATATCCTAAACCACTTAGATTTCAATTTTCATAGAATATATTTTAGTATAAAATTAAATTGAAAAACATACTACCTAGTCTTGAATTTTCAATTAAATATTATAAAATAATGATAAAATATGTTCCTCACTTTAAAAATCCGTGATTTTTCATTATGTTCAAACTTAATATCATCATACCAGCTTCTATTAGGTAGTATTTATTGTCAATCAATTTTATGTAAGATTTTTTAGTTCCATAACTTTTGAAAAAAAAAATTCTAGGAACTCCATGGTTGAACGACAAGATTTTCCAAATGAATCCGCTTTATAGAAATTCTTATTAAAATATTAAATATTTTTTATAGTACCATATGGATTCATCAAGTTATAAAAACCACACCTATATATAATTAGAGATAGTTTTCTTTAAACTCCCTTTATTTTATCTATTTGATATTTCATCGTATACATATTTTTGGATGGTAATAATATATACTTCGATGGGAATACCAATAAATATACTAAAAAAATAATTAATTTTTATATTTTGAAAGTGAGTTAAATTATATATAATAAATGATATAGGCACACCTATTATTGTGAAAATGTTATTTTTGATGAATTTAGTCTCACTACTAGTTTTTTTTGGAAATAAATAGCCTCAATCAACATTGAAACACAATTAAATACTAAAGAATATTCTCATTTTCATCAGTAGATATAAATGGTAGTATAAAATCCGTTCTCCAAACATTAAAAATTTCTATTTCAAAAATACCCATTTGAAGTATCTCCCACTTACTAAAAAATTTAAACTTACTATGATCCTTATCAAACCCAAAAAATTGTACTCCTATAATTTCTAACCATGGTAGGAAAATAAAAATTTTATTGAAGTATTTTGTGGGTTTTTCTCACTCATCCATGATTATCTCCCCATGGTTCATAATGATATCTCTAAAAAATAGTAAACAACTCTTCCTTGGGAATAAAAATTTTTAAAATCAAATCATTGTATCTCATAAATAGAACTGGTTCATCACATAGATAGTATATAAGATTAGTAGTGAAATTATTACATTTATTTAGTGTAAAATTGATTGGAATGACTCCAATATCTAGAAAATTTCCAAAATCTATAAACAATGTAGATTTCGTAATTGAATAAGAGAGTACCTTCTCATAACTAAATAATGAATTAAACTCACAATGATATTTACACTATTTACATGAAAACCTTGATAAATAATATTTCATAAATTATAATCATCCATTTTTTCTTGATCTACAAATAAAAATCATAGCACAAAATAATTCATCTAAGGAGCCTCAGTTTATATTATTTTTTAGAAATTATATTTTTAATAGATGAATTATCTTTGTAATCAATAACATGAGATGATAAATAATATTTTAGAAACATCTATAATGTATAACAAATATCCATCAGTTAATTTCTCAAAGTGGTTTAATTTCGTTGAATATAACATATTATGCTGAAAGAATAATACTCCACATAAAGAAACTTATATATCATTTGGCATAACACTGACTCTAATGACATATCACTTGTAACATCCTGGGTAAATAAAGAATATGAAATTCTCATATTTATCAATATTTCTGAATAAAATGTTAACATTACATTAGAGGAAATTCTATACTTGATGGTGTACCCAATACGAAACAACGAGTTTCTTTGAAATCTTACGTTGCACACTAATAATATAATAATATTATTTTAAATAATAGTTAATGCCTAGCCGTTGTAATGGTAGGAATGAACAGAACTATCTAAAATATGATTACATATTTTATTTAAATATTTTTACATTTATCGAATAAATGTTATAGGGTTAAAATGAAAATGAATCCAATTTTATGAATAAATAATGTAATATTTTTAAAATATTGTTTTACCACCTTTGATGTCGAACCTTTTTTAAATATATATTTTGACGATTTTATAATATCTATTTGTCAAAATAAACTTATTCTTTAGAATTGGGACATTGAAATTTACATTGGATATATTTTTTTGTATTTTTCTGACAATGTTCATTTTTTAATGAATAGTGAAAAAATACAGCTTTTTAATTCAAAATTGCTTTTTCATATAATTAAATTATATGGTTAGATTATCTTTATAATTTTACTAATGTGTAATTAGAATATATTTTTTACCATTTAATCCAATGGTGGTCATTATAATTAATTTCACTTTGGAAATGAACATAAACTAGTGTCAATCTTTTGATAGATATTGTTTCTTAAAAACACGCTATTTGTTTTGACATCAGGAATTAACTATTTAATTTATTAATGACTATTATATGTTCTGAATTTGGTAAAATGGACATATTTTTTGAATTTTGAATATAAAATATAGCTTAGGGTGAATAATTGGTATTTTTCTGATAATGAACATTTTTAATGAATAGTGAAAAATACAGCATTTTAATTCAGATCTTCCTTGTCATCCAATTTATTTATATAGTTATATTGTAATTTTAATTGTTTTTAAAGTATAATTGAAATATTTTTTTTATCAATTAATACAATTTTGTTCATTGGATGTAATTTCACTTTTCAATTGGATGTAAAAACAAGTAAATATTTTAATAAAATTTACATCTTAAAAACTCGTCTTTTGTTTTGACAACATGATTTACTTTTAAATTAATTTCTACAATTTCTTTATTTTGAATTTGGTAAAATGGGTTCCACTTTTTTAATCAGAAGATTCAAATTATGTAATTATTAATCTTTTTTTTGACATTATGAATAGTAACGATGGTAATTATCTTTAATTATCGTGTTTAATTTTTAATCGTGTAGTTAAGAGTAATTAAATAATATCATAAAAATATAAAATGACAAAAACATGTGTCCTAATGTTTTTTTTGGTTTCATGGATGACCATGGGATCCCTAGTGCCAACGTTGGGGCCCCAAGGAATCAATTTATTGTTATAGTGACTTTTTATCATATTATTTTTTAAAGAAAATAAATATAACAAAGGTTTGTATATACTAAGTAAAAAAAATTAATTTTGTTTACATAGAAGATCTTCTTGACTATAAATAGTAATTGGAATGCTAAAAATATTTCCTATATGATGGTAATTATTTTATAATTTTTATACATTAAATATATAAATTTATTTATGACACCGTGATGATGGAGTGATTCCCCCATTAATTAATGATTTAAATAAAATGAAAAGATAAGGTAAAATCTATGACATAACCTTTTCAAAAACAGATTTTATCGGTGTATTTAGAACCCTTATCACCCTATCATAGAAAAATATAATATTGGTTCCTTTAAAATCTGAAAATCATTTTTTAATAAAGTAACATTTCATGACTTTCCAAGAGTGCCCCTTCTCCCTCTTATAAAAGGCCCCCAACTCTACCCCTTACCCACACCTCTCAAGCCCTTGAATCATCCATACATGGCACATATTGTCACTACACATTCCTATATTACACATTTAATCCTCACTTTAGGCATAATTCATTCCAATGATGCATTTGGCCTCAAATCAAAAAGAGTTACCTGATTTAAAGGTAATGTCTTCTCTTATGTCCTTTTGTTTTATTTTGGATCTCCAAGCCCCTAAACTCTTTTTATTCCATTATTTTCTAACAACACCAGTATCTTAAATATAAGAGGATGTTTTTAAGAGAATTATTTGATTTACACTCACACACACCTTCTTCTAACAGTTAAAAATCATATTGTTTCTATGGATGATGAATTACTATCTCACGAAATGATGATTGTTCAATATTCTTTTAACACCTTTCATGGTGGACATTATGATGTCACTTTATTTTATATATGATATATATGGTATTTATGTTTTCTATATGATTCTTTATTTTATATTTAAAACATACCTTTATGTTTTCCACGTTGTGAAAATGCTATAATTTCAATTGAGGAAGAGTGGACTACCTCCCCCTCAAGTGATGTGACTCGTTCATGCAATACATGTAATGTATAAAGAATGGAATTAATGAACATATTGGACCTATATAACATATATATTATACTATAATTATAATATATATATCTCATTTATTTTTAATTCCAATAATATGCCATAGAAATGAAATAGTGTTCATCCGTACGTACGACCTACCGTCTCCATGAACGGTGCATTTCATTTATTTTTTCTACAAATGTTATGGAAT
Organism: Viscum album; assembly: GCA_963277665.1. Taxonomy (NCBI): domain Eukaryota; kingdom Viridiplantae; phylum Streptophyta; class Magnoliopsida; order Santalales; family Viscaceae; genus Viscum; species Viscum album. The sequence continues at coordinate 1,374,890,153 of OY728142.1, read as the reverse complement.
AGTAAAAAATGAGTATTTACTAGATATATATGGTATTTAAATAATTAATTCCATTCTGTTGATTATGTACTTATAACTACATGGGGAATTCTTTTCAAAAAAGTTTCTTTTAGACTCATATATCGAACATCGTCAAAACATATGATATAAACTCACATAATTAACTAATTATTATAACATGATAACATGGGATATGAATTGAATAATAAAAATTAAATTAAGTACTTAAGCAATTATAAATTGACCAACATTTATTATTCAAGAATATAATGAAATGAACAAGACAAGTCGGACTTGAGGTAAGAGATCATACCTCTCTCTTTCTTTTCAAGTACTCTCTTTTATGTAATTTCATTTTGGTCCATGTTATTATGTTGGATGATGTTATTTTATATTCACCATTGTGTAGTTTGTATTTTCATATTATTATAAACCCCCTCTTACTCTCATCAATTCATTTTAAGAAATTTTAAGTGGCACTGATAGGCTGCCAGATTTTCTTAAGGGATTTCTTATCTCCCTTTTAATTCCCTAAGATTTCCATTGGTCGCCACTTATCTATAGAATGTAGTGTATTTTGCACTGAAAATTGATATATATTATCATTATTCTATTTTTAATCATGTTGTTCTGAAATTGATTTGGTGGTTATTCTCTTTTGGTCATATGAATCGATTTATTACAACGAGGTAAGGGGTTTTTATCTATCTTTTTATTCCCATGAGATTCATGCTAAATTTTCCACTATTTCCTTTTTTGTGTTGTATTTACTACCCATTATTCTACTATTTGTGTAATCTAATATCGTTTATGGGTATTTACATCTTAATTGTATGACCCTTCTTTCATGGGGTGTACATATCGAAAGTTACCCAAATCGGCAATGGAACATTTCACCCTCCTCTTTTTAAATGAATTATTTTTGATAGTTATTTTAATTTACATATTCATAGGTTGGGATATATTCTTATATATCCTTATTTATTTAAATGTTCTTACCATGTGATGAGATACCCTTTTCACCTCTCATCAACTCATTTTCTTAATTTTATAGTGACGTCGTTAGGCTATCGAATTTCTTTAAGGGAACATCATAACCCAATTTCAATTCTTTGGGTTAAACCTCTATTTCTTGATTATGTCATACTATAAATATGTTTGGAGGAACTCTGATTGTTTTATAGTTAATATCCTTTTATATTGGGTGTATTTATATTTGTCACACATAAATATGTAATTGAATTATCATTAATCAAAGGATACCAACTTTGTAAGGGACTTCGTCTCAATCTCCTTTCATTATTGAATATTTTGTTTTATACACATCTTTATTTTATACAGTGTATAAACCCTTATGAATTTTACTTTTATTTTAAAGTGTTATTTTTATACAATGTGTTTTACTAAACGACAAAAGGGAATGTTTTTGTCTTACATATGCGGCGACAATGACTTCTCTACCGCCATGACCATTATTTGTGTTTCGGCTTCCCCTACAAGCCGTATCTTTTTTTAAATGAAAAACTAATACCATGTTTTACTTTTCTTTTATTTTTGTATTGAAAATGGTTTTGATAATGTTTTGATTATATGAATGTGTTTTTGATATCCTGTTACTGAAATGTGGAAATGTTATGTTTTCTTTTATGCATGATTATGGGATATGATTTTGTTATGGTTCATGGGAATTTATTATGAAGTTGGGTGGTTCTATGATAAAATAAGGGCGGGTGAGCCCGTGATAGCTCTCCAATGCACTGGGTAACAAGAAGGAGTAAAACACTAAGGTTTCTCTGATGAGATTTAGGGAATATATTGTGATGGTTATTCCAAACATAACCATGAGGGTTACTCCCTACGTAGAAATGTTATGAATGCCTCATGTTACCTTTATGTCTTATTATTTCTATGTGTTATACATAAATATTATGATTTCAAAAGGTATGTTATGATTGAATGTGATGGTTTCATTGATTTGTATTTATTGGATGGTAAAAGTTTCCTTTCATTATGTTATAACCCTTACTGAGATTTTTATTCTCATCCCATGTTTTTGAAATTAATTTCACAGGTTATAAGGAAGGGTAAGAGAAAAGAAGTATTAAAGAAGATTTATATCAATAAAATAACTGATGTTTTATTTAAGGATTTTTTATTGTTGTGAGAAATCAGTTATAGTAGTAGTATCTACTTTGTAATACTTTGAGATGTAATAGTTTTGTATTAATTCTCTAATACTCTAAACCTGAAAAGATCCTGAATGTGAATTATTCATTTAATACAAGATTAATTAATGTTATAAGGCCGGGTCCTTATATCACTACTGTCACATATAATTTCAACTAAAATATTCCAAAATGTAATAGTGATGATTGTTGATGAATTGTGGGTTACAGTAATAAATCAAAATATTTAAAAAACTTAATTATTTAAAAGGTTATATCATTTACCATGAATAATATGAGGGAAATGTTATATTGGAAAATATTTTTATAAACCTCTAAAAAACTAGAAGTCTCTATGAAAAATACAATTCCCCTAATAGTCTAAAATTGATGAAGTTTTTAAATAATCTAAATTATATCATTTCAATTCATAGTTATTTCCTAGAAAAATTTTTAACAAGAGAAATATAATTAATAAATACAGTATTTCTTCTTTTATAATTAATAAGATGATAGGTTTACTGGAACCTGTTAAAAAAAATGTTAATTTTTGAAATTTCAAAAAAAATGTTCTTTTAAATATTTAATAATGCTACATTATCACCTCATTAATACTCTCAATAATATTATAAATCGATTTATCCTGAACCTTATAATGTTGTTTTGGGTACCACATATGCCAAAGGTTATTCATTGATAAGACAAAAATAACTCATTCACTGCTATCCACTCAAACATTTAATCTATGAATGAAATAGGTAATTAGTCATTCCATGTGACTAAATTGATATTTCATGGGTCAATAAAAGATATTAATTTGGTTTAATTCAACATAAGATTTTTTTTCGAATTTCATTTGTTAAAAATTGAAACCATCCTTTTTTATGACTATATATACATGCCATCCCCAAGAGTAATCATAAATGTGAAATATGATACCAAAATATAATATAATTATAAAAAATTATATCAAAACATCATTCATGTTTGGATTTAATAATATTTTACCAAAAAATCATGGATTTTGGTGTGGTTCCATAAAACTATTTTGAGTGAATAATGATGATTTAATCACATTGATATCTACTATGTGCCAACCAATTGATATCATAAAATTGTTTAGAGCTACAATCTATTTTAATTAGAACTTTTCATTATGTGAAAAAGAAATAATAAATTATTGTGATGATTTTTCATAAAAAAAAAGCATATTATAGATGTTATAATCATGTCTTTATCTTTAATGTGGGTGTTTTTGTACTATAATATTGTCTCTTGGGTTTGGGTGGTCGTATACCTTCAATATTTTTCATAAAAAAACCTTTAGGTATAAAAATATTTCCATGTAATATAGTATATTTTTTGTAACATCCCAAGTAAGTAATGAATAATTGATATTTTTATCTATTTCTATTAATGATTATGATAGTGTTTTAGAGGCTTAAAATGAAAATAAATCCCATCTTAAGCATGGAATACACTAATATTTTAAAAAGAATGTTTTACTGCCTTTTTGATGGAAAACCATTTTTAAATCTATATTTTTGACAATTTTATAAGTTATGTTTGTCAAAATAAACTTATTATTTATGATTTGGACATCAAAATTTACTTTTTGTGAATTTTTGGTATTTTTCTGACAATGTTCATTTTATAATGAATAGTGAAAAATACTGCATTTTACATCAAAACTGCTTTTTAATCTAATTTATTTATATGATTAGATTATCTTTTGAATTGGTTTTGAAGTGAAATTAGAATATATTTTTACCATTTAATAAAATGGTGGACATTGTAATCAATTTCACTTTGAAATTGGACTTAAACTCGTGTCAATCTTTTGATACTTATTGTTTCATAAAAACACGCTATTTGCTCTGACAGCAGGAATTAATTATTAAATTAATTAATGTGACTTATATGTTTTGAATTTTTTAAAATAGAAATCATTTTTGAATTCGGAATAACAATTATATCTTAGGGTTAATTTTTGGTAATTTTCTGAAAAACATCAATTTTTGATGAATAGTGAAACCACTAAGTGGTACTTATAAAAACTGATTTTCCATTTAAATGAAATTTTGCCATCATTGTGTTTTGAATTTCAAAAATCTGACATACATGGTTGTCATTAAGAACTAAAATGTGGTTCAATGAGATTATAATAATTTTTTGGTGAATATTATCTTATTATGTTTTTAATCATGATTAGTGGTAATTAGAGTAGTTTAAGGTAAAAATAATGCATTAATAAAATAAGATGAGCTTGACACATGTCCTACCCTCATTGATTGTGTCATGGCCGACCAAAACAATCCATGGGTATACTTGGGGACCCCATGGATCCACTTTGGTTGGGAAATGACATAAATAACCTTTTATTTAATGTAAAAGTAAAAATGACACAAACATAATATGTTTTAAGAAAACTATTTTTACATGGTGTTATAAAGATCATATTTTTGATTATAAATAGTCATTGGAATGCTAAAAAGATTTCCTACATCATAGTTTTTTTTATAATTTTTAGACATTAAATAAATTAAATTATTTATGACATCATGATGATGCAGCGATGACCTCATTATTTAAAGATTTAAATAAAATGGAATGATAATGAAAAAACTAAAACCTACACATGGAAAAAACCAATTGGATGAGTGTATTTCGAAGCATTATCACCTTATCCTCGAATTATAGAAATGTGGGACCTTTTTAATCCGAAACTCATTTTAAAATAAAGTAACGTATCTTTACTTTCCAAAAGTGCCCCTCCTCTACTCTTATAAAAGGCCCCCACCTCTACCTCATTTCACACACTCCTCAAGCCTTTGGCTCGGCCAACCCCAGCCCATTTACTCTCTCCAAATGCCTCTCCTCATCCTAGAGGATTTCATTTGGGCAGAATCATGTCAAAGGAAGCCTTTAGGCTCAAATCAAAAGGAGTTATACTTTTAATGGTAATTCATTCTCTCATGTTCATTTGTTTTATTTTGATTCTCCAACCCCCTAAACTCTTTTATTTACTTTTTTTGTAACAACACCAGTATCTTCAAAATACTAGGATGTTGTTATAAGATTTATTTCAGCTACAATATCACACAACTACATCAAATGGTTAAAGAACATACGGTTTCCGTGGATGGTGAAATTCTGCCTCCCGAAACGATGATTGTTCAATACTCATTTAACACCTTCAAAGGTGGCCATTATGATGTCACTATTTTTATATATGATATATAATATGTTTATGTTTTCCTTAAGCTTCTGTTTTTTTAATTTGGGCATACCTTTATGGTTTCCATTATGGGTAAACACAATATCTTCATTTTAGGAAGTGCGGACTACCGCCCCCTGAAAGTGATTTGATTCGTTAATACCATATGTGGGATGTGTAAAGGATAAGGTTAATGATATTATATATGTTATTACATTGGAATTATAATATACTCTTATATCATTATGATTCCATTCCAGAAAATACGAAGTAGAAATGGAAGTAGCGTTCATGCGTACGTACGGCTTACCATCTCCATGAACGGTGCATTTCATTTCATACATCTAAATGTGATGTAATATCATAAATACATGTATATGATGAATATATATGATATATATTTTATCCAAATCATTAATATCATTCTGGATATAACAAAACCTTTACCAAATTATCAACATGTAAGTGTAAGAAGTCAATTTTTGACTTAAGAACCAAATACCGAAAAAATGAACATTATTAACTAAAATGATTACATGATGTCCATAACATGGTATAAAAGTAATAATGAACTTGAAAAAGGTTCTTAAGCAAGTAGAGATTAACTCATGTTTATTATTCCGGAGATTAAAGAACGGTCGGGTCAAGTCGGATACGAGGTATGGGACTTCGTCTCAATCTCCTTTCATTGAGACATATTTTATTTTATACACAACTTTCTTTTATACGGTGTATAAACCCCTTTGACTTTTACATTTATTCAAAAGGAATATTTTTTATACGAAGCGTTAACTAAACGACAAAAGTGAATGTTTTTGTCGTACGTATGCGGCGATAATGACTTCTCCGCTATCGTGACCGTTATTTGAGTTTCGGCTTCCTCTACAAGCCATACCTTCTTTTTAAAAGAAAAATAAATACCATGTTTTACTTTTCTTTTATTTTGTTATTGAAAATTTTTCACAATTTTTTTTGTGTTGTATTGATATCTAGTGATTGAAATGTGGAAATGCAATGTTTCCTTTATGCATGTTTTATGTGATACGATTATGTTATGGTTCTTGGGCATTATTATGAAGACGGCTGGTTCCGTGATTAACTAAGGGCGGGTGAGCCCGATATTGCTCTCCAATGCATTGGGTAACTCGAAGGAGTGAAACGTTAAGGTTTCTCCGGTGATATTTAGGGAATATACTGTGATGGGTATTCCAAACGTAACCAAGAGGGTTACTCCCTACGTAAGAATGTTATGAATGCCTTAAGTTACCTTTCTGTGTTATTATTTCTATGATTTATTCATGATTTGATGAGGTATGTTAAAGTGAATATGTTTTATGGGTAATGTATGATCTCATCCTTATGTATATAGGTACCCAGGTTTCCTTTCTATATTTTTATTTCCCTTACTGGGATTTTTATGCTCATCGCAAGTTTTTTTGAAATGTTCTTCACAGGTCAAGGGAAAGGTACATGATATGATGATAGTGTCAAGGGAGTGTCAAGAATGAATCCATGTTTTATTTTACATATGTTTCCATTGATGGGAATGAAGAATACTATCTTTATGTCACCACTTTGATTATATGTGGAATGTAATGCAAGTTTTATGATATAATTCTCTAAAACCCTAAACCTGAAAAGACCCTCAATGTGTAATCTTGTAATAACTCAAGACTAAGTATGGTTTAAGGCTGGGGCCTTATAGTTGGTATCAGAGGTCTGTTTAGATAACATTAGGAGTTAGAATTCTATTAAATGATTATCCAATTTTATTTTTGAAATGATATAGCATTTGAAGATTATCATGTTTCTTCATCTAAGACATGTTTGTTCAGAATGATTTTCCGCAGAGGAAACAGGGAAGCTGTGCTAGGAAGGCATACAGAAGGAAATAACCTTCCGAATCAGCATCCAGAAATGGTCGGAATTGGAACTGAACAGTTTGTTGTAGTAATGGCGCAGTTGACTCAACCTATAAATGGTGGTGGTATCCATGAACGAGATCAGCCAGATCAACTGTAGATGAACATGTCAGTGGTGGAACATTTCATGAGGCAACATCCACCATCATTTAGAGGATCATCTGACCATGTGCTAGCTGAAGGGTGGATTAAAGCACTGAAGAATATTTTTGATGTCATGGGGTGTTCAGACAATCAAAAGGTTAGTATTGCTATTTACCGTTTGGAGGGTGAAGCAGATCAGTGGTGGTCTATGGTTAAAAATATCAGGGATTCCAATGAGATTGATGCTCTTGACTGGAATGAATTCAAAGGTATGTTTCTTGAGAAGTATTTTCCAAAGGCTGTTCGACTTAGGATGGAAAAACAATTCTTGGAATTGAGGCAAGAGGAAGACTCAGTGGCTACCTATGAAGAAAGGTTCACTCGATTGGCAAGGTATGCTCCAAATTTTATCCGAGACCTTGATAGTAAAATCAATCATTTTTACTCAGGAGTAAAGCCAAAATATTGAAGGAAATTAGCATCTCGTGAGTTTAAAGGTTATGAAAAGCTTGTTCGATGTGCTGAGAAGGTGGAAATGACCTTTCCCAATGACCAAGTGTTCTATAAAAACCTGTAGAAGAAGAGACCGAGGTGGCAGGAGAAAGGTAAGAATTAATCAAAAAAGTCTTATGGTAAGAGAACTAAGTTTCCAGTTTGTGATAAATGTGGCAAAAGGTATGCTGGGGAATGTCTTCTAAATTCTGGAATGTGCTACCGATGTGGTAAGATGGGACATAATTCTCGTGATTGCACTGAAAAGGATCAAGGTGAAGGTAAGAACAAATTTGATTTACAGTTAGTGAAATGTTATATGTGCAATAAGATGGGTCACTATTCAAATGAGAGTCTGATAAAGAGATTGAGTGATGGGAAGCAGTTAGACTACAAGCAGAACGGGGTGGTGAAATCTTTTGCAACTACTTCAGCAGATGTCGGGCCATCAAATGAAGTTGTATCAGGTACTTTGTTTTTTTTCAGATTATGCCAGCGTGTTGTTTGATTCGGGGTCTACACATTCTTTCATCTCTGAAACCTTTTCTAGTAAAATGGGAATACCATCTCAAGAAATGACTCCTGAACTTTTGGTAAACACACCTGGGGGAAATGTTGAGGCAAAAAGAATTTATAAGAATCTTCTTATCCTTATCTGTGGAAAGACCCTACTTGAAAACCTTACTGTTCTACCTCTAGTAGAGTTTGATGTTATCCTGGGTATGGATTGGCTCTCTATTTACCATGCTAAGATTGACTGTAGAGCTAAAGAAGTTTCTTTTTAGAAAGACTTTCAGTTTGTTTACAAGAATGAACCCTTACTTTTGATAACATATCAATAAGTCGAGAAACGTGTAAAAGATGGAAATGAATGTTACCTTGCACACATCATTGAAAATAAAGGAACTTTTCAGATTAATGATGTGCCAGTGGTAAATGAGTATCCTGATGTTTTTCCTGATGAGTTTCCTAGAATAAAACCAGATCGAGAAGTTGAGTTTACTATTGACTTAGTTCCTGATGCTAAGTCAATTTCAAAACCCCCTTATCGAATGGCACAAATTGAACTTTTAGAGTCGAAGGAGCAATTACAGGATTTATTAGAGAAAGGTTTCATTAGACCTAGCATATCACCATGGGGTGCTCCTATTTTATTTGTTAAAAATAAAGATGGTTCTATGAGACTTTGCATTGATTATAGAGCCTTGAATAACATCACTGTTAAGAACAAATATCATTTGCCTCATATCGATGATTTGTTTGATCAGCTCCAGGGAGCTCAGTTTTTTTCAAAGATTGACCTGAGATCGGGGTACCATTAGCTGAAGGTAAAGGAGGCAGATATTCCGAAGACTGTGTTCTGTACGAGATATGGCCATTATGAATTTGTCGTAATGCCTTTTGGGCTAACCAATGCACCTGCTGTATTCATGGACTTAATGAATAGAATTTTCCATGAGTTCTTGGATAAGTTTGTGGTGGTTTTCATTGATGATATTTTGGTGTTTTCTAAAAGTAAATAGGAGCAAGAAAGACATTTAAGGGTTATCTTGCAAACCATAAAAGAAAAGAAATTTTATGGGAAATTCAGCAAGTGTGAGTTTTGGTGGCAAAAAATTTCTTTCCTTGGTCACATTGTTTCTAAATATGGAATAACTGTTGATCCTGCAAAAAACAAAGTTGTGGAAGAATGGCCAAGACCCACAAATGTAACCGTGATTCGTAGCTTCCTCGGTTTGGCGGGCTATTACCGAAGGATTGTTATAAATTTTTCACGGTTATCTATTCCAATGACTAAGCTAACTCGGAAGGGTGTTATGTTTATCTGGACAAAAGAATATGATGATTGTTTTCCGGAATTGAAAAGAATATTGGTGAATGCTCCAGTTTTGGCACTATCTTCCAGGAATGGTGAGTTTGTTATATACAGTGATGCTTCATTGAAAGGACTTGGTTTCATCCTAATGCAGAATGATCAGGTAATTTCTTATGCTTCACGACAGTTGAAAAATCATGAGGTAAATTACCCTACACATGATTTGGAATTAGCTGCTATTGTTTTTGCTTAAAAAATTTGGAGGCATCATTTGAATGGAGTAAAGTGTGAAATATATACCGATCACAAAATTTTAAAGTATATATTCACTCAGAAAGAGTTAAACATGAGACAGAGGAGATGGCGAGAATTAATCAAGGATTATGATTGTACAATTCATTACCATCCGGGAAAATCAAATAATGTGGATGATGCTTTGAGACGAAAAATTAATGCTTCATTAACAATGTTGCATTTGGAATGTGATACTTTGGTTAAGGATTTGATGAACATTGACATAGAATTTGTTGTTGTAGGAAGTCCTTCTGTTTTTTTTAGGTATCAGTGAGATCTTCTCTATCAGATAGAATCAAGCAAGCACAGAAGCAAGACAGTGAGTTGCAGAAAAAGGTAGAGCTGGTTCAGAAAGGTAAGTTTCCAGAATTCAACATTGATAATGATTGTGTTTTGAGATTTGGGAAGAGATTGTGTGTGGCTTGTGATTCACAGTTGAAGATAGAGTTGTTATGTGAAGCTCATAGTTCTCCGTTTTCAGTTCATCCGGGCAGTACTAAGATGTATAGAGATCTATGGGAGTATTACTGGTGGGATGGAATGAAAAGAGATATTGCTGATTTTACTGTTAAGTGTTTGACATGTCAACAGGTTAAAGAAGAGCGGCAGTTACAGAAAGGGATGCTTCAGCCTTTACCAGTTCCAGAGTGGAAATGGGAGAATATATCCATGGACTTTGTTGTTGGATTCCCGAAAACATATTGTGGTAATAATGCAATCTGGGTTATTGTTGATCGCTTGACCAAATCTGCTCATTTCCATGCTATACGAGATACTTTCTCTCTAGATCAACTTTCCCGTTTGTATCTTAAAGAGATAGTCAGGTTACATGGAGTTCCTCTCTCCATTGTATCGGATCATGATCCTAGGTTTACATCTAACTTTTGGAAAGGCCTTCAGAATTTGTTGGGTACTGAATTAAATTTTAGAACAGCTTTTCATCCTCAATCAGATGGGCAGTCAAAACGAACAATTCAGACCATGGAGGATATGCTACGAGCTTGTTCTATGGATTATCAGGGAAGTTGGGACCAACATCTTTCTTTGGTTGAATTTTCATATAATAAAAGTTTTAATTCCAGTATACAGATGTCACAATTTCACGCATTATATGGGAAGTGGTGTCGAACTCCAGCTTTCTTGGATGAAGTGGGTGAATGGAAGTTGATTGGACCAGAATTGGTAGAAGAGATGGCAGAAAAAGTTCAGCTGATTCAGAAACACATGAGAACAGCTCAGAGCAGGCATAAGAGTTATGCGGATAACCGGAGGAAGGATCTATCTTTCGAGGTAGGTGATCATGTTTTTCTCAAGGTTTCTCCTTGGAAAAGTGTGATGAGATTTGGTAAGAAAGGAAAGTTGAGTCCAAGGTTCATTGGACCATACGAAATTCTGGAGATAGTTGGATCGGTTTCATACCGAGTGGCTTTACCTCTGAGTTTATCTCAGGTACACAATGTTTTTCACGTTTCGATGTTGAGAAAGTATATGCCAGATCCATCTCATGATTTGAGTCCAGAGGTAGTTCAACTTGAAGAGAACCTATCTTATGAGGAACAACCGGTCCGGATTTTTGACCACAGGGAGCAAGTGTTACGGAATAAGGTGATTCACCAGGTAAAGGTTTTGTGGAAAAACCACATGATTGAAGAGGAAACATGGTAATCTGAAAATGCAATGAGGGATAAGTACCCCCATTTATTCGATAAGTAAATAAATTACGGGGACACAATTTTCTAAAGGGGGGAATGATGTAACATTACAAGTAAGTAATTAATAATATATATTTTTTTCTATGTCTATTAATGATTAAGATAGTGTTATAGAGGCTTAAAATGAAAATAAATCCCATCTTAAGAATGGAATACACTAATATTTTTAAAAGATTGTTTTACTGCCTTTTGATGGAAAACCATTTTTAAATCTATATTTTGACAATTTTATAAGCTATGTTTGTCAAAATAAACTTATTCATTATCATTGTGACATCAAAATTTACTTTGTGTGAGTTTTTGTATTTTTCTGACAATGTTCATTTTTTAATGAATAGAGAAATATACTGCATTTTACATCAAAACTGGTTTTTAACCTAATTTATTTATATGATTATATTATATATTGAATTGTTTTTGAAGTGAAATTAGAATATATTTTTACCATTTAATCCAATGGTGGTCATTGGAATCAATTTCACTTTGAAATTGGACTTAAACTGGTGTCAATATTTTGATACTTATTGTTTCATAAAAACACGCTATTTGCTCTGACAGCGGGAATTAATTATTAAATTAATTAATGTGACTTATATGTTTTGAATTTTGTAAAATAGAATTCATTTTAGAATTCGGAATAACAAATATAGCTTAGGGTGAATTTTTGGTAATTTTCTGAAAAACATCAATTTTTCATTAGTAGTGAAACCAGTAAATGGTACTTATAAAAACAGATTTTCCATTTAAATGAAATTTTGCCATCATTGTGTTTTGAATTTCAAATATCCGATATACATGGTTGTCATTAAGAAGTAAAATGTGGTTCAATGTGATTATAATATTTTTTGGTGAATAGTAACTTATTAAGTTTTTAATCATGATTAGTGGTAATTAGTGTAGTTTATGGTAAAAATAATGCTTTAATAAAATAAGATGAGCTTGACACATGTCCAACCCTCATTTTTTGTGTCATGGACGACCAAGAAAAGCCATGGGTCAACTTGGGGACCCCATGGATCCACGTTGGTTGGGAAATGACATAAATAACTTTTTCTTTAATGTAAAAGTAAAAATGACACAAACATAATATATTTTACGAAAACAATTTTTACATGGGGTTATAAAGATCATATTTTTGATTATAAATAGTAATTTGAAAGCTAAAACGATTTCCTACATCATATTATTTTTTAATAATTTTTAGACTTTAAATAAATTAAATTATTTAAGACATCATGATGATGCAGCGATGACCTCATTATTTAACGATTTAAATAAAATGGAATGATAATGAAAAAACTAAAACCTACATATGGCCAAAACCAATTGGATGAGTGGATTTCGATTCAATATCACCTTATCTTCTAATTATAGCAATGTGGGACCTTTTGAATCCGAAACTCTTTTAAAAATAAAGTAACTTATCTTTACTATCCAAAAGTGCCCCTCCTCTCCTCTTATAAAAGGCCCCCACCTCTACCTCATTTCCCACACTCCTCAAGCCTTTGGTTCGGCCAACCCCTTCCCATTTACTCTCTCCACATGCCTCTCCTCATCCTAGATGATTTCATTTGGGAAGAATCCTTTCAAAGGAAGCCTTTAGGCTCAAATCAAAAGGAGTTATACTTTTAAAGGTAATTCATTCTCTCATGTTCATTTGTTTTATTTTGCTTCTCCAACCACCTAAACTCTTTTTATTTACTTCTTTTGTAACAACACCAGTATCTTCAATATACTAGGATGTTTTTATAAGATTTATTCGAGCTACAATCTCACACAAGTACATCAAATGGTTAATGAACATACGGTTTCCGTGGATGGTGAAATTCTGCCTCCCAGAACGATGATTGTTCAATACTCATTTAACACCTTCAAAGGTGGCCATTATGATGTCACTATTTTTATATATGATATATAATATGTTTATTTTTTCCATAATCTTCTGTTCTTTTTCATTTTGGGCATACCTTTATGGTTTCCATTATGGGTAAACACGATATCTTCATTTTAGGAAGTGCGGACTAACGCCCCCTGAAAGTGATTTGATTCGTTAATACCATATGTGGGATGTGTAAAGGATAAAGTTAATGATATTATATATGTTATTATACTATAATTATAATATACTCTTATATAATTATGATTCCATTCTAGAAAATACGAAATAGAAATGGAAGTAGCGTTCATGCGTACGTACGGCTTACCGTCTCCATGAACGGTGCATTTCATTTCTTAACTCTAAATGCGATGTAATATCATAAATACAAGTATACGATGAATATATATGATATATATGTTATCCAAATCATAAATATCATTCTGGATATGATGAACCTTTGACCAAATTAATAAAATGTAAGTGTAAGAAGTCTATTTGTGACTTAAGAACCAAATACCGACAAAATGACCATTATTAACTTAAATGATTACATGATGTCCATAACATGGTATAAAAGGAATAAATAACTTAAAAAGGTTCTCAAGAAAGTAGAGATTAACTCAAGTTTATTATTCAAGAGATTAAAGAACAGTTGGGTCAAGTCGGATACGAGGTATGGGACTTCGTCTCAATCTCATTTCATTGAGACATATTTTATTTTATTCACAACATTCTTTTATACGGTGTATAAACCCCTTTGACATTTATGTTTATTCAAAAGGAATATTTTTTATACGAAGCATTTACTAAACGACAAAAGGGAATGTTTTTGTCGTATGTATGCGGCGACAACAACTTCTCCGCCATCGTGACCGTTATTTGAGTTTCAACTTCCTCTACAAGCCATACCTTTTTTTAATGAAAAATAAATACCATGTTTTACTTTTCTTTTATTTTGGTATTAAAAATGGTTTTCACAATGTTTTTTGTGTTGTATTGATATCTTGTGATTGAAATGTGGAAATGTTAAGTTTCCTTTATGCATGTTTTATGTGATACGATTATGTTATTGTTCTTGGCATTATTATGAAGACGGGTGGTTCCGTGATAAACTAAGGGCGGGTGAGCACGATATTTCTCTTCAATGAATTGGGTAACATGAAGGAGTGAAACGTTAAGGTTTCTCTGAAGAGATTTCTGGAATATAGTGTGACGGGTATTCCAAACATAACCAAGAGGGTTACTCTCTACGTAAGAATGTTATGAATGCCGCAAGTTACCTTTATGTATTATGATTTCTATGATTTATTCATGATTTGATGAGGTATGTTAAAGTGCTTATGTTTTATAGGTAAAGTATGATCTCATACTTATGTATATATGTACCCATGTTTCCTTTCCATATTTTTATATCCCTTACTGTGCTTTTTATACTCATCCCAAGTTTTTTTGAAATGTTTTTCATAGGTCAAGGGAAAGGTACATGATATGATGATAGTGTCAAGGAAGTGTCAAGAATGAATCCATGTTTTATTTTAAATAGATTTCCATTGATGGGAATGAAGAATACTATCTTTATGTAACCACTTTGTTTATATGTGGAATGTAATGCATGTTTTATTATCTAATTCTCTAAAACTCTAAACCTGAAAAGATCCACAATGTGTAATCTTGTAATAACTCAAGATTAAGTAAGGATTAAGGCTGGGGCCTTATATTTGTTGTTTTGAAACTGTTGTCTGAGGTGTTAAACTCACTATAGTGGGATTTTTTATCATATTTTTTCACATAAATCTCCCCAAAATATTACAGAGGATATCCACTATATTTATCAATGTGTTTAGGATCATTTAATATTAGAAAAATATCCTCACATTTTCATAAAATTTATTTATCATCGGAATAGAAAAAGTCATCCACCTATACACATTTAATAGATGAAACAAATATTTTGTCTTATTGTGGAAAAATATTCAAGTTCATTTCTTCAAATATATCATCTTTGGGGGGGGGATTTCAACTTCCAGAAAAAAAATCTCGAATCAATGTGTGTTCATTAAAAATTTATAAATTTTTGTTACTATCTAATGCTTCTCACAAAATGAAGCATTATTATAAATCACTAAATTTTTTATCCATAATTATTTATGTACATTATACTAGATTTTTAGTCAAAAAATAAATTTTATGTTGACTTTAAGTTCATTTATAACTGCACCTCCAGTTTCTATGAAAGGCCTACATAAAATAATGGGAACCACAGTTCCATTATTTACAGGGGAATGTTATTTGGAAAAAAATAATACCACATTAAATAATAATGTGATAAATTATATGAATGGGATATGTGAATGAAATTTCAACCTAGTATGGTAGTGGGGGATTACAATCCCCAAATCAGTACAGTTAATCTAATGAAAAATTAATGAGGATGGTATTATCCCCAATATCAGAAATAAAATTTATCTGGATACTATTATTTTAGTCTAGGGATGAACAAAAATATGTGTATATTGAATTTTTGGTTGAATTTTCATCTGAAGGAAAAAATTAAACCCTTTAGTCAGGTAATATGTTTTATATTCTTATAATTATGTTCTTTTGAAACAATTTTCATAAGAAAAAATCAATTATGGGAAATTAATAATTAAATCTTGATTGAATGGAATATTCACAGGAAGATTATTATGATGAAAAGAATTATTGTTATATAATTATTTTATTTTATGATATCAATATTTTAGACAAAGGAATCAGTGGGGAATAATTCTATAAAAATTATGGTATTTCCCATAATTATATATTATATTTATCCCTTTTATTTCATTTCATATTTTTAGTGTGTTTTATGATTGTTTTTATGGTGTAAAAAATTATATTTAATTAAATTTTAATGTCCCATACATAATTTGGATATTATTTTTTTATACAATTTTTTGAATAAATACACATACGTGTTTCTAGTTTCAGATTCCATAAGGTCGTTCCTAATATATTCTAGAGATTTTAATCCACCCATTGTAATAATGGTCAGGATATTTTATCTTTGATTGATTTTAGATATGTGAGGTAGAATACCTCTATATCTAGAAATAATATCTCATAACACTAACCCATTTTATATTATGGTTTGTGAATTCTATCTTTAGTTTAATCCTTATTTGAATCATCCCAATCATTATTAGAGTAAAACATTATTTTATTTTTTTGAATCATTCTACAAATATCATATTGAGTGTTATAAAATTATACATATTTTTACATTTAATTTTTAACCTTCATTTTATATATTAACAAAGGTTATTTGGATATTTCTAATTTCCAAGTTCCCTTATTTATTCCTTACGATGTTTTCAATTTACATGATTATTTTTTTTATTTGATCATTATTAGATTATTCACTATGGCCATATTACACTAAACATCATTCATCAGCATATGAGAATGTATTAAAATGTGTAGATTGAAGATCTCATTTTTCAATGTTGAAAATATTGAATCAACCACTCTATAATATATCGGTACTGCTTTTGAAAGCCCACATGTATCACATTATTTCTATCATTTATTCATTAATAACTAATGTTTTTATATAATTTCATCCTATTATATTTTCATTTACATGCCTATAATAGAATTATCTTCTCCAAGATTCACTCTAAACCTCCAATAATTTTTTTTATTTTAGTGAAGAGAATATTTTCTAATATAATCTTATTTTATATAATTATATCCACCTCATGATTATTGATCATATAAGTTTTGGAATGAAGGTGAAAAACCTTAATGGAAGTATTCCACAAATAAATGAGAATAAGTAAGATGATATTGGAACTACCTACATATATCTATGTCTATCTTAATATTTTAGAAATGTCACTCCTCCTTCGAACGAAATGAAACTACATGATTTTTTATCTCATGTTTTAACCGTTTGGATATAAAATCATCGTAAAGGAATCATATTCATGATCCCAAAATTCAAATATAATTTTTCATTATCCTATGATCCAATTTATTCCATTACCATTAAAATAAAAAGAAATCACTATAAAAAAATCTCATTACCAGTTTTCTTCATTGATGTAAAAGGTATAATGTATTATAGATGTCAGTATTTAATAGAAAAGAGTATTCATTGATCATTCCATTAGACGTTGGAAGCAGTGAAATGTGGGACTCTTTAATATTTTTGTCTCATGTTCTAGTGTTCAACCTATTTGATAATGTATTACGAGAACATGATGGAGTTGATACTACCTACTCGTAGACCATTATTTCCCTCATTAATGATTTCATGTTTATAATTATTCTAATTATTAACATTAACTCTCTATTATATATTTTTATTTCAGTTGTTTTTAAATGTATTCATATTGATTTTTATTTCATAAATTTGTGTTTCTATCCTAGAATTAAATGAACATTTAGATAGGAAATATGAAATTTTTGACAATTTAATGAATAAAAAACAAGGATAGCTCATAGAAAAAAGTATAGAATAGAAAAAATTTAAAACTCAATTGTTTCAACATCACATTTTATTTTTTTACATATTTTTGTTATCATCTCACTAATCCCTTCATTATAAACATAAAAAATGATATGTATGTTATTCAAAAGTATGGATTTGATTATATTATTTAATGAAACATTTAAATAATTTTGGAATATTTTGTGATATTTCCCAATTATAAATAAGATAAAGACGGATTTTAATTTATCAATTTTAGATGAATTAATAAATGTTTAAAAAAAAATAGCTTCACACGCATGAAAAAACTGATTAGATCAATATTTTTACAAATATATTATGATATGGAGGTATGATTACTATATCTCCTCAAATTAAATATTTACACAATTATAAATTTCTTTATGAAATTACAGAACAAAAAATCTCAATAAATAATTTGACATTTAAAAAATTTATAAATACATGAGAAAAATTCATAATGAAATTATGCAAATAATTAAAAATAATAATCTAACAAAATATGGTATAAATTTTGAATTTATGAAAAAATCGGTTTCAAAATTAAAGAGATATAAAAAAATAAAATGATGGAATAATAAGTATATAATGATGTTCCCCTTAATAATTCTCTCTTGAACAAGCTCATTCCTTGTCATATTCTATTTCTCTATATAATATATTAAGGATTCATTATTTATTCTATATATGAATCACTCAATTATTCTATCCTATATCAAATTCCCCAATCCCATTTTATATATAGAAAATGTAATTTATTTTCCAATGAAATCATACAAAAAACATATCTTTGTTGATGTGTCAAACATCACTAACAATATTTTTTCATTTTTTGTTTTTTCTAAATCCCATATATTTAATTTATCCCTCCATTAAATTTTATCAATTTAATAGGAATTAAATTATCTAGATGAATCAATATAAAACATTCAATGAATTATTTCCAACACTTAAAATCAAATCTTCCTTAATCATCAATATAATTTCATCATTGAAAAATAATTCATCATAGTTTCATTCATGGAACAAGTATTCCATTTCATTATTATGAATATAGTGTTATTTGACACAAAAATCCTTGATCGATTTATAGAAAACATAAATAATGTTTTGAACCTAATAGATTCCCAATGTCATTGCATTGAGAACCTTGTTTTCCTCGAATTAATGCCCCACCTCTATAGAATCAAAGGAAATCATTTCAAACCATACTAGTAGAATTACAATATATTAAATAACCTATAAATAATTATCATGAAATGAATTTTTATTTCATTATCTCAAATACTCTAATAGGTCATCATCATTGATGTTTTATAGTCTTATTCAGCAATAATAAATAATATATATTTCTCGATTCATTAAATTTTGTTTACCGTATGATTTCTTATTTATATTATACATTATAGATAATTATTTCATAACAATAAGTATGTTATTCAATTGATCACCCAAAAATTCCATTGAAACAATCATCATTTGTAATAAAAAAACAAAAAAAAATCATTCCCATACTAAGGTAAAATTTTCATTCTGTTATGTTCTATCTGGGTACCATCATTTGGTTCATTATCTATCCACGACATTAGTGGCTCCTAAAACTATAGTGAATACAAGTACAATAACCAGTAAAACTAGAGTAAACATTATTTCAATGAATATATTTTGTTTTTGAATCATTCCTAACCAATTATACAACAATAATTTTTTCTATTCTTAGAGCAGCCAGGCTCATCTTTGGAAAATATCACAAAATCAGTTGGTGGTTTGGCTCCCAAGACATGTAGTACCAAATCCAAGCTTGATCGTCATGCAAAAATTTGGTACATCATCGAGTCATTCATAATTAAGATTTTATATTACAATCATCACTCAACTTGAATGTATTTTTAAGGATTCCTCAACAAGCATCATCTTTATGTCCCATGGAATCATGTTTATCAACCCCTCTCATCTTAAAATTTGACAAATTCTTTTTAGAACATAAAATAGGGAAATTGTATTACATAGTTCTCTAAATTCTCATATATATATATTTTTTATCTTACATAGAATTATATCCTTTATATGAATACAACTCACCTATACGAGTCACCAAAATTTCATATATTTATTATTTAATGGGAGAATCAATGTTATCTTTCATGTCTTTAGAGGTTTCATATTTCACTTTCCTGATAGAGAAAATTAGCTTCAATATCCCCCAATGACATATCCAATAAACCTATTCTATAAAAATAATAGTTTTCAATATATGAATAATTTGTTTTTGTAATTTTTTTAAAATAATATATATATATATATGAATAAGATTATACAACATTAGTATTCAAAAAAAAAATTAAACTAATCAGTCAATATCTTATATCTCCAAATAAACAATCTGATTTTAAAAAATAGAACATGGAATTTAAAAATAAATTATCATCTTTCCTGAATTTTCCCATGATGGGGCTTCGGCCGCAACTACCCCAAGTGTACCTCCATAATATAGAGATTTAAACAAGTACTGATGTCATTACTAACTCTTGGAGGCCATTACCTATGTATCTGAATGTAAAAAGACAATCCACAAGATTAAAATGTTATTAGTAAAATAGTAAATGATGAAACACAACTATAAAATAATAAAACCAACCATGAACAAATACTGAGTATAAATGTACGACGTTGTAAACTAAAATGTGAAGGGGAAAAATACATACCCAAGCATAAATATGTCCTAAGAATACAAAACTTAAAAAAAGTTAACAACTAATAGATCCTGACTCATGAATCCCAATCTATGACCATCATACATTGTAAAAAGCACCCAATATTCTTAATCTTCTATTTTTTCATGGTCAACCTATTCATTATTTGGATATGGTATTATATCTGTGGGTAAATCCCGTGTAGGGTTGAGAATAGTCATACCAATTAAGAGGCCTTGAAAGCTCAGGTTTGAGGAGTAAGATATAAACATGATGTGAATGGTAGTTGATAGTAAAATGTATTGTGAAATTGTACATCTTAACTGAAAAATGTTTAAAATTAAGCTAATTAAGTCACATGAGGATAAATAAGGTGTTTTTGTGTACTACACATCAATTATTCATCGCATATAGTAGGAGAGTATATTCATCCAACCATGATAAT
The DNA here is from genome assembly GCA_963277665.1 of Viscum album. Taxonomy (NCBI): domain Eukaryota; kingdom Viridiplantae; phylum Streptophyta; class Magnoliopsida; order Santalales; family Viscaceae; genus Viscum; species Viscum album. Next base: position 1,374,868,939 of record OY728142.1, on the reverse strand, counting down.
CTAAACCTAGGAAGAACATGGAATACTCTATATATATTCACCTTGAATGAAAGGGGGGTAACAAAATAAATGGTGTGATACAAAAGAAATATATATATAAATATAAATATATATAAATATATATATTCTCATCTAATGAAGGGAAACAAGAGGGGAAAGGGATATCCATATCCTATCTCAGAACAAGAAGAAGAGTATCCAATAATTCCAAAAGTCCAACAAAAACTCCTAGTATCCTAGAAATCTTCCCTAAACATACATGTAAATGGATTTCCTTCACCATACCTCAACATTATCCACTTCAGATGACACTGACTCACCAACTTGATTTTTTTCACATATCAAAAACACATATGTGTGGGGAAAGCATCCCTCTTTATAATGATTCCAAATCAATGTCAAACCACATCTTTTAAATGTGCCACAAATGTGAGGGCCTCTAATTTCTAGGTAAAAGACCCATGAAATCCCTATAGGAGGGTTCCACACTTACAGTAGAGGACACATGAACATCCCATCAAATATGTTCTATTATAATTGAGTGGAGATGGCACATACTCTATTTTTGTAGAAGGATTCTACTCTATGATTCGGTAGAGGAACCATGCCCTACCCTGCTAGAGGGTTCCAATCAAGAGTTTGTAGAGGACTCTTGACCTTCCCAGTTAGAGGGTTACATTGTAGAAGTCATCGAGGACACATTTCCAGCTCAACAAGATGGTTCCACTTAATTGTACTCCTCTAGTGACATTTCTTGAACACTTCCATAATTGATTATTTCATATAATTTTTACACACCTAGAATATTTCACATCACATCTCCATAGCCGTAATCGAGGGAACTATCACGTTATTTGTGGGAAAATACTCAAGATAGGATACTCGTAGTAATAAATATGAATTCAAATAAAAGAGGTACAATCAAATGAAGTTTCATAAAAAACCAAGGGATGCAGGATATGTGATGGGACCCACACATTGTGTGTCCCCATTTCACAGACTGCACATATACATGGATAGTACACAATACCTTTTTTGTGTAGTACTACATGCCATGTTGGTGGACTGCATGCCATGTCTTAGATAACAGGGACCAGGGGATTTTGTTGCTCTCCATATCTATGTACCAGAGTATATCAATATATACCAAACCACAAGTATATATACACATATTCCCATCTGTGTGACATTTCACATTGGTTTTCCAACCAATATGGGGAAACATAGCATGTAGGTGGGACTACATGCCATGTCATCTATAATTTTTCCAAAAACTACCTGTCAACACCAGAGGGACCACAAACTGTGTGTTCTTAATTGAACATGTCGTGTATTCAGGTTTATGAAAGAAAACACATATATGAATTATCTCCATGATTTAAGCATTTCTTCTTCAGATGAAGCACTATTATAATCTAAAACTCAAGGATCTAGTCAGAAACATCAAATCTTTTTCATCACATCCCAAACAATTTCACATGTTCACCATTTAGGGTTCCACTAAATGATCTTCACACCACTATAACAATAATTTTTTATTTAGTGATCTTTAATCACTAAATTTTTTATATTATCTTCACAATAATCAGATATTTATTACTTGTTTATAGATCGGTTATTTTTCATCAAACTACTACGAATGGGGTCTGATAAACCGAGATACCTCCTGTAAATTTCGAATGAAGACCATGAGGATCTATTTTATGAAGAACACAAAGAATATAGGGGAGAAATTAAAAAAACAATATATAATTTAACAAGTCCAAGATTTATTATCCTATATATGAAGAAAATTGATTCCAAATTTGAATAAAATTGAGAAAAAAAAATTTCATTACATGGGAACATTCATTGGATGTAATAGGTTTAGGATCAAAGAAAATAAACTGATCTAGTAAATATATTTAATTAAGTTAAGAAAACCTCACCATAAGATTTTGGCCTCAAAACATATATTTCATTGACGAAGGGTGTGTTCTCTAATGATTTGAATGGTGTTGTTTCATCCTAATTTAATTTGATTCAATTGTTTTCCATCATTCAAATGATATCAACCAATTACATAGGAATGATAGATCTCTCTAATGATTTCCAAAATATGAGATACATGAGAATATTATCCATAATAATATATTAATAAATTTAACATTAAATAAAAATGAATTGATTATTTAATTTGGATAATCAGTTAATCCTCTTAAACTTACCTCTAATGAGAAAGGAGTCAAAATTTCCTATACAAAATTATTTTATGTTTATCCATGGGTAAACACCATGATTTAGTCACAACTATTTTCTTAGATTTATAATCTGTTCCACCATTTAAGAGTTGTCCCATTTTCATTAATAAGTTACATGTGTTCAGTTTAAAAATACATTTAAAATGTTCAAAAATTAATATATGGCACACCAGACCTCGAAAATGCGGTTTGTATCAAATATTATCGCTAGAAATGTCTATTAGAAAATTTCAAATGATTAAATAGAAGAAACTCGGTCTCTACATCATTTTCTCCTTCAATATTTTCATCCTAAAAAGTCAATAATGAAGTGAAAAACTATGGATACTAATATCCCACATGACTCTCCTACTTTTAGGAACACTCTTTCATGGTTTTCTTCATTCATAGAATGTGATCACAAATTATGGTCCATCCTTTAAGCGTCATCTACTACCGATCCTCAATCTCCATCAGCTGCTATGCATTAGTGGCTTCATACTCAATGTCTATCATTCCCTTGTTGATGATGTACATAGGGTCATTCACATTTCTCTTCATAGGTGACATTTGGATGACTCCATAAACTATCTACATCTGTGGGGGTAGAGAGATGTTGTATGAGACCTCATTAACCCACTACAAGATCTTGAATGGCCCTCTGAAGATCATGGTTAGCATGATTTCATGTCTAAACCTCTATAATACTCATCATTAGTAGAATTAAAGTAGAACATGGTATCCATTATAAATATTCAAGGACCTAGTACAATAATATGTGTATGATTTAAGTCATCTATGGTCCATCCTCATATGATCAACAATAACATATACCTTCTCTGTTTTCACGTGTTTTATCGCTAGGACATCAAGAGATGACTGACCAATCTATTTACAACACCACGGTGACCGAAAGGGTCTCCTGTTAATGGTATAAAATTGTTTCAAGATAATTTTAGATTGGAATCTATTTTTGTATGAAAACTCTACCAATGGAATATTGTACTCCCTACTATGATGTAATTCCAACATGCACATCCTCATAATATCATCCAACACATTGATAGTGCACTGTGTCTCCCCATCATTCTAGGAGAGAAAGGTTGTCTCATCCGCATCTAGGACCCAAAACCCTCCTGGACTTCTCTCCATAATCAGGATGTAATGTAAGAATCCTGATTAGTGATAATCTCCGAGGGTACCCCATTGAGGTGAAAAATATATCAATTGTACTACTACTAGAAATTCACAATTGAACACTATTCTCTGATAGTATGAATGTGTGCCAACATCATGAGTCAATCAACTATCACCTGGATAATGACATGGATCTATAGACTGTGTAGAATCCTTTTGAAAACATTCCATTGATATTCCATCACTCGTCCACTTTGGGATCTCAAGGTGATGCAATGAGTTGACCATGACATGGTGATCAATCTTAACATACTAAAAAGTGAGGCATTGAGAGACAAACCTATCTATTCATAGTATCATGTCTATGCACCTAAATAACAGTTGAATGTCTCTATAATAATTCCCCACACTATGATGTATATGTCAGAAAATCTATGGATGTCCATCATCATATCCTCTTGCAATGTGACTACAACCACATGCCTCCCCTTGAACATGAGGTAGTGATTCTCTAATTTAAAATATCCATTTGGTGAATCACATATATATATCTTATCACATAGGACCTCATAGTCAAAATCTATTAGCCAGTAATCTACCACACTTATAATAATTTAAGGATTAATTATTTTCAATGGTAGAAAAAAATGTACCATCTTGCTCCATCTGGGTCAGTTTCATGGAAGATAACTACTTCAAAGCTATATACACTAAGCAAGCATAGGAATTACTACCGAGGGAGTATTATGAAATGCTTCCATTTCATGGATTATATATTATCTTGAATTCAATGTCCATTAATAACTCAATCAAATTTCACTATATTAGATTCATGTATTTCTATGTGGTGACTTACCTAAGTCTCTAGTTGTATAAGTAAAACAAAATTGAGTATTTAGTCACATAGTTGTTTTCATTGGGTATCATCATTCAGGAATCATATACAATAACTACTTGACATTGAATTAACATGAAGTCGAGCCTATCTCAAGTGTCTTCAAAATATACTATGATATTCATGTATTCATCTTGTATTTTCAACATTAGAGCGCTCTTCTGCCTCTTCCTAAACTCCTCACAACCCCACATACACTATTGAAACTAGGTAAATAGGTTCCCTTTCCATGTTATGGCATTCAAAGTGGCTATGATTCTAGAGAAGTTAGGCACAAATTTTTATTTGTACCCATCCTAGACATGAAAACTCCACACCTGTGACAAATTTTGGTTTTACACCCAAGTAATATCTACTTCAATTTTGACTAGATCGAAGACCATCCAATTCTATGAAATGATATTACCTATAATGTGAACCTCATATATGTAGAACTATCACATTGATATTTTTCTGTTAATTTGGTTCTCTAAAAGAAATTCTATAACCATCCTATGGTGAAATGCATAATCATCATATGATACAGAGTACACAATTATTTATTCAATAATTAAAATAAAAAACTACTCCATGTAAATCAAGAATATATAGTTCATCAAAATTATAAACATGAAGAGGGAATTTGAAATACCAATGGGAATCACTAAGAACTCATAGTTTTCCAATAAGCTCGTACCATAGTCGTACATGCTCCTGCTTGGCATCCAAACGACCCAGGATCGAATCCGGGCAGGGGTGAATTTCCCAGGTACTGTAGCAGTACTGTAGTATGTACTGTTGTAGCGATGGCACTATACCAGTGGCAGCACTGTAGCGGCGGAGGGACTGTAGCATATACTGTAGTAGTTGCGGTACTGTAGCAGGTAATGTTGCAGCACAGGTACTATAGTAGTACTATTCACCGATGGGTCCTTTGGGCAAAAAATGGGCTTTCAAGCCTTGTATTCAGGCCACTTGGCCTTGGGCCTTCAGGATATGTAATTTGTATCCCTCTACCCAGTCTAAAAAGAGGTCTTTGCTTTCAAATTATAAATTGAGGCCTTAGCCCCAACCTTAAAAAAACTAAGAACTCATAGTTTCCATAGTGACATCAGAATACCAACATTGTATTATCGTCCTCGTGAACACTCAATTACTTATATCCAAGCCTGATATCGATATTTTGAGACAATCTCACACCTCATAAATGGTCAAAGAGTCCATCGATCCTTGGAAAGGGGTTCTTTTTCTTTATCATTTCCTTGTATTGGTGTTGATGTTACACACTAATCCATATGCTACCATCTACCTCTTTCTTGAACAAGATGGGAGCTGCCCTGGGGTGCATAGTAGGTCTGATGAAACCATTCTCAATAAAGGACTTCTAATATCAAATTTATCTCTATATTCATTTAAGGTCTCATTTTATATTCCATAGAATATACTGTAGAGAATCTAGGATGCATGTTGATGAAACAATCTATATCTATCCTCAGAGGGAGTCTTAAAAAATTCTTGGGGAAGGAATCCATGGAATTATCCAAAACTAAGGGAACCTATATGCTTGAAGAGACTATTTTACAAAGTTATATACTTTATATCTATTTGGGGACTTTATATAACCTCATTCCCATAGAAAATAGTTTCCCTTCCATGAGGTTTCTCTCACCGAAAAAGGAGAATATTTTCTCATCATTGCAATGGAACCTGAATTGTCCATGGTGATAATTAATTTGTGTCCAGATCATTGAAATATAATACATGGACATTAAAAGGAGATAGGTTTGAATCATTCTGACTAAAAATTCACATGATAGACTCTCTTTTCCAAATGATAGCTCGTATTGCAGTCAGATTAAGGAAATAGAAGAGGTGTTCCATGTTGTAATATAAAAAAAGAGGGTGTGTTAGCCCATCAACTTGGAGCTCCAAAATATAACATTAGGAGTAGAGGTATGAAGTAATAAATGATAACTATTCCTCCTAATATGAAATCTAGTGTAGAATAATTATATATTTTACCACATTTCATCTCATGTGTTGTGGGATCAGAAACATCTAAAGATCATAGTTATCTATGGACCTGGCCACCCGCTCCCTCAGCCAAACATGGGATACATGATGGGTGTATTGGGAGGAACTCGTAACAAAATACACAACCCATGGATCATCTTTATAATTTTATATCTCCAACTATATTGTGAAGAATCCATCCACACGTTGAAGATACTTGGTCACTACACTGCCTCTCCAATGGTGGTCTATTAGAAATCAGTGTGTTCTGCTCAGCACGTCTAGTCGGGAAATTTCATTCCTTCTGGTATCACCCATCACATGTAAAACAACAACCCTATAATATATTCTCTTTTATTATGTGATTCCTTTAGCCATGTTCCTAATTTTGATAATGCATGGATCTCATGTGCCTAGATCTTAGTTCCCGGAATCTTCTAGTAGTTTTAGATAAGTCATCTCTATTGCTCAAATTGTCATCTCCATCTATCTAGAATCCCACTGATATAAATATCTCTATAACATGTGCCCAATATATCACCCTGGAATCAGTTGGAATGTAAAAAGGTCACCATTCTTGATTGTATCTCCCTTGAGTGTCCCAATTCATAATTTCATACATGGATGTTACCATCTTGGATCATGTTAATATAGTACCAAATAATATATGTGATCCTTGCCAGATACTCAGCAACTGTCATCCTTCCCTTCTACTTAACCATAATCTATGGTTTCAGAATAATAATAATAAGAATGTGTATTACTTCTTATGAAACATCTAGTGGATGATTTCCAATGAGAGTTCCGAAACATCATGCATCTTCCTATCAAGCCTACACTAGTTCCCAAAAACTCCATGAAAATGTCTAGAATCCCCCATAATAACATGATGTGATAGGCTTTGAACAAGCCTAATAATATGTTCCACTGAATATAGAATATGTTTTACTTCCTGAGGATCTGGCCTTCTGGAAAACCTCATTGATCTTTAGTACTATGAAACTCGGAGAGCACTAATCTTATGTGAATCCTTATCCTTATATGATAATGCTATCTACTACTTGGAAGGGGGAGGTGATGTTTCCAACCTACCCAGAGGAAGGGAATCACGAGATGTACCCGGGACTAAGGCCTCATCTCTCAAAGGGTAATCTTCAGGAACTATTCTAGGTATCCTGGAATGCTATCATCATAGAGTCATCCTGACAGATATGATGGAGTATCATAGTCAGATGAAAATATATAAATATATAACAAAATTTGGGAGCTGACCCAAGAATTATATAGAGAGACTCAATCCAATATAATGCATGTTTATTTTAACCCTAAAAATTATGTCCTAGCATATTGAGTCATAGTGAATGTAGTCATGGTCCTGGTGAATGGATACGTAGGCATCTACACCATTAGTAGACTCTCTAGTTTTATAGACGCACCTAAGACACTTTGATATTGTTTCCCTTAACCCAACCAAATCCTCTTAAGGGGATACATCTTTATAATTTCCCAAGGAAATAAAAATACATGGAAATAATATATAATGACTCGACCTATGTTAGGGATCATGATGCAACTATCCCATGAACACCTACATATGCTAGGGGTGGAGATAAGATCTAAAATAATAACTATATCAGGGAGGCATTTTCCTATGTACATGTATGGAAACATATATCCAACATGATGAAAAAGTGAAAAAGGAAGTTGTAAAAGTTAAAACAATATATAAAATAAAATAAGTATGCATGAACCTCTAGATAGTAAAAAATTTTGGTGGTGTAAACTGAAAAGTAAAGTGTAAAGATACATACTAAACTAGAAATATGTCCCAATATAAAAATAGGAAGTGTAAATTGATAAGAGAGAATATCTCTTAAATACCAAGTTATAACCACCGTACACGTTATAGGAACCCAATATCCCTATCCTATTCTAAGTTCACATTCTACCTGACCATTGAAGGTATAAGACACGATACATATTGAAAAAGACTATGTTTGGGTTAGTATAGACATACCCATTAGGATGTCCTTATAGCTGAAGGGGTAGCATTATGAGATACAATAGAAGGAATTATAGTATATAAAACAAGGTATAGTGAAAGAGTACATCTCAACGCAAGATATTAAAAGTAATATCATCAAAGAACAAGGGAGAAAACATTGTGAGGGTGTTAACTACCCATCAATTCTTCACATAATATAATAGGTGAGTAGCATTATCCAACCATGAGAAGATAAACACCAAAATCCACAAGCATACCTGACAGTTATTTTCCACACCTAAAAGTTGAGTAACCAAACCCAACATTTGGATACAAACACACACAAACACATAGATATATACTCTCCTTAAAATAATCCAAATTGTGATAATAAAGGGATCTCAGTTTCCCAGCTCATCACATGATGAAGAGAAGACAACAATTCAAAAGGTCCAAATATGATGCAAAACATCCCATACATATACTCTAAACACTGATATCTCTAGAACTAATTACCCCCACCCCAACACTATCATATTTGGGTTCAACTAAGTCTCTGATAGTGTTTTTGTAATTTATCAAAAAAGTATCTCAGTGGGGTAAAGATTCCATATTCTTATAGAGTTGAATTCTACATCGAACAACACCTTGTTACTATGCAACACAGTTGAGGGGAAACAATATATATGCAACAGATCCATGAAGTGGTACAACTAGACGGTTATACTCAGATAGTTGATGGATGACCCATCCCCTACCCAGTAAGTGGATTACATTCATATGGTAATGGAATCATTCCTAGCACACCAAGAGGGTTCCTAATTAATAGTTTTATAGAGGAACCATGCCCTATTCTAACAGGAGGGTTCCACTCTTTTTGTTGGAAGAGGACCCATACCCTACACAATATAATGGATCCAGACTAAAAATCATTGAGGGCATAGGCCCATCCCAGCTGTAGGGGTGCACTTGAGTGTATTTAAAGGACCCATGCCAATCATAGATGAAGTTTTCCACTATATAAGTCATCGGGGGAACATTCCTATCCGGGATAGATTGTTTCACTTGGATTTAATACTCTAGTGATCATACATGGCCACATATATCATCAAGAATCTCACCAAAGGGTTATATGACTGAATTTTTTTTACCCAACACCTCAAAAGAAACCACTAATAGCACCATAAAGTTCTATAAATGAAAATACCCATGACATGCTACTCATGGTCTAAATTTGATGTTAAAATGAGAGATATACAATCAAATGAAGTTCTTTAAAAAGAAACTAATGGATAAACAAAATGTGAGGGGGACCCATGTTGTATATCATATCCTTAAATTATACATGTTTCCTTGTCATGTAGATGAAACCCTATCCGTGTATCAATACATGTTGTTTAGGTGGACTAAATTTCATGTCCTGGCTAACTGAGACTAGTTCCATGTACTAGTCATTGTGTCTATGTACTGGAGTACATGACCATGTACCTGACCTTGTGTACATACAAACAGGATCGCATCCATGGGAACTTTCACACAGGTTACCCAACCGAGAAGATGTATAGGACGTATAGGAGGTACTACATTTCATATGATCCTTAAATATTTCATATACTGACCATCACTCCAAGAGTGGAAACATATCGTGTGTTCTTCATTGAACATGGAATGTCATAAGGTTTTCACAAGAAAATACATATTATAACTTTACTAAATGATTTGAGAATTTATTATTCATATCTATATACAATATCATCCAAAAATTGTGCATCTAACCAAAAAAATCAGATCTTGGATGTCAATGATCGTAGAACAATATTCATATTGAAATTGGGTATCTTCGGCTCATTATACATGCTTCCACGACTTGTAGGATGGATTTTATGATCTTTAATTAATATATTGGCCATAATATCCTCACAACTATCCTAGATATATGCCTTGTTCATCAATCTATTCTTGTTTCACCAGTCCATAATGAATTCAGGGGTGTGATCGAGCTCGGTACCTCCTGAAAAAGTCATATCATGGCCACAAGGATCTAACTATTATATAATTGGAAGAATATTGTGAATAATATCAAAAATAAGATTATAGATTCAGGAATAGTATTTTTGTCTCATTGATCATGAATTAGGATTTCTGATTTGAGAACTACTAAAAAATTTATATTTTCGTACAATGGAACAATCAATGGTTATAATAAGGCATTGATCAAAAAGGAACTATCAATGTACTCAGTATATTTAATCAAGGTAATAAGAACCCAATTAATTAGTCCTATCTAGAAGGGGGAAACATAGTTTATGGAGTATGCATTCTATAATGTTTCAAATGAAGCTGGTGCATCCTTATCTCATCTGATTCATAGTTCTATTGTCATTCAGTTGATATTTTTCTACAGCGGGGGAAAATGATATCTCACTGAAGATTTCAGAATTATGTTTTTACCATGTAAATTTATACATAATGATATATTATAAAATTTATCATTAGAATAAAATTAATTAATAAATTATTTTTGATAATTAATTAATCCACTTAAACATACAACCAATGAGTGAGGGGGCTAAACACCCCCTGCCGAATCACATTATATTGTGCCTAGGGTGAACACCCCATTTCAGACTCAACTGTCGTCCTGAATTTTTAATTCAATCAACCGTATATGAGTGATAACATTTTATTTAGGAATTTTCACAATAAAAATAAGTATATATTTTCAATATTTTTATAAAATAAATTATGGGAAGACTAAGCCTTAAAATTACATGCCATTATAGCACGTAGTTCAAGAAATATATATTGTAATATTTAAAGATATTATAAAATAAAAAATTGGTCTTTGAATTATCCATAAAATAACTTTATAAAAATAATTTCTAATGAAATTAATTATTATGATAGAAGTCAATTCTGTCATCCTCAAATGTAATGAAAAAATATTATTAGAGTTAAAAATTATGTGTGATAAACATTTAATCCAAAAAATATAATAAAATAATTATAAGGATAATTAAAACAACTAAGGTTATGAAACAGTAAAAATCAATGAAATAGTCCAATAATTAATATTTTTGACATATAATAAAAATATTTGTATTATAATTTAATTTTTTTTGGAATATAAATAAAAAATTATTGAATGTATTTGGGAAAAAATTAAAATAGATTAACATAGTCTTACAAAACATACATTTACAATTAAGATACACTATGGTAACTATTTTCAAAATAAAATGAGAATTATTTCCTTATTTTGTAATAATATGTTTTTATAAAATTAATGAATAATAATATTAATTTATTTTAATACTTATTCAAAAATTATTTGATAATATAAATGAAATTTTTTATAATATTAAAAATGATTATTAGAACATAAGAATTATTACATGTTTTGATGTTATATTAACATATTTTACATTATGTAATTAATATATTACCCACTACCATTTTATATTATCTTCAAAGATTACTACAAAAAAAATTATTATTTTGAAACTTATTTTCAATATGTTATGAATTTATTTTTGTGATCCATTCATAAAATTAATGAAGAAATATATTTATTTTACATTAAATAATAATGTAAAAATTTGAACAGCATTACAAACTCTGAATTTAGAATTATTAGGAACCACTAATTTGTCCACACATAATAGAAAGACTTATACATTTGTTCTTATGTATGATTATAGTAGATTCTCAGGTGTGATCCTTGGAATACATAACAATGATAATTTCATTATTTTTTCAATATAAAAATAGTTTATACAAAATTACAAGGGAATAATGATTTATACATTAAATGTTATTGTAGTTAAATTTATAGATTAAATACATTGATATTTTTTTATATTAATAAATCATTTTTTTGTATAAATTTTATAAAGATAAAAAGAAATTCTTATACCTTTTATGTTATAAAATTTTGTATAATGTTAATAAAATATATCCTAGAAAAAATAATTATATTTAATTTTCTTAATTGTAAATGTTATACAACATATAAAAAATATGGGTAAATAAAGAAATTAAAAGTGATAGTTATAAATCCCATTAAGTGATTTTTAAATATAATTACTGATAAAAGATAATAAATATGAGAAAAAGAAATATTTTTACAACGTAAAATAGAGAGATAAATATATATTCACAATAATGCATGGAAATAAAAATATGATATAAATGGATTATAACATCAAACAATTGGGGATAAATGTAAAAAATGACATTATATGTATATGTTTAGACTAACTATAATGAAAAAAATCATATTATATTCTAGGATTACTACTAGTGCATAATACATGGAATTTCATGAGAATAATATCATTACCCAATACATTTGGAAGGGGGATGTGTAATTATCTATCCTCCCATTACATCCAAATCATGTACATAAATATTTTTTCCAAATAATAAATTCACACATATTTAATTAAAATTTTAAAAATACATAGAAAATTAGATGGGTCACATAGTTTGTCTCAAAACATGACCAAATAGAATATCAGAACGAATCCGTGAAATTTAGTATTAATTCATTCTTTAGAATTAATAAATTATTAAAAATGTAACATTCTAGCAAAATGAATACATTAAAAATAGTGAATAATTATTTTTTATGTTATTCTCTTAATAAAGGTTTTAATAAAATTGTTAATGTGTGTTTAATATAGGTAATCCAATAATATTATCCATAAAACATAAACAAACCCAAATTGTATTCTATAATAAACTATTATTATATAAAACATAGGAGTCTAAAATAATTATATGTAGTGGTACATGAAAATATATATGAAACAAATACTATCCCTTTAAAATAGTTTTGTTAAAAACAGTGTAACACCCCATGATTTGGTGAAATAATTTTTTTAATTTATTTACCTTTTTATAATTTTCATTTTATGTGAAACTATATATAGTTATATATATATATATAAACACTAATTAAAAAAATAATTTCTCATAGAACAATGAATTTTTGTATGTTACATGCATCCACGGCATGGCTTATGTTATAAGAAACACCAATATGACGTACATTAGAAGGAACCCTGATGATTCAATGAAACATTATTACATAATTATAATGATCTAAATGAGATAATTATATAATATGCATTGAAAATATTAATAAGAATAGTAATAAATACTTTTAAAATATTTTTTATATTGTTTTTATGGAAATAATACATATTTATAATGAAAGATATATTTTTTTGGTAAAGTCTTTATATGTTTCAGAATGATATTTTTTCAAACAAACTATATTTCATGTCCTTCTATGAAAAATAATGAAACTAATTTTTAAAAAATATATAAATTCAATTTTATAATATAAACCAAACTCTATAATTTATAATTTTGAAAATCATATAACGCTATTTTATTTTTTTTATCAGAGAAACATCATTTCTAATGATAAATGAAATACACAATTTATTAGATAAAAACTGCCATTTAGTATAAATAATTAATAGAGTTAAATTATAATATAAATTGGTTTTATGTTAATGTTAGATATTTATACATATATTAAAAAAATATATCATTATAATCAATGAAACATTAATATTCATTATTATATCTTTATAAAATTTTAAACTTATTTATATATTTAAACCCTTTAATTTAGACCTGTTGGTGAGATTAACATAATTATTAATTTTTCTGATTCTATGAATATAATTTTTAAAAAATAATTTACCTCATTATAATATTTATAATATATATATTCCAATAAATTTGAATTAATTTTGACAAATAATATTTTTAAAAATGAATAAATAAAATCCGAACAATAAATGTCAAATTAAGCTTTATTGGGAACTAAACCCGAATCATAAGGGTCCAAATGGCCTATCCACTTCTCCAAAACCATTTTTATGAACATATATTGGCCTTGTCATCCCTTTTAATTACATAGTGACATTATTGGGTCCACTTTTGACCGAAAAAAACATAGTTGGAATTCTCTATTAAAATATTTACAAGAGTGTCACTTCGTCTTCCATTTATAATGCCACCAACTCTCCCTATTACTAACACCTATCAAACCAATTAGGATAAGAAATTATATTCAAAATATAATTAAAAAAATTCATACCTTCCATTCTGAATTCTCTTTTTGTTTTTAATTTCTTTCAAGGAATCCTTTTGGCACAAACCATAAATAGTTACTCTATTAAGAGGTAACACTTTATCTCAAGCTACTTTCATAATATTTCATTATCAACAAAATACACTTTATTTAATTCTTTATTTTAAAAGAAAAATTATTCTAAATATATATGAATTATTTATTTTAATTTTTAATGAGAAAATATACACACATTTATCTATTGGGTAACGAACATACTATTTATGCGTACTTAAAAATTCTTCCTCACAGAATGATGATTGTTCAATTTTATTTACCGCCACTCATAGCAGAAATGTTGATGGAAAATCATTTTAAATATATTATATATTATATTTGTTTTATATTCATTCTTATTTATTCTATTTACAATGATTATTTATTAAATTTTTATATTTTTTTAAAAAGATATTTTTATTTGAGGATGTGTGAACTGCCACACCTCAAAATGATGTGATTCATTCACACATTATATCTAATGTTTTAATGATGGGTTTAGTAAAATTATATGATATATATAACATTATAATTATAATGTAATGATATCATATACATATATACATATATGTAATTTTGATTCGTATATTAAATACGATAATAAAATAGAAACATCATTCATGATTACATTTAGATTACCATCTCTATGAATAGCGTGTTCCATTTCATAATTATATAACATATTGATTATTAGAATATATATATAATGCATATAAATGGTATTTATTTCACGAATTACACTCTAGAATATGGTTATAAGTACCAATGATATGACAAATTATGACACGTGTGATGAACAATGAAAATATTATCTGAAGGGAAACAATAACAGGGCATTTTTAACAAGTGGGTAATATATGGTCATATTAATACCATATATGGTATTATGTATAATAAAATGGTTCTATAAAATATTTACAATATGTGTATATTTATTATACAAGTGTTTGGAATGAGTACAATGAAAGTCAATACACAATATAAGGGTTTTCATCTCGCTTTTTATTTCAGTGAGATAAATGCTATGTTCAACACCCATTTCTTTTGTGTAGTGTATATACATAACATTATTTTATTCTATTAATATAATATGTAAATTTTCGGGTATTCAAATTTAAATTTTAGGAACATGATTTTTTGAGTTTTAGGTTTCAAAATTTTTCAAATCGATAAAGTAGTTGTGTCTTACTTTTCATTATATGAGACTCATATTTAATTATGAACCTAATTTTTTAGAAGAGTTTATACTTCCATTTTACATGTTATATCATGAATTTTATTAATTTAAAAATATTTTAATAATAAATTAAATTAATTTTTTTAAATATAAAATATGAACACATGTTACCGACTTATAAGAGTATATTTAGTTAATCATATTACATATTGATATTGTTTATGGATATGATATCGTTGATTAAATATTTTGACCCATCACTCAAGACCATTCATGAAATTTATTATCCTCAATTTATTAATGATATATTAATGTATTGGTTCCATGTTTATACTATTTGTTACATACAATAGTTCTGAATGATTTTTTATGAAATCCATACGTTACCCTCTCATCAGTCGGAAAAGAGTATTTTCTAAAAGAGATTAAATAATATTATATTATTATCATTTAACATTTAAAAGAAATGTTCACCCCTTTTTTAATTTTATCATTATTATAAAATTCATATTATTTTTGGCTTCTGAATGAGGAATTTATAAAATAATTATCCATGAAAGATGAATATATGATTTACATCTTACAACATGTATAGATATATCCACTATCAATTATTTGAATATTTATTTTCATGTTTAAAAGGATTATTTTTAGGAAAATTTTTATTAAATATTATTTCAAGGAGATGTTTTTCAAAATTTATCAAACATCCTTTATATTTGTTTTTTTAATTGTTTTCAATTTTTTTTTATTATAGTGATCATTTTCATAGAAGAATATAATTTTATCTCCAAAAAATGTTTTTAAAATATTCATCCAAGTTATGTTCCATCTATGATAAAAAGAATTGGTGCTACTCATTACCTTATATGAATCGATCCAAAGGATCAATTCATATTCATTCATGAGTTTTTATGATTTCATGGAATGATGTTTAAGATACCTATTTCACAATCACAAGTTTTATGCTTTTGAAACCTACTTCATTTCAGAGATTATTCTTTCATGAAGTGGTTATGAAACATATATATTTTTTTAGGTTATTATGTGATGAAAATTTAATTATAACAATTTAATTTCTTGTATTATTATTTGATGTTTATAAAAAAAATTCTTTTTATTAGTCATGATATGATGAAATTTTTATTATCTTTTGGAAAAAGTATCAATGATTTTCATATGAGAGGTATGGGACCTACCTCTCTCTCTAATTCAATGAGTAATGATAATTTGTATATGATATCAAAGGGTACATGGGGTATTTCCCATTCCCGAAATAATGATGTTACATGTGTTTTTTCCAAAACCTAAATGAAAGAGGGTACATAAATTTTTACCACGTCTGAAAACAAAAGGGTACATGGGTTGTAGCCCAATATCAAAAACATGATCATATATAGGTTTAATGTCAAGCCTAAATAAAAGAGGGTACAATGGTTGTAGACCAATTCCATAAAAAAGATAATGCATAGGTTTTAGCATAAGCCTAAAATTAATAGGCTATATTAGTTGTATCCTAATCCAAAAAAATAAGGTACAAGGGTTAAATATGAAGCATAATTGTAAGAGGGTACATGGGTTTTTATCCTAATAAAAATTTTGGTATAATGAATTTATCCTTGTACTAAAATGTTATAACTGTCTTCGTAGGTATCCATGACATAACATTTTATATTATTATGTGCATTCCACAAATTCTATATCATATTCCAATGTAATTATTATATGACTTAATCATTTAATTTTCTTCTGATCATTGATTTAAAAAATGATAATATTTATTATAATCTGTAATATGTACGTTATGATATTAAAATGTAATGCACATGTTACATACCCTTTTTTTCGTTAAATTCATACAAATTACCTTTATTTACCCTTACCGAGCATCTAAGATCACCCATTCTTATGTTTTAGTCCCCCATGTCATGATGAATGGAGTAAGGTAGAAGCAAAAATGGTGGAGATCATTATGGGATATGATGAATATATTTCACCAGGATAGAATATTTTTCTTCCTTTTTTCCAAAGACACTAAACTGTTATGGTACTCATGATTTTATTTTTTAATGTAAAAAATATTCATATAAAAACATGTAATATGCATGTATGTTAAGCCTGGGTCACTATACATGGTATCAATGTAAGGATTATTCCATTGTAAACTAGGATGAGAAAACTATTCTAAGATACCTAGGTATATTTCTAAGGAAATGTTTAGGGATATCTCAAATCATAAGTATAAGGATGAGCTATGTTAAAGGAAAATGTACTGAAATTTTGGTAAAGCATTGATGGAGTGGTTTACTAGAAATAAAAAAATTTCCAAATGCTACAAGAGGATGTAGATAAGTCACAGATGTTCCCAGGGGTATCAAATATGACATGATGTTAAGGGCCAAATTATAGGTAATATGGTACAAGATAATTAGCCAGGTTTCACAACTATTTTGACACTCCCATAGGATATACATCATAAATCCACATCTTTTTCATGAACCACCATGATTGATTTAAATATAAATTTTCTATTAATATGATATTATGAACCTAGGGTGTTGTAGATTTAATAAGGTTTCATTATTAAGATATCATTTATTTAAATATTTTCATGACTTGTTGTTTTTCTACTATAATATGTAATTCTAATAGTGTGCTTCTAGTTTTAGTAAAGGGTGGTAACAAAAAATGAACATTATTAAAGTGGAATGTGATTGAAGATTTTATGATGATAGTTCAAGTGGTATTATTACAAGATTGAGAGATTTTGTCATCATGCCTAATCATTTTTCATAGATGATGATTAATAACATGTTCCTTAACCATCTATGAGACTCAGAATTGAAGTGAAAGAGAGAGTTAATTGAGATTTTGGGCAATAGAGAATATGGAGGAATGAATATTCAGTTTTCTTTATTTCATGATGGTGAAATTAATCACTTATTTTTATGTCTTAGAGTAATAAGAATATGTTTTTAATATGGTAAATAAAAATACAATGAAAGTGACTAGTGGGGAAAATTAAGAGTTTGGATAATAGAATAGATGATAATATTTACCTCCCTAAGGCATAATTAAAGGTTATTTTTTTAGTGTGTAGAAAATAGTCATTATGAATCTCAATGTCCCAAGATGATTTATCATGAAAGGGATCCTCAAGCTGGTTCCTATAATAATTAAAAAGTGATGATAAAGATACTACATATGAAATTTTAAAGGTAAGATGTATTGTGTAAAGTGAGGATGTGGAAATTCTAATATCCTAATGATGATGTGGAATAATAAAATAATATATGTTTTTGGATTCTAGATGTATGTTATATAAAGGTGAAATATATATTAATTTTTTGGTTTATGTTTTTTTATTTACAAGAACACATTGAATGGTTCTAATGGAATTTAAATGTTATATAATAGAAATGTGATGTATTCGAAAAAAAAATTTTATTTGAAAAAAAAATTAATATGTACAAAATATTACATTAATTTTATTTGATAATTATATGGGTTATATGAAAAATAAAACTGGATGGTACTTATTACATAAGAACTAATTAAGGACTTGCGGACATGTGGTTTTTTCTATAATTGATGGTGTCTAAAACAATTTTTTAATTTATGGAATAAATCCAATATACATTTAAAATTGAATAATTCATGTTTTCAATAAGTATTTATGGTAATTATGGTTATTAAAATTTTTCAAGATAATATATGAGGGGTGTATTCACTTGTTTGGAATGTTTAAATCATGAAATACTTTATCATATATGGGGATGCAATGTAAATATGTGTTCTTGAAATTCATTCTAAAGTTAAGGAATTTAATCTTTTACGCTGGGTATAATGTTAACTATTCATTATATTTATAAGATAAACATTATGGGAAGTATTTAAGAAATTATTTTGAATTTAAAAACATTGTTAAAATGGTATTTAGTGACAATAAATATATCAATGATGTCCATTTTAGTTTTTTTGAAATAATATTAGTGTACTATTAGAAATGGACATAATATGTTTTAGTTGACAACTAATCATGTTCCACAAGGCCTCATTTTATGAACCCATGTCCGAAATATGATAAGTTTTTCACCCCTAGCACTGGACTTCATGATGTCCTTGTAAATGTATAATTATTTTTTTGGTATAATTATTAATCATGAACCGCTACATATACATTTTATATTTACTCATTAGTGCATATATCATATCGATTTTGATGAAATGTTATAGAAAAATATTTATATTAATTAATCTTTTATGGGCAATAATATATTTTAAAAAGTATTTATGTGCTTTGGGAATCAATGTTAACTTATAGACATCCATTTCTGGATGTAATTGATGAATTATAAATTTATAAAAAAAGAATTAATTTTTTTGTCGAAATATATAAAATAAGTATATTATCTTATATTAATGGTAAATATAATAATTAGTCAACAATACAACAATGATCAAAATAAAATGTGTTGTCATAATACCTTAATTATGTTGTACTAATTTTTATTTGAATCATCAATTATTTATGACCTTTTTTCATAAAAATTTTCATTGATCATTAAAATGTTTTTAATTGAAGAACATTTCACTCCCTATAACTATTTATGTTTTTCCTCCATGTATAATCATCACTCCCAACCTATGTTCTCATAAGTGTAAACCCAGTTATATGTTACTTTGTGTAACCATTATGGTTCCCACATACCCTTTATAAAAAATGATTAAGTATTCATTTTAACAGTGTAGGGTTATATGATTGAATAAGTAAGGTATTAATCATTTCATAACCCAGATGAATTTGGAATGCAAAAGTCATTTTTAGGGAGGTAGTAAATAACACCATGTGATTCTATGAAATATACATTATTAATTAATTTACCATTTTATATTTTTCATTACAAGTCAAACCGAATATTGATATATATATATATATATTAAAAGACAAATTAAAAAATTCCATTCACATAGAAAAATGATGTTGTGTACTTTACATTGAAACATTTTTGTGTTAATTTTTTATGCATCTCTACATGGCATACCTTACACACAACACTAATGATTCTATGAAAAATCATTACTCAGTAATAATTATTTAAAATAGATAATTATAACCTAACTACTAAAATTAGTCATATTAATAGTAATAAATTCATTCCTAATATTTCTTTTATTGGTTTTATCGAAATAAAACATATTTTTAATTGAAATTTATAATTTTTTGTAAAGACATAATATGTTTAAAAATATTATTTTGTCCAAAAAAATATGTAACACCCTAAGATTTTATGACAAATACTCTTTTAAATTTAATTGATTTCTTATGTTGTACGCTACACCAAAATTATCTTGCGCTATACACAACACCATATTTTCTTGTATTATACGCAAACACTATTCTTGGCTTTTGTTGCCTGAAAGGGCGACATACCACAATAACGTGTGTTATACGCAATACTGAGTTTCACTAAACAAAGATATATTGTTATAATATTATTATGAACTAGCAATTATGAATAGTATTAACCAAAATTTTAATTTTATAACATTATCATTCATCTTACACATTATCTAGAACATGTTATGAGAAAAAAAATTTCAGGTAAAATACGTTTTTTAAAAAAATTCAGTTTTGCCGCCTTGGGATGGCGCACCCACATTAAATCTAGTTGTTGACAATTTTTTGAGTTAAATTTGAGAAAATATACTTATTAATTGCATTATTTATATAAAAATTTACTTTGGATAATCTTTTAATATTTTTCTGTTAACTTTTATATTTTGATGAATAGTAAAAATACGATAAATTTTAATTAAAAAAATCTTTTTCCTCAAGATAATTTTTATGGATAAATTATAATATTTAATGGTTATAAAGTATAAATAGAATATATGTTTACAATTTAATATAATTTACATAATTATCATTAATTTTACTTTGAATTCATAGGTGAAAACATTTAATCTTTTGCAATGTTTAAACTTTTAAAACCCATTTTCTAAATAGCAGGATTAATAATAAATTAAATACTGCATCTTCTATGTTATGAATTTGAAAAAATGGATTTCATATTTTTTAAGTTGTATGTACAAATTATTCTAATAGACTACTTTTATTTATAGACATTTTTAATAGTAACTACGGTAAATTTTATTTACTACCGTTAAAGATAAATCGGGTAATTAAGGGTAAAAATAAGATTATAAAATTACACCAACACCTAAAAATATTATATTGGCTGAAAAAAAGTATACCAATATCACCTAAGAGTCGGAATAGTTTCATTTCATGGAATTTTGACCATGAAAAGAATGTCATTATTATTAAGACAAAAGAAAGTTACAACATATCACTCTCTTATATCTTATAAGTGTAATAATTTAAATTTAGTGATCAACTTAATAACACTTCTAAATTAAATATTCACTAGAAAGCTAATACAATTATATACATCATGTGAATTTATATATAATTTTTAGGGATGAAATAATTATCATTAAGGGTGTCACAATAGTGATGTAGATATTATTTTATTGATTGAAATATTAAATAAATGGTTTTAAAAATATAAAAATAAATATTATATGAACTATTTAATGTCGTCCACTTATTTTATAGGTATATATGACATGTTATAAGTCTATTAAATATTTTTTTTTCGAATATATCCTCTCTTTTGATTTAATTTAATTAAAATAAACTAATAGTACCCAAATTGACACTATTGCTTTTTTATAAAAACAACATATTATTAAATTGTTTAAAAATCACAGAAATATTAAAAAATAAAATTTTTAAATTTATGTGGTCTAAAAATGAATAATGTATCCAATTATGGACAATTAACAACACATAAGTAATTATTTATGACAATTTAAAATTTAGAATATTTTTACCATAATAAAATTAAATAGATTAAATAAGGAAATATCAAGTTTAGAAGGATTAAAATAAATTCTCGACATGTCTAAATTTTATTGGTTGATGAAAATTAAACACTATATCATCTGAAATTTGTATTTGAGAAATTTGTTAGGTTTTTTATGTGGGGTTTGGGTTTATTATAAATTAATATTTTTGAGGTTTCCAAAAGTACCCCTCTCCTCTCCTTTAAAAGGGCACCTCCTCTCTATCCTCTTCACAACATTTTATGCTCTAATTATCGGCCAAAACATGTCCATTTATATTATACCCTTCCATAAAAACATACTATAGGTCCTGGTCTTCTTCAAATATCATCTTTAGTTCCCTACGAGGAGGTTTAGAAGAGGTGCGTTAAATAAGAGATAATATCCGTTACCGATTCATTCAAATTTATTTCTTCTTATACATCCACTTCATTATTTGTTTCATTATAAAGTAATAACAAAAGTTTCATTAATATAATGATATCTTATTATATATATATAACAACCCATTTTACATTATATCCATCCTATGGAAAATGAAATCATTGCGCGTGCGTATGTATGGAATACCGTCTCCACACTATGGTGTAATCCATTTTTCCACAACCACCTTATTTCGATGGTTATAATGTTGGAAATAATAACTATATTTTCTTATTATAAACTGATTATAATTATGAGATATTATATCATCCACTCCAATCCCATTCAATAATTATGGGAACAATATCATCGCTCATTCGTACGTACAGATTACGGTCTCCATGATGTGATGATATTCGTTCTCCATGATAACCAATCTAGCATGATTATAAAGTATTTATAATAATTAATATTGAAATATATGACATAATAATTCTATTGGATATATATATTTATTTATTTCATTTACTTTCATTCAATTTAATAAGGAAACGAAAACAGCGTTCATGCGTACGTACGACCTACCGTCTCCATGAATGGTGTATTTCAGTCCATTTATCGATCTATTATATATATATATATATTATGAATATATATTATATATAAATCATTTGTAACATTCATTAAGTAATTAATCATGATCTATGTAATCATATGAATAATTACAAGTCGAAACATGTATGATGAATGAAACAATTTTACCCAAAACACTTCTTTAACATGGAATTGAAAAATGAATGGGTAATATAAACTCGAAATTAAATCATATATCATATCATAAATATTATTATGGTTATGATACAAGTTAATAATATGTTTAAACCCACTGTACGGGAGTCTATGACATATATTGAAGAAATTGGACATTAGTTAATGGGTAATTATTCCAATATAGTTCTTAACCATGATTGTTTATTCATAATTATTTACTGGGGTTATATTTATCATCCATGTACATGTTTTCTAAAAATGTATTCATGTATGTTTCAATTAATTTTAACCAATTTTTTTACTTCTAGTAATTGGTATGTAAATAATCTTTTTTTACCATATGAGGTACTTTTTGGCTTTTCCGGAAAAAGTACATGGAGAATGATTTTTTAACTTATACGACATCAACAGATTTTTACGGTTTCATAATGCCATATTTAAATGAAGATTATTCTAAAATATTTGATGATTATTTTCAAAGAAAATTATTTTCTTTTAAAATTTCACTGTATTTTGTTCAAAGAAAACGATTTTGAAGAAGAAAGGATATTTTCCTCAAAATCCATTTCAAGTGTTTTATCAAAACTATTTTCCATATATGATGACATTATTTAAAATGTTTATGTTTCACATATAATGTCTCTATTATTTAAATGGTTTAATTTTTATTATGATGAAATGATATCCACTTGTTTCATTTAGACTATGTTATGAAGGGATGATGTTTATGAAACCTATTTTATTCTATGGGTTATGATGAATGATTTATGATTGTTTTGTGGAACATGTAAGAATGATTTCAATATGTGATAGGTGGGACCTAAATCTACCACCAATGCATTGGGAAAAGATTTATATCTCATGAGATAGACATAGCTGGAATGGTAAGAAAATGTGGTTATGTAATATAGGGTTGGAATGACATGTAAACCTGGTTCAGTGATGGGCTTTGTCTACTGTGATGGTCTTGGTAGTAATTCCTTGGATACTATGGAAATCATATCATGCATATAATTGTTTTCCACAATTACATGTTTTATCCACATGCTATTTTATCATGATTAATGTTCCTTTATGATCTATTCCTTACATACTGCCAATATTTATTTCACAACTCAATATTTTGCTGTTTAAAATTTATTTTCATGTTTTTATGTTCAAAGGTATATGGTTTGTTTTATTTTATCCACGCTTAACCTTATTGAGAATTTGAGCTCACCCTTTATATGTTTTCATTTCCCTAGTATATAAAGAAAGGTTTTAGGCAAGAAAAAAAATGGGGAATATCTTTATGGGTGATCTTGAAGATCGTTCACCCAAATTAGATGATTTTTTTGAGTTTACAAAGACACTAAACTATTAAGGTCCTTGGATGTCTGTTTTTGTTATGTATTAAGAATTCCACATAAGTAATGTAACATCCATGTCTGTAATGTTTAGGTCTCTATAAAATATTTTCCATTTACGTTCATTATAAATAATAAAATTTAATTAAAAACACCATAAATTTAATTTTATATTATAAACATCATTCATGAATTTTGAATTTAATAATTATCAATGTATTAGTTTTTTGGATTTTTCTTCGAAATGTCATTTTTGATGAATAGTAAAATGCATCTTTTTTAGATAAAATAAAAATT
This sequence comes from Viscum album, assembly GCA_963277665.1. Classification (NCBI taxonomy): domain Eukaryota; kingdom Viridiplantae; phylum Streptophyta; class Magnoliopsida; order Santalales; family Viscaceae; genus Viscum; species Viscum album. The sequence goes on along the minus strand of OY728142.1, from coordinate 1,374,843,698 downwards.
TTAATAAATTTAATTAATAAAGTTAAATTATTTTTTAAATTTCATTGAAGGACGCATTATATCAATAATACATCTATTAGTAAAATTTAAGTCATTATAATAAATTTCACTTTTAAATTGAATAAATAAAATAAAATTATTCTGAACTACTTTCAAAATTAATACCCTGTAATTTCATCTCGTCTGCGTGATAAAATTTAATCATAAATTTGATTATTCGAAGATTCAAATTTAGAATAAAATAATAATAAAATTACAATATTTATAATAATTTATATCTTAATACGGTCAAAATAAATATTTATCAACAATAGTATTAAATTTGATAAAAATTTATCACTGAAATTATTGTCAAATTAAGATTAATTTGGGACTAAACCTCAATCAAAAGGGGCCCAAATAAACTATGTACTAGTAAAAAAACAATTTTATGGACATATTTTGATACTATACTGCATTTTATATAATAAAATTAAATATTGGATACACATTAAACATGAAAACATGGGTGGAATTATATTTTCAAATATCATCAAGAGTGAAACTCCTCCTTCCCTATAAACGGCCACTTCCTGTACCTATGATTCACACAACTCAAACAACATAGGATTAGAAATTATTTTACTAATAAAATTTCCCAAATACATTTAATCATTATTAAATAATTATTTTGTGTTTTATGTCTTCCAAAGAATCCTTTTGGAACAAAAAAAGGAGGTACCCGATGAAGAGGTAGCACCTTCTCTGAAGGTCCATTCATTTATTTTCCTTAACCACCCCACTGAATAAAATTATTCAATGATATTAGAAGAACAAATTTATATTTAATATAATTTTATTTTTTATAGATTAAACCTACACATTCACGCACCTCCATCTACTGGGTATTAATGAAACTTTTTTATGAGTACAGAGAACTTTCGCCTCACAAAACAATGAATGTTAAATTTTCCATACCGCATGTCATGGAGAAAATTATGATAAAAAACTATGTTTATATATATATATATATATATTATATATATTATATATTTATAATTATATATTACTTTTAAATGATATATTTTTTACCTATCATTTTGTGTTAACATGATTATTTTATTTCAGAAAATATGGACTATCGACCCCTCAAGGTGATGTAATTCGTTCACACATTACATGGAATGGTTTATGGTTATATTTTGTAAATTTATATTATATATATAATTATAATGAATATATAATTATATTATATAAATATAAATAGATATTTAATTTTCACTCTTCATTTCATTATAATAAGAAAACTGGAATCAACGTTCATGTGTACGTACCAATTACTGTCTCCGTGAATTGTGTATTATATTTCATGATTCTATATTATATAGATAATTATAAAAAAATATTCTTTATTAAATAATATATATATCATGGTTTACATTATTTAATCATTATATAAGCATAATGGCAAATGGAATATCATATTAAGTCACATGCAATGAATAAAGGTAATTTTTTCCAAAGTCAATAATTAACATCGGATGATTTACACGATTTTAATATAAGGTCATAATCAAACCATATATGGTATTATATATAATAATAAAGTTATTTATAATATTTATAATATGTTTATTTATATTATATAGGTGGTTTGAATGAGTATGATGAGAGTCAAGACACAAGCTAAGGGGATTTCATCTTTGTCTTTATTTCCATGAGATACATGTAATGTTCACCATTGATTAATTTTGTGTGGTGTATTTACATACCAGGATTGTCTTCTATTTATATTATAATTATATTTATGGGTATTCTCCTATCCATATTATGAACAATATTTCATGGGTTTTTTGATTCAATAGTTACCAAATCGATATAATAGTTGTGCCTCAAATTTCCTTCTTTAAGACCTATTTCTTCTTTACAGCTAAATTCTTTTGCGAGGTGTATATAATTAAATTTTACAATTTATATCATGAAATTTATTAATTTCATGTTATTTTATTATTTGTTTTATTTATATTTCTTACATGAAGATTATGGTTCCACGTTACTATGATATTAGAGTGTTTTGAGATAGTGTCATTACATTTCAATTTTTTTATGCTTTTACATATTTGATGATATATTGTCAGCCATATCTCAAAAAAAATTCATGACATTAAAATACATTTTTACACCATTTTTAATTTTAACAGATTTTCAATGTAAAAATGATGTCACATTATGAATGAGTAATTTATCTAACATTTTTATCATGAATGTATAATTTTTTACCTTATATGACATGTATGAATTTACCCGCTCCCAATTCATTATCGATTAATTTTCCGGATTAAATGGAAACATTTTATGAATTTCGTTAAATATATTTTATTGAAAATATTTTTCTAATTGTTTTCATTATTCATTTATATAATTAAATTGTATTTTTTTCAATTATGTTTTTGTTTCAAAGAATGTTTCTCAAAGAAGAAATGATATTTACCTCAATAAATAATTTCAATATATCATTAGAAGCTATTTTATATCTATAATAACATCTGTTGATGTTTCACATTACCATATATGAAATTATACAGAGGTTTAATTCATATTATTTCATGAGAATATTATGTTTTGATAGAATGATGCTTAAGAATCCGGATTCACTTCAATGAGTTTTTTGATTTTGAAACATGATAATTTTCACTGGTTATGATATTCATGAAGTGATTATGAAAACTATTTCATTTCATATGTTATGATTCATTGAAATGTTAATTATAACCATTTCATTTCATGGGTAATTAATTTATGCGTATAAAACCTATCACTTTTTATGGCTAAAGATATGATGAACATTTTATTATCATGTGGAACATGTATGAAAAATATTATTTTGATAATGGTGGAACCTATATCTCCATCAAATACATTGGGAAAAATTTAGTTGTATATGAGATCAAATGGTACATGTGTTGTATGTAATGACCAAAAACATAAATGTACCTGGGTTGTAGCCCATTCCTAAAATGATGACGGTACGTGAGTTTCAGCACAAGGATAAAAAACAAAAGCTACTTGGGTTGTAGAAGAATGAAAAAAATATTTTTCATGGGTTGTATCCTAAATGTAACATCCCAGGTAAATAAAGAATAAAACATTTTCATATTTATTAATATTTGAGAATTGAATAATAATTTTACTTTAAAGGGGTTACTATATTCTATAGAGTACCTGATACGCAACAAAGAGTTTCTTTGAAATCATACGTTGCACACTAGTAATAAGACAATATTATTTTAAATGGTAGTTAACACGTAGCCATTGTATTGGAGATAATGAATAGAAACAACTAAAATATGATTATATATGTTTGTTAAATGGTTTTACATTTTTCCAACAAAAGATAAAGGCTTAAAATAAGAAAATAATTCAATTGTTGGCATAGATACTCTAATATTCACTAAAAGGTCGAACTATCACCTTTTGATGGAGAAACCTATTTAAATATAGTTTCGGTCACTCTTATACATTCTATTGGACCAAATAAAATTCTCTTTTATAATTGGGACATCAAAATTTACATTGTGTAAATTTTTGGTATTTTTTCCGATAAAGTTCATTTTTTAATGAATAGTGAAAAATGTTGTATTTTAATTCAAAAACTCTTTTTAATCTAATTTATTAATATGATTAAATTATATTTTTAATTGATTTTAAATTGAAATTATAATATATTTTTACCATTTAATCCAATAGTGGTCATTTAAATTAATTTTACTTTGAAATTGGACTTAAACTAGAGTCAATCTTTTGATATATATTGTTTCATAACAACACGATATTTGTCATGACAGTGGGAATTAATTACTAAATTAATTAATAAAACTTATATGTTTTGAATTTTTTAAAATAGACATCATTTCTGAATTCGTATTATCAAATATAGCTTAGGGTGAGTTTTTGGTATTTTTCTGAAAAACTTCAATTTTTGATGAATAGTGAATCCACTAAGTGGTACTTAAAAAATGATTTTTATCATTTAAATGAAATTTTACCACCTCTGTGTTTCTAATTTCAAAAATACGACATACTTGTCGTCATTAAGAAGTAAAATTTGGTTTAATGGGATTAAAATAATTTTACGTGAATAGTATCTTTTAAGTTTTTAATCACGATTAGAGGTAATTAGTGTCATTTAAGGTAAATATAATGATTTAATAATATGAAATGAAATTGACACACTTCCTACCCTCATTGTATGTGTCATGTCCAACAAAGACAATCCATGGGTAATCTTTGGGACCCCATGAAGCCACATTGGTTGGAAAATGAAATTAATAAATTTTTATTTAATGTTTAAATAAAAAAGTCACAAACATGAGATGTTTTACTAAAACAATATTTAAATGGGGTTATACAAGTCATAATTTTGACTATAAATATTCATTAGAAAGATAAAAAGACTTCCTTCATAATAGTATTTTTTGAATAATTTTTAGACATTAAATACATTAAATTATTTCTGACACTATGATGATGCAGCGATAACCTCATTATTTAACGATTTAAATATAATGAATTGATAATGTAAAATATATGACCTAAACATTGCAAAAACCTATTGGATTTATGTATTTCTAACTGTTATCACCTTATCCTCTAAAATATAATTTTGGGACCCTATTTATACGAAAATAATTTTATAATAAAGTATCATTTCTTAACTTTCCAAGAGTGCACCTCCTCTCCTCTTATAAAAGGCCCCCACCTCTACCTCCATACCCACACATCTCAAGCATTTGTTTTGGCCCAGCTCGGCTCTTTTGGTCTCTCCACATACCTCTCTTACTCCTAGACACCTCAATTTGGGTAGAAGTCTTCCCAAGGATGCCTTTGAGCTCAAATCTAAGAGAGTTGTCCGATTTTAATGGTAGTGTCTTCTCTTATGTTCTTTTGAATTATTTTGCTTCTCCAACCCCCTAAACTATTATTATTCATTTTATTTGTAACAACACCAGTATCCTCAATATACTAGGATGTTGTTATAAGAATCATTCGAGCTACACGTACACACACATACATCTAATGGTTAAAGAACATACTATTTCTGTGGATGGGGAATTTCTGCCTCACGAAACGATGATTGTTCAATATTTTTATAACACATTCAAAGGTGTCCATTATGATGTCACTATATTTATATATGATATATAATAGGTTTATGTTTTCCTTAAGCTTCTGTATTTTTCATTTATGGCATACCATTATGGCTTCCATTATGGATATACATGATATCTTCATTTTAGGAAGTGCGGACTACCGCCCCCTCAAAGTGATTTGATTCATTAATGCCATATGTGGGACGTATAAAGGATGGAATTAAAGATATTATATATTATGTTATACTGGAATTATAATATACCTTTATATCATTATTATTTATTTCCAATAAACTATGAGATAGAAATGAAAGTAGTGTTCATGCGTACGTACGGCTTACCGTCTCCATGAACGGTTCATTTCATTTCTTATCCCCAAATATAATGTACTATTAAAAGTACATATATATAATAGAAATATATTATGTATGTTAAATCTAAATGATTAATATAATTCATTAATTAAAATATACATATCTTTCATTTAGTTTTAATTCCATTAATATGACATTGAAATGAAGGTAGCGTTCATGCGTACGTACGGCTTACCGTCTCTATGAATGGTGCATTGAATTTATTACCTCAAAATGATTATGTAATATTATAAATAAATGTATATTCTGGATATATATGATATATACGATATCGAAATAATGAATATCATTCTAGATATAATGAACTTTTGACCACACGAACAACATGTAATTGTAAGAAGTCCACTTTCGACATAAGAACCAAATATCGACAAAACAAAATTTATTAACATAAATGATTACATAATTCTTATAACATAGAAATAATTGATATAAAAGGAATAGTAAGTTTGAAAAAGGTTCTTAAGCAATTATAAATTAACACTAGTTTATTATTCAGGATATTAAAGAGCAATAGAGTCACGTCGGACATGAGGTAAGGGAACTACTTAACCCAATATCCGTTCATTGGGTTAATCTCCTACTTCGAAATTATTTCATGATATTATTATGTCCTATCTTTTATTTATACTTTATTTATGTGTACATATAGTGAATACACATAACAGATCTATTTTATTTAAAAAATTATCCTTGTAAGGGACTTCGTCTCAATCACTTTTCATTAAGGCATGTTTCGTTTTATACACAACATTATTTTATAAGGTGTAAAAACCCCTTTGACTATTACTTTTATACAAAAGGAATATTTTTCTCTGAATCGTTTTATTAAATGACAAAAATGAATTTTTCTTTTAATGTACACGGTGACAATGACCTTTTCTGCTGCCGTGAGTATTATTTGGTCTCTGGCTTCCTCAAAAAGGTGTATTGTTTTTAAAATGAAATAAATACCATATAATCATTTATGTATTTTGGTAATGAAAGTGGTTTTTATAATGGATTTGTTATATCAATATATTTAAGTGATATATTGTGATAAAAGTGTGGAAATTTTTTCTTTCCATTATATTTGTTTTATGTATTATGAATTTATAATTGTACTTGGACATTTGACGGGTGGTTACATGATAAACCATATGACGAGTGGTGCCGTGAATACCAGGACAGGTGGTTACGTTATAACCTCCAATGCATTGGGTATGGAAGTCGGCCGTATGACTATTCCATTAAGTGATATGCGTGGAAGGCGACTGTATGGTTATTCTATTTAAGTATGCTTATGTCCCAAGTTACCTTTATATGTTATGTGATCTTTATATGGGTTTTATGGTAACATATTGGTTACAAAAAGGGTAAGTAATGATCTTTTATTCAGTGAAGAGTTTTTACTAATTCATAAAGTTGAAAAGTATTACTTTGATAATGTATACATGGTTTAATTTTTGTATTGAAAAACTAACAGTTTTCATTCATTGTGTATCCCTTACTGAGCTATTTATGCCCACCCCATGTTTTTTTGAAATGTATTTCATATGACTTAATATGGAATAGGTTCAATTATGGGATCAAGGGAAAATAATGCTATCTAAAACATGTAACTAGACAAGTTTCTATTTAAGAGTTTTTATTTTATCGAAACTTAGTAGAAGTGTCTACTTTTTAATCTTTTGAGATGTAACAGTTATGCCCTAATTCTCTAAAACTCTATACCTTAAATGATTCTCAATGTGAATTATTAATTTAATTAAATATTAACTAAGGTTTAAGGTCGGGGCCTTATAGTTGGTATCAGAGGTCAGTTTAGATAACTTTAGGAGTTAGAATTCTATTAAATAATTATCCAAAAATATTTTTTATGGTTTGATTGAAATGATATAGAATTTGAAGATTACCATGTTGCCTCACCTAAGATATTTCTGTGTAAAGAATGGCTTTTCGTAGAGTAAATAGAACCGATTTTATGGGAAGTCATACAGTGGGAAATTACCTTTCAAATCAGTATCCTAAGATATTCAGAATCAAAACTAAACTGTTTGTTGTAGTGATGGCTATGTTGACTCAGGTGTTGAAAAGAAGATTGTTGAATGCTCCAGTTTTGGCACTTCCTTCCAGGAATGGTGAGTTTGTTATCTAAAGTTATTCTTCATTGAAGGGACATGGTTTTGTCCTTATTCATAATGATCAGGTAATTTCATATGCTTCACGTCAGTTGAAAACACATGAGGTAAATTACCCTACACATGATTTGGAATTTTCTGCTGTTGTTTTGTCTGTAAAAATTTAGAGGTAACATTTGTATGGAGTAAAGTGTGAAATATATACTGATCACAAAAGTTTAAAGTATATATTCACTCAGAAAGAATTAAACATGAGACAGAGGAGATGGCTAGAATTAATCAAGGATTATGATTGTAAAATTCATTACCATCTGGGAAAAGCAAATAATGTGGTGATGCTTTGAGTCGAAAAAGTAATGTTTCATTAATAATGTTGCATTTGGCACGTGATACCTTGGTTAAGGATTTGATTAACATTGGCATAAATGTTTTTTGTGCAGGATGTCCTTCTATTTTGTTTCAGGTATTAGTGAAATCATCTCTATCAGATAGAATCAAGCAAGCACAGAAGCAAGACAGTGAGTTGCAGAAAAAGGTAGAGTAGGTTCAGAAGGGTAAGTTGCATGAATTCAACATTGATAATGAATGTGTTTTGAGGTTTGGGAAAAGATTATGTGTGCCTGGAGAATCACAGTTGTAGAATGCGCTGTTATGTGAGGCTCATAGTTCCCCATTTTCAGTTCATCCTTGAAGTACTATGATGTACAGAGATCTGCGGGAGTATTATTGGTGGGATGCAATGAAAAGAGATATTGCTTATTTTACTGTTAGGTGTTTGACTTGTCAGTAGGTTAATGTAGAGCGTTTGTTACCGAAAGGGATGCTTCAGTCTTTACCGGTGCCAGATTGGAAATGGGGAAATGTATCCATGGACATTGTTGTGGGATTGACGAGGACATCTCAATGTAATAATGCAATATGAGTTATTGTTGATCGATTGACTAAATATGCTCATTTCCTTCATATTCGAGAAACTTTCTCCCTAGATCAACTTTCTCGATTGTATCTTAGAGAGATAGTTAGGTAGCATGGAGTTCCCCTATCCATTGTATCTGATTGTGATCCCAGGTTTACGACTATCTTTTGGAAAGGCCTTCAGATGTCGTTGGGTACTCAATTAAATTTTAGTACAGCTTTTCATCCTCAGTCAGATGGGCAGTCAGAACGAACAATTCAGACCTTGGAAGATATGCTATGTGCTTGTTTGATGGATTATCAGGGAAGTTGGGACCAACATCATTCTTTGGTTGAATTTTCTTATAGTAATATTTTTCATTCCAGTATACAGATGGCTGCATTTGAGGCATTAAATGGGAAGCGGTGTCGAGCTCCTGCTTGTTGGGATGAAGTAGGTGAAAGGAAGTTGATGGGAGCAGAATTGGTAGACGATATGGCAGAAAAAGTTCAGTTGATTCAGAAACACATGAGAACAGCTCAGAGCAGACAGAAAAGTTATGCGGATAACCGGAGGAAGGATCTATCTTTTGTGGTAGGTGATCATGTTTTTCTCAATGTTTCACCGTGGAAATGTGTGATACGATTTGGTAAAAAAGGAAAGCTGAGTCCATGGTTCATTGGACCATATGAAATTCTGGAGAAAGTTGGATCAATTGCTTATCGAGTGGCTTTACCTCCGATTTTGACTTAGGTACACAATGTTTTTCATGTTTCGATGTTTAGAAAGTATATGCCAGATCCATTTCATGTTTTGAGCCCAAAGGTAGTTCAGTTGGAAGAGAATATCTCTTATGAAGAACAACCAATCTAGATTCTTGACCGTAGAGAGCAAGTGTTGCGGAATAAGGTAATTCACCATGTAAAGTTTTTATAGAAAACCATATGGTTGAAGAGGCAACATGAGAATATGAAAATTCTATGAGGGATAAATACCCCCACTTATTTTGATAAGTGAATAAAATTGTGAGGATGCAATTCCCAAAAGGGGGGAAGGATGTAACATCCCACGTAAATAAAGAATAAACCATTTTCATATTTATTAATATTTGGTAATTGAATATTATTTTTACTTTAAAGGGGATTCTATGTTTGATAGGGTACCTGATACACAACAAAGAGTTTCATTGAAGGGGATTCTATGTTTGATAGCGTACCCGATACACAACAAAGAGTTTCATTAAAGGGGATTCTATGTTCGATAGCGTACCCGATACACAACAAAGAGTTTCATTAAAGGGGATTCTATGTTTGATAGCGTACCCGATACACAACAAAGAGTTTCATTTTTGAATTCGGAATATCAAATATAGCTTAGGGTGAATTTTTTGTGTTTTTTTGAATAACTTAAATTTTTGATGAATAGTGAAACAACTAACTGGTACTTAAAAAATTGATTTGTTTTTCTTTTAAATGAAATTTTACAAATTCTGTGTTTTGAATTTCAAAAATATGACATACATGGTTGTCATTAAGAAGTAAAATGTGATTCAATGGGATTAAAATAATTTTTTTTGTGAATAGTAACTTTTATGTTTTTAATCACGATTAGAGGTAATTAGTGTAATTTAAGGTAAAAATAATGTTTTAATAATACGAAATGAACATAAAACCTGTTCTAACCTCATTTTATTTGTCATGGACGACCAATAAAATCCATGGGTCAACTTGGGGACCCCATGAAGCCAATTTGGTTGGAAGATTACATTAATAAATTTTTATTTAAAGATAAATTAAAAATGTCACAAACATGATGTGTTTTACTAAAACAATTTTTAAATGGGGTTATACAAGTCATTATATTGACTATAAATATTCATTGGAAAACTAAAAATATTTCCTACATCATAGAATTTTTTTTATAATTTCTAGACTTTATATAAATTAAATTATTTATGACACCATGATGATGAAGAGATTACCTTATTATTTAATGATTTAAATAAAATGAAAATATAATGTAAATTCTAAGACCTACACATGTCAAAAACCTATTTTATGGGTGGATTTATAACCCTTATCACCTTATACTCTAAATATATAATTGTGGGACCCTTTTTATATGAAAATCATTTTATAATAAAGTATCTTTTCTTAACATTCCAAGATTTCCCCTCCTCTCCTCTTATAAAAGGCCCCCACTTCTACCTCCTTACCCACACCTCTCAAGCCTTTGGTTCGACCAATCTCTGCTATTATAGTCTCTCCACATCCCTCTATTACTCAATGAATCCTCACATTGGGTAGAAGTCTTCCCAAGGAATCCTTTAACCTCAAATCTAAGAGAGTTACCCGAATTTAAAGGTAGTGTCTTCTCTTGTGTTCTTTTGTTTTATTTTGCTTCTACAACCCCCTAAACTCTTTTTATTCATTTAATTTGTAACAACACCAGTACCCTAAATATACTAGGATGTTTTTATAAAAATCATTGGAGATACACTTACACAAACATACATCTAATGGTTAAAAACATATTGTTTCTGTGGATCGAGAATTTCTTCCTGACGAAATGATGATTGTTCAATATTCTTCTAACACATTCAAAGGTGGCCATTAAGATATCAGTATATTTATATATGATATATAATATGTTTATGTTTTCCTTATGATGCTTTACTTTTCATTTATGGCATACCTTTATGGATTCAATTATTGGAATACGCGATATCTTTATTTTAGGAAGTGCGGAATACTGCCCCCTCAAAGTGATTTGATTCGTTAATGCCATATGTGGGACGTATAAAGGATGGAATTAAATTTATTATATATGATGTTATACTGGAATTATAATATACCTTTATATCATTATTATTTCTTTCCGTTAAAGTATGATATAGAAATTAAAGTAGCATTCATGCCTATGTACGACTTACCGTCTCCATGAACGATGCATTTCATTTATTATCACCAAATGTAATGTAATATTATAAGAACATATATATAATTGATATATATTATGTATGTTACATCAAAATGATTAATATAATTCTGCAATTAAAATATACATATCTCTCATTTAGTTTTAATTCCATTAATATGATATAGAAATGAATGTAGTTCTCATGTGTACGTATAGCCTACCGTCTCCATGAATGGTGCATTTCATTTATTACCTATAAATGATTATTTAATATTATAAATACATGTATATGATGGATATATATTATATATAAGATATAGAAATCATGAATATCATTCTGGATATAATGAACCTTTGACCACATGAACAACATGTAATTATAAGAAGTCCACATTCGACTTAAGAACCAAATATCGAAAAAACAAACATTATTAACTTAAATGATTACATAATGCTTATAACATGGAAATAATTGATATAAAAGGAATAGTAAGCTTGAAAAATGTTATTATGAATGTAGAAATTAACACCTGTTTATTATTCAGGAGATTAAAGTTCATTCGAGTCACGTCAGAAATGAGATAAGGGAACATCTTAACCCAATTTCTGTTCTTTGGGTTAATCTTCTACATTCAAATTATGTCATGATATTATTATGTACTATCTTGTATTTGTACATTCTTTATGTTTAATTATATTGAATACACATAATATATCTATTTTATTTAAAAACATTATCCTTGTAAGGGACTTCATCTCAATCTCTTTTCATTAAGGCATGTTTCATTTTATAAACAACATTATTGTATACAGTGTATAAACCCCTTTGACTTTTAATTTTATACAAAATGAATGTTTTTCTACGAAGGGTTTTACTAAAAAACAAAAAGAAATGTTACTTTTAACATACGCAGTGACAATGACCTTTTCCGCCACCGCGAGTATTATTTGGCCTTTGGCTTCCTCAAAAAGCCATAATGTTTTTAAAATGAAATAAATACCATATACTCATTTATGTATTTTGGTATTGAAAATGGTTTTTATAATGGTTTTGTTATTTCAATATATTTATTTCATATACTGTGATCAATGTGTGGAAATGTTTTCTTTCCATTATATTTGTTTTATGTCTTATGATTTTATAATGGTACTTGGACATTTGACGGGTGGTTACATGATAAACCATATGATGGGTTGTGCCGTGAATACCAGGATGGGTGGTTATGTTATAACCTCCAATTCATTGGGTATGGATGTTGGTGGAATGACTATTCCATTAAGTGATATTTGTGGAATTCAATCGTATGGTTATTCCATTTAAATATGTTTGTATCCCAACATACCTTTATATGTTATGTGATCTTTGTATGGGTTTTATGGTATCCTTTTTGTTATAAAAGGGTAATAAATTATCTTTTATTCAGTGAAGAGATTTTACTACTTCATAAAGGTGAAAAGTATTACTTTGATATAGTATACATGGTTTACTTGTTGTTTTGAAAAACTAGCATTTTTTATTCATTTTCTATCCCTTACTGGGCGTTTTATGCTCACCCCATGTTTTTTTGAAATGTTTTTCATAGGACTCAATGTGGACTAGGGTCAAGGATGGGATAAAGGGAAAGTCGTGCTATCTAAAACATGGAATTAGACAAGTTTCTTTTTAAGAGTTTTTATTTTATGGAAACATAGTAGAAGTGTCTGCTTTGTAATCTTTTGAGATGTAATAGTTATGTCCTAATTCTCTAAAACTCTAAACCTGAAAAGATACTCCATGTGAATTATTCATTTAATTCAATATTAAGTAAGGTTTAAGTCCAGGGCCTGATACTAATACCAAAAACAAGAAGTTACATGGGTTTTAGACCAATCCTAAAGGAAAAAAGGGTGCATAGATTTTAGCCTAATCCGGAAAAATGAAAGAATATGAATTATAGCCCAATCATAAAATTAAGAGGGAATATGGGTTGGAACACACTTTTGAAAACTATAAAAATACTTGGGTTGTTTCCCAAGACCGAAAAAAATGGTATATAGGTTGTAGCCCAAGAATACAAGATAGAGGGTACACTAGTTATAGCCTAATCCTGAAAACAAGAAGGTACACGAGTTCCAGCTGAATCCATAATTTTAAAGGTTACATGGTTTGTAAGCCCATGCTCGAGGCATATTCACAGGTTTTTTCCCAAGCCTAACATGTCGTAATGGTTTTGTAGGTATCCTTGTCATTATATTTTTCTATTATCATATGCATGCCCTAAATTATATGTTTTATTCATATGTTATGATTACATGCCTTATTATATTAATTATCTTTTGAAATTTTCATTAGAAAATGCTATTAATTATTATGATCTCTAATATTCATGGTATGATCATAGAATGTTATGATCAAGATCCATACAATTTGGTTCATGTTATGAATATATATTTCCATTTTTTACCATTAATATGCATCTGATCTCACCCCTATTGTATGATTCTGTTTCCCATGTTATGAAAAATGGTTTTTGGAAGATGTACTAAAGCTGGAGATCATTATTGATGATTTTGATGATATTTCACTATGACAGAAGAATTTGTTTCCAATATTCCAGTGGAACTTAACTATTACAATCCTCAAGCATGTATTTTTTTAATGTACAATATATTCATCTAAAAAAATTCAATATCCAGGTTTATTTTGTTTAGGTTTCTATAAAGAAGTAATTTAGAGGGGAACATCACAAAAATAAATTTTCTCAAAATATATTGGTAATTTAAAATATGTATATTTGTAGGGAAGATATATTGGGAATATAAAAAAATTAAATGATATTATATTAGAAATAACTCGAGAAAAATAGTTACGCATAATCCATTTATAATAAAGTTAGTTCGAAAAATCCATTACCCCAGATCCTCGACTCATTTGGTATATATGTGTAATATATAGAATAATAAAATTATTTTTATTAAAATGATAATTCAAAATAATTTTCTTATATAATTAATATATATTTAATATTTAGTTTTAGATTATAATCATTTTATAATAATATTATGATTATGTTGACCTTAAAAATCTGTTTGTTAAATGGATCATAAGTCACATTGTTTTCTCATTATTTATAAATGTTAATTTATAAGAATACAATATAATTAGAAGTGAAATGTAATGATATTAGTGTAAATATAAAGCCTTATATGATATTAAATATCTATATGTGATAAAAAATTTAAATTAATCAAATATTATAAATGTTATCATTATATATTCTGTTCATTAATATTATTTTTATAACCATAATGAATTTTATTATTCTCATTTAGCCTTATTAATATTTATTAAATCCAAAATAAAAATAAATATATACATATTTTACTCATTTTTAATCATAATATGAGAATTTAAGCTATCCATGGATACATAGGTCAAAAATAAAATGTGTTGTTCATGGAGTTTGTGAATCTATTATAATATTAATATCATTTTAAATTTAATTTTGAATGATAGGGGATATATTATGGATATAACATATATATATAATTATATTGTAATATATATTAAATTATTGTTTCATAAAATCAATTATATAATATATTTTAGGTTGAGTATGAAAATAATTTATTAGAGTTAGGTAGGTAACATTGGATCATCCTATGGATGTTCATATGTAGATTACATATTAAGGATCCTTGTATGAGATGTTTGATGATAGTAATAGATATGGATCATAGTAATAGATATTGATGTTGATTACATTATAATTTGGATTAGAAAAGTATTATAGCATGTGACCAAATTTGGTTGTGAAGGGATGTACATGTAAAGTGATGATATGTGTGTTTTTATTTAAATTAGTAAGTCCTAAAATATTCATTTAATGGATACAAATAGTGATTAATTTTAGACTATATATAGTAATTACTAAATGTCTGTTCATTATAATGGTTTCTTACAATATCTATTTTACAATTAATTATGATTTTTACTTACAATGTAAAATAATATATTGTGACTTATTCTACAAATAATCAACAATTAAAAAAATAGAAAAATATCAAGTATTAAACATACGATAATTTCATTGTTTTAAATTAAAAAATCCATTTTATAAAAAAAATCCAAATATAGAAGAATTTATATTCCAATGATATCATTACATATTTGGAAGTTGTTTTTCCAAATAAAATAATATTTCAAACACATAAAAAATTTACATACTATTTTATAAAAGTATATAATAGTATTTTAAAAATATATTTTTTAATGAATCCAAATATTAAAAATTTAAATTTATTTAAATTATTTAATATTTAAGGATAAATTTATTAAAAAAACAAATAATATATATTTTTTAAAAATAAAAAGTGTATTTCATTTTTTCAAATATATATTTTATCATATTATAAAGATTTATTTTATTTTATTCTTATAACAATTTAATATATGTTTACTATATATGATACAATATATAATAATTAACTATTCAATCTGTCTACTTACTATTGAAAATGCAATTTTGTTAGTTCTGATAGTCATATTACAATTCCAATTAGTTTCATCACTATTTATGCAGTGATATTTTTTTCTACATTCTATACAAACCTCATATTATGTTCTTAAATTATTGAATTCATATTTTTAAGGTGGTATTCTTCATTTAATAAAATTTTAATTATTTTACAAATATATTAAATGTTTTTTAAAGTGTTGTTTGGGGTTTTATTATTCAAGGGTACCTAAGTGATCCAACTCCTTATATTCTAGTTTCTCAATTTTATTATATTACTATCATGTTTTATTAAATTTATTTTTTAGGACAACATTTTTTTTCTAAATGTTATGATATAATAAATAAAATAACTTATATTTAATATCATCATATTTTGCGTATGGGAAATATTATTGTACAAAAATAATATTTGGTAGAATAATATAATAAAAAAATCATTCATAAAAGGCCATGTCATTCAATTATTTCACCCATACAAAAGTTAATGAAATATTTTATTTCATATAACTATATAAAAATATATTTGGGTGATTATTTTTCATTTATTCATTGGATTTAAATGTTTTTCTTTGTGCATAAAATTCATGTAATTCAATTTGAAAAGGTGAGTTTTCTGGTTTCATAATAAATTGTCTATAAATTCATATATCATCACAACATTATCATCATAAGAGATAACATTGATATTTGTAACACTTTAATATTAAATAAATACGAGGGGAAAAAAACCTATATAGTCGAATAGGATATGTTAAGTATGTCACACACATGACAGATGTTTTTTGGGAGTTGTAGTCTATAGGCCAATGATCCGATGCATTTAAGGATTCAAATGGTGAAAATGTATTTTGTACATGGGTTTCTATAAATTATAAATTCTAATGATAAATTCATTGATATAATCTGAAGGAACAATTTATCTAAGAACTGAACATCCAGATCACCTTATTGATTTATTTTATAAATTTTCTAAGGGGTATATTATTCCACAATGTGTTGTCTGATGTCTGTTAAATTCTCTTTATTTTCATTGACAAAAAATGTACCCAACTTCTTCCATTCTCCAATTTTCACCCAACATTTGGTTGTTATATATATATTCATATGGAGGTCCTAAGATAGAGCTATATGAATCCTCGAGTGGATGATAATATTCTATGAGAACATACATAGATGAAGATGTTGTTCTCTGTCATATTTAATGTTCATAGTGTCAGATATCAATATATCCTCATGTGTTCGAATGGTTTATTCTGGTGGTCTATAATTATCTAGTTGAATGGTCCTACTAAACATCTACTCATTGTTTAGGGAGTATTTTATAAATTTCTAGATTAATTATTTTAAACTCAAATTTTGATATATTGCTCTTTATAGTACTTTTACCAAAAGCCTCACCACATCTGTTTAGTATATCCTTATAATATGATTGATTAATAAGACCTATTGATTATAAATGAATTGAATTTTAAATTTTGTAATTTCACATAACATCCCAAGTAGAATAATGTCTTTTTTTCACTAGATCATCCATAAAAACGTCTATAGTGATGTTCTATGATTTCTATTATGGTATATGAAATGGTTTCATCATACACTTGTATTGTTTTCTTTCCACCTATTCTGACATATCAATATTTTTTATGTATATTAAGAAATATTTTTTTTTCACTTTTATGCTAATAACAATTCTCCCAATAACATCTATATATTTTTTATCCAAACAAGATATATAATTTTATGTCATGTGCATTATTCAATATCTCTTTATTTATCTGTGTTCATGGTGGTGCACATAGCTATGTTCTAAATAACACAACTATTTATTATGTGTTAAATAATATGGTTTTTCCAATTTTTGTAGAATCTACTATATTCTATGTCTCCATGTCATCCAATTAAAATAACATAATTTTCTCTTGAAAGGATGGTTAAGAAATAAATTGGGAAATGCATCATGATTTTCCAATTATTATGATTTTCATGTATATCCTTTTTATGTTTATGATTATTTAGCCAATCTGAATATCAATAAATAATAATTATAGATGATATCTCCCAAACCATGAATCATAAACATTATTATATTTCTTATGAATTTAAAGAATTGTTTAGTCAAAATCATTGATAATATCTAACCACATTCATTGGTTCATATGATCTCCTAATTACTGAATATATGATTGAGACTGTTTTTATCATTATATATCTCAAAATATTCAATAAAAATGTAATTAATTTAAATTTTCATTGAGATGATTATTTAAGCCAACCACTTATTATGAATTACATAGTTTTTTATGGTTCACCAATTATCTTCTGGTATATTCTAACACATTATTATCCCACATGGGGAAAACCTATTGCACTTGTTAATTCATAATTATAAAACAAAAATTTATTTTCCCATGTAAGTATTTTGAGGAAATGTGTCATTAGTATCCTCTAATTTAAATCTGTGAAGAGTTCTTAAAATTTTTTATTCCATAAAATCATATAACCCTTATTACTTTGATAGATCATATGGTAGAATAATCCTTAAGAGTTTATCATGAATATATAATAATACATATATAATATGATGAAACTATGAATCTATGTTAATTATTTTCATCTATACCATCCATATACCATCATTATCATTATAGGATCAACAATATCCCATTAATGGTGTTTTCAATCCATAATAATTTATATTTTCAATACAAAACTCGTATTTTATTAATCCTCAAACAACATATAATTTTTCAATACCATTTCACAAAATTCAAATTCTCTTGATATTAATCTTTAAAATTAGTGTATTCTATTATATTATATCAATTGAAAATTTTTTAATTGAAATCATTTATTAAAAAATTTAAGAATCCCATAAATTTAATTAAATTTTTGGTGATTAAAATGGGATATTACTATGAACTTGATGGTTCCACACCATATATTAGGATCTTTTTCAAAAATATAATCTATCTTTAACATTAATTGAAAATTTCCCAACTGAATATCCACATAAGATTTTTATTGATCCCAACATATCTAATAAAATATTTCATAAGAATTTGGAATGAGATGATTATTATTAATCATGATGTTGAAGAAATCCAAAAGTGGAATTAAATGGTACAGATTTTATTTCTTGAATTTTGAATGATACCATATCTCCTTTTTTTTCTATTTTTAGGAAGTCTTATTAGATATAACATTAATAAATATTATTTAATTTATTTTGGTGGTTTTTATGTACATCACAAACTTATATAACTTTATTAAATATCATTTTTATTTTTTTCTATAACCATATATATCTGATAATGGTTTTATTAAAATCTTATTTTAAAATCATAATGGCTTTATGACCATTCTTGAAGGCGGTGATGAATGTTTTTCATCAATGATTGTGGTAAATTGACCCATCATATTTGATGTTAATATTTTTTTTAATAAGAGGATAATATGAGTGTTTTGATGATGGATATTCTATTAAAACAAAATAATTCTAATATATATATATGATAAAATATTTATCGTGTCACTTGGATGACTGGAGTTTAGTAAATAATAAAGAAATAAATAAAATTGAAAAGAAAATAAATGAAAATGAAAGAGGACTTTTCCCTATAAAAATAATCACTTTGAGAAGATCCTTAAGGCCCTTGGTTTTGGATATTTGGTAAGTCCATGAGGTATTTTACATGGGTAAGAGGCTTAATGAGGGAATTGGGTTTAAACGAAACATGTTATGATGCTTTTAAGTGTGAGTAAAAGAGGTGGTGTGGGGTAGTATTTATAGTGGAGAAGAGAGGTGTTTTCTCACTATTATTTATATCATTTTGTTAATTTGGATCATGACAATGTATAAATTGTTTAATTTCACTAAATATATTAATATAATTATGGTGAGTTTGAATTTTTTCTGATTAAATTAGTGACTAGACAAGGAACATCGTAATTAACAAATAATGTAAATAATCCATAAATTATTATATTTTACTATACAAATAAAATTCATGTATTCTAGAAAAAATCCAAATTATCAACCTAACAATTATTTGAAATATATAATTAAAAAATATATGATATTTTTTTAAAATATTTTTCTAAATATGAATTTTATTTAAATTAAAATCATTATTTATTTTAAATATAAAAATTTTAAAACTACACAAGATTTTATAACACATAAAAAAAATAATTATGCTCTCATTAAATTATTTAATAGTCACACAAAAATAAAATAGTATATTAACAATATATTTTATGGAAATAATTTTATTTTAAATCATTAAATTATTAATATAATTATAAATAATCATTTAAGTTCACCAAAATACCAACTCTTTATTCATCACCTTCAAAAGATTTATTTACTTATTTTATGATATAAATATATCAAATTTTTACTCATAAGATACATAAATTTTATTTATAAATTCATAGGTGGGGTTACTATTCAATTTCTATAGATTCCACAATTTATATAAATATCACTTATTCCATTGTACATTTATTAATAATTGAACTATTTAATTCTAGAATGAAAAAATTATTTTATATATACTTCAGTTGATAAATTCTCCCCAAAAACTAGACATTGTGTCCTTGGATTTACTATTTACATATTAGAAATGTGTGGGTACCATTCCCTAGTATAATTTTCATATTCTAATGTTTCTTCTTCAACTATGTAGTTTCTCCAAAAAACCATAACCTAGTGAATTATCATATTCCCAAATACTTTTTCTCTACAATCAATAATCTAAAATGGGCTTTTAATTATATAAATGGGTCCCTTCAAGATGAACTACTTCTAGGCTCTAAATAGGATATAAATATTAAAGATTCTTTTATAACATCAAAACATGATTTTTTTGGACATGAGATAAACTTTGTAGAAAATCCACTCTATAGAAAACTGATCCAACCTTACTCAACATTTCATAATATCCAGTAAACCATGAAATTGTCATTCCATCATTAAACAAATGCATCACACCTTTCAATTTCTGATCATTTATAATATAATTATCACATATCTAGAAACTAATATACTCCCTTTGGTGGCCTTTATAGCTTTTATTCCCACTCTATAATATCCGCATATGTTCCTATATCATCATCACTTTCTCTACCACCTCCTATACTAATTGAAGTCTCATCAACTTTATTTCCCTGACTACATCTCAAAAGGCTGGCGTTATACACTGCTTTTCTAATCATCCCTCAAAAGGTACACACTATATTCAAGTATTAAAAAAAATTTATAATAAATCAAAAAAAATATGATATTGATTCCAACTACGTAGGTAAATCATTGAGAAAAATCTACTAAAGACCTCCATGGTCTAAATTGTTCACATTGCATGTCCATCATATTGGGGATGAATAGTTGTGCTGATATTGTTTTCTATTCCCAAAGACTTTTGATGACCATTCCAATAGTTATAAGTGAACCTATGATAATGTTCAAATACACTGAAAAGTGGAATCCCATGTATACTAACAATCTCATTGAGGTACAATCGAGGAATCTGATTCTAAGACACAATACCATGAATATAAAAAAAATATGAATATTTATTCAGCGAATCTACAATAAACCAAATCATATTATTGCCTCTTGAACACATTGGCAGTCCCACCATGATTTCAATTAATATATTTTCCCATTTCCACTCTATCACTAGAAAATTATGATGCATTCACTTTGATTGTGGCAATTCGTTCTTAACCTATTAACCAGTCAATTATTTTTGTTATAATCAAAAATATATATTTTAACTTTATCCTGCTAGTTATACTCCACAAGGTATATGTACATCATATACTGCCAGGATGAAAAAAATATATAGAACAATGAGCTTCACAGAAAAAATTATTTCTTTACCAGGGAATCAGAAGGCAGGCACAATATCATCCCAAATCTGAAAATAAATCCTTTATCAACATTAACTTCTAGAAAAAACCCATTTTCACCAAATTTACTTCTTTATAAGTAACCATATTCCAATTACACATGCATAAATATTTCAATGACATATGACTGCATTAACACACATATAAAA
The DNA here is from genome assembly GCA_963277665.1 of Viscum album. Taxonomy (NCBI): domain Eukaryota; kingdom Viridiplantae; phylum Streptophyta; class Magnoliopsida; order Santalales; family Viscaceae; genus Viscum; species Viscum album. The sequence continues at coordinate 1,374,821,700 of OY728142.1, read as the reverse complement.
ACAAATGAATTTCATACACCAACAACATCCAAGACAAAATTCATCAAAGCATAAACAAAAAGGTCATGTTCCAAATAAAACATATTTCACGTAGAATGATTTTTTTTTCTGAAGGGATATGATACTTTTTCTTTCTCTTCTCACATTGTAATTAACTGTGAAATAATATGTCTTTATTAGTTCAACCCATATTCTCTACCTCATGTTCAATTCCATCCAGGTGAATTTATACTTCAAACATTTATGTTCAATATATATTTAAAATTTTGATCCATATAACTGATGCCTCCAAATTTTAAAATAAATGACCACAAAATTGAATTATAAATCTTGTGTGGGATAATTTAATTATGGCGCTTTAATTTTTCATAAAGTGTATGAAATCTTGTGATCATTATTAATCAGAAGTCAACCATGTCCCTTCAATGAAGTGTAAATATTGACGAAAAAATACCCATTTTGTAAGGTATTGTCCAAAATTGTGTCATTCAGCAATGTACTCTTCAGTTTCATAAAAATATCACATTAATCTATCCAATTATATTTAAACCGTTTTTAGGTTATCATTTTTATTTGGATTGATAACCATTCATTGTTTTTATCAAACCATTGGAAATATCCTACTAATACAAGAATACTATAAAACATAGTAACATTTTTAATTCATAGACATTCATAACACACTTTTTTTTATTGAATCAACCATTATACCATACATATTTACAATTTTTCCAATATATGAATTATCTTCCAACAATAAAATACATTTTCTAAATTTCCCATATTTCATAGTTTGTTAATTTATATGATGTACAATCCGTATATTTTTTTAATTATCCTTAATTTTTATTAATAGACACAAATATCATAAATAAATATAATAACAAAATTATCCAGATAACTATAAAATATTATATTCCCAAGAACAATTAATATAAAATTGGATATTTTTTGAACCAATGGTCATAAAAAACTCATAATTCCTATATCTTATAAAAAATGAAGTTTTCAAAATTTCACCCTCCTTCACCATCACATTATAGAAGCTTGTTCTCAAGTCAATCCTTGAAAAATCCCAAGCTCTATGGAGGTGGTAAAATTATTCATCAATACGAGACAATGGAAACTTATTCTTGACAATAATTTCATTCATTGAACTTTAATCAATGAAATGTATTGTGGAATAACTTTTCCTTTTAACATGAAAAGGAAGAAAACATTGTTTTGAAGTACTAGGACAAACGAATCATTTATCATGAAACTCCATCAAATTAATTTTCAATTAAATAATTTATACTTTATCCATAGGATAAGGGGGTTTTGAAATTGGTTTAGCATCAGGAACTATTTCAAAAGTAAATTATACTCTTTAATTAGTTATAAGACATGGAATATCATTAGGGAAAACATATTTATATTCCATTACCTTTGGAACATCATTAATCTAAACTTTTCACTTATTTTCAAAAATATGTGAAAGAAAAATTTCATTAAAAATTATAATAGTTTTATAACTTCATGATATATTTATTGTGATATGGGTTCATTTTTTTATATATAATGAAACACTTTATGGAAAACAACTAATTTAGTTCTATTATAAATATTTCATTGAAAAACAGAAATCCAATCCATAACTATAATAAGATAAAAACCCACTAAGGTAAAAGCGTATTGTTATTGGTTCATTTATTTCTATTGAAAAAATTAGTATGATTTTATTAATATATTGTTTCTCATTAAATACCACGGGTGTTTCAACCGCATGTTCTGGTTTCATTTCATGAGCTATAATTTCCAATTTACATAAAAATTCTCAAAACATAAATAACTATGTAGACCTCGTATAAAAAAATGTTATTAATGTATGAGTAAACAAAAAATGTACATGATACCAATTTATTTGATGTCATAACATTTTTTGAACAAATAGAAATTTATTTTATTACACCTTTATATATATAATCTAACAGATTTTCAAAATTCAGTTCTTCTTTTGGGATTATATTTTTATCATTCCACATTTCACCACATTAAAAGTACTTTATAGTTTTCTTATCATTGTTAAAAATAAAATCAACATGTTATTTTTCATTAAAATATTGGCCATATGTCAAAACTGGCTACATCAGATATACTTCTTGTATTTTTTGATGCATCCCCTAAGGTTATTTTTAATAAAATATTCACAAACTCTGAACTATATTTTCTTACCATCATTTTTCTTTTGTTTATTCTTACCCATTTCATGACATATATAATTTTCTTATTTTTGTATTCAAGGTACACTTGATCATTAAAAGATGCCATTTATAAACTCTCACTACATAAATTATGTTTATCAAAAACGTTTAATTCACTAGAGGCCAATTCCCTTCAATATATTGTCCTTAATCTCGAGTAAAAATGATTTATTTTAATATCAGGATATTGAATATGATTTAGAGGGTACATTTTGAATATATTGAATTTAATTTCACAATTTAACACTAATGATTACTCCATTTGATTTAATTCTTTGAATTAATTTTCAATCTTATGTCAAATAACCTTATGAAAATAATTTTCATAGAAAAAACTATTTAATTCATTCAGTTATAAGGATTCCATCTCTAATCTATCTATGATATTTTTTAACATTAACCAAAACTGATTTGATTCACCTTAAAAATGAAAAATATAAATACTGATTTTTGATTATCTAAAAACCCCATGAAATATGATACATTTTCAAGGGATTTATTCCATCCTTTAACTGTAATTGGGTTAAAAGTTCAATGAAAATAAGGTTGTTGTTTCCTCATAAATTATTCCTCTATCGTCGTATTATTTTAATGCATATATGGTTGTCATCTTGTATGGATTCCAATTAAATTTATATCCTATTGAAATTGTTCCATTACTATAAAAATAACTTAGTTCAAATTCCCACTATTCAAGGTTGTGAAATCAAAATAATTTCATCCTTTGTGTGCCTTCTAAATTCATCATCCTGGTCTCTTCTATTGAAAACTAATCAAAATAGAAATATATTATTTGAAGAAAAATTGTTACCATATAATAAAATATCGTTTCAATTTAACCATAAGGTAAAATTAATAAATGGGTTTTCTAAAAATATCATCATAACCCATTATGTTGTATAAATCTTTCACAGATACCAACAATAAAGAAACATCCTTAAACAATATATAATATTTTAAATTCTTTTAGATTTCACTTTTTTAAATTACCAAAGATATGTTTAGTATAGTGTTTCATAGAAATAGACCTGAATTCATAAAAATCAACCCACTACCATAAAAAGTGGTACTTATAAAATAACATCCATTCCATCAATAATTGATTTTTTTCAATAAAACATGAAATCACTTCTTTAAATATCTTCACAATCTTTAATTTTTATTCTTATTTTATATTAAACCTCCTTCAACCATGAAATAAATAATTTAAAAAATTGATGAGAAAAAAACATAAATAATGTACAAAAAAAAGAAAATAATCATTAGTCTATTAATACCATATAAATATGTCAAATTATTTTGATAAAGACATAATTATCACCTATAATGTATCAAATTCATACATTGTGAAAGTAATTGATTTTCATAAAACATAGAAAACATAAATAACACTATAATGTTGACTTTGGGAATTATATACCTTATATTTTTTCCCTCAAATATACCATATTACTTGTAAATCTCATTAATTACATATAATTTAACCATCATGGCTACCTTTTGATGTAACTCTCATGACTACCGTATGGTGTAACCATCATAGTTACACATAGAGTAACCATCTGGTCGACATAAAATATATAAAAAACAGTTAATTATAGGGTGATATAGGTCCCATACTTCATAAAAATAATTAATAACCATAAAATAATCATAAAACATGAATAAAAACAATACTTTTGAATATTTTAAAAATTGAAATGTAAAAAATTATTTTTATTGAAAAGTCTCTTAACCGGTGTTTATCTTACATGAAAAATGTTTCAACCTCTTGTATAATGGTCTAATGAGTTTTATTAATATATTAAATAACTATATTAATATATATAATACCATATATTATTTTATTAACCCATTCTCATCCATTTTTTATTATTATTTTGTTGTTTCTATTTTTTCGAGTGCGTTCTTTTCAGGGTTTCAATGGCTGGTTCAATATGGATTTTCTATTTAAATTTGAGTAAAAAATCCATGAGTTGAATGAAATGGTATAAATATTTTTTCTATAAATTTAAATGACACCATACATTTGTTTTATATTCAAATTAGAGTATGATTAATTAGATAAGATAGTAATGAACATGATTTAATTTATTTTAGTGGATTTTACAACCATCATGAAATAATATCATTTTATTAAATATAATTTCTATATATAGTTTATATAAACCTATATAACTTGTTATATGTATATTTATGTATTATGTAACTATAATAATGGTTTTATAACTAACCAAAAAGGTGGAAATTAATTTGAATCATCCACGATGGAGGTAAATCCACCGATCAGAATCAATGTTTTAATCATTCAAATAAGAAGAGAATATGGGAGGTTTGATGATATATATTACTTTAATATAATAAAATTATAGTATATTAATTATAATTGAGTTATAATGACACTTTCATGATATTTTTTGAGGAGATAATAATAATAGAAATAAATTTAAGGAAAAATAAAAAGAAAATGAATTATGATTTTTATCTCTTGAGTTATTCTCTATTAGAAGTTCCTCATGGCCCTTTGTTTTTACCTTTTGGTGAGACCAATTTGTTTTGGATGTGGGGAAGAGGTTTGGTAAGGTAATTTTAATGAAATTAAATAATCATAAAGGATTGGAGGTATGATGAGAATATGTGCTGGGGGCTAGAATTTATAGTAGAGGATGGGGTTCTTTCTTATTATTATATACATTAATTTATTAATTTGGTTCAATAAAATAAATATTTTTATAATTATCACTAATTATATTAAAATAATTATGAGTTGTTTTATATTATAGTGATATCATCAGTAATTACTCATGGAATGGTGTATTTACCATATAATATATATACACCATAAATTTCTGTATTTTACTATTCAACAAAATTTGAATTATTTTAAAAAATTAAAAAATATTCCCCATTACCATTTTTCGAAATTATTAATTTAGAAAAAAACTCCATTTTTTGAAAATAATTTTATTCATATAATACATTTAATTTTTAATAAAAAACATAGTAAATTAAAAAAATACTGATTTATAAACTATAACTAATTTTTAATGCTTTGAAAAATTAATTAAGGTCTCATAAAATTATATTTTAATAATAAGAAAATAAATTATTAATTTATGAATATATTTATTAATAATAGTATCAATTTTATTCATTATGGTAATGACAAAATTATAAATTAGAATTCATGTTTCACAAAAATACAAAAACTTAATTTATCACATTCAAAACATTTATTTATATATTACATGAAATAAAAATATCATATTTTCACCTATATGATATATAAATTTTATTTATACATTTATAGGAGAGTTTAATATTATATTTTTAAATATTACTAAATTTCTATAAATAATACTTATTTTATTATACATTAATAATGAATTTAAATATTTTTTTCTCCAAAATAGTGTATTTTTTTAAATAAATACCTTGGTTGTTAAATAGAGTATATAGAAAAATAATATAATAAATATATTCCAAAATTATGGAATTAATTAATTATTTGACATTCATAAATTACCTATTAATGATTAGTTATGAAAAAAATATTTAATTGATGTTAATTCATTAAAATGTGAAATGAATCATGTTTTGACAATAACCAACCTATATGTGGTTTTAATAAAAAAGAAAATGAATATTTGAACATGGAATGATCATAAAAGTTTTAAAAAATTCATAAATCACCAAAAATGGATCTCGATAAAAAATGACTGTTTTAGAAAAATTGAGTAATTTTAACGCATTAGATAGAGTGTTACATGAAATGAGATGTGAAATAAAAATATTACTTTTAAAAATGATTCCACAGAATATTTAATTGAGAATCTAACATGATTAAATATACCCAAAAAATAAAGATAATGTAATATATATATATATATATATATATTCATATAAGAAAAATATATACACATGTTGATGAAGTTCATTAAATGTTGATATATGCAACTAGATAAAACTAAAGGGAATGTGTTTTTTAAAATTCCATCACACTTTCCATTTAAATACTAATAGTAACCAATTGTTTAGGAATCTCTAGTACATTATAAATATTCAATGATAGTCTATGAAAATAATTTTGTTGTTCTTCGTCGAAAAATATCCTCTAAAGTCACCACACTAATTCGAAACAACCGTAATCCTGTTTAAAAAATGAAATAAAAAATAGCCATGCAATAAAATTAAATGTATAAAAAAATGAATAATTTTGTTTTATTGGATTTGGATTGAACTTATTACAGCCATGGTTGAAAATTTATATTATTTAATTTGTTTGAAAATATAAAAAATGAAACATAGTATCGAATGTTTTTATTTGGATTACTATAATTATTTATTAAAAAACATTAATATTTAGAAGCATTATAAAATAAAAAGGTGGTCACACACTTTATTTATAATGACTAACTTGCATTCAACATGTCGCATAGAAATTTGAGAAATTACAGAGTCCATTAATTCCATTTTTATCAATGATCATCCACTATATCAATCTACAACGTGAAGAATTACTTTGGTAATCCAAAATTGTAGACAGAAAACTAAACCCTTGATAACATCTAGATGTCATATTTAAACATACAGAACAAGATAACCTCCCCCTAAACTCATTAAACAAACCTAATTACAAACCACCTCCTTATAATATTCTCATTCCAAAATACTAATGTAAAACACACCCATATCCACAACTTTCAAAAACTATGTATTTTATAGTACCTCTCATTCTGGATAAAATAAATCATTCAACTATTGTATTAAACATACAATCAAAAATATCACCTATATAAAAAATATTTATTTAAAAAATAATCCACATTCAATGACTACTAATCATTTTTTCATTTTTGTTGCATACAATTCATATCCACCTACTTCCATTTACCAAATAAAAACTAAGGATATATGTTTTTCCATTATTTTAGTATTAATACTCATAATAAACATTATCATTGGATTTTTTACAACCACCTTGTATTTCAAAAACTAACTTTATTTAAGAATATAATAATAATAATGGTTAATTAAATTAATTTCATTTGTTATTTAATGATGCAATAGAATCTTACACAAATAAACTTCACTATTACTATCCCAGAAGGGGAAATATTTCCATTGGATGAATCTGTGGTGATAAAAAAATAAATCAACGGTGTAATATCCATGATTTAATTTATAACAAATACATACACTAAATTTACTATAAATTTATATCACAAGTTATATCCTAGACATCCAAATAACCATTGATTTAATGAAATTGTAAATATATCTGGTTGTTCACCTAATATAATAGGAATCACTGCCCAATTTTGAATTTTCAAACCATGTAATGGATAATTATCTATAAAATATGTATTTATACATTCAATTACATTATGATTCAAAATAAAATTATTTAATTGTTTCTAATGAAGATTCCCTATAAATTCAATAAAATAAATAAGTACTCCTACAACATGATAAATATCCTAATGTGTACAAACTGAAACATAAATTAATATTTGGTCTATTTATATAAATGAAAATTTAGTCGTGAACTTATTTTCATCTTCTATTCATGATTATTTATCCTTAGATTTTTTATGTGACTAGTGAGTCGATTTGAAACCATATTACATATACAAATCATGAATCTCTCAATGAACATTTATATGTAACCCCTTATGATAAATCCAAATATATTGTTTTTCTATCACTTTAAATCATAATACCCAATATCTTCTATGAAACATAATGATAATTCTTATCAAATATTCTATATAATAACTATATTAACCTTTGAATCAACTAAATAATCACACCTAAAAAATAATATTATCCAATTACAGCATTAATATAATTTATTCATTTATACTAAAATCTATATGATAAAAACAATGATAAAACATTCTTTTTATTAATCCATACATATCCATAAATGAATCAAAATTATGTCCCTATAATTTTTTTCCTATTTCAATTGACAATGATTTATTCTTAACATCTATAACGAGAACATATTCGGATTGTCACTACTGGAATGTGGGTTTTTACCAACACTTCCATACAAACAGTTTAATAAATCCCTTGATAAAGAAGAGTTCTACCAATGGATTACTAAAACCATTGGTAAATTACCTCCTATGAAACCTTTACCAACTGTTTTAGTAGAAACATTGGTAAATGGATGGCTTGGGGGACCTTTTACAAACGGTTCTAAGGAATCATTGGTATAAAGGTGGTCTAGAAATTTTTATCAAAGTTTTTTAAGAATTGTGGGTAAAAGGTTCCCATAAATTTACTGCAGCCCCTCCTCTCCCCCTTTTGTGATACAAAACCCTAAGCTGGAGTACTTCCCCCAAATTTCCCCTCTCTCGTTGTGATCTAGGAACTCCTTTGGCTTCCTCTTCCTCCATCCCATCCAAGATGATGAATCTCCTGCTGAATCTCTATCCAACCCATCGCAAATTTGTTATTTTCTTAAGTGGTGCATTATTTTTATTGAAATTTGTTTAATATTTCAGTATTTAGTATTGATTTTTTATGTGTATATGTTTTTGTTTATGTTATTATATAACCTAGAATTTATTCATTCGAATCCATTTAATTAATTAAATATTTAACCCCCCATCGAAGATGAATGTATTTTTTATATGGATCCATAGAAAACCCTTTATATTATTTAGTTGTCAATTTAATTTATCAAATAATTATATTAAAATGTTATATAAATAGACTGTAATGTTATTGACCTCTCGGTGGTCACCTACATCAATTGTAACTCACACATTGTTTGAGAAGCCATTGGGTGCCCGAATAAACTACATGATTATTTATTTAGATATGGGGAATCACCATCGTATATATTCTTGACAACTCACATGACATAGGAAGGAGCATGTTGCAGATTATTGTGTTTTAGTTCAAGAATCTAGGTCGAATTTTAGTATTTTTTGAGCCTCTTATATAGTATTACTTCATACTACATGTAACTATCAATACTGGAAAACACTGTTTCGGGTGTTTTCCGGGCTTCTTGGCCACCCCTTATAGTGTTTACCTGATACTACATATCTAATAACACTGATGGTGTCATTGTTTAAAACTTGTTAGGATTAGGGTGCTCCCCAACACAAGGTTCATCTTAACATTATTTGGGGTGTTTTCCTTGCCTCGATGCACATCTATGTTTTTACATATATGAATTATCCCATAAGATTTGGGATGCATCTAGAGATTTTAAAACATACACAAATTATATTGTAATCAAGGTGACTGATGTTTTATTATTATAGTTCCACGAAATTCATATACCATTGATAATTAATACACCTACCTAATTTGACTCTCAATCAATAGTTTCAACTACCTAGTACCTCTTTTCAAAACAATGAATATAAAATATATATTTTTATCATACCACAATCCCAAATCAACAGTCTATTTTTTTTACATAAGATCAGTTTCTATAATGTGAAGTACAAATAAATTGGATTTATTTGAAATCTGGGCTGGAGGATGTTGCCCCGCAGATGTCGCTGGACCGGGCCAACACACCACGGTCACGCCGCGGTCACCCCTTGGTAACGCCATGATCACGCCGCGGTAATGCCTTGATTTGGACATGCTCTAGTACGACACCCCACGATTGTTCGCCATCCTATCGGAATTCAATGTATGATACCTAGATATAGTTTTAGATAAATTAACCATCCATAGTTAATGGGGAAGGAGGCGATGACGGAAATGATGCGCCACTTCCTCCCGGTCCCTTTACTCCTAGAAGAATGATACTGCCCCGCGGATGTCATTGGACCAAGCCATCAAGTCGTGGTCACGCCTTTGTCGTGCTAAGGTCACGCTGCGTTCACGCCGCGGTCACGCCGCGGTCATGCCGCGGTTACGCTGCCGTCATGCCACGATCATGCCACAGTCACTCCATAGAAATTCCATTATTTGGGCGTTCTCCTGGATGACACCCCTTGGTAGTTTGTAGTCCTATCGTAATTCGATGTAGGATACATAGATAGAGTGTTATATACATTACCCACCTATAGTTAATGGAGAGGGAGGTGACGACCAGAATGTTTCCTTGCTTCCTTCTTCCCCCTTCACTCCCAGCTGAATGATGCTTCCCCACGGATGTCGCTAGACAGGGCCAACACAACGTGGTCACGCCGCGTTGACATCGCGACACGCCACAATAATGTTATGATTTGGCCCGGCTCCAAGAAAACACCAAGTGACGGTTCGCATTCCTCTCGGAATTTGATGAAAGATAACAAGACAGAGTTTTACATACATTACCCACCCGTACTTAATGGGGAGGGAGGATATGACCGGAATGTAGCCCTACCTCCTCCTGGTCCATTCTCTCCGGGCTGGAAGATACTACCCTACGAATTGTGCTAGACCAGGCCAACACGCCGCGGCCACGTCTCAGTCACAACATGGTCACGCCGTGGAAATTCTATGATTTGGCCATAATCAAGGACAAAAACCCGCGATGGGTTGTAGTCCTGTCATAATTCGATGAATGATACCTAGATAGAGATTTAGATACATTACCCACCCTCCTTCTTGGACCCCTAACATCCCCCCAACAATCCTCTCTTGACCCCAGACAGCCCCCCAATCCTCCTCCTAGGACTCTGGATCCCAATATATGCTCTCTTCAACCTTCACCCTAAATCCCAATGGAAAAAGGATTTTAGATCATAAGAAAAAGATGATATAAGAGTTCAAACAATAATGGAAAAGGGGAAGAATATAGAGGATTATACTAACCAAGATCTTCAATCCTCAATGATGGCAGTAAAAACACCTATGTGACGTCTACGAGCCAACCCCGCCTCAAATCGAGGTACAGTGTGGCCGGTACCACTCAATGTGTCTCAATTTTATTTGAAATGGACAACATTTTAAAAGAAAACAACAACTAACATACAGAAAACTGACCAAATAGATTCTAATTGTGTTGATACTTTAGAATAACGATACATGAGTCATTTTTGACATGTACGAGTCAACCCCGCCCCAATTTGTGGCATCATGTGGGAAATAACACTCAAAATGTTTTACATTTAGTTGAAATGGACGACATTTTATGTGAAAAAAATGGAATGTGGAAAACTAACCAAACACAATTGGATTCTGTTAATACTTTTGAAAACGATCCATGGGTAATTTGGGATGGGTACGAGTCAACCCCACCACATTCAAAGGTACGGTGTGGCCAATCTCACTCGATGTGTCTCACATTTATTTGAAATGGACCACATTTTAAGTGAAAACAACAAATGACATATGGAAACCTAAACAAACATATTTGGATTATGTTGATACATTAACACAACAATCCATGGGTAATTTTTGACATGTAAAAGTTAACTCTGCCTCAATCTGGGGAACGGTGTGGCCAGTACCACTCAATGTGTCTCACTTTTATTTGAAATGGACAACATTTTAAGTGAAAACAACAATTGGTAGACGAAAAACTGACAAAATGAATTCAGATTCCATTGATTCATCATCACAATGATCCATGTGTCATTTTTGAAGTGTAAGCGTCACCCTCACCTCAATTCGAGGCACGGTGTGTATGACACCACTCAAAGTGTCTCACTTTTCTTGGAAATGGACTACATTTTGAGTGAAAACAACAACTGGAATACAGAAAACCTACCAAATGCATTAAGATTCTGTCGATACATTAGGAAATGGTTCCATGGGTCATTTTTGAAATGTAGAGTTAATCCTACCTCAATCTAAGGCACGCTGTGGCCGATACCACTCAAGGTGTCTCACTTTTATTTGAAATTGACAAAATTTTAAGTGAAAACAACAACTAGCATATGAAAAACATAAAAAACACATTTAGATTGTGTTGATACTTCAACACAATGATACATGTGTCATTTTTGACTTATGAGTGTAAACCTTGCCTCAATCCAAGTCACGGTGTGGCCGGCACCACTAAAAATGTATCACTTTTCTTTGAAATAGAAAACATTTTAAGTGAAAACAACAACTGTCATACAAAAAACCAACCAAAAACATTCGATTCTATTGATAAATTATGAAAAGTGTCTTCCTTTTGTTTAAAATGGATACTCTTATAAGTAAAAAACTAGAATACAGAAAACAAACCAAACATTTCAGGATTATGCTGATACATTAGGAAAATGATCCATGGGTCACTTTTGACGTGTAGAAGTCATTCCTGCCTCAATCTGAGGTGTAGTGTGGAAGAAACCACTCAAAGTGTCTGTAATTTGTTTCAAATGAACATAATTTTAAATGAATATAACAACTTACATAATGAAAACTGACCAAAGGCATTCAGATTCTATTAAAACGTCAGTAAAATGATCCATGGGACATATGTGACGTGTATGAGTCAACCCTGCCTGAGTACAAGGGTCGGTGTGGCCGGCACCACTCAAACTATCTCACATATATTTGAAATGGATACGATTTTAAGTGAAAACAACAACTGGCATATGGAATACCGACCAAACACATTTGGATTGTGTTGATACATTAGGAACAGGATCAATGGGTCATTTTTTATGTGTATGAGTCAACCCCACCTCAATCTGAGGTGTGGTGTGGCCGACACCAAAAAATTGTCTCTCTTTTGTTCAAAATGGAAAACATTTTAACTGAAAACAAAATCTGGCATAAATAAATCCATCCAAACGTATTCAAATTCTGTTTAAAATTTTGGAAAACGATCCACGGGTCATTTTTGACGTGTAAGAGAGAGCCCCACCTCAATCCAAGGTGCGGTGGCGTTGGAAGCATTCAAAGTGTCTCAATTTTTTTTAAATGGAATGTATTTTAATTGAAAACAACTACTGGCCTGTGAAAAACTGACCAAACACATTTGGATTCTGTTGATACATTTGGACAAGAATCCATGGGTCATTTTTTAAATGTAAATGTCAACCTATACTCAATATGAGGCATAGTGTGGCTAGTACCACTCAAAGTGTCTTTATTTTATTTAAAATGGATACTCATTTAAGTAAAAACATCTGGCATATGGAAAACTAACCAAACAAATTCGGATTGTGTTGATACTTTAGAAAAACAATTCATTGGTGATTTGGGATGTCTACGAGTCAACCATGCCACAATCCATGGTGTGGTGTGGCTGAAACCACTCATAGTGTTTCTCTTTTGTTTAAAAATGACAAAATTTTAAGTGAATACAACAGCTGGAAAATAGAAAACATACCAAAGGTATTCAGATTCTATTGAAACATTAATAAAATGACCCATGGGTCATATATGACTTGTACATGTCAAACCTTCCACAATTCGTGGGCCAGTGTGGCCGGTACCACTCAAAAACTCTCACTTTTAATTAATATGTACATGATTTTAAGTGAAAACAAAAACTAGCATACAGTAAACCAACCAATCTCATTCGTATGGTGTTGATACTTTTGAAAAACAATCCATGGGAAAATTATGTCATTTAAGAGTAATCCCCAACTCAATCTGAGGTGCGATGTGGCCGACACCACTCATAATGTATCTATTTTGTTTAAAATGGACACCATTTTAAGTGAAAACAACAACTGACATACATAAAACTAACAAAATGCATTCCAATTATGTTGAAACATTCAGACAAGAATACATGGGTCATATGTGACGTGTATGAGTCACCCCAACCTCAATATCAAGCACAGTGTAGCCAACACCACTTAAATTGTCTCTCTGTTTTTTAAATGAACATAATTATATAAGAAAACAAATATTGACATAAAAAAAACAATCTAAATGAATTCAGATTCTATTGAAAATTTAGGACAATGATGCATGGGTCATATATGACGTGTAAGAGTCAACCATGCCTCAATCCGAGGCATGGTGTTGCCGACACCACTCAATGTCTCTCTCTTCTATTTAAAATGGACACCATTTTATGTGGAAAAAACAACAGATATACAGAAAACTGAACAACACATTCATATTTTGTTGAAAATTTATGAAAATGATCCATGGGTCATATGCGATGGGTAAGAGTTAACCCCGCTTCAATACAAGGGGCGGTGTGGCCAGCACCACTCAAAGTGTCTCTCTTTTTTTCAAAAGGACATCATTTTAACTGAATACAACAACAGTCATATGGAAAACTGACTAAAGGCATTTACATTTTGTTGAAACATTAAGAAAAAGACCCATGGGTCATATGTGACTTGTAAGAGTCAACCCTGCCTTAATCCTAGGAAAACAATCAATGTGTCATATTGAAAACCAACCAAATTCATTTGGATTGTGATTATACATTTGGAAAACAATCCATGTGTCATTTTTGACATTTAAGAGTAAACCCTTCTTTAATGTAAGGTGTGGTGTGGGCGACACCACTCAAAATGTCTCTCTTTTGTTTAAAATGGACATCATTTTAAGTGAAAACAACCACTAACATACGGAAAACTGACCAAATGTGTTCAGATTCTATTGAAACATTTGGAAAACAATCCATGGGTCATATGTGATGTGTTTTAGTCAACCCTTACACAATCCAAAGCTCAGTGTGGCCAGTACGACTCAAAGTGTATCCCTTTTGTTTAAAATGAACATCATTTTATATGAAAAAAATTGACATACGAAAAACTGACCAAATGAATATGGATTCTATTGAAAATTTAGGACAACAATAAATGGGTCATATGTGCCATTTAAGAGTAATCCTCACCTCATTCTGAGGAATGGTGTTGGCTAAACCACTCAAAGTGTCTCTCTTATGTATAAAATGGACAACATTTTAAGTGAAAACAACAAATGACATTCGGAAAACTGAACAAACGCATTCAGATTTTGTTGAAACATTAAAAAAATTAACCATGGGTTATATGTGATGTTTAAGAGTCATCCCTGCCTCAATCCAAGGTGCGGTGTGTCCAGTATCACTCTAATTGTCTCCCTTTTGTTTAAAATATATTTCATTTTAAGTAAAAACAACAGGCATACAGAAAACTAACCAAACGTATTTTGATTGTGTTGATACTTTAGAAAAACGATCCATGGGTCATATGCGACATGTAAGATTCGACCATTCTTCATTATGAGGCACGGTGTGGTTGACACCACTCAAGTTTCCTCACCATTATTTGTAATGGGAAACATTTTAAGTGAAAGAAGCAACTAGCATTCAGAATACTAACCAAAAAAATTCTGATTCTGTTGATACTTTATGAAAATGATTCATGAGTCATCTGTGTTGTGGAAAAGTCGAACTCGCCTCAATATGGGGCCTGGTGTGGCCGATATCTCTCAATGTGTCTCTCTGTTATTTGAAATTTAAAATATTTTATTTGAAAACAACAAACTTTCATACAGAAAACTGACCAAATTCATTCAGATTGTATTAATACATTAGCAGAACGATACAAGTGTCATTTGTGACATGTACGAATCAAACCCACCTCCATCCGAGGAACGATGTGGTTTGTATCACTATAAGTGTCTCACATTTATTGAAATGAATAGAATTTTAAGTGAAAACAACAAATGACATACAGAAAACTAACCAAACATATTTGGATTGTGTTGATACTTTAGGAAAATGATACAGTGGTCATTTTTTATTTGTATGAGTAAACCCTGCCTCAATCTATGGAATGATGTAATGTAATCCTACTATGATTAATAGATCACACCATACATGTACCATTTAGTGATCATAGCCTTAATAAAATTAATATTATTCTCACTATGTTCAATAAACATATAGATCCATTATTCTAGATCATCACCAGTAGAACATCTGATCATTTTAATTCTACCTGAATTTTAAATCAAGTGTGAATAGTTCCATATTTACTCCATTTGTAATGACCATGGAACCATGGGTCAGTTTCCATACCCCATCTTTAAATTTAGTTTCATAACATGCATCATCAAACATTCTCTTTAGATATAAGAAGAAGAAAACCACTTCCAGGTAAAATCCATTTTCAGACGTTTTTCATTTTCTATAAATGATCCTTTTGTTTGAGGATAGATCATATTTGGGTGTTCTTTCATTGTAAAAAGATCTTATTATGTTCCTCAAAAACCTAACAATTTCAAAAATTTATGGGTCTTATTTCACAACATCAAGAAATTTTAGAGAGGGAATATGCTGCCACTTGTCAAAGTCATATGGTAGTATGATTGGGTTAAAGAGGGTATTTGGGTCATGAATCAGTTGGATCCAATTTTTTTGAGTATATTATGTGTCGTCACTTTTTTTCTAGCTATTAAGATGATAGGGTCTCGTAAATTATCTTTATCCTAGAATAAAGAACGGTCTCCCTTACATTAACTATTTGTACACCATGTATGATTATAACCCGTCATAAAAGGGGACTGTTTTTTGTCAACCTCATATGCATCACAACACACTCTGGATCAGACACATATTCAACATGATCTTATTCTACAAATTTTTACATGATCACTATGAGTATAAAAACCAATACACTAGTATATTGTGTTACTAACACTATAGAGTCTACCAACAAAACCATTACCAGTCACCCAATATCCGACATTAACACCCCTACATATTTCATATTCCTTCTTAGTGCATCAAAACTGACATTTCCTTTACAAAGAACATATTACATTTCAAATTTGAACATCTACATGTATTATATCCAACACATCTGAAAACGATTTATTTCACATTAAAAGATATTATACTACTATGACATTCAGTTTATATATATAACATGTCTCAAATCAAAGAGGTGGTGTTTATGAAATTTACACTCATCAACGATAGTCACAAACTCTTTTTCATGAGTTGTGTAATTTAACTCAAGGGTTCATAAGTGACGATACTCTTATGAAAATACCTTTACACGATATATTATAAAAAATACAAGTTCAATGAAAAATGCATCACATATCATTAAATTCCCTAATGTAGGATTAGGAAAACAAAATTAGGAATTTGATCCAATTTCAAACTCTTATTCAACTTTAAAAAGTATTTCTAAGACTATTTTGCTGATTAGAATTTGATTGGGAGGTGGGGGTGGGGGGTTGTGTATGGGTGAGGTGAATTACTAATGGATGAGTTGTTTTCATATGATGTTTGAAATGGGTGTAAATAATGTTTGAGTTATTGAAACTGTTAGTCAAATCTAAAGTAAAATTGTTGTCATTTGAATATTGAAATAGGGAATTGTACTAAATGACATTGTTGGATGATTTTTATGGTTTTATGTGTATTTTGTGCTATTTTAGGTGTTTCTATGTTGTTTTAAGTCTATTTGTATGTGATTTTTGTGCAATTTTTTATGCAGGTGTATACTGGAGGGGCTATTAGAGGGGCTGTTGTGTAATAGTTCTGGAAATACACAATACACATGGTTTTAAACTATAGGTATACTATGATAGAATTTTAAAAACTATCCCAATTGTTTTAAAACCAATGGTATAGAATTTATTCATCAATATATACCAACAGTTTCAATGAAACCGTTGGTAAAAATTCTATACAAACATATACCAACAGTAAGCCTACAAAAGTCAGTAAATCAATAGATATAGTGGCATATACCAATAGGTTAGATAAAACTGTTGGTATAGGGCTTTCCTCGTGGCTTACTACCCAATGGTTTAGAAAACCATTCGTATAGGCTATACCAACGGTTTTCCACCCTTTAGCAATGGTTTAAAACCATTGGTATAACCTTCATTTCTAGTAGTGTGTCTATGAAACCAACATGTTTGTTGATAAAATTTTATATCTAAAAATCCCATAAAATAAAAATCATCTTCATATCCATTTGTTCAATGTGAATTTTTTTAAAAGTAAGTCATCATAAAAAATATCAGATTCTAATATATTTACATACCGACAAGAATATATTGTTATATAAAATTTCATCTTTATACTAAAACCCATTTATAACCAATTGTGTTTTATATAACTTATTCAAAAAAATAATTTAAAATTGAATTCCAAATTTGTATCTAGTTATTTCTTCCTCTGTTTAAATTCTATTATCTTCCATGAATTATTTATTAATTTTGACTCCATCTCACCTTATATTTTTATCTCGTAGCTTCAAAAATTACCCTGATTAATTACACCCTCACTAATATTTGGTTCTATTATATCCATTTATGGTAATAAACTAAAATCAACCCCATACATCTAATCCTACCATATGATCCATGATGATATCCAAAAATTAATATCTAATTTAGCATCTACCTAAATGGTATTTTTTGGTTCTTAACATACCGTTATCCCATAACAAGAATTACTTGTTCTTGGTAATTTGGAAATATCTACCCAAATTTAATCATCATAACATTATTCAGTACCCTCTGAGAATCATTCCAGAATATGAGTCCTTCTAATAGATTCAACGACATATAAACACTCCAAAATATGTGATCTTTAAGAGACACTATTAAGATTGTCATGAATTAAAGTTAAATCGTTTTCATCATCTTTCTTATCCTAGATTTTTTTTGAAATTAAATTGGATATTCTCATTGAATAAGTTCATTTAACTTCGGATGAAATTATAATTGTCTCCATTACAATAAAATAACTAATTTATTGATCTCCATGACATATCATAAATAATTCCATAGTTTTTTGGTAAATATATGTATTTCTTTGTCACTTATACATATATATGATTAAAATATTATGTCCTTATTATATCATATTAAGGAAAACATTTATACAACAATTTATATAGTAA
The DNA here is from genome assembly GCA_963277665.1 of Viscum album. NCBI lineage: Eukaryota > Viridiplantae > Streptophyta > Magnoliopsida > Santalales > Viscaceae > Viscum > Viscum album. The sequence goes on along the minus strand of OY728142.1, from coordinate 1,374,802,733 downwards.
CCACATTCCAACTAGATTTAAAGGACATTAAATGATTAGTTATGTTGTTTTTCCCATTTCTTCTACTTGAAAACACCCATAATTCCAAAATGTGTATATATAAATTTTTCATCAATATTCAATACATTGTAGGATGTTATTTAACTCACTTTTAGTCAATAATCCTCACTAAGAATCAATTTTATTTTATCAATTTTCACAATGTTTTTTTACCTAGATCTACCAAGGAATCAGAAGTCTCTTATAGAGATGGTAACAAAGAAATCAACGAAACATACTCCCTGAAAGAAAACATCATAGACAACATCTATCCATTTGTTTTTTTATGTCACACAAGGAATCAAACAAAAATAACCCTACTAATAACCTCAAAATGAATAAACATTTTATAGAGATGAAATTATTCAATACTATAAATTTCATGTACATATATATAGAGGATGAAATAAACTCCACTATAATAGTGTTCTCTAAAATATAAAATTCTACATTCCAATGTAATGATATTCAAATCATATTAAGTACCTTAAAAAATTGATTTTAAGAATTACTATTTTCCATTACTTCTTTTTTTAACAAGATTAAACATAATCAATACATCACATTAACTGATATAATATTCCATTATAATTATCCATAATATAAAATAATTTTTATAAAATATTTCAATCTAAACATTTCTATCATCAAATTCCATTCATTTAAAAAACTATGGACCCTTATAAAAATAAACAATTTCTTGACTATACCATAACTGATAAAGAAACAAATAATGTATATACCAGAGTTCTGAGGATATGTCTACTTTATTAATATTTCTTTCATTGATATATTGATATACATGAAACATTTAGTATAAAATTATTGTGTTATAGTGTTGATATATTATAATTCAATGTGATTGTTATCACCTAACTATTGGATGGGTAGTACAAATAGGGATAACTAAATAATAAAATGTATATATATTTTTAATTTGTATAAAATAAATTCATTTTCTATCATGTGGTTATAAATGTAATTAAATGTGTTTTATGGAAAACATGGGTGTGTTTTTCTAAAAAGATATTGTTACATTTAGAATGTTTTTAATGTTAAGTAAAATATAATAATCATTATTGATGAATGATTTTCATGAAATTAAGGGATAACATAATCAATAAAAAATTTTGTTTTTGACTCAATTTTTTTCTCGTCATGTTATAAAAATACATCACATTATATATTTTAGAAAAATCTCAAAAAATGTTTTAATTGAATTTTACATGCTTAGTTTAAAATTGATTTTTTCAACTTATAACAATTTAATATTGAAAATTGATATCATATTCGAAATAAAGAGGTTATAATTTTTTGATTATGTCACTTTTATATTTTTACATATTAATAATAAACATGGTTAATATTTTTCACTTAATTAATGGTAAATGGGTAAAATATGGATAATAAATTAGGATAAGAATTTAATGTTTTTATAAAACATGAATTTATCCAATAAGATAATTTTTATAAACATTTTCATTTTGTTCTATAAAATATGGCCTCTTTGTCCAATATTTCATTGATTATGATATTTATTTTTTAAAGAAAATAATTCACATAAATTATTAGGTTATTGACCTAAAAATATTTAAATTTATTTGATAAGTATAATAAGTAGTTATTGGAAGAATCATGGTGTCTAGAAAAAAAGAAAATTTGTTGGGGAATAAATTTTTTTTCATTATTGGATTAACATAAATTCATTGTCTCATGTGATGTGTATCTTTATATGGATACTAAGTATACCACAATAAGTATTTATGAACATAAATTTAATAAACAGTTACCTCAGTCAAACTGAATATACATTAAAAAAATACTCATCACTATAGAAAATTTGAAAAAAAAAATTATATATCCATCATGGTAATCCATAAAATCATTTAATATATCTATTAGTGTATTTTAGAAAACTCATGGTGAATGAATAGATATATAACTATTATTTTGACTTCCAAACATTCTCCACTTCATCAATCCTTTGATCATAGAGGGATGACATAGATCAAATTATTATATAATGTGATTCTCTATATAAGATATGTGATATAGGGGAGAGAGGTTTTCCAATTCATGTGATGAATACTAATATAAATGATAAATACATCCCACATAGGAAATCAAAAAAATAATTCCATAACCATCATTAAAGGAATGATGAAGTGGAGACTATTAATAACATGTTATGAATAATTGGGTCATAACCATCATTAATAATTTTTTTCACTTTCATGAAATATAAGTAAATATATTACTTGAAAATATCGATCCAATAAACGTACTCAATAATCTAGTATATATGTAATGAATATTGAATACTAAAATAGTATTTGTTCATATAATATTTTTTTCATTTATTTAAATTAATACATTTAAATTAATTAATTGAATAAATACATATTCAGTTACCCTTTTCTTATCATGTAAATTATCTATTTATTTTTTGGTGATAATTTATACTTTCACATCCCTATGACCTTGTGGTGGGTCCCACCATAAGAAATATTTAAATTTAATGTAATAACATTGACATTGGAATACACTTACTATGTGACACTCTAGGTCATTATCGTAATGTAATTAAATATTTTTCATTTACTATGATTTGTTTCATGAAACATAACATGGACCTAAGGTAGAAAAAGAAAATTCATAGGAATTATAACCATTTTTATATGCACATTCTATATAATGTAATTTAATTACCAATAACATGTCATAATACCTTATGCTCACATTGTGTCATTATAGTTTCTATCTTTATTATTAGTCAACCATAATGGATAGTGGTACCACATAATATAGCCATTGATTTAGTGGGGGTACTATAATTTAGATAAATGATGGTTGAGAAATCACTTCCATTATGAATAAAAAAACAATAAGATATTTTTTAATTAATTTTATATCGAAAAAGATTCCTCCTTGACATGATAACATGGTATATATTGGATTTTGTAGTTCCCTCTTTAATTAAAGGGATTTATCAAAAACTATACATTAATAATAATCGCATGTCAAGAGACCATTACACCAATTTTTTGATGGATCTATATACAAAACCTATAAGATGGTGTGTTCTGATTTGTGGGATAATCTTTATAACCTCATATAATCTTGATCATTATATACTATCCATTGGTTAATAAGTCACAATGCTTATGGGCCCACAACTCATAATACAAATATATCATCTTTGTCCAGTCAATATGATATATGTATACCATAGAACATAAATTTAGGATTATAGTAATGGTATCTCTATATCCCATTTTAGGATTAGAACATATGTCATATTTTATATAAAAATAATCTATATAAATATCCCTATATATATTGTGGATATAGAAAATAAAACACTATTATATTTGGAATACATCATTTGTATCTCAATGTATACATGATATAGTAATCATATGTTAGTCTTTATATTGGAACAAGGGTACCCACTTTTAAAACACTCAATCTTATACAATATCCAACATGTTAAATATTACTATTATCTCTTAGTTGATAATGTCATTTTTTTAATGAGATATGGTATTAGTCATTGGCCCATTACATGTGTTCGTTGTGTTGTTATTATACTACCTGTAACATTACATCCTGGATTATGAATCCTTATTTGATTATATTCCTAATTATATTCTATTTATTAACTACAGTATCAAGAAATAATTTATTGTACCATAAGTTGGATTATCATAATTTATATTATGATAAAAAATCACATACTTAGTGTGACATTAATATAGATAAGAAATAATTTTCTATTTTACCCTCTTATATTATATTCCTTAGATACCACAACACAAATGGAATTAGTAGATATGGATATAACTAAATTGAATTATAGTATATCTCATGTTAACATATCTTGTGTGTGAACTTGAATCTTCCTTTCAGGTATGTATTTCATTTCAAGTTGTTTTTAGGGGAAAAGGGGAAGAAAGAAAATTTTACGAGTACACATCGTGTACATCCTTATACATGTTGAGTACACTGCCTTTGAGTATAGATCATGTATGGTCATATCACAACCGCATACAAAATCATGTGATGATGTGGCTGGACTTCCTAAATAAGGTTCTGGTAAATGTATATTCATGCCGTGTACTGCTAAAACATAGGCCGTGTAGTTTTTATTTTATATCATTAAACATACCAGGGTCAAGTCTCATTCCCAGATTAGCTATCTCCTTGCCTTGTCTAGTCGAAGAATGACTAAGAGAAGAGATTAATCTCTGAGCCACTGACCTATAGTCCGTGCTCTAAATAAACCATCTTCGATTACGATGGAATCAACATGGAAAGTTACTCTTTGTTCTAGAGCCTCATATCTTGATTTATCAACTTGTGTGAGATATCTGAGGATGAATTTTTTGACCTTTGTGTTGATCTATGATGTTCTAGGCCGATTGAGGGGCCAAATTTCAAGAGTGTTATTATTAAAATGCATAGGTAGGGGTTTTTTCCTATTTCATCGTAATTCATTGAATATTATGTCAAAATGTGCCCAATACCATGGATTAGGTTATTGTGTTTTTTGTAATTTTAACCATGTCGATGCGTGAAATTCTTGTTTTATTGAGTTAGGGATCTAGGATTTAAATAGGGTTATTTTTTCCATCCTATAGAGGTTTTTTCACATGTATGAATTAATATTGACTATTTGGTCTAGTTCTTCATGTTATGATGCATGTTTTACATGCCCAGTTTTGTTAGGATGGAGTGATATTATATGATGTTGTAATATTCGTTGTATGTGTTTAGCCATGTAGTTTTTTTGTCTTACTTTGGTTTCAGAAGAACGTTTGTGAATTACCTCATTACCAATGGCTGTGGGAACCTAGTTGATTGAGACCATAGGGGGAATTGACATTGTGGGATTCCAAAAAGTTAATTTTATACTTTTCATGATGTGAGACCATAACAGGGGATTGATGTTTAGTGCTACTTCCGAGTGTCTATAATTACCATTATAAGACCATATGGTGAATTTTAATTGAGTTCCTTTTCATAGTATATGTTGTTTATCGTTAATAGACTATAGGGGGAATTGATGATCAATGATTCCTTATATAGTCTTTTTCTAGATGATACCAAAGGGGTTCGATTGTGTGATCTATCTAGGAGGTCATTAGGTCCTTCTATAAGTTGAACCAAAGGGTTTTGGCTATGAGAACATACATAGAGGGTTAAATGAGATTGATTAGTTGAACATGAGGGGATATATTGTGGGAAATTACCAGAGGGTTTCTGGTTTCGGTTGGGTTGAATAAATGATTAATTTAAATGAATGTAATTGAAACTCTATGAATGTTTACTTTTGAGTACTGATTTATTAATTGTTTTATTTTTATAATTACTTTTCATATATATTCACTAACTTTTAGGAAATGATCATTGGGTGGTTGCCAAATGGGATTCATCCCAAAACCATTTTGGGTCATGAATTTGGGCCCAAATTGATTATATTATTACAGGTATATATAAGGTAAATGACCCTTTTAATTCAGGAACTTGATTGATGTGGAGATGGAGGGAATGCAATCAACCTGAGGCTTGCGATGTTGTTGGAGTTGTTTAATTGTTTGTCTTTTGTACATTGGTTTTTTACTTTATTTTTTCATTTTGAATTTTTTTGATTCTTTTATAAATATTGTGACATGCATCATTATTTATATATAAGTTGTAGTTGTTTATTTACAATCAGTCATCTATTGTTCACTTATGTATAATAATTACAACTTCTGCTACTATTATCACTTTATTTCTATAGGTCTACTCTATCAAGGAGTTTATATTTTTCCATCAAACACACTTAAGACCCTCACTTGTGATAAAAATCATTTTGCATTTGGTGACATGATCTTGAGGCCATGTGACCAACCGGGTATGGGGCACAACTGGACGACACCCAAAACTTGAATGTTACAAAGTTGTATCAGGGAAATTATTTTCTTATTTGACATATTGTTTGGACCCTATATCCAGGGATAGAAATGAATATTTAGTTGGTAAAAATATTTTCTCAGGAGTAGCTAACCCCAGTATAGGGAAAATCCAACCTACCTCATATATTGAAATTGTTCTATTTTAGTAATTATGACAGTTGATTAAATTTTACCATTTAGTGATTTACATGTATTGTGATGTTATTGTTGATATTATTGAATCTCAATTTCTATTTATACCCAATGAGGTGCGGGTATTCCATCCCACACATTGTATTGTAACTTACTAGAGATCAAATGACATGCCTTCTTGTCATTCCATTTTGGTTGTATTAGTGATTTAATGATTGTTTGATAGATGTTGTGATAGTTATGCATACCGTTTTGCTAAATGTGTTGATAGAATACTTTCTCTTAAAAAGGGTTTTGCTACTATTTTATATTCATTTTAATGAATTCCAAACATTGTTCCCCGAGGTGTTATATTCCATCATGGATCTAAATTTGGTAGATCATTGCCTTATTATTAATTATATATATATGAAATGTATATGATGCCATGCTTTGATTTTTGGGGAGTATGTGACCTCATGAATCCGAATTTGACACTTCAATGTCAGTTTCATGGTTTTTATGGATTTATGATTAGTTTTTGAGGATTAATAACTAGAAGAACTTAGAGTAATCTATGTGTATTTTTGAATACACACCATGTATCCTTGTGTTCATGGAGGAACTGATTTTCTTATGTACACATGGTGTACTATCAGTACATCTCTTAAAGTCTCTATCCTTGTCACTATCTCTATGGGAAGAGACATGGGGTTGGGAATTCATTGGAGGGACACATCGTGTATCCTATGTAAATACCTGGTTTTAGGTACAATGTGTCCACCAATTTGGCTAATGACACAGATTTATGAAACCTATGTTATAAATGTCATGTCCAGATTGAACACGCTATGTAGTGGGACCCATGAATCTCTTCGGGTTACGGAAAACATGTGTTAGTGCAATAATTCTAGTACAAATTGTGTCAGGAATGAACACATTGCGTAGTTATGTTCTTCATGAATTGTGTGGCTTAGTCATTTAGAACAACTCAGGAAGAGGAAAACTATTTAAAGACTTGTCGTGTCTTGGAAGAACACATCATGTGTATAAGGTGTTACACGACCAGGGTATGTAGGAGTACACACTGATGGAAAATTCTTAAAGGAACATGTCGATTAAAAGTCATATATATTGTGTATCGCTATGTTGAAAACATGATTGTATTCCTTCTCATGTACCCTTATTGAACTTCAATGTTTCAGTCCTTGATAATCTTGAACTATGGTGTGTGTTTGGTCTTGCATATTCATGCCACCATAATGTCCTCCGATTTTACACCAGATTCAGGGTAGTGACCAAGAAACCAGACATAGATGATATGGACTACCATGAAGATTCTCTAATCATGAATGTCGAGGAACCAGTATTTATCCTGGATATAGGTGCTAATGCACAGTTACATGAATGCATCATGAGGATTATGCAGAACCTATAGTGAGTACCTCATCCTGCCCCATCTATGGAGGAGTTGGTGTTGGTTCTATAGCAGCATCATCCTCCCACCTTCTCAAGGGATAGAGGACCACATGTGGTAGAGTCCTGGATGTAATCTATGTTGTCGATATTCGATCATTTGGAGATGCCTCTAGAGTGGATGGTGAAGATCACTACCTACATGAATCGGAATTCCTCTAAGATATTTTGGGTTTGGATATCATAGGCGGGAAGCCACCAGGTTTTGGTTTGGTATGAGTTACAACATTCCTTCTACAACTACTTCTACCCGGCGACTTTGATGTCTGACTGATCCTGAGAGTTTGTGAGTCTTGAAAAAGTTAAACTTTAATCAGGGATTTTTATTTTCACTTCACAGAGCTACACCGTTTGTCTCCCATTATAGGTGGTGATGAACTCTTTCTAGTGAGGAAGTTCATGGATGGTCTCAATTATGACATCCAATCTCAGGTGAAAATCATTAGGTTGACAACCACATCCTCTATAGTCAATGATTCTCATATCACCAAGTGGAACCTAAGTGGTTCTGGAGTAGTTGTCTAGGGCTGTTCAGTATCCGTAGTTTGTGCCTCTCTGGATGATAGTTGGAATCCCCATAGGATGTCTACAAGTGGAGATCTGAGTAGGCGGGATATACCTTCAGGTAGACAGTTGGTATGATACCATTGTGGGAAAGGTAGACATATGAGCCCACATTTCCCGAGAGACCCAATTGAGTGCCGATACTGTTGCAAGATTGGCCATCTTCCACAATTCTATCAGTTTTTCTCACTAGCAGCTACAGAATGGGGTTCCTCTATGACTCCACAATCAGTAGAAGAACTACCAATTTCTCATAATTCTGGGAACTGGAGTTTTTCTGACCATTCAGGCCGAGGTGGAGGTCATGGACGTGGTAATAAGTCTCCAGGATTTCAGTGACAATATGGTGGAATATCATTGGGTGGTCAGACTGGGTCACAGGGCTTTGGTACTGGCCAAACTTTTGCAGTTGTTCATAGAAAAAATGATCAATATCCTAGACCATATAATGTTCACGGTATAATTCTACTAAGCTTTGTTATAGCTTCTACACTTTTTTTTATGGGGGGTTTACCTGGTATTATATCTATTTCTACTTTGGAAATCCTTGGGCTATGTATCTTTACTTATAAAGATGTATTTATGCAAGAAACACCGTTGGGGACAAGAACGACTAGTGTAAATCCTTGCATTGAATGACCTTTTAAGGTTTATTGGATTCACTTCTCATGGTACCTTTAGGTCTTATAAATGACAAGATATGATGTCATTCTCAAAATGGACTAGTTATTTCCATTCCTAGATGTGGTTTATTACTGTCATCATATGGTGAGTTTTACGTCACCAGAGGGCATATCCTTTTTACGTAAGGGTGAACGGGATTTCGAGGTGAGTAGTGCAGCACCCTATCATCATGGGTTGAGAGGAGTTACAATCTAGATTGTTATTCTATATCTGGATGACCATGGGACTTCCCAGATTGACTTTCCTCAAGTGGTAGATCGATCCAAGAATGTCATTCCATGGGACATTTTAGTTGTTTCTCTAGAGCGAGAGGTACAATTCTCTATTGAGCGTTTTCCAAGGGTAGAACCAGTGTCCATTCCTCCAGATATGATGGCTAAACCATATTTACAAGATCCCAATAAAAATTATAGGAATAACAAGAAAAGTGATTCATCTAACCCAGTACATCTCCTTGGGGTTCTCATGTAATGTTTCCGAAAATGTGGAACAGTAACCACAAATATTGTGTGGATTATCGAAAAATAAACTATATTTTGTTAAAGAACCAATATCATATGAAAATGATTGATGATATTTTTGATCATCATCATGGAAAATAGGTGTTCTCGAAGAATAACATAAAAATCTATTTCCCATCACATGCATTTAAGACCTTATGATATACCTCTTATATCCATTCAGAGATGTTATGGTCTATACAAGAATGATTTTATTTCATTCGGTGTCATGAAAACACCTGAATTTTTCATGGCTCTGATGAACATAGTGTTCCATCCATAATAGGATCCTATCGTGGTAGTCTTGGTGGAATATATCTAGGTATTCTCTCACATTCTACACAACCATGCCAGGCATCTTGAGATCATTTTGAATACAAGAAGAGGGCATCATTTATATTCTAAGCTCTCGAAAATCCACTTTTGGATGGACCTGATTCACATCATGGATCATTTTATCTGAGAGACCGCAGTATCCGTAGACCCAGATAATGTGAGAGCAGTAGTTTCCAGGGAGAAAACGAAGAATGTCTTTGAGGTGCAGATTTTTCTAGGATCTACTAGATACTATAGTAGATTTGAACCATACTTTTCATGATTAGCAGTGCCAATGACGAGGTTCACTAAAAAGGGTGCGATGTACTTATGGTCATATTCTTCTAAGTCTTCCTTTCTGGTGCAAAAATAATGATCGACACTTGCACCGATACTAGATATTCTTGATCTGAGCACGAAAAATATTGTTTACTAGGATGCATCAAGAATCAAGCTGCGAGATGTTCTTATATAGGGAGGAAGGCATCTTTTCGTATGTGTCTCAGCATTGGAGGCCATGTGAGTGGAATTAACCGATAGATGATCTTGTGTTGGATGTAGTTTTTAATGCTCTTCTCTGTTGGAGCCATTATCTTTTGGGAGAGATTTGTGTGGTTTTCATCGACCACAAAACTCTCGTGTATATCCTTACTCAGTGAGATCTGAATCTAAGATAGTTAATGTGTGTTGAGTCCCTTCATTATTTTGACGTTGATCTCTCCTATATGGCTGGGAAAAGAAAACTCTTTGGCTGAGGGATTGTGGAGGAGGTCTCAAATACTTGCCGTTCAGGAGGACAAAAGTGAGTTGATACTTATGGATCTATTCTCTATGATGTATTTCTGATGTTCATGATAGACAAAGGTAGATGTTTCTTTCTTATACAGATGTTTCCTCTACTCTACTTTATCATGTGCGTATGAGGCATCTATCTGATTCTGAAGTCCTAGTTCTACAAGAGTGTTTGTCAAAAGAGGGCCCTATTATTGGATGGACCATAGGTGTGGATGAGATATTGCATTTTGATGGGATCTTATAGATTTCTGTTGACATACATGAGGAGCAGATGAAGGATTCTCATTCATCAGGCTGGGAAGATCATCACAGAGTCACTAAGATGTATCCAAATATCTACAGTCAGTATTGGTGATAATGTATATAGAGATATGTTATTGGGTTTGACATGAGGTGTTCCACCTATCAATAGGTGAAGGAGGAGTATCAATGAACATCATGGCATTTCCAATAGTTACCTATATTTGGGTGGAAGTGTAATTAGGTCATGATAGATATTATTATAGGATTATAGAGGTCACCCATATGGGATTATGTTGTATGGAATGTCTTTGATAGACTCATGAAGTTTTCTCAGTTCATGATGATCAATGAGACCATCAATATTGATGTGATATGATGGTTGTAAATTTGAGTGGTTGTATTTTTACATGGAGTTCTGCACTACATTGTTTTAGACAACGATGCACATTTTACTTCTTAGGTCTAACAAGGACTACATAGGACTTGGGGTATAGAGGCTCTTTTGAGTACATATTACCACCCACAAAATAATGGATTGTCTGAGTGAACGATACATGTTCTGGAGGATATTCCTCGAGCATTCATCCTATATTTTGGAGCTTCTTGGGAGAAGCACATTCAGCTTGTGGAGTTTTCCTACAATAATATTTTTTAGGAAACTATTTATATGGAACCTTATGAGGAATTGTATGGTAGGCCTTTCCGAATACCCTAATGTTATCTAGAGGAAGGAGAGACAACTATTATGGGACCTCATCTTGTTCAGAAGACAAAATATCAGGTGGAGTTGATTCCAAAGAGGATGGGTACTGCACAATCATGAAAAATGTGTTCGGTTAATCAATGGAGATTACCTCTGGAGACTGAGTTCAGAAATCACGTGTTTCTATGTGTCACACCATGTTTGTGACACGAGAAGATTAGAAGACATGTAATGATTTCATTAAAATATGTAGGACCATTTATGGTTTTGGAGAGGGTCGGGATAGTTACTTAATGATTTCAGTAACCTAAGAGGTACCATGTTATGAATGACATAATCCCCTTTTCTCATCCACGACATTACTTCTAAGAACTATCTATTGTTTTTTAACCCAAGTAGGTTGAGTTGGAGATGAACACATCATTGAAGGAGGATCCTATCTGGATTTTGTATCGCATTGCGAAGGGTCTCCATGGCCGGTCTATTTCTCCGGTATGTGTGTAATGGAAGCACATGTGATTACAGGACAAAACTTATGGGAGGGAGGCCTATGTACAATCACAGTGGTCAGATCTATTCGAGGATTCATCATCTACGTTTCCTTCCTAGGGAAATTATGGGATGAATTTCATTAATGGGGATTGTTGGTAAGAAGCCAGATCTTCCTTTCATGTATGTTTTTCATTTGATGTTGATTTTTATGAAAAATGTGAAGAAGAAAAAATTTCAGTGTACATGTCGTGTACTTCCTCACCCAGGTTGTGTACACTGGCATTATGTCCTTGTCATGTATTCCTTTATAGTATCTTTTGATAAGAATGATTATTATGGATTAATCCATAATAACATGTTATTAATAACTGTGTCATAACCATCATTAAAGATTTTTTTTTCACTTTCCTGAAATATAAATAAATATATTACTTGAAAATATCAATCCAATAACATGACTCAATAATCTAGTATATATGTAATGAATATTGAATACTAAAATAGTATTTGTTCAAATAATATTTCTTTCATATATTTACATTAATACATTTAAATGAATTAATTAAATAAATATATATTCACTTACCCTTTTCTCATCTATTAATTAATATATTTATTTTTTGGTGATAATTTATACTTGCTCATCCTTCTGACCTAGTGGTGGGTCCCACCATAAGAAATATTTAAATTTAATATAATAACATTGACATTGGAATACACTTACTATGTGACACTCTATGACATTGTCTTAATATAAATAAATATTTTTCATTGACTAATATTTATATCTTACAACTTAACAAATGACCTAAGGTAGAAAAAGAAAATTCATAGAATTTATAACCATTATTATAAACACATTCTATATAATTTAATCTACAATACCAATAATATCTTATAATAAATTATTCTCACATTGTATCATTATAGTTTCGATCCTTTTTATTAGTCAACCATAATGGATAGTGGTACCTCATAATATAGTTATTGATTTAGTGGGGGTACTATAATTTTGATAAATGATGGTTGAGATATCAGTTCCATTATGAATAAAAAAACCATAAGATATTTTTTAATTAATTTCATATCATAAATGATTCCCCCTTGACATGATAAATTGATATATAAGTGATTTTGTAGTTCCCTCTTTAATTAATGTTATTTACAAAAAACTATACCTTGATAATAATCGCATGTCAAGAGACCAATACACCAATTTTTTGATGGAGCTATATACAAAACCTATAACATGGTGTGTTATAATTTGTTGGATAATCCTTATAACCTCATATACTCTAGATTACAATATACTATCCATTGGTTAATATGTCTCAATGCTTATGATCCCACAACTCATAATAGAAAGAAATCATCTATGTCCAGTCAACATGATATATTAATACCATAGAACATAAATTTAGGATTATAGTAATGGTATCTATATATCCCATTATAGGATTAGAAAAGATGTCATCATTTTATATAAAAAATAATATATAAAAGTTTCCTTATATATATTGTGGATGTAGAAAATACAACACTATTATATTAGGAATACATCATTTGTATCTCAATGTATACAGGATATAGTAATCATATATTACTCTTTATATTTGGACTATGGTACCCACTTTTACAACACTCAATCTTATACAATAGACAACATGTTAAATATTACTATTTTCTCTTAGTTGATAATATCATTATTTTAATGAGATGTGGTATTAGTCATTGGCACATTACATGTATTCGTTGTGTGGCTATTCTACTACCTACAACATTACATCCTGGATTATGAATCCTTATTTGATTATATTTCTAATTATATTCTATTCATCAACTACAATAACAAGAAATAATTTCTAGTACCTGAAGTAGGATTATCATAATTTATATTATGATAAAAAATCACCGACTTAGTGGGACTTTAATATAGATAAAAAATGATTTTCTATTTTACCGTCATATATTATATTCCTTAGACACCACAACACACATGGAATTTTTATATATGGGTATGAATAAATTGAATTATATTCTTTCTCATGTTAATATATCTTGTGTGAGAACTTGAATCTTCTTTTCAGGTATGTTTTCCATTTCATGTTTTTTTTCGGTGGAAAATGGGAAGAAAAAAATTTTAAGAGTACACATCGTGTACATCCTCATACATGTAGTGTTCCTTGACTTTGAGTATAGGTCGTGTGTGGTCGTATCACAACCAAATACATGATCGTGTGATGATGTTGCTTGACTTCTTAAATAAGGTCATGGTAAATGCATATTCATGACATGTACTATTAAAAAACTGGCCGTGTACTTTTTATATTATTTAATTAAATATACCAGGGTCATGTCTCATTTGTATATTATGCATCTTCTATCCTCGTCTTGTCCAAGAATGACTAGGAGAATAGATTTATCTCTAAGCCACTGACCAGTAGTCCGTGCTCTAAATAAACCATCGTTGATTATGATGGAATCGACATGTCAAGTTACTCTTTGTTCTAGAGCCTCTTATCTTGATTTATCAACTTCTGTGAGATATCCTAGGATGAATGTTTTGACCTGTTTTTAGATCAATGAATTTCTAGGCCGATTGAGGGGCCAAATTTACAGAGTGTTATCTGTAAAATTCTAATGTTGGTGTTTTGTCCCATTCCATTGTTAGCCTTTGAATATTATGTGAAAAAGTTCCCAATACCATGGATTGGGTATTGCGTTTTTAGGAATATTAACCATGTCGATGCATGAAATGAATGTTTTATTGAGTTTGAGATCTGCGATATAAATAGGGTTATTTTTTCCATGCTATAGAGGTTTTTTCACATGTATGAATTAATATTGACTATTTGGTCTAGTTCTTCCTTTTATGATGCATGTTTTCTAAGATCAGTATTTTTAGGATGGAGTGATATTATATGATGCTATAATATTCTTTGTAGGTTTTTAGCCATGTAGTTTTTTTGGCTTACTTTGGTTTCAAAATAACATTTGTGCATTACTTCATTACCAAGGGCTGTGGGAACCTAGTTTAGTGAGACCATAGGGGTAATTGACGTTGTGGGATTCTAAAGAGTTTCTTTTATACATTTCATGATGTGAGACCAGAGCAGGTGATTAAAGATTAGTGCTACATCAGATTTTCTATAATTACAATTATAATAACACATGGAGTATTTGAATTGAGTTCTTTTTCATACTATCTGTTTTTTATCAATAACAAACTATAGGGGGAATTGATGATCAATGCTTCCTTATATAGTCATTGTGTAGATGATACCAAAGGGGTTAGATCTTGTGATCTACATAGGAGGTCATTAGGTCCTTGTATAAGTTGAACCAGAGGGTTTTGGCTATAAGAACATACGTAGAAGGTTACGTGAGATTGATTATTTGAACATGAGGGTATATGTTGTGGGAAGTTACCATAGGGCATCTGGTTTCAGTTGGTTTGAATAAATGATTAATTTAAATGAATGTAATTGAAACTATAATATTGTTTACTTTTGAGTAATTCTTTATTTATTGTTTGATTTTTATTATTACTTTTCATAGATATTCACTAACTATTAGGAAAATAACATTGGGTGGTTGCCAAATAATATTCATCCCATCACCTATTTAGGTAATGAATTTTGGCACAAATTGATTATATTATTGCTGGTATATATAAGGGAAATGTCCCTTTTCCATCAGGAACATGATTGTTGTGGAGATGGAGCGAATGTAATCAATCCAAGGCTTGCGATGTTGTTGGAGTTTTTTAATTTTTTTCCTTTATACAATGGTTTTTTACTTTATTTCTGCATTTTGACTTGTTTTTATTCTTTTATAAATATTGTGACATGCATCATTATTTATATATAAGTTGTAGTTGTTTTTTATAATCAGTAATATATTATTAACTGTTGTATAGTAATTACAACTTCTGAAACTGTTATCTTTTTATTTCCACAGTACCACTCTATCAATGAGGGTATATTTTTCCACGTCTCACACAAAAGTCCCTCACTTGTGATAAAATGAATTTGGAATTTGGTGACCTAATCTTTAGGCCATGTGACCAACCGGGTATGGGGCACATCTAGACGGCACCGAAAACAAGAATGTTACAAAGTTCTATCAGTGAAATTATTTTCTTCTATGACATTTTGTTTGGACCCTATATCTAGGGATAGAAATGAATATTTAGTTGGTAAAAATATTTTCCCAGGATTAGCTAACCCCGGTATAGGGAAAATCCATCCTAACTCAAATATTGAAATTATTCTATTTTAGTAATTATGAATGTTTATTTAATTTTAATGTTGGGTGATTCACATGTATTGTGATGTTGTTGTTGATATTATTGAATCTCTATTTCAATTTATACCCAATGAGATGAGGGTATTCCATCTCACGCATCATATTATAACTTTCTAGAGATCAAATGTAATGCATTTTTTTCACTCCATTTTGGGAGCATTAGAAATTTCATGCTGTTGTGATAGATGTTGTCCTAGATATGCATACTATTGTGCTAAATTACTTGATATAATAGTTTCTATTTGAAATGGGTTTTCTTCTATTTTATGTTCATTTTATTGAATTCCAAAAAATGTTCCCTGAGGTGTTATAGGAACTCATGGATCTGAATTTGGTAGATCATTTCATTATTATTAATTATATATATATGACATGTATATGATGCTAAGCATTGATTCGTGAAGAGTATGGGCCCTCATGAATTGCAATTTGACACTTCAATGTTCGTTTTAGGGTTTTTAAGGATTTATGATTATATTTTGAGGATTAATAACTAGAAGAACTCGGAATAATATATGTGTATTTTTGAATACACACCATGTTATCTTTGTGTTCATGAAAGAACAGATTTTTTATGTACTCACAGTGTACTATCAATACATGCCTTGAAGTCTCTTTCCTTGTCACTGTCCCTATGGGTATAGACATGGGGTTGGGAATTCATTGGAGGAACATGTCGTGTATCCTATGTAAATGCCAGGTTTTAGGGACAGTGTGTCGACCAATGTGGCTAATGAAATTGATTGATTAAACCTATGTTATACATGTCGTGTCAAGCTTGAACATGCTATTTAGTGGGACCCATGTATCTTGTCGGGATACTTAAAACATGGGTCAGTGATATAATACTATTACACATAGTGTCAGGAAAGCACACGCTGTGTAGTTTTGTTCTTCGTGAACTATGTGTCTTAGTCATTTAGAACAACTCAGGAAGTGGAAAACGATTCAAAGACATGTCGTTTCTTGGAAGAACACATCATGTGTATAAGGTGTTACATGACCAGGGTTTTTAGGTGTACCGACGGATGGGAAATCCTTAAACGAACATTTCGAGTAGGAGTAACACATTTTTTGTATCTCTATATTGAAAACATGAATGTATTCCTTCTCATGTACCCTTATTGAACTTCAATGTTTCGGTCCTTGATATTATTCAACTAAGTTGTGTGTTTGACCTTGCAGATTCATGCCACCATGATGTCCTCCGATTTTACACCAGATTCAAGGCAGTGACCAGACACCTGACATAGATGATATGGACTACCACGATGATTCTCTAGTCATCCATGTCTAGGCACGGGTCAGTATCCTTGATATAGGTGCTGATGCACAGTGTCGTGAATGCTTCATGAGGTTTATGCATTACTTATAGTGAATACCTCATCCTACCCCATCTATGGAGGATTTTATGTTGGTTCTTCAATAGCAGCATCCTCCCACCTTCTTTGGGGATGGAGGACCACAAGATATAGAGTCTTGGATGGAATCAATGTTGTCGATCTTTGTGAATTTGGAGACACCTCTAGAGAGGATGGTGAAGCTCACTACCTACATGCATCAGGATTCATCCAAGAGATTGTGGGTTTTGATATCATAGGTGGGAAGCCACCAAGTTTTGGATTGGGATGAGTTACAACATACCTTCTACGACTACTTCTACCCAGATACTTTGATGTCTAACTGAGCCTGAGAGTTTTTTAGTATTGAAAAAGCAACCCCTTTAGTTAGGGAGTATTCTTCTCACTTCATAGAGCTACAACACTTCACTCCCATTATAGGTTGTGATGAAATCATTCTAGCGAGGAAGTTCATGGATGGTCTCAAATATGACATCCTATCTCAGGTGAACATCATTAGGTTGAAAACCGCATCCTCTATAGTCAACCATTCGTAGATCACCAAGTGCAACCTGAAGTATTCTAGAGCAGTCGGCCTGGGCAGTTCAGTATCTAGAGTTTGTGCCTCTCTGGATGATAGTTGGAATCACTATAGGATGTCTACAAGTGGAGATCTGAGTAGGAAGGATATACCTTCAGGTAGCCAGGTGGTATGATACCATTGTGGGAATGGTTGGAATATGAGCCCATAGTGCCCGAGAGACCCAATTGTCTGCCGATACTGCTGCAAGATTGGCCATCATCCGTGATTCTATCAGTTTTTCTCACTAGCAGCTTTAGAACGGGGTTCCTCTATGACTCCACAATCAGGTGAAGCACTACCAGTTTTTCATCATTCTGGGAACTGGAGTTCTTCTAACCATTCAGGCCGAGGTGGAGGTTTTGGATGTGGTAGCCGATCTCTAGTATTTTAGCGACAACATGGAGGACTAGATCTGGGTTGTCAGATAGGGTCTCAGGGATGTGGTACCAGCCAAACTTTTGCAGGTGTGTAGACCCAACATGATCAAGATCCTAGAACCTATAATATTCACTTTACAATTTTATTCGGATTTTTTTAGCTTCTAAACTTTTTTATATGGGTGTTTACATTGTTTTATATCTGTTTCTATTTTGGAAATCCTTGGGCTATGTATCTGTAATTATACAGATGTCTTTACGCAGGACACTCCGTTGAGGAAAATAATGACTACTGTACATCCTTGGATTGAATGACCTTTTAAGGTTTGTTGGATTCAATTCTAATGGTACCTTTAGGTCTTTTAGACGACAAGCTATGACGTCATTCTCAAAATGGACTAATTATTTTCATTCCTAGATGTGGCTTGTTTCATTTATCATATGGTGAGTTTTACATCACGAGAGGGAATATCCTTTTTACATATGGGCGAATGGGATGTCGAGGTGAGTAGTGTAGGATCCGATCATCATGGGTTTGGAGGAGTTACATTCTATATGGTTATTCTATATCTGGATGACCATGGGACATCTCATATTGACATTCCTCAAATGGTAGATCATTCCAAGAATGTCATTCCATAGGAAATTTTAGTTGTTTCTCCAGAGCGAGAGGTACAATTTTCTATTGAGCTTGTCCCAAGGGTAGAACCATTGTCCATTCCTCCAGATAAGATGGTTAAACCAGAGATACAAGGTCCCAATAAAAATTTATAGGAGCTAATAGAAAAGGGATTCATCTAACCCATTACATCTCATTGGGGTTCTCATGTAATGTTCCCGAAAAATTGGAACAATAACCCCAAAAATTGTGTGGATTATCGAAATATGAACTTGTTTATGGTCATGAACTGATATCATATGAAAATGATTGATGATATTTTTTATCAGATTTGTGGAAAATAGGTGTTCTCGTAGAATAACATGAAATCTATTTACCATCACTTGCATGTAAGACCTTATGATATACATATTATATCCATTCATAGATGTTATGGTCTATAAAATAATTTTTTTATGTCACTCAGTGTCATGAAAAAACCTGAATTTTTCATGGAGCTGATGAACCCAATGTTCCATCAATAATAGGATCCTATCGTGGTAGTCTTTTTTGATGATATCTCAGTATTCTCTCACACACGACACAACCATTCCACACATCTTGACATCTTTTTGAATACACTAATAGGGCATCATTTATATGCTAAGCTCTCGGAAATCCTCTTTTCGCATGGACCAGCTTCACATCTTGGATCATTTTATCTCAGAGACTGGAGTATCCGTAGACCAAGAAAATGTGAGCGCAGCAGTTTCCAAGGGAAAGCCGAACAATGTAATTGAGGTGTATAGTTTTCCAGGAACTAGTGGACACTATAGTAGATTTAAACCATACTTTTCATGCTTAGTAGTGCCACTGACGAGGCTCACTAAAAAGGATGAGATGTACTTATGGTCATATTCTTCTAAGTCAATCTTTTAGGTGCTAAAATAAATATCAACACTTGCACCGATACTAGATATTCTTGAGCTGAGCAAGAAATGTACTATTTACTAGGATGCATCAGGTATCAGGCTGGGAGTAGTTCTTATATATGGGGGATGACATCTTTTCGTATGTGTCTCAACATTGGAGGCCATGTTAGTGGAATTACTCGACGGATGATCTTGTGTTGGATTCAGTTCTTAATGCTCTCCTCTATTGGAGACACTATCTTTTGGGAGAGATTTGTGTGGTTTTCACCGACCACAAAATTCCCATTTATATCTTTACTCAGTGACATCAGAAATTAATATATTGAATGTTTATTGAGTACCTTCAGTATTTTAACATTGATCCTTCCTATACGCTTGGGAAGTGAAACGATGTGGCTGATGGATTGTGCAGGAGGTCTCAAATACTTACAGTTCATGAGGCCAAAAATTGTGTAGATAATTATGGATCTATTCACTAAGATTCATTTTTGATGTTCATGACAGACAAAGGTAGATGTTTCTTTCTTATATAGATGTTTACTCTACTCTACATTATCAAGTGTTAATGAGGAATCTATCTGATTATGAAGTCCTAGATCTACAAGAGAGTGTGTCAAAAGAGGGCCCTATTCATGGATGGATCATAGGCATGGATGGGATATTTCATTTTCATGGGTTATTATGGGTTTCATTAGACATACATGAAGAGAAGATGAAGGATTTTCATTCTTTAGACTGGGAAGTTCATCATGGAGTCACCAAGATGTATCAAAATCTACACCATCAGTATTGGTGATCATGTATGAAGTGATATGTTATTGGGTTTGTCATGAGGTGTTCCACATGTGAATATGTGAAGGAGGAGTATCAATGACCGTCATGGAATTTCCACTAGTTACCTATATTCGGGTGGAAGTGGAATTATGTCATGATAGATATCGTGAAAGGATTACCAAGGTCACCCATGTGGAATGATGTTGTATGGGATGTTGTTGACAGACTCATGATGGTTTCTCACTTCATGACGATCAAAGAGACCTTCCATATTGATGAGATATGAAGGTTGTAAATTTGAGAGATTGTATGTTTACATGGAGTTATACACTACATTATTTTAGAAAAGGATGCCCATTTTACTTCTTTGGTCTGAAAAGGACTACATAGAACTTGTGGTATAGATGTTATTTTGACTACATATTACCACCCCCAGAATAATGGATTGTCTAAGCGAATGATACAAGTGATAGACGACATTCTTCGAGAATTCATCCTATATTTTGGAGCTTCTCGAGAGAAGCACATTCCTCTTGTGGAGTTTTCCTACAATAATATTTTTTAGGAAACTATTTATATGTAACCTTATGAGGAATTGTACGACAGGACATTCTGAATACCCTAATTTTAGCTAGAGGAAGGAGAGACAACTATTATGGGACCTCATCTTGTTCAGAAGACCAAATAGCAGGTGGAGTTTATTCCAAACAGGATGGATACTGCACAGTCATGAAAATGTGTTTGGGTAACCAATGGAGATGACCTCTGGAGACTTGGTTTGGAAATCAGATTGTTCTATGTGTCACACCATGTTTGGGACATGATAAGATTAGAACACATGGCATGATTTCACTGAAAGATGTTGGACCATTTATGGTTTTGGAGAGGGTCGGTCTAGTTACTTATCGATTTCAGTAACCTCAGAGGTACCATGTTATGAACTACGTCTTCCCCTTTTTTCAGCTACGACAATACTTCTCAAAACCATCTATTTTTTAACCCAAGGAGGTTGAGTTGGAGATGAAAACATCATTGAAGGAGCATCCAATCTGGATTTTGTATCGCATCGTGAAGGGTCTCCATGGCCGGTCTATTCCTCCAGTATGGGTTTTATATCAGCACAGGTGATTACAGGACAAGACTTGGGGGAGGAAGGCCTATGTACAATCACAGTGGTAAGATCTATTTGAGGATTATTCTTCTACATTGCTTAACTAGGGAAATTGTAGGGAGAATATCATTAAGGGGGAAAGTTTGTAAGAAAATAGATCTTACTATCAGGTATGTTTTTCCTTTCAAGTTGTTTTTTATGAAAAATGATAAGAAACTAATGTTTTAATTGTACATGTCGTGTACTTAATCATTCAGGTTGTGTACCCTGGCCTTATATCCTTGCCGTGTCTGGCTGTGTCACAGTTGCATACCTGACCGTGCGATGATGTGGATGGACTGCCTAATGCAGGGCCTGAATAAAGCATATACACTTCATGTACTTTTAAAAATACTTGATGTGTTACTTTTAATTTATTTCATTTAATGGACTGGGGTCACATCTCATTCCCGGATACATCTTCTTCTTACAATGTCTCATCCTGGAATGACCAAGAGTGATGATCCCTCTCCAAACCATTGACTCATTGTCCGTGCTCCGAATCAACCACTGTCGATTGAATTATAATCAACCCATTGAGTTATTCCCTCTTATAGAGTCACATCTCTTGATTTAGCATCTTGTGAAAGATATTCATAGATGATGGATTTTGAACTTTTTATATATCTACGACTTCTTAGGTTGATATAGGACCCGAAATTCTTTTGTGTTTTTTGTACAACGTCAAAGTAGGTGGTTTGTTCCTTTCCATAGTTAGTGTTTCAATATAATGTGCAAAAGTCCCCAATAAAATAGATTGGGGTATTGTGTGTTTAGGTATTTCAACCTTGTTGATGCCTATTATTCTTGTTTTATTGAGTTTGGTCTTTTGATTCTAAATAGGGTTATTTTTTCCAGGATATGGAGGTGTTTTCCCATGTTGGTTTTGATATTGACCATTATTCTATTATTTCATGTTACGATGCTTATTTTCCATCACTAGTATTTTTAGTATGCAGTGATATTATATGATGTTGTGATATGACTTGTAGATAATTACCCATATATATCTTAAGGTATACTTTTTTTGTAGAATATCGTTTGTGCACGATTTATTTACATAGGGTTTTGGGAACCTTGTGTAGTGAGAGCATATGTGAATTGATGTTGAGGGATTCCCTATAGAGTCTACTATAATTTTCACACAAATAGAACATATGAGTGATTGACATTGAGTGCTCCCTCATAGTGTCTATAGTTTCTGTTATGAGACCTCATGGGGAATTTACATTGAGTGCTTCCTCAAGGCATCTGCAGTTTATTGTTAAATGACTATAGGGGGAATTGACAATGAGTGATTCCACGTTAAGTCTTTTTTTTTCTGAGACAAAAGGGGTTAGACTGTCTGAGTTAACCATGTGGTCGTTATATCCTCGTATAAGATCAACTACATGGGATTTTCTATGAGAACATACCTAGAGGGTTTCTTAATATTGATTGGTTGAAATAGATTGGATAGGATATGAGAAATTCTAAGAGGGTATCTTTTTTAATTTGGTTAAATAATTAATGAATGTAAATGTATGTAATTGAAACTATTGTACAGTTTAATTTTGAGTACATCCTTGTTTATGGCTTCATTTTTTTCATTACATGGAAAACAATATTCACCATATATTTGGCACAGATATTTGGGTGGTTTCCTATTAGAATTCATCTCACACCATGTTTGGGTCATTCTTTTAGTCCCAAACATATTATATTGATTCATGTATATATAAGGGTAAGCTCCCTTCTATTCTAGGTAATTTATTAATATGGAGATGGAGGTCATGTGACCAAGATGATGATTGAGAAGCTGTTGGAGTTGTTTTCTTTTTTTTCGTTTGAACTTTGGTCTGGTACTATATTAAATTATCGTGAATTGTTTGGTTGTTTCTTAGATATTGTAACAAGCATCATTATTTACATATATGATACAGTTGTTTATTTATTATTTGACTTTTTTTCATTATTGAATGGTAATTACCACTTTTGCTAATATAATTTATCTATTTATGTTGCGTTACTCTGCAAATGAGGGCATAGTGTCACCACTATCACACCCAAAGCCCATGTTTCTAGTCAGCATCCTCTTGTGTTTGGGGATATGCACATGAGGCCACATGACCAACTAGTTACGAGGCACCTCTGGGCAGCACCTAGATACAAGATATTTCATCTTGATTGTGATATTAGACAATATCGATATAAAAATACTAGTTTGAGTCTCCATAAAACTATTTTTACTTCCTATATACTATAGGTAATAAATTGTTTGAACATTCACATGATAAATTTGATAGATTAGACTAATTACCATGAAATTTTCATAGATTATACATATATTATTTATACTATATAGTGAATTTTGGAAATAACATAACTACTATAGAAATGTTATTCATCAATTACATGAGAGAATGTAATTGTACCCACCACTATGATCTACTCTTATGTCTTATTCTAGTTTTGTAGGTGTGATTTATACCATGATTCATTGGTAATAGTTGTATTTTAAACTCATCCATGTTTTATTATCCAATACCATGTCACTGTATATAAGTTATCTTGGTCTAAAAACCCATAACATATACCTAATTAGATATTGTTCACATACATATTGTTTTCCACTTTATTTCAATAACTAATTAGTTACATCCATTCTTTTCATTACTATCAATAATACCAATATCTATTTTTTCCATATTTTATGAAAAAAATTTGACTTTTAAAATATTGGACCTCTCACAAAACTCTATTAGACTCATCAAATAAAACCATTCCTTATGAATATTTTACGATCACATAGTTTACATATATCCAAAGGTAGATATTTTTAAACATTCACTACTTATATTTATTCTTTGGGGTCACCCAATCGTTCTGTGTTTATCATATAGACACATTCTTCGAATAATAGAACTAAAAATCCATTCCCAATTGAAAATGGTAATCAAAAGTAGTTATGAAAAGTAAATTTATAATGTATTTTATAATGCTGAAATTGTATACCCATTCGATCCATATTGGTGACACTATTGTACCATCCATTTATTTTTTCTCGAGAATACGATTGCATAATCATGATCGTAAACTTTCAAAATACGAAGCACTTGAACACTAATCTATGGAACTAGTTATTGATTTCGAATAGAAGATGTCAATATTAGAAATATTGAAAATGATTTTTATCTATAGGATAAATCACTCCAAAAATAATAAATTATCAAATAGGTGTGGAGAACATAAAACACCCACTCTAGGTTTTTCATTTTTATGTTGTATTTGTATATGGAATATTACTTTTCTAAAAGATCATGTGGAACTTATTCATACAAAAACTAGTTTTGTGTCACTAGAAATAACTAAATCTGATTTTATCATTCTACTAGAAATAAAAAATAGATTTTAACCCTTTTATAGATATATAATCTATCACGTGACATTCCAATTTATATCATAGATGTTTATATAGTTACCTATATAAATATGATCATAAAAATAGATATTCACATTCTACTTTTCTAGTAGAACGGTTAAATATATTCTTAATAATCACATTGCATTTAAACATCTGTTATTATGACATGGTCAACTTTATAAAAATATATCTCTTATGATATCCCTTTTTTTATTATAGTTGGCATATAGTTAGGGGATAAGAACATAATTTTTAAATAATGTCTTAAAAAATAATTAAAACAACTTCTTTGAATTTTAATATTAATAGTGATGTTATTTAAACATATTCCATGACTATGATGAGTATATTGAATGTTTTTAATGGATTATTTCATTCTACATTTCATTTATCAATTTTTTTCATGTAATACTTATCATATATCCCATTTAATAACATCATATCATTGATGCACATTTGGATGAGAGAGTTTAATAATAAATTTGTTCTAAATTATATTATCTATGCATACTAGGTGAAGATATTAATTGTCTCACAACCCAAAAAATCATATATTCTAGACAACAATATTTCATACTAAAAATTTACAATCATTAAATAAACATAATGGGAAATTATGAAAACAATGTAATTTGAATGGTTCACAATCTCTAGTAGAAAAAATAATTATATAATTGTCGCCTTCATTTATTTTTATTTTATTCATCACCCAAATATGAAACAGTAGATTTTTTGGTAACTCTTAATGTCAAAATATCAAAAGAGTTAAAACTAAAAAGGTTATATATTTTCAAACACATATTCTTACTAGAAAATTATTTATCTTTACACAACATGGTATAACTACATTTCTCATTTTATTTTCATCACATAATGTAAATAATTCAATAATTACTAAACTATTTGATGATTATTATATTTAAAAAACAATATTCATTCCTTAAATGAAATGAAATGTCCTTATGTCCAATTGAAAATTGATAGAAACGTTTTTTTAATACTCACTAAATTTTAAAATCAACCATTAATCATGGAAAACAAATGTTATAAAATTATCAAAGCTCAATTATGAGTCAAAATTCTCAGGGACATAAATAATTCACTTTTATTCATGTATCATTTATTCTACTAATAGGTTACTATATCTAAATACAAATATGATATATTATTATTTTATATAATTTGTGTGATGTATGAAAAAATCATCGTATATTGATTTATGATTATACTGAATGATAAATCCATTACATTTTTTCAATTTAATTAATTAAATTTATTTTTTCATGGCTAAATCTCATGAGATTTGATGAAAAAACATTTTATTTTATGATTATGAATTTTTTATTAAATAATGTTATGAAGGTACCATTGTTATTTTAAATTCCTTTATAAATTTATCCTTTTGTAAATCATGTTCACAATAAAAAAATTAATAATTCTTTTATTCTTATCTTTTTTAAAAATCTTACACCATATACGATGAATGTTTTTACCCGTAACATTATTTATAATAAATAATGAAATTTAACTATGTGGGATTAATAATATCATACTGGATTGTATTGAAAAATAATGATAGATATTTACATTTAAATGTATTCAGTGTAATGACAAAAACATTCATATCTTTCTTTAATTTATCCAAAAATGCTATTTAGTGATTAGAAAATATAATATTACCATCCAATACATTATGATGTATCCATGACCCATTGGCCATTGATAATAGAATTTTCATTTAAACATAAAAGGGTATATATATGTGTCACTTATAATAATCTTCCACTCCCATTATTAATTGGCTGTACTAATAGGAAGTGGGGAATCCAAAACAAAAAATGTACTATATCACACAAATTTTTAAAAGTTTATATCTAATATTTTCAATTTTTGAATTATTTGGAATATAAATTTTTTCATAACTAATTGTAGTGAAATTGGATTATTAAATTCCAATTTCTACAAAATTTGTTTTTCTTTTAGTAATTTCTATTGATTTAATAATTAGACACTATCAAATTATTAAATCATTTGACGTATCCCATTATTTTATGTAACCCTACTTTCCCACAATAATATATTAAAAATACATAGTCACTAGATTATTATTGTTGTAAGTATATTTTAATCTTCTCCTCACACTCTGATATATGTCTATGAAAATAATCATAGAGATTCAATTTAGATATATGACAAACCAATGGTATTATCTTTTCTATCCTTCAATAGTCGAGTGAAGTCCTTGTTGGAGTTGGTTCACTAGGTATAATGTCTGTGTACTTTATGATTACGCACATTAATATATTACAATATTAATAAACTTCTTTCATACCAAGATTATACATCTCCCGACATAGTATGTAAAAATTCCTTATAGTAGTGTTTGCACAAATAGGTCATTACAATTCCCTGATACGATGAGAACTCAGATGTGCTATGTAAATGTTCTCAAAATATTTCTTCTAAAGCCGATGATTCCATTTATGGATCATAAATTATGTTGGCTATCAAGGGTGGATAGTCATTAGAATTATATAAACCTTCTAATGGTGCATTCCCTTGGTAATATCTAGTGTAGGGTATTATGAGAATCAGACCCTCTAGTAGAAAATCCACATTTACACGTGTCGTTGTATATTAAAATCATAAGACATGTGTATTTATCCATAGAAATTGATATATATTATTAATTATTATTATTAGTGGTTTATTTTTTATGTATTGACAAAAATCATGATGACATATTCTTGTGATGATGTAGGATATGTTCAGTGTGTAACAAGTAATATTTCACTAATGAATAATGTGAGAAATGATTTTTTCCATTTTAATTTAATTTAAGTTGAGGTATCATGCATTTTGATATAATGATATAGACTAAATATATACATGTACATGGTAATCTATTAGAAACATATATTTTTAGGATGTTAAAGAATGAATTTTTGAGAATCTTGATTGATAGCACTCACATGCAACCTTATTGATTAGAGAGATCATGTTAAATAGATTTTAGTTCAATGTACCCATTCATATGAGTTGTTATATCTTTGAGGAATTAACATAATTTTCTATCAGTCTATTGGTGTTATTCAAAATTCTAAAATTTGAGATTAGGTTGGTTTGCATAATGCCACTAAGAATTATGACTAGTGGGTTACACTCATTGTCTATCCAGAACCTATGTCAAATAATATATTGTTAATAATTATTTAAAAATATGTGTAAATATTAATAATGCAAATGGATTATTATTTATAAATGTTTTCTTGACCACATATATTTTTCCACCACATATTCAAGATAATACATTGTGAGAATAAAATTTATTTATTTTATATTTTATATTTAGTTAATATAATAAATATTTATTTATTGGAGAATAATGTTGTAATATTTATTTAATAAATAAGTAGTCATTATTCATTGACTGATAAATGTTAGAGTAGAATGGAAAATCGAGTTAATTTTCTAATGATAAATAAAAAATATTGTTTATTATTTGATTAAATAATATGGAATTTAATCCTCATGTTATGATAATGTTGATAAGTAATAATATTACTATTATTATTTGACATGGGGTTTTCTAGGAATTAAATAAATCATAATGTAAACTTGTGTCATTATTATGTATTAACCGTAGTGGTATATAAAACAAATTATATTAGTTTCTATGCAAGCCAATACATTTTTTGGGTCATCGAATATATATTTGGATAATCCTTTCATGACATAGAGAGATCCTTTCTCAAAGAAGAATCTCGTTAAGGGAGAGATCTTCCTCAACCATGCACTCTAAAGTCATTAGAGGGATAAAAAATTGATTTGGAAATAATTTTCATAGACAATAAATGCAGACTACTCCACCAATAGAATATTATGTGCTAGCAAAAAGGGATTTTTAAAAAAAAATCGGATATAAGTGGAACATGTGTGGATCACCGCTAAATGGAATATTCTCTTGATTCATAAAACGAAAAAAATATAACAATGTAGATCAGTTGTCAGATCCATAAAAATAGTAATAATTACAAAAGGTAAATATTTAATTGGTTGAATTAATTATAAGTAATATTTTATGATCCTATATTCGGTTCGACATATTATACATTAGTACCAGATAATTTTTTTTTCGCACCATGGGAATCAATCGATCACCATTGGAAGTCGCTATAAATATTATTAGCGACGAACAATTTTAGAAATTAGTTACAAAATAAAATATAATGGATTTATTTCACCACAAAAGTTGTCGTACATGATTACATTGGTCTAACTTCACATTGAACCCACTTTTATACCCCTCCACCGCCCCATCAATATTAGTTATTTCCATCACCACCTCTCATCGCATCTAGTTGCCTCTTCTAAACCTTCTGTTGAACCCTTCACCCCCCCGATGATAGACCATGTTTCATGACCCCCAAAATGTCGGTCTTTCCCCTCTCCTTAGCAAAAAATAGATCTTCCATGTCTAGCATACAGGCCTTAAGGTCCCCCTTATCCAATCCCATTTCACCCCACATCCCTCCCTGCACCACACATGTCTTACACACACATGATATATGGTATTTATTAATGGTTCATTAGTGTCTTCCATTGGTGGCCGATGTTGGTCTATATCAACCAAGACACTTTAACCACTGAAGAATATGAAAAGGTGGCTACCAAAAAGCATTAACAAACTCTTTTTGTGGTCTATAAAGTTATTTATTGTAGTTGTGCATAATTTATTATATTTGATTCAAATTTTTTTAGCATGACACTTATCTTTATATAGATCTCAAATGGATCAAAAATCATGACAAAAAGAAATTTCCATCAGGGAACATCACAAACCTTCTTTATGAAAACAACCTACAATAAAGACTTTTATAAATCTAAAACATAAATTACAAAAGTAATTTCCTATAAAATTAAATATAAGATTGTTATGGATAATTATTTTTATTACCATTTTCTGGTTAACCAATATCATTTATAAGAACTACCTAATTGTATGATGCACAATCAGGAGAGGATGATGATCACCATTTATACACAATTTTGTTTTAAAATTATAATAATGGAAATCATATGAAATATTTCCTCATTAATTGTTTATAATATTTTTTGATGAATGAATTCATTTTATATCAAAAATGAACATACTAAGTGATCACACAACCACCACACTATGTGTTAAATACAAAACATTTATATGATTTTCATTTTCATTTAATATATGAATTAATTGATCATTATTTTATTTTTTCACATAAACGTTTATATTAAAAATTATAATTTATTAGGAATAAATTATATAAAAATAAGAACTTTTATTACTAATTTGGAATTGTTGATTAATTTATTCGTAATGGATCAACTGAGACCCTATGAGTCTGATACCCGAGTCGTGTCTGCCTTCTATTATAGATCACACCCCCATCTAATGTATCACTATCATGTTTGTAATAAAAATATCTTATCGACATGGTTCACACATTATAATTCCCTCAACCTAATACACTAATACGCAGATATAGAATTTTTTTCTATGAAATGTGTAGTACATATTCAATTAATTTCTCATAGACATGTAGAACCATATAGATATTAAACAAATAAAGATGAAAAAAACCACCAAAATTAATTTATTATTACATATCAAAAATAATTTATTTAAATAAATATTCAAATAATTCCCAGATATACATTAATTGTTCAATGGTAAAGATCATCAAATTGAAAAATGAAATGCATGATAAAAATTTAATATATGTCAAATTTATGATGATATCATTAAATTATTTATATTTAAATTTTCATTTAAATTGAAAAGATAAATTTATCTTGGTATGAAAAATAATTTTAATTCATGAAATGGGGGAAATTATAATTTTAGTACTATATAGTTTTTTTATAAAAACCCATGAGATCCCAAAAAAAATATTCCACGATGTTATTATATTATTCATGATGTGAAATGATTGGGTCATATTGGGCATGGACTGATCCACTATGGCCCAAGATAGGCTGACTGACCATTTCTATGGGAAAGCTCAAAGGAGGATTCCTTGTATACTGGGAGTCTGAAAGTGGAGGTGATGATTGACTAGTGTAAGGGAACCAATGGTGTGGGGTTGATCCATATTAAGGGAGAAAAAAATTGAGCTGACACAAATGTCGATTAGGGTTATTGATTTTATGCAAGAAAATAGCTTAGATAGGGATGCTTCAGTAAGGAGTGCTCCAATATAGCCCTGAGAGAGGGATGGGAATCATGATGGAGACCATGAGAGCATGGTGGTGGGGATAATAGTGGGGCGGTCGATTTGCATCTTCCACATAGACACATCACTGTTTATGTGGATGTTGAACCATGGAAAGCACTATATATTGGGAGGTTATACCCATTACCATTAGGGGAAGTGATCCGGCTAAGAATAGTGGGAGGTTGGTGAGCGGGGGGGGGGGTATATTTTCTTAAGGTATTTTTTAATTAAAGGATATTAGGTTTGTTTATTTTGGTATATGTTGTCACAAAACATCAGATCATTTTATATATTCATATTATTATCATAGAATTTCAAATTATGTGGCATATTAGGATTTTTATCCCAAAACACCAAATGATGTGGCAATTTACGGGGATTTTCCCCCCCAAATCCCAAAGTCTTCAATATTATATATATAATTATATAAAAAGTTGAAAAATATAAAAATATATAAGATAGTTAAAATTATAATTATAATTTAATATATAAATATATATTAAAAAATATTATCAATATAAAAATATCTTACATTAATTGATAAATAAATTTGTATTTATAAATTTATAAATATACATTTATAATATTATAATTATAAATATATTTATAAAAAATATTAAAAATTATTTAGTTTCATAAAATATAAATTTATATAAATTATTTATATTTGTTAATATATATTTAAATTTATATTTACAAAAAATTGCAATTCATCAAATATATTTTTAAATATATTTATAAAAATGTAAAATTATTTATGACTATTTATATGAATTTATTTATAAATCCATATAAATATATCTATATATATATTCATATGAAGAAATGATATTTAATTACAAATTGAATAATTAAATAAACAATATATATAATTGTTTTTATAAATTTAAATTTAAATATATATATATATATATATTTATATAAATAATCCTTATTAAATTTATAATATAAGGTCTACATATATTAATATAATTATAAATAAATTATTTGATTTCTAGTATATAATTTTATAATATTTATATTTAAATTATTATTATTATTATTATATATTTAAATAATACTTAATTTTTTATATTTTTATACTAATATTTAAATATAAATAAACCCTACATATATTTTTTAATTTATATATAATGATTTAAATATTTATTTAAAACAAATTAAATTTATTTAAAAATATATATATTTATATATATAACCACTAGTAAAATTATTTATATATATTTAAATTAACATTATTAAATTTATTTATATATAAATTCAAATATAATTTATAATTAATATTCACAAGTCAAGGTTCATTTATTTATATAACTATATATAATATATTTGTATCCTGATATCCAAAAAATAAGGATTCACACATTGTGTTATCATGCTCTATCACTTCCTTGTTTGTAGATAATACTGTTCGAACAAAAAAATTCAACCATGGCCATGAATTTAGTAAATTTTTTACCATCCTAATCTACAATGCTTGTGATATAACATCCTTTTGGAGGACAAAATTTTATTCTCATTGATCAATCAATAACATACCATTAATGATGCACCCAAAACATGTGACCTCACAACTACATCATGGACTTAGTCTTTGTCTTTCATCAATGTATTTGATCAAATAGTAATCACAAATAACAATAACAAGATGAGAGACCATTACACATGTTCAATGGTAGAAAAAAAAATTAAATATAAAAAATGTGGTGTTTTTATTCGAATTTAAGTCCTCATGATTCAAAATAATTATTATCCCCAGGTGATAACTACATTAGAAAAATCCTACATGATTTTGAACCCCAAGCACAAGATCGTTAGGCATCAGCTGTGTTTAGTAAGAATAGTGTTCTTATAATATAAAACATATGTTTAGGATTACTATCGTGATATCTATATGTTAACATTATATAACAAGAACTGTTATAAAAATTACATATGAAAAATAATATATTTAAATTACCAATAAAATAATAGATGAAAAATACCATCACTATTACTATATGAATACATCATTCTTTTTACCCACTACATACAAGACATTTAAGAAAAACCTAATGATATATTTGGGTACAGAGAACCAACTTATACATAAATTATGTATATTTATAAAATTTTATTTGATAGGTAAAATTATTTTTTACCATAATACTTTGTTGTTAAATTTCACTCATTTAATAAATTCCATAAACTCTTTCATAACCATGAAAAAGTGTTTATTCAATAAATATAAAAATTTATTATTATATTTAAAAAATATTAAAAAAACACAATATTAGTTAATTAAAGGTTTTCACGAATTTTATAAATAAATATAACATATTAGGGATCTAATAAAGCATTCTCTTGAAATTAATTTAATGTAATATTATTTTAAATGTCTTTAATTGTTAATAGTTCCAAAATTGACATAATGATATTTTATAAATAAAATAATTTATTAGTGGTTTTAAAATTAATAATATATCATTATTAAGAAAAATTAATGTAATATTAATAAATATATAATACCTTGTCCATTTAAGGGTCAATTTTACTAAAATGGTAACATTCATACCACATAAATTGTATAAAACATTTTTATCACAGTCATTTTTGGAAATCATTATTATGTGTAAACACTGAGGAATGAAAGTAAAAAACACTAAAAAATATAAATTTTATTTTATGATTATTGTTTGACCCATCCCTACCTTATATTATAATTATAACAATTTTGAGACACTTTTTATTTTAAAATTAATTTATATTAATTAGAAATAATATGTACTTACGATAATTCCCTTCCAATCACTTATAAAAGGTCACATCCTCATCTTCATTATTCACAATTTTTTTAGTCCTACAAAATCTTAAATTACCATACATTATTCCATGACATCTTCTTTTAACACATGTTATCGAACTCATTAATTCTAAAAGAACATCCTTTCATGGATTAATGTGTAATCCAAAAGTGTTTTCCCAATGAAGGGGTATAACTCATAATTGTTCATTATATATTTCATTAATTGTTATAGATATATTAAATATAATGAATCCAATCTAATATAATTTAGTATGTATATTGAATATACATAAATTTTTTTATAAATCTAGAACAACCATTTTACACCTTCTCCAATGCTTTTCTAAATCAATAATATCGCATGTGCATACATGTCGACTACCACCTCCACAAAATGGTGCGTTTAATTTTTTATTTTAAACATTAAATGAATGGTAATAAGTGTATATTTTATGATTATATATTAAATATACGATATAATATAATTTTTCATTAATGTATAGTTATTTTTCAAACCATTAATTCATTCCATCAGTCAAAAAGTAGAGTTAATGTTCATGCCTATGTACAACATACCATTTCCATGAATGGTGTTATTAATTTTTTTCTCTTATTATATGAATATATATAAATATTAATAATGAATAAATATGATATTTATATCATGATTAATTTTAAGTATATAATTAAACCATGAATAATTTAATGGATCAAAACATTAGAACAAAAACATACATGAAAAATTAATTACCTAACACACGAAAACAATGATTTAAATAGGGAATTGATAATAAATTGGTGTTGAGATATTATAAGTGGATAATATATGAACTAATAGTCTGTATATTATATATAAATAATAATATTAAATTTACTATACATTATGATAGTGAACATTAAATGAATATTTAATTTAAGGTATTGTTTTTGTTACAATATCATTGTTTATTGTGATTTTTTATGACTATGTTTCTAATGATGAAATTTCATGATATAAATCTCAATAATCTCATGATATTTATTATCCAATTTATATTTATATAGGTAAAATTTTTAATTTTAATTATATTCTCTTTAATTATTCAATAGTAAAATGTAATAATTTTAATGAAATTAGAAATTATTTATCTCTTCGATCATAAATAATTATTATTGCATGTAAATTTTTATAAAAATGATTTTTAACATCCCATTACCAATAATATATTTAAATATTTAACATTTTCATGGTTTTTAATTTTTATTGACTTGTTAGTGTAATGAATAAATTATAAGGATACCTATAATAGTTAATTCATATGTTTTTTTTGGAAATTTAGCCTTAACCAGTCGTTTTTAAAGGCCGAAGCAGAGTTAAAAGCCATTTAACAATGTTTCCAGACATGTAACAGTCACTAGGTGTATACCATAATAAGTGTTAATGTAGATAATAGTTACAAAATGTGACAAGATTTTTCATGTTCTGAGTAAAATAATGATCATTTTTTACTCAAAGTGATGTGTATTTTTGGGGTTACCATTTTTAACTTTTTCAAGACCTATAATGGGAATAAATGCCATTTAAAACTCCAGGTTTCAGTTATATAAAGGAAATATTTTAGAGACCCACATTTTTCTTCCTATTTAGTTTCTTTTATCTTTTCCCAAATCCGTCTGTAGCTGATCTTGGAGTTCCCCAACCCTTCTAGGACATTTTATCTGAAATTTGATCATCATTTCATTAGTAGTGTTAATTCCCAGGTTAAAATTTCCCCATTTTTCAGCACTTTCTTATTATCCTCCCGAGGTATTAAAAGATCATCTAGATATTGATCAATCTCTACTCAATATTTCAAGATATAATTTTTATGTTTATTTTTATGTAATTTTCCATCTTCGTTACTATTGTGTGGTTTCGTTCCAGGCATTGTGTTTTAGGAAAATGGTGGTTGATTCCGTTCAAATTAACCAAATCGATAAACATGAATTTATTTATTTATATCATTTGTGGATATAAATTCAATATGATTTAAATATCATAATTGTTTTTTGATTTAAACCCATCTCTAGTGAATTGGGATGTTCTAAATGGTTTTGGAAATAAATTGTGAAGACCCCCTATTCAGGTTAATTGTTGTGTGTTTTCAAATGGATGGAAATGATTTGAATTGAATTACTGAATTTTTATTATCAGAACCGAATTGATAGAAATTTATAAATTTTGAAAATGGAATTAATATTATTATTGATACCCAGTAGACATATCTTTTTAAATATATATGTTTTTGTTAAAAAAAATTGTTTCTAAATACAAATTTGGATTTTCATTGGAAGAACTAGATTTCATTGAATTTTAGGTTGTCTTAAAACAACCATCTCATGATTTTTTTGTGAAAGATAACAATCAATCCTTCTTTATTTTTTATGTTATATGGACTCACTCTATGTTGAAAAATGTTCTAACACATAAATGCAACAAGTCACAACCCTAGTGGGATGGTGATGATTCTGCTTAGGCTAGTTTCATTGGGATGTGTGTACACACATATTTTCGGTATCACATAGATTGTGTGGAGTCCTATAGCATGGAAACCACGTACCTATATTAGAGATGACTATGTCGCTTGCTTGTTTTATATTTTAAATATAAATATATTCAAATTTTTCATAACGTTTTTAGATTCCTTTATAATTTATATAAACTATATTAAATAAAAATTAGTATTTAATAAAATGATTTTTTGAAATATTCCATCACTTTTAATGGCTTTGTTAAAGTATTTTTATCACTTGAATTATACAACATGATTATTTTATATATGGTTTTGAATTCAAAACCATTTTTTAAATTGAAATAACTATGTTGGACAATATATTGTTAGAATATTTTGTGGAATCCTTTGTGAAACCCAATTAGGATTTTAGCTCACACCATACTTGTTTCTTCCGGTTTTTGTAGATTATCTCCTTCAAGGTTTGAGCAGGGGGAAATGATTACTTGGAGGTGGATCAAGCTATTGAACCTTGGATTTGGTAATTTGTTTCATTATAGACATGTTATGTTTTCTTCTTTTTTTGTACTTGAGTTGTAGTAATTTGGTCATATTTATTCCTTGTTGACTTCTTGAAAATTAATCCTAGTGGAGTTTGTTTTATTTTTCATTTTTAATTCTTCTTTTAATTTCATATTGTTATATAAATAATTTATCCCACATTCTGTTTGTATAATACCTCATTCTAGTATCTAACACGTCAAAATTAGGAATTCCCTTCAAGCTATGTCTTGGTGGGATCTGTTATCAGGTTACTAGGTCACCCAAGCTAGTTCATGAAAATGTGGTATCAAAGGAAGTGGTTGAGATTTTTCCTTAAGGTCTGTAATTAATTTTTAAATTTTATTGGAATATAAGATTTATTTTTTGTTATGTTCCAGATTTTATATCATCACAATAAGCCGTATGTCTCCAGGTATTGTTAGGTACGTATTTATTGATGATTAATTCTATTATTTTCAATGTATTTATTTTAATAGTTTGAAAACCAAAATTATTTTTTTCTTGAGGTTTTGTTAATTTCTCTTGTTTCATTATTTGAGTGTAAAATCAGATGTATTCCATATTGTTTGCTGATGTTTTGTAGCAACATGCCTCTAAGATTAATTGTGAACTGGATCCATGATGTGTTTTTATTGAACCTTAGATATTGAAGCATCCATTGGACCAGAATCAATTATGGGTGATTGTGAACACTATCCAAGCACTGGGATAAGAACCACCTATAGTTACCATTGATGCTCTAAATTTGGAACTTTAGTGGGATATTTTCAATGTTATTTATCAAGATTTCTTTCACTAGAAGATACATGTTTTTAAAGGTCCCATTTATCCTCAACATGCTAATTAATGGTTGGGAATATATAACATATGTTTGAGTTATTTGGAGACACTAGACGAGATAAATGTGATATGTTCCACATTTTTACTGGAGATACATAGCAAGAGGTTGATGAATATTATTATGATAAAATAGAAACAAGATGTATTATATTGGTAGGAATTCATGGTTATTTTCACCAAAAAATTATACCTAGAGTTAATGATGTTGACAATGTTTTGGGAGTATCTGAAGAATGAGCAGTCCAATAGAACAGTAACAGAGATTTCACATTTCTTAACTTATGCTATACAATTTTTACCTAAGATCATATATAATTTGAGGATTAAGGCATTCCAGTTTGAGTTGGGAATTCTCTAATATATCCATTATAAGGTTATATCAATGATGCTTCTCACATACATTGATGTTTTGGATAGGGAGACGATGGACGAGATGGACATGAATGGGATTCTAAGGTTAACTACAGTTAATTTTTCTACCATTGAAATCATAAGTCCCTTCATATTAATGTGAAAGTGTTATGATTCTCATTAAAGATCATGACAACATGGTCATTCAAGACCACCTACATCTCCACGAGTATGTGCATTGATTTTATGTCATTGAGGAATGTTCGGATATTCATGGAGGGTTTTCACTGATGCACCCAAGATGTGTAGATCCTATGAACATACATGGTACTTAAAGAGATTCTACCATATATTTTATATTCTGCATATTAGAATAGGATAATAATCTCCTCCTAAAATATTGGGAAATAGGATGCTTCAAATATTATATGGTTCTATCTATAGACATCACGAACGAATGTAAATCACACTATGAATGTGTCTCCTGAGGAAGAATACACTGGTCTAGTGAGTTTGATTAGTTCCATTACTATGGATTCATTATTAGTGAATTATTTATTTGATATTGGTGAATCTTATTTGTTAATAGGAACCAGTATTTTCAATATAATACATATTTATTTGGATATTTTATCTTATGTGATGGATATTAGTACACCCATAATATAGAGGAGATAGTGGGCTCTCCATAGTCATGTTTATGTCTTATCTCTATCAGATGTAGATCTGGCAAATTTTTTTTTTGGTTCCCAAAAAAAATTCTTGATGTCATTTTCTAAATTGATTGGTTCATTACAAAAAATAAGGATTGATTATTACATTTTTTGGGTATAACTTTCGAGACCCGGTGGTGTGTCTCTTTTCATTCATGGAGAATGGGAACAAAGGTCGAATAGGTCCAACCTTATATTATAGAGTTAGGGAAGGTAATATTAGTGATTACTTTTTATAAAAAATTAGATCTTTATATGGTGATATACCTTTTCTATTCATTGATATTCTCAATGTTTTTCATTATGATTCCTATGGTTTTACACCAGTAAAAAAGGTCATATTTTTCATTGAATTAATTATTTTTAATCAACCAGTTTTATACCATCTTACAGCATGGATCTAGCTTAAATGAATGTGCTGATGTCCCAATTGAATGATATTCTTGAGAAATGAATTATTATCTTGACTGTTTCACCTTAGGTGGTTCCACTTCTCTTCATTAATAATGTTCACAATTCACTTCTCTTTTGTGAGTATTAATAAATGATCAATCATGTTATGGTGAATAACAAGTACATATTTCCACATATTGATGATTTTTTTATCTCTTTAAAGGGTTTAAGTGTTTTTTGAATGATTTATCTTCGATCTGGTTACCATCAGTTGATGATAAAAGAACCTGACCACCAAAAAAACACCTTTCAGATCATGTGATTCCATTATGAGAACCATTTTATGCACCTAGGATTAAAAAGTTCTATTAGATCTTTCATAGATTTGATGACATTATTTTACACGAGTATATGGATACCATTATATTAGTATTTTTGATGAAATACACATTTAAACTATATTTATGGGGGTTCATATACATAATTTGATAATAGTTTTGTTTCTACCTGGGGATCACTAACATTATGTCAGGATTTTGTAGTGTGATTTCATGATTTGGTAAGAATGATTGTTGGGAAATGTGGTGTTAGAACAAAGAATGACAGTTGATCATGAGAAGCTAACAGTTGTTATGAGTTTGGAGAATCCATGAAATGTCATTGTGATTCATAGATTCTTCATATTTCCTAGATATTATCGATGTTTTATCTAGAACATATCAAAGATGTATTCTCAGATGAATTCTCCAACTTGGAAGGTAGTAAATATTTATTGAAATGGTAGTTTTTAGGGTTCTTTTGTTGAGGTGATACATCTCTTGACTATTGTTCTGGCATTGACTATTCTTAAGCATGGGTAGGGAAATGTGGCATTTAATGATGAAATATGTATAGGCTTCTGTTGTGTTCTTATGGAATGTAATCATGTTGTTGCCTATAGATCTTGTCATAATATTCTATATGAGAAGAATTATCCTACCCATGACCATGGACTTGCATTTGTAATGAAAAATCTTATGATTTGGAGAATTACCTTCATGGAAAATGGATTAATATATATTCAAACCATAGGACCTTGAGTTATATCCTCCCTCAAGATTATATGAATCTATTCCTTTGGAATTGGGTTGAGTAACTAAAATATTTTGACATTGACAATGCCAATATGTTGGGGAAAGAGAATTTCATTGAAGAAGCATTGAGATAGAAATTTGTAACCAAGGAATAAAATGAATATTCAAAAGATAATAATTTAATGGTTATTTTTACATAGTTTCATACTATAGTTTTGGATAATGGGGATGAAGTTTTGTTATCAATTATCTTGTTGACATCCGCTATTCCTGAGATTATTATCCACGATCAGCAGCTTTAGGATGAAATCTATATAATTAGAGACTATCATTATGGTGGGGAGATAGTTTCCCATTATTTGTTATCCAATGTGGGATTCAAATGTTATCAATATCAATTTTGGTAATGTTAGTTGCAAGGAATGATGTTTTCGGGGACTTTCCTAATTCCCAGTGGGTTGTGCAGCCAGAAACCACAACGATTTTCTTTGACATGTGAATGAAATTATTGGGTCAATGTATTAAATGGGGCATTGATTTGTTTTTTCAAGATATTATACATGATAGTAGGTGAAGGAAGAACACCAAATGCCATCGAACATACAACAACCACTTCCATTCCCAACTGGGATATGGGATAAGATCCATATGAACATTGTGGTTGGATTTCCTTATACATAGATAAGGTAGAATGTGACAATGTTTTTGATCGATATCCAAACTGTGTAATCTCACTTCATACCCATTCCTGGTATATAAAATGTTGAGTAGTTATAAAATATCATCATGAATTTATTGTTCGTTTTCAAAGTGTTCTATCTACTATAGTCTTTAATATTGATCCTTATTTCATTTCTCGCTTTTTGAGAGGCCTTCAAGAGTCATTGGAATCTCATGACCATTTAAGCATGACCTAGAACCCTTAGTCAAATGGCCATATTGATAGATAGATATATTTGTTCTTTATGATATGCATCACATATATGTTGTCAACTTTAGTAGGTCTTGGGATGATCATTTGGGTATATTTAGGTTTTTTATAATAATAGTCATCATTCCACAATCAGAATGGCTCCATTTGAGGACTTTAATTGATGATCA
The DNA here is from genome assembly GCA_963277665.1 of Viscum album. Classification (NCBI taxonomy): domain Eukaryota; kingdom Viridiplantae; phylum Streptophyta; class Magnoliopsida; order Santalales; family Viscaceae; genus Viscum; species Viscum album. The sequence continues at coordinate 1,374,760,838 of OY728142.1, read as the reverse complement.
TGCAAATAATTATTATTATGGTCGATTAATTGTGAAATGTTCTTAGTTGGACCATTTTATAGAAATAGATGACAATAAAAATTTAGTTGATTCTTTAGAGAATGTTAACAGACCATTTTTGATATATGTATTATATTTATCATCACTATATAACATTATATATTTGAATTCATGTCCATGTTTTATTGAATGTTTCACCTTGATTTGGACATTAATGTATTTTGATGCTAGGGAATCATGATCCTATTTTTGAGGGACTTGTGAATATTTTTGGGCAGGTAGGGAAAGTTACATACCAATTAGAACATCCACCATTGAAGACATCGTTACATAATTCATTAAACATAATATTGCTGAGAAAGTATAAATATTATCCTGTTAACGTTTTGATCAAGATTGATCTTAATAATAAAATCTATTTATGTTTGACTCAGTGTACAATCAGGATTGTTGATTCTAAGACCATTTTATTTCATGGGAGGAATATGCTTTTGGTCAAAGTGATACCATGTCATGGTTATTATAATCATGAGATGAATGAATGTGAGGAATAAATGATAGATAAGTGGCCACATATTTCTGGATTTGAAGCATCTTTAGAGGCATTATGGGGAAATACTATTTTTATAGTGAAGTGGATGTAACATCTCATTAGAAATTTGAAATGTATGTCATTAAAATGGTTGTGGTTTATTATTTTTATTTAGTGGGTAGGGCTGAAAAATTATTTTAGCATACATATAATTGAATATATATATATATATATATATATATATTGTCAGGACTTTAATATTTAAACTTTCATTTCTATAGGCTATAAGAGGGTTACACGCAGTGTAGTGGTATCTAGATGAATAACATGTGAAGGGTTCTGGCATTGAAATGTTACATTACGTAACAAGAATTTACACATTATGAGTTTAATAATGATCAACCTTTATTTCTATGCATAGTTTTTTTAGTCAGATGACATTTTAAATATTTCATAATGTGTAATTGGATTACAGATAATGTAATTCCCAACATGCTAGATATATGTAAGAAGAATATATTATATCTGAATTTATCTTCTTATTTAGATTCTTTTATATCATCTCAAATACTTACACAGATAATTTTGATAACTCTAAACATTTTAATACCATTCATTCTGGGTTCGATCATCATTATGCTGGATGTTTTAATTCCTAGGTAAGCATTTCCCCCTTATTTCTTCATCTCATTTTCTTTTAATCCTTGGGATTTAATAAATCATCCTAAAATTGTGGGATCATTACTTAATGTTTCTTGATCTCATTCTTGGTTGATTCTCAAGTTCTTAATCACCTTCACTCTCATTATCGGATTCATTGCATGCAGTTTGATTCAGAAATAATGTAGGTGATTCCATTCCGATTAACCCAATTGATAAACCATGAATTGGATTGTTTATTTCTAGTGTTGATGTAAATTCAATTTATTGAAAATTTATATCATTTTTTGAATTGAAATAAAATTCCAATAAATAAGGAGGTTTTAAATTGTTTTAGTAAGAAATGGGGTAAAACACCCAATTTCAATGAATTGGGGTTTGTTTGAAAAAGGATGGAAATGGTTTCAATTAAATTTATGAGTTTTAATTATTGATATAGAATTGATGGAAGCTGTGAAATTTTGAAAATGTATTAAAATGTTTTGATATAATCCTAGATGTTCTATATCGTTTAAGAGTATTGTTTTTTCCTTAATATCATTTTTTGTTTTGAATAAAAAATTATCATTTAAATGAATGATTGGGAATAAGATTTCTGTTAAGAAGTTATAAAATAAATTTTTTATCATTGACTGTGTAAGAGAATATATAATTCATAGGTAGTTTTTGTGTAATCTTGTTAAAATTTATTATTAAAAAACATTATAAAATATGAATTTTGAATTTAACATCGCCATTATAAAGGTGATCTGATTCTATTGGAAAATAATAGAGGGACATGTGTATACACATATTCCAGTTATCACAAAGAGAGGGAAGAATCCTATAACGTGGAACCTATTTTCCTATTTCGAAGATGACAATTTTGCTTGATTTATTTATATTTGATATATAAATATATTCCAATTTTGTTATACTTCATTACATTCCATTAGAATTTATATTATTTTATTATACAAAATGATGTATTTTCCCCATTGTGTTTATGAAATATTAAATTACATGCAAATCCTTTGTTAATGTATATTCCATCAATTTATCTATATATAATGATTTGATCAAATATTTTTTTAAATTCCAAACCGATTTATTTTATTATTGAACTAATTCCATCAGTTAATATATTATTGGAATCTATTATGGAATACATGGTGATACCCTATTTAAATTGCTATCTCCATGCTACTAATTCATTTTGGTATTCTAGATTATATTTTTCTATGATAGAACTAGTGGAATGATTACATGTGAGGTGGATCCAGATGTTAATCCATTTATTTGTCGAGTTGTGTAATTTGTGTCATGGGAGGTATTCCTCTGTTTTAGTACATGGGTTTTAGTACATTGGGCTTGTTTATTATTTCTCTATATCTGGTAAATTACTCACAGTAGAGTTTATTTTTTATTAATAATATATTTCTTCCATTACATCTGCATTGTTAGTGGGAAAAATATTCCATCTTATAATTTTTTAGGATGTAAAATTCTGGTCACCAACATGTGGGGATCAATAATTCCATCCAAGCTATGTCAAGTATAGATCGGTTATTGGGTTACTAAGGTACCGAGTCTAGATCATGAAAAAGTGGTATTAGAGGATGTTGATGAGTTTTTATTGATATTACTATGTATTTATGAAATCATGTTGAGACATATAAGGTAGTTATGAGGGATTTCCTATGAAGCTCTGACTGCAATGAACCTTAAGTAACCAATGGTGTTTAAATAAGGACTTCTTGAGATCTTTTTATAGTATTTCACAATTGTTTTTTGATAGAGTGAAATACAAATAATGATTGTTCATTAAATTTGAATTAATTTATTTATCCATATGATTGAGTGTTAAATCTAATGTCTTAGTTTTTTTGTGGATGCTGTGTAGAATCATTCATTCAAAAGACCGGAAAATCAGATCCTGGTGGAAGCTTCTATAAAACAGCAGTGAGTGAATCTTATAGTAGACCTGAATCTATTTGAGGGGAATGTATGCACTCCCATGATCTAGGACTAGAACCACATCATATTCGCGTTCAATATCTTGTTGTGGATCCTCATAGGTATATTATAAATGTTAGTTCTCAAGAGTTAATTTTTTCAAATCACACCATTTTAAAGAGGATCAACTGATACTAAATATGTTGTGGAATGGTTGGACAAGATATAATATTTGTTCATGTTCTAGGATGCATCAGAAAATATCATGGTGATTCTTTCCACATTCCTTCTATATGGATGAGGAAGATATGGTGGGACACGATGGTGATGACAGAGATATATGAGGTCATATAGTGGAGTTAATTAATGTTTCTTTTAAACAACTATTTCTATCAAGATTAATTTTTTTCGATAAGGTTATAATGTTTTTAAAGTACATGCAGTAAGAATGAACTATGATTAACTATTACAATCGATTTTATGAAATTATGTTGTTTTGAAATGGTATTATATATAATTAGAGGATTAAGGATCCCCAGATCATGTTCGGATATTGCTCAGTTTTTCATTTGTAGTTTTTCTTGTAGAAAATTCCTGCTTATGATAATGTTCTGGAAATGGGAATGATAGTTGAGATAGACCTGTCTAGAAATTCAAGGATGAAATTAAATAATTTTTCTCCCAATGTAAGGATGAGTTTCATCAATGTAATGGGGGAAGTGTGTGAATTTTTATTATTTTTCATGATGGTAGGTTAATTACAAAACTCATACAACACCCGGCGTAAGTCCTTTTATTAATTTATCAGTGCAGATATCCATGACATTCTAAGAGGGTTTCCACTAAATCTCCCAAAAAATGTGTCTTCTATATATGTTTATGGAACTTTTATAGAATCATTAATATCATTTTTACTCATTGTAGTAAAACAATATCATCATATCCTCTCATAACAATGGGGATATCACATTATTCACATATAAAATGGTTCTAGCCATAGATATCTAAAACAAAGATACTTCACACTGTGAATTAGTCTCCATAGGGAGTAGACATATGTATAATAATTGTGATAGGTACCATTACTATGTCATTACCATTACAGAATTTTATATTTGATATTGGTGAATATCATTTGTTAATTTTAAATCATATTTTCAATATGAAAAATATTCATATCGATATTTTATCTTTTGAAGTAGATAATACTAAACCCATTAGAGAGAAGTTAGAGGTGGGTCTCTATATTACCACTTATGTCTTATCTCTATGAAGTTTTGAACAATCTTGGAGTTTCTTAGTCTTTATATGTAACCTATTGACATAATTTTCAGAATGGATTGAATCATTTCAAATAAATTATATATTTATTTTTATCTTCAGTGAGTCAACCCTACTACACCTAGTGGTGTTTATCATTTAATTCATGGAGTATGAGACCCATGGATGAGTAGGGATACATAATCTTATCCAGAGTTGGGTCAGGTAATATAAGTTTGATCTTTGGATATGGAGTTTCAATCATTGAGTAGTAATCACTACCCTATTATCATAGAGTTACCATAAATCTTTACATACAATTTGACTAGATTTCTATAGATTAGGGATGTATATATTTTTCATTTACTTAATTCTAGGTACTCAAATAGATTTTATCCCTTCATGCCACCTTCATCCAACTGAAATGAAATTGTTGAAGTCCCAATTGGAAGAAGTTCTTGGGAATGGCTTTATATAACTGATTGTGTCACCACGGGCCACGCTGGTTCACTTCACTAAGAAATATAATGGTTCATTTACTGATGTTTTTATTACAGAAAGAATAATCAAGTTACGATTAATAAAATGTATATATTTTTATGGATTAATGATCTTTTTGATCACATAAAAGGTAGTATCTCAGTTTCAATGAGAAATATTCAACTAGGTTACCATCAATTGAGTATAAAGCAATATAACATTCCGATAATCACATTTCAGAGCCGGTATGACCATTATGAGTTCCTTGTAATTCCCATTGGTCTAAAAAATTCTACTGGAGTTTTCATTAACTTTATGTATAAGATTTTCCACGAGTATTTGGAATCCTTTTGGTAGTAATTTTTGACAATATCATAAATTAACTTATGTTTGAGGAGGATAATGTATATCATCTGGGAATAGTTATCGAGTGTGCTAAGAAATGGAAGAAATTATTCCATATTTTTTATGTGTGATTTCTTGATTTGGGTAGAATAATTCATGAGAAACATGTATTTAGATTAACGAATATCAGTTGATCCTGATAAAGTGAGGGATATTATGAGTTGGTAGCATCAAAAGATTTTTTTTTGACATTTTTAGCTTATTAGGATTAGCTGTATAATATTGATGGATTTTCATGGACTTATCAATATTGGATTTCATGATGAATAATATAATACATAATAGAGTGATGTTTTCTTGTAATGAAATTTGTTAGAGTTATTTTTTTCATAAACATATCATAACTACAACACTAATGTTGACCCTTTCAGTGGCTAGGAACGACATTGTGGTCTTTCTTGGATTCATCATGTTAATTTTTTGGGTTTTGTTATTATTCAATGTAATCATTTCATTACCTATAGATATCATCATCTTAGGCTACATGAGAAGAATTATTATACACATTAACACGAACATGTAGTTTTAATTCAAATAATTATGATTTTGAGACATTACCATTACGGAGAAACTACTACTAGATATTCCTTCAAAATGTGAATGAATTATATATTCTGTCAAAATGGTTTAAATATATACCAATTTTATTAGGTGGAGTACTTAAAATTTTTTTATTTTGAAATCACTGAAACCCTGGGTAAAGGTAATTTCATTTTAGATTATTTTTTCTAGAAACATCCAAACCATAATGTAAAATAATATTTAGAAGAATGGAATTTTATTGCACTTTTTGAACAGTTGTTTTTTGGAGTTTCAAAGAACATGGATGATGTTTCATAAGATATAAACCCATTTATATCACATTTAATTGAGATGATTCTTTAGGACCAACAAAATTATGATGAATTCTACATCATTAGAGACTCTCTTTATTGTTGTTAGTTATTTTCCCGGCGGTTATTCTCCAAAAAGAGTGTTGTATATTAGGAGAATCATATTGTGGTCTAGTAAGTGGAAAGGATGGATATGAGGGGGATTATAAAAATACCCAGAGGGCTATACACTTAAGAACAAATAATTTTTTCCATGACATGTGGATGAAATTATGGTGTCTAGTTATGGGATGGGGTATTGTTGAGTTTTTTTCTCACTATTATACATGACAGCACATGGAGGCCAAGTACTAGAAACCATTTTGTTTAAACGATCCACATCCTACCGATACATTGATGTAGGATGAGATCTCTGGGTAATTTGTCTTTATATTTTCTCATACCTAGATTATGATAAAACCCCTGGGGATTTTTTGAACTACTTTTCTTGAAATAATTTATATTTTCTTATTTTTTATTTCAAATGATAATTGAAATATATATATATATATATATTTAAACACTAACATAAACATTAAATTTACATATAACACTGATACAGTGTATGTTACTCACAGAAAGGGATCGGCATGTGTGGCACGCATCACCGACATGGCTTACGATAAACACAACATTTATGTTTCTATGAAACATAATTTTACAGTTATAATTATTTAAATGATTTAATTATAACATGTACATTAAACATAGTAATATGAATATTATTAACTACATTTAAAATATTTTTTAGTGGTTATATAGAAATAAAACATATTGATAAGGAATGATACATTTTTTGGTACATACCATTTATGTTTAAAAATAAAATTTTATCAAATATACAACATTTCATTTGATTCTGTTAAGACAAATAATTTTTTTTGGAATACATAGAAAGTTAATTTCATAAAATAAGTTTTATTTTTAAAATTAAAATGAAGAAATTAATTTGGGGTAAATTGTTGTGATACTATAGAGAGACATCATTTTTTATGAATATTTAAAAATACTTCTTTTTAATTAAAAAATGTCGTCTCATTAAAATTTTAAAAATGTTATATTCCATTTAAAATTTGTTTAATGGTTAAATTAGATCATTTATACTTATATTAATTCAATTTTTTCATTATAATAAATTTCACAGTGAAATTGAATATAAAAACTTAATACCATTCTAACCATCTTTCTACTTTAAAAACATATAATTTTGTCTCATCTACAAGATTATAATTAATAATAATTTTGATCAATCAGTGAATAGAAGTTAGAAATTAAAATATTTTAATATATATAAAAATTTTAGTCTAAAAAGTCCAAATTCAATTTTGACCAGAATGATTACAAAATGTTATTAAAATAATAACAAAAATTATTTTCAAATTCATATTTATTAGAGATTGAACCTTAATATTAAGGAACAAAATGACCTAGATACTTGGAAAAAATCCTTATTATGTCCACATTTAGACCCTAGAATATATTTTAAAGAATATAGATAATTATTGCTTGTACTAGCTTCATGAAAAACAGAGGTCGAATTCTCACTTCAAATATTTACATGAGTGCAACTCCTCTTTTCCTATAAAACATCACCACCTCTCCCGCTCATTCAGTACACTCAAAAAATATACATTATGGGAATATCTACAAAATATAATTCAAAAATTTCATCCCATCATCCTTTAATCACCTCTTTGGGATGAAATTCATCCAAGAAATCCTTTTCAAACAAACCAAAAGTAGTTACCCGATTAAGAGGTAACACCTTCTATCAAGCTCCCTTATTTTATTTTCCTTTTATACCCCTCCAATATCATTATTTCCATATTGTATAAAAACACCATTATACTAAATATATTATAATATTTTAAACTTATGTTTCTTCTTACACTTACACACACCTCCATATGATGGGTAATGAACATACTGTTTACATGCTTGGGGATCTTCCGCCTCACAAAAGGATGATTGCTCCTATTTTCATACCATATCACATTTTCAAAATAATGGTATAAATTAAATTAATTTATATTATATTTATTATATTTATTATGTATTTATATATTTATTACTTTTACGACACAAATATTTTAACGTTTCATGTTGTGTTATAACGAAAATATCATTTGAGAAAGTCTGTACTAAAACCCTTAAAAGCGATGTGATTCAGCCACAAACTACGTGGAATGTATGAAGGATGAGATCAATGAAATAAAATCATAAGTATATACCATAATAATTATATTATAATTATATTACACAAATATATACCTCTATGTTATTTTATTTCATTCATTAATGATGACTTTAAAAATGGAATCATAGTTCATGCGTACAAAAGGCCTACCATCTCATGAATGGTGTATTTTATTTCAGTCATTTATATTATATATATTATTATAATAAAAATATAATGGACATGTATTAAATGTATATCATGGTATAAATTCAAGAATCGTTATAAATGTATAAGGACTAAATATATAATAAATTTAGACACATGAGAATAACAGAGCGAATATAATCCAGTGTGAAACCATAACATATGATTGTTAACAAGAGGATATTATATGGTCTGAATAAAACCATAAATTATATTATATTTAAGAATACAGTTCTTTAAAATATTTTTAATAAATTTATATTTATTATACAGGTCATCTGAATGAGTATGATGATATTCAAGACACACTTTAATGGGGTATCATCTAATCTTTTATTTTCATGAGATAAAAGCATTGTTAACCCCTCATTCCTTTTGTGTGTGGTGTATATATACAATCTATATATTTTATGTCTATTATAATATAATTTATGTTTATTTACATATCCATTATGAAATATATATTTCATGGGGTAATTTTTTAAATGTTACCAACTTGGTAAAATAGTTTTGTCACAATTTTCGGTCTTTCATGATCATCATGTCTAGTTATGAACCAAAAATATTTATAGAGGTGTATATTTATCCATTTAACATATTATATAATTAATATACTTATTTTCATGATATTTTATTTCATGTTAATTCATTTTCAAACAAGGAGTGTATTATACCAATCTACAAAGTTGTAAGAGTTTACCAAAACAATCCGATTGCTTTTTCAGATAATTAATTATTATGCTTCTATTAATGAAATATTAGGATCCATGTCTAAAGAACACTATCATGCATACTCGTACTATGTTATTCGATATATATCAATATATTTGTACAATTGTTTCCACAATTAGTAACATTATATTAATAATATAATGTTTTTTGTAAAATCTTAAATTACCACTCTCCCAGTTAGAAATAAGTTTTATTAGAAAACCCATGTTTTTAATAAAGATTAAAAAAATGAATAAAAATGATCATTGAATATACTTTTCAATGAAAAATATTTTAAATATATTTTGAAGATTATATAATATATTCCATGGAAAATTATTCCAAATTTGTTTTTGAAGCATACTCTATATGTTTTCATGGAAATTTTGTCTCAAAATTATCTTATTCATTCATTATAATTTCTCAAGGTATTTTCTAAGAAAATTGTCTCAAATTATACGATTCAGTAAAATTCCTTTTTAATTATCAAAGAATATTTTCATCATAAAAATCTTTTAAAATATCTTTCATTATTTTTTTCTTATAATATTCCATCCATTGGTGTTTTTCCTGGATTTATATGAAATGATATAATAGATTCACTCACATTAATTCCTTGAATGAGTTATTATTGAATTCTTGGTCCTTAAAAACCTATTTCTCTTCTAAGTGATATATTTTTTGAAACCTATTTATCATTCATGGGTTATATTTTCATTATACATTGTTATTTTTATATGTGATTAAATGATGAAATTTTTATAAAACCTATTTATTTTCGATAGGTTATACTTCAATATAATGTTTATTATAAACATTTCTTTTAGAAGTCATTATTTATAGTGATTAAAACCCATCTCATTTCGTGGGACAAAATATGATGACTTTTTTGACTCACATGAATGTTTTATTTTGTTATGTGATAAGTGTGACCTATATCTCTATATAATACATTGGATAATGATATTATTTATGTGATATAAAATGGTAAATGGGTTGAATCACAAACTCAAAAACAAGATGGTACATGTGTTATATTCCATGCCTAATTATAAGAGGGTAATTGAATTATAGCCCTAGACTGAAAAAATAATGTAAATGGGTAGTTTCCCAATCCAATAATTAAAAAGGTAAACAAGTTATAGCACAATCTAGAAAAAAATAATGTACAAGGGTTGTATGCTAATACTAAACGTATTAGGGTGCACTGGATTCAGCCCAATCCTGAAATAAGAAATTGTATGGGTTGTAGCTTGATCTTAAAAGTAAGAGGTTACATGGGTTATTAGTCCACCCCAAGCATATACATTGGTCTTACCTTGATAATAACATGTTATAAATGTATTGTTATGTATTCATGACATAATGTATTCTATAAATATATAAAAGACATATTTTATAATTCTTACTCCTACATTATTCTTACATGAATCATTATACTGATTGACTGATGATCATTGTATTGTAAAATTACAATATTGGTTATGATCAAAAAAATTTAGGGTATGATGGGAAAATGTTTTTCTTAGCTTCTATACCCTTTTGACCATGTTATGCTTACACATTTCAATTATTTACCCTTACTGATTATCTGAGATATCCCATTTCTTATGATTCCATTCATATATTATGTATAATGGTTTTAGGTAGAAATAATTAAGAATTATATATTTATGGGAGTTTTGATGATATTTCACTAGTATAGATGATTTTTTCCCATGTTACCAAAGACACAAACCTATTACCGTTCTAGGAAATATATTTTTTTATTGTTTAAATATTCATAAAAAATGATGTAATATACTTATATGTTAAACTTGGGTCTCTACAGTTGGTATCAAAGGAATGGTTTATTCGTCCATTGAAAAAAATGATTAGAAATACGTAATTAGATACCCAGGATTATTTCTAATTATTTTCTTAGGGATACTTATAAGGATTATTATAAGGATGAAAAAACATATAAAAAATATCATCGAATGTTAGTAAATGATTAATTGGTACACGATAATGGGCCTTACTACACACTTGGATTGACACTCCCAGAAGATATGCTTTGGGAATTCACAATACAATTCAAGATACATCATGATTGATTTTAAAATGAGAATGTATATAAATAATCTATTATAAAAATATGGTGTCATATATTAAACTTGTTAGATGCATGATTGATTCACCCCATTAATAAATTTGGATGAATATATTGTATCGTAATATAATAAATGAAATGAACAAATTTTTTCTCAATATTAATTTCCTTCTAATAATATTGTCCCATAAAACAACATTACGAAACATAATGCCACACCATGCTAAATTGAACTACTAAATACTTTGGGACCATTATTGCATAGGCGTTAAACGTAATTTTCAACTTATATGAATTATATTTCAAAAATCATAAATTCATGGTCTTGATCATTTATGTATTTCGAGTCAAATGGGGAAATCAAAATTTTCAGTGAATAGTAACCTACCCATATGAATAGTTATGTTACCATTATGAATAGTAGTATTACCTATCTGGATAGTAAATTTGATAAGAGAATCGTAACCTTAATAAAGATTGTATAAAAAATATTAACCCACTAATAAGTGAACTATTTTTTAATTACATCATTGTACATGTAAATATATATATTAAAAATTATTAATTAACTTTTGTTATTTTTTAGAAGTCATAAATATTAAATTATTAGTTTAATATAAATTTTTTAAATTTAATTATATATTAATTTATAAAATATATTCATAAATTAATATTTGGTTTTCTTATGATTTTATGATAATTTTTTAGACCATAAGTAATTATTTTATTGTAATAAAAAATAAATTATAATTTAAAAATATTTATTTTCCATGTAAATGATTATTTTAGTTAAACATTAAATCACTCATATTTTGAAAATTATTTTCATTAAATGGAGTACATTTATTTATTATACACATCGTAAAATTGTTAAGGTGATTTTTTGGTATTTTTATGAAATGCTTGAATTTTTTGTGAATTCTGAAATAAGATAACCCTTGATAAATGCTAAAAACATGATTTATGGAATAATTATTGACGAATTGATGACTTATGTTTCAATTGATCCACACTCAGATACAATAATTACATTATTTATTCACAAGAATCATCAATATTTCTTGTCTTGATCAAATAAAATATTTAATGATTTAAATAATAATGAAACCCCCACTCCTCCACTATAAATACCATCCCTCACACCCCTATCCCATCACACCTATCAATCGATAAAAAATACTTATATTATTCCCAATACTCTTCCCTAGTCCCTGCCCCAGATAAAATATCCATTGGTATCTTTAAAAGATAAAGCCTAAGTGCTTTGAGGAGGTTATCAATAGAAAAATACAAGAGGTACACCATCTCTCTTTTCTATTAATTTCCTTCCAATTTCAATTTCTTTTATATTTACATACTCACATACCTTCATCAAAATGGAATGATAATTCCAATAACATACATTTATAGGAATTAAATATTGTTAATGTAAAATCAATCATTAAATTCCTCTCTTTCCCTTTTTTATTCATAAAATGTAATCATCACTCATGATGTGTCAATTCACCAAATTCATTGGCAATGAAATTTTATTTTTTGTAAGATCCTTAAAGGATATTTATATAAAAATAAATTTATTAAAAAAAGGTAAAATTTATTTCATATCCCATTTTATGTTTTTTAAATAACATATACATGTAATCAGAAATGAGAAAACCAAACAAGTTCCTTATGTTCAATAAACCACCAAAATTATCCTAAAAAATTCATCATCAACTTCTATATAATAAATCATACTTATGGTATAAAAAATACATTTTAAGACCATTTATGATTATTTAGTAACATTAATAACATATAATATAATTTTTTGCTCATACTCATTATAAACGAACATCCCTTTAGGAATACAAGTGAACCGAGTAAGAAAACAATAAAAATGAATCTCCCTGACCGGTAAAATTAGACAATATAGCTCATCACAAGGCCTATAAATGAACATAGTAAATCCATAATTGAATTATCTTCCTTTATAAAGGGTTTTTAAATTTATAATAAATGAAACTAATGTGTTTATACTTGATATTAGCATTTAGGATGCTCTCATACAAAAGGTAAGGGGACATCACAAACCCAAATATTTTTCATGGGGTCATCACTATTTCACCACATATTCTCTGTGGTTATTCAGTAAAAAAATATTATTATAATTTTATTTCTTTTTATAGGATATAAATGTTTTCAACAGGTCTTAATGACAATCACAATGTGTTCTAAACGAATGATTCTTTCCAAAAACAAAAGAACACACATTTGACATCATAGGATTATTTAATTCACTTAGATTTGATGATATATATATCTAGTATGTTATTCCATATTTTATTTAGGAACCCAATTTTTATGAATGTATTCTTATAAAATAAATCCCATTATTTTAAATTGGTAATTATATGTTCAAGATTTAAATATGTTTTCTATGGCATGAATGGTAATTTAAATGTTGTGATGTGGTGGGTGTACTAAGAATTGTATAATTAAATCTAAATGTTATGATGTTATGGGTGTTCCTTTAATTATATTGTTATCCAATTCATTGATAAATATTAATAAAAATATTTTTAAGGTGATATATGTGTGAAAATTATGCAATCATTGCTCACAACTATGTGTGGTAGTTGACCACAAAGACATTGTGTTTCATTTTTATGCATCACCACATTTTAAGTGTATTATTAATTCATCATATCCTGATTATTATCATATGTCATTTCTATGATGATAATTGTTTTTCTTAACACATGTTATATTTATTTATTCTCTTATCTAACCTCTTACTATGAATTTTAACTCACCCCTTTTTAACATATATCCTCAGGGGACTACATGTAGTGTGGAGAACATAGTGGCCAATATGAATCCAGAGAAGAAGGAAATAAATAAATGTTCATGTCTTATCTTGTAAAATTTATCTATGATCCTACTTTTCCAAAGAAAAAAACTTTTTGTTCATTTATGTTTAATGAATTTTAGTTTTTATCACTAAAATGTTGTAATTGTAATGTAAGAAATATAAGTGTTGATATAGTTTGTATTAGAGGAGGGTTTAGCTAATTTGGTAATTATGATTAGAGAAACATATTGAAAACAATTAGTATGAGAAATATTATATGTGACCACCCAAGAATATTTGTTTTATCAAATGTTAAACATATGGATCCAATAATATATCTATTTATTGTTAGTTTTACAAAGGGATAAATTATTGATGACTAGTTAAATTATATTTTGTTATAACATTTTATAATTTAGGAAATGGAGGGAACCAATAGATTCCAAGACAATATCATATGCAAAAAACAATGAAAAAATTTCTTGAATGACCTACCAAATTATTTGGCATATAGAAATCAAAATTTCCTGGTGATTTTTATACAGCATCGTGAGGTTGTAAACAATAACCAAAATAATGTGGAACATATTCCATCACATAAGCTAAAAAATGGATATTAGGTTTGTTTGTTTCAACAATGAACTCCTACATTAAAAAGATATTAATATCCGTTAAATGTATAAAAATTAATCAAAACAATAGAGAATATATTTTCAATGCATCACTATTTTGAGATAGATAAGGGGACTATGGCCGTTTATCATTTAGATGCATAGGAAGACCAATGTGGGGAATTGAAAAAGAGAACCAATCCATGGGATAAAATTGAATAGATGGAGTGGGAAGTCATTAAGATAATGTTTCATAATAAGTATTTTTATTTATCTCTTATAAAAATTATAGATAGATAATTAAAAAAGCTGATGCAAAATGAATTAGAATATTTCATGGCCTACAAGTCAAATTTCAAAATACATTAAATAAATGCTTTGGGTTTTATTACAAATAATTATTGAAAAATTGATAATTTCATTAGTGGTTTAAAAAAAACCTTCAAAAGGATCTTTAAATTAGAGACAATTATAGTTATGAAGAAGTTGATTGATGTTATCTCATTATTTATAGAGAGTTGAGAGAATTTTCCAATGGATTTGGTGATAAGAAACATAAGATAATGTTTCAAGCTGGTGGATCTAATGACAAAGGTGGAAAGACATATCTACCACTAAAATGTAAAAAATGTGGGAAGAATAATCATATTAACAAGCACAATGGGATATGAAAATGATTCATGTGTGGAAGAGATGGCCAACAAGTTGATGAATGTAACAAAATAGGTAATCATGAAAATTTGGTGTGAGATAAGAGGGAACCATCCATAGTCCAATGATATAAATATTGGGAGGAATGTCATATGAATGACAGTTAACTAAACCTAGACTCCTCGAGGGTTACTAGAATATTAAACCATCAAACCCAATGGATCAATGAATGTCTTATGCCTTCACTACTGCAATAGTAGAGCAAGAGAATAAATTCATACATGGAAAATTCTAAATTAATAAATAATGGGAAAATTAATTATTAGATTATGGTTAAATGTATTCTTTTATATATTTCATATTTTCTAGAACTAAATAGTCAAATGAACAATACCATGATGTAAATATATCTATATAAAAACCTATTTGTGAAATCATTTCAACCCAAGTGTTGGAGTCTTCTCATATTGGTGTACGTGTGATGATTTATCTATATAATATCATGAAACTTCCATTTTTGGTAATTCGACAATATAATGTGAATGAATTGGAACTCGTTATAAAGAGAACATATAAATGATCTGGAAATGGAAATATATTTTTATTTTTCAAACCATTCCATGATCCTCTAAAATTTCTAGTTATATCATGATTCTCCTTTGGAATATACTTCAATGGTATGGGTGTTGACTCCCTATGAAGAATAATTACTTGGTTAAATAGTTGACTTAAAGGAAAGTGACAATCTAGATGAAATGCATATAATGAGGGAATATAGTGATGTATTTCTCTTAGATTTACCCAGACTACCCTCAGATCATGAGGTAGTGTTCTTAAGAGAACTCATACTCAGTGTGACTACTATATCCATGAGTCCAAATAGGATGTCTCATATCAAACTAGAGAAGTTAAAGAAATAGTTGATACGGAATTTCTATAATGGGTTGACATGCCCTAGTGAATGACTTTAGGGTGTTCCAGTTCTATTTATAAAAAAGGATGGATCAATATGGTTGTGAATCCATTATCTGGAACATAATAATAACACCTTAATGAGAAATTATCATCTTCCAGGGGTTGATGTCATGTTTGATCAGTTGATATTATCATGATACTTCTCAATGGTGAATCTCCATTCTGGATTTCACCAACTAAATGTGACGAAGGAATTTATTCAAAATACTTCCCTCCATACATGGTATTGGCACAGTATGTTATTTTTTATTCTCATCAAACATACTAATTCCCCATCAATATTCATGTATTTATTCAATAGAGTCTTTAGGCATTACCCAGACAAATTTGTGGTAGTGTGTATTGATGATATAATTATATAATCCTAGAGAAAGGAGGAATATAAAGAACATGTAAATATTTCTTTCCCAACATTATTGATGGGGATTCATTCCACCATTCCCAGAATGTTCTCTTTTTTTATGTAACATCTCACATTCTTGAGACATGTGGTCTCAAGTGTGGTAATTTTTGTAAACCCCTAAAAAATGCGATTGAGGAATGGAACATACCATCTTGTATCATTGAAATACATAGTATTCCTTGACTATCTATTTACTAATGACGTTTTGTGAGATATTTATCAATATTTTAAATCTCCGTAACTATGTTAAAAAGGAATGGGGAAATAAATGTATGTACGGAAGAATGTGAGTAATAATTTAAGGAGCTAAAGGAAAGGCTTATCACTAAACATGCACACACATTATCAAAATGCTTAGAATGTTTTGTGATTTACAATGAGGATTCCACGAAAGGAATAGGTTTTTTAACAATGAAAAATTAAAATATGATAACATATACCTCATGGAAGTTGATTTTCCTTGAGAAGAACAACTTGACACATGATTTGGAGGTAGCATATTTGAATGTTGACTTGAAAATATGGATGCACTAAATTTATGGTAATAAGTGTTATATATATACCAATAAGAAGAGGCTAAAGAATATATTCACACAAATTTATGTCAGCATGCATCAATGGAGTCATCGGTGCTAATAAAATACTACAATTTCTTTATTCACTATCTTCTTTTCATGGTGAACAAGGTGAAAAATGATCTATTGAAAAAATAATATATTACTCCATCCATGTTGTGATTTGATAAAGAAAATATCTTGAATGATATAAAAATGATTAATTTGGAAATAATAATGATAGAAAATACATACTACCTTTACCTAATTATTTCTCAACAAACTATAAAAAAAGACTAAAGAGTCTCACAGGGATGATCTATATTTGCAAAAGAGGGTAAATGTAGTAATGTTAGGGAAGCAGAAAGTGTTCCATATCAATGATGATTGTGTTATTTGTTTTGGGATGAGCCTTTATGGTCCTCCATCAGCAATGAAAAAGAAGGATCTATTGTAAAATTCACATAGCTCATCATTCTCTATCCATCCTTGGAGTACCAAATGTCCCATGATTTCTGATAACACATGTGGTGGGATAACCTGATGAAAGAGATTGTGTAATATATCTCAAAGATCATGATATGTAATCATGTTAATGAGATTCCATAGATGTCCAAAGGGATGGAGAAACAATTTACTATACCCTTGTCGATATGGAATAATGTCACTATGGGTTTTATCAATTGATTCCTGAAGGCGTCCAAGGGAAACAATGTTACATGGTATGTGGCAAACCGACTCACCAAGACTACTCATTTTATCTCTATTTTTGATGATCTCCAACATAACTTGATTGATAAGATCTATGTGATCAACGTGGTGGGAATGCATGGATATTAAATATTAATTTTCACTAGTCAGGATCGCAGGTTCGAATATACATTCTAGAAGATTATTCAACATGAATTGTGTGCTAAGTTGAATTTCAGCACATCCTATTACCCCAAAAATGATATCCAATCTGAAAAGAATATTCTGATTCGAAAAGATATGGTAATATCCTATTATATATACTATAAAGTGGGATGGGATAAGAATCTAACATTGGTTGGGTTATCATTTGAAAATAGATTCCATTCATGTATTTAGATATCATTTAATGAAGCTCTATATGGAATGAAATGTAGAACTGCAATATATTCGGATGAAGTTGGAAAACGAAATATACATTTACCCGATCATGTGCAAGAGATGAAAAAAATTGATCAATCCATCCAACATCATATAAATTCATATCAGAGTCAATAAATGGTCAATGATGACAAACATCGAAGGAATGGAAGTTCTATGTTGGAGATAAATTATTTTTTATAATATCTCAATAAGAAAGAGTAATGCATTATGGATTGATTTTGAAGCTAATAACAAGTTAAATTATTCCCTTTCAGATACCAGATCACATAGGAGTAAGGGCCAATTTTCATGCACATTCACTGAATATGGATCAATGTCATGATGTGTTACATGTATCACTCCTAAAGAATTTGATACTATAGTCTTTACATACACTGAATTAAGAAGTGGTATATCCTGAAGATGGTCTCTCTTATACGGAGAAGACAGCAATGATTCTAGACACGATATTTGAGGTTCTATTCGACAAGACAAAAGACATTGTCCATGTGTTTTGGATGAACCATAAGTATGATGATGCGACATGGGAACTGGAGGAGGTGATGAATGAGAGGTTCCCTTACATGTTTATATAATGTGATATTTCAATTGTGGACATTGATAATGGGGGATTAATGTAACGACCCAATGATTTATCATTATAAATTGCCTTCGTAAAATTATGTCCTAAAAATAAAATTAAGAAACACAATGCCACATCATGGTAAAATGAACCATTAAATACTATGTGACCATTATTTCCTATCCATGACACATAAATTTATCACACATGTGATTTGAATTTATAAAATCTAACATAAATAGTTTTGATCAATAAGCTATATGGATTCAGATATGACGAACTTAATTTTTCGTGAATAGTAACATACCCTTATGAATAGTATGGTTAAGATTATAAATAGTAATATGATGCTTATGAATATTATAATTGTCCATGTGAATATTAACCATAAAAAAGAATGTACAAATAAAACTACCCTTCTATTAACTGACAATATGATAAAACTATATCATAGTATAAATAATTAAATGTTTTAAACATTATTAATTTTTGGTATGTTTTATAACTCATATATATTTAACTAAATTTATTAAATAAATTTAATAATATAAATTTTTTTTACCTAAAATATATTCATATATTTATATTTTTTATCTTATGATTATATTATAATTTTATTAGACAATATGTAATATATCAAAGTGTTATAAAAACAGTTATGATGTTATGAATTTTATTTTCCTTGTAAATGGTGATTCTAATATAAAATTAAATTAATCACAATTAAATAATTATATTGATAAAATGGAGTCCATTTTTATCAATTCTAAACACTGTAAACTGGTTATGTTCAATTTTGGTGATTTTTTTTGAAATACTATAATTTTATTATGAATATTGAAAAATGATAATTTATGATAAATGTTAAAAACATATGTTTTTGTGTCAAAAATGAGTCATGGATGATGTAAGTAACCATTGTCTAAAACCATAAAAAAATATTTACTTTATTTAGTCATATTAATCATCACTATTTATTTTTTTGAGCATCATAATAAACCAATGATTATAGTAATAATAAAAAACCCCTTTCATAAACTGTAAATACAAACCATCAAACCCTCCCATCATCACACATCTCAAGCATTGTTTCATTTCTATACTCATCCAAATACACATCCCTTGTTCTTACCCCATTCACATTTTTACTTTTCCTTATAAAAAATAAAATCCTAGGTGCTTTTAGGAGGATCTGAAAATGAAATTTGAAGATGTAAATATTCTATCTTTTCATTTAATTTCCATTAAATTGTAATTTATTTTTCTTATTCTCTCCACAAAACCATTTATAAAAATTTCATGATAACTCATGTAACTTATATGAAATATAATTTTATATTGTTAATTTAATCTATAACATTAAACTCCTCCCTCTATCCCTTTTTTCAAATATGGAATCGTCGCTCGTGATATGTTAATTTTATGACAACGTCTGAGATGCACATTCATTTTCTTTAAACACCTATAAGGATGTTAGTAAGACCATTAAATGGAATAATTTTTTATAAAAATTTTATTTTATAACCCTTTTTATATTTTTAAAATATCATATACTTATAATTCTAAATGATAAAACAAAATGAGTTCATAATGTTCGATGAAACACCAAAATTAACCTAAATGAATCATCGTTAACTTATATATAATGAAACAACCACATCGTAATAAAAAAACTAAATTTTAGTTTATTATATATATCTATAAATTAATTAATAACATATCATTTCAATTATGGATATTTATACTCATTATAAATGAACATCCATTCATTAGTTGAAGTGAACAGATCATGAAAACTGTGAAAATGATTGTCCCTGAACTATGAAATTAAACTCTATTAGTCATCCACATTCTCATAAAAATCACAATAAAACCATAATGAAAAATATTCATGTATAAATGGTTATTTATTATATAATTAAATGATATAATGTGATTATAAATTATACTAACATGATAGAATATATCGAATAAAGGGTAAAGGGATTTCTACAACCTAACTCCTTTTCTATGGGGTTCCCACTTTCACATCACATTTAGCATGGATATTCCATAAAATCAATTATACATAATTACCATATATTTTTGGGATATAAATTTTTTATACTTTAGTTTATGTCAAAACATTGTTTCCAAATACAACAATTCTTTCAAAAAAAGGAACATACCTTTTCCTTCTCAAGATTGTTTCCTTTACTCAAGGATGATGGTTCTTATTTAATGTATGTTATCTTCTATTTAATTTCAGAACCTAATGTTTATGAGGGAATTATTATGAAATAAAATCCATTATGTACCATTGATTATTAAAAGCTACAGATTGATATATTTTCTATGTGGAATCCATGATAATGTAAATGTTTTGATGTTATTGGTTTACCCAAAATTTTATAGCGAAATATAAATTTTATAGTATGATGGGTGAACCTATAATTTAATAGAGATCTAATGAATTTGGTAATGTGAGAAAAATAATGAGTAAGTTGAAATATTCATGAACATGATTCTATCTATGTTTACAACTATGTGTGTTAGTTGACAACTAAGACATGATGTTTCTTTTATAAGCATTTCCAAATTCATAGTCTTTTATTAATTCTTGATCTTGTGATTATGATCATATTACTATGTTATCATTATAATGATTATGACCTACCCATTTAATATTGATTGAATTACTTTTCTATCCCTTTATTTGGATTTTTGTCTCACCCCTTATAGATGTATATCCTCTGGTGACTACATGTACTATGAAAAACATAAGCGATAACAAAAGACTATAGAATAAAGAATTAAATAAATTTTATTTTTTATCATTTAAAATTTTTGTATGATCCTTTTTCCCAAGAAATTAATCAGTTGGATCCTTTATGTATACATATTAATGTTTTTTTATATTTATAATTATATAATTGTATTGTATGAACTAATAGTATTTCTATAATAAATGTTTCTCACACTATACATTCCAGTTTTTTTAAATTATGAGAAGTTGAAGTAACATGGTTAAAATTTAATTTCCAGTTTTGGAAATCATGGTAATTATGTTAATCAATTACTAATGTAGAAATATCTTATCAAGAATCTAAATGTTCTACGAAGTATTTTTTATTCTTATAAAGATGATGAGTCCACAAAAGGCATGTGAAATGTATGTGATGTTGACACAATATTTTTTACATTAAACAAAATAAGAATGATTAGATTTAGGGTATGTAACATTAATAAATCATTCATATTTCATTTTATAAGAATAATGTATTAAATAATATTTTTATAAAGCATATGTAATGGTTTAACAGTAATATTGTATGAATGAGGTACCTATGTTTTGGAATTCAAATATCATGTTATATGCATCATGAAATATAGAAGTATTTTTAGTATAATTTTTTATTATGGATTTAAAAGGATATGTTTAATGGTTATGATGATATAAAAAAAGTGATATTCTGTTTAGGATAAGGTAAAACATAATGTGAACATGACGTTGAGAAACTTGTTTTTCTCTTGGATAAAGAGATAATTAATTTATATAATATAAATTTGAATTCCATGATTACCGTGCATTTGATTATTTATTTATTTATAAATTAGTCTAGTTCATAATGGATGAAGTTTAAAACAAAATGGATATAAATAATATATCTTGTAACCTTTAAAATAAATAAGCATACCTATTTTTCTAATGTATCTCTGAAAATTATGGATATAACCATGATTAAAGAGAATATATGATGATAACATTCATATGTTTGGAATGTGAAAAGCAATAGATACACTGTGATATATAGGAGATAAATATTATTATAAATTTTTTAATTCATTATAAGGTATTGTTTCATTCTTTTAAATGGTTATAATGTTACCCATTTATGGAAATATATGGTTATACACTGGATGAAGTTTGTGTGAATAATGTATTGTCTTACCTCATGAAGATTAAAGTGTATTGTAAAACCTATTTTGAATCATGGTGTTAATGATAGCTTATTATATATGGGATATAATATCATGGATATCATAATATTTTAGTTATTAGGGAATGAAAACTCACCATTTATTTTGGATAATGAGGTGATGTAGATTATGGAATTTAAAAGGGTGATCTTTTTATGAAATCATGAAATAATATATTTCCATGAAATTTCAATAGTTTTAGAAAAAATGATATATAAACAAATAAATTTATATTAGTACCAACATTTATGATGAATAATTTGGACCCTTAGTTCATCCAATATTAATGGATTTATGATTGTTATCATTTTCTGGAAATTGTTCTATATATCTCCCCATCAGAACATGATGGTATTATTTCTCCTCCATGTCCATGTTTTTAATTACAACATATATTTTCCAATTTCAGAGTCAAGTTATATATTACTTTGTGTAAAATTTAGGGATCATACATTTTTTTTCTAACTTAATGTTTATAATTCTACTTTAAAATGTGGGTTTCTATGAATTAATGTTTACTGTATTAATCCATTGATATTCCAAATAAATTTTGAGGGGAAAATAATTTAATAAGGGGGTTGAATCAAACAACCCGATATTTTTTAATATAGTTTCTTCAAATTAATTTTAAATTTAATATTTTTCACTTAACATGACTCTGTAAATAGTTATATATATATATATATATTAAAAAGCTATGTAAAAAAATCTTTTCACAACGAACATTGAATCGATGTATGATATAGGCAAACACAACTTCGTGTATGTTACACTGAACACCGACTTGGAATACATTACTAGAAGAATTTTTATTTTTATGAAACATCATTTTAGAGTTATAATTATTTAAATTAAATAATTATAACCATTAAATAAA
The DNA here is from genome assembly GCA_963277665.1 of Viscum album. NCBI lineage: Eukaryota > Viridiplantae > Streptophyta > Magnoliopsida > Santalales > Viscaceae > Viscum > Viscum album. The sequence continues at coordinate 1,374,736,948 of OY728142.1, read as the reverse complement.
TGTTTTTAATATTAATAGTAATATTAAAATTTCAAATACATTTTATAATATTTTTATAGAAATAAAAAAATATTGATAAGGAAAGATATAATTATTTTTCAATACCTAAACGTTTTACGAATTATATTTTCTCAAACAAAAAAACTTTTCATATATTTCTATTAAATTTAATAATATTAATTTTATAAATCTTAAATCTGATATTATCATTGTGTTAATTTTTGGGATTGTTCTATGAAATCTTATTTTTTTTATTAATAGTAAAAATATTTCTTTTTAGATAAAAAATAAAAATACATTTAAATAATTATAAATATCAAAAATAATTTTTAGGGTCTCATTATATAAATTATACACATGTTAATATAATTTAGGTCATAATAATCAATTTCACTTTCAAATTATATATATGGACTTAATAATTTTGTGAACATCATTCTAATTTAAAATCACATAATTTCATCCTGTAACTGGGATTAACATGAGTATTTATTTTCAAACAACTATGAAGAAAATTAAAAAAAACATAAACTTTTTTAATAATTATAATATTTAGGGTGTAATATGATAATAATTTTTTTACCAAAAAATTTGTTAGGGTGATTAAAATTAATCACCGCGATTATGGTCAAATGAAGTTTCATTAGAGACTAAAACATAATCATCATGACCCAAATGACCTATCAACATCCCAAAAACCCATTTATATACATATTTAGACCCTAATATCACTTTTCAATACTTTGGATTATTATTGGTTCCACTTAGAATCAAGAAAAAACGTTGATGGAATTATTAGATCAAATGTTTACCAGAGTGCCAATACTCATTCGCTATAAAAGTCTCCCACCTATCCCTCTTCAACAAACATATAAGAACACATATTTTCTACCATTAATTTTCCAATACAATTTAAAGAATCCCACTTTTACTCATTTAATTCCCTCATTGGTTAGAAATTCTTCCAAGGAAGCCATTTGGCAAAAAGCAAATGGTGTTACCTGATTAAGTTGCAACATCATCTCTCTAGCTCATTTAATTGATTTTCATTATAAAACACCTTCAATATATTAAATAAATTATTATATTAAAAAATAATTTATCCTAAATATACTAGGTTTTTTTATTCTTATAGGTTTACTTACACTTACACTAACCGCCATCTAATGGGAAACGAACATTCTATTTATGTTTACGGTGAACATCCACCTCACAAAATAAAGATTGTTCAATTATACTTAATAATATCATAGTTGTAATTATGAGGTAAAATAGGTTAATATAAGATATATATTTTCATTATTATGTATTTATGCATATTTATTCCTTTTACAACACAAATATTTTTATCTTTTTATTTTGTGTTGAAATAATAATTTGTTTGAGGAACCGCAGACTACTGCACATTCAAAGTGATGTGATTCATTCAAACAACACATGTAATGTATTAAGATTTCTATTAGTTAAATTATATGATATATATAAAAATATATTTATAAATAAAATATATTATATTCATATATAAACTATTTCATTTTATTTCTTTCTTCAAATATGTTGATAAAAAAGAAACATCATTCATGCGTACATATGACTTACGGTCTCCATGAATTGTGTATTACATTTAAACATATATATTATATATATTTTTATAATAATAATATATTGTATATTAGTGAAATTTATTTCATGGTTTGAATTTTTTAATCCTGAAATAAATATATGGACCACCGATTTATCAAATTAAGACACATGAAAAGAACAAATTGAATGTTATCCAAAGTGAAACCATAACATATGAAGGTTAACAAGGAGGTGATATAATATCATTATCACAACAAATATGGTATTATATAGAAGAATTTATTTTTTTATATTTTTTATACAATATTTATAATTATTATATAGGTGTATTGAATGTGTACAGTGAGATTCAAGACACAAGGTAAGATGATTTCATCTCATTTTTGTTTATCGTGAGAGACATGCTTTATTTATAACACATTACTATTGTGAGGGGTGTATTATAACCATATATGTATTACATTATTGTTATAATTATGTTTATGTGTATTTAAAATCCAATTCTATGATATTTATTTCACAAGGTTTTGTTTTAAAATATACCAAATCGTTAGAACAATTTTGTCTAAATTTTCCTTCAATGAGACTAACGTTTTGTTATGAACCTAAATTACTTTTTGAATATTATATACCTAAATTTGTAATGTTGTCTCATGAATATCCTTATTTGAATGATATTTTATGCTTCATGTAATTAATTTTTTACATGGAGAGAATGTTCCATTTTTACCACGTGGAAAGTGTTTATTGAAATAATCTCCTTGATTTTAGAGATTCATAATGATTATGATTATTTTGACGAAATATTATTATCCATATGTCAATAAAACTCATGAAATTTCTCAATATCTATTTAATGAAGATATACCATGTATTATATATATTTTCTCACTATTTAGTACTTAATATAGTTAAGAAAATGTTTTTATAAAAAATATGATTGTATCCCTCTATTGGATTTGAATTATATTTCATTATAAAACCCATGTTTAAAAAAATATTTTCAATCATTTTATATGATAATTGAATATTATTTTCAATAAAAAGGATTTTTGTTTTCTTGTTATTTTTAATTATTCTTTTATGTGTTTTCAACGTTATTATCAATGAAAAAAATTTGAATCATCGTTTATAAGTTATCAAGGAAAAAAATAAATATTTTTTGAAGAATTATCAATAATTTCTCATGGAAATATTTTAAAAATTGTATTCATGACTTATTTATATATTTTCAAGGTTTTTTAAGAATCTTATTTTCAAATGGTTTTATGCATTAAAATTTAATTTCCATTGATTTTGGATGTCTTGAACAAGATTTATTATAATGATGTACAAAAAAATATTTTCCACATTACATGAAATAAATTGATGATACCCATTACTTAAATTAAATATATATATAGTAATTTCAATCCCATTCGGACCCATAATGGGTTATTCATGATTAAATGGTTTTTATGAACATGTTTCCCTTTCACTGGTTATATTTTCTTGAACCTCACTTCTCATTAATATTTTATAAGTTTATTAATACTATTTATCTATCACGGGTTATATGTTTATGAAACATAATTCATTTCATGGGTTTTTATTTGATGGAACGGTAAAGAAAACTAAATATTTTCTATAGATTATTTTATGATGAAATGTAAAAGATACCAATTTCATTTTATGGTTTATGATTTGATGTTTATATACCCGATCTCATTTCAAGGGTCATAATATGATGACTTTTGTTTACACATGAATGAAGGATTTTATTATTTGATGAGTGGGACCTATATCTCACTAAAAAACATTAGGTAATGATATGTTTTTTGTGATGTCAATGTGTACATGAGTTATAACCCATGCTCAAAAAACAACAATGTAAATGGGTACTAGCCCATGATTTAAATTTAAAGGGTTCATGGGTTGTGGCCTATACCAAAATACAAGGACATAGATGGATTTTACCCCAAGACTAAAAGTAAGAGGGTGCATAGGTTGTATCCCATGTTAGAAAACATGAAGGTACATAGGTTGTATCCCAATTCTAAAATCTAGATGGTTCACGGGTTGTATCTCGTGCTAGGAAAAAATAAGGTACATGGGTTGTATCCAAAGCCTAGAAGTAAAAGGGTAGAAATGTTGTTATCCCAAGAATAATGAATGTACATGAGTCATAGACCAATATTAACTTGTTATTAATTTCTTAGTGGGAATCATTTTTATAATATTATATACTATTATATGCATGCTACAAATTCCATATATTATTACAATGTTATTATTTACTGAATTAATATCTAAATTATATTATTGTACATTTATTTTGAAATTCCGATAATTATTATGATCTATAATATACATGGTATGATCTTAAAATGTTTTAATAATTTTCTATACCCCTTTGATCGTGTTATTATTATGAATTTCCTGTACCTAGACTTTGTGGACATCTGAGTTCACCCCTTACTTTTGTTTCTTTTTCCATGGTTGTGATGAATTGATTTAGGAAGAAGTACTATTGGTGGATACATTTATGGGAGATGTTGATGATATATCACTATGACAGATTACTTTTATCCAAGTCTCTATAGACAATAAACTATTACCGTCCATGAGAATGTATTTTTGTAATGTACTAAATATTCATATAAAAAGATATAATATCCATGTATGTTAATATTGGGATGATATATTGAATGAATGTTATATGGTTTGTGATCGATGGGATGGGCAAGTGGACTCACATAATTCCCATTCGTTATACATCCAATGTTTATGATTTGGTAAATCTCTATATTGAAGTGATTTTTAATTTTTATGTTCATTTATCTTCTATAATCAATGATATGTAACCTAGATTCATCTATTTTGTTTGGAGAGGCCCTCAAGAAGCACTGAGATCTTAGATGCTTTTTAGAACAACATACCATTTACACTTTCCTGACCAGACAAAGAGAGCTATACAGATTGCAGAGGATATTATTATTCATGTGTTGTCGACATCAGTGGGGATTATGATGATAATTTGGTGATGATTGAGTTTTCTAATAACAATAGTCACTAATCTTCAATATGAATGTATCCTTTTAGTAATTTTATGAATGTCATTGTAAATCTCTAATGAATTGGTTGGATATTGGTTAAAAATCCTTGATTGGACCATGGTTGGTGAATTATATGGAAATAATGATTCAGTTAATTCATTGGAGAATATTATCAGACCATAGATGATATTATTATTATGCTGATAATCTTTATAGACCCTTGTAATCATCAATTGGTGACCAGGGGGTTTTGAACATGTCACCATAGTAGGGTGATTTATGAATTTCGTGGCATGTTAACCTTGCTCCTCATTTTTATGGACCTTTTAATGTTGTTACGTGGGTGTGGAATGTTTCATTATATTTATCACATTTACAACTTATTAAATTGATACATAAAATGTTACACACATAAATGTTGAAAAAATATATCTCTGAACTATCTATCATGTTATGTAGTATTGATATTGAGATTTTCTTGATTTATCTTCAACTATGTGGCCAATCAGGATAGTAGATTCTACAGCCAAAGTAATTTTTGGAAAGAATATACCTTTGGTTTGTGTGATATAGAGTCATGGTTTAGAAAATCATGAGAAATTTGAATTCGTGGCACTAATGATATAGTACTGACCACATCTTTTTGGATTGTAATCCTCTTCATAGGTTTTCTGGTGGCAGAATGTTTTTTTGGTGGAGAGGTTGAAACATCTAATTATAAATCTCGTAGGTATGTATTTTACCATGCCCTGATATTTAATATTCATTTAATGATTAGGGTAGGAAATTATTTAGTAGGATATGAGTAATGGTACAATCACATATATGTTGAACTTTTAGCATTACCCAATCATTTTTGTAGGAGGAAGGAGCCTTAAAACTATATAACTAGGTTACACATCATGTATTTATCTCGAGGTGCATACCCTGATATGGGTTCATCAATTTAAATGTAACAAAATTTAGTTATATTTTAAATATCATTAGATAATTAAATATTAGATTTTAATTAAAATATAAATTTTTTTGTAGCAGTTATGGATGTTATCTTTTTTAGGACATGTAATGGGATTACACAACATGTAATTCCCCAGTGTAAGATATATACATGAAGAATGTCTGAGATTATTTTTCATTATATTATTATTATCATTTTACTCATTCTAAATCATTTCCCAAGTGATCACAAATCTCTCCATCAATTTTATGACCTTTTATTCGATGTTCGATCAATGTTGTGTTGGTGTTGTGAATTCCCAGATAAGTGCTTCCATCTTTCGTCATCATATCCTCTCTGTCACCTCCTTGTAGTTTAATAGACCATCCAAAAATAGAGGTATATAAACATCATGATTCTAGATATCATTTATAGGTTGAGTTTCAACGAATTATACACCTTAATTCTCAATGGTGGGTTTTTTGTTGGAGTTGTGTCTCAGAAAAAGGGGTGTGACTCCATTCTTAATATCCAAATTGATTAATCTATAATTTATTAATAAATTTAATTTGATGATGTAAATTCAATTTCTGGATATGTATTTCAATTTATTGTTTATTAAAACCCAATTCATGTGAATTTTTAGGTTTGAATTTTTTTTGGAAGGAAGTTAAAAAAAATCAGATTTCAGTTAATTAGGGTTTAAATTCAAATATATGCAAATGGATTCTATTGAATTGGTAAGTTTTAATTATTCAATCCAAATTCATGGTAATTATTAATGTTATAAAATACATTAAATCATTTTTGTTTAATCTCAACGGTTTTATCTTGTTAATAAAAATATGTTATATTATATGTTTTGTTATTGGATGAAAAAATTGATTTTTAATTAAATAATTGGATTTTAGAATATATCAATAAGTGTTAAAAAAATTACCAATACTTGATTGTCTAAGAGAAACTGAAATCCATAGGTAGTGTTTATTTTATTTAGACACACTCTATGATTATAAAATATTCAAAATCATAAATGCATTAGGTCACATACCTCATAGGATAATGATGATTTTAATTTTTAAAATATTATAGGGAAGTGTGTATACAGTTTTTTCATGATCACATAATGTTTCATGTGCCTTATATAACATAACCAACAAATGCATTTAAAATATAATTTGTTTATTTCTTGTATTATAAGTGTTACATAACTAAATTCTAATGTTGTTAAACTTATTTACGTTCCTAATTAATATATATAAAATTTTCAATTTCAAATGATGTATTGAAGCCATTGTTTTTTATAAATATTCCATCACATTGAATGACATTATTAATATAGTTTCAATCATTTGAGGTATATTGAATGATTTTTGTAAATATTATTTAATATTAAAAAAATTATTTACTTTTATATTTATAGAATTCCTCTGACTAATCGATTATTTCTATATGTTATTGTATCCTTGGTGAGACCCAACATGGATTTTTTTATCACACCGTACATATGCCTTTAGGTCACTGTAGATTATCTCCTTCCATATTTCAGCAAAGGAAAATGATCTCTTATATTTGGATCTAGTTGTTGAACATTGGATTTGTTGAGTGGTGTCCTTATGTTCATGAGATGATTTACTCTATTTATTTATATTTTTTGTAGTACATTTTGTATGTTTATGACTTGTGGAAATATGGAAAATTACTGCTAGTGGTGTTTATTTTGTAATATATAATGTATTTCATCTTTTACATCCACATTGTTAGTGGGAAAATAATTCTTACATACAATTTTTATGATGATGGGTTCTAGTTTCTATCCCATGTGGATTGGGAATTCCCTTCGGTGTATGATATGTTTTTCTCAATTATTGTGTTACTAGGGAAACCTAGCTAGGTCATGAAAAAGTGGTATCAGAGGAGGTTGTTGAGCATTTTTCATGATGTATCTATGAATTTTTTAATATTTTTGAGACTGAGGAGGTAGTTATGATTTAGTTATTTTCCATATCTCACTACATCAAATATTATGTCTTAATGTTTTTATATGGAATAATTTACTGAGTATTAGTTCAAGTATTTTCAATATAATAATTTTGATAGACATGAATAAAAATATATATTTTTCTTTCTATAGGGATTATTTTTCATTATCCCTCTTTATGAGTGTTAATTATGATTTCTTCATTGTTGTTTGCTAATTTTCTAGACCATCATACATCTTAGAAGACATGAGAATAGAATCCAAGATGATGCTTTTCTGGAACCACGATGATAAAATCCACTAGTGGACTCGAATATAGTTCTTGTGATTATGAGAACTGTCCAATATCAGGGGAATTCACCACCTCCAGATCCATTTCATGCACTAGTTGTGGAACCTCAATGGGATTTTATCAAAGATAGATATCAATATTTATATCTCCAGAACAACCATCTCTCAAATCCTGTATTGATCCTAAACATGATTATAATTGGATAGGTAGGATAAAAAGTCTATTTGATTTCATAGAGACACCATAAATGATAAAGGTAAACTGTTCAACCTTTGTGTTTGAGGGATTGTGAAGGAGACAGTCAGACACGATGGTGATGGAAAAGAAATTGAGGGGTTTGAGTGGAAATACATCAAAGTGAATTTCACAGTCATGTTCTATCCAGAGTCAATGTAGTTATATAAGGATGTTGAGTTTTTAAATTTTGATAATGGTGATAGAACTATGACTGAGTATTAAAATAACATTACTGAAATCATGAAATTTTCACCCGAGATTGTATGTATGAAGGGAATGAAATGTCAACAGTTCGATTTGTGACACAGATCAGATATATGTTCTTAGGCTTTCTTGATGAAGGTTCCCACTTATGTTGAAGTGTTTTATAGGGCTGTGATGGTTGAGATTAACCCAGCTAAAATTTCATGGATGATGTGAGTTCTCTTATCTCCAAGTGGGAGTGTGAGTTTATTCAATGTAAAGATGAATCATGATGATTCTCACATCAGTTCTCGACGAAAGGGTTATTCCATACAACCTAAAACAATATGATGAAGTCTATGTATTTGTTATCAGTGTGAAAATACTAGATATTCTTTGATTCATTACATTGAAACACCCATGAATTGTGGCTCATGAAGATGTTTAGGGAACGTAAAAAGATCATACAGTAGATTTTCTAATTTGCGTATTGGAAAATGACCATCATCTCCACATAAAACTTTTGGTAAATTAGATGCTTCTAGTATAAAAGGGATTAAAAGACATGCATCTAGAAAAAATCTACATCACATATTGGATGTGTCTATAGAGGATGAGTTCATGAGTCCAAAAATAGTGAGAGGTAACATTAATATAGATTTACCATTAATGATTTATATCATCGATTCAAGTACATATCATCCATTTATTAAAACCTATATTTTTTAATATATGAAATAATCCCAGGAATCTTTTATCTTGTGCAATTGATATTACCACCACCTTGGAGAAAATAGAGAGTAGGGTATCCATAGTCTTACTAGTGTCATATCTCTATCTGATGTCCAGTTGTATTGGGGTTTTCTTTTCCTCAACATGAAACCGTATGAGATCATTTTTAGAATTGATTGATCATTATCAATAAAGCCTATATTCATTATTATCATTGACGAGTCATCCATACTACCCCCAATGATGTTTCTCTTAACATTCAAGTACAATGACTCCCAAGGTCTATTATGGCCATACCTTTTTATCCAGAATTTAGGAATGTAATATCCATATTTTATTTTGATCTGTAGTAGGAAGATTTGACATGTGATATCCCTCTAATATTCATCGAGATTATTAATGTGTATCTATCTTATATCTTTGATTTTATATTGTTAAGGGATGTTTAGTTATCATTTGATTTAATGCCTTATACCCATTGTTATCACGTATATCAAGGTGAAATGAATGATGTGATGTCCCTATTGTACAATATTACTGAGGCTTGTGTTTGTAACCATGGTTGACACTAGTTCTATTCTCTATGAAAGATAACAGTCTATTCTATTATGTTTTGAATACAGAACTCACAATTGGGTTATAATGAAGAAAAAATATCTATTTCTGTGGATTGATGATATGTTTGATATGTTGAATAGAGAATTGGTTTTCAATGATCAATCATTTATATGGTTACCATTATATGAAGATAAAATAATGTTATTTTTAGAAAATTTCCTTTCAAAGAAGGTACTGCCATTATGAGTACCTTCTTGTGATATTTTTTTTCAAACAAATTAAGTATCAGTTTTCATGGATTTGATGAATAGTATATTACATGAGTATTTGGATACAATTTTAGTAGTATTTTTAGACAACATCTTTATTTAATCAACGTCCATGGTGGACCATGTAAATCATTTGAAAGGAGATCAATGTCTTCTATGAAATTGTTGACATTATTCCAATCTTTTGATGTGTAATATATGGATTTGGGAAGTGAATTTATTTGGATATGTGGTGTAATAATATAGAAAATTTGTTAATTTGGAGAAGTTGGTGACTATTGTGACATAAATTTAACCCCAAAATGTCTTCATGATTTTGACCATCATTGGATTATCTGAATATTACCACCATATTATCCGGGAATACTAATGGTTGCATTCTCTAATTGGTCCTATAAAATATAATTGAGAGTTTTTTTTCATAGAATGATAGTTTTCAGAGTTTTTTTTTGAGATGAAATGTCTCTTGAATTCTGCATCATTGTTGTCTCTTATAGAGGTCAGGCATGGCTATGTTGTCTTCTGTGATGTGTCAGGTTCAAGCTTCGGTTGTGTTCTTATTCAAGTTCATTATGTCTTTGCCTATGGATCTCATCAACTTAGGACACATGATAATAATTATCCTACCTTCAACATTGAACATATATCTATAATTCACATAGATAAAAGTCAGTGTCCTTACCATTATGGAAAACTATTTGCATTATATAGAGTCCATATGAACATGAGTTATGTCTTCCCTAAAAAAATATTTGAATTTATACTAGTGGCATAGGTTAGAGTAACTGAAATATTTTTAATTTGATATTTTCTATACCACAAGGGAAGAGAAGGGTGTTGCAAATTCCTTATGTAGGAATCATCTAACCCATGTAGTGAATGAATATTTAGAATAGTGCAATTTTATGGATCTTTTTTCATAGTATCATATTAGATATTAGGAAAAATGGGTTGATGTTTTATTATAAATAATACAATTGACATCAAATCTTCTCGATATGATTCATAATGATAGATTGATTGATAACTGATTTCATATAATTAGAGACTCTATTTATGGTGGGAGATAGTTAAACAATGGTTATTCTCCAAAGATGATGTTATATTTTATTAGAATCACATTGTTGTGTCATTAGCAGTAATGAAGGGTGTGATGGGTGACTCTCATAATTACCAGTTGCAAGTACACACAAGAACCACTATGATGTTCTATGACATGAAGTTGAAATTATGATAGATAGGTATGATACATATTACTATAGAGTATGTTTCTCATGGTTATATATGCTATCATGTGAATGATGGGAACTAGAATCAGTTGGGATCACATAATCCACATACATTCCATACAGGTAATTTGGATGATATCTCTATGGATTTTTTCGTTGGATTTATTCATACTAATAGATGAAATAATTTGATATGGTTTGGGATCGATAGTGTAACCATATTGTCTCACTTCATAGCCATTCATTATTTAGCCAATTTTTAGGAGTTCGGAAATCTCAATGAGTAAATTATTAGTCATTTACATGGAGTTCCAAATTCTAGTCTATGATTGGTATCCTATGATCACTTCTATCTTTTGTAGATGCCTTTTTTAGGATCTATGATCTCATATCCATTAGAAAAAATCATAATATCCACAGTCGGATGACCATAGAGTGTAGGCTACACAGATTCTGGAGGTCATGATTCTTCCATGGGTTCTCGAATTCGGTGGGGTTTGGGATGATAATTTTGAACGGTTCATTTTTCTTATAAAAATAGTAACCAATCTAAATTATGAAAAGTTCCTTTTGAGGCATAAAATTTCATTCCTTGAAAATATCCATTTTTATGGCAAAATATTAGTGAATGATCCTTAGATGGACCATGTTCTATCAAAGAGACACAAAAATGATTAAGTTAATTCATCAATAAATGTTATCAATATAGATCTGATATAATTCATAAATTAATCAATTGTGTATAATGTTGATTATTTCAAAATGTTACTCGGTTTTCTTGAATGTTTCAGCATAGTTGGTTCATCGATGACTTATGAGGAAAGTGAAGATTTCTCCTCATTTTGTGCGACCTTTGATGTTTATTGAGTCAATGGGTAAATTTTCATATTATTTAGAACATCCACTATGGATGATGTTGATACATAACATATCCAATGTATTTCAAATAAGAAATTATATCTACGGTAAATATCATGTTTTGAGTTCGTGTGATAATGAAATTTAACCCTATTTATTATTGATTAAGTAGATGGTCAAGATAGTTGATTCTAAGACCAAGGTTATTCAAGGTCTAAGGAAACCTTTGGTTCATATTCTATGGAATCATCATTCTAAAAATTCGGATCCATGGTAAAACTATTCACTGATGATAGTTCAGTGGCCATATCTTTTGTTTATTGAATATTCATCAATGGTTTTTTTTTGACAAAATGTTTTTATAATGGAGAGTTTTTAACATCCTTTAACCAGCCTAATAGTTATATATTTAATTTTTTATGGTTTTTCCATTTCATTTAATGTTTAGGGTTGAGAATGAATTTGTAGGATAACTATAAATGATGAATGAAAATAATTTTTGGAATTTAAACATTAATTGGTAATTTCTTGGGGGTGTAGGAAGGATAGATTTTGTGTAACAAGGTTACCTGACATGCAATGTCCTCGAGGTTCATACATCACAAAGGTTTTATGTAGTGAACAAGTAAGTGAACATAAATTATTTTATATGACATAATTTATTTAAATATCCATTTTTAATTTGAAGAGATTCATTTATTAGAGATTACAAATTTAATGTATTTCACTCTAGGTAGTGGGATTAGAAATCATGAAACTCCCCAACTATTGGTTATATTGGTCTATCATGAAATACAGACTCATTTATCCTCCTCTTAATTTTGTTTTATCTTCAACCAATGACTTCCCTAAGTAAACATGTAGCACTAGAACTCTTCTAAGACCAATCATTCAGCATTAGATTATCATTTCGTTGGCGGTGTGAATAATCTAGTAATATTTTACCGATTTTCTTTGCATCTATTTCTATATCTCCACTATGGTGTTTAATATATCTTACTAAATTTGATGGATCTATAAATTATTTTTCTAGAAATAATATCTAGGTTCATTTTCACGGTCATTTGTGCCTTCGTTGTTATTATCGTGTATCATTGTTTGAATTGTTTTTTTGGGGAAATATATTTGATTCTAGTCATATTAACCAAATTGATAATAGTTCATTTTTTGGAATGATTTTATTTGTATATGTAATTTTAATTTTTTTAAATATGTCCCAATTTTTTTTATTAAAAAACAATTCCACTAAATTGAGTGGTTTGAAATGGTTTTGGAATGAAATTGTTAAAAACCATAATTTCAGTGAATTAGGGTGTGTTCACAAATGAAGGGATGTAGTTTAATTAAAATTTTGAATTTAAATTATTGAAAATTTTTGATGGAATTGGTTAATTATTGAAAATGATTTTAAATTAATTGATAGAAACCCACTGATTTTATCATGTTAAATATCAATGTTATTTATTAATACCTATTCTAGATTTGAATGAAATATTTGAATTTAAATATATTAATGGGACTAAAATTTATTTTTATAAGTATTGAAATAAAATGAAAATAATTTATTATATAACATCACATGAAATCCTTATGTAGTTATTATGTTATATGGACATTGTATTTGATTATACAACCTTCTAATACATATATGCAACCGATAACATATCTGATGTGATGGTGGCATGTTTCCTTTGACCAGGGATAGAGGGAAATGTGTATACACATATTATCGTGATCACATAAGGAATATTAATACATATATAATGGAATGTACATACATATTTAATTTATCGACATGTTTCTACCTTGTTTTATATTTTAGATATAAATATATTTCAATGTTGTTAAACTACATTACATCCCTTCTAAATTTAAATTAAATATTTTTTATAAAAATCTATATATAACTCATTGTGATTTTTGAAATATTATACCACTTGTAAAGACTGTTAAATTTTTTTACATTATTTTGATTTTATAACATTATTTGTTTAAATACTCCTTAAATTTTTATCCCTATTTATTTTAAAATTTAAATTATACCATTGATTAATATATTATAGGAATCAGTTATGGAATCTATTATGTGACCCAACCAGGATTTCTATCCAACATCCCATTTTTTCCAATGGGTTTATTTAGATTATCATAACATATGTTCAAGAATGGAAAAATGATATCTTTGAGAAAGATCAATCGTTTGATCCCTGGATTTTTTGATTTTTGTCCTCATAGACATGCGATGTTTTCCTCCTTTTTGGTACTTTATTTGTAGTAAGTTGGGCTTGTTTATTACTTGTTGACTTCCGTTACATTACTCATAGTGTATTTTTTTTATGTACATTATTTTTGTTATTTTACATCTGTATTAATTTTGAAAAAATAGATAACACATTTAGTTTTTTTGATGATAGTTGATAGTTGCTTACCCATTGGGATCAAGAACGCTCTTCAAGCTATGTCTGGGTCATCTTGGTTATCTGATTACCAAGGTAAAATGAATTATTTGCAATAGTTTTTATCATTTATTTTACTATTATAGTATAATATTTTATGTAATTTACATCCATTTCTCCTACTTCTTTAATTTTGTAAATAAATTTTTATTTTATTTTTTGAACAAGGAATTTTCTCATTTTACCTAAAATGTGAATGGTATTTTTGTTTTATTATACAAGGAATGAATAAAATTTCCAACCTTCATTAACAATATATGATTTGAATATTCCATTAAATATTTAAAAAGATAATTTTACGTAAAATGTTTTCTTACAAAAATTATAATTTTTTTCTTCTAAAAAAATGATTTCCAAGTGAAAATGTTATGTCCTTAATGTAATGTAATAATGATATTTAAAATGTGTTATTTATCATATATGACATAATTTGATGTTAATTATTTTTATTGTAGATTTGATTCAATTAAATCATACTTATTTATCATTTGGATTTTTTATTTTTATCCTTACATGATTTCTGTGAAACTTATTTCTATTTCCATAGTAATAGAAATGATGAATGTTTGAAATATATTTAAAAAAAAATTATTTGCAAGATGTTCTGATAAATGATAAATGTTTAATGATCTAGTGTCCCATATATTTATATATTATAGTTATGTAATAGTTGTTATAATAAATAAAATCCCTTCTTATGCATTGGATAACAGTGGATATCTCAATATATAACATGTAATGAAATGAGGAATGACCTAATTTCATTATTATAATTTGTAAAATATGATATTCATAAGAGTGTACCTTGAGTAAAGATATAATGTAATAGTAAGTGAACCCAATCCTTATTGATATTTATTCAAGCGATCATTAACAAAAAATATTATTTTACATGATTATGTGTATTCCAAAAACATCTGTATGTCATTTTAGAAATTAAATCATGGATCATATCGTTTTCTTTGATTCCATTATGATTCATGTTTTATAAACATCCATGATTTATTTCATGTCTCAAGCATATGATTTATTAAAAAAAGTAATGATTCAAAATTTTAATATCATTTTCTCATACTAGTATTATTATTTTATTTTTATGATATAATTTATGGGTCTATTTCATACCCATACTGAACATTTGAACTTGACATCTCATAACATTACTATTACTATATTATGAAAAAATGATAAGTATTACAATTATAATATTTAATATAGTTAAAAACAAATTTTTTTTGAGATGATATATATATATAATGAACATGTTCTTTGTGTATCCTGGGGTCCAATGAAAGTTGAACTATATGATTCTGGCATGGATCTTTATGTTATGTATCAAATATTCATCTAAAAAGTGGGGAATCTAATTAATGAGAAGTATCATCCACTATATAATATTATACTAAGACCCATTATCCTTGATAATATTTTTTGATAATTCATCCATACTGTCCTTCAGACAACAAATCAGAAGAATCTATTCCAGAATCACTTAGAAGATATATATTTTATATAGAACACTACAAACATTTATTTCCATAATATATAGAATTTTGTAATCATAAATCAACACAAAATATCAATACAGTATTGGGACACTATAGTATATAATAGAAAATCGATTCAAATTATCTAATAGACTGGATGAAATTAATAATTTTTCTATTATTTGTTCAGACTGAATGTCTTATGTCCCAATATCAATAAATTCAATATATCAATTCCCAAAAATGAAAATCTTTTTATTATAGAATCTTTTGAGAGACACAATAATAAGACAATGAAATAAAAAAAATTCAATGTTCTTTGTATAAGAAATGAAGGTGGCCTTGCCCTATAATTATATTGAGTAAAATATGGTATTATCGATACACCTTCATTTGAGTAATGTTGAATTCCAACCATTACACAATTATAATAGCCGATATCCTCTAAAAATAGTAAATGTGTCCACTTCCCCAAGAAAAACAATCATCTCATTAGTAAATAGAACACATTCCAACTTTTTGAGTTACGAATCAAACTATCAGAATAATATCTACTAGTATAGAACTCATTGGATGAATAGTCCTCTGAACCACCCCCTTCATAATGTAACATTTTTTATTTAAAAAATAAAAAACTACTACCACCACATCAAAAAGATAAATATATTCTCGATTAAATATCACTAAATTAAATGATTAATTCAATTGAAATATACAATAGACATTCCTATTATGTGTAATGAAAATGTATGGAGGGTTTTTTTGAGGATCCCATAAATTGGTCTCTAAACTCATTTCTTATGATTTAATAAAATCTATATTTATAAAATTTTGTTAACTAAATAATTTATTTATAACATTTTTGTTATATATTTTATTTACTATTAGTCATATTATTTTATTATAACTTTATTATAATTTTATTATTATGCTCAACATTTATGAGAGATTATTATATTGTTATAATGGTACTGTTCTATTGGTAATTATATAATTTCTTCTATATTGAGACAATAACACCAGAAGAGTAAGGAAATGTTCCAAAAGAGATTAACATAATATTTATGGTCAAAAATATTTATATTCATTGTTAGATATGTATGTTTTATTTATTATAAATTTTTATCCATAATGGTTGTTTATTTCGGTGGGTTTTCCTTACATCATGACCATATATGTGTTTATTTATTATTATTAATATTTATTCATAAAATAATATGAAAAATATATCCAATTAACATAATGAGATAATTTATAACCATATTTTTTTATCCGCAACCAGTGATGGAAGAAATGGTAAAAAATAAAATATGTTTTTTCATAGAGGTGGAAAACTGAACCTAAAATGAACATTGATTTCATTATGAATTAAAAAGTGAGGCCTATTTATATGGATTAAAAATTTGTTTAATTGAATTTAAAAATATTAAAAATATTTATGTTATCATACAATCATGGGTTTAATAGAACCAATGGGGAAGAAGAAGAAAACAATTAAAGAGATTTAGTTCATGAATATTAATTCATACATTAGATGTAAAGTCTTATTATATATCTACAGAAACCATGGATTGGACATTTGATAAGGCTAAAATATTAAATAATTAGGGTAGGAATTGTGGGGAGATTATGGTATAATATTTTGGGGAAATAATTAGAATATTTCTATACTTAGGGTGGAGAATGGTGGTATTTATAAAAGAAAAGGGGTGTAATTATGTATAATATTCAATATATTATTACATTTTATTAAAATGTATAAAAGTAATGAATCTGGTGATTATGTATAGTAATTTTTATAAGAGACTCCATTAAAAGTATTATTTACATCACCACATATGTAACTAATGATCTGTGTAATATAAAATTTTAAAGAACACATTTTTTATTATTTCACTATTGACTAAAAATACATATTTTTAAAAAAAATACTAAAAATTTATACCTATTTAATTTTGATGTGTTGATAAAAATAATGAGAAACATTATATCTGAATAATTTTCCAAATATGAGAAATTTTAATTTAAAATTAAATCATTATTTATTGATAAAAAATCATATGACGTGATTAAAGTGTTATAACATAACAATTTACATATCATTTCATTAAAATATATTATCATATTTATTAAATTATAAAATATATATTATGTCAATTTTATTAAATTGAAAATTTTCATAAATTTTTTCTTCTTTTTAATTAATATTATTTTAATTAAAATATATAATATACATTTTTTAAATAATATAATTCCATTTTCATTGTGTCTAACATTTATTTTCCTGATTGTAACTCTATTATTTATTTTTATTCTAATATAAATTTAATTAATTTTAATTTCATATGATAGACAATATATTATTTTAGTATTCCATCAATCATATTGTTGTTATAATATTGATGTTACTATTCCTAATAATCACATTACAACTCAAAGTAGACATATCACTATTCCAACATTCATATTTGTTTTTAAAATCTTATAAATACAGAAAACATTGTTTCTTGATCATTCACATACATTTCTGTCATGGTAAAATTTGTTATTTTCAAAAATATTATTATATTAATATTCTATTGTATCATTTTTAGAGTTGTTTCTGTGAGAGTGGTTATTCAATTGGAATAGAGTGATTTAAATTTCCATTTCATGGTTATCCCTACGTCTACTATCCCATTAAAACCCATTAAATATTTATGGGTATATTTGTTCTGAAAATATAATGTTCATATTCAAATAATAATGTTTTGTTGATTTTCATCAGATGGACTTTGTAAATTTATTATAAAAAATTACTCTATATATCCATATATATATATATATTGAAGGAAATTTTCATTTATAAAATTATTACTATTTACATTCTTCCCTAGTTAGGAAATATTTTCCATGAAAATTAATTTTTTTTCACATAGATGAATATAGAATAGAAAACTTATGTCTCACTACATCAATAGGTTCTCATATTTACTCACTATATTTATAATTTTGTGAAACTAATTTTACATGGTGAATTGTCTTGTTTTTTTATTTTTATATCAATAGATCACAATCTTCAGGGAATTCTACACATAAGATATATTATTCACTAATTATAGATCCTATGGATTCAGTACATCAAAGGGCTATAGAATGTACATACTAGACATGGATACATGTAACCCATCAAGACATTGGTGTAAGATTTATACTATATCATGTATATATGACTTGTATCTCATGCTAGAATGGATATAAAAGGGGAAAAAATATTTTTATGATATCATTAAATTATTCCCTAACCATATTACAAAAATCATTGATTCGTTATAAATTATAACATAAATTTTTCTTCACACATCATATCTCATTGATGATTTTTATTATATCTATTCTATTAACATAATGAAATCATTGTGTTTTATTGAATGACTATGACAATTATAATGTCTCATTGATCAATTTATGTCCCAAATTCATGGGTTTAACCACATCATCAAAACTTGTGGTTTCTCTAAATCCATTAACACAATTGTCTACATATAAACCCAATTAAATACTCCATAGGATGTTGTTTTTTCTTAGAAATAAAACAATTATGAATTTATTCCCAAACATCATTAAATTACATATATTATGATTTGAAAATATAACTAAGTGTTTCGATGGTTGATATAAAATGTCTATTAGTTGATGGTTGATATGTGGTAATAAATATTAAATATATGTTAGGGGAAAATTGAAATATTTTAAAAATTAGTGAGGT
The DNA here is from genome assembly GCA_963277665.1 of Viscum album. Classification (NCBI taxonomy): domain Eukaryota; kingdom Viridiplantae; phylum Streptophyta; class Magnoliopsida; order Santalales; family Viscaceae; genus Viscum; species Viscum album. Next base: position 1,374,717,362 of record OY728142.1, on the reverse strand, counting down.
GATTGTTGAGAACGAAAGCATGACGTACATGGAAATTAAATTACATTTGAGGAATACATAATAAATAACAAAAACCAACACTCAAGGATCATAATAGTTTAGTGTCTTTGGAAACATGTAACATAGTCTTCTAATCATGGTGAAATATCTTCAACATCTCCCATAAAAATCTTCCCATTTTATTTTCTTTACTAAAACCTTTCATTATATCATAGCGAAAAGAAAAAATAAAAAAGGTGACCTCAAATTATCATTATGGGTAAAGATAGTGGACATAAATCAATCCATAAACATTTGAATGCAAAAACATGAACATAAAATCTAAGTATCAAAATCTGGAGAAAAGACATAAATCTTGGAAGTACGTGAGGAATATATCATAAAGGAACATAAATCATGATAAAATAGCATGGGAACAAAACATGTAATGGTGGAAAATAATTATACTCATGATATGATTTCCATAGTAGCCAAGGCATTACTGCCAAGTCCATCTTAGTGGAAAAATTCCCTTTCTAAATCAAGTTCACTCCTTGTTCCGGTCCTATAACACTGAACCGGATTACATACCATTCCAGTCATGTCTATCTCATGAGATAAAAATATTTAACTAATTAATTTGAGGGTGATATAGGTCCCACCTATCTCATAATGAAATCATAGTTACTTGTGCCACAACATAAACCTAAACCATTCATTATAACCCAAAGAATAAAAATGGGTTTCATAAACATCATCCCATCTTAAAATAATCCATATAAAACAAATGGATATCATTTCATCATAAGAAAAGTGGAACCATGAAAATCATAGAGACGTTATACTTGAATCATACACATAATAAATAATGTAATCTTTCATGGAAAATGGTTTTGATATAACACTTGAAATAAATTCTTGAGGAAAATATCCTTTCTTCTTCAAATTAATTTTCTTTTTACAAAATGCCATGAAATTTTATAAGAAAGGGTTTTTTTGAAAATATTCATGAAATATTATATAGTACGATTCTTGAAAATAAGGAGTTATGAAACCATAAAAATCCGTTCATGCCATATAAGTTAAAAAAAAATTATGCTCGTAATTCTTAGGAAAAGTCAAAAAGTATCTCGTATGGTAAACAAAAGAATGATTCCTCCCAAACCATGTGGTAAAAGTCATAAAAGTGTAAAAATGAATTTAAAATTACATGTATGAATACTAACCATTTTATGAAAACATTTTTAGGAAACATGGACATGGATGATAAACATAACCCCAGTAAATAGTTACGAATAAATAATCTTTGATAAGAATGAGATTGGAATAATTATCCATTACCGTAGGTCCGATATGCTTCGTACGAATTCAAACCTCCTGTATAATTGTTTAAATAATTTCATTGACTTATTAAATAATCTTAATCATTGTTATGATTTCATATATGGTTCAATTTTGACTTTATATTTGATGTTCTTTTGTAAATTCCATGTTAAATCAGCGTTTTGGGTAAAATCATTTTATTTATCGTACATGTTTGGAAATGTTTTTATTTATATTATTATTATATATATAATGAATTAATTACTTCTAGAAATTAAATAATAATTTATATATCATATATATTCAGTATATATATATATAATAGATAGATAAATGAAATGAAATACACCGTTCATAGAGATAGTAGGCCGTACGTACGCATAAACATTGTTTTTTTCCTTGTTGACTTGAATGGAAGTAAATAGATGACATATATTTATATACATAAATAAATTAGCTTTATCATTCCATATATTTCATTATTATTCATTATATATAACATTATAACCATTCTTGAGTGGTTAAGATGGAGAATGAATCTTCTAGCATCGTGGACACTGTAATCTGTACGTACACACGAGCGATGATATCATTCCCGTAATTATTGAATTTAATTGGAGTGGATTATATAATATATCAGAATAAGTATGATGTTGTAATAACTATATATAGTTATTCATTACACCATTATACCCATCCAAGTAAGGTGGTGGTGGAAAAACAGATTACACAATAGCGTGTAGACGGTATTCCGTACGTACGCACGCGTAGTGATTTCATTTTCCATAGGATAAATAGAAGGTGAAATGGGGTTGTTTCATATTTATAATAACATATCAGTATATTATAGATACTTTTTTTATTAAATTATAATGAAACATCTAAATAATAATAATTTTAAGAAGAAAGAAACTAGAAATAATCGGTAGAAGAGATTACCTCTTCTTCGACGCACCTCTTTTAATATTCTTCACAGGGCACTAGTGTAGGTCTTTTTGAGAAGACCATAACCAATATTAAATAACTAGATGTTGATAAGAGGAATTGTCAGTGGTTGGCCGAGATTCAAGGCTCAATAGGGTGTGAAGAGAAGAGGGAAGGGGTTCCCTTTTTATAAGGGAGGAGAGATGCACCTTTAGAAAAACATAAAATTTTATTTTACAATAAAGTCATAGTCGGTTTATTATAGCTCCAAATTGATTTATTTCGAATAAAAAGTATGTATGGGTCTAAATCCTCTCAACAAATATGTTTTAGATATGATTAGTTTACTATTTTAACCTTATCATTTAGATTTAACTCTAAGTTAAGTAATTTACCTCTTACCGTGTCTTATTGTTTTCATACACTATATGGTTAATAAACATACTATAACAAGAAAAACGGACCACAAGTGGTAAATTATTTATATATATAACCATTTCTATGTTATGTTTCAGATACTTATATTTTTAGGAATATAATATCAATTAAAAAAATTATATTTGTATTAAAAACTATTTTATGTCAATTTTGACACTATTTGGTAAGTCATTTTTGTAAATATCATAGAAACATTATTAGTTATAAAAAAGTTAATTGAATCAATAATAACATTTCATATTAACCTTAAAATTTATTGTAAGTAATAAAAAGTCTCAAATTTCATTTATTTGGGTATTTATAACATCGATTATGTGAATATTACATTAATAAGGTATTACTGCATCATCATTGTGTCATAAATAAATTAAATTATTTAATGTCTATAAATTATAAATAAAATACCATTATGCAGGAAATATGTTTATATTTCTAATAAATATTTATAGTCGAATTTATCTTGTCTATAAATCTATATAAAAAAAATTTTTAGTTATTAATCTTTGATTTAAATATTTTTACTTTTCCTTAAATAAAATAATAATAGGTGTCCGAATCTAATCCAAGTGGACCTAAAGGGTAATATTTTAATCCTACGGCTGTTTTTGGTTTAATTACACTTATAAAATAGAATAATGACATGTGTTATGGTAATAATGATATCATTTTTACCCTTAATTACCCGATTTACTTTTACCCATGGTAAATAAAAGAAAAAAGATAATATTCACCAAAAATTATTTTCATCATATTGAACCAAATATTACTACTTCATATTAACCACGTCTCTTGGAATTTTGAAATGAAACTCACAGAAGCAGTAAAATTATGTTTTATGTAAATTTTCAAATTCTCCTAGAAGGTGGTTAAAAGAGGGTGAAAAGTTCAATAAACTTTTTATATATCTAAAATTTTTATAAAATGACTCCAATGAAATATATTTAACTTATATAGGTGTTATGTATCAATTTTGACCTAAAATAAATTTAAATAAAATAAATATTTTTTTTAATAAAAAGTCAGTTTTAAATTGTAAACTACTGTTTTCACTATTCATTCAAAAATGAATGTTTTCAGAAAAATACCAAAACATCACCCTAGGATAATTTTGATATTTCGAATCCAAAAATGATGTCCATTTTGAATGATAAAATTTATAAAATTTCAAAAAGTAAGTATTACTATTTATAACGGCTTGTTTATATAATATCATAATAATATCATTTTTAGTGAAACTAGGTATTGCGTACTACACACGCTATCAACGATGGTCACGATTGTGTGTAATGAAAGCCATGTTAGGGCTTCGTGTAGTGAAATACCGCTTTGGTTTTGCATATAAAATAATCAAATGTTATTTCATTTATACATTAAATCAAATCTATACATAATGTTTGCGTATAATAGTATCCACAAAATGAAAATGAAATTATGTGTAACACGAGCCAAGAATAGTTTTGCATATACTGCAGTCTAATACGGTGTTGAATATTTTAGATGATAATCTTGGTGTAATGTACAATAGAATACATAAATGAAATTAACAAGAATATATCTCCTTGAATTTTGGTGTGTTACATTCTACCCCCCTTAAAATGAATTTCGCACTTGAAATTCATTAGGGTTATAAATGGTTTACTACATTAATGTTTCTTTCATAGAAACCCACATCGTAAAAAGGAATTCTAAATCTAAATTTTGAAAACTAATGTATGAAACATAACGGTTACCCAAAGAAACTCATCACTGGGTTTCCACATAAGAGAACATAGGTGAAAATATGGATATAGAAGAGACATCTAACTATCAAGTTCTGATGGAGAGTGGTAGAGAACATGGATATGAAAAATCTTACAATCACAAAGACATAAATTTTTGATGATCTATGGTACCATATAATTCATCAGATATAAGGGAACTAGGACATCATTTTTGGTTTTCAAGATCATTTCCCTAATGTTGAAGAAATTGAAATTAGAAGAAATACTTTCTTGATTTAGGTACAATCTCACCATTGGTCATTCCTTGGACAATTTCCACTTCATATCTTAATGAAATAAAGTTGAATTTTTCATTCATGAAGTGATTGAAGATCATGTGATATAATGATGGGTCATTCCATCTATCTCAAACAAAATGTTTGAAAAAGTAATAAAAAATACATAAGTCCATCTATAGTGAGAGTAATTAAATATGGTGCCTAAAATGGACTTATACTTCATATATCATACATCATAAAATATTAAAACTAGTTTCTACTAACTAGGGACTTCCTGTAGGCCAGTGGTGGGTGATAAAGGCATGTCTCACTTCAGTTGTGGGTTCGATACCCACAGCCTTGTCTGACGCGATGGGTTGTCGCCCGTCCGGCAGGTTGTCCTTTTTCTAAAACTAAAATATTATTACATTCCATAAATAATATCGAAAAAAGTTATAGCATTAAACAATGATAACTTATCTCCATTGTTGACCCCTCTGTATAATTAGTTGAACTTGTATTTTGATAATCCCAATTATGATCAATTATATTTTGATAATCTCAATTATGCTCAATCATATATTTTGATAATCCAAATTATGATCAATTATAGTTTGATAGTTATAAAAATTGATTAATGATTAATTACTTATTTAATTATTTATGTACCCCATGCACATATTCATATATTACAATATTTATATTATATTCAGAGAATTCGGTTACTGGATGGATATATATTCTAACATAACCCTTTCCGCCAATAGAATGCTTAAACAGACAAGTGGTCACCGTTACAGAAAAAAGCTACTGATACATTAAGTCCAACGGTACAACAAGTCTACTGATATGTGAAGGTCACCGATACATCAAATCCACCGATATAAAAAGTATACCATTATGCAAGCCAACCGATACAGACAATTCACCGTTATGCAAGCCTACCGATACAGACAAGTCACCGTTATTCAAGCCTAGCGATATAGACAAGTCACTGTTATGCAATCCTACCGATACAGACAAGTCACCATTATTCAAGCCTACTCTTAAAGACAAGTTACCGAAGGAAGTATACCGATAGAAAGGCTACCGTTACACAAATGGTCACCAGTACATTAAATCTACCGCTACCTATAAAGTCTACCGACAGACATGATGTCTACCGATAGAAAGGCTACCGTTATACAAGAAGTTACTGATACAAAGACTTACAGATACACAAGGCTACCAATATACAAAGCTACTGTTCCAGAGAATCCAACACTGACGTAATTTCTTTATCATTATTTATTCTAACCAGCGGTCATATCATGTATATTTTAATGGTCTTTAATTTATTTAATTAAGTTTGTTGGATGTAAGGGAACCGTACCTCATACCGGCAAAAAGAATTCATTTCTTTTGCCAGAGCATGTGCTATAAAAGTCCCTATTGTTGCACAAGAGACAACATATACGACACACAATATATGAGATACAAGGAAAACACAGAATTGATACAAGCAACATGCACAACAAGAGCTCATACAGATATACATGCACAACCAAGAAGACACAGAAGCTCATACATACTCACACTTACTAAAGAAGAGTTGTGTACATTCACAAGGATATTGAAGATCATCATTGACTACATTTTCACGGTATCGGAACCTGGATATCAAGAAAATGACACTCTGTTTTTCCAGACAGAAACCAGAAGAGGACTCAGAATGATTTTTGTTCAAATTCGAAGGAATCTAGATCCACACTGCAATCACTAGAGCCATTCTAAACTCTATATCTTGCTCAGTGATTTAATGTTTACATTACGAGTAGTGTGTGTCATCAGTTTTAATTTACACACACTCTGTCTCCTGAACTTCAACTCGAGGATCTGTAAATCCTCATTCAAACTCCTTACATCTTCTATTTCCCACTATGGATAGTGGTAGAGGTCATGTATGCCCTAGACAACTATATTTGATATTGTTCTTATTTTCCAAGAAGAACTGTGGTAGAGGACTTTTACCTAGATAGTTGTGAACTATTGTGAACCCCGATCCAGGGTGTGGATCAAATTTATATAAATTGTTGAGAGGACTATGTCTCGGCTTGAGACTGTACCTATTGGTTATATCTGCTGTGCTTTATTTAGTTTTATCCAAAACCTTTTATTCCACTACTATGTGCTTTAAAACATAAACTAATTTTCAATGTTACTCTGATAATTGAATTAGCAAGTGTTTGCATTACTTTCAAATCATTATTTTAGTTTCAAAAGCCATTTTTATCTTCGGATTAGATTAATTGGGAATTAATCAATCCTTTGAGAACCTAACTGAATGTTTGCTTTAGTTCAAATTCACTACAGTTCAATTATTATTTTATATTGGGGATTTTTAGTAAAGGATTTTAAACATAAATTTTAATTGGAACTCAATCCACCCCCCCTCTTGACTGTCCACTCTGACCAACATTTGGTATCAGAGAATTTTAAAATATTTTCTGAAGTACTCTATTTTTCAACTGTGATTCTAGTTGTATTATAAAGTTCTTAAAATTTATGTTATATTTAAATTTTTATCACTTTAAAATTTTTATTTTAACCTAGTTATCATGGATAACAGAATTAAAGGTGTTTCCACTAATAGAAAACCATTTTTAAATGTAAAAAACTATGATCAGTGGAATATTAAGATGAAAATTCATTTAGAGAGTACGAGTTTTGATATTTGGACTGCCATAGAATCAAAATTTAAAACTCCATCTACTGTTAGATCTACTTGGAATGAAGCTAATAAGATAGCACACCATAATAACTAAAAGGCTATGAATTCTCTGTATATTTCATTAGGATATGAGGAATTTAATAGAATATTTTCTTGTAAGACTGCATATTAAAATTGGGATACTCTAGGTGTTTCTCATGAAGGAACAACTAATGATAAGGAAATGAGATTGAACACCTATACTATTAAATATGATAATTTTAAGATGAAGCCTGATGAACCCATTTCTGATATGTATCTCAGGATTAACGAAATTTTCAATACAATGATCTCACTGGGATATGACGTTTCATCAAAGGAGAAAATCATGAGAATTTTGAGATGCCTACCTGAAATATGGAGGGGCACTTCTGTTTCAATCAAGAATCTAGTGATATTGGTCATCTTCTAGTCAAGGAACTTATTTTTAGGTTTATAATGTATGAAGAAGAACATAAGGTTAAAAAGGAAGCATAAGATCATCCAAAAAGGAAGTCATTTTCCTTCAAGACATCTACTTCAATAAATAAGGATAAGGAGAAACTTCAAGTTGTAAGTGATAGCTCAAGCTGTGAAGAAAGTGAAAGTGCATCTGACAGTGATGTAGAAATGGCTCACATAGCCGGAAGATTTATGAAGTTTTATAGGAAATAGATGTTTTAAAAAAAATGAAATTACAATGGTATGCATGACAACAAGGGACACTAGAAAAAGGACTGGAAGAAATCTGACAAATATGATGAAGTTGTCTGCTATGAATGCCAAATAAAAGGACATATAAATGCAGATTTTCCAAATCTGAAATAAAAGAAGAAGCATGAGTATAAGGACAATAAGTATAAGAAATCCATGAAGTCTACTAGGAGTGCTTCTGAGGATAGATCCAATGAATATGAAGCTTCTGAGACTAAAAATAGAAATAAGGCACATGTGTTTTATAATAAAAACTTCTGAGGTAACATCTGAAACTCATACATTAAATACACATTATTCTAGATATGATTCTGATTCTGAAAATATGTCAAAATCTGATCTTTTTGAATACTGTGATATGTTGGAAGAAACCTTTATTGAGATGAAAGGAAAATACAAAGGTTTAAAGAAACAATATTCTTTAACGGTTAAACATAAATCAGATCTTTACATAGAAATGGAAAGGAATGCTTAGTTGATTAAAGAAAACACTGAACTAAAATTGTTAAATGAGAAACATAGGAATGATTTAGAAAATTTTACAAATAGAAAATATTCTCTTAGTCAAATTATAGTTAAGATGATTTCACTTAGATATATAACTAGTATAGGATACCAACCCAGATAAAGAAAAATTACCAAAACTATATTTATTTCTGAATCTGAACAGAATGTAGATAGTTCTAGTTCTGAAATTCCATAAGCTTCAACTAGTTATATTAATAGTTACAGATCTAAAAAGGTATATCTTTAAAAATCTGTTGATTCTAAAAAATTTATGAGACCCATAAGACAAATTTGGGTACCCAAAGTTTTATTGGCTAACCTGTCTGGGCGCATGAAAATCTGGGTACCAAAATCATTTCCTATCTAATTCTGTTTTGTATGGAAACTGATTAAAGAGCTCATGTAGAAAGACTTGGTACATGGATAGTGTATTTTTAATACATATGATAGGAGACTTCTCATTCTTTAAAATCTTATTCAGAGTTGATGGAGGTTTTTTCACCTTTGGTGATAATTCTATGGGGAAAATCATCGGCTTATGCCAGATTGGTAACACTAAATCAGTATTAATTTCTAATGTTCTATTGGTTGATCGACTTATGTATAATTTACTATGAATTTCACAGTTCTGTGGTGATGGTGTAAATGTTAAACTTGGACATGATTCTTGCAATTCCTTTTTATTCTAATATTGTGTTAGTATTTTCTGCCTTGGGAAATGAAAATGTCTATGTTGTTCACTTAAATTATTTATCAATGAAAATTATTACTTGTTTAAATTCTTTTCATAAAGTGTCTTGGCATTGGCACATAATATTAGGACACTACAATATACATTCACTTAGAAAACTTACTCGGAAGAACTTAGTTAGAGACCTACCAAAACATGAATTCCTAGTAGATAAAGTTTGTAATCCCTGTCAAAAGGGAAAAAATAATATTTTTTCAAATCAAAGAAAGATGTGTCAACTTCTCAACCTCTCGAGTTGGTTCACATGGATTTTTGTACCTTCTAGAGTTTCTACATTAAATGTGAAGCACTGTGTCTATGTTCTAGTAGATGACTATTCTCGGTATACTTGGGTATATTTTCTAGCTCACAAAAGTGAATCTTGTTCTTACTTTGTTAATTATTTCAAGTCTGTAGAGAACCTTAGTGGACATAAGATTAAAAACATGAGATGTGATCATGGCCGTGATTTTGAAAATAATGTGTTTGAATCCTACTACTCACACAATGTCTATAGTCATAATTTCTCTACCCCTCGGACACCACAACAAAATGGTGTAGTAGAAAGGAAGAATAGAACCCTTCAAGAAATTTCTAGAACAATGGTTAATGAGTATGACCTACCTGTTTATTTTTGGGATGAAGCTGTCAATACAGCTTGTTATATTGTCAATAGAGTCTTGATTAGACCTGTTTTTAAGAGGACCCATTATGAGTTATGGAACCATAGGAAACCTAACGTTAACTAATCATAGTTTTTTGTTGCAATGTCTTTATTATTAATACCAATGATTATCATGACAAGTTTGCATCCAAGAGTGATGAAGGAATTTTCATAGGTTACTCTATTTCTATTAAATCCTATAGAGTTTTCAATAAGAGAACCAATTCTGTGGAGGAATCTGTTCACATCATATTTGATGAAACTAAACCACATGAACCTAAGAACTCTCTTGAAAATATTGAAAATGATCTCTCTATTTTTAACCTTAATGATAATGACAGTGGACCTATAGTTAAAACGTCCAGTTCTATAAATTTTCCAGAACCTGATTTTGTTGATTCCCAAACTATTGATGAACCTTAAATCTCTAGAACAAACTTTTCGAGACCAACTAGGATTATAAAGAACCATCCTTTAGATGTTGATGTATGTAATCTAGATAGAGGAACATAGACTAGAGCTTCTCTAAGAAATCAGGTTGGACATCAAGATTTTATTTCACAGATAGAACCTAAAAATATCAATGATGCTATCAATGATGAATTTTGGGTAATGGCTATGCAAGAAGAACTAAATCAATTTTAAAGAAATAAAGTCTGGTAATTAGTAGAAATACCTAAGGACACATTAACCAAAGGCATATCGTGGGTGTTTAGAAACAATGTTGATGAATCTAGAACCATCATTAGAAACAAAGCTATACTAGTAGCACAAGGTTACAATCAAGAAGAAGAAATTGACTATGAGGAATCCTTTTCACCTGTAGCTAGATTAGAGGCAATTAGGATCTTACTTGCCTTTGTATCACATTTGAATTTCATGTTATATCAAATTGATGTGAAAAGTGATTTTCTAAATGGTTTTATTGTTGAAGATGTTTTTGTAGAACAACCACTTGGTTTCTCAAATCCTCACCTTCAAAATCATGTTTTTAAACGTTCTAATACTTTATATGGTTTAAAAAAAGCTCCAAGAGCATGGTATGAAAGACATACAAAATTTCATATTGCAAAATGATTTACAAATGGAATTTCTCATCCCACTCTTTTTAGAAAAAATATTTCAAAATATGTTTTAATAGTATAGATATATGTTGATGAAATTATTTTTGGATCTTCTAAAATTTCTTTATGTACTGATTTTTGGAAGGTTATGCAAAATGTGTTTGAAATGAGCTTAATGGGAGAGCTTAAGTATGTTCATGGATTTCAAATCTTTAAAAATAAAGATGGTATTATTATAAATCAATATAAATAAAATAAGGATTTATTAAAAAAAATTGTTTGGATAGTATTAAGGGAAGTGATACACCTATGAGTAGCACCTGTAAATTGGATATTGATGAAACTGGAAAACCAGTAGATCAGACTAGTTACAGAGGTATGATTGGCAGTTTACTCTATCTTACAGATAGTAGACATGATATTATGTTTATTGAATGTATGTGTTCTAGATTTCAAGATAACCCTAAAGAGTCACACTTACTTGCTGTTAAAAGGATTTTCAAATATCTTAAATATACAGCTAATTTGGGACTTTTTTACCCAAAAGCACACTCATTTGATTTAATAAGTTATTCAAATTCTGACATTGCTGGATGTATGTTAGATAGAAAGAGCACATATGGAACATGTCATTTACTTAGAATGTCCTTAGTATCATGGTGTAGTAAGATACAGAATTCAGTTGCATTATCTACTGCTGAAGTAGATTATATAGCTGCTGGTAGTTGTTGTGCACAGATTCTGTGGATGAAACTCAATTTATTGGACTATGGATTTGATTTTAAACATGTTTCAATTAACTGTGATAACACTAGTGCGTTCAACATCTCAAATAACCATGTCTCTCACTCTAGAACCAAACCCATTGATGTTATACACCACATTCTAAGAGATCATTATCATAGAGGAGATATAACTATTGAATTTATAGGCACTGAACGTCAATTAGCTGATATTTTCACTATGACTTTATATTTATACAGATTTATTTTCATTAGACATGTATTAGGAAAGATAACTTCCTCTTAAAACCATTCGATGAATCTCACCGTTACATAAATCTCACTGTTAGATAAACCTCACCGTTAGATAAACCTCACTGTTAGGAGAAAACTCACCATTAGGAGAAACCTCACCCTTAGGAGAAACCTCACCGTTAGGAGAAACCTCACCGTTAAGAGAAACCTCACCATTAGGAGAAACCTCACTATTAGGAGAAACCTCACCGTTAGGAGAAACCTCACCGTTTGGATAGACCTCACCATTTAAGGACACCTCACCGGTACATCTCTCGCGCTGTTTTAAATTTTTATATTGAGGCTGAGACTTCGAAACGTTTTTAATATGAGATATATTTTATATGTGAATCCTAAAATGATATTATACCTAACTCTAGACATCACTCAATCACCGCGAACCCATCTGTTCAAATCCCTAGTACCTAAAACCTCTAAATAATGTAAAACCATAAGCCTCAGAATCAGAAATGTCCCGTGTGAAGCGACCCTCATTGGATGAAGGGAGTAATGCGCAGCAAGCTAAGAAGTAGAAAGTAACCATTGATGGTGCCAGTGGAATTAGTAGAGATGATGTTCGAAGGAATCATATGAATCCACATTTATCGAAGAGAGAAATTGTATTTGAAAAGGAGTTACGTGCGGAATGGATACTGGATAGAAAGTCCTTGATTCTGAAGGTTTTACAAGAACAAGGATGGATAAAATGCTTCATGAAAAATAATGGACAGTATTATCCAGTACTGGTAATGGAATTCTATGAGTTTGTCTGTTTTGAGATTTCAGAAGAGGAAAATAGGGTGATTTCATTTGTGAATGGTCAAAAGTTTTCATTTTCATCAGTTGAATGGTATGAGAACCTTAGAGTTTATCATAGTGGTGATTATGGATTTTAATAAAAATCCATACCTACAGCTAGTGACTTTTTCAAATATGAGGATGCCTTGTTGGAATTGACAGGAAATGGAACCCCTAGAAAGATCATTGCAGCAAAAATGGCAGGGGAGGATAAACTAATTTTTATGTTCATTCAGAATGTTATTAGTCCAAGGAGAGGATATTTTTCTACCCTTAGATGTCAGGATATTTATTTGTTGTATCTGTTAAAGAATAGAGTAAAGGATAACTTCTGTAGAATTTTAATGATTCAGATTGAGGATATGACTAGACCTAAGACTATGACCAATGAACTATACTTTTCTATGATGATTTCTATTATGTTGAAGGTAACAGAGGTAGCTGGACCTCAAGAAGAAACTGTTGTGGTTAAGGATAATTTTTGCATCACTAGGACTATTTGCAAGTTTATGAAAGTCAGATAAAACCCTTGGAAGAAATCATGGGTCAATGATGTTGGAAAAATCTATGAAAAGTACACTCTAGTGGACCATCCTTCTAGACCAAAGGATGTGAGGGATCCTTCTCTTGGACTAGATGACCCAGAACTGGTCTACAAAGATAATGAAGCTGAAGCTGAGGAGGAAGTGACATCAATTGAGGAAGGAGGAGACCCTGATTTACCACCTAGTCCTATGCCCCAAAAAATTCCTATGGAGCAGCTAGCCCTCCAAAAGAACTACCAAGGAGAGAAACTATTCTGAAGTAACGTGATACTGGGACCACAGAAGAAGAAGAAGAAGCATATCAGTATGTTTTTAAGGACACCTCTGAAGAGGATGAAGCAACCGAATCATATCATCTTGCTCATGAAGAAAAGGAGGATGTTGGTGAAGCTGATGATGAGGAAAATGAAGAAGAAGAAGAGCTCAGTTTGAGCCCTCTGATAGACAGTACAATCATGATAGTGCCTGATCAGGAAGTAGAAGTAGCATCTGTTGATGAGAGAGACTTTGAGCCATCAGAGCGAATGGTTATTGAATCTACAGATGTTGTAGAGGAAGTTGTGGAATTACCTCATTCAGAATAGTTGGACGAGATTCCTCAGGAGAATGATCTATGTTAGGGGAAGCATCTTGGGTCAGTATCAGTGTTGTATAACATTGATGGTTGGACATTAGATCCAAGATATATAGTTATTGGAATTAATTATGAAGATTTGAATGAGGAAGACCAACCTCAATGGGAGATAGTTATCTTACCTACTGTGGCTGAAAATTTGGCAACCAAGTAGGACCTTGAGTCCTTAAAGGCTGAAATGAAAGAAGCACTGAAAGAATTAGTGGCAGATTTGAAGCAATGTCTGGTAGATGAAATGAGGAGTATGGATCAATCCCTGGATCTATCTCTAGGATATGATGTTTGTATTCTAGTGAGGGGAATGATGGATGAAGTTAAAGTATGCCACACTCAAATTGAATGTTGGACAGGATTTGTGGTTGCTCTAAAACAATCTATTTCTTCGTTGATTTCCATGAACAGCTCTCAAACCCAAGTGAATACTGATATCAAATATATGAAAGAGGTAGTCAAATAGTTTGTGGAAGTTTTTAGGCTTTTAAGAAATCAGTAAAAGAACTTTTTAGCAGTCAAGATTAACTTTCTCAGAAGGTAGTTAGTAATCTGACACAATCTATCAAGGAGATATTAGCTTTCTCAATTAAACCCCTTCCTTTATCCAGCTCCACGGTGAACCTTGATCATATCAGAACTATTATCCAGGAAGAGTTGGCTAAGGGCAGTACTATTGGTACCTCAGATACTCAGATCCTTGCTACCACTAGGGAAGTTAATAGTTTTTTCTGTGATCACCTACAAGCAGCTACTGCTTCTCAAGAGGCAATTAAGAATAAGATGGATTCTTACTTTGAGAAAGTCTATACCAAGAATAAAATGACCAATAATTTGAAGCTCTTGATGGATAATATGAAGTTTCCTCTAGTGAATCATTATTTTAGAGAACAGGTTTGTAAGATTAGGGAGCTTACTCATACATTGGATAAATTCATTGAAAATAGATATGATTTTGTGTCAGTAATAAAGAGAGGAAGTAGTATTATAATGGATTTCAGGAACCTGTTTCTACCATTCATGCATGTCGATGCCAGACCTGTGATTTTCCCTCCTTCCCTTCCTACCTCTGCCTCTAAGAGTACACTACAGTTGACTAAAGTTCAAGCTATTTGAAGCTTAACTCTTATGATCACACAAGAGTGCACATATTCCAGATCCGGTACAGTTTCAGTGGCTGAACCTCCAGTTGTTTTTTCAGCTATTCCCAGGCCACCTACTCAATTAGACCCTGCGCCCTCTTCTAATACTAAGGGAAAGACTCCTGTTCCAGAGGAAGATTGAGTGATTATGGATTTTTTATGGGATTCACTTGTATTTCCTTTTGTAATACTGACTTTATCCGTTTGTATCTTTTGTTATTAAATGGAAAGTTACTGTTACATTCTCTACTTTACTATGTTTCTGTGTAATCTGTTCTCTTTTAGTCTCTACATTTCTGTGATTATACCCTTCTTTTTGTTAATCACAAAGGGGGAGAAAATGAAACTAATGAGGCCTGGGAGTGTAATTGCAAGGCGGAGAATGCAAGGGGGGAAAATGAGAAAAAAAATTCAAAGTTTTTTAATTGTCAATTTTTCCTCTCACACCATATTAATTTTCTTAATACTTTGGCATAAGTTGTGATTATCAAAAAGGGGGAGATTGTTGAACCCTCTGGAGAATTAGTTGAACTTATATTTTTATAATCCCAATTAGGCTCAATTATATTTTTATAATCTCAATTATGGTCAATCATATATTTTGATAATCCCAATTATTCTCAATTATAGTATGATAACTCCTATATTGATTAATGATTAATTACTTATTTCACTATTTCTGTACACCATGCACATATTCATATATTATAATATTTATATTATATTCAAGGAATTTGGTTACTGGATGGATATATATTCTATCATAAACCATTCTTCCAATAGAATGCTTAAACAGACAAGTGTTCACCGTTACAGAACAAAGCTACCGATACATCAAGTCCACCGGTACAACAAGTCTACAGATACATGAAGGTTAACGATACATCAAGTCCACCGGTAGAACAAGTCTACCGTTATTCCAGCCTACTGATACAGACAAGTCACCGTTCTGCAATCCTACCGATACATACAAGTCACCATTAGTCAAGCCTACTAATACAGACAAGTCACCGTTATGAAAGCCTACCGGTACAGACAAGTCATCGTTATTCAAGCCTACCGTTACATACAATTTACCGAAGGATGTCTACTGATAGAAAGGCGACCGTTCCAATAAAGGTCACTAGTACATTAAGTCTATCACTACCGATAAAGTCTACCGACAGACATGAAGTCTACTGATAGAAAGGCTACCGTTATAAAAAGGTTACCGATACAAAGACTTACCGATACACACGGTTACCGATATCCAAAGCTACCTTTACAGAGAATCTGACGCTGCCTTAATTTCTTTATCTTTATTTAATATAACCAATGGTCATATCAGGTATATTTTAATGATCTTTAATTTATTTAAGGAATGTTTTTGGAAGTCAGGGAACCGTACCTCGTACCTGCAAAAATAAATCATTTCTTTTGCCAAAGCTCGTGCTATAAAAGTCCCTGTTGCTGCACATGGACAACATATACGACACACGATATACGAGATACAAGGAAAATACAAAAGTGATACAAGTTACATGCACAAGAAGATCTCATAAAGATATACATGCACAACCAAGTAGACACAAAATCCCATACACACAGATTCTTACTCAAAAAGAGCTGTGTACTTTCACGAAGATTTTGAAGAACATCATCGAGTACATTTTCACTGTCTCTGAACATAGATGTCAAGAAAACAACACTCTATTTTTCCAGACAGAAACCAGAAGAGGACTCAGAACCATTTCTGATCAAATTAGATGGAGTCCAGAGCTACACTAAAATCACTAGAGCCATTATAATTCTATATCTTGCTCAGTGATTTCTTGTTTACATTACGAGCAGTGCGTGTCATCAGTTTTAATTTACACACACACTATCTCTGGAACATTAACTGGAGGATCTGTAAATCCTCATTCAAACTCATTACATCTTCTATTTTCCACTATGGATAGTGGTAGAGGTCGTGTATGACCTTGACAGCTGTCTTTGCTGTTGTTTTTGTTTCCCACAAAGAATTGTGGTAGGGGTCTTTGACCTGGATAGTTGTAAACTGTTGTGAACCCCGATCCAGGGTGTGGATCAAATTTATATAAATTTTTGAGAGGACTAAGTCTCATCTTGATACTGAACCTCTTGGTTATATCTGTTGTGCTATATTTAGTTTTAACTAAAACCTTTTATTCCACTGCTATGTGCTTTAAAACTTAAACAGTTTTTCAAAGTTACTCTGATAATTGAATTTACAAGTGTTTGCGTTACTTGCAAATCATTAGGTTAGTTTCAAAATCAAATATGAACTCCTGGTTAGATTAACTTGGAATTAATCAATGCCTTGTGAACCTAACTGAATGTTTTCTTTAGTTCAAATTCAGTACAGTTCAATTAATATTATAAATTGGGGGATTTTATTAAAGGATTTTAAAAATAAATTTTAATTGGAACTAAATTCACCTGCCCCCCCCCTCTTGAGTGTCCACTCCAACAAACATCCATCATAATTCATTCCAATCTTTAGGCTTATCCAAAATAAATCTGTCTAAACACATAGTATAAAGAAAACAATTACTAGAAATGTAATCTTCCGAGCATGTGAATACCATCATTTATCCCCTATTTATCATATGATATATAATTTTGGTCAAATTAAAAACATGTGAATACCTTAATCATGTATTATCTTGAAAAATTAATACCCATTGACTCTTAGTGAAAACATGAATGCTGTCAAAATTTAACACATTCCACAAACGAAAATCCCAAAATTTCAATATACTCAAACCATGATATAACATTATCCTTATATTAGTCGTGATCTCATTTCATTTTTATTTATCACTTCCTTATGCACATATCATCTTATTTCCAAAAATATTTCAATCACATTTCATTGTTCCCAGTACCATATAATTATTGTAAACCAATAAATAGATATTCCAAAATTCCATGATTCCATAAATGAGATTCCATGACACTATTTTGAAATCCCTTTGCATAAACTCTTAATCATTACACAACATAATTTTTATACTCAACATCACAAATAGAGATCACATGTGACTTATCTTTATCCTTTTCCTTAAGATTTTTCTTACGTTGATCATCAATAACCCTTGTATTAGTGCATTTATTAGATTAATGCCCTATTTCCTTGCACATGAAGCATTGAAGTGTTGGTGGTACATTCTCTACAGTCTTTTCTTTATTCACATCATTAGAAAACCTTTTTCCATTACTTCAACACTCAGCTTCTCGATGACCTTATTTTCCACACTGAAAACATTTTCTAGTCCCTTTAAGATAATATCCACCATGATTCGTTCCACACATTGAGCATAAATAAACATTCATATTTTTTTCACTAGTATTCTGAGATTTCTCCTTGAACTCCATCTTTCATTTTTTTGTCAAAACTATGAGATGGATATCTAACACCAACTTCCATTTATACCTTGATAGCACAACGCACAATTTATTCATAGCTACTAAAGTCTATTATAGCTGATTCCCTTTGAATAATTGGTTTTAAGCCAATGATGAGTCGATCAACTTTACATTCAGGTTGGATGATAATGCCAGATGCATACCTTGCAATCCTTGTAATATTGGCTTCGTATATACCAACAGATTCATCATCATTTTTCTTAACCACATGTAAATCCTTTTCAATCATTTTCTGAAGAATACGAGGGAATTACTTATTGAAAAATATGTTCTTGAACTCATCCATTTCCTTGGATTCAATTTCATCTCAGGGCCTCGTATTGTAAATTACATTCCACCATTGATCTGCTTTACCTTCTAAACGGTAAATAGCCAAAATAACTTTTTCATGTTATGAATAGCGAAGTATAGAAAATATCTTTTCAATGGTAATGATCCATTCTTCAGTAACAGGTGGATTAGAAGACCCAATAAAAGAAGGTTGGTGTTGCCTTATGAAGGAATCAATAGAATATTTTTCCTTCTCTGCTAATTTTGAAGTCCAGAATGATTCATAGATTCTGTAAGTATAGCAATAAGATTTTTCACTCCATCCCCCATAACATTGGTTTGTTCAGGATAAAAATCATTGAATTTTCCATTAAATAGATCAACATGGTTCTTTCGGGTTCCAATCATCGTCTAAAACCCAAAAAAAATACTCTGACAGGAAAAAATCATGCTAGGGAAAACAACATATTAAAGTGGGAGGACCTTCAATATATAAAATCATAGGGTTAATTGTAAGATTTTTACCATAATTATAGGTCAATAACCTATACTTATACATAATATTAGGGACATCCCTAAACAAACCTTATAAATATCTGTAGGGATCAGATGAAATTTTCCCATCCTTCTTTCCATAGGTTAACTAAACCTTTCCATTAATACCAACTATAGGGACCCAAAGCATGACAAACATGGACATTACATTACTTTCACGGAATACTTAATACATAAAAAACCAACACATAAGGATCATAATAGTTTAGTGTCTTTGGAAACATGTAACATATTCTTCTAATCATGGTGAAAGATCAGCAACTTCTCCCATAAAGATCATCCCCTTTTGTGTTCTTACCTAAAACCATTCTTTATATCCAGGGGAAAAGAAAACATAAAAAGGGTGTGATTAAATGATATGTAAGGGTAAACATATATGACAGAAAACAATCCATAAAAATTTGAATGCAAAAACTAGAACATAAAATATAAATATCAAAATCTTGAGCAAAGACATAAATCATGGATGTATGTGAGGAATATATTATAAAGGAACATAAATCATGATAAAATATCATGGGAAAAAATATGTAATTGAGGAAAATAATTAAGGACATGATATTATTTACATAGTATCCAAGGAATTTCCACCAAGACCATCTTAGTGGACAAAGTCCCTTTCTGAATCAAGTTCACTCATCGTTCATGTCCTGTAACACTGAACCGAATTAACTTATCATTCCATCCATGTCTATATCATGATATATAAATCATTATCCAATGAATTGGAGGGAGATATAAGTCCCACCAATCTTGTAATTAAATAATTATTACTTGTTCCACAACATAAACATAATCCATTTATCATAACCCAAAGATTAAAATTGGGTTTCATAAACATCATTCCATCATAACATAATCCATATAAAACAAATGGATATACTTTCATCATAAAAAAGTGGAACCATGTAAATCAGAGATACTTTATACATGAAACATACACATATTAAATAATGTAATATTGGATGGAAAAAGGTTTTGATAATACACTTGAAATGAATTCTTTAGGAAAATATCCTTTATTCTTCAAAATCTTTTTCTTTTTACAAAATGCCATGAAATTTTAAAAGAAAAAGATTTTTTAGAAAATAGTAATGAAATATTGTATAATAATATTATTGAAAACAAGGTGTTATGAAACCATAAAAATACGTTCATTCTGTATCTGTTTAAAAAAAACATTTTCCTCGTACATTTGTCGGAAAAGTCAAAAAGTACCTTGTATGGTAAACAAAAGAAAGATTCATTCCAAAGGTTGTGGAAAAAGTCATAAAAGGGTAAAAATGACTTTAAACATACATGGTAGAATACTAAAAAATTTATTAAAACATTTTTATAAAACATGGACATGTATGATAAACATTAACCATGTAAATACTTACGAATAAACAATCTCGGATAATAATGGGATTGGAATAATTATCCCATACCTCTGGTCCGATATGATTTGTATGTATCCGAACCTCCTATATAATGATTTAAATAATTTCATTGACTTATTACAGAATCATATTAATTTTTATTTTATCATTTATGGTTCACTTATGACTTTATATTAGTTGTTGTTTTGAAAATTCCATGTTAAATCAGCGTTTTGGGTAAAATCTTTTTATTTATCGTTCGAGTTTGGACTTGTTGTTCTTGATATAATTATTACTTATATAATGATTTAATTAATTCCATAATGTAAATCAATATTTATATATAATATATATTCAGTGTGTATATATATATATAATATTGATAAATGAAATGAAATACACCGTCCATGGAGACGGTAGGCCGTACGTACGCATGAACGATGTTTTCTTTTCCTTATTGACTTGAATGTAAGTAAGTAGATAATATATATATATATATATATACATTAGCTTTATCATGTCATATATTTCATTATTATTCATTATATATACTTTATAATCATTCTTGATTGGTTAACATGGAGAATGAATCTCATCGTGTCGTGGAGACAGTAATACGTACGTACGCAGAAGCGATGATATCATTACCATAATTATTTAATTGGATAGGAGTGGATGATATAATATCTCAGAATCATTATTATGTTATAATAACAATATATAGTTATTCTTTAAACCATTATACCCATCCAAGTAAGGTGGTGCTGGAAAGCAGATTACACCTCGGCGTGGAGATGGTATTCCGTACGTACTCACGGGCAGTGATTTCATTTTCTGTAGGATGGATAGAAGGTGAAATGGGGTTTATTAATATTTTTAATAACATATCAGTATATTATAGATACTGATGTTTTAGTTTATAGTTAAACAACTAAAGAAGAAGATGTTTAAGGAGAAATAAACATGAAAGAATCGGTAGAAGAGATTACCCCTTCTTCGACGCACCTCTTTTAATACTCTTCTTAGGGCACTATATTTGGAATTTTTGAGAATTCCATAACCTCTATTATATAAAAATATAGGTATAAAAGAGTAATTTTCAGGGGTTGGTGGAGCTTCAAGGCTCGAAAGTGTGTGAAGAGAATAGGGAAGGGGTGCCCTTTTTATAAGGGATGAGAGGGGATCTTTGGAAAAAATTAAAATATTATTTTATAATAAAGAAATATTAGGTTTATAATAGGTCCAAATTGATTTATTTAGATGAAAAAGTAGTTATGGGTCTAAACCCTCTCAACCAATAGTTTTTATACAAGTTTATGTTACTATTTTAACCGTATCATTTATATTTAACTATAAGTTAAATAATTTAACTTTTACCATGTTTTCTTGTTTTATTACACTATATGGTTAATAAACTTACTATAAAAAGACAAAATAATCTCATGTGCTTCATTATTAATATATATAACCTTATCTATGTAATTTTGCTGAACCATAGATTTTTATAAATATAATAACAATTAATAATATAATATTTTTTTTATACACTATTTTCTGTCAATTTTGACAGTATTTGGTAATTGATTTTTTTGAAAATAATAAAAAAATTATTAGTTCAAAAAACGTTAATTGAATAAATAAGAAAATGTAATATTAACTTTGAAAATTAGTTGAATTTATAAAAAGTCTCAAATTAAATTTATTTGTGTATTTATAACATCAATTGTGTTAATATTTCATTAATAAGGTAATTACTGCATTATCATTGTGTTATAAATATATTACATTAGTAAATGTTTAAAAATTTTAAATAAAATACATTTATTTAGGAAATATTTTTATCTTTCTAATGAATATTTATAGTCTAATTTATCTTATTTATAACCCTATATTAAAAAATTAGTTATTAAATTTTGATTTTAACTATTTTAGTAGTTCTATAAACAAAATAATAATAAGTGTCCTAATCTAAACCATGTGGACCTAAAGGGTAATATTTTACTCCTAAGGTTGTTTTTAGTCGAATTACACTTATCCAATATAATTAGTACATGTTTTCAGGTAATAATAATATCATTTTTACCCATAATTTCCCTATTTACTTTTAACCTATGTAAATAAATGTAAAAAGTTACTATGCACCAAAAATTATTTTTATCTTATTGAACCACATTATACTCGTTAATATTAACCATATCTCTCAGATTTAGATATTCCACTCAGAGAAGTGGTAAAATTATGTTTATGTAAAATTTCAAATTCTCCTAGGAGGTGGGTAAAAGACGGTGAAAAGTTCAATAAACTTTTTATATATCTAAAATTAGTATAAAAAGACTCCAATGAATTATATAGAACTTATATAGGTGTTATGTATCAATTTTGACCTAAAATAAATTAAATAAATTAAATAATTATTTAAATAAAATGTCTGTTTTTAAATAGTAACATAGTGGATTCACTATTAATCAAAAAATGAAAGTTTTCAGAAAAATACCAAAAATTCACCCTTGGATAATTTTGATATTTTGAATCAAAAAATGAAGTCCATTTTGAAGGATAAAATTTATAAAATATCAAAAAGTGTGTATTTCTATTCATAACAGCTAGTTTATATAATATCATAATAATATCCCGTTTAGTGAAACTTGGTATCGCTTACTACACATGCTAACTAGGAAGGATGAGATTGTGTGTAATGTAAGCCATGTCAGGGCTGTGTGTAGTGAAATCTCCCTTTGGTGTTGTGTATAACATAATCAAAACTTATTTCATTTCTACATTAATCAAAATCTATATTTAATGTTGCGTCGAATAGTTTCCACAAAATGAAAATGAAATTGTGTGTAACACGAGCCAAGAATAGTGTTGTATTTATTGAAAGCTAATATGGTGTAGCATATGGTAGAAGATAATCTTGGTGTACTGTACAATAGAAGATATCAATGAAATTAACAAGAATATATATCCTATAATTTTGGGGTGTTATGTTCTACCCCCCTAAAAATGAATTTCTCCCTCGAAATTTGTTTGGGTTATAAATGGTTTACTACTTGAAAGATTCATTCATAGAAACCCAAATCGTAAAAAGGATTACTAAATCTTAATTTTAAAAACTAATGTATGAAACATAACAGTTACCCAAATTAACTCATCACTGGTTTTCCACATAAGAGAAAATAGGTGAAAATATGGATATGGAAGAAAATGTAACCATCAAGTTTTGATAGAGAGTGGTAGAAAACATGGCTACGAAAAATCCAACAATCACAAAACCATAAATTTGTGATGATCTAAGGTACCATATAATTCATAATATAAGGTCACTAGGAAACCATTTTTTGTTTTCAAGATCATTTCCCTAATGTTGAAGAAATTGGAATTAGAGTAAATACTTTCTTGATTTAGGAAAAATCCCACCATTGGTCATTCCATGGAGAATTTCCACATCATATCATAAATAAAGGAAGTTTAATTTTTTATTAGTGAAGTGTTAGGAGATCATGTGATAGAATGATGGGTCATTCCATCTATATCAAACAAAAGGTTATAAAAAGTTATCAAAAATTCATAAGTCTGTCTATAGTGAGATTAATCATATATGGTTCTTAAATTGGACTTATACATCATATATCATACTTATAAATATAATAAAACTAGTTTCTACTAACAATGGGCTTCCTGTAGGCCAGTGGTAGATGATAAAGGCCTGTCACACTTCAGTTGTGGGTTTGATTCCCATATCCTTGTCCGACGTGATGGGTTGTCGCTCGTCCTGCAAGTTGTCCTTTTTATAAAACTAAATTATTATAACATTCATTAAATAATATCGAAAAATGTTCTTGATTTAAACAATAATGACTTATGTCCAACATAATCCATTCCAATATTTAGTCTTATCCAAAATAATTTCATCCAAACTCGTAGTATAAAGAAAAAAATTACTAGAAATGTCATATTTGAAGTATGTGAATACCATCATTTGTCCCCCATATATCATATGATATATCCTGTTGTTCAAATTACAAAATTTTGAATACCTTAATCATGTAATCTTTTGAAAAATGAATACCCATTGACTCTTAGTGAAAACATGAATGCTGTTAAAATTTAACACTTTCCACATACCAAAATCCAAAAATTTCTATATACTCAAACCATGATATAACATTGTCCTTACATTAGTCATGAGCTCATTTCATTTTTTATTTATCGCCTCATTATGAACATATATTATTCTTTTCAAAAATATTATAATCACATTTCATGGTTACGTGTACCATATAATTATTGATAACCAATACATTGATATTCCAAAATTCTAAAATGCCATACATGAGATTCGGTTATTCTAATTTGAAATCCCATTACATAAACACTTAATCATTTCACAACATCATGGTCATACTCAACATCACAAATAATGATCGCATGTGACTTTCCATTATCCATTTCCTTAAGAGGTTTCTCATGTTGATCATCATTAACCCTTGGATTAGGGCATTGATTAGAATAATACCCCATTTCTTTACACTTGAAGCAATGAAGTGTTAGTGGTGCCTTCTCTACAGTATTTTCTTTATTCACATCATTAGCAACCCTTTTTCCATTACTTTGACACTGAGCTACTCTATGTCCTTCTATTCCACACATAAAACATTTTCTAGTCCCTTTAAGACAATCTCCACCGTGCTTATTTCCGCACATTGAGCATAAAGAAACATTCAACTTCTTTTCAGCCTTTATTCTGAGATTTCTCCTTGAACTCCATCTTTAGTTTCTTGTCAAAATCATGACATGGACATGTAACACCAACATCCATTTCTACCTTGATAGCACAACGCACAATTTCTTCATAGCTACTGAATTCTCTTATAGATAATCCCCTTCAATTTCTTGGTTTAAAGCCATTGAAGAATCGATCAACATTACTCTCAGGTTGGATGATAAAGCCAGATGCATACCTTGCAGGCCTTGTAAAATTTTCTTCGTATATACCAACAGATTTCTCATCATTTTTCTTAAGCTCAAGGAAATACTTTCCATATTTGTTCGAATAATATTATGGAAGTACTTGTTGGAAAATAAGTTCTTGAACTCATCCCATTCTAGTGACTCAATTTCATCTCGGGGCCTAGTATTCTTAATTAGATTCCACTATTGATATACTTCACCATTTAATGGTAAATAGTCAGAATGAATTTTCTATGTTCTGAACTATGAAGTATGGAAAATATCATTTCAATTGTACTCATCCATTGTTCGGAAACAAGTGGATCAGAAGTCCCACTGGAAGAAGGTGGACATTTCCTAATGAAGGACTCAATAGAATATTGTTCCCTTCTCTGCTCATTTGGAAGTCCAAAATGATTCATATCTTATGTTAGTATGGCAATATGATTTTTCACTCCATCTCAAATAACAATTATTTGTTCAGGAGGACAATCATTGCATTGCCCATTACATTGATCAACAAGGTTCCTTTGGTTTCCAGTCATAGTCAAAAACCCAAAAAAAATGTGTGAGAGGAAGAAATCATGCTAGTTAAAACAACATTATAAAGGGGGATTACTTTCAATATATAACATTTTTGTGTTAATTCAAAGATATTGACAATAATTATAGGTCTATAACCTATACATATACTTAACATTAGGGAAATACCAAGACATACATTAGAAATATCTCTAGGGATCTCACTAATGTTTTCGCTTCATAGTTTTCAAAGGTTAAATAAACTTTTCCTCTGATACCAATTGTAGAGACCCAATGGATGACGTACATGGACATTACATTACTTTTGTGGAATACTTAATACATATCAAAAACCAACACTCAAGGATCATAATAGTATAGGTTCATTGAAAACTTGGAACATAATCTTATAATCATGGTGAAAGATCTTCAACCTCTCCCATAAAGATCTTCCCATTTTGTTTTCTTACCTAAAACCTTTATTTATATCTTGGGGAAACGAAAACATAAAAAGGGATAGCTAAAATGATCAGAGAGGGTAATCATAGAGGACATAAAACAATCCCTAAACATTTGAATTCAAAAACTCGAACATAATATCAAAATATCAAAATCTTGAGAATAGTCAAAAATCTTGGAAGTTTGTGAGGCATATATCATGAAGAAACATAAATCATGATAAAAAAGCATGGGAACAAAACATGTAATTGTGGAAAAGAATTAATCACATGATATGATTTCCATAGTATCCAAGGAATTGCTTCCAAGTCCATCTTAGTGGACAAAGTCACTTTCTGAATCTAGTTCACTCTTCATTCCAGTACTGTAACACTGAACCAGATTAACTTACCATTATAGCCATGCCTATCTCATGAGATATAAATATTTACCAAATTAATTGGATGGAAATATTGGTCCCACCCATCTCATAATGAAATAATTATTACTTGTTCCACAACATAAACATAAACCATTCATCGTAACCCAAAGAATAAAAATGAGTTTTATGAACATCATCCCATCATAAAAAAATCCATAGAAAACGAATTAATATAATTTCATCATAATAAAAGTGGAACCATGTAAATAATAGAGACATTATACTTGAATCATACACATATGATATAATTCCATCTTGGATGGAAAATGGTTTTGATAAAATAATTGAAATGAATTCTTAAGAAAAATATACTTTCTTCTTCAAAATCATTTTCTTTTTATAAAATGCCATGAAATTTAAAAAGAAAATGATTTTCTTTTCAATAGTAATTTAATATTGTATAGTAAGATTCTTTAAAATAAGGAGTTATGAAACCATAAAAATCTGTTCATTCCATATAAGATTAAAATATCATTCTCGTTGTACTTTTGTCAAAAAAGTCAAAAAGTACTTTATGTGGTAATCAAAAGAAATATTCCTTCCAAACCTAGTGGTAAGTGTCATAAAAGTGTAAAAATGACCCTAAAGATACATGAAAGAATACTAAACATTTTATAAAAACATTTTCAGACAACATGTTCATGGATGATAAACAATTCCCTAGTAAATACTTAGGAATAAAAAATCTCGGATAAGAATGAGATTAGAATAATTTTCTCTTACCTTAGGTCTGATATGCTTCGTACGTTTCCAAAACTCTTGTATATTTATTTAAGTAATTTCGTAGACTTATTAAATAATAATATTCATTGTTATGATATCATATATGGTTCAATAATGACTTTATATTATTCATTATTTTGTAAATTCTATGTTAAAGCAACGTTTTGGGTAAAATAGTTTTATTTATCATACATGTTTGGACTTGTTGTTCTTTATATTATTATTAAATATATCATGATTTAATTACATCCCAAATTTAAATGATGATATATATATATCATATATATTTAGTATATTATATATAATAGATAGACAAATGAAATGAAATACACCGTTCATGGATATGGTAGGTCGTACGTACACATGAACGTTATTTTCTTTTCCTTATTGACTTGAATGGAAGTAATTAGAGGATATATATATATATACATAAATCCAGTAGATTTATCATATCAAATATTTCATTATTATTCATTATATATACTTTATAATCATTCTTTAGTGGTTAATATGGAGAATGAATCTCATCGAGTCGTGGAGACGGTAATCCGTACGTACGCACGAGCAATGATATCGTTCCCATAATTATTGAATTGAACTGGAGTGGATGATATAATATCTTATAATCATTATTATGTTATAATAACTATATATAGTTATTATTTACACCATTATACCAATAAAATTAAGGTGGTGGTTGACAAAAATATTACACCACGATGTAGAGACGATATTTTGTACGTACGCACACGTGGTGATTTCATTTTTTTCGGATGGATATAAGGTGAAATGGGGTTGTTTCATATATATAATAAATATAAGTATATTATAGATACTGATGTTATTACTTTATAATGAAACAACTAGAGAAGAATAAGTTGAAGAAGAAAGAAACATGAGAGAATCTGTAGAAGAGATTACCTCTTCTTCGACACACCTCTTTTAGGATTCTTCTTAGGGCACTAGAGTTTGTCTTTATGAGAAGAAAATATCCTATATGATATAACTATAGAGTTTTATAAGAGTAATTGGAATGTTTTGGATGAGTTTCAAGGCTCAAAAGGGTGTGAAGAGAAGAGGGAATGAGTGCCCTTTTTATAAGGGAGGAGAGAGGAACCATTGGAAAAGCATAAAATATTATTTTATAATAAAGACATATTCTATTTATAATAGCTCCAAATTAATTTATTTCTATGATAAAGTAGATATGGGTGGAATTACTATAAAAAAATAGGTTTTAGACAAGTTTAGGTTTCTATTTTAACCCTATCATTTAGATTTAAATCTATGTTAAATAATTTAACTTTTACTGTGTCTTTGTTTTTACAAAATATGGTTAATAAACATACTATAAAAATCCAAACAATCCCAAAGTGGTTCATTATCAATATATATAACCTTATATAAGTCATTTTTCCGAACCATATATTTTTATGAATATAATAACAATTAATAATATAATATTTGTTTTAAAAAATATTTTATGTCAATTTTGACACTATTTGGTAATTGATTTTTGTGAAAATAATAAAAACATGATTTTTAAAAAAATTAATTTAATCAATAATAAAATGTTATATTAAGAAATAAAATTAGTGGAATTCATAAAAAGTTTCAAATTTCATTTATTTGGGTATTTATAACATCAATTCTTTTAATATTTCATCAATAAGTCAATTACTGCATCATCATTGTGTCATAAATAAATTAGATTATCTAAAGTCAAAAATTTTTAAATAAAATACCATTATGTTTGAAATCTCTATATATTTCTAATTAATATTTATAGTCTAATTTATCTTATGTATAGCCCTACATTAAAAATGTTTTAGTTTTTAATCATTGATTATTACTATTTTAACTCTTCTTTAAATAAAATAATAATAAGTGGCCTAATATAATCTAACTGGACCTAAAGGGTAATATTTTATTCCTAAAGTTGTTTATGGTCGAATTAAACTTATCAAATAGAATTAGGACTTGTGTTAGTGTAATAATAACATCATTTTTACCCTTAATTATACTATTACTTTTAACCGTGGTAAATAAATGTAAAAAGTTACAATTCACCAAAAATTATTTTTATCTTATTGAATGAAATTTTACTCCATATTAACTGTGTCTCTTAGATTTTCGAAATTCTACTCACAGAAGTAGTAAAATTATATTTAATGTAAATTTTCAAATGCTCTTTAGAGGTGGGTAAAAGACGTTGAAAAGTTCAATAATCTATTTATATATCTTAAATTATTATAAAATGACTCCAATGAATTATTTTGAACTTATATAGGTATTATGTATCCATTTTGACCTAAAATAAATTTAAATAAAATAAATAATTATTTTAATAAAAAGTTGGTTTTTAAATAGTAACCTAGCGTTTTCACTATTCATCAAAAATTGACTGTTTTCAGAAAAATACCAAAAATTCACCCTATGCTAATTTCGATATTCCAAATATAAAAACAAAGTCCATTTTGAAAGATAAAATTTATAAAATTTCAAAAAGTTGGTATTACTATTCATAACATCATGTTTATATATTATCTTATTAATATCTCCTTTAGTGAAACCCGGTATTTTGTACTACACACGCTATCGAGGATGATCGCAATTCTATGGAATGCAATCCATGTTAGGGCTGCGTGTAGTGAAATCTCCCTTTGGTGTTGCGTATAAAATAATCAAAACTTATTTCATTTATACATAAAACAAAATATATACTTAATGTTGCGTAGAATAGTTTCCACAAAATGAACATGAAATTCTGTGTAACATGAGAAAAGAATAGTGTTCTGTATACTATAAGCTAATACGGTGTTTCATACAGTACAAGATAATCATGGTGTACTTTAAAATAGAAGACATCAATGAAATTAACAAGAATATATCTCATAATATTTTTGGGTGTTACAGTGATCCTAAAATATCAATCCGATATAATTTAATATGTTGCTCTATGTACCCTCACCACTTATCTGATCAATGAGATAACGGTACAATTGAATGAAAAGTCCTTATAAAAAGAGATTAAGTGATTATGTTTTAAGATAATGTCCCATAATACCTTTATATAAGTGTGTCCTATATGTGACTACATTAGACTGTTAAAATACATCAGGTTATGTTTTATTATTTCTATAATTTTATAGATAATGGTTATAAAATCAGAAATTATATTTTTATTCATCGACTTTCTAATATACTTGGAACATTTATTTATAATGAAAAATAAAAAATTTCAAACCATCCGACAAGTAGTGGTCATTTATATATGTATACATAATTGCAATAATTGGATGTATATATAGTTTAAATAAACATGCATCATTCAATAACACCTTCTTTATCTCAATTTTTATAGCACACACAATCATGATTAAAATATCATAACAATTTGTTCAACAATTTTTTACTCTACTTTTGTCCCTTTTGCAATAGAATCTTACATATTGTGCATATCCACATCATCCATTTAATCTTCCTTAATATTCTTTAAAATGCATTTTTTAGAAATCTATTAATCATAAAATAATGATGTTTCTTTAATACTCCCATATTCATACATTATTCATCCATGAATATTAGATCCTTCTAAATAATTATCATAGATAAGGATGTACAATTATTTATAAGTAATGAATCTTCCACATTATTCACCTACACATGATGATGATTGATTGATTGTTTATAATTCATGATCATAACTACCCACCTTCATTGGTGTATATTGATTTCATTTTATGTGAATATATACATGAGACTATTTTGATCTATAAATAGGTAAAATTTATGATTCTATGGATAATTTCACTAAATATTATTTGCGATGATGACTAAAACCCACTTTAGATCACTATTTGTATAGTTTGTTCATAGATAATCAATTTTATTGAGATTTATTCAATAATATTGATCTTTTGTTTGTGGACATTACATAATCTATTATTTTAAGCCACATTGTAGATGAAATATCATTCACGACATGTGGAATTTTTTAGTATATTTGAAATTATTATTTGATTATTCAACTCTATACAAAATTATGAATATTCATCACACTATAAGAACATTACATCAATCTATGTTATATTAGTGAGCCATTTTAAAAATAATAAGTTATTTCATAAAAATCGGTTATAATACCTATATAACCCAAAAAACAATGAATCTATATTATATATATTATAATATGGACCATTTCCTGACCAGACTTATCTTTAATGGGTCAACATATATCCCATTATTTATCATAACATGCCATAGTATTAATAAATACTACATCAAAATGTCACATTTACTATAATTTACAGTTATCAACATGATTAACAACATCATGAGTATAATAGCCAAATTATTCTCATGTTCATTATTATAATTAATTTTGTACATTAATAGTATCATAGAATTAGTGTGTATAATTTGAATTTCTATAAACTCATAATGTTCATCTGTTTGATGAAATGAATTCCTGGAAATATCCTCATTCATTGCCTTCAATATATGAAATCATAAATGTATCTCCACATTAGGGAATTTTTTGAAATGTTTTTTCATTGAATAATCCAAAATATTTTGATGGGGACATTGGTCCTTAATAATTATCTTTTTGAGATCATGAAAATTTATATAAGGATTTATTATTCAACACTACTTTACAATAAAATAGAAACGAACAACCCATGGTGATGCACATGTTCATCCGAATACATTTTCTAGAATCTATTATAGTTTCATCTTCATTTAATCTATTATAATGCATTATTTTCCATAGGGATTATTAGATATCCGAAAACCACAATGAATAAGTTATATTCAAACCTCAACCTCTTATTCATGAGGAAGACAATATAAATAATAATGTAATACATTATCTTATATCCCCATAATGTTCAAGTCATAATGAATTCAAATTTATTACATCCCAATAATTTGAGATTGAAATTATTTTTTAGAAGCAATTGTTGTTATTCTTGATAATTATTGTTCATCAGATATTCAAAAACCAATTATTTATTTGTATA
Source organism: Viscum album (assembly GCA_963277665.1). NCBI lineage: Eukaryota > Viridiplantae > Streptophyta > Magnoliopsida > Santalales > Viscaceae > Viscum > Viscum album. The sequence goes on along the minus strand of OY728142.1, from coordinate 1,374,684,473 downwards.
GATCCAATGGATAATATGATAATGTAATGAGATTCCACTCTCCTGAAACATGATTTTTCCATACTAAAAAAATTAATCCAGGATCAAAACAAAAATTAATTACACTAAAGAGAATACATAAGTCATTTATAGGAGATTCATATGAGTAATATATATTTTTAAGAGTTATATTCTTGAGGTTAGATAATTTCCCCATTTTCAAATTGTATCAGTAACACAACATACCGGTTTTTAGGTTGTGTTTGAATAGTTTTATTAAACATGTATGATATAAAATAACATGTACCACAACTAGAATATAATTTATTTTAATTTCATTAATGTATATTAATCAAACCAATAAATATTTAATTATGGTTCAAATAATTAACTAAAATAGGAATTTAGTTAGGGATAACTGAACTAAAATTTAAGAAGATTATAAAAAGTGAACATATAAACATATAAGTGATAACTCAAAAATGTGATTTATACCCTTGAATAATAACTTATAATATACAATATTTTATTATCCTCTTTAATTTTCATATTAGGTATTATTTGTTACATAGGAATATATTATGTAATTAAATTCAATAATAATATATTAAACACTTTGTAGTAGTTTATAAAGACCATGTAAATTTAAAAAATAACGTCCCCTAGAAGTTGTGTTGTGAAGATAGGGTAACATGGTGTGCACTTATAGAATAACATTCTAATCTCCAAAAAATAATAGATTATACTTTTAGTCGAATTAGTTCCATTTCAGTCATCTACTTGTCTGTATCCTAAAATGGATTTCATTAATATGAAACTACATTCCCTACACATTACCACAATATTAAAAAAAATTCAGACTTGAACCAAGGTTTTTCAATAAATAATCATAATAATATAAAATAATAATATAATAATATTGTTTTTGATTACATATGCTACATGAAAAACTATAACTAAATAACCCATAAAATATTTATAATAAATTTAATCTATAAAATAGAGTGAAGAATATGAAAAACTAATACTAAATAAACTATAATATTTCATATCCTTAAAAATGAATTTTCCATGTATGAGGGACTAAAGGAAAGAAATTTGCAGACACATCGGGAAAAAACCAATACCACCTCAAATCCGCACTACAGATAAAGAAGGGGTGGAAGCACTGAGTTTCATTCCATGGGGAAAGTATATAATTACAATATAGAAGTTATATTAGAGACTACTGAATTTACAAAATATATTTTGAAATCTATGATTATCTAATAATTATATATAAAATAAAAACTATGTAATAGAAAGAGAAGTGTTTTCTTGAAAATGTTATATTCTTAATATATGGTATAGTTTCTCTTCACACGCCTAATAAAAAATTAAATTTTAAAAATTATTGAAAATATATTTGATAAAATTTTGTATGTTTTTGAAATCATAATATTATAATTATGTTGGATTTAATTCTTTTATTTAGTAATATTCATTGTATCGACGAAACATGAAAAATATTAAATCTTAATTGAAACTGCAATTTTGATAAAATTAAAAATAACGATAAATTATAAATAAAGATAAATTTTATATATATATATATTTATTAAAAAATAATATCAATTATTTTTATATTATTCCAAAAAATTACATTGGAATAATTTTCATATTTAAATTTTATACAATAATAGTTCATTCATTTGAATTTTCTCTCTTAAAAAATCCACTATCTCATCAAGTATATAAGGTTATTTTTCAATTATATTTTTTGCTTATGTGAATAAAAATTTTAAAAATATGTATTCTATTTTAAGTAAGAATAATTTATATTTTCTGATAACATTTCTTAATTATTATCCAAAATGAATAGTGTAAATGGTAAAACATAATTAAAATTTTTATTTTAAAATTGTTTTTACTAGTGGATTAACTAAAACAATAATAGATAATATGAAATCAAATATTTTATAAAATATATTATAGTTTTTATTTTTAAACCCTATATATGATGGCATGAACATCTCCGGTCAATTTCTCTGCGAAAGTCTAGTGTTTGGGGGTGTTTGGGTGGTCGAGGTGTCTTATCCCCAACACTTTTCTATTTTTCCATTTCTGTAAATACTTCCATCGGTGAGACCGATGTGAACAGTTCCATGGTGAGACAGTTTTGAACAGTTCTATCAATGAGGCTGAAGTGAATAGTTCCATCAGTGAGACCGATATGAAGAGATCCATCGCTGAAACAGATATAAACAGTACCGTTAGATAAGTTCTTAATTCTGTAAATAGTACCATCGTATCGGTCTGTCGATCTGTGAACAGTACCACTAGATCGGTCTATCATTATGTTAATAGTACCATCAGATCATTCTGACATTCTATGAACAGCTCCATCAAATCGGTGATTCATTTTGGGAATAGTATTAGGACCAGTGAGTCCATGATCGGGGATTCATTCAGTGAACAGTTCTAGGATCAGTGAGTCCAGGATCAATGAGTCATTCTATGAACAATGTTTCCAGAACTGGTGAGTCTAGGATCGGTGAGTCATTCTATGAATTGAACTAATACCGGTGAGTCCCAGATCGATGAGTCATTATGTGATCAGTGAATCTAGGACCAGTTAGTCAATCTATGAATAGTACCAGATCGGTGAGTGTACTGGGATTCCGGAATCATGTACGATGTTCCCAAGATCGGTAGATGTACAATGTTTTGAGGATAATGAACAATGTTTCTAACATCATACAGTTTCTCCCCATTGACGTTTTCGTTAATGTGAAATGCATTAAAGGACTTGTTTTAAGGGATGTAAGGCTGAATTAAATCACATAATTCTTATAGTAATATTTTCCTAAGTCTCGGGATGCCATTACTTGGACAAACCATGTGGTTTAATGTAATTTGATTTTAATGGGAAATGACGTGTATCTTAAATTGTTTCACAGTTAAATCTCCTATAGGGATGTGATATCTTCCCCCCTTGTTCTACCTTCTTGTTCCCTGGTACAAGATTCTCAATCATTTCCTTCATTGTATATGAGTAGTGTGATTGATATTTATTCCTCAGATCATTTCCCCTGGAGTTTATTCCCGCTACATTCACACCTCTAATTTTGGTGCAAGCAGCAAGGGCTGATCCTCCATCGATATTAGGTATGTTTTATCATCATTATTATAGGTTCATATTCTATTGTGTCTCTTTTCCATGTTATGGCATGCGATCTACATGCTTCTAAAAGAGTTTTATTGGGTTTATGTTTCTTTGGTCATACCACAACATCCTTGGGTGGATACAGTTATCACCGGAGGATGCGATCATGATCCTTTGTAAGGATCGTTCCCTTATATATAACAACAAGAGTTGTTTGAGGAAGGGGAATCATTTCTTCTCTTTCATTTTACGTGAAAATATATATTTATCATGGTTTATCCGACTAGACCACAATTTAATTTACATAAATTATATTTGAATTGAATAAGTAAATTATTAATGATCGTATGTTATTGTGTCTTGTTTTTCTAGATCGTGTGATAGGTATACTGGATTTGATTAGGTTTTCATTTCTGATAAAAATTGGTAAAGACCGTAAATCTGGAATTAATCAGTAATTGGTTGGAAAAATATTAAGAGTCATGTAAAGGAATTTGGTTCTTGTTTTTGTAATTTGATGTTAATAAAATTAGTGCAATAAGTCTGTTTACTTATTTATGATAGCTTACTAGTTAGGTTTCCAAAATTTGGAAACTATACATAACAAACCAGTTAATTCAAGATTGATTAGATAAATGATTTTTTGATAAATAATAATTACATGTAGGGTTAGGAATTATCATCTTGTTAGTTAAAAGGTCAAGAGCCCATTTGGACTGATGTTTTTTTCCTACTTCATGTGTTGTGGTGTGATCTTGGATGGCTGTTTTGGTATGTGGGGGCTAGGAGGCCTATTGGTAGTGGCAATAGTTTACACCAAGATTGGCGAGATGCATCCTTTTATGAATGTTCATGTTAGGGAGGATGACAAGCAAAATGGAATGGGTTGGATATTAATGTTTGGATGCTCTATGATTCATTGATTGGTTTTCTGCTTTACATTTCCCACCACTCAAGGCAGCTGGTCTTGCATACCCATCATTTAAAATGGATGAAGGTGTGTGAGGTATGCCGTGTGATTTTCGTGTCTAGCTTCTCAAGGGAGGATGTTTCTAGTCTCTTCCTATATTCGGAATAGTCATGACAGGTAGTTAATCTACTCATAGTGTTGATCACCCTTATGTTTAGTGGCATAGAATATTTTTCAAGAATTATAGGGAAAATGGGAAGGTAATACTGTAATAAATTATTGAATAAATGATGTTAACCCATGGGGGTACATAATGCTGGAAAAAAATATTGACGATAAAATTTTACAGGGATAGTGGACTATGGGTGTGATGCTAATGAAATATAACGTGAAATTTTTAATGGTTAACTAATGATTAAATAATTAATTAAACTAATGTGGATCTGAAAAAAAGGGACTGATGGAATGTAATTATGTACTTTAATTGGTTGTGTGCTTATAGGACACCTAGTCTTAGAAGTGGCATCCATGAGTCAAAGAGAGGTTAGCTGCAGCTGAGTCTAAGACTAGGTTATTCCCATAGTGTGGTTGAGAGATATATTATATTTTTTACTTTTTGTGTTTATGTATGCTACTCCACCTCATTATTAAGGGAAACTGACACAGTGAGGATTATGAGCTCTTGGGGTTTCTCCCCAACATTCTGGTGGGTGGAAGGATGTATGACTACCCCCTTTTGTCTGCTCTCTTCTTTCGGTAGTGACTTGTGCTGGTAGGAACCACGGTTAGTTTTCACCATATATGTGTGTAGAGGAATGTAATTGCTTGTGGTTATTCACACACATTTATTGTAGATATACTTTCTTGTAGATTACTATAGGTGTAACATGTATAGGCTGTGATTGATTGAGGATAGTTTCCTGGAGTACATGATGTAATGGCTTGATGTATAATACATGACATATGATACACATTATGTGAGCGATGTTGGCTCCTAGAAGCTACCTGGTTACTTGGGCTACATGGACGTGGTGGTCTTGATGCATTAGGTGCATGTTGTGGTGCATCGCCTAGGTGTCTGTGGGAAAGCCTTTTTGGAGAGATATTCTTAGGATGTGCGATGTAGGGGAAAAGTAACAAACTAGGGGTGAATCAGTAGCAGGGTACCCTTTATATTCATTATAATCATATATACCCTTGTATGAATTAGTTTTTAAGAGTAGCCGTGGTGTGGCTGGGAACATTGTATACCTGTTCAGGTGACACGTCATTTTCACTTGTTGTTCACTGTGCATTAGCATGTGTTCTGTACATTTTCACCAGAGTCTCTAGGGAGGATCCTAGTGAGTATACTGTTATACTCACCCTGTGTATATTTAAACTATGTTTCATGTCCCTTGGAGTAGGTTGTTAATCATGCCGGTTTCTACTAGCATGGGGTTGAATGAGATTTTCACGCTTGTGGTTGCTATTGTTTGTACATTATTTTGTGTAATTGCATGTTCCCCATCTAGTTATAGTAGTTTTTCATGACATTACATATGTGCACATGGGTTTTCTTTTATATTTTTTTCCTGAGATGGAATTGGTTAGTGTCAATCTTATCTCTCTCTTTCGCATGTGTCCGTCGGCGTCTGTCACTTCTGTCAGGTCCCGAAAAAAACCTCCTTGGGTGGAAGTCGGAAGGGAAAGTCTGAATCAAAGACAACGGATCAAAGCAAGAATGTTCCGCCTCATCATTACGATCCCATGGAGGCTGACTGATCATAAATCGGAGCTTGGATGATGATGTTATGGAAGAAAGAGCCTTCGAGTCTCTTGGGATAACTCTGCTCAGAGGAAAGTGGGGGAGAGGGTTGAGTTGAAAAGGAGGAGGGGACCCCTCCTTTTATAGACGTGAAAAGTAAAAGTACACAGCGTGTACTATATGGTACATGGCGTGTACTTGGTTATTTTACACCGTCTCTACATGTCTTCCAACAGGTCTCCGCGGCCATTGACTGGTCAAAACATGGTTTTAGAGTAACACATACGCAGGGAGAGACTACATGGCATGTAGTATTAGACACACGACGTGTACCCATATATTTCACATGGCTGCAACATGGCACACGACCGTTGACTGGTCAACACATGGTAACGCGTATGCGGGGAGAGACAACACGGCGTCTAGTATTGTACACACGGCGTGTACCCATTTATCTCACACGGCAATGACACAACCTTCAACATGGGGTATACCCGGCAAGGGGCTACACAGCGTGTACTCAAACTACACGGCGAGTAGTTTCAAAATTCAAGAAATGTGGGAAAAGACCACCATACTCTCCAGAACACTTCGTGGCCTTCATTTGACAAAGGAATGGGCCGGAGAGGTCCGTGCCATTACAACAATATAAGAATTAATATCTATAGAATTTTTTTAATGGTTTAGTATGCATAGTAATTAATATGTTATTTTTTTGTGAAAATCACTATCTTTAGAAATTTTATAAGGACTCATGGTTATTATATTAAAGTAGATTATATTAGGCACCAATTTTGACATAAATTAATTAATTCCAATATATATATATAACATTTTAGTCACAGAGCTATTAAAATATCTTAATATTTATGGTCTCACAATGAAACTAAATGTCATTATGCAAGAAATAAAAAGTCACAGAGAAAAAAATTAGTACATTTTGAAAAATAAATAATGATTATTACAATGGTTATGAAATGTATCATATATTAATAATATAACTAAATTCTAATAAGAATGAAATATTACCAGAGCTCCTAATGTTGTTTGATCACATTGAATAAGAAATAATTTTATTCAAATGAAAAAATATGAGACGCATAACAAAGGAATTAAATATGATAAAAAAGGTATAAGAAGAAAAAAAAATCATTGATGTATTCAACATTGTGTGCATGTGATTATTCCACATCCTCAAGATAATCATGTTATAAAAACACCATGTGTGTCGCAATGTATGTCGAGGTCAGTATAGGAGATAATAATAACTCTCTTTATCCTTCCTTCTGAAATTATTATTATTTACCACCCCTATAATTATGTAATCATTTATGATGTAAAATTTTATCATCATCAACATTAAAAGGGTTTCGGTAATCTAAATTTGTCTCAGAAAGTGTAATGTCCCTACCCTAAAATACTGATGATGGTAACTTACTTTATTACACTGGCATGATTATAGGGAATCAAATCATAGCGGCCCAACCTATTTATTATTTTGGAATACCACATTAAATACATGAAATTTATATTACCTTGGGATTTAAGAAAATAAACATGATACATAATAATATAAAATGAAAAATATCCTTAAATGATGATTCACATATTTCTTCTTAATATCCTTGGAAATAAACAGAATAATGGCGAGTTAAATTCTCAATAAGGGTATGTATAGAAAAAGCAGTAATTAATCAATGATATTCATTAACATGGAAGGGTATAGTAATAATAACACAACACATTTCAAAAAATGGATATAGAAAAATTGATTTGTAAATCTATGTAAATAAAATATATGACATTTAATCAATAAAAATATTATAAACTACATCTATAGATAATGTCAATGAATAAATCTCATGTATATAAAATTTGATATAAATTAAGGCAACTATTATTTATCGGATTCCATGTTTCCAATAAACATGGAACATTTACCATGTCATACCAAACCAAATAATTCCTCATATATTGAATAATAAATTTAATTTTTGAATAATGTACCATATAGAATATCTCTATTTAGTAAAAGATACGTATTTACCATTATTTCCCCAACTAATAAAATTATTGTAAAGTACATTTAGTATGTTAAAATTGATTATGGTTTAGAATAAAATAATACCCCTCACCTAATAGTATGAATATTTAAGGAATGGTTTTTTTCAATAGAATATTTTCATAAAGAAGCTATTTTTCCAATAGGAAGATAACAAACACAAAAATGAATTATGATGTCAGATATAACATTTACCACATCTTAACATTCATGTTAACCCACATGGGATGAGATAATTAATATTTAAAAACATATTACCATGAAATATGATCTAATAATGATGTTAAATTACAAATGGAAATATATACACCATATTAATGTAAATTGGTTCATAATAACCAAGAAGTCTAAATTGACAATAAATTGTGATGAAATCCCTAACCATGTTTTTTAGGATGAATTTATATTTTCCTCATGTAAAATAGTTTTAACAATGTTATAACATTTAAATAGAAAAATAATAATATTTATGTTAACATATATTAAAAAAATTTAATATAATATTATCTATTTTTATTAATCATTCAATATTTTCACAATTTTATTTGTTAATTTACCTTTTTGTTGATTATGTTTTTACTTGTTATTTTTTGATGATAATACATAGGTAATGATTTAATATAATATAAATTGTAAATATGTATTTAAATTTCATATATATTCAATATATTTTCATTTATATTAATCTATGATTTTTTTATCTTTAAAATGAAATGCATTTTTCATGGAGAGGGTAAGTCATACATATTCATGAACATTTCTTTAATTTCATTGTCTTATTTAAAAATTATGTGATATATAAAGGTATATTATCACTATATAATCAAATTTATTATATATATATATATATATTGAAGACTATTCATAATACAATCCATGTAATGTGTTTAAGAAATCGCATTTATTTGAGGAGGTGGTAGACCACATACCCACATAAGTTGTTATTATATTCTAATAAAATAAAAATCATAGAAGTATATGATATATAAAAATTACAGAAGAATAAATAAATTATAAATATCATATATATCATACATAAACTATATAACCATCTTTATTTCAAACCATGAATTATTTTTTATTGAAGAACGAATGATATTGATATCTGAAGATATAGTCTATTATACACACAAACACTGATTTTGTATCCCATTTGATGTATGTGTGTGTAGGTGTAATTAAATCCTTAATATTAAAAAAATTCATCATTTTTAGGATAAATATATTTTAATAATCATTAAATGTAAATAATTTAATGTGTGGTGATGTAAATGAAATGAAAGGGATCATAAATGAATGATAAATATTATTCAGGTTTCTTCATTATGTTTATAACAAAAGGAATTCTTGATTTTATTTATAACAAAATTGAGGATTATAAGATGAAGATAGGGATATTGGTAGATTTTTTTAGTATTGTTTGGATTTGACAAACGTCTTTCGATGTGTGAATAAGTGGGATGGGTGAGTTGCTTTTTATTATGTAAGAGAATTAATATTATTGTAAATATAAAAAGGTAAACCCCATTGAGAGGTCCCCCATAAATCATGTGCAAAACATAATGAGAAAAAAAGATAAAAGTGAATATATTATCTAGATATGTTCATTAAATTAGAATTCAGATAGGTATCAAGGTCATATTGGCCTTTATAATTTTGGTTTATCCTCTTATTAATATTATATTTATCTTAATCAAGGTAAATAATTATAATTACCTTTACTAATACTTTTTTCTATAAAGAATGTCAGTCTTCAAATAAATTAAACATAATTCTGATTCGAAATATGGAATCAATTTTCTATATTCAATTCTTATATTATATAAAAATTAATTTAAAATTAGTCCCATAGATGAGACAAGAATGTGGGGATTCAATGTGGAAATGTTCAAAAGTTCACTACATTTTCATATATATATTTAATATAAATATGAATAAAATTATATAACATTTATTAATATATTTCAAATTTATATCATAATACCAAACAATATAAATATAAATTAATATATAAATTATTTGGATAAAATGTTTGTTTTTAGTATAAATTCAATATTTTTCACTATTTATCAAAATATTAATGTTCTCAGGAAAAAAAATTCCAAAATTATATTTATATATTACTATTTCAAAAATATTGTATATTTTTATTGAAAAAATATTTTAATGAGTCAAAAAGTATTTTTGAAACATGTCTTCCATTAAACGGTGGAAAAAATAACATTACAAAAATATAGTTTTTAATGTGAAAAATTTGATTTATTTTAATGTTATAACTATAAAATATATTAGATCAATATATTTTTTTTATTTATTAATATATATATATATGTATATATATTCAACTAACATCAGACACTAATAGTAATTTGTTTAATATATTAACAAGAAACACAATTATAAAATAGTTTTTCATAAAAACACATCGTTTATATTCAATTTTGTTCTATATTATTTTATCTCAACAAATAATTATATCAAAATATATATTTTATATTCTAAAAAACGATATAAAACTATTTATAAATTTAATTAAAAAGGTAATTTCATAACTCTCGTATTATATACTAATATTAATTGAATATTGTTATTCGGTAAAACATGGTCTTCCATGTACTATAAGATAACCTAAATGTTCCATTTAGAGCATGATAAACATAATTATGTTTATAATACTATCTAAAATCAATGAATATTGTATCAAGAGATTATTTTTTATTGTGTATACATCATTCAAGGAAAAAAAATTATTTGAAAAGAATAATATTATAAATTCTTATGGTGTCACATTATACCCGCAATAAATTTATTGTGTTCACACAAATCAATCAATTTTTAAATAATTGGAGGATTTATATTTGAAAATACTATAGTAAAAAAATTACATATTAACCAGGGTTTAAAAAAAACTTATTAGTATGAGGGAAAAATATATGAGAAGGTTTCATCAATGTTAGGGTTTTTAGTATGAGAACATTAGTGAAAACATGGATATATAATGGATATACAACCATAAAATTCTGATATAGAATGATAGACAAAATGCTATTGAAAAGTTATTGGACACAAATCCATGAACTATGGGTGTGAAATTTTTTTTTTATATCATCATATTTATTGATAATAATATAATATTTTTAAATATTTTTTTCTTATAGTAGAGGAGTTAATTCACTCTTTAATAATATATGTAAAAATAATAATTTGATAAAATTATATTTTATAAAAACTACATTATACTTCGGATGTACCTCGAACAATTTATAATTCATCTATTAGAACATGTTTCCTAAAATCTTGATGTAATACATTAACCTCTAAAATCTTGTCCAAATACCATCCTAAACCATTTCATAAATAGTTATCCTTTTTACCCTTTAATGTATTACGGTCAAAAACATTAGAATCAGTTTTAAGGTAGTTAGTTGTATCAAATTAAATTTATCTAAGTCAATAATCTCACTATCCTAAAAAATAATTCCAATATCATGAAAATGTGAAGTTTTATCATTCCCTCAATCATGTGTTTTCTAAAAAAGTAACGTTCAATTGAATAAATTTTATTGGTACCATTCAACATATACTCTAAAATCATTAATTCAATTGTATTTTAGTGCAATAAATATATATATATATTTTTTATTACCAATATATCATCAACAAAATTTATTTAATTTTTTTCATGTTTATAAATACATGATAAATTATATAATTCCACAACATATTTATCAATTTGAAGTGTGTGACCCTGATCATTCATCTTCTTCTATGCTAAAATCCCTCGATGGTTAGGGAATTCATTTTCCTTATTTCCAATCACCTTATAGTGGTAATACATAATTAATGTGTTTTCCAAATTCCCTTTAGATTACTTTCCATAGAGACCTTTTTCTATTCACATATAAAAACCTCTCATTCCTTTAATGAAAGTACTATGGTGTTTCATTCCATAGTTATCACACGTGGGAAAATATGTATTTTACTTCATCCATTTATCCTATATTTTCTCTTCCATACTCTTCTTTCCATTATTCCATTTAAATCCATAATACATGCACAATTATTTCCCTATATTTGTGGCACATAAAACAATTTCATCATATGATAATTAATTTTGAGGCACAAGTTCCCTTTAGATAATTTTTTTAAGACATTCAAAGAAGTTTTCATTATTTAATTATGTGTTCTGTATTATTTCCATAGAATATCTAGATAAAATTATAATGGTTGATTCATGCTAAAAAATTATTTAATCATAAAATTCATTTAAACTATGAAAATTTACCTTTATCTTAGTTTTCTTCTCATAGTGAAATTATTTTTCAAAGTCTATATGAATAGATTCATTCTATTCAATGAGTTATATTCCCTCTTCCACCATTATAGTGTTGAACAATGACCACAATTGATCAATATCCCCATTGAGAAGTACACTTAAAATATATCCTTTTTCTTTTCATCAGATCTAAATTCCACAAATATTTTATTAGAAGAAATGATTTTTTTTCCTATCTACCATTGGATCAGTAGTGCCACAAAATTATAATGTCCTATTTCACATAATGTTATCCAACATCAAATAATCTCACTATGAAAAATGTTTCTCCAGAAAAGAATGTTATTGTGGTATAACCTAATTATGATGCAATATATATATATATATATATAACATGATCAGTTCCAATAATAGATATATCATTTTTCATTGAATTTAATACTCAACATTGTCCATGAGTATTGACACCCTACTTTCTTAAAGTTGATATTTCTAAACAAGGTTAAATTTTTTATTATCATATAAAACTATGAAAATCATATAATTATATATAATGCATAACAATTAAAATAAATAGAAAAAAATAATCATATCTAGTATCACAATCATAAACATGGTATCTTTGGGGGATATCATTACATTCAAATACTTGAAAATTATTTTTATAGAAAATGTGAATTATATTATGTGTATATATCGAGAGTGTAAAACCATATCTATATAAAGGCTTGTTGTAGTGTATAAGGTTATGGTTTAGATAGGCCCATCAAAACATTTCAGATATGTTACCCTTAGTTACATCTATTCCATAACAAAGTCCACATGTAGAATCCAAATAGGGATGTATTTATTGGAAGAACCACATAATATATACCTTAACAAATCATTTGGCTGTTCTTCTATACTTATCCAAAATTAATACTTAGGGTTATGTGACAAAATAATTATTCTCATAAATACAGTTTAAAATATTTATAATAAAAATCCTTGTATACAAACTGTAATTCCCAGACCATAGAAGCCTGATATCTATTCCATAATTAATTATTTTGCAAGATTACAAGAAATACAATCTTGAACAACCGATCATTTTAGAAATTTTAAAAATCAAATTATTTACACAATACCTATATAAAATTTATAAGTATAAAATGAAACATGATAAAGAATATAATGAAATGAATTAAATCATTGAAATACCATTCAAATTTTAATTCATCATATCTTGGGTAAAGTAAAAAAAATACGGGCAATATTAAATTATTAGTAATGGTAAGTATAAAAGAAAATGAAATTAATCAATGAGAATTTTCAACATGGAAAGTTATATAATTTAGATAAAATTAAATTTATATTATGGGATAAGATAAAATTAATACATAAATTTATGATATAGAAAAACATTTTATTATATCAATAAAAAGAGAATAATCAGAATACATTAATAATTTCAATGTGAAAAAATTACGTATAAATAATAACATAATTTGAATAATGGAAATGTTAAATTATAAAAAACCATATTTACATGGAACATAATTTCATTACTATGTCATAAATATAAAAATAATTCATCATATTATTTTTAATAAATTTAATTCATTAATAATGGTCTTAATTAAATATCCATCTTGAGTAAAAGATATGAATTTACTAATATTTACCCATTTAATTAAATAATTATCAACTAAAACCCATATGTAATCATTAGGTTTAACTATGAAATAATTATAAGAATCACATTATATTTGGTATATATAAAATTAAATTGATTCTTAATTGAAGATGGTTATAAAGAAATAATTGTTTCAACATAAGTTTAATGATCAAAAAATAAAATGAGATTTTAAAGATAACTTTTAACACATGGTAATTTTCAGGTCACAACCCATGGGATGTGATAATTTTTATATAAACCTATATTACAATTATATATGAGTGAAAAATTATATTAAGTGAAAATGGTAAGTATATACACAACATTAATGATAATCAGTTCATAATAACAAATAAGTCTAAATGGAAAGTAAATCAAAACTAAATCCACTACCATGTGATTATTTTTAAGTTAATGTATTTTAACATTATATATAATGGGTTTTAAAATGTAATTAAAAAATAAAAAATATATAATCATATTTATAATATCAAAACATAAATTCATATCAAATATTATTATCTGATTTTTAAAAATCATTAATTATTTGTAGTATTTAGGGTGTTAATTTCCCTATTCTTCATGTATGTTTTGACATTTAATTTTTCATTAATATCACACAGATCATAATTTTATCATATAAAATATGTTTATAATGTTGTAAATTTAATATATATTCAGTATATATGCATCTATAGTAATATATAAAACTATGAGAATGGAAATGAAATCCATTATTCCATGAGATGGTAGGTCATAAAAACACATGAACTCCACTTCCACTTCCTTATCATATAAAACAATTATGGGATATATATATCTTATAATATTGTATAATTAATGTATCTTATTTTTTATATATATCAGATAATTTTTAAACCATACTGTATACATTCCATGTAATGTTTAAAGAAATCACATCATCTTGAGGAGGTGGGAGTCCACAAGCCCCCAAATTATGTTATCAGATTCCCCAAACAAATATAATTAAGATAGGTGTTAAATAAATATTAAATAATAAATATATCATAAAGATTATTCTTATTTCATAATTTCCAATCTTTAATGGTAATAATTGAAGATTTAATTACATCGGCTCGCGAGACGGTATTCCACCATACAAACGAATAATGATTGTGTATCCCATTTGATGGATCTGTGTATTGGTGTAAGAGATACCCTTAATATTAATACATATCCATATATGTTGGATACTTATCTATTATATAATCAAGATATATAAATAATTTAATTTGTTTTGAGGTAAATTAAACACAAGTGATCATCGATGAATGTAACCAATTATTCTGGTAACTCTTTTTGGTTAATACCAAATGACTTATTTGGATTGATTTATGCCCAAAGTGAGGAATAAATTATATGGGGAAGTATGTTGGGAGCTTACCTGGGATAGTTTTTTTGAGACAATGTGATTTATAAATGTTAATAAGTGGGAGGTGTTAGTTCTTTTATATAGTGTAGGTAGAGAGGAATTATTTGAAATAAATTAAGGAAAACACAATTGGGTTTTTCCACATTAAAAATGTCACTAAATAATTAAAAAAACATACCAGTGGGATAATATGCTCTAGAAATTTCCATAAAAAAGATTGTGACCATTTTTAAAGGTCGTTGTACCCCTTATGATTAATATGTAGTCCTTTGTTAATCTATTCTTTCTATTAATCGTTGTACATAACTTTATTTTGTTCCACTAATATTATTCGTCAAACACTAAGTTGAAATTTAATGAAATTAAAAATAATTCATATTAAAAATATTTAGTATAATTTTCAAAATACCAATCACATAATTGGAGTAAATCAATTTAGAATTAATCAAGTGGACTAGAAACAAAATCTAGATTTAGAGGTGAAAATGTTCAAATGTCCACTATGTTTTTATATATAAAATTATAATAAAATTAATATAATTGAACTAATATGTATCAATATTTTTAATATTATTCAAATAAAACTTGAAACCCAAATAAAAATAAAACTGAACACTATATATTATTTATATGAAAAGTCATTATTGATTTAAAAATTGCTATTTTTCATTATTCATCAAAATAAGAATGTTCACAGAATAATAAATAAATAAATCCACCATAAAATATGATTTCATTAATTCAAAAAAATATTTATTTTTTTCACATATAAAATTTTCATACAGAGAAAAAAATTTAATAAAATGATACAATTAAAATATGGAAAAAAATCCATTATAAATAAAACATTTTAAAGTGTATAATTGTATTTTTTTCACATCTAATCTGTATCAAATATATTTGATGAATGTGAATAATATTTTATTTAATATTATATATATATATATATCATTTATAAAATACACTAATAATAATAATATACATTTATTTTTATAAAACTCCTTAGTGGGCATAAAAAATATTTTAATAAAAAGACCTCTTTAAATTTCAATTGGGTTCCATGTACATTTATGATAGTAAATTATTTTACAAAAATATCGATATAATATATTTTCAAATTATTTTTATCCTTATCAAAATATTTATTAAAAAATATAGTTTATAACTATAATGTTAAATAATAATAATAATATTATAATATGGTTTGATAAAACATTTATTTATATATACTACAAGATATCCACATTTTTCAGTGTATACCAAGCTAAGCCTAATTTTTCATGAAATTCAAACTAAAATCTATGATGTCAGAAGTGTATGAATAATTTAGTTTTGTGTATGAAAAAATCGATGATAAAAATAAATTTTATTATAAAAATATTATAATGTTTTAGGATGTCACGCAAAGAGCATATAATGAATAACTATCTAGTTTTAAATGAAAATGATAATCTCAAAATCAAAATGATGAATTCTCATAAAAAGGGAATAATCAAAGTCATTTGGATTTACAATAATTTATTATCAATAATCTTAATGAATCTATCATGAAATTTATCAATGATAAAGAATATTTATATTAATATTTGGGTTTTCAATGAAACTTCGAAAAAGATTCTTTTTTTCTCTCTCATAAGGTTAGTTTTTATAAGAATAATACATTTTAATTGTCCCCATAAAGACGTGTGTTTGAATTATTTCCTTAAAAAAGACAACTAATTTATGAATTTAATTGAATAATTCTTGGTATGATAGACCAAAATGTATATAATTTTCAACATATATTGTATATAAAAATTTCTTATTGAAAAATTATTTCTATATAAATGTCCATCGTAGCTAATATATTTGGAACAACAATCAAGGTACTAAAGGATTTGATTACTAATTTTGTATGTAAATTGTTTAAAGATTATATACCAAAAAGAAAAACGGTACATGGCTAAAGGATGATCACAACACATGTCTGGGGATCTCTTTGAATTTAATGAAAATGAAAAAATGGATGTAGGATTTTTTACATTTAGTGAAAATTAACGAATTACAATTATTAGTATTTGTAAAATAAAAACTATCAATTACATCATTATATATTTTTATATTAATTGGGATTTAAAATACAATTTTCTCATAATATATAATTTTCAGATGATGGATTTAAAATATATTTAGAAATTAAATATTCCAATGTATTTAATTTAAATGGATTTTTTGAGATTTATATTTTGTAAATGATTATATTGTCAAATTTATATTAATTTAATATTAAATTTATTACATTTTTAGAGTTCTTGATAGTTATTCTTAGAATTTTCATGGAAAAATTTATAAATATATTAACCACACAAACAATAATTAATATCAACTAAAATTATAATTTGTAATATTTAATAACAATAGATTTCAATGATATGGTTTTTTGAGATCCATTACAACATGGTCTGGGAAAAAATCCATTAAATCGTTAGAATATATATTAACCTTTAAATACATTGATTTTGTTCACCATTTTATTTTATGACCAAATAATATCTAATGTATCATTGTGAAATTATATTACTTTTGGAGTGTTGATTAATATTCATGATTCAATTGGGTATTTTTCTCTGTAAAAAATTGAGGCTTTTAAGGTCTTCATAATTTTTGACAATTAAGAACAAATTGAAAATGGGAATAAAATAATTTACATTAAATACGAACATAGGGGAGATATTGATATGAAAAATTTAAATTTAACTTATTTTTTTCATTATTTTTAGAAATACCTTTTCCAACCCAATATGTCCAAAAAAATACAGGGGTTTTAAAAAACACCAAATTCTTTAGGTAATACCAGGATCCCTCTTATACAATTTCATACTTCATATTTAATTTTGGACTGATATTTCAAACAAAACATGTAATATTAAAAAACATATACTTGTAAAATCCATCCATAACACAGCCAATCTAACATTAGGGAAATATAAATTATGAAAGTTTTACATTAACATGTCATTATATATAATTTTAATTTTTATATATAAAAAAGAAAATGTTGTGAAATGTCATCCAAAATCATAAAAATGAATCATTATTATGTATACAAACTCAAATAAATCCCAATGATTCTTCAATAAAACAAAAAAATATTCATGAGACAATTAATATAAAATATGATAAAAATATTCCTTAAATATCGTCCCAAATTTATAATGATTTTGAAAATATTTAAAATTTGGCATTTATTGTTCCCCCAAATCATAAATTTTATGTTATGAATCCATGTCGATTCTTTCACCTAAATAATTAAAAAAATTCAAGGGTCATCCATGGAAAAATTTTATTATTGATCCATAAGATATTATTTGCATTATATGATTTGTATTTAATGAATCTGGGTATCATTATGTAATTTGTATTTTAGATTTTCAAAACCATAATGATAATATTTAGAAAAAAAATTGAGTTTTCTATATTGAGTAAGAGATTAAAATATCACAATGGAGTAAAATTTTAACTCTATTTGAATTAAGAACTAATCATACATTTATTTTTATAATATGATTGTTTTAATGTTAATAATAAGAGTAAGGTAATACCACATATAAGAAATCTACACCCATTGTTAATGGATATAATAAAGGGGAGATAAATTACTACAGTGATAATTTTTCCATGTTTCATGTTTGTATTAAATTAGTATATTATTAGAATTTATCAAAAATATAAATTTAAAAATCATTTAAATGGATGTTAAAATTTATTTTTAAAATTTATTATTAATTAAAAATATTGTTTTCAACAACTAACCCATTTTGATATGAAAAAATATACTAATTCCCTTTTAATGATAACTAAGCATCTCTATAGTCGAAAACTATCCCCTTTTTTAAGACTTACATATCAACATTTTATCTTTTATTAAATACATTTATAATTGGTAATGTGGAGTCAATAATATTTTAATTAAATTAATTGAAAGTTGTTTTATTCTTTCAAATTTATATTTATGATTTAATTATTGTTCCATTAAAATAATGAGATAGTAATTTACTTTAAAATAATATGAACAACAGATTTGAAATGATTTCTAAATTTGAGATATAATTTTTTCATGGTTTTCAAAACTATTAAAAAATATATAGTACTTATCTTAACAAAATATAATACACTAATAAACTTCTAAATCATATTATATTATACCATAGTAAAAAATCATTAACATATAAATAATTACTATAGGCTAACATTGGATGAATCCGGTATTCTAGTTGATAAAATGTTTATAGTTTTATGATTATGAGTAATCTTTATCATATTATGACCTATCTATACTTTATGCTGAGTTTTTTTCATTTCACCAATATTCATTAACATTTTAATTAATAATAATTAAAATATCGTAAAAAGAATTTACTTTCTTAAATGTTTTCAAAAGTCATTCATTATTTTATCTTTATAGAAAATAATTTAAAATTTAAATTCTTTTATAAAAAAAAATTCAGAAGATATAAAATAGATAAAAAACTATTAGTGGGGATTTCTCCCTTATTGACATTCCCAAAATAAAGTAAACAATAAAATATTTATTTGTCATTCTATAACCAAAGGGTGTTATACAGCTACAGGTAGTTATTGCACCAATATTATACGAAGGAATCAAAATCTATTAGATTTTGTACCAAAATATCATCATGTTTGAATTATATTATTTATTTCATATTTCACTTGAATAACTAAAATTAATTATTAGAATGAATATATTATGAAAATTTATATTTATTTTTCATTTTTTGGTATTATATTCAAAATGGATATGTCATGTCATAATATAAAAGTATGGAACATAATTTAATTAATATATTCAAAAAACTATTTGTTTTGTAGAATTTGATTCTAATACAGGCGTGTTAGAAAGGAAATGATATTAATTATTTTTCTTATATAATCCTTTCTATTTTGTCACTATTTAAAAAATTATTATTTTTTAAAAGACATTATTTTTTATTTTTAAATACTAATGTTTAATTTTTTCAAAGAATAATTTCATGAACACATCTATCATATTATTCACTTTTTAAATCAAATATGTCTAGCCATTTTTGTTTGTAGGTCCATTACCAAATGACATGGGGGTATCTAATTCATATTAGAATTATTTCATAAAATATTTTCTATTTATCATATTTAAAGTTTCAGGAAAAATTTTTAATTTATTGTTTTTTCCAATTAAGAGGAAAATATCATCAAAGGGTGATATACCTTCTAAAAAATAAACTTTTTAATCAAATAAAAGTGTGTGGTTTCAATGGGGTGCATTTTATTCCATTGAAATTATATTTCTTTAACATTTTAATTTCCCCTCATCAATGTATTCATCAATATTATATTTTCCTATGCCTCCTTCATGATTTTAATTTTAATGATATCTAATAGATTTTTCTCATAAAAAGTGGATATTTTGGAACATATAATTTTTTTTAGATTACAATCACCAAATGAAATTTGAAACATTTTTTTGTTTATTTTATTTTTATTATTTATGTTCCACAAATGACTTTCATTTGAAAATTTGATGGTTTCAAAATTTAATTTAAGACTAAGATATAGTCATACACTTATAAGGAAGACATGATACCAGGTGACATATTACTCAATTCCTGTTGGAGATCTTTGGAACCACCTATCACACATAAAGAATGATTGATACATGGTATAAGGGAACATTATAGATAGTAAAAGTGGATACCCCCACAAATTTTATAGGCATATCATTGGTACTTAACAACTACTTGATGAAGGTAATATTAGTAAAGAGGTATAAAAGTGTAACTCTGGCTAGCTAGTGTGATCATATATCTTTTTACTGGAATTTACCAATATTAGAGAAAAATAATTAAATTATTGTTCTTCACCAGTTTACTTATATATTAAATAGATCTATTCTTCCAAATCATCATCTAAAAACATTAATTTCCATAAATATACTTCAATAATGGTTTCATATCAATTATTAATATCCAATACAACCGAATAATTCATGATAATTCAAAAATGAAAAATTTCAAGGAATTTTTAAATTATATTAAATTTTTTATCATCTTAGATAACATGGATTTCTCATAAAAAACATCATTCTTTTTTACATCACATTGAATATTTTCTCCTTTGTTGTATTTCACTATTCCCTTCTTCAATATTCCCTCTCACTCACTCACTCCCTCCCTCTTCATCATTAATATTTATCATATAATGGTATGATTGGCAAGTTCATTTAATGGGTTTATGAAAACTAACCCCTGTAATAATAATCATCTTCATTTTCTAATAATTATTGTTAGTGTGGGGATGTCATGTTTTTTAGATTTCATAATATTCTTGTGATTCCTTTCCACATTGGTTTCATAATTTTTTTTAAATTCATGGGATTCATTGATCTTGGGTATCCATAATTTTGATATCTTCAAGGGTTGAATATGAACCTATTATTAAATTTTAGAGTGGTTGTATGGGCTCTCAATCTTATTATTTATTTGAACACATTTTTTAATGAAGGCATTTTAATTTTCATATTTTTTTTATTCTATGCTTAGTGTTTAAATTTATTATATGGAAGATTTATATTTAATTTATATACATAAATCAATTTTAAAATATAATAAAATTTATATTATAGATTAATTTTATGATAGTTTTTATCCATAAATCCAATACCACTCATTTCATGTCACTCTATCAAATATGGCCAATATGAAAAATAATAATATAAAATATGAGATATTATAAATAATTATACTAATGGGGATTGATAAAATTTAATTATATTTTGAATGAAATTTCATATCCTAAATATATATATATATATATATATAAACCATAGAAAACATCAATGATTAATCATTTATCAAATGAGATATGTCTTTATAATGTATTTTTTGATAAACTATTTATAATTTGTAGCTTTATCCTAGAGAAAATGGTTAATCTACTTGATTTGAAGTAAGTTCAAGTGTATAATTACTTTTATATATTTATTCTAGCATGATATGGTATTATAAAAATAATAGTAATTTATAATGTTATATCACAATATAATACAATGAAAAAAACATAGATATTTATAATAAATAACCAAAAAACTATGGTTCTATGAAAAAAATAATGAAAAATTAAATAATATAAAACAAGGCCATGAGTTTAAACCCATTACTATTATAGTAATTTATAGTATCATTATCATAATTTCCCTTCTATGATTTCCTTATTCCATTTTTACTTATTATATAACGAATATCAATGGAAACATATTTATCAATTCAAGTTGTTGTTCAAATTAAAATAGAACAAGGGGTATTAATAATTTATAAATTATTTAAACAATGAAATAAATAAATATAAAATGATTATATGATAACATGAAAAAATTTATAAAGTTATAGTTGATAAATACAATATACATTAAATAGTTAATATGGATATTAATTAGGTATTAAATTATCGTTTTTAATTTATAAAAGTGTGGTTAATTATATTGATTGATGTAAAGTGAAAATGTAAATAGAGATAAAACAATATTGAAAAATATTTTGAAAAAATATATATGTGATCCCTAATGTCTCATACATTAGTCTAGAGTGGTCAATGATATTAATTAGATGATCATTAATGTAGTATAAAAACTTATCCATCAAAATTTTTGATTTTAAGAGCCCAATTTTTTCATCTTTTGTGAAGGAACACGCATATAAATATTTTGGTATTGATACCCCATTGGATAAATAGATAATAATATGGTCGTTTATTTAAAAAAACAATTTAAAATTAACATAACGTTGTTATATTTTTTATTACAAATCTATATTTCAGGTTTGGGAGAATAGTTGAGAGCTGTTAAAATAATGAAAAATCGTAATGGACACTTGAGTGTACTTTTAGATTTATATAAATATATAATTGATTAAAATAATTATTTTTGTTGTAAAATGATGTTTTTCTCTAATATTCCCTATACCTAATTTTACAGTGTCTAATAAGAGTGATTATATTCTGTAATTCGATAAAGGAAATGAATATGAAGATGTGTTTAGTTATCCTATTTTTAACCACAATAAATTTCCCCTTAAACTAGAAGCCCAATTTTCAATGTTTACTTGGTAAACATCAATGTGATTTTGGTAGAATAAATTGCGGTATATCTACATGTATAACTTGTAAAAGTTTTTCAGTGAACTCTTACTAGATATATAGTGGACATACAATGGGAAATATTATTAATTCCTTCAATAATGTTTAGACAGTGGGACTCCACCTGATATCTAGTGGGTCTTTATCTCATTATGGATTTATATTGATACATAAACGATTTGGATACATTATCTAAAAATATGATGTTTTGATCCCCAAACATCGAATAATGAATCCTTATAAACATCCCACTATTTCCATTGATGGAACATCCAAAATTGTTCCATGAATATAAAAGATTATTAAATAATTGATTATACCATTTCAATGATTTCAAAATATAACTAATAATTTAATGATGTTTATTACTTATTACTCAAAAATAAACCCATAAACACAATCAAATGACATCATTACAAACATGTTTTGTATTTTTTAAAACGAAAATACCAAGATATGATGTGGTAAAAAATATTATCTTTTTTGATGATCACAAACACATAACATATTAAGATAAATTATATGAAAATCAATTTTGAATGGGGAAGATGAATGATTAGGATTCTTGATATCATGACAATTAATATACTAATAGAATATGTTAAAGGAATTAGACATTTTTATGAAATAAATCAAACATGACATATCCAAGGAACAATTTCAAAAACAATTTAAATTGATCACTCTTTTATTAATTATTATTCACTAAAAATGATTAAAAAATATATAATTTTAGATAAAATGAATATATACCCTTTTTTTAAAACTAGAATTATAAATATTCATGACTATTACTCCCTACATGTAGAAATAACAATTCAAGAAAATTGTACCAAATTTGTGATGAAATACTTTCTCTGAATAATTCTCCCAAATTTTTATTACGACAATTACAAATGTATTGAGGAAGAAGGATATAATGGGAAAAAAATTGAAAAAAAACTCATGAGAAATTTTGAAATATAAAGGAGATATTTGAAAATAATGTTAAAGAGTGAAAAATGCATTGAATTACTCGAAAAAATGATATATTTGAAAAAAAATATAACCTTAGTATACCATTTTGAAAAATTTATGTGAGATATAGTGAGAAAATTGAATGATCCTAGAAAAAAGGGGACATAAATTATTAAAAAAAATGAAATGATAAATGGACTGAGAAGATGAATAATGTTAAAAAAAATAAGAAAAGGAAAATTAATGATTAAATGGAAAAAAAATTAAAAATCATAAAAACATTTCCATCATAATATTTTATCATGGAATGAACATTACTCCATTTCATGAATTATTTATGGTAAGTATATTGAAAAAAACTATATATTAAAAAATTTAAACTTTGGGAATTTCATCTTGTTTTTCATTTCATAAAAGGAAACTCAAGAGTAAATTTTGATAGAAATAAAAAATAAAAAATGTCATCATTATATTTCATATTTTAAGAGTGATAAAGAAAATATAATTTATACAGAATATATATAATTTCTTATATATTTTTATGAAAAATAATATACAATTTAAAAATAAATTTATCATTAAAATTCAACTTATAAATATAAAACATTCTTATTATGGAAATTTTAATTCATAAAATTATAAAGATAAGATAAATTTATACTAAATCCAATTAATTTTGAAAAAAAATTATATTAATGAAAATTTCATAATTACAATATTTAAATGATCTCCTTAAAAATATAAAAAATGTGAGGTGTATGGATCATACCTAACTAAGAACAAAGGCTAAATAGGTCATGATTTAAAGTAAAATGAATTTAAAAAGATCCAAATCAAGACAAAAATATATAAAATTGAAGGAATTATGAGAGATACATTCCTAAATAACATATAATAAAATTGAAATGATAATGGTAAGAGGGTTAATTGAAAATATCATTGATTTTATATTTAATAACAAAATATAAATTATGATATAATCCTTCTGTGAGTGATATAATAGTATATTTTTACCATTGCTGATGTGATTTCTCTGAAATTGTCAGATATGATTTTCAGAAATTTTAATAGAACTACTATTATTATGATTCGAATATATATTGTAAAATATAAGGCCAATATGTAGGATATTATGTTTCATCCATATTTTTTTTAAATACTAATAGTGTCTATGTATTCTTCTTTGGTTGTTGAAAGATAAACCCATTTCTATTTCAAATTACTACATATAATGAGGTATTTTCAAATTTTGTGGAATATCCCATTTTTAGTTTTTCTATTTAGATTACATTCTACAAAACAATAATTAGAAAATCATATTTACTCAATAGAGGATCATTTTAGATAAAAGAAATCATGATTTAATTACCTTTAAAAAAATACAAATTATTTTTAAATTTTTATTATGATATATTATTGGTTATTATTTAAAAGGTGGAGGAATTAAAATTCCTGGCATTTTATAAGGATGGATTTCCATATGATAATTCATAATTCCAATAATTATTCTATATTAAATGATACCTAATAATTTATAATATTAATTAAATATTTTCATACATATTGTACTCATGGGGTTACTTATTTATTTAAAATGATCCAATGTTAATCCAATTAAGAGTTAATTACATAATATTCAATGGTTTAATGGGAATGAATTTTTATTTCACCCATAATCATTATCTCAACTACCATTTTTACTTGATCATAAAATTTAGTAGAAAAAGATTTATTGGTAGAGCCAAAAGTCACAATAACAACAATAATCTATTAAGTATTAAATCATTTGGGATATATTTAATAAAAACTACTAAAAAATCATTTGTAATTATATTTTTAATTTGATAAATTATTATTTTAATGGAATTCATTACATTCCAAATGGTCAATGTTTTTTCCTTTATGCGATTTAGTAAATGTTAAAATGAAATAATGAAAACTGGTGTATTTAAAACTATGCTAGTTTTCAATTAAAATGAATTCCGTAATAAATCACTTAAAAAAGGTTCATTTCATTTTTGTTTTAATGTATTTCAAATTCAGTCGAAAATAAAATGATTACATATTTCTTATGGATTCCTTCCAAGCGATGGGTGTTACGTTTTCTAAATAGAATATTAATTATTATTCCTTATAAACATTATATCGTAGATGCGTGATATTATAAGCTATATTATAAAGATAATCATAACTACTCCAAAAAAGTTATATCCTATCATGGAATGAAAATAATGTATTTCTATGATATTACATGAATAATTTTTAGTGAAATATATATAAATTTTTTATTAAAAAGAAAATAACATTCCTTGTCAATAGAGTTATTAAGGTTTTGTGATTTTATGTCAGATAAAATGGAATTATGATGTAAATCAATTTTTACCGCTATTGTAGACTGATTTCAATTAATAAAATATTTTATTACAATATCATGGGGATTTTTTTATATTATAGGTAATTAATTTTATGGAGAAAATGTTTCTAATTTATATTATTTAGTTTTAAAATATTCATCTAAAACAACATTATAAAATTCAATTTAGAATGAGATATGGGTATTGATTCCTCAAAAAAATATTGAAAGACAATTACGTCATTTTAATCCCATTTAAAAACATATTATTCATTGATTGAGTTGTTCAACCTAATAATGATATCTACATAAAATTTAGAATCAAATTCTCTAGGATTTAATATGATGTTTAAATAATATAATTGTAAAATAGAAAAAATATATAGTCCTATATTTTTCTATCATTACAATGGTTGTAAGGGTTATTATTTAGAGAAATGTCATATCTAAATGAATTTATTGATAGAAAAAATCATATTCATGGACTTATCTAGAAAATGATTAATTAAATTATTGTCAATTAAAATATTTCAGGTAATATATCATATAGTTTTATTTTCACTCTCTACTATATTATATTA
The DNA here is from genome assembly GCA_963277665.1 of Viscum album. Taxonomy (NCBI): domain Eukaryota; kingdom Viridiplantae; phylum Streptophyta; class Magnoliopsida; order Santalales; family Viscaceae; genus Viscum; species Viscum album. The sequence goes on along the minus strand of OY728142.1, from coordinate 1,374,657,247 downwards.
TTAAATGTTTTGGTAGGAATAAAAATAATAAATATATCCCTTAGAGGAACAGAAATAATCAAATTTATTATTGTTGAATTCTCATCTACGATCACAATGAATTTAAGTTATTTTAAAATATTTTTCATTTGAAATATATTTTGAAATTCTGATGAATTATTTAAAAGATTATCATTTTGAGATAATATATATGCCCATGTTAATAATGTACATTCATTCAAAGTATGGAATACATATTATTTAGGTGTTAGAAAATAAATTTGGGAAGGGACAAATAAATATATTTGAGATAATTCAATATCATTTAAGGATGAAATTAATTTTTATTTTTAAATGTGTATATTTTTTTTATTTCTATGTTTTCTTGCATCAAAAACCTTTTCATATTTGAAACATTAATTTTTAGATATAATAATATTTGATAACGGTTGAATTTTTAATTTTTCTGTGTGATATTCTGAAAAAGGAATCTATGATGATGCCATGAACTAGTAACTTTTACATTCATAAATTTTATGCTTTTAGTAGAATATTATTTTAAATATATTTTAATAAAAATTTTAAAACTATAATATTTCATTAATTTTTTTTTAAATTTTGATAATATCATGGGGAAATTATTTTAAATAGATATTTTAAAACCACTATAACATTATTGACTAAAAATTAAATTTATTTACTGAAATCATTTATTAACAAAACAATTTTAACACGAGATTAATTAAAAAAAATTACGGTACCATAAATATTTGATAAAACCGAAGAGTATTCATTGATGGTGATATAAATTCATTTTAGTAAAATGATTTCCTTATGTTTATAGAGTTCACAACAAAAGAATGATGAAAAATGTCTCTCTATATACCATACTTCCTCTTATATTTTTTCTCAGAAAAAACATTTTATATAAAGTAAAATAACTAATGTTTTTTTATCCCAGTGAAACATTGGAATACTAGTGATACCCAATAATGAATTTCTAATCCATATTTGTTTAAAATTATATTTTATAATGGGAATATTGAATGATAGATTTACTAATTTTTGTAACATGTATCATCTATTCTTTTGTTCACATTATAATATTAAGTGACAATTTATTTTATAATTATTAAAAAAAATTATTCCTGGAACCCTTTAATTGAACTTATTTTATGGACGTTATATGATTTGTTCAGGATTTGAACAAAATCCCGCAAACCATTCATTTCCATGCCATTGTGATCTTAAATTATTAATATTATTATTAACACTATGAGTGAATTTTGATTAAAAAAATTGAAGACATTAATTGTTGATTTGTATCAATAAATATCGGTTTGAGTTTCTTCATTTAATGATAAATTTAAATTTTCATTGAAGAATATATCATTTTTGTATTTTTGGAAATTATATATTTTTTTAAATAAATTTTATTATTTTATTTCATGTTATTTAATTATAAATTATGGATAATGAAATTATTTTTGATTAAATCATAATAATAGAATATGACATCCTATGTTAAGTGAATTTAAGTTAAATAAGAATAAAATGAGAGAGAATAATTCAAAGGTGAATTGGGTAGGAGTGAAGAGTATGATGTATTCCAAAATATATTTATTCATTAAAATTTATCATAATTCACATATTACTAATGTCATGTAAATAATTTACGGTGTTTGTTCTCTAGAGTTGTCACTTAGACACTACATTATAACATTGAAATCCTTTTTTCTAGATATATAGTTTTGTAATATTATTGTTTTTATTTGTGGAACTTTTAATTCATTTGACCATAATTTTCACATTCAAATAATGTCACTTAGGATTATACCATATTATATACCTTCATGGATTAGTTGGAAATTATATTCTGTTAAAAAACTATTCACATTCATATAGATTTTATAAAATCATTTAACATCTCCTCTAAATAAATCAAACATTTCATTTATTTAGTGACAGTTTTCTATATATCTTACGATGTATTGGAGTACATATTTTCAATATAAATAATTTTTAATTTAATTTCATTAGTGGTTTAATGAGTTCCTTGACATACCTTTTATTCACATATTAATCTTCATGAATAGTCGTGGCATTAGGTTCCCAATTCGTCTGATTTTTAATCCCACTGAACGATGAAGGTTTTCCCATTAAGAGGTCTAAAGTAATTCCACCATAGTATGGATTAGTTTGTTCAATTTAGGTACGGTTATAGATCATATTCCAAAACAATTTTCCAAAAATAATTTTAAGTTGGTCATCTATAATGGTATCTCATGATCAAACCTAATTATCATTCTTAGGAGGGAAATCCCTATATATATTATATGTTTTGATACAATTTCTATTCCTTCCCGAAGGATCCATTTATACACAATAAAATTAAATAAATTAAGTTTTGAATCCTATTTCACAATTTCATAGAGAAAAACACATAACATGAATTGAAAAATTATGCATATATAATCTCATAACCATAAACAAGGATACAAAGGCAAAATATTTAAATTTAAATATTTTATAATAGTTCTTATGAAAATTGTAAATTATAATATGAATATACATTAGAAGATTCAAACTAGGTGGTGATTAATTCCATTATTCATGTACTAGGTTATGGTGTGTCAGGCTTTTTGCACATTGTGAGAGTTTTTATCCTTGGATACATCTCATCTAAAACCACATCCACTTGTAGTACACAGATAGGTATGTATTTTTATTAATACCCATATAAACCCTAAAAAATTAAATTCATTGTGTATTATTATATTCTTATCATCAAATTTTATCTTATGGTTATATACCCTAATCTTGTTTCTATTGTTTCTAAAAAAACCTATGATACCCACAATAAATTCCCCAACCCCAGTATCCCAGAGGTAGTGCCTAGCTTTATTTCCAGAGTGTAATAAATAAATATGTCACGTTTTTATGTATGAAATTGTTTATTATAGTTGAAAATTATATAAATATTTATTATAAATTACATCTTGAAATGAAAAAACATATAAACTACAATGGAAACATCCTTAAAATATGAGATTATCCATACAAGTCAATCATAATATACACATTTTCAACATGGGGAAACATAAAACATAATAAATGGGTAATACGAGATGGTTAGTAATCCATAAAAATACTATATAAGATAAAATATATATAAATAATAAGGCATTGTTAATAAATAAATACACATTCCATTAATAAATAATCATGATATTAATATGTAAAGAATAAAAGTTGAATAAATAATACCTTATAAATAATAACATGAGAATCGAACATAATCAGGGAAATTAATCTAGATGAATAATTACTAGGATACTAAATTACTAATATAATAATTTTAGAATAAATAATTCTTGACATCTAAAACAAACAATCAAGACCTTAGCAAAGGGACATGAAAATAAATGTTTTAGGCCTTAGTCAAATGCATATCAGAAATAAATGGGAAATCACTCAACCATGTCCATATTAGGATTGTCCCATGAGATCTACTAATTCATCAAGGGTCTATTGTATGCCATAATTATAACGTACTATGTCTATTTAATTCCCCATGTGAATGTGTTGAATCATACACAACATATACATACGATGTAAAAACATTTCTTAATCAGGAAACATAATCACTAACCATTATACGTAATATGGTAAATGGTATCAAGATAAAACATCAACTATGAAACATGTCATAAAAAATATAATAAAATATGTTATATGAATTCATATAAAATAAATAAAAATAAATAACAATTTTCAAATTTTTTTGTTAAAATAGGTGAAAATAATAATAAATGTATCAATGGAATATTGAGAGGAATACACATTTTATTGTAAAAAGATACAAGGGAAAAATAATTTATATTTTTCAAAAAAAATATACTATTGAAATTTTTATCATATAAAATAAATGTTAAGGAAAATAAAAATATTATTTATTCATAAATAACATCCACAAGAAAAAAATATTTTTTAAGAAACATTATTTTTGGGGAACATTAGTTCGGTTTAATATAAAATATATAAATTTCATTAAATAAAAAATAGATATTTTTTTATAAATATATAAATTATAAAATATGGGTTTTAATTAAATTTTTTTTTATTATAGAAAATAATGGTTTCATAAAATAGATTATTTATGGTACATGAAATTTGTCAAAAAATTACGGAAGTTCCCTTTCATCGAGCTTGTTAAACAAGAATAATTGACAAGGTAACATGATAGAACTTATATTTACACATCAAAAGAAAATGAAATGATCTAGATAAATTATTTTGGATCATATAAAAATAATTTATAATATATATATATATATTGATGAAATACATAGGGGTAAATATAAAGAAAGTGAAACCTAAATGAAAAATGGTGGTTATGGAAGAAACCCTTAATACATTGAAAATATTTTAATGTTATTCCACATAAAATCAATGTTCATAAAATGAAACACTGAATTAAATTTGGTAAATATATTTAGGATATTACACATCAAATGGATGTATAAATAAACTATATATAATAAATTTTCATGAATAAGGAAAATCCCACATAAATTAAGATATGATTGGGAAACACATTCATTATGTTAGAATGTTTTATTCTAATGAAATTAAGATACTATATAATAACATTAGATTAGAAATTAATTCAAAACAGAACCTATTAAACCTTTACTCGATTTATTATAATTTTATTATGTTAATTTTTCGATTTCTTGATGAGTTAAATGATTAAATTTTATAATTTTGGAGTGTTCATTTATATGGTTTTCATTATTTGTTCACTTTCATATATATATGATAGATCATGTAAAGTAGAAATAGTTATCCAAAATAGAAATTGTATGTTATTAATAAAATTATAACATATTTAATGGTCTCAAATATCATTTTAACACTTATGATTATTAATCATTATAAACAGTGTAAATGATATCCATTTACAATATTTTGGGGTCTTTTAATATCCTGAATTAGTTTTGTCTCGTGAATTAATATTATTTATATACATTAGATGCAGAAAATGATATATGTTTTATTAAATATTTTAATGTCTGATAGAATAACTTGATGTCCTTAATTTTTTTATAATCCACTATTCAAAGGTTGAGGTGGAACCCTTACAAGGCTAGAAGTCTTAGCGACAGTTAAATGACCCACATGTCTCATAGGGAATCACCTTGACCAGAAAACATGAAATTTCTCGTCCCCATCATATTTTATAATATTAGTACTCCACCTTCACATGGAATGTCTGCAAGCTGTCTTATGTAATGCTTCAGAGGCCCAGTACTAATGGTTAAGCAATTCCCTCTCATTCTTTTAATTCTGATCAGTTATACTCTTATGAATGTGCATGCCCTAAATCCTACATCTGAAAACTGTTCCCGTGTAATATAACTAGTATATTTTATTTCATGTGTATTGAAGGCCTTGGGGTGTTCTAAATGCCATAAGGTGGCCCAAAGGCCTTTGGTGTCCCAAAATACATGAAGCACATGAGGACCTAACTGGTGGCCCAATGGCCCAGATGGATTAATAGTTATGGTTTCTAGGGTACCGATGGTTTCTAGATTACCAAATAGTACCAGTGAAAATAACTACTATACTGCCTTATATAGTAACCTGGGAAATACACCTCCACCTGAATTTGATCTTGGGTCTCTTGGATGCACCTATTGAGTCCTCACAAACAGGACTGAGGCTCATATTCTATATTAATGTCTTGTTTAACAAATAAAATGATTTTATTAATATCGTTGAAGGAGTAATTAAAAAATGAAAAGTATTTGTCACTGAAGGCAGTAAAGTGGCACCTCACAAATGATTTTTTAATTTTAATAATAAAACGGGGAATTTAAGAGAATTGATTTTAAATATACCATTAACTGAATTATATTATATTATATAAAAGCAAATTGAGTTATCACGAAAGTATTTATGGTGAAGGAAAATTAATGATAAGAAATAAAAAAATATGAATGAAAATTAAAACAATGAAAGGAGGTTTTACTACATGAATTACTATACATAGAGCCTCTATATATAAAAATAACATGGTATCTTGGGATAAAAAAAAGCCCCAAATTTTTGGGATTTTTTTGGAGATGGATTGGGGAAAAATTGGCCAATCACCAATTCTTTGGAGTTTTTTGGATAAGGGGTAGTCATGGGAGGTATATATAGTAGAGGAGAGTGGTTTTTTTGAATATTTTATTCATTTGCTCATTATTTTGGAACATGACTATGAATAGTATTTATTAAATAAGTTTAATAAATTAAATATAGAATGAGAGTTCTATATTATATTGATTACATCATAAATGACTCAAAAATATTTTATTTATATTATTATGTACACATACATTAAATTATCTTATTTAAATATTTGATAAAAAAGAAAATATTATAGGAAATTAAAAAAATCGTCCTAACATATTTTCAATATGTAGAATTTAAAAAATGAACTCTATTTTTGGAAAATAATTTTCTATATATGATAAACACAATTTCTTAATTAAAAAAGTATTTATTTTAAAATATTCAATTTCATAACTATAACATATTTTATGGAACTTTTATAATTTAATCAATGTATCATAAAATTATCTTCTAATCATAAGACAACAAAATATCATTTTATTAATATATTATAGTAAAATAAAATTTATTTTATATCAATATATTATTTTTAATATTTTTGAAAAATATTATGTTTCAAACCAATACCAACATGTATTTTATCATATTTAAACAATTTATTTACTTATTCAATGATTAAATATATCATATTTGAATATATAAGATAAAAATTATTTCAATAATTTTATATGTGAAGATAATATTCTATAAGTCCTATTACTATTCCTAATCGGCACATTAATATTCCAACTATCTTATATAATTATATAATGCTTTACAATTTAGTGGTTCATGATGCATAAAATATTTATGATATTAGATTTTACATGATTCATACCATAAAATATTGGGTTGTTACACTGGAGTAGATGGAATATTATTTTATTATCTCATAATGAGTTTAGCGTTGATATTAATAATTCTAGGTCAACATTTAGTACAATTATAAGGAAAAAATAGTTGTCTGTTATATGCCTTTCTTAAAGAATATTTGATCATAGAAGTATTTTAGAGATTTTTTTCTTCTAGAAATATTGATATGTTTGTATGTATGGTAAAATGTAGTTATTATTTATAATAGATTATACTCATATCTTGGGTGGGTGTTAGAGCATCTAGTTTTTCAGTAAGGGATGTTGTTTTTTATGTTAATTTTTTTATATAATTATTTATATTTTGGGGTTATGAATTGTAGTTTGATTGTTAATTTGGTTTGGTTCCTAGTACATCTGAGTGATATTATATTTTTAATGTGAGATGTCAGGCTCCTGGAATTTTTCCAGATTGTTTCTTTTTCAGTGATTTTTTATTTTGGTTTAAGGATCTTCCACCTATAAAAATTTGAATGATAGAGTTATTTTATGTATTATTTACACTCATATTTAAAGATAGAATATTTTTCAAAAATTAATGTGAAATAATGAGGATATTATTAAATCATTTCACCATATTTTTAATGTTGTTTTCCATCTTATTTGACTACACACTATATGGATCATGTCTTAGGTGGTTTATAGAGACCATTTCTAGGTTTAGAAGGTTATTGGTTATAATCACGAGTTAAAAATAGTTAGTGAAAATCATGATTTATTATCAAGGAAGAACTGAAAATTTTTTAACAATACGTATGGTTAGTGGATCGATAAGGTCATGTATAACCATTCATCCATACCATGAATAATTTTATTGTATTCTAGCCTATTATTCATTTTCGGTGTATGGTTTCCAATCCCTAAAATTACCCCATTAATCTCTTATTGTAGGAATGCTTTGGTTTCTATGATATGTTAATATTTAGGGATTACTATGAATCCTACACTAGGAAACCATGTTATTATAATTTTTTTACAAAATATAATAATTATATTCCCAGGACCCCCACCATATTAACTAAAATATCCTTCAATTTGAACCCAATACATCCATATGGATTTAGGGTTCTAAGTATAGGAATTTTGGTTTTCAAAACAACTTATATCAGTAGATATATATTCCTATATATGTGGTGAAGCTCCTTCTAAATTTATATCTCATCTTGGCCATCGATATGTCATATTATATTTATTTCCTCTTCATAGATGATATTTTACCATTCGATTCATTAGGTCATTAATTGTTTATATGGAATTTTGGATATATGACCTCTTATCACAAATCTCAATATCCATATTCCATGACACAGTGATCCCTATCAAAGGAGAAACATCATGGATTCATTAGATATGTATTTTAGATAATCCATATAGGTGATTCAATTATTTTAATACACATAGTAAATCATTGTATCATAAAAAGTCATCGATATGAATATCATAAATTTTAATGAATTTCAACAAACAGTAATCATAACTTGACACATTAATTATTATTTTAAACAATTATACAATAATTTAAAATGTAATGGGTATTTTTGATCATGATATAGACACTAAAAATTATTTTATAAATTGATTAATCCTATGTTGATATTAATTACTTTTCCACGATATTTTCAATGAAATTTTTTGGAATGTGACGACTTATATTGAATTTATTTCTATAGTAAAATAGAAATATTGTAATGAAATTGGTTGATACATGTAATTAACTCACTAATTATCTAAATTTTTTAATATTTTAAATGACTATGAACCCACATTTAATTTTTTATATTAGTTTTTTAAACTAGACATTATCAAGAGATATAAAATGAAATGTTTGTTCAAAAGGATAAACTATGTAAACACATGTTTTTAAATGATCTTGAAACTTTAAACTAATAATCCCATTTCTTTATTCCTTTGGGATTTATTGAATTTAATTCCTTGATTATTTCCTAATTAGTATTTATTATAATGATTTATGAATCAGGCGAGGATGAATAACCCCTTTTATTATTAATTTTAGAAAAATGTTTTGATTTCAAATTGATGAGGACTTATATCCTATTTGAAAAATTTTAGTATCCTATATAATTTTACTACCTTGATATGGAATACATGATTATATTATTTACTTGTAATCGGTGCAAAAAAGGTTACTATTTAGTAGAACATGGCCTTTTGTGAGAATGATTTCTTAATAATGAATGACTGAAATTTTAATGCCAGGAACCCATTTGCACGCTGATTTGAATGTCCATTTAAATTGATTGCATGATTTAATAAAATAGTTATTAACATTATTCATGATAACCTAGTCAGTAATATAAGATGTTATGGATTTATTATTTTCATGTAGACTCATACACCAAATATTTGATTGGTAGATAAAATGATTCATTCATTCTTCTGACATCAGACCATTAATTTTTGTTTTTATTGAAATGTTTACTTCAATAACTGGGAGAATTTATATAATTTTAGTGATTAATTTGATATTTCTAAATAGATTAAAAATTTTGGACACACAATCATATCATAGTTAAACCCATGAAATTCTCATACCATATAATCAATACATGACAGTGTGCATTTTTACAAATCAATGTGGGAGATGGATTACTTGATTGATTATTATTCTTTATTGATGTTAGGATTAAGACCATGAACATTGTCTAAATTTTATTAACTCTTAAATCACTTTTTATATTACATTAATTTTCATATAATTTCATTATTTAATTAAATATATATCTTAAAATGTTTCTCATTGATTTTGATAAATTGGATTAGTTTTAAAAATATGAAATTTATTTTTCCACTTGTTTTGTTTGATAAATAATATTAAATGTATAATATTATTTCTGAAGTTGAAATATGTTTTTATTGAGATTTTGATATATTTTGTTTCTTATTAAAAAATATAAACCCTTATTTTTTCTTATAATGTTCTCTTTTAGAAAATATTTATTACCTTATGAAGTTACTATAAAAATTCATTGGTGAAATCCTACTAGGATCTATATCTCCCTCCCAATTAATACTATTTGTAATATTCTACAATTTTATTGTTATAGTATGTTTTTGAGTTCTATTTATCAATAATGTGGGTCCATAAATTCTTATCATTGGGAAGGTGATTATGGATATAGTTGCGGGTTTTGGGCTGCCATGGTATGATTTTCTACAGTTATGTGGTTTAATGATTTAAAATTTTACATATGTTTCCTATGTGTATAATTATTGTTAATATATATTATTGTTTTAAAAGTCATTCCCAAAGGGTGATTTTTGATTTCCTTTCCTTTTTTATAATTTATGGGTATCCATAATTCATTTTATGTTAATGATAAATTGGGTCTGATAATGGTTTATATGGTACAAAGAGTTAGTTCATTATAATGTGTGTTTTAGGAATCCACCAAGAAAAATATCAAATTTTATTCATTTAATCATGTAATTTATAACGTTTTTAGAATGATATTTTTACTCGTGGTAAAATTTAATACAAATGGTACCCTAAAAAAATAAAAAAATATTTGTTTTGGATTAATTTTATAAAATGGTTAAAAATCGATTTTGAAAAATATATATGGGAATAATAAATAAATAAATAGATAAATAGATTAAATTTAAACATATACACATTAATATTTTCAAATAGAAACAATTTATTAAATATTTATCAATTTTTTACAATAAAAATATAATACAATGAAAACACATTATAGAAGATCTAATATGTTTTATTTCAATGAATGTAATTTGTGTTATCACTATAACCAAATAAAATAAAATAAATTTATATTATAACCATTTTGAGTTAGTGTTGTTGAAAATTATGACCATTGGGAATAATTAATATTGATAATATAGTTGTTATAATGAAACTATTAGAATGTGTTTAAATTATAAAGTGAATGGAGAGGATAATTTCTGAAAAATGGAAGAAGCATCACCTGGAAAAGATGGAATATGTAATGTGACGCAGATTTATTAGATCCTAAAATGGAAGAAGAATAACTATGAATTTTCCATGATGATGATTATGTTGAACATCAGCCACTCTGGTTCCCTAAAAATTATGGCCATATCATTCTGTTTTAGCCACGATTAATTTAATTTACGGATTATTAAGGAGTTAATTTTACCATGGTTTCTATTCATAAATACCATAAAATAAAGGGGTATTATTTTGAAAAGAATTAATACCATGATTCCAAATTTAGGGCCATTTTATAAAATTCAATTTCTATAAGTGGTAGGAAATAATTTTAAATTACGCTCTCAAAATGCAGAAAAATCATTTTTATGAATAATGTATATTTAAGAATTTTAATTTTTCTATTTCGATAAATTATATTATAAAATAATAGATAAATTATAAAACATTTTATTGAATATATAATTTTAAAATTACATTAAAATAATTCACCAAATTTGAATATTTTTATTTTTTTGATAAAAACACATTTTGTGCATTAAAATAGTATTTCGAAAAAACATCTATTTTTAATTGAATTTTATTATTAATTATGTATATATCTAATATCCAATAGAATATTTTTATACATAGATAATAGTATGATATTTCTACATTAATTTTTAACATTCAGACCTTCTAATAGAATGAATTGGTTATAACTGTCACATAATAATATTTTAATACTGTGTCACATATCATTCAAACTAGGTGATGTGTGTAAAAAATTCTATCAATGAAGTAATAATTATTTATAGATAATAATTCCCAAAAATATCTTGGTCTTACATTATATATCTAAATAATTGAATTTTTCTATTAAATTTCATCACTGTAATAATTTTTTTTTGGATATTTCTTCCTCATTACATCCTTATATTCTAATAAAGCTTCTATAAATTTGGTGTTTATTAAGAAAACATTGAATAAGTGAGTGGTATTGTTTCTTATTACTCTATATATATTATTTAGAAACTCAATATGATGTTATTCATTAGTGAGAAATTTTTCTAGTTTTATGATCACTATGATTAGTACTTATGAATTATCCGGTGTGTACATATATATGAGAGATACATTGAACAAATCATGAACTTGATAGAGATTTGTTTAAAAGATAAAAATGATACGCTACCTACCTGATATGATCAAGAATATTGAGGGAGAATTATACATAGGGTGTAAAATAAATTTGAATCCAAATATTGTATCATTTTCCCACGAGGATATATTATGGAATACATTTCAACCAACATTGAACTCTGTATTTCACAAAAAAACTATCAGCATAACCTTTCTATTGAATTTTTTCTACCCTTAAGTGTTAAAAAATTACTCTAACAATTTATTCCATTAATTAATATTGATCATTTCATAATAGCTTTATTACACTAATGAATCCATCAAATTCCAGTTATACACTTCTTGACAGAGTTTGATTCAAAAAGATCTATCTTAATTCATCAGTGGATGATGTTATCATATAAAAATTCCCCCAAATGAAGGTTTTGAGGAAAAAACAATTGAATTCCCTAATTAAAGATATAAAAATATGTTTATTTTTTTAAATGGTCATACAAGTGTTTCCATATAATTGAGTATGATAATAATTTCTAAAACATATTTCTATTTCATGATCCTATTGAAAACTAATCATGAACATTGAGGTAATCCTCAGATAATGATATGCAATAATAGAGAGTGGTTCTCCATGAAATTATATCATTTCCATAATAATTAACATTGTATAGTGATAAAGAGTTTAATTTTGTGTAATGTGAATGAACTATGATGGCTTCATAAGGATAATGAAAAGAAACCATAAAACAAATCTCCTTTTATTATTTTATTGGATTCCATCCAAAAAATCAATTGAAATGTTTTAATATTTACATTGTAGTGAAGGTAATGTTTGTAAAACGCCTTTATAATGATTAATTATAGACATAAATGGGTGAAGTATCAAGAACAAAAATATATAATGAACAACAATTATCTTCATGGTGTACCACTATGAGGATTTTATTTTAAATATATAAATTATAATACATCCCAAATGAATATAGAACAAACAACTATTAGCCTATTTCAACTGGTCATTTTTTAAATATGGTATAAAAGGCACACAAATCCAGTTTCAAAATCATGTCATTCTAGGATAATAAATGTTGAATTCATAACCATTTATCACCTTCTTTTACATATCTAAATCCTCCTTAATCACCTATTTAATACTGAAATGTCTTGATTGTTGGAAATTTATTTGATAATGTTAATATATCCCCATTCAAACATTATTTCTTGATCCATATTTGAATATTCAAAAATATGGGATCTTTTTTATCATTAAAATTGATAATCGAGAATGATCATTTTTTATTAAAGAATCTACAACCTTGTTTCCTTTTATAGGTTGGTAATGTATTTAGAATTCATAAAAATTAATTGGATAAAACCATTTTCACTAGAACATATTCCACTATTTATATATGAAAATATAATATAATATTTTATAATCAATATACATTTCATATACCATTATCCAATGAGATAATGCCCCTATAGATAGAATATAAAAATTTCCATAGATATCTCTACATCATAAGTGGGTAATTTTTCAATGTATCCATTCATTGGTTTGAGGAACAAGATATCACCATTACATTCCACTTGGGAACACATTAAATTATCTTTTTTTATTCATCATTATATATTTCACAATGAACTCCAATTTAAGGTAAATTAAGTATAGGTGAACTGAGTAACCCTATGGTCATTTCCATGAAATTTTCCATGAATTCACTTTTCCAAAGGTCTTATATCTATTCAATGTTAATATGGTGTGATGATGCAAATTTCAGGAAAACATATCCACAATGTAGCAAATGTGATCATACAAATAATAAAATAATAGATCAATATCATATTGTCTAGTCTATCCCAATGTTCAAAAACATATATCTTTGAATTGTCTACAGAGATACCCTCACATGATATTTTATAGACCAATAATGAAACATTTTGAATCCAAAAATCAAACATGGTAAATTTTTTAATTATTTTCTCAATCCTTATGTTCTCCATCCAAATAATCATGTGACAATAATTCTTTTTCGTCCCCATTGAATATTTAAGAATAAAATATATAATTTCAACTTAAAACATATTAATGTAAAAAATAAATAATTTATTTATTAAATAAAAGAAGATATATTAGAAATAAAAAATACCAAATGGAATAACTATATATTGATAGTTTCCATATATGGAATGAAATGTTTTATTGAATAGAGATTCCTTTTTAGTCACCAATATATGAAATCTTGATTGATGATCTATCTAAAATAGCTATTGAGTTCAATGTATTTCATCGAAATTTTCATCAATACTGGGAATCAGATACATGTTATTGAAAACTATCTTGTTTATTTCATGACCATAAATGAATAGTAGCAGTCATATGTTTTTCTTCTTAACTAGAATAGATATTTCACCGCATGGTGATGAACTTGGATGAATGGATTCCTTATAAAGATTACCCTAGTGTAACTGAATACATGCTACAAAATTGGTGAGATTATATAGAGAATAATTGAAATAAATGTTGAATAAGGTATGTGTTCTATTGGAAACTCAACTTCCTTATTTTTAGAATGACTATGAAACACATCTTGAAACACATCAATAAGCTCCTAAAAAAATGTTACATTTTCACTGTTGTGTTTCTCCACAATAAACACCCATTTTGAGTTAAATCATGGACCCTACAATGGATTGTATTTAAATTATATGTTTATATTTATCTTCACATAGGTAGATAATCAAAGGATAATTTAAAATATCTAAAATTACATTCATTACATAGTGATTTATGTGGGATATATGTAAAAAATTTAATACATGAAAAAATTAGGAAAAATTTAACTGGAGTGTTAATAATGATATTTACATGAACACCATTCACACAAATGTAAATCATTGAAGAATAATAAAGTTGAGATGCGATCATCATATCCACTGGGATTTTTTGTAACACCCCATGTAAATAAAGAATATGACATATTTATATTTAACCCTATTTGTGAATAAAATGTTAATATTAATTTAAAGAGAATTCTACGGTCTATGGCTTACCCAATACAGAACAACGAGTTCCTTTGAAATCTTACGTTTCACTCTAATAATAAAATAATTTTATTTTAAATGGTAGTTGACACCTAGACTTTGTAATGATGGAAATGAACAGATCTAACTACAAAATTATTATATATATTTTTCAAATATTTTTACTTTTTACAATAAATTTTAGAGGATTAAAAATGCGAATGAATCCAATTTTAATCATAAACATTCTAATATTCTTTAGAAGGTCGATTAGCCTCCTTTTGATAGAGAACCTATTTTAAATCCACTTTTTGACAATTTTATGTGTTATATTCGACAAAAAAATTTCTTCTTTAAAATTGGGACATCAAAATTTAGTTTGTGCAATTTTTTGGTATTTTTACGATAAAGTTCATTTTTATGGAATAACTGAAAAATGATGCATTATTATTCAAAACCTCTTTTTAATATAATTTATTTATATTATTATATCATATTTTTAATTGTTTTTAAAGGTCAATTAAAATCTATTTTTACCATTTAATCCAATGGTGGTCATTGGAATTAATTTCACTTTGAAATTGGACATAAACTAGTGTCAATCTTTTGATATATATTGTTTCATAAAAACACGCTATTTGTTCTGAAAAACAGAATTAATTTTTAAATTAAATAATGTAACTTATATGTTTTGAATTTTATAAAATAGACATAATTTTTGAATTTGGAATATCAAATATATCTTAGGGTGAAGTTTTGGTATTCTTTTGAAAAACATCAATTTTTGATGAATTGTGAAACCACTAAGTAGTAGTTTAAAAACCGATTTTTCATTTAAATAAAACTTTACCACTTCTGTGATTTGAATTTCAAAAATATGACATAGATTTTTGTCATTAGGATTTAAAATTTGGTTCAATGGGATTTAAATAACTTTTTGGTGAATAGTAACTTTTATGTTTTATTAATTGCGATTAAAGGTAATTAGTGTAATTTAAAGTAAAGATAATGATATAACTATATGAAATGACCATGAAACATGTCCTACCCTTATATTATGAGTCATGGCCGACCACGAAAATCCATGGGTCAACTATGGTTCCCCATGGAGCCACATTGGTAGGAAAATGACATTAATAACTTTTTATTTAAAGTTAAAATTAAAATGTCACAAACATGTGTTGTTTTACTAAAACAATTTTTACAAGGGGTTATAGAAGTCATATTTTTTACTATAAATATTCATTATAAAGATAAAAATATTTCCTACATCCTGATTGTTTTTTTATAATTTTTTGACATTAATTAAATTAAATTATTCATGACATCATGATGATGCAGCGATTACCTCATTATTTAAGGATTTAAATAAAATGAAAATATAGTGTAAAATATAAGACCTAAATTTGTAAAAAAGCTATTTGATGTGTGGATTTAGAAATATTATAACCTTATCCTAGAAAAATATAATTTTGGGACCTTTAAAATCCGAAAATCATTTTATAATAATGTTACTTTTCAAGACATTCCAAGAGTTCCCCTCCTCTCCTCTTATAAAAGCCCCCCCCCCCTCTACCACCTTACTCACACCTCTCAAGCCTTTGGCTCAGCCATAACCTGCTCATTTTGTCTCTACACATCCCTATATTACTCCTAGAAGCATCAATTTGGACAGAATTCTTTCCATGGAAGCCTTTGGTCTCAAATCAAAAAGAGTTTCCTGATTTAAAGGTAGAGTCTTTTCTTGTGTTCTTATGTTTTATTTTTCTTCTCCAACCCTGTAAAATCATTTTATTCCTTTATTTTGTAACAAAAACAGTATCTTAAATATACTGGGATTTTTTTATGAGAATTATTAGATCTAAACCTACACACACCTTCATCTAATGGTTAAAGAACATATTGTTTCTGTGGTTGGCGATTTTCTGCCTCACGAAATGATGATTGTTCAATATTCTTTTAACACCATTAAAGGTGGCCATTATGATTTCACTGTATTTTATATATGATATATATGGTATTTATGTTTACTATATTCTTCTATATTTTATATTTAAGACATATATTTTTCTTTTCATGTTGTGCAAATGCGATAATTTCATGTGAGGAAGTGTGGACTACCTCCCCCTCAAGTGATGTGACTCATTCATGCAACACATGGAATGCATAAAGAATGAAATTAATGAACATATGTGACCTCTATAACATATATATTATACTTTAATGATAAAATATATATCTCTCTCTCATTTATTATTAATTATATTAATATGACAAAAAATGAATGTAGCGTTCATTCGTACATACGACCAACCGTCTCCATGAACGGTGCTTTTCATTTTTATCTCCCATTGTTAGGTAATAGTATAAATGAATATTTAATGGATATATATGATATTTTAATCATTAATACTATGCTAGAAATGATTTAATTATAACTACATGGGCAATCATTTTAAAAAAAGTTCATTTTTTTACTCTTGTACCAAACATCGGCAAAAACATCTGATATGAACTAACATTATTAAAAAATTATTATAACATTAAAATATGTGATATGAACTGAATAATAATATTTAACAAAGGTCCTAAATCAATTATAAATTGAAAAAAGTTTATTATTCAATAATATAATGAAACGAATAGGACAAGTCGGACTTGAGGTAAGGGATCCTACACCTCTCTTTCTTTTTAAGCACACTCTTTTATGTCATTACATTTAAGCTCATCATTATTATGATTGAGATGTTATTTTATATTAATATTACTGTACAGTTTTATGTTAATATGATTAGAGGCCCTATTTTCTCTCATCAATCCATTTTGGATGTTTTGAGTGGCGTCGTTAGGCTGCCGGATATTCATAGGGGATCATACCTCTCTCTTTCTTTTTAAGTACTCTGTTTTATATAACTTACTTTAATCAACTATTTATTATGTTTGGGGATGTTATTTTATATTATTGTTTCCGTAAATTTTATGTTAATATGAAATGAGACCCTATTTGATCTCATCAATACATTTTTGGACGTTTTATGTGGCGCTGTTAGACTGCCGAATTTTCATAAGGGGATTTTCATCTCACTTTTTAATCCCTTGAGATTCATGATACATTTTCCACTCTTTACATTTGTGTGGTGAAATTACAGCCCATTATTTTACTATTACGGTATTTACATCTTCATTGTATGTCCCTTCTTTCGTGGGGTATACGTTTCAAAGTTGCCCAAATCTGTAAGGGAACCATTCACACTCCTCTTTTTAAAAGACTTGTTTTTTTATGTCATTTAATTTAAATATTTTAATGTTGGGATATGTTCTTATATATACTTATTGATGTAAATTCTATGTCCATGTGATGAGATACCATTTTCTCTCTCATCAGCTAATTTTATGAATTTTAAAGTGATGCCATTAGGCTGTCATATTTTACCAAGGGATCTTTTTAACCCAATTTCGATTTCTTTGCGTTCTACATGTAGTTATTGAATATGTCAAATTTTGAATATGTTTGAATGAAATTTGATTGTTTTAAAATTAATATCCACTTCTATTGGTTTTATTTATATTTGTCACACATAATTTTGAGATTTATTTATCCTTAATTTAAGGATACCTTCTTTATAAGGGATTTCATCTCGTTTTACATTTCTATTGAGACTAAATTTTTGTTAAGAACCAATTCACTCATATATGGTGTTTATACTATCCTTTGGAATATTATATCATGAATCCATTTATTCTCATTATATTATAATCTTCTGATTAAATGTTATTCCTCAATTATTGTATTTAAGTGTCTGTAATTTTGGTAAAAACCCTTTAACTAAAATATCGCTTTAGATGTTTTAATGATTTGTTCTTATCCATGTTTTCAAAATGGTTTTATGAATTTATTTATATGGATATTAATGGTTTAAAATGATAAAATCTTCAAGGTGGTATGATGCACTTTGAATCAAAAATCTCCTTATTAATTGTTTTAAATGTTATTCAAAATGGTTTTTAGAATGGATTCATTATCTTAAAATGTTATTTTGTTATTTCAATGTGAGAATGTTATCTTTTATTTATGCTTAAGTTATTTGATATGATTATTTATGGTTCTTGGGTATTTTTTAAGAAGTCGGGTGGAACCGTGATAATCTAATTGCAGGTGAGCCCGATATACCTCTCCAATGCATTGGGTAACACAAAGGACTTAAACGTTAAGGTTTCTACATGGTGATTTAGGGAATATACTATGATGGGTATTCCAAATGTAACCATGAGGTTTAATCCCTATGTAAGAATGTTATGAATTCCTTAAGTTACCTTTATGTCTTATGATCTCGATGACTTATTCATAAATCAAATGATTTCATGAGGTATGTTGAATTTCTTATGATTTATTAGTAAAGTATGATTTCATTGATTCTTATGCATACATGGACTAATGATTTCTTTCTGTATTATTATAACCCTTACTTCTCTTTTTATGCTGATATGATTTTTTTTTAAATATTTTTCACAGGAAAAAAAGTTGAATAGGGTCAAGGATGGGATCATGGAAATGTTAGGCTGTCTAAAACAAGGAACTAGACATGACTCTTTTGTTCAAGAGTTTATATTTTTTGTGAAAAAAATAGAAGCTAAGTAGATGTGTCTACTTTGTAACCATTTATATGTAATAGTTATGCCATAATTCTCTAAAACTCTAAGCTTGAAAAGATCCTCAGTGACAATTATTCATTTAATTCAATAATAAGTAATGTTTATGGTTGGGTCCTTATAGTTGGTATTAGAGGATGGTTTAAATAACTTTAGAGGTTATAGTGTTAAGTGACAAGTTGTGTATAACCACAATGGTAATTATATTAGATAGAGTCATTGTTATTTTTGAAGGTTGGAATGAGTTTGAGATAACTTGGATATGTATATCTTAGTGTTTATCTTCCTATTTAGTACATACTGATTTTGTTGATATACTCACACTGAAATTTCTAGTTTTTGTAAATAGATGGATCTAGAAGGCACTAATGTGACAACAGGTATGAAGGAAACTATGTTGGTTCTTTGATTAAGAGATTGGATGAAATGGCAAATTCAATGAGAAATTTCACGGTTATTCTAAACCAACTATCACGAGTCATGATCAACCACTTGAACCTTGGTGAGTTATCTAACACATCATGTATGAGAGAACCAACTCGAAATGGAAGTTCAGGTAATAATTATAAAGGTAACCATTAGGGTTTATATGATCCTTACTTTTGAGATAATTATGGGTTATTATATGTTATGATGGAATATGAATGACATGAGATAAAATTGAGGTTAATTTATGTTATGGTTATTTTTGAAGATTTTATCTCATTTTGGGGAATGTCTTAAGAATTATATATTTTTTGAAAAGAGACAACACGCAGACCGTGTGACAACACGTCGCGTCAGACAAAGAAGTGGGAATCGAACTAACAACCAAAGTGCAACTGGTATTTATCACCTACCACTAGACTAGGTAAAGTCACTGGTTAGTTTGACTAATTTTTTTAGTTGGATGATTTTATGATTCAAGAGTAAGTTGATTTTGGGTTATCTATGGGAATTATTAACCTATCATTGGGGATATGTGATTAGGTTAATTACTTTTCAGTATGAGACTTTAAGAGCAACTGATGTTATTTGGAGATAAATGTTAAATTATACCTTGGGATACTATGTGATTAAATCCTTCAAATATTTGGGTTTCAATCTTAGTTGGAATTACATTGAAGAATTTTATTGACAGATGATTATTGAATGGTCTTTGTTGAACTTTGGGTTTTGTTTGAAAAATTTGGATATTGGGAGTAGTTTTTATTTTTGTAAAAAAATATCCTTTTTGGGTATTATCTGATCTTGTACTAAACTTTTTCGTTTGGTTTTGGTTGAGATCTAAATACATGGAAAACATATATTTTTCTTTTTTGTATTAGTTGATTGTCTAAAAGATGATTATAGTACTCTTAATGTGAACAAGTATTCCTAAATACTCATCATTTGGGGAAAGTATGATTTTGTGTAAGAAATCTAGTAAAAGTTGAAAGTGAACATGAAAATTATGTATGTTTCCTTAAGATCAAAAATAAATTCCTAAATGAAAAGTATCTTAAAACAAAAATGTTTTCTATTAACTTTTCATACTGGGGAATCGAAAACTGTTTAACCCACCACAAGTTTGTGATTTTCATGTGGTTAACTTTCTCCTAAAAATGTTTTCTATCACTCTCCCTCAGAACATGACCCTTTTCTTTTTCTTCCATATCCATGATTTCCTACATGGAATCCTAGTATGGGTTAACTCAAGTGACCTCTGTATTTTTCTTTCATTTTTTAAGTTATTTTTTTACCTACTGTTGTTCCGATTTGGGACTTTCAATGATGTTTATGAGCCCAATTTTAAAATTGCGAGGATGAAATTTCCAAAAGGGGGAAGGATGTAACACCACAGGTAAATAAAGAATATGACATTTTTATATTTATCCCTATTTATTAATAAAAAGATAATGTTAATTTAAAGGGAACTCTATGCTCGATGGCTTACCCAATATGCAACAACGAGCTCCTTTGAAAGCATATGTTGCACTCTAATAACAAAATAATGTTATTTTAAATGGTAATTAACAAATATTAGTTCTAATGAAGATAATGAACAGAACTAAATACAAAATGATTATATATGTTTTTCAAATATTTTAACTTTTTATAATATATGATAGAGGACTAAAAATGCAAATGAATCCAATTTTAAGCCTAAACATTCTAATCTTATTTGAAATGATGATTAACCGCCTTTTGATGGAAAAAGTATTTTAAAATGTCTTTTTGACAATTTTATGTGTTATATTTATCAAAATACAATTTTTCTTTAAAATTGGGACATCAAAATTTACTTCGTGTAAATTTTTTGGTATTTTTACGATAAAGTCCATTTTTAATGAATACGTGAAAAATGGTACATTTTTATTGAAAAACACCTTTTGATATAATTTATTTATATGATTAGGCCTTTTTTTGAATTGGTTTTAAATTTCATTTAGAATATATTTTTACCATTTAATCCAATGGTGGTCATTGGAATTAATTTCACATTGAAATTTGACTTAAACTAGTGTCAATCTTTTGATATATATTGTTTCACAAAAATAAGCTATTTGTTCTGACAGTGAGAATTTATTAAAAAATTAATTAATTTAACTTATATGTTTTTAATTTTTTAAAATAGACACCATTTTTGAATTCGGAATATCAAATATAGTTTAGGGTCAATAGTTGGTTTTTTTCTGAAAAACATCAAATTTTGATGAATAGTGGAACCACTAAGTGGTAGTTTAAAAAATGATTTTACATTTAAATGAATAATTACCACTTTTGTGATTTGAATTTCAAAATTACAACATACATGGTTGTCATTAGGATGTAAAATTTGGTTCAATGGGATAAAAATAATTTTTGGTGAATAGTAACTTTTAAGATTTATTAATCGAGATTAAATGTAATTAGTGTAATTTAAAGTAAAGATAATGTTATAATAATATTAAATGACCTTGACACAGGAAATAACCTTATTGTATGAGTCATGACCAACCAAGACAATCCATGGGTCAACTAGGGGACCCCATGGATCCACTTTGGTAGGAAAATGACATTATTAACATTTTATTTAAAGTTAAAATTAAAATGTATCAAACATGTGTTGTTTTATTAAAACAAATGTTACATGGGGTTATAAAAGTCATATTTTTTACTATAAATATTCATTATAATTCTAAAAATATTTCTTACATCATGATAGTTTTTTTATAATTTGTATACATTATGTAAAATAAATTATTTACGACACCATGATGATGCAACGATTACCTCATTATTAAATGATTTAAATAAAATGAAGATATAATGTAAAATCTAAGACATACACTTGTCAAAAACATATTGGATGTGTGGATTTAGAACTATTATCACCTTATCCTCGAAATATATAATTGTGGGACGTTTTTAATCCGAAAATCATTTTATAATAATGTTACTTTTCAGGAATTTTCCAAGAGTACCCCTCCTCTCATGTTATAAAAGGCCCCCACTACTAACACCATACCCACGCCTCTAAAGCCTTTTGATCGGACAATACCTGACGATTTTGTCTCTAAACATCCCTATATTACTCTTAGAAGCCTCAATTTTGGCAGAAGTCTTTACAAGGAACCCTTTGAGCCCAAATCAAAAAGAGTTACCTGATTTAAAGGTAGTGTCTTCTCTTGTGTTCGTATGTTTTATTTTGCTTCTCCAACCACCTAATATTTTTTATTAATTTATTTTGTATCAACACAAGTAACACAAATATACTAGGATGTTTTTGTGATAATGATTATAGCTTCACCCACACACACCTTCGTCTAATGGTTAAAGAACATACTGTTTCTGTGGTTGGTGATTTTATGCCTCACGAAACGATGATTGTTCAATATTATTTTAACACCTTTAAAGGTGGACATTATGATGTCAATGTATTTTATATATGATATATATTTTATTTATTTTAACAATATTCATCTATATTTAATATTTAAAACATACCTTTATTCTATGCATGTTGTGCAAATGTGATAATTTCATTTGAGAAAGTGTGGACTACCGCCCCCTCAAGTGATGTGACTCGTTCTTGCAATACATGGAATGTATAAAGAATGAAATTCATGAAAATATGTGACCTATATAACATATATATTATATTGGAATTATAATATATATATATATCATTTATTTTTAATTCCATTAATATGACAATAACAAAATGAAAGTAGCGTTTATGCATACGTACGGCCTACCGTCTCCATGAACGGTGCTTTTCATTTTTATCTCCAAATGTTATGGAATAGTAAAAATGAATATTTACTGGATATATATGATATATAAATAATTAATATTATTCTGTAAATGATTTACTTATAACTACATGGGAAATCATTTTCAAACAAGTTCATTTTTTTTACTCATGTACCAAACATCGTCAATAACGTCTAATATGAACTAACATTATTAAACAATTATTATAACATTATAATTTGTGATGTGAATTGAATAATAATATTTAAATGATTTACTTAATGAATTATAAATTTACCAAGGTTTATTATTCAGGAATATAATGAATGAACAAGACAATACAGACATGAGGTAAGGGATTGTACCCCTCTCTTTCTTTTTAAGTACACTCTTTTATGGCATTCCTTTTAATCTATTCTTTCTTATCATTGGGATGTTCTTATAAATTACTCTTATTTTAATTTTTTTTTCATATTATGAGAGACCCTATTTTCGCTCATCAATCCATTTTGGACGTTTTGAGTGGGGTTGTTAGGCTGTCGAATTTTCAAAAGGGATCATACCTATCTCTTTCTTTTTAAGTAATCTTTTTTATGTAACTTACTTTATGTTATTATTTCTTATGTTGGGGGATGTTTTTTTAAATTCTTATTTCTGAAAGTTTTATGTTAATATGTGGAGAGACCCTATTTGATCTCATCAATACATTTTTGGATGTTTTAAATGGCAATGTTAGGCTGCCGAATTTTCATAAGGGGATTTTCATCTCACTTTTTATTCCCGCCGTGAGATTCATGCTAAATTTTCCACTATTTCCTTTTGGGTGGTGTATTTAATGCCCATTATTTTACTATTTGGGTATTTACATATTCATTTTATGTCCCTTATTTCATGGGGTTTACGTTTCGAATGTTTCCCAAATAGGTAAGGAACCTTTCACACTCCTCTTTGTAAAAGGATTATTTTGTTATGTATTTTAATTTACGTCTTTTTATGTTGGGATATGTTATTATATATCCTTATTGATGTAAATTTTATTTCCAAGTGATGAGATAACATTTTATCTCTTATAAATTAATTTTATGAATTAAAATGTGATGACGTTAGGCTGTCAAATTTTACCAAGGGAACTTTTTAACCAAATTTCGATTTCTTTGGGTTCAACATGTAGTTATTGAATATGTCATCCATTGAATATGTGTTAATGACCTTTTATTATTTTACACATAATATCCACTTATATTGGGTGTATTTATATTTTTCACACATAATTTTGAGGTTGATTTATCCGTAATTTAAGGATACCTTTTTTATAAGGGATTTCATCTCATTTTACATTTCTATTGATACTTCATTGTTGTTATGCACCAATTCACTCTTATATGGTGTATATAATATCATTTCGAATATTATATCATGAATCCATTTATTC
The DNA here is from genome assembly GCA_963277665.1 of Viscum album. Lineage (NCBI taxonomy): Eukaryota > Viridiplantae > Streptophyta > Magnoliopsida > Santalales > Viscaceae > Viscum > Viscum album. Next base: position 1,374,631,881 of record OY728142.1, on the reverse strand, counting down.
TCATGATATTATTTATTTCTTATTAAATGTTATTCCTCAATTATTGTATTCAAGTGTCTCTAATTTTGGTAAAAAAACTTTTAACTAAAATATTTCTTTAAATGTTTTAATGATTTGTTCTTTTCCAGGTTTTCAAAATGGATTTAAGGATTTATCTATATGGATATTAATGGTTTAAAATGTTAAAATATTCAAGGTGGTATGAGACACTTTGATTTACTAATCTATTTATTAAATTATTTAAATGGTATTGAATATGGTTTTTAGAATGGATTCATTATCTTAAAATGTTATATTGTTATTGAAATGTGGGAAAGTTATCTTTCCTTTATTATTAAGTTATGTTATATTATTATGTTATGGTTCATGGGAATTGTTTATGAATAAGGGTTGTTCCGTGATAAACTATGGGTAGGTGAGACCGATATAGATCTCCAATTAATTGGGTAACGCAAAGGAGTTAAACGTTACGGTTTCTATGAAGAGATTTAGAGAATATACTGTGATGGGTATTCCAAACGTAACCACGAGTGTTACTCCCTATGTAATAATGTTATGAATGCCTCAAGTTACCATTATGTCTTATGATTTCTATGAGTTATTTGTAAATCTTATGATTTTATGAGGTATGTTAAATTGCTTATGCTTTATGAGTAAAGTATGATTTCCTTGATTCTTATATATACATGGACTAATGCTTTCATTCCATATTTCTATAACCCTTACTGATATTTTTATGCTCATCCCATGTTTTTTTGAAATTTTTTTCGTAGGACATAACGCTGAATAGGGTCAAGGATGGGATCATGGAAATTTCAGGCTGTCATAAACAAGGAACTAGACATGACTATCTTGTTCAAGATTTATTATTTTTGTAAAAAAAATGGAAGCTGAGTAGATGTGTCTACTTTGAAACTATTGAGATGTAATAGTTATGTCCTAATTCTCAAAAATTCTAAACCTAAATATATCGTCAATGTGAATTATTCATTTAATTCAATAAAAAGTAATGTTTAAGGTTGGGTCCTTATATTTGTATATGGTGAATGGTAATTTTTAATCATATAAAGAATCATATTTGACATTATATATTATAGGGTGGATTATAAAATTACCTTTCACCATGAAAATGTCATTACATACTTCGATGGTACCAATAGCATGATATATCCCTTTCTCTTTGGGCTTAAGAGGATATTCATACATAGAATCAAACCCATCATATTAATAAAGTGGTTTAAAAAGTTACCAAATTATATTCATTTGATGAATTTCATCATGGGTGGTGAATAACATGGGTTACTATTTTCCGCTATTTGTTATCCACACTATTCATTATCTTTGAACATTCATAGGATTTTAACATGGATTTCCACATTTATTGAACCTATGACTTCCATTTGAGGGATTTCCATGTTGTTTCAATCCACATTTACAATATTAATATGTTTTTTAATTTCTTTCTAGCTATTTATTTATTCTATTTATCATAGGACTCAAACTTTTATTCCTTACAAAACCATAGGAATGTTTGGTATCTATAATTTTAAATTTGACTATGAGTGTGCATCGAATGATTTCTTTATAACTACTAATGTCTCATGTAGCTTATAAATTAATGAGACTTAATTTTAATATGATACATAATTCATTATTTATCATTAAATGATAATTATTAACAACGAGTAATTCCTTTAATGACTTGTAAAATTTTCCTCATAGTTCCCAATGTATTCATCATACTTTTTCTTATGCTTAAGGATTTCCTTATCCATAATTATTGGTATAAAATGAGAAAAGTAAATGATGAAAAATATCATCCTACACTAATCACATTCCCTGAATTCAATTTCATTTTAATATCATTTTATTAATATCATTTAAGTAATGAGATGTTATTCCATACAAATCAATAATGAATAAAACAATATTATTGTGTTTTGATCACTAGATAAAAAATATAATTTTCTCATTGGGGAAGATCTGTTGATGAGATCGTAGTGGATCATAAGATCCAACAAATAAAAGTTGGGGTAACTTAATGAATGAATAAAGAGTAAATTGTTCACTACATTGGTTGTTTGGAAGCATAGTATGATTCACATCATGTGAATTTTCTATAATAATTCTATCTAATATTTACATTTCGTATCCCACTACATTTTTTTATCAGGTGAAAAATCATATAATTATCCATTAAATTAATTTTTAAGACTATGATTTCTGATAATAGGAATTGAGTAAATCTAAAGCTTAATGTTTTAACATAATGCTGCAATAATTGCAGTGAACTATTATAAAATCCAAAAACATAAATTAAAGGATATATTAATGATGATACATTATTAAAAATCTATGGGAAATTAGGTATGATATAGATTGGCCATGTTCATTAACAAAAATTTATGATGTTATCATATACATAGACATATTTCCAATGTTTTCACCCACTATATATAATACTAATATTAAAAAAATTTAAAAATACATTATGAGATACCAATTATAATGGCGAAGGATTTAATAATTAAATATTCCATCTATTTAGATGATTATAAAACATTTTTTCAAAATGAGTGCTTGAGGGTGATAATGTTTTAGTATTGTTGGAGTTGAGATACAATATCTTATTATCTAAGGACCAATATTCAATATCTCTAATAAATATTTTCCCATTTAAGAATCGATATTTTCATACACTACTATAATAATTTCATCAAAATATTAAGAAATGAAACTTATGAATGGGTGTAATCGATGGCTCAATAATGATAAATTTGGGAGATATTAATAAATGATAATATGAATTTATAATATAATCATAACTATATACGATCAAGAACATTAAATAATAATTCAATACACAGACAACCAATAATCATATACATGATTCATTGTATAGGGAATTTACATTTCCAATGACATGATTCGTAAGAGTATAGAATAATAAAAAATATATCATTAACCATAATTTCATGCCATAAATTGGTAGAATAATCAAATATATAGAGTCAATATCACATTTTAATGTTTAAAAATTAGAAAACAACATTATAACATTCCATGATTCAGTGCCTATTTCTAATACTGGATCAATAACATAATCTAGGTTTCTAATATATATCAAGAGCATAATCATTATTCCTATATAAGATCAAGAATGTCGACTTATTTCCCATACTAGATCAAAATCATTGTAATGTTTTCTATAATTATATCAAGAATTATAATACATTTCTTTATGTATAATAAGGATATATAATATTTCCCACATTTCACATAATTAAAAGAATACATATATGTTCCACAATATCATAAAAAATTACAAATATCAATAAATAATTACTTGTCAAAATATAATTGGTTTAACAAAATTTCATCAATCAATCATATAAATCCACAGAAGAAAATATATGGAACCCATAAACATCCTATAATCATAATAATAAACAATATATAGAATGAAGAAAGATAGAATGATCAGTTCATTTCCCTATTAAATCACAAGATGCACCAAATATTGTCCTCATTAATGAATAACAAGATCATTAAAAAAATTATCTATGAAAATTCCTTTTCCATTTTGAAATTTATTCATTAAAAATGTTTGAAATAATATAAAAAACAAACTTTTTTAATAGACTATGGAAAAATGGAAATTATGTTCCAATGGATTGACCTATCATGAGGAAATAAATTATTTTTATGGAATTTATGTTAAAAGGAAAGGATTTTGAAATATCATTAGTAAGAAGGTAGAAAATGTACCTCATGAAAAATATAAAAATATATTTGCTTTAAAACAATTCTGTAAAGATGAAAATATATTTAAAATGATAGTATATTATTTTTTTAATTGTTAGGGCTGATGAATTATTTATTATTAATGAAGAGAAATTTCATTTTTAATTAGGTAACGTGAGACCCATTAAATTTCCCAATGTCCCAATGGAAATTTAGACCATCACATGGCTCGTATGCCAAAGGTTTTTGCCCATGGACCATTCTTTGAATGGTACTACAATAGTACCCGCCTACTACAGTACCAAATAGTACAAGCCTCTATTTTGACCTTTAGCCGATACAATTCTCGTTGTCGCTACAATCCCTGTCATTCATACAGTGCCCCACAGTGCTTCTACTGTGTCATCTACAATAGTACCTGTCGTTGTAAAATTTTTTCTTCTTCATATGTGGTATATATCAATGAATTTAAACTAAAACCCTTATTAAATTTTTTTTGGTTTATAACTGGAATTTTTCCCTCTCGATCGATTGTTTTTTTGTAGTAGAAAGTATGAAGAGGGATATAATGTTTCTATAGAACTAATTCAAGATGTAAATTCAATTCACTATGTTTATTCAATTTATGATGTGAATTCAATTCATTATTTAGATTTAATTCACAATATGAATTATTCATTATCTATGGAAGACATCATGATTTTATCAATAATAAAAATATTCATGTCAATATTTCATGGATTTGTTTATAAAAAGAGGAATAATCCCTTAATTTTACAGATTTATTACATCCACATCGTATTCAACCACCATAGGAGCTCTTCTATGGCTCAATAACCGGTTTTTCAAATTCTCATCAATTCGTTATTTGAAGGATCCATCATTGGTCTTGTCATATTCACATCAGATTGATTTTGACACAATTCCTATCATTCATTATTTTTAACACTATCAATAATGCTATTTTGGTGAAGGATAACACGACTTATTTTTAAGGTATTTTCATATTATTCTATTTTATTTTGATTCATACCAACCTAAATGTCAATACTTTATGAGTTTTACTCTAAATACATATGTTGTGTGGTCTATTTATTTTCCATATAGTCTCAATGTTTTATAATTCCTTTCATCTTGTCATTATCAAGATTAACATACTCAATGAACCTAAATGAGTTATTACTTCAATAAAAATTCTAATACGGAATGTGGACATTCTATTAGACCCCATTATTATAATGGTTGGACAAGGATTCTAACATAATCCACCCATTTGGTATTCAATGACTATTTTTATGATCCCATTAATATTTTAATAGTAAAAACACCCATTGCTGTGTTGGGTTTGATATTCTCTGGGGCTTTAATTATTTTAAATGGGTGAAATAACCCCATAAAAATGGAAATAATGTCAATCTTGGATAATATTAAATAGGAATTAAATAACTAATGGTATGAAACCATGCATATCATTTATCATTGTAGATTTAAATGTAATAGAGATTAATTAAATAAAAAATGAATCAAATGGTGTGGTTATCACATGTATATGAGTATATCATTTAACATATAGTTATTATTGAGAAAATGGGACATTTTTTAGGATATTTTTTAAATGGAATTTAGAAGCCATTAATTCTCAATCTAATTCAATTTTCACTTAGAGAGTATAACCCAAATTATTTCGTCTCATTTTCAAGGGAAATCCCCACCCTAAATCATGTACAATTTATTACTTATATGTTAATACCTCAAAAAATTATACACATTCTATTGAAACATTTCTATATATTATAATTACACTAATACACTCTATTTATTTAGCTAATGTAATTGGACATGAGGATGCTTTGAGTATACCCTTAGGCACTAGTCATGATTATCTTGATATTTACAATATACATGATCCATAGACTCAATTAAATATTATTCTTGAATATTTCCTCTCGTTAAACCCTTAAATAAAAATTTGTCCCATATAGTTATTTTTTTAATGTATGTTTAGAAGGCTCAACATTCTAATCTGAAGGATTCCATAATCCATCTTAGATACTATATTACTATAACTATTTATGGGTTGACTTGGTTAAACCATGGATCCCATTTTATTACTAATTATACTTGGATTACATGGTTAAACCAGGGATCCAACATTATACATATGGGTTCTACTTAGACATATGTATCATATATGTTATACCCATAACATTTATAGACTTTGTGTTTATAAGTATCTGGAATAGTCTAAAGTAGGTATGGTCAGTCGAGAAACCCATGCGAAGTTCAAGCCTCACATTATTATTATTATTATCTCAAACATGTCATTACATTTCATATATTCTATCAATAGACTACTTAATTTATACACATGTACTAGACTAGAATTGATATTATTCCTAATAGCCTTTTGATAACATATCGACCCATTTTTTGGTCCATCATTTGGTACCTGTAAAGAAAACATGGATACCTGTTGTAATAGACCCTACACATTATTGTTTCAATGATTGATTATATAATGGGTGTAATATAGAGTCGGACTGATTCTCGGCTACTATTTCAATTTTATAGATTCATGGGGTTTTTTTTTATTTTTCAAATACATATAATCACAAATACCTTGATTTTGAATATATCAATTACATAAACATAATTTTCTTTATGCTTCCTCTTTTAATCCTTATCATATAGTCTCTCAAATGTACCACCATGGACCCTCACTGCTAGTTGGGAACCTATGGAATATGGTTAGGTTCTCTTGAGTCCTTGATAACAACTATGTTTCATTAATTATTAAAAAATCAGGTTTTAGATGTTAGAATATGGTACATATATTCTATTTTCTTTTTAAAATATTATTTGTGTTATTTGACATGAATCTACGATGTGTCTGGATTTTGTAATGAGAATATACATTTGAGTAGCTATCCCACCTATGAGGAAAAATTAATATTTCATGGGTTGGGATTCATTTTCCTTTATTATTCCATTTAAATTTTTCTAATTTCCCTATTGGGATATTTACATACATCGTGGATTTAATTTTAATAGTGGAATTTTTTTTATCGTAATCAAATACGAAAATACGGATGTGTTGATTGAATCATTATAGTGACATGAGGATTTATATATTATTCATTATTCCATGTATCAACTACAAAAAAATTTCATTACTATTTCATATACCATATTTATTGATAGTTATATTTGAGATTATGATATTTTTTCTCTGATGGATAAATAATTGGAATAATTATAGTATCTACATCAACCTAGATATTATATTCACATATAGTCTGATGAGGGAACACTAATTGGCCAATTATATCAAATTTAAACATTAATACCATGGTTATATGAAATGATATGTTATTTGGATGGAATCATATGTATTCAAAATAAATTTAATTAGAGTGTGTACCCCTGTAGGTTTGGAATGGTGATCCTTATAATTTATCTATTTTAAAATCTAGGCGGTGATTACATGTTGCAGAATTTTTTATTTATAATGTGTAGAAATTTATATGATGGGAATGATAAATGAAATTAACTATAAATTAATATATATTTATATATATTTATATATACGGATATTTATATATTTGATAACTATTGATTTATAAAATAAAATTAAAATGGTTGTTGTTTGGTAGTTATTGTAATTACAATTCACAGTGTTTTTTCCTTGATAAAGTAAAATGGAGACACAATATTATAGACCACCATTATATAAAAGAGAACATGGCCTAGACCTGACAATAGTAGTGGGAAGTATGAATAATCTATATATATTTGTTGTTGTTTTATATGACACAAGGACCTAGAATAATAATATTCAACAAGGGTGTGCTTCATATATTAGATGTTATATACATGCATTATTCTTTTATATGTGTTGTTAGCATGATGAATATTATCTCATATTTTTAGGGGATTTTTAGTGCTATACCTCTATGATTCTCTCAAATCAAAATCTTGGAAGGTGGTGACAACAATGTTATTCTGGCAGTGGGACCTAAACCGACAGTACTTCCACCTATATAACCTATATTTATTCAGAACATGGGTGATGACACCTAGTTTCATGAAGCTATTTTCTAGATTATAAAGGCTTTTTAGGGTTCTCCTCAGCATGACTCTATTATATAAATGTTAATGTGAGAGTTTTATTAGCATCATTTTCCCATGATTTAGGTGGATGGTGGCCAAATGTCTATTGAGATATGGCTAGACACCATTATATATATATATATATATTATAACATAAAAATATATTTAGAGGGAGGTTCATGATAACTAATTAAATGATTGTTGGTTCTAATAAGAATTGGATGGACATTATTAAACATATAATCAATCATCAATATATGGATTGGAGATATTTTCAAGAAACATTATATGGATATTTAAATATGTATTTGCTGATATCTAATAAAAATATACAGTTCATGCATCAACAAAAAGGGTCGAAGTATGCTTTAAATTATTCCTTTAATTTTACTAAGCCTTAGATTTTTCCTCATTCCATTGCATCATATGAGATTTTACAAGTGAATAATTTCAATGATGGGATTAGGTATGACATCATATGTTAAGATAATGTTTTCAATTTGGATATCTTCTGGTGAATATTGGATCAACACATTATTATAGTGTTTTATTTTAGGGATTTTCAGGGTAAAGGCCATGTTATTTCTGTGTAGTTATTGCGTAGTAGTTCATTCAATTAAAAAAATTACCCTCTAGAGGGTTCTCAAGAGTGAAGTGAAAGATAGATTATCCACACTGGTAGTTATGATATATGTCATCAGTGTGGGATAACCATTCACATTAAGCCTCAGTACAACTGAGACCCAATATTATACTATACTTAAACCATAACGGGTTATCTTTTTGTTTTTTGTGGAATGTTCTATATATTCCTACCAGGGGATCCACACCAGGTTAATATTCCACAGAATGATCAATTTATCCACATTAGGATGGAAGCTTGACTACTACTGGTCATATATATAATTTCCTTGTATTTTTATACACATACATTTAATCATTTTATATGAATATTTATCACATTACAAAGATATGTTCTTGAGGATCATAATATTTTATTATCTAATGGGACTACGTAAAATATATTCTATATTGGTGTAATATTATCTATATTTATCAGAATGATCATCCCCTTAAATAATCTACACAATAATACCCTAATTAATACCTTTTAAAATAACCTCGGGAAGGGATATATTATAGAGGGTGAGCTCAGATTCTAAATATTGGTATAAAATATAGATAAATAAGTGTAAGATGAGTGATAGTGTATGAGAACATGATAATAACATTTGAAAACATTATCTATAATATTAACGATCATAACATTATGTCATATTATAAATTTTTCTAATTAATAATACATGAATCTAAATAGAATCAAAGATCACGAGGCATGCTTGAATAATAGTGGAATAATACTTTTATTTTTAAAATACACATTATCATATAACATGTTGAACATGTATAAATAGATACAAGCTTATTCATTAAGTTAAGGAAAATAAATTAGGAAGAAAAATAATCTTATCTACATATAACCATGTGTGTGTATAAAATATGGACCCGATAGACAAGTACACAATGAAAACATTGAACATGTTATCATGTTTATGAATAACATTTTGAACATGTAATAAGGTCCCCATATATCATTGTGATTATATAATCTGGTTCATGGATAACATTTTTTACCATGTAATCAAGATCACATATTACATATTTACTGATAAATTAGTCATATGTACCCAGTTAAATTTAAGAAGATATTTTTCTAACCCACCCCATAATGAAAATCAAAAATATGTCTGTTATCATTTCATAAAACATTGATCATATCATAACCCATTACATGAAAATAAATTTATAAATAGTTCATAAATATGATAATGTGATGAAAAGATATAGGTTTCAAAATCATATCATTATTGAATAAGCCATGAAAAAATAATATGTTTTTATAAAAATATGGTTATTCTACACACCATGTATTAAAAATGGTTTTCATAAACATCATTTAATAATAAACATAGATAATTCATCGAATCATTAATAATGATATCCTTGTACCATATCCCAAGGAAATTAAATGTAGCATCAATGATTGTAATTATAGATAGATAATGTTTTTGAAATTTAACATGAAAGATATCTTGAAGAATATATATTTTCATTAAAAATATCTTTTTAAAACGAATTAATTAACAAAAAAATTTTATTCCATCAAATCTATTTTTGTAATTTTAAAAATATCGACATCTGAGGCTAAGTGTGCACCCATAAAAATAGAATTCTACCCACAAAAAACACCCCACAATATCATATTCAATATTCAACATATGAAAATTCAAAATACAGAAACACCATCGATCCCTACACCTTATAATAATAATGGAAACACAATGACCAAGCCATCACCATCATCGATGTTTATCATGTCAACATTGACTACATTGTCACTCTAACCATCACACCATTCTATAATAATTGGATCATTGTAAAAATACTTCAATCATAGAACACCATCACAAGAACAAAAAAATCAATGACACAAATAAACTCATGACCCATCCCTGTATCGACATCTTCTACCTTAGTGAGAGAAACACACCAAAAAGTGGGAAAAAAAATTAACACCCAATGAACCATCATTGCGAATAATATGAAAAACATTCCATGAAAGAAAGAAAATTATCCCTTACAAATGAATGAGTTAGTAGAGGAAACAATAAAAACATCCATTGATAAAGTGGTCAAAACACTGAAACAATCTTAAATATGGTCGTATACAAAACAATAATATCCACCTACCCACATCCCAAAAAATAATATTCCTTCTTCTCATACTATGATAGGGACATGTTCCGTGAAAAAAAAAAGACATGGTAGGTATTACAGAGCCTAAACAAATAGTGAATGAATCCCTTAAAAAAATGGCGTCACAAGGGTATGAACCTTTCACTACCGAACCACAAACCTATAACCACCACGTTTCCACATTATCTAGATTCATCTTTTAGAGAAGAATAGTAAAAAGAGTCCAGATTGGGGTGTTTGTTTCTAAGAGAACCACATCAAGGAATATAAGACATGACCACCAAAATATTCTAACAGAATAGTCAATCAGGATCATCACCTTGAAGTTGCCAAAAAAAAGAGTAGAATTTCACCAGTAGTTTTCCAATCCTAAGCATGGAAATGCAGCATCATCAAGAAGTAGCCACAGAGACCGAATCCTAACATCAGAGAACGCAAATGGAATGGAAAAATAGGGGAGTAGAAAAGTTGAAAAGAGGGAAATAATGATTGGTAAGCCAGAAGAGAATCCTCCTCTTCCAAATATCTAGTAATAAAACCCTAGAGCGAAACGGGACTGAGAGATGATACGACTCACATGCCACTTAAAATAATTTTCATTGAAAATAAATTTGAACCATATAAAATAAATTTTAAAATAAATTTAAAAATATGTATAAGGAAAATATCCCTTAAAAATTAAGAAAAATTAAAAACATTGAAATATTTTTATTTCAAAACCTAAAAAATTATATTGGAAGCATAAAAAATAATAGAAATTAATTCTAAACATTATTAGTATTGAATTCATATTAAAACAAATATCCTATTCACATTTTTGGTATAAGAAAAAGGAGAACGATTTTGGAAAATTAATGACAATTGATTCAAAATTTATTTTAAAAATTAAAACATGGGTAAATATAATTTTATTAATTAATTTTAAAAAAATATATAATATTTTTTAAAACATAGATTTGGAAGAAAATGTTCATTCCGTGAAAGTTGAAAATCAATTAATTTATAGTTGAATTATTATTTTGAAATCATAAGTTCATGAAGGGAAAAAGATGGATAGAAAAAATATATCATATTTAAATAGGAATTTTAGAATAAAATCGATTCTTTTCATGAGATATATATTATATGATTTTGATAATTGTAAGCATTATCATTAAAAATACTGATAAACAATTAAATTGTATCATAAAAACATTACAAAATTGGTAACATTAAATTGTACGCCTACTGAATGAGACCTCATTAATTGATATATTAATAAAAAAAATCATAATAATTACTATAATATAAATTAATGGGATGTATATACATCACATAAAATAAATAGGTGGTGAATATGGAATGTGTCTAACTAAAGTAAAACGTCATACATAAATCCCTTAATGCTTTATTAACATTTTCAATCATAAGATCTAATATATAATAACAATAAATGAATATTTAATCATCATAAAAAGGATTATATTCATGATATAACATGTTATTGGGTAATTTAATAAAAATGTATAATTAACCAGCAGGTGAATTTTCATATGTCTCGCAAAATCAAAAGTGTGAATATAAATCCCTTACCTTATGTCTTGACTTCATTAATACACATTCAAACCTATTTTAATATATATATATATATATAATATTTTTATAAATATATTATATAAAAATAAATATATATATATATTACACCACATATGATTTACATATGACAATTCATTAACTGTTTATTACTAATTCATTTTGAAACTAAAATTTTGGTTAACAACTACATTATTTTTTGTATATGTTTTTGAGTTTATATTTTAGATCCTCTAACATTGATAATTGTCCCATAACCTAAATAATAATAATATTTAAATTATTTATTCATATTTATTAACTATATATTTAATAACAATTTGGATATATGTATTCTGAGAAATTATAAATGTTATGATCATGGTTTTATTAGTTTGTATGCACTCTTACGTAATATTTCCATTTATCAATGACCATTATTCAAAAGAGTTTTGTAATATTTTATCATTAAATAATTATAAAAATATAATTATAAAAATATTAGTTTTTTAAATACCCTTATAGGTATAATCTATGTTTTTTGGGGATGAAAATAGAGGATCACATCACTTTGTAGATGTTGTAGTCCACACTAACACAAACGATGTTATTATCTTTTATATAGTGAAAAGATAATAACAAAAAAATTAAAAATGATAAATATATCATGAATATAATAATTATTTAATTTATGTCACATATATTTAATAACTTTTATACTTTATATGATCCATTTAATGTGTTGTTGAAAAATGAGTAACACCAGTTCATGAGGATGTAGTCTATAGTACACAAAAAATCGAATTATTATACCTCATGTATAATAGAAAGTAAAAAATTATATATACGATATAATAAATAAAAAGTTATAATAATTGTATAAATATATTATCTAAATACTTTCCATATTTCATCATACAAAACTATGAGAGGTAGTAACTGAAAAACTAAATGCATCATTTCATCAGATGGTAGTTCATTCTACACAAAATGATAATTTTATAGCCCATTTGTTGAAAGTGTCCTTGATTAAAGATTATTAACATATAAAAAATATCGTATAATATGTATTATAAATAGGCTATTATATAAATATGGGTAAATATGAATTATAGGAGGTGGAGGTATAAATAAATTAAAATCGTTCATTGAATAATGTTACCCAATATTCGGATGACAAATTTATGTTTTTAAACAAAACTTATTACTAGGATGCATTTATGCAAAAAATTATTTTATTATTATATGAGTTAATTTTGTATGATATTTTGTAATATATTTTTTGATACCATAGGGTTTGAAGGTATGATGTGGAGAGGAGAGTGTGTGGCATTTTATAAGTGTTGTGAATGGTACAATTGTAATGTCTTTATGAACAAGTTATACCAACATTTATCTCATTCCATAAGGGTGTAAAATAATGTAATATATTTCCTTATACATAATAAGGTTGATATATTTCCATTCAATATATTTTAAACAACTTTTTATGCAATTTTAACTCTTATCGTTTGATATTATCATTAGTAAGCCCGTTTTACCTTATCTATGTTAAATAATTTTTACTAATTTTACTAGTCATTATGGTAAGAAAATAAGGCCATCTCATTAGATAATAAAAATTATTCTAATTCCTAATATGGAATTCACTTGTCCAAATTCTATTAAAATAACAAGAAAAAATTAATTTAAACAAAACGTCATTGTTGCAATGAGAATGTTCGGTTTTTATTCTTACTAAATCCAAGGATATTGGAATCATACAAAACTATCATGGATGGAGAATGGAGTGCTATGGACTATAAATCCATTTCCTTTAATTATAATAGAGGTAATCGTCAACCACATAAAATGATTAAGTATTAAATTACAGTTAAAGAGGTCCTGAAGATGTTCCAAAATATGATATGCCGGTCTGATGAAAAATTGAGAAGGTGTAATTTTATAAGTCAAAAAAAGAATCAATTTTTAAAAATATATAGCTTCATGTGTTATATTTAATCAGAAATATTGGTTTTATAAGTAATGGGCTTTTTTATATGACCATTGTGTCAAATCATAATGAGTTTTATATTGTAGTCACCACTTTGAGTGCTTTCCAAACACATTAGGAATTCCAAACTGATCCAAAATCCAAACCCAAAAAATAATGTAGAATCTATAAAACATACATTAGAAGCTGACCTGTCAAAAAATTTAGAGAAAAATACCCAAAAATAAAGAGTTCATATTTTACCTTTTTATTACCCACTTGATGAAGTCTTCAATTTCTAGTTTTTTTAAGGAAATGTAAAATATTTTTGATGAATATGAGGGGATGCCGATTTCAGTGAGTAATTTACCTATAATCATTCCATTTCCTCAATAGAATAAAAAATAAAATCACGAGTTTTTATATATTATAATATTGAATATTTTTATGAAAAACAATATCAATAAAATATTCCCTAATTCAATCATTCAATTAAATTCCAATCTAAATCTAGGATGAAAATATTTTCAAGTATAAAAATCATGGAACAGTTTTATATCTACAACATCACAAATGAGTTTTGTTTATTCCTAAAGAATGAGATACCTCCCGAATGCAATTATCTATGGGGGATACTTCATTCGATTTATTATTGGATATCAAATAACTTATTTTATTTTCTTATTTTATCTTAGTCAAACATTAAATTTGTTTAGCTTATAATTGTACAAAAATTTTGGACATGGATTCCAAAACCCACTATTTTATTTTTGATCTTTTATATTGATCAACTAACTATCATGTTTGCAGGGTAATTGTATTTACAAACAAAGTTGATAATTAATATTTCTCACTTGTTTTATCATTATGTATAAGGTATTTGACTATGAAACCCCTTTTTTATTGGAAGGATATTATTCCCCTAAAAGGGCTTTCATTGGAATTATAAATAGAAAAATGATTTAAAAACATTATATTTAA
The DNA here is from genome assembly GCA_963277665.1 of Viscum album. Taxonomy (NCBI): domain Eukaryota; kingdom Viridiplantae; phylum Streptophyta; class Magnoliopsida; order Santalales; family Viscaceae; genus Viscum; species Viscum album. The sequence continues at coordinate 1,374,616,766 of OY728142.1, read as the reverse complement.
TAATATTAATTTAATGTTTTCAAAAATATTAAATAACCATCCCATATAAAATAATTCCCAGATATGACCTTCTAATTGTAGTTGTATATGTTAATTAGGAGGAATAATATTTTTTAAGGATTCATGATGAAATATATGATACTCAAATGATTCATAAAGAATCTTAAGCGGGGAATATTTTATCCATGGAAAAGTATTTATCTAATGATTTTGAATTGGAATTACATGAATACATAAATGATATTTCTAGAGAACATATTTTTCACTGCACTTAATGAACATACATTTAAATAGTACTTGTATGAAACTAAAAATTATATGTATGATTATTTATTATACATAATTTTTCAAAAGTAATAATGAAAACCTTATACCCCTAAAGTGCAAGGATCTTCCCTCAACTCAAATTTATCCAACTATGGTTTTTAAAACAATTAAATTTCATTAGAAGTATCATTTCTTTAGAAAAAAACACAATATTATTAGGAATCCTTTAATCTAAATTTGTAACACCCCATTCTTCCATAGTACAATTATCTTTTAATAATACAATAGCTTGCATTGTACGATGTTCTGCGTTCTATCACTCCATGACCAATCAAACTAACCATTTAAAAAGAATTTATGTATATTAATATCTATTTTAATTTTAATTGTATAAAATTTATTTTTCAAAATGGAATTTATTTTTGGATTCATAATATCAAAATTATCTTAGGGTAAATTTTTGATATTTTTCTGAAAAATTAGAATCATTGATGAATAATAAATAACACTGAGTAATTGTTTAAAACCAACTTTTTATTTAAATATTTTATTTTTATAAATTTATTTCAATTTCAAATTAGATATATAATACCTATAATAATCTAATTTAATTTATAGAAGTCATTTATTAATAATATTATATATCTATATATAATTTCATTGAACATATAATGCCTTTTACCCACCTTTTCGAAACAATCTCAAATTTTCATCAAAAGTAATTTTACCAATTATGTGAATTGAATTTCAAAAATCTGATTGAATTTTTTTCCATTTTTTAGTTAAAATTGGTTCAATCAGATGAAATAAATTTTTGTGAATAGTATCTTTAAAATTTTATTTACCATGGCTGAAAGTATACATGTTAATTAATGGTGGAAATAATATTATAATAATATAAAATTACTACAACACATGTAATAATTCTATTATATAAGTGTTTTTAAACCAAAAGACATTTCTTAGGATGAAAAGAAGATTCTTTTTTGATCGAAGTGTATTAAATAAAGACATTTATTATATTTAATTTAATGAAGACTTAGAAATGATAATTTCAAATTTGAATAACTAAAATAATTTAATATAGCGTTACATAAAAGATAAATTAGATTATAAATTTTCATTATAAATCTAAAATTATTTCTTACATCATTTTATATTATAAATAATATTTAGAAATTAAATAAATAAATTCATTTACGACACAATGCCGATGATATAATTACCATATCAAAGAAAGATAAAAATAAATGATATTATAAATATTAAAATAAATTTCAATTGAAACATTGGATGTCATCCAAGAGTTTTGTTAGTTAATATGACATGGTTAGGTTGATTCAATGTTTTTTAAATTAATCATGTCTTTTTGACATTAACAATGAGAAACTACTAAATATTGTCAAAAATGACAAAAATGAGTTTTTAAATAAAGATTCAATTTTATTATATGATAAAATAGTCTTAAAAATATATTTTTCATCCACATAGACATAGATAATGTTACATATGTAATTATTTTACCACATGATGTCATCATGTAAATTTATAGAAACTATATAAACCATTTGGTATAAAAATAAAAGAAGATATAGTAAAAGCTAAATTATTTAACAAAGGATTAAATATATAATATAAGGTTTATATGGTGACCTAAACATGTCTAATACCTATTGGTTGAGTGGTTTTCGACACATGAATATCATATCTATTAAAAGAAATCATTTTTTAGCTATTTGAAACCAAAAAAATTATAATAAATTAATTTTTCATGCATTTCCTAAAGTTCCCTCACATATAATTTTAAAGGAACATCCCCTTATCATATATTCACATCTCCAAAAAATTTTTGATTTTCCAAACCCTTAAAAAATATCCTCCCAACTACCCTCATTTCAACCAATAGGCCTTACATTAATAATATATCCAATATTTGGATCTCATTAGTTCAAATAAAAATGAAGCAGTTGTAGAAGAGGTAATTATTTTATCACCTCTTTCAATATTCTCTTCTTCTTATACATCCCCTGTATTTCTGGATTCCATAATAAAATATAAATACAGTACCATATATATATTGATACATTATTTTAAACATTGTAAAACCATATTAATTATTCTATACATCCTATGAATGACAAAGTAAACATCCATACGTACTTACGACATACAATCTCCATGTCACGGGGTAGATTGTTATTCAACACTACGTTTTTTGGTTGGGAATAATAATGAGTAAAATTGTTTTAAATAATAAATATAACATTTTAATTATTCTGAATATATAACATACCATCCAATTACATATGATTTTACCATCAATATAAGTCCATTGTCGCTCGTGTGTACACACAGGTTTCATCTCAACGGTGCGATGGGATTTGTTCCCCATCGAAACCATTAACGAATATTTTTCATTTTATGATTTATAATAATGTTCAAGAACGTGATATCGTTATGTATATTAATAGAAACAGAATATCCATAACAAACATGACTTTCTTAACAAAACATATAAAGGAAAACAAATCAGTTAACACCCGAAACAATAATAATACTAAATTATTATTTACAAAAAAATATTATATTATCATATATGTTATCATATATATATATTTGGTACATATATAATTTAATAAAAAATCTTCAACCATTTAAAATTAGGATAAATTATCCCCGACTATGAAAATGTACATGCCAATGGTTAATTTTGAAATATCTTTATTATAAGAGGTTGTTTATATGTAAGTATATACTTATACATATCTACCATCCATTTCCATGTTTCATCTAAATGTATTTCAAATTCATTTTAGTAGTTTCTAGAAAATGGGATAATGTAATTAATACCCTTTTTGACATTTTATAAATGGTTTTGATATAAATCCTTCTATAATTATCTAAACAATGTACTTTATGATATTTTAAAAAAATTAAACAAAGAATGTTTATTAACTTATATGGTGGGTGAAACTATTTTATGATGTCATAACACCTACGATGATTCCATTACAATCATATTAGAGTATTTTCAGAACTAATTCGTTATTATAATTATGAGACATTGAAATTATTTTAATTTAAAAGGATATATTTATATCAAATTGTTTTTATATTGATTTCATCTATGTCTACATCTATTTGTTGGATTTTATTATAAATTTTAATTGATTTATAATTATAATATATTACAAATTGTATTGATAGTTGTATGATATTTTTGATTGTGGATGTTCTTTTTTCATTTCATTCAAGTTATATAATTAACGTATTAACATTTCACATGCTAGTTTAATAAGAATTTTAATGTTACATTTCACCCATTTTATATGAGGAATGCATTAGATGTAGTAAGTGATGGGTGAGGCCAAATACATCCCCTCGATGAATTTGTAGGTATCACGAGACAAACATGTTTCATGGAATAAGGCCTTGATATATTATTTATTTGTAGTCTTGGAAAGAAGACATGACTATGTGATTATGATATCATAAATTATTCATTCCATCATTATGAGATTACATATTAATATTACATGTGATTATTCAACTCGTAGAATATCAATTTGAATAATTAAATGGAATTATTTGATTTATCTTTTCCAAATAAATGTGAATTTTATGTTTAAAGGGATTTTGTTTTAGTATTATACATTACCTTATATGTTTATGATTATTTATGATAGTTTCCGATATATTGATACCCTTACTGAGCATATGAGATCCCCACATTCTTATGGATCATTATTCCATGGATATGAAGAAGAATATTATGATTAAAGTGTAGGGATATGCTAAGGGATATGAGTGTGTTAAAAGGATACAAAATGGTGTTTTTTTCATTTCATAATGTAATGTAAATATTATTTATGTATCTTTTACATCCTTGTCTACTAAGAAGTTCTATCTTTCGGGTAATGATCTCTTGTGATCATTCAAATGTAATGTAATAATACAGTGACTTTGGGTAGTTGGGGTCAGAGATTTATAGTTGGTATTAGAGAAAGTTTAGAACAAACTGTGGAAACTAGATTAAGAAAAACAATGATTAGAGAACATTATCTTAAGTTAGACTTTGAGGATTAGTACAGAATGACATCCAAAAATTTCGTGATGTAGATATTATTTGGGTTTTCCAATAAACACATCCTTGTCTAGAGACTACATGTGGACCTGGTTCTATCATAGATATACATGTTAGTGAAAACTCTGACATGTTGTTTTGGGATTGACACACAGTAACTTGGTAAATGATAATTGGCCTTACTGTGCACCCGGTTTGACACACCCAAGTTATAAGATTAGGATAATTTAAATTTTCATTACAAAGCACTATGAATGAATTATGATTAAATATTTACCCAAATAATTTATTTATTGTTACGTATTATATTCATAAACAATTCAATTTATGTTATGTATTTTAAAAGTTTGGAATTATTCATTTGTGATTCATAAACTAAAATATTGTATGAAATTTTATATATATGGAACATAGTTAAAGGAATTGAACTCATATAAAAAAAATATAATCTAGGTAGGGATTTCCCTCCTATTATAGATAATTATAGTGGAGCTAATGAGTCAACTAGTGTTGAACATAATTTGACCATAATGAGGCAACTCACTCATGTTATGAATAATATCCTAACAAGTATGGAGCACCTAGATCCACAATGTAGAGGATCAATGATAGAAAACATCATTAGGAAACAACAAAAAACAATAAATTGGACTACAAAAAAATTTTTAGATGTGCAGGGGATATGTTCATTAGAGAAAATATATAATGAATTTGGGATTATCGTAAAGGGAAAAGTTCTCATTGCAATTTATCGCCACATAGGAGATGTAGATCATAGGTTGTCTTTAATTAAAAACCAAAAGTAGCATGAAAAAGTGTCAAATATTAAATGGAGGGTGTTTAATGATATTTTCATAGAAAAACTACTTCGTCGTGATCATTGATCGAATATAGAATGGAAATTAATGAATATGAGGAAAACGAAGGATGAGAATGTCTCAATGATTGTGGATAACTGTAATAGGTCAAAATGGAATTATGTATATTATACACATAACCCAATAAGTAATATTGAATGATTATTTTATTGGATAAAATCATTTATCAGATAAGAAATAGTCTCGTGATCTTTCGCAATAAATGAAGATATAGTCTCTTGTGTAATCAATATAGAATATAAATTCTCTATGTCTTATGACATAAAATTGAAGCAAGTGAATAAGATATCTATTGGACACACTAGAAAAGAAAAAATGTTGAATAAGGGAAATTTCAATTTACACGCCAATGTAAATATGGTAACAAACACCCATGTACTTGCCTTAAAATAATGGTATTTCGATAAAAGTGTAGAGAAAAGACCACCAAGATAATGATTTCAATTTGATGAAAAGATCTAAAATTGTTAAATGATATATTTTTAAATATATGGGGCTTTATGAAAATGATTTTTTTAAGTGTAATGGAAGTTTTTCCAATTATATGTAATTGGAGAAAGGACAAGATTATGAGATCAAAATTATTGAGGTTGATGTTCATAATGATGTTGTTGTAGGTATTTTATTAGTTTACTCAAATTCAGCCAATTATGTTTTTATACTAGATATTTAAATTCATTCATATGATACCAGTTTATGAAGAAAAATAAATATATTTCGAATTTTACTTAATAATGGAGTTTTATATCAACACCCTTAAGGTATGTAACATTGAAACAATGTTTTTTCAATGACTTACCATTATCGAATAAAAATGTGCTTTTTGTGATGATTTTATTTTCATACCAATGTTTTAATTTGATATAATCCTTGGTATATATTGGAATTCAGACCATGATGAAAAAATTTATTGTAAGAAGAATGAGGTTACAAATTTTGATGATGATAATGAATCCCTTATCTTCAAAGCAGAACGATCATCACCTGATTCTTATATATATCCACCCCATGTAGCTTTACAAAATTCGATTATTGGGGATGAAGGGAGTGAAATAACAATGGGTGTGGAATGTAATGTTCAAATAGAGGACTTAACTATTGTGAAAGAATATGTTGATGTTTGTCTAGGGGATTTACCTATAAATCCCCCAGAATGGGAAATTGAGTATTCCATTCACATAGTTCCGGGTTAATGGCCCATATCGAATACCTATTATAGAATGGATAGTATAAAATTAGTGGAAATAAATAAACAATTAGATGAAATGAGTAATGAAGGATTTATTCACCCTAGTGTTTCTCCATCGGGAGAAACAGGAATATTTCTAAAGAATAAAGATATATCTATGTTGTTGTGCATTGTCTATAGGGAGATAAATTCTATAACAATAAAGAACAACTATCACCTACCTCAAATTCATTATTTATTCAATAAACATAATGAAGACAATATTTTTCAATGATTTACCTTCGATATAAATATCATCACATGTGCTTAATGAAGGAAGACAATTCAAAGACCACATTTCAAACTAGGTATGGGTATTACAAGGTTATTGCAATGCCATTTGGACAGACTAATACACCTATTGTATTTACAGATCTACTGAATAGAGTTTTCAAGGAATATTTTGATGACTTTGTATTGGTATTTATTGATGATATCTTGGTATAATAAAAATAATATGAATATCATTGAAACCACATAGGAACTATTCTTAAAACACAGTGAACAAATGAATTTAATAGTAAATATACCAATTCTGAATTCTCGAATCAAGATATTTATTTTCCTGGATATATTGTCTCTATAGATGTAATCTATTTTGATCCTTAAAGGACAAGGTCAATCCAATAATGGCCAACACCGACGAGTATAACTGAGGTTCACAATTTTGTTAGATTAGTAGGTTACAATCGGCATTTCTTAAAGAATATTTCCTGATTGGAAAACCCATTAACCAAGGTCACACGTAATGTGGTTATTTTTTTGGATAAAACAGTGTGAATAATGATTCGAACAATTGAAGATAAGATTAGTAAATACTCCTCCCTTGAATGTACCTATGTAGAATAATGGGTTTGTAATTTATAGTAATGCGTCAATGAAAATTCATGAAAAAAACTATCATTCAAATGATAATAAGTTAGCATCTGTAATCATTTCTCTGACGATATAGAGACTATAACACCCCAATGACTAAAAAAATGAAATTCATGAATCAATTTTTATTTAGATATTAATAACTAGCCTTTAAACATAATTTTCCTACTTCTATGTTATCAATATCAAAAAACGGTCACCTACAATTGTGTTCAGTATTTTATTTAAAGTTTGATAGAACCAATTTAATTTTTTTGGTGTATAGTACCATTAATTTCAATATGACCCTAATGAATAGTAGATTTGATAATTATTATATTTTTTATGTCATTATGATAATGAAATCATTTTTGATTTTATAATGTGATATAAAAGTAGTTATAGAATTAAAATTTATAATTTTATAATTTTTTATAATTTTATTTAAAACATAAATTATATTATATAAATTATTTTTTTTAAATGTAGTTCATTATTTCATTGTAAATGTCAAAAAATGGTTAGGGTGAATGTTATTTTTTTTTGGGAAATTCTTAAATTTTTGATAAATATAGAAATATGGTAAAATATCGTATATTCAAATTACCAGTAAAATACACTAGTAATGACCTCATAAGTTATGTAAGGACACTTGGTTAGAACTCATTTTCAATTATTACTATTTGGGGTCACATGAATATAGACTATTCACACTCTTGAGAATTAAATATCATAATAATAGTTAAAATAATGTTAAATATATCCTCTCCTCCACCGTAAATACAATCCTAATTCCCCTATTCCTCCCACACATCTAAATCCTTGATACTTACATTATTTATTCCCAACACTCTTCCCAAGAATCTTCCCTACGTCCTAGATCTTCTGGTCTAACAAAAAGTTAAAAACCAAAGGCCATAAACACGATCTAAAGGGGATGAAATCAAGAGGCTAACAACCTCTTTTGTTTTATTTCTTTTCCTTCATTTTATGTTATTATTTTTAATTACATTTGGCTTATGTTATGATATTTCGTTCTATATTCCCATTAAATCCCATGTAATGTATGAATGATGAGATAACCATTTCCTGTCATTAAAATATTTTAGGATATTGTATCGATTCTATTAGGCTGCCAAATTTATTTAAGGGAATTCTTGACTCAATTACCATTCATTGATTTACATGATTCTTTATAAATTATTTCATATTAATATTATTGTTGTGGTGATTTTTTGTATTATTTTTTCACTATGTATATATATAGTTTATACACATACACATTATATTCAATTAAATTCTCAATCCAACTATATATTAAGGGGAATTGTTTTTAAAATCAATTTAAAACTATATTTAATAAATTTCAAAAGGATTGTTATATATATATATATATATTGCGTGTTTTGTTATAATTTTCAAGTTACTTTATTAACATGATATGTTCTTGGGACATTATTTATGTTGGGTTGAGCCAATTATAACTCATGATATGTTAGGTGGAGCCCATTATATCTCTAGATAGGTTGGGATGAGCCCATTACAACCCAAGATTTGATGGGTGAGACACATTATTGCACTATAATGTATCGCATACATACGATATAGAATTTGAAAAAAATTTCTTCCATGGGTAAGGGTTAATGAAATAGTTATATGTTAAAACTTTCACATGGAAACAATATGATGTCTATATGTATATGAGTTTTTATGATTATAGATTTTATTGATTTGTATTTTATCACTTTACTAACTCCTTATTTCATTATATCACTTAATAAGTATTAGAATCATCCAACTTTTTTAAAATATTTTTATTTGGATATAAGGATGGGTAAAAGAATTAATGGAGTCGTGATGTTTGGTATGGAGTGTTTTTAATGAATCCATGTTCAATATTTTAATCTTTTATATTTTGAAAAAAAAGATATTGTTTTAGTAGAATCCTCTTGTATGAATGTGGTATGTAATTTATGTAAGATATCTTATTTATTTAAAGCCATAAACCTCAAAAGATATTCAATGTGTAATAATGTATGGTCTTGCATAATATTCATGATTATGTTATGTTCTATGGTCGGGTATTTATAGTTGGTATCAAAGGAGGGTTTAGATACTGTTACTGGTAGGGACGGTATAAAAAGAATACCATAATTGATATTTACACAATGGTAATTTGAAATGCTATAGAATTTTTGTATAAAAATGACTATTCACCTATGTTATGATTGTAAAAATTTTATTTTTGCTGAAGAAATAGGGATGATCTGGTAGGAAGGCACCAGGAGGATGATGTATGTCCGAATCTATAACTCGAAATGGTGGGAATAGAAACAGATCAGTTTTTGACAATAATGGATCAGTTTAATCAATAAATAAATGAGTTTGGTATCCATGTTAGATATTAACATGATCTACCATGATCTAACAGGTATTTTCTGGATAATTTTATGAGGAGAAATCCTTTGGGATTCAGTTGAACCATAGATCAAGTGATTGACGAAGGGTAGATCAATTATCTAAAATATATATTTGATGTCCTGGGATATTAATAATATCACAATCAAATGCAGTATATTTATCATTTTGATGGTGAATTCGATCAATGGTGGTACCTGGATAAGAATACGAGAGAATGAGAGGATATTGGAATTCGTGAAGGGGGTGATTTTAATAAACATATTCAAGATAAAATATTCACCCAAAATAGTTTGACTTAGAGTAGAGAAACAATTCTTAGAACTGAATCAGAAAGTAGATGATCTTGTGGAATTATATGAAACTAATACTACAAGACTTTCCAGGTATGTTCATTATTTTACTCGTGATTTTTAATGTAAATTTAATAGATTTTACATTAGTTTGAAATTTTTTTTTGAAGTGAATTAGTGTCAATATATTATAAACGCATTGGGAATTTTTTCTGATGTGATGAAAATATTTTTATGGAGTGTGCTGAAATATATGTAGCTTGTCATGAAATTAATAAGAAGCATTTATATTGGCATGAAATGGGGCAAAACTCAAGAAAGATCTTTGGAGGTATGAAAATGAATTTCCATTCTAGTGAAGAGTGTGCTAAATGGAATATTTGTGAATGTCTTTTAAAATCTAGGAAATGATAATGATTCGGAATGTCTAGAAACATATATCTTGATTGCATCGAAAATGATTCAACAATTAAGGATAATGCGATGGTGAGATTCTCTAACTTTAAGTAATTGGGTCATTTTTTTAATGTTCATATGAAGCTATTTACTAAAGTACAGAATTACCAAGATTGGAAGGAGAAGGGTTTGGTAAAATCTTATTCACCCACTTCTAAAAATGTTGAGACATCAAATGAGGTTGTATTAGGTACATTTCATATTTTATTAGATTTTAGAAATGTATTGTTTGGTTCAGGGTCTACAATTTCCTTCTTATCTGAGATATTACTCAAATAACTAGGAATTCAACCTCATTAAAAGAATCTTGATATCATGATAAAAGCTCCCATGGGAATTAATACGTCAAAAAGAAATTATAATAATATGAAAATCCTTGAATGTGGAAAATGTTTCCCTAAAAACATTTCAATTTTGTGATTTGTAGAGTTCGATGTTATTCTAGGTATGGGTTGGATTTCCTTTTATCATACTAGCATATATTATAGTGAAAAATGGGTTGTTTTTCAGAAATATTTATATTTTTTGTAAAATAATGAACCCATAACATTAATAACATATCTAGAAGATAAGAAACTATTATAGGATTGAAATGAACATTATCATGATCAGATTTTTTTAAGATAAATGAACTATCCAGATTAATGATGTACTAGTGGTAAAAAATCCATGGATGGTTTTTCTAATGAATAGATTAGTGTTATTCATAATTGAGAAGTTGATTTTACTATAGAATAAATCCATGATTATAATGGAATTTCTAAACCCCTTTTCGGATGGCTCAAATGACATTTTGGAATTAAAAAGGCAATTACATGAATTATAAGATAAATGCATCATACATCCTAGAACATTACTATAGGTATCTCCTAACATGTTTTTTTTCGAAAAATAATTGTTCAATGAGGCTTTTCATCAATTATAGATCCTTGAATAAAATTACTATAAAAACATGTACCATTTTTCACATATAAAGGGTTTTTTTGATCTGCTATATGGGGCACAGTATATTTCGAAGGATGACCTGAGGTCAGGGTACCATCAATTGAATGTAACAGATGAATACATACTAAAGTCTATGTTTTGTACCAAATATAGCCATTTTGAGTTTGTTTTTATGCATTTTGGGTTAAATAATGGATTTACTATAATCATAGATCTTTTGAATTGAATATTTCATGAGTTCATGGATACGTTTTTTTGAATTTATTGATGAAATTATGGTATATTCTATAAGTAAAGAAGAGTATATAATACATCTAAGGGTTGTTTTGAAAACATTAAAAAAAACAAAACTGTAAAAAAAATTCAGGATGTGTGATTTATGGTTACAACCAATTTCTTTTCTTGGGATCATTGAAAATATGGATAGAATAATAGTTGATCATTTCAAAACAAAAGTGGTTGATGAAGGACCATGAAATTAAAATGTTTCAGATATTATTAGTTTTATTGTTTTAATAAGTTATTAGAAACAATTTGTTAAAAACATTGCACAGTTATCTCACCTGCTATCTATGTTTACACCAAAAGGGGTTAAATTTGTTTGGATAAAAGAATGTGATGTTTGTTCTTAGGAACTAAAGAAGAGATTAGTGAATGCTCCAATTTTCTCTTTGCCTTCACAAAATTTGTGTGCTTCTCATCAATAATGATGATTCATTAAAGAGACATTGTTGTATACTAATGCAGAATTATCAGTTAATTGATGATGATTCAAGACAACTAAAATCTAATGAGTTAAATAATCCCACACATGATTTGGAATTGGTGGCTTTGGTTTTTTTCTTTGAAATATTGGAGGCACCATTCAGACAGAGCCAACTGTCGAATATTTAATAACAATAAATGTATCAAGTATATATTCAGTCATAAGTATTTAAACATGAGGATTAGAATATATTATTTAACTGATAAGGGGTATTATTTCAAGATAAATTACCATCCAGGAAGAGAAATCAATCTGGAAGATGCATTGATTCGAAAACATCATACATCACTAACCATGATATGTTTCGAACAAGAACCCTTGATTAATGACTTGATGAATTTTGGATTTAATGTTGTCGGTGTATGTAATACTTATATTATGATTCATTTTTTGGTGCAGAAATCATTATTAGATAGAATTATTGAATCAAAGAAGGAGGATCGTGAGCTAAAGAAAATGGTATAATTAGTTAAAATGGGTATGTTAACTGAATTTACCCTTGGTAAAGATTCTGTTATATGATTTGGAAAAGGATTGTGGGTGCCTTCTATTTCCCAATTAATGATTTATTGTTTGTGTGAACCTCATAATTCTCCATTTTTAGCACTTCTTGGAAGTACTATGATATAAATAGTCCATCAAGAGTATAACTAGTTGCATGGAATTATAAGAAATATTACATAAATTTCTATGAAATATTTGACATGTCAAAAGGATAATGAAGAGTTGTAGTTACAGAATGGGATTCTTTATAATTTTCCAGTGGCCAAGTAGAAACTGGAGTATATATCCATGGAAATTATAGTGGGACTACCTAATAATTCTCGAGTTAATAATGAAATTTTTCATATTGATGATCAGAAGACAAAATATGCACATTTCCATTCTATTCGAGAAACAATGACATTGAATCAACATTCTCAACTGTACCTCAAAGAGAATGTCTGATTACATGGGATTCCTCTTTCAATTTTATCTATCAGGATCCCAGGTTCACTTATATGTTTTTTAAGTGGGTTCATAAGTCATTGGGCACCAAATTAAATTTTTGTACATATTTTCATCCCCAATCTGATAGGCTGCAAGAACAAATGATTTAGACATTGGAGGATACACTACGATCTTCTTCAATTCACTACCGGGGAATTTGGGATCACCATTTTTCTATAGATGTGTTTTTTATAATAAATGTTTTTATTATAGTATATATATAGAACATTTTGAGGAATTATATGGGAAGAAGTGTCAAAATCCATATTTTTTGGATGATTTCAATGAACGAAATATGATGGGGCTATAAATAGTGAAGGAAGTGGCTGAGAAATTGAAGATGATCCAGAAGCACATGAGAAAAAATCATAGAAGGTAGAAATGTTGTGTAATTAACATAAGGAAATACTTCTCCTTTTCTGTAGGTGATCATGTTTTCCTTAAAATAGATCCTTGGAAAACTGTGATGTATTGTGGTAATAATGGAAAGCTAAGTCCAAGATTCTTCATTCCTTTTCAAATACATGATAATGTAAGAACAGTTTCATAATAAATAGATATTAATTGATGTTTATCTCTGGTACATATTTTGTTTTTATGTTTTGATATTGATAAAGTATGTGATAGATTCATCATATATCTTGAGCCTATAAGTAGTTCATCAAGAAAATAACCTCTCTTATGACGAGAAACCAGTTCAAATTCTTGATCGAAGTGAACATGTAATGTGGAATAAGGAAATCCACCCGATAATGGTTTTTTTTGAAACCACATGGATGAAAAAGAAACATGGGACTCTTGATATTCAATGAGGGAAAGGTACCCTCATTTGTTTAATGAGTAAATAAAACTTGGGGGATTCAATTTCCAAAATGTGGGAATAATGTAACACCCAATGGTTTAAAAAATAAAAGAGATGCATGAAACATTATTTTAAATATATATTTAAAACTTGACTTTAAACATATTTTTTCCTGATTCTATGTTTTGAATTTCAAAAAATGGTCATCTATAATTATGTTCAGTGAGATATTTAGTGTTTGATAAAACCATTATGTATTTTGATGAATTGTAATATACCATTATAAATAGTAATATGAATATTGATATGACCCTAATGACTAGTAACTTTTTTTATTATTTTATTTTTTAATGCTTTAAGATAATGATATATTAATAATTATTCAATGTGATATAAAAGACGTTATAAAATTAATATTGTTAATTATTGAATTATGGGTGATTTTATTTACAAATTAAATTAATAATATTTAGAAAATTATTTTAAAAAATATCAGTTCCATATTTAATTATATAATATTTATGACATTATAAGTTATGTGATTCCACTTCGTTCCAACTCACATGCCATTATTACTATTTGGGGTCACATGAATTAAGATAATTAATATTTTTTACCTAAAATCTTATAATAATAAATAATATAATGTCAAATACATGCTCTCCTCAACAATAAATGCAACCCTTATCCACCACTACCACCCACACCACTAAATCCATGATCTATTCCAATGTTCTGCCTAATACATTCCCAAGACTCTTCTACACGTCCTAGAGTTGCTGGTCTCACATAAAGTCCCAGACTAAACGACATAAGAAGGATCTCAATTAGAAGAGATCTAGAGGTAAACATCCACTTTTTTCTATTATTTCTCTTCTTTCATGTTATTAATTTTTATTTACTTCGGAATGTATCTAGATATATCATTCCATGTTCCCCTTATTGGCCATATTATTTATGAATGATGAGATTCCACTTTTCACTCATCAAAATATTTTATAATATTTTAAGCGACGCCGTTAGGCGGCCAAATTTTTGAATGGGAATTCATGACCGAATTTTCATTCATTGGGTAAACCTTCTTCTTAACTTATTGTGTTGTATTAATATTATCAGTGTCATTGTTTTTGTGATTCTATTATGTTGCATGATTTTTATTTAAATTTTATAAAAATATCCATTCCATTCTATTAAATTCTCACTTCAATTATATTTAATGTGACATCATTTTTAAATTCCTTTCAAACACTATTTAAAAATTTTTAAAATGAATATTTATATGTATATAGAAGGAGTGGTTTCTTCTGATTTTTATGAAACTTTATTACCTTGATATGTTGCAGGACATTAATATTTTTAAGCCCATTATAACTCAATATATTTTTGGGTTGATCCCATTATATCTCATGATATGTTGGGTTGAGCCCATTATAGATCATGATATGTTGGGTGTTCCCCATTATTCCTTTCAAATGCATTGGGTTTTTCAGAGATGGTCGTTGACCAAAGATTTATTCCATGTGTAAGGGTGAATGAAAAATATTTATGCTAATAATGTCCTCTGGAATCTACATGATTTTTATATGAATATATGTTTTTATGATTATGGGATTAATTGATTTCTATGTTATCACTTCACTAATGCATTCTTTATTTATATACCTTATTTAGTTTTATACTCATCCAATGTTTTTAAATAAAATTCACATGATATAATGGTGGTTTAGATAAATAATGGAGTTGTGTTGTTTGGTTTGGATTTTTGATAAAGAAAACATGTTTTAAATATTACTGTTTTATATTTTGAAAAAATGGATAAGGTTTTAATTTTATCCACTTGTATGAATGGGGAATGTCATTTATGTAAGATATCCTAATTCTGGAAAACTGTAAATGTAAAAAGATCCTCAATGTGAAATAATTTATGGACTTCTGTAAAATTCAATAATAAGTAACATTTTATGGTTGTGTCTTTATTGAGACATTATCTATAGGGTAAATATTTTGAGATATATAATGATCAGAAGAGATTGAAATATATTTTCCAATAGAAATAAATCATCATGAGGAATATTTGACGGCTTGAAAAACTCATGGATTATCATTTCACAATACACTACCACATAGGGAAGGAATATATGGTGGCAAATGCTTTGTGAAGAAATGATAATACAGTTATTGACCAAGATGAGAGTTCAAAGGGATCAAATGTTCAATGATATAGTAAATATGGATATGGGAATAATTTTGGAATGTGAAACATGAATAATTTTGTTAATGGTTTCCATACCATCTTTACTATAAATGATAAAATGTTTTGAGACTGATAATGAAGAGTTTCATAAGAAAAATAAATGTTGGGAATGATGGGAGATTGATTGTCTTCATGTGTGAAGATGAAATTATGTAATTTGGGAGAGTATTTGTGTTTCCAAAATACCTGATCTAAAACGGTGATTGTTGGATGATGCTCATAGCGCCAATTTCGTTATACACCCTAGTAGAAATATGATGTATAGAGATTTGAATGATCCTCTTTGGTGGGATAACATGAATATGGATATTGTTAATTCTGTGTTATGATATATGGTTTGTCAGCATGTAATTGCTGGAAGACAACATCATAAAGGATTCATGAAACCTCTTCCCATACCAGAGTGGTAATGGGATACTATTTTGATGTTTATTATAATGGGGTTACCAAAGTCTCCTAGATGGAATAATGGAATATGGGTCATTTTTTATCATCATTCCAAGTTAGACCATTTTCATCCTTTAAGAGAATATTTACCACTTGAATGTTTAGAAATACTTCATATTTATGAATTTGAATAACATTATGGTGTATCTCTATATATTATTTCTGATCACGATCCTCATTTTACATCATTATTTTCAAAAGTAATTAGTATAACCTAGATACTGAACATCATTTGAACCCCAACTACCACACTCAAACCAATGGAAAATCATAACTGAGTATTCAAGCCATAAAAGGTGTGTTGAGATCATGCTCACATGACTTTCAAGGTATATGGTATCAGTATTTACCATTGGTAGAATTTTCCTGTACAAATAGATTCCATTCACGTATTCTGATTACACCATACGATGCTTTATGTGGATAGATATGTCACACAACAGCTTTTTGGGATGATGTTGGTGAAAGGAAAGTCATAGGAATAAAACATGTAAAGGAAATAATAGAAATGGTGTAGATTTTCAACCCCATATCAAAGTAACTTAATGTTTGAAAAAGATGTATGATGGTAACTGATGGAATGATAAAGAATTTCATGTAGGATATCATGTTTTCTTGATGGTAAATCCATGTAAGGGTGTTATATGATTTGGTAAGAAGGGAAAATTATGTCCCAGGTACATTAGGCCATTCTAAATTATTGAACAAACCCGAGTTGTAGCTTATCATTTGGAAATGATGCCATGTCTCTCCAAATTTTATGATGTGTTACACACATCACTATTATGAAAATATATGCCAAACCCAACCCATGTAATCACCTTTTAGGAAATAAAACTAGAACCCAATATTTCGTATTGTTAATGACATATCAATATTCTTGATACTAGAGAAAAAGTGTTGAGAAACTGGATGACTCTTCTAGTAATGATTTTTTGGAGAAGTAATAAAATGGAAGAGGCGACGGGGGAACCTGAGGAACTTATGATGACAAACCATCCAAATATTATTATACAATATTATTTTAGAAATTTCAAGGACAAAATTATTTTAAAAAGAGACGAATGTAACACCCCAAGCTTCCAGGGTACATTTCTCATTGAATAATACTGTTGTAAGTATAGTACGCAACTCTGAGTTCTAGTACACCATGATAAATCAAACGATACATTTAATTTTCAATTATGATTAGTAATATATAATTTTTAAAAATTTATAAATTATATAATTCAAAGTGGACATTATTTTTTGATTTAGATTACCAAAACTATCTTAGGGAGAATTTTATGTATTTTTTTAAAAAAACATTCAATTTTTGTTGAATAGTGAAAACATTGTGTTGTTGTTAAACACTAATATTTTATTAAAATAAATATTTTTAATTTATTTTTATAGTCATAATATATATAATCCATATATTAGTCTAATGGAATTCGTTAGAGTTATTTTATAATAAGATCATATATATAAAATTTTATTGATCTTTTTATCATATTTTACCCACCTCTTAGGCACATTTAAAAATTTTCATATATCATAATTTTACTACTTATGGTTATTGAATTTAAAAAATCCAACAGACAAGTTTGTAATCATTAAGTAAAATTTGTTTAAATAGAATGAAATTAATTTTTGGCGAATAGTAACATCAAAATTTTGTTTTACCGCAGTTAAAAGTAATTAGAGAAATTAAAGGTAAAAATAGTATTATAAAAATATAAAATTACCCCAACACATGTCTGAATTCTTTTGGATATTTTGTTAGACCAAAACGATATTTTTAACAAAAATATGTTCAGTTTTTATCAACTTGGGTACGATTAGGATATTTATTATATTTCATTTACATATGTGGATCTTGTGTAAATTTATAACAATTATTTGACCATTATATAAGAGTTTAAAGCTGCCGCTACTATGGAAAATTACAAATTATGGGTTAATTTTGAAATATATTTTTTATCCAAGGATGATTATACTTATGTATCTATAAGGACATATTTATCATCCATGTCCTTGTTTCATAAAAATGTATGTAATTTTTTTTACTATTTCCTAGACTATGCGTTAAAGTCAATTATAATCTTGTTTTTCTTTTTATAATACGATTTGAAAGGGATATTTTCTTCTCATTCTAAACAATGTACATTATGACCTCTTAAACAAATGAAGGAACAAATTTTTTTTATCTTATAAAGGGGGTGCTGATATTTTCCTCTATTATTAAAACTTATAAACATTACATACATGATTATAAAAATACTTTCAAATAAATTTTTTATTTTATAAATATGATACTTTTAACTGATTTCCACATAGAATAAGATATTTAACTGAAATAGTTTTTTTATTGATTTCATTTATGTAAGCATCTATTGTCGTATTTTATGTTTAATTTAAATTAATTTATTTTGATACAATATTCTATAATTTATTTATTGTTTAATGATATGTTTCATTGTGGATGTGCTATTCTTATGTTAATCAGTCTATATGATTAAAAGATTTACTTTCCATGTTCTAATTTTTTTCAAATTTTTATGTTATATTTCACCCTATTAATATGATGAATGCATTGATGGTACTAAGTGATGGGTGGAACCTGATTTTGCACTTCGATGCATTAGTTTTTATAGTGAGACAAAGTAGTGTTTGTAACGTTTTCTTTATAACATTTTTATTGGTAGTCTTGGAACAAGGCCTTGATTATTTGTCTTTGATGTCAGAAATTTTGAATTACGTCATTTTGAGATTAGGTATTTGTATTACATGAGATTATTTACTAGTATAATTAATATATGAATTGATAAATGGAAATATTTTATTTTTTTTCATATTATGATGAAGTTTATGTTTAAAATGATTTTTTATTAGTCTCATACATTACCTAAAAATTTCTGATTATTTATGATAATTACCTCTATATTTTTATCCTTATTATGCATCTGAGCTCACCCATTTATTTTGTTTTACTTTTTCCAAGATGTGAAGAAGTATATTATGATTATACTATAGGGATAGGATAAGGGATAAGAGTGTGTTCTAAGAAGACACAATGTTGTTTATTTATCATTAAATAATGTAATGAAAAATATATGTATCTATCTTGTACTTCCAAGGCTAATAAGATGTCATGTCTTTCAAAACCTGATCTCTTTTGATCATGCCAATGTTATGTAATAATGCACCAACTCTGGGTAACTCGGGACAGGGTGTCTCAAAAATAGAAATATGTACACAATATAATATACTTGATATTTCATGAATGTTGATATTTATTATTACTGATTACATATCATAAATTTAGTGGTATATGTTCCACATTACGTATGCACCCAATTTCTATAGAACATGAATTTCAACCAATATGGACACCTATAAGAGCATTAATTTAATAATATAGTATGTATTACATGAATATGTGATTCGACTCCTATAAACTAAAATAAAAATTTTCATTTGAAATAGCCCATGGGTAGGCCCTATTCAGGTAGTCCTTAAGAATAATGGAGTTAATGTTATCACTAATGAATGTAATTAATATTTTATAATTCAAATATAAAAATTAACTGATAGTATATAATTAATATTGAAAACATTTCTCATTACCATAATAATCCATTTATAATATTTTTATCTCAAAAAATGTCAAAGTTGTTTATTGGGAATCAGATTTTATTCCAATTTGATGGATTTTTTGGTTTAAATCAGATCATCATTTCACTAAATAATATAGGGAATGAATCTTTCAATGTCCCATTCAGAATAATTTCTTATAGAAGAATCCATTTATGTAATTATAGATCTATATATACATTTCAAAATTGAAGGATGTCCTCTTTTTGATATGATTCTAAGATTTATTGATATTTTCTATGATACGATATAAATAATACGTTCTAATTCTGAATGTTGTTGGAAATCCGGAAATATGTGTAAAATATATATAAAGAGACAAACCATATTTTTAATTTTTTTCAAATGTATGTTCATGTTAATTTGAGTAGTTTTAATTATTAAAAAAGATTCCATAATTATATTAGAGGTATATTCTACTAATTTTAATTCATTAAAAAGCTTCCTCTACCTAAAAATGTCATGGGTATTAGAGTTTTTTGTCATGAATTATTTTTCAAGAGAATTATAAAAGATTTATTTCAAATTACTAAACCAATTGTTTATATTATTTCTTATTAAACATAATTTCTCTTTGATGAGAACTATTTAGACTCATTTAATTTGATTTATGAAAATTATACATATTCTCCCATCAACACAACCTAAGAATATGATATTTGTTTTGAAATAATTTTTTGATGATAGTGATATTGTTGTGGGAGATACATTAGGAAAATAGAAAGAAAATAATTTTTATGATTTCAAATATGATTTATGAATTATTTATGAGGCCCAAATTTGTTACACCACAATAAAAAAGGAACATTTATTACTTGATTACATTGGAAAATTTTATACAGTAACTAATTAGATCCAATGTCATTATTTTCACAGATTATTAATCATATACCTATTTATTTTTTATGAATAATACTATAACAAAACTAATGTGATGGGTTTTACTATATTTAGAATTTTTCATAGTCATCCAGGATAATCATCGTGTTGAAAATGTGATGGACATACATTTGATTAGGATTCCCAATAACCTAAATGATGGCTTGATGGAGATAAATTCCGATTTCCTATATGAAAATATTTTTAAAATTTCTCAAATGATCTCTCAATGATTTTATGTCTTTAATAAATTCATTACCATTACAATTATACTTATAGATATTTCTTAGAACCAAAGTGAAAATATTATCTCAGCGCCTATGTAGTAATTTTATTAATTATCCTTTATATTTTAAAAGGTTTTATAGTGTAATTTCATGTTTATTTATTCATGAAGAATAAATTATTCCCATTTTTTGAGATATTTAATTAATTTTCATGTGGAAAACACCATGGTATTGATATAATTTCAATAATTGTTTTAAAATTATGTTTTATTGAAAAATAGTATTTAAATTTTTTACAAAGTCTAATTTTAGGATGTAATATAATTTTTAAACTCGGTAACAAGGGAAGGATGTTAGATCATAACAAAAATGATATTTTGGAAATTTAAATATATATCTTCTATGGACATGACATTAAGGGTAATTTTCCATCCTCGTAGGGAAATGAATTTCTTCTAGTTGTATATGATTCAATTTGGGTAGAGGCAATTACATATCTAAATGTCTATTCTAATAGTGTGATATTTATTGTTAAATGATATTATTATCATTGTATTAATGTTTCAAAAGATATTATAATTGGGAATGTGACTCCCATTAAGAACAATAAGTTAAAATATTTGATGGAAAATTATTGTTCTTCACATAGAATGGTAGAACCATATACTCCATATTATTGTTACGATAATGATTTCTCTAATAGAAATTTGAAAGAAATTATAGATAAGAAATTGAAAAGATAAATGTAGGATTGTTCTTTATAGTTAGATGATTCAATATGGTATTATTAGACTGCAATAAATACACTAATTAGAATGTACCCATTTCAGCTTCTTGATCAAAGGTAATTTCCATTACATTTGGAGAATCAAAGTAATTATTATTGGGATATTAATGCCTTGAATTAATATTTATAATATATTTTTGAATGAATACATCTTGAGTTAATTGATATGAATATGATCAAAATATAATTTAATGAAAATGACACAAATATAATTACATGACTAAGGGAATTCATGACTATATGATTTTAAATAATAGCATTAACGTTGGGTAAAAGATACATATCATTAATTCATTGTTGAAGTAATTCCTTATTGATCATAGTTGAAACTATTCAGTCCCATTATCAATTTTAAGACTGTTGGTAAATAATGAAGTGGAATTAGTTAGATATTATCAATTCTCATTTCATTTTAATTTTCAAAGACTGAAGCATTAGATTGGGGGACAGATGGAGGATTTTAATTCCCTAATTCACATTAAAAAATTGAACATATTTTTTTTATGTCTCGTTGATGATATTAAACTCCGTTATTCATGGAATTCATGTCATGGATACTTGTTTAAGGATTCATTATTTTACCATTGTTGTCCCCATTTTTCTAGTATAATCTTTTTATCATATATACCCCATTTTAAAAGAGGTGTATATCATATCCATAATGTTATATTTTTATGAGGATAAAATCTTGCATTGACTGAGATCCGATGATAATTTAATATGTTTCATTTAGACATTAAACAACATGAACACTAAATACCATTTTAGTTTATGAAATATTATCGGATGTGTGGAAAAATTTATTTATTGAAAAATCATGTAACCCCTCCAAAATTTATAAATTTATAAACTAAATATTTCGAGGGATATTTAATTTTAGTCTAGAAGAAAATTCCTTATTTAATATAATTTTCGGTTTTATGTTTTTGGAGAGAGGGAACATTTTTTATTTTTTATCCATGCTTTATTTATGGAATATATAAAAACCATAATATTTTTTATAAGTGTATTTGTTCATTACATTATAATATTTAATGGACTATGTAAAAAGGTGTTTTGTGTGTCTATTGGATTGAAAATTAATAACATGTTTTTTATATTTGGGGAGTATTGTATGGCCTCTTTGAGGTATTTCATTGAGTCTTATGTTGCGAGGATTGATTGATTATTCTGTGTTTTCTTCAGCTATGTTTATGCAAATATTTTCTAAAATACAAGAAAATGATTTTTTATATGTTGGACACATTTTGAATTGGAACTATAACTTGAGGAAGAATAAACATGGACATGAACATAGCTACTTATCCTAGATGACATAAAACCCCTTAATAACCCAACCCAACTATGATTATTATAGAACTTTATATAATTGAAAAAAATGGGAAATTGGGATCCCACAATGAGTATTTTATTGGAGGGTATAAGGTAAATAACAATTAATAAATCAAAATCAATAAGAGAGTTTTATAGTTATATTCACAAATTAATGTCTCGGAAGAATTAAAATAAAGTCACCCTGTGGAAAAAGATCTTATAAAATTGAGGTGAATATTGAATCCAAATGAAAAGTGGAAAAATATGTATAAATGAAAATCAATTTAGTTTCATTAAAGAAGTGGTACTCAATCCATTGATTTTTATCCTTGGGTACATTAAGTTTTTTTATAATTTTTAAAAATAATCTAATACCACTTGATTAATTGTGACCTTTTCTCCTAAGAGTTATTTTTTAGTTGGATTTTATGTATGAGGAAGTGGAATAAATATACATGGTATTAAGGAATATTTAGATCAATAGATGATTTAATGATATTATTTGAATTAGTTTTAGGGTGTTGAAACTAGATAGTAGGATCATCATTGAGCACATTGACTTTGTTAATGAACCATTTAAATTAATTATTTTCCCATGTCTGTAATGGATTATGTATAGGGTAGTTTGACATGGCAAAATATTATAACATATTTTCATATAACTTTTATTGAATTTACTGTGTTCCTAAATTTGAAATGATAATATGTTAAAGATATTTAAAATTTTGGAATAAATATATTATAATTTTTTAGTCATAGGATTTTCTAATGAAAATTTCATTTTTTGGGTTCTTGATTGATTTGTGAGTATAATGTTCATTTTTACCCATTTTTTGTGATTAATATAATTATTTTTTCTAGAAAAAAATTGGGTACATACAATGAACACAAAAATAATGGAAAATTAATTTCACTTATAACATGGATAGTCGATGACACATAAAATGAACAAATTCTATTAACATTAATTTTGAAACATTAATTATGATTATGAAAGATAATTTGATTCCACATCTAAAATGGATAGTTGATGAAACTCTTGTTGTGGTCACCAGAAACTATTATTTAATGATGAATATTACTGTTTAAATGGACATACAAGGAAGGTTCATTTTTTAATAATATGTTAAAAAAATATACCCATAAATATATCCATTTCTATTACAACAAATAATTTTCATACATACATCTTACATATAAATATATGAATATTGATATGACAAAAAACCCACCCAATAATCGTATGGGTTATTTATATTTTGTATCATGGAAACACAATCAACTCATTCATAAAACAACATCGTATACTACTTATTATACATACATAACTGGAAACAATTTTTACATGAAACAATTAATACGTTTCTTCATATCATTAGGAATATAATCATAATACAATGATGATCTCATATTCTAATTAGGGGAAAAAGGGTTATTAGAATTAGAGAATATGTATAAAGGCATATGAACGTCCACATGACATTATAAAATTATACCTTGTATATCAATAACCATAATCATGTCATTTAATAAATCATTGTTTTTTATAAGACATGAATATTTAAAAAATAATATAAAATATTATATAATAGGATAATATTTACATAAAACATAAAATTATGGAATACAATAAAATTATAACATTGTGAAAATTTATAAATAGAAATAAGTACAAAGATTAATTTAAGGATAAACTATGCACTTTCATAAACATACGGACATGAAACCTAGTCAATACATAATCATATTGAAATAATATTTAGATCAATGTATAAACATAAGGATATGAAAACATACACTATGCATAAAATTATAGACATGAAAACTTGTTCCCAAAATATACCTGTGAACAAGGTATCAGGATCACACATAACATTTTTAACTAATGATATACCCATAATTACAAAATTCATACGATTTAGATATTGGAATCCAAAATCATAAAATTTAAAAAAAAATATTTGTTCTAAAATAACATAAATCATTCATCACATTATAACAAATGTAACAAAAAGAGTTTCGTAAATATTGTTTCATAACATAATTGGTACAAATAAAGAGGGGTTAATTATAATCCTTCAATTTTACACATAAAAGAACTAAATAATAAATAGGATAATATCATTTAATAATTTCCCTAGTAATTTATATGTTACAAATAATATTTTTATGTTAGACGGAATGTACATTTTATGGTTCAATTGAAATAATTCGTGATGAAAATAGACTGATTATTGTTAAAAAAAATATATAATTCAAAAAAAATTATTAAAAAATTTATTAAATATGAAAAATATATAATATTATAAATAATTATTCAATTATTAAGGCATCATTATGATGTAATAAATAATCATTCTATATTATATAAAGAACAATTGTTCCATATATTTATTAGAAAATTCATAAAAACTATGTATAGAAAAAAAAATGAATCTATCCAAATGTATGGAAAAAGTAGAACAATAAGAAAATTTACATTTAAAAATAAATAGACCTAAATTAATCTATAGATGATATTTTATAATAAATTTTTAATTGAAAAAAATAAAATTTTAAAGGAATCATTAAAAAGATAATTTTTTTAAAATGAAAATCCATTATACATTTCATATCATTGAAGAGATAATTAATAAAATTAATAAATTATGTCGATTTTCATTATTTACAAATAAGAAGGTTAAAATAAAACATAATATAATAGTAATACATCACAATATTAATCATAGCATGGAATAATCAATGTTTTTGAAGGTAAACCCAAAGAATTGGAATTGGGTTATGAATTCCCTTGCCACATTGTAATCAGTCGAATCATATGCAAACTAAAAGAAATAATTACCAAATAAAACATTGAAAACCATTATTATAATTAAATTAATGATATTATATATCAATTTTAGGTATATTTACATTTAACATAACAAATAATTATTGAATAAACTATATATCGGATAGAAGTGAAAGTAACACCTGAAACACTTACCACTTGATTAGATTTAATTTTTCATAATTTATACTCATGTATTAAGTTATAAATAGTTTTATAACTTTATTATAAATATATAATAATATTTATATTACCTTATATTATACTATTATAACTTTTTTCACCCACTCATTAATAATATTTCATTGTTTTCATTTTTTTCGGGTGTGTTAGTTTAATGGTTTCATCATTAGTACATCTATGTATAATTGTGGACATTCATTTAAAATCGAAATAAAAATAAAAAAGTGAAACTAAATGTTATAATTTCACTTTCATAATTTCAAATATCACGATATAAAATATTTAATACTAATAATTGGATGATTATCTTAAAAAAATACTAAAGATAATTTATTAGATTAATTTAGCAGTTTACCGTACCATAAATTTATTTTTAGTTTTATATGTTATATATATATATATTAGGTAAATATTAATAAATATGTTTTAATATACCAATTAGAATATAATTTAATGTGTATAATTCATTAATCACCGTCCAAAATTGTGGTAATGAAAATGGAAAATAATTATTCATGGAGATAGTTAAACATAAAAATATAGACAATAGATTCATTTCCTTGAATACGAGGATGTAAAAACAGGGATGGATATATTACATTCCATTAGGAACATAAAAATATATTATTTACAAGATTTTGGAGTTATTATTACATGGTAAATGAATGATATGAGAGAAAAATAGAAGAATAAATGAAAAGAGAGGTTCTTTGAGAATGTTACATTTTGAATATATCCTCCACGAAGGATCCAATAAAGACATTGGAATTGGTCACTTAGTTATGCCAAAATGGATTTTAATTTTATATAGTGTGTATTAGTTGTTTTAATGAGATTTTATGAGCTTTAAGGCTTTTTTGGAGAATAGGGATGGTGATGGGTGATGAGGGGTGGTTTTATGTGTTTAAATAATAATTATTTTATATTTAAAGTAATCCACATATGGTTTATATCAATTAAAACGACTTAGATTGATAATTAATGATTTAATTGATATTTATGGTCTATAAACACATCAAACACCAATTTAATTTTTTAGGTATTTTAATCTTTTATCTTGTAACATGAACACATTTAATTAATTTACTTCCACTCTGGAAAATATTTTTTTACCAAGGTAACTATTTTATAACTAAAAATTGAAAATGACAATAAAAACTATTTTAAAATATAGGATTTCAAATATGTAATAGATTTTATTAAATTTAACTCACAGAATTGGAAAAATTAGATATAAAACAAAACTCCCAGTTGTGATAAAAAATAAGGTTTTCAATGCAGTTTATTTTTCAATTAAAAGATGATTTTATGCAAACAATATGAATAATAATTATATTATTATTAAAATAATTTAATATTAAATGGATTATAATATATAATATTGATTTAAATATTTTCAAAAGAGGGATTATTTTAATTAATTAAAAATGAGATACATTACACACTTTAAACTATTTTTTAGAAATATTATATTTTAATACCAAAAATAACATTATTCCAAAATACAATATAATGTGGATTCAAAATATTTTATGTGGATTAAATATAATAATATAATAATTATGTTACATTAAAATATACTAAAAAAGTAATTTTATACAATACATTTTTAATTTATTGAAATTAAATAAAAATGTTATGAAAATTAGGATTTTTACTGTTCGCTAAAAATTATTTTTCTCATATGATGCTCAAAAATTAATCCAATGATAATTTTGACAGGTTGAATCAAAAAATTATATATATTCTATAAAATATATTTTATAAAAGTGTTAAAAATAAATTATATTTATTTTCATTTTGAATGTAATCAAAATAACAATTTTAAGAAAACAAATATTTGAATATCAAAATGAATTTACTAAAAATAATGTTTATATTTCCAAAGAATAAATTAAAATATTAAAAATTAGTTGGAAACTATATATTTTATAATGTGTTTTTTATTATTCATTATAGGTAATTTAACATCTTGTATAAAATAGTCACTTTAAAATAAAAATATTATTGATTATGATTTATCACATTGTTTTGTGTAACATAATCTATCCTATTGATTAAATTATTTAAAAAAGAAAATTCCCCTATAATCATGGAGCATTTCATTCTACCACATTAATATTAATTTCATCATCTAAATTCATCACTCAAATAAAATTGGATTAGGATACCTCTTTCTATTCACATCCTATGGTTCAAACACCGATTCCTAAAATTTGTGGTTTCACTATAAAACATTAATAAGGTTAGTTGTCATAGTTGGCTGAACATTATGTCTATGATCTAGAATTTGTACCTATTTATTTTTATAAATGAATCATTCATTTGTGGTATGAGCTCTAATTTTAGGACATCTAGCTGATCGGGTTTATACTTCCTATGGAGAGATATATAAAACACATCATGAACATGATACATATTTTGTAGAAGAGAAAATTAACTATATACATATTTAATATGATCCACAATGTCAAATAATGTCATCCTAACAATATTTAAATAAAACACCGATAAAAAAAGTTGAATAATTAAAAATTCATTTTTGGGATACACACATCGTAAAAATAATCACTATGGAGTCTTCCTTAAAACAGGGAAAGTAAAAGGTGAAAATAACCATAAAACACATGCTTGTATTTATTATAATATAAAAATAAGGGCATGGAATTGAATTATAACTATCATGTTCCCAAGGATACTGATAGATTAAATGGTCAATAAAATCATAATTTAGAGACCTTTTTAATAATTTTATGACATTGAAATATTTCTACATGAATTTTGAATGGAGCTGCTAAGATAGTGTGTTATTCTAATCCCAATATTACTGGAATTAAGTATAATAATTATTACATATATTTTACATTATGTTCATGTATGTTTTTAATGAAAATGGAAGAAATATTAATTATAATACCAAATAAAAAATCCAAAACCACAATTTAGTATAAAAATGTGATACTTACTATACATATTAATTTAAATAGATTAGCATGGGAAATTTTGATATAATGACAATTGGTGAGTTCATTAAGTAAAAATAACTAATTTTTTTAAATTAATTTAATTTAACCAACTCTAAAATCTTATAAATACGCTATTATGTAAAATCGTATAGGGTTATCTGCTTAAAACATTTGAGGATCATTATACATTATACATATCCTTCCATTGGATAATCCTAGTCAAATGATGAAGTAACTCTAGATCGAAGGATATCAAAGTGTAGAAATTGAAATAACTCTTCTCAATTACTAGAATGAAAATAATTCGAAAAAAATGATCTAATCATCTGGTAGGACTCATCATATGTAGATTCTACCTCATTTTATTAAATTTTGGATCATGATCAATCATTATAATTGATTAGTTCCAATTAAAGACAATTTCTTACATCCATATATAGAAATTAAATCCATTATTCTTTATTACTCTCCATGTATCTCTTATTTTTATTCATTAGACAATTAATTCATGGATAATGATTGTTAATCCCTTTTATTTTAATTTTTTTTATTCCTTGTGTTGTTAGATTATTTTCCTATAGGGCCTCATATCAAAATTTCCAGGTTGTACCAAGCCAAATAAGATCACATAATTCATGGAGGAATCATACATTACAATCCAAAAACTTAATAAGGGAGGAAAAATGACGTTTTTCTTGATAATGGTGGACTATTTGTGGATCATAATACAAATCAACAATTATGATGATTGGTTAGTGTTGTATATGGTGTACAAGGCATGTAAGAAGCAGTGAACTAATATGGGATTTCAGTTCTAGAAAATGGATGGGTGGTAGTGGATAAAAACTGTTAGATACCTGATTATCATTTGGTTAAAGTAATGATCAATAGTGGAGGATCCAGATCTAGAATGTTTTAGTGTATATATGAGATCCTTTGATAAAACATGACTATAAAATCTGTAATTCAAAAGAACACATGTATGTATTTCCCTTGAAATGATGTTTATGTTTTGATGTAATTATAAGTATCACACACTATATGGGACACCAAAATATTATGTGACCATGTTCTAGAAAAAATTGAATGTACTCAGGAATTACATGGGCATGGGAATTTCTATGAACAAACTATGTCCCAATGTACTTGGACCAAAGGTAATGTATATGAAAACATATAGAGCGCATGGCCAGGACACTGGGTGGCTCAAATACATTGTGTGTATCTTATAAATTTCGTGAATGATCAAATGGGAAGTGATTTAAGTACCTCTAATGACAAGACCATATAATTTAAGGAAAACACAGATAATGTACATCCACGCACTTTCTGTGTACCCCTTGTTATCAATTGAGGAAACATCAACATCTCATATATCCTTCAGATGGACTCTTATTTTTTCCTTTGAGTAGACAATCATGATAGTTTTTCCTTTTAGAACATGATGGTGGAATATTTTGTTGAATTTGAGATATAAAATGATTTATTATAAGAATGATTGTTATTAATTTGATGATCGATGAAATCCATGAACATGAAAGATAACCAAAGGCTACAAGAGTGGAATCATCATGCTATGATAGGGAATGTGACCACAACTAATCTATAGAGTGTAACATTAATGTTGGGTTGGGAAAGGGTCCTATATCTACTATCCATTTATAACCATCCTACTAGGTAAAGCAAGGATCCTCGATCGAAAAAAGATTGGAACACTCATACTGGGCTCTGTATGTTTCTTATAACTCGTATACATGTGGAACCCTCCCATTGTATCAGGCCATGGGTCCCCAAATTCAATAGTATAAACCTCAATATTTTCTGGACAAGTGTCCTCTGCAGAATGCTAGAGTAGTACCATGAAGCAAGGTAGGGTATAGTTCATCTTCAATTTATTAAGAGGCACACTACTATGGATATTTGGAATGGATTCTTGACCATTAGAGTAGAAATCTCATATTGAGAATGGTAAAGGGACCTATAGCTATCTACGGAGGGGAAAGAAACTATTTAACCATGGATTGTGTCCCCTATCTAGATATTTTTCCTCTTTGACTATGGTTAAAAATGGTGATGTTTTTCAAGAATTGGATGATTTATATATATAAGATTCATGAGATTATGGGAATTGTTGATGGTCCTATAGAATAGATTGAAGTCATTTTCTAACATGGGTTGTGAGATGAATATCCCCTTCTATCTCCTATGGGATTCATTAAATTGAACATATATAAATATATATATATATCCATGTTGATAGATTTTTCTACCATCATTATATGCATGGTAGAGATGTGGTGTGTTGTCCACCAACATGATGATCTTCAGGAATTTTGATTTTAGGTGGTGACTTTAATGATTTGGTTGAGATGTTAACTGTCACACCATGAATTTTTAATTAATTTTTATATTTGTATAACTTGGGTTCGGGTCCTCACGTGAAGGATTGGGCTGGGTCCCGGATTAATTTTTTTTTGTCATTTAATATTTTCGTGGGTTTCAGACCCATTCATGGTCACCGCACAATGTTTGGGGGTGTCATAGTTAGCCGGGTGTTCATGTAATTATCTAATAATTAAAATAAATAATTTATATATAAATAAAGTGGGATAAATGGGTAAATTTTGATAATAATAATATTATTATTTAATTGATAACGTTAATATCAATAATGTGTTATTATTGTTTTTATTTTTATTTTTATTATTTTTTGTTATTATCATAATTATTATTATAAATTTTATGGTTATTATCATATTTTTATTGTTTTATTACTATTCTTTATATTATGATTACTATTATTATTATGGGTATTATAATTATTATTATTTACATTATTATTATTATTATTGTTGTTGTAATAATAATATTACTGTATGAATGGAAAAAAAGAAAAAACCTCAAAACCCTATTCTACCACCGTAGCACCCCCTTCTTCATCCCCTATCCACCGTCCTCCCGAGCAGCATGCCTCACCTTTGGCCCTCTCCGCACCTTCCGCATGTAGAACTCTCTGCACCCGCCGCCTCTGGCCCTCTGCCCCCCCCCCCCCCCCCTTCATCCATTTGCATGCGACCCCCTAGGCTTGCGGCCTCACCAACCCCGCACACCACACCACCTTCGCACCCCAAAGCAGCTGCTCGGCCTCCCCTCACTAATCCACCTTGGACATTACCTCTCCCTTGACTAGGCCTCCTCCCACATCCTTGCCCAGCCGGCCTTGGCCTCGTTCAGCACCCGCTAGAACCCACCTCTCTCTTGCTACACCGGCCTCCTGCTAGTCCATTCCGGTGCCATGTTACATCCAGTGCCTCCCAGCATCCCCGCACAGCACAGCAGCAACATCCCTTTTCCCTGTCATCCTCGACCGAACATGCTTCGGTCCTCCTCCCTCCTATACAAGCACCTATACATTGAGTGAGAACTAACCAGTTCCGTCGGCGACCGCGACCTCCCCCGGCCAACGTCCCCCTTCTCTTTCGCTTGTGGATCCACTTCGGATATACCCTCATCCTTTTTTTCTAGGGTTATTGTCTTTGTTTTTAGAGTTTCTATTTTTGGGGATTTGAGTTGTTTGAGGTCCGACCATGATAATTTTAGTTCTATTCAACGTTTTAGTGTTTATTCGTGTTTTCATACAGTGTGTTTGACTTGCGTTTTTTTATTTTCACTGAGATATTGATTTTTTATACCTCGAGGTAGGCGGTTCCATACTCTTTTTTCAATTTATTAATTTCATATGCTATTTGGTTTTATAAATGTGTATTTTGATCAAAATTTTGTGGTGCGAAATGTATTTTGGGAGTTTTTTGACATGCATTCAAGTGGGTAATTATTATTTCGGTGTGTTCTCATTATTGTGAACCCGAGAAATTTATTTGAATTTATTTTATTAATATTTTTTGATATTTTGAAATAATTTATCATGTCATTTATGTGATATAGATTATGTTGTGAAATGGTTCATTGTGTACGTTTGGTATCAAAAGGTTGATTTTATGTGCATTTTGGTGTGATGTCATTTGGTTTTTCATGAAGTAATCTAATTAATAGTTTAATGTCTTATTGAATTATTTGGATGGTGCGAAAGTGGTATTTTGAAATTGTTGAATATATGTTTGTTTTTAAAGTAGTGTGTTTATAAAAAATATGAAATGTTTTTGGTGTAAACCCTTTTTGCGTCACTTAGTGGTGTTTTATAAATGGTTCAAAAATTCCATTAAATAGTGCAGATGGTGGGAAATCTATTTTAAAAAACATTCATAGGTGGTTATTTTATGTTGGTAATTGTTTTGGATTGTTTTGGGCTCGTGTTTATGTACCTTTGTTGTTTTGAGTTAATTGCAGTGCATTGGTGAGGTAACCCCGCGATACCACAATCATCATTTTGTGGGTGCTTGAGCACCTCTGTGGGGCATGTCTCGTTGTCGCGTTCAATCTATGATTTGAGGTAATTCCCCCACTGCACTCGCCTTTAAATTCATAATTTAAAAATTGATTGATATTTTATTATTTTTAATTAATGTGAAATACTATAAGATAATTAATTTAAAACTGATTATTTGGTGTAAAAAGAGCCGTTTATTTTATACATGACACTTGAAATATTTTCTTGACGTACAGACACCCAATAGTGAAAGAATGTTCATTTGTATTTTAAACATAACTAAGCCAATTTAAAATGTAGTTCTGGTTTTCTAATAAATGATTTATTTTGAAACGGGAGCAAGAGTTTTGGTGCTCTTGAGAAATGAGGATTTTCTTTAAAATTGGTGAACGCCCGTTTGGCACATTAGTAAAATAAATTGTTTTGGAAAACTCACTTTGGGGTGACTCAGTGGTGATATTTTGTGGACGTTGACTGCATGATTTGTGTGTGATGTTTGTGCTGATTTATTCACATTGTTGACTCACCCATTTCCTATTTGTAATACGTGTTAACATGAAAACATGGAATAGAAATTGAATCTTCTGAGAACGAGTGCTGCACTAGTTTAGATTATGCACTGGCTAGTTGCCCCTAGTACGGATGACCCTCTTCTAGGGGATTTGACCCCTCGATTAGGTCATGTGTGGAAACACTAGGTGATATGGTGTTATGACGTCTTTGATACAAGGAATGCCTTCATGATGAGCCACATGTATAGTACGTTTTGGATTGTTCACAAGCTCCTATGTTTCACCCATGTTATCTTCAGTGTTTATTTATATGTAGCGGTAGTTTTCGATGTCTAGTTCGGTTACTGGCCCATGTTCGCCACTTATTTACTATTGACCTTAGTGTGTGTTGTGTGTTGTTTGTGGTTTTCTATTTTAACAAGAACTAAAATTTGAATTTCTAAACTGCTTGAATAAATTATTTAAAATGCAATACACCTGTTTAACTCAAAGGTTAAACTCATTTTAAATTAAAAAATTCAATGTAATTTTACTTGTTTTGGGAATTGAAGTGAGTGTAGAATCCAATATTTTTTATAATTTAGTTCAATCCTGTAATTGATAAATTGTTTATTTAATGGTATGTGCATTGGGAATATAATTATTCGGGCCTTCCAACTGAGTTTTAATACTCACGCCTATAGTGTTTTCCTATTTGTAGTTTTTATGTAGGTTTGGTTTGAGCATACACGCCATCAGAGAGAGTTGGTTGTGGACTGGTGTGCGACTCTCGGAGTAGCAAGGAGTTTTGGTTGGGACTAGGTTTGTGTGTCTTGTTGGCCGTTCTTTATTTTTAGGGTCATTTATTTACATTTCATTCTTCTATTTTTCTGCTGTTCTATTTATTTTTATTAGGAAAAATCGTTCCCACTTGTCCTCTATTGATGCTCTGCCCCTTATCGCTATCATGGGAGGATAGGGAAAGCCCTTCGGGTCATGTCGCGGACCGGCTCGGGTGATCGGTTCAGGGTCGACCCGAGTTGGTTCGTGATGAAATGGTATCAGAGGAAGTCGGCTCCTGAGTGGACCTTGTTTTTCAGAGTGCCCATTTTTTTGGGGTTGTCATGGTCTAAATAGTATAATTGTTGGGACTCGAGGCATATGGTCGAGAAGGAAATCAGGAACACTTTCTCCTTCGAACCCTCAGGTTATCATTGGATGTTTGGGTTATTTGTGTCATTTGGTTGTCTTGAATTGTTTTATATTGGGGAATGAACTGGGAGCCAGGGAAGTGACCTCCTTGAGCTCACATGATCTGGAAAGCCATGTAAAGCCACAGACATTACCCTAGAGTGCTCTCTATGATGGTGGAGTGACTGGCGTATGGCCTCCAACCAAACGTCTAAGTCACCAATCATCACTAGTTTCTCCTTGTGGATTTTCTAGGTCTTTACATTTAAGAATTTTGTTGTGAAGTTTTATTTTGTAAATTCTAAAAATTTGAAATTGGAATGGAAATGACCATGTTTTGATTATGTTCTTTGTTTCCATTTTCCTATGTGTTCACCCCCACGACGGTTTGATGGATTCCCAAGGTGAAGCTTTTGGTGGTGCACCCCTAGAAAATCATCCAGTTGATCAGCCCATAGACTATGTTCTGTAGTTCCAGATGTTGAACCATCCACTATATTATGGTCAAAGGTACCCTCTTGAGGAAGAGGATTGGTTGAAGAATATTGAGAGTAAGTGTTGTTTCATTTGGCTACATGAGTCGTTAAAGGTGAAGTTGGCTACCTTTATGCTTGAAGGCCCAACATTGAAAATTGTGGAAGTCTGTGTCTCGAAATAAGCCCCAGGAAGATCTAACATGGGCATTTTTTCAAGTCATCATTTTTTCAACAACACTTCTCTGAGTTGACAAAGCTGAGGAAGAGGATATAGTTTTATTGTCTTCATCTGGGAATTTAATTGGTACTGAAATTCTATCGAAGATTCTTATACCTAGAACTGTTTGATCTGTGGTTTGATAAGAATGATCCCCTGAAGGATTGACAATTTTAGTCTGGACTCTGGCCAGATCTAAAATCGAATGTGGAAGAGCTCATCATAACCACCTTCTCAGATGTTGTGGGGAATTCCTTTTTGGAGGAAGTTGGGTTAGCATGGGGACATCAGGTGGTGAATCCTCAAGCTTTGGGAAGCAGTGCAGAGGATGGTGATATGAGGAATGAGAAGCGACCTGATTCTAGTGGTGCTGGTAGAGGAATCAAGAGTCATTCAGACCTTCAATCTTATTCTTCATAACTCAATGTTTTGATCTGTCACTAGTGTGGTAGGAAGGGTCTCATGAGGCCGACGTGTCCGAGTGCTCTGAGACCCTGCCACACCAGTAGACGTCTGGGTCACATGCAGCGATTCTTCTGTGTTGGTTCCATGAAGGGTGATGATGCTAGACCTAGCTCATCGTAGGTAACCTTAGCCCGTCAGCAGGTGTAGGGTGACATGTGTGGACCGGTTTTAGGTTTTATTTATGTAGTGTATCTTGTGTGTATTAATCATCTCTTGTTGCATATTATGGTATTCATTTAGTTTCATTTGTAAGAATGGTAGTGGTTAAACCTATTTGAAACTTTTATTTTACTAGAACTGTGTTTGGTGAAATTTAGGTTTTTGGGTTATGTTTGGGAGTTTCTAAAGCCACACTGCGAAGCATGAAATACTTCAATCATCAATGCTCCATCCATAGGCCTCGGAGTGAAGCTCGTGCGTAGTCAGGAGAACCCCAATGGTGGAAAAAGGGCCTTAGTTTAATCTTGGACTTTAGTACATCATGGTTTGTGCTCTTCTGAGGGTGTGATGTTGTTAGGGTAGCGATGAAAGGTGTTTTGATACTCAATAATTTGGGTTCTTCCCTTCCCTCCCCTACCCTTGTGGTGGTGTTTCAGGTTTGTGTGGAATGTTTTCACGTTTGGTTAGTCTCGTCAGCTTTTATGGTTGGTAGACCTATAATTGGTCTCACAGAGTTACACCCGGATTAGTTAGTGTTAGTCTGATCCTTATAGTGTGGAGTCTGTTTGGTCCTCCCCATGTCAGTATTAGAGTTTCTTTTCAAGTATCATTTTGGTGGTAGGTGGTCTCGGGCGGAACTGCCTAATTATGGGTTCGTCCTCTCGAGTAAACTTTGAAATTTGAGTACACCCAATAGTCTCATTGGACTGAGATTATATGGATAAGTCTCAGAGGTAATTTATGTCTATTCATACCTTGGGTGATACAAATGGTTTGTGTTCTTATAGGTGAAGTTTTAAGGTGATCTTGTTTTACAAATGAGATGTGTGTCATGGTTTTTTATTTTATGTTCGGATCGATCAAATAAAGGCACTTAAACCTTTGGGGGTGAGTGACACTTAAAGATTTTCATCTTTAGGTCTTGATCTTGTTTGGGCTTTCTGATGTTGGAAAGCATTATGGTGGGGAGAATTTTCAAACCATGACTTTTTATTTAATTTTAATTTTAGTTTTACATGGCTTCGGGTCCTCGCTCCTAGGTTTGGGATGGATCCTGGATTGATTTTTTTGTCATTTAATATCTTTCATGGGTTTTGTACCCGTGCGTGATCACTGAACATCATGTGGTGGTCGCGTAGTTAGT
Source organism: Viscum album (assembly GCA_963277665.1). Classification (NCBI taxonomy): domain Eukaryota; kingdom Viridiplantae; phylum Streptophyta; class Magnoliopsida; order Santalales; family Viscaceae; genus Viscum; species Viscum album. Next base: position 1,374,578,731 of record OY728142.1, on the reverse strand, counting down.
CGGGTGTTTGTTAAAGTATCTAACGATTTAAATAAATAATTATTATACAAATAATGTGGGTTAAATGGTTAAATTGCAATAATAATAATGTTATTATTTATTTGATAATGTTAATATCAATAATTTTATATTATTGTTATTATTGTTATTATTATTATTATTTGTTATTATCATCTTTATTATTATAAATTTTATGCTAATTATCAATTTTTATTGTTTTTTTATTATTATTTATATTACGATTACTACTAGTATTATTATTATTATAATTCATTCCATTTTTATTATTATTATTGTAATAATATTATTATTGTGTGAATGAGAAAAAAGAAAAAAAAAACCCAAACCCTGTTCTACCCGCACTCCCTCCCCCCTTCTTCATCCCCTATCCGACGTCCTCTTGAGTAGCAGGCCTTGCCTCTATCCCTCTCTACACAAGTCACCTCTAGACCTCTCTGCACCCACCACCTCTAGCCCTCTGCCTCCCCTTCATCCCTTTGCACATGACCGCCCAGGCTAGTGGACTCCACATCCCCTCACGCCGCACAAACTTCACACCACTACTCTGCTACTCATCCTCCCCTAACCAAGCCACCTCAGACATCACCTATCCGTCACCCCGACCTCCTCCAACATCTAAGCCCAGCGGCCCTTGGGATCGCCCAACACCCACAAGACCATGTGTCTCTCTTGTTACACCATCCGCCAGTTGGTCTTTTTTGGTGCCCTGTTACAAACAGCGCTGCCCAACAGCCCCGCAAAGCATAGAAGCAGCATCCCTCTTCTCTTATGGCCTCGACTGGATGTGCTTCTGTCCACCTCCCTCCCATCCGCACAACTTTTCCATGATTGAGAACCAACCAGTTCCGTCGTCAGCCAAAACCTCCCCCTTCCAACATCCCCCTTCTCTTTCTCATGAGGATCCACTTTCGGTTGACCCTCCTCCTTCCATTATATGGTATTTGTCTTGTGCTTAGGGATTTGATTCAGGGGATTTGAGTTGTTTGAGGTCCAACCTTGACAATTTTGGTTCTGTTCATTGTTTTAGGTTTTATTAGTGTTTTTTTATGGTGCGTTTGATGTACATTTTTTGTTGTGCACCGAGATATTGATGTTCTATACCTCGAGGTAGGTGGTTAAATACCCTTACATCAATTTGTTAATTAATGTTTTTATTTGGTTTTATAAATTTGTTTTATGATCAAATTTTGTCCTGTGAAATGTATTTTTGGATTTTTTTACATGCATTCCAGTGGGTAATTATTATTTTGGTTTGTTCGCCTTATTGTACACCATTGAAATTATTTTTAAATTATTTTAATAATTTTCGTTGAGATGTTTACATAATTTATTAAGTCATTCATGTTTTGCATATTCGGTTTTGAAATGGTTCTTGGTGTATGTTTGGTCTCAAAAGGTGGATTTTATGTGTATTTTTGTGTGAAGTGTTTTTGTCTTTTCTTAAAATAATCTATTAACAAGTTTAATATTTTATTGAATTATTCAGATGGTGAGAAAGTTGTATTTTGCAATTTTTGAATAAGAATTTTTTTAAAGTAGTGTGTTTATATAAAATAATACATGGTTTTGGTGTAAAACCTTTTGTGTAACTCAGTGGCATTTTATAAATGGTTCAAATTGTTTATTAAATAGTGCAGATGGTGAGTTCTATGTTTTTAAAATCATGCCTAGGTGGTCCTTTTTCACTGGTTATTCATTTGGATTGTTTTGGGCTCATGTTTATGTACCGTTGTTGTTGTGTGTTTATTGCATCGTGTTGGCAGGGTAACCTCGTGTCACCACGATCATCAGTTTTTGCGTGCTTGTGTGCCTGTGTGAGGTGTGCTGCATTGTCGCATTCATGCTACGATTTGAGGTAGGTCTCACACTGCACTCACCTTTAAATTCAGAATTTATTAATTTATTTATATTTTATTAATTTTAATTAATGATAAATAATATTACATAATTAATTTTGAAATGATTATTTGATGTAAAAAAGATCCGTTTATTTTATACACGTCACTTGAAATATTAACATGATGGGTGAACACCCAGTATTGATTGAATACCCATTTAGCTTTTATACATAATTCACCAAATTTCAAATGTATTTCTAGTATATTGATAAATGTTTTCTTTTGAAGCGTGACCAATAATTTTGGATCTCTTGAGAAATGAGGATTTTCGTTAAAATTGAAGAAGGCCCATTTTTCACTTCAATAAAATAAATTGTTTTGGAAAACTAACTTTGGGGTGACTCAGAGGTGATATTTGGAGTACGTTTAATCCATTATTTGTGTGTGATGTTTGTGCTGCTTAATTGACTTTGTTGACTCACACCTTTCCTGTTTGTTATAGGTGTTGAAATGGTAACATGGCATTGTAAGTGAATATTTTAGAATGATTGCTGAAATAGTTTATATACGCACTGGCTAGTGACCCCTTGTACGGATGATAGTCTTCTAGGGGATTGGGCCCCTTAGTTCGGCCATATATGTCTACACCAGGTGTTAGGGCGTTATGAAGTCATCGAGAGTAGGAATGCCTTCAAGATGAGTCACATGTATAGTACATTCAGGATTGTTCATGAGCTCCTATGTTTGACCCATGTTTTCTTCACTGTTTATTTCTATGTGGCAGATGTTTGTGAGTTCTAGTTTGGTTGTGTGCCCTTGTGCACCACTTCTTTTCCATTTACCTTAGTGTGTGTTGTGTGTGGTTTTCCAATTAACTGACAACATAAATTTGAATTTCTAAATTTCTCACAGAAATGTTCTAAAATAAAATGCACCTATTCCTTTCAAATGTTAAACTCATTTTAAATTAAAAAAGTCAATGGACTGTTACTTGATTTTGGAATGGATGTTTTTGTGGAAACAAATATTTTTTATAATTTAGTTGAAAAATGTAATTGATAAATTCTTTATTCAATGGTATGTGCACTGGTAATAGAATTAGTCAGGCCAACCTATATATTTTTAATACTCACACCTATAGTTTTTTCCTATTTTTAGATTTGCTGAAGGTTTGGTTCGAGCTTACTCGTTGTGGGCGAGAGTTGGTTGTGGAAAGTTGAGAGACTCTCGGAGTCGCAAGGAGTTTTGGTCGAGAACTGGTTAGTGTGTCTTGTTGGTCGTTCTTTCATTTCCGGGTCATTTATTTACTTTGTGTTTTTCTACTTTTCCACTATTCTATTTATTTTTATAGGGAAAAAATAATTCCCACTTGTGTTGTATTGATGCCCTGGTTCTTGTCTCTATCCCGGGAGGATTGGGAACACCTCTTGGGTCATTTCATTGACCGGATCAGGTGATTGGTTCAAGGTCGGCCTTGGTTGGTTCATGACATATATTTTATTTACATTCCTAATGTATCTCTTACATCTACCCATAAGCTTTTATAGAATCTGACATAATAATTTTAAACACCCCTATATGAGAATTTCTCATAGGTGGTCTTTCTAATGTAGACGATGGATTGGTCAGTGATTACCATATAATAAAATAGGGATGTCGAGTGCATTAGACCTTGTATTTTGGTTGAATTTTGGATATCTATATATGCCTTCTCTTAGAACATTTAATATGTTTTTTTTAGGTATGGACATATTTTTTGTGGACGTCATATTTTTCATTTACCATTCTAGATTACATAATCATACTCTTTTAAACTCTAGTATTTTTTCAGGCTTAGTTTACATTATAATTGTTTCATCTTTTTATTAATATTTCACTAGAATTCCGTATTTATAATATAGGGTGTGTGAGTAAAGGTAAATTTGGAAATTAATTGTTAGGTATGAAATTCCATTCAATTTTTTTCACCACCACTATACTATAGAGGTGACCATGGGATAAAAGAGTCTTGAGCCCCGATTGGGTTGGGTCATGATAGATTTGAAATGGAGAACTTCATTACATCAGATAGTGTTTGAAGTAATCCACTTTTGAAGAGAATTTTTTTGGGTTTTTGTCAAACAATTTCAATGTTTCTTGATTGAGTATTTCTTCTTAGGGAACCTTGATATAGTACACACGACCATCATATACATTCAATAGGTCCATAACTACCATATTCATGACACAACATCCTAATACATTTGTTGTAGGGATTAATAGTAAATGAATCATATATGATTGAGTATTTTACTTAATTTCATCAGAAATATCCCAATTATATATATATATATATTCTCATCTTACTACGGTACGTCTTAATTAAATTGTTAGGATACTTTTGTGATGACAGGTAGGTAGGTAACTAGTTTTAGATCTTGTAGGTGATCCAATGAGTGATGAGGCCATAGTCCAACATCCATACCACATGATCATTCCTATATGTTTATAGTTATCAGAACCCAAACAAGTTGTGTATCGTATCATACAAGTATTGTAGGATAAAAATTCCCATTGCATTAGCACACACAACAATTTATGGCATTAGTGGTCGATGAGGATCAACGTTGAGACAGATCCCATGGTAGTGAAATATTAGCTAGAGTTAGTAGTCAATATCATTAATATTATTTTGAAAATTATGGATCACATATTTTCGTATGCAGATATATTATTCCAATTTTAGTTTGGGCCCTTATATTTTCTTGATTCCAAGATTCATGATGAGTCGACACATTCTTGACCCAAATTCTATCAATCATTTTTTGAGGACTACCAACTCTCCGAACATTTAATAAATTAGATTAAGAATATTATAGGGAAATAGAATGGAAGGATTCCATTGTATATGTATGCAATGAGGTTCATAAACCTTACCTAGAACTCAATTTACTTGATACAAGATGCATACATCATGAGGAAAGAAGTTTGAGGAGGGACTCCATTGAGAGATCCATGCCAGTGTAGTACGTCTGTGAATTCACAAAAATTATTGGGTGTTGGTGTGTGAATTGGTGATATAGATTTTGTTTAATTATAGACATATGAATATGGAAGTAAGAATTATAGATATGAGATATCTACAACAACTAGTAGGCTCTAGTCAATAGGATTTCAACACAAGACACCTTCCAAAGATTTGGTTTAAGACTGTGGTTAGGGGAATCCCTATGCTGGGTGGTTATGTACTTGTTGTGGCTAAATTAAAATGTTGTGTTACTTGCTAAATATATATTATATGGATAAAAGATATATAGCTAGAAAAACATCCTTGATATTGGAAACATTGTGACCAATGATATCCCTAGAGAGGGTTGCGAGGCCACCAAGGAAGCAGAGCTAGAAAAGGAGAAGATAGAGATCTAGGAGGAGGATCTATGGTGGTGGATGCTATCATGAGAATATTAAACCACCAAAAATATTCATCCCATGTTAGGATCTAGGAGATGGTGGTCATGGACACATAATGTAATAGTCTTTGGAGGCTTATAACCCCACAACACAAGAGATGATCAATGGTATGACATATGATTAATATATTAATTACTTAATTTTAGTAGAAATATGTGTGAGTTATTCAGTAATATATAAACTATTGGTATAAGATATAGATCCCCTACTATAGGTCTTATCCCAGAAGTTTTGTCTTGAGGGCCCTATAAAGATCACTTCTTCTATTTGTTTTAGTTTCTGGATGTATGAAAAATTCCATAGTGGAGATATGTTCATGTGGGAAATTTTGGTATTAATGATGGAAATATATTGCTAAATATTGGTTATATAATGGTTTTATATGGTATAGTACAATATTTAATATCTATTTATGTGAGTTATATGTCATCGTACTAATGGGAAATTGATAGAGAAAATATTCTCTATTATATTTACATTGAATATAATTTTTAAACCCACATAAGTGTTATATTAAGATGAATTGATACATTAAGAAGATCACAAGTGGGATAATGAAAAATATTTACAAATATAACGTGATTGGGTGTGGATTCCATAACTCATTCATGGTGGGTCCAATTGTTGTGAAATATGGTGGGTGGATGCACAAGGAGTTTGCGAACATAATAAATAAAGGCAAGTCCATGTGAATTGTTCATTATAATGGTCATTAAATAATTCTAATCTAGATGTGTTCGATTTGGAGAGTCTAACAAGAAAAAATAAATTGTAAGAGTAAAATAAGAATACCTCTTGGAATACATTTTTAAATATGCTGTGATTTTGAGATGAAAGGTCCAAGATTATTATGAACAGTATTTGAGAAATATGCAATGTGTTAAGATGTCATTTAAAGGCACTACAATGAATCAACTTTTAGGGGAAAAGTAATGGATATAAAAGGATGGGAGCTCTTCCCTCTCAAAGAATATTTAATTCCATCCCACTCCTTCTAGGACACCATAAAGGATAACTTTTCCACATTATCTTTTATTTATATTATTTTTCATGATTTTATAATGAATTATTCTTCCCCATTGAACTATATTACCCTTAACATGGTGGGGTAAAGATTTGGAGTGATTGGGAAATTATGGGTTTTCTATTTTTAATGATTGAGTTCTTGGATGTATTTTAATTAAATTTAGTTTTTCTTAAAATTTATTTTCAATATCATATATCATATTTTATTATAAAGTGAAATCATTCTTGATTTTTTTTGCTATTGAATTTTTCCTTGGTCAAATAATCATTATCTTTATCCACTCATTTCTGGTTTATATATTGTTGTATAGACTATGTATTAATGGTGAAGTACTCGATGATCGTCAGTATGTGAAAATGGGGTAGTGAATGTTCTTGATTATTTCGGATAAACATGACACAATCAGATATTTCCAATGTCAATTGAGGATATTAAATACAACTATTTGGAATATGGATGGAGATTTTACAAAACTGAGATCTTGCTAATCTTTTCTATCACCATCATAATTTCACCTAGGAATTGAGAGGAAATGATTGTGGAAACACATATTAATCAAATAATAAGATGAATTTAGAATTAAATTTTACAAGTATATTATAACAATTGTGAAACTAACCCCGACCTAATCAACCTTTTAATATGATAGTTTTTCAATCATTGGAATATCCATTTAATAATTTTCTTATCAATGACACCATTATTAACCTCGTTTAACATGCTTTTAATAGTTGGTTGTTAATGGAATAAAAATAAAACCACTTGGGGAATGACCCAAATATGTATTTCTCACTCTATATAACATTCTCATGAGACATAATTTAGAATGTTATCAAAATTCCCATTATTTCTTAGGTAAAAAGTGGAATATTAAAGCTAATCTAAAAACCACAAGATAATAAATTCATCATGTTTTATCGATTCTTCCCTGTAGTTTAGATACAATGTTCTCTTTATTATTCTTGATTTGAAATAATAGTTAGTAAATGTTATATATGTGTCTGTCGGTGGAGGGGGGTGGTGTGTCAACCAACCTATGAGGTTTCTATGTTTCAATTTTTAAAATGTTTTTATTCGTATATAGATTAATTATATATTCAATACAATTATTCATTCATAAATCAATTTTTATTCAATTGGGAAATTCTTTTTAAATGGATACATATGATTATTGATATAAATATTTTTCATATAATTATATATTATAGTTTGGATAAACTTTTGACCAATTATTGAAATCAATTTCCATGTAAGGTTTTTCTATGTTAATTTTCATTACAGTATAGATATTCTAGTCCATTTTTAATAAATAATTTTTAATTACATATCATTCTTAATAGAAACATAAATACTCCTTGAGAACATAATCTTGTGATTATGCATTTTTATTATTTTTTGAGTGCATAAAAATATATTCATAAGATACATGATCATATTTGGAATCCATATTTTTATTTTGATACCTTCCCTATATATTAGTCTATGATTTTTCATATAATCCTTGAATTTCATTATACATTTAAAACAATATCAATGATGATTTGTAAACAAATACCATAATGTATACTATATTTCCATGATTAATTAATTATTGCATATTGGGTGTGGAAATTTTCGTTATGTTCATAAAAGATGAATTTTATTATGATATATATGTTTTCTGTAATATTTGAATAATAATAGTATAAAAAATATTAATTAAAATATATGTCTGTTATACTTCATTATTAATTAACTAATTTTCCAAAAAAGGAAGAAAATATTTAGTTTTTTATCCATTCTTTCGGGACACCTGATCCTCTATACAAAAAATAGAGAATAATGTTTCTCCCATTAACTATACATCTTTTTAACCTCATATTTATTCTAAAAACAAATATAAAATATTAAAATATACATTCATTGAATTCTGTTTATTCTCATAGTATATATTATGGAATTATAGTGTCTTCTGAACATATTATGTGGAATTGAGTGGGAAATATTTCTTATTTATTCATTTTAATTTTCATGAAACTTGATATTATAGGGTTGAAATATTTTCATAAAAAACAAATTAAAATATTTTTAACCAAGTAAATCAAATATATTAATAATATTATTTAGTAACATTACGATTAAAAAAATTATTTCACACAACGTATAGAAAAAATAATATTTACATTTCAATATTGTTATATAAATTTTTCATGTACGAGTATAGATCATATTTAATTTATATTTATTATGATTGAAATTTATATAAATTTTTTGAATGATATGGTTATATAATGTATGACTTCTTGATATTGAGAAAGATTTAATTTGAGGGAATAAATTTAAATGAAATTTATCTTAATAGATGTGATGTGATAGATAATATTTTTGAAATTATCTATAAACTATTTTAATTTATAATTTTTTATTTTATTTTATAGTGATATTATATAAATTTTTATATGGGTCAAAAAGATAATGTGTGGGGGATTCCAAAAAAATATTTTTATTGTATACTTTTTATTGAATACTTTTTATTTAAATATTTTTATGGGATAGATTTTTTACATAAAATTTATGGGATAATTCTATAACATGTATTCTCCATATTTAAAGGAGTCCAATATATTTGGGTCCCACATTTAGTGGAAATTGGTGTCGATTAATTATAAGGTAATCAATATTTAATAAATTTGACATTAAATCACCATTTATTTCATAACCATTTCCTCATTTCACTGAAAAAGATGAATATAAACGAATATTTTAGATTATTTTTCTATAATTTCAATCAATATTAGTAATAATTAGTTCTTGAGTGTTCTATAAAAAAATGTGTCACAATACAGAATAAATTTTTGAGGTATAAATATAATTGTACCCTTTTTAACATTTCAAACCCCATCATCTCATACACTTTAAAAATCATTAAAAATTGGATATTGTGTTTTAGGTACTATTGAGTTACTATATAAGGTTAGTTATTTATTCCACTTTTCTGAATAATTAAGAGAATGAATTCTTACATGCAATGATAATATCTTGAAGAATATACTTGATTATTCTATATGTTTTTTGTTATAAGGAATGTAATTATTCTTCTTTTTAAATTAAAATGTTTATTTGTTTTTTTGAACATTTTTTTACTTATTATTTATAGAATATAATTACATATATGATATTTGGTTTTTCAAATCTATTTATTTTATTATTAAATATTCCCCCCTAATGACCCATCCACTAATGTAATCATATACCTATTGTAATAGATTTAATATACACCATCATACTAAAAGCGTCTCAGCCATGGGATCAGAAACCCAAACCCATAACCCCAAAAATTGATTTAATTTACACCATCCTGAATATATATTTTTTTGTAAAAAATATTAATTCATTCACAAATATTTGATCACTTAATTGTCTCTCAAAAACTAAATATCCCATCAATATAAAATATAACATGTTTCATTTTTTTTTCTTAATCATGATTGATAATCTTAAATTATTGAATCTAATAAGTTAGTGAGTGATTTATTTACAAAATAATAGTTATAGAAATCAATTAATTCAAATATTTATATTTTATATTCTATAAAAAATTATTATTGACCATATATTGTCATTTTATTGATTATTAATGGAGGGTTTCATGATTTCATGTCTTATGTTTAATGTTGTTTAAAACACTGAATTTTTTGTGGTCATGTAAATTTTGATTGGATTCTGAATTGCGGAAAATAGGGTAACATAATTGAATAAATATAATTATTTATAATGAAATTTAATTAATTCAAGTTATGGTTTATATATGTTTATAATTATGAAATTAAAAAAAATAATTATTCCCTATATCACAATTTCTCTTACATAATCAATAACATTAAATTATTTTCAAATCGATTAGTGTTTTTTAAAAAAACACACAGAAATTAATTTTTAAATGTGACACGCCATCATTTTAATAAATATTTGATGTTTAATAATTTTAATTCTATATAAGATTGTGTTTCACACAACCGTGGGTTTAATCAAACCGCTATTCAAAATTAATAAAAAATTATTATTATAAAAACATATAAAATATATATGAATAAATTTGAATAACTAATTTATTAAATATATATAATTTTCTATAATAATATGAATTTATTGGTAGGATTTTATAAAATGACTCACATTTTTTAGTAAAATCATATTTTCATCAAAAAATACATTTTCCTCAAAATGAGTTTTTCTTGTTTTTAATTATTTTTAGATGTTATAAAAATTTATTTTAAAAAATTACTTTAGGTTTTTAATTCATCATTTCAAAATTAGATTAATTTTTGTCTTCGTAAAAAATTATTTTTTTAAGGATGAGTGAAAATACTTCTTTTTATTGAAAATATTTTCTTCTTCTAATGTATATATAAGGTAAAATTATTTTTTTTAGTACCATTATTGGATGAATAAATATATACCATGAACATGTAAGGATCAAAATTAAGATTTTTAATTAGATGTTTTTAAGGAAAATGTCTTATAAAATATTTAAACAGAATAATGTGACAAGAAGTCACCCTATTTGTCATTCAAATCCCTTATGGTTACACTATGGGTGAATGATAGTTAGGAATGAAAATAACTGGAAATTTTTAAATTAGAAAACTTATTTTCAATATAATTTTTCTATCTTCATGGTCTACTTAGATTATATTATGTTATTTAAAAACAATTATTTAATTATAATATAAATATTTAACACTAGCGTTTTGAATAAAATACCACTTTGATAGTAGGATACAAAAAACATATATTCAACTATTAACATTTTTATAAAATCAAGATGATTTATATTCTTCATGGTATTTCAAAATTCGTTTTTTAACACATAAGTATATTAAATAATTACAGAACACTGATGTAGTAATTTTTTTTAGAAAAATGAATCCTTTCCAAGAAAACCAAGGTTCCTTTAATTAAAGATAAAGTCAATGTTTCAAAATCCTATGAAAAGTATATCTATAAAAATCCCTTTTATGAAGGGATAAAATATTTTTAAGGGGATAATCATACCAATTGATGTCAGTACCACCGACTCCATTGATATCAAGTATATCCACAACTGAGTTAGCTTGTCTATAAGTGTGGGTGATGATATGATTAATAGTGTGAGGATAATCCATGTCGTTAATCCATCTATTAGTAATATTATAATATAAATTTTAAGAACTATTTATGATGGCAGAGAAAATTACAGAAGAATAAATTTCTAGCTAAATATTTCCACATCCATTTATCATTGCATTCTCAACCATAATAACGATACCAAGCATTTCAGCTTCAATTAGAGAGGCAATACCACATGAACCATTAAAGCATCCCATAACATTCCCTTGGTGATCCCTTAAAATAGCACCATATCCAGAGGGACTAGGATTACCCCTTGAGGCCCCTTCATAATCCTCCCTAATCCATCCAATAAATCGTTTATTCCATAAGACCTCAAATATTCCATATGGAGGCCTAGATGTGCCTTTGATACAAATTTGAGTACAAAATGATAAAGCATGTATTGAATTAAATAATACGTTCTTCCTGCGTAATATTTCCTCATGAATAGAAGCAAGAATTCTTGATAAAGAAGAATTGATAGAGAAATGATGACCACCATGAAGGATTTGATTCTGAACAGACTAGATATAATGTAGTAATTCAAAAGTAGCTACCAGAGAAAGATCCTTCAATTGGGGTGAATGTGGAAGGAAATTCAATCTTTGAAGAAAATCCCTATTGAATACCATATTTGGGATGGATCTTCATACAGGTGTGACAATGCTTTATACATAGAGGAAGTAGTAACACAACAAAGAAAAAAATTATCAACATCCTTTCTATGGTGGGGACAAAGAACACAAGAGTAGCAGAAAGAGATTCCACATCTCTGAATGTAATAATCAGGATGCATTTTTCTCTAAAGAATTACCCACACAAAAATAGAGCAAGAGGGCCTAATAAAATTTCTATGAAATTCTCTTATCCAACTGGAGTTAGTGCTATAGGACAAAGAGAACCTATAGTAACATTTTTATGAAATCATACAATTAGTCACAGGTTCACATGCCCTAGAATATTTTATGTTGGAGAAATAATATTTATTAACAATGTTAAAATCTTAATTTGGATGACCCTCCAAGTTATCAAGCTGATCCATGATAGAGATATCCATATCAAAATTATCTGCATCCAAATAAATGTAAATAAGGGTTTAGCCATCCAATTAAATTTCAAAAATCTAATGGATGTCTCATTTGAAACAATCCATCAGAAGTGAGAATCAGTTAATGAAAATATGAATATAACATCTCGAGAAACAGATAAATCAAGATGAATGAAATCAAAATTTATGAGATGATTCTGAAAGTTTTACTGAAGTAAATTAAGAGCCTCAGAATTGCTGTTAAAGTGTTTAAAAATAAACAAGGATTGCAGGGAATCATTAAAAAGTACAAGAATATTAATTCACAAACCCTCTGATTCATATGTCTTACAACAATCATTCCATGAAACTATTTCAAATTATCATTCCATGATGATTCCACTACAAATGATGTTTTGGTGATGCACATTGATCTTCCTAATCAATTATATAGGCCAGTTGTACACTATAATGCATTAAAAATGTTTAAAGATAATGATAGATTTAACCAAAAAACCCAACCATCCATAGATAATGACAATTTCCCATGTGTAAAGGCTCTTTATAATATGGCTACTGATCTAATAGAAATAACAGGAGTTTGGTCTTCCCCAAAACAAATGAAACTCTATGAATTTTATGGGAAGGAACCCTTCATGAATTCCAAACATCTGAACAATGTCATTCTTCCTTGAGACAATAATATTTTTTCGAAAATAAACAAAGGACATGTCCCTACTAATCTCTTGTAAATAGATAGAAGTATAGGTGAAAAGACCCCTTTAGATATTCCTATTGTTCCTTTTCCCCGATAGTGAAGATTATAATTTCATATGCATATAACAAGTGTTTAGGAGCATGAATCCCTCTGCCAGTATTGATAGCTTTCATTTTCCTGTTTCAAACTATAATGGATAGGATTCTACTAAGATAATCCTCTATAGTGGATAAAATGATAGTAGAAAAAGGATAACCTTGTATAACTTCTCTAGAACTACTTAAATATCCATTTTATGATCCATTAATTACAATAGAAATATGAGCAAATCTAAGAATATACTAGACATAAGAAAAAACTGTGTTTTCAAATACCAACATATGATAAAATTTGAAAATGAACCCCCAATACATTGTGTCAACGTCCTTCCTGAAATCATGATTAGTATATTTGATTCCACCTTTAGAACATTTATTTAGAAAACTCACGCATTCAAAAGTCGTAATAAAAAAATCCTTGATACATCTATCGTTGATAAAACCAAACTGATTAATGGAAGTAATATTTCTAGAATTTGAATCCAATCATATGTCCATGATTTTTAATAATATATTGTAAGTAGTGTTGACCAATGTAACTGGCCTGAATAAATGCATTTCATTAGAATTTTTAACTATTGGTATAAGAGTAGGGAATTGAGAATTAATACCTTGGGGTAGGACACTACCCTTGAAAAAGAGAATTACAAGTCTAAATCCTCATTTTGAATTATATCTCATAAGGTAACAAGGAAATTAATGTTGAAATCTTCCATACCTGGAGAGATTTTTTATTTGAGACTGAATGTAGCTTCTTTATTTTCAATGGTAAATGGAACAAATATGAGAAATACATTATCTTTCTTATTAACAAATTTTGGAATGATGCCCTCCACTAGATCATTTTGGATAGGTTAGTCATTAAAAATATCATTGATATTGTAAATAACATCACCTGAGAGATTTTTGTCATTATCAACAATCTGATCACCATTCTTAATCAATGAATGTTGTTAAAAACCCTTTCTTATTTTCTTAAGACTGTAAAATAACATGGAGTTCCTATCACCATCCTTCAACCATATATCCTTAAATTTATCCCTTTGTAGGGAATCCTTAATGTTCAGTAGGACATTAGGCTTGTTTACAATATCAGATTCCCCTTTATGTCAATTAGAAAAATCATTCCTAGTGTTATGGTCTTAAATATACTGTAAAGAATTTCCAGAGAAGTAATATAATGTTCAATAGAGCATAATTAATATTTACTCTAAACTCTCAAAGTTCATTTATGATTTTTATTCTTGGAAACATCATCAATGACATCATTATTGTAATTAATAGAATTCCAAGGGTGCTCCACGATGGATCTATAATTCGAATGATTATCCCAAGCCTTGTTAAATATGAAAATAAAGGGATATCTAGAATCTATACAAATAAGATCCACAAAAATAGGGTGATGATTATAGTTCAGACATGGTAGATTTTTGCAGCATATAAACCCTAAAAGTCAAGAAAAAAATCATTGATAGTAATTATTTTATTAATGGGAATGTAAAAAAATGTTAGAAAAATATTAAAATAAATATAATTAGAGATAATTAAAGTGATAAATGAATTTTTTATATAAAATAAAAATATTTAGGATATAATTAAATACTTTTTTCAACATTAACTTGTTTTTTAGATATTTTCTAAAATATATAATTGATAAATATTTTCAGAATAGAGAGTAAAGATATTTTATAAAAATATTAATTCCTTCAATTATATAAAAATAAGAAAACATATTTAATGATAAAAAATTATATAGACTAATTTTTTATAAACTTTTCATTTATGATTTCATTGATATCACATATTAAATTTACAACTATTAAATAATGGAAAATTTGATACCTTAGTCCATATATAAATTGGTAAACAATGTGAAATCAAAATTACAAGGTTAAAAAGAATACAAAAACATGGGTAAATATATTGGATGATAATATTAAAACAATATATATAAATATTTTAAAATAAATGTATATTTTTCATATTTTTACTGATATTTAATTTGTTATAAATTAATATTTGAATAAAATTCCAAAAAAGGGTCCCTCGCCTCAATTATAAAAGGAAACGACATACCTCACTTGATCACATCATATTTAACCTTCATGATCGACCATCCATAAACAATTTACCTTATAAAATTACATAGAAATATTATAAATGATCAGGTATTCTCAACGACCAACCCTATTTTCCCAAAGGGTTGATCTATATAATGTTCTCAAAAGAAGTTGTAATCGTCTTTATCGACTATTTCAATTACATTTTTTCACCTTATTTATATTAATTTATTTAATTAATTAAAAATTAATAAATATAGTATCATAAACATTCTATTACTTATTATTCTTATTTAATAACTATATCCAAAAATTTATACATCTTAAGAAATAATAATTATGTGGGCATTCGTACAGCTTACCGTCTCCACACTGTGGTTTTATCTATTTTTCATTAACAAATTATTTGGATGGATATAATGATTAAATTTAACTATATGTTTAATAATTATCACAATATATTTATTGTAGAACAATATATATACCACCCAAATCCTTACCCCTTACTATTAAGGTAATAGTACCATCACATGTGGGTACATACGACTTACCATCTTGGTGATGGAATGCGATTAATTTTCAAAATTCCCCATTAAAGAAATAATTATATAAATATATCTAATGAATAAATATTATATATATTACCTAGATATAGTTCTATAAATAATTTAACTATATTCTATGTAAAATAATTTAGATTTATATGATAAACCATGCATATGAAAGTGAAATAGTTATCACCAGAAAGAAAGTAATAATGAAGTATTATTAACTAAACAGTAAAAATATGATTATATAGGGTATCGTGAATATAAAGATAATTATGTAATAAGTTAATATCATTTTTAATCAAATATAGAGTATTTTCTAATATATATGATTGAAATTATACCTACGGTAAAAATTTATTTCACAATCTCATTAATATTCAGGATTGTTTATATATAAATATCTATAAGGGAAATTTTATATTAAATTTCATATCAAAAAAATGTTTAAAAAATGTTTTTTAGTATTACTCAACATATTTATGTTCATTTTTACCCATGTGATATTTTTTTTAAAAAAAATAATGGAATATTTTTTTGTTTTCCTAATGAGTACCTTTATTACTATTACAAAAAAAGTCTGAGAGGATTGTTTTTTAACATGTATTATATGAACATATTTCATTCTAAATTAATGATGAAATAATTCCATCATTAATACCATAAATAACTACAAAGATATTTAAAATACTTTTTTCTTTTAAAATTGAGTAACATTTTAATAAAAGAAAACATTTTAAATTAAAAATGGATATTATTTACATGAATTATGTTAATGTGATCTATAAAAATTATTTTCCATATATGAGAACATTATTTTATGTTAAATATGTTTTTTTGGGATCTAGTTATAGTATTTTATCCCCATTCTCTATAAATTATGTTTATGTTTATGATAGAATGGTAATTTTGATGTCCATTTTTTCCATGGGTTATGTAATTATGGGATGATGTTTCTTAAACCAATTTATTTCGAAGGGTTTTGATATTAAGAATGATTTATATTTTTAATGAAAGTATATTGTTATATTTCATTATAAATTTTGTGGTTCCTATATTACCCTCATATTTATTGGGAAATTATTCATATATCATGAGATATAAATGACTAGAATTGGTAGTGAACTTGTTCCTGTAATACAAAACTAGAATGAGGAGTGAACTAGCTTCATTATGGGACGATGTATGCTATGATGGTCATTGAAATGTTCATTGAATAATATAACGAAAATATTATATAGTAATTTGTAGGCAAAAATATCATGTATCATCTTACTCCCTCATGGATTATGTTAAAATATTTTTTTAAACATTTATGATCTATTACATGACATGAATCCATGATTCATGATATATATTTTATATAGTTTTGAATCCTTATTTTCATGGTCTTATGGACTTATAAATATGTTATATCCATTGATTGCCATTGATAAAAATATAATATCACACTTTCCATAAGATTTTTCTCCTTGAAATATGATGAAATATATTATGTAAGATGTTTCCAAAAGGGTCCTACTTATGAAAGAATAAGAATGATATAAGGTATTTGTTTTATGAATCAATCATCTATATTATCCTTTTTGAAATATTTTACATTTACACTATTCTATAATCGGTTTTTTATGGAATGTAATGAATATTATTCTATTTAGATATTATATCTATGTATAAAAAGTATGGTTTTATATAATTGGTATCAATGAATGGTTTAGTTATCCATTGGAAACTGAGATGATATAATCATTGTAAGAACATTAAAGATAACTCTAAATATAATATAAAATAATAATGCTTGGTAACAATGATAAATAACCAATGATAAATCATAATTTGTTCTGAATTGTAATATTATATGTATTTTCAATTGATTATGTATATTTTCAACAACAATTTTTGTTGGTCACAAAATTCCATTTGGTTTTAGTTAATGGTTGGATGTTAATAGAACCATAATAACAATAAATTTGGGAGAAAATTCAAAGGTTGTCCACTTGAGAAACTGAATTTTATTACAAATAGAATAAAATATATGGTTGTTATGATCACAAACATTATCAGAATACAAATCATATTAAACATATAACCTAGAAAAGGTGGGAACACCATTGTAATGATATCTTCTACATGAAATTTCCACCTTCTTTAATCGATCATTCTAATCCACCTATGTACGAATAATTTATTAGTAACACTAAAATGATCACTTAAATTATGAATTGATTATAACATCTGTTAGTCATTTTGGAATCATCTAATTTTGACGTTGAAGCTCAAAAATGGTTGATACACATCAATAATACATAGTAAGAAGATAAAAATAAATATATGGAATGGAATGAGTTCAACATAATATTATTAAATAATACATTCCTCCTATTCATCATATGAATATCTAAAAGGACTTCCATGACCTTATAAAAAATGATGAGTAATCCATTGGTACCTATGAGAAAAATTTTACAATACGTTCATGGTATACTTTTGGAAGTATCATTCATCCTGAGAGTAAGGTTAATTGATTCTCTACTGTCTTAAAACAATGTACCTGAATTCTATTACAAATTAATGATTTTATTAATTATGATGAAATAATTTAATGTTATCTAAATAATGAGATGGATATCAGGGTCACCAATCAATAATATAGTTTTGATAATACAATAAAAAATCAAGGAAAAATATAAAAACCATAGTTAAAAGAGTATGATCTTAGATTTTATTCTGAAATGGTGCAAAAAACCTAGAGGAAGATTTCATAATGGGACTAGTAAATTATTTAAGTGTTGGATGGAAGTTAATTGGTCAATTGCCTACCAATGTGATTCTAAAAGATAAATAATGATAAAATAGAGGAATTGATCCAAAAAATGCAGCTATCACACTTCAATGTTAAATGTTCAAGAAAAATAGTAATTATACTAACCAATTACCTAAACCAAGGTTTATTAATTATGATTGATTTCAAATACCTATTAATACCAATGATAATAAAAAATCACATTTGGTTACTATTGTAAATGTTGAGTGTTTAAATGATATGGTGAATGGTACACTTATCATCCACAATGGAGTTGATAATATTTTATTTTATTCTAGATCTATCCAATATTTTATTTAAAATGAATATTCAATTGGAATCCCCATGTTAACACACAAAATAGATTTTGATTTGTCCTTGAAAATTCTCAATGGAATAATTGTTTCACAAAACGTTTATAACACTTCTTTAGTTGATGTTTGTGAGAAAATGATTCCAACTAATCTTATTTTATATCCTTTAGTTAAATTCGATTTGATTTATGGAATGGATTATATTTTTTGAAATGAAGATAATATTAATTTACGTGTAAGGTAAGTCACATTTCATATTTTAAATGAATTTATTATCATCTATCGACAAAAGGATGAATTAGTTCTTCATGTTAAAAGTAATTATATATTGTGTGTATTTTCCCCTATAAATGAATTTTTATCTATATTTGGTTTTTAGGGAGAAAATAACTATTAATTATATAACTATTATAATATATTTATTCATTATCTTTTTTGCGGAATTTGATGTTCATCCAATAAATTGTGAAGGTGAATTTTAAATATAACTCAAACCAGGCGGTTGACCATTTCAATGATACCTTATAGGAAGACCCATATTCAGTTGTATGAATCAAATAAAAAACTCAAAGAGAGTTATGAAAAGGCATACATTGGCCCTAATGAGTCACCATGGGATGAACATATTATATTTTATAAGAATAAAAAATGGACTATGAAACCCTTCAATGTTTTATGAGAACAAAAAAATATCAATATCAAGAACAAGTATCATATTATATGAAATATTTGATCAACAACATGGAGCCCAATAATTTTACAAGATTTATCATTTTTCATGATATCAGTAGTTATGGGTCAAGATTGAAGATATACCAAATACGACTCTTCATTCATGGTATGAACACTATGAATTTATATTGAAAACTTTTGTTCTTACTAAATAAATTAATATCATCAAAGATTTAATAAATATTGTTTTAGATACTATGTTGATCAATAAGTGGTCGTTTGTATAAACAATATTATTAAACATTAAATGAGATTGAAATACCATGAAGATAACTTTAGATTGACTTAAAGTCCCTCATAAAGGTGATGCTTTATGTATAATATCCCACTATGAATTTTGGATTCAGAAAGACTCATTTTTGGGTTATATATTCAAATGATATGGTATATATATGGATCTATAAAAGATAAATGTTAATGAGGAATATAAAATAATCAACTGTTGTAACTAAGATTTCGCGTTTTCTGGATTTTTTTGATATTATTGATGCTTTTTGAAATATTTATCATTATTATCTAATAAAATCATCATGTTTACATCGAAAGGTTTAATTTTCATATTGATATTTAAATGTGAAAATAATATTAAGGATCACAAATGAAGATTAGTTAGTTAACATGTGCACAAACTACCCTGTAGTAGAGAAATGTTTTTGATCTAATATGATGAATCCATGAAAGGGAATGGATGTTTTCTAATGAAAAATAATATTTTGGTATTTTATTCATCATGAAATTAAAAATCCAATTAGAAAAATTACCCATTATTTATTTGGAGTTTGATATTGTAATATTTTCATTAAATACATGGAAGAATAAAATTTAAGGAGAAATGTGTGATATTTATAATGATAAAAAAAATTTAAATTGCATTTTCCCTCAAAATGAGCTAAATATTTGTCAAATAAAATTTTTTACTTTAGATTAATGATTATGAAATATCAATAAATTACCACCCATATAAATATTTCGTGGTGGAAAATTCATTGGGATTAAAGGACCATGCAAGAAAATCTATGATGAGGATAAAATAATATCCAATATTTATGGATTTGAAAACGATATGCCTAGAAATTTTAATATAATGGGAGAAATCCTATATTTTTTAAATTAATTTTCAACAATATATAGATGTAAAATTAAAATGTAATAGAAGGAATATTTCAAAATACATAAGAAGATGAGAAATGTTTCTAAGATCAACATTGAATTTGATGGAATAATAATTTTCAGGAGCTGTCTTTTTATTTCTACCACACAAGAATTACATATCATTCCATTGGATTAGGTTCATAGTTCATCAATAACTATTCAACCAAGATGAAATATTATTTATGGAGAACTTACTGAGTATTTCTAGATGGATGGAATGATGAAAGATATTGGAGAGTATGATTCTTATTGTTTTTTTTTCATCGAGATAATGTTGAGATATATAATTCTAATGTGATGTTGCAACCACTACCCATACCATAATAGTAATTGGAAAAAACCACATGTTCTTTTTCATGGAACATACAAAATCTTCTATATTAGGTAATGTTATATGGGTAATTGTTTAATGCCTTAAAAATTCAGAACACTTCATTACTATTTGAGAAGACATATCTCTTGATCAGTTTGTTTGCATATATATATTAATGATGTTTTAATACTACATGGTGTACCTCTTACCATCGTATCTTATCAGGATTAGTGGTTTAACTCAATGTTCTAGTGAATTCTTCAGTATGATCTAGATATAGATTTATGTTTTAGTAGTTCTTATCAACCACAGAAAATTTTTCAATCAAATAGTAAAATATAAACGGTAGAATACATATTGATATATTGAATTGTGGATTTCAATGGTCATTGCGATCAACACCTTTCATTGGTATAATTTTCATACAGTAATATATTTTAAATCATCATTAATATGGATCATTAGGAATCCTTCTATTGTAATATGTTACAAAATAAAATATGATGGAATGAACTTGGGGAAAGAATACAATTGTGAACTGATATATATGGGGAGATGGTAGAGAAGGTTATATATATTAAATAACATATAATATAAGCTCAGTGTCGACAAAAAAAATGCACTGATAATAGATTAGATGAAATAGAGTTTGAAGAGGGTAACAATTTATTTATAAGAATATAACATTGAATGAGAGTGATGTGTTTTCGAAATAATGGAATTCTTGGCCCAATGTATATCCATAATTTTGAAATTATAGATCTTATAGGGAAGTTAACATTCTGATTTGATCTTCCAATGAATCGCTCTTACATTCTTTCTGTGATCCATAAATTTCTCCTAAGAAAGTGCATATTCTAGGCGCAGCAGAAGCATGGTTATGATGAAATAAAACGTTTTTTTACCATGATGAATGATTATCCTTGGATCAATACAATTATTAAAACTAGACTTTATAGAATAGAATCAAATATTAAGATATAGAAGCAAGTGGCTCAAATCCTTTAGATAGGATCTTTCACATCATGATTATAATTAATTTAATTAATTTCATAATGAAAAATAATACATGGATCATTGTTATTTTTCATCACTGATGATGTTAATCATTCAAAATGACCCTTTTGTATTATTTTGTTGAGCTTGTAAGGATCCAAACACGAATCACTCTAATGGTGACCCACACGTGCTCTGATGGCCTCTAAATGAAATAGTTCATTCTCTGAGAGCTAGCACTGCAAAGAGAGTGTATTGTGTCAGTAATTCTTCAACACTTGTTCTTAGGCCTTGAATAACATATATAATTCTTAACAGGGATGGGAAGATAATTATATAGAGAATTTCTTTATCTCAACAATTCACAATTCACCGGGTGTACAATTCGATGTCATGTGTTTTCTAGAACAATAGGCGTACATGTCTATTTATATGAATGGTTCATTAGTTCTAATTATTAAGTTCATAAAAGTAATTAAATACATTCATGAACATAGATAGAAATCTTTCTCATGATAATACGACTACATCATTATTTATGGTTCTCCAACCTGCATAGAACAGAATTAGAAATAAAATTCTGCGTCACAAAATAATTGTAGCGCCATTTTTATATTAACTTCATCCAACTAGTTAAATAATTATTTACCATCTTGAAAATAATTATTTTACCACCAGAACGGTTTTGGTCTACTTTTATTCTACATAAATATATTGATAACTTGAATAAAAAAATAAAAATATTATTCTCTTAAATCAATATTTTATTTACTAACTAGTAAATATATATTTAGTATATGTTAAATAAAATAAATATGTGTATATTTTTTAATTGATGGGGTCATATTAACATGAATAAAATTATTCCATGTTCTTGATAATAATATTTAATTAATTAATTACATTGAAATAGAAGTTAACTGATACCACCAAAAACACTTATTGTGTGATCCTCTAGATTCGTTATCATTGGTATTAGGCGGGATTGCCTAATATCCAAGAGTAATATATACCATCGGGTCAAGGAACCAAAGAGAAAGAACATAATGTCACAAAAACAACATCCACATATGAATGATCATAATGTAATACAATCACTTGGTCACAATATCACATCAAGCATGTTTCATGATAGTGTCATCAAAATTAATTAGGGATACGTCATTGTTTGACTACCTAAAATAAACTCATCATTACACCATGTCCATGGTATTTCATTCTACAATAATATTTCAATCAATGGTATAGGATATCATCCATAAATGGACGGGACAAATCCTTCCTCCAATTATCAATTAATGACATGCCACAATGGCGCACACAATGTACCCTACTTATCACAAACAATCTGGGGGAAACTTTTAGTCAGTAAATCAAAGTTCATGATTCATTACACCTATTAACGATAATATTAAGGTCTAAGGATCACTACACAAACTCATATATAGAAATATACAATGACACAAAAACATGTGGAATTCCTACTAGCTGGTCTGTTATAATTACATATTGTCTTGGAGATTACTATGTGCGAAGTTATTGTGCGTAAGTTTCATCTTCTTACAAGTACTCACACCTAATGGTGTACATGCTATGTGTCCCATCATATTATATAATCCAACAGTATAACTATATTTAAGAATATTTTTATATCATTTCATGGATTTCATCATTTCAGGGTACATCCATGACCTTATCAATGTAAAAAAATATTCTAGGACATTATTACATAAAAGTCATGAATACCAATTAACCATATATAATGATATGTTTAATATATAAATACATTAAATGTGCATGTAATAAAAGTACAACAATTTGGTTATAGGAAACAAAATATTTCTGAATCCCAATTTGAATAGAGATAACTACATATGTCTTTTAGTGGTGATAATGTTTCTATTTAGTTAAGGCATTATTCAAGGGGTCTTCCACATTGTCTTCCTGGGAAAAACTATTCACTTAAACATCACATCTCTATGAAAAATCCCTCAGGAAATGATACAACTGATGTATGTGATTCGTCTATTGATGTGACCTCGACTATTTTCAGAGAGACACCAATGTAGTATTATCACAGTACAATGTGATGGGATCATTACTGGAATGTATCATATCTAGACCCTTGATGAAGATGTGCATCCAAAATGCTTCTTTCGCAGCCTTAGAAGATGTGATATACTCAGACTCTGCATTAGAATATACAAATACACTCATCTTTGTGGTCTTCTATCTCACTGCACATTCATTAAAAGTGAAGATGTATCCTATTTGAAACTTCATTCCATCTTGATCAGTTTGGAAACTAGAATATACAAATCCCTTGATGACTACATCCTCATCTCCTTCATAAAATAGTAACATTTTTTTAGTATGCCTCAAATATTTTAAGATTGTCTTGACTGCCATCCAATGGTGGTCACCTGGGTCAGCATGATATCTACCTAATACACAAAATGTGTTGGATACATCCATACTAGTACATAGCATCTCATAAATCACTAACCCTGTTAGTGATGTGTATGGAGTCATTTCCATTATTATTCATTCCTCATTTGTCTGGGGAAACATTTTCATAGAAAGATGAATTCCATTTGATGTTTTCATCAATCCCCTCTTGGATTGTTCGATATAGAATCTCATAAATATCTTATCGATGTATGTACCATGATGTCGGCCCAAAAAATAACATAGATTTATCAAAATGCATCATTATCCCAAGAATAATTGATTCCTTGTCTATGTCCATCATAGAGAAAATTTAATTCACTCTTGCCTTAGTAGACAATAAGGCTGGTTTCCCATTTCCAATAAGTAATATGTTGTCATCATATACTATTATGAAAAAAGCTGCACTCACAATAAACCATTTGTAGACACATGGATCACAATCATTCTTGATAGAACCAAATTTCATTATGGCTTGATCAAAAGAAATGTTCCATTACTTGGATTATTACATTAATCCATAAATGGATTTCAGAAACTTCTCTACCACTTTGGAATCCTTTAGGGTCTTAAACACTTATGTTTGTGTCATGTATAAATTTTCCTCAAGGTTCCTATTAAGTTAGGTTGTTTTCACATCCATTTTATAAATCTCATAGTCATGGTAAGCGGAAATGGCTAATAAAATTCTATTGGATTTCAGAAATGAAACTGGTTAAATGGTCTTCTCATAGCAAATTCTTTGCTGCTGTTTGACCACTCTTTCAACCAGGCATGCCTTATAGGTGCTGAATTGTCCTTCCATGTCTTGTTTCTTCATGAAAACTAATATTCAACCAACAGGATTTACCTCAACAAGAGCATCTAAAAAAATCCATACATTGTTTTCGTATATGGAATCTATTTCAGAATTATGGTTTCATTCCACATGGAAATATTTATTCTACTTACTGCTACCCTAATGGTTAGAGGATCATTATTACAACTAATAATGATCCACCATCCTTGATAATTAGAAAAATGTATTGTTCCAGTTCTCTAAACTCTCTTGTACTCCTACGCATCTCTTGTGTCTTTAGAACAGTTCATTCTTCCATGGGGTTTGTGGAATCTGTTCCAATACCACCTCCTATGTACCTTTATCCCCAAATTCATCAATGCCTGTCTCTCCCCCACTATCTCTTTTAGAGATGTTCTACCACATTAGAAATATGGAATATCTTTCCACTATAACTTTTTTGGCTAAGGGGTTCTATATGTAACATCCACTTGTTTACTTGGGGTATCCAATAATGTTACACATTGTGCCTTGGGGTGAATGTTTGTTACCTGAAGTGTCCTTATAAAATTAATTACTTCCCAAAACATGTAAATTCAATAATATGGATTTCTAACCTGTCTAGAACTCATATAGAATACCATTTATCTATTTTTTTGTTACATGGTTCAATATGTGTGCCACTCTTTATAATTCATTTCCACAAAAGGATAATGGAAGACTCATATGACTCATCATTGATTTCACCATGTCCAACAGGGTGTGGTTCCACATTTCAATCACACAATTTCCCTAGAGTGGGTATGGAGTAGTGGGTTTGGATATGATTCCAAAATAATGTAATTAATCAATGAAGCCTTGAATAAGATATTCTTCACCTCGGTTTATGTTGTGTTTTTAATTTTCTTACAAGATGATTCTCAAATTCATTATTATATTCTTTGAAAATTTTAAAATCACTCGACATATACATCATTAAGTACATATTTCCATATCTATGAATATCATTAGGAAAAGTTATGAAGTATGAGTTCCATCCCTATGGATCATCTGAAAATGTTCCACACACATTAGTATGAACCAATTCAATAAGTTCTTTAGTCCTTTCACATTTCCCACTAAATGGGGATTTGGTAATTTTTCCTTGTAAAAATCGATGGCATACACCAAGTGGTTTTAGTCCTAAAGAATCTAAATATCCATCCGAATGTAAATATTTCAAGAATTTCTCATTTACAGACCCTAGTCAGTGATTCCAAAGTTGGTTGCGGTATGAGTAATGTGATGTATATTTGTTATCTATTACAATAAATTGGTATTTTTAATATAACACATAAATAACGTTGTATAAATGTTCCCTACCAAAACAAATTCTATCTTTTTAAGTGAAGAATAATTGGTTTCCAAATAGAAAACAAATCCATTAGTATCTAATCTTTATACATAAATAATGTTTTTAGTACATGATGACACATAATAACAACCCTTTAACACCATGATCATCCTTTTTGGTAATGTGAGGTGGTAGTCCCTGACATCTACAACAGCAAGTCCAGCTCCATTAGAAACTCATACATCTACCTTTCCTCAGTCAATGTTCTTGATTAAACTTGGTTTCTGTATTTGGATACATATTTGAGCACAAATAAATGTATCTAATAACAAATATGTAGAAGCATATATATATTTTTAAATAAATTCACCTAAAGAATCCTGTTTCTTCATCGGTTGGGTGTAGTTCTTATTCAAGTTTCTCTTCTTGCCACATGCTATACAAAAAACCTCTTATTCTTTTTCTATCCCTTTAATCATCTTTTTCACGGATGGTCATGAATATGTTTTTCTCTTAATTCTCATTACCTTCACTTTCCACTTATTCTCCATAACGACATAATGCTTTTCACACCTCATATCATTGTCCACTTGGAGAATGAGGAGAATAAGATCAGATAGTGATTTCTCAATTTTGATTCTATTTAAATCGAATAAAATGTTAGAGAATATCTAAGGGAGTGATTTGAGAATGAGATTGGTGCCCAGTTCTTCAGGGAGTTTAAACCCATGAACTTTTAGGCGCTCAAAGTATCCATTGATCATGACTAACTAAGGCCCAACTAGGATATCGTCAACAAGGTTATTCTAAAAAGTGCCTTAGAGATATCAAACCATTCCTATCATTCCCTATCATGGTAAAGGCACTGGAGGTTCTGGAGAATGTTATAAGCATACATGTTTTCCTGAGACTTCATGAGCTCACAAGACATTAATGATATAATCAAAAATGGAATGTTTACTACATAATTTATTTGTATCTCATAGACCATAAAATCACAATCACTAGACTCTTTGGATGGTTAATCATGTAATTCTTACTCCACAATTTAATACTTCTGATCGTGTCATAGGATAACCCGAGGGCATCTAATCCATTCTGGGATGTTACTGTCTATAATGATGTTGTCTTTATCCATAATTGATCGCATGGATATTATGGCTGTCAATTTTTTCATTTTTATTCTACAATTAAAATAGAAGATAATTAGTACTTTATTGATTAAATTTTCTATGAAATAATAAATTTTAGTAAGTATCCCATTATTTTATCATGTCCCAATATCCCTCATTATTGAACTAAAAATGTCATGTTTCCAGGATATGATAGTGTCATGGATCCATGTTAAACTTCATATAACCCCAAAAGAGATTGGTCGATAAATTATAAGGTATTTAGGTAGGATGTTCTTTGCCAACTATGGGCTCGCAGCTCCATGATCTGTTGAGTGGGCTCCCCAATCCTAAAATCATGACTCTGTAATTCCATAACTCTTTCCTCGAATGATACCCCAAATCTAAAAATGGATACTCCTCTTGATGTAATATGGTTATTTTAAACCAAAAAAACATTCAAAAGAAAATCGTATAAAAAAGTATGTGTCCCAACAAGGTTTGGTCAAAAAAATATTTTTATTGAGTTTTCCCCATAATCAAGTAATGAAAGATTTGGTCTGACATAATATTTTTATTTGTGGGATTTTTATCTCTTATGAATGAATTTATTATTATCATTATCAAATTTTTTATATAATGTAAAACGTTCATAATTGATTAACCATTTTTTTGATAATATTTATGTATATGTGTAGTTTATTATAGATATATATTGCATGCTTCATAATTAATTAATTATGTGATCATAGAAACACAACCATAATGATAAAAAATGAATATTACAGAAATAAAAAGAAGGTAATGATCATGATATTTTATAATTGTTAGTTTATATTGAAGATGTAAAAATGAACTTAACCTAGGGGAGAAACATCTAGACCCTTTTGGGTTTTTGTATACATATTTACACATGTCCACCTATGTATCTCCTGGGATTGGTTTCATCTCAGCTCCATCTTGAACGGCCTCCACTAGATTTTGATTTTCATCCATTACATATTGATTTTTTTAACTCACATGGAGGTGAGGGTGTAAATGGGGTTTAAATAATATAATCCTTGGGCATTCAGTCCTGACATATTAATGAGGAGAGATGGAACATAGTCCAGCAAAATTAATATAAAAATTAAATTAAAATAAAACATCCATATAAAATTGTTTTGGTCTAACTCATGATCATCCATATATGAAACAATTTTCACACATAAATAAAACTAGAATTAATTTCATTAATTATTAATATTTAAGATAAATAACTATCAATTCAATTAATTTTCATCATTAATTAATCAATCCTTTTATTTTAAACCATTTTTTCAAATTCCCATGAGATTATAATCCCTCATAATTATTAAAAAAAATTCCTTTAAAATTATCATTGTGTGTAACTTGTACCTTTGAGGAAACCTTGTGAATTATTATTCATAACTACCCAATGAGTAGAAATGAACATTTCACATATGTTAAATTAAACACACATATATATAAACACCTATCATATGATGTGACTCATCACTATGTATGCATGATGGATTAGGTCTCAAGGTTTTGTATAATATAATAACAAATTTTTATAAATCATTGTAATTTGAATGAGTACATGACATGTAGATCCAACTGTATGACATGTACTATTTTTCACCATACTTCTAAAGTACATGACTGAGAAAATATTTTTTAATTTTACTTCATAAATCATTAGAGAACATATAGTTTTCAATGGTTCACATGCCGTGTAGTATACTCATTACACAGTATCCAGTCAGACAATTTGTGTACGATGTACATGGTCCAACCCTAATCCAAATGGACTACACGATGTGTCTAGTGGACTAAATATTGTGTAATTCAAATATAGTGTGCCACCTTTTCCTTTTTAATAAAAGGTGTCAATATATATATTAAAAGACACCAACACATGACATGGTTTTGTGGGTGGTCTGATCAATTGAATCTTGATTACACGACTATTTCACAGTTCCTTGAAATATGTGTTCTAGATTTAAGAATCATTATTTCTAGTCAATTTCCATTGGATTTATTTATGGAACCGGAAACATCCAACAGTTATATATCCAAAGGTGACCAACATTCCAAAGGTAGGTGTTCGTTATGTTTGAACTTTATGATACATAAGAATATTAATTGTTCTAGGGGATGGCAGGTTGGATTCATGACACGCTTTGGGGGTGATTATTGTCTATTCCAGGACTCTAATTGAAAATTAAAGATATTTTCATGAATCATAATTAATTCACCAAGTATATTATAAGTACCCATATGGATTTACTACGACTTTTTAACATGTGTGAAATTTAGAATCATCAATATGCATTCATGGCTCATAATTAATGGAAACATTCATATATTTAAGTTTTTCCATAAATGGGATCCTCCAATATAAAGATCATAGATTCTTTTATTCATCATTGTGATGAAATTGTTTTTTAAGACACTAAGTGGGGAACTCTGAAATTTTTTATATTTGAGGAAGACGATGGTTTTTTTATTTAAGGATTTTGCCCGTAAAATGGACTACCTACATATCCTTGTGAAAGAAATTAGAACCCTCATAGTTCGGTGTCTCTTAATAGGACACTTCATACCTTTTGAGGTTATGTGTTAACGACCTCTAAGTGAAATATTCTTGGTCAAAACATAATTTGGTAATTATACTAAAGTATCCCTAGAAACATTATGAGGATATGAGTTTCTCTGAAGGCTCAGACCATATTGGGAATATGTCCCATCAACAATATGGTTTATTAAAAGTGTTGGGTTTGAACCTCAATGAGGTTTCCTACATATCCCATATTAATGGGAATCAAAGCCCACGTTGTTCGATAAATATCATAGAAGATTATGGGCCATTGAGATATATGAGTATGGGATTACTTATTAAAAAGGATGACTGGATGATTTGAAGATTGAATTTGGGGATTAATTGATATGGAGGATTCCCGTTGAGATTGGGCTTTATGACGGATTAGTATGTATCCTGGATTGAACAAGAATCAGAGTTCTTGTAGTTCATTTGAATGAGTGTTTGTACACATGATGTAACCACCACATATCATTAAGATCATGTGATTCATGCTCTGTGTGAAAAACCCGAGGATTTGAATGACTCAATAATGAAACATCACACTTTTCCTCCACTTCTGATGGAAAAGGGTGTTTCGACCGCGAAAGAGGGTGAGGTAACGAGCCCTCCCTCTGGTCTCTTCACAATAGAAAATGCTCCAAATAAAAGGAAGAAGGGGTGAATGTGAGGAGATTATACAAGGTTACCTTCCCTATAGTTGATCCTGGTAGGAGGGAGAGAATCATTATTTTATTGTGTGTATATGTATGTGTGAACTGTACGTTTCCTACTTGGGACCTAAGGTACCGGGTCACCTCTTTGAGAAAGGAGAGGCCTAGACCCAAACCTACTCTAACCCGATAACTTCCCAACACTTTTTCTGGTAGAAAGGTTCATGTGAATGCAAATATACAAACCCACAGACTTTCCATGAATCCAAACCCCATTGTGAAAAAAATGTGGGAAACCACTAATGCATAAATACAAACCCAAATTGGTGACATGATGATGTTCCTTTCCCAAATGTTTGATAAGTCAGAAGGTTCTGTTTTATGTCTCAGTAAAATCCCTTTCAGAAATGGTATCCAATAAAGAAGAAGCCTTTCCATGCCTGGGTGAGGAAGTCTTGATGGATTAAAGACTGAAGAGTGTGAGGATAAGATGTGAATCAAGGAGGGGCACCCTAGTTGAGAAGGGTGGTCATGTATGCTCACACAAGTACACATGGGAAATATATGTTCCCTTCAGCGATAAAAAAATGTATTGTAATACATGGGATAGATCTTTCTAAAGCCTTCAAAAGTATTCACAGGTTATCCAAGAATTGGGAGCTCATCTTCCTATGAGAGGAATGTGAGGCACACTAGTATTTCTGACCCAGTGAGGTTGGGAGCTTTAGGTGCACTTGTTTTATGATTTTAAAATACTAACATGACTTACGTCTAATTATCCTCCCTTAAATCCTCTACTCATGGTGTTTCAAAACTACCATGAATGTTTCGGAAGACTAGCGCGATGCACTTTGGTGTCTAGAGCAGTAATTGGGCTACAAGGAAATTTGGCCATTTAATTGGGTCCCCAAGGATCTATTTCTAGGAAAAAAAGTGACCTTGGGTTAAATGAGTTGGCCACACTAGTTAATTTCACTCCAGATAATAGTGTGCAAGTGGGCTACGTGACATTTTTGGGCATGCAAGTAGGATGTGTGCTGCTGGTGTTTTGGCTTGACTAACGAGATTCAAAATTCATGCCTATGAAAATTATAATTTTTCTACATGTATTTTCTCATTTTCAATCTAAGGGGATTACCTTTGTCATTTTTTAGTCTTATTTATGGAATGGAGTGTCAACATAATCCCCCCTTATAATTGGATATGAAATTAAAATAGAATCCTATATAGAGGTAAGGAAATGAAAAAGAAAGAAAAGGGCACCAGGGCGCGCATGTATTCTGTTCTCATGTAGACTTCATCGTGTAAGTGTACAACACATAAAATTTCTGGCATGTAGGGTGAAATTATTTTCTTTTATATAAGATAGTCACTTCTGCATAATGTTTCCCAATTTCCAAACTCTCAACTCTCAGTGTGAAAGTCTTCTATTCTAACGCTTCTATTTCTCTATGATTCCTCAATATGATTTTTTTGTTGCACGCCAAGAGTGGGGTGCTATACTTGCGTGCCGACTTATACTTGTGCACCATGTTTAAAACTAGAGTTCCATAACGCCATTTCCATTATTTTGTAAAATAAAAAAATTGATCATACTCTAAAAAGATGATCTCTATCTTTTAGCAGGTTCAATGGCTCCCAGAAATATTGGAACTACTGATAATCTCACCAGCAAGAGGATTGATGACATGATGAATGTCAATGGTCATGATTACATCAATTTTTACAAAACTATACTTCGAGACATATCAAATTATTTGAAAATTCATCATTTCAACTTTACTAGGAGGACCTATCTACCATTGTATTGTTATAGCGATTTGCAGGATACTAACATTCCAAGTGAAAAGAACAATGTCCTGTATTATTTGTTCAAAGATTACACCAACTTTTTATCAGCCTATGTTTCTATTGGGGGCTCATTTTATGGTGTTGGGACAGTAGAGAAAGCTTATATTATGCATCATATCCCATGTTCTAAAGATTTGAAGGTAGACACTCAAGCTACAACCACGCTATTATTCATCTATCTTTTGAGATTCTCAGAAAGATCAGTCCAGGGGTTGGACGGATTGTAGGGATTTCCACCCAGGAGGAGGTGTAAAGCTTTCATGGATATGGGCATACTGGGTGTGAAAGACATGTCAAAAATATTCAAATTATTTGAGAATCATCGAGATTTATTAATATCTCTAGGTTGGGAAATCCTAATTGTATAGGAGTGATGATTTTGTGCCAGTGTTATTAAGTCGGTGGAGCGCATAGAATAATTCCATAAATTTAACAAATAGAAAGGTAGGTATCAGTTAGTGGTATGTTTACAAAATTTCTGTAGATCCAATACTTAGAGACATGTATGCCAATTTTATTCCTCCCAAAGTGATATAGAATGACATGGAGGAGACACCATATTTGGCTTGTGAGTTGGTGGAAATATTTAACATACTCAATATTTTAATCACAATGAATAATTTCACCAGGAGGGAAATTTATCAGGAAGAATGGTGGAATTTTTTGTAATAATGAAGAAGTTAAAGGGGACCATTATCCCTTGTCCAACTATCTGTACAAGGGTAGAGAAGATAGTCACTCCCAACACCTTTTGGACAACATTGGAGAAGGGATAATTTGAAAAATGTGGATATGATATCAACCAAAAAATTTATGCAAAGACATGTCCGGAAGTTTTCATAGCCATGTGGCTCCGCATATTTTATTACCAGTTTGTGACTCCATAGGTGGTGTAAGGTTGGGAGCTTTTGTTATTGATGTGCAGGTGAAATAGAAAGTTATGGTAGGGTTAGATACTAGTGTTTTATCCAAGATTCATAAGAGTTTGATTCATATTTAAAAAGGAAAATATATCTTTAGAATGGTATGTCCATTCCATGTGTTTTGGGGATGGATTTCTACTCACTTTATAAATTATGTTGTACATAGTGAAGTATAGGTTTTTGGATGTTATTTCTGACCGTCTGTTCAATCATTTTCTAGTATTTCACCATTTCCTTTGGATTCTTATGACAACAAGGTTAGGTTGATCATGCATAAGGTATTTCATTTCTTTCCCTATGGGAATCCGCCTACTAAGATATTTGTTTTTGTGGGTACTTCCTGTTTGGAACTGAGAGAATATATGCTAGCATGCAGAGAAGGCGTGTTGTCCACCAGAATTGACGGCGAAATCATATGTGAGGCCTATGATTCTTATATATTTTTACAGAAATTAACATGTCTACAACAGAATACTATGTCCCCTCCCTTGAAAATAAATGGTGATGTAATATGTGAGGCATATGCTCCTTATTCTAAAAACTAGGTCCCATCATACCCCGAAGGGGTATTGAATCATGTCGTACCCCAAGTGGGGATAAATAGAAATAGTAGGAAGGAACCCCTTCCCTTGGAAGATAATTCTTCATCATTAGGGGATGATTTTCAAGAATAAGTGAGTGGATGTGATGATGCTCTAAATCTTACAAAGATACCTTTCTCCAGGTATAATCCTCCTTCTAGGATAAAAAGAGCCACTCCATCAATCCCAACTAAAGTCGTATCAAGGAGATCTTGTCACCATCATTATGAAGATTAGAGAGTTCCATTTTCCCATCCTCCATCTATGAAAACTGGTGTTGTGAAAAAACTCATGTTCAATATTGTAATATTCTAATCACAAACCTCATACATAAATTCTTGAATATATAAGACCGGAGGCGGTTCTAACATGGCAGAGTATATACAGTGATGCTGAGACCATGTGGATGGATTTTTGCGGCGGACTGCATATTCCAGGAGATGGGAATTTGAGGGATTTTTCAGATATTTTATTTGAGGATAATTCCAATGACATAAGAACTAAAATTCGAGAGCTAGAAATGATCATATATGCCACTGATGAATCAATTCTTACCATAATGCAATTAAAGGAAATGTAGATCGTGGTACCATCGAATGGATTAATCCTATATTTGACGAAGAATTGTGAGTATTTGTAGATCCTATGAATTTAAGTTCCCTTAATTTTGTATTTTTCTCTATTTATAGACATTAATTTTAATCAAAACATATTTAATTATGAGAAATTTTGTCTAAACATACATTTGGGTAAATAAATGATAGCTAAAAATTATTCACCAAAATATAGTCCTGGAGGCACTACTCATAGAGCTAACGGATCACCCCATGAATCAGGGGAAATATCTCCAGGAAGACATGCCATGGAGGAGGAAATTGATAAGGTACTAGGATAACCAATACCCATTTTTTTAGGTGAAGATACAAGAACTCATTAAAATATTAATATGCAAATGAATCAAAGAACGAAAACCATAGTTAAGGGCTTTCATAGCAGTAGTAAGTCTCCCTGATAATCATGAATTTTATTTTTATTCATGAAAAAGTGTATACAGTATTTCATATTCCATTGGATTCTTCTATTTATTCTATGAAAAAAACCATTGATAAGACTCAAATATATGTATAATGTGTTGATGATAAAACACAAATTATTGTATATTTAGTGGTTCCTGAAGAGGCATTGAAGTCAAAGGAACTTACATCTGTCCGTAGAAATGCTCTGATTCTTATTATTAAAAGAGATAATCATTCTAGTAAGTCAATAATATTTTATAAATTATCCAATGCAAATAAAGTAGACATCCATTCTGTGAAACTTTTATGTTCATTATATACACCAGAACATCTAGAAAGAACTAATGTTGACCCAAAATTGTTTCTAAATAAGCTACATGGGGTCATAGTTTGCCGGAGGAAGGCTGTGAAGTAGACATGCCATGTGTCTCCATGGGTGAGACTATCCTAGGATCTAATATATCATTGGATGAAATGATAATCCATGTCATGTATTTGGAAGAACTATTATATCATTTTAAAATATAAAATTCTTATGATGATTTTGTAGTTCCTTATATAGAGTCAAATGGACATGAGTTCTCATTATTCACCATGTTAATCATCATATGATTAATGTACTAACCATGGTTGATTTGAAATATTATGTTCAATATAAATAAATTGTTGCAGCAACAGTTTCTGAAGGAATTGTTGATATTAATGTTATCCCTACCATTGCGGAGACATTAGATCAAGTGAATCTTGAGGTAGCTTGTCTTTATGAGATTCACTCTAAAAATCATGAGCACATTAAAGTTAACAGTCGTCATCCAAAAAAATAAAATAAAATTTATGAAACTGAGAACACGAGGGATAATTCTCATGATTCTGACCAACTACTAGGTATGAGATACTGATATTTTGATTACATTTACTTTTTTTATCTCTTAAATATAACCATGATTCTTGATTTACCATATAGGGCTATCAACTTCAGTTCCTAGGTCTAGAGATGAAGACTCTACATCTTCCTAAACAACATTTGAAGGTGGAGAAACCATTGTCCAATAAGGAACAATGTAGAAAACTTATAAAAATTCATTAGTCCTAGAACATACCCCACTTTATGACAGTTATTCTGAATAATACCCAGAACTACAGAAGGCTCTTCGTCTAGCTCGTCATAAAGCATGGAAAAATATCTGGAAGATAAAATTTGAGATTCCCCTTAAGGAACTAGAATTATGAATTCCATGACATTATTCTCTATTTATCTCTCTATGATTTGAAATTTTTGAATACCATGAAATTTATACTACGTTGAAAGAGATTATCCAGAATAGGGAGTAAGATAAAAGCTTCACCAAGACATGATAAAATCCATATTGTCTATCAAAATTGAAGAGTTCCAAGAAAACTTGTCCTAAACTGATGCTAATAATAATTCTTATTTGAAGGGACATACACCAAAAATTAATGAAAATACTATTCATCAATTGTGACTTCAACAAGAGTTAGATGTCATTACAATTGAGCATGAGCTGCTTCAAAACTCATTAAGAGAAGTCCTGAAGGACGGTTAAAAATCCATTTCAGATGCTACAGAAGTACTTCATCATGCTGAAGTGAGCAAAGATGGTCAGATAAACAAACTCCATCAAGTAGTTTTTGGGTCTAGCGAAGCTGTTAAAAAAAATTGGGAATTACATGGAAATCCGTTTTTAAAAATCACTATAAGAGAGATATTCTAATTTGAGGATGGTTCTTCATAAAAACAATCATAAATGAAATTTTTTGTGACCTTAATCATTTATGTTTTCACTATCATTAATTTCATTTAATTTACGGATATTGGTCCAGTAAGCATAATGGGATAATATTTTGTTTTGAAATAACATTGACCATACACTTTCAAATTATATCTCAAACAAAACACTATGGCTATGAATTTCATTAATATTATTTAAATATTTTCAAGGGAAATATTGAGTCATGATTTTTATGGTCACCAAATCTATAACATGTATCAAGATAAGGGGACTACCTTCCATGAATAATGTTACCATTATTTGACAAACTTGTGATGGTGGTTGTATTGGGTAAGTCCAACTAGAGAATATATTGCATTTCCAAATAGTGGCATCCTTTTACTGATATGCATGTTTTGTAGGAAATTTATGTAAGGACACCAAAGGGAACACGTTGTATAGCCAGAAAAAAGAGATATTATAAATATAAAGTTCTACTATTGATAGTTAGGGGAAAAATAAATTTGGGTAACTTGAGACCACAATGGGTGGTTTTTACAAGGAATGTAATTTTAAGAATGATAAAGGGAAATTTTAGATCAATATAAGTCATGAATATGAAAACTATTTCTACAAAATTTTGGTGTATTAGTAATGGTTGAAATTTATCAGAAGGGGATATTTCTGATATTATACCATGCAGTTTTAATTCAGGAAGTGAGAACATTGTACTGTGAAATTTTAAGTCATGCAGTTAGGACATTGTACTGTGTAGTTTTATGCCATGCAATGAAGACATTATACTATGAAATTTTAAGCGACTCATTGAATAAATTGTATTGTGCAGTTTTATTTCATGTAATTATGATATTGTACTATGCAATTTTATGTCATGCAGTGAGGACATTCTACTATATAGTTAAATGTCATGCAGGGAGGAAATTGGGTGGCTTTAATTTATGGTCATTAGCTCTGAACAAAGGTTTGAGAAAACTCTCCCATTTGATTGAAAAATTTGTTTTGAAACACAATATCATATTCAGCTATGGAAGGGAAACATGTAAACGGTGATTTGGGAATTTCTGAAACTAAGGAATGTTATGGGAAAATGCCTAAAAGCATTAGAGGAAGTATTTCCCAAGAAGGATGTTACCATTATATTACAAACCCTTAATGGAGCTATCTCAAACCCGTCCATCTATTGCATATGTTGCGTAAACAAATAGTGGAATCTGTTGACTGAAAAACCTTTTATGTAGGAAACGTATGCAAGGTCGCCGAAGGGCACTTGTTGTATAGCCAAAAAAATGATCTCTTATAAATTTAACGTTCTATTTCACAAATTAGAAGTATGTTTATGGAGATTCATATTTTCTAAAGCACAGAATTTGGTTTATGGATAATGGTACTGGAATATAGAATGGGCATTTTTATCGAAGATGTAAAAAGAATTAGAGGAATATTACTTTTACGAAGGTCTGACCCAAATGTAAGAGACACGATGTCTACAGTTTTTAGAAAAACTATTAAGACCAGAAATGGAAACAATATATAATAATTGGCCAGGTGATTTCAGGGTTATTTCATATTGTATTGAAAACATGGTGAGGGATATGTGTAAACCATAGTCTTGATGACTTTCAGATTTTGATAAATATAATGGGTAAATTGTTCTAGAATGAATATTTTAAAATACAAATTCATTTATAATATCATCAATGATTAAATAAGTCAAAGATAATATAATCAAGAACGATGTTACCATTACATGGAATACCCATTATGGGTGTTGTATTATGCAGGGCCTACTAGGGAATATTCTACATAGCTAAATAGTGGCATCTTTCGACTGACAGGCCTGTTATGTAGGCATCTTATACAAGCCCCATAAGGGAACATTCTACATAGTCAAGAAAAAGACCTCTCATATATTAGAAACGTTGTTACCAAAAACGATAATAAATATTATAAAGATCTTAAAATATTCCTTTTTAAGAGTATGCAATATGAAATTTGTTTATGTTTAATATAGATGTGATATTTTAACAAGTATTGTACATGAGTTTGAAATCGTTTATAATTATCTAATTCATATATAAAATAGAGACTTTCTTTTTTTCTTCTGAATTTATATTATGAAGTGTAGTTTAATGTCATTCAATGAGAAAGTTTTCACCCCCATAATGAATTAAAAAACCTTACATATCATATGATGCACCTAATACAGTTTCTAAGCACACTTGAGCTATGATCAGTGTGAGATACAAGGAGTAGTAAGGTTCATTTCTACAATACAAAGGTGACACAGATTTAGAAAATGGGTATCAAGTTTCAATATAGATTAATTTCAAGTGGTAAGGAAAACAATGAATTGATATGAATGGAAAGACATATTATAACTAGATTAAGGGATAAAAACCATTTGTCTCTATATGTCTTATTGGGGAAAGAATCAAGTCATACATAGTTCTTAAAACATTTCTATGCAGATTTGACTCTTAAACAATAAATAAAGGTGGTTTTTATCCTGACTGGGACCAATATTGGAGATCTAGGTCTCTCTACATATCTAAAAATATATAAGAATCAATCGGCACATAATTATTTAAACAATCATTCCTCATTCTAATAGAGTTTTACTTGATAAATGGGTTATTTTTTACACATTCTAATAGAATGGTAAATATTATGACATAAAATGTTATAAGGAACAAATAATATATCTTAATGAAACACTCTGTATTTGTCTGATTCATATACAAGATGAGAAAAAGATAAGAATATTTTTTTATTGTGGTTGGGCCCATAATAGGATATTCAGGCGTCTCAATGTATCTCATTGAACATGAGAAAAAAATACTTAATTCTTGAAAAATTGTCTTTATGCAGATCTGAATCACACATAGGAAAGAGAGGGACTCATGTACTACTAAAGAGTAGTGATGATGTAAATTATATTTTTTTTGGAATCTTCTAACATCAAATAGAAAAAATGGTAGTTATACAAAAGATTTCATGTAGTTTAATGACATGTAACAAGGACGAAGATGATACGCATTTTAACGTCATGCATCATATACATTGAAGGTTGTTATATAGTTTAATTTCTTGTAACTAGTACAAGGGGGTTGGGGAATTTTATTTCATACAGAAAGGACATGTTACTGTGAAGTTTAATGTTTTTCAGTGAGAAATAATGTGTATAATGACACAAAGTATTTCTTCAAAAATAATGAATTGGTTGGATTTGTAATGACCTCTCCATCAATTGTGATTAAGGCATAAACACAATTTGAATAGACATAATGTATGGAATAAGGTCCTTTGAATTTTGGTTCATGTTTTGTAGGTTTCATTCCTATTATCATTGGAGTATAAATGACCTCCCACTATTACATATGTCATGTAAGCATAGGACAACTGAGGAAAAATTTGAGTGAGTTATTTCAAGACAATAATTGGCCCTTATGATGTAGCAGGTAGTGCCTCAATATTTGAACAACAAATATTAATTCTAGAAATCCCTTATCAATATTTTAATATCATTTTTCTGCATCAAGCATACTGTGACGGAGATAATAAAGGATGTTTTCATTCCCAGCATAATTCTTTTTGGTGAGGAAGTCACCCAGAGATCTCTCTAAAGCTGTCATATAAAGAATATGTTTTCTTCCTTCAATATGAAGCATCAGTTCTGGTGTACTCAAGAGATATTTCATGATGTTATTTAGTTCTTCTTGGAAATCTTCATTTTATTAGTAGGTGACTCCCTTCGTCCTCAATCTGTTGAAGGGTAAACACATTCCCACGAAATTGGTGATAAAGTGCCGAATGTAGGCGAAGTATCCGTGGAATCTGATTAAATATTTTAAATTTAGTAATGGTGACATACCAAGGATTAATTTAGTTTTCTCAGGATCAACATTGATACCATGATGGCATACAATGAAGTCATAGAATTTTTGTGAGGTTACCTTGAAAGCACATTTCAGGGGGTTCATCTTCAAACTGTGTTGCCGAGGTTTATTGAATATAGATTCCACATCAGCCCAGTGATTGGAACATTATATGGATTTTATGACCAAATAATTTACATTACATTAAAATAAAATTCATAAGAATGGTTTAATGATATGGTGCATGGCATGATGGTATATTTCACCTGCATTATTTAATCCAAAGGTCATTAGACGATAGGAAAACACATAATAAGGTGCTCTAAAGGCTATAGTTTCTTCATCATATGGGTCCAAATGGATTTTATTATACCTAGATTATACATCCATGATGGAAAATGATTCATATCTCATTTTTTCATCAATTATAATTTCTCTACTCTGGAATGGAAAATCAAAATTAGGACAATGTTGGTTAAGATATATGAAATCAACGAAGACACTAATTTGCACATTCTTCTTTTTAAATGGAAAAATATATTACAACCATTTGAGATATTGTACATCCATGAAAAATTAAGCCTTTATATTCTTATCAATTTTACCTTCAATTTTAGAGTCATGAGTTGGGGGTAGTCGCTTTGCTGCTTGCTTAAATCCATGATGTTCATCTGGAAAACCAAATTATGTGTGGCTACATCATGATTAAGACCTAGAAATTGTATATAATTCCAAGAAAATATATCTCGATGTTTCATTATAATGGTTGTATACATCTCTTTCTCTTCAAGGTTAATGGACACACTAATTAGAGTGGCGTGTGGATCTTCTTCTATAACCAGATTTATTTCTCTACATTCATCCACGATGGAAGAGACACTTTATCCAAATATTGGAGGAGCATCCCAATGATCATCCTCTTCTTCTTCATTATGTGTTAACTATTTTATTTCCATTATCATAGTAGATGATGAGGCGAAATTCCTAGAGTTAGGGGACGATTCAATTTTTGAGCATCCCGAAGAAGAGGCCACCACATATGACCCTACTGAAGATAAAGGGTATTCCTGTGGTAATAAAGAATTCTTGATCGATTGAGAATCAATATATTTTTCTTCCCATAGCATTTCTACCATTTCTTCTACTCTGATTGATGAAGTAGAGGATAGTTGTATTTCAGCAGATATAAAGTAAACATCTTTATTCATGCATCTATCATTGCTTAGTGTATCAATAATTTCTCCCATGTTATCAGGCGTAGTTTCTACAGTTGACATTATGGATGTTACTATAAAAGTCTTTAGATTTGTATTTACCCTTTCAATATGATTGATATGTAACACATAATATATACTCATATGTATGAATGGATTTGCTCGGTTTTTTCTAGTCCATTTGGATTGTTAACTCTAGTAATATCCTTTGTCATGGGCTTCATTCCTTTTCCGTGATAAAACTCTTCCAAAATGTATTGAGATTCACTTACTTTGATCAGAGTCATGTCACCCCAGAATTTTCAAATTTGACCATTGAAATAGTATTTCAGAAATTGGTGGAATGACAAAGGTATGTCTGCATGTTGATGAAACCATGGCCATCTAAGAAGAATTTTGAAGGTTGTGTCTTGACAAACATCCATGAAATCTATATTAGACACAAGATCATGAAATCAAGTTTTTAGTGTAATTTCACCCATAGGTTATTGTTCATTCCTGTCATATCATTGCAACATTTATGTTGAAGGAGATACATCATATTCAGTTAGGCCCAATCAAAGAATTCTACGATTGAGAATG
Source organism: Viscum album (assembly GCA_963277665.1). Classification (NCBI taxonomy): domain Eukaryota; kingdom Viridiplantae; phylum Streptophyta; class Magnoliopsida; order Santalales; family Viscaceae; genus Viscum; species Viscum album. The sequence continues at coordinate 1,374,535,782 of OY728142.1, read as the reverse complement.
AGGTTTACCCCAGAGCCGTTATACATGAAGGATCATCGGATATCTATGTCATTGACCTTGATATAAAAATTTATGGTCTAGTATTCCAATTCACAACATCATCTTCATATTCATCCATAAATTAAATGACACTATGAAATTATGTAGAGTCATTCTCTATACGGTTATCCTCATTAGCGTCAACTTTGGTTTCAAACTCATGAGGACCTGAAAAATCCTCGATGACTGCCTCTAGAATATCTTTTGATAGATTCAAATCATCCAGAATTGACATCTTCGATGGTACATGAGCTAATCATTTCAAAGCATTTTAATTTTGATCCAATGTTCGGCATTTCCCATCATGGAGATGTGGTTTTCTAGGGGATTTTGAATTTTATTCTTCTATTATAGATGGAATATTTTTCAGAGAAGAATATAAAAATACTGTTGAATTTGGTAAATTAGACTGACTAAGTCTATTCATTTGCTATGAAAAAGATTATGTGGCCTATAATCAGTCTTCCAAAATAATTGCATCAGAATCGAGCATGTCTTTCTTGGAAGAAACTCTTTGTTCATATTGATCCCAATGAAGGTCTCTTCCACGAGTTTCTCCCGCATAAATGGTTCGAACAGGGGTAGAGTTAAAATTGTGGTTTTTGGAATTCCAACCTCGTCCAATGTATCCTCGACCTTGGCCCCTTCAAATTTTTCCCTAATTATGTACAATGAACTATGGATCATTATAATCATAATCACCATTGGCATACAGATCAGTTAAATGGATAAAATTAAGAGAAACAAATATTAATTCTTCACCTAAATAAGATTCTTCATGACATGTTAGTTATGGTTGTATCATTTGGTGGGTTAGTGCCCATGCTTTTGAAACAGATGGCATTAAATCAGACAGGGTCAAGGAGAACTTTGGCCTTAATACAAGATCATCTTCTTCTGACTACTCATTGTCTTTATTATAACATTGTTTCTTTGAGGAATAGTCTTTTGAGGATGATTTTTTTGTTGTGCCAGGATAGGAAGATGACACAATTGTTTTTTTCAACTGTGTTTGTAAAACAGAATGAGTCTAGTAGATCATTTTCATGATCATCCAATCATCATATTTTATAAAAAAAATTACTCTTAAAATCATTACATTATCCCACATCATTTGGATTGGTATCAGTAACACATATTACATGAGCTGATGTAATTTTAAATTTCATGTTCCCTAAGTCTACCATCTTTTTCATTAGGTCATTGAAAACAAATCAATCTAGAATGTGGTGTCCCAACATCTTCTAAAAGGGACAATAATTCTAAAAATCTTCATGTACAACATTATATGGCTTCTTTCCCCTTGACAACTAAACCAAATTATATTATAAATCAGAGATAAAGTTACACAAAAATTTCTCATTATGGAAATAAAAAAAGATGTCTCAAACTATTTTGGCCATTAATCTCTTTGATCATCTTGACGAGGTGGATGTTATTGTAGATTCTAAGGAGGCAGAGTCCTTTGATATGATGAGGATATTGATGTATAAGTAGGTACATGTGCATGATTGAGTGTGACTATAGAAGCTTCTACATTTCTTATCCTCCTACCCATAACACTTAAAATTAAAGGATTTTTAGCCTTAGTTACTATAATATAATCTTCAATTTGTTGACCGAGCGATGTAAGGTCTCGAAACCCTCTTGTGTATATCATAGTGATCATTGGTGTGTGTAACTCATCACAATAATTGGCCCCACATGTTGGTAGGAATTATTCTTGGGGGAGTGCTAGACATAATTAATATGTTAATCCTTTTCGTCATTCAATTAAATCTGAAATTTTTTCATTATCATTTTTTTACGATTTGTTAGATTTAAAACTATAGTCTATGGTAGAATTTAACTAAATTGGAGATGAAAATATTTATGAATATATTCCCATCTATTAATTGATCTATATTGAGAGCTTATATACTAGAAAAATGTTGGTCATTTTAATTATTTCACAATGCATCTGACTCTAACAACTTATTTTTTTTGAGAATTTCCCAGCATGGGATCAAAAAGAGAAACAAAATGTGTTTAGTGTTGTTTTGGATCTCCCCAACCATTAAATATTGAGAATTCGGTATTCAAAAAAATTGGTGGGTAAGGAATTTCATCCACCTATTCAGGGTGATATCTCTTTTCTGGCTGAATTGAAGCACCTCTTTCCTCTATAGCTTCAAATAGATTAATTAATGCCTTAATAGTGTTCATAAGCATTTGGGGAACATCCAAATGAGAGAAAACCTATGAAGGTATAGCAACTATGGATTGAACATGTGAAATGACCGGTAAAACCACTGATGATGGTGCTGATACCTTACATTGATGCATAACCAATGGAGGGAATTCATTATTTGGATCTGTAGTTTCTAAAAATCCCATTTTCTAAGGTGATCCTACATGATTTGAAATTTGAGGTCTTTTATGTGGAGTACATCAAGCAGAAATGCTATTTAAAAGTAACTTTGTGTTGTGTCTTCTCAACTCCTTCATTTTCTCTTCTTGATGTGAAAATATCTCATCATCCAAAAGAGATTGACCTTCTCCAAAGGAAATGTGTGATGATATCTGACTTTTACCATTACCATTGTTATAAGCCTTTCGGAGAGGGGGGAGTTAGTTATTTGTAGTCATACAATGATTCTGGGTAAGCCTATGATTTTGGGTACACACACCTTCTTAATTTTCCACGGTGTGTACCGTATTATGGAAAATAACATCAAATTTTGATTACACAGAACTGGACTTTTTTTGGGAGGATCTTCTGCAATGGTGTTAATAACATTCAGTGATGCAAAATTAATTGATGGCATTATTTTAGGGTTCTTACTAGATCATCTCCCTTTGTGTCGTTCACGAGACTCTGTTCACCTATATGAAGAATTACATGGAACTATTTGGAAAATCGTAAACCAAAGGGAATCCATGGATAGTTCAATTGTATGGAGAAAACATACTTCCATTAAGGAGGGGATTCTAGATGTGAAAAACCCTTCAGCCCTATAGGTTGGGGATGTTCTTGTTCTTATTCTTCTAATCATTGAAAATTGTTTATTGAATTTTAAGGATGAATTAAATGAGCCCCCAGACTAGAATTATTGGTTTATTCTTGAATTGTTATGGATGATATTCCAGCAACTTCTCTTCTGATTTTGTGGATTTTGGATCAGACATTAACTTGTTACATCATCCGAAAATCAATTAAATCACATGTTTTAGAAGATCGCTATGCTATTTCAGACATTTGCATCTTCTAACACATGGAATCCTCAAAATGCGACTACTGTTCATGATTATCATATGCATGATGTAAATGTAGCTCACTAACTTCTTTTATTTGAGCCTGATTTTGATGAGAATTGGATGTGACCTGTTCTTAAGTATACATTTGATTACACAAAAAACCTATTCATTTTGGCCAGCTGTGAGATATAACATTGCATGAAACCACTTTTGGAGGACTTTGTTGATTTTGGAGTGCAGTGAAATGAAATGCTCAATTTTCACCCCATCCTCTAATGTGAACACTATTTGGGGAATAAAAAACTAATTTTTGTATTCTATTTAGAGCATTGAGACATGCACATTGATGGGTTATATATTTTCTTTTTTTATCCTTTGGATGTTAGAAACTAAGAGATATTCCATGTCAATTCAGCGCTATAACCCATATATTAACTTTACATGATTTTGATATTCATCGTATGGTAAGACTTTGATTTTCAAATGTAAAATAGTTTTCAATATGTGGAGACAAATTTCATGAAAGATATATTCTGTTATCAATTTTGTTATGATAAAATGGGAATTTTATATATGCCCAAATGTGACTGTGATTTCCCCTTTAGCTAATTTTTTTCACTTGTTTAACTCATCTTCATCATCTTTCACAGTACGTTTCTCCACTTGATCTGACAAGAGTGGATGCTCTATATTAAAAGATAAACAACCTTAAGTAGGTTCATATAATCACCTTTCCCTTAATCCATCATTTGGTTGAGAAAGTGTTTTACACATAAATGTAAAGGCAACAAACATGTCTGTTATTGTGTTTTCATGACCCTCATGATAAGAGGGATTTCTATTTTCTACATTGTAAATAATGGAATTTTATTGACAATGTGAAATACTAATATATAGAAGACTTTCACAGTCAACGTAATCATAAGTAGGATCACCATGATGGATTACAGTAAGGTAAAATCCTCTTGATCCTTGGCATTTTGGCAACACATAGAGTTGTAGAGGCTCTCATCTAATGATAGGCACTCTGAATTGAATGAATTTTTATAATGAAAGCCTTCGTGATGATGTTTCTGATGATGAACATCAGAATTACTAATAATTCTCACATAATTTTGTAATGAGAGGATAAAATAATGAGCAACAATAGATAAATGTCCGGGGACATCAAGAACTACTACTTTAAGATGAGCCACATTTTAGCATAGATCTAGATTTTCCAACAATTATTTTCAGGAAATCATCAAGGATGTTCTCTGATACTTAGTTTTGGACACATTATGGGAAATATAGTTATCATTGGTAGGTATATGTGCGTACCCTGGAGTGGTTAGTGGAACAAAATGATTACCTCCAATTGGAAAGGTTGTATGTTCCCGATCATGTGGTCCATATGATAGGGGGAGTTTGCCCCATGACCCTCCTGGACTAGAGAATAGTTATGTATATTATATAGGATGGCATTTCGATGTGTTATCCCATGTGTGGGGACAGATTTATCTGTATATTCCCCTTATATTTCTTACTTAGTTCTTGAAATATCTTGGACGACTCCAAAAATAATGGTAGGGATTGGTGGCTTCCCTTTCACCATAGATAAGTTGTTTTTGGTGACCTTAGCAGCTGGAATAGGAATATACGTTAATTCCATATTTAGAGTAGGTGTATGTGCCAACTCATGTTCTCCTGTTTCTATAAATGGGTACATAAAGTGCTCATGTATGGGGACATAGAGTTGGGTTTTCCTAAAATTTATCGTCAGAGCTTTCTGACTGACTTTCTAGGTGCTACCAATTGAGACTGTTGGCAGGAATGATGAATGTTGGTAGGTGTATGTGCATTCTTGTTATTTTCTATCATGTATGGTAGACGAAAGTCCATCAATACTGGTAGACGTGACTACTCACTGAATTGTTGACTGTAAATAGTTGTTTGTTCTTGTTTACCAGTTACCACCATATTAGATTTTCAGGTCTCTTTAAATGCAGTAATATGAGCCTGCTGTCTATCTAATAACTGGTGAACATGTGTATGTGCCTGTTCATGGTACTCCAAAGGGTTTATCTAGTGGGATTGGTGGGTTGCTGCCAGGTGATCCTATAGAGACACAAAATAAGGACCGATAAGTGTATGCGTCTGCTCGTTGTTTTCCATCAAGATAAATTGATGGAATTTTCTAGTAGAGGTAGAGGTGAGAACCCACTCCCCGTTAATCAGGCGTTATCCCTAGAGGTTCTTTTTGAGTGCCCGGGTCTAGGAGACCTGAGCCAAACATCTAGAGGCAACACCCTTATCATGTTTGGGGTACACTACCACATGATTTTGGCAGTGTTTGCTGGTGTGAGTCATCAAGAAGGACTCATGCATTCTTGAATTGAGGCCTTGAGTGAACTTTTGTCCACTTACCTGTAGTATGGGAGGTATTTATTGTTGCATTATGTGGATAATGACCATAAAAGGTTGGAGATATTGGTTGGCAATGTTCTCTTCTTGATCATTTCTCATCGTTGGCCAGATGATTGAGGATTTTTGTACACCTGGAGGGCATGTCGAGCAGCCTCCAATGTTGGGATTATACTGTTATGGTGATATTCTTTTACCATCACATTAGAGACACAACATCGAATATGCTGGGATGGTGATGACGTCATTCCCGTAGATTAATATCTAACTTGAGCAGTGGTGGGGAAGATCACTGATGTTGTCTTAGAGAAATACATTCATTGGATTGAAGGAAATTCGTTGAAAACACTTTATACAACAACAATATTTATTAATGAAAATACTTTTAAATAGATAAAAGTGTGATTAAATCCTTTGTCCATCCTTAATTTATCTATTTATATGGGACTAATAGGTGGGTGAAATTATTAACTTGGTTAAGGATTCACGTCGGGTTCACCATTTTTGTTTCACAGGTCCTTGAAATATGCTCTCTAGTTTTAATAATCACTATTCAAAAGTGGTTTACATTGGATTTATTTGTGGAATCAGAAACTTTTAATAGTTCTTTATCCAAAGGGAAACTACATTCCAATGACAAGTGTTCATTGTGTTTTAAATTTATGATAATTAAGAATATTTATTGGTCGATTGGATGGGAGGATTTACTAATCACACCCTTTTTGGGGGGAATCATTATCTACTCCAGGACACTATTTGTAAGTTTAAGATATTTTCATGAATCCTTTTTAATTCACCAAGAATATCATATGTATCCCATGGAATTCAAAATCACTTACTAAAATGTGTAAAATTTAGAATCATCAGAATGAATTTATTATTCTTCATTAATGGAAACATTCATATATTAGAGATTTTCCATCAATGGGATCCTCTAATATACCGATTAGAGATTATTTTAATCGTCATCGGGATGATACTTGTTTTTAAGACACTCAGTGGGGTACTCTAGAATTTTTTGTCATATTAGAAGAAAAAGGGTTGTTATTATCATTGGATCGTCCATATCAATTGGTCTACCTACATATCCTTGTGAAAGTAATCATAATTATCGTATTTGGGAGAATCATAAGATAGAACATCATAACTATTATGGTTATTTGATAAGGACCTCTAACTGAATGATTCTTGGTCAAAAATTAATGTGGGACTTATAATAAATCTTCTCGAGGAACTTGGAAAGGATATGAGTTTCCGTGTAGGATAAGACCCAATTGGGAATATGGACCAAGGAGAACAAGTTTGAATTGATGTGTTGGTTTAGACCCTTAAGGAGGCATCCTACATATACCATATTAATGGGGATCAAAGTTCAAGTAGTTTGATAAATCTCATTGGAGTGTATGGTCTTCTGATAAAGATGATTTTGGCCTTACTTCGTGAAAAGGAATCCTTGATGATTTGAAGAATGAATTATGGGATTATTTCCTATAGAGGATTCCCAGTGAGCTCAGGCATTGAGATGGAACCCTATGTTTCCTAGTTTGAACAGGAATCATAGTTCACATAGTTTCATTGAATGAGTGTTTGTGAACTTGTTGTAACAATCACATATCTCTAAGCCCATGTGATTTATTCTCCATGTGAGAAATAAGATGATGTGAAAGAATCAAAAATGGAACTTCACAATTTTCCTCCTCCACTAATGGAAGAGGGAACATTGACCATGGAAGAGGGTGAGGTGAAAATCCATAAATTGATATCTAAGCATTGGAGAATGGTCCAGATGGAAGGATTATGGGGTTTAGGTGAGGGGCTTATACTATGATGGCTTCACTAAAATTGATCCTGGTAGGAAAGGGAGACACCAACTTTGCTTGCATAGAAAAGTAAGTGTTAACTGTACCTTCCCGACCAGAGACCTAAGGTTCCCGGTCACCTATTTGAGAAAAGTGAGGCTAAGACCAATCCCTACTGTAAACTAGGAATTTACCAACATTTTTTCTGGGAGAATGGTCCCTGTTATTTCAGATATACATACCCATAATTGTTCCACGAATCTATACCACATTGTGAAACAAATGTGGGAAACCTCTAACTCTGGAAATAAAAACCTAAATAGGAGACTTGTTTATGGGCCTTTCCCAAAGGATTGATAATTTATGAGGATTTAGTTGAGGTCTCAATAGAACCCCTTTCAATCAAGGGAGCCAATAATGAAGAAGCCTTTTCATGAATGGATGAGGAAGGATTGTTGTCTTGTAGACTATAGAGAGTGAAATGATTAAGAAAATCAATGATGGCATTCCAAGTAGAGAACGATGCACAAGTATGGTCTCACAAGTACACTTGGGTGACTTGATGTTAACTTAAGTGATGAACAAACAGTATGGTAACACTTTGGCAATACCTTCCCAATTCCATCAAAAGTATTCATAGGTGATCTAAGAAGTGTAGTGCTCATGTTCCAATGAGAGGAATGGGAGGCATGAAAGTATTTCTGACATAGGGAGTTTGGGCGCTTTAGGAGTTCAAGTGTTATGGTTTTCAAACACTAAAATGATTTAATTCCAATGATCCTCCATTAAGTACTCCACTCATGTTGTTGAAGAAAAACCTTGAATGTTTCAGAGGACTGGGGTGAAGTACTTGGGCGACCAGAGCAGCAATTGGGCTTCATGGAAATTTATCCATCTAACTAGGGGCCCCATAGATCAATTTATAGGAAAATATGTGACCTTGGGTGAAATGAGTTGGGAACACATGTGACTTGAATGCCAGATAGAAGGCCTCATGTAGGATGTGTGACATTTTTGGGCGCACAAGTAGGTTGTGCGCCGCTAGTGTTTTGTCTTGTCTAAGGGGATTAAAAATTTATGACTTTTCAAATATTGATTTTTCTTCATGAATTTTACCATTTTCTTTTCAAAAGGATTCCATTTGTAATTTTTTAGGCTCTTTGACAATATCGAGTGTTAATAATAATGTGTACTACTGAATACATGTTGTATGTTATAGTGTTGTTCGACCATGAATCTTATGAACCCCTGGCTGAGATACACTATTTTATTTTAAATAAAATTAATAGAAAAAATTTTTTCTATAAATTGAACAATAAATGAAAGAGAAGGAATAGATCTCTAGATTCAGATTAGAAGAATGAATTATATGAATTTAAAAAACATAATTATTAAATGTGTTAGTAATCAACAAAATTTTCAAATAATTATAAAATATGATGTAACCGCTCTGATAGCACTTGTATTATCTGGGAACTACAAAAGAGTGGTTGGGACTAAACCCAATATTGATGTTTACCATGATTAATAATTATACCGGGATAAATAAGAAAATGAACAACAATCTAAAAAAATATAATCAATGATTTAGATAAATAAGGAAGAGGCCTTGAAAATTTATATAGGATCTTTCACATCATGTTTATAAAAAATTTATATTTTTTCATAAATAAAAATAATAACTAGATCTTTGGTATTTCTATTTGAAGATTATGCTGCTATTTTGAAATGACCCTTCCGGATTATCTCATTGTGCTTTTAAGGACCTAAAATATAATCCCTCTAGAGGTGATCCGGACGTGCTTTGATGGCATCCAATCTACACCGCTTATTCTCCATGTGCTAGCGCAGCGATGCAAGTGTCATGTGTCAGTCGTTCTGGATCAGTTGTTCATCATCCATGAAGACCGTATCTTTTTCATGAAAGGGGTGTGAATTGGATTTGTGATAGAAATTTCATATCTCAACAATTCCCCATTCAACGGGTGTACGATTACATGCCATATTTTTTCTGGAACAACATGAACAATTATCTCTTTATATGCATGGAAACTCAGTTATAATATTTAATTGCATGACAAAAATTAGATACAATCATGAACATATAGAAAACCCTTAGTCATAATAATAATACTATGTCATTATTTATTGTGTGGTAACTTGCGGAAAATGGAATCATAAATAAAATTTCGCATTACAAAACAATAGCATCATAATTATTATATTAACTTGTGACAATAGATTAAATAATTTTTTACCGTCTTATAGATAATTAGTTTACCCCTGGACTGGCCTTGGTCCACTCAAACTCCACTTCCATTTTCTATACACCCTAATAAATAAATAAATAAATAAATTTTTCTCTTAAATAAATATTTTATTTACAATCAAGTTAACAAAAATTTATTAAATGATCAATAAAATAAATTAATAAATTTTATTTAATTTATACGATCATTTTAACAAGAATAAAAATATTCCATGGTCTTGAGAATAATATTTATTTAATTAAATAAATTCTTATAGAATCCAAGTGATATGACCAAAAAAAGTTTGCGTGCGACCTTCTAGGATTCATTCTCATTGGAATTAAGCGGGCTTGCCTCATGTGAAAGATCATTCTCTATCAATGGGTCAAGGCACCCAAGATAAATAATGTAATGTCACAATAAAGAAATATAAATATGAACACTCATTATATAATATAATCATTTGTTCATAGTATCAAATCAAGTAGGTTTTATAATATTGTCATCAACTTTTATGCTTGATACGTTATTCTTTGACTACTAGAAATAAACATAACGTTACACCATTGAAATAAAATTCAGTGTGATGGTTCTATTTCAACAAATGGCCGAGATATTAACTTCCATAAATTGAAGGGACAAATACATCCTCAAGTTATCCATTATTAACATTCCACTCATGACGAACCCAACATACCCTACATCCCACTCACTGTCTGTGTGATGGTTTTTATCCGTAAATCAATTTGTGCGAGTCATGACATGTATTAACGATAATATTAATGTCTATTGATCATTACACCCACTCGCAGATATAAATTTATGATAAGGCCAAAACATGCAAAATTCAAACTGGAAGGTCTATTCTCATAATCTCTTCTTTTGAAGATTACTAAGTGAGAACTTCATGAGAGGAAGTCTCATATGCTATCGAGTACACACACTTAACTATTTACATGCTATGTTACCCATCATAGTAACTATTCAAACCGTAGAACAATATTTAAAAATATTGTTATATAATTTCACTGTTCTCATAATAGTGAGGAAATTTCATGACCTTATCAATGCAAAAAATCCCCTTGGAAATTATTAAATCATAGTAACGTAGAACAATGAACAATATTTAATAAGACTATTAACATTTAAATACCTTCAGTTTTCATTTAATCAAAGTACAACCAATACTTTTTAGAACTCCAAATCTTACAGAAAGTACATACTTGATAATTACCTTGTATTAATCTCCAATTTCATACAATAGTAGATAAATATTTTTTATATAGAAAAACTGATAGTGATTCTGGATCATTAAGGGAATGTTCTTTGAAACGACTCCACACCCTTTGTTAATGTTTAAGGGAGGAACAACCAATATGAGTAAGCTATGTTGGAACCACAAGATCTGATGAAGAAGTGGTTTCCTCATCTATTTGTATTCAAATAATAAATTTTGAGGAAATAAATTTATTTTATGGGGTGTAAAATGTAACATCTAGATATTTTAATAAATATTTATCTTTAAGTAATATATAATCTTCAGTTTCAAGCATTACCCAAAACAATGAATCTAAATGAACTATGGGACATTATTAGAACAAAATGAATATTATAACCTAGCCATTAAATTAGAGTGAAAAAATATTAATAACTATTTTATTAAATAAATATAATGTTCCAACTCAATATGAATACATTTGTGAGTGCTATGAAAATGATCACATAATTTCTCCTAAAATAAAATTATTCATCAAAAAATACATTTTGGTTCAAAAATGTTTTTTATTATTTTTATTAATATTTAGTAGTTCTAGAAAATGGATTTCAAAAAAATATTTTATTTTTTTAATTTATAATGTCATAATTATCACATGTTTTTAGTAATTTTGAAAAAAAAATATTTTAAAAAAATAATGAATATACGAATTATTATTGGAAAAAATTTCATTAATATACTTTAGAGACAAAATTATTCATTAGATTAGTTGAAAAAATAATTTATTTATTTTTAAATAAAATAATCCAATTATTATATTTTAAGGATTCTATACCTAAATTTATTATAAAAATGTTTTATGTTTTCATGAAGAAATATTTCTGGGAAACTGTTTTTCCCTACATTTTTCTAGTTTTATATAAAATTAAATTCTACAACTTACATGTTTCTTATTTTTAAAAATTTAACCAAATTATGGATTAATAAATTAAAAATTTAGTATATATGATATCTTTATTTTTACAAAAAATTAATAATATCCTTGTAAAGGTAATTACCACAATATTGGTTAGATTCAGCAATTTATGATAAAAATAAAACATTAAATACAATAAAATGACTCTAAAATAATCAAATATTTTAGGATGAATTAAATTCTACACATAAAATCTAAGAAAAAATATTAAGTTGTTTAATGGACTCTTTCCCCTGAAAATAACTTATATAATATTTAAATCAATTCGTGTCTCAAAATGTCACTTATATTGTCTTTAAAATACCTTATGTATCCACATGATGAGAATGTTAAGTTATTTACACAATAAACTGTATCATTTAACTTAATAATTTTATTTATATGAAATAAATTAATTTTTGACTTATTTTGGTAAATTATATAAAATTATGGTATTTTCATTAATTTATTTAATTAATTATTAATGATGACACATTAATTTTTAAACAAAATATCATTTTTACGTAGGGATACATAAAACATACATTAAATTGTAAATATTATTCTAAAATATATTTGATTTATTTTCTTTATAATATTTTATTTTTAATTTTTAGTATACAAATATTTTATAACAAAATTACACAACACTGATCTTATAAATATGTAATTAATGGAAATATCAAATAAATGGTACCAAAAATATTAATGTATATATAATATTAGTAAAATAATATGATAAAAAACTTATAAATGAAAATGACTTGTTGGGGTTATGATAAAATATTTGGCTCAATGTTTACTTGTTATATATATATTAAAAATTTCATCTAATGAATAGTGTAGAAATTGACACTATTGATATTTTAGAAAAATTATAATTTATAAAATTTATAAAAAATCATAAAACATATAAAACATATATATTATAAAATGTCGTAAAATGATATAAATTTATAATTAAATATTTAATTTAAATCTTACATGTAAAATATATGTACTTTTAATATTGAATTTTTTTTACCCTAGATAAAATTATAACAGGTTAACTAAGGGTTAATCAAAATGACAAGATTTAAAATAATACCAAAGAATGAATAAAATATATTTATTTTTTACATTATAACCTTATATCATATTATCTTAGAATAAATGGATTTTTGCAGGTATTTGGTTTGAGATTGAATATATTATAAATTAACATTTAGATAAAATTTCAAAATTGCAAATCACTACAATTATAAAAGGGAACATCCCCTCCCATTTATCCACATCGCATTGAGCTTTATTGATTGACCATTGATTACCAATTTATATTTTACAGTTACATAGACATGTTCAATTGGTTCTATTATTCTAAAAAAACAACCCTAGTGTCCATAAGACGATAACGAAATATAGTTGTCCAATGATGAGGCAGTCATCTTTATCGACCCTTTCATGATTATTTCGTTGTGTACATAATATTTGAGTGTAATTTATTTTTTAATGTAGTAAATAAATTATCGTATCTATTCTGATTTTTGTTCCAAATATGGAACAACCATTTTACAACACATTTCCATCCAACAAAATACAATATTACCACACATTTTTACGTACAACAAACCGTCTACATGTCGTGGTGTAAAATGTTTATCATAAAAAAATTATTTCAATATTTACAATGATGAAAATAATAGATATATATATAATAATTATAACATAATATTTATTATAGATATTAATATATATCTTCCACTTCTTATTATTTAATATTAGGGGGATCATACCAATAGTCGTGTGTATGTATGTCTTACCATATCTATGACTTGAGGCTATTCATATTCCATATTATTCATTCAAAAATGATAATATAAATGTAAATAATGACAATGTATGATATAAATTTCCTTAATATCATTTTATAAAATATTTAACAATATCCTATGAACAATAATGAAGAATTATATGAAAAAACATGAAAATTTAAAAAAGGTAATTAACACCCCAAAAAAGAGTTGTAATGAAATATTATTAACAAAAGTGTTATAATATTATCATATATGATACCAAGAATTTTATTATTGGAATAAAAGTTGATAATAACCTCATGTAATACATTACAAATGATAATATGATATATATGTTGGAAATCAAACATATGATAAGGGGAAATTTCAAAATCTAATTAATATGAATGATTTTTTATATGTAATTATCTGATGCGGAATATTTATCTTCTATGTATATGTTTCATAAGAAAATTCAAAAAAATATTAACTATTCCACTATTTGTTTTGAATTAACTCTTACCCATATATGATTTTTATACACATATTTGAATGGAATATTTTTCTTCCTTCCAAACAAGGTATTTTTTGACTTTTCAGGTAAAATAATGACAGTAATATTTTCCTTAACATATACAAAATGAATAGAATTTTTATCGATTACATGATTTAATAATTACCTGAATCAAACATTATAATACATAAAGTTTATTTTCACTAGAAATGTTTAATTTTAAATTTTAAATTATTTTTAAATAAATTAAATGAATTCTATTTATAAACGATATTTACATTATAAATTATTTTCATGTGATCTCTAATTTTTTTCAATTTATGAAAATATTATTTTAAATTAGATATCCTATTTTAGAGATATTTTTATATATTATGATTCAAATTCTTTCTATATTATTATTTTTAGGATGGTTTTATATCTAAAAAATCAATTTATTTTCCATGTGTTATGTTATCATGGAATTTTGTTTTTGAAATACATTATTATTTGTTCTGATACGATGAATGATTTATGTCCCTATAGAACACATATATATGGTTTTCATTATGTGAATGGTGGAATCTATATATCCCTCAAATCATTGTGTAAATATTAATATCTCATGATATTAATAGGACAAGTATGTGTATTAAACCGAGTTTAATAATACATGTCCAGAACAAGGAGTGATCTCATTTATGAAAGGGACACTATCCTCTATGATGGAATCATAAGTTACCCTTGAGTAATATTGAAATTATTTTATCTACTTATGTGTTTTCTATAATTTTTTGTTTGTGTGAATTTGAATGTTGCTTTGGTTATGGAAAATGGTGGTTTCTATGTTTGTTTTGATTGTGGATGAACATGATTGATAATGAAATGGTTTTCATGAGTGCCAATGATGAAGGTAATGTGTATTTTAATGTGATGATTTATGTGACATGTGGAAAGGAAAATGAACACCAATAGAATCCCATGTATCTAAATGGAAGTACTAGAACAAGTACACTAGTTTAATTAATATGTAAGAGGCATAGTATATTCGAGAAGGATTTATGATTGAACAATAAGTAAGTAAATTACCTTATCAGAGACCAATAGACAATGATACTTGTTCCCCTTTATAATCTCATTCATGAGGATGTTGTGGACAATTGCTTATAATTGGATACTACATGTCCTTGTTGTGAGATCACCTCTAGTGTCTCCGACATGAGGAAATTGTGGGGTTTTGATTGAGGATTATATCACTGATGTACTAGGTTCATTTGGTTCCACTAGTTCAGGTTACATACAGGTAATGAACATGGTTCTCTCTTGTGGAATCATTCTTTTGTGATGAGGTGATAACAATCGGTATATAGTGGACAATGTGTACATGGTGGTTTCAATGTAAGTTTATTTTAAAAAAATATTTCCCTTAAAATTGTTTTTCTAAATATATATTCTTCGAAAAATATCTAATATTATTAGAAAAATATGCTAGTTTATTTTCATAAAACTATTTTTTCATGGAATATTATTTTATGTGAAATACTATTATGTTTATGCTCTCACCCTAAAAACACCCTTCGGGTATTTATACATTATTATGTGTTAACCTAGTAATGGTAAGATGTGTCTTGGTGGTGTTGGTGGATTCAGTTTTTAGCTTTCCATTTCTTGTAGGTATTGGTGGAGGTTTCTTGAGGGTTATGTCCCTATAGTTTCATGGAGTAATTTGACTTTTGGTTTAGCTTCCTCCCTCTCTATAGTGGTATTTTTGTTTTGGTTAAATTTTTAAAACACTGAATCTAATTTTTTTTATTCCTTTGGGTTTGATTATCTTTTTATATAGGATTTATTATTCTTGTTGATTTTTTATTGCTAAATGCATGTGTGAAACTATTTACAAATTTACATTTTACCTACACATGAATAAGTTTCCATCCCAAGTGTATCGAGAATTCCCGTTTGGGCCATCTCTTAGGATGGTTCATGTGTCGGGTTGGATTCCATAATGGATTGGTTTGAAAAAATTACTATTTATATTATTTAATAAAATATTTTTCAGTTATTGTCTACATTAATTAATATAATAAGATAAAAAGATTAATTGGTTTCATTCTTTTAATTATAATATAAATTAATTCTATAGACAATAATATACATATATTACAAAAATCATTGTTTGATTGTATAGAATAAATAGAATGTGATAATAGATTATTATAATGAATTGACATTAGTAATTTCAGGATTATAATGAATATAGATAGTGAATGTTGTATTGATGTGATGAGGTAGTAAAAACACACTATGTAATCAATTATGTTTTCATGTGTAATAAATGTCTTTGGAAATGATATTAATTTTTTTAAAATGATATAATTGCATAAAAATCATTTTAAATGATTCAAAGTGATTCAAAATATGTTAATAAGATCTAAAAATGTTCTGGGATGATTAATATATGTTATTGAATTTTATATAAAATATTGATTATTGAAAAGGAACAACATTCACATGGTTTTATCAATATATAATAATTATCATTGTATTGTGATCCCCTATATACATAAATCATTATTTTCATGAATATCATTTTTTTGTGGTTCATCCTAAAATATTTAAAAGTTATAATATGAGTATATTTTTATCATTAGTACAGATTGTTCAATTTCCCTGATCATAGATTAATTTGTACAATTTTTTTTTTGCATTGATGTTTTTTGAATCTAGAATACCAATTTAACAATGTGATAAACCGCAAAGTAATACAATTATTTCCAATCGTGAATAAGATAATTATATCTCACATAAGTGATTAAAAAATTTATCTCTAATGTAAATATTATTAGTGGAAAAAAATTAAAGACATATATTTTTCTAAGATTGTTCTTGTAATTAAACAAGACGATTTGTTGCCATAATTTTTACAAGTATTTGGTAGTAATATATTTTTAATGTATAATGAAAATATATTTATTTAAACACTAATTGTTTCTATAAATTAATTAATGAATACCAATTTTATAAAAATATAAAAATATAATTTCTTTATAAATTAATGTAAAATTGTATTATGTGTGTGGAATTTATATTGGTTTTCCGTGTTTTTTTCTAAAAATTTGTCATGACCTCAACCATTTATAGGAAACATAGCTACCCGAATTGGAAGGCCATCCAACTACCATGGTTGGAGTACCATATTAGTGTAATGGTATCACATGTCACACATGATGTGGTATGCTAGTAGCACACCTACATAAGAATGTAAGTGTATGTTCAATGAATTATGAAAAAGAAGAACAAAAGAGGTGGTCAAGACATGTGGTAGTAGTGACATTTAGACCATGTTTATCCTCATTTTCCACTGTACACTATTCTATGGTTGATAATGATGAATACTCACAATGATACATTTTATGTGTGATTATTCATATAAGGCACTATTTAATTAAACCATATAGTGTTATTTCATGAATAAACTAACGTCACAAATTTCATGGATAAATTTATTTCTCTCATCCATTATTTTCCATCACCATATGATTCTAGCCAAAATTGATTCACTATAAGAACAACTAAGGACATCACTCATTCATCTTGAGACACATACAATTGACCCTAATATATTTTTAAATAATTAGGGATAATTTATTCAAGCGCATATAATCCCATGTGAAATAATGTGGAAAAAGCATGCCATGATTGAGTTTGGCTATGTTTAAAATAACAATAATTTCAAGAACATAATGAAAAAATTGTTTAGTTAAATATTCTACGTGAGTGTGAACATGTGGTTCGCAGGTGTGATTTCATGCTCTATTACACTGATCGTGCATCCCTATAGTATCCTACTAACATATCCATGCTACAACTTCCCCAATTCCATGAGAAATATATTATTTACTTCAATACATTAGAATGTATATGTGATCCTTCTACCATTTCACTGTTACCATGGGCCATCCTTAATGTGCATACAATTATGATACGGCATTATTTATTTATATAGTAGAGTATCCATCATATCACTATAAAAGGTAAAATGTATTTCGAGTTAGTGGTATGTAATTATATTATTAGCATTTAATTATTTCAATAACATGAAGAAGTTATAATGTTTTTATCATGTTTACTTTTGAATCACATTGACTGATTTTGTATTTCATTATGAATTTAGGCTGAAATATTGCATCTCTAACACATTATATGAAGGGAAAAATGAAAGTACAATTTTAGGCTATTATAGCCATCAACATTCATACAAGGATGAATATGGTTGGTTATTACAGAACCTAAAATTTATTATTTGATATGGAATGTTTATCTATTTTCTAGAACACCGGTGAAATTTCAATTTGGAAGCGACAAACCAATCGATAAGTATACAATTAATATAATTTTAAAATTTTCATTTTATTAATTATTTCTTCCTATAAAAAAATCATTTCATATCTCACACATTAAAACTAATATTGTACAAATCCTCTCTATAAAAAACCTCATAAACAAATAAAATCAATCACATAAGTAAGTTAAATATCCAAACCCTACAGTAGGAATATGTAAAAAATAGTTCTTTTTATAGTGAGATAGTAACAACAAAACATCTGAAATTTCATGAATATAAATTGAAATAATGGTCTATTATAGTTATATATATATAAAAAGACATATGATCTATCTTTTATATACTAATTATGTGGAAAACTATAAAAAACCAATTTGAAACTTCAAGTGGTAACATTTATCCCACATTCATTGATATTCATATAAATTAAACATTAATATACATATTCTCCCCACAATTTTATTACCAATAAATTTTCAGGCAATGTTAAATGTACAAAATGATTACAAATTGTGAGATAACATGCTTGATGTATTATGTAAATTTTATGGTCTTGCATGTTATGACATAAATAGAAACATAAAATAATACAATTTATTGTCTTAATGTTTTAGTCCTAGAGGTTTCTCTGAGTAACATGTATAGTGTACGGAATTCTACTTTTCACATGAATAGGATTCCAATGATATGTTTTATAACCTAATACATGGTAGATTCATGACATGGAAAACCTCCAAATATGGATTATTAAATGATTTTTAAAAAATTATAGAATAAAAATTACAACGAAATATTATTCTACCATCTAAAAAATATCAGAATAATGTATCAATTAGTAATGGGAGATATTCATGAAATTGGGTTCCAGATTCCCTCATAATGATATATAAGAAATTAATTTGGTTGTATTGTGTTATCCAGAACTATTTTATATTTTCTGAATCTCCATAATGGATCATCCTAAGGAGATTTGATTGAAATTTATCATATACAATTTAGAAACCACAATGACATGATTTGAAAATATTCACAGTACATCATAACAAGATGTATTTTTATAGGATTTATTCATGACGTATAAAAATATGTATCATCTACTTATCAAAAAAATGATTATATAAACCATTCCTTTATATGGATGGTCTTGAAACAAGTGTGTGAACATCAAAAACCATATTAAGAATGTGGACTGTGATATTTAAAAAATGAATTAACTAATTTTTTTGCATTTGTGAAGGTGGATTTGTGATATCTATGAAATATTTCTGACAAAGGCATGTCAAAACAATTACCCAAAGATATAAAATTCACATTTCGAATAAATCTTTTAACCAATCAATGACAATATATATCATTCTATGAGAAACAATACCCACCCCAACCCCTTAAAAAATCAATTTCAAATCCTAATACTTTTTTGACTCCACTAAAATTCCCCTCACACTATATATTTTATCAACCAAAAAATCTTAATAAAATTTATTATTATCATCCATCATCTAGTGGATAATAGCTGAAAATAATCAACAATTAATCAAGGTTGAGGGGTTAAAAGATAAATGGAAAGAAGTTTTTAATCCAATTTGAATTTTCCTTGTACCAAATGGATAAAATATTGGAAAATAAACACCTAAAAATTGAAAAATATAATGAATATATTAATAATGATAAAAGGGTTATGAACAATGTCTCACAATATGAAGATAATAAATCTCTAATTATGATTGGTGAATAAAATGATGGAAACTGTAAAAAAAAATTAAAAGTAACCAATCTATGATGATTCGTGATATGTGTTGAATAAATAAGAATTGATATATATATATTATAGAAAACCAAGAGTAGAGAAACACATAAAATCCCCACAATGTGATAAAAAGAAATTCAAATATCATTCACCTCAATAAAGAACCAATCAAAGATCATTTATGATGATTACCTTCAAAAAAAGATTTTGGAATCCTTCTATAAATTTGAAATAAATATACACCTAGTGGAATCAAGCATCAAGATTCCAAAATAATCTTGATTCTTCAGGGAACATTACACTAAATATATATGGAATTATTTATAAAACTTTATTATTTTAGTAATACGGGTTTAGTATCTTCTAATACTAATTGTTCACGTAAAATATTTGGACCGAGAGACATTATATCTTCACAACACCTATTTTAATTTAGCTTCAAATGATTTTTATTGTGATTTATATTATTTAATAAATTTTATTCTTCACAATAAGATTATTTCTATCCACATGGTACATGTTAATACCATAAGTGAGGTGGTACAATTCACAAATATATCACTTATTTATCATGATTGATTTTTTGAATATGTTTTATAAGGACTTAGTGTATTGTTATTCACAATTATCATTTATGTGCTTATCTTAAAGGATGATATAGAAATGGTCTACTCACCCTTTATTTTTAGAAGTGTGTTCTTGAAAATGGGAAATATCATAATAGATTCCCATAAAGTGATTTTTACCTTGGATATTTGAGATAATATTTTACACTTTAATATTCTTGATTTTATTTTCCATTACCCATGTATAAATTGTAATTTTTAATACTCTCAAGATGATGATACTGAAAAAATTTAAGATGTAGGTATGTTATAAAAAATATATCCATATGAAATAAATATTCTTTTAAAAATATTATAAAATATATAGTTTTACATATGTCAAAAAAATTATTTTAATGATAAATAAATAGGTAATATTTTTAATATTTATTGATTATTACTGTTTAATTAATGATTAATAAGATGATAAAATTAGTTTTGTGTATGAAATTTATTATTTATATATATATAACATTAGTAAAATTTTATATCATTAATGTCCCAAAAATCTATAATTGAAACCTCTCCCATATGAATTAAAATATGACTACCTATTAAAATGAATGAAATTATAGGGATTATTTTCAAGAACATATATGTAACCCTATATAAAACATTGATTGAACATCTAAATTGGAATGTACAAGATCTTGGGTGAATCCTAAATGATATTTCTTGACTAATCCTCCAAATTATGCTCACAAATATTTTTTGGTGGGGGTTCTTCATCTAGTTTGAATCATGAATTTAGACTTAATGAAAAATCCATGGAGTCAATAATGTCTGAAATAAATTGTTTGATAGAAGTAAAAAATCATTTATCCTATTTATTCACATAATTGACATACCCCATCTATGTAGTTCTCATAAAAATTGGATTTATATTTTCTATGAATGAGAATGATGAATTGATTATCTAGAGAGTTATGAACATTAAGAGAGTGTGTATTTATTATATAAATATGAATTAAGTAACGCAAAATGAAAAAATTATAACTTCTATAATTGAAAAAGTTATTTAATATATAGAAGTTTGAACACATTAGTATTTATTGTATTTATTTTTAGAGTATATTGATGTATATAGTATTCAATATGTTCACAAGAATAAATTCATCATACCTCAATTTAGAAAATTTACTAACAAAAGGTTTATCTTTGGTTTGTGATATATCATAGTATCATATCAAAGGTTCATGGTATGTATCTTTTCTAATCACATTGAGGACTTATATGTTTTAGTCATAGATAAATTTACTAATTTTATAATTATTATGATCATTAATTGGGAAATTTAGTATATTTTTCATAAACATGCATTGAATATAAACTTTTTTTTACTTTTTAAATGTTTTATTTAGTTGATTATAAGTGGATAATATTAGGTATAATATTTTAAAAAAATTAATTGACATAGAAAAATCTAATGTTTATGTGATAAATAATTTTCTCATTGTATATTATTTTAATCAAATTATATAATTTATAGACCATATAGGATTATATAGAATATTTATTAAGGATTATAGTAAAAAATATCTTCATTGTTTTATGTATCTTAAAAAATATGTTTATTTGGAAAATAATGATGAATATAGTGTATATTATGATGATTCAAAGAGACGATAGATCACCCCCCCTACAATGAAACCACCAAATTAGTAGCATCTATTTAAAATATTTTTCTTTCATCAAAGAATTATTTTGGAGAATATTTCACTTCTATTATTTAAATATGACTAAAATACATTATTTCTAGTTAATTAATGAATGATTTTATATACACATAGGGAACTTGGTGAAAAATAATTATGTAAGGCATGGTCAAAGAAGATCAACATGTTTCCAAAGATCTATGATGTTTCCTTTTTATTTATTTATTTATATACTTATTTCCAATAATATATATTTATTGAATAATGGAAAATGGATTAGAAATTTTAGGAGATTATTGGTGGTATGGAATTACTATTGTGATTTATGATTGAAAGAGAATTCAATGAAAATAAAATATATGTATATTGTTAATCTTTTTCAATATTTACTGTATGATATAATATTGAATTTTATTGTATTTAAAATTAATATACCATGTTATTTATTTAAATGGGTATGGATTCATAATCTCCATATACTTGTTTTTATGACATATATATTGATTTATATAATGTTTTGTGGTACCTGATTAACTGTTGAAAACATGTGAGGAAATTGCAGAAGATATAATTTGACTACATACAAATAAATTATCTAATTTGGTGCTGCATTTTTGAAGTAATGGGGATTTAGTTTTCCCCTAAAAAATATGAGATATGGATAACAATTGGAAAAAACGAGGCTCTTATAACAATTATCAATAAATTATTTGTTATGATGGGATCCCATTATTGAATATCTAATTTATCAATATATAATTTACATATATCTATTTTAGAATATTTTGATTGTATTAAAATTTGGTATCCAAAACTGACATTACCACTTCTCTCTTAAAATGATATTAAGTATTTTATTTTATTTTTTTATATTACATGAATTAAATAAACAATTATTAATTTCCTCATTCATAGAAGCATAATTTATAGAACACCCCTATTAGAAACAACTTGGTCACAACTTTATCAATATATCATATCAAACATGTAGATTTTTCTTAACCCTATAATAGGTATGAATCAATTAAGTTGTTATAATATCTAAATACTTACTCATAGAAATAATATCATTTTCATGATACAATATATTTTATAATGTAATGAATATTGAAGAATAACTAATGGTTATTCATTTGAAAATGAGGAACACAATGTTGTGATGATCATTGGGATTAATTCCCATGTAATGGTGGTTACTAAATACAGATTTAACAACACCATAGACAAGAAGATCACATTTTTTGGATATAAAATAATGGGTTAATAATGGGAATACTATTTTAGAATGTGGTTAATTTATTACCTTATCATGTGATAATTATAGAGACTCATTTAATTTATTGTTGAATTTGTTTTGGATATCGTTACATGAATATGAGGAATTTAAAATAAACAAATACTGCTAGAAAACATAGCTGAAAAAGTGTTTTATTGATGTTTTGAAGAAATATTATACTAAATCCATTGATTATTAAACAATGATACATTATACTAGTAATTAACTTGAAATTAATAATATATTATGTTTCCAAAAATCATGATATATTTCCATATTCTGATATGAAAATCTATATATGTCACTAAAATCATTACATTTTGAATAATTTCACATTTATTAATGATTTTTTGATCAATTATATGGTTGATAAGGAATATCATGTATTGTTTTACATAATAATACAATACAATTAATATATATACTACCAATGAGATAGAAAACATTTTTGAGAAGTGAACCTGATACATTATTTAGGAAGAAAAATACAGTATATTTATTGAACCATATGAATACAATGATATATTGAAAATATTATATTCTTTATTTGATAGAGATGAAAAAAGGGGAAAAGGGAAATGATAAATAGGTTCTAATACATTACATTTGATTTATAAATCACAAAAGATATAATTGATGGAAAATGAATATTATTTTAGAGTGATAAATAAATAATCTTTTTATCTAGTCATTGTTTCTAGACTCAATGATGTTTTAGTAATTTTACAGTTAATTTTTTTATATTATATAGATTCTTTTTAACATGTTGAGAACAAAATATATTGTTTTTATATTTATTTGTGTCAAATATCTCATATAATAAATATATTTTTATATAGAAGACAATATAGGCATGAATGGGATTAATGATATTATAGATTAGTATCTAGATTATGTATATTATCTATAAGTCTGTTATCATGAAGAGTCTAATGCGTATACATTCTTTTTGAAAAAGGACTGGTTTTTATAGCATGATATTATAGAAAATGGATTCCTTTATTGATCCAAAGCATCATGAAGCATAAATAATATCCTGATAATTAGTGTTTACAAGAAAAAATTTTAAACCCAAAGGATATACTCTAAAGAATAAAAAGTGATATCATATATTTAGCAGGATATAGAATATGATTTTTAATATATAGATTAACTTTTTCAGTTTATTCATATTAAGAATTTAATTATACAAATAATTACTCATCAATTTAGGATGAATTTAACCATTTTGGTAATAAACTAGATAAATAATATTTGAGTGGATTTTTGTTATTTATTCTTGACATTACAAGTGGTGGTTTTATTGAAACTACCAAAATATATTGATACATATTAATAGGGATGGAGTTTATAGATTTAATAGGGTATAACTAAATGGGATTGTAAATTCAAAACAAGTTCATACGAATTAATATCACATGCTTATGTGACTATAAAATACTATTGTGCATTAAGAAGTTGTATTATAGTAAATTTAGGTTTCATCAGTTTGGATATATTTTCTTTGTATGGGTTTTTGCTATTATATTAATTATTTTATGGCGATGAAGAAAATTTTTATAAAAGATAAAAATATAATGAATCTGAAACGTTCTAAACATTAATTTTCATCATTGTTATACATTATTTAAAGATTTAACAAACATTCAGATGTTCATGTGATGGATTAAATAGTATCCAAAAATATTAAATAAAAAAAAGTTGACCTGGAAAAATTTATATGGATGAAGATAATATTAGAAGGAATAATGTTTATAAAAATATCAATATAAAAATAGGATATACTAAACCATGAAGGAAATAAAGGTTGTTTATAGTCTTTTAAGTATACTGATAATGATTATTAATGAATAACATATAGTGATGATTGATTTCTAATAAATAACTAAATTGTTATCATAATGATATTAAGAATTATATTAAGATAATACATGATTATATTATTATATATAAATATATTATTTTTATATTGTCTATTAAATGAAAAACTACTACGATAGTTTGAAGATGAGGATATAAAATATATACTGGTAAAATAATGTATAATGAGTAATATTATCTTTAAAAAATGGAATAGTAAATGAATAAGCATTATAGTTTCAAAATGAAAAATTATCATGGAAGTGGAAAAGAAGAAAAATATTACTGATGTTAAATAAAATATTAAGAAAACCATTTATGAAAATATAAATAATGTAATTGTACAATAGAATTCCATTAATGAAGGTAAGCATAGATAATTGGAAATAAATTCCAAAGGGATTAAGGTTCATTAAAATTAATTATAAAAAATATCCACAAGTATGAATATCAGATTTAGATAATCAAAATAAAAATGATTTAATGAATAAGATTAGTTGAGAGAGAGAGAAGAACACACTCATCATAAATTCTTCAATTTAGAAGAAAATTTTTTGAATATAGAATCAACACTTGATGATAATTATCCAATAATATAAAACATATGTGTTTTAACTAAATGTGTAGTTATGAATCAATGTTACAAAAAAGATATGTGTTGGTGAATGAATTTAATGATATCATTTACTTTCATTTCTACTACAGGAATATGGATAAAGGTATCATATGCTTCTGATACATATGTTATTTTTAATATTATTTTATATGTAATTAAATGTTATAAGTAAATATTTAGAAAATATTTAGTTATAAAATATCTTATCGAACTTGATGTAAATATTGAGAAAATATAAAAATGAGGAAAATATATTACTTCCAAAATAAGAACTCAAAATAATAGGGATGATATCCAGTAAATAAAAAAGATTCTATGATATTACAGACTCTAAAAAATGAAAATACGACATGACTTGTAACAATTTAATAATAAATAAAATTCATATCTTTAATTAATTTTATTTCTTTGATAGCTTCCATAAGACACAAAATGTTGTTTATGAAAACAATGATATATTATTATAATATTACTATACGAACAATATTATATATTCATTAAATTAGATGTTATGAATATTACTAAAAAATTATGAGATATATAAAAATATTAAACAAAAGGTAAATGTATAGATAAATTTATAGAAAAAAATGATTATAATTTTTGAAATGTTATATTGTGATTAAAAAATGGATTTCCATCAAAATTATATTTATTTACTTTTATGATAAAATATTATAATTAATCTTATTATACATTTTATAAATTTAGTTAAAAACAACTATATTTTTGAAATCATCATATCAAAGATATCTTTAGTTGATTTTTTTTGTAATAATATAAAAAAAATTATTTTCTAGCTAATATTGAAAAATATATATTTTATTATTTAAAAATATTATTTCCATGGAAGTTAAAAGTACCATTTTTTATAAAAATGTATTCATTTTACAAGTATATATCATATGGAATATAATTTGATTAATTTATTTATAATAAATTTTATGTTTGAATACTATTTTAAAAAATTTATATTTTCAAAAGAATTTTTTGGGATTTTTTTGTGTTTTTGCATTTTTTTATTTCATAAAAACAATATTAATAATATTTATCTTATATATTAATTAAATTAAAATATTATATATTATAAAAAATTTTGACATTAATTTTATATTTTTTTATTCATGGTATATGATGAAAACAGGTTATTTGATTGAAAATAATTTTTTCTAAAAAGTAATTTTCATCACATTTTGCAAGAATATTTTCTATTTAATTCATACACTGATAAGTTCTGAATTTGATAAATGTGATTTTTTATTTTTAATCATAATGTATAAATTTTTTAAAGATTCCCCATATATTTTTGACTAATATAAATAGTTACCGTGGTAAAAAATTTTACCTTGATAATGAGAAAATTAGGTTAATATTGATTAAAAAAATACAATATTGAAGTAATATTGATGATTGATTCTTTTTGAATAATTTTAATTTTTTTTTAAACATAACTCTTGAAACATTTTTGTCTAATGGATAATGTTCCATGAAAATGACTCATATATTATTTAAATCATAAAATGATACCAAATGAAACTCTCTATGTTTTAATTATAATTCAAGTGTTCACTTCATGAATAATACATTTCATGGAAAAATATTAATTTTAATTTTTTGAATAATGAATTTATATTTTTTATGGAAATTTATATCTAATTTTTAGGTAATATACAATGAAATTATTTCTATCACTACACAAAAAAAAATATACATTAAATGAAAAAAATATAATATATGATTTATAAAATATTAATAATCGTAATATTTGATTAAGTAAAACGTTTCAATAAATATTTTTTGTTTTATATGACATATAAACATAATTTTAAAATATTGCATTATAATTCAAACTTGGTAATTAGGTATTTTATGTCTAATTAATGGAATAGTTTCAAAACCAATTTTAATAAAATTTTTCAAAATGATATATTATTAAATTATTTGAAAAACATAAAAATATTAAAATAAGAAAATTTGGATATGTTATAGTATAAAATGTGAATGATTTTCCATTTATGGGGAAATTTTCACCACATAAGTAATATCTAAAACAAATTATTGTTGTAAAATTTATTAGTATAGTTAAAATTGTAATTGATTAACTAAGCGTTATTCAAAATTTTAAGGATTAAAATAAAACCAAAATGTGTCTAAATTATATTTTATGATAGAATTATGTCCATACAATTTCATATATTATATTACATAGCTATTTTGTGTAATTTTAAATGATAATAAATTTATTATAATTTAATATTTTTGGAAATCTTCGATATGCCCCTAACCTTGATTATAAATGGGAACCCCCCCTCCCAAATAAAATTATCTCAACATTGAGACATATAACTTGACCAAAAAATGAGATTATTATTTATAAAATTTTCTATCCACATTATAGATGTTATGTTCATCCAAAAATACTATCCCTAATGCCACATAGAAGATATCAAAAGTATTTGTTTCTAAAAATTGTTATCCTCATTAATAAATGACATTATATTAAAATAATGTTTACATCCATTAAATAGATGGTATTTACAATTAAATAATAACTATTTCATTATAAATTTTATGAAATATTATAATGATTAAGAAAACACCATTATACATCCACATTCCCATAAATGATAAGTGAATGTACAACCTATGTGATAAAATGATTTTCCATCTCTACATAGAAATAAAAATAATTTTTTATCACCGTATTTTAAGTATAGATATTATGATGGGATTAATGATTATATTTAATATGTATAATGAAATTATAATTATTTAATTATAATATCAAATCTATCTACTTACCATTCAATCAATTTGGAAATTTCAATGTTGTGTTTCCATACATGTTGACTACAACCTCCACGAAGTGATGTGATTATTTTAAAATTTATATTAAAAAATGATTGTAATGAATAAAAACTTGAGGAATAAATATTATATATATTATATAATTATGTTAATATAATTCTGAATTAGTTTATACCATTATTACATTCCATCTGATGAATAATGAAAACATTTTTCATTCATACGTACAACCTTCCATCTCCATAAAGTGTATTATGCATTTTTCTAAATATCCTTTTATATATGAATCTAAAAATGTTTAAAATCAATACATATGAAATTTATATAATTAATAGCTTTATAATTTAGTTGGAATCATGACCTAATTACAGGGCCCAAAACTATCTAAACAAAACATACATGAAAAATGAAGCATATGTCACCCAGAACATATTTTTTTTAATGAAGTGTAAAAACTAGTTTAGAATGGTTTTTCAATTAATAATATATCGTTTTATATATATTAATACGGTTAAAGAATAAATATATAATTAATATTCATTAATTATAGATAGTATTCCAATGTCTATGAATGATGTATGACTTCAGGTAATGTATGTTTTCTCTTGTTTATTCTCATGGGACATATAGGATATTCAAAACATGTTTGTTCTATTTTTTGTGTAAAAAATAGAAGGATATATTATTGTATTATTTTAATATATGTTATGTGTATTTAAATATTTATATTCGGTTTCCCCTAATGGGGTATACAATTAAAATGTCACTTACATGATAAGGGTTTTATGATAAAATATTATTGATTGTCATAATTGTTTATAGTGAGTTTCTATTGATGAAAAACATTGTGGGAGACAATTTAGATCTTTTATGAAATTATTTTCAACATATATATTCCACTAAATGAACTATTCCTATATGATTATGTTATGGATCGTTATGTTATTAAATGAGTAATAATCAAGTAAAATCCAATATCTATGTATGAAATGAATGGGTTTCTATTATTTGAATTAGATAAATTCATATTCAATCACATGATTTAATATGAGAAGACTTTATTAGGAATCCAAGGTATATGTCTATGTGTATGGTGGAATCCTAATGTTTTTTTTACGAACATGAATGCAAAAATTTAATTATATGGTGTATTCTTATTGGAATTATTTAACTGATGTAATTAAATGGAATCATGTAAATTTTGATTGTGATGGTCAATGGAATTTCTACCCTCATGGGAAACTAATTTAAATAATATGTTGATTCTTGAACTATTTGATTATGCATAATAATATATCTCTTTATATGATTTAAAATTTCAATTTTTTCAACAATCCTATGAAACCACATATGTGAAAGTTGTAGTTTCATAATGAACATATTAGAATAAATATTGATCATTAAACATGTATAGAATTTGGGATAATTCAATAATGTGAAGGTATTGGAGGAAATTCATGATGGTTATGATATAAAAATATGTACTCAAAGAAAGTAATTTCTATGGAAAAATTAATATTTTGTATAACTTAATAGATTAGAATAATTTTTTCTAATGGTATCAGTAATGGATAAATGGATTAAATGAGTTATTTAAGGGAATTATTAAAATATATTTCATATGGGTAAATCATGCAAGGATGATTGGGAAATGTTTTTACTACTGATAATTTAGAGAATACAAATGATGTATGTATATTATGGGATGTATTAGATTTATATAGTTTGTCAAAAATTGAAAACCATGATTTTATTTATATAGATTAATCTTAATACATGATTCACATATCATAATAAACATTCTGTATACCATGGGTAATAATCTAATATTGTGGTATTGAAGTATTTGAGAATAATATGAAAAGTCCTAGTAAATTGTTGAAGAATTTAATGGGATAATTTATGTGTTTATGTATTATAATTCAAGAATTATGTTTTATAATTATCATATTAATTATATTCTAGTAATTAAATCATGAATCTTTTAAGTATTATTATGTTTTAGACTTTTATTATGGAGTTGGAACATATTTTTAATTATAGTAATAATATAAAATATTTAAATATTGTTAGGTTGATATTTTTTTAGAACACATGATTAATGGAAAAAATAAAACATACTATATATTTGATATTTATTTAATAATGTTTATTTGGGATAATGTGATGATTGAAGTTTATAGTATTTGTATCCTAGATATCAAATGGTGAATTAATAAAAATTTATTTAGGTCATCTTTGATGTATTTTACTACATTCATGATAAATGGTTATTAATATATTTAATGAATAATGGTTTTGTAAATTCTGAAAAAAATATATATTTTCATTTGATATTAATGTAAATTTTATACATATCATCTTGGGTTTATAAGTATATGGACTTTGATAAGTTTGAAGTCATAAACACAACATTTTAAATGTTTTATTATATAGTATTTTAATAATCTATTTATTTTCGAAGACCAATTAGATTTTATATATAATTTTATGATATAAAAAATATAGACTAATTGATAGTGGAATGTAGAATGTTCTGATTGTTGAAATGTGATTTATTGAAATGTTATATTATCCTAGACATTAATGGTCAAGTTTATTATTACCTTTCATATGAGTATCTTAATTTGATAACTGATTAATTGGTGATTTTTAATAAATTAAAATTTTATATATTAATTTATCATAGTGGTTAATGATATTTAAAATATGTTTTATTTAGTTTAAATATATATATATATATCTATGTTTTGACATGTGATATTACATGAATTATTTTTTTGTAGGATTAAAATAAAAATCATTTTATAGATGTAAGATGAATCGTATCATATAACCGTTAATGATGAAAAATTATTTAATATTGAGTTTATTATGTTTATTTGGGATGTAATATTATTTTTATAATGATCAAGTTTTATCCAATGTGTTTATTCAATTAAATTTTGCAGTTAAATGTCTTATTTTAAGGATTAATAATTTATGGTATTTTCATTCCATTGGATAACCATTTTCTTTTATTAGTTCTAATTTATATAACTTTTTTTGTAATTTAGAAGAATATATTTGCAATTTATACAAAATATTCATCTTGAATAATCATCCTTTAAAAAATAAAAATTATTTTTTTAAATGGATTTAAAGATTACATTTTGATATTTAAGTAAGATTTTTTTTATTTTTTTCATTAATTGTAATTTAATTCCTCAACTCTAGGAAAATAACATACAAAAATATTTTACAATAACAATCAATATTGATTAATTTTTTAGCTTTTACCATTTCATTAATTAATGGTTTTAAGAATTATCAAATTATTTTGACCATGTTAGATGTCACTATATATTAAATCGTGCATATTTTATGTCACGACCCGCCATCACCAAAATGAGGGAAGGGATAGCAGATTGACATACCATTCCTTCATTATGTTCAAGGAGAGATAATGGCCCCCCGAGACCCGCCTTCAATTGGCCCCGGAGTGGCAACAAACACCAAGGGTATAGAATCACACACAAGATGGAAGGCATTACCCTTTTATTTTAATAGGATCGAGAGATAAGATAGTTACCCCAACAACACTAAAGAATAATGAAAGGTAAATCCAAAAGTAATCCATTACCACATTCATGTTTAATAGTAAATGATACAAGCCACAAATACTCCAAAGGTAAGTAACAAAACAAAGGAGAACGACAACAGAAACTACCCCATGGTCTGAGCTAGTACGATAACACATGATCCCTGAAGTCCTTCTGGAATCCTGAAAGCAGTTTTATATACGTAGGGTAATCATACAAGTATACTCAGTATGGAAAACCAAATGCTCTCGTGCACAAGTGGAGACGCATTATAATGCCATGTGAGAAAAGAGAAACCAAAGAACCTAGCAAGGAATGCTATCCACCTAAGCCTCACCAAGGCACACTCCCCAAAAAACGTAAGACAAGTAAAGTATAGTAATGGCTCATCGATATTTGGGTACCCCGTGCCACTTTCCCACTAGTTATTAAATACATCCTACGCATCAAACCAATCCTTCCATTCTCACTGCAGTCCCAAATCCAAACCCCGCCCACACAAAACCTGGGCCATAACCTCATTGTAGTCCCACTTCCAAACCCTTCCAACACACACATGTGTCCTAACCGTTATCCCGCCCACCGACACCTGAGCCACAACCACCACACGTAACCACACCTGCAAACACCTGGGTCAGAACAACTACAGCCATGCCTGAAGACACCTGTGCCTCATCCCGAAGACACATGGGAAACAACCTGCCCGCAAACACCTAGGCCAACCACCACAACTACCCTACTCGAATATTCTTGGGATAATAATGGTCTTCATTCCATCACAGCCTTCCTGAAGAGTCTTAGGAAATTCGGGAAAGGGAGCAGAAAGTAGCTAATAACCAGCCACTCATAGGAGTGTTGGGAAAAACACCCTCCCCATGAAATGGGGTGTTCGTAACTAAGTGCTCAACCTGGATGGGGCGAGAATAAGAAACATAATAAATACAATATATATATAGGTAACATGCACTCATCCCATCCTATGGGCTCAAAAACATAATAAAAAACACCCTTGTTACTATTCATTCATAAAAAAAGCACAACACTCGCGGCCAAGTCACAACGCATTCACAAAAACCAATTTCCCATTTGAGCCATTCTTATTTTCATGATCAAGTGATTCCATTTGGATGAAAACTACACTACTGGGCAACTAAAATGCACAACCACAAGCAAGAGAAGAGAAACAACCCAATAGAAATTCAAGCATTCACACTTGGTTCTCTTGTAAAGTTACAACAACAAAAAAGGGGTTAGTGGGATCTCACAATGTACTGGAACCAAAGAAAACCTCACAAAAGGGATAAGTGAAATCCCTAAAAGTACTGGAAACAATGAAATCCCCAAAAAACATCCCCATGTCGACAAAACAAGGAACCAATGATTTCTCAACAATAAAGGATCCCACCTGAGTTCGTGTCACAACAGAGCAAACACACCGCTTCATATTCACAACCAACAACCGTACCACAAGAGAGGATCCCATCCTCTCACACTTCCCCCATAATCATTGAACAAAACAACACCAACTACCAAAGCAGAGTAGGAAAACATTCAGGTTCAAGGACATCATTTATTATTTTCTTCTTTCTGTTTGTTAGTCGGGGTTACCACACAAGGTGTTATGTTCACAAGGCATCCATTTAATCCACCATGTTTACATGATTTACCAATTTCTATGTTACGGCCATTTAATCGTCATAGTAGACATGAATCTATTAGTTCACAGAAAAAGAACAACAAAGACCACAATATATAATAGGCATAAACTCGCACTATTTACCAAATATTAATCAAGGAAGAGGAGAAAATAGAACAACAGCATATCGATCACATCCCTCCCCTTTATTCTTTAAAAGTCCTTTTGTTATCTTTATTATGGTTTTGTTTCATCAATACTCATAGAATGAAAATAATACCCACCCCGTATGATGCACAATAAGGAGAGACGAAGGAAAAACCCTACTTGGTTGATCAAGGATCAACGTTCTTCTCAATGTCCCAAGAACATGGGATGTGCAGCTTGTAGGGGAGGAATTTTGTGGACACCAAGAGGTGAAGAAAGCTTCAATAGAGGCACGTCAGAAGCCACAGGAAGAGAGGAACTCCAACCGCACTAGGGAGAATAAAGAAATCCAGCCGATATAAGAAAAATAAACTCCAATGGGAGGTATAAATAGATGATCATACTGTTACGGGATATGGAATTTTAAATGCTTGGGAAATCAGATGGTGGTTTCCCACATGTTTTGGGTGGTTACGCATGATGATATTAAGTTGTTATTTAATACCCACCCATTGGGGAGGCTTATTGAGATTTTTAGGAATTAATTATTGGCTTTAAAAGTCTTTAACAAGGTAAAAGAATTAATTTACATCAAAAATTTATGTTACGGGAGTGGGACTTGAAAAAAACGTAGGGTTGGGTGAGGACACGGTGCCCCCATCATGGTGCCACTATTTAAGTGGAGCCTTATTTTGGCAATGTAATGGGACAGAATGGTTTGGGCCATTAAATTAGATACCTCTCATCATATTCTCACCCTCATGAATCAAAACAAACCAAAAGTAAATAGAGGGTCTGAAGAACCATCTCCAAAGCTATCTCTTAGGAGTGAACCTCACCGCCATATAGAAACACCTCTCCCTAAAGAAACTAGGCAACATACAGGGGTCAAAATGCACTTTCATATGGGTTGGGGAGTCTCTTATTCTATGTCAAGATACTATCCACTTTGGGCGGTACAAAATCGCCCACACAGGTTGAATCACATCCACCTTAATGCGTATTTATTAGGGATTGGGTCCTCCCCTCCACATTGCCATGACATTTCACACAAATTCAGAGTAAAAGGGAAATCAAATATTTCATATAAAACAAGGTAAAGTGTTCCATCACAATCAAGTACAAACATAATAACACAAATCACAAAACAACTCTGGGTTCTGGGCATGCATTTGTGCTTCCCGTTCCCAGGTACTCTCCTCAAGCCCACCGTGCCTCCACAACACATGAAACAATGGAATGATTCTTCAATGAAGAACATTCTCTTCACAACCTTCGACCATCACAGGTTGCTTTACGAAAGTTGCATCATCCCTGATATCGAGCTTTTCCCAGTCGAGGGCATGTGAATCATTGTGTAGATATCGTCAGAGCTAGGACACAAGGAAGACGTCGTTCACCCATTGCAGTGATGGTGGCTATGCCAGCTGATAATCCACCGTACTGAACCGCTTCAGCACTTTTACGGGTCTGACAGTAATGGGGGAAATCTTACTCCCTCTGTCGAACCTATGTTTCCCATGCTGGGGGGAGACCTTCAGGAATATGTGGTCCCCAGCCCCGTACTCCAAGGGTCTCCTCCTGTTATCATTATATGACTTATGTAGGTTCTAAGCCACCTTTATCCTCTCTCGTATAAGCTGAACCCTCTCAATCGTACTCTGAACCACCTCCAAGCAATGAACACCTACTTCCCCAACATCTACCAAGCACACGGGTGAGCGACATGTCCTCTCATACAAGGCTTCGATTGGAGCCATACCAATGGTAGAGTGATATCTATTATTGTTGGAAAACATTACTAGTGGAAATTGTCGCACCAACGATCCCCCAAAATACAAGACGCATGCATGTATCATGACCTCCAGTGTCTGGATGGTGCGCTTGGTCTATCCATCTGTCTGGGGATGGAAGGCAGTGCATAGTCGTAGTTGGGTGCCAAAAACATGATGATATCCCCCCAATACTCATGAGGTAAGCCATAAATCCCTATCTGATACTATGGACCTTGGAACTTCATGTAGCCCCACCATGTCATCCACATACCTCTGTGCTAAGGCATCCACTACACCCGACTCCTTGATTGCCATGAAGTAGGCTGATTTCATCAACCAAACCACCACTAAAAAAATAGTATCATAAAATCCATGAACCATGGATAGCCCTATGAAAAAATACATTGAGATGTCGTCCCACTTCCAGTCGAGGACATCTAATGTTTGCAACAAACTGCCTGAAACACGGTGTTCAGCCTTCACCTACAGACACAATCGGCATTTTCCCACGAACTCTTCCACCACCCTCTTTACCCCAAGCCACAAAAACTAACTCCTCAGACCCTGGTACATATTAGAAACACTCGGGTGCACCACTAGGGGTGAGTTGTGGAATTCACTATGAACTCTCACGAGCATTGCCTCTAGAACAATCAGATTTCCTCAGAAAAGCACTAGATTTTGACCATCCTCCATCCACCCTTCTGGAGCATCACCTTTGATAACTTGGTCATTCACTACTTATCTTTCTGAGTCACCCCAATGAGACCCCTCCACCTGCCACAGTAGAGAAGACTGCACTGTCATCTGATACAGGCAACCTCTTCCACCCTCCACCCTAGCATATAGGTTCTGGGCAGCCAACTCCTCTATTTACTTCGAAGCATCTTTCGACTCTCAATCTGCATCCATCTGTGACTTCCTGATCAAGGAATCCGCCACCACATTCCACATTAAGGTGGTCTAGGAAATCTCAAAGTCGTAGTCTTGAATGAATTCCATTCACCTTCACTGTCGTATGTTCAGGTTCCTCTAGGAGAAGACATACTTCAAGCTCTTGTAATCAGTGAATACCATGAAGCTCTCCCTGATGAGGTAGTTCCACCACAAACTTAGTGCGAACATGACCACCACAAGGACCGGATCATGGGTGGCGTAGTTACGCTCATGGGGGCGTAACATCCTAGAAACATATGAGATCACCCCTTGCCGCTGCATCAACACACATATGAGGCCTTGTCCTGGAGCATCACATAAAACCTCATACGCCGCCCCTTCTTCTGGAAACCTCAACACTGGGGCACTAACAAACATCTCCATTAGATAACTAATGTTTTCCTCACACTGCTCATCCCACAAGAATTCCTGGTCTTTCTTGGTCATAGTTGTCCAAGGTGTTGCAACATGGGAGAAGTTGGGCAAAAATATTCTGTAGTAACCTTCCAACCTGAGGAAAATATGAACCTCTTCCGCGTTCTTGGGTGATTCCCAATAAACAACCACCTTGACCTTCAATTGTTCCACTGCTATCCCCTTCTAGGAAACCACATGCCCAAGGAAGTGCACTTATCGCATCCAGAACATGCACTTGGACATCTTCCCATAGAGTTCGTGTCGTCGGAAAACCTCTAAAACTGTTCTCAGCTGCATAGCGTGATCCTCCTCTAATATTGAGTAGATCAAGATGTAGTCAAGAAACACTACTATGAACTGGTCCAGATATTCTAGGAAGATGGAATTCATGAGCCCCATGAATACTGCTGGATTGTTCGTAACACCGAACGACATGACTACAAACACAAAGTGCCCATATCTGCACCTAAAGGTCATCCTTGAGATGTCACCCTCCTTCACCCTCAACTGGTGATATCTTGACCGTAGGTAAATCTTATAGAACCATCACGCCCCCATCAACTATTCCAAGATACCATCTATCCTTGGAAGAGGGTAGACATTCTTGATTGTTACCTGATTCAGTCATCGGTTGTCTATTCACAGCCTGAGACCACCATCCGCCTTCTTGGAGAATAGGACAGGAGCACGCCATGTCGATGCACTTTCTTGAACAAAACACTTCTTCATTAGATCGTCAATCTAAATATGAATCCCTCGTAGCTCTGAATGTGCCATCTGCTAGGGATCCATCGAAATCGGATGAGCACCAGGTTGTAGGTCTATCCCAAACTTGATATCACATCAAGGGGTAGAGTTGCTACTTCTTTAGGGAAGACGTCCATATACTCACTGACGATCCCTGGGACTTCCACCTTCTCTGCATCCACCAACTCCACAGATAGCTCAACCAACAAGGAGAGGAGGGGTTCCTCTCACCTGCTGCTACACTGGAAACTCCGATCGCCAATGAAAGTCACCCTTCAGCCTCCCAAGTCTAAAAACACAACCCTTCCTCGGATGTAGTCAATGACGGAACAAACAGAGAACATTCAGTAAATGCATAGGATGACATCGTATGGTTGTATCTGCAATAGTAGAAGATCCTTGACTGACTGATGTGGATCTATCATCAGTATGAATCCTTGACAAACACAAAAAAAGTCAGTCTGACCGCCGACTGGTGTGCTTAGCACCTAGGTCACTAGATGTCTCTCAGCATTTAAACCCAGAGCATGGGCCAGAATGGGTGTAACAAAGGAGTACAGAGCTCCAATATCGAATAAGGTATATGAAATGGAACTAAACACGCTGATCGTACCTCGAATGACCCATGTACCTGTTGGAACTGCTGCCTCTACGTCGTCCAACTGCCCACGCCCAGCTCTCCTGCCTCTCGGTTTTCAGCCACATCCCCGATCATGCCCGGGTCGAGGTCCCTAAGGAGTTCCCTGAGGTCGGACTACTCCTGCAATGTCTGCCCTCGGTGGAGTGGGACCCTGCTTCCCCTACTGCTGCCACTGAAAGGTCCTAGTAGGGAACTAATGCTGTTGAGGTGGGTGCTAGACCTACCCAACCCATCGTAATGTACTCTGTCTGGGAAATAATTTTGAAGGTGCCCACGGCTTCCAAAAGATGAAGCATCTCGACCCTGTTCCTAGAAGAAAAGTCCAAGGGCCGGATGGTTGGAACTGGAACTACTGAGGGCTACTCCATATTGGTCGAAACCTAGAGGGTCCTGATACTGGAGGCATGTTGCTGACGACATTCCCCATTGATGAGCCAAACCGGATCCCCTATCGTGACACACCTCCTAGAGTTTGCATCCTCTCCACCACATCATCCATATTATGGGCCATTAAGTAGGCCGGTAGGGTGAATGGGGTAATAGCATACTGAAGAGAAGGTCGAAGTGCCTCCTCCAAATGACTCTCCTGATACTCCTCATCCGGAAAGAGGTCTGGAGCATAGCTAAGGAGATCCTTGAACATGATCGCTAAATCTCTCACTGACATACTCCCTTGATGGAAGTATAGTACTTCCTACCTCTTCTCATCCTTCATCGTGGAAGAGAGGAATTCCACCTGGAACTCCCTCTCAAAGTCAGCCCACGTCACCTCGGTCTCCCTCTTCTCTGCAAGATAAAGCGTCCACCACTGACGCACTTCCACACGCATCTAGATTATAAACAGAGGAACCTAGTTCTCCATCGGAGCCCGGATCATGTTAAAGGATATCACTATCTCTTCAAGACAGCTCTCAGTCTCCATATCTGAGAGGAATCCCTCGTACATCCCAAGGGTCTACCGCTAAAAGGCACGAAGCATCCTTTTCCACTGATCATCCTCCTCCTCTCGGTCGGTCCTCTTCCGATCGACCAAGTCAACCTCTTGGGCCTTGATCGCCTCTACTACTCGTGGTCACCACCCAGGTTCTATAGATGCAATGTAAACAAGGAATTCCTAATCCCAAATAGTGTAGAATATTGATTATAAATTTTCATAGAATTATTTATTTATTTTGAATCCCCAAGACACCCATGAAACATAAGATAAAAAGTCATTATGATTAATGTACCTTCCATAGGGTCTCTACCCTGTAATCAGTGTAGCCTCACATGGTCGTTCGATAGTTCCAGAGTCCTTGCATCGGATCACGGGTGGCCCTAAAATCCAGTGTCCTATCCGGTCTTCCCAGGCCCAATTCATGCAACAAGGTCACCCAACTCTATTTCCCTACCAACCCATGAAATACTCACTGTGCCTAACTCCAGACTCCATCCTACCTCTCAACCTCACTCCTCTGATAACATTCTACCATGAACCGCCTTCAACAATAGGATGGAAGGGGAAACCGATTTCCAGACCCTACTTTTTTTAAGTTTAATAAGAGATAATGACCCCCAAGACCTGCCTTCAATAGGCTCCAGAGTGGCGACTAACACCAAGGGTATAAAATCACACACATGATGGATTGTATTACCCTTTTTATTTTAATAAGATCGATAGATAAGATAGTAACCCCATCATCACCAAATCTGAATGTAAAGGTAAATCAAAATTTAACCCATTTCCATATGCATGTTCAACAGTAAAATATAAAAGAAAAAAAAACTCCAAATGTAAGTTCCAAAAAAAAGGAAAACGACAACAATAACTGCCCCAAGGTTCGAGATAGTACGTTCCTGCACGATCCCTGAATTATTCCTGGAAACATTAAATAAGTTTTATATAAGTAGGGTGAGCATACAAGTATAATCAGTAGGGAAATCCAAAATCTATCAGGCACAAGTGGAGAGGAATTTTAATGCCCTGTGACAAAATAGAAACCAAATAACCTAGCAAGGAAAGTTATCCATCCAACCCTCACTAAGGAACACTCCCCAAAAAAATGAACAGAAAGTAAAGTATAGTAATAGAACATCCATATTTGGGTACCCCACGCCACTTTCCCACTAGTTATTAAAGACATCATACGCATCGAACCAATCATGCCATTATCACTGCAATCACACTACCAAACCTCGCACGCACACACCTGGGAAATAACCTCACCATAGTCCCACTTACAAACCCCTCCCGCACACACCTATTCCATAATCGTTATCCCACCTGCAGACACCTGGACTACAACCACCACACATAACCACACCTACAAACAACTGGGTCAGAACAACTACTGGAACGCCTGAAGATACCTAGGCCTCATCCCAATGATACTTGGGAAACAACCTTCCCGCAAACACCTGGGCCAACCACAAATAGTACACTGCCCAATAATTCATGGGTTAATAATGGACTTCAGGCCATCACAACCTTCCCGGAGAGTCTTGGGCTATTTGAGAAATGTTTATTAAAGGAGATAATATCCATCCACTCATAGGAGTGTTGGGGAAATCACCCTCCCCATGAAATGGTGTGTTCACCACTAAGTGCTCAACTTGGGTGGGGAACAAATAAGAAACATAAGAAATACAATATATGTATAGGTAACAGGCACTCATCCCATTATAGGGGTGCCAAAACCGATGTTCAAACACCAGTGTTACTATTCATTCATAAATAAATGCACAACACTTACGGCCAAGTCACAACTCATCCCCAAAAATCAATTTACCATTTAAACCATTCTTGTTTTCATGTTAAAGTGATCCTATTTGGATGAAAAATACACTACTGGGCAACTAAATGGCACAAACACAAGACAGAAAAAAGAAACAGCCCAACATCAATTCAATCATTCACACTCAGTTCTTTTGTAAAGTTATAACAACAAAAAGGGGACTAGTGAGATCCCTCAATGTACTAGAACCAATGAAAACCTCAAAAAATGGACAAGTGAGTTCCCAAAAAGTACTGGAAGCAATGAAATCCCAGACACATAGCCCCGTGTCCCCAAAACTAGGAACCAACAATTTCTCAACAATAGAGGATCCCTCCTGAGTTCATGTCACAGCAGAGAAAACACATAGCTTCATATTCACAACCAACAATCGTACCACAATAGAGGATCCCATCATCTCCCACTTTCTCCCATAAGCATCGAACATAACAATACCCACTAACAAAATAGAGTAATAAAACTTCCATGTTCAAGAACATCATTTATAATTTTCTTCTTTCAGTTGGTTATTCGGGGTGAAGACACCAGGTTTTATGTTCACTAGGCATCCATTTAATCCACCGAGTTTACATGATTAACCAATTTCCATGTCACATCCATTTAATAATCACAAAATACAAGAGTATATTAGTGCACAGAAAAATAAAACCAATGGAAATGATTTTCAGTAGGCATAAACCCATACAATTTACAAAATAATGATCAAGAAAGAGGGGAAAATAGAACATCAGCATATCGATCACATCCCTCCCCTTTATTCCTTAAAATTCTATTTTTTATCTTCATTGAGGTTTGGATTCATCAATACTCACAAAATCAAAATCATACCCACCACGCATGATGAACAATAAAGAGATAAGAAGGAAAAATCATACTTCGTTGATCCAGGATCGAAGTTCTTCTCCAAGCGCTAAAAAACATGGGGTGTGCGGCTTGCAGGGGATGAATTATGTGGACTCCAAGAGGTTTAGAAAGATCCAGAAGAGGTACACAACAAGCCACAAGAAGAGAGGAAATCCAGGCGCACCCGAGTGAATAAATAAATCTAGTCGTGAAGAGAAAAATAAACCCTAGAGAGAGGTATAAAGTGAAGATTCTACTGTTATGGGAGATGGAATTTTGAACTCCTGAAAAGTTGGATCATGGTTTACCACATGGTTTGGGTGGTTACTCACGATGATATTAACGTGTTATTTAATACCCCCCCAATTGGGGAGGTATCTCGGGATTTTTAGAAATTAATTATGGGCTTTAAATGGATTTAAAAAGGTAAAAGAATTAACTTACGTAAAAAATTTACATTTTCGGAGTGGGACTGGAAACAAAGAAATCAGAGGGATGGGTGAGGACACGGTGCCACTGTCACGTTGTCACCCTTATGGTGCCACTGTTTTGGGGGATTCTTATTTTGGAAAAGTAATGGGCCAGAAGGGACTTGGCCATTACATTTTTTATCATTGATTTATTCATTTTCAATTCCCACTGATATTATGTAGTTTGGAAACAATTTTTTGCAATGTCCTTAGAACACCCCTTTTATACTATTTATGTTTTTATTTTTAACCCAATTTATTATGTTTGTATTCTAGAAGTGAATTTTAAAATACCATGCCATTATTTACTAAGCACATGTCCAAATTTTGAGGATTAAATTTATTAAAGGGGGGATGAATGTAACAACAAGAATTGTTATAAAATATATTTTTTAAAGAATTTATTTATTCTATTACCTAAATTACACAAAAAATGAGTTTAATAGAACAAAAATATGTTATTAAAATATAACTATGTGACCATTATATATGTGTCATTAAATTGGAAAATATTAGTAATATTGAGAAAATTATTTTATATATAAAAAGATACAATTTAATTTAATTTTATTGATTAATTATTTTAAAAAAATCATTAAATTTTGAGTAATGTTATAATATTTTTAAAATAGATTTCATTCAAAATACTTGTTATTTGTTATTGAGAGAAAATATTATATTATACTATTGAATAGATCAAAAATTATATTTCATTAATCTAGATATAAATATTTATTAATCATACATAAATTACATTGGGTTTTGTATTTGTTAATTTTTAGATAATACATATTTTACATTGAATAATGAATAAAATAGACGTTTTTTAA
This sequence comes from Viscum album, assembly GCA_963277665.1. Lineage (NCBI taxonomy): Eukaryota > Viridiplantae > Streptophyta > Magnoliopsida > Santalales > Viscaceae > Viscum > Viscum album. Next base: position 1,374,491,911 of record OY728142.1, on the reverse strand, counting down.
TTTTTTTATGAATTTACGAGGATAAATGTTATTTTCAAATTTTTGAAATTTAAATTAGATATCTTATTTTAATAAAACAAATTGTTATCATTGGAATGAAATTTATTTTCCAAATTGTGGGAAACATTTTTAAAAGTAAAGATAAATTTTACTTAAAAACGTTATTTATGGATAAAAAGTGTTTCTATCTTAAAAAAATAATTAATATTTTGAATTTTAAATTAAATAATTTTTTTATATACTAAATAAAAATTTGAAAATCAATTAAAATTTTTTTTCCTTGGGATGAGAATAATCCTTCTTTTTTTACTAAAAATAAATGTATCTAAAATGGTTTTATTGTTTTTACACATACATTTTATTATAAATTACGAAAAAATAAATATATTGAAATAAATATAATATATTCCTTCTTTTGAATTAAGAAGACCAAATTTTGAAAATATGATACATTTGTTTTGAACACATATAAAGAGTATCTGTGGTAATATTTGTCACATAATTAAAAGGTAAATCAATTAAATCATGGTTAAAAATAAATTACCAACAAATAATTATTCATCCTATATATTATTGGGGGAATTTATTTATACACTTTACATATCAGTTTGGATATTTTCTAATAGACATATTTATAATAAAATATATTATTTATTATTTAAATTAATGATAGTTACAAAATGTAGTGTCTACATTTTAAATTTCTTGTATGTGTTCAGATTGGGGTGAAAATTTTTATAAAATGATATTAATAATAAATTTTGTAATGATGAAAAAAATATTTATTATTGTAAGTTATTTAATCTTTTTAAGTATTATATAATTTTCCTTAAATGACTACACAATGAATAAATATTATTTCTTCAATCTATGGGAAAATATAATAAATTATTATGAAAATATTTAATGTTTTAAAATTTGAGAAAGATAAAGTGTTACTAAAATTTTTTATGTGTTTTTAAAAATTTAGAATTATTTTAAAAGTTAAATTTTGAATACAATATTTTAATATATATATTTTATTTCAATGTGAATTAATAGTTTAAAAATTGATATTAATTGAATTTTTAAAATTAATAATTCATTGAATTATTTTAAAATATTAAAATATTGAAAAAATATTAGTTTTAAATTTTATAGTCTAAAATGTCAACAAATGGCCATATATGGTTCGTTTTTAACCATATATGTAAATTATTAAACCAATTATTTTTGAAAAATAATTTTCATTAATAATAAATTAAAATATATCAAAAATGGGTTAATCAAAATTAATATGTTTAAAATGAAACCCATAAATTTTTAAATAATAGGGGATGTTGTCATTCAATAATTATACTACATTATATTTGAATGTCTAGTGATTTGGGGGTATTTTCTTCAGAAATATATTATAATAATTTTATGTTTTGGTAAAGTCTAAAATTTCATCTCACATTAATTATTAAATAGAATCACCACCCTAACTTATTTTCAACACATTTATCATTATTTATGTAATAAAATATGCCTATTTGCATTCTAAACTCGCCTATAAAAATTTAGGGGTTCTTTTCCATACAAATTAACAACACTTGATATGTATCAATGAGATCAAAATTTGACATTTCAAATAAGTGGTCATTTATTTAACAAATAAATTTATTTCGTACTCTTATTTACCTCAACTGAATTATTATTATTTGTAATACTCTTAAAACTAAAGTACAATGATTATTTTAATGCTTTTATATTCTTATTATAATAGTATTATTCAACATATATCCCATCAAACAATGATTGAATGTATCACTCATGTGTACGTATGATTTACCATCACGTAGATACGATAAAATTCATTTTTCACCCAAATATTTAATTGATCGGTATTATTAATTGTTAAACATTTATTTGTTTTATTTATTATATAATTATACTGCTGCAATTATATCATTATGGAAACCAATAAAAAATTTAATACTCTAGGAAATGTTAACATCCTTCATGCATATGTGTGGACTACCACCTCAATGAAGCGATGCAAGTCGTTGTAAAATTATTTTTTTTTATAGACATGAGTTTTAATTTGTTGAATATATATGATAAAATAATGGCACTATAATTTTGATTTAATTTTTACCACACATTGCATCCATCTTTTGTAAAATCTAAATAACGTGCATGCCTACATATGGCCCACCGATCCCATAAACAATGTACATCATTTTTCATCATCTCGATTTATAAATTACTAAAAAAATTATTGAAATGAATATTTATGAGAGACACACACGCTTATATATATATATACATATCATTAATAAAAAATTTAAGTTGAAAGAAACCCTAATAAAAATGTATGGGGAGTAATGTTGAACCGAAACATACCAGAAAAACAACGAAGAAATCACCAGAAATAATTATCTTAATAAAGTAGTGTAAAAAACCGTTGATGAATGTTTAAATTAAAATATATATGAAATTATATAGATGATTATAGTTTTATAATGTATTTATAACAATTAAATATTTATTATAAATGAAATTCCAATATGTGTGATGGAATTTAGGCATTAGGTAAGACATTATCATGTAACTTTCTTTCCAGTGGGACAGAAGGAATATTCATCTTTTGATTCTTTTGAATGGAATATTATAATTCCCTTGAATGTATTTTATGAATTTTAATATTAATTATAAGTATTTTAATTATCATTCGTATACGAAAAGAATTATTTTATAATGAATTTTGTTTCCAATGAAAATGTTTGTATTGTTTTAAAATATTATGTATGTACAAAATATAGAGAAACCCAACAAAACTCATCTCACTAATAATTAAAATTATTGTAGTTATATAATACCAAATTAAAGTGTAAAAAAATAAAATTATTAAATTTTCTATAATAGGAAATCTAAAATGTAATAATATCAATCATTCAAATATTCTTGAATCATATCCCCCACGTCCAACACTATAGAAATGAATAAAAATATTAGAAAAAAGAGTAAACATCATAAAAACATAATACATAAATTTATGAATAATTATTGGGAATATTTTGTGACATAATTATGTTTTATTTAATGGGATTAATATGAAAATTATCCAAATAGGACAATTAGTTAATATTGTCATTGATCTATTTGACAGTTGGAAAGTATATCGATTTGTAATAATTTTACAATTATAAATAATGTTTATAAGTTGTAATGAAAATTTATTACAGTTATATAAAGGAAAAAGGGTGGCCTTAAGTGGTGGAGTCATTCAATTTTAATCCACCTTTTCATAATATGATATAGGGGTTACATTAATGGGTTTCTCCCATGATGAAACCCAAGCAATTCATAAGAAAATGTGTCATAAATAAAATAACCTACCAGAGAAGTTCAAGTTAACAGATATTACCAGTTGATCAATGTCTTCCAAGACACCACATGAAACAATAATCTTCACACAAGTTACACGTAGAGTGTACACAGTTGAAATTAAGTATTAGGTGACCCTACTATACATACTAAAATTTTACTTACATTGTATAAATAAAATTAATATTTCTTCAATCCTTTCTTGTAAATATTTTTTTTAATTTAATATATTGTCAAGTAAGACTAATTTGATAAAAAAAATTAACACAAATAAAATATACATATATTGATAGAAAATATATAAAAATTATGACAAAACTCTAGTCTTTTAAGTAAAATTTATTTCAATAAAATTTACTTCTAAAATAATATAATTTAATTAGAAATTATTAAATAATATTTAAATATCCAGGTAAATTCATATAATTAACTAAAATTGGGAAGTGTCTTCAATTAATCGTTTTCACAATTAATATATATTTCTATATTTAAATGTTAAATTATCATATTTAGAGATATATTTTGAAATATTAATTATTATTTTCCAAATAACCAAGTTGAAATTAGGTGTGGGTGATTTTTATGGAAATATCAATAATATATTATTATTCAAAGAATATTAAAAATAGTGTTCTGGGATTTCTGAATGATTTATGAATTCATATTTATGTTATCCTAAATTAAAGATAAATTAACAAAATTCCATTACCAAGACTATTTTATTTATTAATATAAATAATTTAAATTTTTTTAGTCGATTTTTAAACCTATAAAATACATTAAAAACTCTAAAATAAATGTTTTTTATTTTAAAAACATTAATTCTTTGGATATAAAATTTTCCATGTTCAATGTAGGATTAAAAAATTTATTTCATTTCAAATGGATTAAAATAATATAATATGTTTCTCAAATTTAAAAAAAAATGGGTATGCTAACCAATTTTTATTTTTCTTAAAAAATATTTTTAATACCTATATTTATAAATTATTAAACAATTCATCCATTTTTCTGTAAATACACATCCATTTCTCATTTTTCTTTTACACCCAATCCATTATCCATGATGTTATAGCAATTTTTCTGCTCAAGGATTCCCCCAAGGTGTCCTTATTCTCATATGTTATCAAAGAGAACCTTCCAAACAATACACGGTAATTATGATAATGTTTTTATGCCTTTAATGTTTAATAATTTTTCTATTATATTAATGGATTTGATTAATAGTGTCTATATGTACTGCCATGCTAAATTGATGGTTAATTTTATTGGTGAAATTATGATATATTTGAAAAAATTTAGTAACGTCAAGATCATCAAAGAATTATATTTGTAACTCCAAAGACGGAGAGGCTATATGAGGAAAAATAAGTAATTGTGAATTTCTGTTACAAAAATTTGAAATCATAGAGAACATGGAATCTAGTGATGGAATTATAGTTGATAGTACTATGAAAAAGGATCAAGTGGAGTGTGATAATCCTACTACATCAACATAGATTGATTGTTTCCTCTGTTTAATTTTATATTATAATATCTTTTCTAAATAATTTTCATGAATTTATAATCCACTAAACAAGTTAACTCAAAATAGAGATAATTTAATCTCAAAAAAGTGTGTGAAGACTGTTTCTTTGAAATTTTTGAGAGTTTGATTTCTACCCTTATGTTAACTATTCCAATTTTTAAAGTATTGTTTTTCATTTATATTAATGCATATATGAATGGAATTTGGTGATTTCTCTTTACAAATGATATGTTGATTGCTTATTCATCTAAAAATATTATGACTCGTGATAATAATTAACATATGAATGACCTTGAGTTAACATTAATCAGTTTATCACTATAAATATTGAGACACTATTTTTATCAAGAGAAATTTGAAATATACATTCACCAAAAATGTTTTATGTGTTTATTCGTAAAAATGGAATTGAGAATGATACTAAAAATATGGTTAGAGCTTCTCAAATACTATTTTAATTCAATTCATTATGACCCTAAAATAGAAAACAATGATACTAATTCATTTTATTTAAAATACCATATTGTGATTGAAATGATGGGGATTCATAAATATCCATTGATTAAGGACATATTAGGGTTGAAAAGGTAATATAATGTTATGGGACATCATTATTCCTTTCCAAATGATTTATCAACCATTATTTCTAGGGAAGAACAAGTGAGATCAAAGATAATATCATTTGATATAATAGAATAAATAGGATTTCAATAATGGGATGTTTCATGAGTTGAATATTGATAAAAAAGAAGAACAAATTTTCATACATGGCCTTGTGACCTATATGTTAGGGAGAAAATGAATAATCATATTTACGAAGAACTCAAAATTCTATATACATCACAGATGAAATATAATTTATATGGACCTTTATGATCATTTCTAGTGGGATTATATAAAACACTAGATTTCATTATACACTACAAGGTCCCTAGTGTGTCGTCAAATTTAGGGGATGAAAAATCATCCAAAATGGGTATTGAAACCACTACCCAAATCACTATTGAATTAATAATATATCACTATGTAATTCATTACTTGTCTCACAATAAAAAAATGAAACAATGAAATATGGTTTATAGAGGATAACTCCACAATAAAACCCATTTAGTAGTTATTCAATAATATTTTTTTCTTGAACAAAATTAAATTTTATATGTAAATAATGTAGTGAGGCTACAATGGAGACCAATTTTAGTGATTTTTTATTGTGATCAATGGTTAATATCTAAATTATTCGAATTTTAATTTATATGGGATCAAAACCTCCTAGTAGTTGATTTCATATAAAACAACAGGTTGCACATGAGTATTAAAATGGGACCCTATGATGATATATATGGGTTTAAATTTTGATCTTCTACTTTTTGGGATAATGTTGGTGAGGGAATGTTACTAGGGCCTAATCAGGTGGAACACATGAAAGAAAAGGTTTATGCCATCCAAAAACATATAAAATCCAATAAGAGTTAGTAGATTAACTATGTTGAAAAATGTAAAATAGATGTGACATTGGATGTTGGAGAAAATGTTTCCATCTGATATCAACATAGAAGAATGTTGTGATATTTTGGAAAAATTGATGTTTTAAACTAGGTACATTTCCTCCTTGAATTACATGATCACATAGAAGCAAAGTCCTACCAGCATGATCATCCATGAATTCTATTTATAGATCATGTTAAAGTGTTGCATATAACCATTTTTATGTACATATATAATTCCTTACATGTATTGAATTTAGAGGTGGTACAAATTGATCATGACATCACTTATGAGGATAATTCAGTAGCGGTCTTGGACTATAGAGACAATGTTCTATACAATAGGTAAATAATATTTTTAAAGTGTTTTATAAAAAATAATATGGATACATATTAATTAAAACATTAAAAATAATTATTAAGTACTTATTAATGTTAGATAAATAAATGGATCGTTATATATACCACCTAAAAGATAGTAGGATCATATGAACCAAAATTTAACAATTACAATGAAATTAAGATGAAATACTTTATAATGATCATAACATTGAGGTGAGAATTAATAAATGAATATATTATGTTTATGGAATGATATTAAATATATAATAAGTGTAAGTAAAATAAAATATAATAAAAATTCATAATACATAGATTCATAGAATACAAATTGAAAATGAAGAAGTTATATAACCCAATTAAAAGAAATTGAGTTATGAATTTCATTACATCTTTGAAAATTTGTTGAAAAATCCCCTTGGAGGAAAAAAAACTGAAACTCTAAATAAAATTAATTATTATTCTATTATTATATTAAAAATAGTATGTTTGTTATATTACTTATATAAAATAAATTATGTGTCTAAAATTATAAAATACCTTAATGAATAGAAATTGAGATCGTTTACCCTAACCTATCATTCATTTAGATGATGAATTTATAAACACATATATAATGTTTTTAGGAATCATATTAATTTATATAAGAATCATAGTATTATTTAAAGATTCATATATCATACTCCTATAACATTTTCCACTAGTTTATTAATAAAATCTCATTATTTTTCCTGCTTTGGGTGTTAATTGACATGTTATTTCATCCATGTGTTTCGATGATTGATTCGATTATTATAAATATTATTTAATTATTTCATATATTATATATTCATAATAGTGTTAATAATATCATATTTAATCATTTCATAAATTATTCAAAACAATCCAGAATTATTTATTTTGGATAATGAATCACACAGGTTTGTGGAGATCGTAGGCCCTATGTATACAAGAGAGGTTATATTATTTTCTTAATGAGTGAATGTATAATCATTTTATTGATATATATTATTTGAATAATAAATATAATATCACATATATATGATATATTCATTAATTGTATCTATATTACATTTCTTATAATGATTATGTGAAAAAATTCTCATAACATTGTGAGGCAGCAATAATTTGTATGATCAATCAATATTGTCATGTTCTAAATGACATGGAATGTAAGAAGATATCTGTTATATCATTATTACAAAAATTCTATTAATATATCAAATATTATATATAAAAATTAATCAAAACATTATATCAAACTATCATGGGTGTTTTTGGAAAACAAGTTACATCTGTTCGTGATGTGGTAGTCCATTGTACCCACTATATATGAATTCGCAACCCAGTTGCTAGAAGTGGAAATGGTTAACAAATATTACATTAATATTTTATAATAAATTTATATTTTTCATGACCCATACCCAGAAGGATTACCCCTCATGTACTGACAATGTGAGAAGAGAGATAGTGACACCTGAGTCGCACCTCCAGTAGGCCATGGGTTGTCGACTAGCATCGAGGGGATATTAACCACACAAATGGGATGTCTAAGATAACTCATTATAAAGTGATAGATATGATATACCCCAAAAAATCCAAATCATACTACAATATAAATTCAATCCCAAGTACATATATGTAATCTCATGCAAGAACTGCTACTATTGAATGTAAATCATCGAGTACTAAAAAAAGTAAAAACAACATCATCAATGAAGTCTGAACCTGTTTTCAACCTCAAGAAAGTAGTAACCAAACTAAATTCCAACCTTCTCTATTTTACATGAAAATTGAATATATATATGTATATATATGTTTCATGATTATAACAGTTAACTCAGAAGGATCCTCCTCAGATTCTCTTGTGAAAAAGTAATGAAATCAAGGTAAATCACAATGAATAACAAGTAAAACAAACACATCATCAAAATAGGTATAGTAATTTTCAATCCACAACACGGATACTCTCACCATGTATCTCATACAAGAGTATATAATATTGTAATGAATATCAGGGGTACCATGCAACTACTTCCCCCCTGGTTTTCCACTTCGCCTGAACATCACGCTTCCTAAGTATCTCTCCCCAAAAAGACATTCCCACAGACCCTTGGGTGAAGCACCACTACATGAACCTAATGCAACATAATAACCACCTCCAGGTAAAAAAATTATCTCGGTTGTTTTTTGTATCCATCGTAACTTGTATAACTTGTATCATTCATCGCGCATTATACCTAAATCCATTACATCCCATACATAGAGTTTGGATCCTCAATCCATGGAAACCTATACATATTGCACCTATTATAGTTAATTTGAATGTATATCAAGAAAATATGTGTGTGAATAACCGCAATCCATTATATCACCCTACACAGATATATGGGGAAAAAAATTTGTTGTGCCTATGAGCACATGTAACTAATAAGATAATAGAGTGGGGCCAATGTTGGTAGTCAATCATCCATTCTCCTGCCAGAATGTAGGAAAAGCACCCCTTATGGCATAGAATCCCTTAGATGTCAGTTGATCAAACTGACAGGGTGGAGTAGCATAAGGAATCCAATAATGTACAGAGAATACTATTTATCACAACCACAGAATGGTAATAACATTGTCTTAGATTCAACTGCAACTAACATCCCTCATACTTTCTGATTCCACTTCTAATACTATTTTTACTATAATCACATAACCATTTAAATAGATTTATTAAATTAATTTGTATAGTTTTATCTGTGTCACATTACAATAATTATTTCATTAATAATTAATTAACCATTAACATTTAAAAATTATATTACCTTATAATCACCCCCCAAATTCCAATGTTCCTTTGAATTTCTACCTTGGCATTGTGTCCCAACTAGATCCAACCACATGGGTTAACATTATTTATTGAATAATTTATTAACAAAAATATTTCATTCCTATATTTCTAGGAATTATATAAATAATTCTATTCTACAAAAAACAAGTGGGATCAACTTTGAGAGTAAATAAACTACACATAATGTCTTTACCACCTATAGCTGGAGCGTAGACACATCCTCCCTCGATAAGCTAAACACATAAAGAATCTAACTTACCCCGTGTTTCATCACCTCTTTTTTGTAATGAGGTTTAAAAACCCAGATTCCTTGAGCAGTGGGGAAGGTAAAGAAGATACCTTGACAATACAATTTAGCAAGAATCCCATCATTCACAACCAAACCATTTCATAATATGTTGTTTACTCCTCAAAAACAATAGGCATAAACCGATGCATCTCTCTACTCTAGGATGTAACACCTACGAAAACCAATGGGCCTCCATACACCCATAGACTCTAATAGCCATCCATGCTCAAATCAAAACACACACAATATAAAAAATACATCATATCAACTAGGATCTTTTCCCTTAAACAATTAATCATGCCTTCATTAATATTAAGCTCTCGTTGAAGTAAAGCACAAGGCACTTAGCCTTACTAGCAAGAAGGTAATTTATATCCCTACAAGGTATTATCTTTTTTTATCAACAAACAGATTCTTTAATAAATCTATATTTAAGAAATTTCATAATTAGAGGTTCCAAATATGGAAAACATAAATAATAACCTATAAAAATAACAAAACATTCTTACAGTAACATTTTGTTTAACATAAAATTACAAAAAAACATGTATATTCATTCACAATACTCTTTATATTTAGAAAAATAATTATCAATTTATTCTAAAATTAAATTATTTACTAATTTCATCATGAATTAAATAAAAACAAGAAAATAATAGATATCTTACTATCTAAAAAATAATAGACAATAACACACGATTGATACAAATTTATGTATTCAATGTAAATATTTATTATTTCTATTCCATTGTTATCCAGTGGGATAAAGGGATCACTCTATAGTTTCATGTAAATGGATAGTGAATCCACGAATACCCTACCTTAAAAAGATTCATTTTCTCATTGCATAAGAACAATTCAACTATACATATCACGGTAACCTCTCATGCAGGAAAACATCCACTCGAGGTTTTACAGACACCACGATGCCAAAAACCACCCATGAAAACTCAATTAGGAAGATGTATATTGAATTACATAAAAGGAAAGTAGAAACAGAAGTAGAGGAATCTATAATAATGGTGATATATCATACCTTATAATTAATCTTGATAGATACTACTTGTTTTCACCAAAATAGGCGGTGCACGAGTAGTAGAAAGAAACATCAATGAGAAAGGATCCAAGGATGAATGTTTGAGCATAAGACTCGTATGGTATGAATGAAATGATTGATAATCTAGGAATAGGGAACAAGAAGGTAGAACAATGGAAAAAAGATATATCATCACTTGAGAAGAGATAATAGAGAAGTGTTTTATGATACATTGGATTTTCCATTAAAATCAAATCATTGTAAACCATGTGGTTTAACAAAGTAAAGGCATCTCATTCCTTAGGGAAAAATTAATATAGCATTTATGGGATTTAGATCAGAAATTAAATCCCTTTAAAAAGGTCTTTTTATTTATTTTTCTTCAAATAAAATATTAAATGGGAAAAAATGAAATAATTTTGAATTTTGGAAAAAGGATATCTAAAAATGTTTTGGAAATACTGTTCATGAGACATTTTGTCTTACACAATTTATGTGACACCATTTCTATGCCACCGTTTCTCTAACACCATTTATGTGAAACTGTTTCCATTCCGCCGTTTCTATAAACCCATTTATGTACCACTGTTTATATGACATTGTTTCTCTGCCATTGTTTCTGTAACATATTTATGTTTGTCCATTTCCATGACACAGTTTATGTGACCCATTTTTGTGAAACAATTTTTGTGCCACCATTTCTATGGCAAAGTTTTTGTGACATATTTTTATGATATAGTTTGGAAATTTGGTAAAGTATGTGACACCATTTTGTGAAAATTCCTGAAATAGTTTCAAAATGTGGAAGTTTCAGTGACACAGATTCATGACAGAATTTCATGAAATAGTTAGAAAATATTTAAAAGTAACTAACACAGTTATGTGACACCATTTAATTAAACAGTTTGAAAACATGGTAATGTCAATCATACCATTTCTTAGCACTATTTCATGAAACCGTTTGGAAATTTGGAAATGTTTTAAGGATAATTCAACTAGACATAATTGAACACCTGAAACGGCTGATTTTAGAAATGTAATTGACCATATAGGTCCACACCAATTCATTATATACCTCTAAAAAACATTCTCTTCCCCAAGAATTTAAAACAATCTTAGATAGTAATGGGTTTGACCGACAACCCTTCAATATACCTCTCAATGAGGGAATGCAACAAAAATTTAACAATAAAATCCATCTCATAAAAATGAAAAGGTCAAAAACCATAAAATGAAAATCATTAAAAAAAGAGATAAACATATATCAGCTTTGGGAAGTGAGCGAGTATTTGGGACTCAAGTTGCAAGGTTCTCTCCTTTATTCCATTGTTCTTCAATAAGACACAAACCAAGAGAATAACACACCGAAAAAACACCTTCTCCTTGTGGTCCTAGATCTCTATAGGTCGATCCACAATGGTCGCACCATATCCAACATCAGTATAACCCCAATAGATAAAGTTATAGTTTTCATGAAGATAAAAACAATGCTGCAAAAACTGAAAATCATCATGCATCCACCTCATCTATGTGAAAAGTTATACTTGATACTCAACAGATCCAACGCCTGCCAACTCCTCGAAAGGCCCAAAATACTGGAGAGAAAGATTACTACCATGATAAAAAATTTACTCCACATGATGGGGAGTAACCTTCAAATCACATAATCGTAAAAATGATACAATAATGGAAACCTCCATTGATCGGAATATGATTTCTGACGATCCTTCACTCCCATCATCCTCTAATAAATCACATGAACCATCTCTGTAATAGTATGCACTTGTTCTGGTTCGAGAATTGCTACACCCAAACCTCAGTCTAACACAACATATAATGGAATGTTCAGACATAAAAGGCTTCAAACAGATCCATGCAGGTGTTGTATTGAAAAGATAATTGTTATAAGTGAAATCCACCAATGGAAATTTCCTCATCCATGAACTTAAAAAATCTAGGACATGAGAGCGATACATGTCTTCAAGAGTCTCAATAGTTTTCTCTGTCTGACCATCTCTATGTGGATGAAATGTAGTTCTATATCATAGATATAATCATAAATAATTATAGAAACCATTATACACCCTTGAAGTAAAATGAGGATATCTATCGAAAATGATCATCCTCGAGATTCTGTGGAGTCTCACCATCTCTTCTACATAACGAATTAACAAAAAATCAACTGATCTCAACTCCTTGATTTCTATGAAGTGGGATTATTTTTAACAATGATCCACTGCCACCCATAAAGCCTCATGGCCTCCCTGATCTTATGATAAACAAGTAACAATGTCTATTTAGATGTCCTCCCACATCCACTAAGTGACATCTAATGGCTGTAGAAAACCATCAGGGATAAGATGCATGACCATTACCATCTGGAAGATAAAACATCAAGACACAAACTCTAAAATGGTACACATTAGCACAAGAAACCAAAACAGACTCTGGAAGGATCATTGCATCATTGTCATGCTAGGATCCATTGATAAAGGTGAACTATTTAAATATGTTAGAACAATCTCACACATCACCAATGGAATGAAAAAATATCCCTAATATAACACTCAGTGTTGTTCATCCTCAGACCAATGTTGAATGTTTTACAATTACCCTTTAGAAATCACCAGATTCAAGCACTGCATCACTAAATGACTTCGAGATCACCACATCTGCTACAACATTCCCCATATGAGGATCATATTAGATATTGAAGTCAAATTCCAATATGAAGTCCATCCAATGAAGATGTTTCATGTTCAAGTGACAGTGATAGAAAAAAAACCATAGGCTCTTATGATTGGTGAAAAACACACCATTTTTGTATCCCTAATGGTGTCTCATCATGGTAGTGTCGCACCCTACATGTGACTTGTAGGATTTATCTCACCCAATAGTTGGCTTGTTGGTGTTGTCTCACCCTGACAGTGGTTCAACAATGGTGTCTCACCCCGGAGGTGGCTCAATGGTGGTTGCTAATTACAGGATGATCACTAGTGGTTGATCTACCATTGGTGCCTCGTTTGGAAATTCCACATGTGTGGTGAATCATTTTAAATTACCTCTTTTGGGTTTCCTATTATATCTGTTCATCATTTGGTGGTGTCTTTCTAGTGGTGCCTCGTGAGTAGTGTTCCTAGTTCATCTAGTTTTTTCCATTTTATATATTATTGTAACATAAAACAGGTTTAATAAAAATATAAAATTCATTGATACATGTTCAAATGGGAAAAAGTTTATAATTAATTCCTTATGTGTCTAATGGATTTGAAATTTTCAAAATGCATTATCTTGGAATAATCCTCCTTTAATTTGAAATAAAAAATATTTCATATTCAATTTGTTCTAGATATAATCCCTATACATCATGGAATTCCCATTAATATTTTTTCCCAATGATATTGATAATGTATTCCAAGAAAAATTCTTTATATAAGAGTCATGTAACCAATTGTAGGTGAATGTTATTTTTACAGATTGAAATTTCATGCTTTACACACGCCCCTATTTTTTTCGCTACCTGGAAGTGCTTGTCATCTTTCTTCCAAGTAGGATTTTCCATCATCATTATTAATTTATGAAAATGTGTTCTAGGTATAATGATGTTTACACTTGGAATGATATTTGATTCCATATTAATAAATATAATTGAATGGGTTGATAAATAAATATACAGGTAATGGGGAAAGTGACACATGATCTTGCTCTATGATTGATATTCTTTATTTTGTGAAATATATGATTCTAATAACCACTACAAATCATGGTCATTGGTGGGTCTTAATTTGATCATAAGAAGTTTTGGGGAATTCTTATAATTTGGGTGTTTCAAATGCATATATATAAAAAATTAACAGAACAAATATATTAGTATAATAAATTGATTTCCTAGAGTCCTATTATTTCTTTTTCAAACAATACATTAACATTTGGAATTAAATATAAGATTAATTATTAAATAAGAAAATGTGTTTTTATTTTATTTTTAGGTTTTTATGTTGAGGCCATGGTTATGAAAATGGGGTCGGTTCTTTTAATTTTATGAAATATGAGTTTAAATAAAGGAAATAGTGTTTGTGTGGGTAATTACTGATATTATTTTCATTAATAACATAAAGAAACATTTACCATATATATATATGTATCATGATATTATGTGTTTTTATTTTATGTGCATTAATTTACAGAGGCTCTTCACCCCTGAATGAATGATACAGTGTTTCTATATATGTTTTCTGCCTAATAGTTGCCCATGTATTGATAGAATTATTAAATAATTAAAAAATAGTTTTCATAATTTAATTAGTTATATTTATTTTCAAAATAATAGTTTTTAAATATAATTTTTGTGAAATGTGAAACCAGTGTTTTGGATTGTAATGTTGTTTTTTTATATTTATAGTTAGCAGCAAAGGTGATGGTGTTGTGAGTTATTTTTTCTTCTAATAACTCGTATTTTGGGATTTAGTGTTTCATATTATTAAAATATACTTTTATTTCATAGTGATTTCTATAAAAATCCCACCCATGTTGAGAACTATATACCAAACACATGTATTATCATGCGGGGGGTGTTTTCACAGTAACCAGTCGGGATTATTGATGGATGTGTGCATACCCTTTTCCAGTATCTATTCATTAAGTGGTAGGTATATCCCGGGATTTGATGGTATGGTTTTAGTGAGTTCTTTAGATGGGGTTTGTGATTGTCTAGGTTTTTACGAGTGAGCTGGTGTGTGGTCCATATATCTTTGGGTGAGATGTGATTGCCCATATGTTTTTGGGATTGTTTTTTATTCATAGGTTTATTATGGATGAGTTTAGATGAACATTAATATGTCTCTTTAGGATGGTATTTGATGTGTTGTGTTGTGATGCTAGGTGTGTGTGAGTTGTATATAATGTCGTGTATAGAAGGGATCTGAGTGCTAGGGCATACACTGTTGGGTGAGAGAACCATATCAATTTAAATTATTATAAAGTACCATATAATCTATTTTCATTACTTTCTATTATATTATATACTTTGAGTACCTTCTTGAGTATTAATTGGTAAGGTTCGGTCTGGTTAGTATACTCTTATTAGTACTATTTGGTTGTGTAGATTTCAGATTATAGAATTAGTAAGATTTTTTCACATACTCAAGAAAAACAATATTATTATTACTGATTAAACATGAATGCTCACCATACATATATATAATTGTTTTATTGGTTTCTAAAAGGATTTTATCTACTATGTTAGACCTTTATAGCTTTAATCCCTAATTTTTTTGGGTTGATGGATTATTATTATTTTTTGGACTTTTTTTAAATACATTATTGTATTTTCATTAGTTCTTTTTTAAAAATATATGTTGTATTATTTGGGTTTCTAATTTATAAATTTCATAATTTTTTTATTATTCATCTTATCTCATGATGTTTTTTGCTTATAAATGGTAATGCCTCCCATATTGTAATATTTGTAAACCCCTAGTACTAGTCACTATCCTGAGGCCTACTAGTTGTGGGACTCAAGTGTAATTATCTTATTTTATTCATTTATAGACTTGTAGGGATATGATGGATTGTAGAGGGTTGTTAAAATATAACTCATTCATTCATTCATTCCATTTTTTGGGAAATTTATAACAGTGTCTGTGGATGTGTGGTGTATTACATCCTCAATGCAAAGTGATTCATTCATGATTTACATAGAATGTATAAAAATGGATTGAAAAAAATATATATTTTATAAATTTAAAATTTATTATATTTATGAAGTAATTATCTATTTTTAAATATAATATATCATTTTATTAATTCCATTTTTACACTTGGAATTGGAAAATGAAGTTCATCGAAGTGTGGACTACCACCTCTTCAAAGCGATATGATTCTTCTTTTTTAGTAACCACATCACAATAATTAAATATATAAGTATATATAATTAAATAAAATTTCATTTATTATAAAATAGTTATTTTAGAAGGATAATCATTACCTTCCTTCTTTCCATACTGATCATTTAAAAGTTGGATATTTACTCACATGTACGTATGACCCAGATTCTCTATGGTCATTAAATTTCATCATCTTCCGTAACAATATTTATCGTCTAATTTTAAAATCCTAATTTATTGAAAAATGTGATAATTATATCACGGTTTTCTATATTGATATTTTTAAATAATGTCCTCATTTATCACAATCATCCTATATGCTCAAAACATCCTACTTAATCATTATTGTTTATATAATTGTGTATAACCTATTTAAATGGTGGATAAGAGTAAAAAACCTAAAAAAGATTCAGAATAATCTGAATTATTTTAATACGTTAATTATTTTTGAATTTATAGGAAAATAAATGTGAATCATACTCAAGGTAAGATATTTACTAACTAATTTTCAATTCCATCAGTTAAACTTTTATTTGATTTTTTATGTTATGAGTAGAATTTGCGAGTAATTATATCAGTTTTAATTACACTATATGTAACATCCTTGGTAAATTAAGAATAAGAGATTTTCATATTTATTAATATGTGTGAACTAAATATTAATTTTACTTTAAAGGGGTTTCTATGTTCGATAGCGTACTTCATACCCAACAATGGGTTTCTTTGAAATCTTACGTTGCACACTAATAATATAATATTATTTTTTTTAATGGTAGTAAACACCTAGCCATTGTATTGGCAGGAATGAAAAAATATAACTTTAATATTAATATACATGTTTTCTAAATGTATTTACATTTATCCAATAAAAAATAAAAGGCTTAAAATGTGAATGAATCTAATTTTAATCAAAATTTACATTAAAAGGTTGATTTACCGCTAATTAATTGAGAACCCTATTTAAATATAGTTTTGGTCACTTTAATATATTCTATATGACCAAGTAAAATCTTTCGTTATAATGGGGACATCATAATTTACTTTATGTAAAATTTTGGATTTTTTTATAACGTTCATTTTTGTAATGAATAGTGAAAAATATTGTATTTAAATTCAAAACTGTGTTTCAATTTAATTTATTTATATAGTTATACAGTATTTTTATTTGGTTTTAAATTTTAAATAGTATATATTTTTACCATTAAATCTTATTTTGGTCATTGAAATTAATTTCACATTGAATTTGGGCATAAACAAGTGTCGATCTTTTGATAGTTATTGTTTCTTAAAAAGATGCTATTTTTTTAAAAAATGGGAATTGATTTTAAATTAATTAATGCAAATTATATGTTTATAATTTTTAAAAATAGACATAATTTTTTAATTTGAAATATCAAATATATATTAGGCTGAATTTTTTATATTTTTCTGGAAAACATCAATTTTTTATTAATAGTAAAACCACTTAGTTGTAGTTAAAAAAACTAACTTTTTCATTTAAATAATATTTTACAACATTTATGAATTGAATATGGATAATATTAGATACATGGTTGTTATTGGTAAGTAAAATCTAGTTCAATAAGATGAAAATAATTTTTGTTGAATAGTAACTGTTGACTTTTATTTACCAGGGTAAAGGTAAATAAGTAATTTAAGGTAAAAAGCATATTATAATAATTCAAATTACCTTAACACTTCTCCTAAAAATATTGTACAAGTAATTTCCAACCATGAGAATCCTTTGGTCTATTTTGGGACCCCACGAGCCACTTATGAATGATAATGACACTATAGATTTTTTAATTTAATGTAAAGACAAAAATGACCTAAACAAATAACAAATTGTAAATAAATTTTTACATGGTCTTCTATAAGTTATGTAATTTACAATAAGTATTCATTGGAACTCTAAAAATAGTTCCTACATCCTGGATTATTTTTTATAATTTTTAGACATCGAATAAAAATAAATTATTTATGACACCATAATGATGTAGTGTTTTCCTCATTAATAAATCATTTAAATAAATATAATTATAAATATTGAAATAACATCCAATACTTGTTGAATTATTATTGGATGATATTATTTCAACAATGAGTCATCTTATCTTCGACTCTAATGATTTTGGCACATTTAGAAACCGAATATCATTATATAATAAAATAATATTTTCACACTTTCCTAAAGAGACCTTCCTCCCCTTATAAAAGGAGACCATTTCTAACCAATTCCTCACACATCTCAAGCCATTTGGATTATCCAAAATCTGCCTAATTAAGCTTCATACATCCCTATCCTCTACCAAGAAGCCTTAACTTAGGCATAAAGCACTTATATAATTCATTTTGGTTCAAACCAAAGGATGTTACCCAAATTAAAGGTAACAATTTCTCTTAAATTATTTTGTTTTATTTTGGATTATTTTACTTCTCCAAACCATAAACTCTTTTTATTCCTTTCTTTTATAATGACTCTCGTATCCTCAATATACTAGGATTTTTTTATGAGAAGGATTCAAACTACACTTACACACACCTCCATCTAATGTGTGAAGAACATACTGTTTATATGGATGGTAAAACTAATGCGTCATGAAATGATGATTGTTTGATTATATCCTACCACCTCTCATGGTGGCCATTAAGATGAAAATATATTTATATATGATAGATATTATGATTATTTTTTCTTTATTCTTCTTTATTTTTCTTTTATAGCATACCATTATATTTTCCAACCTGGGTAAATGTGATAATTTCATTTGAGGAAGTGTGGACTACCACCCCCTCAAAGTTATTTGACATTTTCATACCATACATGGGGTTTATAAAGGATAGTGTTAATGATATTATGTATGATATTATAATGGAATTATAATAATCCTATGAATCATTATGTTTTAAATTCCATTATAGTACGAAATAGAAATGAAAGTTGCGTTCATGCCTATGTACGGATTACCGTCTCCATAAACGGTGCATTTTATTTCATACCTATAAATGTTATGTAATATTATAAATACATTTATATACTGGATATATATATTATATATATGATATCTAAATTAGGAATATCATTCTGAATATATTGAACTTTTGACCATGTGAACAACATGTAACTATATGTTGTTCATTTGTAAATCTATTAACAGATATAGAAAAAATGAACGTTATTATCTTGAATGATTACATGATGTGTATAACATGATAATAAGTGATAGAAAATAAATAATAAACATGAAAAATGTTCTTATACAGCTATAAATTATCTTTAGTTTACTATTCAGGTGACTAATGAATGATCGAGTCAAGTCGGACATGAGGTAAGGGACTTCGTCTCAATATCGTTTCCTTGAGGCATATTTTGTTTTATACATGAATTTAATTTATATTATGTATAAACCCATTGGACTATTCATGTCATTCATAGGTGATAATTTATATAAATCGTTTTACTAAAGGACAAAAGGAATTGTTTTTTAACGTAACTGGTGACAACCACATTTCCACCTCCACGAGTATTATTTGATCTTTGGCTTCCTTTACAAGTCGTAATGTTTTTAAAAGGAAAAAAAATACCATATACTACATTTATGTAATTTGCTATTGAAAATGATTTTGAGAATGGATTAATTATTTCAATATCATGTAATGTTATATTTTTATTACAATGTACGAATGTTATCTTTCCTTTATACATATGTTATGTTTTATGATTATGTTATGGTTAATGGTCATTGTGTATGTATACGAGTGGTAACATGATAAACATAGGGTGGGTGAGCCAATGATAGCTTTCCAATGCATTGGGTAACGTGACCGAGGAAAATTTGAATGTTTCTCCTAAGAGATTTAGGCAATATACTTTGATTGGTATTCTAAAGTTACTCCTTAAGAATCCATGATAGCTACAATATAAATATGTTATAGATGCCACAAGATACCTTTATGATTTATGAATTCTATGTGTTATTAATAAATTCTTATGATTTCTTGAGGTAAGTAAAAGTGTTCAATTTTTCTTTGTATTTATGAACAAATTATTTCTTTTATTGTTTTATAACCCTTACTCGTCTTTTTATGCTGATCCCAAGTTCTGAGATGTTTTCACAGGACATAATGATGAATAGGGTCAAATATGGGATCATATAAAGTTCATGCGGTCTAAAACATTGAATTAGACATGACTATTTTTAAAAAGTTTTTATTTTATGAAAAAATGGAAACTGTGGGGAAGAATCTACTTTGTACTCTTTGGAGATGTAATAGTTAGGTCATAATTTTCTACAACTCTAAACTTGAAAAGATCCTCAATGTGAATTATTCATTTAATTCCATATTATGTAATGTTTTATGGCTGGGTCCTTATAGTTTGTATTAGAGGTCAGTTTAGAAAACTTCAGGAGTTAGGGTATTGTTATATTAATATTCATTAATCAATTTATTTTAATATTGAAATAACATTTCATTTAAAAATTACCATGTTGATTTGCCTAAGATATTTCTGTGTTCAGAATGGTTTTTTTGTAGAGGAAGCATGTCATATTATTTGGCACGACATCAAGTGGAAGACAACCACCAAAATCAGCAACCTGAGATGGTTGGAATCGGAATTGAAAAGTTTGTTTTAGTGATGGAATTGTTGAATCCGACTATAAATTGTGGTGTTATCCATGTATGAGATCAGCTAGATCAACCACAAAGAAACATGCCAGTAGTGTAGCATTTCATGAAGAAACATCACACATAATTCAGATGATCATATTACCTTCTACTAGCTGAAGGGTTGATTAAAGCACTGGATAAGATTTTTGATGTCATGGGGTGTTCAGAACATGATAATGATAGTCTCCATATTTACCGTTTTGAAGGTGAAGCTGATCAGTGGTGGTCGATGGTAAAAAATATCAGGGATAGTGAAGAGATTGATGCTCTTGATTTGGATGAATTCAAAGGTATGTTTCTTGAGAAATATTTTCCTATGGTCGTTCCTCATATAATGGAAATAAATTACTTGAATTGCGGTAGGAGGATGACTCAGTGGCGGTTATGAAGCAAAATTCACTCGAATGGAAAGGTATTATCTAAATTTCATACGAGATCTTTATAGTAAAATCAACCATTTTTAATCAAGATTAATTACAAATTATTGAAGGGATTCAGCTTCTTGTGAGTTCAAAATTAATGAAAAACTTGTTCGTTGTGCGGATAAGGTGGGAATGGAGTTTTCTGATGATCAGGTGTTCATTGAAAAACAACAGAATAAGAGGTCGAGGTGGCAGGTGAAATAGATGAAATCTTCAAAAAAGTATGATGGTAATAAACTTAATTTTACAATTTGTGAATATTTTGGTAAAAATCATATTGTGGAATTCCTTTTGAATTCTGGTAAGTGCTACTTATGTGGTAAAATGGGACATAAGGCTCATAATTGCACTGAAAAAGATCAGGGTAATGGTAAGAAAAAATTAGATTTATAGTCAGTACAATGTTTTAAATGTAATAAACTGGGTAATGAAAATGAGTGTCAAACAAAGAACTCAACTGAGGGAAAGAAGCCAGTCTACATGCAGAAAGGGGTGTTAAATCCTTTGCAACTATTTCATCATATGTTGGTCCATCAAACGATGTTGTATAAGGTACACGGTTTGTTTGTTCAGATTACACAAATGTGTTGTTTGATTTAGGATATAAACACTCTTTAATCTATGAGATGTTTTATAATAAATTGTGTATTCCATCTCAATATATTAATATAGAACATACGGTTAAAACACCTAGAAGAAATTTTGAGACAAAAATAAAACATACGAACATTCTTGTCCTTTTCTGCAGAAAAAATCAACCTGCAAACCTTATTATTTTTCCTCTAGTAGAGTTTTATGTTATTTTGGGTATGGATTGGATTTTTGTTTATCATGCTAAGATTTACTGTATAGATAAACAAATTTATTTTCATAATGATTTTTAGTTTGTATAAAATAATGAAACCTTTATTTTAATAACATATTAAGAAGCTGAGAAACTAGTAAAATATGGAAATGAATGTTAACTTGCATATATTGTTGAAAACAAAGGTACTATTCATATTAATGATGTGCCAGTGGTAAATGAGTACCTTGATGTTTTTGCTGATGATTTTCCTAGTATTATACATGACCGGGAAGTTGAATTTACATTTGACTTAGTTGATGATGCTAAGCCAGTTTCAAAACACCCTTATCGAATGGCTCAAATTAAACTTTTAGAGTAAAAGATGCAATTACTGAAGTTACTATATAAAGGTTTCATTCAACCTAGAACATATCCGTGGGGTGATCCTATATTGTTTGTTAAAATGAAAGGTTGATCAATGAGACTTTTCATGGATTACAAATCATTTAATAAAATCACTGTTAAGAACAATTATCAATTTACTCATATAGATGATTTGTTTGATCAGCTCTAGGGAGCTCAGTATTTTTCGAAGATTGACTTGAGGTTGGGGTACCATCTTTTGAATGTAAAGGAACCAGACATTCCGAAGACCACGTTTTAGAATAGATATGGCAATTATGAATATTTAGTTATTCCTATTGGATTTACCAATGCACCTCTTGAATTCATGGATGTTTTGTATAGAATTTTTTGTGAGATCTTGGATAAGTTTGTGGTTCTATTCACTGATGATATTTTGGTTTATTATAAAATTATAGAGTAACATTAACGTAATTTATTGGTTTTCTATCAATCCTTAAAAGAAAATAAAATGTATGAGAAACTAAGTAAGTGTGAGTTTTGGTTGTAACAAATTTCATTCATTGGTCACATTGTTTCAATAAAATGGCATAACAGATGATCCTTCTAAAAAACGTTGTTGGAGAATGGAAATAACCCAAAAATATAACCCAAATTTATATTTTTATTGGTTTTGCAGGTAATTAACAGAGGTTTGTTGAAAAAATTTCACTATTATCTAGTTCAATGACTACGTTAATTGGGAATGGTTTTATGTTCATTTGGACAAAAAATGTAATGATTGTTTTCAGGAATTGAGAAGAATATCGGTGAATACTTTAATTTTGGAACTACCATTCAAAAATGGTGATTTTGTTATCTACAGTGATGGTTCATTGAAAGGACATGGTTTTTTCCTAATGCAGAATTATCAGGTAATTGCTTATACTTCACGTGAGTTGAAACCACATTAGTTAAAGTTCCCTACATGTGATTTCGAATTAGTTGTTGTTGTTTTTTCATTAAAAATTTGGAGGCATCATTTGTATGGGGCAAAATATTAAATATATACTGACCAAAAATGATTAAAGTATATATTCACCCATATAGAATTGAATATGAGATAGAGGAGATGGTTGGAATTAATAATGGATTCTGATTGCATGATCCATTTCCATCTGGGAAAAGCAAATAAAGTACTTGATGCTTTGAGTAGAAAAAGTAATTCTTCATTAACCATATTATTTTTGAAATGAGATCCTTGGGTTTTTGATTTGATGATATTTGGAATAGACATTATTGGTGCACGAAATTCTTTTATTTTGTTTCAGGTGTCTGTGAAATCATCTCTATCAGACTGAATAAAACTTGTGCAGAAAGAAGATTTTAAGTTACAGAAAATGGTAGAGTTGGTTCCGAAGGGTATGATTCCTGATATAAATATTGATAATGATTTTGTTTCTATATTTGGTAAGAGAATATGTGTGCCATGTCATTCACAGTTGAAGAATGAGTTGTCATGTGAAGCTAGTAGTTCCCTGTTTTTAGTTCATGTTGACAGTACTAAGATGTAGGAAGATCATCAGGAGTATTACTAGTGGGATGGAATGAAAAGTGATATTGCTGATTTTACTATGAATTGATTGACTTGTCAATAGGTTAAAGCATATCGGTAGTTACCGAAAGGGGTGATTCATCATTTATCGATGTCGGAGTAGAAATGGGAAAATATATCTATGGACTTTGTTGTGGGATTACTGAAGACATCTCGAGATAATAATGCAATATTGGTTATAGTGGATCGATTCACTAAATATGCTCAATTCCTTCCAATATGAGACACTTTCTATCTAGATCATCCTGCTCGGTTGTATGTTAAAGAGACATTTAGGTTGCATGGAGTTCCCTTCTCTATTGTATCTGAACGTGATCTTAGGATTACTTATAACTTTTGGAAACGTCTTCATAAGTCATTGGGTACTGAATTAAATTTTAGTACAACTTTTCATCCTCAATCAAATGAGTAGTCAGAACAAAAAATGCAGACCTTAATGGATATGCTACATGCATATTCACTGGATTACTATGGAATTTGGGACCAATAATTGTCTTTGGTTGAATTTTCGTATAATAACAATTTCCATTCCAGTATAAAAATAGCTCCATTTGAGGCATTATTTGAAAAGCGTTGTTGAACTACATATTTTTGGGATTTAGTAGGTGAAAGGAAGCTTATGGGACCATAATTGTTAGAAGAGATTGTTGAGAAAGTACTTTTGATGGAGAATAACATGAGAACAGATTAGAGTAGATAGAAAAGTTATGCGGATAACATGAGGAAGTATATTTCTTTTAAGATATGTGATCATGTCTTTCTAAATGTTTCTTCATAGAAAAGTATAATGAGTTTTGGTAAGAAGTTAAAGTTGAGTCCGAGGGTCAATGGACCATATGAAATCCTATAAAAAGTTGGATCAATTTCATATAATGTTTCTTTTCCTCCATGTTTATCCCAGGTACAAAATGTCTTTCATGTTTCGATGTTGAGAAAATATATACCATATTCATCTCATGTTATGAACCCGAACTTAGTTAAGTGGGAAGAGAATCTCACTTATGAAGAATAACCAATCCATTTTCATGACCATAGAGAGAATGTTTTGCAGAATAAGGTAATTCACCATCTAAAAGTTTTTGTGGATAAACCATATGATTGAAGAGGAAACGCGGGAATCTGGAAATTCTATGAGGGAAAATTACCCCCACTTGTTTTAAAAAGTGAATAAAAATTGTGAGAATGAAAATTAAAAAAGGGGGAAGGATGTAACATCCCAGGTAAATGAAGAATAAAACATTTTCATATTTATTAATAATTTTGAATTAAATATTAATTTTACTTTAAAAGGGTTTCTATTTTCGATAGTGTACCCGATAAACAACAGTAGGTTTCATTGAAATCTTATGTTGCACACTAATAATATAATATTATTATTTTAAATGGCAGTTAACTCCTTGCCTTTGTATTGGCAGGAATGAAAGGAAACTAACTATTATAATATTATACTTTATTGTTAAATGTATTTAAATTTATCTAATAAAAAGATAGAGGATTCAAATGTGAATGAATCTAATTTTAAGTATAATTTACATTAAAAGGTCTATTTACCGCCTTTTAATAGAGAAAAATTATTAAATCTATATTTTGTCACATTAAAACATTCTATTTGACCAAATAAAATCCTTTTTTAGAATTAGGACATGAAAATTTACTTTATATAAATTTTTGGAAATTTTCTGATAATGTTCATTTCTTTAATGAAATGTCAAAAATATTGTATTTTAATTCAAAACTATTTTTTAATCTAATTTATTTGTATGGTTAGATTATTTTATAAATTACATTTAAAGTGTAATTAGAATATATTTTTTCCATTTAATACAATTTTGGTCATTGGATTTAATTTCACATCGAATTTGGACATAAACAACTATCAATATTTTTATAGTTATTATTTCTTAAAAACACGCAATTTGTTTTAACAACAAGAAATAATTTTAAATTAATTAATGCATGTACTATGTTTATAATTTGGTAAAATATTAATAATTACTGAATTCATAATATCAAATATAACTTTTAATGATTTTTTTGTATTTTTTTAAAAAACATCAATTTTTGATTAATAGTGAAACCACATAGTAGTAGTTAAAAAAAACTGACTTTTTCATTTAAATGAAATTTCACCACTTCTGTGAATTGAATATCACAAATCCGACATTCATGATTGTTATTAGTAAGAAAAATATGTTTATGTAAGATGAAAATAATTTTTGGTGAATAATAACTTTTGACTTTTATTTACCACGGTTAAAGGTAAATAAGATAATTCAAGGTAAAAAGAATATTATAATAATTAAAAATTACCCTAAAACTTATACAAACATTATTTGATGATTAATTTCCGACAATGGCCATATTTGGGTCGATTTTGGGATCCCATTGACCCACTTATGAATGATAATGACGCATTAGATTAATTAATTTAATGTAAAGTCAAAAATGACATAAACAAATATGTCATTGTAAATTAATTTTTACATGGTTTTATATAAGTTATATTTTCAAATATATTTATTAATTGGAAATATTAAAATATTTCATACATCATGGAATTTTTTTATAATTATTAGACATTGAATAAATTAAAATATTTTGGACACAATAATGATGCAGTGTTTACATCATTAATAAATCATATAATTAAATAAGATTATCAATATTAAAATAACATCCAAAACATGTATAATACTTATTGGATGATTTTACATTGTCCATGAGTAACCTTATCTTCAACTCTAATGATTTTTGGACATTTAGAAACCAAATATCATTATATAACAAAATAATATTTTTACAATTTCATAAAGAGGCCCTCCTCACCGTTGTAAAAGGAGACCATTTCTAACCAATTCCTCACATCTCTAAAGCATTTAGGCTCATCCAAACTCTTACAAATTAATATCCCTACATTACAATCCTCCATATAAAAGACTTACTATAGTATGAAGGCACTTCAATAATTCCATTTGGTTCAAACCAAAGGACGTTACCCAAATTAAAGGTAAATATTTCTCTTAAATTGTATGGTTTTATTTTGTTTTATTTTACTTATCCAACCCCTATAATATTTTTATTAAATTCATTTATAACTACACCAGTATCATCAATATATTAGGATTTTACAAACTTCCATGAAATGGGTGAAGAACATAGTATTTCTATGGATGGAAAACTAATGCCTCACAAAACGATGATTGTTAGATTATCTCCTACCGCCTCTCATGGTGGACATTAAGATGAAAATATATTTATGTATTATAAATATTATGTTTTTGTTTTCTTTATGATTCTTTATTTCTCTTTAATAGAATACCATTATGGGATCCATTATTGGTAAACATGATAATTTCATTTGAAGAAGTGCGGACTACCGCCCCCTCAAAGTGATATGACTCATTCATGCCATATGTGGGACATATAAATGATAGAGATAATGATATTATGTATGATATTATACTATAATTATAATATACATATGAATAATTATGTTTCAAATTCTATTAAAGTACGAAATAGAAATAAAAGTTGTGTTCAAGCTCACATATGCCTTACCGTCTCCTTGAATGATGCATTTAATTTCTTACCTGCAAATGTTATGCACTATTAAAAATAAATGTATATACTAGATATATAGGTGATATATATGATATATAAATCATGAATATCGTTCTGTATATAATTAACTTTTTACAATGTGAACAACTTGTAACTATATGGGGTTCATATGTGACTCTATTACTAGATATCGAAAAAACGAACATTATTTACTTGAATGATTACATAATATTTATAACATAGTAATAAGGGATATAAAAGAAATAATAAACTTGAAAAGGGACTTAATAAAGTATAAATTAACTTTAGTTTATTATTCAGGAGATCAAAGAACGATCAAGGCAAGTCGGACATGAGGAAAGGGACTTCGTCTCAATCTCCTTTCATTGAGGCATATTCAGTTTTACATGCGACTTTATATTAAATGGTGTATAAACCCCTTTGACTTTTCAGGTCATTGAATTGGAAACTTTTTATACGAATCATTTTAATAAACGACAAAAAGGAATTTTTTTTAACGTAAGCAGTGACAATGAACTTTATACCACCATGAGTAATATCTGATCTTTTTCTTCATTAACAAGTTGTAATATTTTTAAAAGGAAAAATAAATACCATATACTTATTTTACGTATTTTGGTATTGAAAATTACTTTTAGAATAGATTAATTATTTCAATATCTTTAACTGATATATTGTTATTACAATATGGGAATGTTATCTTTCTTTTATACTTATGTTATATGTTATGATTATGTTATGGTTGTTGGTAATTGTTTACGTATATGAGTGGTTATCTGATAAAACTTGGGCGGGTGATCCTAAGATAGCTCTCTAATGTATTGGGTAACATGACAGAGGTAAACATGAATGTTTCTCCTAAGAGATTTGGGAATATACATTGATGGTTATTCCAAAGTAACTCCCTATGTAGCTGTGATAGCTATAATATAAGTATGTTAAGTATTCCACAAGTTAACTTAATGTTTTATGATTTCTATGTCTTATTCATAAAATATTATGATTTTATGAGGTAAGTAAAAGAGTTCATGTTTTGTATCTACTTATGAAAAAAATTCGTTCATTGTTTTATAACCCTTACTTAGATTTTTATGCTCATCCCATGTTTTGAAATGTTTTCACAGGGTTTAAAGATAAATAGGGTCAAGGATATGATCAAGGAAAATTCATGATGTCTAAAACATGGAAATAGAAATGACTATTTTTTCATGATTTTTTATTAATGAAAAAATGGAAACTGTATAGAAGTGTCTACTTTGTATTCTTTTGAGATGTAATAGTTATGTTCTAATTCTATAAAATTCTAGTCATGAAATGATCCTCAATGTGAATTATTCATTTAATACAATATTATGTAATGTTTTAAGGGAGGGTCCTTATACTATATATTCAAATTTATTGTGTTCATTTAATTTTTTGGCATATAATTGTTTTATTTATTTATTATCATACATGGTATTTGATCTTTTTAGGGGAATTTCATATCATTTATTACATATGTGAGATAAATATCATATTCACCACATACAAAATTCATGTAGTGTATATATTGAATCATTTTGGTATATTATATCAATAATTTTTTCATATCCATGGTATTTAAATGTTTCACTTGATGATTATTTATTTTTGGGTTTTTTATTTACATGTTACCACAATTTTATGGGGTTTTAAATAAATTTATATTCTATTAAGATTTATTTGTTATTATTAACATAAATATTTTTATATTGTGTATATAATTCCCATGAATGAATTATATGATCATTAAAATTTAATTTATGGTGTTCTACAAGAAAATATTAGTATTTCACTTTCTTCAGGTTTACTGTTTCAATGTTCCCAATGATGTAATGCAATTGTTTTCAAACATTTCCTTGTTTGAGACATTTGTTATATTATAAATCCATATTATTTCACATGTTCTATATACTTCTCTTTAAAAAATTTATATCATGAATAAAATTATTCTATTATATCATATGTTTAATTTATATTTCATTCTATAATTGGTAATATGATTCAAGCACTACAATGTGGAATGGGACACTTCAATGATTAAATATTATTTTTATCAAGAACGTTTTTATTAATGTTTTAATGTAATTTCCATTCATAAATGTCAAAAAAAATTGATGACACATATAATTCACTATGTTTACATATTATTGATACAATCATCATTATTTATTATGATGATTTATATTTTATTCAAACATATTATTAAAGAACTTTTTTTTCCAACGGGTTAATCATTTTAAAAATAGACTGTTTTGGAACCCATTTCTTTTATAGGAGTAAATAAATTTTCAAAAATATTAATATGGATACCATTTATTTATTATGGGTTAATAAATCATAAATTATATTTTTCTTAAACGTATTACATTTTAATGGGAAGAACGTGTTTAAAATAAATTTTTCTGGAAGCCATATATTTTCATCAATTTAATCATGTTTTAGAGAGATTGATTCATAACCTATTATATTTCAATAGGATAATCATGATTCAATGAAATTATAATAAAAACTATTTATTTTCCATTGCTTTACTATGTTTCAATTTCATTGAAATGATACCCATTTATTTTCCATCAGTTAATTTAATGGTCTGGAAATATACAATCGAGTACACTGTTAGAATCCAGTGATTGGGGTGTTATAGGAGGAAATAGTTAATCATTTCCTGAATTTTCAAAAATTTCTAGTCTTTTCATCAGTCACTCAAGAAGTCAGTGTCAGTGACTCAGTGTGTCAGTGAAGTTGAATCAGGGCATCAGTCTCAGTGACTAATGGCTTCTGTGTCGGTGACTCATGGCTTCAGTGTCAGTGACTTATGGCATTGATGTATGTGACATACTCTGTCGTTATCCCTTAGTTAGGGTGTCAGTGTCAATTTCTTAAGGAATCAGTGATAGTGAGTTATGGTGCCGATGTGTCAGGTCATTCAGGAGTCAGGGTGTCAATGGTTCAAGTGTTAGTATGCCATGTTGGTGCATCAACATCAGTAGCTCAGCATCATTGGCTTGCTGTTAGTGGCTTGTTGTCAATTACTCACCCATGAGTGACTCATTTTCCAGTTTTTCATAGTATTTCCTATTTCAATGTACTTATATTTTATTTTACATAAACATAGTTTAAAGCCTTTTTTGGGAATTTCTAAAGGCGTTTTGATTGATTTTAATTACAATTTTAATACTCTAATACTTTGGTGACTTTTAAATAGTCGAACCACATAATCTTGACCATGACCCCATGTTAAAGTCTTTTGAAATTGATTCTCATTTCTTTCTTATGGGATCTATTTTTTACAAGATTGGTCCTTCTTTACCATTTGTTCCCATTACCTATTAATGCGCCTTGATCCTTCCCTTCTTATGGTGTCTATTTTCATTTTTTATGCATCAATCCAGAATTACTTGTATTTTTCTTACTACATGCTCACCCCTTAAAGGGGAGTTTTTGTCTCCTGTTTTAACATGTATGTGTTATACTATACACCATTAATTTTTTATCATGTAGGGTGGGAATACTAAGGATCTATCATGAAAAACTTTTGAATCCAGCATTTAACAAATAAAAATTATAATGATGAAATAAGTACATTATAATGAAATGGGTGTGGATTGATTTTTATTTTATTTATTAATTTTTATCCTTATTTATTATGTGATATGTCAAGGTCATTTGGCCACTATAAATCATGTCTAATGGTTTTCAATTCTAGCGCATGGGTTATTCATTATAACTGTTGTTGTTTTCTTGTGAAAATTTCTCTCAATATTAATCTGATCAATCACAAGAACGTGGTTATATAAATGTATTCACCATGATGAGAACTTTTGATGGATCATCCATACATATGAATGATAAATTTCAGGATTTTTTTAAAATTTGAGTACACCATATTTTATTGGTGTGGTTGTTTGCTCTGTTCTTTGGGATGTGTTCCTTGTATGGGTTGTGGTGGTGGTGGCTCTATGATTGTGTGTATATGGATCTATGGGTTTTGTGATAGTATCTTCTATTGAGAGATTTATTGATTGTGGAATGGATGAACAAGTTATGAATTGGTACTACATAAGGGTAGTGGTTGGGTAGCGGGGATGTTTGATGGTTGTGTCATGATTTTCATCTTTATGGGTGTGCTCCTTTTGGTGTTTTTGTGTACTGGGGTTGATGGTTTTTATTATGAGAAGTTGTTTGAGTGATAAAACATTATAGAATTATAGTTGTAAGTGGTTTAATATGTTTTCTTGAAAGGGGGAGTGAAGTGTGTTTTATTACCATGGTCCTTCTCCATGGTGTGTCATGGTTTAATGTGTGGTTGTTACTTGAGTTTTTTGTAGATTCACAGTTTGGGATGGAAATTATTAAATGAACAATTAGATTATTAATTATTGAGATTGGTAAAATGACTTGGATGATGTGATATTTCGATTTGGGGATTGTATTTCGGTTTCATTCATGTGACCATATTTCATGGTGGTATATACATATAGGGGTAGCATTAAATGAACTTTCTAGTGGGCTAGTGGTATATTTGGAATCTCATAGGATGGGTTGAGTTTTTTATTTCTATATATATAAAAGTTAGTTTATTATTTTGACTATTCGGAGCCCAAATATGTTGAAAAACTACGTTCCGAACACACCCATTGTTATGGTGGATGGTGTATTTTACATCATCATGGTGGTTGGATCGGTTCCTGGTTACCTACATTACTCTTCTCCATTTTCTAATCATTGATGGTCATATATTCATCAGGTAGGCTGGAATGGCTTGATTTTTAGTACAAGAAAATGGTATTGGCTATGTGAGAGGTGGTTTGTTTCCAAACTGTCATTGGGATGAAGCCCTAGTGTATTCGTGAAGGGTGTGGTATGTGTGAGGTCCTGGTTTATGAATGTAGTAATGTGGTGTCATTTGTGTTCCATGTGTGTGAGTGCATATTGTGACAATGGGGCTTGTGGAAGAGTGTGGATGTGTCAGGAAGTTTGAAGTTAGGGAAAAGAAGTTATTTAGTGTGATGTTGTGTGGGGTACCCAAATATGGATGTGATTTTTATATTACATTACATTATTTGTGTTAAATGATGAATGTGTATTAGTGAGGCTAGGTGGTTAGTATTTCTTGATAGGTTCTTCTTGTGACTGTTGTATTTTTTTATCAAGGGCATCATTATGATCCTCCAACTTGTGAATAGGTGAAATTTTATTTTCCCTATTAAATATATTTGTATGATCACCAAATATGTATATATATATATATAACTGTTTTCATGTTAACAGAGAGATTACATAGATAGTGATGGGCCTTAATATCTCATATGTTGGGGAAAATTGTGGAATGGCTACCTAGATTTAATTTTAAACTAACATTGGGTGATTTATTTTATTCCTAGAATTTGTACATTAAAAATGCACGTGGGATGGATTTTTGTTTATAAATATATGTCTGTGTGTGTGTGTTTGGGAGTTGTTTGAGGGTGATGCATTTTTTCTCATGATCTTGGTTACTATAAAAAAGGACAATTCATACCATTTGTTTTGTGAGATTTTTTTACCCTTGGATCTTGTCACCACCTCAGCTCTATAGAAGGCAGGATTTGTGGGACATTATCTCCCCTTCATTTTGTGGAAGAAGTCTCTCACCTTATTTCTATACCTTCCCTAATATTATATATTGTTGGTCCTATTATAATGGTACCAGAGGGTGATGAAGAATAGATATAATAGATTTTGGAGTTAGGCACAGTGAGGATTCCATGGGATGGTAGGGAAACCATGTTAGGTTAACATGGTGTGCGACATAGGACAGGGAAGACCAGTATGGACTAGGGATATTTGGCCCACCATGATCTGATGCATGGATTCTAAGATAACGGAATGGCCACGTTAGGCTAATCAATTAGCCGGGTAGTGACCCCTGAAAATGTATATGCGTCATGATAACTACTGTTATTTTTTGTTTTTGTTGCCTTTAGATAATTAAAATAATCTTTGAGTTAATATTAATTCTGAACAAATTTCAAACTACATGGGCCTAGGAGTTCTATACTTTCCTTTCAGCTATGGATCCATTACATCGGCCACATGTGGTACTAGAAGTGGTGGGTCAATAGGATAAACTAGTTAACTAGAGGAGGTTCAATCCTATGGAGGAGGATGATCTATGGAAAAATATTCTTTGTGTTGTCTGACTTCTGTTTATAGGAATGTTTGAGGGCAGTGTATCAGACATGGAGACAAAAAGTAGGCTCAATGAGTAGGTGAGCACTTTAATCATTATATTTTCTCTAACAGAGAACTGGGTTCTTCTAGTGAAGATCCTTATGATCCGAGCATAATATCAGGGGTGGGTGATTTACATCAGGGAGAGGAATGATACTGATGTTTTGTGGGTCGAAAGTGAGATGTAGTTCTGAGATAATTTTTGTTCATCCATGATGAAGGCAGAGTGGTGGCATGAGCTACTCTACCTCAATGATGTGAGTGTGTAGGTGAGGGACTTATGGCCCATGTTCATGGATCTCATTTTTTTTTTATAATTACAATCCGGATGAGGATTCTCAGTTGAGAAGTTTGGATGAGGTAGTCCTTCCCTCCCTCCAGTATTTGGTTACTCCCTTCTCCATATCAACATATATATAGGTTCCGAATAATTCTATGGTGGTGGAGAATTATACACTCTGTAAGTGGTCACCCTTTAGATTAATGAAAGACGAGTTATTCAAAGGGGATGACCATTAGTAGCAATTGTCTGGCTTTAGGGCCTTCTATGACTTATTTAATCATGATCCATCCCCAGTAGTCTCAATTCTAATATTCTGGTCCTGACCCTTTTCCCACGGGCTTGGATAGGTGGTTTTTACTTGATGAGGTTGTGGAAACCTACATGTACATTATTGTAAATGGAGCTCAATATGGTGCAGGGGGGATGGTACATCGCCTACCACAATAGCAGTTACCGGCAACGACGTTCTACAAGAAGGGATTACAGCCCCCCCCCCACCACGAATGGGAGACGGTGAAGGAGGCAGCTAACCTCAGGGGTTTCCTAAGGGAACTAAACCAAGTAATGGACGATGATGTGTTTTTATGACTAGGGGAAGAGGATATGGGTCTGTGATGTTACACAACATAGAGGAAAAATTTATAGTGGGGACATTTATCATTCGAGGTAATGTCATATTTTCTAGAAAACATTATTTTTCCTTGTTTTATTCGGGAGATCTGAAAAGTCTTGTTTCTCCTAGTTTGTCCCATTCATTGGGAGTAGACATAGAATGTCATTCCATTCCCCTGTTGTTGAGTACACCAGTTAGTGGTCAGACTATGATGTTTAATGTTTTTCAGAGATGTAGACTGATGTTGGGTCTACATCAATCTAGTGTGGCTCTCATTATGCTACCGATGCAGCCGTATAATTTCATCATTTGAATCATGTAGTTTTTTTGGGCATGAAGTTTTCAACCAAATTCAATGAAGAGTGATGTATTTAGAGAAGAAGGGCCAGCGTGTCGCTTTCTATAGAGAGTGAAGACTTCAAGTGGGAAGCAGGTGTATGGAGCTTCATCCTTCATTTATAGCTATGCTATAAGTGGTATCAATGGATGATATGATCATGGAGTTTCTGGGAGTGTTTATATAGATTCTAGATGTTTTCCCAAAATAGAGTTATACGTTACCCCCTCTATGACACGTTGACTTTGTAATACACATACAACTCGGTGCCAGTCTAATTTCAATGACCCCATATCAGTTGGACATTTTTGAGTGGTGGGAGTTGAGGATTATGAGTGAAAACATGTTGATGAAGGTATTTATCCATCCAATTTTTTCAACGTGGGGGTGCTCTGGTATTGTTTTTGAGATAAGAAGAAGATGGTATAAGGTTGTGCATAGACTACATGAGTTTAAAGATTATAATAGTAATGAACCATTACCCTCTCCAGATGATAGTTGGTAATTTAAAGTAGATTTGGGGCGATTTTTGGTTTGTGAATATCTATATGTGGTAAGCTTAGGATCAGTTAAGTGTGACTAAGGGTAACATCGTTAATGATTTTTTAGGTACAGGTATGTGCCCTTCAATTTCATGGTTATTTTTTAGTGTTATGGATGCTCTAACCTTGTTCATGGGGGATATGAACTCTGTTAATGATGATTTTAATGTTCAATTCAATATTTTATTCATATTTGACATCCTTATCCAATCAAATTCAATGGAAGATCATATCGAGTAGCACATAACTATCTTAGTGGTCCTTCGACACTGCAGTCTCTATGGAATGTTGTCCAAGTTATATTTTTGGTCATGGGGGGTCCACTTCCATGGTCATGGGGTCTCTTCGCAGGGAATTATAGTGGACCTGTCGAAGGTTTAGGCAGTAGTTTCTTCGGAAGAAACCAATAATGTGGCAAATGTTCTCAATATTCAATATCTGGAAGTCAAATACTATAGATTCATACAAAATTTTACTTGGGTAGCAGCTCTGATGATGGTTCTGACCGGAAATTGGATGGTTTTTGTGTTGTACATGAAGTATGAGGGAATATTTAGTTATATGATGGGGATGTTGGTGAGTGCTTCAATGCTCAGGATTTTATAGAAAGGGGTGATGTTTGAGGTGTTTTGTGACATTTCTTGTCAAGGCATTAAATCTATGATGATGCAGTAACTGGGGGTGATCACCTATGTGTATAGCGAGTTACATCCCCATGAATGTAATAATTCCACCCATTATCTAGAAATTGTTGCAGTTAGGGACATACTAAATCTATGGAAACATTACCTCATTGGGGAGTGCTTTGTAGTCTTCAAATATCACAAGAGCTAGGGGTCAATATTTTTATTGCAATATATGATCTTGTGGAAATATAATTGAATGAAATATCCCCATGATTAAATTTTTTTTATCTCCTACATAGTATGAAAGGGGAATATTGTGGATCATTATTTGTGTAGGAAGTCACAGAATGAAGTGGTTTAGAAATCTGAAGATGCTTGGTGGGAGATGGGGGAGTTAAATTCCATGCACATAGATGCAGGAATGAATGGTGTTAGAGGTCTTCTGATTCAAATGGGACTACAATAATCTTTGAGATGATGGTGGAGGATCATAGTATTTAGGTTCATAGGGGGAGGTGGTGTTTGATCAAATTGACAAGGGTGATGCTCTGTATCGATGGTAATATGATGGACATAATCATATATTCATCCATGGGATGATATTGGTTATAAATTTAATGTGTGAGGATGTTCAAATTTGTTTCATAACTCACCCTTAGAAAATAAACCTGGGTGCTCCCTGGATGTACCAGGGCTTGAGGGAATGGTTTTGGTGGCCCCAGATAAAGATGATGGTGGTGGTGTTTGTGGAAGTGTGCTTGTTCTACTAGCAACTAATGGATGAAAACTATATTCCGGGTGGTTTTTTAGCTGCTGGATGTGTCTAAGTGTAAGTGGGAAGGAATCATGAAGGATGATTTCTCAATATTTCTCATAGATCATGAGGGATGTGATGCTTATGAAATATATGATATTATTTACCAATAATATTTTTAATTTATTTTTATGAGTTTAAATCATTTCTGTTGAACTGGATTGATATGACCTGATTTTTAATTATTGATTTTAAGACTCTTATTTCCATTTATTATCAGTTTATAATCCAAGAATTGAATTTTTTTATATTTTAGGAATTTCTTATGAACTATTTTTTATTAATCTTTCACATATGAACTCGTATGCCCATTGATGATATTCATTGTTTAATGATTCTGAATTTTCATATTGAGGGTTTGATATCACCAATATTTTATATTATAATGAATGAGAATTACAAATTAATGTTTATAAAATATTGTAATTGTATTATGAATAATACTGTATGTTAAATAAAAAATTTTGTTTAAATGAGAGAAATTACCATTTTATGCCATCTGATTTTTTTATATAATAGGTTTTCAGAATTCTTTAAAATTATGAACCTAAAATAGAACCAAGGAATGTATGTGATCCATGTTTTCCTTTTGATTCAGTATATTTTTTAGGAAATAATTATGTCCTAATAATCAGAATCAATGATAGAAATGTAATAGTTTTGGATTTTAGCATAGCTTCATGGAGTGTGGGTTTTGATATATTATAGTTGGTATTAGATGTTGGATTAGATTTATTAGGATATTATGATGTTCTCATATGAGTTTATATTAATTTTTATTGATATAATCATAGTTATATATGAATAATGATTACTATTAGTTTAACGTCTTTAGACAACCCACATAAGGTTTTTGCATAGAGAAAATTTTGAGGTTATTATAGATTTGGTAATTATTATTTATTTTAGCTAGATGTATTTGCATCCACATAGATAAAATTGATTTTTTGGAGTATTTATTTATATAGGATTAAATAAAAAATAGCGGACAACATATATGCACGATGAAACCCATTGCATCATTCTATGTGGTGGTGCATGAACCATTTACCAAAGAACGATATGATTTTCACACACTTCCACTCTCGTACATGATGACCTAGTTAGCATGTTTTTTATTTTTCAGGTTATGATTTAGATTATATAGAAAATAAATTGGATTTTATAATTTTAATAATGGTTGATTTATCATGGAAGAATATATCCCTAAATCTTCCTAATATATGGTTTTCAATATTTTTCAAGAAATGATTATGAATTTTCATGTATAGTAATTTATGGAATTATTTAATTTCAATATTATTGACGCCAAAATTAGGGGTGAACAGGACATCCTAAAATCATTAGGGAAAACCTTGTGAAGATGGATCACGAAGCCCCCAGTGCCCTACAGCGAGTGCAAAAGATCTCCTTCACGACACACAGTGATGTAATGAGGCAGGATGGCCCCGCAAACCCCTTTGATGTTCACGACGAACCGTGAAGCAACATGGTGGGACAATATTGCGAATCCCTTTGATGTTTGAGACCCACCGTGAAGCATGGAGGTTGGATTGCTATACAAAAACCTTTAATTTTCGTGACCTGCAGAGAAGCAAGGAGGAGGGATGACTACACGAACCCTATTGACGTTCGCCACCTGCCACGAAGCACGGAGGCGTGAAGACTCCGCGAACCCCTTTCACGTTCGCGATCCGCTGCGAAGCAACAAGAGGGGATGGATCCACGAACCCAATTGATTATTGCAACCCACCGTGAGGAATGATTCATCTTCACGCCAAGAGAACCCTACATCTCGGTGCCACTTTCCTATAAATACAAGGCTCTCCTCGTTCCCAATGGACCAACTCTCTGACTTTTCACCTTCCAAATCCCAAATCGCGAAGCACTAGTGCACTACAAACCACGAGCTCTTAAAGGTACATTGGCATCGTGTTTTTCCTTCCCTTCGCTTGAATTCATACCCTATGTAAATATGGATTCCCATAGTGGAGCCCATGGGCCTTCGTGGAAGAAGAAGATCCCCAAGGGAACTGAAGTCTTCGGGAAGCACTTTTGCTTTTCAAAGAACCCTCCCTGAGCATGTAACCCATGTACTATGGCCATGACACTATGCATCGCGATGCACATTGCTTCACAATGATATTCTTTTCATGGTACCCATGCTTTGTGAGGCATTATTTTGTGAATTTATTTTCACTTTGCAAAGCTCCTCCCAAATGCACCAATGCCTTATCACTATCCTAGGCGACATCACTTCGTGAAGCACATCCCTTTGCATAGTCCCTCCACTTCATAGAGCACTATTGTTTCAAAAAGCTTCTACTGATGGCCCCACATTCTCTACAACTCTTTTTCTCATGAAGTTTTTTTGGTTCACATGATTCAACATCAAATTCCATTGGATGATACCAGCTATTGTGTTACTTCACCTCATTCTTTTCACATAGGCACGGTAATGGCTATTTCTTATTCGTACAGCCACGCTAATGTGGACCCACAATGGGATCACCCCCTAATCACATCTTTTCTTGTCCCTTCTCTTCCCCAAGGTGCAGAGGGTACCAGTTATGTATGTCCTAGGGGTGTGGAGCGAACCCTCCTCGTCCGAGCTTCATGACGTTAAGTTAACAAGAACCATCGTCCTCAACACATGATGTAAAAATGTGACCTAACCCCCCCCCCCCCCCCCGCATCCTATGCGATGTCATCCACCATGGACATTATTCACGTCCACTC
The DNA here is from genome assembly GCA_963277665.1 of Viscum album. Taxonomy (NCBI): domain Eukaryota; kingdom Viridiplantae; phylum Streptophyta; class Magnoliopsida; order Santalales; family Viscaceae; genus Viscum; species Viscum album. Next base: position 1,374,451,556 of record OY728142.1, on the reverse strand, counting down.
ATCTCTACCGGAGTGAAATCTTCCTCAAATGGAATGAGATCCTAGTTGTTGTGGTGGCACCTGTCGGTGGGGAAGGGAAACCATATTGGTTTAATCCCCTATCCTTTCATTTAGGAAGTAGTACCCAGAATCATCCATTCCTTTTTCGTGAAAAAGGCTGGAAAAGGGTGTGGTGGTGAATGTTTCTCCTCCTCTCATCTGTTCCAAGTCCCTCTCCCGTTGGGCTTTGTCACCATCAGCCTGGAGTATTTTACAATCTCCACCACATGGGAAGCTAATCAGGCGTAAGCCTCGGTTTCCTCTCTTTGTCGCTGACCATGTGAAATCCCCACTTCACATACCACAGATGCACATTTTGCGACATGATCTTCAGGGCTCTGCTGCCTCTTGTTTCTCACTCCAAGCATAAGTCACATGGGCTTAGAGAATGAATAAACCAAGACATCCTCTATGGTCCGCCTATAGTGTAAGCCCCACACCACACCCGATTTGTGAGTAATTTGATCAATGTATCATAGGAAAGGTACGTATGAAACCTCCATGGGTTTCATGCCTAACACACCATTGGTTTTGACCACATTCTTGGTGGTTCCCACACAAACATGAACTACGAGAACTTTGATCATTGCCAAGACAACGTACATAGGAAGCCTCCCTGAGGTTCAAGCCCACTACCGACTATTGACCTCGACCATTATCACATCGGGTCACCAAGCTCCATCCATATCTACATATACATAGATCATTTCCATGGAAATGTACTTTGGAAGCCTCCCTGAGGTTCAAACAAAAAAACCATTAGTCCCAGCCACATTCACATCGGTGCAATGATTCCCCACCTTAACTACATTGTCAATGTTCCTTGCCAAGGAAAGGTACGTATGAAGCCTCCTTGAGGTTCCATCCCAACAACTTTTCATTCCGACCATCATCATGACTGTTCACCAACAACCCGTGCAGCCTAGAGTGTAAGCCCCACAACCATAACTAAAAAATATGGTATTTTATCCTTTCCAAGTCAAGGTATGTGGGAATCCACAATGTAGTTCAATCCCCCCATCTATCTGGGCCCTAGGTCCTCCTTCATGTCGGTTCACCAGACTCCCCCATAAACTACGAGGACTATGATCCTTCACAAGGTATGGTATGTATAAATCCTCTACGAGGTTCAATCCCATCATCCTTTTGGACACCAACTCCTCCTTCACATCGGTCCACCAACCCCCATTTGATAAAAACTACGTGGTTTTGATCTCAATCTCCTATTCAGGGTACGTTGGAATCTTCCATGAGGATAAACCACATCCAGCCGTAAGCCATTATGACCTCAATTTGCAACATTTCATTGTAATCCCCTTCATAAGACCCACATATTTGGTCCATTCTAGTGGTGTTAGACCTTCCGGTGCTGCTAACCACATGTAATCTCCATACACATCATCGAGTTGTTGTCATATGTGTACACAACAATTCATGATCATTGCCTGACCTTTCCCTTGATCCAATGTGTCTCGGGAAAGATATTCCCAATCCCAAAGGTTCCAACTCCTCCAGGTCCCATCCAAACGTCCCTTCTCACAGACTGCCTCCTTAGGCATCCCATCGCACTCCTAAACTATGCTGAAATTTATTCCATTCAACGGGGATACGTAGGAAGTCTTCCTGAGACTCATGCCCAACATTACCATCATCCTCATAGTGGTTCTATCCCATTCACCACCCATTTCAATCAGCACCACATCCTCTATCTTGATTCTTAACCAGGTTTCCACATCCATGTGAGGTCATGTCAACCAACGTACATCAGTGTGTCATCTAGGGGTTACACACATCTAAGCCACTCTAGTCAGGGTTCTAATAAGTCAGATTTATCTCCACTAGACCTTAAACTTACGGCAAACCATGTGTTAAACATGGGATGATGTTGAAAACAACAAAGACATGCCTAAGGAATACAATCCCTTTCATTTGATGTGGGATTCCTCGGGCATCCGCACCCTTGATAAGCCCTATAATAAGGGACAGAAGAAAAATGCAGTAGTGTCCCAGCGCCCAGACATGGTAGAGATGGAAAACATGACTAATCTCCCCACTAATGGTTGCTTCCCTCGATTGTTCCCTTTGAATGTCCTGAATGAAGCATCATAATTAATCGGCACCCATGAAGGTATTACAGTGGGAAGAGTTTCACGAACGATGTCTCATATCTATTTGGGAGACCCCAAATACATAACGAGATCCGAGAAGTAATTCACATACGGAAGAGTGGACATCCAATCATACCATTTCAATCATAGATAAAACATCCTTGAATAACTGAAATATGTCGCCCGACATTGGAAAGTGGGAATGTGGGAAACAAAATCTAGATATTTTTCCTCAAGGAGATGGACTTGCGCACCCTAGATAAAGCATCATAAATAGAAATGGTGATCCTGACATTAAGTTATTTACCTCAATATAGAGATTAGTAGAATTCATGAAATAAGTGGATTAGCATGTCACCAGATCCAGATATCCTGTGCTAGGTCCCACCGAGAAAATAGTGGGTTTGGAGTGAAACTCACCAGAAGATGGGGTTGTAGAATTTTGGACGTCCCGGTGTGCAACATTGTCAGCGTCGACCCATCATACCATCCTTGGAAGATGGTGTGACACTGGGATACTGGTTTTCAAATTCCTTTGTTAATCATCATTGATTATTTAATCTCCGAACTTTCAAAAACCAAGCTGTTCCACCAGGAACTCGGTCACTACCGCTGCACCAATGCAGGGTTAGGGTTTGTGACAACTAGACAGACTAATGCGGCTCTACCTTATCCACAACAACCTCTAAACCCACGACCATGGGGTTCCCATGCCCCATCTCCCTATCTGAGGTCATCCAAGGAAGGTTGATCAATGACCTCATAAGATGGTAGAAGGATGAGGGAATTATCCTAACATGGGATAAGGCCCCCCTTGATTTAAAAGCATCTAGGCCTCATCATCAATGTCACCCCTGAGGGCCGTGTAAGGAGCCATTGCTCCCCACCCCAACATATAACCATCTCAGAATCTTGTCCCGAAAACTATTCAACGAATCCCTACCCTATGCCGATGAGGTAGGAGATGTCTAGGCCAGCATGGTTAGAGTTTCACTCCAACATCTCATAGTGAGTGCTCCCACCCGTCTATATCAATGTTGCCACCCTGTATTTCTGGACATGGAGCAGGTATGCCATGCACCTGCACCACCAGCTCTGGTCCGTCTAACCTGACCCCAGTGTCGGGTGCAGGCCGAAGCGGACACCCACCACGGGGCGTCAAGGTCAGTGGCTATTTTGGCCTAAGCCACCATAGAGGCATACCACCCACACCCAGTGTATGAGGAATAGTTACATTCATATACCTGACCTAGATCAAGGCCCTAACCACCCCTTCTGCAGGCTGGGTCGACACTCTTGGTCGTCGTCACAGGTAGTGGCCGCCACGGACTTACCCATGGCAATGACACCTGTTGCGGAGGTCCTCCCCATACCACTACAATGGAGAACGTGGTACTTCCCCTATTATGATCTTGGCATGGAGGTTTTCCCAATGCCAACATCATCTTAAATGAGGGTCCTCCCTATAAGATTGTAGCTCAGCAATGAAGCCTCTCGTTTGATGACTACACCAAATATGGATTCATTCCTCCCACAACAGACCACAGGTACGGCGATGTTGTGCATCCATAACTCCTCATCATGGGGGCCCTCCCCATGTCTTCACAACAAATGTATAACGTCCTCCCCACCTCAAAAACTATATAAGAGAAGGAAAACGTTTCTATATCAACCCGCAACACAGAGGTCCTACCCGTTTTCAGTTCAACCATTACATGGACCATCCTCGCAATGATTTCACTTGGGGAAGTAAACATGGAGGTCCTCCCCATACTCTTAATAGCTCCATTAGAGGTCCTACTCTCACTTTCACTACCCACATAGGTCCTCCCCATGCCCCCTTCGACATCTGTCCTAGTGCTCTATGCACATCTGCCTACTCAGGCGGAAACCGTCTCCACCCCAGCACCATTACGGCCAAAGGACCTCATCATGTCAGAAATCTACCCTATCTAGAAGAGAAATCTGAGGCAAGAAGGCCAATCATTGCCTCCATAAAAATGATTAGAGTATGGTCTGGACAGATATAAAACTAGTTTTCTTCTCAAACGCCGATGCGGAATATTACTATTCATTGTAACCCTCCCCATCGCTCATCCAATTAATGGGATGGGTATGAAATATGGTGCATCATCCTAGTAATCCCTGAATGTAAGGTCCATCAGATTCCTTCCAACATCCGTAGGTATATCTAGGAGGATGAAAGTTTTGACACCCCGTAGTTTATGTTCCTGAAATCACCACCATCAACACCAGAAGCACTCTCTACCTCAATCAGAGATCATAGAGAGTTGTTCAGGGGATTGAGGGTGAGCAAGTAGCAGCATGGCCTATCGACAATAGCTCTATCCCATGAGCTAGGAACTGTCACCATCAACCCATCATATCATGATTTAGCGGCCATGACACTACAATCTTCAGAGTATAGCCTGAGATTCAATGGCCTGTCATCTCATTCAACATATTCCCCACCAGCCAGCATATCGTCCCATTGGTCTATCTCGGTACTGCTCCCAATTCCTCAACTACCTCCTATTGACGAGTGGGGTAATAAAAGGCCATAATATAAATCTGATCCAATGATCTTATGGAATATCCTTACAGCAGACCACTTCCTCGAGATGTTCTATCCCATGGCAGTGCTAAATTTCTGCGCATCAAAATCCCTCACCATAGAAGAAGTTGAGTGTTTTTGATAAACCCTATGGGTGAAGAAATTATGTCTTCATCAACAGTAAGTGTTTTATCCTCGGAGGCAAGCACATTCTGAAGATATAGGTGAGAAATGTCATATAGTTTATTAGTCCACACTCTCTGTGGCTCAGCAACCCTAGTCACCTAGCCCACGTAGTTCCCTCCAACAGCAATGTGTTCAGAGTTTCAAGGTACTCAGCAAGATTTTCAAGTAGGATTCCCCCCAAATAAAAATATTTCTCGGGGGGAAATATGCTTCCCACATCTTCATTCCAATCCTATGGTATCCTGGATCGCTTGTCGATATTGAGGACATGTCCCTAGTAAGGGTCACAGTCAACATGGCTAACATATTATAGGAGGATGAAAATATGGATATTCTTGACGAGGATATACCCCCGAGGGTGTTCCACCACTTCTAGATCCACCGGGAAGTGTTACATGCTAGTAGTGTAATATTTTAGGTCTCCCTGCACCCATCGAGGCATTGGTACTTAGCTAAAATCATAGCAAGGTTAAAGAGCACCTCAGAGCTACCAAACACTCAAACCCATCCTCCACAGTGCAGAAGAAATAATATGACCTTGAGAAAGACACATTACCCTAATAACATGCCTAATAGAAGAAGTTTCTCAATGGCCTCTTTGCTAGACACACTGCATAGTGATGTCCAGACAACGAAAATCAAATGATATGGAAGAAGGGGTAGGAACAACATCTCCTCAGCAACTGCCTCCTAGTGACCCTGACTATCTTGCACCCGTAGACATGGTTGATGCCTGAACTTATGTAAAGAGGGAATCGTACGTCTCGAAAATCCCATCGGAACACCGCAGAAATCTACGGAACCTGGCATGGGTTCCAACAGCAACCCTACAGGTTGACTTCCTAGCCACTCCATGAGTGGTCAAGCCCCCCTTACCATGTTTATGAACCCGCAAATTCACCCATGGTTAGATAACCCAGTCATGACAGGGTCCTTGCCCAGATGATCCAATAATAGCACTCATTTCCCACCTTGAGGCATTGGAAAGGAGACAAGTAGAACTCCCACCTGATGGAAAGCCATATGCCGCATTGGGGGATGATATGCTAACACCTGTGGGTTTTGGGAATCCCTCCATTTCCAATTTCAATTGGACAAGGGACCCACGACATCATCTAGACCACTTCACCTCATGGTGTGGCCCCATGTTAGGGACTACAGTGCTGTAGGAGGCTTCTGAGATCTTATGTTTGGTGCATACATCATAGAGGCCAACATTTGTTTGGTACAAACAGCTCCCCATCAGATTTTTGACCATCTTGGAGGACATCCACAAGAAATTCATCTACCAGTTCATCTCTTCCACGGAGAAAACTAGCATCTCAGACCTCTTTATGTTCCTGAAGAGGCCGGATGAGTGCGCCACTGACTTTGTCACCCGGTGGAATGTACTCACATATTCCTTAGACATGCCATTGTCTTAGGAGAAATTACTGACGATGTCCATAGGGAATATGAGGATGGAACTGTTTCCCTCTATGATCACCCAGAACTACCCTGATTATTATAATACATCTTCGATAAGTCCTAGAGCCCAGAAGAAGCCCTGGAACAAGCTGACCAGGCACATTTATTGCCTCCCACAATTCCCATGAGAAGGGATATAAAAGGTGATCCTACCATGGTTGACCAAATAGAGACCCCCGTACAGTTAGAATTATTATTAGTGGAGACGCATCCGCAACCTCGTAGAGGACCTCCACCACAGGCGCAACATCCATCCCAGAAGCGCCCCCCAGAACCAATATGTCCCCATGCGTAATGTGCTGCCACCGGCTATGTGGGAAAACCAGGCTCTGCCTCCTCGAAAGGATCCTCCAGCTCCTTGACAGTTCAAAGCACCAAGGCCCCACTTTCATCATAGAAGAATTCGGACGTACACGTTAAACGAGAATCAAGTCCCTAACTATATCTGATGTTCCATGGAACATGTGATTTTTCATTTTCCCAAGTATAGAAGGCCAGAATATGATAATCTCACTAATCGCCCCAACTACTGCCACTATCAATAGATCTTGGGGAACACTCTCAAGAAATTCTATGTGTCCAAATATTGGTTTCAAGACTAGGATGATAAAAAAATTAGTTTGGTTGGGCCCAGGCCCGACACAAGTTGCATGTGTCATCTTAAGTCCAGATAACAGCAGCAACATGAGGGCGAGTGGCGGCAGGTTTCTAACCAAGGGTCCAAAAAGTATAAACACTGTATGGCTTTAAAAATATTTGCACATTCCCATGAAATCATCGTTGCACTCTTAAATCATCCAGAACCTTCAGAATCCATGTCTACCACATCTGCCTCATCATCTCAGCTAACCACTTCTAAGAAAAGTAAACACCGATGACGCATGGGAAAGAATCACACCCCACCAATGCCATAATTGTCATGTACTCTCGATGAATTCATGCCCCCATAGATTGGGATTCATCCCATAATCATCCCAGATGTGTATGGATCTTCATGTGATAGTCAAGGGTACACTGCAGCTAACATAATGGATCTAGTAAACCACTACATGACTCCCAGTGATGGGGAGTGCCAGGCAGATCTCCACAATGTCATAGCCGATGCAAACGTCAGTGAAGCTGCACCGATATGGGACATCGAGGAGAATCAGTTGGCACTTTCATCTAGGTTGTTCATGGCACTGAGACAAGAAAACATGGGAAATTTAGATCACAACAAATGTAGCATCTCCAACCGTTGTCATCAGACCCACCACCATAGTCGTTTGTACAACTGGATTAAGATGATCCACCTTGAAAATTTTTCTACCAGCCACGCACTTCTACAGACTACTCTCAGTCATGATGCCCTCACCTTGTATCCACACTGTGGGATTCTACTAGTGGGAAGCAGGATATGCCCAACACTAGCCACCAGCTGACCAAGTCTGCAAGGGAATCCACATCACCTGTCATAGAGAGACCTCCTTCCAATAGCATTTCATGCCTAGCACGAAAGTATGATGTTCTCAAGAAACATTCCAGCATCCCAGCAAGGATTTACATCCTTAGGGACCATCTCCTATTGGAAGATATTTGTGAGGCCCTCACTAAGGCTTTATGAAGCCCCCTATAGTTTGAGACAGAGATAGCAGCAGTAGAGGTCTTTCACGATGAGGCAATCGAGAATGCTAAATGTTAGAAAATCAACTCGTTCTCTGGAGAAGATGATGTTTCACTTATATAGGGGAACATTTTCCCATTTTATATCATTGGCTAGTTCAATGGCATGGAATTTCACTGCTGCCTAGTTGACACAAGCTCCAGGATCATCGTTATACCCACAGAGACATTGCAGAAACTGGGTTTGTCTATGGATGACTTGACTTTCTCTAACCTAAAAAAACTAGGGATATGATATGAAAGAGTAGACCCTAGTTGAAAAGATAAGTTTGAAAACCCAATTTAGTGTTATATTTTCCAGTATTGACTTTATGTTTGTCTCCCAAGAAACTACGTATAATAAATTGATGGGAAGATAATGTCTTCACATGCATGAGGTGTTCCCATCATTGTATCACTAGTTCCTCATGTTCTCCCAAAATGTTTGTGTGGGCATGATCCAAGGTGACACATCACCTTTTTCATATTATGAATCCTTCTCCCTATATTTCATCTATTAAAAGATAATAGACAAGTAGATCCATGGCAATGAATATGACCTTTCCACGGTTGGAACCGACCCGTCGACAGATCTAGAAGACACCAACGTCTTCCTGATTCATCGATTGAAGGCCACTCCCCCCGATATGGGGTAATATATTTGTTGTCTCTTGTATAGGGGTAAGAATATGCTCAATTCCAAGAAACGGAAAGATATCACTTCATATTCTTATACGAATCAAGCCTCGGTGATCGTTGAGCCCCTTGCTCCGATAATGTATGGAGATGTCAATCCCATGGCAACGACGATACATTATACTTTCTTGTTCTGCCATTATGGAATCAACCAGCTATGTCCAATGTTCCACTATTGTTTTGATACAATCAAGCGTGGCCACATGGGTCGTTACCAGATGGGATCTGGTCAACAAACTTCATTGTAATGGTTTCGGAAGTATCAGAATCTCCCGAAGCGGGGACCACTCCCACTTAGGATGCCACCAGCCTCTCTTTTGGACCTATCATCTCACAAAAATCTCCTCCAGCCGGGGATACCTTCTCCACAAGTAAAAAAAGATAAACTAGAGGATTATCCTCATATATTTGAAGAGGGTATTTCCACCATAGTATATGAGTTGGTATAGGTAAACATTGGTAGCGATGCAGATCTGAGACCTGTATAAATCAGTGCTTCCATACCCCTTTTGGGGAAGCAACGATAAATAGACTTCCTGAAATAGAATTATGTTGTTTTTTCCAAGAGCTATGAAGAGATGCCCAGACTAGATTCTTGGGTAGTAGTCCACTGCATCACCTCCCGACAAATCATCACAGTTCTAGGCATCCTCCAAAAAAGATGAACCATTCTCATGGTGCCATGGTGGAGGCAGAAGTTGATAATCTCATCAGATCTAATTTTGGTAAGGATTTACCATACCCGAAATGGCTATCCAACATTATGCCAGTCATGAAGAAGAATGGATAGATTAGATTCTACACCGACTTCCAGGATCTCAACTATCACTATCCAATGGATGATTTTAACCTTCCATTGATGGAGTTTCAAAATGATGCTACAACTGGATTTGAAGCAATCTCCTTCATGGATGGGTACACAAGGTACAACCCAGTTCGAATGGCCCCCATGGAAAAGTATACTAATGACTTCAGGGAACCACAAGGTACCTTTTTGTTACCAACTCATGCCCTTAATTTTAAATAAAGTAGGTGACACCTATCAGCGAGCCACACATCACATATTCAAGATAATTTTCAGGACATTAGTGTAATTCTTGGTGGAAGATATGTTGGTCAAATCTGACCTGCACCATGACCATCTCAAGGACCATGAGAAAGAGTTCTTCATCCTCCGTTCTAGCCACAAGAAGATGAACCCATTGGAATGTGCATTTAGGGTCTCCTATGGGAAGTTACTCGGCAATGTTGCCAGATACATGGGTATTGAAATTGATCCTAAGAAGATCAAGGCCATCATCCAGATGCCTCCTATAAGCAACATTCGTGTGCTTCGAGGTTTTAAGGCCTATGATCATACATAAACCAATTAATTGTGAATCTGGATAGCAAGTGTAATCCCTTTTCTTGGATCATGATGAAAAGAACCACCTTCAACTGGGATGAAGAGTGCCAGACCGTGTTTGAGGAAATCAAGTATTATCTGCTTCATCCTCTGGTCTTGATGCCACATGTCTCTAGAAAGTCGTTGGTCATTTCTGTGACCACCTAAGAATGATCACTCATGACCCATCTCATCTAGAAGATCAATGAGGGGATGATGAACATCCTTTACTACCTAGGACACATTATCTTTGATACAGAGATCAGATACTCCTCTATCGAGACGATCTGCCTTATGCTCGTATTCAGATTACCGAAGTTACGACATTACCTACAACACCACGAGGTACAACTGCTGTCCTGAGAAGACAAGCTAAAGTACATCCTAAGATTTCCCATGCGGGTAGGATGAATGGCATGATGGGCGGTGATCATCTAGTAGATTGACATTAGGATCGTTCCTCGGAAGGCTATCAAGTGTAATGAATTAGCAGATTTCCTCGCTTTTCATCCAACCCCAGTGGACCAGTCTCTGGACATTGATTTTGTAGATGAACCAATACTATAATTTGATCATTACATCCCATGTTGGCCGATTCATTTTGAATGTGCTTCATAGATTCCCACCGGCAGGAGGATCAATGACCCCTCACTCAATAGGTTAGGCTTGTGTATTGTCTTTATTACCCCGACACAAGCCATTTTGCCATACTCATTCCTATTTTCAGAAGGTTGTACCAACAATGAGGCAGAGTATCAGGATCTTATCACAGGTCTCGACCTGGCCGTTGAGATTGATGTTCCCCATTTTCATATGAAATGGGATTCTGAACTAATAATCAACTAGATCTATAGTGACTACAATGTCAGAAAGGCGGATCTTGTACCTTTGTTGGAGCTCACTCTCTAGCTAATGGCCCAGTTTCCATCTCGTCTGGAAGTTACACATGTACCTTGATCTCAGAACGGTCAATATAACATCTTGGCCGGCCTAGAAGTATCACTTGCAGAACCTGATAGGGATGATATAATTATCCACTTGGCACACTGGATTGTCATCACTCTTGTCAATACAGATGATGATGACATCCCATAGGTAATCCATCTTACGGCCAACACATCCATGTCATGACCACCAGGTCCCCCAGATGTAGTGATTGAAGATAATAACAATTGGAGGATATCCCTGGTTGTATACCTCCAACATAATAATCTCTTGGCAGATTTGGCTGAGCGCGAACGAATCTGATTCCACGTGCTACAGTATACCCTCTAGAGGGTTCCCAGTCTGTAGCAGATCCTCTACAAGCATGGTTTTGATGGCGTATTCCTCTGTTTAATCCATGGATTATAGTTTTCTCATTTCATGTATGAGGTTTATGCCAGTTCCTCTAGTGGGACCATATCCGCCAGTGACAGGTCTCCAGTTCTGTTCATATTGACCTCTACGGATTTTGTTTCCAAGTTGGAAGAGGTATTCCAACTCAAGGAGATCAAGGCCCGTTCTATCTTCGACTTCATGAGCTCTAATATCATTTACTTGTTTGGATACCCTCACATCATCCTCACCAATAACGACACCATCTTTTTGGAGGCTGAGTTTAATAAGTTTTAAGCCATGTAAAAAATATGTTCTAACCATACCTCCCACTACCACACACAATAAAATGGGAAGATCATGGCATTAAACAAGAACTTCTCTGTCATTTGGAAAAAATGATTGGTCCGAATAAGAAGAGTTGGCCAGAAAAGATCCCCAACACCCCATGGGTGTGTCGAAAAATGATTTGTAATTCCACCCAAGTGACCCCATATTCCATGTTGTACGAAACTCATGTTTTCTTTCCCATAGAGATTCACTAGCCTTCATTACGCATAGTGGTCGATGATTAGTAGGTGAAAGATAAAGAATCTAAAATTATCATGGTCAAGTTGGATGCACTTGATGAAAATAGGCTTCGTGCCCTGCAAAACATATAATGGAAAAAAATAAGATAGCTAGAGCCTTCGACAAGAGGGTTCGACTCCACTATTTACTGTAAGGTGATTTAGTCTTGGATTTGAGGATACCAATGATACCTTTTAGGAATCATCTGAAGTTACAACCAAAATGGGAATGACCATTGGTTGTTCACATGGTTTACCCGAATTGTGCATACTCACTGGTGGCAATGGATGGTGAGTGTATAACTCCTCCCACTAATGCCAATATTCCAAGAAATACATTTCTTGAGTTAAGGGGTCCCACTTGGCCATAAATTGTATTGAGCACCATGATCTTAATATACACGATCCCACAAGGCCTTAAACTGCATCACGGTCTCGCACGACCCAAAAATGCATCAGGGTCCCCCATGAACCTAAATTGCATCATGGTCCCCCACGACCCAAAAATGCATCACAGTCCTGCACAAACCTAAACTGCATCACGGTCCTGTATGACCCTAATCTGCATGATGGTCCAGTGTTACCCTAAACTGCTAGGTCCTACAAGACCCTAAACTGCATCGTTCTGCATGATGTTAAATTGTTCATCATCCTGCATGATGTTAAACTATTTATCATCCTGTAAGACGTTAAACTGTATGGCTCTTCATGAAATACGTAAGGCATGATTCTAATCCTTATGGGATTTGTAGGAATTCTAAGATTCTCAACCCTGAGTTTAGCCCCATGACTCTTCTCTTCACCTATCCCCTGGGTATAGTTCTCTCGGAGGGTCCTTGCATGGTATAATGTAACCTTCTTTTTCCCCACTCATGTCAGGATTACATCGGTCGAACCGTGTATCCCCTACCCATTCTTCAATCCTCCCACGCCCTAACCATATGACGTTAAACTAAATGGTCGTCAAGAACTGCATAGGGATTGATTCCCATAATCATGGGATACATAAGAATGACCAGACATTTTTTTTGTTGGTCCATCCCAATCTCCAAAATATCCTCTCAGGTTAAGACATTTGGTGTGGTATATAATATGTCCTCATTCATGTCTAGTTATTTCTCTATGCCACACATATTACCTTGAGTTATCACTTCATTTATTATCTGTTCTGCGAGAACATGCTCTTCCATGCTCGACATGACCCAACATTTGGGTTTCTATCACCCTCCATATCCAGAATGGCCCTCGAATGGCATGGATGCTCAGCCTAAGTGCTCTCCTACCATTATAGTTTAATGACATTAATGATAATGGGTGACCAGTTGATTCAAGTCCCAAATTGTGAAAATTTTCAACAGTTGATTCTCAATTGTTCTCCCCCCATTGGGACACATAAGGTTGGATACTCTGTTGCAAACCTGGTCAACAGTTGTCCACAATAATCATTAGAGGTTTGCATTCTTCCATAAGCATGATGATTCACCAATTATTGTCCAACACATATGAAATTAAACTAGTCATGTATAGTCTGTGTTCTATGACCCAAAAATAAGATCACCTTCATCCTCACTGCAAGGCGTTAAACTAAAAAATGTTTGGGACTTTCCGTCGAAGGACTAGCCTCAGGCCCCCACAACATATTCTGGCCCTTGGACCAAGTTCTCACTTATGGTCATACGATGTGTTATGGGATTATGTCTTCAATGAAATCAGGTTGATTACTGTGACACACACATCCCATGATGACATACCTTACCTCTAAATATGTCCCCACTATAAGATGTTAAACTGAAAACTAGCGGGGAATTTCCATTCGAGGCCCAACCTCATGCCCCATGGCCTTCTCGGGCCCTAGAACAAGTTCTCACTTTTTGTTCTATAGTGTGGGGTAGTATTAGGTCCTCATTCATATCAGGTTACTGGAAGCGCCATACACCTCTTTTTTGTGGGGTATCTTACCCATTCTCATCCTTACTGCATGTCAATAATCTGCACATTACATCCTTCTAGAACTATGTGTTGCTTGATTCTCATCCTCATTTGATAAGAAAGACCACCCAAAGGTCTAGACATCAGGTCTAGCCACATCTATTAGAAATATCCACGTTATCTTGGACCCTTGGCCTGCACATTCCCAGGGATAGGGGTATATGGTGTGGTGTGGAATTAAGTCTTTATTCACTTCAGTTTTGTAACAACCACGCCATGTACCTCATTATCTTGAGAGTTCTCTATCCCATTGTTCTATACTCATCATTTCAAATAGGCCACTATCAAGTTGATACCCCCTCGACCCTCTTCGGTGATTCAACAATGTGCTCAAGAGTACTTTGGTTCACCGTTTGCAGTGTCAGATTTTAAATGGACATGCTTTCACCCATTTTTTAGGCTTCATGTTCCCTTTCATTTGGGATTACAAAATCTTTCACATTCAATGGGACCCCCAAATGGCCTGGATACTCATCCCAAGGGCCCTCCAACCATTACAGGACAACATCCTTGAGGGTTTTGAACAACAGATTGATATAAGACCAGCGTTGTGAATACTGTCAGTAGTCTATTCTCACTTATTGTTCCCATTCCTGGATAACGCGACATGGATGTTGTGTTCTGAACATGGTCAACAGTTATCCTCCATCATTACACCAGCCCCATAAACCATGAATGTTTGTTACATGATTCACATTATTGTCCACCCCATCATGTCTAAATGGAATTTTGACACTCCTGACACTATTCCTCAGGGCACATTTACTTGTTATGTGGACAAAAGCCATGGTAGAGGAGTCATTCAAGGCTCCTCACTGATTCCCCTTTGTCATGAATTCGTGGTATTGCGAAAAACCTCTTCTGGCCTTGTTTCCCACGCCGAGTTTGACTCACGTGGGCTTAAGGAATAGGTTCAGGTCTGTACTTACTTGGAAGGTTTTTTCTCTATGGTCCGAGATCTAAGAGCATAAACTAAGATCTCTTTTAGAACTACGTACTTCTTGGTCACATTCCCATGGGATAAATAGGAATCCCTATACATCTTGTTTTTGGGTCCTTCTTGAGATCCACTAATTTATCTCCTATGTTCTATCTTAGGGTAATCAACTCTTATGGGACACCATAGAATAATATGGGATTTTGTCCTCATTCACGTCAGGAGTGAATCAACCACACCTTGTATGTACCTTTCTACGAGTTAGCCCCCTACTTCCTACCCCACATGACATTAAACCGTATAGTGACCTACATGATTTTAAATGCTCCTTTTAGAACTATTTACGGCTTGATTCCCATTCCCATGGTACACGTAGGAACACCCAGACATCTCATCTTCAGGTCCAGCTCAATTGGAAGCTAGATTCTCTATCCCTTTAACATCTAGCCATTCCGGGCCCCTCGGACCGAGGTTTCCTCCTGATAATCGCACACGGTATGGTGTGGAACCTGTCGTCATTCACGTAGGGTATGCTTTTTCACACCATGAACATCCCCTCCAGAACCACATATCAACTGTATATGTCCATGCCAATGAAGTTAAACTACGTCTTCTGGTCCCATCACATAACCCTAAACCGTGACATTATCATCCAGGATGCACGAGGAAAAACAACATTGCACCGTGATATCCTCACTCAAGGAAGCATCATGTTTGGTATTGGTTAGGCACCATACTAATTTTAAATGCATCCATATGGATTTATTTTTTTTGTGATGCCTAGGATTTCTATATTAAGTCCATCACTACACAACAAAACACTCATTCATCCTAAAGGACAGACAAGATATATCAATTACCACTTCTTTTTGTGTATGGGACAGCCCCACAAAACATTATTATACCTGGCCCTGGTATCCCACCATTCCATCATAAAAACTACAAGTGTCCCGATCATCATCCTCATTGGGTACATTGGAATGCCCGTGCACTTTGCCTCGGGCCCGACATAACTTTATTTTTCAGTCCATTGACCTAAAACCTCCCCCAAGAGCACACTGTTGTTTGAAACCCATGATCCCATTCATGTGGGGTTTTATAATTACCCCACCATGTATTTCCCTAGTATTCAACCAACCTTGTTTTGATTTCTATGACCATAAACTAAGATCACTTTTTTTTTCTTTCTGTAAGACCTCAAACTACATGACATTTCAAATAACTACATATGGATTGATACTCATCCTTATGGGATAGGTAGGAACGGCCATGATGTTTTGTCTCTAGGCCCAGCCCCAAGAATCTATAAATAATGTTCCTTATTTTTAGGCCCCTTTGTCCAAACTCATTTGGAAACATCTGGTGTGGTGAGTAACTCATTGGTTGCAATTGACGTAGGGTTTTTCAATTGTCGCACCATGTTCTTCCCACATCCTTTCGTAGTGTGGTCCATGTTCTATGAACCAAAACTAATATCTCTATCTGGGAACTGTGCGTCATGTTTGGATATTTTTCCACCCTGGGAACAGTCCATTAAATCAATACCCCTTAATGGTCCACCCTAGGATATTATGTTGAAAGTGCGCGACCCCAAGACCCTTGTCCTTGGGATGGGACTCGACACCCTCTATTTGATACGTCTTATAGTTATATTAAGATGGGTTTTTACAAGGAGCTCGAAGTATGTAATTTTCCATGGGACATTCCCCTCATTCAATGTCCAAGACTCATGAACCTGTCATCTGGAAACTAATCCTCTTCTCTTTCTGAAGGGACCCCCTTTGCGACCTGGTCTCATGCCACATTAGCTTACCTACCATCTTGGGGAAATGTCCCTGAAAACCACAACAGACATTTACGACAAGTCCTATGTTACAAACATGGTCAATAGTCGATCCTCATTTGTTTGTCCCCATTCCAGGATATCAGGATATGGATAATATGTTTTTAACCAGGTCAATATCTATCCCATGTTTTCATGCCACCATAATTGTGGTCTAGATCTCAAGCATCACGATTCACAAATTTTCACTTCTTTATGTTCATATGGAATTCCAACATACTCGGATTTACTCATCAACGGATTTATGAGTGTTATTTAGATGGGTCAGCACAAGTGGTACGTCATTCACCTAATGCCCCATCGCCCCAAATGTGTGACTCCCAGTTCTAGGAAAGTCACATCACTACTTATTATTTCCAGCATCGATCATGACTCACATGGGAATAAGTGTTCTGGTAGGACGTGTACGGGCCCAACCATGACACACATACCATTCCTCATCACGCATGACGTTAAATTATGCACTCATAACTAAATATGTCTTGAATCCAATCCTATGGGGTATGTAATAGCGCCCAACTACATTGCATCAGGCCCAACCTAATTTTCAATTTTGGTCCCTTAACAGAAAAAGTTTCCTTCGGGGGTATATGTTGTGATCTGGACTTCAAGTCCTCATTCATGTTATGTTTATAGCTACCGCACTAAAAACTCCCTTCCTATTATATTCCCATTTAGTTCATGTTCTATTGTGTGATGTTAAATTGAATGAGTCCACGTGTACCCAACTTATGACATTAGACTATGGTTCTACCTTGAACAGGTTCGGGATGCCCTATGATTATCATGGGATGTGTCAATATCCTCTCCAAAGAGGATTATCCCTACCAGTGTTGGTCCTGGACTACAACGTGCTCTCAGAACTAGGTTTGTAATGATTCCCATTCGCATGGGATATGTAGGAACCCACAAACATCGTGTCTCCAAGTCATTCCCCATGAATCTTAATTCTCACTTCCCCCTCTTTTTTCAGTCACTTGATATAAGCTCTTTTAGGGGACCATGTAATTGCATATTTAACCTAATCATATTTTGGATTCCCCACGATAATGGTGGGAGGTGATAGTTTCCTAGTTATAGAGATCTAATTTGGAAGTATTTTTTACCCCTGATTAGTCTGATGTATCCACCTAATTTGTTTCCACCACAGTGCTGTAATTTCAAGAGTGTTGGCCTGAAGTCAAAAAACTCATCACTCCACTCCCCACACTCTGTGTGACCTTTATTTCAGATCCTTTCCCTATTTCAAGACTAAATAATCTCCCTAATATTATGTATTCACGACAGATGGATTGCCTATTTTCCTGGGCTAATGTTTTGAAAGACTAATGGAAGAGATTTCGAGTCAGGCCCCATGTTTCGAACATGGTCAGCGGTCGGCTCTCATTTTTTATCCCAATTTTAGTCTAATGAAAAAAGGATACCATGTTTCAAACACCTTCCACATTCATTATTTATTATCATTCCATCACTACAGTGTTCTGAATCTTGGGTATTGTAATTCACCCCTTCCATTCCCCCTGTTTGGATTTATTCCATCACCCCAAGCATTACCCCATTAGTGCACAAGAGAACACATGGAAAATAATAATTCAACTAATCTGAGAGCTTCATTCTCCAATATATTGTCCCCCATCTCTTCCCGGAAATCCGAGTTAGTTGTTCAGACCCCGGATGACGAAACATGGTCAGCACTTTTATGTTCAGATAGAATAACATAGAGATGATCCACAGTTTCTCACATTGGGCTCGATCCACGTGAGCTTAGGGATTGATCCCTATGAGTTTCATGAATATAACAGATGCATGTAATACTAAAACTAATAATGGGACTCATGAATTTGATGGAATCCAAATAATTAAATCACGAAAGTACGTTAGAGGGTTTGTGATCATTACAACACCGAATGGTCTACCCCTCCCATGGATGGGTTAATTCGGTCGAAAGAATGTTGTAGCTCTTCCACATTCTGGCATGTGGTGTCCAAGATTTGTTGTCACCTTTTCAGTTCTCGCTCCTCCTGAGCAGCAATGGGGAAAAACTCATCGTCCTAATAAGATCTCATTCTCGGCCGGTCTAGATGATGACCATCTCCTCAGAGGCTCATCTTAGGCCCTCCTCGACCTCGGCCACCTGGGCCTTCAATCACAATATCATCCTAGATTGTGCAGTAAGGGTGGCTGAGTGCTCATCTTCCTGGACCTAAAACTACTGAACATCATTATCATCCTCCCAAAGATTCTTGATATTAATCTCTTTCCTTAGCTTCCATCCCACACCAAGGCCACAGTCATACTCCCAAATTATCTCCGACATAAGATCTCAAACAATCATGTGAGGACGTTGTGTTGCCACTCCCCTAGCACATAGTTCACACAAATGCCAGTGAAGTATGTCCATCATATCCATACATAGGGCATGGGGGTTTCATCAATGAAGCGCTTGATTAGCTTCCATGATCGAAATATGACAATATTTTTGTCCACTTCATCAGAGGCCATCTCATCCCAGTCAGCGCGGTTGGCAGGCTCATATGCGGGGAAATCCGTCAGGAACTCATCAGAAGGTTCCACATCTTGAATTTGATTATTCACGGTAGGAACTAGTCTATTTGATTGATCCTCATCATTGTATCCCCCCTACGTAATCATGGGAACACCCCAGTGGTGGTCCCACCAGCGATCAGGAGCGCAACAGCTTGGTCTGTCAGGATATCGACCTCCATGATCATCAGCATTCATCTGGGAAGGATGCCACCTGAAGCCCCAACAAACCTCTCCATTGAGGCCAACACCATTTTAATATTTATTCTCCCCAAAACAGGGCTTCACTGTTAGGTGACATGGTCAGTGGGTGAAAATCATGAATTTGGTATAAGAGAATTATATAGATCGAATTCATGGTATTGTTCTTAGTATGACGCTGTTGGGATCATGAGGAGTGGCCCAACAAATATTACTGTAAGATATATATTCTATGGAAGGGTCAACCCATGCGTCATTCCCCTGCCAGACGTAATAATTGATGTAACAATCGGTGTGGATGCTGAGGGCCCCGCATTCAAATCCGCTGAGGGACGAGAATGGGAACTGTGAATTAAGGTTTCCATCAAAGTTTAAACGTTAACAGAGGGTCCAATGTAGTATGGAAATGGGTCCTGGGGAGTAGATTTGGATTTTAGAATGAGTGCCTCAGAAGATTCATCAAGATCTGAGCCTTGATCTCCATCATTTCCCTACACCAATGAGCTCCCTCTACCAGCCTCGTCCCACAAGGAGGACCCATCCGATTCTTCCAACAGAGGGAAGTGTTCTCTCAGTTTAGTAGCCAACAACATTGGAGAGACTGTACGATCTAGAAGCACCATGTAACGATCAATTATATGACTCGGGACACCCCGGGAATGCACAAAGTCCCCCATCTCATCCAGATATTGCACTCCATGTGCCTGGGACATCACAAAGATGGCCTTGATAGTACATATCCCCCGCAAGTCCCACCTGAGACGGTTTAGGTGTTGGCACATCTCAGGTGGGCTAATGAACTTTCTTTTAATTTCCCAAATCTCCCAGGTCTCTGAGAAGACAACATCCTCTGGCATGTCTATGTGATGCAGCCACTTCCCCGTAGTCTGAGTGGATATCCAGTGGAATCCCCTCGGTAGCCTCCCTACTGTTTGACAGTTCTCTTCTGGGGACCATCAAGTTCGCTGCCACTACCTCCCCCTCAACCAGTGTGATCCACTCTACCACGGCATTACTGTTACCAAGGGATGTACATGCAACCTTCCTGCACCAGATTTGTGAACAAGGAGTTCCACCATTATCAGCCAAGACAGTCGGCTACTTTAGCATTTACCCTGGGTATGTTGCCTCCCAACTTTTGGCATATTCATAACCCAACCCAAATATAGTTGTGGGTGGAGGCAACACATTCCTCATCCTTATATCCCTATGACTGAACATGAGCCACATATGCCTCATCATGCATAGATGATCATCATGGCGGACCCCTAGATATACCTGTGGGGTAAGTCGTTGCATGCACTGAATTTTCTTGGTAAAATCGGTGCAGGGTGTATGGCTTATAGTGGGGCTCATGGTCGACCCTCACCACTAGGAATCCACCTCAAAAATGCAGGAGAGAAGAATGGTTATCTTCTGTCCCTTGGACATCATCCGTGAAGGCCCCCATTGGCAGCAATAATAGATTGAAGTGTAACTCTTCTACCTTCCATACTCAGTTTAATATAGATTGTACAAGTTGTTGGATGGAAAGCTCCATACTACATTTTGTATGGATGTTATAAATTCTAATCATTAAGGGGAAATAGGGTTTGGTTATTCATAGACCCCCCCAAATGTGCACCGCTATCCACTCGTATAGGAGGTGGAATAAAAAACATATCCTCTATGGACTCTTCCCCTGTAGAGACCCGAATCCTGACGTACATGGACATTACATTACATTTGCGGAATACTTAGTACATAACAAAAACACACACTAAAGGATCGTAATAGTTTAGTGTCTTTGGAAACTCGGAACGTAATCTTCTAATCGTGGTGAAAGTTCTTCAATATCTCCCATAATGATCTTCTTTTTTTTTTACCTAAAACATTTTTTTATATCCTGGGGAAAAGAAAACATAAAAGGGTGAGCTCAAATGCTCAGTAAGGGTAAACAAAAGAAATATCAATCAAATCATATACATAAGAACATAGCTTTTGGAAATCATAACCTGCAAAAAAGTTGATAATATCATAACATGGGATAAATCATAGAAGTGAAAATGAGATCACCATAATCATAACATGAAACTTGAAACTTTGTGGCATGCACACATAATCATGGAAAATCATTTCTTGTAAGTCATGACTCATTGCCAAGACTATCTTAGTGGACAAAGTCCCTTTGGAATCGAGTAACCCTCGTTTCAGTCCTGTTTCACTGAACCGGTATAACCTACCATTCCAGCCATGTCTATCTCATGAGATATAAAATCTTTACCCAATGCATTGGAGGGAGATATATGTCCCACCATCTTATAATGAATCCTTTCTTATGTGTTCCACATAATCATAAACCATACATCATAGCGTAACCCATGTAATAAAAATGGGATTCTTAAACAACATGACATCATAAAACCATTCATATAAGATAAAGGAATTCATAAACATAATTCCATCACAACATAGTCAAATAAATGTAAAAATATGGCTATAAACAGAACCCTTTATTATCTTAGATGGAAAATAATTTTGATAATACACTTGAATTGAATTCTTGAGGAAAATATCCTTTCTTCTTCAAAATCAATTTCTTTTCACAAAACATCATGAAATTTTAAAAGAAAGAGATTTTATTGAAAATAGTCATGAAATCTTTTAGAGGAAGATTCATGAAAATAAGGCTTTATAAAACAGTAAAAATACGTTCGTGCCGTATAAGTTAAAAAAAACATTCTTCGTACTTTTGTCGGAAAAGTCAAAAAGTACCTCGTACGAAAAACGACAAAAGATTCCTTTCATTTCTTTTACTAAAAACTTACCGAAGGGTAAAAATGGATTTAAAAAATTGTAGGTGGATGGAAATAATATTACATATTTATGAAACATGGATGTGGATGATAAAATACACCCCAGTAAATACTTACGAATAAACAATCTCGGATAAAAATGAGATTGTGATATTTCACTTACCTTAGGTCCAATTTGCTTCGTATGTGTCCGAACCTCCTGTATAATGATTTAAATAATGTAATTCACTTATTACATAATCATATTCATTGTTATGATATCATATATGGTTCACTTATGACATTATATTACCCGTTCTTTTGTAAATTCCATGTTAAAGAAGCGTTTTGGGTAAAATCATTTCATTTATCGTGGGTGTTTTGACTTGTTGTTCTTGACATCATTATTACTTATATCATGATTTACTTACTTCCAGAATATAAAATATGATTTATATATCATATATATTCAGTATATATATATATAATAGATATATAAATAAAATGAAAAACACCGTTCATGGAGACGGTAGTCCGTACGTACGCATGAACGCTGTTTTTCTTTCCTTATTGTCTTGAAATGGAAGTAAGTAGATGACATACATATGTATATATATACATAAATCCAGTAGCTTTATAATGTCATATATTTCATTATTATTTCTTATATATACATTATAATCATTCTTAAATGGTTAACATGGAGAATGAATCTCATCGCGTCGTGGAGACGGTAGTCCGTACGTACGCACGAGCGATGATATCATTTCTATAAATATTGAATTGAATTGGAGTGGATTATACAATATATCAGAATCAATATGATGTTTTAATAACTATGTATAGTTATTCTTTACACCATTATACCCATCCATGTAAGGTGGTGGTGGAAAATAGATTACACCACGGCGTGGAGACGGTATTCCGTACGTACGCACGCGCGGTGATTTCTTTTTCCGTAGGATGGATAGATGGTGAAATAGGGTTGTTTCATACTTATAATAACATATCAGTATATGAGTGATAATGATGTTATTACTTCAAAATGAAACGACCTAAGAAGAAGAAGTGGAAGAATAAATAAAGATGAAAGAATTGGTAACGGTAATTACCTCTTCTTTGAAGCGCCTATTTGAGACCTACTCTTAGGGAACTAAAATTGGTCTTTGAGGAAGACCAGAACCTCTAGGATGTTTCTAGGGAAGTGGAGAAGGGATTTCTTCAGGTTTTGTCCGAGCTTGAGTGCTCAAATTGGTGTGAGGAGGAGGGGGAGGAGGTGTCCTTTTATAAGGGAGGAGAGGGGCACCTTAGGAATATCTCAAAATATTATTTTATATTAAAGTCAAAATCGGTTTATAATGGTTCCAAAGGGTATTATTTCAAAGATAAGGTTGGGAGGGGTCTAAATCCAATCAACCAATAGAATTTAGACAAGTTTAGGATATTATTTTAACCTTATCAATTAGATTTAACTCTAAGTTAAATAATTTAACTTTTACCATATCTTTTTGGTTTCTTTCACTATATGGTTAATAAACTTACTATAACATGCCAAACGAACCCCAAATTGTTTTTTATTAATATATATATCCTTATCTAAGTCATTTGGCCGAACCTTAGATTTTTAGGAATACAATAACAATTAATAATATAATATTTGATTTAAAAACTATTTTGTGTCAATTTTGACACTATTTGATATATGATTTTTGTGAAAGTCATAACAGAAATAAATGTTCGAACAAAGTTGATTAAATCTACATTAAGATATCATAGTAACCTAGAAAATTAGTGGAATTAATAAAAAATCTCAAATTACATTTATTTTGGTGTTTATAACATCAATTATGTCAATATTTCATTAATAAGATAATTACTGCATCATTGTTGTGTCATAAATAAAATAACTTATTTTATGTTTAAAAATTACAAATAAAATAACATCATGTAGGAAATCTTTTTAGCTTTCTAATGAATATTTATAATCTAAACTCCAACATATATAACCCTATGTAACAATTGTTTTGCTAAAAGATATATGCTTGTGTCATTTTTGTATTCATTTTAACATAATTAAAATAAAGTGTCATTATCACTTACAAGTGGATCAATGGGGTCCCAAAATCGACCCAAAGATGACCATGGTCGACCATGTATCATCCAATAGGGTTAAGACACGTTTTAGGGTAATTTAATATTATTATAATATTATTTTTTAACCCTTATTTACCGGATTTACCCTTAACCATGGTAAATAAAATATTTACCGTAGTATTTATTCAAAATGTCTAAAAATAAAAGTTATCTATTTACACAATTTGAACATCCTGATTCCAAATATGGAATCCATTTTTCTAAATTCAAAACATAGAAGTGGCAGAAATTAATTTAAAATTAATTCCCGCTGTCAAAACAAAAAACGTGTTTTTAAGAGATAATAACTATCAAAAGATTGACATTTGTTTATGTTTGGTTTAATTGTAAAATTGTGTCCAATGACCAACATTATATTAAGTGGTAAAAATATATTCTAAATATACTTTAAAACCATTCAATATTATAATTTAACCACATAATATATTACAATGAAAAAAAGTTGTTTTTAATTAAAATATAGCGTGTTTTTACTATTAATTAAAATATGAAAGTTGTCGGAAAAATATCAAAACTTTATCTAATGTAAATTTTTACATCCTGATTCAAAAGAAGAATATTATTTTGTCAAATTGAACATATCAACATGTCAAAAACTATATTTAAAGTGGGTGCGCCATCAAAAGGCGGTAAAACTGCATTTTTTGAAAAATACTTATTTTACCCGAAAAATTTATTTTGTTCGTATACCATGTTCTAGAAATGTGTAAGATGAATAATAATGTTATAAAATTCAAAATTTAGTTAATACTATTCATAATGGCTAGTTCATGACAATATTATAATAATATAACATTGTTTATTAAAACCCGGTATTGCGTACAACACACGCTATCGAGGAAGGTCGCGATTGCGTGTAATGCAAGCCAAGTCAGGGTTGCGTGTTGTGAAAGAATCCTTCATTGTTTCGTATAACAGAATACAACCATATTTCATTTATACATTTAATATATATATATATACTCAATGTTGTGTAGAATAACTATTATCAAAATTGTGTGTAACACGATCCAAGAATAGTGTTGCGTATACTGCAAGCTAATACGGTGTTGCGTATAGCGCAAGGTAATCTTGGTGTAGAATACAACGCAAGACATTAATGAAATTAAATGAATATTTTTCATAAAATCTCGGGGTGTTACATTCTACCCCCCTTAAAATGAATTTCGCCCTCGAAATTCGTCGGGGTTATAAATGGTTTACTATTTGAAAGTTTCTTTGATAGAAACCCACATCGTAAAAAGGAATACCAAAACTTATCTTCAAAACTAAAGTATAAAATGTAATGGTTACCCAAGTTAACTAATCACTGGGTATCCACATAGGATAACATAGGTGAAAATATGGACATGGAAGAGAAATCTAACCATCATGTTCTGATAGAGAGTGGTAGAGGACATGGCTATGGAAAAGCTAGAAATCACAAAGCCATAAATTTGTGACGATCTAAGGTACCATCCGATTCATCAGATATAAGATCAATAGGACAACATTTTTGGTTTTCAATATCATTTCCCTAAAGTTGAAAAATTTGAATTAGAAGAAATACTTACCTGATTTTGGTACAATCTAACTGTTGTTCGTGAATTTAACAATTTCCACTTCATCCCTTAAAGAAATGAAGTTGAATTTGTTATTCGTGATGTGTTAGCAGATCATGTGATAGAATGATGGGTTATTCCATCTCTTTCAAACAAAATGTTATCAGAAGTTATAAGTCTATCTTGTGGTTAGATTAATCGTATATGGTTCCAAAAATGAACTTATACTTCATATATCATACCGATTAATAAAATAAAACTAGTTTATACTAACCAGGGACTTCCTGTAGGCCAGTGGTAGGCGATAAATGCCAGTCGCACTTCGGTTGTGGGTTCAATTCCCACAGCCTTGTCCGAAGCTATGGGCTGTCGCCCGTCCTGCAGGTTGTCCTTTTTCTAAAACTACATTACTATAACATCCTATCAATTTCATCGAAAAAAAACTTATATCCTTAAACAATACTAACTTATGTCCAACATAATCCATTCTAATATTTTAGGCTTATCCATAATACTACAGTCCACTCTCATAATATAGTGAAAACAATTACTAGAGATTTAATACCATCGTTGATCCCCATATATCATAAGATATGTTTTTTTGGTCACATTCCAAACATTAAAAGTCCTTAATCATGTATTCTCTTGAATACCCATTGAACCTTAGTGAAAACATGAATGTAGTTAAAAGTTAACACTTTCCACATACCAAAATCCTCAAAATTCTATATACTCAAACCATGATAACACTTAGTCCTTATATCAATCATGAGCTCATGAATACTGTTAAACATTTCGTTTTCTCGTTTTCCCTTCATTATGCGCGTAATATCTCAATCACTTTGAATACCACATTAGACCAATACATAAATATTCCAATAATCCATGATACAACATTATTTTGGAATCCCATTACATAAACACTTAATCATTCCACCACATCGTTATCATATTCAACATCGCCAATGGTGATCGCATGTAACTTCCCTTTGTCCTTTTCCTTAAGCGGTTTCTCATGTCGATCATCACTAACCCTTGGATTAGGGTATTTATTAGCATAATGCCCCATTTCATTTCACTTGAAGCATTGAAGTGTTGGTGGTGTGTTCTCTGCAGTGTTTGCTTTATTCACATCATTAGAAACCCTTTTCCCATTACTTCGACACTCAGCTACTCGATGACCTTCTTTTCCACACTTAAAACATTTTCTAGTCCCTTTAAGACAATCTCCACCATGTTTCTTTCCACACTTTGTGCATAAGGAAACATTCATCTTCTTTTCACCATTATTCTGAGATTTATACTTGACCTCCATCATTCGTTTCTTGTCAAAACCATGAGATTGATATGTAACACCAACTTCCATTTCAACCTTGATAGCAGAACGCACAATTTCTTCATAGCTACTGAAGTCTCTTATAGCTAATGCCCTTCGAAGACTTGGTTTTAAGCCACTGAAAAATCGATCAACTTTACTTTCAGGTTGGATGATAATACCAGAAGCGTACCTTGCAAGTCTTGTAAAATTTGCTTCATAGATACCAACAGATTCATCGTCCCTTTGCTTCAGTTCAAGAAACTCTTTCTCCATCTTTGTTCGAAGAATACGAGGGAAGCACTTACTGAAAAACAAGTTCTTGAACTCGTCCCATTCCATGGACTCAATTTCATCTCTTGGCCTCATATTCTTGATAAGATTCCACCATTGATCAGCTTCACCTTCCAAACGATATACTGATAAGATGACTTTATCATGTTCAGAACATTGAAGAACTGAAAATATCTTTTCAGTAGTACTGATCCATTGTTCAGCCACAAGTGGATCAGAAGACCCACTGAAAGAAGGTGGACGTTGCCTCATGAAGGACTCAATAGAATATTGTTCCCTTCTCTGCTCATTTGGAAGTCCAGAATGATTCATAGCTTGTGTAAGTATAGAAATAAGATTTTTCACTCCATCTCCCATAACATTTGTTTGTTCAGGAGGGCAATCATTGCATTGTCCATTGCATTGATCAACACGGTTCCTTCAGGTTCCAGCCATCGTCTAAAACCCAAAAAGAATAGTTTGAGAGGCAAAAATCATGCTTGGGAAAACAACATTATCTATCATCTTAGGTTAAATTCTATGATCGTTACCGTAGTTCTAGGACTGTATCCTATACGTATACTTATCATTAAGGACATCCCTATACATACCTTATAAATATATCTAGGGATCTCACTAAAGTTCTCGCATCCTAGTTTCCAAAGGTTGACTAAACCTTTCCTCTGATACCAACTGTAAAGACCCATAGCTTATCATACATGGACTTTACATTACTTTTGATGAATACTTAGTACATAACAAAAACACACACTAAAGGATCGTAATAGTTTAGTGTCTTTGGAAACTCGGAACGTAATCTTCTAATCGTGGTGAAAGTTCTTCAATGTCTCCCATAAAGATCTTCTTTTTTTACCTAAAACCTTTCTTTATATCCTGGGGAAAAGAAAACATAAAAGGGTGAGCTCAAATGCTTAGTAAGCGTAAACAAAAGAAATATCAATCACATCATATACATAAGAACATAGCTTTTGGAAATAATAACCTGCAAAAAAGTTCATAATATCATAACATGGGATAAATCATAGAAGTGAAAATGAGATCACCATAATCATAACATGAAACTTGAAACTTTGTGGCATGCACACATAATCATGGAAAATCATTTCTTGTTAGTCATGACTCATTGCCAAGACTATCTTAGTGGACAAAGTCCCTTTCTGAATCGAGTAACCCTCGTTTCAGTCCTGTTTCACTGAACCGGTATAACCTACCATTCCAGCCATGTCTATCTCATGAGATATAAAATCTTTGCCCAATGCATTGGAGGAAGATATAGGTCCCACCCATCTTATAATGAATCCTTTCTTATGTGTGCCACATAATCATAAACCATACATCATAGCGTAACCCATGTAATAAAAATGGGATTCTTAAACAACATGACATCATAAAACCATTCATATAAGATAAATGAATTCATAAACATAATTCCATCACAACATAGTCAAATCAATGTAAAAATATGGATAGAAACAGAACCCTTTATTATCTTAGATGTAAAATAATTTTGATAATACACTTGAATTGAATTCTTGAGGAAAATATCATTTCTTATTCAAAATCAATTTCTTTTCACAAAACATCATGCAATTTTAAAAGAAAGAGATTTTATTGAAAATTGTCATGAAATCATTTAGAGGAAGCTTCATGAAAATAAGGCTTTATAAAATAGTAAAAATACGTTCGTGCCGTATAAGTTAAAAAAAACATTCTTCGTACTTTTGTCGGAAAAGTCAAAAAGTAACTCGTACGAAAACCGACAAAAGATTCCTTTCATTTATTTTACTAAAAACTTCCCGAAGGGTAGCAATGGATTTAAAAAAATTGTAGGTGGATGGAAATAATATTACATATTTATGAAACATGTATGTGGATGATAAAATACACCCCAGTAAATACTTACGAATAAACAATCTCGGATAAAAATGAGATTGTGATATTTCCCTTACCTTAGGTCCAATTTGCTTCGTATGTGTCCGAACCTCCTGTATAATGATTTAAATAATGTCATTGACTTATTACAGAATCATATTCATTGTTATGATATCATATATGGTTCACTTATGACATTATATTACCCGTTCTTTTGTAAATTCCATGTTAAAGAAGCGTTTTGGGTAAAATCATTTCATTTATCATGGGTGTTTTGACTTGTTGTTCTTGACATCATTATTACTTATATCATGATTTAATTACTTCCAGAATATAAAATATGATTTATATATCATATATATTCAGTATATATATATATATAATAGATATATAAATAAAATGAAAAACACCGTTCATGGAGACGGTAGTCCGTACGTACGCATGAACGCTGTTTTTCTTTCTTATTGTCTTGAAATGGAAGTAAGTAGATGACATACATATGTATATATATATACATAAATCCAGTAGCTTTATAATGTCATATATTTCATTATTATTTCTTATATATACATTATAATCATTCTTAAATGGTTAACATGGAGAATGAATCTCATCGCGTCGTGGAGACGGTAGTCCGTACGTACGCACGAGCGATGATATCATTTCTATAAATATTGAATTCAATTGGAGTGGATTATACAATATATCAGAATCAATATGATGTTGTAATAACTATGTATAGTTATTCTTTACACCATTATACCCATCCATGTAAGGTGGTGGTGGAAAATAGATTACACCACGGCGTGGAGACGGTATTCCGTACGTACGCACGCGCGGTGATTTCTTTTTCCGTAGGATGGATAGATGGTGAAATAGGGTTGTTTCATAATTATAATAAAATATCAGTATATGAGGGATACTGATGTTATTACTTCAAAATGAAACAACCTAAGAAGAAGAAGTGGATGAAGAAATAAAGATGAAAGAATTGGTAACGGTAATTACCTCTTCTTTGAAGCGCCTCTTTGAGACCTCCTCTTAGGGCACTAAACTTGGTCTTTGAGGAAGACCAGAACCTCTAGGATGTTTCTAGGGAAGTGGAGAAGGGATTTTGTCAGGGTTTGGCCGAGCTTGAGTGCTCAAATTGGTGTGAGGAGGAGGGGGAGGAGGTGTCCTTTTATAAGGGAGGAGAGGGGCACCTTAGGAATATCTCAAAATATTATTTTATATTAAAGTCAAAATCGGTTTATAATGGTTCCAAAGGGTCTTATTTCGAAGATAAGGTGGGGAGGGGTCGAAATCCTATCAACCAATAGAATTTAGACAAGTTTAGGATATTATTTTAACCTTATCAATTAGATTTAACTCTAAGTTAAATAATTTAACTTTTACCATGTCTTTTTGTTTTCTTTCACTATATGGTTAATAAACTTACTATAACATGCCAAACGAACCCTAAATTTTTTATTATTAATATATATATCCTTATCTAAGTCATTTGGCCGAACCTTAGATCTTTAGGAATACAATAACAATTAATAATATAATATTTTATTTAAAAACTATTTTGTGTCAATTTTGACACTATTTGATATATGATTTTTTTGAAAGTCATAACAGAATTAAATGTTCGAACCAAGTTGATTAAATCTACATTAATATATCATAGTAACCTAGAAAATTAGTGGAATTCATAAAAAATCTCAAGTTACATTTATTTTGGTGTTTATAACATCAATTATGTCAATTTTTCATTAATAAGATAATTACTGCATCATCGTTGTGTCATAAATAAATTAACATATTTTCTGTTTAAAAATTGCAAATAAAATACCATCATGTAGGAAATCGTTTTAGCTTTCTAATGAATATTTATAATCTAAAATCCAACATATATAACCCTATGTAACAATTTTTTTGCTAAAAGATATATGCTTGTGTCATTTTTGTATTCATTTTTACTTAATTAAAATAAAGTGTCATTATCACTTACAAGTGGATCAATGGGGTCCCAAAATCGACCCAAAGATTCCCATGGTCGACCATGTATCAACCAATAGGGTTAAGACATGTTTTATGGTAATTTAATATTATTATAATATTATTTTTTAACCCTTATTTACCGGATTTACCCTTAACCATGGTAAATAAAATATTTACCGCAGTAATTATTCAAAATGTCTAAAAATAAAAGTTATCTATTTACACAATTTGAACATCCTGATTCCAAATATGGAATCCATTTTTCTAAATTCAAAACACAGAAGTGGCAGAAATTAATTTAAAATTAATTCCCGCTGTCAAAACAAAAAGCGTGTTTTTAAGAGATAATAACTATCAAAAGATTGACACTTGTTTATGTTTGGTTTAATTGTAAAATTGTTTCCAATGACCAACATTATATTAAGTGGTAAAAATATATTCTACATATACTTTAAAACCATTCAATATTATAATTTAACCACATAATATATTACAATGAAAAAAAGTTGTTTTTAATTAAAATATAGCGTGTTTTTACTATTCATTAAAATATGAAAGTTGTCGGAAAAATATCAAAACTTTATCTAATGTAAATTTTTACATCCTGATTCAAAAGAAGAATATTATTTTGTCAAATGTAACATATAAACATGTCAAAAACTATATTTAAAGTGGGTGCGCCATCAAAAGGCGGTAAAACTGCATTTTTTGAAAAATACTTATTTTACCCGAAAAATTTATTTTGTTCGTATACCATGTTCTAGAAATGTGTAAGATGAATAATAATGTTATAAAATTCAAGATTTAGTTAATACTATTCATAACGGCTAGTTCATGACAATATTATAATAATATAACATTGTTTATTAAAACCTGGTATTGCGTACAACACACGCTATCGAGGAAGGTCGCGATTGCGTGTATTGCAAGCCAAGTCAGGGTTACGTGTTGTGAAATAATCGTTCGTTGTTTCATATAACAGAATCCAACCATATTTCATTTATACATTTAATATATATATATATACTCAATGTTTTGTAGAATAACTATTATCAAAATTGTGTGTAACACGATCCAAGAATAGTGTTGCGTATACTGCAAGCTAATACGGTGTTGCGTATAGCGCAAGGTAATCTTGGTGTAGAATACAACGCAAGACATTAATGAAATTAAAAGAATATTTTTCATAAAATCTCGGGGTGTTACATCCCCTCATTGATGTGCCAGAGCATTTTGAACATCTTGGCGAGCATCCAAATTCCAATATTCACCCACCCCGTAGTCTCTATAATAGAGGCTATGATGAATGTGCAGGGTCACACACAAGAATTTGTGTCCCTCACCAGAAATATCCATCCGCTATGAATGCCACCAACCTGACTACCAGCAGCTACTCGGTGCTACCACTTAAGCCCAAGGTCTTCCACTTGTTGTCCTCCATTATCATCCAGTATGAATGCTGCTTGCCCCATTGAGTCCACCTTGGTATAGTCTGAGGCCTCACTGGGAACAGTCTGTTTTCCCAAAAGATCAGAAATTTCTTGAACCACCATCTGAAGTGGTAGTGTCTCACCGCTTCCTTATACTCTCCCGACACCAGTATCATCAATGCCATCACCAGTGGTGTCATCTACTCAGGATCCTCCCACACATCCATTTTAGAATGGAATTCATCATATATCGCTCCCAGTATCGAGACCCCCAATATCTGATGCACGTCCCATAAGCTGATGCCAACCTCCCCATGATGTATATGCAAGGTATTGGTCCTCGATGACCACTACCTCAACAGCTCTTGCATCAACTACTTTGGCTCGTAGATGTAAAATTGGGAGGCCAAGGCCACCTCATTCAGACCTACACTCCTCACCTATGACCTAAACTCTTTACACAAGGATCATAGCCAGTAGGCCCAATCCATGTCATCCGTGAAGTTTCCACCACTATGCAAGTTCCACCCATCATACAATCCCTTATTCGGTCTTCTCAGCACCACCATTCGGATTTTTCGGTATAGATCAGGGGATATCTCCAGCTGCAATGATTTCCCATCAATTTAGTTCAAATGATTGGAAAAACAATCAGCAGTAATAGGCATAAATTTCCATTGATTGTGGCCATAAGCCACCCTAAACCACTAGCTCTTGCACAACATTCTTTTCAAGCAGTAGGCTATGTTGTCTCTACGTTTTTCATGGATGATTAAGTCATCCCTTTGTCCAAATCCATACAAAGGCAGCCTCTTGCACAATGGGTAGTTCCTTTGGCTGTCTGACAATAGTTTCACCCGTGAATCATGGTTGAAGTGGATCCGTACCAACTTTCTTGGACCCAATTTATTCTCCACCTCTTCCCTTCGAGAAAAGTACACAATAAACCCTCTGACAACCTCTTGGTGAGCCATCCTGTCTTTAAAATTCAGATAATTTATGTACTAAATCATGAATCTGGATTGTAAAGCTAGATCGCATTGATCGATCGTAGAGACTGTTCGCAGAGCTAGATCTAAACAACGGAATCACAGAGCCTTGTGCTGGCCCTCAGACACAAGTCACAGAGTGCACTAACACAATGTTTAAGATTCATTGTGCTCGACGAAGGTAAAGGCCAGATTCATGGAGGGTGATCATAGAGTATACAAATCTTCACAAACCGAGAGTGAAGAAGTTCAAATCGAGGAGGAGAGACAGGAAAAAATAGAAGTCAGCTCCAGTATTTATAGGCGAGGGTCCCAGGTGCTTCACAGCGTGGCAAGCCACGACGGATGCCACGGTGCGCCCAGTCCATGCATCACTGATCCACTTCGCAAGCCTCCTTTGCGAGACCGCGTCATGCGTAACAAATTATTTTGAAGATGGACCCTCAGAATTGGATGACTATTTTCACCTACACTCAATGTCTGAGGGGGGAGGGAATTTATAGAGTCCAAAATTATGGGTGAACAGAACATCTCGAAACGATTAGTGACTAGCTCACGAAGATGGAATGTGATGCCCCCGGAGCCTTACGTATGGCGCAAATGATTTCCTTTATGATCCTAAATTAATAAATGAGGCGGGAAAACTCTGTTAACCCCTTTGATGTTCACGCCCCACCAAAAAGCAATGAGGTGGGATGGCTCCACAAACCCCTTTGACATTCACGACCCACCACGAAGCAATGAGGTAGAACTGTTCCACGAAACCCTTTGACGTTCGTGACCCACTGCAAAGAAAGTGGGTGGGATGGATCTACGAACCAATTTAACATTCACGACCCCTTGCGATGTAAGGAGGCCGGACGGATCCCTGAACCCCTTTGACATTCGTGACCAGACACGAAGCAAGGAGGCAGGACGACTCTGCGAACCCCCTTGACATTTGAAACCCGCCATGAGGCATG
The DNA here is from genome assembly GCA_963277665.1 of Viscum album. Classification (NCBI taxonomy): domain Eukaryota; kingdom Viridiplantae; phylum Streptophyta; class Magnoliopsida; order Santalales; family Viscaceae; genus Viscum; species Viscum album. Next base: position 1,374,416,764 of record OY728142.1, on the reverse strand, counting down.
TTTTTTATTCGCTTCGAGCGAAGCCTGCTTTACGATCACACATGCATATAAATACTAGGCTCCCCTCAAGACCAAAGGAAGGAATTTACGACAATTCACCTTCCTTGTTCTTGAATCGTGACACACCAGTGCTCTGGGATCCATGAGCTCTTCAAGGTGCTTCAGCATAGTGATGGTCCTTCCCTTCACATGAATACCACTGCTCATTAAAGAAGGATGCCCTTCACGGAGCCCACGGGCCTTCGTAGAGGAATGAGATCTCTATGTGGACTTGGGTCTTTATAAAGAACCTACGCTTCAAGAAGAACCTTCCATGTAAATGTAACCCATGTTCCAAGGCAAGGTCACTGTGCATCGTGAATCACATTGGTTCCCAATGCTATGCTTTTCATGGTGCCCTTGTTTCGCAAGGAATTTCATTGCGAATGCCTTTCCACTTTTCGAAAATCATCTAATAGGCACCTATGCCATATCTCTAGGCTAGGATATTGCACTTCGCAACACACATCCCATTGCGGAGTCCCCAAACATCATGGAGAACTATAGAATAACAAGGATTCTGCTGATGGCCTGTTTTTCTATACAACTCCTTTTCCCATCCTTCCCATCAAGTTCGCATGGACCAACATCAATGTCCCTTGGACGATACCGCCGTTTCTATTGCTTCACTGCATGCTTCTTCACATAGGCATGCTAAAAAACATTTCTTATTCGAATAGCCACACTATCCTGGAGCCCCAATGGGATCACCTCTTGATACCCCCACAGTCACGGTGTCTCATGTCCCTTCTCTTCAACAAGGTGTAGATGGTACCCATTATGTAAGTCTGAGGGGTGAGAAGTGAACCCACCTCATCCGAGCTACGGGACGTTAAACATCCAAGCACCATCGTCCGCAGAACATGATGTTATGTTGTGACCTCACCCCATGCAACCTATGTAGGTTCCCCACCTTGTACATTCGTACTATCTGCTCGCCTCACCGGGAGTGAAATATTTCTCAAAAGGAATGAGATCTTCATTGATGCGGAGACTCTTGTATATGAGAAAGGGAAACAATTTTGGTGTAATCCATTTTCCATTCTTTCAGGAGGTAGTACCCTTACTCCTCTATTCTTTTCTAGTTCCAAAGGCATGAAAGGGAATGGTGGGGAAAGGTTCTTCTTTTATCATCCATGCTATGTCCCTCTCCCACTAGGCTTTGTCACCATCGGGCCTCAACCCTGGAGTAAGCCCCAATTTCCATCACTTGGGTGGCTAATCACATGTATGCCCCTATATCCTCCTTGGGTCACTAACCAAGTATATGCCCCAAACCACATCCCACAGATGCACCTTTCATGACGTGACCGTCAGGTCTCTACTACCTCTTGTTTCTCACAGTGATCATGATTCATGTCGGCATAGAGAAAGCATCAACCATGAAATCCTCTATGGTCTTCCTGTAGTGTAATCCCCACATCATACCCGAACTACGAGGAATTTGGACCTTATCTCCAGGGCAGGGTATGTAGAAATCCTCCACAAAGTTCATTCCCAATACCCCATTGGTTCTGACCCCCTTCTCGTCAGTTCCCATAAAATCCTGAACTACATGGACAATGATCATTTCCATGGAAAGGTACGTTGGAAGCCTCCCTCAGATCATGCCCACAACCATACATTGAACCCGACTATTATCACATCAGGTCACCATGATCCATCCTGAACTACGTGGAGTTTGATCTTTACCATGGAAATATATGTAGGTAGCCTCCCTGAGGCACAATGCCAACAATCATTTGTCCTGGACACATTCACATCAGTGCACCAACGCCCCACCTGATCTACATTGTCTTTGATACTTGGCAAGGTGAGGTACGTAGGAATCCTCTTTGTGGATCAAGACCAACACCTGGTCATCCCAACCATCATCACATCGGTTCACCAACACCCCGGGTAGCCTAGAGTGTAATCCCCACAACCATACATGAAATACATGGTCTCTGATCCTTTCCATGGAATGTTACGTAAGAAGCATCCATGAGGTTCAATCCCACCATCTAGTTCATAGACACACCCATGATGCCCAACGTAACTACTCCCCTGACTGAAGGTTGTTTCCCTATCATGACTCATTGGAATGTCTAGACAGAAGCATCATAATTAACTGGTATCCGTGGAAATATGGAACCAGGAAGTGTTTCACGAACTAGGTAACAAGATGAGAGGAGGGATCCACAGAAGGAACAGCTCGCATCCCATCATCCCGTTTCGATCAAGGAGTAAATGTCCCTGAATAAGCGACAGAAGCCGCCTGTCTATGCAATGCTGGAATGCGGGGCAAAAAACCGCACATTTCTTCCTCAAGTAGAAGGGCACACGCCCGCCAGAGAAAGTGTCGAAAATAATATTAGTTATTACTTTTCAATATTAATGTTTCATATGGTGGTATAGTAATGTTTGGATACATTATAATATGTGATAACCATTTTGGTTTTGGTTAATGTCAAAATACATGTGGAATATCTTTACTCTTCCTGTTATGGTATTTTGGTCATTAAATGTTAATTTTAGTGCCTCGTGAATTAAATTTCATCACGAATACTCCCCATTTAGAGAAAAAGATTATATTTTTTTGGAAAAATGATTAACATATGAAATCCATTTTTTAAACTAGTAATTTTTTTATTCATTCCCAATGGATAATAAAATGCTAAATATTTTTGAGAAAGATCATGAAATAAACTTTTATCATATAACCATATTTTTTCTAATGTAAATGACCTATTAAAAAGTAATTGGTTTTTGGTTTTTTTTAATTTAATTAATCATCACCACATTCTCTATGTCTCTATAATACTCTATGAGAACTATTTTTTCCTTCAAAAACAATCTATTAAATTCCCAACTATGTTATCCTATGAGGAAACCTATTTATGCACAAAATCATGAGTCATTTATGGTTCCAACATTAACAATGAGTTGATGTTTTCATTATTTCATTTTTTAATGTGGTTTTCAATAATGAAATCCAAAAAATCATTTGATCAAAAAGAATAATTTTTAGGGATAAATTCATTTCAAAGGAGGTAGGATGTAAAATCAAGATATTTTATGAAATATATTCTTTCATATTATTATAAATTCATTGATATAATCAAAGAGATTAAATTTCTTTTTTACCCTATGTTATATGAATTATAATGTCTCTATTAATTTCCATATAATATTGAGTTTATTCGACAACTTGTGTTACCTGGAAGGTCGAGTCTTATAGGGCAATGATATGATATTAATATTATTATTTTTAGATTACATTTATCACATAAATTATATATTGATGTATGTGAATAATACTATATATATTATTTTTTAAAAGTTATATATATTTTTTATATAAATCCAATATATTTTATAAGATTTAGATAGGAATTAATCTAATTTTAACGACAAGAGGTGTATTGTTTTAGATAGATTCACCACCATTTTAATGGTGAACATGTTTGGAAATTAAAATTTGATAATTTAATGAATTTTATTTTAAAAAATGAACACTTTTTATGAATTGGAATATCAAAATTAACATTGATTTATTTTTTTATTTAAGAGAAATTATTTATTTATGAATATTGAAGACACTGAACTTTAATTGATAATTATTTTTTGTCAAATGTATATTAAATAATGTAATATATATAATTAATTTTAAAGTATAATTAGATCAATTATAAATATATTAATCCAATTCAGTTTATTAGAATCATCTTTTTAATGAATTTATTTATTAAATTTTTTTAATCTATTGATCATTTTATTCTTTAAAAACATATTTCTCGCCATGTATGTAGAATAATAATTAAATTTAATTATTCTAAAAATATGATTTTATTTTTGGAAAATAGTTCTATTTGTTTTGAATTAGTTTAACATTTAAAATTATATAATTTCTTTGTAGTTATTTACCACAATAGTTAGCCAAAATAGAAAAAAATAATTAACACAGTTAAGGTGAAAATGTTGTTTTTCGCATGCGAAAAAATTTCCATAAATTTAATTTTATTACAAAATAGGATTACAATTTAAATATTTTTATTAATATTTTGAATCATTATGTATAAATTATTAAATACAAATATTTGTAATTACAGTCTTAAAATTTGTAAATAAACACATACATTTTACTTTAGAAAAAAACTATAATGGTAAAATTGTCTAAACATAATGACTACGAACCAAATGATAAAACTTATTTAATTTTTATGTTTTTTTTGTTTGGGTCGAAAATAACATACACAATACGTATTATTTTTTATTTTGAGGAAAATTTCGTAAGGGTTCCCTCCCAATGGTATTTACAATATTTTATTTATAAGAACGACACTCCTCGTCCACATTTAAAGGAAACATACCCTAAAAAATTATTCACACCTAACAATAATATTGGATCATCATTAACCAAAAAAATAGGCTCCAGAAATAACCTCTCTCATATTAGAATATTTAATTTTGGATTAAGAAAATCCAATTAATGCCAATGGTGTAAAAAATTCTTAACTGAAAAAGAGTTATGACTCTTTAACATGATCTTTTCTTTTATTTTTTTCTCTACCCCAAAATATATGCTTATATATTTCTTATTTAATAAACTCAATACCATAAATATAATTTTTTTATATCTTATGGGGTTGACCTACACATACACACAATTCCATAAAATGGGTAATAAAATCACTATTCCTGTGCACGGTGGTCTACCACATTATGCAACGATGTTGTTCATTTTTCCTTTAAAACATATCATTCCTATAAATTATTATGGAAATAATGTTTTCATATGATATATATAATAACATTGATGTATTTTTCATTATATAGTTTTTATATAAATCATAACGTCACGATTTACATTTTTTGGGAACATTATAACTTCATTTATGGATGTGTGGACTACGTCCTCCTCAATGTGTTATAATTCATTCATGCTTTAAATGGATGGTATAATGGTTGGGGTTAATAAAAATATATTATATAAGTGAAATTATAATTATTTTAATGATATAATTATCTCTATAGACACATTACATATCATTTTCTTCTTTCAATTCTGCACGTTGGCAATGTGATAATGTCGTTTTTGGATATGTGGACTACCGCCTCCTCAATTTGAAGTGATTCTTATTTTTTCATAATCAAATAACCATAATGGTATATAAAATTATATATTAATAAAAAATTATTATATTTTTGAAATAATTGTCATTCTTTAATGATAATCATTACATGCCTTCTTTCCACAATGACCATTGAAAAATGTGAACACTACTCATTCATACATACAACCAACCGTCTCCATTGTCGTAATTTTGTATCAAATTTAAGAACCATCATTATTTTATTTTTTTAATATGTAATTTATGAAAATAATTAAAATTATTTTACATTTACTGTTCTGGATTTGTTTAAAAAAATATCGTGTTAATCTTATTCGACCTATCGAAGTTAATTATAACAATGAAGTCAAATATAGTCAAAACATTCCACATTACAATTATTGATTATGTAATTGTATATAACATATTTATATATGGGATCAAACTAATAATTAGATGAGATAAATTTATGAATCATGAAAATAATTAACATAATTTTTCAATTCAGGATGTCAGATGACACACATGAAGATTTACCCTCAACGTTAAGTATTTCTTAACTCAAGTTCTGGTAAATGGGTTAAACTTATATTTAATTAGTTATGTTATGATATGAATAGGCATGAAATTAAATTTTAATTGTATTATGATTTATTCCAAATTTCATTGTCTATATTTATATATCATATACATAATTATCACATCTATTTAAAATATATCATATTATACAATCATATTAAGGGATGTTCATATAACTTATTACAAATGGGAGATAAATGTTATATTGACCACATAATTATTTTGTGTGGAATATATACTTAATATTTAGATATTTTTATCTATAATTCATTTATATTAATTTTACTTAAATATATCATTTTATTATTATTAATTTATGATTTCTGATTAAGATATTACCACAGTTATATGGTGTTTCATAACAATTTACTTTCCATTAAGGCTTATTTGTTAATGTGCACATAATTATTTTCAAATGGTGTATATAATTCCCATTAATGTATTATATGACACATATACATTAATTTATTGGGTTTAACATATCCATTTTAGGATTTCTATTTCATTCATATTAATGTTTCAATGATAACGATGTGATAATTGCTTTTTGTGACAATTATCGTTCTTTGATACTTTTTTTATGTTATTAACCAATATTAATTTATGAGTTGTATATAATACTCATTTCAAAAGTTATATAATGAATCTTATTATTCTTATGATATAGAAAATGTTATTTTAAATTCAATTGTTATTGGGTATTATGATTCAAACATTCTTATATTGAACGAGACACATTTAATGTTAAAAGGTTATTTTCTTAAAGAAGGTTTTTTATAATTTTTGGGGAATCATAGATAGATTTAGGTTATCTTATATAATTTATGTTGATGGGGAGGCCCAGAAAGGTATTGGTGATACTATTAAAAAATATTTTATGGGGTGTCCTAGATAATTATTGGTGTGCCTATTATTTATTACAAATGCATTGAGTAAATTTAATGTTATAATTTGGACCTACAGTCATTCAATTTAAACTGTTTTTGAAAGGGTTTTATGAAAGTGATGCTACATGTTTCTAAAAAAATTTATAGATTTATGTTATGATTTTATAAAATTTTTTATAATCTATAATATTATCATAATGATTTAGATTATTTATTATTAAGTGTTTTACATTTTTGTTGATTTCAAATGTGATTATCCAGGTTTTGATCTTTTTGAGATCAGTAATGATTCTCTTATTCCGTTTTATTATTTCATCATAACCATATAAATTCATGTGCTCACTTATGCCATTGATTTATAAATTCTTCATCTTCCCTCAATGATTGTTCATGATCAACCTTTTATTGTTTTGTTTTACCTAGGTTATAATGAAAAATATCGAACAATATATGTGTATATAATATATCATAAGTATGATCATGATAGCCTTTTTGAAATAATAAATGATGATTTAAATGTGAAATTGGTTATTTGATGACATTGGAATTTTTTATAAAATAGTTTATCATAATTCTCAAATTATATAGACATAGAAATGTTATCAATAATGTAATTGGTCCATGTTTTCTTTTGCATGTTTTATGGATTATATGAAAAATGGGTTAAAATTATTAGAATCAATAATTAAAATGTAAGATTAATATTCTTAAACATTATATATAAGATTTTGCATTATATACTTTTATAATATCAATATAAAAATATCATGGAAAATAATTACTGAATTATAAATGATGGAAATTCATATTTATTTGTTTGTAACATGTCAAGAATTGTAATACCTCTATTTTCAATAACATTAACAAGAAAGTATAAAACTAATTGGTAGGTATACATTTGAAAACAATTTAATAATGTAAGGCTAACTGATTTGTCTCACGAGGATATTAATGCATCACAATGATTTATATTAGCAGGAAACACCCAATACCGCATCCCTGAAGCATCCCTTACATATTTCATAATAGATATGATCCATTATAATTTATTACAAATATTTAAATATATGTATTGCATATAGGATACCGATTTGTGAATATATCTGTTGTTAATAGGATAAAATTTAATCTAAATATTGTATTTAGAAATGAAATATTTTATATAGATTATCATATCTATCATTCAAGAATTGGTTATTTATAATAAATGTAATGTATAATAAAAATTAGTCATAAGATAGTAATTTTTTGGGAAATTTTTATAATCAAAATATAATGAGATATTTTATGGTTTATTTTAAAACAAGCTATTTTTAAATTCAAACACCCACAAATGAAATATTTAAAATTGAATAATAATATAAAATTAATAATTAATGAAATATGATATTTCAAGGAAATGGTTTATTATATACCCTATTTAATGTATATTAGGTGGGTAATATTAATATATTCTTCAACAAAGGGAAATTGATATGAAGACCCTTACCTCACAAATCCTTTGGATAACCATGAATATAAATATAGTATAATTGTTTTAATAAAATTATTTATTTATACTTTAACCATAATCGTATTTATAATATCATATATGATTCTATTTTAACATTTTACCATTTTTTTCTAAATATATTTCATTACAATTATTATTTTTTATGTGAAAATCTTGGATTTCCCATATGTGAATTGTCACAAAAGATATATCTCTTGATAATATAATATAGATACATCACCTACACAATTATATTAATGTTAAAAATATATTATTTAATCATTTTATAAATTATTAGAATAATTATTAATGGAATTAAGTGGAAAATAAATTCCATCACATTGTGAAAACATTAGGCAATAATTACGCACACACGATGATATAATTCCATTAACAAGTGAAAGGATAACTGTTATAACATAGAATTATTAATTTTTTTCTTCATTATAACATGTATATTTTATTATATAATGTTATAATCATACAAAATATAGAATATCCAACAAAATTGTATCTCATTAATACTGACCATTATAGAATTTAGCTAAATAACTAATTAAAATTTAAAAAAAATTATAATTGATTAAAAAATAGAAATTTTAAAATATAAAATGGGAAAATATGGATTTGTCAAATAATATAGAATCATCACCCCTATTTACAAAACAATATAAATTAACTGAAATATTAGTAAAACCATCATAATCTTAAAAAATTAAAATATAACCTTTGTAGGAATTGTATTTGTTATTGATTAAATGGATTGAGTTATATTTTTATACTAAAATGTAGCACCCTAAGCTTCCATATTATGATTCTCTATGAATAATACAATAGAATGTGATGTACCCAACACTGAGTACAAGAGCACCATGACCTATCAAACTAGCCATTTAGAAAGTCATTTTTAATAGTAATAACCACATTATTAATTATATATATACCCCATATAATTTGAACATTCATCATTTGTGTTTCTTAAACATAATATAAAGAAATATTCAATTTTTCAGATCATAAAAGGTTTTAAAAAAAATAATTTTTTCCTCCTTTTAATGGAAAACCATTTCTAAATAAAATATTTGACACTTTTATATATTCAATTTTATTAAAATTAAATTCTAATTTATAAGTGGGACATAAAAAATTAGTTTGGATTTTTTTTTTTGTGTTTTTCTGATAACTTTCATATTTTGATAAATAATGAAAGATGCTAAATTTAAATTGCAAATAACTGTTTTTATAAAAATAATTTGTAGTGTTAAATTATAAATTTTAATGGTTTTTATGAATAATTAGATTATATTTTTATCATTTATTCCAATTTTAGTCATTTGAAGTAATTTTAATTTTAAACCGGATATAGACACAAATCTATCTTCTGATAGTTTTTACTTCTCAAAAATCCACATTCACATTTTGACAACAAGAATAAATTATAAATACTTTAATGAAAAATTTATGTTTATAATTTGGTAAAATAGACATAATTTTTGAATTTGAATATCAAAATTATCCTAGGGTGATCTTTTGGTATGTTTCTGAAAACATTCAATTTTCGATGAATTTTGAAAACAATGCATTATTGTTTAAAAGTAGAATTTTTTTAATCAATTATTAATTCTAGTTAAATTTATTTTAAGACAAAATATAAACATAATAACTATATTAGTTCAATTTAATTCATAAAAGTATTTTTATAAAAAAATTATATGTATACAATTTTATTGAATTTTCTAACATCTTTTACGCACCTTCTAGGAACGTTATCAAATTTACAGAAAATGTAATTTTATATATTCTATAAGTTATATTTCATAAATTGGACATATGTGGTAGAAATAATTATGTAATATTTGGTTCAATAAAATTAAAATTATTTTGGGTGAATAGTAACTTCTGAATATTATTTACCACAGTTAAAATTAAATAGGTTAATTAAAGGTGAACATAGTATTATAATTACAGTAAAAGATGTCATAATTACAATTGGATAAGTGTATTTAAACCAAAATCAACATTAGGAATAAAAATTAATCCTTTTGGTCTACATGTATTAGATTAGAACATTTATGATTATTGTATTTAAAAAGAGTTTAAAGTGTTAAATTCGAATTTTAATAACTAAATTATATTTAAAATAGGGTTATACATAATATAATTTTGACCATATATATTTATCAGAAAGATAAATATATTTTTATACATCATGGTATTTTAATTATAATTTTTAGACATTAATTAACTAAATTTATTTATGCCAAAAAATGATCCAGTAATTAACTTATTAATAAATGATTAAAATAATTGATATTATAAATATTAAAATAAATGTTAATTGAAACTTTTGATTCATTAATAAAAATTTTTAAGTTAATATTACATGTTTGGTTTGATTACAATTTATTATTTTAAATAAATAATATTGTTATGAATTTTAGAAAATTTAATACTAACTAATTTTAAAATTTACATAAATTAATTTTCAATCAAAATATTGTATTATTAAATGATATAATAGTCCTAAAAACCTAAGGATTCGTCAATGGAAATATATAATAATAGATACTTCATTAATGAACCATTTGGGGCTCACTTAGATTATTTTATTATGTTTATTAACCATATGATATAAAAATACACGGAAACATGGTAAATGTTAAACTATTTAACAAAGAGATAAATCAAAATGAAAAGGATAATGAGGAAAAAGAAACCTATTTAAAATAAAATGGTTGGGATATTTTATACCCCACCTAAAATTATACTCAAAATAAATTCTTTTTTGAGAAATTATAAACCAATTATGATTGAATAATACAATAAAATTTCATGGTTTTCCTAAAGTTACCCTCACCTCTCTTATAAAAGGGTACATAACCTTCTATAAAAATCACACATTCAATGCCATTTGGCTCGGCCATACCCTACTCAAATATAATCCCAACTACCATTAAATCATCCTAATGGCCTTAAATTGATCCTAAAGCCATCCTATGGAGCCCTTTTGATCAAATAAAAATGACACACCCTAAGAAGAGGTCATTATTTCATCACCTCTTTGAATGTTATTGTCTTCCAGTTCCACTTTTTTTGTTGTTTCCATACCAAATGATAAATATAATATGTTCTGCATACTGTGATTTTATTATAAATATGTTGCAACAATATTCATTATTCTATCTATCATATGATAGAAAAAGTCACCATACGTGCCTACGTACAACTTTCCGTCTCGACATCATGTTGTTGTTTTTATTCACAACTTAACTATATGGATGGGTATATTAATGAGTATAATTGATTAAAATAATAAACATAACATGTTAATGATTTTTTATATATAAAATACAATCCAATTACATACTATTTCACCATCAATAGAATGGTATTGTCTCTTGTGCGTACGTAAGGATTACCTTCTCCACGAATGGTTTTAGATTATTCTCCATCATCTCTATTCAACAATAAAAATAAATTTCTGATAACAAAAATAAGTTTTAAAAACATAATATCCTTATGTATATGAATCAAATACATTCATTCCATATGAAACATGTTATATGTTATAAAACTTATAAAGAAAAACAAATTAGTTAACACCTGAAACAATGATACTACTGAAATATTATTAAAAAAGAACTATTAAAAGATCATATATGATATCATATTTATGTATAAGGTTCCTTTATAATTTAATAAAAATTATTAAACCATTATATACGATGTTAAAGTACCCTCATTTTAGGAAATGAAGAAGGTATGTAGTTTTAATATAACTTCTTATTCCCGTGAGATTCAGGAAATATTGCCTCTATTTTCTTTTTGAGTGGTGTTTATAATACACATGATTTTATTACTTATATAATATAATTCAATTTATTTGTATTTACAACATCATTGAATGATACATATTTTATGGGGTGCATGTTTCATATGTTACCAAATCTGTATGGGAATTTTTAATTTCGATTTCCACTCATTGGGTTTCACACAATATTCATTGATTATTTTACTAAAAGATTATGTGTTAAATAACTATTTATTTATTTATGTAGAAATTTACACTCTCCTTATGGTGTATATACTTTTTATACACCTAATAAATATATTTTCAAATTCTCAAGTCATCTATATGAACAGAATCAGAGTAATCTTAACTCAATTTCAATTCGTTGAGTTAAACATCCAAGTAATTGGTTTTGTTGTTACAAGAATATTTGTGAATGTATTAAAATTATTTTACACTGAATATCCAATCATATTTAGTGTATTTATATTTTTCACACATAATTATGTCATTTATTTACATTTATCCTTAGGAAATTTTCTTTATAAGGGATTGCATTTCAAATTACATTATATTGTGACTTCAATGTCCTTATGAACCAATTCACTTTTATATGATGTATATAGTGTACTATGAAAAATTATATCAGGTATACCTTTTTATCATGATGTTATATAGTTTTTATTATCTCAATTATTTTTATTCAATAGTCGCTTATTTTTTTAGGAACTCTAACTAAAATATCATTTTAAATGTTTTAATGATTTTTTATTCAATGTCATTCTAATTAATGTACACGTTTTAAAAATGATTTTAAGGATTTATTTATATATATATTTATGTTTTGAAATTAAAATTATGTTCAAATTTTTAAATGTATTATGGGAAACTTTAATTCAAAAATTAATTTTAAACATCTTCTTTGATAAACAGTCCGACTTTTAAATGTTTTCAATAAAAAAGTTATATTTCTTTCAAATAGTTTTACTAATTATTTTAATAAATTTCAGTATCTTTAATTATATTTTATTCTTCATTGATATTGATTTATTAAAATAAAATAATCTCTATTTTATTAAATAAGTTATGTTTGACTATGGATGTGCTATTTTTATACCATTCATGGTTTATGGTTAAAGTATTAACATTTCGTCTGGTAGTTTTAATAAGATTGTTTACATTATTTTTCAACCTTTACATATAGGGAATGCATTGGTCATAGTAAGTTATTGGTGGATGCAACAATAGATCCTCATTTCATCGATATGTCTAATTAAAAAAAAACTAGTTACTTTGAACATGGCCATGAGAAAATCCTTGTTTATAGATTTTGTACGAGGCCTTGACTATATGGTTATGATTTCTAGTATTATGCATTCCATCATTATGAAATTTTCTATTGTTATTACATTGAATTATTAGAATTGTATAATATCCATATGAATATGTAAATGGCATTATTTGATTAATATTTTCAATATTATGATGATGTTAATGTTTAAACGGTTTTTTTAGTCTTATACAATTCCTTAAATGTTTAAGCTTGTTTATGAAAGGTTCCGCTATATGTTTTTCCTTACTGGGCATCTGAGATCACCACTTTCTATGTTTTTTCCTAGGATGTGATGGAGTATATTATGATTAACCATCAGGAATAGGATAAGGTGTATGAGTGTGTTCAATGGGAACATTATGTTTTTTAATTTATTTATGATGTAATGTAAATATTATGTATGTATCTAGTAATTAAATGTCTACTAAACAAATTTGTCATTCAGTACTTCATCTCATGTGATTATTCTAATGATATGTAATAATGAATCAATATTGGGTAACTAGGGTTGGGGTGTTATAGTTGGTATCAGAGAAAGTTTTGTACAATCTTTTGAAACTAGATTTAAAAAAAACTATGATTAGAGAACATTACCCAAATATAGTCTTTGGGGATTAGTATAGAAGAACACCCAAAATGATTATTAATGTAATTATTATGTGGGGTTTCCAAAAATTAATTCACATCTGGATACGAGTAGGTAGAGGAATCTCTGGCACAGATGTACCTAGGGGTAAAAACAGAAAACACCATGTTGAGGTAGACTTGAATGAGATCTCTTGCACGACAATGGGCATTGCTGCACTCTTGGTTAAGACAATACTAGGGGATATGCTTATGATAATTTAAATTTTCATTACATTCTTATTTAAAGGATTTTAATATAATATGTGAGTAAATAACCTTGGCTAATCCTAAGGTGTTTTATATTGAAAATAAGGTTTGATTATATTCTCCAAATGATTTTATGAGTATTGTTACTCAGACAATGCATTTAGGTTTTAATCAATGGTTGGATTCCAAGGAATTCAGAGTAACATTGAATATGATGTACTATGTGGGCATAGTGTTGTTAATGAGAAACTAAATGGAATGTTTCACGACATAAAATATATCTTTTTCATGGAAAATCTATTTTCCAAAAATTTGATCAAAAACATGTATATTAACCAACTATTAGACTCATGAAAGAAGATAATGGATGTGAATGATAAAATTTCCAACAGTGTGGACCATAGAGAAAAGAATTCTCAATTTCTATCATGCATGAAATGTGGAAGGAGACACCAAGGAATGTTAGTCAATAGAATAATGGAATGCTTTATGTGTTGGAAAGAAGGATATAAAGTGACGAATTGCCATGGAAAATAAAATTATACTATGGTAAAAAATAAAATGGACCCCTAGAATCCATTTACAATCATTTTCCATAAAAGTATGGGACCTTGGAATAAACTGATTCAATGCCCTTTTGTATATGATATCCTCTTGTTCACGGATGAACCTATGTAGAAATAAATGGATGGAGAAATATTTAAAAGTAGTAGTTCATTTTTTTGATTGGATTACATGGGAATAAATTTCTCTTATATATGTAACCCTATAGATTTTTATGTGAAATGCTATTCAAGGAAGAATTACCATTTCTTTTAAGGACATAGTTATTAATAACAATTTTAGAATATATGATCCTTGAATTTTAGGCAATTACCGGTTATTAATTTTTAGGTATAAAATGAGAGGTATGAGATAACAATTATGGTTAAATTATTTTATGGTGATTCGGAATAATTTATCTCATTTTTAATGTTATAAAATATAGTTTTTAAAAAAGGAAAACATATAGTCCGTGTGATAAAATGATGCGTCAGAAAAAGCTGCAAGAATCGTACCCACAACCAAAATGCTGCTGGGATTTATCACATTCCACGGACTACAATAAGTCTATAGTTAGTGTGTCTAATTCTCATTAGTTAAATGACTTTATTAATCACTAATATGTTTATATAGAATGTTATGTTTTATGAAATGTATATCCATATTGTAGGAAAATTATTTAGTGATGAAGTGATTAATGTTATTTTGGAAGACGTTCACTCTTTTAGGAACACTATATACCTAATGAAAATAGAATACTATAGGATTTAATTTTAGGAGTAATAGTATATTTATATATATGTGTTTATTGTGGCTTAATAGTGATCTGGGATATTTTATTAAAATTATTATGATATTTATTAGAATATGTGATTAGGTTAATAACTTATATTAATTTGACTTTAAGAGTATTCGATTTTATTTGGAGATACAATTTAATTTGGAAGACCATGTAATCTAATTATTTTGAGTTTCGGGTTTTAATATTTGATTTTATTATATTATATTATTTAAAGGAAAATTATTTATTGAATGGTATTTTATTTCCTTTGGGTATTTTTGGATGAATTTTATAAATTAAAATTAATATTTCATTCTATAAAGGGTAATCCTTTTGGGGATCATCTAACCATGTACTAACACATTTTTTTGGTTAATATATAAATAAGAAAGGAAATATATAGTTCATTCTTTGTGGATTATGTGATTTTCTATAAGTTGATTCATGCGCTTTAGCGGGGACCATGTCATCTTGAAAACTCATTGTCTCAAGAGAAAGATGAGTTTTTATTAAAAAATAGTTAAAATATGGTGCTCTACATCTAAAGTAATTTTTTCACCCTTATTTTATAAAATAATTAATTCTTAAACCATAGTGAATGGATCTTTAAATAAATATGTTATCTTAATAACTTATGTTATTCATCAATGATTTAAGGTATTAAGGCCCTCAATTTACTATTAAATTATTTTTGATTAATGACCTTAATAACTCCCTATAAATATTTATATTTTCAATCCAATTATAATTTCCACCAATGTTATCTTTTTCGATATCCTAATTGGGCAGTGTCTCCTTCATTTCCCTTCAACTCTAATTAAGACTAAATTTTATTTACCATATTTCCAAGGTGAGTTTTCCACAAATGTATTTTATATTTTCTTAACCTTTTATATAGGAAGGAAAATTTTATATTTTGAGGACAAAATTTATTAATGAATAAATTATGTAACACCATGTCCTTCTACGGTACACTTCTCTTTGAATAATATCATAGCGTGCGATATACGCTCCACTGAGATCATGCGCACCAAGACCAATCAAACCAGCCATTTAGAAATCATCAACGAATATTAATAACCTCATTTTTTATTTTATTTATATCCCATATAACATTAATATTCATATTATTTTTTTAATAGACATAATATATAGACAAATACAATTTTTCAGATAGAAGATGCATTTTTAATGAAATGCAGTTTTTCCACCTTTTAATGGAAAACACATTATAAATAATTAATTTGACACTTTTATATATTCAATTTGATGAAATTAAATTCTTTTTTAGAAGCAAGACATAAAAATTTTGTTTGGATAATTTTTTGATATTTTTCGGATAACTTTCTTGTTTTAATGAACATTGAAATATACTAAATTTAAATTGAAATCTACGGTTTTAATCAAAATTACTTATACTGTTAGATTATACATTTGAATGGTTATGAAGAATAATTAGATTATATTTTTATCATTTATTCCAATTTTGACCATTATATGTAATTTCACTATTAAACCACACATAAACACATATCGATATTTTGATAGTTTTTGTTTCTCAAAAAAACACTTTCTATTTTTGAAAATTGTAATAAATTTAAAATTAATTAATGAAAAAAATATTATTTTATTTGGTAAAATTGAAATTTTTTGGATTCAAAATATCAAAATTATCCAAGGGTGATTTTTTGGTATTTTTCTAAAAACATTCAATTTTCAAGGAATATTGAAAAACACTAAGTTAATGTTTAAAAATTGGCTTTATATTTATATAATTATTTATTTCATATAAATTTTTTTAATTTCAAAATAGATACGTAATACATATATTTGTTTAATATAATTCATTAGCATCATTGTATAATAATATTAGATGTATAAAATTTTATTGAAAATTTTGACGTCTTTTACCCACCATCAAGGCATGTTAGAAAATTTTCATAAAATATAGTTTTACCACTTCTATGAATTGAATTTAAACAATCCAAGAGACACTATTGACATAAATAAGTACAATGTGGTTCATTACGATAAAAATAATTTTTTTTATATTAACTTTTGAATTTTATTTTCCACAGTTAAAAGTAATACAATAATTAATGGTAAAATGAAATTTTAATTACCCTAACACATCTCATAATACAACTCCATAAGTGTATTTATACAAAAATATACCTTTCTAATAAAATATGATGCTTTTGGTCTACATGGTTTAGATTACGAGATTTATTATTTTTCTATTTAAAGAAGAGTTAAATGTTTTTAATTCAAATTATAAAAACTGTAAAATTTATAATATAGGGTTATAAATAATATAATTTATACTATAAATATTACTTATAAATATAAAAATATTTCCTACATAATGGTATTTTATTTATAATTTTTATATATTAAATAATTTATTTTATGTACGACCCATTGATGATGCAGAAATTACCTTATTAATGAAAGATAAAATTAATTTATATTATAAATATTAAAATAAATAAAAAATTAGACATTTGATTCATTAGAAAAATTATTTAGTTTAATATTAAATGTTTGGTTTCATTCAATTTATTTTTCTTGAAGAAATCATATTGTTATTACTTTTGCAAAAAGCAAATACTAAAAAATATCAAAATTGAGATAAATGTGTTTTAAAATCAAATACTATATTAATAAATTATATAATAGTCTAAAAAATTTATTAAACAAAGGAAAAATATAATAATATATATTTCATTAATTAATCACTTGGGGTTCTCTTGGAATTTTATAATACGTTTATTAACTATATAATATAAAAATACAAGGAGACATGGTATATGTTAAACTATTTATCCCATTGTTAAATCTATATGATAAGGTTAATATGGTGACATAAACCTATCTAAAACCTATTGGTTGAGAGTTTTTAGTTAAAAACCTATCTTAGACTCATAATATAACCACTTGTATCCAAAATAAACTGCATATGATTATATAATAAAATAATATTTCATGGTTTTCCTCATGTGACCCTCACCTCTATTATAAATGGGTACTTCCCCTTCTCTAAAAATCACACCTCCTAATCCATTTGTCTCAGACAACCCATGCTAAAATATCCTCCCAACTATCCTCACTTAATCTTAGAGGATTTACTATGATCAGAAAGGCAACCTACGAAGCCCTTTTGATCTAATCAAAAGGAATCACATGAAGAATAGAAAATTATTTCTTCACCTATTTCAAAGTTCATTTCATTTTCAACATCATTTTTCATTGTTGTTTAATTACAAATAATAACTCCATTATATTATATACACATTGATGTTATTATAAACATGGTATAACTGTATTCTTTATTTTATCCATCCTATGAATGACCAAGTCACCATACGTGTGTATATACGACTTACCGTCCCCACATGATGGTGTAGTTTGTTATTCAACACATAACAATTGGGATGGGTATAATTATGAGAATAATTAATTTAAATAATAAATATTTAATTTCAATGATTCTTTATATATGAAATCCCATTCTAATAAAAATGATTTCATCATCAATAGAATAATATTGTCGCTCGTCCATACATATAGATTACTGTATCCACGAACAAGATGAGATTCATTCCCCATCGTAACCATTCAATAATAAATATCAATTTGTGATTAAAACATTTATTTTTAAGAACAAAATATCATTATGGATATGAATCAAATACATCATATCCATAAAAAACATGTCTTATGTTACAAAACATATAAATAAAAATGAATCATTTTACACCCGAAACAAAGATACTACTGAAATATTATTATTAATGAAATATTAAAATATCATATATGTTATCATATTTATATATATTGTTATTGTGTAATTTAATATCAATTATTTCAACATTATATAGGAGGTTAAAAAAACCTAAAACTAATGAAATTTAAAAGTTAAGGGGTATTCATCTCACTTCTTATTTCTGTGAGATTAATGCCATATTGCCACTATTTTGTTTTCTGTGCTGTACATACTTCCCATGATTTTATTCCTTTGAAAATAATATAATTTATGGTTATTTATAAAATAATTTAATGATTATTGTTTCATGGTGTGCATGTTTCATATGATACCAAATTAGTAAAGAAAATTTCTAATTTCAGTTTCCACTCATTGGGTTTCACGCAAAAGTCATAGATTATTTTATTCCATGATTATATGTGAAATCACTATTTATTTATTTATGTAGTAATTTAAACTTCCCATTGTGTGGATAAAATTTTGAAACACATAATCAATCCATTGATAAATTATAAAGTCATCGTTATGAAATTGATAAAAGTAATCTTAACTCAAATACAATTAATTGAGTTAAACATCCAAGTCATTGGTTTTGCTGTTACTAGAATATGTGTCAATGTTATATGATTCATTTTTACTAAATATCCAATAATATTGAGTGTATATATATTTGTAACACTTAATTAGGTAATTTATTTATCCTCAACCTAAGGATATGGTCTTTATAAGGGATTTCATCTCAATTTCCCTTCTATTGAGACTTTATTGTTGTTATGCAATAATTCACTTTTATATGGTGTATATATTGTACTTTGACATATTATATCCTGAATCCCTTTAATCTCAGTATATTACAAATTTTTTTTCCAAAATTATTTTTATTCAAGCATGTCTCATTTCTTAGGAACTGTAACTAAAATATTATTTTAAAAGTTTCATTGATTTATTCTTTTAAATCTATTTCATTAATGTCCATGTTTTAAAAATGATATAAGGATTTATTTATAAGGACATGAATGTTTTGAAATTAAAATTCAATTCAAAAGATTCAATGTGGTATGGGACACTTTCATTCAAAAATCTATTTTAAACATCTTTTTTTATTAATAGTGTGACTATTAAATGTTTTAAAGAAAATGTGGTTATTTATTTCAAATAGTAATATTGTTTAATTTCATTAATGTAAATATCCTTCATTGTATTTTATTCTTTATTTAGGTTGATTTATTATAATAAAATCATTCATATCATATTGAATAAAATATGTTTGACTGTGTGTGTGCTTTTTAAAACCATTCATGGTTTATGGTTAAAATATTATCATTTCATATGATAGTTTTAATTGGAATGTTTCATTTATGTATCAACATTTTTCTATGGGAAATTCATCGAACATAGTAAGTGATGGGTGGAGCTCCCTATAGTTTCTCGATGCATCAGTAGGTTTAATGAGAAAAACTATTGTCTTAGAACAAGGCCTTGAGAAAATCATAATTTATAGTCTTGGCAAGAGGCCTTGAATATGTGATTATGATGTCTAGAATTATGCATTCCATCATTATGAAATTAACTATTTTTATTACATCTGATTATTCTACTAGTAAAATATCCTTGTAAATAATTAATTGAAATTACTTAATTTTTATTTTCCATATTAGGCTAAAATTTACATTTAAAAGGCTTCTATTTTAGTCTTATACATTTAATACAATGTTGATTCATATTTATGAATGTTTGTGAAATATTTTACTACTTACTAAGAATATGAGGTCACCCTTTCTATATATTATTTTTCCCAGGATTTGAAGAAGTATTTCATGATTAACCTGAAAGAATAATCTAAGGGATAAATGTATTTAAATGGGGAATAATGTTGTTTTACTTAATTTCATGATGTAATGTAAAACTTATGTATGTATCTATTACTTCCAAAGATACAAAATTAATTAGTATTTGGGAATCGACCTTTTGTGATCATTCCAATGATATGTAATAATGCACCTACTCTTGGTAACTAGGGTTGAGACATTACATGAAATGTGACCATTGGTTTATATAACCATTTGTCTATTTGAAACTTCCATAAAATTCTCATTAGTAAAAATATTTCTTTTATCATTTGTTTTTATATGTAATAATGTAAATGTTACATTGATACAAAAAGGATAAATGATAAACTCAACCAATAATATCATACATTTTTAATACCAATTTTCAAAACTTAGGAGGTATATAGAATCACTGGGGTTCACCCTTTTTCATGCCCAATGTGATCTTCAACCAATAAGGATTGACTGAGATTTCATACGTGAGAACTATATGTCAATTGAGATTACAACTCAGTAAATATAACTGGAACTATCCCATTAGACTACCGCAATCCCATACCACACACATATAGAGTATATGGTAGTAATAATTGGTTATCTTCCTAGGAGGTAGTTGAATTATGTTGAATTTCATTTTAATAAGTAAAATATTAATTCAATCAATCCTATATTGAGAATAATTTTTTTTAAACAAAATATTTATTTATCTAATACCAGTTTTATAAATTTATTTTTGTCTGAAAATTGAACATAATATTATTTTTAAAAAATATAGACATTTTTATAATAATCTCAACTATTTTGATTAAAATAAATTTTAATTAATGTGACTTTTGAAAAACCATATAAAATATAATTCATAAAATAATTTTATATTGACCTATGATATTTTTATAAGTTTCAAAATTTGACTATCTAAAACAATAATCATTTGAAAAATAATGTTTTGTATATTTATAAGATAATATTTTCATATTTCTAGAACTTATTTTAATAAATTTATTATATTTATATTAAAAACTCATAAATTTTTCTACGGTGAATATTTTAGATATTTATATTATTATTTAAATTTAATAAAAATTTAAAAAAATGATTTTATGATATGTTTTATGAAATCATATTTAAGTAATAATTATTTAACCCATAATTAACCACAATATAAGACCTAAAATCAGTAATTTTTTTAATATTAAGTATTTTAATATTTTTTTAATCAATTTCCAAACCTATCAGTGACGTTTTAATGTTTAAAAAATAAAATTTGAATTTTAAAAAAAAATTGGAGGAAAATGATCTTTTCTATTTACAATGATGTATTAAAAATTTTTATTAGGTTATAATGGATTAAAATATAATAAAATGAGAATTAAAATTCTAAAAACGATAATATAAAATAATGGTTATGAACATTATTTTCAATTTTCTACAACATAGAATTCCAGAACCTATATTTGGAAATTATTAAAAATTTCCTCCACTATATCAAAAATTACAATGCCATTTCACATTTCCCCTTCAATCCCAATCATTGATCCTATAAGATCTTGTCATTTTTTAACCCAAATTTTCCCCTAATAAATATTTAATCCCTTAAGGTTCGATCCACATGATTTATGATAAAATCTTCAAGGTAAGAAAGTTGTCATCTTCTTATTTTTTATACAAGTAATTCTTTTTTATACATATCCTATATTGTATTTTACATTTTAATATTACAATGTTTTTATCATACCCATAATGAAAAAAAATCAATTAATGGGTGACCTCTGTTTTCAATCATTTTAACATTTTTAAAATTCAAATTTTATACTCGTGATAATCCTAAATAAAATTCTTTATTTATCTCTTTTACATGAAAAATTATTATATTGTGAATACACAAACCATTTATTTATCAATTGGTGGCCACATAGAGTTTTACATATTTTATTTATTCAGGGATTTATATATATTAATGCAACATTCCCATTCAGTGGGTAAAAAATGGTGTCATGCTCATGTCTTTATGTTGTTACGTAAAAATATATTTTATATAAAACTTTGACATTACAATACTCACAATATTTACAAATTGATTATTTATGATCAATTTCGATCTCTTTCAATTAAGTAATCTGAAGGTTTCACCATCATAATGCTCTAATTAATTAGGAATAAAATTAGTCTCTAGAGATGACTTTTTTTATTATACCTTGGTGAATAGCCTGTGAAAATATTGATTTATTACACCTTTATGATAATACATGGTGATAT
This sequence comes from Viscum album, assembly GCA_963277665.1. NCBI lineage: Eukaryota > Viridiplantae > Streptophyta > Magnoliopsida > Santalales > Viscaceae > Viscum > Viscum album. The sequence continues at coordinate 1,374,393,542 of OY728142.1, read as the reverse complement.
TCTTATGAATTTATCAGTTAAATGTTGTATAACCAATCACATGTTATGTTTCATGTCCTTTTAATTTCAATACACCTCCTAATCTCTTGATCAAGTTATATTTTTATTTATTAATTTATTATTGATATGTCTCATGATCACATGAAAATTCCATTCTTTAATATTCCCTTTATGGGCTCACACTCTTCCCTTTCCTTTGATTTATAAGACTAGGATTTTATGACCAATAAAAATAACATAGTGATAATAGATTAATAATAATATCACATGGATTAGAAGAATGTTATATTTTGCGTTCATTTTTGTCTAATTTCTAATAGACTTAATATTAAAATATCTAAATTTTTTGGGAATTGTAATTAGATGTTGTAATAATAATAATTTTGGATTATTTTTTTATATGAGAGAAGGTTTTAGTTATTTTTTGGAATTAGGAATTTGAATCATTAGTAAGAACTTTAAGGATATGTTAAAATAAATGATTATTGTAAAACCCCAAGTATTTATAGAATAATAATATTTATATATATTAATATTTTTAAGAATATTTCAATTTTATATTAAATAGTACACTTTTTTTCATAATCTTACTCGACATAGATCAAAGAGTATCTCTGAAAACATATGTTTCACAAAACAATGAGTTATACCGAAAAAAATAAAAACATAATATTTTTTTAAATAGTACATTACACAAATAAGTTTTAAAGGGAGAAATGAATAGATCAATCAAAATATATTATTATACATGTTATCTTATAGTTTTTAACTTTATCCAATAAATTTGAGAGGCTTGTATTGAGAATGAATCCAATTTTAATTATAAAATAATCAAATATTTATAAAGGCTGCTTTACCACCTATTGGTGTGGAAATTTTTTTAATGGTAATTTTTTAACATTAATATATTCTATTTGACAAAATAAATATCCTTTACATAATAGTAAATTCATAATTTACCTTGGAAAAATATTTTGTAATTTTTTTATAACGTTTTCTTAACGAATAGTGAAAAAATACAACATTTTAATTCAAAACTACTTTTCGATCGAATTTATGAAATAGATAGATTTTATTTTTAAATGGGATTAAATTATAATTGGGTTTATTTTTTATAATAATATATAATTAGGTTGATTTTATGTAATTTCAATATAAAATTGGACATAATCACATGTCATTCTTTTTATAGATATTACTTCTTTAAAACTCGCTTTCTCGTTATGAAAATTGGAATTAATTTTAATTTAATTACTAAAATTATTGTGTCTTGAATATTGTAAAATATAATTCATATTTGGAATAATAAGGTCCAAATTGTGTAAATATGTCCCTTTTATTTTTTACATTATTAATAATAACTTTAGTAGTTATTTTTAATTACAATGGTTAAAGGAGAAATATTGAAAATATGGGTAAAAAATTAATATTTTAATAAACATAAACTTCCATAAAACAGTTCCTAATACAATTGGATGTGTTATTTCCTACCATAGTCATCCTTATTCTAGACCTTTTTCATTTTTGAGCCACTAAAATGTGATAATGACAGGTTATTAGAATTAATTTAAATCTAAGAGAAATATAAAATAAACTTGTATCTTTTAATAAATAAATTTTTATATAAGGTAATATAAATGATCTATTTAACAATAAATATTAATTATAAATCTAAAATCATTACTTAGGTAATGGTATTCTATTTATAAATTTTAGACATTAATTAAATAATTCTATTTATGACACAATGGTGATGTAGTTATTACTTCATTAATTAATGATTACAATAACTGATATTATAAATATTAAATTAAATATTATTTGACATAATTAATGTCATCCAAAAATTATATAGGAGAATATGACATGTTATGATTGATTCAATGTTTCTTTTCAAATGAATCAAGTTGATGTGAATTTGTTAAAAAATTAAAGTATGGATAGTGTCCAATATTGACATAATTTATTACATAAAATTCAAAATAGTTTATTCAATGATGATATGTTATTAAAAATTAAATATATTTCCAAATGGTTATGATATTTTCAAATATTTCATAAATGACTTTTTTTGTCAGTTTGACATGATATTTTTATTAAATTAACCAACAATGTGTATATAAGATGTTATCACTTTATGATTAAAAATTGTAAAATAAGGGTTAAACCAAAATGATAAGGATAAAAATTTATTAGAATCTTTTCTAAAGATGATTGGATTAGGGATATTCAAACCAAAATCATCTTCTAATTTAATTAAACTAGTTTTGGACCATTTTCCATAGAAATTGAATATATAATAAAATAATATTTCAGGACCTTTATTAAAGTTCCTCTGCACCCTATTATAAAATGACACCCCTCTACCAACATACTCACACCTATAATGACACAAGGATAAAAAAAAATTACTCAATTAATCTACCAATAGACATCCCTTCCTCTTAAAATCCTCACATTGTGCAGAAGGTAATTTAAGAAATCATTTCAGTTGAAATTAAAAAAAGTTACCTAATATAGAGGTAATATATTCTCTCCTGTTATATTCATATATTTTCCTTCTAATCTCTTTATAAACATATAATTTCTTATTAAATAACAAAAATAGTATCCTCAATATATAAGGTAGTTATTATTAGTTACATTCAAACTATAATAATACACACCTCCATCTAATGGATACGAACATATTGTTTCTGTGTACACTGAGCTACTACCTCAAAAAATGATGAATGTTAAATTTTCAACTACAACCACTCATAGTGACCAATATGATAGAACTGAATTTATATATGATACATATTTTATTTATTTTTAATTATTTATTTTGTATAATTTTATTTTCTGTATACATTTTTGTTTTCTATAATGTGTAAATATGATAATTTCATTTGAGGAAGTCCAAAATACCACCCCCTCAATGTGACATGACTCATTAATGCCAAACATGGAATGTATAAAGGATGGAATTAGTGAAATTATGTAACATATATAATGTAGATATTATAAAATAGTCATAATATACTATTGTATCATTTACTTTTAATTCGTTTCATATGACGACGAAAAGAATTTAGTGTTCATGAGTATGTACGGCCTATAATCTCCATAAATAGGGGAATGCCTTTATTTTTTCCAAATGTTATGTAAATTAATAAATAAATATATACTTTATATATATATATATATAATATTTAAAATCGTGAATATCATTCTGGAGACGATGGACTCTTGACATCATGTACAATTTACATCAAAATAAGTTTATTTTCAACCCATGAACCAAATATCGACAAAATGACCAATATTAACATAAACAATTGTGTATTTTTTATAAAAAAGTAATAAGTGATATAAAATGAATAATAAACTTGAAAAAGGTTCCCAGGAATGTGTAAATTATCCTATGATTATTTTTCTGGAACATAATGATTGTACGTGATGTATCAGACTCAGGGTTAGGGGCATCGTATCAATCTCTATTCAGTGGGGATTATTTTTATAATATACAACTTATTAATTTATATGGTGTATAATAATCCTATTTGATTTTTAATTTCATTTAAAGGGAATATTTTTTCTATGATTCATTTTACTAAATGGAAAATAAAATGTTTTAAATTTATGCTACGGAAAGGACCACTCAACTACTCTAACAATTATTTGATATTTGGATTCCTTTATAAACAATAATGTTTTTTAAAAAGAAAGCAAATAACTTATTAATTTTTGGATGGATTTGTTATTGAAAATTATTTTTGAAATTGTTTTAATATTTCAATATTTTAAATTTATTTCTTGTGGTATCAAATGAAAAACTATTAGTAAAATGATTATATTTTCAAGATAGTGTGTATTATGATTATAAAATTGTACTTGCACAATTGACAGGTAGTAATGTAAAAACCAATGATGTGAGGTCACAAAATAAACCAAATGATGGATGGTTACGTGAAAAAAATGGATGGGTGGATATTTTATAACCTCTAACACATTGGGCATGGAAGAATGATGTAAGGGGATCTATACAGTGAAATGGGTGGAATTCGAACATATAGTTATTCAATTTATGTATGTTTATGTCCCATGTTACCTTTATATGTTATATGCAACATACAATGGGATTTATAGTTATATTGTGGTTTAAAATGGTGTGTAATGAGCTTATATTAAGTGATGTATATTTACTACTTCTTAAAGGTAAACTGTATTACATTATGATAATGTATTCATGGTTGTCGTTATATCCCAAGACAAAATGTTTTCCGTATTTTTCAATCCCTTACTGCGCTTTTTATTCTCATCTCAGGTTTTGATATTTTTATTATGTGACTTAATGAAGAATATAGTTAGGGATGTGATGAAGGAACATTTATGCTACTAAAACATGAACAATACATTTTCTTGAATACTATTTGTTTTATTAAAATATATATAGTGATTATAGTGTCTACATGTAATATATAAGTTGTTATGTATAATATAAATCCTAATTATATAAATCTATGAAGCTAAAATTATCCTTGATTTGAATTAATATCAAATTATTTACTTATCAAAAGATTTAGTATTGTTTAAGGCTAGTGCTTATATTTATTATAAGAGGTAGATTTATATAACATTAAGAGTTATGATAATTTCAATAGAATATCAATAAAATTTCTAAATTATAGTAAAATTGATATATCATTTGAGGATTACCACATTGCTTTTTATATGATTTGTTTCATTCATAAAGGGTTGTTATAGGAGAATCAATGAAACTATGATGGGAAGGAATATAATGGAAAATAACCATCCAAATTAGCATCCTGCCATGGTCAGAATCAGACCAAAACATTGTTTTCGAGTGATGTATTAGTTTACTTAGGTGATAAATGGTGGTTGTGTTTATAGATGACATTTTGGTATATTCTAAAAGTCCAGACGAACATGAACGTTACTAAAGGATTGTTTTTAAAAATGTCAAAGAAAATAAACTATATGGAATGAATTGTAATTGTGAATTTTGGATAAAAATAAATTTCTTTCTATGGTCATATGGATGAATTGTTGACCCTTGTAAAAAATAATGTTATTGAATAGTGGACAATACCTACCAATATCACTTATGTTTATAGTTTTCTTAGATTAACAGGTTATTAATGAAGATTTTTTTGAAATATTTTCTCTGTTATATATCCCACTATCTAAGCTAACACGAATGGTATTTTAGTTCACCTTGAAAAAAAAATATGATGATTATTTTCGAGAATTAAAAATAAGAATGGTTAATTCTCTTGTTTTGGACCATCCTTCTATAAATGTTGAGTTATTTATCTATAGTGATGATTCATTGAAAATACATGATTGTTTCTAAATGAATAATGATCTGGTAATTTCTTATGGTTCAGACTAGTTTAAACATCCCAATCTAAATTACCCTATACATGATTTGGAATTAGTTTCTATTGTTTTTGCATTAATAATTTAGAGGTATCATTTGTATGACAAAATTTTTTAAATATATACTAATCACAAATCCATTATGTATAAATTCTCCAGGAAATAATTAAACATGACATAGAGGATATGGATGATATTAATCAAAGATGATGAATGAATGATTGATTACCATCGATCAATGGAAAATAAACTGGCTGGCACTTTGATTCAAAGAGTAATGTTACATAAAACATGGTACATTTGGAACGAGATCCTATGGTTTCTAATTTTATGAATTTTGGATTGGTTGTCATTGGTTTAGATAATTTCTCTATTTTTTCATTAGGTAGTGATATCATCTCTATCATATAGAATTAAGAATGCACTGAAATAATACAATGAGTTTTTGAAAAATGTATAATTGGTTGATAAGGGTATGCTACCTGAATTTAACATTGATTAAGATTGTTTTTTATGGTTTTGATAGGGAATATGTGTTCCTCGTGATTCACAGTTGAGGAAAATTTATTTTATGTGATGCTCATAGTTCTCCATTTTCATATAATCATGGAAGTACTACGATATGTAGAGACCATAAGAAGTATCTTAGTGGGATTGAATTAAATGTTTTATTTTTGAATTTTCTATGAGGTGATTTATTTTTCAACATGTTAAAATTGTGCAGCATTTACCAAAAGGGGTGTTTCATCCTTTTCAAATAGAAATTTGAAATGGGGAATATGTTTTCATGGATATTGTAGTGGTATTAAAAAAACAATTTGAGGTAACAATACAATGTATGATATTATTTATTAGTGTACTAAATCATATCATTTTCATCATATTTGAGATACTCTATCTCCATATCTACACTCTCGACTACATATGAAATTGATATTCAGGATACAAGGATTACCCTCCAGATTTTATCTTATCATTATTCGACATTCACTTATAACTTTTGGAATGGCCTTCAAAAGTCATTTGGATCTAAATTAATTTTTTTAACATCTTTTCATCCTCAATCATATGGGTAGTTAGAATGAACAATACATACCATGGAGGATATGGAACATGTTTTTTCAATGGAATACTGGGGAATTTATGATCAACATATTTCATTGATTTACTTTTCTTATAATAATAGTTTTCATTCTTGTATACAGATGGACCAATTTGAGGTATTATAGAGAATGAAGCGTCGAACTATTTATGATCGTGATGAAGAATGTGAAAGGTAGTTAATTGGACTTGAATTAATAAATGAGATGGAAGAAGAAGTTTATTTGATTCAAAAATCACACGAGAATATCTCAGAATAGGAAAAAAGATATGAAGATAATCGGAGGATGGATATTCCTTTAGAGGTATGTGATCATGACATTCTTAATGTTTCTGCATGGTAATGTGTGTTGTTTTTTGGTAAGAAGGGAAAACTAAGTCTTGTGTTCATTAGACCCCTTGAAATCTTGGAGAAAGTTGGATATGTATCCAATATAGTGGAAATACATCCATGGTTATCCCAGGTACTCAGTTTTTTTTCATGTTTCAATGTTGAGAATGTATATGCAATATCAATCTCATGTATTGAGTCTAGATATTGTTTAGTTGAAGAGAATCTTTCTTATCTGGAACAACCGGTACAGATTCATGAGTTCATACAGCATGTGTTCCAGAATATGGTTATTCTTTAGGTTAAGGATTTTTGTAAAACGCATATGGTTTAAGTGGTAGTGTGGGAATATTAAATTCTATGAGGGAGAAATACCCTTATATATTTGATAAGAAAATAAAATTGTGGGGACATGATTTAAAAATTATGTGAATGGTGTAACAATCCACATATTTATAGAATAATTAATATTCATATAAATTAATATTTATGAAGATAATAATAATATTATTCTAATGATGACACTTTTTACAATAACAAACTTGACAGTCAAGACCGAGTTTCACTGAAATCATTTTTTTCACAAAACATTGAGTGATACCATAAAATAATACAATAATACTATCATTATTTTAAATGGTAGTTAACACATAGATGTTATAATAACTGGAATTAATAAAACTAACTAAAATATGATTATAATTGTTTTTAATTTGTTTTTTACATTTATCCATAAAACATTAGTGGATTAAAATATGAATGAATCCAATTTTATGCATAAAATACTTTAATATTTATTAAATGTTGTTTTGCCCCCTTTTTCTAGAGAACCGTTTTTAAATCTTTTTTTGTCATTTTTCAATTTTAGATTTAAAAAAATCTGATACCTATATATAATTGGGAAATAAAAATTTACATTGGATGATTTTTTTGTAAATTTCTGGTGGAGATCAATTTTTAATGAATAGTGAAAAATATTGCATTTTATTTCAAAAATGCCTTCTCATATAATTTAGTTATATAGTTAAGTTGTTATTTTAATTTTTTTTAAAGTGTTGTTCTGTTATGTTTTTATTATTTAATTAAATATTATTAATTGTATGTACTTTCACATTAAAATTGTACCTAAACTGATGTCAATATTTTGATTGTTTTTATTCATAAAATCATACTTTCTAGTTTTTACAATGGTAATTAATTTTAAATTAATTACTACATTTTATGTGTTTTGAATATGGAAAAAATATTTAATATTTGGAATCATAATTTCTATAATGTGTAAATTAGTATCTTTTATTTTAGTACATTAGGAATAGTAGCTTCAGTAATTATTTTTATTTACCATGGTCAAAGGGGTAATATAGAAAATGAAGTTTAAAATAATATTTTTATAATATAAAATTACACTATGATGTGTCCTAATCATATTTTATGATTTATTTCAGATCATGATCTTCCTTAGCCCAATCCTTGGGTATTTAAGAGCCACTTGGGTGTGATAATGACATGTAATAAAAATTAATTTAATGTAAGGAGATATATAAACTAAACATGTATCTTTTCAAAACAATATTCATAGAGTTTATTCTAACTGATATCTTTGACTCTAAATTTTCATTTTACAACTAATAATATTTTTGACATCATTGAATTTTATATATAATTTTTAGAAATATTATATTTAATTTTATTAATGACACAATGATAATGAAGTGAATGGTTGATTAATAAAGCCTTCAATTAAATGATATTATAAATATAAAAATAAATATAATTTTCAAAATTAATGTCATACATGAATTATCTAGGGGAATACTAAATGATATTATTTATAAATGTCATTTTTTGAATGGATTGATGTTTTTTTGAATTAGTAAAAAATTTAAGTGTGAATAGTGTCCCAAATTGACATAATTTTTAACATAAAATATAAATTAATTAATTTAATGATATTAAATTAATAAATATAAATTATTTGTCCAAATGGATGAGATAATTCTTAATATTTCATAAATGACTTTTTTTCAGTTGTGTGGCATGATATGGTAACTACATTAACCCATAATGTGGAAATAACATGATATCACTATAAGATAAAAAATGTTAAAAGATGTGTTAAAAAAGATAAGCATAAAAAATATTCAAAACATATATAAAATTTATTTTATTCTGGGTATTATAACCAAATTCATATTATATTCTTAATAAAATTTTTTGACCATTTGTAATCAAAATTTAATTTATAATAAAATAATAATTCAAGAGCATTATAAAGTGCCACTCTTCCCTCTTATAAAGGGACCCCTACCCACATATTCTAATCTATAAAGCCCCTTGCATCATTCCTATTTTACTAAAATAATATCCCAAATTCCCTCCCTTCTTCTTAGACTATATACCTTGGGTGGATGGCGATTCAAGAATGTTTTTCATCTCAAATCAAAAGAAGGTACCCTATTTAGAGTTGACATATATTCTCAAGTTCATTTATTTTATTTTCTGTCTCCACTCCATATGATATGATTAATTTTTTATTACATAAAAACAATAGTATCCAAAATTTACTCGATTGTTTTTACTATATTTATTCAAACTACACTTACGAACACCTCCGTCTAATGGATATGAACAAACTCTTTCAGTGTACGGTGAACTTCTGCCTCATGGAATGATTATTGTTCAATTTCCACAAACCACCTATAATGGCAGAAATTATTATGGGATATTATTTATGTATGATTTATATTATATTTATATTTTATCTGTTGTTCAATATGTTTTATTTACATTATACTTTTATAGTTTCAATAATGTGTAAATAAGATAATTTAATTAGAGGAAGTGCAGACTACCGCTCCCTCAAAATGATATGACTTGTTTATTCCATATATGGAATGTATAAAATAAATAAAAAGTGAACATATGTAACATATTTAAAATATATATTATTCTATATTTATAATATACATATGAATAATTTAGTTTTAATTCCACTAATATGAAAATTAAATGAAATTAGAGTTCATGCGTGCGTAAGACCTATCATATCCATGAATGGTGCATTTATTTTCATATATACAAATGTTAGGGACTATTTGAAATATATTTATATTATATATATATGACATTTAAAAAAATAATATCACTATATAGTTTATTGAAATTTTACTACATTGACAATTTATATTTAAACAAGTTTATTTTCAAATAAAGTACCGAATATCATTAAAATGTTCGATATTAACTTAAATAATTTGGAAAGTTTTATATCATCATAATAAGTGATATAATAGAAATAATAAACTATAAAATTGTTCTAAATAAATTATAAATTCACAAAATTTTATTATTTAGGTACATAACAATTGTACGTGATGAGTCACACTCAAGATAAGGGACATGGCCTCAATATCCTTTCATAACGGCGTATTATCATAATATTCAACTTTTTATTTTATATGGTGTTTGATAAAACCCTATTAATTTTAATTTAATGAATAGAAAATATGTTTTCAAGGATTTATTTTACTAAATTACAAATGTAATGTTTTTAACGTATGTGACAACAATGAGCTCTCCGCCAATGTAATTGTTATATGATATTTGCCTTCCTCAATAGGCCTTATTTTTTTTCAAAAAATGAAAATAAATCAATCATTTTCTTTTTTGGGATATTTTTTATTGAAAATGAGGTTTTACGGATTTAACATTTCTATATACTATATTTATACCTTATTATTGGAAATTAAATTATATTAGTTATATTTTGAAATTTGTAATATTTTATGTGTTGGGACTATATATTGGTACTTGAACATTTGATAGGTGATTAATTGATAAACCAAATACGGGTTGTTTTGTGGTAAACAAAATTATCTATAGTTACATGATAAATCATTGACGGGAGATTATGTTATAACCTCCAATCCATTGGGTATGGAAGTCGGTCGTATAATTATTCCATTTAGTGAAATGTGTGGAAGTAAACTGTAGTGATATTCTTTTTATGTATGTTTATATCACATGAAACATTTATATGGTATATGTTTCTTCCTAGAGGATTTATGGTAATATTTGGTTATAAAAAGGCTATGAAATGAGATTCAATATAGTGAAATATATTAACTACTTAATAAAAGTGAACATTATTAGATTATGATAATGTATTCATGGTTTTAATGTTATCCCAAGACTAATATTTTTCCTTCTTTTTGTATCCCTTACAAATCTTTTTATTCTCATCCCATGTATTGAGTTCTTTTTCACAAGAATTAAGGAATAATTCAGTCAAGGATGTGTTCAATGAAAATTAATGATGTTAAAACATGATACAATAACATGTTTTTAACGATTTTTAATTTTATGAAAAATGGATAATTTGTAGAAGTGTCTACTTTTTATATTTATGTTTTCATTTTTAATTTATGTCCTAATTCTATAAATTTTTAAACCCTAAAAGAACATTGATTTGAATTAATTTCAAATTACTTACTTACCTCAAGATTAAGTCATGTTTATGTTTGTGGAATTATAATTATAGCTTGGAGTTTTTGTTGTTTATTATGTTTGTTGATTATGTGAAATGAAATTCATCACAAGATAAATCTAGTATATTTGGCTATAAAATATATACACCCATGGGTAAAACCCACAAAAACATTGTATTTTCTTATACTCATTCATGTACTATGGACCACAACAAGACATTCTCCACACATAGTTTGATAATCAAGGGGGATATTTTTTGTTAATCACAAGATTTTAATCGACCACTATAAAGGATAGTGATAAAAAATAACTGTTATTAGAGGATATTAAAACAAAAATATTTAATTAAGATATTTTAGGACATAAAATCCCCATATAATTATAATATTAATAAACATAACTTGTTTCTCACGATGGTTTTATATTTTTAATTGTGGGAAATATGAGGAACCACTTAAAATATGAGTGCAACAGATTATGAAATGATTGATTTATGATAGAAGATGGAAATAAAAAATTAATGTGGATAGTGAATGAAATATAATATGTTATGAATAATAAAAATAATCATGTTGAGGGAATATATTAATCGATAAGGTAACAACATTCAATTGAGTCTTTAATATTTCAACGACCACCTTCTTTTAGTTGATATAATAAACCATTGAATGCTTATCAATGGATTATCTATACAAAAAATTTCTTTTCCATAATAAACTATTTAAACATATCTAATTTCGCCATGTAAGTATACTAATTTTAAGGATAATTTTTCCTGTGGTGGAAACTGATTAAAAATATGATACCAATAATGGAAATTGATCGTATGGAGTGAGACATGTTTGTTGGAATCTTTTTATAACATCCTGACATGGGTTCCAACCATGGGTGCCCCAAGATGGTAAGTCACATGGCCTAATGTGATCCTCCTAACATTCCAAATAATTGTGACAAGTAGCGATTATATGATATATGTCATTGTTAGACTATACAATATTTATTAAATCATCACAATAGTGGAAAAAAATAACAATAAACAAATTAAAATAAACATAACCAGAATAATATATGTATCACATGATGATAAATCATGAAAATAATATTTGAAAATAAATTAGTAAATATTTCATGATATATAAATTTCTAGTGTCAAAAACTATACCAAAATAAATACAAACTAACACTCCCATTTGTGACCTGAAATTTTTTACAAACCGTAGTTATTTCGAGAATTCATCCTTACCTGATAAAATAATATATACATGTATGTATTGGGGAATAGACCATCGTGGCTATCACACCATGGGTTTTTAGAGAATTTGACATTTTATTACACCCATATTCTCTGTAACCGTAAATATATCACACATATAACATTTCTTCTTTTCATTAAGGTTTATTATCAATAACCTTCTTATCTAAAATTAAAATATGTCACTTTATTTAGGATTAATCATCATTAATAGTATTTATCACAATAATATATCAATCATTATATTGTATAGAACATTATAAAAACATCTATATTTAGATATATATAAATATTATTTCAAAGTATGCGTTAAAAAATCTATTCAAGATCACATTATTTAAAAATTGAAATAATCAAAATTACCGAATTCAATTTTCTAAAATTGAAGAAATTTCATATTCAAATGGTAATTCATTTAATCAATTACATAACTCTTTTAATTAATCTATTAATTAAATAAGTCAATTCATGATTCAATTTCCTAATATAATAATTTATATTCCATATAAAACATGAAAATTTTATTTATTATTATGAGAAATGATATTTAGACCACATACATTATGATTTTTGATAACCATTCACCAAACCAGAAATCCCCAAATTGAAGTGGAACAATCAATTTCACAAATATGGAGATTATAGAGATCCAAAACCTAGTTCCAATATAAAAATAATTATTATCTATCAAAAAATATATCTAAACACATTTAAATGATAAATAATACATTCCCCTTCAAACATAAGAATAGATGAGTGGGAGAGTTAACTAAACAAGAAGGAATATAATATCAGGAGAGGAATAGATTCATCAAATATGTCATCAAATAAACAATAAAAAAGTTCAAATGTATAAAAATTAATCTCATGGTCATTAAAAATGAGATACAATGTATCTATACAAGTGCAGTTTTATTATGGGGAAATTTGGGGGTTCATAAATTTTTAAATAATAAAATTTCATAAATTAAATTTATGACCATAGTTTTTTAGGAAGGGGTTCAAAATTATCCAAAGTATTCCCCTTAACAATTTACATCTTCTTGGGTGTCGTATAGTAACTTTAATGTTGAATTTTTAAAAAAAAACCACAATCCAACCATATAATCCCCTCTTCATTGTTTTTTATGGTTTTCTGGGGGTGCCAGGTTTGGGAAAACCAATGACCAAATATTCACTACCCCTTTTCTTCCCAAATTATAAATGTTTCACCCAAAACACAGTTAAACAGAACATAATCCAATTTATATCAAAATAATGGTAATATTGTACATAAAGACGACCATTTCACATCTAATGAATAATCAAGATCTTATAATCTCCCCAACTATAAAAACATGTCTTTATGTTTTACTCCATAACATTTCTTAGATTTCTATGAACAAAGATAAATCCATTGAGAAAACATATCTACTTCTCTCACTCAAGATTTATATTAACTTGACCATGTGACCATAATAGATTAATTATCAGTATTTTCATTCCCCAAAATAAATTCTCATATTGATCCACACAACATATCAAATTTTTCTCAAAAGTAGCAATACCATCATGTTTAATACCTTATACATCAATCTAATTGGAATGGATTAGGTGATACCACTAATGAAAGGACACATGAAAAACATCAAACATAAAACTAAACCTCTATGAAAGATAAATAACTAATCCAATAGAATTATTCTATCAACAACCAGAAAAGGATCAACCTACCACGGTGCCTAAATTTCGTGCCTTCAAATCCTATAGTGACGCAATATAGGCGATAATAAAAACAAAAGGTGATCAAGCACTATAAATATGAGGTGTCTTCAACATATATCATCAAATGAATTTTTCCTACTCTGATAAATAATAAATCATTAATCAATCATTTTAGTTTGATTAGATGTATATTTAATGAGACTCAGTCTAAACTCTGGATCAGCTTCCTTCATCAAACATAGAGGTGATATACATGGAATACCATAAAGTGCCACATATGGTTTCACTGGAATTGTCTTCTAATAAATATTTTTATCAGTGAATGCAAAAAAAACTATGTGTATCTCCCAAGGCCAACCATATTCAAGAATTCATTCTCCTAACATATTGTCAAGTACATTAATTGTGTTTTATAACTACCTATATTCTTATAGGTGGGAATCCATTATAATAAATGACATCATACAAAGGGATTTCTATATTAATTTATATAAATGTGAGGTAAAAGAGAAATCATTTCATAAAACAATACTCTGTAACACATTTTGATTACATAACATCATTTAAATTTATATCTATTTCATATAATCCCAAAATTCCATCTGCAAAATTAGTATCAAATTTCCTAAATTAATCATTTATTCTAAAACCACCCAAATAGAATCAATATTCAAATGCATCCTCACGAGAGCCACCGTAATTTCAATGGTAAGGTCATTAAAATTACATTTTGGAATTAGAAACATATATAGTAACCCACAAGGTCATTGATGCACATCCATAACCTATAAAAATTTGTAGAAATATGTCAAGAACCCTAGAATTTTCATTTTCATGCCTAGACACCAATAAAAATGGTGCTGGTCATGGAACATTTTGTTCTAACTAGGATTCACCAACCACTTTGAGTCATGAGACTCGCTGATCATATCTTCTCACATGCTAGTTGAAGAAACAAATTAATTCTTGAAATATATTATCTCATCATCATCTATGGTCCCAAATGAATGTTACTCCCCAACATCAAGGATTTCCTACAAGGAAAAACACTCTCGATACTAATACTTAGTCTACTTAATCCAACTACAATGTTTGGATTCCAATGATACTAATATGATGTATATCATCAAATGGTCCTCATAAACAACCTATTTCATATTATCATGCAATGTGATATTCTTCCTCTAATAACAAGACACCAGAACTACCTGAATATCAGTTTTCATGCTCAATCCATCAATAAACCTATTCCCTTTCTTAGATATAGATGATATATCAAATTTTATTGACTAAATATACTGAACCCAATACCTCATCTATATATTTAAATCCAGTTGAGAAAAATTTTAAATTGTTCTATTGTGATTGATATAACCTATATGATTTTTCTAAATAGATACTATCACTGACAATTCAAACCATAAACCACTGAATCTATCCAAAGGTCATGTGAAAGTTTTTTTGTTAATGTGTAATCAACAATCTTGGCCCATAATCCATAAATCTAACTACTATATACAAAATTTATCCATGTCATATCCTTGATTACTCGCAAAACAGGGTATACTCATCCCCTCGTTTGCATTGGATTATGTTTGGAGTGATATTCAAAAGTCTCATCAACTATTATAAATAATTATAACATTCCCGATAATAATCGAACATAACACTGATCATGGTCTTTAAAAAATATTTGAAACAAATAATTATATGTAAGATGGACATGTCATAGTCCTAAGTTCTACAGTAGAACCGACTCCTCTGATACCAATTTTCCAGGACCCATCCTCAGCATCTATGTCATGGCTACCCCAAGCCCGCCTTCAATAAGACAGGGGCTAGTGACTAGAACCAAAGGTGTAAATCCCTAATATGGGAAGGCATTTCCTTTATAAAAGTAAACACACTCAATTGAGTAAACAACTGGAAGCAAAACACTATGTAGAAATTGTATACAAAAGTAGTGCTGAAAAGTAAAGGGAATGGAAATACAAGACCAGCTGTTAAGTACAAGGAAAAGACAAAACAACTAAAAGGTGACAGGCAGCTTCTGGATCGTCCACCATAGATCTTACCTGAAGGGTAGTTACAAATAGTCTCCTCAGCATTCCACGTCCGTCAGTCTCCTTCGGGTACCAACTCATCGTGAGGTCCACCTCCGGGTACTGTATAGTCCTCGTACAATCTGCCTTGGTCACCGCTGTTCATCATCTGCATCCATCACAAGGAGGTGTAGTAAAATCCCATGCAGGGGTGAGTATAACGATAATCAGTAGAGACCCCGAGACCCTCATGGTCTCATAAAATACAACAAGGATACACCACAAAGTATGAGTTCAACCAAATATCCCACTTAGGTGTATGCCTATAGATATACCTAAGTTTATTGAATGACCCATCCCAATAATGATGAAACACAATAGATACTGACTTATCTCACGTAGGTATACAATTTTTTTAGAGACGTAGAAATGATTAGTTATAGCCACAGAATCATCTAAGCTGTCAGACCAACACATGATCCAGGACCAGCTATTCTTTTAGACTAACACATGATCCAAGAATAGACATCAACACTGTAGGACCAACACATGATCAAGGAACAGTCATCAGAGTTGTCGGACAAACACATGATCCAAGTCCAACTATTCTTTCGGACCAACAGATGATCCAGGAACAGAAGTCAAGATTGTCAGACCAACACATGATCCTGGAACAGTCATCAGAGCTGTCGGAAAATCACATGATCTAGATCCACTTATTCATTTGGACCAATACATGATCCAAGAATAGATTTCAATATTGTCAGTCCAACACATGATCTAGGAACAGTAATCAGTGCCTAGCCAGCCACAAAGTTCTGCTCAAGAATGATCTTTCTAGGAGGGTCCACTCCTCATGCCAGGTTACGATACATAAACTTTTGTAAAGTACCATGATGAAGTATCTCAAGGGATTTCCTCTTCATAGGGGTCACAACGAAATATACAGTGTGTCGATCAGACTCCCAGTCTCTGAGTTATTGTCATTTTCGTTCCCGGGGCCGAGTTGGATTTTAGCTTCAAACCAACCTGGCCATAACCCAACTATGTCCAAAACACAAGTGGGATATACCAAAAGAACCGTATCACTCAAAGCATATCTTGTCTGTAGACGATTTGTCTATCGTAAAACCATAGCCCATGATATGGGAAAATAAGTGATTTTGGGTAAATGGGTCCGGACTGGGGTCTGACCCGGTCTGTGGGTTCGACCTGGTCTGCAGTTCCAACCCAGCCCGAGGGGGTATCCTGACCCGATGGCGGCCTATCCTGGTGGCAGACTGATCGGGTGGTGGCCCAGCCTAGTTGGTTGGCCTGGCCTGGCTGGCGGCCCGACCCGGTTGTGCCCGTCCTGGTGGAATCTCGGCCCAGTGACGACCCTGCCCTTTGGGGCGGCCCTGTCTGGTCGTCCTAGCTACCCAGTCGGCCTAGAGACCCGGTCGGCCTGGCAACCCAGTGGCCCGGTGGGGGACTGCCTTATCTGCGAGCAGGGGGGAGCGCACCCACCTAGATAATTAATGGCTTTGTCATTCAGGTAGGATCACAAACCGGCGCTAGGTGGCACTGATCCATGTCCTCGCAGGACCCCTCGGGTCCAGCCTGTAGTGCGAACCAGCGGTCAGCTTTACCGGCTGCCCTCCTCTATCTTCCACATCCTATGGACGTCGTTCTTCTCCGGCCCGGCACGATGGCGCCGCACCCATCCCTTATGACCGCCGCGGCTTGCGTGGCCGTGGCTCTTTCTTCCGGCTCGGTGTGACGACATCGCACCCCTCCGGAACCACCGCGGCCTTCCTAGTCATGTACTAGTTCTCTTCATGGAACAATGGTTCCACACCCCTTCAGTGGCCCAATGGCACTTGCGCCGCTAGCTTCTTCTGCAGTTGGCTCGGTGTTGGTCGCTGCATGTTCCGTTGCGGCATGTCAGCTGCGTCCTGTTTCTCCGCTGCGATCCACTCTTCTTGCGGTGCTGTTGGGCTGTCGCAGTCGTCAACAAAAGAAAATAACAAAGGGGGAGGGTCAGGCCATTTTCATGAGGTACGAGCCGTCCACTTTATGATGTTATCAAACGGAAATACACATTTCATACATTCAACGATGTTGAATGGGAATAATAAATCAACTCAAATCCCCTACATCAATTTTTGATGATCGTTGTCGATGTCGCGGAAAGGTAGGATTGATTTTTCAATGTCAAAAAAGGAAAAAGGGTAATATTCATTGGCGAATGATCATTCAGAGGTGATATGTCGAATATGACTTCGATGTTTTTCATGGGTATTTCCTTCTCTTTTGGCACGGTTGATGATGGATGAAGGATGTTGTCAATATTTGGTGAATGATGAATAGGTGTTCTTCGCATTCTTCGTTGAGAGGATGGAGATCTCCAAAAGCCCCTCCTTTCCTTAATTCTCCCAACAAAAGATTATTCCAACACCCACAATAAAAAAATTACACCATATTATAATGTTGGCTTAATGAATTCAAATTAATTAATTAATTAATGTGGAGTGGCACATTAATGAGGGGAGATCAAGAAGATTCCCCCACTTTTGGGGAGTTAAAGGGCTTTTTTCCCATGTGGTCCCCACCTCATTGATGGTAAAAAATGATTAAACTTTGGGTGGTCCCCACCAAACAATATCCTCTCAAATGTGATTATGTGTGGGTGGGCCCCACCTCTAACCTCCTCTTGGAGGTTTTAACCACCTCAAATAAAAATAATGTAACACGTTTTTTTCTAATTTTACTAAGAAACCCAAAAATCTAACATCCACTCTCGTTAGAATTCAACTACGGTGAAGGTATCCTTAAATGAATTCCAGCACTGCGAGTTCAACGGTGCCCTTAGATTTCAATTCCAAGAACTAGTTCAAAAGTTTTAAAATGCCTCTATCGCATTTAGTGAACGTACCCGAAAACATGATAGGAAAATTTTTATCAGTCACCCTCAACCCGTTCCGGTTGAGGTTAGGCTCTGCCTCGGTGAAATACAACCCAACAAACCCAATGGTACTATCAGATTTTCAATTCGAGTTACCATTTAGATATTATTAATTATACAATAAAATAATTTTCACTTAATTTTTTAATTTTTAGCAAAAAATATCATTATCTGGTGACACATGCCAGTCATAGTTAATATCTTCTTAAATAGAGCATGCCCTCACGAGTTCAGTGGTGGTTTCGTATTTTTAATTCATGCTACCATTTTTGAGATATAAGCATATGAAAAATAAAATAATTTATATGATTATTTTATTTACAGTTCTTCCAAATTTGGGTTTTCTCAAAGGAGGCCCGCACCGACTAATCTTAAGTCACGCATAGGGTATACCTGCCATCCTGAGCGTAACAGTACCCTCAAATTTCTGATCCAAGTTACCATTTATGGTTTATTCAACTTCTTCAGGAAAAATGGTTAAAAATGTTAACTTCAGCTTAACAAAAACATTGACAGATCATTCCAGGACATTGGTCCTCAGAATCATGCGCCATCAGATTTCATGGACCTATAAAATTTCCATTTAATTAAAAATAATTACATTGAAATTCCGGGTCATTACACAAAATCCTTCATATGATAACAATATGATCAATAAAAAGTATCGAGGTTCTTTGGTGGAAATTACATATTACATTTGACTATGTATTGGTAAAACTAAATGTATATGGATATGTGAAGAGCATAGGAGAGGGGTGTATTCCCATACATATAACTAAGTTATCAAGTAACCCATCTCAAAACAACGGTCATTTACCCATCTCAAACCATGATTTTGATTCATGATGTCGAATCTAGAGCTACTGGAGAACTCCTCCTCTGTTGAGCACATTACCCATATCGTGACTCTGAGGTGCTAACACTAACCATAGACTGCTGAGGTACTTCTCCTGTCGAGTACTATGGGTCTGTCGCCTCACACAGTAGCGCTCCCTACCAAGGGTCTGCCGCCTCACACAGCAGGGCTCCCCCTGATAGCCAATAGAGGTACACCTTATTTCGAGTATCGTGGGTCTGCCGCCTCACATAGTAGTTCTCCTCTGCCAGGGGTCTTCTAGATCACACATTAGTGCTCCCCACTGGGCTAGTCATGTCACTCTGAAAGGAATCAGACAAGTACTCATCAGGTCGCATCTTACTTCTAGATATCCATAGTTTTCTCGCTCTTATCTTGAAGGGTCCTCTCCATGAGGTACACGCCGATACTACATGTGTCACTAAGTCCCACAAATAAGTTTCTCAAAGGTCCACCACGTCATAGGGGTCTCCACGCAACAGACGACGCGTCAATCAGACGCCCGGTCTGAGAGTTATTAGCTTTTCTATTCCAGGGGCCCGATTTATTTTAAAGCTAAAACCAACCCGAACATACCTAAACTGCATCCAAACCTCGAGTAGATTATCCCAAAATAACTGTTTCATCAAAAAGGAATCCAACATAGTTGACGATACATAAATCGGACGTCCGGTCCTTATTTTATAAGAGTTTTTGCTTCAAGGGCCCGGTTGGTTTCGATTTCGACCCAACCCATACATTTTTCTAAATCGTCCAAAACTCACTAAGAGTATTACAAAAGGATAGCCATTTCATGAGAATCCTAGTGTCGCAGATGCGTGTCGATCGGACACGCGGTCTTTAGGTTATTCTCGTTTAAGTGAAACGGGCACGGGTCGTCAAGCCCAGTGGGATGGCGGTTCGGCCCGACCTAGTTCGGCGGGTCCAACCCAGCAACGGGTCGGACCGGCCCGGTGAAGTGCGGCCCAGGCCGGCGGGGTGCGGCTCGGTATAGCGCGGTGCCGCCCGACCTGGCCTGGAGCGGCGCCCCCCAGCACGGCCCGACGCGACATGAAGGGGCTCGGACCGACATGCCGCGGAGTGGCCCATCCTGGCACAGCGCAGCCCGACATGGTGTTATCTGACCTAGTTGGCCGAGCAGCTCGGCCCGCATGGTCGGGCGCTACGAGGGGCATGACCCCCCGCACTTCCAAACCGGCGTCGCTGCCCTCCTATTCGGTCAGCCGAAGCCGTCCAGTCTTCCTGGCGCGAGCGGACTGTGGTTGTGGGCCATGATCCGTCTATCGCAATGCCAATGAGAGCCGCATCTCCTTCTTCCCGACCGACTGTTGAGTCAGCCAGTTCTCCCGCCGAAGCGGCCCGCCCTGTGCGGGCCACGATTCTCCGCAGTGTAGCGCCGTGGGGCACCGTGATTACACCAGCCCTGTCGGCTACCGTTGGGCTATTATTCCTCGGTGATGGGGCCTGTGGTTTTGGGATATGGTTCTTCCACACGCGGCCGGCGCGCGGCCACTGCCTTCACTCTCCGTTGAATCCGTTCTCCACCACCTCCCTTTGCGAGTTTAGATAACTATAAACAATGAAGTGTCATCCGGCCATGTTTGTTCTACCTGTGACCTCCACATTAGGCAGTAACTATCGTCCATATACAATCTTTCTCATTCAATAATAATGAATAAATAATTTATTCTAATTAAATTATTCACACATCCTACCTTGATTATGGTTCGTTCTTTGACGAGCTGGAGAAGACGAACGTCGTGGTGGTCGGGCGTCGTGGATGATGATTATGCGGAGAACTAACGTCGATTCTGTTGACATTGGGGTGCGTCCAAAGAGGAAATGGTGTCTCTAATCTTATTAGGGAGAAAGAGTAATGAAGTCACATCATTGTTCTTCAGTGGAATCGGCTTTCTTCATCGAAGAAAACGTCGTTCTTTGTGGAAGGTTAATGCTCTCTTCTAATTTTCCAAGGATTCCCACCACAAAATTTTCCAGGTCAAAAATTATATTAAGGCTTCTCAAAAATTTTAATATATATTTCATTCCATTTCAAATTAATCCAAAAGAATAAATTAATTAAGGATGCTCACTTAATTAAATTGATAAGGTTGTCATATTAATGAAGCAGGTAGAATGTGGAGAGGCTCCACCCAATTAAAGCGGGGGGGGGGGGGGAGTTGTCAAAATAAATATAATGGGATTTAAAGAAGGAGTTGAAGGGTTAGGGGCTCATGCGGGCCGCACCACCCTTTGTTATATCCTTAAATGGGAAGATAGGTGGGGTGTGGGCCCCCCCTCCATCTTTTTCTTTGGAGGAATTAACTTCCACTTAAAATAAAATTGTAACACAACAATTTTATTTATGTCTTAATGAATCCCCATATTTTAAATACCACATACGACAAGACACAACTAAGGTAAAGGTCCCACTAATAGAATATCGGCGCTGCGAGTTCAGTGGTGCCCTCATATATCAATTCCAAGAACCGGTTCAAAAGATAAAAAAACCCTCACGTACGTTTACTAAACGCACCCGAACGAAACATCAGAAATTGATAGCGGGCACACTAAGCCTCAGAATCAGGTGCCGTCAGAAACTTCCGACTCGTAAAATTTGAATGTATTTAAGAAAAAAATGTTTCTTGAAATATTCTTGTCTTTACAATGCACCCACCTTAGGGATTTACATCCCTGTAAAGATACAACACACACAAGGGAAACAAAAGAGGGTATTGAGGACACATTTGAGCTTCTCGCTCCCATGAGATCTCCTGAAGGTTCCCGTTCTTCCAATGAATGCGCACCAGAGGAATCGACTATCCATGTAGGACATGATCCTGTCGATCCTAGATCTACACTAGGACTTCCTTGAATGTAACCCTATCATCTATGTCCAGCTCCCTGTGATCAATGTTGTGGGATGGATCGTGCACGAATCTCCTCAGATGAGAATGTGGATGGCGCTGTGAACCCAATGCAACTGGGGTGGAAGGGTTAGGCAGTAAGCCACCTCACCAACACTGCTGACGAAGTGGAGGAGTGACTGTAGATAGGTTGTACCATCACTATCCACAAATGATATATGTAATGCAGCCAGCTGCTCTATCGCCTCTCCTAACAGCTGAATTCTTGAACTCTTGCTGAGACAATCTACTACCACATTCCCCTTCCCAAGAGTATAAACTATCTTGATGTCATAGTCATGGACGATCTCAAGCCATCATTTTTGTATCAGGTTATTGTCCCTCTGAGAAAATACACACCTGAGACTATTGAGATTTAAGTGAACCGTAAACCATTCTCTCAACAAATAATCAGTGAGAGTATCCAATAGTAAGAACTCGACATCACTCGTCTTTTCCTACGTTCTACAAGAGATGCTAAGATTTCCCCATTACTAAAAAGGTAAATCCGGTCTCATCCCCAAGATTAACCACATATTTTTCCTAATACAGTCACTCCTGACATGAATGGTTCTAATTCATGCCATGGACGACATCATAAGGCCCCGACGCTACTACCAAGAGATCCAACAGTCACTCTTCCTACAAGGGATGAGTCACACTGTCGGCATCAGTGTGTGGTCACTAAGTCTCCTCTAGTAGGAATCTAGAATGTGAGGTTCAAGTCAACATTTTTAACCGGAACCTCTTAGTATTAAACACCCAAAAGGTAATAAAACAAACGTCACAGGGACACGTGTATTTTATTACTGCAGCTCAAAGTACAAAGAAACAATGAAACCACAAACAACGACATTAAAAAATCTAGAACCATCATGAACAAAGTCCTATATGACTGGAACAAGTCCCGCTTCTGTCCACTTGCTTCTGGAGCACCATGGTCATCTACTTCAGCTACCTGAAGATGTGATCTCCCCTTTCCTTCCTTTCCCTAAGGTCTTGGTAGACCTCCTAGTGGTTGTGGTGGAAACAACTCGAAGCATCATCCACCACCAGCTGTACGGCTAGCTCCTCTGCCACGGTATCCTACTTTTTGTGGTCTTTCACGATCGAACCTCTACCTCTAACTTGGTGGTCCTTCATCTATCTGTTGATCGTCTGCATGGAGGATCAGATAGTCACATGCCATTTAACCAAGCTCGCCACAGAAGTAACATTTTCTGATCCTGGTAAGTCGTTCTCCAACCCGAGTACCTCACACACATTATCCTGATTCATGTGGTCGACCACATGTGGGTCTTGTATTCTTGTACCCTTGCATCATGTGACTAATTCTAGCTGAAAAAGACTCCTATACATGTCGGCTAGTGGTGGTTTCCACTGTTGGAGACTGCTTAGTAAGGAAACTCTCTAATAATAGGGCTCTCTCCAACACCCCTGACTGCGTCAGGATACTATGAGAGATAACAGAAGCTCAGATTTCCAGCCTAAGTCGCTGCTCAACGGTCCAGGGCCTGAAGAACTGGTCTCATACCATATCAGTGGAGTAGCGCTAGAGGTCAGTGAACTTCGATAAGTATTGTGCCACCATCATGATACCCTGATGTAGATGTAGTAGCTCTAGTATATGCACCGCTCGAATAGTGGATGGTACAAACTCCTCCCGGAATAATCTCTCTATGTCTTCTGTTAGATGTGTTGCCTCGTCGTGTATCTCGATCATCAGGCTCCACCAACTACCATCAACTGTTTAAGAGAGGATGGAAGCAAGGATCACCATAAAGTATTTTAGTATCCCTACTAGCCTAAAAACTCTCACCATATCCTCTAGCCAATCCTCAACCTCCTGAGGGTCCATCTCTCCCTGGAACATGGGTGGCCTTTGGCACTGGAACTCATGAAGTGCGCTCAAGCGGCGTGCATCGCCTGCTGTAGGGGCTGATTGAATCAGTGGCCCAATGGGTGGTAGTACCGTTGGTGCCTTAACTAGAAGAGGTCCCTATACTAAGGCCTCATTGCTCGGTGGGCTATTAGTACATACAAATCTCGGCTCCCTAGATAGTCATCCGTGGGGAGGCATCCTGAAAGAAACAGATGCGACAAAGTCAATGAATATACTGGGTGAGATGACCGAGTTTGAGCTAACTTAATGAAACATTTCAGAAACACACACGCAATCAGTGTTTCAAGCACTAAGTCGGAAATCAGAAGTCAGGGTCCTGGTGTGTGGATACATTGGCCGCCCGCACCAACACTGGACTCCCTGAACTGAAAACCACACTAGCACCCTTAAGACTATTGCTTCACAAAAACAAAATATCATAGTCTTATTTTTCAGTTGGAACGACATCCTATGATACTAATTTGTCTCGATCAGTCCCTCGAGGCCCGTATCGTGATGACCCCAAGCCCGCCTTCCATAGGCCAGGGGCTGGCGACTAGCACCAAAGGCCTAAATCCCTAATACCGGGAAGCCATTGCCATTAATACAAAAAACATACACTACCAGAGTACAAGTGGAAGAAAAAACTAAGTAAAAACTGTGTAACAAGTATGATGAAAGTAATGGGGGGCAGAAATACAAGACCAACTATAAAGTACAAGGAAAGGACAAAAATGTAAAACTAAAAAGACAAACAGCTTGAAGGTGTCTAGCAGCTCCTAGATCATCCACCACAGATCCTACCTGATGGGTAGGTACAGAAAGCATCCTCAGTTTTCCACGCACATCCATCTCTTCCAGGTATTGTCTTGTCATGAGGTCCACCTCTAGGAACCATCCATTCCTCGTAAACTCAGCCTCGGTTAGCACTATCTGTCATCTGCATCCAAAATAATGAACTGCGGGCATAACCGGTGCAGGGGTGTGTATAACAATAATCAATAGGGACCCCGAGACCCTCTAGGTCTCACAAAACTAACATGAATAACCAAAAAGTAATATTTTAACGGATAACCATTACTTAGGTATATTCAGATTCAAATACCTAATTTATCAAGTATCCCATCTCGATACAAAGGTCATTGAATCAACTCAAACTAGTGTTTTTATTCACGATGTCGAAACAACGGCTACTGGAGAACTTCTCCTATATTAAGCACAGTAGTCCTGTCACAAATCTGACGTGCTACTCACTATTCTTAGACTACCGAAGTACATCTCCTGTCGAGTACTGCGGGTTTGCCGCCTCACACAATAGCGCTCGCCGCCATGGCTCTGCCGCCTCACACAGTAGCGCACCCCCTCATAGCCTACGGAGGTAATCCTTCTGTCGAGTACCGTGGGTCTGCCGCCTCACATAGTATCCCTCCTCCGCCATGGGTCCTCCACCGCACACAGTAGTGCTCCCCATTAGTCTAGTAAAGTCACTCTGAAACGAATTGGACAAGAATTCATCTGGTCTCATCCAGCTTCTAGATCTCCATAGTTTGCTTGCTCGCCTTCGGGAGGATCTACTACATGAGCTACAATCCAACACTACAAGTGTTATGAAGTCCCATGAAGATGTATTTCAAAGGCCCTCCACATCATAGGGGTATCAACAAAACAGACGACATGTCAATCAGACGCCCGGTCTGAGAGTTATTAGTTTTTTCGTTCCAAGGGCCATGTTGGGTTTTAAGCTAAAACCAACAAGACCATACCCCAACTACATAAAAAACTCTATTGGAGTTTTCCAAAAGAACTATCTCATCAAAATAAATTAAACGTAGTTGACGGCACGCCAATCAGACGTCCGGTCCTTATGATATAAGCGTTTCTGCTCCAAGGGCCCAGTTGGTTTCGGTTCTGAACCAACCCAGCTGTTTTTACAGAGTCATCCAGAACTCACTAAGAGTATCACAAAAGGAACTCGTCGTCACGAGAATCCCAGTGCCATAAACAGTTCATCGATCAGACGCACGGTCTTGAAGTTATTCCCGTTTAAGTGAAATGGGCCCGACCCGTCAAGCCAAGTAGGCTGGCGGGTCGGACCAGCCCAGTGAAGCGCAGACCGGCCTGGAACGACGCGGCTTGGCCCGGGTGGCGGTGCCATACAAGGGGGGGGGGGGGGGTGGAACGGCCCCCAAATCTCCAGAACCAACTATTCCAAGTGGCACCGCCCTCCTGTCTGGACGGCCAAAGCCGTCTAGTCTTCCCCGCGTGAGCATCCTGTGGTTGTGGGCCACGATCCCTCCGATGTGGCTCCATTGAGTGTCGCGCCTCCTTCCGCTCGGTTAGCCGTTGAGCTAACAAGTTCTTCCGCCGAAGCAGCCCGCCCTGTTCGGGGTGCGGTTCTCCGCAGTGTGGTGCCGTGGGGCACCGCGGTTCCACCAGCTCGGCCGGCTACGGCCGGAAGGTTCTTCCTCTTCCGTGCAACCCATAGTTGCGGGCCACGATTCTTCCACACGCGTCTGGTGCCGGCCTCCACCGTCGCTCACCGCCGATTCCGTTCTCCACCGCCTCCCTTTGAGAATTATGAAAACTAGAAACAACAGAGGGTCATAGGGCCATGTCTGTTCGGCCCGCACCCTCTGCGTTAGGCGGTAACAACCATCCATAGACAATCATTCGCATTAAACAAGAACAAAGGTATAATTTATTTGAATTAAATTATACAAACACCCTACCTTAATTAAGGTTCTTTCATTAATAAGCTGTGAAAGACAAACTTCACGTTGGTCGGGCATCACAGATGATGTTGTCGTAGAGAACAGACATCGATTTTGTGGACGACAGGGTGTATCTGAAGAGGACATGGAATCTCCTCTCTTGTCGGAGAGAAAGTGGAATGAAGTCAGTTTATTGTTCTTCGGTGGAATCGACATTCTTCATCGAAGAAGGAGTCATTCAACGTGGAAGGTTAAAGGTATCTTCTAATTCTCTATAGATTCTCATCAAAAAAATTTCCATAAAAAAAATTATATTAAGGCTTCCCCCTATTTTTAATAGATATGCCATGCCATTTAAATTTATTTCAAAAGAATGAATTAATTAAGGGTTCTAACTTAATTAAATTGATATGGTTGGCACTTTAATGAGGAGGGTGGAATGTGGAGAGGAACCACCCAATTAAATGAGTGGGAGTTGTTAAAATAAATATAAGGGGTATTAAAGGAGGATATAAAGGGCTAGGGACTCATGTGGGCCCCACCACCCTTAGTTATATCATCCATGGGATGTTAGGTAGGGTGTGGGACCCACCTCCAACTTCCCATTGGAGGAATTAAATTCCAATTAAAATAAAATTGTAACACAACAATTTTATTTTAGTCTTAATGAATCCCCAAATTTTAACTACCACATACGATAAAACGCAACTACGGTAAAGGTCCCCTTAAACGAATATCTGCGCTGCGAGTTAATCGGTGCCCTCAGATTTCAATTCAGAGCACAAGTTAAAAATATAGAAAAACCCGCACGTACGTTTACTAAACCTACTTGAATGAAACTTCAGAAATTGATTCTGGGCATACAGGGCCTCAGAATCAGGTGCTGTCATAAACCACAGACTCGTAAAATTGTAATGTTTTTACGAAAAAAAATTCCTTGAAATTTCTTTGTCTTTAAATGTAAATATTTTAAAATTTTATAGAAAATATTTACCTCAAAATCAAAAAACATTATACCTATAGGGATTTCAATGTGGCTATTTATTATATATATTATTTTTATTTAGTTGAATCATATTGTGTGTATATTTTTCTCAAACAGCACCCAGATGAGGAAATGAGCAGTATTCTAGAATTCGGTCGAACCATATAAAAAGTATATGTTTTTTGTCTAATGTTTGTTTTATTTATTTCTAAAAATAGGGATATATAATGGTTTAAAAAACATATAGACATCTTATATAATATGGAGGACTGAATATAAATTTGGTGAATATAAAAGTGAAAAATATTTTAGTCATATTGTCACAAAAAATCACCATCAGGTGATACATGACCCTATTACAGTATAATAGTTTAATTAATTTTTCATGGATTCTGTTATTTATCATACCATATTAGGATATGGGAATTTCAATTTAGGTTAGAATGTTTATTTCAAGAAACTGATTTATTTAATTTTTTCCCTTGTTCATGGTGGAATGAAATTATATATCGGTATTGTATACCAAAACATATTTTGTTGAAAACATGTGTTGTTAATTTGTAGGAATATATTTTTTATAATGAAAATGTTTTTAAAGTGATATGAAACCTTATTTTTTGTCTAATTATATAATATTTATTTACTATTTTGAATTGAAAAAACAAAAAATTGTATCATTTTTTTAGAAAATTTAATTAACCACAATATATTAAATTAAAAAATCACATAGTATAAGTTTAATATTTTATTTTTAAATTTAAATTACCAAACTAATTATATGTGCCTATGTTATTTTTATTTTGGTTAAAAAAAACCAAACAGTTATATAATAAATGGAAGAAATGTTATGTCTTATATCTACTCTTTTATGCATAAATTATCGATTTCATTTAATTTTTATTCACCATTAGTGAATTTATGTTCTATAGTGATCTATTTAGGGAGACATGAGTGAAATTTTGATAGGTTTTGATTTCATACCTTAACAAGCAATCAAATTTGAGACATAAATCATTATTTTTTACCAATAAAATCAGGATTATTAAAGAACCAATCTTGCGTATGTTAATTATAAATATTACTATATTAATACTGATTTCTATTTTTTAGGAATTTTCATTGAAAATTATGTAGATGAGGTTTATATAAGCATATAATGCATAATAGGAACCAATATGCGATAATAAATTGTTATGGTGTATTATATATTTTCTTAGGATATTTAATACTAGTGTGGAATAATTAATAAAATTATATATATATATATATTAATTACTTATTTTGAACGCATGGAACTACAATGATATAAATTATAGATTTTTATTTCATATAAAATGTTAATGTACAAATGTACTGTTGATTTATAGTTAATGTAATAAATTAAATAGATAAAGTAAATTGAATGGTTATAATATAATTAATTTATCAATGGATAAAATTATTTATTTTGAAAAGAAATTATATTACATTCTCTGTGAAAAATAATAATGATGTAGATGAAATGGTGTAATAAAAATTTAAAATAAAATTATGTTTCAAATTTTTTGAATTCTTTCATTATGATTAGATTAATTTGATGATTTGTGTAACAATGATGATATATACACTATAATAAATATAATTGAAGTAGAAAAAATTTAATAACTGAATTTAGAATATGTGTGACAATATATGATATTTATATATATTTTTAATTTCATTAAAGGTATATTTCATTCAAAACATTTCTAAAATCTTACTCCATTTTATGAAAAAAAAAATTCCCATTTGGATAAACAATCCATGTAAACATAAAATATATAAGATGTTATATAAATGTATAGTTAACTACTCCAACCACTGTTAGAAAAATTACAATTAATGACGACTTTTAAAAATTGATTAATTTAAAAAATGGATAAAATTTGTTTTGAAATTAGTTATTTAAAATTAGGAATAAATTACATTTACCATAATATTATTAATTACCAATACTATATAATAATTTTTAATGTTAATTTGCCGTAAATAATGTTAAAAGTTATATTTAATGTTTAGTTAAAATAATATCTATTATATTCCAAAAGAATGAATTTAAATCGAACTAAAATATTTTCATATGGCATAGCTGCAAAATGCCACATGTTTTGTCTCAAGATTTATCCCAAACCAAAAATAGATTATGTAATAAATATTTTCTTATTTATCTATCCATGCTATGCATTTTCATTATCTATTTATAATGGATTCGTTATTCAAATTATCCTATTTTTTCATTCACATAATCAATATTGAGGTTCAATACATTCAATAATGTTAGATATTTTCCTTAACCTACTATTGAAATGGGGGACACTGTGAAACTGTTTAGATGATAAATTTTGTTAATGATATTTGTGAATCGTTTACATGTGATGTTATATTTTTTAATTTGATTATTTAGTAACTATTTTTTATACATTCAATAAAATTAAATGATACTCTTACATTCTCATCCTATATTGTATTCGTTAATTATAACTTTATTTTTCATTGATATAAACATTATTTTGATGATATTTAATTTTTTCATTCATATATTAGTAAAATTATTATTATTTTAAGAAAACTATTTTATAAAATATTGCAATTGATATGTTTCATTGAACCTTAATTTCTATCAATGAGTTTACCTAAATTAATATTGATAAATATTTCATTAACATTATAATATTAATCATAAAATATGTATTCCATTAAAATTAATTATTATTGTAACCAATGTGTAAAGCCTTTATTCATTATTTTAAAAAAAAGTAACGATATTTTTTTATTGAATTTATAAAAAACTCACATAAAAACATATTTCCCAAAAATAAATCATTTTTTATATAATTTTATTTTATATTTATATTACTAGTGAATAAAAAAATTAAAATTTAAATCATTAATAAATTACATATAAAAGTGATGATAAAAGATTAGTAAAATGATATAGATGATTTATTTTTTATTATTTACCTTCAATGTTCATCATTATAATGTTGTCAAATGAATTAAATTTTTATTGTTTATTGACTTGATCATTATTGTGGAATTATAAGGTTAGAGAATATATATAATATAATGTTTAAAAATTATAAAGGAAGAAATCATTAAGACATATATAATTGGGTAGGGTGATACACTAGATCGGTAGGGAGGTCGATAGAAATACACTTTCATGATATTTTTTTAAATAAATGTTCATATTTTTAATAGAGTAATTATGGATAGATAAGATTATAAATTACCTAGGATTTAAAATGATTAATTTCACATATTTAATTAATTGATATTTATCTTATATCTTTTAAATTTAAAAAATACAGATTTGGAAGGGACATACTAAAATAAATTATAGTCTCATATACATAAATATATTGTTTTTTAAGAAATTATAAATTATTGTAGAGATTATCATGGAACTCCAAATTTCGTTAAATGATTTTTCTAATATTGGTTCAGATATGTTGTAATGAAACAACACATGATGTGGGGATAAATTTTTAAAGTAAATTTAAATTTTCTGGGAACCCCTAGGTTTGTATTTCCCGAATTTATGATATTATAATGATGATAAACATTATTAAAGAAATTAATTTAAATGAATAATTAATATATAATATAGATAATTCAATAACATACAATGATGTAAAAAACAATAGGTATTAATGAATTAACAAAATATATAAATTTTCAAATGAATATTTGAATAATTTGAATATTAATATTATAAAACGAAATTAAATTACCCATAATAGTGGATGAAATAAATATAAATGATATTAGGTATACTTTATTTCCATACTATTAGAATATATATATTATTATCCCATAAAGACGTTATATTAAACCTATAAGAAGGTTTCATATATTCTTATACCCAAAATCCATTGACATAATCCCATTTGAAGATTTTTTATCTTCATACACAATAATGCCGTTGAAATAAACCCATTAGAAATGTATCTATCATCCAATTCCCAAAAGTCTTCAATCCCAATGATCAAATTACATTTAATCCAATTATATAATACCTTTTACATAAACTCATCACAGGGTTATCATTATTCTTATCCCTAGATGAACATGATACATATGTTTTTCCCCATCATTTCACACCATAATATATATATACCATATTATAATCCGTAAATTTAGAAAATAAATATTCAGTGATTATAATGAAACCTTATAGATTTTATAATCGAAGAACCAAATAATGGTGGACATTAAAATAAATTCCAAAAATAAAAATTATCACTAATTAAAATTGTTGTAATGGGAAACAGGTTTTTTATATCATCAAAATGATTAGAATCATTCAATGATTCGTGTATCACATTTATTAATTATATAAATTTGTATTAAATTATACAAATAAGTGTGAATGTACTTATATAAATAATTATATCATACTGTATCCTTTAATTTTTTTCCTTTGAATAAATATAACATTTTGGAAATCCTCACCATCACATTTTGTATATTTTGATTGAGTTTTTTATGCACCACTATTGTGAACCTAAAATTTATGATTGTATTTTTTCCTTTAAATTTTTCAAATATATTTACTTGATAATTCTTATGTTTTTTCGAATATCATCGAAAAAAAATTAGTTATACCCAAAATAGTTTCTAACAAATGATTTAAAGAATCAAATTCATATTACTTGTATTGTGATTAATAGAACCAAATAATCTTGTAATTTAGTAACTCAACAATATCCAAAAATTAAAAAATATTGAGAAATTTGAAATATATAAAAGATAAATTTAATTTAAAAATAAAAAAATATTTTAATGTTTTTGAATTCATCCTCATTGAGTTGAAAAATCCACAGTGATGTAATTTGGTACATAAAATATATGTGAATAAATGAATTATACATTTTTATATATCATTAATTTTGTAAAAAAATTATAATTTTTTCCTTCTATAAAATTATAGAAAAATATGACCTCAATGATAAAATTTTTACCTTTATAAAATGATATTCAAAATCCTAATCGGATATAATTTTTTTGTCCTATAAAATACAAAAAACATAAAAAATTATTCAAAATAACATTTTCATTTATTTATCAACATTCATTAGTATATAATCATTAATAAATGTTATTAATCTTATCATCCTTTCCCAAATATATAATTATATGTCATATTTAACCTTTAAGACATATATAGAATGAGAAATAAAATAATCATTGAATAATTATTTAAATGTTTTTGATGAAATAAAATAGGACCTAATTTTTGTAAATTAATGATTATAGAATTATAAATACATTTATAAGAATGATGATTTGATGAAATTGAAAATTACAAATGTTATTATCCAATAATATTATAATATTTATCTTTAATTGGTATTTTTAAGAATAATAAAACAAAAAAATTTATTTTTCCATTCTGTTGAGTTTTTTAAAAAATATAAAATAAAATTTTTATTTTCATAATAGGTGAAAAAAAGTATACATTAAGAAATAATATTATAATTTCAGAAATATTATTTTTAAATAATATTTTATATTAAATAAAAATTCAAATCCCATTAATGAATAATTTTTCAATATTGAGGTATGTGGTAAACATTATGTAAAATTAATGTCACATTATGTTGATCATTCAAAAATTATGTTTTATGAATTAAAATATATCATAATTTATTGAATTAAAAATATCAACAAAATGATTTCTAGTCACAAAAAAGATTATAATAAAATATACTTCTATTATAATGTATCTAAGTAATTAATGTCTTATATCTATGTTAATTACATTATAGTGATGTTCTTGGATATTTGACAAATAAATCAGATATCTATGGCCATGATGGATTATGGTTTTTAAAAAACATTGAGTGTCTATTATATGAACCTAAAATAGTTTTAATAACATCCAAATACATTATATTCAGTACCAGTATAATAGAATAAATCATTATCTTGGATCTTGCATGAAAATAAAATTAAATATTATATTAAAAACTTTAAATTTCTAAAATTACTAAATCTATAAAATCTAAAACATCAAAAATTAATAAAAATGTTGAATTTTAGAAAAAAATAACTTAAATAAGAATAATGAAAACAATATTATAAGGATCCAATAAAATTGTGGAAAATGTATTTTCCAACATTATATTTTTATTACATTACATTGTCATCGAGTAATTGACAGAAAAAGTTCTAAAACATTATTCCTTATTGAATTAATATAAAACAATTTAATCTTATTATCATACTAAAATAATGTATTTGATCATTCGATTTCCCAAATTCATTAAGAATGAGTTTGATAAATATTTATATTTATGTAATTTTGATTGATGATTTTATAAAAATTCATTAAATATATAATATATTTATGTTGTTTTAATGTATAACTTACAAAGAATTGATTGATTTAAAAACCAAGGAAAATGTATTCTCTCCTATAATTGTCATTTCATGATCAGTTCTCTTATTTTATGATAATATATATCAAGCACTTTTAGCATTGAAATGAAAATATTTTCATCAATATAAATTTGATAAATGATGGAATACATGAATTCAATTTTTATCAATGTTATAATATTTTTAATTTATCTTATAAATTATTTTTATAGAATAAATAATATTTTATTTAAAAAATAAATATTATTTTTCTAAATCATAATGTACATATACATTAATTTTAAATATGTTATTATACTATTTAAAGATGGTAGATAATACTCTTTATATAATGGTTTATATTAATCATTTCATGATGTAGAATAATAATTTATATATGTATGAATAACATAATTATTTACAAAAAATTAATATATTTTTAGATAATATATTTATGAATCTCTTTTCGTTCATTGAAAAATTTAAATAAGTAAAAAAATTACTTCTGTTTACTACCTCTATCATTTGATGTAGTCTTAGAAGACGTGTCACCTTCCCTAGTGCACTAGGTATTGAAATATTTTATTTATTTTTTACCACAACTTTTTTAGTACATATTTTTTTTAACATTCATCAAAATTTATAGATAATATAGTCTTATATAACTAGTTTAGGTAAAATTATATTAAATAATATCTAACGATTAGAACAATTTATGTTTATACATTATTTCATTTTGAAGATTATATTAGAAATTTGTATTTCCTTAATTTATATTCACTCTCTTATATATTACAGAATATTAATTACTAATATAATTTAAACTACTCTTATCAGAATATTTATATTTTTTTTGGAGGTATATATTTTGATATATAATAAAAAAATATTAGAACATGAATTAATTTTGAAAAATAATGTTGAAATTCTTATGTATTATTTATTTTCATGTTTCACATCATCACACATAAATGTTTTTTCAAATTATATTAATGTATGAATCAAAACATCTAGACATAACATAATAATACATTTAGTCTCCTTAATATAAGTTCTCATAAATTCCTAATACATTATCATAAAATAAAAACTATTCAATATATACATCTTCTAGTAGTTGTTTCACTAAGTAATTGTAAATTAATCTCAATTTTAATAAAATTTTATAAAATTATGTTATTTTTTCACGTGGTAGGAATTCATGTTCTATGTTCTCTACTCTCATCAGTGATTTGGAGGTTTCAAAGAACCTCAAGTGATCCAACACATGTATCCTATGTAATCATCCAAATTAAAATCACCATTACTCAAGAAGATATTTAAATATATATAAATATAGTTATTATCTATAAATGAGTATTCTAAACAATAAGATATTATAAATTTTCCATAATTTCATTACAATAAAAATGAAAAAATAATTTATCTAAAACATTATAGTTTCTTATCAACATATTAAAATTATCACATCTAGTATTAATAATAAAATACTTTATTGGATCATGAAAATAACCATAATATTCTTAGTAAAATATTTTTATGGATAATGGATTTTTATTATTAAGAGTTCTAGTTATAAAGTTATCCATAATAAAACCATGATAATGTTTCTCATTTTACATAGTTACTATTGGATGGATAATTGAGATAGATTCTAGAGACAATTTGAATAAATTAACTAACAAAAAATTAATTTATAATTAAATATCGGTAAATTATTTTAAAATAGGATAAAATATCATTTACACCAATATTTTTAAAATTGTTATTTTATATATGTTAGGTATAAACTTTAATTTGGGTGACTTGTTGTTAAAGAGAAATATACATGTTTCAATTATAATTACTCTGAACCTGATATGGAATATAAAATTCAATTTGAGAAATGAAATATCAAATTATTTATGTCAACGGAGAAACCATAATTACTTTTGTAAATTAAAAAACATCCAATGAGGATATCAAAGAGTATTAATGAAAATTATTAAAATAAGTTGAAATTTGTATAATCTAAATTATTGAACTCTTAAATGTTTTATGATAAAACAAACCCTATAAAAAAATAATTGATATGGATTTTAGTAAACATAAAAATAGTTATCTTCATTTTTATACCAATCCGAATTTATCTCTTCATATATCAAGAAGAAATAGACTTATACCTTAATAAGGTTCACTATTATATAATCGTGATAAATCATCAACATAACCTGATCAGAAAATTATAAAATTTTGTACGTATATAATACGTCTACCTATACCCATAAAAATTTTCACTATTAGAACACCCAATATTTTAATATATTATTACCTTTATATAAATCATTCAGTTCGATAGCGAGATCCGAAAAAGCATCGATCTAAAAAATATTCTATATAGTTTTGTATGTCCTTTAACACATATCGATTATATTAATGGGAATGAATTGGGGTAAGCTATTTATCAAATATAATTATATAGAAACTAAATTAAACTTTTAATATAATTGATTGCTAATTATTTTACATAAAATGAATAATTTCACATATATTCTACAAATATTTTTTTTTAAAATATAATTTTAATTTGATATACATTTCTACTTTATTAAATCTTATTTTAATGATAATAAATTTTGTTTATTATTAAAAAATTTATGTTTAAAATTTATTTTGAAAATGTTAAGAAATATAACAAAATAGTTTATATTTTAAAATGAAATTTTTCAAAAAAGTGTATATCTTTATATTTAATGATTGTATACAAAAAATAATGTTCTAAATATTTTAATACGATTTTGAAAAAATTACATAATTTTTGTTAAATATCCATAGGTATATGGGAATTTTTATTTTTATTATATAAATGATTGATGTTTCAGTTGAAGAATAATTTTTTTGCAATACATATATATTTTTTATTTTATCCTTATTTATGTATATCATTAACTGTTGAAAAATATTTCAATTATTAAAATATTAATTTGTGGAATAAAATAAAGAATATTACTTTATTTTTTTTGAAAATCTATGTCCTTTAGCCATCATTTTTTGAAGAAAAATTACGATGATAATAAAATATAAAAATTTGTATTTTTCATTCAATAAATTATTTTCAATAAATTATTTTGTTTTTTATTTACATGAAAAATGCATCGATGT
This sequence comes from Viscum album, assembly GCA_963277665.1. Taxonomy (NCBI): domain Eukaryota; kingdom Viridiplantae; phylum Streptophyta; class Magnoliopsida; order Santalales; family Viscaceae; genus Viscum; species Viscum album. Next base: position 1,374,355,433 of record OY728142.1, on the reverse strand, counting down.
TTTTTGTTTAAAATTTAACCTTTATGAATCATGGGTATTGATAATTTTTGTAATTATATATTCAACAAACAATTTTGTCATAATAATAAATTATTTTAAAATACTATTTTTACTCTTCATTAGAACTAATAATATTATTAACATATATAAATATTTGTAATTTTATTTGAAAAGAATATTTTAAATACTGAATATAAAAAGGGTCCTATTAGGTAATTTTATCATTGATAATGTTTTAATTTATATAAATTATTATGGTAAGAAAATAATGTCCAAGGAAAATAAAAATTAAAAAAAAATAAAAAATTTTATAGAAATATCCATTAAACACTAATGTTGTCTCCACATTATGTGGTTGAAGTAACCTTTTCCCCAGTCATATTTCCCCTCAACTTTTTTTCTTAGTGATTCAAATACACTATTAAATTAATATCACAATGTTGTAAATTTTAAGGGGACTCCCAGAACTACAATTCCCTTCACAAATAAAAGAGAATCACCTCTTCAACATAATGCATAAACATATAATCGAATCCCTCTATGATAATTTTTCATGTTAATACTCCTAAAACATATTCCACATTTATTATCTCTCGATAACCACTATATTTAATTATTATTTAATTTCCATAGGTAATTCCCTGAAAAATTGATGTTCATCACAAGAGTGTTATAAACTACTTATCATTTCATCATTATTACCTTCATTCGAATTTATTCTTTACAGAATAATATAATGATATTAGAATAATATATATACTTTAATGCTAATAAATTAAGGGTATTATAATTCTCTATTCATCTATGTTATATATATTGAAAAATAATATTTTTTTTGTTAGACAATATCCAACACAATAAAAGATAATTTTTTATCATCACTACCAAAAATTAATTATTCCTATAATTGTTTAATGAGAAAATATAATATATGTGACAAAATGATTTATTAGATATAACAAATTGGATAAACTAATACTATTAATATTGAGAAACTATTATTATTAAATAAAACGTATTAAAAAGGTAGAAAAGAGGAAAATGATATTTCTCAGTATGTTGTGACATTAGATATATATTATCTCAGAAATAATTTTTTTTAAATCACATTAATTAACAATAAATAATAATATTATGCTTTACGTATGATAATAATATAGGTGATAAATTTTATATTCCTCTATTTATCAAATTATGTTAATTTTTAGGTCGTCTTAACCACCCACTTGAATAATACTATATGTTCATGTCATATATCTGTGTGAAAACATATCTAATAGAATAATATTATAAAATTACTTATATAATTTTGTTTCATTTTGTTTTTCTATTTTTATAATTTTGTATATATAATAATTTATTGAACCCTTTAATTATTTTCACATTTTTATATTTTTTTTTGGTTGAGAGGAGGATCGATGGGTGTCTATATTGGTATATGTCAACCAAATACCTAGTCAGTGACATCAGTTATTCGATGATGAATGTCATAACATATGAATAGTAGTATGTTCCATTGGCCAGTCAATAGGATCCAATAGAAATTATATGTCTTGTATTAAAGGTGAGTGATATCTTGATCCACCCATCGATCATCTGATAGGCCAACAACAAAAAATTATCAAACCACCAACCCACTGGTGTGGCCCAGTGGACCCCTGCTAACATCACATGGTATATAGATTAGTAAGTTAAAACATTTAATTTTATCTCAAACTAATTTATATCTTCCTCAGTATGTCATATACATCCATTACATTATTTCTCTTGGTTTTAAATTCTTTGTGGTGATGGTTTTAGATCTATTCTCCATTCTAGTAATGGTATATTTTAACAGTTGGATACATGGATCTCTACCGTGTATGATTCAATATGTTGATCCTTTCTTGTCCATTTTATCTCTTCTTATATACAAGTTCGAGTCCATATAATGAAATATCACTGGATAAATCATGGATATGGAAAATTGTATTTGTTTCTATAAGATATAGATTTGTGAAAATCCCATCACTTCCAATCCCATTATCAGTTTAGAATAGAGTATGATTTTCTTCATACATTAGGTTGTTTTATCTATCATATCTAATATTTTAGGGAATTAATTTTAGTTTCCCCATTTAATTTGATTATAATTTATCAAATATATAATTTGAAATCAATTTGACTTGAATTCATATTTTTTATATGTAATTTTTTTTCTAAAAATGATATTTTTGTTGCAAACTCATTTATAGAAAAAATGTGTTCGATAAATTTACTCAAAGATAATTTTTATAATAAATTGTTTATTATTAACTAATATGGTGTTGAATTAAAAATTTAAATATTATGTGAAAAAATATTTCCCGAATTGAAATATCCATTACTATATAAAATGATTATTAAATATTAATTTCTTTCCATGAATAATATAATGATTTAATATCATAGGGTGAAAACATTCGGGAATGGGTAAAAATGATAAATAAGAAAGGTATAATGGTGTTAGATATCACTATGGGAGGATCCCATGATTCCAAGGTTACTTGAATGTATCGTATCTATGAGACCATGGTTAATTGACATTGGATTTCACTTTTTTTAGCTTGAATATATTTTTTTCCTTAGTAGAAGACAATTTTTTTCTTATGATTTTTCATTTGATTATTTGAGGATACATTTTATTATTTTATATTTTTAATGGACATAACTGCATATGGTTCGAATGTTAATGCATAATAATAATTTTTTCCCTCTATTTATTCCTCTTGAAAAAATTATATTTCATATTGATTGAATTATTTATATTTAATAAAATTATGAAATGGAAACCACAAGATTTTTTATATATAAAAAATAATTTCTTCTAAAAATTATTTACCAATATATATTTATAATAAAAAATGGATGCAATTTTATAGACATTGTATACATTCAATGGTTTTATCCGACAATAATTTAGTCATCAGCCACTAATTTTATCATTTATAATTTTTTCCTTATATTTATTGTATATTAGTAAAGGGAATCAATCCATGTCGAAGAACTATCCCTGATATTATCCTATATTCAACTGTGTTGGGTTTGAGGTGATATATTTTAATGAGTATATAGATATAAGTGTCTCTTCAAGTTATTTTTTTTATTCTAATCATTTTTTATTAATGAATAATTATATATTTATTGGATGTTACATTATTAATTTGGTTTTTATATGTATGATTTAAATTATTAATGTGTTGTTTGTTATTGTTTTCTTCTGGACCATCATATATCTCTAGGGGGATAAATCATTCCCATTACTCCTTGTATGATAACGTAGTTCTTATCACCCTCTCGTGGTGATCAGACACACATTTCATTACTTTTGACATGCCAATTCGTTTTAATTTTTTTATATAGTGTTTATATAATTAATATTTAATCTAAATGTCCACATTATCAATGATGTATTCATCCTTTCTTGTGCATAACACTCAGGTATTTTAGGGTTTTTAATAGAATTCAGATGTAATTTCCTGAACATGATAGGTATTGTGGTAGTGTTATAGGGCTTCTAACATTAGTAAAAATCTTTTAGAAACTAGGGTTATTATGTGATTGAATAATTATTATTATTATATTAATTGATTTTCGATAATTTTTTCCGAATTCGTTTTATGTAAATTAAATACAACTCTAACCTAAATTATTTCTCAATCAATATTTTATATATTATGGATCTGTTAAGAATAATATATCTGAATTAATTTGAGGAATATATTGAATATGACCTATAAAAAATACCTTGATTAAAAAAATTATATTTGAATCTATAGTTTTAATGATATTGTTCTTGGGATAACTATCTAGGACTAAACATGAATTTATTTGTGTAATTCCATTATAATTGATTAATAATAATTCTAAAATCATTCAAATTAATAATGGGCCCTATTAACCATGACAATGGATCATGATTATTGATATGATTATTATCTGATATGAAATTCTGAAAGACTCTTTGTTTGGTTTCACCACATATATGAATGACGTTTTGGAATGGAATTTGTAATAATTTCATGGGAAATCCAATTTTAATGAAGGTACAACCTATAAAACCTTCATTAAACCCTCAATAAACAATTTAATACTATTTCAATTAAATTATTAATAGGAAGTACAATTGATCTTAATATTGATGGGAAAAACATTATCTCAGGGAGTACTCTAAACAGTTTGTTTCGATGGTGAACATATCCCCAAATATAATTTCCAATGACTATCTGATGTGGAGTGGATTGATATGGGTTGAAGCTATAATATCTTATAAATGATTAATATAATTTCCCAATAAAAACATTACAGTGGCCATTGATAAGGAATGTATATATAAGGCATATATGAATGGAAATTAAAGTCCCTACGGAATAATATTTATTGTAGTAGGTGGTCAAAGATAAATTTATATCTAGAAAAAAAATGTTTCAAGAATCAAGTGATCTTTTGAGTGTAGAATATAAATTAATAGAGTTAGGTGTTTTTTTACTAGTGTATGAGAATGTGAAAAATCATATTGGACTATAATGAAACGCCTAGGCTATGTCAAGAAAGTGGTGAATCTAATGATCCACAGTATTTTTTGAGAGATAATCCTATTGAATTTTATTAGTATCCAGCTTCATCAAGGTACATTAAATTTTATCTAACATAGAAAAATGGGATGCTTCTTAATCATATTGCAATTATTATACTCAGGTTGTGATGATAAGGATGGTTATATACACATGTATCTAATTAGTGGAGTTATAACTAGAGGAGTTGGAGCTAGGATTTTATAACATGATAGACATGGTGTTTATTGAAACTGTTATGGTTCTGAACTTATTTTATAATGGTGTAACTCATTCAATTTTATTATATGAGATTATAAAAGTGTTAGGTTTCCAATTTGATATTATACCTTTCAGAATGATATTTTCCACTCATTTAAAAAAATATTGTTTTGAGGTTATAGATGTTCGAAGTGTTGAGAAATAATAGATAGACAAAATAACATAGGAAATATTCTATATCCTAACCATAGAATCCTATATTTTTAATGTTTCCTAGATGTTAGGATAATATATAAATATTATATTGGTAGTTAACATCAATTTCAATAGTTCATTTATTATTATGGATTTAATTATGAATTGTATGGTATGTGGGATCCATGATCTATGAGATAATTTCGTGTTACCCCTTCTGTATAGATGAAAATAGGTTAGTTATAAAAAAACATTATGTTGATAATAAATATCTTACTAGACCTATTCATGATTTTTTGAGTGAGCATCATAACATTTTTTTAGATTATTAATATAGTATACACATATTGATGGATGATTTATTTACTATATAAATTCATCCAAGTACGAGGTAAATATTTTTACCAATGCACCACAAGTAAGGAAAAAATTAAAATTATTAATCATTAAACAAGAATATCAATATTCTATTATTTTTATTAATACATGAACTTCACTATGGTCATTACTTGTGAGCTATTAAAATTATAAATTCTAGAGACAGTTGACAATGGTTAATCCCCATTAACTCAAATTGGATATTATTAATATATAATATCCCACACGATGGACTAATAACATTTTTGAATAAATAATTGAATATTAGTTGATTTCAAAGATAGATGTGAGGATATTAATCCATCACCAGTGGCTTCGATATGTACAATGTAACATCTGGTTACCGATAAAGGAGGAAGTTCTATAACTTGGTCATGGTTATAATTTAACTTTACTGGCTATGTTTGAGAATTAATTGGGAGGATAACTACAATAGTGAATTCAATTATTTTTGGGACTCTCATGATAAACTGGCTCTTAGATGGGATGAAGGAGGGTTACATGCCATGTTAAAATGTTACACAACATTTAAGAGTTACTAGATAGATGTCATAAAAGGATTCATGATATGAATGTGGAATAACACTATTATCCATTATACATATTGAGTGAATTAAATATCGATTTTTAATTAGGGGAATAAATTTTTAATTCTATGTGATATGTTGATCAGTGGTTTTGAAAATTAATTGTTTCATGTTGTGTATTGGGAATACATGTCATGTAAAACCCTACCTATGGGTTATGAATAGGGAACACAATATACCTATTCCTTTTTTATCCTATCCAATTTCACACATATCCACCCAAATCCTTTCCCAGGTGATCTTGAAGCTTTCCAGCCATTCTAGATCCTCTAGTTTGATATTTGATCATCATTTTAATGGATGTTTGATTCCATGTAAGAATTATCCCTCGTTCTTTGTCTTTCTATCATTCTACTCCTTTGGGATTTTGAAATATCATCCTAATTTTTTAAAATATATTCTATTTTATGATGGATCTCTTTTAAACCTATTGTTTCAAGGTGTTCTGCAAATTCATTATCGATGATGGGAGTCATCTTAAGAGTTGATTTATTGTATAAACGGTCAGTGTTTCCACCCCGTTAGGCTGAACTGATTATACATGAATTTCCTGATTTATTTCAAAAAATGATTTAAATTTAATTTATCAAATATTATTTAAAATGATTTACTAAAAACAAATTACATTTAAATGGTATATTTGAAGTTGTTTTGGCTATTAAATTGGGAAAACACCAAATAATATTTTAGTGGTATTTTAAATGGAATTTGGTTGATTTATATTGTTTAATTTATATTATGGATATGGTGGAAATAGTTTAAATGAAAACATTTAATATAATTTTGTAAATTAATTTTTAATGATTTATGGATTTTTTTGGAATTTATTTCATTAATGGGGAAAATTATTGGAAATGTTCAAACCAAAACCGAGTGGTATTATATTGTAAAAGAGGAAATATTTTGATTAAATCCCCCATTTAGGTTTATAAAAAAATATGAATTCAATTGGGAGGAATGGGATTTAAATGTATTTTATGAAAACTTAAAATAATTTTTCTATAATTTTTTGTGTAAGATAACATGAAATGTTTAAAAATATTGTTAGTTATTTAGACACACTATATTCATATAAAAATTTCTAAAACATTAATGTAGTAGGTTACATCTGAATTGAATTATGATAAGTAACAATGGTTTTGTTTTAGACGGACATGTGTACATTCATATTTCTATGATCTCTTATAGATTGTGGTGTCCTATGTCTTGAACCTTTAGTATCTATTTGTATGGTGATAATGTATCTCTATTGTAATTTATATTAGACATATAAATGTATGCCAATGTTGTAAAAAATCATTATATTCCCAATGAATTTATATAATATTATATATATACATTTTGTTTTTAATAAAATTATTATAAATATTTCATCACTTGTAATGATGTTTCTTTATTTATTTTTACATCATTTGATTTTTATAGTATGATTCGTTTATAAATGATTTAAAATGTAAAACCTAATTATTGAAAAATTTAATTCATTAATATGTTTAATCTTTATTGTAATCAGTTATGGAATAATTTGTGATACCCTACTAGGTATTTTAGATCACAACCTACATGTTAAATTACATATTTTTAGATTATATCCTTCAACATTCATGTACGTGGATTTATCTTTTGGTGGAGGATCTAGCTAATTAATCATGAACGATGTGAGTCGACTCTTTTGAGACATGTTATTTCTATTCTTATATTGTACTTGGGTTGTAGTAATTTGGGATTTAATTCCTTGTTTAATTTTGTTATGTTACTCATATTGGAGTTTCATTTTTATGCATATTTTATTGATTGTCTCGGTTCCACATTGTTTTGTAGAAAATTTTTTCATTCTTTCTCGTCATATAATTACAGGTGCTATTTGATGACCCGTGGTTATCTATAACTCACTTCGGTATATGTCATGGAAGAATTAACTATAGAGTTATCAGGGTACCTAGGAAGGTTCAGTGTAAAATGATATCAGATGACGTAGTAAAGATTATTTTCATGAATTCAGTTTGCATTGTGAAATATTATCAATACATTGGAAGTAGTTTAGATTCAGTTACTAGAGATCTCTCATTGTAATGAACCAACAGTCACTAGGGGTGAATAGGGAAACTCATCTAGTGGATTAGTTCATTTATTTTTCTCTATTTATATTAGTATTTACTGAAATCCAAATCATGATGGATCTTTAACTGTGGAATTATTTCTATTATTTCTCATTTTTGAGTGTTTGATTAATTTCATTGTTGTTTTATTTTTATGTTGTGTAGATCCATGCCTCTGAGATGGTGTGAGAATATAATCTAGGAAGAATATTATTCTAAACCACAGTGATAAAATCATTAAGTGGAGGCAAATTTAGTTTTGTTGATTGTGTGCACCATCTAGGACTATTTATAGGATCCCCCAAAAATCCTTGTTCGGAATCCATCTATAGACCATCATGTGGATGTATTTAAAAAATTTTCTCAAGATTCATATGAATGCATAAAATAGTTTTCAATGGATCCACTGATCATCAACTTTATGAGGAATGGTTTGGTAGTATATAATGTTTTTTGAGCTATTTCATACCCTAGATGAAATCAATGTGAAGTGTACGACATTCATACAAGAAGGACTGAATAGAGGACGGTGGGAGATGTTGGTTATTGAAAAGAAACACAAGGGATTGATGTGGAAATTTATTATGGTTACTTTCACTATAACGTACTATCTAGAGCCAATTTTTTTCCAATGGAAGTATAATAATTCAATCTAAAGATGACCAATAAAATAGTTTTTGAGTATTCAAATCAATCTGTTGAGATGTTACAATTTGTACCTATGATTATTTCTAATGAGATGATGAATGCTTGAAAGTGTAATTTGGAACTTCAATGACATATTTATTCCCTACCTTTTTTCCTAATGTTTCCCACTAATGTCAATCTGTTGTATATGGTGGTGCTGGTTCAGATTGGCATGGATGGAATGTTAGGGTTGATTTGATTTCCTTTTTGACCTAGAGGCAGTGTTAGTTCTATCAATGTAATGTGGAATCATGATCAATTTCATTGTAGATATCATTGAGAGTGTCATTCCAAACATCCTAAAATGATATGAGGAATTTAATGGACATCCTATCAGTGTGTCAATATAGTATATTCTAAGAGGGTTTGCACCAATGAACCCAGGAAAGTTATCTCATGGGTATGTTATGTTTATTAATAGATATTCTTCCAAACGTTTCTAATCCTTGGAATGGAAGATGATAATCAAGTCATCCTAAAAGTTTTGGGAAATTAGATGCTTCGTATATAAATGGGTTCCTGCCACATGCATCTATGTCTATGATACATCATACAATGGAGGAGTCAACATATAAAGGGGAGACATGTCCAATGACTATAAGAGGTACCATTACTATTTCTTATTCACTAGTGTCAGGTCACTTATATTTTGGTGTATCTCATTTTTTATTCCAAATAGTATTTTTCATCTTATAAATATTAATATTGATATTTTATCTTGGGATATTGATTTTTTACACCCCTTGGTATGAAGATATAGTAGTGTCTCTATAGTCCCATATGTGAATTATCTACATCAGATGTCAGGATGTCTTGGTGTTTTCTAATTCCCGAAATGAAAGCTCTTGAAATTATTTTTGGAATGGATTAAATAGTTTCTAATAATGATAATATTTTATTAAATATTCAGTGGGTCTACATTACTACACCTAGTGGTGTGTCTCTTTTCATTCAATGATATTAAAAACAATGTTTGTGAATATTGAGGAATTATTATAAAGATTTAGGTAATGTTATAGTAGTTTTTTCTATTGATCTAATGTAAAAATCTTTAAGTGGTGATTTCCCTCTAGTTGTCATCATGTTTCTCGACATTATTCCATCAGACTTCTTTTTTTACACTAATATGGATGTTTGAGTATTCTATAGAATAATGGTATGTTATTCAACCATTTCCTTTTATCTATTTCTACATATCTCTAGTTAAAAATAATTAGATAAATTCCAAATTGAATGATTTTCATATGAATGTTTTTATAAGACATAGTGTGCAATGATAGGCGGTTCATGTTCACTTTGTTTTGAATGATTATGGTTCTCCACTCCAATGTTTTCAGTACAGAAATATCAAATGAGTTAAGGTAATGAAAAAATATAATTTTATGACTATTGATTTTATAATTGAGTAGATGAAAGATATTATGTGGTTTTTAAATAACTACATTCGATGTAGTTACTATCAATTGAAAATAAAATAATCCGACATTCAAAAAACACCATTAAGAGAAGTTAAAACCATTATAAGTTCATTTTAATAATTTTTTTGTGTAAATAAAGATATTGCGGTTATCATGGATTTGATGAAACATATATTCCATGAGTATCTAGAAACCAATTTTTGTAGTATTTTTGGGTGAAATATTAATTTAATATAAATATGTGTATGATCATTTTTTACTTATAAGAATAGATCTAAGTCAACTAAGAAATCACTAACATTATAAAAATCATTAATAGTTTGATTTCTAGATTAGGGTTGTGATATTAATATGAAATGAAGTGTCTGAATAGGGTGCATCAGTAGATCCTAAAAATATGAATGCTAAAATGACATTGGAGAAAAAATGAAATATGATCAATATTTGGATCATTTTTGGATTATCCAGATATTATCTCTAGTTCATGAAGGTCTTTTAAATGATTGATCTTTAATGATTTCTCAAAATATGAAGGGGTTGATGTTTTTTATAATCATAAATATCAGAGTTATTTGGTTTAGATGACACAATTTTTTGGCTAATATATCTTTGTTTATTCATCCATAGTCCATGCATGGCTATATGGTCTTCTGGGATGCATTGGACGAGGTATTGGTAACATTGTAATGCAATGTGATCATGTAGTTTCTTTTAGACCTCTTCAACTAATGCCAAAATAGAAAAACTATCCTACCCATAACCTTGATTATTCATATGTGATGGATGCAATAATTATTTTCCAACACTACCTTTTTGGGAAAGTTTCACTTTGAATGCAGTCCATAAAATCATGAGTTATATATTCTCTATAAAATATTTTATTGTCCTCCGGATGAGTTCTCTGGAATACCTATATTAATTTGAAATTGACATCCCCTAAACCTTATGTAATGGTACTGTTATTGAAGATTAATTGATTGGGAAACATACATCCCAGGTAGTGAAAAAATATCATGAATAGGGGATTGTGATGGCTCTTATTTCACGGTTTTGTATTAGAGTTCGTGAGAAATGGGATGAAGTTTTCTTGCAACTGTTAAATTGGAATATTCCCTTCATCAGATGATTCTTATGGTGAAACAACTTGATGATAAATTATATTGCATCATAGACTCTATTTATGGTTGGGATTCATTTTCTCAATGTTTTTTTTTCCGAAAAGGGTGTTCAATTCTATTGGAACTGATTGGTTGTGTTGTTTGCAAGATGGATGGATCTATTTAAGGATTTTTATAATTCCTATTTTGTTTTACACCCAAAAACTATAAATATTTTTTACTACATAAAATAGAGGTTTTTTTGGACATATATGTTATGGGGAATTTATTTGAATGTCTCTCAATTGTATATGTTTCAAAATGACATGTATGAGACCCAAAATCCTTTATGTTTTCTTCGGCCACTTCCAATCTGTACATGGTTGTTGTATGAGATATTTATGGAAATCCTTGATGGTAATTCCTTTACCCATAGAATGAAATTTGTGATATGGTTTTTGTTCAATAGTCTAACCCAGTCAGCTCACTTCACACCCATTCATGATGTAGTAAAAGTCGAGGATTTGGGAAATCTATATGTTAAATATATTGTTTTTCCAACATAGTTCAATCTGTTATAGTCTATGATATGGATCCTCAATTGACATATTTTTTGTGGAGAGGCCATCAAGATACACTAAGATGTCTATTTCATTTGATAATGTCATATAATTCATGGTTGGATAGAAATATAAGGATAGATATACAGATTCATAAATATATAATTGAGTCATTTTTTCTTTTCATAGATTGAGATTGTATCATAATTAGGGATAGTTGTGTTTTCTTATAAAAATAGTTACCAGTCTGTAATTAGAATTGAAAATTGTGTTGCCTTGTATGGACATTCCATTAAATCTTATTTGTGTTGGTTAGATATTTATTAATGTTCCCTAAATAGACCATGTTTGGTCCATGAGACCAGATAAATTATTCCTTTAATTAATTATAAAATGTTGATGGAATAAAGTAGATATTATTCAAATGATTATCTTCACTATAGAACTTTGGAATTCTTAGTCAATGACAAGGAGTTCATAAATGATTCACCCCAGTTTGGCCATCAATGTTTTGAAAATCTAGGGAAAATTTCTCCTCGTTTTGTGAAACCTTTCGAGGTTGTTGAATAAATGGGGAATGTTTTATACCATTTGAACATAAATTATAGCTGACGTCAATATAAAATGGTGTCCATGTATCACTATTAATAATTTGTTTATCTGATCCTTCACATATTTTGATCTTAATTGATCTTGATATTGAACGTGATTTATCTTCATTCGAGTGGACAGTCAGGACTGTTGATTTTCATAAAAGGTACCTTATGGTAGGAAAATATGCATGGTTTAGGTACTATGGAATCATTATTCTTCTAATCATGATATGTTGGAATGTGATGAACATATGAGAGAGTATTGGTCTTATCATATTGGAATGGATGATTCTTCACAGTATTTCTGGGTATATAATGTCGTTAGAGTGGGGACGTTGTAAATGATCATTAATGATTTGATAGGAACATCTATATAATTATCATGATTTTTCATTTTCCATGATAGGGGTATGGTCGATAATTATTTGGGAAGATACCTATATTTGTGAAGTTTGTTATTTCTTGGATTCTCAGCTATAACCTACACTTCTATGGGTCTTAGAAGAGTTACACGTCGAGTAACTAGTCTACAAAATGTGTATTTGGTTAAATGAATTGGATGAGTTTTTGGATAAAAGTTACAAGATGCTCTATTATATGAATTTTTCAATAGATTATGTGAAATTACATGTTTTTGGTCAATTAAATATTAATTTTTAATTTGAATCATTGGATTTTAATTTGAGGTGATGAGTTTTTTCAGTTGTTGTGGAAATTCTACATTTCAAGACATCTATTGGGATTACACGTCATGTAATTACCCGATTGTAGTTTTTAAATAGGCATCATGGATGACCTATATTTTTGGATCATCTACAATTTAACTAAACGTGATCTGAACACTTCCTTGATAGATATTAAAGATATCCCACCCATCTAGATCATCTCATTAAACATTCGATTGTTATTGAATTGGATGTTTGATTACTAGCTAATCATTCTTCCTCATTCATCCTCTTTCCCACATTCTCATCCATTGAAATTTTAATAGATCATACTGAAATTGTAGGATCTATTATTTGTGATGTAGGATCTCCCATATAGGGCGATTCTTCTGGTCTTATACACCTTTGTTCTCATTGGTATGTGTTATTGTAGGTTTTCAGTTTCTGGTAAAAAATTTGGTTTTTCCCTCTCATTCGTCCAAATTGATTAACCTTTAGTTTCATGATTAATTATAATTTTTCATTTAAATTAATTTTCAAAATCATTCAATCAATTTATTTATTAAATCACAATTCCATTGAATTGTGGGAATTTAAAAGGTCTTATAATGAATATTTTGGAAAAAATCCAATTCCATTGAATATGGATTTTTTTAAAAATTTAATTGGTTGATTTAAAATTGATAATTTTTTATTGTAGACATGATGGAAACAATATCAATTAAATTATATAATTTTATTATTGAAATGATTTTCTGAAAATATATGGAATTGGTATCAAATTTATTACAAACGCATGGATGTTGTTAAAAAATGTTTTTACAGGAACCCAATAGTTTTATCATGTTAAAGAGGAATGTGTTTTATAAAAATAACATTTTGGGTTTTAAATGTAAAATCAGACATTGAAATTGGGGGAATTGGATTTCAATTAATATTAATAAGACTTATAATAAAATTCACATCATTGTTTAGGGACGATAAAATGAAATAATTATATAGTTTATGAGTTATTTGGACAAACACAATGCTTATATATTTTTATAAAACATAAATGTAGTAGGTCATATCCCTGATGATATGTTGAAGAATCACCATTGGACAATGTCACAAATATGTGGGTATAGAAATATTTTCATGATCACATCGAGTGTGAGGAGTTCTATAGCCTGTAGATTTCATAATTACTTGGAAGACGACCGTCTTGCTCAATTGTAATTTTTATTTGAGATATAAATGTTTGTAATTTTTTTAAAAATGATATAAAATTATAATAAATTTATATAATCTATTTTATATAAATGTATTATTTAAGAAATTGTTTTATAGAAATATCATATAACTTGTAATGTCATTTCACAATTTATTTTACATGATTATAAATGTATAACTAGATTTGTATAAATTTAATTCAAAATGAGAAACCAATTTATTATAAAATTTAAAGCATTCTTTTGTCTAATATATTATTTTTATCTGATTCTGGAATCATTAGTTACACCATATTGGCCATTTTATCTCACACCTTACATTTTCTTTAGGGTGTTTGTACATAATCTCCAACATGTTTGAGTAGGGAGAAAATACATTTTAGAGGAGGATATAACTATTGATCATTGGATATCGTGTGTTTTGTTTTTAAAGACATGGGTTGTTTCTTTGTTTTCTGGTATTTGGGTTTTAGTAATTTGGGATTAAATGACTTGTTGAAAAATTTTACATTACTTTTAGTGTAATTTATTTTCTATGAATATTGACATTATTTTCTTGATTACACTATTTTTTTTGGGAAATTTATTCCAACATGCTTGTTGTATGATACCAGGATAAATTTTACAACGTAGGGGTATGGGGAATTTCCTTTGGGATATTTCAAGGATAGCATTGTTATTGGGTTTCATGGGTACACATGCTTGTTTGGGACAATCATAATAAATATAAAATATTTAAATACAGGTATGGGAATTATGTGTAACTTACAGATAATTATTTCCTTTCAATTTCATCTATGGGGTTTATGAATATTATCAATAAAATATTATATATTTTTAGGTATTCAATTTTTTTTAAATTTTTATGTGTGGTATTATTCATTAATTAATATTAAACCATGATTATATTATGTAACAAAATATCATTATTTGAATCATGAAGTAATATCATATGTATAGAAAGGACTCTAAATATCAGTTGAAGATTCTAGAGGTGAAATTCAATTATCAAGTGTTTTATGAGAAGGATTTCTAAGTGGATCATGATAATATTTTGAGTGGTTATGTAAGTGCGGTATCCTGAAAATGTTTTTACGGTCCATAGTTTCTAATGATTTTTTAGTTATAATTGCACATTGTTCAGAAGATCTCCATGATGAAAATTATTAAAAAAGGTTCTACTCATAATGTTGTATTTTTTTATTGGATATATTCTAGAAAGATATATTTTGAAGTGATTAAGGTGATATTTACATTAATTCCATTAATAAATCTTCATGAGTCTGGTGTTATTTGTAGAACCCCAAATACGTAATGGTATTTTTGTATAAAATACATTCTAGTTATAGCATATATTTCATGAATCACAAAACTTATATATAACCAAACATGGTTACTTATAAAATATATTCATAACCTAGCCATTAAACTTAAATTCTCTAACTTTGTGATTTGAATTTTAAAAATATGACATACACGATATTGTTCCAGATGATATTTAAAGTATGATATAATTAATTTAATGTTCAGGTAATATTATCCTACCCTTATGAATTTTAACCTACCCTTATGAATAGTAACTTAGACTTGTGAATGTAATATGACTCTGATGAATGGTATCTATACCCTTGAGTGTATAAGTGAACTCAGGAACCATAAAAACGCAGATGAATATTTTAAGTGTTTATATTTTGCGATTAAATAATTATTTTAAGTAAATATTTAATTAATCATATTTAGGAAATTATTTTTAAAAAATGAACATTATTTTTGTATTCTACACATTAAAAAATGGTTAGGGTGATTTTTTGGGATTTTTCTGAAATACTTAAATTTTTTATGAATAGTAAAATGTGATAATTTATGATAAATGCTAAATAGAAATTTTATTGAGTCATTGATGATGATCTATGTATGTAAGCCCAATTGTTTCGTATTCACATGAATATATTACTATTATTGGTCATGGATTACTCACTATTGGTTTTCATTAGAGGAAATAATAATTAATGATTATAATATTAAGAAACCTTCTCTCCCCTTCACTATATAAACAACCCCTCACCCCCTCTTCCTCCCACACCACTCAAGCATCACGAATTGAATAAATTTTCAAAATAAACTTTCCAAGACCCCTCCACATTTTCAATACCTTATTGGTCTCACCAAATGACCAAAAAAAATTCCTTAAAGAGATTCTCAAGGTGGAGTACTCTAGAGGTGGACCTTCCATGTCTTTTCTTTCAATTTCTTTTACAATGTTCCATTAATTTGTTCTCCCTAATCACCTCCCCTCATCAATATTCTATGATAATTCCATTAAAATACATGTACTACATTTTAATTGTTAAAATCGAATATTTCATCAAAATCTCTATTTTTCCCCTCTTTTTATACAATAAATGCAAACACCATCCGAGCTATGTAAATTTATCACACTCAAGGAAGATTAGATTTCAATTTGCATTACCATCTTCAATAATAGTAATGAAACTATTTAAATGGTTTAAAAATTTCAAAATATATTTATATTATATTGATTAATGTTCTGGAATAATTACACTTTCATAATATAGAATAATAATACAAAACAAGTTTATTATGCAGAAAACTGCTAAGCCAAATCCAACCGTTTATTTTAACTCATCGAATGATTCATCCTTTATGTTATATAATCAGAATCATTATAAGATAATTTATATCACATTAATTTGACTAAAAATATATATTAACAATTATGTATGTTTTACCATATTTCAAATAAACATCCATTCATGAATACAAGTAAATAGATCGTGAAAACTGAGTAAGAAAATGCTACTAAAACAATAAAATTTAATATCATAAACCATCCAAAAGGCCAATAATTAATCAACTAAGGTCATAAATTATCAATTATATGTTGATGAGGTTATGGAATTATTAATTAATAAAGATAAATTTGATTATTCAGGTCGTTAAGAACAATAATGAACACCATCGAGCATAAGGTAAGGGATCCTCTCTCTCACTTTTGTTCAAAACTCTCTCCTATGTTTTTCCCTTTTATTATTAATTCATATTGATGGTTTATGTTTTCTCACCTCCCTATAACATCCCTTGTAACATATAAATTATATAACACCTCATAACCTCTCATTAAACCCTCTCAATAACACTCGTTACCATGCTGAAATGTCTGTAAGAGGATTCCCATCTCACTTTAATTTCTGTGAGATTTTCATTATTCCCCACTTATTTCTTGTATGTGTTATATTTGTACTAAAATTTTATATATATTTATATTATATTATTTATATTCATTTAATTTAATTATACATTTGAGAGTAATTAATTACTGGTCATATGATTCGACATATTACATTGTGGTAAAAGACTTTATATCAACTACTATTTTTTTGTGACTAACATTGTATTGTGCACCAAATAATACTTATGTGATATACCTACTACCCATTTGAAATTATTTTTCATTTAAATATAATATTTATAATAAATATCCATAATCGCCTTTCATGGATATGTTTTTTTTCTAAACCATATACCATTTTACATAAGGTGTTAATTTGGAAAGTTATTTTAATTATGGAAATATTGATGAATCTGTATACTATACTCTATATGGATATTGAAAATTCATATTTATCTTGTATTTAATTAATTTATAAACAATTATCTGTACATTCAAGGCCAAGTGGGGCCTTCTATATCCCCTCGATGCATCGGTTAGGTCTCATAAGACACATTAGTTTGGCAACAAACCCTTTGAGTTTGTTTCCATAAATAAGATGGGTTTCGTCTCATTGAACTAAACCATTTTTATGATATTATGTTTTCATGTGACATATACACAATTTCCTAAAAATAAATTTTTTTTATTCATTATCAGTTATTACTATCCATGCGGTTTTCACGATGACACAATCTATGGATGTAGTTTCATTCTCAGTAAATTAATGGTGTGAGTTTTTCATCTATTCACCATGCCATATTTCTTATGATAGATTGATTATAATTGACTTATTATTGTATTCATTCTTCTGCTATTTATAACCATTACTAACTATTTGAGTTGACACTATTCATTGTTTACTTTCAACAGGTGACAAAGAGGAGATCATTAACTGAGTTCTTGTGGATGCAGTTTTTTAGTTTTCATTATGTATAGTATTTTGTAAGTATTTCCAATGTAATTTGAGTAACATCTATGTATATAGTTTATTAAAGACTACTAAACTGGTCATTACTTTCGGATTTTATTCCTTCCAACAATGCCAATATAACAATTAGTGCACCATCCCCAATCTAGAGGGGTTGGGGCATTACAGTTGTTATTAGAGGAGGTTTAATAGAAAAAATGGAAATTAGAGTAGGAAATGAAAAGTAGGGAGAAAATAACTAAGGTATTATTTGAGGATAAAAGTACAAGTACTTATTGGTATTTTGTTAAGGAATACAATATGTAGATATTTTAAGCAATACATCCATGTCTGGGTACGGGTAGGTAAAGGTGAATCTGGCATAGATGTATCAAGGTTTAAAACCTGAAAACACCGCATTGAGCTAGACTCAAACAGGAACTGGTCCATGACAATGGGCCTTCTTACACTATGGGTTATGACCCTCTAGATGGATATACTTAGGATAATTTAAATTTTCATTACAAACCATTATGAATGAGTTTAATTAGAATTTTTCCTTAAAGAACCCATGTTTATATGATTAGCTATGCATAGAATATCAATGAATTGTGAGTGTTTATTTATATGATATTCATAAACTAATCTAGTGTATCCAATTATTTAGAAATGACGTCTAATGGGAAAAGGGGAATCAAATCCCGTGGGCAAGGTAGGTATCTCCCTACTGAGCAAGTCAACACAGTCAATGTTAGAGTAGATCAGATCATGACCATATTGGAAAACAATAATGTGGTTGTAACAAATTACCACTCCACACATGTGTTGGAACGTTTAATGTGGCCTAAGACCCCATGATTTAATAGGACTACTAACCCAATCGTTGATAAGTAATAGATCATGTCCCTTGAAAAACTATTCATGGAATTAAGATGCAATGAAAAAGGGAATGTAGTACTAGTAGTATATTGTGTCAAATAAGATAAGCCTGGCCAGGTATTCTATAGATTACGTATGTGACTCGGATGACAAGATTTATCATTTCATTGAATGACTTAAGGTATGTCTTCGAAGGGCACTGGCTTCTCAATAATTTTCATCATATTATGAAATTGTATCAAGTGCCATCAAAACATAGAAGTAATTTGCTAGATAAAATATTTTCAAAGGAAACCAAGATAAGAAGCATCACACTAATAACATATTAAAAGTAGAAGCACCAAAGAATAGCATGGGAACAAAACTATTACCATTATATGTGAAATGTGGAAAGAATCATCATGGGAAATTCATGAAAGGCATTGTAGTCTGCTATAACTGCAGAGAATAGTGTCATAGATCTGATGAATACAAGGGGAATAAATGATTAAATGATATTCAATGCTACAATTATTGAGAAATGGGACACTATGAAACTGAGTTTTCCAAGCGTCAAGGAATCCTGACTCAGAAAATGCCAAGAGGGATAGGGAAAGCTTATACGATTACAATTTTGGAGGTTAATGTTCATAATGATGTGGTGGAAGGTACATTAATTGTTTCCCCAAACATAGACAACAATTTATTATATTTTGGATCGTCACGTTCATTTATATCTTCCTAGTTTTCAATGAAAATTAGATATGTCCAATTTGATTTAATAAATGTGTTGTCATTCAAAACTCTGAGGTGGTGGATCATTGCAACATTGGCATGTCGACTAGTCCACCTCCCGACACTAAAATGCTCCTTAGTTTCTAACCTTATCATCATACCAATGACTAAATTTTATGTAATTATTGGTATGGATTGGCTATCAAATTATGATGCGATGATTTATTGTATGACGAAGGAAGTTTCAATTTTTTAAAATGGTGTAGAATCCTTTGTCTTTTGGGTAAAAACTTCTCCACCTAATTCTTATCTAGAACCTCCCCCAGTAGCTCTACTGAATCCAATACTTAGAGTGGAAGATCAAAAAATATCTATGGGAAAGGAAATTAATCATCAAATTTTAGATGTGTACATAGTTCAAGAGTACTTTGATGTACTTCTAGAAGATTTACCTGGATATCCTCTTGGGCGGGATGTTGTGTTCTCAGTTGATATAATTTCTAATGCAATACCTATATCAACGACTCCCAATAGAATGGCCATTGTGGGATTAGTATAGCGAAAGAAATAACTATATGATTTGAGTGAAAAGGGATTTATTGGACCTAGTGTTTCACCATGGGGATCTGTTGTCCTCTTTGTCAAGAGGAAAGATGGATCCATGTGGTTATGCATTGATTACATGGAAATAAATGCTATTAAAATAATGAATAAGTATCATCTTCCCCATATTGATGATTTTTTTGACCATATTCATGGAGATCAATACATTTCTATGACTGACCTTTGATCCAGATATAATCTATTGTATGTGAAGAAGGAAGATATTTATACGACAACATTTTCAACCAGGTATAGGCATTACAAGTTTACAGTGATTCCTTTTGGACTGAAAAATGTACACTCTGCTTTCATGGATTTATTGAATAGAGTTTTCAAAGAATATCTTGATAACATTTTTTGGTATTCATCGATGATATCCTCATATACTCAAAAAAATCAATAAAGACCATGAGAATCACTTGTGGGTTATTCTGAGAACCTTTAGAAGGAATAAATTATATTCAAAGATTAGAAAGTGTGAATTCTAGCTTCAATCAGTTTATTTTCTAGGCCATATTGTCTCTGTGGATGTAATCCTAGTTGATCCTATGAAGACAATGTTAATCCACGATTGGGCCATGCTAACAAGCTTAGCAGTGGTACAAAGTTTTATTAGATCAGTAGGTTACTATCGGCATTTCTTTCAGAATTTTTCTCAAATGGCTAACCTACCAACTACGCTCACACATAAAGGAGTTAATTTTGTGTGGAAAAAACAATGTGTAGAATTCTTTGATGAACTAAAAACAATATTTGTCAATGCTCCAATTTTGACTCTTCCATCATGTGGTGATGGATTTGTAATATAAAGTGATGCATCAAATAATGGACTGGGTTATGTCATTATGCAAAACAATAATGTTATTGTAATTTTTTGTATTTAAAATTTGTTTTTTTCAATGATATCCATAAAATGATGTGATCTTTTTTTCGTTGGACATTCCGGTGTACCATTTTAGATGCATAAAATAATATTCCACAATTCAAGTAACATCATGTGGTTTGAAAACATAGTATAATTTTACATAATTGATATATGATGGTTCCCCCATAGATCCTATGGTGAAATAATTTCAATCACCATTAAATGATTTAAATATGAGGACATTTATTATGATGCAATAGTGTCATATGAAAATTATTCCAAAATTTCACTGAGTTATAACCTAAGATATTTTATTTAAACTAGAAATTAGTTTTACGTATCATATGATAAGAAACAACATTCGTGTCATATGATATCATATATTAATAGGATGGTGTCATTTTTTTAAAAAATTGTGAAGGATTTAAAATCATTACCTATATAAAATAAAATTAAACAATAATGTACTTGAGGAACATGGGTATCTTGGTTTTTGAAGGACTTAATAATATGTAAATAAGCATAAGTCAATTTTTAATACTTTTTACATGTGGTATATTTAAACAATAATTATTCTATTATCCAATGAACATACGAGGAGTGTATTATGAAATGAATTTAAACAAAATATAATAACTACCATGTTTGTACAAATGAATACATTCCCTTCTATACTAAAATGAAGAGTATTAGATGTGGAACCATTGAATTATCCATATGATCCAAAATTGGTTTAATTATTTAATTTAGAATTTAAAATATTTTTGTTTCCCTAAACACACATGATATTTAATTCACAGATATCATAAATTTAAAAACTATAAAATAATATAGAATACATACATAACGAATGATATGAAATGAGGTATATTGCATGAGTTGGTGCACAATAATGTGTGTGGGAAAATTTCTCCCAAATCCATGGATAAAAAAATGTATTATATATTGTTCTTCAATAATTATAATATGATTTCATGGATGATGTTATTATCGAAAAAATATTATTTGTTCAGGTGTGTCAACTATTAATGGAGATCCATGGATAAGATGCCTTTTGTCGAAAATTCAAATGTTCAATACTAATAAGGAAATGAAATTTAATTTATTTATAGTGGAATAATATATCATGAACAATTGGATAAGGAACCGAGTATCAATTATTAGGACACCTAAATAGAATATATTTGTTTTTGGGATGAATTCTATCACCGATAACCTTTCCAGAACAATGTGAATTGTGAAAAATCTATTGGATAAATATTGGATTAGGTCATTTATTAAATTTTTTACATATATCACATGTACTAAATTTTTATTATTAATGAGATGAACCTACATCGAATGTTTTATAGGAAACAAGAAATATTTAAATAAATTCATATATATGGATCTGAACTTATTATTCATAGTATATATAAGAAGTTATTGTTTTAAAATGTGACACCATGTTCTCCCACTCCAAAATTCAGTCATAAAAAGAAATAGTTTACTTGCTATCATTGATTCTATATAATTATTCATATTAATTTATATCAAATAATAATTCTACCTAGAAAATATATTTAATTACATAGATTGTGAAGTTCATTTTTGGTTATTGGATTTATAAAAATAGTAAAAATAATAAATTAATAGATCCCTCGACATTATAAAATATGAAAAATTATTTCACTTTTAAAAAATAAACTCAATATATTAAACTTCTCCAACATCTACCAATATGTAACAAAATAGTATATTAAATTATGTATATCTAATGTATTACATTTCCTAAAAACTAGGGGATAAGTAAAAATAATAATGGGTGATTCAAAAAATTAATAAGGGTAAAATAAGAGATAATAATAAATGATAACAAGTGAGAATAATATGATGTTATATAATATGACATGAATAAATTATATAAAGAATATATTAATTAAATAAAAATAAGAGCATAATTAACCCTTATATCTTAATAAAAATAAATTTACCTCATAGATTGTAACATTTCGTTCCTAATAGAAGAACTGAATAATTTTGGAATGATACTTTTAGTCCATAATAGAAGACACCATAATCATGAAATAAATTCATTGTGATTTTGAATATATATATTTAAAAAAGAATAATCTACGATATCCGTGATAGTTTGTCTCATGAAACCCATCGATTAATCAATGGGTTTCGTTTCACCCCACCCAAAAATAAACAAGTTCAATGAATTAAAAGAATTATGGGATTACTATTCTATGAAATAAATAAATAACATTCCTTAGTAATGAATTATAATACCCCATGGAATAATAATTTTTTACAGAGTCTTAATACAATTCTAAAGATATAAAAGTCTAAATACTATTTTATATTATAATTGGATAAATTAAGTCATCATTGATCAATCTTGTTTAGGAATAATCTATATTACTATAAAAGATTAAATATATATATGAAAATTCTATAGTGTAATGGAAACATTATAATCAATGAAACATATGAAGGGTTCCATGAAATTATCAAAAAAAGAAATAAAGTATATCAACTAAAATTTATGTTTATTGAGTATTAGATAAAATAAATAAAATAAAATATGATGCATCATATCAAACATGTAAAATATAATTGGAAATAGATACTAATAACACTTATGGATTTAGAAACATTCAAATGAAAATATATTTATAAAAAAGAATTACATAAGTCCAAAAAATAATGAGGAATATTAATAAATTTATATATATATAGTGGAATAAAAAAACAGTAATGAATAAATATCATTAATATAGTTTTAAACTCAATGGAAGGAAATTTATTTAGCATAAACCCTTACAAGATTAGATACGTTCGATTAAAAACCACGTGATCGATATTTTTTAAAATGAAACAATGTAAGTAATTATAAATGATATGATCAAAATAAAAAATAATAACGGTGAATTATATACATGAATATGTTGTAAAAAGGTTCAATAATTTGAGATATGTCCCATTGGATTCAAATTTGAGTCAAGAAACCATGGACTTAAAACCCAATTTCAACATATGATCTTAAATATATTGCATAAATTATAACTATCCTGAAAAAAATTTTTGAAAACATATTAATATGTGTAAAATTTATAATATTTTTTTATAATTTTTCATTAAAATTATTATATTTTGCAATCATATATTTTAAACATTATGAAATATAATTCCTCGTCATTTTAAAAAGATGGATGATATCATTAATGTGATTCCTTATTATTTTAGAGTTAATAATTCGACAATCATAAAAGGTATTTAATTTTATTTATTATCATTATTTATATTTTTATAATTTAATTATATGAGATATTTTTAAAAGACCTTAAATATGATATATGTGATCATCTGGTTTTGTTAAGATTTCTTGAACGACTAACAATATATTAATTAATATTTTCAAAATTAATTTAAATTTACAAAACCAAAATGAAATTAGAATTTACATATTTATATCATATATTATAATTAATAATGTCTGTAACACACCCACAATATATAATAATATCATTTTATATGAGAAATTATGTGACAAAAAAAATAAAACTTAAATAACCCATAAATTATATTTCATTATATTTTATCTCCTCAATATCATTCAGAACATGCACCCCCCAAGTTGAAATGAAAAATAATATTGTATTCCATTATAAAAATAGAAATTAATAGTTGTTTTTAATATTACTAATTAATATTATTAAAATTATGTTTCTCAATTTATTATAACTAAAATAATATTCATATAAAAGAAAATGAAAGTTTCCTAAAAATAGAATATTTATAAAATTTTGATATGTCCTGATAGGTGAATATAATAATTATTATTACACTTCTATAAAAGTTTCTTGAAAAAATAATATTATTTTTTTAATTATATTACCCAGATTATCTTAGTTTTAATTTTATGGAATTTTATGAAATAATTCACCTTGTAACGAATATTGAATAATACATAATTTTAATGGAATTATACATTTTAGTATAAATTATTTATATAGGTAAATAATTATTTTCAATTATTTTAATGAAAAATATATCTGATTATATATCCATTTACCTATTTAGTCATTAGAACCTTTTTTAATTTTTATAATATGAAAAAATTGTAAAAAATTGATTATTTTCTCCTCAAAAACCAAATTTTTCATCATGTTAGTATGATTAATTTTTAATTAAATGTTCAAAATTGTTTGAATATAATTTGGAAACATTGATTCCATATTTAAAATTATAATAATTTATATCATATAATTTGGTGAACATTAGTGTTTACCAATATTATGTGTGAATGCAGTCAAAATTAATTATTGGAGTTACGGAAAAAATAATATTCCAAGAGTTAAAGAAAATCAGTAAAATTAAATTAAGAATGTTGAAAATCTATTGTATTGAAATATATAGACCATATAATGATTAATTATATATAATAATAAATATATCACACTTTTGAATTTGAAAAACGGGGGTACACACATAACTTTTCAAATATTACTTGTGTGTCATTCACCTCACCTATAAAAGGCCACACCATGTCTTATATTCTTCACACAATCACACCATTTTTTGACAGTAACCATAATAATAAAATAAAAAATTACATCCTTGATTTTAATATTCATTTTTTTACAATTCCTTCTTAGGAATTATATGTTTTCAATCCGAAGGAAAATACCCGAAAAAGAGGTGAAGATTTTCAATAAGAATTTTTATTTTATTTCATTCTCAACCATCCATCAATTATTATTAATATAAAATGAAATAATATCTTATTAGTATTACATATATAAAAAATTTAATCATAGGTTAATAACCTACAATCATCCCCAATTCCAAAACATGGGTAAACAAATCAGCATTCATGTGTACAAAAGAACACCACATCATGAACTGATTTCATACATATTTTAATTAAAACATAAAACATTTTGGGTATTATGATATATATAATGTAAATATATTATTTTAATAACAAAACTATATAACTTTATTCAATATATCACCTACACCATTTTACTTTCCATTTTATATGGTATAAGATAACTTTTCTTGTGTGTATGGTGGATTATCGACTCATGATAAGATGTGATTAGTTTTTCACTAACACATTACATGGATGCTAGTATGGATAATTTTTATGAATAAATGTTATATTTTTGAAATAATAATTATATTATTGTAATATATATCATTATGAAATTATAATTCACAATTCTATTTCATACTCTTAAAAACGACAACATCATTTGTGTACATGTGGACTACAACCTTCAGGATGTGATTCGACTCCCTTTTCATCACCACACTACATGAAAGATATATATTAATATAACCAATACAATTATATATTATTGATTATTTAATTATAATTATTTAAATATACAATATACATTATCAAATTTTCATAATGCTTAATGTAAAATGGTAATGTTACTTATTTATACGTAGGACCTCCAATCTCCAGAATCATAGTGTACATCATTTCTCAGTACCATATTTCATTATTGGATATAAAATTATATATGTAGTATAAATATGATAATAATTTCATGATTATTAATTTGGAGATCATGTTAGTATATGATAAGTTCAATAACTATATCTTTCACGATGAAATACACATCAGAAAATAAGACAATTAACACATGAATAACAGAAATTAATGAATGGTTATAAAAAAATGTTCAAACATGATATTAAAGGATCTTATATGATTAAATAAATAGTATTATGGATATTTTATAAGTTAATAACATGTTTAAAACCATTTAATGTTAGGTTAAATCCCATTCATTAAAAATAAATTGTTAGTTAAGGGATTTCATAGCTGAATTTAAATTTATTGAGATAAAATTCTACTTTATAGATTATGTCATTATATGAATATGTGTTTAATGACAATTTATTATTTTATATTTTATTTCAAATCCATTAATTTCTTTTTTATATTCATAGGCATAATTAATTCATTTAATAATACCCACATCAATGATATAATTTTTACAGAATTCCCTCTCAATTAACCTCTGTTGAGGAATATAATAATTTAAGGAACTTAATGTAATTAATATAGTGTATTCAATACCAATTTTTCATGTAATATTATGATTTATTAAAAAATAATTGTATATTATGTTTCATGTTTTATTATTCTAACCTATGGGCACTAAATTAAATGTTATAAAGTGTTAAAGAATTTATTAACTCAATTTATTTTCATTGTTTTATATTACAATTGCATTGTATTTGATATTATAATATTATGTTTATAAAAAATATTTATATGTTAATGCATTTTTCAAAATACATTATTTGGATTTACATTTCATAGACATTAAATAATCATTGATATATTATCACTTCAACATTATGATATGTGAAGGGTTTTTTTTTCTAATCTCGTTTTTATGGGGGTTGTATTATAATTGAATTGGAATTGAATAAAATTATTTTATTATTATAAAATAATATGATTTACATTCCTTCTCTTCTAGTTATTAATGATATTTTGGCATAATACTACTAATTTTCCACTCATTGTTACAAAAAAATTATTATTAAACTATTTTTACGAAAATA
This sequence comes from Viscum album, assembly GCA_963277665.1. NCBI lineage: Eukaryota > Viridiplantae > Streptophyta > Magnoliopsida > Santalales > Viscaceae > Viscum > Viscum album. Next base: position 1,374,327,371 of record OY728142.1, on the reverse strand, counting down.
TGACATCATCTTACTCTTTGATCGCAATTATGTTTTCAAGGAAAAATAATTTCCAAAAAATGTATTAAAAAATGTTTCTAACACTTCCAAAATTCATTTATTAAATATAGTTTTAGACATTATAAAATTTATATTTTTTAATGTAATACTCATGTCATTTTAAAAAAATATGCTTTTTATTTTACTCAATAAGTGAATGAAATCTTTGTATAAATGTGCATTGAAGAAATATATTGTACGAACTCCATGTCCACTATGAGGTTTTAAAAATTATTTTCAAATTTTCTAGGATTTTTTTCAACAAATTATGTATTTAATATTTTTGTGAACATTTAGTTTTAAAATTTTAAAGATATTTTTACTGTATATATATTAATTAATGGAAATAATGGTTTATTTTTAATCCAATTAGAATTTTTTTATATTTATAACATAATTATTATTATTCTATATGATTTTTGGAAATTATTTACAATGATTGTATTTCCATTATCATTTTTAATGATTTTTATATCATTTCCATTACAATGATATATTCACTTTACTATGGACATTAAATTTTCCATAAATATCCATATTATTTATCATGGATTATATCACAACCCGCCTTCTTCAATAGTTAGGTTGTGATAGAAATATTACATTCCCTTACTGGTTCATGATGAAGGAGATATAATGACCACCCGAGTCCCACCATCAATAGTTCCCGTAATGGAGACTATGACCAATGGTATATAATCCCACCCAAAATAGAATGAAATAATCTAATTAATAAATAAATAATAGCATGAAACAAGGAAGAAATCCAACAAATAACCAAATATATATATAAATGAACAAAAATACAACACATTCTTGATTTAAATATAAACTACAAAAAAAGATCAATAAAAAGGACCAAAGAAAGTAGCAAAATAATGATACTAAGAAGGAGCACTGAAACTATCCTGATGACTGACCTAGTGAAGTATAGTATGGTCTTAAATATCCTACTAGAATCCTGAAAATAGTTTAATAACATAGGGTATGAAAACATGTATACATAGTCGAGAGACCCAGGTCACTCGTGAGAAAGTGTGAGATTCATAACAATTCCCATGGGAAAAAACATGAAACCAACCACACTTACCAATACAAAATACTAACCTGCCGAGCTTACCAAGGAATTCTCACCAAATATCAAAATTATTTTTAGGTAATATTAAAAGCACATCGATGATTTGGGGACCCCGTAAAACATTTTTCACTGGTTAACTACTCATTCTTAATGGCTAATGCCTTGATGTTACCGTCCATCCCAAAATATTGTCTCTCTACCACAAATGACCACAAACACCCCGATAAAAAACCACATATATACCTCCCATATACACATAGTTCACAAAAACCACACCTCTCAATCAAAAACATATGGGCCTTATCCTGAATACATCAGGGCAACAATCATATCCTACAGACACGTGTCCCCTCATCCACAACAAAACTTGCCAACATGATCTTGGGCTATAGTAAACCTCATGCCATTACATCCTTCACGGATATGATTTAGTGGTATGAACGAGGAAGGCGTTTGAGGAAATATGTCAGTAACCATCTATCCATCCTCCCACTATGATGTTCAGAAAGACACCATCCCCTATGAAATGTTGGTGTTAAGTATATAGTGCTAATCAAGGGTGGTGTGTGTATTGGAGATCACAAGGAAATACAATTTATAAATATAGGAAAACAATCATTCAACACAACCTTTCTATTTCAAACGAAAAAACATCCCACATAGAACTAACATTGTTGTAACCCCTATATACACAACCAGTCAATATCTGTAACCACGACTTATACCCAAACAATATTTTCATTTTATCACACTGATTTAATTATTTAGGGATTCACAAAAATTAATTCCAAAACAAATTTTGAAACCACTATCCGCAACCCTTCCCAACACAATAACAATGTCAATCTGTAATATCACTGGAAAAACATCACATAAACGCATTACAGTGCCGCTTCACAATGTCACTCGATAGCTACATCACAAAGTAAGGTAGACCCACTACCTATAAGTTCGTCCATTATGAAATTAGTAAATCTCTCAACTGAATATTCTATCACACATCTTATACCACCCCATACACAACGTCATTCCCTCTATCCAGCCTTGTACCCATAGGAAATCTACTAACATCAATGTCACACAACCCCCCACGAATTTCAAAACACAACCAAATAAATCAAAAAAACAAACCATTAAGCCAATAATTTTCATATTTATAAATATGGAATCATTATTTTCACTATAAATAATATGGGTGATCATAGAACAAGTTTCACCCTTAGTAATCCATTTATTTAACCAAGTGTACATGATTAAATGGACTAATTTTCCGATTAGAACAATATTATCAATAGAAAGAAAAAGAAAATCACCAGAGCACAAGAAAAAGTCACCAACTACCACAATTTCAGATTTCCGTGTACCCACTACAAGTTATAATTGAAAAAAGGATACTAAAATAAAACAATTCTCAACATTCATGAATCTCGAATCTCCTACCAGTAATCATAACATGTCATGTTATCTTTTTATCATCATCTTCCCCCTCATTTATTACTCATGTTAAAGATTTAATTCGACCATTATATCATACTATGAATTAATACATACACCCTTCATGATAAAAAATTGATGATATAAATAGGAAAATTATTTCTTGGTACAGCATCCAATCAATTTTAATCCATGCGCTAAGAATGAGGGGTTACATATGAAGCATGAGACCAAAAAAAAATTCAAAATAAGATGGCACTATAGCACATCTTCATGACTATTTGGGGAATATTTACCCATATTACACCAAGATTTAATGATATAATCAAATGTAGGAGGATACCTAGACTTAAAAATAAAATATATCCTAATAATAAGGAAGATGATTTAAATGTGCATGAAAATCTTATAATCGTTTGACCATGCGGCTAGGTGGTTTCACGGTTTTGAAGGAACATATGGATACTTAGTATTTAATTAATCTCATAGAAGATGGTGGAATGTACATTGAAAGCGGAAAGATTAGAAAAGTTATCATTTATTGTTGACAAAATACGTTAGAGGGGAGAAACTGGAATAAAGCAATGAAAATTTTAAATGACACTAATACTGACATTGACCCCGACACTGACACTGACACTGATGCTAATGCTGACACCGATGATGATGATAAATCATATGCTAACACCAATGCTAACATTGATGATGAAACCAGAATCAATACTTATTCTAATGGTAAACAAATGACTCACCTACACCGACAGTACAAAAATGACTCTTCGACACCAATATTAGAAAAATAGATCATTGACACCAAAAAATAATAAAAGACTCACTAACACTGAAATTAAAAAATGACTCACTTACAGTGATAGTACAAAACTGACACGTTGAAACCGACACTATAAAAATTACTCGCTGACATTGACAACAAAAAATGACTAACCTATATAAAAACATGATTTATTTGGAAAACTCTTGAAATTGGTCATTAACACCACCCAAAAGAACAAGACACTGAATTTTCACAAATGAATGGATTGGAGAGGTCTAGATCATTACATCATAACCCTTTCAATCTATTCCATTCTTTGATGATTCCAAACCAATGAAGAAGAATGAGGGGACTGAAGGAACACCCCATAAAATACCTCTCAAAGAAAAACCATCATGTGTGGAGCCAAAAATTGAATGAAAACCATGTAAATCCCAGAAAACCTCCATGAATTCTAATATCCCAAAAAATCACATGAACCTCAATGATCACACTACCATAACACATCTATTATAGTGCTCCTTCCACCGTTTAATTATACTGTATGTTTGTTTGGCAATGAATCTCAGACACGAGTTTAATCACATCTGAATTAATGACCCTATATTAAAATGTAGGCCCCCTGTTTATATTTTGGGACATATCAAACATCCTAGAAAAGGAATGAACGCATTTCATAGAAACATTTTCAAGCCTTACACCATATGTTATGAATAAAGGAAAACACATGAGAAATACTCACAATAACTCTAGGTACTACGAATGCATGTATGACTCATATTCACTAGTACTCTCCCTAAGACCACCATGCCTCCATAACACTTGAACAAGTTAAATGGACCATCCATAAAGGACCTTCTCCCAACAGTCTAGGATCTCCACCATCCACTTTTGGAACCTCACCTCAACCTCGATATCCATATGTCTCTTGTAAATGTTATGGTTGTCATCAAGTAGATACTTGTGAATCTAATAGTCATTAATGAAGTTGTAGATCCTCTCTAATCGTTGTGTCAACTCTTGATAATATACCACCTCACCAACTCATCCCAACACATAAATGTTACTAGTGAACCTTACAGAAATATTTACTGCCTTACTGAATCTCATTTACCCATGATGAGGGGAATCCATAAAGAACCCATGGTCGGCAACCTTAAACCCCAAAGGCCTCCTATTATGATCAACATATGACTTATTCTTATTTTTATATTTCTACCTCCACTCACCCATAAGATGGCCCTTATATGTCATGCACTACACCACCACTAGGATAGGAACACCTGCCTCCCCAATGACTCTCTAGATCATAGGTAAACGTCACGTCTTGCGTACATAGATTGGAACAGTACCATGTCAATAGTAGAGTGATATATATTATTGGTGAAAATATATAATAGAGAAATGTGTTGTACCAATGATCCTCCATAGTCAATAATACATTCCCAAAACATATCCTCTAATGTCTATATGGAATGCTCTATGTGACCATCTGTTTGAGGGTGGGAAGTAGTGCTAAGGTGTAGCTGGGATTCAAAAGAAAGTAGTAATTCCCTCTAGACTTGTTAGGTAAACCGTGAATCCTGGTATGATATGTTGGATTATGGAACCCCATAATGCTATACCACCTCATCCTCATTCGTCAATTCCAATTCATCCAATGATTTATAGTTTTGTTCATTGGGAACTGAGCCGATTTTGGCATCATATCCACCACTACCTAGATAGTATCATAGACTCCCGGAGACATGTGTAGTCCAGTGATGAAATACATTGATATGACATCTAACATTAAATCGAGGAAATTAAAGGACTGTAAAAACCATTTGGAACATAGTGTTATTCCATTTATTGTGATTGCACCTAGAAATTCTTCACAAATACTCCCACTAAACACTTCATCTCGGGACATCAAAACTGTTCCCTTTTGGACTCACTACACCATGTAATATTCTGGGTGTAAAACTAAGAGTGATCCATGGAACTCCTTGAGATATCCCTTACACATCATCCCTCAGATACACTATTTCCATGAATCACTAATTGAATTTATCTATCCTATAACCATCAATCAGGAGCATCACCCTGGAAAATGTGATTATGCATCCCTTCAGACTCTCAGTCACTCCACAGAGACTCCTCCAACATAGGCATCATAGATGAATATTATATCATAGGAAATAGACATCATCTTCCTCCATTAACTCGTTCATCCAAACCAAAAATCATCCAAATCCTCCATTTACATCAATTTATATTTGGATTCTTGAACAAACTACGATGAAATCATACATAAAAAATCATCCACTCTGTTCCCGAATCCTGATGTGTAAATTAACATGAAGTTGTATTACAATATAAATTTCATGATCCTAGGTTTCTGCAAGATTAGGACTTGAAGGGACAAGATATACCTCAATCAATTGTGATCCATGAAGACTAAAAATCACTCCCCAATAAGGTATTGTTTCCACATATTCAATGAACATATGACAATATAATGATCCAAATCATGGATGGCATTATTACATTTGTGGTGTTGTAACTACCTAGGCCCATAAAAGATTTCTCATATATGATACATCAACACAGACCCTGAACCTATGTGAAGTCATCACAGAACTCCCCAAACACCACTGCATCATCTGTTAATATGAGCACTAGTGCACTAACCATCCTCCCCTATTAATAGAAAAATATATGCAAGACCTTTGGTGATCTACACGAAGGCATGAAATTTCATGTTCAAGGGTGTCAATGGAGATGCAACTCATGTGAAGGCGGGTACAAACATTTAGTAATATCCCGCCCGACCCAGGAAGTTATGAACCTCCACCACATTCTTAGGTGTTGCCTATGAAGAAACAGCTTAAACCATTAACAGTTCGTCTTCTATCCCCTAAAAAGACACCACATGTCCAAGAAAGTTAACCTATCACATCTATAACAATAACATTGATAACATCTCATAGAGTTGGTGGTGTATCAGGTCCTCCATGATAGTCCTCAGATACTCAACGTCATTATTCTCTAACGTTAATTTGATCAGGATGTATTCTATGAACTTAATGATGAACCATTCTAGGAATTCATGGAAAATAGAATTCATGAGCTCCATGAACACAGCTAGTGCATTAGTGACACCGAATGACATGAAAATGAACTTAATGATCACATAACTGCACCAACAAAATGGCCTTTGGGATGTCACACTCATTTACCCACATATGGTGATATCAAGATCCAGAATCGATTTTAGAGATTTTACATGACCTATCATCTAGTTGAAATAATCGTATTTTCTTGAGAGAGGGTGAGAGTCCATGCTTTTCATTTATTTTTATCTCTGGTACACTATACAATGAATAATACCATCATATTAATTATCCATGAATAAGACATGAGCACCATATGGAGTAACACATGGCCAAATAAATCCTCTTTTCATCATATTGTCAATCTGAATATGAATCTCTTGTAATACATATGGTGTCATCTGATTGGGAGCCCCTGAAATCATATAAGCACCTTGTTGTATGTCCATCCCAAAATCGATATCACATCCAAGGGGAAGATCCACATCCTCCTTGTGGAAAGCATCTAATAAATCTAATAAATCTCATAGAACCTCCACCATCGCAGAAATATCTGATTCCACTAACAGCTTGGACAAAATGTAATGGAGGGGTTCCACATGTCTTCCCCCAACCTAAAAAATTATTTATCCATAAAAATTTACACATTGTCACCCATATATGGGAACAAAAATATAATCCAAAAGTTGTTGATAACAGAATGCGTAGTGAACAATAAGATTATTCCATGGATGGTATCATATGGTTGCTTCAGTATCAGAATAAGATCGCCACTAGACTGATGCAGCCTAAACATCAGTCTTCATCCCTAAAAAGAAATAAAAATATTGATCTTACAACCAACAAGTGTTCTAAACAATAGGGGAACAATTATACTCTATATTAATATACCAAGAGCATAGTATATAATGGGTGAAACAAAGGAGTGCAAGGTTATTTAAGAAAACAATGCACATGCAAGAGTAATAAATAACTAATCATGCCTCGAACAAATTTCATCCGTACCGGAAGTAGTGCCTCTATGTTGTGAAACATTCATCGCATATCACTTCTTTAGATGACTCTTGTTCACCCCCAACCTAGAATAGGATTACGTCCTAGAAGATATCTATCTTTTGTCCTCCTCCTACATTGTCTTATTTGAGTGGGATGGGGGCCTACTGTCAATGATACTGAAATGGTCTGGTTCACAAATTTTACTGATGTGGGAGTTGAATCACTTCACCTCCACTATACTATGCTCGAAATGGGAACCGACACAATTATTTCCACGACCACCATATAGTATGCACATAGGTCTCAGGCATCTGTGGAAAGGGTGTGGACTAGGAGACCATAACTAGAATTTTTGAGGCCTACTCCTCGCTTGCTGAAATCTAGAAGGACCTAACTCCATATACATGATGCTAACAACCAGCCCCTTTGACGAACTCAGCCACCTCCCCACTCATAGTGAAACTCCAAATGAGTGCATCATATCCAGTACCATAGCTTTATTCTAATATTATATGTATTTTGATATAGCTAAAGGGGTAACTTCATACTGATGTGAAAGTCGTAGGGCCTCCTCCCAGAATCACATTCGAGATTCTGAATATGGAAATAGTTCTGGAGAAAAAATTTGGAGATAATTAATCATCATCCATAGGTCACTCAATGGAAATAAACATATTTTAGTGTGAGATAAAATCTTATCTGCTCTTAAACATCATTATCAAAGAGTGAAAGTACTCTCTAAAATATTTAATATTGTTACATCATGAAACATCAGTCTCAATCATCTCCTCGAGGTAGAGAATCCACCACTGATGCAACTCTCCCCTCATCTAGCTCACCACTAGGGGAACATATGTACACCCTTGAATCACTGATTAATGTATAAATTATTGTCTAATTCTTATGAAAACACTTTTTCCGTATGTATGAAATGCTACCTTTGAGCATTCTCAGGTTCTTCCCCTAGAAATCATGAAGGATAATCCACAAGAAGTCATATTCTTTATCTCGATGAACCCTATGTCGATCGACCAAGTTAGACTTCTAGGCCTATACTACACGAGCCACTCATGTATGATGTCTATGTTCCCTAGATAAAATGTAAAAAGAGATCTCATAAACCCAGGTAGTATGGAATATCATATAGTATTTTATTTTAACTTTTAATTTAATATAATTTCTTAAAAACAGCCTACAAAGATAAATAACGCTAGCCATTATGATGCATGTACATTTCCTAGGGTCTCTACCCCATGACCAGTGTAGTATGACTTGGTCATGTTGATGGCTCAAAGTCCTTGAATTAGTTCATGAGGGGATAAAAAACCCAATTTCCTTGAAGGCCTTCCACTGCATATGCCATACAGCAAGATCAACTATTATTATTTCCCTGCCATCCCTTTCAATATACTATATTATCATGTCTAATCTCAATCATATCTCTCTACTACCATCATATTGATATGATTATGTAATGAATCGACTTCTTCATGATGTGGGAAGGGACAAAATCGTGTACAACCCTATATTATTCATAATGATGGATATATTATAACCCCCTGATTATTTCCTTCAATAGGCCCCAGATTTGCGACCACATCCCAGGGTATATAATCTCAAATAAATAAGTGGCATTGACCGTTATAATGAAAAAATTATTGAGAGATAAGATGATAATAATACTAAACAATAACAAAAAATTATATAAAGAAAAAAAATCCTGCCCAAGAATGATATAATCATAAACTAGGAAAAAATACAACCAAATCTCAAAATCTAGTAATAAATGAAATTGACTATGCTGCAACACAATAACATTCATGGTTCCCAATCTATTAAATTATTAAATGGTCCACAATATCCTCTAGAAAACAAGAAAAGAATTTTATAACGTATGATGATAATACAAGTATACTTGGTAAGGAGACCCAATTCACTAGTGAACAAGTTGGAGAAGCATACTAATTACCCTATGAAAAATAATGAAATCAAACACACATAAGAAGGAAAAATATTAACCCGCCCAACCTCACCATGGAATTCTCAACAAATAACCCAAGTCATATAAGGTAGCAATATAAGAACATGGATTATTTGGGTATCCCACAAAACTATTCCCCCTGGTTAACTGTTCATTCATAACAACTAACAACTTTACACCACCATCTTTCCCTAAATGTTTTCCCACTGCCACAACATCCCGCACACACCTGGGCCACAAACCACAAATATCTAGCTTGTTGGAACCTATATGACAAAAACCACACCTCTTGCTCGAAAACACCTATGTCTCATCCCGAAGACACTTGGGAAAGAGAACTGGCCTACAGAAATCATGGTCCCTTATCCATAACCCAACCTACCTGAATGTCTTTGGGATATAGTAATCCTTATGCCATTACATCCATCATGGATCCACTCAAGTGGTAAGAACCTAGAATGGGGTTTGAGAATGAAATTCAGTAACCAACCATGCTTCCTATCTCTGAGATTCTGTGAAAGACACCCTCTCCAATGAAATGGGGCGTTTCAGCATGTAATTATCAAAAATGGTGGGGGTAAATATGGAAAATAACAAGGAATTAAAATTAATACATATGTGTAAACAAGATCTCATACCAACCTATAAGTTTCAAACAAATAATCAGACCACATAAAATGACCTTTATAGCTACCCCTATATACACAACCACACCAAAGCCACAACCAGCAGATAAAACCAGTATATCTTTCATTTAATCACTAATTATTCTTTATTTAGGGGTTCACTATTATTAATTATAGCATTTCTAAGAAAACACTATCTTCAACCATTCTCAACCCAAGATGCAATTGAAGCTCTAATACAACTATAAAAACATCATAGAACCACATTGCAATTGCACTGCACAACATCAATCGATGGCCATAACACAAACAGAGTCATTCCCACTACATACAAGTTCATTCAGTCCAAAATCAATGAGTATCTCAACTTGAGATTCCATAAAACCTCATATACCAGCCCTATGAAAATTCATTACCTTTTTTAGTCTTTATATCCATAACAAGAATACCATAAATAACATTACACAACCTTCATGAAGTTCAAAACCCAAACAAAAAAATCACACAACCACACAATTAATCATAGAATATTCATATTTTTCAAGACATGTTCTTTAATTCCACATTAAATTACAGGTGTGATCACATAACATGTCTTAGCATAGGTAATCAATTTATTTAACCAAGTGTATGGCATTATATGAATTGATTCTTGAAATTATTTACAGGGTATCAATTGTAAGAACAATAACATCACCAGTGAACAAAGAACGAAAAAACACAACCACAATTTTTAGAGGGACATACATCCAACATAATTTATAATAGGAAAACAACTGTAATAAAATAAATCAGTTCACAACATTCATACATCTTCAAAACCCATCCTTTTATCTTAACATGTCTCATTATCTTTTTATCATTATCATTCCCTCTAAATTATTACTCTCATTAAAGAAATAATTCAATTTTTCTCTCATAAGAATCATTGCTACCCCCAATTATCATGATGCACAATTAATGATTTATAAAAGAAAATAATTTCTTGTTGAAAAAGATGATAAAATTCCCTTCTTGTTATATGAAAATGGGGTCATGTGTGTAGTAGGGGACTCCAAAAAACCGAACAGGGAGGGTGCTACAGTACATGAACATGAATCATTGAGGATGAAAGGCCACAAGTGCACCAAGAGAGACTGAACTATTCTAAGGATATAAGACATCTCAACATATATATACTAATGACGAGAGAGATGATTTCAAATTATATGAAAATAAAATATTGGTTTGACCACAATGCCAAGTGGTTATAAAGTGTGCAGAACATAAAAGATGTTAAGAATATAATTATTCTCTTTGGAGATAATGGAATGTTAATTTAAAGGGATCAGAGTTGATATAATCTCCATTAATGATTAAAAAACACAGAAGAGGGGAGATACTTGACAAAACTAAAGAAAACTATAAATGACACCAAAGGTGACGCTTAGTCCAACACTAACATGGACATTTATTTGGACATAAACGTTGTCACTAACGTTGATGCTTATGCCGATGTTGAATCCTACGTTGATGTTGATGTCGATGGTCACATTGATTCTAGTACTGATGCCAAAAGTGAGAGAACAAAATGACTCACCAACATTAACAGTAAAAAAATGACTTGCCAACACTGATAGTAGAAAATGACTCACTAGAACCAAATGTACAAAATGACTCACTGATACCAGCAATACAAAAATGACTCACAGACAATGATAGTACAAATAAGACACAATGACACCAACAATAAAAAAAATTACTCGTAAACAAGGACAATACAAAATGCCTCACCAACATCAACAATACAAAATATTACATGCCAACACTGACAATAAGAAATAACTCAGTAATAGAAAACATATATTTTTTTGGAAAACATAAAAAATGTGTCACTGAAAGCTCCCATAACACCATAGACATTGTATTTTCACAATGAAATTGCCTAGAGTGATCTGGGAAACAACAGATATATTCATTACTTAAATCATTTAACATTTATATATATGTTGTTCTATATTTAATGTTTTTGATTATTTAAAAAATATTTATATTTTTTTCAATAATGATTGTAGATGTTTTATTAAAACAGATGATATTCATTAAGTAAATAATAAAATAAATATATGAGGAATGATTTATAGAAGAAGACATTGGTGTGGCATGGTTATTTATTTCCCCTTCATGAATCAATTGTATCAATAGTAAAATAAGTAATCTATAATAAAATCAGCATTGAAAATCACATCATATAGTCCATATTAGATTTAAACCATCTCATGAAATTTCATGATGGTGGAGGTATCATGTTTCTGAGCAATGACATCAAATTTTTAATAATTTAATTTATAAAGAATTTAATTATTATAATATATGATATATATATATAATGATATTATAAATAGATTCATTTCATTTTTAGATAATTATATAAAAGGCATTATTTGTTATTTTCTTTACCATATTGATTTTTCCTTATACAATTTTTAGAGTTATATTATTTATTATTTGGAATAGGTTTTTAGGTACATATCATTCCGTATTGAGTATTGTTCATTATGTTAAAATTTTTATATTATATTAGGGTGTACGTCCTTCTCAGTTTATTTATTACTAGGGACGTGTTTTGATTTATTTACATTACCATATTGATTATGTATAACAGCCCATTAATTTATAATATGTAATTTTTATAATAAATGTTATTTTTTTATAGATTTTCTATATAAAACTTCATGAAAATGTTATGTCACATAAGCCATAATGTTTTTATATCACTACATGGAAAACCAATGTTTTCTTGAGTTACATGCGATAATTAATTTCATTCTTCGCTTTTCATGGACGTTATGTCATGGTTTACCAAGAAACAACATATTATAAAAATAGTATTATACTAATTTATAACCATACTGTTAAATTATAAACACTACATAGAATTAAATAACATATTATAATATATGGTTTACACAAAAATTAATTGAATTTATTTACTATTAATTAATGAAAAATAAATATAATTTTGAGTTGAATATAAAGAGAATTTTTTATATAAAACTATTAATTTGATCACAAAGCTATTTTATCCTAAAAAATAAAATTAATTAAAATTAAAGATTGATATTAATAAAATATCAATATACATATCATATTATTAATAAAATGTTTTTACATTCATCCAATTGATTTAATAAACACTATTTAAGAATGAACACAAGATTTTGCATAAAAATCAATATTAATCCATATGCACTTTTACTACATTTTAATGGATAAAAATTTTTAATTAGAATTTTTTTATTTTTATAAATTTTATATTTAAAAATAAAATTCACTTTAAAATATGAAATTAAAAATTATTTTAGGGTTAATTATTTTATTATTTCATGAAGATTGTTTTTTAATAAAAAGTGATAAATACTATATATAACTCCAAAATTAAATTTTAGTATAATTTATTTGTAAGTAAAAATTATATTTTTATTGGTTTTAAAGTTCAATTAGATAAATAATAAATCATTTAATCCAATATATCCCATTTTTATCATTTTGACATTGAAATTTTATATAAAATAAATTATAAATAATTGACATTTTTACATTAAAAAATTGGCATTGTCATCGCATCTATGGGATTAATTTTAAATTAATGTCTACCATATCTGTGATGTTATTTTTGAAAATTATATAATATATTATAAATAATAATAGTTTTAATTTATAATTAATTAATCATAGTTTTCAGAAACACAATTAGTGTTAGTGATATAATTGATTGCACCGATTAAGAGGAAATTTTTCTAAATAATGGAGTAAACTATAAACATAACAGACAAAATTACATAAAAACTTGTAAAATAGATATTTTAATCATATATATAGAAATATAATATATTTTATCATATTCATATAATTATTGGATCCAGTTTTAATAGATGAAATATGGGTTTAATTCCCTTTTAAAAAATATAAAATAATGTTACTCCTTATCCAATATAAAAAGGAACTCTCCGCTACCACGTATTCACAACTAAAAATACATTTAAAAAGAAGTATTTTCACTAATAATATAAAAAACATCCCTAACCATATCCAATAATCCTTTTTAGGATAAATCCATTTAATCAATCCCTTTTGTGAAAACCAAAAGGAGTTACCCAAAAAAGATGTAACATCCTCCCCCACAATGATTTGGTTAATTTTATTTCTGAAAACCTTGAAATGTAATTTATCAAAGATTAAATAATAAACTCAATATTACGAATATTATAATATTTTATATTCTATGTTTTATATCTACACTCACACACACTTCCATTAAATGGGTGATGAACATACCATTTATGTATACAATGAACTATTCCCTCAGAAAATGATGTTGTTTGTTTTTCCCATTATCACCTCTCATGTTTCGAAATTCATTATGGAAAAATTATTTATATATGATATAAAATTTTTTTATTCTGTAATTCATTAGAATAAAATACATTTACAAACTCTATTTTTTGGGAATAAAATCACGTCATTTATGGAAGTGTTGAGTAGCGCTTCATCAATGTGATGTGATTGGTTCACACAATATATAGACCATATAGAGGAGGGTATTAATTAATAATATCTAAAATAAATGAAATAAAAATTATATTATAGAAATAATAAAATATATTTGAATACGATATATCATTTGTTCATTACCCTTTTCACTCACTAAAAACCGATAACATCGGTCATGGATGTTTGGACGACCGCCTCGCCAGTATGATGTGATACATTTTACATCCCAAATATTATATATATAAGCATATACATGTTAATAACATGGATTTAATGATTTAATTATCAATAAAAAAGATAAAATGTTACCTTATTTACATTCTGATCATTGAAATATGGGAACATTAATTATGTGCACGAACATCATACCATCTCTTATATTGTAAGAGTTGTTCGTATTTTCATATCCATTATTTATGATTGGTTATAAAAGTATAATTTTTGTTAAAATATGATTATTATTTCATAATAATTATTCAGGTGATTTTTATGTAATTACCCCTTTGAAAATATGTTATCCGTCAAAAATTCATTTTTGCTACAGATTCAAAATATGGCCAAAACAACAAATATAAATTTAATTGTTTAAGTGTTTGTTTAAAATATTGTAATAAGTGAAATAAATTTAATTATAAAACTAAAAAATTTCATAAATAATGTAAATAATTAACTTATGATATTAATTCAGGAATATAAAGACACATGTGACAATTTGGACTCTTTATATGGGATTCTATTCTTAATTTTTCTTCATGAATCTTATGAATCAAATGTTTCAATGTGGTTTGGGAAACATTAGAATTATTAAATATTATATTCCACAAGAATAATATGATTTATAATTAAATGTAATTTCCATTAATAAACATCATAAACCTTTGTTGTTACATATCATTCAATAAGAAACAACTGATTCATCTATATAATTTGGTCAATATGGATATTTTATAATGATGAAAGTTTTTATAAACTAAATAAATTATTTGATATAAAATTAATTATATGGAAATGAAATACATGGATTATGTATTATATAATTTATTCCCCTAGATAAATCTATAGTCTCATTGGGTGAATCTATTTTGAGGACCCATTTTAATTTCTATCTAGGATGTTATAAACGATGTTGTTAAAGTTTTTGATAGTAGTGTTAAGGTTGAAAAAACAAATTGTTATATTAATATTACACTATAAACTATCTTGTGAAAGGTATTAGAAGAAATAATTCCTTGTTCCTATGAAACATGATTTCTAATAAATTATAATTTCCATTAATGGAAATTCGGTTGTTATTATTATTTTCATCCATGAGTGTTTTTATTGAAAATTATCTTTGAATTAATTTTACTCATAGACAATTGATTAAATGGAATGTGTTTAAATTATTTACCATTCCATATTTATTGTGATCATATATTTATTAATTCTTCTATTTTATTAACAGTTATTGAGAATTTGAGTCACGATTATTATGTATCCTTTCCCAAGGATATGAACATGCTTTTATGGAATTATTTTCATTGAAGCATTTTATTAGACCCTATTATGTATTATGTTTTATTTCATATTTTACAAAGAATTATGTTTATCATTTATATAATATGGTTTCCAAAAAAATGATAATCTAACCATTCATTAGGTATTCAATTATAATTGGTCATGTAAATATAATATTGAAATGACTAAATATGGGATTCTAGGACCAGGGTGTAACAATTGGATTCATAGGATTTTTTTCAAGAAAAATTGGAAAATAGATTTAGAGAAGATATATAACGGGAAAATCCTATGTTTGAGAATTATGAGATGTATTGAAAAAATCATAATTGTTTTATTAAGATAGAGATTATATGAGTCTTCTTAGAAATACATCACTCTAATGATATTAATAGTGGACATGGTTTTGGAATATATGTATATAGGGGTAAAAATTATGAAAAGGTATGTAATGCATGACTCGAGTATAACACAGTACATGGTAAAGGGCCTTACTAACTACATAGGTTTAAAAAATAGTGGATAAACATAGATAATTCATATTTTCCTGGTAAATAAATATAAATGACTGAAAATATTAATATTCACAAAGAAACCATGTTCATGATTTTTTGATATGTGATTCCTAAATGTTTTAGTATATTGTATGTGTTATTATATGATCAGAATTATTAAAATTAACAAATTTTATGAGTTAATATAGTATATTAAATTGTTTACAAATTGAACCATGAAGAAAGAAGTTTATCAATACTTATGACTAACATAGAGGTTTCCCTAATAAGAAAGATTATGTTGCTAGGATTGGAACTGATAAAGTTAAGGATATATTCCAGATGATTAGTCAGGTTATGACACATGACCATGGCCAAATTGATAATCATGTTCCACAATGATACTCTCTGATGTGGAATCCTTTTTGGAAACATATGTCCCCATAATATAGAGGGTCTAATGACCCACATGTAACAAAATAATTGATTACACATTTTTATATGAGATTTAATGCATTATAATGTTGTTAAAAGAGAAAATTTACATTTATGGTTCAATTTCTAAATGTTTTTTGGAAATATAGAATCCCTTAATACATAATATTACTGAGGAAGAATAAATATAACTCATGGAATTGAAAACCTTTAAGGAGGAAATATTTGATAATTATATCCCTTATGATAAAAAAAGTTAGATTAAGAAGATGTTTTATAGAATAATGAAAATAGAATAATATTGATTAGGTGGTTATGATGAAACCATTAATGGGTTTTCTATGTATTATATAGATTATATATGCAACAAATAGTGAATTGTTAAAATTTTAGTTATGGTCTGAAAGTATGTATCTGAAGGGATCTAGTCTCCCATTTTTTTACATATGATGAAATATTATTTTGTGGTAACAAGAAATAAAATTTATTATCATTGAATTATTGAATTGATAAGATTCTAGATAATATGATGAAGGTAGATCATAAAATATACAAGGGAAGGTAGTGAATGATGGATTGTCTATATTGTGTGAATTATTAAATGAATCACCCTTGTATATGATTGAAGGTAATAGGAGATTGATATATTCATAGATAGAAAGGACACCATGTTCATGATTGCAAAGGAATGAATGAAAATTTTAAAGATAAATGATTCTAATTTAAATATATTGGTTTCAACAAAAATTAATTCCCCAAACATCAAGGAAATATACCGTCGAAGAAGTCATGATATCAAGGTCAATGTTATGTTATTAATACTATTGAAGGAGAATGATTAATTTTATTATGTATTAACATCATTTATTGTTGTTATAAAGTTACTTTATTAGTTATTTACAAGTTAAAATAATAAAGTAATATGTAATTATTGTACTGTTGTATGATTTGAATAAGGATTATCATATGTTGAATAGCACCAAGAAAAGTATTTTAGTACCAAATTAATCTATTTTGAAAACACATGTTATATGGAAATACAAAACATAATATGTTATTAATGTATTGAAAATGATATTTGGATAAAGATATGATTTATATATATAAATTTTATTTGATACAAAAAAATAATTCGGAAATAATTCTATATGTTTTCATAATACATGGAAGGGTCATAAGTTTTCCATCTATAAAATGGTTTAAGGTAAATATTAGAAAAGGTTTTCAGGATTATTATTTTACATCACCATATGATGGAACCAGTCCTTGGAAAATAAGTAAAAATAGTTCATGGAATGATCATTGAATATAATTTTTTTATAGAGAAGGTTTCGTGTAAGTGTATTCACTTATATTCATTGAGACAGAACTAATTCCTCATATCAAATAAAAATTTTCTATAAAAAAGATGTTGACATATTATAATAATAATTTATGATATCAAAGACCTTTATTAACCAATATTGTTTTTATTATTAATGTCAAAAAAACTTATCTGAACATGTTTCGTATCACACTCTGATAGAATGTGATATATTTTTTCTCTTTGATATTCAACTTTTCGCCAATTTTCTCTGATCCAAAATTTTAGTTTCATGGTGTCCTTTAAATTTTATTTTACCACTTATTAAGATGATTGCTAATTGCATATATTTAATATGTGGGGATTCAAAATAATCTTATTTTTAAATATCAAACCCTATATTACTGTGATCATGTTTAAATTGTGATGATGAAATAAATTTAAGTGAACATAACAGCTCTGGACATTTCAACATATTACTTTTAGAATAAATTTAATATTGTTTTCAATATTTCTCATCAAAAAAGAAAAATTTAATATTAATTTACAAATCACATAAATTTTAGAATGATATATAGAAAAATTTGAGATTATATTTCACTAAATGCAATAAGGAAATTCCATCATAGCTTTTGTCACACGTAGGACCGAGTTTTACTAAGAAAAAATATACATCTAAAATAATATTATAATAAGATATAACATAGAAGATAAATTAGTAATTATGAATATTATTAAAAAATATGTTCTACAAAAATATAAAACAAATTTAGTGATAAAAATGAATTGGAAAAAATTATAAGAACTATTTGAATATAATGGATATGTTTTATTATAAAAATATTTCAATGAATTAAAAGTAATTTTACATTAATAAATTATAATAATTAACATTATTTTGTGGTTATAATGTAATATATATATATATATATTATATTTAGTCAAATATGTTTTAAAGACATCTAATATATTTGTTAATCAAAAGATAATTAAAAACAAATATTTTGCATAAAAATCAATATTTTTCTAAAGGCACATTTTGTTTTTTAATGGAAAACCTATTTAAAATATATATTTTGGACATATTATAAATTTTATATGTCAAAAATTTTCCTCTTTAAAATAGGATTATAAAAATTACCAAAATGTGAATTTTTGTTATTTTTCTAAAATGCCACGTTATTTAATGAATTGTGAAAAATCAAGAATTTTAATTCATGTCTTCTATTTTCATAATTTAATTATAATGTTTAATAATTTTTTTATTGGTTTTAAATTAAAATTAGATCATTTATACATCAAATAATCTAATTTAGTCTATTATAAAAAATTTAACATTTAAACTAGATATAATGTTATAGAAAACATTTGAACATTTTTACTTGAAAAATACATATTGTGGTTCATATGTTAAATTAATTTTTAATTTATATTTAACACTTTCGTTATTGGAATTTAGAATAATTCATTCAAAATTTGTTCTGATATTTTTTTATAATTTTAAATATTCAATCATATATCTTGGATAAAAATATCTTTAAAAGTGATTAAAATTATTTATAGTGACTAAGAAGGCAATTACCATAATAAGGGACTAAACCAAAAACCTAATGGCCAAGACTACCTATACACTTTTCCAAAAGATGTTCTATGTAAATAGTTGGACACTATAACCCATTTTCATGTTTTTACCACAAATAGAGAAAGTTTTCATAAGAAAAACGTTTCTGTCATTGCTTTTTCGAAAATTTTAAAAAAATTATAGTACTCATCCACTATAAAAGGAAATCACACCTAAAATTTTTTCACTCAAATAAATACAATTTTATCTCAAAATATTATATAATAATATCATAATGACCCTAAAAAATATATAATTGCATCACCGTGGGCATAAATACATCCACTCAAGCACTTTTGTGAAAAAAGGAGTTACAATTAGAATAGGTAAAATCCTTCTTTAAGATATTCTATTTTATTTTCATTCCCTTCCTAATCAAATAAACAGATTCCTTTATTACATAAAAAATCATTACCATAAATATTGTAAGTGGATTTTATTCTATGTTTTCACCCTAAAATTACACATACATAAATTTAATTAGGAAAATTGATATTTATTTGTACAATGATGTATCACCTAAAAAATGATGTTATTCAGTTTTTCATTACCACTTATCATGATTGATAATAATTATCGAGAAATTATTTTTATATGATTTATATATGATATTTATAATTTATTTTTGCTACTATAATTATTTAGTAGAACATACCAATTTTCACATCATTTTGTTAGAATGTGATCACATTGTTTCTGGAAGTATAGACTACCACCTTCTCAAGGGAATGTGACATGTTCACAATATACATGGAATAAAAAAATAAATATATAAATTAAAAAAAGATAAATAAATGAAATATATATTATATTCATGATTTTATTATATATATTTTAATATAAAATATCATTTTCAATGTTACCCTCTTCACACAGAGAAATCTCAAAACATTAGTCCTGGATATGTGGACTACCACCCCCCAAAAAAGATGTGATTCTTTTTACATAACTAGAAATATATATATATATATCATATAATTTTAATTATAATTACTATTTATTAATCTTATAATGTTACTCACCTTAATTCCATAATGACAATTTAAAAATTGAGAAATTTTCTGAAGTGTACGTAGGACCTACTATCTCTCTGGTTGTAACATTTTCTAATTTATCTTATAAATCATACTTTATTTGATTTATAAGTATATATTATGTATAAATATGATTATTATGTGCTTATTTTTATTCATTATATATTTATATAATGACCCCTTTGACCATAAGTTGACCAGGCAAAGTATTTTGGACACATATTCGAAATATGGTCAAAACACCCAATGTTAATTAATTGTTTATGTACTTTTTTAAAACATTGTAGTTAGTGAAATAATAGTAATAATAAATAAGAATAACTTTTTGAATAATTTATATTATTAAAATATCTGTCTTATTCCAATGAATAGATACATATATGGCAAGTAAAACACATATAAAAGGATTATTGTCTCACATTTCATTCCATGAATCATATACCATTTTCACTAATTAATTATTTTTTGTTCTGTATCTACTAACCCTTTTTATATATTATAGCATGAAATAATTTGTGTTCATTGTACATAAAAATTTCATATAATGTTATTCCTTTATGAGGATAATGATTCCAATATAAAAATTTGGTATGGGACACATTGGAATGGGGACATTTTATATTCCTCAAGAATAATTTTAATGATATTTCAATGGTATTTATATTAATAAATATCAATGACCATTGATTTATCGAATCATACAATGAAATTTATTTGATAAATAAATCTTTTTATTCAATATGGATATTTGATTATGAGGAAGATTTGTTCAAAAATTATTTTGATTATTCAATATTTTATTCCGGATTTTTATATGAAATACATGGAATGGGGACCATTTAATGTAACCCCTTCGATGAATTGATAGTCCCATGGTATAAATTTAGTTAAAATACATATTGTGTTTTTTCGAATTATGTTTCAAACTGTCCTATAAAAGGACATAATAGTAATGTTAAGGTCGGAAAAAACAAATTGGTTTGTATCAAATAGGTTCTAAAACGTATTTTGAATTTCCTTGATGGTAATTCTTACATATACATATGAATCATTGAATCAATTGGTAACATAATTAATTTATTGATATTTTTTGTTTTCTAATATATTATTCAATGATGGTTTTTTATTTCAATTTATCGTTGTATTCATTTCATTTTCTGTTTATTAATGAAATACCATGTGATTCAATAGTTTTTGTTTTCAAATTTGATTACTGTAATTAATTCTTTATTAACTTTTTTGTACATAGTATTAGTATATGTTTTAGATGATCCTTATTTGTATTCATTTAGCTAGGATATAATGATGAATTATTGCAGTGAGTTTCATGGATGCTGTTTGTTCATACATATTATGTTTTATGATTTATTTTTAATTTCCCAATGTAGTATGGGATTCATGTATGTTATTTGCTTTCCCAAAATAGATAAATTGATCGATTATCCTAAATTTTATTCCTTTTAAAATTCCAATTTAATAAATTAATGCTTCAGACATGGGTTTATGTGTCATGACCTGTCCCTAGGGTCATGTTGTGACTCCCCCATGCCCGCCTCCTGAAGGGAAGATGTTTTTCACTAGGGCTGAAGTTGTCAACCGTAACATGGGAGGCCTTTTTTGAGAATCAGGACACACACACACACAAACAACCACGTCACAAAATAGGAAATAAGAACCAGAAGGCCACTATAAATAACATATGAGTAAATTTGAAATTTAAAATAAAATGTTCCATAATACAAACCCAACAAACTATTAAATGGGTTATTGAAAAGTACAAAAATAAACCCTGGATTTCCATATACTGAAAATCCCACCTAACGGATAAGTGTGAAGTAGTTTCTGGAAGCTGTTGAATTATTTCCTACATACTTGGTCACCCAAGGAACCACTAGTTCTTTGGATACTTGGTCCACCATCAAGGCATCGATCGACTGCGCTAGATATAATATGTGGAAGATAATCCCATGTACGGGTGACTAACCAAATAATATGTAGTGATATAAAAACACAAATGGAAAACCAACAAAAAATCCATGAAACAGAACATTAAACTTTGTAACAAAGCAAGAAAGCTAAAACTGGTTATAATCTACAGTGCAAAAGTTGAATCTTCAATAATATCATGAAACACCATGACTATTAGAGAAATATTTTACATTGAGTACAATGGTCAAATTATGTAACACAAAAGGTGATCCCCACTAACCTTGGACTTCTATGGTACTCATTCCTAATGAGAACCATGGGTATGCCGAGTCCCACAGAGTCGCTCCCCCTGTGGGCCTGTTAGGTCACACAAAACTACTTCCCAACATTTCCATACTGTGGTACTCCACCCCAATTGGTATCATCGGTTGTCGGAGTCACATAGAGTCACTCCCCACCATTGGAATGCCTAATAAAATAGATATTCTTCCTACTGATCAATCAAAGCTAATACACCAAAGGTCTCTTGTTTATAGTATTTATGTCTTATCCAATAGCAGGGATTCTTTTCGTAGCACGCTTGATCTTTTGGAGAACCGCTCTCCCATAAATTCATCATATTTAATCTTCAATAAAATCCTCATTAGATTATGCCAAAATATATTCCATATCTGAGAGTTTAAACTCCGTAAATGGCTTATCAATTAGACACCCAGTTTTCTTGTTAATGGTGTTTTAATAAATAGGGGATGCTGACATCTGCACATGGTCTATCTTTGTCATACTGACCCAACCAACCTGGTCTGGGGCCCAACATGCCCCAGTTTGATTCAAATGACTAGACTCGACCCAGTATAGTTATTTTTCTGTTCGGTCCAGCCATGCCAATAGACCAAGCCTATTGTCCCTCAATGGACACAATTTTTTAGAGACTAGTGTCTAGCCTGTCGTGTCACATGGCGACCTGGTCTCATGTTGACCAACACAAGGTAGGGGGGTCTAGATCACTAGGAGAAGTACTATTTCACTAGCGAGGCCCTCCCCCTTGCACATCCCCCCCATGGCTAGGTCTTGTCTGGCCGGGATGTGGCATGTGGACGCGTCACCCTCATACCACGTGGGTCACCGTGGGGCCAGCTCCTCTTTCCTGGACCCACGATACATTCGGGGTGCTGAAATGTGTCCAAACAACTAGTCAGAATAACTTACAAATACCATCAAGGGATCACATGCATCGAGAACCATGACATGCGGCTGTTGGTCTTTCCATTGATGCGACCGAGAGGTCACGTCCTTCCGTCCGAAGCCAGCCCGTCAAACGGTTCCTCCCGCTGCGTTACGGCATGAGTCGTCTATGGCTACCTTAACATGTGTGCCAATATAGAATTCCACCACCCGCTCATATACACCGACATTGGAAGCCACCCGCGGTCACTAGTTCCAGCGCATCAGCGTGTCCTTCCACAGACTGCTAAGTCCACACGGATGTTTAGTTCTTCATGTTGTTCACACCTTTGACCTCAGTGGGGTGTCATTTTCTCACTGATGGAAACAAATCCACTTGAACCCCATTTAAGAAATATTATCACAATGAATTCACAAGCAATCCGTCTCAATCCATGTCCATTTCGTCCCTCACCCTCCACGTTAGAATTTCGAAAGAGTGGGTTTTTCAACGATGAATTTCTGTCAAAAAATAAAAAATTAAATCATGATAAAAAAAGTCACCAGAGAAAAGGGAACCATCCCGCATAGACAAGAGATCCACAGGATAAACTATTCATGGTACGACCCATGTTCATCGTTTTAGAATGATTAATGGGGAAAAATAGAAAATAAATCAAACCCCTACATGAAATGATGGTCATCGCTAGAGTGTTCCATCCACAAGGATTTAGGTTATGATTGAATCCATCAGTATTCATCGCTCACCAGTCCTGTTCTTTTCCAATGACATTAGAGGATCACCAGAAGTTGACATTAATAAATTACAAGATTTCAAGTCATATTTTATCAAATAATTTCAACAATTTAGTTCTCGTATATTCAACGTGTTAACCTACTAAATATAAAACAGGGCGCATCATTTCTGTTACGCTACGTCATTGTGTCATTAGGTAGATTCTTTATTGAAAGACCATATCTGTTAAACATAATTTTATGTGTCTTTATTCTATAATTTATTATCACTTAATTTTATTCATTTAATTCACATCTTGGTTTCACCCCAGCACCACCATCTTCTCACCCAATAGATTCAAAAAATTAAATAAAATATCATTTATGAATATTTTATTCCAAAAAGATTGAAAAAAACATTTAAGTATAACCCATTATAGTCTATGATAGGTCCTTTATAGGTGAATCCTTTAATTCTATGTTCAACAGTGCCCTCTGATTTTTTTATTTTAGTTTAGGTTCAATTGTTATAAAAACTATCTTCCATGTTTACATAAATGAACATAAAAAAGTTTAAAATACCATTCTATGCTCACAAGGCCTTGGATTCACATGATTTTTATGAGTCTAGTGTTGAATCAATTCCATAGAATATAATAAAATTATACAAAAATTATGGGACATTACATTCTCCCCACATTTGGGTTTTACATCTAAAAAAGAAAAAACAAGGGATAATCAAACAAATTGGTGGTAATGAGTGCGAATATGCACCTCTGACTCTCTTGTTCTCTCCTGAAGATTCTCATTCTTCCACCATTCGTGCACCAAATGAATCGACATTCCATGATGGAACCTCTCTTTTTTGTCCCTTTTCTCCACCGAGAAATACAAAAATATCTCCCCATCATCAATGACAAGCTCAACCTAGTTGATGACGTGTGATGAATCATGCACATACATCCTATGTTGTGACATGTGGAAAATAGCATGCACACAGTGCCTCTATGGGGGAATATCTATGTGGTATGCCACATCACCAACTATATTAAAAATCATAAATGATTGGATGAACATCATAGATATCTTGCCGCCATGGCCAAATAGCTGCAATCCCCATCGGGGTGAGACAAGAAAGAACACATTGTATCCCTCCTCAATCACCAAGGAACTCCTTCTATGATCAACATAATATTTATATCTCCTCTATGGTTTCCTCATCTACTCCAAGATGAACTTCACCTTCTCAGTGGAAGCTCATACCATCTTAGTAACCATGAGTACGGACACCCATGGGACAGTCCCTTATAGAGTTGATCTGCAAGGCCTTCCGTACAAAGCCTAAAATAGTGTTATGCTAATGGTGGAGTAATAGATGTGTTTTTATGGAACTTCACTAAAGGAAGGTGGTTCTCCCAACTACGAACAAATTATAGAATGCATGAACAAATCATGTCTATTAAGGTATGTTAGGTCCGCTCCATATGAACATCCTTCTAGGGATTAATAGTTATGATCAAGTGATGTTGTGTCCCAAATGATTCAAATAATCCCTCCACATCTGGTTTTTAATGTGTTCATCATGGTATGAGAAGATCATCAAATTCAACCTATAAAGCCACACAATCTCTTTGATGTAGAGGCATCCTAATCCCCCTATCGGTCCCTACTATTAAATGGACATGAAGTGAGCCGACATGGTTAGTCGGTCAATGATCACCCAAATAGAAGCATGACCCCTAGATTTATGTGGTAACCTTATCATGAACACCATAAAATACCATATCATTTTTACTTTATTACCTCATGTGGCTGGGCCAATCTTATATGATCTCGATTCTCGTCCTTCACTTCCTATAAAGTGATGAATCGTGAAATGAACTCTAACACTGCATTATGTAACCCTAGCCACTAGTATTAATGTCAACAGTCCCGATACATCTTGTCGACTCTGGTTTGTACCTCTAAATGGGATGTAAAGAATTCCATCAACAGCTCCCTTATACAGTCACTGGTACTACGGTGTTCCCTCGGATGAGAATGAAATGATCCCCACCCGTATAAAATCCATCTAGAGCCTTTATTGAGGATAACTGAGCACGTTGGGACTTGTAGTAATCATCCCAAAGTTATGCCTCCCTATATAGTTTTAATAGTTGGGGAGTGACATTCTTCGATTGAGGGTATGTTTCTCTATCATTATTCATGAAGGGTATCTACATCAGGGCTAGCTTATATGTTGACTCACTAAGAAGTTGTAAACTGGAATTCCTTCTAAGTGTCTCTACCTGAACATTCCCCTTTCTAGATATTTATAATATCTAAAATTCATAATCCTAGAAGAACTCTCTCCAGCACCATTGTCTCTGTTTTAGGACTTTCTGGGAGAAGATATACTTGGGACTCTTGTGGTTGGAGTAGACTATAAACTAATCACCAATCATGTAGTTCCATCACATCTTCAAGGAGAAGACCATTGATACTAACTCTAGGTCAAGGGTCCCATAGTTGTTCTCTTGCTATGTCAAATTCTCTGAGCCGTATGTGATATATACTCACTCCATCATGAAGACACATCCTATTATGGTACCTAATGAGTTGTATAAAACTACATAATAATTTCATGATGGAGAAATTTTTAGTCTCTGCCTTTGCTTCTGGAAACTCTGATAGAACATCTTCATCCAGATGAAGGGTTGTCTATTCAATATCAAAGGTGATAAGGGTGCTTCTACCCATGAAATGTCTATCATGAACCTCTAGTAGTATCCTACCAACACTAAGAAACTATGAACCTTATTCATGTTTCTGGGTGGATCCCAATAATACATGGCCTCTATCCCCAAAAGATCCAATACAAATCCATCCTTCGAGATAACTTGTACTCGAATGTGGACATCATGTATCTCGAACCAGGGCTTCAAGAGCATACAATAATGTTGGTTCTCTTAGTGTTTATCTAAAACAATCATCTTGTGTGTAGCGTTATCCTCATGTGATGTCGAGTACACCAAGATTTCATAAATTAAAACCACCACAAAATGATCGTGGTGAGGTTGGAAGAACCTACTAATTAGTCCCATGAACACTTCTGGGGAATTGATCATGTCGAAAGCTGCCACCAAAAACACATAGTGTACATACCAAAATATAAAAGCTATATTTAGTACATCCTAATTTTGTACCCAAATCTAATGATATCTAGACCTAAGGTGTATATTCAAGTACCATATTTATCCCTTCAGCTGATCAATGAGGTCCTCAATCCTTATAAGTACATACATTTTAATAATGGTAACATAGTTAAGGTACCATAAGTACACACTCCACCTCAAAATAATTTATTTCATCCTGGAAAATAACACGTTGGTTGACCATAGTGAAACGTGGTGCCTTATAGACCCCATCTCCTATAATACCTCCAGTTGTACCCTCGACCCATGTAGCTCCGCGGGGGCCATCCAATATGCCAGTGTGGATATCAGTGTCATCCTAGAGAACTTTTCGATGTAGATGTATAACTCTCTACAAGGAGTATATCCCGGAACATCCTATGGGAAGACATATTTATATTCATCCACCACTACAAGAATGCTCAGACTCCCCTCTTACAACACTGAGGGTGAGGATATACAACTTATGAGTGATTAGTTTCACCCTCCTCCAAGAAATTATTTCCTATGAAAAAAATATTCCTTCTCACCAGTGAAGGAAATCATGGTCCCATTCTTAAAGACACACACACTATATGCCTAAAACAGTCAAACTGAGCATTTACTTTTGATAACTAGTCTATACTCATGATGCTGTCGTAAGGCCTTAACGCCACTAATAAGAGATCAAATCTGAAGATCAATCCTCTAAGAGTAAGCTCACACTTCCTTCACTAGTGTTCAATCATCAAATTTCATAAAATATGAGTTTCTAGTCATTAGGATCGAGCCAATAGCACCACTGGAATCTCTAAGCTCAGAAAAGGATTCATGGTATAGAAAGAGTGACTAATTCATGTGGCTATAAGAACTGAATATGTTTTAGAGAAGACACAGATCGTACCTCTAATCATCATTGGAGAACCATTTTCATAAAATTATATTTCCAAAAAATGAGCTCACCCCTATCCACCTTCTTTTTGTGGTCGGGGTGGACCACCTGGGGAGTGGGTAAAGTAGTTCCACGAACTATCACCAACTGCCTACTATGAGGCCAAATACTTTCCATGTTCACTACCATTTGGACCTCCTCACTCGAACCACAACCTCTACCTCAGTTTTCCTTCAATAATCCAATGATAGTCTGTATGGTGGATTGGGCAGTCATGAGCCACATGCCCCTGCCCGCCGCATGTTTTGCAATTCCTAGGTTTCTTACGAATCCCTCTAGTATGAAAGCCCTAGACAACCGAACATGAGTCCTATGGTCATCCCCTGAATTACCTAGACCTCTTGGGCCCCTATGTATATTTTCTTCTACTCACCAATGATGACACTGCCACTTGAGGTCTGTTGGTGCTCCAAATTTCTGTGCATGCATGGCTAGGAAGCACTCTATAATAATGGCTCACCCCCACAACCCATCCAGACTAGGGATACTAAGAGACACCATTGATGCCCTATAATAACATATGAATCCCTTCTCAAAAGTATTGAGACCTGATGAATTGGTCATTAACCATATCTGTAGAGTAGCAGAAAAGATTGGTAAAACTCACTGAGAACTCAAACACCATCATTTTTCCTTGTCGTTGGTGTATCAACTTGTGAATTTGCATATAGTGAAAAGATGATGGAAAAAATATATTGGAAAAGATAATAATTTTTTATTCAGGTGATGGTCAACTCATCATGCGTCTATATCTTAAAGCTCCACCATCACCCTGCTGAGCCCAATAGAGGGCGCGCAACCAAGATTGACATCTTGTTAAGAGGTGCCCTTACTAAGTAAAAGACCCATGTCACTACCACTAAATAGTCATCACTGACCTTAGGTTTTTTCTCTCTTTTGAACAATGGAGGTCTCTATCATTGATTACTATGGAAGGAAAGAGCATGTGTGCATCCTCTATCAGTAACTATGGTATTATCTACTAATCAACAGGTGGAGGAAACACTATTGCATGACCCGGTAGGGCCATCTCTAGCACTGTTCCCTGAAACAATTCCACATTGCAATGTGGTATGTTCACATGATCATGTATTAAAAACCTAGCCTGCAGGCTTCATGGAGACATCCTTAAATAAATCACGAGGTACCACAGTCACAACATTATACATGGTGAGTTTAATATTATTCAAGAGGATGATAATGAGACACATACACAAGTAGTGTTTTTATATAGAGAGAATAATATCAAAATTATGTTTCATGTTGTATGGGTACATCGGTAGCCTCACAATCTCCAGAATCCCCAAATCTGAAATTCTAACTCGAAACATGCAACACTATATCCCAAAAAAACAATACAACAAACTATTGGTTATTCTGTTACGACCAACCAACCTATGATAACACTTTTTCAGGACCCATCCATCAGGGAAATAGTAATGACTCCCCCAAGACTTCCTCCCAATGTATTTGGGTAGGGAACTAGTACGGGAGGCGTCCACTAGAATGTGGGATGAATTTTCCTGCGTACATTTTCAACCGGAAAAAACCCATATCCTAAAAATGGAATGAAAAAAATCATACCACATAATATAACCATTATGTCCAATTAAAACTATAAATAAAATTTTCCTAAATACAAACCCAACAATTGAATAGCTCGAAAAAAAGAATGTAAAAAAGATACATTGTATAAATGGCCCCTGAAAAGCCCACATTATTGGTAATTTTGGAGTATCTAATGGAATCTTTAGTAGTGCATCCTACTTACCTACTGTCACTAGGCACCATCAGGTCCTAAGACACTAGGTCCGGCATCAAGGTGTAAATTATCTTCAAAATACACAACACATGTGAGGTGATATCAGTTCATGTGTGAGTAAGAAAATACTCAGTAGGTATCCCTTAACCGAAAGGAAATCCAACAAATAAATTCACAAAACAAAAAACAAATCATGATAAAAAAAATTCAATGCACAACATGTATAATCTATACTAGGAATGTAGAATAATTAGTCATATCATTGAACACTTTGTTTCCTGGTGAACTGCTCCTTAATGAGTATTATGGGCCTTTAGGTTTAAACAGAGAATTATTCCCACTAACTATTGAATTATGTGGTACTCCTCCCTGATGAGTACCATGTGTATGTCGAGATACAACGAGTTGATTCCCATCGTGGGCCTACCAAGTAACACATATGTGATTCCTTTTTTGACCATATTGAGGTACTCCTCCCCATCATGTGTTATGGGTCTTCTGAGTCGCATAGTGTTGTTCCCCACCATGTGCCCTCTTGGTCATATAGATCTGATTTCTGTCAGGCCATCTTAGCCAATCCAGACACGGTATCCTATCTGAAGTCTTCTAGTATTAACCAACCAAATTTTTTCTAGAAATATCACACATGATCTCCCGAGAAACACAACCCCTGACATTCATTGTATTTCAACATCAATTAATGTATGATTAGAATATAAAAAATATATCTTCCTCATATCTAGGGTTTCAACACAGTAAATGGATCATTAATCAAATGCCTCGTTTGCATTTTATTGGTATTTTAGTAAATCTAGGATAATTTCTTCAGTGCCCGGTCTGATGAGGTCATTATAGTCCGACCTGGATAGTGGACCATACCCATTAGGCCTTTGTAGAATTATCCTAGTTTGGCTGAGCGTCCAGGATATCAGGTCACCCGGTTACCCAGTCACTTCAACCCAACCTAGAGGGTCAGGTCTGGCTTGCTGGGTGTGTGTCAAGACCAGTGGCATGGGATTGTTCTAAAAATGTGGTTCCCTCCGGTTGGCACAGCTCTGTCCTAAGAGGGAATATCCATCCGATTTTTGTGACCCAACCCCTAATTTTCCTACATAGGGCATGCCCTATCTAACCAAGACATTGCTGGAGACCATGTGTCTCACCCACACTATGGGTCGTCACAGGGCCACCTCCTCTATCTCGGACGCTTGACACATCTAGGGAACCACCATGCGGTCGGCCAACTGGAAAATTGTAATTCCTCACTTAGTGAAGGGGCCACATGCCCGAAAAACTATGGGTCATGCCTGTGGGCCACTCTACAAACATGGTTGAAGGGATGCATCCTTCATCCAAACGCCAGTCCAGGTGTTGGTTACTCCCACTACGCCGTGTCTTGAGCTGGCCTTGACATCCTTCACCAGTTCTCCATGGTAGCACACTGATGGGTTCTTATGTAGACCATCGGGTATGCACATGTGGTCCATTCCTCATGTCGTCTCCACCTCTTACAAATGTGTGGTTTCTCTATACTTTTTAATGACTCTAATCTGCTATTATACCATTTCAAAAAGTCAATCATAAAGAATGCCCAAGTGGTGGGGCTCAGGCCTTGTTCGTGTTAGTCGACACCCTCCATGTAAGAATTTCAAAATAGCAAGATGATTAGAGTTGATGTTCTATAAAACTGGATAATTAAATCTTGATACAAATTCCCGCCATAAAAAATATACCCATCCGTATTAACGAGAAATCCGCGGGTCAAATATTTCATGGGTTGACCCAATTTCAACGTTTTATAATGATGAATGATGAAAATAATATAATAAATCAGAACCCACATATAGATTGGTGCTTGATGCTGGATAGATCAAAATATGTGAATTTAGGATCAGATCAAAGCTGTTGGAATTTGTTGATCACAGGTCTTGTTCTTCATTATATTTGATAGAGTTTCACCAGCATTCGATGTTTTCCATTGGAAAAATTTTATGGCACAATGTTTATCAAAAAATATTCAATTCTTTAATTATTTTTTTCATAGGAGATACCATATTAAATAGAAAATGTGTCATCACATTATTGTGATGTTGTGTCATCACGTCGTTACACTATTTTATTTATGAAACAAAATCCCTATTATGCTACATTTAATGTGATGTTACACTACACATTTACAAGTCATTAATGAGACGCATTTAATGCACCTCGTTGCCGCACCACTACACCAATATCTTCTCTCCCAACAGTTTCAAAAAATAAAAAAATCATTTATGTTATATTATTTTTTCCTAAAATATATGAAAATTAACATTCCCATCTGTCCATGGTTGTTCCAAGTTAGTTTTTTTTCTAGGAGAATCCCAAAATTTCGATATCAATAGTGACCACAAATTTTTGATCCGAGCACTAGATAAATATCTTGAAAAACCTGCTTACACTTATACATAAAAAACGTAATAAAAAATTGAAATTCTATTTTGGTCTCACCAGGACTCAGAATCACATGTTGTCAATGCCTTCCATCATGAAATAATTCGACAAATTTATTAAAAAACTATTCAGAAATTTCATGACATTATGTAATGGGGTGACGACCTTACATTAGGATTGTTGATTTATTATTTATTTTTCTATACATAAATGTTTATGATAATTTTAGCTCAATTTTATATTGTGTCCTTTCTCAAGAATCTAAAAAGTATACTACTAATTATATGCTAGAATATATTATATATAAAAATGGTTTTCAGATAAAAATATTGTTGCAATTTATATTTTCACTTTTAATATCGGAATCATGTATATATGTTTTCTAAAAAGTCTATTAAACATATATTTCATTTGGGATTGGATCCCATTTATCATATTCCATAGTAATAAAGAAGAATCTAGCTTCAAACTACTGGTATTAGTGTCCCTATAGTTGAGATCATATAAATATTTGTCGAAATATTGAAAAATTATTTAGTAATTCCAAGATTACAGATCATATCCAAATAATAGATATTCATGATATGCATTGAAGAACATCATAATGATTTAATAAGGTAGAGAATTATTGGTTTTATCTTTATTGTGTATAATAATATAGGTTATAATATGATGTGATTTTGTTACCAATGTACTAATGGATAATGTAACAACCCAAATTGTTAAAATAAAATAACATTTTTATTATAATTTAATTTATTATTAAGTAATATTATTATAGAAAAAAATACACTTAATTGGTATTATTATATAGTATCATATTTAATTAACCATTATGAATCATTACCATTGATAATATAGTCGTTGATCATTGTCCAGATGATTAGTAAAAATTTTTTTTAACAAAACTACATGACACAGAAAAAAGATATGATGGAAACCACTAATTGGATCATACGCTATATAGCCTATTTGGGGGAGAATCTATAAGAAATAACATTTATAGTATTTCACCTATAAAAATCACTACATGATATCCATTAACATAAGCATGAGAATCCCCTTTTATGGTAGATGATCAAGATCATCAATATCACAACACAAAGCATGATCACCAAACATCCCCATGAAATTCCTACCATCGTGCACATTAATCGTGGTTCAATTTTTATTGTATTAAAGGAATATGTATCATACCCTATCATTATCAATATGTAATATTTTTTGTATATAATAATGAATATACTTTCATCTTATTATTATTAATTTGTAAATTTTTTTTATTTTGATACAATAATTCACAAATTTAATTTTTAGTTAATATTAAAATCCAATTAATAAATTTATGAATTCATAGATTTCAAAAATAAAGAACATTTTACTTTTTTTAAATAAGTTTTATCATATAAATATTATAATTTAGTTTATTAGGACGTAAAATTTAATTTTTATGATTGTTCAAAAATTATTGTTGATAAAATAACAACAATTGTTAATAAATTTTGACAATATATTCAACGTAAAAAATAAAAAATTTATAAAATTATTTTGATAATATGAATTATATTCTTGAATTAGAATTCTGAAATAAAACAATACTTATCTTTTCATAATTTTCTGATATAGTTGATCACTCAGATAATAATTTAATATCATATAAATATACAAGAGGTTTTGGTATGTCATAATGAACCAAAGTTGATGAAAAACACACTATTAATGTATACCATTACCTAATAATTTTTATAAATTTAAAATAATGTGATTATATATATATTATTTTTTTTATATTCTATTATTAATTAATCAAAACTTATAATAGATATTAATGTGTTGAAATAATTTCATTATGATTGTAACTCAGCCCCACAAAATCCAAGGTTATATTTTTAGGAATATGGGACCATGGAAATATAAAATAATTTTATATTATTATATTTAACAAAAAAATTTTGAAAACAACATGGGATTTTTTGTGGTATTGGATATTTTCTTATGTGGAGTCCAAAAAAGAAATAATATTTAAATATCCATTTGTTAGATATAAACCCACCAAAGCTCCCATTTCACTTCACTAATAAATACATGTAGAGTGTACATAGATTTCCTACCACTCGTTATATTCCTCCCAAGGAACCCAAAATATAATTTGAAGCCCCTCCCAATCTTTTGGAAGCAGACTCTCATATATGGGATTCTCACCATCCTCTCATACATTCTATTCAATAACATTATTTAAAATTAGTTTTCAAATTATAAATTTATTATATTATAATTATTTTTTACTATTTCCTTTAGGTCCAATTAATTTTATATAAAAGTGAGATAATTTATCCTCTCTCATTTTTACCCTTACCAATGATTTTACTATGTCGATTTTCCACATGGGATCTTGCCATATTGTTTTTATTCAAGAAATTATTTTATGTTATGATTAATGATTCACATTTTTCCATATTGGGATATGTTATTATATATCCCAAATACTTTATTTTTTATGTATACATTATTATTTAAAAATTTAAATCTCATAATGATCCCATGGTATTTTATGTTCACCAACTTCCATGGATAACTTTTTTATTGTATTTATCACTTCACATATCTAATCAAGAATACATTTTTTTATGATCCATAAATTCCATTATAATATTTTATAATACGTTACTACATATTACCATTACTGTATATTCTATTTATAAATAATTGTTTCCCTTTTACATATAATTAATCCTCCTATGATACTTTATTTACTCACCTTATCATATCAAATTATAAATAGGATTTTTTAATCTTTTCAGGTTAATTCATTAAAATACACATTCTTGTTAAAATTTATAATTTTGGTAATTTAATTTTATTTCCAAATTGCATACCACATGTTTTCTATGTTACTATAGATCACATTAACTCTCATGAACAAATTTTTAGGAATATTTATGCGACATCATTATGCTGCTAAAATTTCACCATGATCTTTCATGTCAAAATAATTATAAAGTAAACAACATACCCATTTCCTTTCACCAGTGTTCACATTTTTGAAAATATGATTTATATTTAAGACATACTTATATGTATTACACACACTCTAATCATAGAATAAATTATGATGATTAATGAATCTATGTTTTGTTATTTATGTGGAACACTTTAGCGTGAAAATGAAATGAATATAGTGGGTGCACCGATGTAGTTATCTAATGAATTGGGTAATGTTTACTATCATGATACATCATGTTGTTATAAGTATTAAAACTATTTATTTTATGGTAATTTGCATCCATCGTGTTTTGGTGGGTTTATCATTGACCAATATTTATGATTTATTATATTATAATCCATCCACATATCTCACGTCATCAATATATATCATGGATTATTTTTTATGTTCATGATTAATACTATTGTTTATTTACTTCTGATATTCATATTGTGTAACATGTATTATTAACATCATGTTATGAAAATTTTAGGCCTTTACAGTATTTTTAGATCACCCCTCATTTATTATTTTCTCAAGTTATCCCATGCTATTTAAAAAAGACAAGTAATTTTAGAAGCATGTTAATGATGTTTTCAATAATGTTTTTGTATCCCATGTTCAAAATGGTATGATATGTACATATTTCCCAAAGACACTACAACTAAATAGATTTTAGTTAGTATTAAATGTAATATTATATAATAAATATTTTATTCTTGTGATATAATGGACATCAATGTCATAGTTTTTATACGAAGAAAAGTGTATTTTTTGGGATTAGGATTAAAAAGTCTATCGAAGGCCTTAAGGAATATAATATGTAAAAAAATTCTAAATTACTGAATTTATATAACAATTTTTGTATGATAAAAATAAATATCATTTTTATACTATATGTGGACATGGTTATTGAAAATATGTACCCAGTGGTTACAACACTAATATGGTTTCTTGGGCTTGCCTAAGGGTAAATTGATACATGACATTTTTTTGTCATAGTGAATCTAGTTTGAAACTCTCAAGGGATATTCTTTGGTAGAATCACAAGATAATTATGAACCATTATTAAGGGAGAAAATAAATAGCCATTATAATATATTTAAATAAAAATTTCATTGATAACATAGATTTATTCCTATAAATTCCTAAGTAAAAAATATAATTGTAATATAAACATTATCCATTTAATGTGAGTGGTTTTCCCTTTATGTGGTAAATAGTTAGTGTTAATCATCCTTATTTATATATTAAATAAAATAAAAAAATAATAAAATTTTAAATATAATGTTATCATCCATATATCTTCACATAACATTATATAATGAAAGTTTAGTAGAACTATTAAAACACCTCCATAAGTTATGTAAGAGTAACAGTTTGGTGAAATAGTAAATGGATAAATTATTTCATCCCAATTGTAAAAATACTCCCCTAAAAAATTTCTAACTTGGAAAACCCATTGAACATTTTCATACTCTCTTTGGTTGAATTTGATTAAATTTTTTTCATGTCTTTACTTTCCCTAAATAGATCCATCATAAATTTCAGTGAGTCTAAAATCAATCATTGTATAGATAATAGACCAGTGATTCATTAAAAATAATTGGAGTAGGATGAATAGTCTTTAGTTAAATCATAAAAAACATGGATATTTTTTCCTTGTGAGAATTCATATCATGCATTAATTATTGATACTATGGAATGATCCATCCTTTTTGACAAGCCTAATATTAGGGAATACACTAATGTGATTCCCATGGAATTTGATGGTCTTACTTCTAGATGATAGGTTGAATTTATAATCAATATTATACATGGGAGACTTCCCATTACCCAAGACTCTATATAGAGTGGATTTTGTGGAAGATGTGGTGGTGTAGAAAAAATTATTTAATAATTTGGATAAATTTATCATACTCCAAAGTACATAACCATGGGGTCCTCAAGTCCTCTTCGTTATGAATCATGATGGGTCAATATTCCTTTGCATTGATTATAATGATCACAATAAGGTAAAAATTAATAACACGCATCCCATCCCTTAGATTGATGTCTTATCTAATCAGATATACAAGGCACAATACTTTTAAAGGAGGATCTTTAGTTGTGATATTATCAAGTAAGAATCAAGAAGTGAGATATCCCCAAGGCAACATTTCATAATTTGTGTGGGAACATTGAGAT
Organism: Viscum album; assembly: GCA_963277665.1. Lineage (NCBI taxonomy): Eukaryota > Viridiplantae > Streptophyta > Magnoliopsida > Santalales > Viscaceae > Viscum > Viscum album. The sequence goes on along the minus strand of OY728142.1, from coordinate 1,374,289,133 downwards.
CATAGTTATTCCATTTGGAATCACTATTTCTCTACTAGTCTTTAGGAACATGATGGATATATTGTTTACATATTGTCATGAATAATATTAGGTAGTATTTTTATATGATATTCCAATATAATCCAAATGTATGAATGGTCATGACGACAATATATAATCTATGCTAAAGATCAAATACAAAGAGAATATTAATAAAATATAGAAAAAATTAGAGTTTTGGAATAAGGATGTCACAATCATGGGGAATATAACAAAAATAAATGAGGTATCTATAGAAACATCCAAGAAAAATGAAATTAAAGAATTATTGATGACATCATATTTGGTATATATCTTTAGTTTCCTTATGATAACAATGCATTATAACAATTATGTGATACAATTATCAATATTATAAAATCCACATACTATGATAACTCTGAAATGAATTATGTTTTTTCTTGTAATGTATATTTTAAATAGAGCCTCATGAAATTAACGATAAGGTTTATCATTACACATTTTATCACAATTCCCTTATATGGAGGTCAATTTATTCTATTAATTGATGCTTCAAAGAAAGCTTTGGGATGCGTGTTCATAAAAAATGATAATATCATAGAATATGATTCAAGGTAGATGAATGTTCATTAATAGAAATACCCAACTAATGATCTAGTGTTGGAAGTAGTGATTTTTTCTTTGAAAAAATGACAGCATTATCAATTTAGGAATAAGTGTTGAATAAATACAAATCACAAAAGCCACAAGAATATATTCACATATAAGTGGATTAATATGGACCAAAAAATATTGTTTATGATTATCTTAGACTACAACTTCTTAATCAATTTCCATCCTAGTAAATAGAATAAAATTTTGAACTCTCTTATTTGTATGGATTCATCATTGATATCCCTATTGAGAATTGAGAGGGATCCGATTTTCATAAATTTAGAATGTGAATTCATGGTAATCAAAAATGAAGTAGCAACATCAATAATTACACAAATTATTTCTCTATTTTTTCTTTTAGAGATATTAAACTATTCACCAAAGGATGATGTGTGAACTAAAAATAATGTTGAAACTATAAAAAAATGAAACCCATGGAGTATAATGTTAATGATTATGGAATTTTTATATTTGGGTCAAGACTATGTGTATGGTCAAATTATAATTTAATTAAGGATTATTTGGATGGTTCACATAATATAACATTCTCCATATACCCAGGAATCATAAAGTTGTATCAAGATCTCATGGATGATTATTTGTCAGAAAATATGAAGAAGTGAATCATAGTGTATGCATCAATATGTCTTGTATTCCAACAAGTTAGTGTGTAAATGAAAACAATACAAGGGGATCATGGAACCACTACCTATACCCACATGGAAATGAGAGAATATCACCTTGGACATTGTCACCAGGAATATAAAGACATCCAGGTGAAATAGTGATATATGGGATGATGTGGATATTCATACAAAGACATATCGCGTTATCAAAATTCAAGGGGATATCTCACTAGATTAAATTGAATATATATATATATATCATATATTTAGTAAGGATTCTTAGAGTACAACAATATATTGTATCTGATAGAGATATTATATACTCTTCATGTTCTAAAAAATCGTTGACGTGCTATAGACACTATGTTGAGAATAATTACAACCAATCATCCCCAAACTAATTGAAAACCAGATTGTACTATTCAGACACTAGAAGAATAGATTTCATCATTTTAAATGGACCTATAATGGGAATGAGACCAATATCGTCCATCAATTGATTTCACTTATAACAAAAAAACTTCCTAGAATCTAAATGTATAGATATAAATTATTTTATGGGAATTTCTGAATATCATATTCATGTTTGGATGATTATGGGAAAAATAAATGTCCTAAAATGGTTGATGAAATGGTAGAGATGGTTTACACCATTCAGTAGCACATCAAGGATGATCTGAGTCGACAAAAGAGAAACAATGGAAATCATTGATGAGACGTAGTGATTAATTTTTGAGACATGGGAATCAACCACATATATCAATGGAATAATAAAAAGGTATTTGGGAATAATTGATAGCTTTTTCCATGACTCATCTTACCCTTTGAGATATCTAATCGCATTATAGTGGAAGCCTATTATCTAGCACGAACAATAAACCAATCTAAATTTTATTATGTAATTCATGAATCCCTATTGAAAATTAATATACAATAGAACTAACATGTACTCAATCCATTGGTTGTAACATTAAATTATTACCGTACCTATGTGGAGAATCTAGTGAAGATCTTAAATCATAGGGAAAACGTTCTAGGAAATAAGGCAATGCACATTGTCAAAATGTTGTGGAGGAACCAAATATTAGAATAAGTAATGTGATAGCTATACGAGGTTATGAATTGGAGTAATCCCCATATATTTTATTGATTTAAATGACAATTTTGAAGGAGAAATTTCTTAAGGGGGGAAGATTGTGATGACCAGAACTGTTAGAAATAAAAATTCCTTTCTATTTTATTAAATGTATTATTCAGTAATATCATTATTGAACACACATGTACATTTTTTGTTTTTTTATATATCGTAATATTCAATTGACTATTAATAATCATTATGGTTTATTATATATCTATTGGTCTATTATCTGAATATTACTATAAATATAAAGTTTTAACAAATCAAATTCTCACTTAAAAGGGAAGTGATGAACTAAACTAGTTGGATTGTACCCTATGAAGAAAATTCACCAGATCTACTGAGGGAGATGACATATATGAAATTATCCATTTATAAATAGAATATGTCATCCTACAGTATAATCACAATCATTATTTTTAATAAGAGAAGTTCAAGCACATTGAGATCGCGGCTTAAAACGTGTTCCTCATACCACCACTTGAATGTCCCATAATCAAGCACCTTACTCCTAGGGTGTTTTCTTTTCTATTAATGGGATATGTATCAAGAAGCTAAAAATATGAATATGTAGTTTTTAATAGAGTAATGAATATATCTTAACCCTGTTATTAAGTGTTTTTACTTTTTTAAAAAAATTTCATACAACAAAGTACATTTAGTACATTTGATTAGTATTCAAATTAAATTAACATAATTATAAATTAATTTATTCTTTAAATAAATAATATATTAATATTATTAAATTTTAATAATCATATATAAATTATCATTTAATTTTTATGAATTCACTGGTAATTTTTATGTGGGTCTGAAAACTATAATTGTCAAAAAAAACACATCATCTAATAATAAATATTAGTTTTCATTTAAAATTAAAAATAAAAATATGGAGAAAAATATTTAGATAAAATGAATATGAATTTCTGAATAATATTGAAAAAACTATCCAATGGTGAATTTGACATAATTTTTTAAGGTATTCAAATTTTTGTGTAAAAATTAAAAATCATATAAATATAATTTATGATTTATGACATCATAATAATCCACAAGTGATATAATAATTACAATAAATTAGAGACACTAAAAATATATGTTAAAAATTTAAAATAATTTGATTTAATTTTTATTTTATTTATTTTTAGAACCCATTATAAATCCTCCAAAATGTATAATAAATTTTGTGCTGTTAAAATCATTTCATTAACAATGCGACTCATATCCACATACGAAGGAACATTATTTTATATGTTCAGACCTTGAATCAACCATTGTTGTATCATTTTCAAATTATACGTAATGATATTCCATTAATTTTTCTATAAGTATAATTTATGTATAAATATGACAATTAATTTTTTATTCTGATTTTGTAGATGTTTATATAAAAAACTGTTTGACAATAAGTAGATATACTATAGTCATTTTTTTACACATAAATAAAATATGCTCAGAACACCTGATGTTAATTATTTTTTTATGTATTAATTTAATAAATTGTAGTAGTTGAAATAAATTTATTCATAAATATTATTTTTTTGAATAATGGAAATTATTTATTTGTGTTTATTTTTCCAAATAATTGAGACACACATGGAATGTGAAACTCATGTAAAAGGATTCTTATCTCACATTTCATTTCATGTGCCATATTCCATTTTCACCAATTAATTATTTTCAATTTTGCCTCTACTACCCTTTTTATATATAATATCTTGATTCTTTTATCCTCATGGTATTTAAAACATTCATATAATGTTATTTCTTCATGAGGCTAATGAATCAAATATTAAAGTGTCGTAGGGGAAACTTTGGAATGATGAAGTTTAATTTTCTTCATGATAAATTATAATCATATTTCAATCATATTTCTATTCATCATCATCAATAAACATTAATGCAACTAATCCTCTAATATGGAATTATAAATGAATAAAAATTATTTATTCAATATGGATATTTTATTATGAGGAACATTTGATCCATAATTAAATTTTTCATTAAATATTTGATGAATTATGATTACATGAATGACATGGTTTGGGGACCGTTTAACGTAATCCCTTAGATGAATCAATAGTTCCATGGGATAAATTTTTTCAAAAAAAATTTCACATTTCTAACCATTTGGTTTCTAACTATCTTGTAAAAGGTCTTGATAGTAAAGCTAAGGTCGTGCCATGAAATTGGTTTGTAACCAGTATGTTATAAATGGTATTGTGAATTTTCATGATAAAAATGATCACATATACCTATATAATATTGAATATGTTAATTATGTAAATAATTTATTTATAATATGATTGTTATTACTAGTTTTTTTCAGTGATATTTTTTCTTTAAAACTATATATGGATTCATTTAATTTTTAGTTTATTAATTAAATACAATGTGTTTCCGTAATTTATCATCCCATCTTGATTTCTATCATTAATTCATTACTAATTACATTATAAATATAATTACTATGTATTTTATCTCACCATTATTTTTGTTAAATTCCAAAGGATATGAATAGAAATTTATCGAATGATTTTCAGGGATTTACTTCATGTATACTTGTTATGTATTATGTTTTATTTTCTATCTCTCAATGTATTATAGGTATCATGTATGATATTTGGTTTCCCAAAATCGATAAATTCACAGATTATTCAAGATTTGATTCATTTTAATAATTCTTATTTAAATAGCAACACACCAAAAATTGTATTATGGGGTCATGATGTTACTTTATGAATATTGATTTTGGATTTATTCTTCTATACACAACACTTACTATGAATTTTAGTTCTCCTTTATTCTGGGTCCTTTCTCCCAAATCATGGATCTGTACTATGAATTATATACAAGAATATTATAGATTTAAAAATGACATTCATGAAAAAAAATGTTGTAATTTTTATTTTGAATTTTATTTTGGGAATCGAGTATTTATTGAGATTAGAGAGACTATTATAATGTATATTTTATTGGGATGTGATTCCTTATATCATATTAAATTGTAATGAATATGAATGTATCTTGAGGCTCTTAATTTCAGTGTCTATATAGTTGTTATCAGAGGGATATTTATTGAATCATTGGAAAATAATTTTTTTAAATCCTATATTACAGATCATAACCAAATAGAAAATTTTGAGGATAAGTATTGATGAACATCGTAATTTTTTCACAAGTTATAGAATTATCAATTTTATACTTGTTTTATATATTAATATAGACTACAATTGGATGTTATTTTGGTAGAGATGTACATAAGGGTAATATAAGGACCCAAACTATTATAAATAAAACCCCACTTTGTTTTAGTTAAATTTATTACTCAGTAATATGGTTATAGAAAACACATTCACTTCCTTGGATTTATTATATCATATCATATTTAATTAACAATTAATAATCATTACAACTGGTAATATACTCATTCCTTAGTGATCACATTATTAGTTATCATATCATGTTTTATCAAATCTAATTGACACATAAAAAATTGTGATGGCCTCCACCAGTAGGATCGAACCCTATAAAGGCCATTTATGAAAGCATCAGAGGGGGTTATCATTTCTATGATTTTCCCATTACCATTCAAAATTTTAGATGAATTAATATAAAAATGATAAACCATGTGTATGGGATATGTTCAAGCTCATCAAGATCACATCCCAACACCTGTTCGACAAACTTCCCAATGAAATTACCACTATCTTAGACCTTACTCTTTTGGAATTTTCTAGTGTATTATAGTGATATGTATAAAGACACTATCAATATTAATATGTAAAATTTTATGTATATAATCATAAATATTTTTTATCCTATTATTTTTAATTTTTAAATTATTTTGGTTTTGATACAATAAAGATAAAATTGTATTTTTGGTTTATATTAAAAATAAATTAATAATTTAATGATTTATTGGATTTTTGAAAAAAAAACCCTTTTTAATATTATTAAATAAGTTTTTTCACATTGAAATTATCATATATATTTTATTAATTCAAATTTAATTTTTATACTGGTTAAAAAACTATTATTTTCAAAAAGACAACACTTTTTAATAAATGTTGAAAATATGTTCAATGTAAAAAATAAATTATTTATAAAACTACTTTGATAAAATTAATCTTATTTTTGGAATCACAATTATAAAATAATACCATTGTGATTTTTTTCAAAATTAGTAGAGATATTCAATCTTTTGAGTTAAAATTAAATGTCATATAAATATACATGTTGTTTTATGAAATAGTAATGAACCAAAGATTATGAAATAATTACTATAATTGGGTTCCAAAAGAAAATATTTTTTATAACTTTAAAATAATGGGATTTTATTATATGTTATCTTTTTTAAATCAATTATGAATCCTCAAAAACATATAATATATATTATGGTTTTAAAATACATAAACTATGATTGTTACTCACATTCATAAAAAGTAATTATTATAATAAATTGTGCCCATGTCCCTATAAAATAGTGATATATTCATATATTTTTCATAAATAATAGGTAAAACCCATCAGATGATTTTTTATTTTAGTTTTTTGATAATGTTGGGTTTAAAACATACATTATAGAGAAGTCTCCATTTTTTCAATATAAACACACAAAATATCCCATTTATCTTCACTAAAAAATCCTTTTATTAATTAAATATACTTACATGTACTATTTATATTCATCCCATGGAACCTCCAATATATAAAGTATCCCATCCCATGCTTCTTGAGTTAGACACTCATATAAAGGATCTTCACCTTCCTATCATCATTTCAATTCAAGCACATTATTTGAAATTATCCCTATTGATTTTTAAATTTATTATAATGTAATTAAATTATAAAAATTCCTTTATGTCCAAATATTGTTCTACTTATGTTATATCATTTATTATTTCTCATATTTAACTTTAATGAAGATTTTACTACGTCGATATTTTTGCATGGGATCTTGCACTCTTAATTTTTTTTCAAGAACATTGTTAATGACATGATTCCTAATTCCCATTTGCTCTTGTTGGGACACGTTATTACATATCCAACCTTATTTAATATTTATTTATACATTATTATTGAAAAATTTAACCATGTTTAATAATACAATTATCTTTTTTGTAAAACCATTTCCATGATGAAATTTATTAAGGGTTTTATCATTTATCATATTTAATCAAGAACATATATTATGTTATGGTACATAAATTCCATTTTATTAATTTTTAATATGTTCATCCATTTTCACCTTACTATTGATTATACTTATATATAATAATATCACATTTACCTCTCATTAATCCTACCATGATCCTTTATGAAACCACTTACCGTACTAAATAAAATTGGGTTTTTATCTATTAATGATTATTCATTAACATAATCTCCCTAGTACAAAAATAATAATGTTGGGATGTTATTTTTCACTACCCCAATATATACCATTTCATGTTTATGTGATGAGAGATCAGTTTCTTTCTCAAAGACTCAGTTTTATGAATATTTATGTGACAACAATATGCTGATGAATTTTCACAGTGATCTTCCATGCCAAAATAATTATATCGTGAGCACCATACCCATTTCTAATTACAAGCGATTACATTTATAAAAATATAATTTTTGTTTAGGAAATATGATTATTTATTCCCCACACCCTAATCATATAATAAATTATGATGACTAATTAATCTATGTTTTATGATCAATGTTGAACACTATATCATGAGAATGGAATGAAAATGATGGTATCACCAAGATAGTTCTCTAATAAATAGGGTGATGTTTACTGTCGTGATATATCATATTGGTATAGGGAGTGAACCTAATTCATTATTCAAAAATTTCCTCCATGATATTTTGGTGGGTTTATCATTGACCTATATTTATGATTTAGTGTATTAAAATCTTTCCACATTTCCCTATTTTTAATCTATATCATGACTCATTTTTTATGTTTCTGATTCCTACTCTTGTTATTCTCTATGGATATTACTAATTTGTAACTTGTATTATTCTCATCATGCTATGGTATTTGTATTCTCTTGATATTAATTATAGAACACTCTTTTATTTTTCACTTTCATAGGTTATATCATGAAGTTTTTAAAAGTCATGGAATATTAGAAGCATGTATAGAATGTTTTCAATAATTCTGTTGTATCCGAAGATTATAATTTTATGTTATCTACATATTTCCCAAAAAAATATACATATAGACCATTTGTGTTGTATTGAATTAAATATTATTTAATAACACACATTATTATATGAAATAATGAACATGGATGTCATGGTTGTTATAAAGGGAAATGTTTAGTTATTTTCGTGTTTAAGATTATAGAACTCTATCGATGTACTCATGCACAAGACTAAGTATATGAAAAATTCATAATTTTTTTAATTTATATAATTAGTGGTGTATCAAACAAAAACACATCCCGTTTTGGATACTAAATGTGGACATAGTTCTTGAAAAGATTTAACTAGGGGTAATAACTCTGATATGGGGTCTAAGGCTATATTTGTGGTTACCTGGTACACGAAAATGAGCCTTTCTGCACATCTTGTTTGATACATTGAGGGAATATTCATTGGTATAATCCCATGATAATTATGAACCATTATTAAGGGTAAATATAAATACCTATTATAATATATTTAATGGAAATGTTCTTATATAATAGAGATTTATGCCTATAAATTCTTATGATAAAAAAATTATATATATATAAATGTTATCGTATTAATTTTATGGGATTACCGTTTATGTGGTCAATTATTTAATATCACATAGCAGTATTTATATATTAGATAAATCAGAACCAGAATAAAATGTTAATTCTAGGGTTACAATCCATATTTCATGACATATTATTATATAATAAATGTTTAGTAGAAGTACTCAAACACCACGACAAGTAATCGAATGTAAGATGTCAGTGAAAACAGAAAATGGAAATATTATCTCATCCCTAGTATGAAGCTCCATCCCTATCAAAATTTGTGTCATTGAATACCAATTGAAAAATTTCATAATCTCTTTGGTGGAATTTGATTCAATTTTGGAAATGGCTTAACATTCCCTATATAGAGCCAACATAAACTGTAGTGAGATGAAAATCAATATCCATATAGACCAAAGATCATTTATTCATTAAAAATGAATGGAGGATGAAGAATTTTATTTAGATCAATCATCATTAGAATTTATATTATTTTCCAATTAGAAATAATATATAGCATAAATTTTTATGACTTTGGAAATATCTATCTTTCACGACATGCCTACTATTAGGGAATATGCTGATGTCATTCTCAAGGAATTGGATGGTCTTCCTTCTAGATGAGAGGTTTGATTTTTAATAGAGATTATACATCAGGTGTTCCCATTATCCAAAACTCTATAATGAATGGATGTTGTTGAACATGAAGCGTTGAAGAAAACATTATATGATAATTTGGGTAAATGATTCGTACTCCCTAGTTCTTATCCACGGGGTCCACAAGTCCACTTCGTTAGAAAGAAGTATGGGTCAATGTGCCTTTGAATTGATTATCAAGTCATCAATAAGATAAAAATAATGAACATGTATCATATTCTGGTGATTTATGTCTTGTTCTGTCATCTTTCTGAAGCAAAATACATTAGTAGGTGGGTCCTAAGTTGGGATTTTACCAAGTAAATGTCATGGAGAATGATATCTCAAAGACTGCTTTTTAAATATGGTACAAGCAATATGAGTTCATAGTGATTCCTTGTGGGATCACTAATTATTCAGTAGTCTTCATAAACTTGATGATTATAGTCTTTAGATATTACCTTGAAAATTTTTAGGTAGTATTATTTTATGCAATTATAATATACTCAAAAATTATGGATTAGCATGTGGATATTATGAAAATATGATAATAGCCCAATGAAATGAGAAGATTTATGACATGTAGAAAAAATGAGAGCTTTGTTTCAAGGAAGTCACATTCATCAAGAATATAATTGAAATAACTGAGATATCCATGGAAACATCAGTGTCAAATGAAAATGATGTCTACTCCAAGCCATTATATGTTGTATATATCTGTTGTTTCCTTAGGTCAGAAGGGTATTATTGCCAATTTTTTAGAAATTTATCATGAATTTCAAATCCTCTTACCACAATCACTTTGAAAAGTGTTACATTTTATTGGAATTAGGAATTATAAAATAGAGTCAATTAATCGAAAATGAGGTTTTTCACGGAACATACGGTCATACATCCATGATCTAGAGTACCATCCATTTTTATTATCGATGTATGAAATAAATTCTTTGGATGTGTATTAATACAGAATGATAATGTAATATCCAATGCTTCAAGGTAGGTGATGATTCATTATTATAAATACTCAACATGTGATCTAGAGTTGGCAGGAGTGTTCATCACCCTGAAAATATAACAACATTATCTAATTGGGAAGAAGTGTGAAAAATATATACATCACAAAATAATCAAGTATATCATTACATGGAAAGGGATTAATATGAACAAACCATGATTGTTAATGATTATTATGCAATGTGACATTTCAATCCAAATACTTCCTATGAATGAGATAATCATTTCAATTCACATATTTTTATGGTTCAAAAATATTTATACCTAATGATAATTGAGAGGTATACAAATACAGAATATTTATAATGGATGTCAATTGTAATAAAAAAAGGAAGAAACATCATCAATCCTTTCACAAATGATTTATAAAATTTCCCTTTTAGAGAGGATAAAGTATTCTAGAAGGGTTGATGTGGGATCTTAGTGGAATGTGGAAACAACAATAAAAGGAAAGCCCTTGTAGTTAAATGATAATGATGAAGGAGTTATGTGACTTGGGTCATGACTATGTGTATGTTCTAATTCTAATTATTTAAGGAGATGTTGGATGAGGGACATAAAATAACCATCACCATCGACATAGGAAGCACAATGATGGATTGCGATATCTTATAATACTATTTATGGGACAATATGAAAAATGGTTTCACATTGTATACATAAATATGTCTTGTATTACATCATGTTAAAGTGTAAAGTAAAAAATTATTGGGGATGACTTAACCGCTACAAATATCCACCTGGAAATGTGAGAAAATCACCATGGACTTTTCTAATAAAAGCCCAAACACATCTTGGTGAAAAAATGATATATGTTATTTTGAGGATTTTCTTATAACGATATATCAGATTATCACAATTCTATTAGACATCTCACCAGATCAAAATGCCAAGATATACATCTTATAAGTAGTAAAAATTTCTTGAGTACCACTCTAAATTGAATCTGATTTTGATCTCAGATTCACTTCAATACTTTGAAAATGTTTATGAAATGCTCTAAACACATAGTTGATCATAATTACAACCTATCATACTAATACTAATGGACAATTAGAGTAGATTATTTAGACACTAGACGATTGGTTTTGAGAATGTCCTACAGACCTCGAAGGGGAATGGTACCAACATCTTCCTTCAATCTATTTCCAATACAACAAAAAATTTCCACATGAGAATCTAAATGGCTACCAATAAATACCATTATGGGATGCATTTAAGAACACATTCATGTTTGGATGATTATTTGTCACAAAAACATCAATTTCCTACAATGGCTGAGGAAATTGAGGCGAAGCTTGAGACTATTTCGTAGCACCTCAAGGACCCTCAGAGTCAAAAAAATAGATATGTGGGAAATCATCAATGAGAAATATTATTTTATGTTTGGGGGATGAAATTTCTCCAAAAATATACATTGAATAATGTAATGAAATTTGAGATGAATGGATAGATTCTTGCATGATTCATTTCCCCCTTTGAGATCCCTTTTCAAATTAGAGTGGTTCCCTAATGTCTAGCACTACCAAAAATCCTATCAAATATATATGATATATTTTATATATCCCCATTGATAATATATATACATGAACCCTAACATGTACTAAATCTATGTGGAGCATCAAGTAAAGATCATATAAATTATAAGAAAAGTTATATGAAATTAGACGATAGACCATGTCAAAATGTTGTAGAGTAACCAAGAGATTGAATAAGTAACAATAGAACCAGATGAGGTGATGAATAAATGTTATCTTTATCTATTTTATTATAGGAAATGATTTGGTTTAGGGGGAAATTTCTTAAGGGGGGAAGACTATGACAACCCTAACTGCTATAAATAAAATTCCCCTTTTTGATTATATAAAATGTATTATTTAGTAATATCATTATTGAAAACACAAGTACTTATTTAGTTGTTTTATATCCGATATGATTTAATTTACTACTATGAGAAATTATTTTTTATAATATATCAATTGAACAATGATCTAAATATTATTATATGTATAAGGTTTTAACAAATTCAATTGACACCAAAAAAATAAGTGATGAACTAAACCAGTTGGATTGTAATCTACGAAGCCCATTTAATAGAGATACAAAGGGAGGTATTATTTATGTTCTATTCCATTTATCAATCAAAGATTAAACACCAATGTATAAACCGGATCGAAACCGTTTGTATATCTTTTTTTGTTCATTGAGATCACACCCCAAAACATGAACATCGTACCACCCCATAAATGTATGATTAACACAAACCTTACTTTTTGTGTTTTTTCTAATGTATTAATGGGATATTTATCAATACCCTAATAATATGAATCTGTAATTTTTTATATATAAATGAATATATTTTCATTCTATTGTTATGAAATTTTAAATGTTTTTTAATTAGATATAGTAAAGAAGGTATTGTATTTTTGGTTATTATTCAAATAAAATTAATTAAATTATGAAATAATATATTAAAAATAATAATAATATTTAATGATATTAAATAATAATTATCATATACAAATAATTATATAATTTTTTTAGGATTTTACATGTAATTTTTAGTAGGGATTGTAAATAATAATTTTCAAAAAAACACTAGATTTCATAAAAAATATATATTATTTTAAAAATGATAATTCAAAAATATAGAAAATTATTTAGATAAAATGAATAGTATTTTATTAATAATATATTTTAAATTATCCAATGGTGATGTTTTCATGATTTTAAAATAGAGTCCAATTTTTTTGTAATAACAAAATATCATAAAAATATATATTATTTTTTATGAGTTCATAATGACTGAAAAGTGATGTAATAATTAATATAAATCATAGATACTACAAAATATATCTTTTCCATTTAGAATAATTTGATTTTATATTTATTTTATTTACATTTTTAGAACATTATGACATCCTTAAAACTTATAATAAATTTTATAGTTTTAAAATACTTTCATTAAGAGTGTGACATGCCTCCACATAAGAAAAAACAATTTTTTAAAATATTCTAAACATGTAAATAATTGTTTTTAAAACCCATACAATATTTAAAGGCCTTTATGATCATAAAATTCCATTGATCATTTGATTAGTTGAGATAAATGACCTAAATCAAAATCGATAATAATTTACACTTTTCATCTATGTTAAAATATTCACACTACATAAATGATCTCATACACATAAACCTCATTATATGTTCTTTCATATGACCATTGTACTTCCATTTCATTATTATTAAATAGATATTTTATTTACCATTTTACAATGTGGAGTTTTCAATAATCGTATTTCCAAATATCAATCACTTGATCACTGAGAAAAGTTTTAAACTATTAGGAAGTAATTTATATTGTCTGGGGAGAATGTGATGCCTTAAAAATGTAAAATAATAACATTTTTTTGATATCATATACAAAATTAGGTTTTGAGAATAAGTAACCCAAAAAATATATATCTTTAAATTTATTCTATATCATAGATTATGGAATAAAGAACCCAATTTTAAATGAATTATAATACAGTATACCATTATATCATAGAAATTAAATTATAAATAATTAATAGTAAAAAACATATCAGAAATATTTTTTTATTTGTTGGTTGTAAATAAAATAACAGTTATATTAAATGAAAATATATGTTTTCTAAAAATTTTATATTTTTAAAAAAGTCAGTTTAGTCAATTTTTCAAAATATATTTTAAAATTAATTTATTATTATTATATAAAATTAATTGGAAAAGATGAAATTAACTTTTGTAATTATGATATCAAAATTAACACAGGGTTCAATTATTTTTTATTTTTCAGAAACATTTTAATTTTTTTGTAAATATAAAAAAAAATTAATTTTTAATGAAAACAAATTTTTATTTTAAATAAATTATTTACATAAATTATGTTTTAAAATGTTTTCAAATAAAATAAATTCAATTATTTATCTATTAATAAGTTTTTATTTTTTATGGATTGACCCGAAAAATCTGTATAATGTTTTTTCTTAAATACATGGTATTTTTACGATTCCGCAAAAATTTATGGCACTTGATTCTAGGGCCTAGTTTGCCTGAAATCAATTTTCTGATGTTTTGATGAGGTAATTTTAGTAAAATTACGAGCATGATTTCATAACATTGGAATTGGTGCTCGGAACTGAAATCTGAGGGCACTGTTGAACTCACTACGCCGATATTCGCTTAAGAAGACATTCATTTCGATGGAAGTGGGTTGAGTTTATAAGTTAGTTTTTGGACTTTTATGATTAAATTAAATTAAAATAAAGTAGAGGGTTTATTTTTATTTCATTTTGGTTTAAAACTACTAGTAGAGGTTTGAGGTGGGGGACACCACACCTTATCCTCCCATGAGTGGTTATGGTGGTGGGGCCCGCCCGAACATAACCTATCCTTGGTGGATAATTTTTGTGGGCACCACCTGGGCTTGTAACCCCTTGGAACCAAGAATTAAAGGTGGAGCAAATATTCAACTCCCTTTTATTTAATTTATGCCAAAACTCTTCACATAATTGAGAAAACTCCACCATATTAATTAAACGAGTTGTCTGATTTAATTAAATACCACAATTTGAATTTTTATTCCAAAAATTAATAGACAATTCTTTCATCTATTATTTTTCCCTTGTAATTTTGGTAGAGCTTGTGGTGGTGAATAGCTCTCCAATGAATAACGACCACCGAAGAATAAAGAACGCTCTCCTGATGAATAATGCTGATAAGGGACGCTTTCGACTACGAAGAACATCCCCCTCCGACCTTCTTCCTTAGACTCCTTCGATGTGGGACGTGTTCATCTGCCATGGATCGATGACCATATTTCAACGACGACAATGAACGATGACATGTGAATCATAGGTTGGGGGATTATTACTTGTTGATGTTGTACCCTTTTTATTACCTTATTCAATGGATAAAATGGGATTTATGAGGGCGTATTAATGATCATCTTTTCTCATGATGATTCGAATGATACCTTCCTAAACGCAGAGGGTGGAGGCCTACCTAACATGGCTCGACATCCTATGTCATTTTATAACTTCTTGTGTAATTCTACAACATGGCAATTAGGTGACGAAGATGAAGGCGGCAACAATGAATGCCACGATAGCCGTGGCCTCCGCCAATCGCACCTCCCCACACGGTGCACCGATGCATCCAACCGAACACGGTCGGCCCGAGCAGCACTCAGCCTACCTCCCTGCGGCCTCATAGTGCCCTACCTGATCCTTGACCTGTCAGCCCACGGCCTCCCAGGGCCGTACCCGGTTCATTGACCGTAGCCTCTCGGTGCACTGCTCGGCACTCGGCCCGCCTGCCCGCGGCCCCCGCGCCCTGGCCGGTGCCATTCTGGCACCCCCGTGACCGGCCTAGGCCACTATTGGCACCCCCGCGGGCTAACAGGCCCATGTCGTTCCATGCGCGGCTCCCGGACGACACTCCCACATCCTGCCCAGCACCCTTCTGGTGCCCCCTCTGCCTGCTCGGCCCCTTTCGTGCCCTAATCGGCGCACCCGCGGCCTGGCTGATGTCGAGCTGGTCTGCCCGCGCCCCGCACGCTCTTCCTTCCAATGGCCCTTGACCTGTGTGGTCTCCTACTGGTCACCTGTCTGACTGGCCTCCCAGGATGAGTCACCTGAGCCACGCCCCTCAAGGCAATTGCCGAACCAACATCGGCCATTCGGCTGAGCTGCCTACGTGGTGGCATCCTAGACAAAAAGCCCTCACAGTCTACTGGGTTGGTCCCAACGGATGGAAAAGAACATAGTGATCTAACCTGCCCAATGGGCTGGGCCAGAACTAGGGGGTCAGCACAGTCTGGGTTGGGCCGAGACTGTCCGATCGGGTCGGATCGGGCCCAGGGCCATTATAGACCCCATTATCATGTCGGGCCATATGTTTGGCACCAAACGTCTGTTTGATGAACCGTCAGTGGGACCAACATTTTGGTATCTAATCCGTACCTTTGTGAATAACCTATTATAGTTCGGGGTATAGTTGAGATACATACAGGTTGAATCATACATGAATCCAACCGGACCCTTAGGACAAAACGTCTAATAACAAATAGATGAGGCATCTGATTGACGTGTCGTCTGTTGTGTGGAGACCCCTATATCATGGAAGACCTTTTTTTATAATTATTTTTGGAACATCGTGATAGTTGGAGTCTCGACCAGTTTCTCATGGATCAGATCCATCGAGAGGAGAGAATACATAGTACGGAGACCTAGAAGCTGGATGAGACCTGAAGACTGCTTAACAGATTCGACTTAGAGTGATTCCACTATCCCATTGGGTAGTTCCTCTGTGTGACACGGCAGACCCACGGTGAGGATCACCTCGGTGTGATCACGACAGACCCATGGTACTCGATAGGAGGAGTACCTCAGTATGATACTAGGGGGAGTGCCTCTGTGTGAGAGCGACAAACCCGTGGTGGGGAGCGCCTCTATGTGAGCACAACATACCCAAGGTACTCGACATGAGGAGTACCTCAGCATTCCAAGGATAGTGGGAAGAACCTCTGTGTGACACAAAAGGCCCACTATACTGGATAGAGGAGGAGTACACCACCATCTTTGGTTTCGATAATAAAAGAAATCCTGGTTGGAGCTGAGTCCATGATTTTTGTGTTTTACTCATGATTGATATGGGTTACTAGATAAAATAACTATATGTATGGAAATATACCTATGTAATGGTTATCCATTGATTTCACACTTTTTGGTTTATCCTTGTTTTATAATGTTAGACCTTGTGGGTCTTGTGGTCCTTACTGAGTGTTGTTATACTCACCCCTGCAGGGGCTATGCCCGCTCCTCATTGTGTTCGTTGCAGACAACAGACAATGCTAACTAAGGTAGAGAGTAGCAGTCTTGGATTTTATATTGAGGTGGACCACTAAGTGTGATAGTACACGATGGAGACGGATAGACGGGAGTGCTGACGAGGCCATCTATACCTACCCTTCAGGTAGGAACCCCGGAGGATGACCCGGTAGCTACTTTACTTTTCTTCAGCTGTACATGCTTTCAGTTTTTCTTGTACTTTCTTGTTGGGCAAGTATTTATGGCCACTTTGGCAATCCCACACTTCTTTTGTATAAAATTATAAATAGTGTTTTTCTTCCAAGTATGTTCTCTGATGTGTTTGTTTACAGTTATAAAGGAAATTCCTTTCGAGTTCAGTGATTTACGCCTTTGGTGCTAGTCGCCAGCCCCTAGCCTATTGAAGGTGGGCTTGGGGTTGTCACAAAATGTGCCATGATGGACAGTTCATGGTAAATTGGTATCAGAGAGAACACATAGTAGAGAGTTTCCTTGTTGAGCAGTCACCAGCAGCGAGACCCATCACTAGTCGACATGCATCCGAGTCTTATGCAGTTGGTAGTAGACAGATGTCGTAGAGGTCCATGCGGACCAGACCATCTGTTGGATGACCTCAGGATACAGCATCAGTTGTGTGGGGCACACGAGACATAACCAATCATCCCAGGAGTGGGAAAAGATACACTTGTGGAGCTCAGGGTCACATGTCTAATGACAGTCCGACAAGTCATTCAAAAGATCAATAGGCAGTTGAGGGACCTCCCAGGAAAAGGTAGAGGATCAATCGAGGCAGACCACATGGAGCAGGTGGATTTGGTAGAGGAGATGGCCGTGCAGGTGGTGGTGGTCGATGATTTGAGGTTTTACCACCACCACCACCAGGAGGTCTGCCCGACCCTAGGGTGCAGGTGGATTGGGGAGATCTCAGCTCCAAACTGCTGATTCCTTTGATCATTGATCTCTAGAGATCACTCGAGGTATGATCTGTGTCCATTCCACCATAGCTAAAGTATATATAGACACATCTGCTAGTAACTCTTTCATTTCCACATCGTTCATTCAGATCTCAGTGATTTTGTGGAAGCTGATAGTTCGATCCTTTTGGATACAGACTCCTACGGGAGAAGACTTGATGATTACACACTGGTTCCGGTAGTGATAGATTACTCTAGGAGGAGAGAGCAGTAGCTTGGATATCCTAGTAGTGGCGTCGAGGCCTTACGACATCATCTAGGGTATGGAATCGTTATCCATAGTCCATGATTAGATTGATTGTATTAGGAAAAACGTACAGTGTGTCCGCACAGATGGCTCTAGGATTACCTTCACCGGCGAGAAGGGAACCTTTACAGAACAAGACAAACTACCTCGGATGAGGGTGTAGCCGATCATTCATCAGCTGGTCTTCCATACCCTCAGGGCAGTTGATGTGGATATCTTGAGTTTTATTGTACTAGTGGACCAGTACACAGATGTTTTCCCTAATGATTTTCGAGGACGACCTCCTCGTAGAGAGGTGGGCTTCTACATTGACCTATACCCCAGGAAGACACTGATATCTACACCAGAATATTGATGGATCCTACTGATCTTTGGGAGCTATTGGTATATCTAGAGGACTTGCAAGGGAAGAGATTCATCCGACCTAGTGTTTCTCCCTGGGCAGCACCGATTCTGTTCGCCATGAAGGCGAATAGAAGCGTGAGGTTCTTTGTTGACTGCCATCGCCTAAACCATGTTATCATAATGAAAAAATACCCACTCTAGAGGATTGACAACCTCTTGGACTGGATGATGGGATAACGGTGGTTCTCGAAGTTAGACCTCGGATCAAGCTATCACTAGATCAGAGTTCGAGACGAGGATGTGCATAACACGATTATTAGGTGTCGGTATAGCCATTATGAGTTCTTGGTTATGACCCTCAGCATAACCAACACTCCAGAAGTGTTCATGAGTCTCATGAATAGGATCTTCCAACCTTACCTCGATCACTATGTCTTAGTCTTCATCGATGGAATTTTGATCTACTCGACTACTGAGAAGGAGCATGCCTACCATTTGCAGTTAGTATTAGTCACCCTCTAAGAGCACCATATATATGGTAAGCTCTCAAAGTACCCGTTTTGGATTCGAGAGGTTCACTTCATGGTACATGTCATCTCGGAGGATATAGTTGTAGTTGATCCACCAAATATTGAGGCAATACTTTCTTGGGAGCCACCATGGACTATGACGGAGGTACGAGGTTTCCTGGGTTTGGCCGAATATTACTAGAGGTTCGTTCCAGACTTCTCCAGAGTTGCAGCACCCCTATCAGCATTGACGAAGAAGGGGAAACCCTTCATGTGGTCATAGTGATGCCAGAATATCTTTCAAGAGATGATGCATAGGCTGACTAGTACCCCTATCATGAGGCTTCCATAGGAAGGTGTAGGGTACATAGTCTACTACGACGCATCTGGGAAGGGGCTCGGGTGTGTCCTGATGTAGGAGTGAGCAGTGATTGTTTCTGGTTCTCAGATGTTGAGTCATCATGAGCAGAAATATGCAACCCATGACCTAGAGTTAGTAGCAGTGGTCTTTGCCATGATGATGTGGAAGCACTATCTGATGGGAGACTGTTTTATTGTGTACTCTGATCACAAGAGTCTATTGTATATCTTCTCTCAGAAGGACATGAACATGAGACGACACTGATGGCTTTAGTTCCTCCATTAATATGACTTCGAGATAGTCTATACTCCATGGAAGGGGAAAATTGTTACAGATGCACTCAGTTAGAGATCTGCTATATAGCTCCTAGGAGAGGCGACAGAGTAGGTGGCTGCTTTACAGATATCCTTTGTGGATAGAGATGAATCAGCATTCCTACATTCTATTGTAGTCACTCCCCCATATCTCTAGAATGTATGTGATGTACAACAAGTGGATGCTAACTGTGAGACATGACATGCAATGATATCCATAGGGAAGGTACCTGATGGATTCTCTGAAGGTGGGGAGCAAGTCAACCACTTTAGAAGCCGTACCTTGGTACCAGTGGCACTTCAAGTGGAATTTTCGAGGGAGTTCCATGCATCCACTCTACCGGTACATCCAGGGGTGTAGAATATGTAACAAGACCATTGACGACAGCACTGGTGGCCAAGAATGATGAAGGGAGTAGTAGATTTTTCTCACGATGCCTCACTTGTGTTCAAGTGAATGCAGATCACCATGTACCAGTAGGCTTGGTTCAACCCTTAAGGGTCCCAGAGTTGTAGTGGTATTGTATATCTATGGACTTCATGATGGGTCTTCCATGTACATTTAGGCATCATGACTCTATTTGGGTGATCATTGACCGACTCACCATGTCATCTTAAATCCCACTGATCAGAGAGCAGGGTTCATTCAAGAGCTTGGGACGCCTCTATGTGCAAGAGATTGTGAAACTACATGGATTAAATTATTATATTATCTCCAACCATGATGCACAGTTTACTTCCCGACTATGGATGGGTTTAGAGGTGGCTTTCGGGACATAGCATTGTTTGAGCACCACCTACCATCCTGAGATTGATGGTTAGACTGAGCAGACCATTCATAACCTCGAGGATATGATATGGGATTGTGTTCTTGTCTTTGGTCGTAGGTGGGAGGATCACATGCCTTTTGAGGAGTTTGGTTACAAAAACAGATATCACTCCACTATAGGGATGGAACCTTTTGAGACCTTGTACGTGCAACTATTCAGATCACCCTTATGCTGGAATGACCCAATCGAGTCATCACATGTGGGACAAGAGAGGGTGCGAGCTACTACAAAGAAGGTGTAGATCATCTAGGAGTGGATGAAGATTGCACTGAGTAGGCAGAAGGCATTCGCTGATAGGATACAAACACCATTAGAGTTCGATGATGGAGACCACACCATTCTACTGGTCTCACCTCAATGAGGTCTACGAAGATTTGGCTGAGGTGTCAAGTTATCTATGATATTCATTGGACCATTCTATGTCCTTAGTAGAGTTGGTGAGGTGGCTCGCTGCTTATCTCTTCCACCTCAGTTGCACCGGGTGCACGCTGTCATTCACGTATCTCTGCTGAGGATATATGTGCATGACCCTACCCACATCATCAGCCATGGATAGTTGGACGTTGATGATGGAGAGACTTTTACAGAGGTTCTTTTGGTCATTGAGTATCGACAGGTGTAGGTCCTACATGGATGGTCGATTCTGTCACGACCTGCCTTCACCAAAAGGAGGGAAAGGTTAGCAGATTACCGGGCCCTTCCTTCATTAAGTGGATGGAGAGATAATGTCCCCCAAGACCTGCCTTCAAAAGATCCCGGAGTGGTGACCAGTGCCAAGGGTATAGAATCACACACTAAATGGAAGGCATTTTACTTTTTTTTAATAGGATTCGGAGATAAGATAGTAAATCCAACAACACCAAACTAAAATTAAATGTAAAGACAATAACCATTCCCAATGCATGTTACAAAAGTAAAAACCACAATGTATAAGGAGACTACATTGTGAAAATACCAAATGAAAGAACAACATCAACTGTGATGATCCATCACAAGGTCTGAGCTATTATAGTCCAGCACGATCTCCGATGTCCAGCTGGAAACCTGAAAGAATTTTTGTATACGTAGGGGGAGTATACAAGTATACTACTAGGGAAAAAGAAAGACTCTCGTGCACAAATGAGAAGGCATGATAATGCCCCATGGAAAAAGTGAAAACCAAGAACCTAGCAAGGAAACTAACTACCCAAGCCTCACCAAGGAACAATCCTCAAATAATGAACTTCATGTAATGTATAGTAATACCACATCGATGTTTGGGTTCCCTGTGCCACTTTAACACTGGTTATTCATGACATCCAATGCATCAGACCAATCCCGGCATTCACATCGTAGTCCCACTACCATACCCTACATGTACACACTTGGTCTACAACCACACATCCCTCCCGCAAACACCTGGGCCACAACCACTAACCCGCCCGCAGACACCTGGGCCACAGCTCTCACACGTAACCATGCCTACAAACACCTAGGCCAAAACAACCATTGCCATGCCTGGAGACACCTAAGCCTCATCACGATGATACTTGGGAAACCACCTACCCGCACACACCTTGTCCAACCACCACACTACCCTTCCCAAAGACTCTTGGGCTAATAATGGACCTCAGGCCATCACAGACTGCCCGAAGATACTTGGGCTATCTGGGAAAGGGATCAGAAAGGATCTAATAACCAGCCACTAATAGTAGTTTTGGGAAAAACACGCTCCCATATGAAATGGGAATGTTTGGAACAAAGTGATCAACTTTGGGTGGGGCAAGAATATGATACAGAAAATTTCAAGTATATTTATAGGTAACAAACACTCACCCAATATAGGTTTTTATTTAGGTAGACTAAAGAACACTGTCCTTTCTATTTTTTCATAAGATAATAGAATAGAACCCATTACAAGTCACAAATCACATCAAACCAAATCCCCATTTTTCTAATCCTTTCTTTCATTTTCAGTATTAATTTTTAGATAAGTTTCTGTACTGCTGGGAAATTAACAGCATAATCACAAACCAAGGGAAAATGTTACACCCAAGAGAAATTTCTGCATCCACACCTAGTTTTATTACAAGGTCACAACAACAATGGGATAAGGGAGATCCCTCGAATTACTGGAACCAAAGAAAACCCCAAGATACTACCCCATTTTCCCAAAATTCAAGATCCAACAGTACCTCAAAAAGAGAGAAGTCCACCCCAATTCATGATATAATCATGGTAATCCACCTGGCCTTAAATTCACAACCACTGGAGGCATTACAACATTGGATCCCATCCCCACCCACATCACCCATCAATCGGACCATGAAAGAAAAAACAAACCAACCACCACCACCAACACAAGGTAGGCCCATGCCGGTATTTTCAAATTTAAATGATTTAACACACTCCATGATTTCAACTTCGTTGTGCTTTAACAAGGGTTATCACAGAAAGGATTGATGCTGGTGCTTTAAATTTATTTATCCGGATGTATGTAATGAACCAAATTACTTTACACCGCAAGGGATCACAACCACAATACAATCCATTTAAACATCATAATAGGTAAGGATTCGTCAGTGTAGAGAGAAAGACCACCAATGGCCATGATTTTCAGTAGGCGTTTGCCCGCACAGTTTATAAATTATTATTCATGGGATATCATAATAACAAAATAGCTTCATTGATCACATCCCATCCCCCTTCATTATTTATAATGCATTTACTATCTTCATTAAATTTTGGTTCATCCAATTTACAGATTCCAAAGCATGACCACCCCACACGATAAACATAAGGGGAGACGAAGGTAAAACCCCTACTTGATTGATCAGTGATCGATGTATATCATCACGTTCCAAGAACAGGAACAGAAGATTCGCGATTTGTAGGGGTGGGGCCTCGACAACTCAAGGACAAGCAGAAGAATCAATGGGAGGGTGATCGAGAAAAATAAATTGAGGGAGAACTCTTTAGTTTATAAGATCTGAGGACGGTTGAGATAAGAATGTGAAAAAGCATAAGGAGGGGTGTCATGGGCAGACCACGCAGTCCCACACATCATTAAAGGGTTCCTTCACTTTAGGGGTGGTTTAAACTGATGCACACCGGGGTATCTCACATAATCAAACACCATTAATTGGGATTAATGGGCTTTAAAACAGGATTAAAGGGGTCAAAATAAGGTTTAAAACCCAATTTGTGCAAAGGCGCTACTGGAAAACCCGTGGGGTAGGAAAGAGCCACCAGTATCCAGGAGCTATTGGTGGCTGATAGCTACTAGTATTGGAGCTATAGGTAGGCTGTAGTGACCGGTAGACTGAGCTTCAGGTAGTCTGAGCTACAGTTACTGAGAATCCTCGATCACTTTCCCAGAAAACCCGGAACACCCAACATCAGATTTTTTCAAAGTAATGGACCCAAAAAAACCAGGGCCATTACACAAGATACCTCTCAAACTATTATTTCCCTCGATAATCATAAAAACCCGTGAGAATCAAAACAACAAGAAGGAATGAGGGGGTCCGAACAACCACCTCAAAAGATACCTCTCAGGAGCAAACCCAATTGTTTACTAAAAACACCTTCCTCTTAAGAACCAAGCAACCTACCTTTTCAAACTGCCCAGTCATGTGGGATGGGGAGTCCCTTCACCATGTCAAGATATTATCTGCATTGGGTGGCACCGACTCTCCCACACGGGTTTAATCGCATCCACTTTAATGTATCATGATTAGGGGTCTGATACTCCCCTCCCCATAGCCAGGACTTTTCACAGAAATTCAGAGAGGAATGAAAAACCACATTTTCCATAGACAACACAGTAAAACGCCCCGGTAAAACAAGTATAAACAGAATATCACAAAACTCAAATCAACTATAGGTACTGGGAACTCATATGTGCTTCCCTCTCCCATGTACTCTCCTCAAGCCCACTATGTCTCCATAACACATGAGCCAAGGGATTGGTTCGCCCATAAAGCACCTTCTCCTCACGATCATCAATCATTACTGGTCTTTCCACAAAGGTCACATCATCCTCAACTTCCATATCTCCCCAACCAAGGACGTGTGAATTGTTGTGCAGATACCGATTGAGCTGGGACACATGGAAGATGTCATGTATCCTTAGAATCGGTGATGGTAACACTAGCTGATAAGCCACTTCACTTGTAACAACCCATGATTTTATGAGAATTATTCTTTTCAATTTAATTGATGCCTTCTATTGTATGCTACAAAAACATAGCATGTGATATACGCAATATCGTATTTTCTTGCCGTATTTGAATCACAATTCTTGGCTCGTGTAACACACAATTTAAATTCCATTTTGTAGAAACTATTCTATGAAACATTATGTATAGATTTTGTTTAATGTATAAATGAAATAAGTTTCGATTATGTTATATGAAACACCAAACAGATCTTTCACTACACGCCGCCCTAACATGGCTTGCATTACAAGCAATAACGACCTTCCTCGAGAGCGTGTGTAGTACACAATATTGAGTTTCACTAAACAAGCTATTACTATAATATTATTATGAAATATGTGTAATGAATAGTAATAGACACTTTTTGAAATTTTATAAATTTTATTATTCAAAATGGACTTCAATTTTGGATTCAAAATATCAAAATTAGCCTAGGGTGATTTTTTGGTATTTTTCTGAAAACTTTCAATTTTTGATTAATAGTGAAAACACGGGGTTAAATTTTCAAAACCGACTTTTTATTTAAATAATTATTTATTTTTATTTAAATTTATTTTAGGTCACAATTTATAAATAATACCTATATAATTTCAATGTAATTCATTGGAGTCATTTTATAATAATTTTTTATTTATAAAAATTTTATTAAACTTTTCACCGTCTTTTACCCACCTCTTAGGAAAATTTGGAAATTCACATAAAACATAGTTTTACCACTTATGTGAGTGGAATATCAAAAATCCGAGAGACACAATAAATATAAAGTACTAAAATGTGGTTCAATGAGATTAAATAATTATTGGTGAAAAGTAATTTTTTACTTTTTTTCCACGGTTAAAAGTAAATAGGTTAATTAAGGGTAAAAATGATATTATTATTACACTAAAGCATGTCCTAATTCTATTTTATGTGTGTAATTCGACCAAAAACAACCTTAGGAATAAAATATGACCATTTAGGCCCACTTTTATTAGATTAGGACATTTAATATTTTTTTATTTAAATTATAGTTAAAATAGTTAAAATCAAAGTTTAATAACTAAAAAATTTTTAATATAGGGTTATACCTAAGAAAAATTCGACTATAAATAGTAATTAGAAGTTTAAAAATATTTCCTATATAATGGTATTTTATTTATAATATTTATAAATTAAATAATTTAATTTATTAATGACACAATGATGATGTAGTAATTATCATATTAATGAAATATTGACATAATTGATGTTATAAAAACCCAAATAAATGTAATTTGAGACTTTTTATGAATTAAAAAAATTATCTAGGTTAATATGACATGTTAGTATTGATTTAATAAACTTTTTTGAAGTAATAAATCTGTTGTGATTTTAACAAAAATCAATTACCAAATAGTGTCAAAATTGAGATAAAATAGTTTTAAAAAAAACTATTATATTATTAATTGTTATTTTATTCCTAAAAATATTAGGATCAGCCAAATGACATATATATGGTTATATATATTAATAATAAACAATTTGGGGTTCGTTTGGCTTGATATAGTACATTTATTAACCATATAGTGTATGAAAACAAGAAGACACGGTAATAGTTAAATTATTTAACTTAGAGTTAAATCTAAATGATAATGTTACAATTGTAACCTAAACTTGTCTAAAATCTATTAGTTGAGACTATTTCGACCCATACACATCTTATATTCGAAATAAATCTGTTTAGAGATATTAAAAACCGAAAATGACTTTATTATAAAATAATATTTTAAGTTTTTCCAAATGTGCCTCTCACCTCCCCTATAAAAAGGGAACCCCTTCACTCTTCTATTCACACCATTGTGAGCCTTTAAGATCGGCCTAACCCTACCCATATCTCTTTTACACTTCCCTAGAAACATTCTTGAGGTTATGGTCTTCTCAAAATACCAACTCTACTTCCATAAGAGGAATCTTAAAGGAGGTTCATCGAAGAAGAGGTAATCTCTTCTTCCGATTCTCTCATTATTCTTTCTTCTTCAATTTCTTATTCTTTAGTTTTATCATTATAATGTAATAACATCATTGTTACTTATATACTTATATGTTATAATAAATACAAAACAACCCTATTTTTTCTTCTATCCATCCTACGGAAAACGAAATCATCGTGCGCAAGTACGTACGGAATACCATCTCCACACCGTGTCATAATCTGTTTTCGACCACCACCTTACATGGATGGGTATAATGGTGTAAATAAATAACTATATATTTATATTTTAATGTGATATTTATTCTATAATATTATACATACACTTAAATACAATTTCATGATCAAGGGAATGGTATCATCGCTCATGCGTACGTACGGACTACCGTCTCCACGACGTGATGACATTTACTCTCCATGTTAACCATTCATGAATGACTATAAAGTTTATATAATAAGTAATCATGAAATATATGACATAATAATGATACTGGATTTATTTATATATATATTAATGTCATCTACTTAATTCCATTAAATTCAATAAGGAAATGAAAACAGCATTCATGTGTACTTACGGCCTACCGTCTCCATGAACGGTGTATTTCATTCTATTTATCGATCTATCATATATATATATATGTATATACTGAATATATATTATATATATTTCATTTTTTACATTCCATAATTAAGTAAATCATTATATAAGTAACAATATCAAGAACAACAAGTCCAAACACGTACGATAAATAAAACGATTTTACCCAAAACACTGCTTTAACATGGAATTTACAAAAGAACGGGTAATATAAAGACATAAGTGAACCATTTATGACATCATAACAATGAATATGATTCTGTAATAAGTCAATGAAATTATTTAAATCAGTATACTGGGGTTTTGGATATGTACGAAGCATATCAAACCTAAGATAAGGGATAACTTTTCCAACCTCGTTTTATATGAGATTGTTCATTCGTAAGTATTTACTGGGGTTATATTTATCATCAATTTCAAAGTTTTATAAAAATGATTTCATGTATGTTTAAAGTACTTTTTAACAATTTCAGACTTTTACCACGTGTTATGGAAGGAATATTTCTTTTGTTTAACATACAAATAACTTTTTGACTTTTCCAAAAAAAGTACAAGGAGTATGTTTTTTTAACTTATACGGCATGAAAAGATTTTTTACAGTTTTATAAAGACTTATTTTCATGAACTTTCCCCAAAAATATTTCATGACTATTTTCAGAAAATCACTTTATATTAAAAATTGCATGAAGATTTGTGAAAATAAATTGATTTTGAAAAAGAAAGAATATTTTCCTCAAGAATTCATTTCAAAAGTTTTATGAAAACCATTTTCTATCTAAGATGACATTAATTCATATGTGTATGATTCAAGTATAATGTCTCTATGATTTATATGGTTTCACCTTTCTAATGGTGAAATATACATTGGTTTTATATGGATTATGTGATAATGAGATGATGTTTATAAAACCCATTTTATTCTTTGGGTTATGATTAATGTTTTAAGTTTATTTTCTGGCACAAGTAAGAATAATTTCATTATGAGATGGGTTGGACCTATATCTCCCTCCAATGAATAGGGTAAATATTTATATCTCATGAGACAGACATGGCTAGAACATTAAGTTAATCTGGTTCAGTGATACAAGACTGGAACGAGGAGTAAACTCGATTCAGAAAAGGACTTTGTCCACTAAGATGGTCTTGGAAGCAATGCCTTGGAAGCTATGAAAATCATAACAAGGGCTTAATGGTTGCCACAATTACATGATTTATTCCCATGCTATTTTATCAAAATTTATGTTCCTTTATGATATATGACTTACGTACTTCCAATATTTATGTTTTTGCTGAAGATTTTGAATTTTAAACATTATGTTCATGTTTTTGGGTTCAAATGTATATGGTTTGTTTGATTTTCACCATGCCTAACCATACTGAGAATTTGAGCTCACCCTTATTATTTTTTCTTTTCCCCAGGATATAGAGAAAGGTTTTATGTAGAAAACAAAAGGGGATGACCTTTATGGGAGAAGATGAAGATCTTTCACCATGAATAGAGGATTAAATTCTGAGTTTCTAAAGAAACTAATCTATTACGGTCCTTTGGTGTCTATTTTTTTATGTATTAAGAATTCCGAAAAAGTTATTTAATGTCCATGTACATCAAGATTTGGGTCTCTATAGTTGGTATCAAGGGAAAGGTTTAGTCAACCTTTAGAAAACAGGATGCGAAAACATTAGTGAGATCCCTAGAGATATTTCTAAGGTATGTATATGGATACCTCTAAGGGTAAGTATAAGTATAAGTTACAGTCCTAGAATTATGAAAAGGATCATGAATAACCTAGGACTAAACGTATGATGTTAGAGATTGAAATTACTCCCCTTGATTATGTTGTTTTTCTAGCATGATTTATTCCTCTCACACAATTATTTTTCAGTTTTAGAAAATGGATGGAAACCAGAAGATTCATGTTAATGAAGAATATGATGGAAAATGGAATGACATTCTTCATGATCAAGAAAATGATATGGGATTTGGAAGGTAAAACATCGTTATTATGCCTAATCATAAATCTCATAATATGATCAATAATCTAATCTTAGTTATGTTTCCTAAAACATCGTATAAGAGAAAGATGGAGTTTTATGATGATCATAGAGGAAATAAAGTTCAATTTCTCTCATGTAAATCATTTGGGAAGAGGAATCAAGGAGAACGTCTCAAAGGAACTGGAAGATTCTTTGGGTGCGGAAAAGAAGGACACAAATCCAGTACGTTAAAAGGAAAATGTTCAGTTAACACCATGGATGAGGATAATGGTATTCCTATGATATCAATAATGATTAGAGGTTTTAAATTTGGAATGTATGGGAATTATGCAAACCAATTCCCTAAGGAATAATCTCATTAATAGAATCAACATGGTCATATGGGTAGTATTTATGTGGATAATGACGAGGAGACTACAAATGATATATGAGATGAAAGATGTGTTGAAGCTTGTTAAATGGTTTAAGAAGGAAGTGGAATTATTGTATGTTTATCATGATTTATGATGTATAGGTAATGGTACTATGGAATAATGAAACATCTCTGTATTGATACACTATTGTTTCTTCTAAAGTATTTGAAAGTATATGTTGAATGGTACTGGTAACCATGATAGTTTATTCAGATATTTATGGAAATAATATGATATTCTCATAATGAATTGATAAGGGATAAATAATATTTTTTATAGTATTCATGAGATCATGATTGTTACAAGGACTATGTGATATCATGGGTTGAGTATACAGAATTTTGGGATTTTGGTATGTGGAAAGAGTTAAATTTTGACAGCACTCATGTTTTCCCTAAGGATCAATGGGTATTCATTTTTGAAGAGAATAAATGATTAAGGCCTTCGAATGTATGGAATCTGACCAACAAGACATATCTTATGATATATGGGAATCAATGATGGTATTAACATGCTTGTTATATGAACTCTCTGGTAATTGTTTTCACTATAATATGAGATTGGACAATAGAATTTTGGATAAGCCTAATGATTGGAATGGATTATGTTGGACATAAGTTAGAATTTTTTACGGCTATAACTTTTTAGATACTATTGATGGAAAGTTATAATAATGTATTTTTAGAAAAAAGGACAACCTACAGGATGGGAGATGACCTGTCGCGTCGGACAAGGGTGTGGGAATCGAACCCACAACTGATGTGGGACAGGTCTTTATCACCTACCACTGGCCTACAGGAAGTCCCATGTTAGTAGAAACTATTTTTATTATATTGGGCAGTATGATATATGAAGTATAAGTCCGTTTTTGGAATCATATATGATTATCCTCATAATAGACGGACTTGTGTATAAATTTTTCTAGCCTT
The DNA here is from genome assembly GCA_963277665.1 of Viscum album. Taxonomy (NCBI): domain Eukaryota; kingdom Viridiplantae; phylum Streptophyta; class Magnoliopsida; order Santalales; family Viscaceae; genus Viscum; species Viscum album. The sequence goes on along the minus strand of OY728142.1, from coordinate 1,374,257,818 downwards.
TTGTTTGAGACATATGGAATGACCCATCATTCTATCACATGATTTGCTAACACTTCACAAATGAAAAATCCAACTTCATTTCTTTAAGAGATGAATTGGAAATCATTCATGTCACGAACAACGGTGAGCTTCTATCAAAATCATGTAAGTATTTATTTTGATTTGAAATTTATTGAACATTAGAAAAATGATTTTGAAAACCAAAAATGTTGTCCTAGTGCCCTTATATCTGATGAATCAGATTGTACTTTAGATCATCACAAATTTATGGCTTTGTGATTATTGGATTTTTCATAGCCATGTTTTCTACCACTCTCTATGATGAACTTGATGGTTAGATTTTTCTTCCATATCCGTATTTCCACGTATTTTCTCCTATGTGGAAACCCAATGATGAGTTAATCGGGGAAACTGATACATTTATAACTTTCCATTTTAAAATGAAGTTTTAGTGTTCCTTTTTATGATGTGGGCTTCTATAAATGAAACTTTCATGTAGTAAACCATTTACAACCTTGACGAATTTTGAGGGCGAAATTCATTTTAAGGGGGGTAGAATGTAAAAACCCAAGATTTTATGAGAATTATTCTTTTTAATTTCATTGATGTCTTCTCTTGTACACTACACCAAAATTAGCTTGACATATATGCGACACTGTATTTTCTTGCAGTATACACAACACTATTCTTGGTTTGTGTTACACACAATTTCAAGTTCATTTTGTAGAAACAATTCTACATAACATTATGTATAGATTTTGTTTAATGTATAAATGAAATAAGTTTTAATTATGTTATACGCAACACCAAACAGAGCTTTCACTACACGCCGCCATGACATGGCTTGCATTACATGCAATAAAGACCTTCCTTGATAGCGTGTGTAGTACACAATACCGAGTTTCACTAAACGATATATTATTATAATATTATTATGAACGAGCTAGTATGAATATTAATACCCAATTTTTGAAATTTTATAAATTTTATCATTCCAAATGGACTTCATTTTTGGATTTAGAATATCAAAATTTGCATAGGTTGAATTTTGGGTATTTTTCAGAAAACATTTAATATTTGATGAATAGTGAAAACACTGGGTTACTATTTAAAAACAAACTCTTTAATAAAATTAATATTTATTTTTATTTAAATTTATTTTAGGTTAGAATTGATAAATAATACATATATATGTTCAATGTAATTAATTGGATTCATTTTATAATAATTTTAGAAATAAATAAATTTTATTGAACTTTTCACCGTCTTTTATCCACCTCATAGGAGAATTTGGAAATTCACATAAAATGTAATTTTACTGCTTCTGTAAGTGGAATTTCAAAAATATGAGAGACACGGTTAATACCAAGGTCTAAAATTTGGTTCAATGTGATGAAAATAATTTTTGGTGAATAGTAACTTTTTACTTTTTTTCAGACGGTTAAAAGTAAATAGGGTAATTAAGGGTAAAAATGATATTATTATTACCCTAACATATGTCCTAATTCTATAGGATAAGTTTAATTCGACCAAAAACAACCTTATAAATAAAATATTTCCATTTTGGTCCACTTGGATTAGATTCAGACATTTAATATTATTTTATTTAAAGAAGAGTTAAAATAGTTAAAATCAATGTTTAATAACTAAAAAATTTTAATATAGGGTTGTACAGAAGATAAATTCTACTATATGTATTCATTAGAGGGATAAAAAGATTTCCTACATAATGGTATTTTATTTATAATTTGGAGACATTATATATTTTAATTTATTTATGACACAATGATGATGGAGTAATTATCGTATTAATAAAATATTGACATAAATGATGTTATAAATACACAAATAAATGTAATTTGAGACTTTTTATGAATTCCACTAATTTTATAGGATAATATGACATGTTATTATTGATTTAATTAACTTTTTTTGTACTAATAAGTCTTTTATGATTTTCACAAAAATCAATTACCAAATAGTGTCAAAATTTACATATAATAGTTTTTAAAACAAATATTATATTATTAATTGTTATTTTATTCCTAAAAATATATGGTTCGGAGAAATGGCTTAGATAATTTTATATATATTAATAATAAACATCTTGGGGTTCTTTTGGCTTGTTATAGTATGTTTATTAAACATATAGTGTAAGAAAATAAGAATACACGGTAAAAGTTAAATTATTTAACTTAGAGTAAAATATAAATGAAAAGGTTAAAATTGTAACATAAACATGTCTAAAATATATTGTATGAGAGTATTAAGACCCATAAACACCTGAAATTATAAATTAATCATTTTGGAGATATTAAAAATGAAATATGACTTTATTATAAAATAATATTTTAAGTTTTTTTCCAAAGGTGCCCCTCCCCTCCCCTATAAAAAGGGACCCCTTTCCCTATTCTCTTAACACCATTTAGAGCCTTGAATATCATCCAAACCCTGACCATTTATCATCTAAACTTCCATAGAATCATTCTTTAGGTTCTGGTCTTCTCAAAATACCAACTCTACTTCCACAAGAGGATGTTTAATGGACGTGCATCGAAGAAGAGGTAATTTCTTTTTCCGATTCTCTCATGTTTCTTTCTTTATCAACATCTTCTTATTTAGTTGTCTCATTATAAATTAATAACATGAGTATTAATTATATAATGATATGTTATTTTAAATATGAAATAACCCTATTTTACCTTCTATCCACCCCATGTAAAATGAAATCACCGCGCATGCGTACGTACGGAATACCTTCTCCACGCTGTGGTGTAATCTGTTTTCTACCACCACCTTAATTGGATGGGTATAATGGGGTAAATAAATAAATATACTACTATTTTAATGTGATATTTATTTTGAAATATTATACATACACTTCAATTCAATTCCACGATCATGGGAATGGTATCATCGCTCGTGCGTACGTACGGACTACTGTCTCCACGACGCGATTAGATTAATTCTCCATATTAACCATTAATGAATGATTATAAAGTATATATAATAAGTAATCATGAAATATATGAAATAATAATGATATTGGATTTATTTATATATATATATATATATATGTCATCTACTTAATTTCATTCAATTCAATAAGGAAATTAAAACAGTGTTGATGCGTACTTACGACCTACCGTCTCCATGAACGGTGTATTTCATTCCATTTATTGATCTATCATATATATCTGTATATAATGAAGATATATTATATATAAATCATTTTTTACATTCTGTAATTATGTAAATTAGGATATAATAAATAATATCAAGAACAGCATGTCCAAACACGTACGATAAATAATATGATTATACCCAAAACACTGCTTTAACATGGAATTTACAAAAGAACTTGTAATATAAAGTCATAAGTGAACCATTTATGACATCATAACAATGAATATGATTCTGTAATAAGTCAATGACATTATTTAAACCATTATACAAGAGGTTCAGATACGTACGAAGCATATCTGACCTAAGGTAAGAGATAACTTTTCATATATCGTTTTTATCTAAGATTGTTCATTCATAAGTATTTACTGGGGTTATATTTATCATCCTTATCAAAGTTTTATAAGAATGTTTTCATGTATGTTTAATGTTATTTTACCCATTTTATTGACTTTTACCACCTGTTATGGAAGGAATTTTAATTTATTTACCCCACAAGGATCTTTTTGACTTTTCTGACAAAAGTACGAGAAAAATGTTTTTTTTAATTTATACGATAGGAATGGATTTTTGACAGTTTTATAAATCCATATTTTCATGAAGCTTCATCCAAAATATTTCATGACTATTTTGGACAATATATCGTTCTTTTAAAAATTGCATGACTTTTTGTGAAAATAAATTGATTTTGAAGAAGAAAGGATATTTTCTTCAATAATTCATTTCAAATGTTTTATCAAAACCATTTTCCATCTATGATGACAGTAATTCATAAGTGTATGTTTCAAGAATAATGTCTTTGTGATTTACATGGTTTCACATTTCGTATGATGATATATCCATTTGTTTTATAGGGATTATGTGATGATGGTATGATGTTTATGAATCCCATTTTATTCTATGGGTTATGAGGAATGTTTTATGTTTATTTTGTGTCACAAGTAACAATGATTTCATTATGAGATGGGTGGGACCTATATCTCTCTCCAATGAATTTTGTAAATATTAATATCTCATGAGATAAGCATTGTTGTAACAGTAAGTTAATCCGGTTCAGTGATACAGGACTCGAACGAGGAGTGAACTCGATTCAAAAAGGGACTTTGTCCAATAAGATGGTCTTGGAAGCAATGCCTTGGGTACTATGGAAATCATAACATGTGGTGAATGGTTTCCACAATTACATGATTTATTCCCATGCTATTTTATCATGATTGATGTTCCTTTATGATATAAGCCTTATGTACTTCCATTATTTATGTCTTTGCTCAAGATTTTGATGTTTAAACATTATTTTCATGTTTTTAGGTTCAAATTCATATCATTTTTTTTATTTTCTCCATGCTTACCATTACTGAGCATTTGAGCTCCCCATTTTTATGTATTATTTTCCCTAGGATATACAGAAAGTTTTTATGTAAGAAAACAAAATTGGAAGATCTTTATTAGAGAAGTTGAAGATTTTTCAACATGATTAGAAGATTAGAATTCCGAGTTTCCAAAGACACTAAATTATTACGGTCCATTGGTGTCTCTTTTTTTATGCATTAAGTATTCCTAAAATGTTATGTAATGTCCATGTACGTCACGAATTGGGTATCTACATCGTCGACCCGTCACAACACTTCGAAGGGTTCGATGAACCTGGGAGAAAGCTTACTTCCCATGACGAACCTCCGTTGTCCACACCGAGGGGAGACCTTCATGAACATGAGGTCTCAAACATCAAACTCCAAGGGCCTTCACCTGGTGTCATCATGTGACTTTTTTTGGTCCTAGGCCACCTTCATCCTTTCCGTATTAGCTGAACCTTCTCCTTAGGGCTCTACACCACTTCAGGGCCAAGGATTCTTGCCTATCCGACACTGGTCTAACACACAGGTGAGCGGCATAGTCTCCATACAAGGATTCAAACGGGGAAAAACCAATTTCAGAGTGATAATTATAATTGTAGAAAAACTCTACCAGAGGCATGTGTCGCAACCATGATCCTTCTGAGTCCAAAACGCATCCCTATAGCATATCCTTCAAGGTCTGGATGATGCGCTATGTCTGTCCATCTGTCTTGGGATAGAAAGTAGTGATAGGACGTAGGTGGTTGCCAAAATCATGAAGCAATCTTCTCCAGACTCGTGAGGTAAACTGTGCATCCCTATCTAAGACTATGGACCTCGGAACTCCTTGCAACGGCACCACCTCATCCACATACCTTCGTGCCAAAGAATCCACTGCACTCGACTCTTTAATTTCCAGAATGTGAGCTGATTTCATGAACCGATCCACTACTACCCAGATGGCATCGTATCCCCCTTGAACCTTGGGTAGTCCCATGAAGAAATCCTTCGAGATGTCCTCCAACTTCCACTCGGGGAAATTCGGTGACTGCAGCAGGCCACCTGGAACATGGTGTTCAGCCATCACCTACTGACACACTAGGCACTTGGCCACAAACATTGCCACTACTCACTTTACTCCAGGGCACGAGAACTATCTCTTCAGACCCCCGTACATCTTGGAAACTCCCGGGTGCACTACCAAGGGTGAGTTTTTGAACTCACTAAGAACCTTGCCATGCATCACCTCTGGAACAAACAACTTTCCTCGAAAAATCATCTAGTTCAGACCATCCTTTGTCCACCCTTCCGAAGCGTTTCCTTGGTTAACTCGGTCATGCATCACTTCGCACTCTGAGTCTCCCCATTGAGACTCCTCTACCTGACATAACAGAGAAGACTGTATTATCATCTGATAGAGGAAACGTCTACCACTATCCATCCTCCCATCCAGGAGAAGGGCAACTAACTCCTCCACCTTCCTCCATGTGTCTGCCGCCTCTCGGACCACATCCTTCTACGACTTCCTGCTCAAGGAATCAACCACCTTGTTTCTATTCCCTGAGGGTAGGAAATCTCAAAATCGTAATCTATGAGGAACTCCATCCACATTTTTTGTCATATGTTTAGGCCCCGCTGGGTGAAGATATACCTAATGATTTTGTGATACGTGAGGACCACAAAGCATTTTCTAATGAGGTAATACCGCCACAACTTTAGAGTGAAAACGATAGCTGAGAGTTCCAGATCGTTGGTGGTATAATTACGATCATGATGGTCTAGCTACCTAGACCGATAAGTGATCACCCCTTGTCACTGCTTTAACACAAATATGAGGCCCTTCGCTGAAGCATCACATAACACCTCATACACCGCCCCTTCTTCTGGTAGCCTTAGCACTGGAGAAATAACCAATTTCTCCTTTAGATAGCTGAAGGCTGCCTCATACAGCTCACTCCATATGAAATCCAAGTCCTTCGTGGTTAATGCTGTCAAAGGGGATGCAACTCAGGAGAAGTTGGGTGCTATCCTCCGATAGTAACCTACTAGCCCGAGGAATCTATGAACCTCTACCACATTCTTGGGTGCTGCCCAAGAAACAACTACCTCAACCTTTGATGGGTCCACAACTACCCCCTGCTCAGACACTACGTTCCCAAGGAAGTGCACATGTCACATCCCGAACTTGCATTCTGACAACTTTCCATTGAGCTGGTGCTGTCAGAGGACCTCCAAAACCGCCCTCAAGTGCTCTGTGTGGTCCTCCTCTAATCTTCAATAGATCAGGATATCATTGATGAACACAACTACGAACCGATCAAGGTACTCCCAAAAAGTGGAGTTCATAATCCTCATGAACACAACTGGGGCATTCCTAATACCAAAAGGCATGACTACAAACTTGAAGTGTCCATATCTTCACCTGAACACCATCTTCGGGATGTCTCCCTCTTTCACTCTCAACTAGGGATACCCAGACCACATGTCGATCTTCGAGAACCAGCCTGCCCCTTTCAGCTGGTCGAAAAGATCATCTATAATTGGAAGAGGGTAAAGATTCATGATCGTTACCTAATTCATCATTCTGTAGTCTATTCACAAACAGAGACCACCATCTTTCTTCCTTGCAAACAATACAGGAGCACCCCACGATTACGCACTTGGCCGAACATAACCCCGCTTCATATGATCATCAATCTGAATTCGCAACTCCCGTAGCTCCGAATGTTCCATCCGGTAAAGAGCCATCGAAATCGGACGAGCATCAGGCTATAAATCTATCCCAAACTCGATATTATGTCAAGGGGTAGAGTGGTCACCTCTTCAGGGAATACGTCCATAAACTCACTAACTATTCCGAGCACCTCTAACATCTCAGCATCCACTAATTCTTCTAATAGCTCGGCTAACAAGGAGAGGTGGGGTTCCCCTCGCCTGCTGCCCTTCTGACTACTCTGCTTTCCGGGGAATGTACCACGCTGGCCACCCATGTCTATGAACACAACCCTTCCTCAAAAGTATTCGATGAAGACACACACAGAGAACAGCCATTCGATGCCTAGAATGACATCGTATGGATGTATCTCTAGCAGTAGTAGATTGCTGACCGACTGATGTTGCCCTATCATCAGTCTGCATCCTCGAAAAACATGTAACAAGTCGGTCTGACCTCCGACTGGTGTGCTCAGCACCAGGGGAACTGGAAGTCTTTTGGAAACTAGACCCAAAGAACGGGATAGACTGGGTGCAATGAAGGAGTGCAAACTCCAGTATTGAACAAGGCATAAGCAAGGGTGATAAACAAAGTGATTGTACCTCGAACGACCTCTGGTCCTGCTGGGACTGCTGCCTCTGCAGCGTGCAACTGCCCACACCATGATCCTCTATCTTTTGGCTATCGACCACCTCCCTGACCACACCCTGGTCGAGGTCCCTGAGGATCGCCTCGAGGTTGGCCTCATGCTGCAATGTCTGCCCTCAGAGGAGTGGGAGCTCGATGCCCTGGCTGCTGCTGTTGGAAGGGCCTAGCTGGAAGCTGTTGCTGGGGCGGGTGTTGGGCCTGTCTGTCACTGTCGTACTATACTCTATCCAGGTACCGATTCCAGAGATGTCCATGGCTCCCACAAGATGAATCACCTCGGTCCTAGGCCTGGATGGAATGGGCGTGGATCAGGGTACGGAAAAGGGAAATGATGTGGCCTTCTCCCTACTGGTCGGAACCAGGAGGGGCCTGATGCGCTTGGTCTCATACTGATAGCATTCCCCTTCGATGATCCCATCCAGATCCCCTCTCATGAAACACCTCCCAGCTGGTGCATCCTCTCCACCACTTCGGACTTCTTCTGGACCTCCAAGTATGTTGGCAGGGTGAAGGGGGTTACAACGTACTAGGGGGAGGGTTGGAGCACCTCCTATAAATGTCTTTCCCAAGACTCATCATTCAGAAATAGGTCCATAGAAAATCGGAGGAGATATTTGAACAGGATCACTAGATCCCTTACCGACATAATCACCTGCTCGAGGGAGATTAGCCCCTACCTCTTCTCCGCCATCATCGTCGAAGAGAGGACTTCCACCCAGAACTCCCTCTCGAAAGCAGCCCATGTCACCTCTGCCTCTCTCCTCTCCCCCAGGTAGAGCATCCACCACGGACGCGCTGCTCCCCACATATGGCTAATGACCAGAGGAACCCAGTACATGGTCGGAGCCTGGATCAAGCCGAAGCCTATCACGAGCTCTTCTAACCAACCCTTCGTCTTCATATCTGAGGTTTTTCCCTCATACTTCTCGAGGGTCTGTCACTGGAAGGCTTGAATCATCCTCTACCACTGATCATCTTCCTCTTCTCGGTCAGCCCTCTGTCGATCAGCCAGGTTGACCTCCTAGGCCTTGATTGCTTGAATAACTTTTGGTCGTCTCCCGGGTGCCATAGCTTCAAGGAAAACAAGGAATGCCTAAGCCCATGTAGTGCATAATATTGTTCTTAAAAATTCTTGATCTTATTATTTATTTAAATTTCCCAAAACACCCCAGAAACACAAGAACACAAGTCATTATGATGCATGTAACTTTCCAAGGGTCTCTACCCTTCCATCATATTGGCCTCACTTGGTCGTTCAGTAGGTCAGGAGTCCTTGCATCAGATAATCGGGGGCCCTAAAATCCCGTGTCCTAGACAGTCTTCCAGGACAGAATTCACGCACCAAGGATACCCAATATTGATTCCCTACCATCCCATGCAATTCTCACTATGCTTAACTCCACACTCTATCCTATCTCTCATATTGATCCTTTGATACCATTCTATCACGATCTGACTTCACCAAAAGTAGGGAATGGTCAGTAGATTTCCAGGCCCTTCCTTCATTATGTTGAAGGGGAGATAATGACCCCCGAGACCCGCCTTCAATAGTTTCCGGAGTGGTGACCAGCCCCAAGGGTATAGAATCACACACTAAATGGAATGAATTACCCTTTTTTTAATAGGATTGAGGGATAAGATAGAAAATCTCACAACACCAAACTGAAATTAAACATAAAGACAAGAACCATTCCAAATTCATGTTAGAAATGTAAAAAACCACAATATATAAGGAGACTAAAAAGGTAAAATTCCAAAAGAAATAACAACAAAAACTGTGATGATCCTTCACAAGGTCTATGCTATTATGGTCCAGCATGATCCCTGACGTCCTCCTGGAAACCTGAAAGCAGTTTTATATACGTAGGGTGAGAATACAAGTATACTCAGTAGGGAAAACCAAAGACTCTCGTGCACAAATGGGGAGGCATGCTAATGCCCTGTGGAAAAAGATAAAACCAAGATACTAGAAAGGAAACTAACCACCCAAGCCTCACCAACGCACACTCCCCAAATAACGCAGGTCAAGTAATGTATAGTAATAGCACATCGATGTTTGGGTACCCCGCTCCACTTTCCCACTGGTTATTGAAGACATCCTACAAATCGGACCAATCTTGACATTCACATTGCAGTCCCACTACCATACCCCACCTACACACACCTGGGATACAACCACACATCCCGCCTGCAAACAACTGGGACACAACCACTAACCTGCCCGTAGACACCTGGGCCACATCTGTCACATGTAACCACAACTACAAACACCTAGGCCAAAACAACCAATGCCATGCCCGAAGACACCTGAGCCTCATCCCAAAGATAATTGGAAAACCACCTGCCTGCACACACCTCGTCCAACCACCACACTACCCTGCCCAAAGATTCATGGGATAATAATGGACCTCAGGCCATCACGGCCTGCCCGATGATACTTGGGCTATCTGAGAAAGGGAGCAGAATGGAGTTAATAACTGGCCACTAATAGTAGTGTTGGGAAAAACACCATCCCCCATGAAATGGGGGTGTTCGACCCTAAGTTCTCAACTTGGGTGGGGAGAGAATAAGAAACAAAAAACTAGAGGTATATGTATTAGTAACAAAAACTCACCCAATATAGGTTTTTCATCAGCCAGACTAAAGAACACTATCCTTACTATTCGTTCATAAGAGAAGAGAACAAACCCCATGCCAAGTCACAACTCTGATCAAACCAAATACCCATTTGTCCCATCCTTACTTGCATGTTCAGTAATAATGTTTAGATAAGTTTCTGCACTACTGGGAAACTAACAGCATAAGCACAAACCAATGGAAAAATTTGAACCCAACAACACTTTTCGAATCCACAACCGGTTCTATTTCCAGGTCACAAAAACAAAGGGATAAAGGAGATCCCTAGATGTACTGGAAGAAAAGAAAAAACCAAGATACTACCCCTTGTCCTCAAAATCAAGGAGCCAACGGTTCCTCAACAACAGAGGATTACACTCTAATTCATGATATAATCAATGTAATCCACCTGGCCCTAAATTCACAACAACTGGAAGCATAAAAATTTGGGATCCCATCCATACCCACATCACCAAGAAATTGGCATGTGAAGGAAAAAAAACCCAAACACCACCACCAATACAAGGTAGGATCATGACATTATTTTCATATTTAAAAGATTCAACACACACCATGATTTCAACTTCGTTGTGATTTAACCGGGTTTATCACAGAATGGATTGATCCTGGTGCTTTCAATTTATTTAGGTTGATGTACATAATTAACCAAATTCCTTTACAAAGTAATGGTTCACAACCACAATACAATCCATTTAAACGTAACAGGAGGTAAGGGTTTGTTAGTGCACAGAGAAATACCACCAATGGCCATGATTTTCAGTTGGCGTAAGGCCGTACAATTCATAAATCATTATTCATGGAAGATCATTAAAACAAAGCAGCATCATCGATCACACTCTCTCCACCATCATTCTTTAGAATTTGTTTAATATTTTCATTAATGTATGGTTCATCCAATTCTAAAGAATCAACCGCATTCCCACTCCGCAAGATACACATAAAGATGAGATGATGGTAAAACCCCTACATGATTGATCGACGATCAACATTTATCTTAACGTGCCATGAAAAAGAAGAGAAGATGCGTGATTTTTATGGGTGGGCCTCGACAACTCAAGGACGAGCAGATGAATCGATGGGAGGGTGATCGAGAATATGAAACCCATGGATAACCCTTTAGTTTATAAGGGCCATGGACGATTGAGATAAGAACGTGAAACCACCTAAGGAGGTGGTCGTGGGTTGACCACACGGCCCCACATGTCTTTAATGGGGTCCTCTCCATTAGGGGAGGTTTAATCCAACACACACCAGCGTAGTCGAGAGCTACGGGTGGTAGAAAGCTACCGGTAGCCACATCACTGGTAGGCTACAGCTACTGGTAAACTGAGCTACCGATAGGTCGAGCTACCGTTATCGAGAAGCCTCGATAACATTCCCAGAATACCCAAAACACCCAAAATCAGATTTTTACAAAGTAATGGACCCTAAAAACCCGGGTAATTACAGATACTTCAAGTGCACGTACACTGGTTGCACGGGAACCTCCAAGATGGAAAATGGGTGCAGGATGCTCAGAAACGTGCTCAGTACCCCCATTTGTTCCTAGAGTTTGAGTTGTATCTTACAGGGATGTAAATCACTTTGGTGGAGAGAATGTAAAGACTCAGAAATTCTGTTGAATTTTTTTTCATAATTACATGGGATTTGTATGAGTCCACAAAAATTTACAGCACTTCATTCTGAGGCCCAGTGTTCCTAGAATCAATTTTCGGAATTTATTTTTGGGTATGTTCAGTTGACATATGAGCATGATTTTATAACTTTTGAACCGCTGCTCGGAACTATAATTTGAGGGAATCGTTGAACACACAATACCAGTGTTCACATAAGAAGGCATTCACTTCGACGGTAGTGAATCGAGTTTATAAGTTAGTTTTTTGGGTTTTTATGATTAAATTAAATACAAATAATGTGGGGTTTTTATTTTAATTTCTTGTTCATTAAATCCTCAAATTGGAGGTTGGAGATGGGGGCCAGAACACCTTAAAATCCCATGAGATGTTATGGTGGTGGGGCCCACCCAAACATTACCTCCCTTGGGAGGATAATTATGGTTGGGACCTCCCAGGATTGCAACCACTTGGAACCCCTCATTTAAGGTGGGGAAACTCTTCAACTCCCCTTTATTTAATTTATGCAAACCCTCTTCACTTAATTGAGCCAACTCCGCCCTATTAATTAAATGAGTTGTCTCATTTAATTAAACACCACAATTTTAATTGATGTGCCAACAAAAAATAGACAACGCTTTCTTCTATTATTTTTCCCTTGGCATTTTGGTGGAGCTTGGGGAGGAGATGAACTCTCCAATGAAGAACAACTACCAAAGAATGAATAATGCACTTCCAATGAAGAACACTGACGAGGGACACCTTTGACTACAAATAATGACACCCTCCAACCTTCTTCCTTAGACTCCTTCGACGTGGGACGTGTCAGACTACCACTGATCGACGAAAATCTTTCTGCTACATCAATTAATGACTACATGTGAATCAAAGGTAGGAGGATTATTACATGTTGATGTTGTACCCTCTTTTTATAACCTTCTTTCAAGGATAAAATGGGATTGATGAAGATGTATTGATGATCATATTCTTCTCATGATGAGCCAAATTATACCATCCTAAACACGGAGGGTGCAGGCCAACCTAACATGCACTGATATTATCAATTGTTTTTTCTCTTCTTGTGTCATTCTATGACATGGTGATGAGGCAGAGACGACAAAGGTGGCAACGACGAAGACAACGCAACCCACGGACTCTGCGAATCGCGCAGCCCTCCGTAGTGCCCTGATTCTTCCAGCCGAACACCGCTAACCTAAGCAGCACCGTACCCACCTACCCACGGCCTCGAAGCACCCAACTCGGTGCATGGCCCTCCTACATGCGACCTCTTGGTGCCAGGCCCGGCCCGTAGCCCGCCTTCCCATGGCATAGCGTTTCCCTACTCGGCATAGGGCCCGACTGCCTGCGGCCCCCGCGCCATGCCTGGTGCCCTGTCGGTGCCCCCACGACCCACCTTGTGCCCTTCCGGCGCCCCTGTGACATGCTCGGAACCCTGCCAGCACCCCCGTAACCAGCCCGGCCCATGCCGCGCCCTAATCGGCGGGCCTACAGCTTGCCCAACGTCCATCTGGCCTGCCGGTGCCCCACGCGCTCTGCCCGCAACTCGCCTGCGCTCCACGTGGCCTACCTGTTGGCCTCCTCAGCTGAGTCACCCAAGCCGTGCCCCTCACAGCGCTATCCGAACCAACCCCAGCCTTCGGGGCAAGCTGCCTACGTGGCGACATCCGGGCCGAACCACCCTCAATGTCTGCTAGGACGCACACAGTGCACCGGGGCGAACCTAATAGGATGACCCGGCCAACGGGATAGGCCGGATCATGTGGGTCGGCCCAGTCTTTGTTGGGCCGAGATAGTATGATCGGGTCTGATCGGGTCCATGCCCATTATCGACCCCATTAACTTCTTGGGCCATATCTTTGGCCCTATAAGTCCATTTGATAAACCATTAGTGGTGCCTGTATTGTTGGAGTGAAGTCATCCCATTGTGAATACCCCACTAGAGTTCGGGGTATAGTTTAGATATGGTCAGGTTGGATCATACACGAATCCAACCGGGACCCCGGGACAGAAATGCTAATAACTAACATACTGATAATATAGTTGAAATGCTTTTTGTTGCATTGAGCCCCCTATGATGTGGCAGACCATTGAGATACATTTTCGTGGAACTTCATGATAGTTTGAGTCTCGAACAGTATATCGTGGAGTGTATCCTTCTAGAGGCGAGCAGATAAAGTACAGAGACCTAGTAGCTGGCAGAGACATGATGACTACTTGACCAATTTGACTCGAAGTGACATGACTAGCCCAATGAGGAGTGGCAATGTGTGGCATAGCAGACCCACGGCAGAGAGCACCTCTGTATGAGCGCAACAAACCCATGGTACTCGATAGGAGGATTACCTCAGCAGGCTACTAGGGGGGCACATCTATGTGAGTGCAACATACACGTGGTGGGGAGAACCTCTCTTTGAGCATAGCAGAACCATTTTAGTATACAGGAGGAGTACCTCAGTTTTCCAATGATAGTGGGAAGCACCTCGGTGTGACGCAACAAGTCCATTTTACTCGACAGTGGAGGAGTACACCACCAGCTGTGGTTTCGATAATAAAAAGAATCCTGCTTTGATCTGTGTAAATTTCATTTTTGTTTTCCTCATGCTTGAGATGGGTTAATAGTTAACTTTGGTATATTTATGGGAATATACATATGTAATGGTTATCAAATGATTTCATACATTGTGGTTTACCCTTGTTTGATTTTGTTAGACCTTGAGGGTCTTGGGGGCCCTAATGAGTATCATTATACTCACCCCTGCACGGGCTATGCCCACACCTCATTGTGTTGGTTGTAGACGATAAACAACACTGACTGAGGCAGAGATTATCAGGACTGGATGGTACCCGGAGGTGGACCACTCGGTCTAACAATATACAGAGGAGACGGATGGACGGGTGTGCTGATGAGGCCCTATGTACAAACCATTCAGGTAAGAACCCATGTGGATGACCCAATAGCTGCTTTAATTTTCTTGAGTTCTACTTGATTTCATTTGTACATTTACATTCCTGTTGGGCTTGTATTTCTGATCCCCTTTACATTCCAGAACTTCTTTTCTATACAGTTTTACATAGTGTTTTTCTTCCAGTTGTGCACTCTGATTTGTTTGTTTACAGTTTTAAAGGAAATTCATTCCCATTTTATGGATTTAAGCCTTTAGTGCTAGTCACCATCCCCTGGCCTATGGAAGGCGAGCATGGTTAGGCATGATATGGGCCCCGAGGGATGGGTTGTGACAATTTAAATAAATGTTTTACTATATTTATAAATAAATACATTGTAAATTTTTTAAGGTTTTTTAATTGAAACCCATTTATCTCCTCAAATTTTTTGATCAATTTCATATTAATTTTCTACCCTCATGTTAGTGAAAGTAGTAAAAAATTATTATATATTTCTGTTAAGAATATTCTTTATTTAATAATATATTAAATTTAATGTTTTTACCCAAAATTATTTTGAAAATAGTAATGATTAATTTCAACTATTGAGGTAAAAATTGATTTAAGTGGGGATTTTGCTAAAATGTTAAATTTAAGAATCACTAATATAATGTATGAAATATATTTTAGGGGTATCTATAGATGTTATCATAACTGAGGCATTATTTTTACCCATTTTTTATGTTACAATTGGGGGTAAACCTTTTTATATTCCAAAAAATTACAATTGGGTTTATCACCTCACATATAAAAGTACACCCTCCCCTATCTACTTCACTACATAACACCATTTATTTTCAAAAAATACCTAGCAAAATAACTTCTCTAATTTACTAACATTATTATAGATTCCTATTAATGGTTATAAATCCATCCTTGAAGGTGTTTTATTACAAAACTATGGAGGACCCGAGAAGAAAAGGTAATGTTCTTCACCATGTATTTTTTTATATTCTTCATTCACATCAATATACTATTATTAAATCATGAAGATATGCTAAAATCAATATCATCAGTATATATTATATTTATTTATGATTTTATAATTATATAAAACCATCACCATATCCTTTAAATGGGGTTCAAAATCATCATGGGTGTCTATTCTCAATTATTTTCTCGTGAACCTATTTTAATTTTTTACATTACCGCCTATAATATTTGAGTATGATAATCGATTTGATGTATATATAAAATTTATAAAACAATTAGTCATATTTATAAATTATATTATATATAATTTTTTACATTCCATTCCATAGGGTATGTGATAACATCTCTCTTTAGTATGAAGGACAACCAGATCACAAAACGGTGTGATTCGTTTTGCAATAATTCCTTACATGAATGGTAATATAGAAATTTTAGATGGATATATCATATATAAATTAAATAATCAAAATATTATTGGAATATTTATCATTATTAATTTAGAATATATAATTTCTATTCTTAGAGTAAAAATCATAACATCATTCATGTTCTTGTTGACTACAACTTTAACTATGTGATGTGTGTCTCTCTTAATAATCACACCACATGGTTTATATATATAAGTATATTGAAATAAAAAATATGGTATTTTAAATATTAATATAATTCTGAAATGATAAAATATTACCTACCCACTTTTTATAATGAATAATTAAAAATGGAAAAGTTTCTAATTTGTACATTTGACCAGTAATATCTATGATTGTAAAATATTTCATTTCACAAAATTACATTTCATGATAAATAATAGATTTATAATTGTTGTATAAATATGATTATTATGTAATTGTTATTATTTTTCATTTGTATGTAACGGTTTCTTTGTGTATGAACAGATTCATTCATGATAAAATGTGCGTGATTAATCCAAACAATTAGAAAATGGATCAACAAAAATAAATAATTATTAATAATGAAAAGGAAATAATATTCTATAAAATATAATATTTGAAATTATAATTATTAATATATCATTTTTTATTTTCATTAATTTTTTTTAAATGAACCTAATAGAGTTTAAAATGTATTTAACAGAACAAAATTTTGATTTAATGATTTTATTAATCCACATCCATTATTGGGAAAAAATAATACTTCATTTTTTATTTTTTGAAATGATTATGTGTGTAATAAATATATATTTTTTATTATTTATTTACAAGTTTTAATTGTTATTTAAATTTAGTAAAAAAAATAAATTGATTGTTTAATCCCCACATTAATGATATTAACTTTGTAAGGGACAGAGTCTAAATAAACCTCCACTGAGAAATATTATATTTCATTTCACAAAATATGTTGTATATGGTGTATACAATTCCCACATGACACTTAATATGAATATTCATTAATAATTAATGGTATATTGAGTTCCACCTTTAATTATTTCAGGATTGTGGATTTAACATAAAAGTCACTATGTGGAAAACAATTCCACAACATAATTTTTTCACTAGGTAATAATTATTACTCATTAACATTGATATTTTATGATTATATTTATAATTAAATATGATAATTTTATATTTTGTTTTCAATTTTTCTATGAGTATATAAATTTGACACAGATAATCGATTCATTAATTAATTCTCACTTAAAACATTTGATATTTGAAATTGTTTATTTAATGATCTCATTTTAGTTGGTGTTTTTATGATTGTTTTTTAATTGATGGAAATTAGAAGATAATTTTATGATAAACCGTTTTCATTCTCTTCTAAAATTGTTGTTCATGACTTTTACATGTAATATTACTATTTTATAATCAGTAGAAGTTAAATTATACATGTTCATAATTATGAAAATATAACTTCATGTCTCTCTTCAGTAGAAAATGTGTTGTCCACCAAAACTATGATTTGAAAAAATTATTTCAATAATGTCTAGAGGTCTTTGAAATATGAGTTATTGAAGAAATTTTTATTCATTATTTTCTTTGAAAATTGTGTCTAAATGGTTCTTCATGTATTTTTCCTAAAAATTCTAGTGCTAAATTCACTAAAAAGTAAAATTAATATTTCTTTTTAAACGGATGAAATTAACTTGGTTCCATGAAATTATGACCACTAAATTATTTTAGGATATATATTATAATATTTAGTAGTTATTTTAAAAAAAATAATTCCACAATAATTTGGTGAATTTTAATTATAAAATATAATTTTTTAATTGAATTGGATATTTTATATAATAACTATTAATTATATTCTACTAGTATTTATATTCATCAAATAAAACAAGTGTTTTTATTTTAGAAATGATTATATTTTATTTGTATATCATCCTTATTCTTAAACTATATTGTTTATAATTATTTTAAAGAAAAAATTATTGAAATTAACATCCTTGATTATTTTTTGTAGACAAATACATTCGATTGAATTATTCTGTTTCACATAAAAAAATGTTTCTATAAATTTTCATATTATTTATCATGTATATGATTTTTGAATAAACCATATATAATTTATACATACAATGTTTTAAATTGTTTTTAATTTTATTATATTGAGAAATATTAATAAATGTGTTTTTGTTAATAAATTCAGTTATTTCATAAGAATTAATTTTAAAAATCAATTAAATCGATATTCTTTTGTATGAGTAATTTTTTGGAAATAAAGACATGGGTGTTGCCCAATTCTTCATAACACCCCTATCCATCTCAATTATCAATAGGAGAATGAGTTATCTATTATAAAATCACCTGTACAAAAACAATAATGATATATGCAATAGATTTAAAATGGAATGCATAATTTATTAACAATATATGTATCATGTTCCTCAGACATGATGATTAATAATTATGTATTGCCTTTATTGAGAATATAGTAATAATTTTCCATTATATTTCTTTACATATATTTTTATGCATGCATTTCAATATAATTTATTGATTAAATAGATTGTGTTTTCAGTTATATTCAGTTTAGTATTGATTATTATTTATCTAATTATTATAGTCATGTTATCTATTAAAATATATTTGTTTCTATTATTTAAATTTACCTATTAATTGTTAACCATTATAGTTTATCATTGAAAATGTCACTGTATGTATTAGTTTCTTATTTTATTTATTACATGTCATTTGTTCAGTTATTTACCTAGACATATTGATTGTGTATATTGACATCTGATTTCATAAACTATACCTAACTCTTAATGAGCATCTGATGTCACCCATCTTTTTTTAATTTATAGGAATCCAAATTTTATTTTATGAATGATATTGATAGATATACTTGTGAAAATTTCAATATTATCAAAAAGTTATTTTTTAATTTATATCTTCAAATATAGGATGGGAATAATGTATATAAGTAGTTTACCAAGACTACTAAACAATTTAGTCTTTTGGGTTTTGATTCCATATAATTTATTCAAATGTAATAAGTGATTTGTTGGATCTATTTACATCGGTTAGGTTTTCTACTATGTTCCCATAGTCATTCAAGATATTATTTTATATAATTTCTTCTTTATGTGGGTTGATATACCCAAAAATGTGTATAATAAAATTAATTGATGATTATGATTAAGTAAGATTATCTTGGGAATAATATCATTTTTAAATAATAATAATTACTATATTTAGATATTTTTTACATATTTTTATTATAATTGATTATATATTAATAAATAAAAATGGAATATATCTAAAATATTATATATATTACATCATGTATGTTGTAGTCCGCACAATAGACCATTATGTTTTACATTTCTGAACGAAATAAAGTGAAAATTTTAAATTATAATTCTTAAATTATTAATCATTTTTTTATTATATATATTAAATTTAATCATTAATTTCACCATTATAGTAATAAAATATAGGATCTGATTAAAAATATTTGTTGCATTAAGGTGGCGGTAGTATGCGCAATGCATAATGCATAGTTTATATTTTATTTTTTTGAAATGGGGAAATGATGTTAATTATTAAATTTTTAGAATAAAAACAACAATATCATCCAATAATAATGTCAATATATAGTAGTTCGAAAATTATATTTTGGAAGTTAAAAAATAATGTAATTTTTGTTCGAAAAAATATGAAGTACTCATGTATAAATCATTACGTTTTCCTCGGAGGATTCCATTGAAATAGATGTATCAAGATAGTATCATGTAGCTACAGGTTCAGTGAAAAAGAAAATTATTATAATGGTTGAAAAAATTAAAAAAAATTAATAGTAATAT
Source organism: Viscum album (assembly GCA_963277665.1). NCBI lineage: Eukaryota > Viridiplantae > Streptophyta > Magnoliopsida > Santalales > Viscaceae > Viscum > Viscum album. The sequence goes on along the minus strand of OY728142.1, from coordinate 1,374,237,523 downwards.
GTACATTTTGTGTTATCTTGAAGGGGTGGTGAGGAGAACCATTTATAAGTTCATTGAATGGAGTTTTTAAAATATTTCCAACTAATATAATGATGGAATATGTTTCACAAGTGATGGTGACACAAGAATAAAAAATAATGGAGTTGGGATCAGATAAAGGGATGAATTCACCAAGTATTTTTTAATAAACATATTTAAATGGTTTTTATGTCTATTACTATTAAACCTTTCACATTAACTAGTTTTTATTTTACCATGTTAAATATTTTTTACATTTTAAAATAATATTTTCTTAAATGGACCTTTTAAATAATTTGGAGATGATAATTCAAAATATGAAATCAATCATGAGATAATAAATTTCTATGTGTAAAAATAACACAAATTTATCATCTTTGTTTATAACATGTAAAAATCTATGTTTCAAAAAACATAATTTTTTTATAAAGATATTTCCATATTCTAAAATTACTAAATTATTATATTTTCAGGATATAAATTGTTTTATAATAGAAAAATAATACTTATATGTATTTCAAATTAACCCACTAAAAAATTTCTTAAAACAAATATTTAAAAAAAGGTAGAAGAAAAAGTGTTTTCAATTGAAAATTTTACTTCTATAAAAAAATGATAATTTTTGGATTTTGTAATTCAAAATTAGATTTTAAAGAAATATATATATAATAATGATACATATATATCCCCATAAAACAATTTTACACCCATATAATTATATAAATAATATAAATAATATTATTGTTTAATTAAAATAATATATTTTCCATTTTTAAGAAAAAAAATATTATATATGAAAACTCACAAAAAATATCAAATGTTAATATTGACATACTAGATATAAAAGTTAGGTATATATTTTGAATACTAAAAAAAATTAGATATTTTTACAATTTAATATAATGAATAAAACTTCATAAGAGAATTTTTTGTTTAAAAAATATATATAATCTTATGTTGTTTTTCAATAAATTAATAATAAAATTTATAGTAATATATAAATAGTATAAAAAAATTAACATATCCATAGAACATTTATTTTCACAAAATTACATACAAATAATACAATTTAATGGTTATATTTCAATACATATATCAGACTAATTATTTATATAGCTTTACTAATTGAATTTTTATTAAGAATTATTATTTATAATTTCTATTATTTTTATGTCAATATATATTTTGAAATATGGTTTAATTTATTTTTAAATAAAATTCTATATCTAAAAGACAAAATATTATACTCTTATGTGGTTTATTTCAGTTTTGTGTTTCATGTTAATGATGCTATCAAACATATTAAATATTCATTGAAATTATAATTTATGATCTCTCTGAGTTAATTCCTCTAATATTAAATAAATATCATCTAAATTTTGTTCACTTTCAGTCACTAAAAGATGAATTATGGTTATTTAAATGTTGGAATTGACTTGGGATTAATTTTCATGTCATATATTTATATTAATATCTTAAATATTACATGGAAACACATATTTTTGTTTCATTATATTTATAAATAACTACTTCATTACATAATAAATTTTTTCTTTATTCCCACATTTTTAACATTTGATTCATTATTCATTTACATTGAATCATTCCCTCATATTAATATTTACACATTCTTCACACATAGATAGTTTAATATGTATTCCATCATCATCTTACTTACTCTAATTCACATGGGACATCATTCTTATCTTTTGTAGCGTATTTTTAAAATCAAATATGATCACATTAATAATCCTAATTAATAATAGATGGATTGTGATAATGAAATTATTTCTCAATCAAACCTGTATACTTTTAGTGTTATTATTATTTTATATGACTTAAACAATTTATGGAGATGTATCATGATATATAACAAGTATTTTATTACCATTTTGTTGCTATATCTTTGTCCAAATATTGTTAAAAATTTCATTACATAACATCTCAAAATTATAAACCATGACATAATTGTCTTATTTATTGTTAAATCATACTTTCAAAATCAATAAATTACTATCTTTATGAAAAATTAATCATCGTATAATCATGGATACAGTATGTAATATGTGCGCATGAGAAACATGACTATTTTTCAATGGCCATTATTGAATTTGGTAATTAAACCATATATTTCCAGAATTACCATTATAAAAAAACATATTATTTAACCATATATAATTACATATAGAGTTATTTTGATTGAAATAGACTCATGTCATATTTAGTAGGAGGTAGTATATATGTCGACAAATAATTTTATAACCTTTTATGTTTGTGAAATGGTATAATGAGAATGATATATATGCATACATACATATATATATATATTTAACTATTTTATAAATATATGATTTTTTTGTATATGTAACATATTTTTAATTATAACCATCATTTAAACATTCCATGTATCGTATGAATGAATCAATTTACTTTGAATAAGAGGTAGTCCACAATTCCTCTAATGATGTAATCGTATTGACATAAAATTGGAAGAACTAATTATATGTGTTATAAAAGTTTTAAATGAGTATAAATATATAATAAATATTATATATAAGATATATAAAAAGTGTGTTTATCATAATGTACACTATAAAAGTTGGTAATGGAAGAATAAACAATCTTAATTTAATGAGGCAGTTGTTCACTGTTCACAGAAACATTATTATTTTTACCAATTATTGGGTGTTCTTTATAAGTGTATGATAATATAAAAAAATCCTATTATATTTAGTATAATAATTTTTTATTCAATAACAAAATAAGGATATTTAATTTTTTTTACAATTGAAATGAATCTAAAGAGATTAATAAAAGACATTTCTATATAATCTGGTAACTTTAATTTCTATAAACCAAAAGGCATCCATAGAAGGTATTTTACAAAAAAGTTGGTGTATAGGTTGAGGTAGAGATGTTTGTAAGCTATTTGTTCTTATCATGTAGAAATTTAAGAGTACTGAGAGGTGTGAGTAATGATTATAGGTGGTAGCACATTATAGAGTTGGAAAATGACTCACTTCATATTCTAGAAAATTTGTAAGGTATTTACATGTTCATTACAAAACAAAATTAATAAATTAAACTAACAAAACTCATTATTAGAAGTTTAATTGCGATAATATTTCTTGCAAATGTTTGTTGGATAGGTGGCTAGTTCATTTAGGCCATTAATCAGTGGTGTTCAGTCCATTATTAAGCCTAATTACACTATAATTAGTATTATAAATTTTAATCACATTAACTATTAATTTGAGTAACAATTTAAGATTATATTATTGTAACAAAATATATTATCACTATTAAAACTTTTAATTTTTTATTTTGAAAATTACAATCACATAAGTGAGAAAATTAGGATAAATGCTAATGTTATAGACAGATAGATTAATATGTTCTATTAGAAAAATCATTCAAAATATTGTTGTGTTTTTATATACAATTTAAAAGTAAAATTGACTATAATGAAATAAACTATCTTAATAAATGAATTATTTATCTCATGTGAATTCAAAAATAATGTAGAATATAATTTCACATTAATAATTACATAAAAAATGATGTATTTAACAAAAATGAGGTATTACATACTGTTCACTAAAATATGATGTTTCTTAGAAAAATACAAAAAAATAATCCCATGTAAATTTTGACATTATAAACTATAATATAATGTTTATTAGATCTAATAAAATTAAGAATAATGTCAATATTAATAATTAAAATATATTCACCATTAAAAGGTTATTAAAATAACCTAATAAAAATATATATTTTTATGTGAAATATTGGGTCTCCACTTAACATATGCTTAAAAACTGTTGGATGATGATAAAAAATAATTTGTTTTTTATGATACATATTTAATACATTATTATCACTCAATAATTAAAATTAATTTAATGTATTCTCATAAAATAGCTTTGTAACTATAAAATAATGGTCAATTAAAATATTTTTTTTATATTCAATTGGTTATTATATTATTTTCAAATTTATTTTTAACTAATTATTTATTTTTCAAAACCATATATTTAAATAATTTAGTTAATAATATTATTAATGGATTGTTTAATTCTTATCATATTAAAGAATAATATTTTAATTACAGATTGTTTCATGGTAAGACACAATATTGTGTATCACATAATCCATTAATGAATGTCACCTTTTCATGTAGCATTATCTATAGAGGAAAGTCTTTATTACGTTTTCTATTAGCTAACATAGTGTTACCAGGATTGTATGATAAATCGATGTTAAATACCTTGAAATGTATAAAATATATTTTATATATTAAGTATACTTTAAAGTATTTAGATATTATATTACCAGATGCGCATGATGATGTGTGTAATATATGTTTTCGATCAAAATGATAATACATTAGTTTTTCAGGGCATCACATTCTCCAAACATTATTTAAATTGTATCTTTAAATTTAATATCGATCATGGAAGTAGATTGTTAGATTCTACCTATATTTTAAATCCCATCTCTCTATAAGGGTTCATGAATAATCCTTTATAAAAAGAGAATTAAAAGTACTATGGTAGCAAGGAATACCATGTAATTAGGTCTCCATGTAAGGGAATATATGTGGAATTTAGAATGTGTTCTTGATGAAAAAACATAAATAATTATATTGATTTAATGATGTCATTAAAAAAAATAACTTATTAATCAATGGAATGTTGAGGGCCGAAATTCCATAAATAAATAATGATTTAGAAATCCATTTGTTCAACATAAATTTAGGTTATAGGAAAATATTTCTATTTCAATTTTATTTTCTTAATTTTGGGTAATTTTTTTTAAATAAGAATATAATGAAATATTATTACATTAGAAGATTCAATAACGTATGAACAATCCTAAATTTTGGTTATGCTTCGATAAAATTCTAATTCATCCCATTACTCCAAAAAATTGATTACCAATAATGGATTTTTTTCACCAACACACTAAAAGATACTTTTAATTGATAATATTAACTATAAAGGAGTGAAAAATATAACTATTTGTTCTTCACAATCATATAAATATAATTTGGTTAATATACTAATTTCTAATCATAAAAATTGTTACTACGGGTTCATTATTAAATATTATTTGTCAAATTGTTTTACTAAAAACAATGAAAAATTAACCATGACATTTCATAGGTCAGTGTTTTGCATCAAACCCTTACCGTCATTCAGTTAAGGGTTGAATTCCCATTGCCTTTCCATATTTTAGGGGTTGTCACCTGGATTACATGTTATCAAATTCTAAAACCATATTAATGTTAATTCCACATATTAATATGATGTACATACTTGAAATTAGTATAATCCAAATATAATATATAAACAAAGGTAGTCAATAAAACCAAAATACAAAAATACCATAACCTTTTCAATTCCACATTCGTCTTTCCAAGGTCTAAGGTAAATCTATAACATCATTAATTTGATTTCTAAATCATGAATCCTTGCATTCATTAAAAAACTCCATACATTTAACCTAGGATACATATTATGTATCCAAATTCATTATATTCATTTCATATGAAATAGTGTATTATCCTAGGCATATCGCCCAAGAGTGTCAAACCATGTGCAAAGTAAAGCCAGTTTTAATTTATAGGTTACCCCGATTCATGCATGGAAAACCATGTCACGGTTGTTACTCCTATGTACTTCATGGATAGAACCATGTACACATTTAGTATCCATACATAGTTTAATTACTAGTAATACCCACTTAATCTATTCATTACCAAAATTATAGAGTTTTAATCTATAATTATTTAATTTATATATAATGTTTATTTTCTCTAATATAGGTTATCAAAAATATAGTTACCAAAGTTGGTACTAAAATTACCTTCATACCAACAGTAGCAACCTAGCCCTAGATAGGCCAGAGATGGTATATGCTCTAAATTAATTAGGCATGATTAAAATGAATGAATCACCATAATAACAATCAGTTTATCAATTTTTGAAATCCAAATATATAAATGAAAATTATATTACAATGGATATACTAATTAGAACATATTTCTATTCATATAAAATCTAAAAACCTTCAAGGATACCTCTAATCCTTCTATTATAATCTTAAATTTACATCATATAATGATTCTTGGATTCCTTGGGAAAGATATATAATAAGGGTGATCTCAAATTCATAGTAAGTGGAAAATATAGTAGAAGATATAATGAATCTATTAGGATAGTCAAAATGTAAATGTAAATAAAATTAAATATAGGCCATTAAGGTAACTAAATAAGTAAAAAAATAACAATTTATTAAACATAATCACATGAAATTATTCAATGAACAGAAATGATGGTATACATAGATATGTCGACACAAAATCACATGGATTAATAATAAATGAAACTATTATTAGGGAAATGATGTATTAATAGAATTCATATTTAAGGAACATGAGGTCCTATTACCATCATGACCATTCAAAAGAAGGTTTAAAATTAATGATTGAAACCCATTTTCACAATTATTCATCTACTGAGAACATCTCAATGAATCAATGTCCTATATGAAGTCTAGGATCCACCTATCATTTCCAGTCCATAAAATTACTCATGTTGAATATGAAAAATAAAAAATTTGACATATCAAATTACCATATTTGATTAGAAATAAATATCTATCAATAATTCCATGATTAATAAAATAACTATCAATGTATTCACAACATGTAATTGTGCATACAGTTTATGCAATAGTAATATCCAAGAAAAATTAAATGGATGATGAATGGAAATTAAATGTTCAATGATCACAGTAAATTGAATAATTCAAGGTGAATAATAAATTTATTTTTTTATTTATTTTCAATACTATACATTTCCAAATGAACAATAATGAATCTAGAGGATTAATATGGACGATATCCATACAATAAACCCCAGTTGAGTAAAATAGAGGTTCATCGTCGCTAAAGAAATAAATTATTAACTTTTAGAAAAGATTCGTTTGGAAAATAAAATTTCTGATTTCCAATCCATTTAGAAATATTTTAAGTTAAAAATAATCCTTTTAACCATGAAAATGAGACATCAATAAAATTATTGTGGATGATTCTCTACATTTCATACAAGGTAAAAATAATATTATATATACGAAAATATGTTATAAAATTTTTCAGTTGGAAAACAAACACTAAATTCATTAAAATTTTGGTAAAAGTAAAAATTGGTCAAATTTTTTTTTAAATCATGTTAAAATAATTTTTATTAACCATTTAATTAAATTTGGTTTTTATAAAAAACAGGTACTTCAACTAAAGGGAGAAGTAAAGTAGGGTTTTATTTAATGTATTTTTATAAAACATTGAGTACAAAAGAGTGAAAAATGGTAATAATTTATGAAAACAGTCATGGATAACCATAAAATAGTGAACTATATTAATCTGAAATTGTTATATAATTTCCCCAAATGGATATTCTATAGAAATATCAATTTGATTCGTCTTGAGAAAAATAATAATTAAACATTCCAATGTGTCCCATACAACATAGAAGAATTTTAAAATCATAATACACATGAAATATAAATATTAAATGAAATTTTTAATTCCCACTAATTAAAAGGAATCCATGATATAATATAAAAAAATTGGTAGTAGATACTCTATACAGAAAATGTAATTATTAAACATGAAATTTATATCAAGAATATTAAATGTGAGAGCGAAGTCCCTTACCAATGTGGTAAAAAATGAATTTGAGACCCAAAAGATGTTAAATAAACACTTAAATATCATGAACAAAACAAGGATCATGTTATTATATTTTAATTTGGAAGTATATACACCTTATAAATGAAATTATATGTAAAATAACTATGTGTGCTCCACCTAATGAAATTGAGACAAGAATTGTCTGCCTTGTGTTTTTTTTCTGGTAAACATATTTTAAATTATTTAATAATAAAAATCTATTAGTTTTATTATTTTATTATAATATTTTTCATTTTAATAATTAAATTAATAAAACATATTACCATATTGTGTATAAATACTCAAAAAATTATATTTTTATCTTCTGTTTTTTTTAAACAAATTATGTGTCAAAACAACTATTGTCGATCAACTATTGACAAAGAGGTAATTATGTAACATATCATGAATAATAACCATGATACAATTATCATATTTATACATCAATTATAATTTAAAAATTAACCATTAAATATGGTTATGAAAAATTAATTAAGGTTACAATCATCGAGAGGTAGGTCGTCCATTCAAATGAGTGACATTTCTAGTTTTCAATGGCCGTTATAGAAATATGGTATGTAACACCATATATTTCTAGAATGATAATTAATAAATACCATATAATTTCATCATACATAAATACAAACATACATACATATATATATTATTAATGTGATGAAAAATAACTCACATCATGTCGAGGATTTGGTATTTCATAGGTCCACAGATAATTTATGTATTGTGTGAATGAATCACATTGCATTAAGGATTTTGTTGTCCACACATCCTCAAACGATGTTATCATAAAAACCAAAAAAAGTGATTAAAAATGTATGTATTATAAAAGGTTATAAAAATAATAGATGCATAATTAATTTCATATTTTACATATATAAATATATCTTCGATCATAATTTCCACTATGAGAGGCAGTAATTGATGATTGAACAATCATCATTTCGTGAGGTCCTAGTTCGTCGTCCACATAAAAATTATATTTGTTACCAATTAGATTGTTGTGATAATTGGTGTAAGTATAATATAAGTATAAAAACATCCTAATATATTGAGGATACTGACAAAAGATCATAATAAGAATATTTTAGGGGAAGGTGAATAGAAATGAAACTATATAGATTTAAAAAAGACATGAAATTTTAATCAGGTTTCTTTTTTATTAGAAAAAAAGGAATTTTAAGAAGGTATTATGACCAAAGGGTGGATTATAGGTAGAGGGAATGGATTTTGGGTGGCCATTTGGTATGATTTTGGATTATCTTTAGTGTCTTTCATGGTGTCCGACAAGGGTATAGGTGGTGGCCTTTTATAAAGTTGGAAAAGGACACACATGGTATTCTTGAAAACATGTCAGGTGTGTACATGATCATACATAATAAATGAAATAAAAGACACCAAAAATGGAAAATTTAATGTTAATGTCTGAAATAGTATCATTAAATTATTTCTGTAAAAGTGGATATTCTTTTGGTCCTTTTAATGTAGCATTTTTTTCTATTTTTAGACTAATTACACCTTAATCACGGTAATTAATATTAATCACATACACTAATAATTTTTCAAAAAAATTAATTTGATATAATTAAAAAAATTATTATATTGATTACAATTGTATAATATGGATTTTCAAAATTAAAATCACAAAAATTGAAAAATTAGGATGAAGGGAAATATCACAGACAAACAGATTAATAAGAATTTTATAGAAAAATGATCAAATGATTCTTATGATTTAATATAAAATTTTAATGTTAAATTGTTCCAAATGAACTACATTATATTAAAAGATGAGTAATTGACCCTATGTGTCTTATAAACAAATTTATAATATAATTTAACATTAATAATTATTTAAACAAATATATTTGATATCTAATATGTAGTATTTTGGAATATTCAATAGAAACTGAAGATTCTAGGAAAAATCATAAAAATTCATTGCTAGTTAATTTTTACAATCTGTATTAAAAAATAATGACTATGTTATCAAATTAAATTTATAATAGTGTCATAGTTATGATTTAAAATTGGTTATCCTTTAAAGGATCGTTACAAGGACATAATAAAAATATAGGTTTTTATGTTAAATATTGGGTTTGATATTATCTTATGATTAGAAAATATATAGGATGAATTTGAAAAATAATTTATTTTGGATTTAAAAAAATTATTACTTTAATATCACACATTGGTTTTAATTTATTTAATGTATTTGGGTAAAACATCATTGTGAGCATAAGATTATTTTATGATTAAAATATTCTTTTAATATTAAATTTGTTATTATATTCATTTCTAATATAGTTGTAACCAATTATTTTGTTTATTAAACCATATATTTTTATAAATTAGTTAATACTTTTCATAAAATCAACATTATATCTCATTATATTAAGTAATAATGTTTTAACTATAGATTGTTTCTCTGTAAGACTCGGTTTTGCTTATAGTGCAAGCCATCAAAGAAGACCTCTTTTCACATAACACAGTCTATAAAAAAATTTATTTTTTCATATGAATTACCCTTACTCAGTTTCATGTGAATTGAATGATAACTCAATGTTTCTTGCATAGATAAATATAGAATATATTTTAAATAGTTAATATATTATAATGTATATAGATATTATACTACATTATATGCTTGATGCTGCGTTTCATACACTCTATCGAAGACAATGTTCATATTTTAGTTTTTTAGGGAATCACGATAAATAAAAACATTGGTACAAATTCAGTTACCATAGTAAGATTAAAAATGAAATAAAATGGTTAGAACTATAATTGTAGAGGTAAAAATTACCAAAAAACATGTCTAAATCCAATTTAATGGTAATAATTAGACACTATAGTAACCATAATTGTAACACCCCATCCCAAACTCATTGACTTGAGGAGGAAGTGAGGGATACTTGGCCTTAAGCGACATTCCCAAGGCGCTAATGATTAGAAGTAAATTATCACAGCTTGATGATCAAATTGGGGAACGATTTTCCCTTAAATCAAAACCATCCAACAATCCAAAAACAATATTATGCATGTCAACAACCACAAACATCCCATGTATTAACAACCATTTTGTTCCACATCACAATCCAACCCCAATAAAACTAGACATGTCGACAACACATCAGAGTACAATGCGGAAACTAATCAACAAAACACCACTAGGCATGACTCCATCACAGCTCTACACCAAGCTACAAGCTCGAAGATCCTCTATGGAATCACAGTTCTCCACTAAAGGAGATAGATCCCATAACTATTCCCACATCCTGGCACCCGACATCTGCAAAGACACCAAAGTGCCAAAGCGAGGGGGTGAGTACTAAAACCCAGTAGGATTTCCCCAAATGGCATCCCTATATACTCTACTAGGATAAAACCATTAGAACATTTATATAAAACAATTTATAAAAAATAATCACAAGTGATACCATTTCCATAAGATAATCATGCTCTTACTATGCCATCACCACCATACCAAGAAACCAAGGGAATGCTAACAAAACAAGACACAATGATGCCAACATTTACACATTATCACAATAATTCAATCTTGCAAATAAATTCCCAACAAGTAACCAAAACGGTGGGTCTTCCACCCTACCTGTTCACCCATTCACAACTAGAGGTACTTCTCGACCACTACTCATATGGTGGTTCTACCGACCACTATCCATCCCCTTTTTATCGTTATACTTCCCACCCACATCAATACAACATTTCAGTCAAACCAAAGCAAGTATAGACCCACCAAGGTCACAAGAACATGCAATCATCCAATATCATTGCATATCAATCCACTTCCATAAATCACCCATTTATTGAAAACCATTTTCCATGAAAAACAACATTTCATTAAAACAACCATTTTATTGAAAAATCTTTCCATCAACCATTTTCACAAATCAACTGTATCATCCCATTTTAAAATCTTCATTTTAAAATCCCAAGAATAGAATTTCACTATATAACACCCCTTTCCCAACAAATGCCAAAAACATCAACCAAGGGATTTGTAATCAATTTCGAATTACAATTCAAAATTAATTTTTAGCACAAAAATTAATTGTAAAAATAACATCTAGTTCTAACCAAGTGGAGTCGAGAGAGAATTCACCTGCATTTAGGGTTCTCGAGAAATCGACCCACAAACAACTGAGCCACAAATCCGGTAAAAGAACCACTGAAACCTCTCTAGATCCATTTCTCTAACATCCACAAGCATTAATTTTAATATCCATGGCAACAAAAACCATAGATCTACACACAACAAGTGTAGATCTAGAAAATCTAGAGAGAGGGAGATGTAGATCTAGAGGAAACAACAAGAGAAACAAGAGTAGGGACTTACCTAGGAGGAACCACCTTCAAACCACCTTGAATCCCATTTTAAATGCGTCCATAACTAGTATAATATCACCCTTAATACATGGGAATCCAAAGTCCCAAGTGAGTATCGAGTGGGGGGAGGATTGGAGTAAAATGAGGGAATCCCGAGTGAGCCCGGGTTTTATAACCATAATTTTTAGTGGAGGAACGGTTAGCCTACACAGTTTGTCGAGCCGTGCACTAACCGTGTGCAATCTACTCTCTTGGGAGCAAGGGTCTGCATGGTTCCCTCACACTATTTGGAATATCATGTGCATTCCATGCAAAGCCTATTGTCTCTCCTGCACAGTTTCCTAGAGAACCCTCATGGTTTCCACTAATCGTGCTCAAACCGTGCTCCCCTTGAAAAGCCTCCAAACACATCCAAAACCATTCCAAACTCTCCCAACCTCTTCCCAACTCATTCCATTAACTTTAATGACACAAAAAATGCATTAAAAAGCCACATACATAAAAAGGTGGTGCTATATTCTCCCCACCATTAGAAATTCTATCCTCGGTAAGTAGTGATCCCGACCATTGCAGAAAGAGCTCGGGCCACTGCTCAATCATCACTTTCTACTGCTCCCAAGTCACCTCGTTAATCTGACCGTATTTCCACAAATCATGAAATAAACCAATTTTTTTACCATGCTAGAATTTCTCTTGCCTCTCTACAACCCACACTGGCACGTGCACCAACATTGCATCCAGTTCTAGCTCAACATTATCCCATCGAATTACATGGTCACGGTCCAATTGATATTTTTTCAGCTGCGACACATGATACACATTTTGCACTACACTAAACCTAGGTGAACAAGACAAATGATAAGACACCTCACCAACAAACTCAATAATCTCAAAAGGACCAATATACCTTGGAGATATCTTTCACTGATTTTCAAACCGATGACTCCCCAACCTTGGAGAGATCCTCAAGAACACATGATCACTCGCCTCGAACAACAACAGCCATCGACGATGATCTGCATACGATTTCTGATGACTCTGAGTCATCTCAATTCTATTCCTAATCAACTTTTTCTTCTCTGTAGTTTCCTAGACAAGGCTCAGTCCGACCATCGAGGACTCACCCATTTCCACCCATCATAGTGGAGAACAATATTGCTGCTCATACAAGGCTTCTAACAGATCCATTTGTATGGATTTCTGATAACTATTATTGTACAAGAACTCAACCAACTACTTGGGCTCCTCCCATGAGCCACCAAAATCCCTAAAAAATCCCGCAACATATCCGCCAGTGTTTTTATTGTCCTCTCGGATTTACCATCCGTCTGAGGATGATACGCCATACTCATCGTCTACTACGTTCCAAGGGCTTGCTTTAAGGATTTCCTGAAACAAGATGTAAAACTCGGATCTCTATCTGATACTGTCGAAACTGGAACACCATGCATTTTTACCACCTCATAGATTTAGATTATGGACAGATCCTACACCGTATGAGATTCACGAATTGGGATGAAATGGGCTGACTTCGTTAGCCGATACACTGTAACCCAGATAGAATCATGCTTTCTGACCATTCTTTGGTGACCTATGAAAAAATCCATCGTTATCTGCTCTCACTTCTAAATAGGGATTGGTAAAGACTGAAACATTCTTGTTGGCCTCTGATGCTCTACATTGAACTGTTGACAAGTGAAGCATCTCGAAACAAACTCAGCCACTCTTTTTCTCATACCAGCCCACCGGAACTGTGATTTCAATTCTTTATACATTTTTTAAATTCCAGGATGAACAACCCACATAGAATGATTATACACCCTGAGAAGGTCATCCTGAAAAGCATCTGGTACCACCATCCAATTCCGATAACACAAAACTGAATCTCCATTCAGTTTCCAACCCACAATGGTCTCCTAACCATTGAGTCTCGACCCCATGGTCACACACATAGAATCTGATATCTGTGCCTCTCTAACTAGGTCAACCAAGTCCAGAATTAGTGAAACCAGATAGAAGACCACTCTATATCCATGTTCCTCACATTCCAACCACTTATCACCTATAACTGATATCAACTACCACTGGTCTGATGCTTGTTTTACCAACTGAGCATATGATATTCTACTTAATGCATCCGCCACCGAATTTCCATTACTGAGTTTATACATCACGTCAAATTCAAACATCTGGAGATATTCTATCTATCTCCTTTTCCTCAGGTTTAAATACTTTTTTGAGAAAATATGTTTCAAGCTCTTATGATATATATATATCATGAATTTCTCACCGAAGAGATAATGAGGCCACACTTTCAAAGCATATACCACTAATGCAAACTCCAAATCATGATTTTGGTTATTCTTATCATGAAACCTCAATTGTCGTGAGCCATATGCACCCAAATGATTCCCTTGAAAGAGAACGTATCCCAACCCCGATCCTGATGCATCGCAATACACCACGTACCATTTTTTGGATTTTGGCAAAACCAAGATTGGTGCTGATGTCAGACGACCATTTTGCTCATCAAAATCCTGCTGAAACATTTCATTCCACTAGAATGCAACATTATATCTTGTCAAATCTGTCATAGATGAAGCCACACATGAAAAATCATGAACAAAAAGCCGATAATAACCATCTGGACCAAGAAAACTCCATATATCAAACACATTATTTGGTGGTTTCCACGAGACAACAGCCTCTATCATTTCTGTATCACTAAAACACCCCTTTCAAAAATCACATGGCCATGAAAGAAAACTTCCTGTATCCAGAAGTCACACTTTGACAATTTTGAAAACAACTAATGATGGCTCAAGATCCCAAGCACTGCCTCCAACTACTGCCCAAACTCCACCCTTGTCTTTGTATACACTAGAATATCTTCTACAAACACCCCCACAAATAAATCCATATATCTCTTAAATATCCTATTCATCAATACCACAAACACTGCTGGTTCATTCGATATACCAAAGGGAATAACCACATATTCATAAGGTCCATATCTACTTCTGAAAGATTTATTAGAAATATCATCCTTCCTCACCCGCAATTGATGATATCCTGACCTCAGGTCGATCATGGAGAACCACTGGGCTCCCGTCAACTGGTCGAACAAATCAACAACTTGTGTATGTGGATATATATTCTTGATAATAACTTTGTTAAGTGTATGATAATCAACACATATCCTCAATGATCCATCTGCCTTTTTCATAATCAACATCGGCGCTGCCCATGGAGACATGCTAGGCTGGATAAACCCTTTGCTTTCAAACTCTTCAAACTGGATTTTAAATTCCCGAAAATCATTAGGTTCCATCCGGTAGAAGGAAGTGAGAAATGGCTGGTCCCCGAAAGAAGATCAATTGTAAACTCCAATTATCTTACTAGAGATAACCTTGATAATTATTTAGGAAACACATCCATGAACGGATCCAACACTGCCAGAGGAACACTATTCTCAACACCCTCTACTGATTCCAATGAAGAAACTGCCAACTGATATAATAACGTACCCACTGATGGTTCCCAAAAACTCGTTACACCCTACCTTTCATGCTTCTCTCCACTAAAGTGATGACTAACGCCATCGTGTGTCATAAAATCCATTGTTCGTGCATCACATTCGATGTAGGACTTAAACCGCCACCAACCAATCCATTCCCTGGATTACATAATAACCATCCATCTCAAGCATTTAGAAATGCAACACTGTCTTAACCTCACCCACAATGATACAAAATTATCTACACAAGAAGGCTTGACACTCTCTTTGACCCAGTGGAGTTTGATGATTCAAAACAAAGGGCATCATTTCTACCATTAAACCCAAAAAATCAATCACATGTGCAATAATAAAAGAGTGTGAAGCACCCATATCAAACAACACTCGCATCAATTTAGAATTTAAAATAATATTACCTCACACTGTGGATGGTCCTGACTGATCATCCCCCACAACCTGCTCAGCTCTGAACACATGTTTGGTTGCTACAGTCTTCATTTTATTGCTCTGTTGAGGCATCATGGTATTCTGAGAATCACTGTGACCCACTTAACTCTACTGATGAGGGGTATGTTGTTGCCCCCTTCCCATCGAAGCATATGACGTCTGCGATCTCTGAGAAGTGTCACGTGCACCCGACCTTGATGAATTCCGACAATAACTCTTCAGATGCCCCATCTGCTTACAATTATGACATTTTTGAGGTTTTTCCGTACAATCCCGCATGCTGTGGCTTGTAGAACCACAATGAAAACATCCCTGCTTTCTCTAGGGATTTGGAGGAAGATTTACTGATCATTAAATCGGATTATATGCCATATTCCTGCCTTGGGAATAAGTGTCCCTCTTCCAATTGATCCTAGTGTTAGATTTCCTACTATGCACCATGGGTACAACCATGATTCCCCCGCCCGGAGCACCCAACAGATCCCGCAAAGCCACCGAGGCTCTATTCACCATATTTGTGTAATAATTTATACAAAGTAATTCTATTATTGAACGGATTTGTTTCCTTAACCCTTATTAAAAGATCATTTCATTCAACGACGTGCTACCCGCCACCTCGGGTGCAAACCGCACTATGTTCATAAACATAGTTGCATACTATGTCACCGACACATGCACTTGCTTTAAACTGAAGAAATCAGTCGTACGCTGAATTTAGAACATATGGGGTAGAATTGTATATTAAACAATTCATCAAAGCCATCCCACATCATACCCAGGTCTTTCCCAGCATGAACTACCAACTCCCACCACTGAAGGGAAAGATCTTCTAACATATACATGGCCAAATTCACATTTAACTCTACCAAAGTTCCCAAGAACTCGAAGATCTTGTTCATTCTATTCAACGATTCTTCTTCTCTCTCTATCTCTAAATCACCACTGAAGATGGGTGGATTCTGCTTTTGAAACTAAAATACATGATCAACAAGTCTTGGTTAATCCACAATATTTCCACTTTCCATAGCTTGGAATGATTGCACTTTGCATTGCACTAGCTGCTGGTTCACCTGAGGCTCAGGAACTACCACATTCTCAGCAGCCTCCCCTGGTTGGTCTCTACGACGCCTACCAAGTGCCATTTCTATCAATAGAAAATAATCAACCCTGAGTCTCACTTCTGTATACATCACGAAATCCCATTTCAAATCAAATTACACAACACTTTCATGACAAGGCTTTCTGGAAGTTCACATTTTCCATGGTTAACCATTTTGATAACCAAACCATTTTAAAAAACCAAATTTATTCACATTACAGTTTCACACAATGACCATTTCTTAATTCATACCATAGATCATTATACCCCAATAAAATATTAATCCTAGTGAGAATTCATTTCTACCATGCATGTCATGCTCATCTTATTGGATACACCCTTCAAAATGAGATATCCAATCCCTATAAGTGTCTCCAAAACACTTATGTACCCAAATCCCTAGTAACATGGATTTCAGCATAAAATGGATAGCTACGTCCTTTTCTTATATACACTCTATGTTCCAACATTAATACGCCTTTCTACCTTCCCGACTCAAGTAATGTACCACAACAAATGTCAGAACCAAATATGAGAATCAACTCCAAAGGACTAAACAAACTGATACCACTTGTAACACCCCTCCCCTACCTCATTGGCTTGAGGTGGAGGTGAGGGATACTTTAACTTAGCGACATTCCCAGGGTGCAAAAGGCTGTAAATAAATGCTGAGGGCTTCAAGATCAAATTGGGGAACAATTTTCCCATAAAACAAAACCAAAAAACAATCCAAAAACTATATGATGCCTGTAAACAAACCCATCACTTAACAACCATGTTGTTCCACAACAAAATCCAACAACAATAAAACTAGACATGTCTACAACACATCAGATAACAAAGAGGAATCCAAACAACCAATCAACACAAGCCATGAGTCCTCCACAGTTCCACACCAACATCTATGCTCCATGCTCCTCCAAGGAATCACAATGCTCTACTAAAGGAGGCAGATCTATTACCTTTACCCAAATCATGGTACATGACATCTGAAAAGTCACCAAAGTTCCAAATAAAGGGGTGTGTACTAAAACTCAGTAGGATTTCCCCAAATGAATCACCTACACACACCACTAGGATAAAACCATTAGCACATTTATGTAAAATAATTTATATAAAATAATCACAAGTGAAACCATTTCCATAAGACAAACATGGTCTTACCAAGCCATCACACCCAAACAAAGAAACTAAGGGAATACCGACCAAACTAGCCATAATCATACCAAAATTTACACATTATCACAACTATTCCATCTTGCAAAGTAATGCACAACAAGCAACCAGAACAGTGGGTCTTCCACCCAAGCTGTTCACCCATTCACAACAAAACAATCAAAATGGTCGGACTTCTGCTCAAGTCGTTCACCCATTCACAACTAGCGGTACTTCTCGACCACTACTCAGATGGTGGTTCTTTCGACCACTTTCAATTCCCTTTTTATTGTGAGACTTTCTGCCCACTTTCATAAAACATTTCAATCAAACCAAACCAAGAACAAACCCACCACGTCACAAAATCATGAAATCATCCATTTATATTTCATATCAATCCACTTCAATAAATCAACCATTTATTGAAAACCATTTTCCATGCCAAAAAACATTTCAATAAAACAATCCTTTTATTGAAAACTCTTTCCATCAACCATTTTCACAAATCAATAGTATCATCTCATTTTAAAATCATCATTTTAAATTCCAATGAATATAATTTCACCATAAAACACCATTTTGCCCAAATATTCCCCAAACATCACCCAAGGGATTTCTAAGCAATTTCACATAACAATTTACAGTTAATTTTTTGTATAACAATAAATAGTAATAGGAACCACTAGTTCTAACCAAGTAGAGTTGAGGGAGAAGCCATGTACATTTATGGGTTCCCAAAAAATCTACACACGATCAACCGCACCTGAAATCTGGCAAACGCACCAACGAAACCTCTCTAGATCCCTTTCCCTAACATCCAGAAGACTTAATGTTAACATCCAAGGAAACCACTACCCTAAATCTACACACAACAAGTGTAGATATAGAAAAATGATGGACAGGGAGATGTAGATCTTGAGGAATCCACAATAGAACAAAAGGAGAGACTTACCTAGGAGAAACTACCTTCAAAACGCCATGAAACCCCTTTGAAATGCTTCCAAAACAATTGGGAGAGCACCCTTAACCCCTGAGAGTCCAATTTTCTAAGTGAGGCTCCAGTGGGAGGAGGATTGGTTTTGAATGAGGCAATCCCCAATGAGATCGGGTTTTATAACCCTAATTATAAGTGGTTGCACGGTTAGCCTGCACAGTTCGGCAAACCGTGCGCTAACTATGCACACTCTACTTCCTTGGGAGCAAGGGTCAACACAGTTGCCTCGCATGGTTTGGAAAACCTTGAATTGGTCGTGCAAAACCTACTGTCTCCCTTGCACGGTTTCCTGGAGAACCTGCACAGTTTCCACTAACTATGCTCAAACCGTACACCCCTTTAAAAGCCTCCAAATATATCCAAAACCATTCCAAACTCACCCAACCTCTTCCCAACTCATTCCAATAACATTAAACCCAAAAAAATTCAAAACAAAATTCCACAAACCTCAAACTGCGGTTGCTACAATAATTCAATGATTACTCTTCTTGGATATAATTACATTTGTAAGAAAGTAATATAATTTAATATTTTGAGAAATATCCTCTATTTCATATCCCTCACATATAAATGAAAACCCCATCACCTCACTTATCTAGACATCACATTCCAAATTGATCAATCAATACTAGCAGTAATAAACTTATAAA
This sequence comes from Viscum album, assembly GCA_963277665.1. NCBI lineage: Eukaryota > Viridiplantae > Streptophyta > Magnoliopsida > Santalales > Viscaceae > Viscum > Viscum album. The sequence goes on along the minus strand of OY728142.1, from coordinate 1,374,217,543 downwards.
ATTCCCACCAATGTCTAATAAGATTATAATTAACTGAAATACCCACTATAAAGGATTTATTTATAAACATATTTAGGTTCTATAAAACCAAGGAATTGTTCAAAAACAAACTATTTTTATTTATTCTTTTACACCATTATTACCTCCCATAACCATCTATATATAATAACAAAATTCTATAAAATATAATAAAATAACATTTTATTAACCATGTAACCTTTTTTCATCATCATATCCATCTAATTATAAATTATGTAACCTTCCATGCCTGTTTGGGGAATACCACCATAAATAGGTGATGCATTTAATTATTCCTCACTGAATCATATTTATGATCATAATAATGAATACATGAAAAATAATATAATATATAATTAATAAATTAAATTCTATAGTGGTAAATAAATATTATAAATCCTTCTATATCATCTAATGTTAAATAAAGATATCACATCTATGTATGTGTGTACTACCTTCTCATAGACTGATGAATTTAATTTTCTTTAACCTAAATATACAAACAGTATATATATATATATATCAGTTTATTACAATTATATGATATTTTATTTATAATTAATATTCCTAAATGAAAAATTAATTCTTGAATTTTATCCATCTTGTACACTGAATAATGGAAATCTTACTCATGTTTAAATAGTTACTACCATATCAAGGGTATAACAAAGATAATATTTAATAACAACCTTATATGGATTGATCTAAATTTATAAATAAATTATAAATATTATATATTTTACTTCATAGATACTCTAAATATTATATATTCATGATCTGTTAAACCATTGTCAACATATAGAGGTAATTTTGGTCTAAAGAATCTAATATAAAAAAATACTAATTTAATCTATTATATTATTAAGTACGACGTTATACTTTGTGAATTAATTTGTATAATAAGAATATAATTAAATTAGAAAAGATTATTAATAAAGATAAAAAATAGAATAACATTATTTTAAATGAATTTTATGAAAATATGAGATAAATTGGACTCAATGTAAGATATTTCTAGTCACTACTAGCTGTATTTTCAGTAGAAGAAATTTTCAACTCATAATTTTTTTTCAATTATATTAACTACCTTATGGATATATTTTTTCCTTACAAAATAAAAATTATTGTGTTTATAAATAATTGCAATTTAAATTTTTAATTATGTTATTATTTAAAATGTTATTATTTTATAATGGATTTTAAATCCTCTAAAATCATTTTTGTTATATTTTTTTGATTTAATTATAATATTTTTGATAAATTAATATATTGTATTATTTATGTGTAAATAATTAAATAAATGAATTAAAATTATCAATTTAAAACTACATTTACATTCATAAAATATTTATTGAATGTAATGTTTTTGCATACAAAAATAATATTAGTCATTCTTTACACAGTATATAAGAAATATATTTTTTCCTATGCAACCTGAAAGGGTTTTCCCGCCACAAAAATTAATATTGTATATTTATATTCCTTTATATGATATGATTTTTTATTTTTGGGGAAATGTTTCATCATAATTTCATATGAATTTTAGTTTTTGAAATGGATATTTTAAGTAAATGAATATATGTATATCTGAAAATGATTTAATATAAATTCAATGGAATATGTTTGGGTGTTTAATGATGAAAATCACTAATTTTATATATTTATGGAATGATATTTTCCTTGATCATAATTTATAATGATGGGTGAGATTTATATAACATTCTAATGAATTGGATAATGATTATTGTTTTCTAGGTAGAAAATTAAACAATTCAGTAATATCATTTGAAATCGTTTTTGTAAATGTAATTTTCATACTTATATTAAGATTATGTCACAATACAATAAATTATATTCCTATTCATGGAAAATAATTTTCCTAAATTTATTTTGAAATAATATGATAAAAAATTTATTGAATTATTATTAAATTTCCAAGTAAAATTAATGTTTTATTTATAGCGACTTTCACAGTCTCTTCTATTTTATATCAAACACCCATGATAATTATTAATCCCTTATGATTACTTATAATTATTACAATGAAAAAAATTCTATTAATGTTTAATTAATTTTTATGTAAATGATTATTTAAGATCATTTTTATTATATTTAATGATAACTGTATAATATGAAATTATTGTTTCAAAATAAAATAATGGGTTTATTTTATCCTTTTTATATATCCCATACTGAGATTATTATTATTTTCACATATGTTTATTTTTTTCAATGTTTTTATAAATGATTTAAAACTACGATGATATAATAGTTAATATCATGCTGAATTTTCATGAAATGAATACATGATTCTTTTTAAGTGAATTTTAATACGAAAAATAGATGTGGAGATAATCAATCTACAATGTAAGGAATTAGAAAGACATATAATAGTTATGACTTAATTCCATAAAAGTGTAAACCATCAAGGCTCATCAAGATTGAAATGAAATGAACTATTTTATAAAAACAAAGTAATGTTCCGAATTGTGAATTATTCCATTAACTTTATAAATGATTGAAATAAAATACCCCCCATTATTCACATGAATGACTATTATAATGATAAAAAATTATCCACATTCAAAGAGAATAGAACCTGGTGAATCTGTTTTAGAGACACTTATACATGACAATATCCACAAAGTTAATTAATTTCATTTAAAACCACATAAACATTATATTACATCAAAAATGGCATGATCTAATTTACTCAGTCAAATTCTATATAATTATAGAATATTTTTTTCACTAAATTTGACATAGAATAATCCCGAAAATACTCAATTTTACCCTTATTTACCAAAAATATAATACACACCATTAAAATAACGAGATTCCTTAAATTAAAAATTTTTAATGAAAATTAAATAGTAATATGATAATTTACTATTCTCTAATGTGGTCTAAACCATCTTATGATACCGACTATGAATTCCCGATTCCATGAAACTAAATCTTGTGTTGTAGACACATAATTTACACAACATATTGGTCAAAAACTTTAGATTATTGTACAAAAAAATACCAAAATAACTTAAAAAATAAAATGACTCATTATATAAATTCCTAACAGTAACTGTGTATTATGTATTAGATAATTAAAATAATTTTTAAACAAAAAAATTAATTAAAAACTATTTTTTTAAATATAATAAATTTCCTAGTCTATAAAACTCATTATAATCTCTTAAAAATTACCATCAATACCTATTTTGTAATAAATATATATTTAATAAATTTATTCATTATCATTCGAAATAGAAATGCAATATGGTTATATATCAACTACTCAAAATATGTAAGATTAGGATATTATATAAAAATTTTATAAGTGGTCAAACATGAACATAATTAATATAGTAGGTATTGATATTGAATATAATTCTTTACCAAAATGAAACGAAGAGCATAATATAGCCATAGAATACAATCAAAAAAATAGATATACATGAAATATACCAACATCTTTAATAATTAAATGTATTATTACATATAGTTAATGAAACTCCCTATCCAAAGGCTTCATGATATTAGACATTATTATATTTCATTAAATTCACTCTCTTATAGAAATGTATATTACAATTAAATAATACACCATGATACACAATGATAATTGTATCACGAGGCCCATCAGTCCATTTATGAAATATTATAGGGACCACCCATAATTAGTAATGTCTAGTGAATTCATGATATGAAGGAATGTGATATTAATATTAAAATATTTAAAATTCATTAATAACTAATAATATAATTTGTTGGAGTAGAAATTATTATTTATATATTTAACTAATAAATAAAGTTGATATAATTATTTATTATAATACCTTAAGAACACACTATATATATTATTTTTATATTTTTCATTCAATAATGTCTCCAGTCAATGGAATGATGTGGTTAAATCGGCAAATAACCTACAATATTAATATTGAAAATAAATTCTTAACTACTAATATCAAAGGAAAGATAACAAGGTAGTAGTCATGTGATAAATTTTAATTCATTAAATATAATTACAGTGAATGGTTTCCCATGGATTGCCTAACAGATAGTATGATGACCACCTAACCATATGTTAGATGCTTATAATTAGCTGTTAGGACCTAAGAGGTAACCTTGTGGAGGCCATTCCCTATATACCCATGTCACAAACATAATAATGAAAAACGAAATAGATAAAAACCCCATAGATAAAGAACACATTGAGATTAATTATACCATGAAAAAAATATATAAATTATATCACATTAATACTCACTATTACACAACAAAAATTATATAAAGGGATGTTAATAAAACAAAAAACTATATATCAAAGTAATTAAAAGAAAAAAATTTGTAATATGACACCACCAAGTGATCTCCTTTGTTTTAGATCAATACCTAACACTAATATCAACAAGTAATATAAAATATAAAATTAAAATTAAAATTTCACTTCAAAATATGACATATGACTTATGAGATTCAATTTGTGTTCCTAAGATTAATTTTAGTTCACACAGGGTGTGAGTATAACTATGTAGGTCACCAGTAGTGGTCTCTACATAATATACAATATATTGTTGTAAGAAAAAACAAGGTTGTTTTGGGTTAAATAAACATTAATAATAATAATAATAATAATAATAATAATAATAAATGAAAATAAAAAAGATCCAATAAATACCTAGCTCCGAAACGGATTACACAAGGCAACATTATATGATTCATATATTTTTGGTATCTCAAAATAAGAGAATGAAACATGTGTCTACCTGATTCAATGTAGAATCAACAAGGACTCCAAATTCACCCTTCTCAACAAGATATCATGGGTTTGAGATGGGAATTATCACCAACTAGAAACCATCAAAATAATCACCCTAGTTTAAAATCATGCGACAACCTTGACTTTTAGAATCATGGATTGAAGTGAATACCAAATAAATCCAAAGGAATTAAATACTAATAATAATTTATCGATATCTTGGGATATTATCAAGTTAAATTCAAAACAGGACACACATAAGAATCCATGACCTTAATTAGTGACATTTTTATATTAAAATTACCACCATAATCCATATGGGATATGTTCCATTCCCATGATGGTAATAAAAATAAGTTGAGTGGGAGGTTCCCAATATACATTGAATATGCGAATGATATATTGTACTATGATATATAGGCATGTTGTTAGGTGGAAGATGCCATTTTTGTGTGTTTGTTCTTGTCCGCCTCTTAAATTTTCTTTTTATTTCCTTTTACTAAATGGTCATAATATTTTCTTCTTTCTAGCCTTTTTAATAATTCATGTAATTATTTTTTCTTTAAAATCACTTTTTCCTCCTAGTGGAATGAAATCCTCATCCATTACATTCAACACCAAAGCATGTCATAATGAATATAAGGGACATCCCATATATTCCATATTTTCAAATATAATTCATATAAATATTAACACCCCATTACATTCAATTAATTAAAAATAATAATATATCTATAAAATAATCCACAATCATATATATTTCACATATAAATAGTATTAACACCTTAATCAAAATTCACTATTTTGACCATGATTTACACATTCAGTCAACAATTCATAATCTATAAACACGACCAATTCTAAACGTTCATACATGGAAATAAACACTTCTATTTAATATAATAAAAAAAGGGAATCCCAAAATCCCATAATATTGACCTGTTATTCCCAAGGAACAATCCATTACTTGTAATTTAATATATTAATATAGTCTTAGCTTCATGCCATCATACTTCAATAATTCCTAGTGGGTTTTTATACACATTAAATTTAAAATATAAATTTTAATTTAATTATTAGTTCATTGATTGATAATAATATGTAAAAAATAATTCCAAAAAAAGAAATTATTAAAATTATATGGTACAACAATTAGAAAATCTACATTAACCACATATGGAGGAACACTCTTGACATTAGACTACAGTTTTTGAATAAATGAGAGAAATCAAAGAAGAAGATAACCAATATGAAAATTATTCCTAAGGAATATAAAAATATAGGATGAATTAAATTGTATGATAAATAAATAATTAAGGTTATATAAGTATTATACCGTGTAAAAACATTCATGCACAACTTGTGGAAGAATAAATGTCTATTAAACATGGTACAACTAACATGGAAATGAAGTATAATGGGAACATCCCACATGCCTATAAAATAGTGATAATAAAAGACTTTTTTGAGTTAACAATAAAAAGGGGAATAGAATTAACCATGTATAATTTATTATTATATAAAACTTTTTCCCATCATCTTGGATCTGGATGGAACCTAGGTGTTGATGGACCACTATTATACTGATTCATCCACAAAAAAAATCATCCTTATATGAATTCCATCATCTATAAAATGGGATTACAACCCTTTAAGTTTATTCCATGACCACTTATAGATAATATTCATCTATCGTAAGACTCATGGACAATTGAAAACCCTCAAATAAAGTTGAAATTGACTTTTTGAAGGGATCCAAGATGGAACATTTGATTCACAATCACAATAATAACTATCCCCTCAAAATTAAAAATACTAAAATTAATCTAAAAAATTAGAACACATAAAAACATGTAGGGTTTCAATACCCCGCCCTTTTACATATAATCCATTATAAATAATACCGAGAAACATTGATCCTTGTGCCTCAAACTTGGCACAGACCATGGAGTAATTATGGTATCACACAAAGAACACAATCCTAAATTATAGATTGTATGATATCATCCCACGAAATTTAGGATTAATAAAATAATTGAACCAAACACAATGAAGCATAACCAATATATTCCTCCATTGTGTGAATCACTAACATCACAACATGTTTGTTGATGACTCTAGTTTACACTAAACTACTCTCAAAATAAAAACCATATAATTGTACAATCTCCCTTTTTAGTCTATCTATATCTTGTAACCATAGATCAGTAGTGAAATCTATTTGAAACTGCAAAAAATCTATTTATCAAATACCTGTTCACCTAACCAAATTTCCTCCAAACAACAGAAATTGGTCCAGAAAACTAGGTTGTCATCCCATGATGACCAATCACTAACCTCTAACCAACTAATTCCAACTGGCACAAAATAATTTATACACACTCATGGTTATTATCCCATGACATAATAATCACTCATTGGGATATTCAACAACTTATTCAGGAAATTAAATGAAATAATAATGATATTAAATTTATATGATCAATTAATTCATTATTTTCCCCCTATAAGAGGGAATCTATAATTTTGACTTACAAACATAAATATGAATAATACATGCAACCATAAAAATATTAAATTTTTAATAATCTCCCACATTACACAATTAAGGCACAAACCAGATCATTAATTATGTTTTACTAACATAGTTGTGTCCCACAAAAAATATTATCTCTCTATGTAAAATAAATAACATGTATGTTTCAACTCATACCACCAATATCATGATCAATACAATATCCAGAAAAATGATATAATTCATTATTCGAAAAGAAAATAACTAATAAGTTTAAATAATATAATATTTGAGGTCAATATCCTCTAGATTTCACCTGTTATCCTTGTTTTGTAAAATGATAAAATGTCATATAGAAACATCAATTTCATTTCACTATTGAATACAAAATTGTACATTAACCAGCCGACCACCTGGAATGCTTCGATGTACATGTAGACACAACACATATAAACAATATCATGATTCTTTATTCTATAAGGACATAACTATACTATCCATGAAAAACATATTGTATTAAAACTATAAACAGATGGGAAAATCCATTTCTAAACTGCTGAATACTAAAAAATTAATCATCCAAAATGGTATTAAGTAGTACTCTATCCATTTTATTCATAGATATATATTTTATATACGTTGTTGATATGACTAAAACAAAAAATCACTTGATATCAGATATAAATTTGTCTCTATCAATCCCCAGTAAATTATATTTTTCTAAATACACCGGGCCAATTATTAGTAAAACCACACTATTAGAATGATAACACATGGATCAACCACTCATGACTGCTCTGACACTCTTGATCAGTGGGTTTTTATATAATCACCCATAAAAAAATTCATTATATCAATGGATCAAGTCACATAAAAAAACAATGTCAATAGTATTCCTCGCATTAAAACATGATCACTATATATGATATATTATCCACAATTCATCTCAATTTCATAAGAAAAGCATCCATGATGACATGCATTGTCTTATTCATGAATATAATTTACAAATAAATAATTAATGATACATCTAAAAAAAAGATTCATATAAACCTCTAGGGGATGAATCATTTTTATGTATATAAATAGGTGAACATATTCATTTCACCAATTTATACATAACATATCATCCCCTAATTCATCCAATTGTTGTATCTTTGATATTTAGTCATAGTCCACCTCATCACTCCAATGAGTCACAAAATCATCAATGTAGATATCATATATCACATAATATAGACGTGAATTCTTTCACAAAAAATCAAAAAAATCATAATCACCTTACTCTGAGAGTAATGTTCAATTTTAAACATTTATATTTCCACAAATAGATATCATGAAACCATGAATCCATGTCCAGCACTACCATCATCACATTGTTGGATATTATTATTGACATAAAATATTTTCTATATTAATATAAACCATATGATTTCACAACCCTAAAAAATAAACTATTTTAGGTAATTCAAAACACATTATTTTCATGAAAAACAGAGGACACTCACTCCTAATCCACATTGTCCAATCACATCAATTAATCCATTATACTCAAACTAAGAATTTACATTTTGATTTCCCCACATCCCTAGAAAAAAAAATTCTTTTAATAACCAATTACAACCCATAGATCACAATATACTGTGTCATAAAATGTGGTTAATATCGCATAAAATGTGTATAATGTATGATTTAGTCAAAAATCATCCTACTAACACCCATCATTCTGGTGATATTTTAATATAGATTGTCCTAAAATACTCACTATGTTACACAACACATTCAATATCCTATGGTAATGTTATCACAAGTATATTATTTCTAAATATATCCTAGACATATTATAAACTATTTCCCATGGTTTTTATGCCCTAAAATAATGAAACTCTTAATCGTTGGTTGAAACCCTTCCAAGGGTATCCTCATGCTACGTCAAAACTAGAATTTATTAGCTCTAAAAAAAATTTTAGACTCATGTTTTAAAATAGAGTTTCTAACTATTATTCAATTTTATTAGACCCTCACATAATGGTACATTATTGACTTGGTCTTCAAAACTCCACCAGAAAAAAAAATAGCTAGCAAAATGAATGATTCTTCCGTTTCAAAATATTTATTTACATCTAATGGGGGCGAAACACTATGCATTTTTAATCATAATTACAAAGGAATACAAAGTGTTGGAGGTACTCAATCAATGTCACACTCCATAAACTAATTCCACACATTGACTCTTCACCCTATTCTATACATATTTGTATCAATATAAGAATATGTTTACCCCTTAATGTGCCACCCTTGTGGATAACTACATGATATATCACCAAGAACCTTGTTTATGTAAAAACTTCACATGGTCTATCCTCCAAGCATAAATGAAAAAAAAATTCAACATACATCATCCAAAAACCACAATGATTATTACAGGTCACATGGAAATTATAATATGAAATCCCAATACCATCCTTAAGGATAATAAAGATTAAACAATCTCTCCATAATGGAATCAATAACCATAGATAACTCCCCATCCCAAACATCGCATTTCTAGTGTTAACAACCATCACCCATAAACACCACATTGTTGATCAATGACTCACAGCCACCACTTATGGGTAAAAACCACCATACTGTTGTTTCCTCCTTATTATTTATGTTGGATAATATTTCTATACAAATTGGTATATGATAACTGAGAATCCATTTTCATGTTATAAGGGAAAAACAAAATTTGATGATCTATACAATGCAATTTAAAGAGAAAGAGATTGAAATCAATCTATGACACATATTTATATATTCAGATGTTCTATTATATGATCTTTCATTCACATATTATTGGGTAAGACACTATATTAGTGGTAATTCGATTACTATTTAAATGATAAATAAAATTCACAATTAATGTAATAGTATATGACTACTTGATCATTTATATTATTGGTTATAGTGATTATATGTTTTTATTGGAGAATCATAGATATTTTTAATGTGTTATGTTTCTAAAGGATGGAATAAGGGGTTTGGTTGAGATACACAAGCTTTCATTATCACTCTAAGGTGCACAATAATTTGAAAATCTCCCTTCGGGATTGATTTTATTTATTTCTCAATGTCATGAATCTTTTTGAGTGGCTATATGGATTTTTTTTGTGAATATAGTTGAATTTATGTTAACAATGATAATTGATCCACTTTATGATCAATATATGGGGGCTATGAAAAGTAAAAAATGATTTATATTTTCTATTTTTTATTGATATTTTCATTTTAATTGGATATTTAGCCACTAAAAATTGTAGCTTTTGTGGTTCCTTTTATGTACACTAAATGATTAATTGAAGTCATGTTTTCTATTTTTCTGGTTAGACTCTTATATATGGTAATAGTTTTATCCGGTATATTCAAAAATTAAATTGATTCCATTGGATCACAATATATCATTAAAAACCACTGAGTTAAAAAGTGTAATTAAAAAATGTATGCCTTGTAAAATTGGGAATTTTTATTTTCATTGGTATATGGGGCCATGTGATGTGTGGGTTTGTTTTGGGTTGTGTTGTTGAATGGTTGTAAATAGAATTATGTGACGTGGGAAGGCTTGGGTGGTTTAAAGGAATATCATGATGAGATATTGATTGAATGTGGTAAGTATGAGATGTATTGGGCACCATTACTATGATCATGTTGTGATATATTAGGTTTCTAAATATTATAATTATTTGGGGGTAAATGTTTTTCTAGCATTGTTGTTTGGATAAGATGAATTTAACGAGGGATAGTTTTTTTGTTATGTGTAATTATCCAAGAGTTTCTCCCTAAATAACATCAATAAATATACACCCCATATCTATAGATTAATATATAATATAATAGGAATGTGGGTTAAAAATAGAGGTCATGGAATATTCTGCCTTTAATACGGGTCTCATTTATTTTATAAGGGCTCTTGACATTCTGATGTGACTTTTTTGGTGTTTATTATTGTGTGATGTGATTAGTTTTTTCACAATTTTGTGATGGATTGAAAAATAATTATTTAATAATAACCGGAATGTCATGTGTTGGTTTTGTTAACAGAATATAAATCATTAAATAAATTGGATGGGAATGTGAACTAGGTTTTATCACTTATTGTGTGGGATTGTTAATTCAGAGGAAATAACAAGTGTTGATGTGTTTTTTTTCATTGTTTATTTGAGTACCCATAGGTTGGTAATGTGTTTTTGATTTCATATATGTATATAAATGTATTTCCTTGTGATTTTTGTTCATATCCCACCCATGTTGACCACTATGTTCCAAACCCCCACATTGCAACGTGGTTCTTTCATTCCCAAAATATTATGATTTGAGGATGGATAGATCGCCACCTGCTTTTCAAGGAAACTTATTCTTAGATGGGTTAAAACATGTTTCTCTTGGTAGGATGTGGAGATATGTGGTATCCCATGTGTTTTTGGTTGTGGTGTTTTTTTTCCTAGGTGTCTTCAAGATGAGTTTTGATTTGTATACTTAGGCGCCATTGGGATGGGATGGGATGTGTTGAGGGGAACATGCGTGTAGGGGATGGATGGGTTACGATAAGCATATGTGTGTGGGAGGTATATGTTGTGAGGAACATGTGTGTGTGGGTGGGCATGTTATGAGGACCAGGTTTGTGCAAGTAGGATGTGTTGTAAGGCCGAGGTGTGTGAAAGATGGATGTTATATGGTATATTCATAAGAGGTGGGATCCCTAGGAAATCATCCATTAAGGTATGAGAGATTAAAATCAATGGGAAACCGGTGTAGGGAACTATATCATTGATGTGATTTATATTTTATTAGTTGAATTATGTTTTATGGTGAGTGTGCCATGGAGATTTTGGGTGCATAATATACCTACAATATTGTTTATTGGTTCTACAAATTTTTCCCTGGTTTTTATGATGACCTTTTCACATGGACATGAGATACATTATTTTCTGTACTAAATATACCTAAATTTTCACACTAATATTTTTTTCATGTTTCTAATAGGAGTTAGAGGACCATATTGGACCTTACAGTCCCATATCCTAACCATTTCTATGTTTCTTCTTAGATTAATTTTGGGTACATAATTTATTTTATTTTTTGTACTAGTTATATTTTAAAATGCATGTGCTATGGTTTTTTATTTTCTCTTATATATATCTAGGATTTGTTTTGGTTATGGACAATTTTAGATCTTGATCAACTTCATTATGATGGTTAATACCTTCTATATTGTGATATTTGTATAACCTTTTTGCTAGGATCCACCCTATTCCATAATAAAGGCCAGAATCAGAGGCTATTTTCTCGCATTAATCATATCTAGCCCTGGAGGTGGTATTACTGGAGGGAGCAGGAACGAAATAATTCTATAAAATGGATATTGAGAGATAGGATGTAGTTTGGAGTTGGGAACATTTAGGATTGTATTGGATGGTATGAAGATGGTTCAATTTGACATTGTTGAGTAATATGGGCAAAGCTGACTCGATATGGAATTATATTGTTACAACCATGTAATCAAGGCAATAGACTCATAGATTATTGAATATACAATTAAGTCAATATTTCTTAAATAATAGAGATCTAAGTGAGTTATATGCATCATGATGACATGTGTTTAGGTTTTAATTGAGCTTTTACAGATGGTAAAAATTTATAAATTAAATAAAATCAGTTATTTTTTAATAAAATTATTTACTAATAGGGTATATGATATATTTTCATTTAATTTTTCTATGGATAATTGTTATCATCCATGTGGGTCTTAGGTTTTGGAGGTTCAACCTGATAATCTGTTTAATAATTATAGGGTTCATAAAGTCAAGGATGATGATAAATGGTAGATAATGTTTTGTGACTTCTAGCAGTAGACTTTGGGAATGTAGCGGGTTGTGTTTCAGACATGGATACATAAATTTATCTCAAATATCTACTGATAATCATCAGTTTGATCAAGTTATTGACTGAGTTCTAGGCCCCTTTGGTAGAAAGTCATATGTGGGGTGTTGTGCATTGTTGGTGAATGTTGTATATGGTGGAATAGAGAAAGGTATTTGTTTTTTGAGTTAACATTGAGAAGGATTTATAAGCGGATTAATATTCATCAACCATAACGACTACGAAGATACATGACCTACAATCGCATCAGTAGGGTAGTACTTTAGTGTGGTAGATAGGGATCACGTTTAAGGGTCTCCTTCATTATGTCACAAAACTATTTCAAAATGATGATTCTCTCATTATTTGGTCATGAGAAGTCACTTTTTCATTCTCTCCAGTATGAATTTACTCTTTTTTATGTTTCCAAAGTATTTAGAGGTTCAGAAGAAGGAATAGGTGATCGAGTGGATATACTCATATGGAGGTATACCATAAGAGGGGAGCCTGTGGAGTTCTTCAAGAGGTAGAGTATTTAGTTTTAGGTATCATGTATAGGATCATTGTGTTTTCTAAAAATGGGGTATGACTTTAACATCATCATTTCTAGTTGTTTTGAGCCAGAAACATCTATTCTGTTTATAAGTATGTAAAATAGATGCGTTTCTTCTATGGTGATCAAGTACATCTTTTGAACACATATGCATTGGATACCTATGCTCAGTTAAACAATATAATACTAGTTTAGTGCCATCCTCAACAACTATTTCATGTGATAGTGTTTTATAAGTAGTGGTAGTTGTCTCATCCTCCACTGAGGGATTACTGAGTAGGAAGAGGCCGAACTGATGATGTTTCACATGATCAGGTACCTCAACTGAGAAATTGTAAGAGTGGTGGTCATCAGTACAGAGGAAGAGTTGTTGTTTGTGGATAGTTGCTTTCTTTGGAGGAGTAGTTTTTAAGTGGCGTGAGATAATCATATGGAAAAAATATTTTTTTGTACCCTTTGTTGTCCTTTTTTTGATTCAAGAGATTCTCCATTATTTTTTCACCTTCTCTATATCATTCCATTGGAGTATTCATTTATTGGCATCATGTTCCTTTGTTGTTGCATACACATGTAGGAGTACATAAAATCTTTTTTGATGTGTGACATTGTATTAGACTAATGATGGGCTGATATATGTCCCATAGAGACCTCTTATAACTACATATTCAGCCAAATGATTCCATCCTTATCATCGATTGGTTATATTCATTATGATATATTATCTAATTATTAGTGAGGATATCTATGTTTTCATATTTGGATGGACAGTGTGTGGTTTTCATTTGAGAGAATGGTTATGGGGTGGGTTTTTAGTGTGCGGATCCCCTTATATTCTTGTCGGATTAGTTTTCAGTGGAAACAATGGACACTGACCCGGTATAAGTAGCTTGTGTTTGTGGGATGTTACTAAAATTTTCCCCAAGGAGTTCGTGACAACCCCTAAGATGATGGAGAATTCAGGATTGACCTGTAGCATGATTAATCACCAATTTCAATTTCTTTTTATGAAATAAAACCTTATTTTTTCTGGGATTATGGATTCAAAAAGATGATCTAATACAGAAGGGTTTAATCCAGCCCAGTGTTTAACCATGGGGTTGTCTTGTGTTCTTAGACGAAAAGGAGGACACTGATTTTAGGTTGCGCATATACTACATGAATTTGAAACTGGTGATGGTCAATAACAATTACCCACATCCACGGATATATATTTTTATGAATTGTATAGAGGATATTGTTTTCTCTATGGTTGAGATGAAGTTAGTATATCACAAGATAAGGGTGAAAGAGAAAGATATCATGAAAACTTATTTCAGATGAATGTATATTAACTTAGAGTTTGTTGTCATTTCATTCATTGTTATGAAGTCTCCAGAAATTTTCATGTGGATTACCAAATCAATGATTCATGATATCTTATATTGGTTCACCCTGGTATCATCGATGATATATTAATCTATTCAAGGGTAGAAATATAACATGCTGATAATCATTGAAATATATTGCAGGTTTTTCGCTGCCCCCTACTCGAAGAAATTTATCCATGTGTATGTCTAGACACAATAGGTGCATTTACATTTGAATGTGGTGTCTAAATAAGGTCTTATGGTAAACTTGTTGAAGGTTGAAGATGTTTTTTCTTAAAGATCACCAATGAATGTAGTAGAGGTTCCAATTTCATTGGACTCACAAGCTATTATTAGAGTTTTGTAAAAAATTTATCTCAAGACTAATCTATTTCAACAGCTTTGAAAATGAAGTATAAATATTTTTTGTTGAGTGATCAGTGTTCTGAAGAAATTGGATATATAAAGGGGAGGTTTGTTAGTTCCCCAACACATATGTTACATGAGGATGTATTGATTTTTGAGTTGTTTTGTGAGGATTCTCATATGGTATTTGGATTCATGATGATGTATAAATAGAAATTCGTTTATTATGGGCCATTTATGTTATGCATTCATGATGATAGATATTTTTCCATAATCTAGAGTTTGTGGTGACTTTTTTCAAGATGAATTTATGGAGACATTACATTATTGGGCTGTGCCATGTGGAATTTATAGTTTACCTGAGTTTGAAGTATATATATTCATGGAATAACATGAATTTATAACCGAAGATGGGGAAGGAGTTTCATCATGTCGTTGATATTGTGTTCTCATTGACCTCTATAAATGTAAATTTATTGGAAGAGGCTTTGAAAAAATGTCATTAAAGGAGGTTATTTTGAAATACGAGGATGCTTGGAATGAGATTTAGGAGTTTATTCCCATTAACAAAGATACACAAGTGGATGGTGGTAATGGTAATTTATATAGGATGGCGGTGTCATATTCTATGGTGCAGAAGGTAATAGATTCATAGTTGGTAGAAATATAGGTAGGGTTGTTGCATGATCATGTTATCCATGGTGATTCTATAAAGGAGTGGTCATATGATTGTAAAAACAATATTTATTTTCATGTATTGTTAATTTTTTTGAACGAAATGTATAGTGGATTACTTTGTGAGTTTCACGGATCACTCGTAGTGATACATCATGGAGAATCTGTGATGTAAAACGGATAAAAGATCCAATATTTTTGGTTAAAGAAGAAATTGATAGTGCCAGAGTGTGTGGATATGTGACTGGTTTCAATGTCGGTAAGTCTAAGCATCGTGGTCTCTGTGGTTTGTTGGATCCCTTGCATTGTCCTAGGTGGAAATGGGATGAAATATCAATGGAATCTATCATAGTCTTACCCAATGCTCCTATAGGATATGACTCTATCTAGGTGATAGTGGAGCAGTTGATGAAAAAATCCCACTACTTAACGATCAAACAATCAGTTGTAGTGCATAACATGTACATGAGTTATGTGGATTAAGTGGTGATGTTTCAGAGATTTTTGAGGTCCATTGTCTCAAATCATGGTTTTTGGTTTACCTCATGATTCAAGAGGGTATTTTTTCATTCCTTTTACACCTAGGTACACATAAATATTGTTTTACACCCCCAGAAAGATGGGAAGAGATAAAAGACTATACAAATGTTAGAGGATATGGTGTGGGTGTGAGTCTTGAACATTGATAGATAATGGTGATGACACCGTCCCTTGGTAAACTTTTCATATAATAATAACTATCATTCATCATTTTTATTGTATTTATTTTAGGCATTGTACTATAAACCATGTTGTTCTCTATTTTTCTATATGGATGTTGAGGGGACAATTTTTCTGGGTCACAATGTAATGCACATCATGATAGAAAAGGTTCATCTTGATCATTTGAGAATGAAAGTAGCATAGGAAATCCGTAATTAATATTTTTACCACATAAGGATTCCCTTGTATTTAACTATTGGGGAATATGTTTTCTTGAAATTTTACCCTCAAATAGGGATTTAGACATTCAGTAGTGGTAGCATGCTTTCTATCAGGTTATTTGGACTCGTTGAGGTATTGGGGTGATTTGGCATGGTGATATTTAATTTGGAATTTCCATCACTGTTGGAGAGGATCCATGAGGTCATCCATATCTCTCATCTTCGTTGTTATCTACATGATATATCCCATGTAATTGACTAGGATAGATGGATATTTACGATGATTATACACACAGGGAGTTATTATAGGTGTTCAAGGATCATCCTGAGAATGTTCAACGTGGACATACCATTCCTTTGGTTGATGTGTTATCGAGGCAAGGTGGTTATGAAGAGAGTACATGGGAGTGAGAAATGAATTTGAATTCCTAGTACCTGGTGTTGTTTTTAGTTTATTCATATCTTTGTTTGAGGAATGTAATTTTTAAACCATGTTGTTTCTTGAGAATTGTTATTTTCTCTTAGGTTATAATTGTGTATGGTGTGTCATGTGATAATATCCAGATGTGTGGAAAGGGGAGGACCTAATTCTTAATTGAGATTCATTAGTAGTGGTGTCATTATTAACATGGTGGTGAGTTAGTGCAGACTAGAATAGAATGTATATTGAAATGGAAGATGGAATTCCCTGATTCTTTTGTCTAAGATGATTCCTTTTTTAGTTGTAGAGGTTGTTGTATTGGGTTGTATGGAGTTTGAGTTAGATGATCCATGTGCTTTTGGTATTTTTTTGGTATGTTTTTCCATTATTTTTTTATGTTTTGCGAGATCCTTGAGATGTATATCATGGGGTAGTTTTCCGGACCCCGTTTTCCTGTAGTCTTGGTCTAGGAATCTTAAATTTGAGAATCATTTCAGATGTATAAGATGTCATGTTCTCTACCTTCTGAATCTGTTAAACCATAATGTATGGTTGTTGGAATTGTTCAAGGTTGGATCAAAGAGTGTATTAATAATATTAGTTTATAAAGGCTGGAAAAGGGGGGATTACATGTCGTGTAACTAGATTACAACACAAGAAATCCAGTTTCGAAGATTATCATGGGTTTTTCATGTCGTGTATATATTTTACATGGCCTAAAGAAATGTTTCATATAGTAAAATATTTAAGAGTATCAAAAATAATATAAAATTAAGGGTCAGTGTTATTTTCAATAAAAAGGACCCATAGTTATTAACAATGTGATAGGATATGACATGTCATATAATACCCTGATCATGTGTAGTATTAATATACATTTTTGGACATACCATCATTATTTTGGTCATGGTTTCATTATAAATATCATTTTTGAAAAAACCTTTGTTCCTGAAGTGTTCTTCATTCCATTTCCCTCCCTCTTCAATCCTTTGAAATAAGATGTTGATTGATGGTAATCTGTTGTTGATTAGTGGCTAATTATATTCTTTTCTCATCTTTTTTCTTCCCTTATTCCTCTGGGGATCCATTGTGGTTGTGTTACATTGTTTTTGGGGGTTTTTTGTTTGGTTTTTTTATTCCTGATGAGTTATAAGTTGATATATATTCAACATGGTGTGGTTTTTATTATTGAGTGTTACTCATTTCCATATGGTGCAAAACAATTTGGAAATCTCACTTGAGGTGGGATTTTGTTTGTTTTTATGTATTGTGCATCATGAAAGTTGTGTGTCTGTGAGTTTTCATTGTATAGATAGTTGAATTCAGATTAATAAATAATATTGAAACTATTAACATCTATATATATGGTCTATGAAATTAAATGAATGACCCAACAATAATATTAGTTTTTTTGATATTGTGATAGTATGGGATAACTACCCACTAAAAATCATGTTTTTTGGAGGTTATTTTTTCACCTTAAATGATTTATGAAGATAATGTTTTTCATTTCTGGTTGGAAATGTATATATGTAAATGGGTTAATTACTTATAATCATCTAATGAGTGCATGCCACATAATCATGAATATTATATGGAATCACCTAAACAAATAAGTGGAATTAAGTAAGTGATTCCCTCATAAATATAGTGTGTTTTCATAGGTTCACGAGGTGATGTGATGTGTGGATTTTTACGGTTTATGTTATAGTATGGTTTTGATCCTTATAGTGTGTTCTATTATAGATCTGTTGGTGTAATTTATCATTAGGTTGGGAGATTGATTGATTTTTTGATGGATGATAACTATTGTGCAGTGTGGCATAGGAAGTGCTTGTGCAATGTTATGTTGCTGGATGTGTTTGTGTGTTTTCGGTTTGTTGTGTTTGGCATGGTGTTTTTTGGTAGTATGACCTTAATTAAGGAGAATATTGTTTCTTATGGGTAATTAGACTAGATAGTCACCATGAGTTACATGTATAAAACACCACCACATATCCTTAAACTGATATATGATATAACATAAATGGGTGTTAATTATGGATGTTGTAGAACAATGTGTATTTAATGGGGTATTCCATAATTTATCAAGGATCCTCACTTTTTAATGTGACAATTTTTAGATTTCTTGTTGTGTGATGTCCTTAGTGGTTTCTAGGGCAGTGATTGAATGAATTAGTATTGTTAAATAATGTTTGGAATGAAATGTGGTTGTTTGGTTAATGGAATGGTAAACATTAAATAAATTATTCGGGATTATTAATTGGGATTTATGACATTATGTGTGGTATTGTGATTTTATATATAGTAGTAAGGGTGGTATTGTCGTGATTTAATTGTTTTTTAGAGAATCCATATATTGGAAATGTGTGTTTGATGTCATATATATATACTTGTATTTCGTTAATATTTTTATTGACACCAAATCCATGTTGATAACTATGTTCTGAAGACCCAGATAATCATATGGGGGTGTATTTACTAAAATCCCTATTGGGGGGGTGGATGGATGCTAGATTCACTTCCATGCTCCCTCTTCCTAGTTGTGACAACACAAGTTTCTTCAAGAATGATGTGTTGAGATGTGGTAGCTTAGGACTTTGCGGGCATGGTGGGTTTTCCCATTGGTCTTTGAGATGAGTTGGGATGTGATTTCCTCAGTGTCATTGAGATAAGATGTGATGTTTTGAGAGGTCCAAGTTTGTTTAGAATGGATGTGCTGAGAGTACTAGGTGTGTGTGTGATGGAAATTTTGTGATGCCCATGTGTGTGTATGAATGATATGTTGTGATGGCCATGTATATGTGGCTGGGACATGTTGTGATTCCTAGGTGAGTGCGAGTGAGATGTGATGTAGTTTATTTGGAAGAGGAGGGAGCCCCTAATGCATATAGTTAAGGATTGAGAGTGAAACATTATTTGGAATGTGGTGCAGGGGTCCCTATAATCAATGTTCTTTATTTTATATTACGTGAATTACAATAAGTGTTGAGCATGTCATGGAAAGAATGGCTGGTTATTATAGCAGCATAGGTGATATTTGGCTATGTAATATTCTCACCAGTGTGATTTTATACATCATTCACATTTTCAAAAAAAAATCTTTTTCTACTGAGTATATCTTCATGATCATCCTACGAATGTGAACCATTTTTTAGGTTTCATATAGGATTACATGGACCATGATGGACCTTACATGCCTAAATTTTGACTATACATGTGTGGCTTCTTGTCGTAATTTTTGGGTATTTACATCAGATACTTTTTTCTTTGTACCAGTACTGTTTTAAACACTCATGTGGGGTTATTTATGTATTTTTCTTATATATATCATAGAGTATTTTTTGTATGACCCATCTTTTCTCTCGATCATGTTTTTTATAAATTGATATTCCTTCTATATTGTCCTATTTTTACACGCTGGGTTCAAGTCCTTATAACTGGTCCTATTGGATTAGGGACTAGGGTCTCATTATCACCCTTTCTTCATTACTAGACTTGTAGGGGCATCTTCGTAGGTATGAGGACCTGAATGGTAATAATCAAAATTATATCTTTATCAATGAAATCCTCTCTTAAATTTTTTATTTTCAACTATATATCATGTATTCACCTTTCATTATATTTTGGTTTCACAAACCCATTTTGGTATGATATGATGACTTTAACATGTTATGTATGAAAATGATCTATATATTTATTACTGAGACACTATTTAACTAAATACATCCCTATAAATACAAATTTATATCTACCATATATGAGAAAGTGTTTACAGTAATATATATTCATGATTAATTCTACCATATACCTATCTGTGTGAAACACAGTATATAATTATTTATAAACATAAAATACTAACCCCTCTCATTTATAAAAATACATTTAAAATTATTAATTTAAAATTGAAATAATTTATATAATGTTAACAATTATGAAATATAAAATTACTATAAAAAATAAATCATAGGAAAAAAACACAATACATATGTATCTTATGTTCTTATTGTGATGCATGATTGAACATACATGTTCTTTACCTAATGGAACAAGAGTAAAAATTCCATATATAAATAAAATAAATCACCATTAGACAAATTGAGATATAAATCCGTAAAAAATTACAATGAAAAACATATTTAGAGATATAAAATCAAAAAACCTTGTATTTTCCCCCTTGTATGGATTTGCGACACACAAGTATGATCTTATCAACTACTCAAAC
Source organism: Viscum album (assembly GCA_963277665.1). NCBI lineage: Eukaryota > Viridiplantae > Streptophyta > Magnoliopsida > Santalales > Viscaceae > Viscum > Viscum album. The sequence continues at coordinate 1,374,195,844 of OY728142.1, read as the reverse complement.
AACATTATATCTTTCTGGTTTTCATTCAAAATACAGAGACAAAATAAAAAATACAATGATATTATTATTTAATTCCACATATAGGTTTCCAAATATAATTTTCTAAAAGTCATTAAACCTCTTGGACTCATGGGGACCTCCTTATATTGCCAGGGATTTGGAATAAACAAACATAAAATTAGATTATCATTAGGATACATTACCATCATTTCTATAGTGAAAACCATTTTTATAATTAATAGAAAACAAAAAAATCACAGAAACAATTCACATCATGATAAAGTGAAATATGATACGAAATTTTAATAAATAATTAAATGAAAAAAATAATATGAAAAATACATAACCATAAGAAGAATACATGGCCATCAAGAAAAACGACCCATACATAATAGATGAAAAACAACACAAGAAGACACCACCCCTGGTGGTCATGAGCTATGGAAAAGTTCCCAAATACCAAATTTATCCATACCTTATAAGAAAACATAAATTTGGTAATTAATTAGATCATGTAAATTATGACAATAGAGAATCTATTTTGGTACACAACTATTGTAGTGTCCCATGAAGGGTTTTACTATAACATTGTAGGATTCCAAAAACTATTTATAATGAAAGTAATATATTTTAATTTAATTAAAAAGGATTAAAATATATAAAATAGGAAAAAATATAATAATATATTAAAAAATGAATTTAATAAAAACTCAGGTATAAAGAGGGAAACCCATAATGACACTACCAACTTCAACCATCATGATTACTTATGAAAATTGTGAAAAAAGCAATTCTCAACTCTATTGTCTAGTGAAAAACTAAGTTATAAACCAAATACTATAATTTTCATACATAAATATCATAATATAATAGATTAATACTCATTACATCACCTAATGATCGATGCCAGAATGATATATTTTATCATTATATGAAATCATGGAAACATAAAAAACTAATTCAAAAAATATCTACACTATATAGAACTATATATTTCTTAAATATATCCCTTCATTGAAATATCATAATTAGTAATATTTTTATAACCTAGGAAAAAGATTCATATTAGATAGTTATATCAAAATCATAGTAATGGTAAATAATAGAGATATCAATGATCACATGATATTTACATTATTATAATGGTATGAGAATTTGGGAATAACCTTTGAAAGTAATATCTATATTATCATAAATAATGATAATGATAAAAGTTTTTAATTGTTTATGTTTATATAACATGAATCATAAATTAATAAAATAAAATAATCAATTAGAGCACTACATCATATTAATACGCATGTGTATTACATCAACATAAGAATAAAATTTCATATACATAGACGTAATGTATAATTTAAAATACTATCATATTTTAATATGTTCACATACAAAACCCTTGATGTATTCATAGTGAAAAACTACCATTATGATTTGGGCTGACTCCCCATTCCATTCTAGTCTATTTCATGGGACATCAATATTTACCAAATACATTAGTGGGATATATTGGTCCCACAAATCCATTATTAAAATGTGACATCGATCCATGGTTATAATTTAACAACCATACTTTTTTATAATATTAAGACCACCATAAGTTATTACTTCCCCAATGTCCTCGGTTATATGGTATCCATTTTCCATATTAATAACAGTACCATAGTTTTTTGTTATAATGAGACTATAATCCATGGTTATAATAAAACCATTATCACATAATGTCAAATATTCATACATTTTATATAAGATAATAAAAAACATCAGACCATTACATCATAAATCATATAAATAAAATGGGTTTCATAAATATTTCATCATTTCACCACCAAATAACCTTTGAAAAATAAATGGTTTTCATAATTATCTCTTCAACATAAATATTAAACATCATGTGACTGACAGTGAGTGGTTAAAATGGACCATACCCCATTTAAATACAAATAATAATCAATGTATGATATCATATATGAATATTCCATTAAAAATCATTGAATTAGTTCTTATGGAAAATTACATTTTCAATTTGAAAATAAAATTTAACATTAAAATATTAAAAATTCTAATGTAAAAAGATATCTTTGAAATGATAATTTAAAATAGGAAATTAAATATTCTGATAAATTATTTTTCATTATTATTGGAAATTCTATTTGTATACTATACTATAAAAGAAATAATTCCGTTCACATTTTTTTAAAAAAATTACTTTCTTCAGAAAATAAATGAATATTCATTTTAATCCGATTTTTTTAAAAAAAAATTGAGTAAAAATGGAATGAAATAGACATTGGGGATTTCAAAAAACCTTCTAATATATTTTTAAGAATCATATATATGGGGAAAAAAATTTACTAAAGAGAGATATGAAGGTGTGTTTCCTTAATAATTTTGTTTGGTTAACTTGAGTACTTATGTTGATGAAAAATAAGAATAAAAAAACTATTTTTAATGAATAAACATTTGTAAATATATTCATGAGTTATTGAGAAGTATATTATATTATTTCATTATTAAAAACGTAATCACAAGAAATCCTAATAATAAGTTAGAATGTATCATAAAACTAATTCCTCTTCCAAAACCCATGAATCACAAGACCCATAAAAAATTATCTTTGATATATATTTAAATAATAATAATTATTTTAAATATAATAGTAAAATTATTTCATTGGTAGAAAATCGAAAACATAAATGAAATAATTGGTGAATATATCTAGTATGTCACATAAATAAATGTGAAAAAACACCATTAATATAAGTCCTACATACTTCATATGTCTTAGAATATATTTTATAAAAACTAATTATTTATTATACTCCAAATAATTACCCATAATCATTTAAATCATACCATATATTTTTATCATACAACATTTATCATAGTTTTTTAAATACATCATTAATGAAATACCTATTTCTTTTGATATCATCATCCTTTTCCATTTTTTTATTATTATATAGTTATCATACAAGTATTTTCATTGTGGTTATATAATATCAATAATGTAAGAATTTATATTTAAAATATATATATATTAATTATATAAATTTTTAAATTATAACTTTAAATATATATATTCAATATTTAATTACACCATTCAATGATTTTGGTGACCTTATGCACATATGTTGGTTGCTTCTGTTTCATGATTTGTTGAATGTAAGAATGATAAAAAATTTCCATTTGTTAAATCACTATTATATCATATATACATATATATATTATATTCCCATTAAATCCATACTTCTTATAATCAATGTTAAAAATAAATTGAAAAGGAATCATTTGCTTTTTTGAGATGGTTGTCCTTATACACACATGTTCAATATTGTTCTATTCTAGTGTTCAGGGAGGTAAGAATGAATATATGATAGTATCATCAAATTTTTATAATTATGTCATAATTATTATATTTTATCACTATACACATGATAATACCCATTGATAAAATATGGATATGAGAAATTAATTGTATCACAACACGGTGGAGGTAATTTATATGTATACTGGAGTGGTATTCACAGTTCACATACAATTTAATGAAGAGGAATAAAACATGATTCATAATCATTATAAATTATACAAATTATTATGATAGTGTACATATTTTTTAGATCAAATAAATATATTTAGATAAATATAAAAAAATATCTAAACGTATTGGGATCATTTAATTTGATTACAATTCCTTTGAAATAAAAACATTAGATGTCCTCTTATGGGATATAGGGTTAGTTTTTTGTGAGTTGATGTTGATATATATTGTGTATATTGAAAATTTTTATGTAAAATTGTCATATTTTTTTCAATATATATGGAATTATGTGGTGTGATGATGTCAATGAAAGGGTTTCACATTATAAAAAAGAGGAGGGATACGTATTGAATTTCAAAAAAATTAAATTAATATAAATTATATTTATTATTCATATGGATCCAATTTTATAATATTATAATAAATTTTACAAATTAGGAGATATACTGGAACCGAATAAAAATTGGGAATGTTTGGATTGCAGTTTTTCCCTTATCCTTTTTTTTGACACTTCACAAACCCTTTTAGAATATATTGTAACATTAATGTTCTATAAACATGATGGATTACTAGTACCCATATAAAGTAAAATATTCCTTATAAATTTAATGTTTTTAATGATTTAATCCATACCCATTTCATTTATATTAATCAAATAGTTTTATGAATTTTATAATATATAATAATTTATTATTTAATATAAATAATAATTAATATTACTTGTAACGCTTCCAATTTAATTTGATATTTCATACATTATGACATATGGGGATATATTATATATTACTTCAATATATTTATAATATTGAATATAAGTATATTATTTTTTACATATTAACTAGTTAAATTTTTATATATTTTTATATATTTAATTTCACTTATTTTGGTTATATTAATTGAATAAATTATGTTTTAGAATTTCCCAGGAATTTAATGTAATCATATAATTTCTATATATTATAAATAAATATATATCATGGAAATAATTTTATTAATAATAAAATATATATTTTTATTGTTCCAGGATTATTTTTCTGTATGTGGATACAAAAGATTTTTATACATAGAGGGTGAAATTTTATAATATTATTTTCTTAAAGTATGGCATAGATAATATTCATAGAATTATTTACACTAAAAAATATATATATTAAATAATATTATAAGGGATTAATTAAAATCATCCAATAAATATTATGATAAAAATTAATCACCCTATATCTAAATTTTATCATACATTATCACAATTTAGACATTACCAAGGTGATACATTTTACCATACTTACTATTCAGAATTCCAAAAAATTGAAGTGTTTGAAAAAAATTTAAACCCCCTATTATAGTTATTTATTCAATTCAATAAAATATTATAAATAGTTGTGGATGAAATTAATTTAATGTTATGTTCACAATAATTGGTGAAAATATAATTTTATAGAAAATTACATTTAATAATAAAACATAATTTATTTTTTATCTCAGGCCATAAAAAATTTATAGGTGTTATAAAACATAGGATTTAATATAATATTTATAAGTTTCATTATATTAATTTAGTAATAGTAATTAATTTAATTAAATAATATTTATACAAACATTTTTTATAAAAAAAAATTGTTTGGGAATACATGTCTTGAACATTCATATGTACTTTATTTATATTCATAATTAATTGATTAAAATTAATTCATTTATACATATATAATGATAAATTTTAAAATTATTGAAATTACAGTTGAAACCGTAATATCTTAGGGCAAGGTAATAAATATAATTTTTTTTGTATGTGAAATTCATTAATATTATTCAGGAATATAAAATAATCTATCAAAATACATAAATAATATCTAAAATAATATTTCATAAAATCATGGGATGATACATTCATCCCCAATTAATGAGAATTTATTCCTCAAAATTTGTCACTCTATTATAGAAAAGGATGATATCATTTTTTATTATATCCTCATATAAACTCATAACTTCTTCAAATTTGAAATTTCTCCAATGATCTTTTACTATGTGAGTAATATTTATACATTGAATAATATCTCTAATATAAAAGAATTTTATAAGTTGTTTTTAAAAATAAATATCATGATCAATTGGTATGATTTTTTAATTTAGTTCATGTGATGTATCTGGGATGTACCTTCTCAAGAGGTAGACATAGATCATACGGAACAGATGGTGGATTTCAACAGTGGCACTAAGAGATGAACTGCCATCCCTAATCAATGAAGAATATCAAAAGGTACAATATAACTAGGAATATTCCTAGAATTCTTCATGAATCTTATAAAATTTTTAATAGAATAAACTCAATTTAATTCCTTCACACAAACCTGAAATTCATTATAACGATCAAAATTATTAGTATCATATTTAATTACATTATAATAATATTTGATGTATCCACAAATAGCTCTTACATTCTTTATCAATTCCCCAACTATTAGTGTTACCAATAATAATATTTATCTAATACAGTCATTTGGTTTTTCTTTGATAATTTTACACATCATATCTTAATAGAAAAAATGAAATTTATTCCTTATTTTATTTATGTTTGCTAAATTAAAGTAAACAATTAATGTATCATAATATCAATAAGTCATTCTAATGTCTCTTAAATATGAAAAAAAAACTAGAATAGTTTATTCAATATAAATGATGGATCGAAAAATTTATTTTTATAAATATTTATCATTAAGGAGAAATAAAAATATGATTATCTGAAATTGAATCAAAATTATTGGAATTCTTTCCTCTCAATTACATCCATGATAAAATTAATAATTTTCATGAAATGATTTTAATAAAACGTAAATTCCCATACTAAAATTTATATACACTTGAAATTTACCAATTTATGACACAATTAATCATATATAATTCCTAGATATAAATAAACAATTATTCCACAAATAATCTCCTTTCACAATCAATAACATCTCTAATAGAATTTCGTGTTTATAAATAAATCAATATTTTATTATAAGATGATAAATAATATCATATTTTATTTAATTACTCTAATATCTATGAACTAGTAGATAATCAAAGATTATAATCAAAACAATTTCCCCAGTGTTTAATATTTTAATAAGTAATATTCATAAAAACATAATCATGGAATCCCCCAATTCCAATGTTGAGTATATGTGATCCCAAACAATCATTATTTAAATCAACTGTTGTAATTTCAAAATTTTTTATGTAATCCTTTGTCATTAGATGATGTTGAAGATTATTACCCTTAATATCCATCAGATTAGGGTACAAATTGACATAATTTCTATATTCCTCACATTTATAGCACTTGAATGTGATTAGATCATTGTATGGAGATTTGAATCCATTCAAATCAATTACTAAGTGAAACTCATCAAATTTACTTTTAATTTCTCCATGAACATCCATTCCGCACAAATTTTGTTTTTCGACTTCCCTTTTTAAAATTTCATTATTATTTCTCCCAAATAAAATTGTGCACAATGGAAGCCTATTATCATTCTCTTTAGGGTTTTTATAAATATATTTTCATTATATTTTATTTTCTTATTAAAATCATGATATTTTAGTGTATCTCTAAAATTTGTATCTACATTAATATAAAATAAAATTATTTATTCGGTGCTGCTAATGTCCCTTATTTATAACACACATTAGAGGCATGGTTTTCTATTATTGAAGAATATAAAAATAATACAAAAATGTTAGATGATAATACAACAATCTTACCATGAATGTCATGTATATAATGATCCTTATATGTACAAACAAATTCTTAATCCTACTAATTTATCTCATGAAATTCCTTCTCTATTTTTGTATGAAGAATTGGAGGAAAATACTTATTGAAAATAGTCACTTAGACGATTCAATCTTTAAGAAGTCAATTTATTCATGTTTCCTCATAATTTTGATAATATTATTCAATTGATGATCTTCACCATCCTAATGGAATCCAAAGAAAATAAAATTTTCATGATATGAACACTAATAAACTGAAAATATTTTTTCAATGTAATCAATCCATTTATCAGAAACTATTTTATCATTATAACCACTAAAATAATGAATTTTGTTACTAATAATGCACCAAGAAGAATATAGTTCCATCCTTTTCTCATTAGTATATTTATCATGATTCCTTTATTGAGAATGTATTGTGATCATAACAATTACATTTTTCATCCCATATCCCACAATATATGGTTTATAAGGAGGATAATTGGGGTATTTTCCATTATATTAAACATTGACATGATTACATTGGGTTTTTGAAGTAATGATAATCCAAATCCATAAGGGAGAAAAAAATAATCTTTAAGGAACCAAAATCATAATGGAAACACTTTTAGGATGTATTAATCATGACAAATTCTTCAATGAAGCATTAATTTTAGCCGAGGACATTCATGATTATTACTAATACATGTGTATTTTTCTTATTATTACACCCATCCTAATATTTATTACTAAATTATTCTTAGAATAGTTTATAAATGACAATTAAATCCTTATATGATACCAATTATAGACACATAGACTTTTCGTACATTGTTATGACATTATATTTGATTGATATTCATTATGTTACATATTAATCCACACTGTAATCATATAGGTTCATTCCCAATGTAAATATGGACATATAAAAAATCATTTAATGAAATATCTTCATCATATCCAAGTATGATTTACTTTAAAAAATACATAATTAATCATATCATATTTATAACATTTATTCATAAACTAAGAAAAGGAAACATAAGATAGGGTGAGATGAGATTCACAGACTTCGAAAACCGGGGATATATCCATGATCAATGGATAATAACATGATCATGTGGGTTTAAAAATATTATAATAAAATTTTAAAATCAAACAATAAATAATGTATAAAAATATATTAAGTCATGGTATAAAATATGGATGAGTAGAAGACATAAATCAAATAGAAATCATAGAACATGATTGATGATATCCTAAAATTTGTAAAAGGCATATGTTTTTTAAATACAAATAAATATATAAAATCATTGACATTGTATTAAAGGATAATTTAAAATACAATCATAGTTGAATGGTTTAACACCCCAAATCATCAATGTAGAAATAATTCACTCCCAAAAACATCATAGGGGAAAATTTATTTAACTAAACTAAGATAATAGCACAATCCATTCATTTTTATTTCAGGCGATATAAATTTTTTAATGTATATTTTTACAAGATATATGTCCCACCCATTATTGGTTTAATGTAGTCCACCATTGATGGTTATTATATCACCTCCATCATTGGGTATGAATTAGAAAATATACAAGGTTATAAAATTACTAATATCCTAAGTTATAATTTCACCATAATCACATAATGAATCCATATATTTGTGTGGAACATGAAATGAAAACATTTATCATATCATTATACCATAACTAATGAAATAAACATGTATCTTATAATACTTTCATCTGCTATGTATAGAATTATAACATCCCAACTCATTTAACAAATTATGGATCATTGGTTTTTCTATTTTATTGTCTTAAATAGACATAGTGGGGTCATATAATAATGATAATGAGGAATGTGTGGTGTATTTAGAGCATATTTATCCTGGAGAAATGTAAAATGATAATACATGTTGGGCCACATGGCTTGTCTACAATTGTGGGACCCAGGCGCATGCCCGTGTAGACAATTTTAGATGGTTATAGAGCCCTTATAAATGGTATGTGGAACATTAGTGGAACCGTGTGAGGATTATGTGTCAGTGTACCTAGTGTGGTAGTTTGATACACTCATTATGTTCATAGTTAGGGAAACAGTGCATAATGACTGTGCATAATTTCAGGGAATAGGACAAACAACGCACACTGCTTGTGAATGATTTAGAAAAATGTGCACATGAATCCATCGAGCCAGTTTTTTAGGAATATTTACCATTTTCTCTATTTTACATTATGTTATAATAATCTCTTGTCTCCTCCCACCAGAATTAAAACCAACATTTCTCCCTCTAAAAATCTCAACCCTTCCACCACCATAAATCTATTAATACTCCATCTCCCAATGACTGTTTCTCGATCTGTCACAAGAATCGAATAGGTCATTGTAAGGCAAACATCATGCAGTCCTCCTTCCTCCATTAATCTCACCATTTTTCTCATTATATAGATGTGTATTCATTCTCACTATTTTCCAGACATTGGATGGAAACTCATTCCTACTCCATCATGCTCTGAATCTGAGGTCGATACTAAGCAAGGAATCATCTACAATACTATGGTAGGTGGTCATGTAGTTTTTTATTTGTGTTAGTTATGTTTTGTAATTAAATTCATTAGTCCCTGAGCTGAACATTGAATATCTCCCTTCTTGGTTGATTCAGTCATGTATAAATCAAATTTCACCTTGGGTATTTGACTAAAAAATGGGTTTTAAATGATTATTTGACCCATTTAATGTAGAAAATACAAATTGGAATACTAGGATTTATCTCACACGGTATTCGGGCCACCATTATTACCTGAGAAGATTTATTTCATGCAAGTACGGATAGTGGAATGAACAGCTCTCATTGAAGATGATCCATATTTTTAGTGGGAGTATAGGGGTGGAGGAAAGGGTTTAGGATTGTGATGCTATGTACACTCTTTTATTTTTTGTTAAAGTTTGTATATTTTTCTTTCATGACAGCTTCATGTTTCCTATTATCATTTTTTATTGTCACACTATGCATTTATATTTGTATTAGACACATTATTTGTGTTTTTTTATATGATTCTATTTTTTGATGTAGATTTTGTTCATCCACTGATTATATTAGCTATCTGATTGTTTATGTTTCTGGTAAAATATATTTATATTTCCACTATTGGGTACTCAAACATGGGGTTACGGTCTTCCATCTACAGAAATATTACAACACACTACTAGTCGACAACCTTTGTCTTATGGGGAGACATACAATGGGTTATATGGAAAACATGGCATGTGGCATGTGTTATGTGACATCATTGTCCGAGATTTAACAACATGGTATGAGAGGGAATTTCCAGTCATTCTTTAGTATTTAGAGATAATGGATTGTAGATAAGAAATTGTGGGAAATTGTCCCAATCTCTTCACGGGCATCACAAATCTATATATAGGGCAAAGGCCATGTTTATTAAATTGTTGTTTCTATTAATTCTACTATTACTATTGATATCATTTCATAATTGGGTGATTAACATGTTTTTTGAGGTTATTGATAATGATGATGAAGAAATTTTTATTTCATTGATTAACCTGATGAAATGAGGCTTCTGTATTAAAATAATGATCATTATATGCTCAATAAGAATTGGACATGAATTTTTCAACGTCACATCTAATTTCCAGCAACCTTTTGATGTTACAAATTGTTTTTCCTAGTTTTACATATTTACAATTTTGATGAATCCTTTTTAAAGGATAGGGATCATTCTATGTTGTGAGTTTTGTGGATTCCAGTTATTAACTTATAATGTGTATGGGACCTTATGGATCAAAACATTACATTCCAACAAAAATAAACCATTTTAGGAATGACAAAATCACTCAACTAATCCCAATTTAAATAAAAATGACATCCATGTGAGGTCATCCTATGAATGATAATTTTAATAGTTTATTATGATAATGAAAATGAAACATCATTGGATTATACTACTTTAAATGACTTATAATTAGATAATAGACATTTTCACTTGCCTTACATAGAAACATGACATGAATCCATCAATGGTAGTGGAAAGTGGGTGCTTCACCACTCTCATGGCATGCTATGTCATTTTATATTATATAGTCATTACATTAGAAGTTGTTCGTGTGGAATGTTCGTTCTCATATGAATTCTTGACCGCATTTCTTAGTTTATTAAATAAATTTCTCAAATTCTCTCAATACGTTCCAATAATATTATATTGAATTGTAAAACTATGATTCCATGATATCCTCAAGTCATGCACCCTGATGGGGGTGATGATCATGTTCATCATATGGAGGGACATGAGCCGCCAGTTGGACTTAATGTTGAACCACCTATGATTCCTCTTCCTATAACAAATTTCAGAAATATCTCTCATTTTCGAGAGGGATTCTAGAGTATGATGCAAATTATGCGAGGATTTTTGAGACATGCGTCAATATTGGAATATTTTACACATGAGTTTTAGTAGAAGAATCCTTCTCTTTTCTCGATGGATAATAGGCCACATACTACATATACAGGGATTGATTTGATCCTTTCCATCTTCAAGTATCGAGAAACACAACAAGATTGGAGTGTCAAGCTAAATGCTAACATTATATATGACTAGTCCATGAGCCAGTGGGATGCCATCACCCATGAATTCTAGCATAGGGATTTGTTTTGTGATGATTTTTATACTATCCACTATGAAGACATAATTCCCCAGACTATTAAGGCTGATTGAGAATGATAGTTTATTAATCATTAGTAGTAGACCATAACAGTTATTCATTATTCACCCTATTTTACAGATATGAATTGTTTCAGTTATTCTTAGCCATATGATGATCTGAAGGATGGTAGAAAATTTATATATGTGTTGTGTTACACCACCGAGTCACATATCAATGTGTTCAGGATGACAATTATTTCATAAATCATCTACCATGCCCTAATAACATAGCATAATATGAGAGATGTTGATGTTGAAATATTTTGTAGTTCATCAACTAAGGCATCCAGTGTATCATCTTTGGGTTGAAAGTACTGATTTGTGGAATCTCACAGAGGTGGAAATGGTCATCCTACATTCATGGGTAGTTCTCTTACCAGCCACCTATATAGGGTTCCATGACATTATAAGAGGAAATGTATGCAGAATCCTTTGGTGTGAAGATACTTTTGTAGGAGGGGAAATTTCCACCATTTTAGCATGGTTTCCCCATTGTTGCATTTAGATAAAGTATAATCACCTAATAATCATCCTAGAGATGGGTTATTATGATCATGACAATCAAAAAGGTGGAATACCACTAGTCGATTAGGAAGTGGTGGTAGTCATGAAAAAGGTAACCATTATTATGATTGTCAGTTCCAGTAGAGTGTCCCTATTTAGGGTGGCCATGTAGTGACTCAGGACAATGGTACATGCCTTTTAATTTCTGTCGTGACTATGTTTCATAAGTAGAGTGTAATACTATCTACAATATGGGGTATTATTAATGTTGCCTCCACCTTAGTATTTTCTTTGTTTTATATCATTTATTATAAATTGTTCATATATGAGGATATAACTTAGAGTATGGGCCTAGACATTGAGTTATTTTATGGATTCATGGTGATAGATACACCCTTTTATTACATGTTTAGAGGGTTTTCACCATTTTCAAATCTATACCCTTGAAAAATGATATTACCTCTTCAAATAAATCCTATACATTCTCAACATGACATTTATAGATTTAATCATCTGTATGGACTAGTCAATTCTCTATATAGGTTGTCTGGAAATATATCATTGATGGGTCTTGTTTACATCACAAGAGGGCATGGAAAGCATTCATTAGTTATAATAGTTTATTAGTGAGAAACTAGTAGGACCCCTACAATAAAATATGGGTAGTGTTACAACACATGTTTCCAGTCCTAACCTTTACTATTAGGGGTTGAAATCCAATATCTTCTCTCTAGTAGTGGATAATTTTAATTTTTTTTCCTAAAGGCTTCTCTGGTCTACTTATAGTGTGATTGGTAATGTTTACTATTGATCTTGTTCTCGGATCAACATATGTGACCATTCCATCATTATATATGGAACCTTAGGAGCTTCTGGAATATAAGTATAAATTGGAGGTTCTGGAGGTGAATTGATTTACACACCCCATCATATCTAAAAATGGTTCACAAGTCTTCTTTTCCAAAAATGTCGATGATAGATATTATCATTATGTTGATTACAAGAGGTTTAATATGTTAAATATCAAATATTAGTATCCTTTTCATAGAATAGATGAACACTTTAATAGGATTCGAGGAAAGTGTGTGTTTTCAAATGTTGAACTGAGGTCGAGCTATCATCGGGTGCATGATAGAACAATAGAAATGTCGCATACAACATTCTAGAGCTAGTATTGTCTCTACAAGTACATTATTGTTCCTTTCAGAATTATGAATGAACCTAAAATCTTCATGGCTCTAATAGATTTGGTTTTCTGCCCATTTCTAGATTCATTTGTGGTTATCTTCATTGGTGATATCACAGTTTTTCCCTCTCTATAAACTACTCTGCAACCTACCATGGGATCATACAATATACATATAGATAGAATTAGTTTTATTATATGATCATAAAATTCCACTTCTATATCGATAAATCCTACATCTTGGGTTCTGTTATCTCAGAGTCAAGAGTTTTAGTATACCTAGGGAATTTGAGGGAGGTGGTTTCTTGGGAGTATCCCAAAAACATATTTGATATTTGGAGTCTACTAGGGATTTACTAGTACTATAAAAACATTATTAATTATTTATATTGCCTTAAAATGCATTTAATGGGCTTGAAATAAGAAAATGCGAAATTTCAATGGTCTAAATGTCATTAAGCTTGTTTTTAAGAGTTATAGGAATTACTGACATCAGTGCCAATACTAATTATCCTAGGAAAAAGTAGTGATTATATAGTTTATTGTGATTCATTATGTATTTGTATTGGAGTTATATTGATGTAGGAAGAGTGAGTCTTTGCAAATGTTTCTCATCAGTTGAGGCCTCACGAGTGGAAGTACCCAACACATGACCTAGAGTATGATATATTTGTTCATGAAATACGATGTTGGAAGCAATACCTCTAGGGAGAGTGTTTTTTGGTGTAAACAGACCCCAATATCCTAAAATACATATTTAATCAGTGGTATATGAATATCATGTAGCATAAGTTGGTTGATTACATACAATATTTTGACATAGAACATTCCTACGCTATAGGATAATGGAATTTATAGTTTATTATATTGGACAAAAAACACACACCTATACAGTTCATTAGTCCACTGACGAATGATATCTTACGAAATTATTTTCTGATAATCACGTTTAGGTTGAGGATGACCCTGGTCAGACTAATCTCTCATCCTTAGCGGTGACATATACTCTTCTCGAATTAGTAAAATCTTGAAAACTATTTGATATTGAAGGCCTTTTCATATTATAGAGTGTCTCAGATAACGATACATCTAAAAATAGCACAATTGATAGGTATTATAGTCTTTGGTTTTGTGGGTGTGTGTCTGTGTGTTCCATTATTCATCATAGAGGTCTCATGAAGTAATTCTGCACCTCAAAATGGGTGGTTCACTATTGGTTCACAAAAATGTATCAAGACATATGGTATAAATTTTAGTGGCCCAATATTAATCCAAAGAGAGATGGTTTCATTACGTGATGTTCCAATTTTAAGTAGGTGAAGGACGAACATCGTCATCTGTTAGGGATTCTATATACATTATCCATTCATTATTTGAAAAGAGATGATGATTCACTGGACTTCATAACTGGACTACCAATATCACCTCATGCTAATGATATATTATTGGTTTTATTTGATCATATACCAAAGGTTTCACCCTTATTACATGTACGAAATAATTATTCTATGGATCATATTAGAAGAATATATGCCGAGGGGTGGTACATATTCATGGAGTACTGTGTAATATTGTTTCTCATAGAGACAATTATTTCACATCAATTTTTGGCATATGTATAGCTGATTCAAAAATTTATATTTACATCACAGTCTAGATATGTGTCCTGTGATAATAGGGGACAACGACATCAGGGTTCACTGTCAAATAGTAGATTTTATTGATCATCTAACCCCTGTTGGAGCATAGACATACTCAAATATATGGTAATATATCATTTATATTTTTTGGACACTTTGAGGTTGGGAAAGGGATTAGACAACCTGGATGACTAGTTATTAATTAATCAGATATACTAGTTTATGAACAATGTCATTCATGTATATTATTTTCATTGATATTATCATTATCCATATCTTGTCTTCCAATGTAATGAGGTTGAGATGGATATTGATGATTACATCGAGGATTTACCTGTTCAAATTATTGATTAGAGTGTGATGAAACTCCGAGGAAGGTCCATATCTATTTTATGGATGTTTGGATCCACGACCATGTAAAAAACTAGCTCTAGTTATAGGAAGAATATATACGATCATAATGGCCTGATAATTTTGTTATTAGTACATCTTTAAACTCAAAAGGGAGACTGAGGAATGAGTCTCTATAAGGAGGTGAGGTTGTAATGACCCAATTCCATGACCAAGGTAAAAATAATTAGTTTTTATTTTTAAATATCAGTAATGGTCCTAGTTTGTCCTTTTAATAATGCTACTAGGGTCATGGGATTTTCAATGGAATTTCTAATACTAAAGCACAGAAAATGGGTAAAATAGGTTAGGCCTCAAGGTTTATCTATAATAGATCAACACATGTGCACTACTACGCGACTAGTTATAGATGGTTGATGAGCCAATCTGCATGGTCTATGCATGGTTACTGAAACTAAGTGTGGAGGATGTGTGGTGTGCCTAGGGAGGTAGTGGGTTACTAAAATTGTTCACAAAAGACGGGAAACTGTGAAAGCCAGTTTGTAAGCGAAAAATCATCATTTTACACTCCCTAGATTATGTTAAAATTTTCCCTATTATAGACACACCTATGGAAAACCAACATTGGTCCATTTTATGGATAATGCCTTCCTCCTCCTTTAATATTTTATTACTCCTTCTTACGAAAATCATTTCTTGATGCATCAGAATTAACAGTTTGGCCATGTTAAGGCTATCCTCACATAATCCTATTTCATTTATTAATCTCACCATAACATGCAATATTTAGATACAAGCTCAATCACCATGTTATTAGTGAATTGGATAAAAACTCAAATCAAATCCAACCATCTTAAAATATAATGTTGATACACATCAGGGAATTTTATATGGCCATAATGTAGGCGGTCAGGTAGTTTTACCACTATGTTTTGTCTATTTCAAATTTAATATTTTTGATCCTTATGCCAAAAATTACCGAGTTCTCATATTGTTTTGATTAATTCATGTATAATTGAACCTATCTAGAAGACATTGGTAAATTGAATCATAATTAGGGGTTTATTGGTTATCCGTTATTTTTATCGACTCCCAGTCTATGTTACACTAAAAATGTCTATTTTTGACCTATATATCAATATATAAAAAATACGGTTCGTGTGGTATAACAAGAAATTGAATATTTGACTTAAATATAATAATGATATGAGATGGTTTACAAAATATCATTCTATGGGAGAATTCATTCTGAAATTTGTGACATTTATATATATCTTTAGAAAAAATGGAATTTTGAACATCATGGCAGTTAGATTTATCATTATGGTTGATGGCAAGATGAAATTCATCAAAGTACAATATATCTCTATATATGTGATATAATTTTAACCATTTTTCTAGTAATATATCTATTTGTGGATGATGGAATGATACACTTCGTGCCAGTTAAATGTTTCTTTATATGGGAGAAAGAGTGTTGAACTTCATTCTAGTTATATATCCATTTACTGATAAAGACATGCTGAAAATCATGCACGATAAATTTATCTCTATTTGACAAATTTTTTACTAAAATTTGAGACATAAAAATATATAAATAAACATGAGGAATACTTTCCCATCTATATTTTATATATATGTATTCATCATGACATTATTAGACAATCCAAATTTTAGCTAAATCTGGTAGATCTATCAGGTGTACTCTAGGAACCTTAATGGGAGGTTAATTTTTTATTTAGTTTTTATTTACTTTAGTGATGTTACCTACACTTAGTTTTCTTATTTGAGCCATTGATATTACACATAGAAATATTTGGTGGTGGCCTATTGATATTTATCTCACACCCTACTTAGAAAACCTTTAGATACATAAAAGGATGTTTTCCCACATGTATATATAAGGGAAAGAACCACTCTCTTGGTGTGTGATACATATTGTTAGCTAGAGGATAAGAGCAGAGGACCATGTTAGGATCATGGTGTTGTGGGTATTAATTTGTATTTCATTATCTTTTTTACCATTTTCTTTTATGCCGGCTTCATATTTCCAATTAAAATATTGTATTTGAATTCCATGCATGAATATTTGTATCATAAAATACCTATTTTTATTTTATATCATCATTAATCTTCTGATGTAGCTGTTGTTATTGAACTGTTTACATTATCAATCTAATTCTTTATGATTTTTTATTGCTTATTTCAGTTTCATCTGTTCTGTACTCTAACAAGGGGTTATAGTCTCCCTACTTCATTACCATTTACACCCCCATTGTTAGTTATTATCCCCAACATTATAGGTATTCATGCTAGATGTCATATGGACAACTAGGATTAGGGCATGAGTGACGTTGCAGTCGGGTCCAATATGTCACTACAATAACCCATGGAAAATTAATTTTTGTCATAAAAATATCATCAACAAAAACACTAACAATAAAAAAAATTGTGTATGGTATCAATGGATAATACACTCTGTAATTCATAATATATATCAGTTAATGTTATGAAATATTAAAAATCATTAAAAAGATCAATTTAATATTTGATGAGAATAATAACATTTTAATATTGATAATTCCTTTCAAAATGAAAATAATTCTATTATATAATACAATCAATATTCCTTGAAAAGAAACTTGGAAAAACGAAATGAATTTCTCAAAAAATTAGCATATCATGGTGGTTATAAATTTTATTCATGTCGTATAAATTAATATAAATCATTTCATTCATACATTTTTCAAAATGACATAAATTAAACTATTCTGAAAAAACATGATATTTAAATGTCAACAATTTTTCAATGATAAAATAATGTGTAAAATTTTCATTGAAAATTCATTTTATAATTATAAAAAATTTCTAATTTTTTTATTATACGTGGTTATATAACGTTTTTTTATTAGGGATGCAAATGATGTCAAATTTCCTTGAAAATATATTCGTAGTATAATGATTTCCTATGGTAAAGAAAATAAATGGGAAACATTATTTTAATTTGATATTAATTTCATGTGATTTCTATAGGAAGATAATATTTTCTCATCATCATTCTCTTAATCATATATAATCTCAATGAATAAAGATATTTTATCATAAAACCATCATTAAGATGGTGAATATTTAATTACAATCCACCTCAATGAAGAAACCATGTTTCCATATGTAAATAACCCAAAATTTTATATTAATCTTACATGTTCCATTCATGGGAATCATATAAACAACATTAAATAAATATGTGGTGCATATATCCTCTATCTTATAGAAATAAAATAGATATTAGAACCCCATACATTAGTTAAGTCATCTTTTTTAGTTGTTGGAACCTCAATTATAATAAATATATATTTATTATACTTCTATTACAACCCAATTAACATATACAAGATTCATTATATAATTTCAATATATGTATTTATAATTTTATTTTAAATAATTTTTTAAATAAAAACACTATTCTGCGTGATATTTTCTTTGCTTTTCATGAGTGATCAGGTTTTATAGTTTTGGTCCTTCTATTTTAATCAAGGTATCATAATATATGTAATAATATTAATTATGTTAATATATTATATATTATATATATAAATTGTTATATTCGATCATAAATGATAGAGGTAAAAAAATATATGACACCATCAATATAGATGGATTTTTTTACATATGAACAAATAATATTTCTATTTTTCTACCGTCGGAATGAAATAAAAGTAAATAATAAAATTACTTGATAATAAAATTATTATGTAATATATATCATATATGTAAATTAAATTAATCCTTATTAACATCATTGTAAAATAAAAATGTAAAATGAAACAAAATTCATCTTGGTGTTGGTAGTCCAAATTTTTTCACAATTTATGTTATGAACTTCCATAAGTGATGAAAGTAAAAAATTTTATCAGATATTATAATCAAATTAATATAATTATTTCACAAGTATCATATATAATCATTAAAACAATCGCAATACCCAAATAATTGATATGGTGATGATGAATGAATTTTATTGATATGTAAAGATGGTAAGTCGTACGTACGTACAAGCAATATATTATTATTCAATTTGGTGGAAAGTGGGTGAATAAATGATGTTTTATAATCATAATAAAAACAAATAATAAACCATAATTTATTATTTTCGGTAATATTTATCACATAAATATTGTAAAATAATGATTAAAAAATGATCAGTGAAGGTAATTTAATATTCATTGAAATAACATATGTAGATATCTATTTAAAAATTATAGGGTTAGTCATTTAGGGATATAATAACTAAGATAATGTGTACATTATATTGGATCATTCATATTTGAATATTTTAGTTAATATTGATGTTTTAATGTGGTGTAAATAATTAAAAAAATAAGGGTTCACATTTATAATTAAGAAGAGGGGAACCAGTAGAATTTCATGAATTATTAAATTCATATAAAATAATTTTGATTCGCAATTCCTAAAAATATTCATCAATTCAAAAAAATATTTTTATTAATATAAATTATTTATTTTAATGAATTTAGGACATGTTTGTAAACATTTTCACTATTATCCCTTTTTAAATTACATTATTCATATTGAAAAATATTGTAACAATAATGCTTTTTAAATTTTAAGGGTAAATAATGTTAATATAAAATGAAATAAGTGAGAAAATGGTCTCTGTATAATGTTTAAATACATATTCCATTAATTTGGATATATATATGTTTTTTATAAATATAATGATATCTAATAAAATATTATTTATTGATAAATTCTTTTATGGTAATAATTATCACCATTAAATTAATTTGAATTTAAAAACTATGAGAAAATGGGGGGTTTGAAATATTATAATTTAAAGCCTACCTAATATTTCATACCTATGTAGATAATTAGTGGAACTTATTAACTACATAATTTTTTTTCAACTTCTACCATAAATAATTGTATTTTATAATTGAATAAATATTTTAATATCACTCCTCATGAATGTTATAAAATTATATAATTTCAATGAATTATAGAAAAGTTTATATCCTTAAAAAATATCAATTAATCAAATATCCAAATTTATATTCATTCAAGAGTTAATTTTTCACTATTAAAACACATTAATGATATTTTAAAACAAAGGAGTCATATCATGAAACATTATTTTCATTAAATATAATATTTTTTTTCAAGGATAAGTGTTAATTTAAATAAATATATATCAATGTTAATTTGATAAATATATAATTTCATTCTGCTATAATGATATAGGATGAATAAATATGGCCTTATAACTTACATTTATCATATTTCAATCTTATCTACCATTTACTAAGGTGATATGTCTTACTACATTTATTATTCAGAAGTTATATAAATAAAATCGACCTATTTAAAAAATTTAAAGCTCTAAATTACAAATACATAATCCATTTATTAAAATAAAATATATTTTGTTGGATGAAATTATTTATAAAATATTTTTGTGAAATGGGAAAAAATACCTTGTAAAAAAAGTTTAGTTTTAAGATAAATAATGTATTATATCGAATCTCTTGCGTAAATAATTAAATAGTTATTAAAATTTATTTTATTATATATAAAATAAAAAGTCATTATAAAAATCCAAAAAAAGTAATTAATTTGTTTTATTAATATAAAATTTTATTGGGTGCATAAATATACATTTTCATTAAAATAAATGTTTTATTATCCAATGATAAATATTTTTATACCTAATTAATCAATACAAATAATTTGTATTCAATCATATATATCCATAAATATTTTTTACAATGTAGTTAGTCGTATTTAGACCTTGAAATCCAATTTGAAACAAATAAAGATAATTTAATATTACATAATAATTCCATTAAATTGTGTTTTGTGTGTAATGAGTTTTATCGAAGTAATTAATGTCATTTGAAAAAATATATTTCCTAATGGAATGTGGTGTTATATAATAAATAATACGGTGGTCCAATATTAAAACATGAGGATTCAATTTATATTCCTACCCATCAATATCCAACAAAATCATCAGTTCTGTTTATTGTCAAGGGACCACCCGTGACATAAAAAAACACAGATCAATTTGAATCTCAAAACACACACAAGGAATTACATTCCAATAACATCTTTTATAAATACATAATTATTCTATCATTGTATCCAATAAATAAATACAATAATAATTTATTTCATTAATCATTGGAATTCATTCGATTTATATAATACCCTAATCCTTTTTGGTGCCTCCCCTTGGGATTCATAATAATGAATATATATTAGATCAATGGGTTCATTGAAGGAATTCCATATTATTTAAATTTATTAAATATATGAAATTATTAACTCCATATATTTACTTTAATTCCCTAGTAAAATCAAATGACTGATCCTTTAATTGGAAAAAAATATATATCACGATAAATAATAAGTACATACACTGGAATTCTGATTCTCACATGAGATTCCTATAAGTAACTACAATAGATTAATTCTCATTCAATAATATAATATATAATACATAGAAATAATTCATATAATTTAATTATATGTGATATAATAAATGTAAAAAAATTTAAAAAATTCATTCTAACCAAACATTTCTAAATATATTTATTCATTAAAGGTGAATAACCCTTAGCACATAATGAGGATCGTCTTAGGCAACCAAAACATCCAATTAATCTAATGAAATAATAACTTTAGAAATAATTCATATATAATGATAATATATTGAAAAATATACTTCAAGAAAATTTTTTTTAATATTGAAATTGTGTTATTTTTTTGGAAAATTATACATCTTTAGTTCTTATTGTAATATGACCTTAATTTATAATTTTTTTTTCTAAAATGTTATTTTAGATATTATATACACATAATTATTTCTAATTTTTTTAAAATAGATAAATTATATTTTATAAGATTCCAAACATATTGTTATTATTTTCAAATAACTAGAGTCAATGGAAATTTAAAACTTCTTGAGGCCCAAAATCATCTGAAAATCAGAACCTTGGAATCTATTAAAAGAACCAATGAAATTTTTAGATGTGAATTTATAAATAAATTTTCAATAAAGTCATGATTAAATTATATATAAATAAAAATAAGAGTCACATTAAAAAATCATTAACTATGTAAACTCAATATTCATCATCCTTTTTGCCCATAAATGATTGGGAATTAGGTGTATCAGAATATGAATAGCCAACAATAAAGAATAAATTTACAATGTAAATCATATATAACTATATATATATTTTGAAAATTATGCGTATATTTTATATCACAACAAAAAAATAGATACAAATTTTTATTGGAATCTTTTTTCCAATTTGGCCATTTCTTATTCATACAAAGAAAAAATCATTCAGATAAATTTTTCGATGAGATTATTATTCTCAACTCTTCTTAAAAACTTATATCTGATCTCTCTTTTAAATTTATATTTAATTTTATGTTGATAAAGTATAAATTAGTTTCTATATTAATTCATTAAAATTTAAATATATTTTTCCTGCAATATATTTTTTTTCTTTTTATTTTTCATGTATCTTGTTTACTGTTTCCACAAATATAAATATTTTATCACAATGTTTGTGGAGAAATGACTGTTTTTGTAGTTCAAGGTGTGAAGTGGTGGTGGTTGAGTATATTGTAAATTAATAGTTTCTCATTTATAATTTTAAAATTAATTAATTGTTAAATTAGTATTGTAGTGATCTGATTCAAATATCTTGACCACTATCTTTATTGTTCCCATTCCCTCATTTATATTTTCATTTATTTTAGAGTGAATCACTATGTGGATTTTATATTGTATATTAATTTAGAATTAATCACTCTTATAGTAGGATCTCGCATTGAATGGTAAAACCATTTCAACGGCATTATATTGAGTGATATTATCGATCTCTACAATTAATAAAACTATGAGGAATATAGTTTTAATAAAAATGATAACATCAATACATACTCATAAAAGAAATGTATTCTTATCATAATGGATTTTTGTATTTTTAATTATTATTTATGTTTTTTTCGTTAATATATATATATATATATATTATATTACATATATTTCATAATAAAGAATCTATATTAGTTTAAAAATCACCCTGAATATAGAAATTTTTTTATTGAGTGTCAGATCTTACTCACAATAATTTTTATTTAAAAAACAAAAACAAAAAATCAACAACTACAAAAGATACCTATTTGAAAATGTTCAATTCATATGTCATCATGAATTTTTATTTTCATGCCTCCTATAATTGTCATGTGGAATAATTTAATGGATTATATATTATGGAAGAAAAAATGACAATTCAAAAGATACCAAATGAATTTAATATAGAAACAAATTGAAATCCAATTAGAATAATTTATCTCAAAATATAACAAGATCTTTGGAAACATCAAGAGAATATCATGATGATAAAAAAAATTATGGATTTTAGTACAATAAATATTTACAAATTCTGAATAATATAAAATTATATTCTTTGAATAAACAAATCACAAGACAATATGACCAAAATTTATATTCATTCAACATTTAAATAAGTCATTATTGAGGTTGGTTTATATGTGTAGATCTAGTTCTTAAAAAAATTAATTACTAGGAACCATTCATTAGGAATAAGTGATTGAAGAAGAATGGTTTTACGGAGATTTAATTTTCTATAATTTTTATATTCATGAAATGTTGATTTTGAATTTCGAAAAGATCTATGATATGTTGTTTTTTAGATTCAGTAGAATTACTAAAATCTCTGAATGAAAATATCAACATGTTATTTCCTTTTAGGAGATAATAAACGACTCATTATCATTTTACACTACTATAATTTAGGATGATATAAAAAATAAGAAATGATCCTGGAATAATTTTAAAATTCAAAAAATGGATTTCATAAATAGTTTACAGTATTAAATATTACTGGAAACTACTACTCCTACTGAAAATGTAATCGAAAAACAATTAATTTTTTTGGTCTATAAATATAACTAAAATTGTCATTTTTATCTCTTATTGGGGTTAGGGTTATTTGGTTTTTTAAAACAATATGAATATACACATTAGTATTAAAATAATTCAAAGTATGTGGTTTGTTATCATCTAACTACATCCAATATTGGAATGGGTTGGTTGGATTCCATGACATGAGTATGGTAAGTTAAAAAAAGTCAACCACATGGGGGTCAAAATAGAATTATATCCTGTATTTCATTTAACAATATTGTTTATTCATTTTATTATGTTATATAATTTACATTATTTATTGGTATAATGTATTCAAATATATAATCATCACTCAAGGATTACACTGGAAAATAAATATAGTTTGTTTCATTCCTCTGTTGTTTTTTTACCCTAATTTTTTTTATTGAGGTGAAATGAATGGTAGTAAAATCTATGTGAGGTGGGATATCAATCATACTCTGATTAATTGTTTTTAACTTTTTAGGAAACACCGTATTTAAATTAACTAACTTATCATTTTTAATAATTTAATTTATTTTGTGATATTTTAAAATATTCTTGTAAAAATAAAATTTAAAAAAATGTTGATGTGGAAAATGATTCCTTGAATTTCTATTTTAATGAATTTTTATAAGATTGTGTGAACATAGAAATAAATTCTCTAGAACACTGATTAAAGATATAATAATTGTATTTCGATGTATTTTGATACATTTTGATGAATCTCTCCCAATACACAACCATATTATGACAGAAATGACATATTTTTGAGAACTAGAACATGTGATTTATAAATATAATTGAATTTGAATTTGTGGAATATATTATATTTGATTATGGAATAGTTCTAGATATCCTCATTTTAACATGAGACCTATCATTAAATTCAAAATTGATTTACCAAAAAATGTTGTAAATATGCCTAGATGCTAAAGCCATATTAAATGTCAATTTTCTAATGACTACCATCACTCATAGAATTTTTCCCTTTGATATTTCATGTTTGACTATTCTGGAAGCGCCTTCTGTGTGGGTTATGTATGATTTTTTATTCATATAATCATTTTTGAGAGGTATTTTATATCTTTTTTTATATTAGAGAGAGATAAAATTGTGAATGTTTAATTATTTTATTTTATATATTTTGATTCTTATGGGTTTCGTAAATTTTTTTGATAAAATGGAAGATAATAACAAAAGAAATAACAAAATAAGATACGATGATTATTTATTCAACGTTATTATTCATTGAGTATTATTCTATTAAAACTAACATTAATTATTTATAATTAATTAATTGTATTTAATTTTAATCTCATCTTCCAATGAAAACCCAAAAAAATAAAAAATTACAAAAAGAGTATGACCATCCTGTATATATCATTTATATAAATTATTGTATTACAAAACAACCATGTCAATAAAATATCGTGGTGTTTTATTTGCATTCAGAAAGACTAATTTATTGATCAATTTACTATAAATTAAGTTGAATATTCATACACTAATCATATGTGATCAACCTCTTCATTTAACCCTTTATATTTTTAATTAATTTCCCAACAACCATATGTCTTATAAATAAACATGAAAATTGTCCCCTTATGACTGTAAATTAAAATTTTTATTTTGGAAATCAATTATTATTTTGAAAAACATTAACAAATTACAGGTAATAAATAATAAATCATTATATGCATGATGAAATAAAGGAACCATTGAAATACTTTTTCTATCTATTAGAAGCCTTATCACTATTTAAAAACCACTATATAGTAGTAAAAATTGTGATTGTTTTGTCAATTATGTAGTCTTAAAAATTGTTGTATATCATGTTCCTTGATGGAATAAAGTCCTCCACAATAATCATCAATTCATTCAATTCATGTGTCAAGAAAAAATATTGTTTTTTAATCTACTCTTATTGTTCAATATTAATGTGAACTAAAATTATCATCAAAATCATCCTATAAATATCATCCCTCGTTTCAATAACTAAAATTCATCCCGAAAAATTTCTTCATTGTAATAAATTATAATATCCCACTCATCACACTCACCCATTTGGTTTTCAGTTAGAATAATTGAACAATATAGACATACTTTTTCATGAATTATGGGTTCATTTTCCATCACCTCATTTCTTTTATCATACCTTGATTCTATTTATTTATGTAACTGAGGGTTTTCTTTAAAACATTTATAAATTATCCCCTTTGACACAATATATCTCATTGAGTCCATTCATCATTTCCAAACTTCTTATTCCATGGTTTATATATTCCTCATCTATGATCATCATAAAAAATAACTACAAAAAACCTTTTGGATGTTTCTAACATTCAAAAATTACCTATGATTGATAATGTTATGATGTATTTTTCTATCAACAGATGTGATTTTTTTCAACCCTTTGGTGATTCATTTATTTTAGAAATACCATAATAAATCCATATTTATTTTATATTGAGTCAAATGTGATATATAATTAATTTATAGTAATGTGCTATTGGGAAATGGATTTATTTTTATTCTGGATTTCTTTTGATGTGATGGAAGAAAATTTAATGAATTTTTATCATTTATAAAAAATATTTATATTTTTATAAATGTTCATTTTTAAATATTATTGATTATTTTGTGGATTTTTTATATTTGATGAATTTAAAGGAGATCAATGGGTATGTGGGGAGGTGATGAAGATATTAATTTCAAAAAATCGTATACATTGACAGAATGTTTTTAACACCAACATAGTTCTGTTTTTGGTAAATTTTAAAAATAATATAATTTTTTATAAATTACAGATTAAGTTTTATTATATCTAAATTGTATATTTTAAAATGTATTTATTGAAATTATATTAAAAAACAAAACTCATGAATGAAAATATTGAATTTTAAAATTCTTCATTCTTGTCATCCAAAAAAATTTGGATACATTCTATGAACTATAGAAAATGATGAATCCATCATTTTTTTGACCAAACCCACCTCACAATTCGTACCTCGTTATATATTAATAGATATGGATTGGTTTTTATTTGAGATTATATCTTAAAAATTGATAAAAATTTTGTTTAAATTCATCATTGATCTAGAATACTGTCTTTGAAGAAAAAATCATTAACTATGTCCATGCAATATTCTACGACCTTCTCGGTCATAAATTAATTGGAATTTGGGTTATAAGATTTCAAATAGTCACTATTTTAAAATAAATTTATTATCAATGTCGACCATAAACACACAAAGACACAGATATATCAAATTATGCATATATTTTGTAATATATTAAATATTAAATAGAGGAAAAAAATTCTAAAAGTGGAAAATATTCAATTCAATCTTTTAATTATCATACCACTAACAATCATTTAGAGGAATATTTTTGGGCAATAATTTTTCTCCCCTCCCCGAATATATTATTACTTGAAAATCATTTCAAATGGATGTCTATTTATATAGAAATATTTTGGAGTTTATTTTCTACAACATTTAATTATAATTTCAATATATATTATTGAATCAGTATTTCTGTGCAAATATTTTCTATTGTTTATTGTTTTTTATTTCCATAAACAATCATAATTTATATACATGTTTTTGGAGAATTAACCATTATTTTTATTTAAGGTAGGAAAGGAGTTTTTTTGAGTTTATTTTGAATAAATTATTAGTCATGCTTTCTTATAATATATTGGTTGGTGTAAATCTAATTTTAGTGTGAAGTATCTTAGAATTACTTACACCTATATTCTTCCTCATCATTCACAAAATTTTTTTCACATCAGTATTTGAGTTATTGAAAAATTTTTGGATATATTTGTTATTGATGTGGAATATATTACTACTGCATGAAGAGCTCTCCAAGTAGGGTATTACCACATGAATTTGAGAGTAAATAGGGTTTAAATAATATGGAATTTATTTTTAATAACAATAATAACTTAACTATGAACCCATATTGAAAAATATTTCCACTGTTAACATGCTTGTGAACTTTTTCTTTTCATTTTTTTATATTTTCAATATAATATACATATTATTACATACATTTCATAATAAATCACTCTATCTATCTTAGTATAAGTGTTTTATAGTCATTTAATTATAATAGTTACAAAATGAATTTATTGTTTTATTCCTGACCTCCTTGTTATCTACACAAGGTTGTACTATTAGAGTACAATATTAAGATAATAAGACTTTTTTGAAATATTTTATCATGAAAAATCTATTCCCATCACCCAATTAATTTAAAAACCCTATATCCAAGGATTAACCCAATACCGACACATTAATTTTATAATCTTGGGTTTTTATGTTGATTATATATTTATTCCTATGATAATGGATTTTTCTTTTAACTGATGATAAACAAGAATAATAAATTTAATTATTACTTTGATTAAGAATAGGTTGGGGTGAATAAAAAACAAAGCAAAATATTATGATATGAATTTATATAAAATGAATTAACACCACTTATAATAATTAAAAAAATATCTAATCATCAGATATTAGCTTACTGTACTAGAATATATGAGAGAAATAGAGTTGGAGAAACCACCCTAAAAATAGGGGAATCAAAAGATAAGTGGTGTTAAAATATATATGTAAATGGAAGTAAATAACGGAGGTTACTAAAATTATTGACTCACTATGATCATTCAAAAAACACCAATTGGAGTAGAAAAACCCATGAACTGAGGGTTAAAACACTATAGAAATAGGGTGTGGGAGGTAATCTACTTTATGAATATAAAATATCCCTATTGAAATTTATTTTTTTGTGAATAATAATGGGGGGATAGGTGGCTAAATGACCATTTTTTTCTTATGTTGAATAATATGATAACATTACCTAGCCCTTGTGTCACTCCATATAGTAAGTGATAATATTTAGAAGATAATCCATACATTAATGATGTTAGGGAGTTCATGTCCTATAACAAGATAGTCGATGGTACTAAATTAATTCAAAAGAATTCCATATCTATATATTGTACATCTCGAACTCAACGAATGATTTTTAGGCCACTTTATTGCCTCAAATTTTTTTTAAATGTCTAATTTAAATGGTTATATTCCATAACATTCTTATCAAAATCAATGTAGGTGAAAAAATCCAACAATAAATGGAAGACTAAATGTATTTTTTTAATATGATAACCCAAACAGACCTAGGTTTTTACAAAATAACAATAATTGTGTTATACAGATGAATTATTCTTTCAAAAAAGGAATTCATAAGAAATATATATATATATATATATATAACGAATATGAAATAATATTTCATAATATAATAGGGTAGATAATTAAAAATATATAAATAGGGCTGAATAATAATCAATAGTAATCTTGGAAATGAAATTAGGATATGAAAAACCCTTTCACTAATGGTAACAGAATAATCAACAGATAATGAAAGGGATACAATGAAATTATAATGAAATAAAAATAATTGTATTTATTAAAATAAAATTAAATATTTTAGTTTATACAATATATAATTTTAAAAAACACTCTATATATTAAACATGAAAAATATTACTAAAATAATCCAAAAATAACAAAAAATAATTTAGAATTCTTCAAATAAATACCACTCGAAAAAATTAATATCATATAAAAAACATTGTTCTATGAATAACTAAATATTGGAAATGTTACAAATAATATGGGATGTTTTACAAAATAAGCATTGAAACAAGGTTTATTCCATCACCAATTCTCAGTGAATTGAAATTTAAGACAATGAACCCCTATAAATAACCTATTCATTCTATTATGAATAAATTTATAATGTTTTCTCAAGGAATAACTATAGAAACTTTTAGAAGTATAATGAAACAAAAATCAATGAAAAATAAATCAATCATAGGACAATATAGTTATATAATATAGTTTGTGGCTAAATGGATAAAAAATTGTGTTATTACAACCCATTATAAAAATAATAATTCAATTTAATGACCCTAAAATGATATGTATTAAAATTTGAAGTCCTAATCAATCATGGAATTAATGTTTGATGTTAAACTGATAGTGGAAAAGAATCCCCCCTCTAATAAGAATAGGGTATCAATAATTACTGAGTGGGTATATAAAAAATATGGATGGACATATACAAATGTACCTAAACACACAATCACATTTCAAAATGTGAATAAATTATTAAATGTAATAAAAAATGATATGAAAATTATTTTATAATTGTTATCCAACATCATAGTATTGAAAAATATTCGAATGCATAAATGGGTGGATACAAGCCCACCAAAACTGTAAAATGTATATAACATGCAAAGATGGATGAAAATACAGTCTAATAAAACAACTAGTCAAACCACGTTATGTAAAGATAAAATCTGATCCATATACATCTATTCTTCCATGGAATCCATAGATTGTAATTTCTTATATATGTGACAAGACATGTGTGGGTAATGACCATGTTGGGTGAATATAAATATTTTAAAGACCCAAATTATTATCATTGTAAATTCCATACATAAAAATATGTTATATAGTATTAAAAAATTACAACATATAGAACAAAATAAAACATTATAAAATAATAATGATTGAAATAATAATATTTTCTATAAGTTAAGGTAACTATAAAAATGGAATTGTAAATGACCTTTGGAATAATTTTGTGGCAGTAATGCATAGTGAACAAAAAATTAGAATAATAACCTCACATATGAAAGAATAAATATGATTTATCTATATTATAAATGATAATATATTATAATTAGATCATAGTATTTGTGAATAATTTCATTCGTAATTATTAATTAAGTTTCAATATTTTTATTAAACAAATGTTTTTATTTTAAATTTTATAATTAATAAAATATTTTATAAGAAAACATATTCCTATAAAATGTGCTCATAAATTAATATTTTATGGTTTTATGATTATAAAATAATTTTATGCGACCAAAGTTAATTTTTCTAAGAATTAAATAATGTTTTATTATTTATGTTAGTAATTTCCATGTATATAGTTTACTAATAATGGATTAAATTTCGCATATTCAAAAAATTATTTTAAACATGTGTATTTAATTTATCAATACTGCACATTGAATATAGGATACAGTGATAAATTTAAATTATTCTAAAATAGGTGAATTTTTTGTGAATTGTGAAATACAGTAATTTACAACATATATACATTATATATTAAATACACAATTATCTGATTTATGAAGAGTTATGTGGAAATCCAATTTATTATTTATATATATATTTTCATCATTCTCAAACTATTAATAGTATTAAAGAAATTTTAAAAGCTAAGGAATAAAATAATGAGAAAACACCAATCTCGAACCTTATTAATACCACCCATAACCACATCTCCTCCTCATTCCCATCAAGCATTATGATTTTTAAGAACTATGCTAAAATATATTCCTAACACTCTCACCCATATTTTTGATCCTTCAGTATAAATGAAACCATAACGAATCCCCCTAAGCACATTATAAGGAAGAAGGATTCAAGAGGTAATATATTTTTTATTTAATTTTTATTTCTTTTCATGTTCAATTATATTCTTATGATTTCCCACCAAAACTAGTCAAAAAGGTATGATAAATCCAATACCATAAATATACTATAATATTTTTATGATAATGAAATTATACATCATTATTTCCTCCCCCCTTCTGTACAAAAAATGATAACGTCATATGTGATGTTATAATTTATTTCATTCAAGGACAAAAATATTTTCTATTTATAATCCCTCCATCAAGGCTACTCATAAATCCATTTTTATATTTAATCATTATAATAATATATTTATTATATCCTATATATTATTTTGGAACAATTATATACATAATATTAATAAATAATACTTCCGTTGTTTTTGATGGTTGAAAAATTTCCAAATTACTCTAAACAATTATCACTAACTTATTTTCTAATGATTCATCCTCGCCCAAAACTAACATATTTCATATATATCAATTTAATATTCTATATTTTCATTTAAAATAATATAACTTCATTTAATGACATCTATTTTCATTTTATATGATTTTCTATTCTTGTATAACATTAATTGACCATTAGAAACAATGAAATGAGTGCTCCCAAATGATAAATTGTATCTTATAACTCATCGAAAAGGCCCTAAATGAACAATATAAAATTTTAATAAATAAAATTACTGTATAAATTGTTCTTAATCAATTTTTTATTTATTTTATTTTATTATCTACGACATTAAGATGAAGTGATGAACAATTTAAGACATAAAGTAAGGGTTTCTTTCAGAACATCCATTTTTCTTTCAGGTTATGATTTCACTTTCATAAACCTAATTCCAAAATTCATTTTTTATATAAATATTATAAATTCTATTTATATGATAAAAACTCGTGTATATATATAATTTTATCCTTATTTTTCAGTAATATGTATCTTTTAATATGGGTCCAATATATATTATTCTCGATAGCAACCATGATTATAGAGAACTACCCAGTTTATTAACTATTTCACGTTCCACAGATATTTTATTTCCATAATCCAATATTATTAAAAAAATAAAAATTTAGTCATGAAAAACATCATTTTTCTAGTTTTTTAATGAAAACAAATATTCCATTTTCCATTCAAATGTTTGTTAATGTCTTCCTTAAACTACAGTAAAAAGGTCTGCTAATAATGATACTAAAACACAATTTTTACATGTTTCCACTAATAATGGAAATCATTTATCATGATATATGATTATTTTACCATATTAATTTCCATGTATGTTTTAAATCCATTATTTCATATATTCCATTTTGATAATAATTTTTTTATGCATTATGACAAGTCTATGATACCCAATTCTTCTCATGGGCAACACATAATTTAGATTCATCAAATTTCACAGATGTTTATAAATAGGTTATGATGGGTGATACTAGATATCACTCCAATTAATTGATTAATTATTAGTCTCATGAGATTCTATTTTGGGATAGGGAGGGAACCAAATTCCATTAAAAGTCATTCTCCACCATGTGATATAGTCTAGGAATTTTTCTCTGGATTAGGTTTATGTCATTTTATTTCATCTTCCCTTATATCTATGACGTCATGGATATATGTTTTAATTATAAACATGTTATTATTCCTTATTTTTATTAATGTTCTATTCATTTATTTTGCCTTATAATTCTTGAATTCACATGTGATACGTTTTATTCTTAATGTTATGTACTTACATGGATTTTTAGCTCATCCCCCTTTTTTATGTATTCCCAAGGTTATATCAAGTAGATATAAGAGCTCAATGGAAGTTAGGAGCACATTATAAAGATTAAATAAAATATTTTTTTAGTTTAGTTTTCATTTTTACTTATTATTTACATAATATTCCAATAAAATTTATTATTTATCCGTTAATGTATTTAATGGTTAATTTTTGTAAATTATTTAATAAAATTTGTAAATTTATAGGGTGTCAGTAGTTTCTATCAAGGTAATGTCTCGTTATTTTTAGAGATATGGAGTAGATAAATTTATAAATAACTCTAGAGATAATACTATCACCATAGACCACAAACACTAAAACATAGAGTATCACATGTTAGGGTATTCGTTTAATTATAACTTTTTCCTTTTATGATCAGTTATTTATTTATTGTATTTTTATTTCCAATGTATTCAAGAACTCTAATTCTACATTATTTTTCTTTGTTAATTGAATGAAATATATGAACTCATGCCAATAATCAATGTGATATGAAATTTGATGATTGGACAAATGATATGAAAAATATTATGGGAACATGTGCACAAAAAATAATGAAAATACATGTTCACCTTGATTATTTTTTGAATAATAACATGAATAATTTGGAACCCCTGCATCTCCTATGAATGTTATTGTTTTCATGGAATCATCTATGCTAAAAATTAAACCATTTCTTCTATACATTATTATACATTTTTCAAAAACAAATTTGTTAACTCCATTGAATGGATATTCTATGTCATCCAATTCTTAGTAAGGGAGAAGTTGTGATGGATGATTTTCATTTTGATCGAGAGGTTGATCAGTGGTAGAAAATGATCAATAAGAAAAATTATAAAAAGAAAAATTTATCACCTCTAATGGGAATATTTCAGGAAGATATTTTTCAATTAATATTTTCCCCAAACCCTTATCCATAAATTGGATGGGATTTCATTTGACTAAATCACAAAAAAGATGATTATATTAGTCTATATAAAGAAAGATTTGTTTGTATTTAATGACATGTCCCTATATATTTCATGAACCCTGATGTAATGTTTGATCACATCATTAGTGGAATATATAAGAGTCAATGATATGATTTTGTGATTCAAGATATTGACATCTATAGGGATATTTTATGTTGATCCATTAATGATGAAATGAATTTTGGGTACTCTAAGTGGTCTTGTGGGACTATGAAAAAATGTAGAACATAGAATTTAATATGGATGGATAAGTAGATAAATGAAATATGGAATTAATACAAAAAATAACATGTTCAAGAAGTTTTGTAATATGAATCCAAGAATATTTATAAAGAGAACCATGATATGAATAAAATGTGTAACAGAAGGGAATGAGGTAAATAACATATGAAGGGATACTAATAATAAAAAAATTTATATGATGATGGGATGTTTTAGATCAATGAAAAACCAATAGTGCAGTGTTTCAATATCACGAAACAAGAGAACTATGAAATCCATTTTTCTATGACAAGTGTTGATGGGGGAAAATTGATAACCCTATCCTCAAAGGAATAATGAAAGGGAATATGAAATCACTAATAATTATGTGGATGCAGAAATTTATGTGGTGATGGATATGATTCTTATTCATTCATGAATACTGAACATAATAAATGTTTTTGTTTCTATGAATTCCCTTATATCTTATGAGTTCAAAAGAACTATTCAACCACCATGTCAAAATTTGGAGGTCAAGTTATCTATGTGAACCATAATTAGGTTAATTATTGCCTCCAAGTATCGTAACTCCATCATTATTAGTTTTTTAGTATTTAACAACCTAGAATTTATTTTCAAACTTCCTTTTGTATAGTTTTACACTATATTTTGAATAAATTGTCTATATATATATAAATCCAACATCATCTATTGGGAATGGGATATCACTCATCACTTCGTGGTGCATCCACCAATTATGTACAATTGTAATGAGGAAGATGGATCTCCTTCGAAATAATCATCTCCTATGTAGATATTGTTCTATTTTGAGTAATAATATTGATCTAAAATTATTGATATAATTGATGGAATCATCACTAAATAAATTCCCATTGTGAGGAATCACACTAATGTCTTCCTTAAAAAATATTCTAGTCTTCCTCCTGACAATGATTGTGATTTCCCAATTGAACTTATTACTTGATCTATGACTATATCAAATAAACCCTATAAAATATCTACCATTTAATTATAATAACTAAAGAAGATGTTATAAGAGAATATAGAAAACGGTTTTATATTCATGAGTGTATCACCATGCGGTTTTCCTGTCCTCTACATATAAAATAAGACTAGATCAATACACCTCTTCATTGATTATCATATGCAGAATAAAATAATGAAAAAGAAAAAGTATCCCCTAAAATGGATATTTGAATTGTTTGATCACCTATGTGGGGCCATTTGTACCATTAAGCTGGATCATTATTCAGGATATTACAAATTATTGTAAAGGAAGGATGATATTCCCATCACTATCATTTAAAAAAGGTATGGACACTATGATTTCATAGTGATTCCCTTTTAACTAACTAATACTCTAGAAATTTTAATGACCATAATTAATAGATTCATTAGATTTTACAATAGAATAATTTTTGGTATCATTTTTGATGATATTCAGATTTACTCTAAGAATACAGAGGAATGTGCGGAGAATTTGAATACTATTACTTGATAAGGGAGAACTATATGCAGTGTACAAAAATATTTGTGTTCTTCAAAGAGAAATTATAATTTTTGTTAAATTTTATCACCATAAAAGTAATATATATATGGACTAATCCAAGACAATAATCAATATCGGAATGACACAGACTTGCAATTATAATAAGTATATTTAGTACCCCTTTTCTATTAGGGTATTACCAATGATTTTCAAATAACATCTCTATATTTTGAAACCCACTAACCACGCTGAATCAGATGTCTGAAATGTTATTCTGGAGTAGTGAATGTGAATATTAGATTGATGATTCAAAAAACGAATTATCACTACACAATTTCTACCTCTAACAAAAAATGGGAAACTCATTTTTTTATAATGTAATTCTTCTAATATTTGATTATGATTTCTAATAACGATAAATGTTAATTTTATTAATGAATATTTATGAATATTTATGAACAAAACAATCCCATTCAAGATATGAAGTTGGATGTTGAAATCATCACATCGAAAATCTGTTGGAATTTTCTCTATAGAGAGAAGTGTGATGTATATACTAACCATAAGATCCTAAAAGTTATATTCACATCTAATGAGCCTAATATAATATAGTGAAGATGGTTATAGTTCATCAAATATTATAACTTCTCAAAA
Organism: Viscum album; assembly: GCA_963277665.1. Classification (NCBI taxonomy): domain Eukaryota; kingdom Viridiplantae; phylum Streptophyta; class Magnoliopsida; order Santalales; family Viscaceae; genus Viscum; species Viscum album. The sequence continues at coordinate 1,374,158,556 of OY728142.1, read as the reverse complement.
TGATATCATATGGGTAATGAAAATATGGTAGAGGATGCAATATGTCGAAAGGGTCTATCATCATTATCAATAGTGAGAATCGAAAAGGATCCAATCTTATCAGAACTATAAACGATGGGAATGAGAATAGTTAACTAATGGAAACAACATATTATATCTTAAAAGATTCCTAAATCATAAATCCTATATAAAATTATGGGTGCTCAAGTAAATGATTTGGATATTCACAAAAAGTTGGAAGTAATCATTAATTGAGAATCCTCTTAGTTAGAGATTTATGAGTAAGGAGTCATGTTATTTTGGTTATAAAAATATGTACCACCAAATATAGAAATAAAGAAAGTGATTCTGCATGATATATATAGATAAACATTAAATTTTCACCTATGGAGCACAGTGTTCTATCAGTATCTCTAAGAGAACTATTGGTCGGAAAATCTGAAAAAGGAGATCACTGAACATACAACAAAGTTCATAGTATGTTTCAAAATGAAGGATAAAATGAAAATTTCTTTGGTAATGATGATAATATTACCCATACTAGAATATAAATGTGGTAACATCACCACAGAATTTTTCACATGACTACTATTAACATCCAATGGAATCAATTCTATATGGGTTTTTGTTGATCATCATTAGAAATACAGCACACAATATAACAATTTGAGTGGAATTATTATAAGATCAACATGTATATACATGCATTAGAGAAGTTGTAAGAATGTATGGAGTACCACTATAAATTGTATCTAATTATGATCTAAGAGTTACCTACATATTCTGGAAACATCACTAATGTTCTCAAAAACACTAAGTTGAACATCATTATGGTCTATCAACCTTATCATGTCCCATCCCCGAGGTCTGATGTTCTGACTACCCCATTCCCTTATTCAAAAGGCCAGGGGCTGGTGACTAGCACTAGAAAAGAATAACCCTAAAACTGGGAAGGCATTGCCTTTTTATGTTTTGAACTCAGTAAATTCATTCACACAATGACATAAAATAACATGGTAAACTATATAGTATACAGAGTCAGTATAATAAGTAATGTATCAAGAATACAAGACCAACTAGAATTTATATGTAAAACTGAAATATATAAGTAAAACTAAATAACAGCTCCTATGAACACCAACCATGGATCCTATATAAAGGGTAAGTACAGCTCTCAAACGGTCATCTTTAAGGTACGTCTTATCTACATTCCACATTCGAGTAGCCTCCACTCCTTGTACCCTCATCCACAATCATCATATTCTATCATCTGCACAAGATAGAACAAGGTGTGGGTGTAGCCCGTGCAGGGGTGAGTATATAAATTCCTAGTTAGGACCCCGAGACCACCGAAGGTCTCTCAAAATCCACAAAGGATAAACCACAATTCATGAATACAACAGTCAAACCTACTTAGATATATGCACATAAATATACCTAACTCATCAAGTATACGAATCTCATTCATGATGAAACACAAGGCCCAAATACTTATCCAATATCTAAATGGTTACATGATGGAATGAATACGATGAAGGTAATGCCTCACAAATGAATACCACACAGTTATCACCACAAAGGTAAGTACATAAAGGTAATTCCACACAAATGTATACCACACATGTATCAAAAAAATGGTAAGTAACAAAAAGATAACACCACACAAAATAATACCACATAGGTATCAACAAAATGGTAAGTACCACAAAGGAAAAGAATCTGCTCACAGTATGTGTAACTTATGTATGGGAGTATAGATGATTATCTATATTGCTAGATCATCCTACTTCATCGAGAACCTCTATTGTTGACCAACATAGGATCAATGATGACCCACATAGGATCAGAGATGACCCACATATGATCTAGAGATATCCCACATAGGATTGGTATGCATTGACCCACGCATGATCACTGAGTGCTGACCCACACAGGATCCGATGATGACCCATATAAGATCTGAATATTAATCACATTCATCCAGTCACAGCGTTCCTGAACTAAGCATGCATGATTCCAAGTGGGTCTTATAGTAAATTCATCAGTCAATACTTCAAAATCCATGAATTTTTATGAAGAATAATCCCACTGGTCGGTCACGTAAAAAGGGACCCAATGTGACAGACGTCGCGTCAATCAGTCGCCTAATCTGTATGTTATTACCGTTTTTTTTCGAAGGGTCGGGCTGGATTGAGGTTTGATCCAACCCAGACATTCTCCAACGTTATCGAAAACTCTAGTAGAGTATAACAAAAGGATCATCTCAATATAATGATTATGGATTCGTAGAATGTTCATCAAATGGACGCATGGTTCTCAAGATATGGAGAAAAAGGAGAAACTAGGTTTGGATGGGCCTGGGTCTGGTACAACCCATTCAGACCGACGCAACCCGTCCCAAACTGATTTGGGTCATCCCAAATCATTCCAAATCCATTCCATATGGTCCAATCTTTGGTGGGCTCAGCCCGTGAGGGGGCCGCATGACCATTGATGGGGAAGCCCGACCCACGATGGGGGGAGTCCCGACCGGCAATGGGGCACCACCCAACCTGCAATGGGGCGGCCTGGCCGGTGGAAGGGAGCGGCCCTTCCTATGGTGGGTAGCTGGCCCAACATGTGGTGGGTAGCCCATTGGGTAGCACTGTCCACCCGAGTTGGCGCCAATGTGGAGCACCCCCACCCATTCATTCAAAACTCCAAGAGGTAGTGCCATTAGGCATTGCCAAGTCACCCGCAAGACCCGAGCTGGTCCCGCTGATCCATAACAGTTGGTCAGTTCCCCAGCCAGCTCTCATCCCAGCGGTGCGACAGTGGCACAGTCCTACTGCTACTGGCCAGGTGTCAGCAGCCCTCTGATGCCCCATCGCCGCTAAGCAGTTGAGCCTCTTCCTCAACTAGTGGTCTGGATGAGCACCGCCCTACCATTATGTGGTCGGCCGACATGCTGACTGTAATCCTCCCACTTTCATGGATGAAGGGCCACAACCTGCTTCACTACCGGTGGTGAGAGCACGTGCCTCCCCAGTTCCATGTGTCCGGCTGGGTGATGGTTTCCACCTTCCTCCACCATGGCTGACAGGCGGTTGTTTCCTTCAGCAGTGTGGTTGTACCACCGCAGTCCTCACAGCCCTTGAAGAACACATCAACAATAATGATGCATACGGATTAGGCCATGATTTTTTGGCACTAACCCTCTATGTTACACCGATAAATGTGTCCTTGAGATGAATGTTTCAACATAAAAACACAATGAAAAAGAATATACAAACCAATACCTTGTTCGTTGGAGATATCATGGGATATTAGATGGAGTCTATGAAAGGGATGATGGCATCTGTTTCTCCCACAACACCCCCAAATGTTAGTTTCTTATTCATCTTTCAGAAGTAATTCTTCATTGGAGGGTCTCTATTATTTGAAAATATTTCTCCAAATCTCTCCACGTGTTCTCTCTTTTCCAGCATTTTCCCCAAAATCAAGTATAATGGGGATCAATTTAATTAAGTTATGTAAATGAAATCAATCATGTTGGTTTATTATATTGTGGAAGAATGAAAAAGTCACATCCCATTATATGAGAAGTTCTTGTGGTCCCCACCACCAAGAATTCAAATGGGATGTTGCAATAAAAATAAAAGTTACTGTTTTATTTTTATTATTTTTCTTTTAACTCCCCTAGGAATATCCAAAATTCTAACTTCCACCCTCGAACAATTACGGTAGAGGTGAAGGTATCCTTAAGATAATATCAGTGCTGTGAGATCAATGATGTCCTCATATTTTTTATGGGCACATGTTCAGAAGTTAAAAAACGCCGCTTGTGCATTTATAGATGATACCTAAAAATATTTCATAAATTTATTTCAGTCACACCAAAACTCATAATCACATGTTGTGAAATTTTAGTAACTTAAAATATTCCCATATAATTATGAAAAATTACACAAAATAATTATGTTCATTACATTATCCCCACCCCAAGGTTTTGCATCCCCAAAAGCCATAACATAATCCAGGGAAACAAGTGGCAGTACTGATCCCAAATCTGAGCCTCCCGCTCCCATGTGCTCTCCTAGAGGTTCTCATGTTGTCAATGTATGTGTTGTAGAGGTATCAATCACCCACGTAGTACTCTCTCCTGTTGATCCTAAAACTCTACTGGAACCTCTAAAAATGTTGCCCCATCCTTAATATCTAGATCACCCCAGTAAATGATGTGTGAGGGATCATGCACCTACCTACTCAGCTGAGATACATAAAAAACCTCATGAACCATGGGAAACTAGGGGATGTGTTGTAAGCGGTATTCCACCTTTCCTACTATACATATTACTGAAAGGGACAATGAACCATTGAGATAACTTTCCAGCACATCCAAAACTCCACAAACCTCATTGAGGTGAGACCTGTAGAAAGACATGGTCTCCAACATCAAACAACAGTGGTCTCTGTCTCATGTCAGCATAAAACTTCAACTTCCTCTATGTAGTATTAATCCACTCTTGGAAGATATGCACCTTCTCTAAGGTATCTCGTTCCATCATTGGTCTAACAAGTGCAGACTCCCCTTGGTCAGTCCTGCACAGAGGTGATCTACATGGTCAACCATACAATGCCTCGAATGGTGTTGTACTAAATGTGGAGTGATGAATGTTGAATTATGAGAACTCCACCATGGTCAGGTTATCCTCCCAGCTGCATCCACACTCTACGACACTTGCACAAAGCATGACCTCTCATTTCTGAATGGTCTGCTTTGTCTAACCATCCGTAATAGGATGAAAGGCAGTCCTCAACTGATGTTCTGTCCCAAATTCCTCCTGCAAGCCATTCCATAATATGGATATAAAAAATTCATCATGATATGAGACGATTGTCAAGGGAAATACATGAAGCCTTAAAATCTCTTGTTTGTTGAGGCATTCCAATATCTCTACAGATCCCTACTATCTGATAGGTAAGAAGTAGGTTTACTTGGTGAGTTTAGAGACAAAAATCTTGACATACATGGACATTACATTACTTTTGTGGAATACTTAATACATAACAAAAACAGAGAAACAAGGACCATAATAGTTTATTGTCTTTCGATACTCATAATATAATCTTCTAACCATGGTGAATGATCTCCAACATATTCCATAAATATATTCCCCTTTTGTTTTCATACATAAAACCTTTCATTATATCCTGGGGTAAAGAAAACATAAAAAGGGTGAGATCAAATGGTCAGTAACGGTAATCATAGAGGACATAAAACAATCCATAAACATTCGAATGTAAAAACATGATAGCAAAATCTAAACATCAAAATCTTAAGAAATGACATAAAAAATTGCAGTACATAAGGCATTGATCATAAAGGAATATTAATCATGATAAACTAGTATGTGAATAAAACATTTAATTGTGGAAAACCATTAAGCACATCATATGATTTCCTTAGTAGCCAATGCATTTCAGCCAAGACAATCTTAGTGGACAAAGTCTCTTTATGAATCAAGTTCTCTCCTCATTCCAGTCCTCTATCACTGAACTAGATTAACTTACAGTTCCAGCCATGTCTATCTCATGAGATATAAATCTTTACCCAATGCAATGTAGGGAGATATAGGTCCCACCCACCTCATAATGAAATCATTTTGACTTATTCCACAAAATAAACATAAATAATTCATCATAACCCAATGAATAAAAATGGGTTTCATAAACATCATTCCATCATAACATAATACATATAAAACAAATGGATATAATTCCATCATAAGAAGAATAAAACCATGTAAACAATAGATACATTATACTTGAAATATAATCATACTAAATAATGACATTTTCTATGGAAAATAGTTTTGACAAATCACTTGAAATGAATTTTTGAGGAAAATATCCTTTCTTCTTAAAAATCATTTTCTTTTCAAAAAATGTATTGAAATTTTAAAGGAAAAGGTTTTTTTAAATAGTCATGATATATTTCAGAGTAAGATTCATGAAAATAATGTGTTATAAAACTGTAAAAATTTATTCATGCCATATATGGTAAAAAAATAATCCCCACGTACTTTTTCCAGAAAAGTCAAAAAGTGTGTATGGTAATCAAAATAAAGATTCTTCCATAACAGAAAGTAAATGTAAATGAAGGGTAAATATGAATTTAAACATACATGTAATAATATTAAACACTTTATGGAAAACAGTTTATGGAAATGGATGAAAAATATAACCCCAGTAAATACTTACGTATAAGTAATATCAGATAAAAATGAGATTACAAAATTATCCCTTACCTTAGGTCCGATATGATTCATACATAACCGAACCTCTTGTATAATGATTTAAATAATTTCACTGATTTATTATAGAAACATATTCATTGTTATGATATCATATATGGTTTACTTATGACTTCATATTACCCGTTCTTTTGTAAATTTCATTTTAAAGCAGCATTTTGGGTAAAATCGTTTTATTTATCGTACGTGTTTTGACTTTTTGTTCAGGATATTAATATTACTTGTATCATGTTTTACATACTTCCAGAATGTCAATAATGATTTATATATCATATATATTCATTATATATATATATAATAGATAGATAAGTGAAATGAAATACATCGTTCATTGAGACGGGAGGTCGTACGTAAGCATGAACGTTGTTTTCATTTCCTTATTGACTTCAATGGAAGTAAGTAGATGACATACATATATATATAAATAAAAATAGTAGAATTATTATGTAATATATTTCATGATAACTTATTATATGTAATTTATAATCATTATTGAATTGTTATCATGGAAAATGAATCTCATTGCTTCGTGGAGACGGTACTCCGTACGTAAGCACGAGCGATGATATTGTTCCCACATTTATTAAATGGAATTGGAGTGGATGGTATAATATCATAGAATCAGTATGATGTTATGATAATAATATATTGTTATTCTTTACACCGTTATACCCTTCAAAGTATGGTGGTGGTGGAAAAGCTGATTACACCATGGGCTGGAGACGATATTCTGTACGTACGCACGTGTGGTGATTTTGTTTCCCGTTGGATGGATAGAAGCTGAAATAGGGTTATTTAATATTTAAAATATCATATCAGTATATAATTAATACCGATGTTATTACATTATAATGAAACATCTTAATAAGAGGATGTAGAAGAAGAAAGAAACATTAAAGAGTCGGTAGAAGAGATTACCACTTCCTCGATGCACCTCCTTTAAAATTCTTCTTAGGGCACTAGAGTTGGTCTTTTGAGAATCCAAGAACCTCTATAATATAACTATAGTGGTTGATAAGAGTAATTGGTAAGGGTTTTCCATGCAACAAGTCTCAAAAGGGTGTGAAGAGAAGAGGGAAGGGGTGCCATTTTTATAAGGGAGGAGAGGGGCACCTTCATGAAAACAGAAAATATTATTTTATAATAAAGTCATTTTCGGTTTATAATAGCTCCATATTGATTTATATATAAGATAAAGTGGGGATGGTCCGAAATAATCACAACTAATATTTTTTAGACATGTTTAGGTTACTATTTAACATTACCATTTAGACTATACTCTAAGTTAAATAATTTAACTTTTACTGTGTCTTATTGTTTTCTTACACTATATGGTTAATAAACATATTATAACAAGCCAAAAGAACCCAAAAGGGTTAATTATTAATATATCTAACCTTATATAAGTCATTTAGATTAAAAATAGATTTTTATGAATATAATAACAATTAATATTATAATATTTTTTTAAAAAACTATTTTTTGTCATTTTTGACACTATTTGGTAATTTATATTTGTGAAAATCATAACAAAATCATTAGATCTAAAAACGATAATTGAATAAATAATAACATTTTATATTAACCTATAAATGAAATGGAATTCATAAAAAGGCACAAATTACATTTATTTTGGTCTTTATAACATCAATTATGTTAATATTTCATTAATAAGGTAATTATTGCATCATCATTGTGTCATAAATAAATTAAATTAGTTAATGTCTAAAAATTATAAATAAAATACTATTTTTTATGAAATCATTTAAGATTTCTAATTAATAATTAATATTCTAATTTATCTTATATATAACCTTATATATAAAATGTTATAGTTATTAATATTTGATTTTAACTATTGTAACTCTTCTTTAAATAAAGTAATAATAAGTGTCCTAATCTAATACAAGTAGACCTAAAGGATAATATTTTATTGATAATGTTTTTTTGGGTCAAATTAAAATTACCCAATAGAATTAGGACATGTGTTAGAGTAATAATAATATCATTTTTACCCTTAATTACCATATTTAATTTTAACCGTGGTAAATAAAAGTAAAATGCTACAATTCACCAAAAATAATTTTTCTCTTAATAAACCAAATTTTACTCCTTGATATTATCCGATGCTATTTTATTTTGGAAATTTCACTCACAGAAGCAGTAAAATTTAGTTTTATGGAAATTTTTGAATTCTCCTAGGAGGTGGGTAAAAGACGGTGAAAAGTTCAATAATGTGTTTATATATCTAAAATCATTATAAAATGACTCAAATGAATTACATTCAACTTATATAGGTATTATGTATAAATTTTGATCTAAAATAAATTTAAATAAAATAAAAAATTATTTAAATAAATATTCTGTTTTTAAATAGTAACCTAGTGTTTTCACTATTCATAAAAAATTGAATGTATTCAGAAAAATACCAAAAAATTACACTAGTCTAATTTCAATATTACAAATCCAAAAATGAATTCTATTTTGAAAGATAAAATTTCAAAAAGTGGGTATTACTATTCATAACAGCTAGTTTATATAATATTTTAATTAACATGTCGTTGTTTAGTGAAACTCGGTATTGAATACAACACACGCTATCGTGGAAGGTCGCGATTGCGTGTAATGAAAGCCATGTCAGGTTTGTGTGTAATGAATGATTCATTTGTTTTTTTTATAATATAATCCAACCATATTTCATTTATACGTTGAATATATATATATACACAAAATGTCGAGTAAAATAACTTTAATCAAACTAGCTTGAAATTGTGTGTAACAAGATCAAAGAATAGTGTTGTGTATACTACAATCTAATACAGTGTTGCGTATAGCGCAAGATAATATTTGTGTATTATAAAACCAAGGATTTGAATGAAATTAAAAAGAATATATCTTATAAAATCTCAAGGTGTTACATTCTACTCCCCTTAAAATAGAATTCTCTCTCGAAATTCGTTGGGGTTATAAATGGTTTAATACTTGAATGATTCGTTCGTAGAAACCCACATCATAAATATGAATACGATAACTTATTTTTAAAAACTAATGTATGAAACGTATTGGTTACCCAAGTTAACATATCCTTGGGTTTCCATATAGGAGAACATAGGGGAAAATATGGATATGGAAGAGAAATATGACCATCATGTTTAGATGGAGAGTGGTAGAGAACTTGAATATGAAAAATCCAACAGTCATAAAGCCATGAATATTTTTATGATCTATGGTACCGTCTAATTTATCAGATATGAAGGCACTAGGAAAAAAAATTTGGTTTTCAAGATCATTTCCCTAATGTTGAAGAATTTTTTAATTTAAAAAATGCATACTTTATTTTGGTACAATATTACAATTTCTCATGCCTTGAACAATTTCCACATCATCTCTTAATGAAATTAAGTTGAATTTGTCTTCCCTGAAGTGTTAGAAGATCGTGCAATAAAATGATAGGTCATTCCATCTATCTCAAACATAATGATAGAAAAAGTTATATACATAAGTCCATCTTTAGTGATATTAATCGTATATGGTTCCAAAAATGGACTTATACTTCATCTATCACACCACATAATAAAATAAAACTAGTTTATACTAACTAGGGACTTCCTGTAGGCTAGAGGTAGGCCATAAAGACTTGTCACACTTCGATTATGTGTTCGATTCACGTATCTTTGTCTAACGTGACAGGTTGTCACCCATCAAACGGGTTGTCCTTTTTCTAAAACTATACTATTATAACACAACAAAATGTTCTAGCCTTAAATAATACTATCTGATTTTTTACATAATTTATTCCAATTTTTAGGTTTATCCAAAATACTTCTGTCCAATTTAATAGTATAAATAAAATGACTACTATAAAGGTCATCTAACAAGCATTGAATACAATCCTTTATCACTCATATATCATAACATTATATATCTTGTTGGTCACATTCCAAAAATATGAATTCCTTAATCATGTATTCTCGTGAAAAATGAATACCCATTGATCCTTAGTGAAAACATGAATGTTGTCAAATGTTAACTCTTTCCACATACCAAAATCCTAAAATTCTGTGTCCCTAAACCATGATATCACTTTTCCCTTATACCAGTAATGAGCTCATTAATACTATAAAAATCTCATTATATCCTAATCCTATCATTATGTGCATATCATCTACATTCCAAAAACATTTGAATAACATTTCATGGTTACCTGTTCCATATTCATATAGAAAACCACAATGGACCAATACACAGATTTTTCAATATACTATTAAATTACCTCAATAACATTTTTATTGAATTCTAATACATAATCCCTTCAATCCATCCTCTTCAATGATTTACATGTAATGGATCCTTCTATGATTTAGAAGTAACTACTTACATCAGGGCATTGGGTTGGGTAACACCCATGTTCTCCACAGATAATACATTGGACTCCATTGCAGTCTGTCACTCTATGATCCTTTTCTCCAAATAGATAACATATTCCCCACCATCGGAGGTATTCCTCAAGGTTCTTCTTCACTTATTTATAAATATCAAGCTTCCTTCCTCTATGCTCCTCCCTATGAGATCATGCATAAAATTCCATCATCCTCTTATTTGATGAATTAGGAATACGACTAAAGTTCGCCTTGTTAATCATATATGGAGATGGCTGATTCAGCATAATATCAATATCATTATCTCCAGGAATTACACATTTTTGTTGATCATAGTCACTAATTTGTTCATCGGAATCAATGTTAACTGAATTTATTCTTGTTCCCTCCATTGACTAAGACAAAAAACCATAGGGTAAGAAGCATTTAAAATAACGAGGAACGACATAATCATTAAAATTTACATATGGGATGTATAAAATATTAAAAATTCATTAATCCATGACACCTTTGGCTCACCCTAGGTTATTCATGATCGTCAACATAATTCTAGGACTCTAACCTATATGTTTACTTAACCTTAGGGACATCCAAAAACATACCTTAGAAATATATCTAGGGATTTCACTAAAGTTTTTGTATCCTAGTTTCCAAAGTTTAACTAAAAATTTCTCATGATACCAACTGTAGAGACCCAAAGCTTGATGTACATGGACATTACATTACTTTTGTAGAATAATTAATACATAACAAAAACAGACATACAAGGACCGTAATAGTTTAATATCTTTTGAAATTTGGAATATAATCTTCTAATCATGGTGAAAGATCTTCAAAATATCCCATAAAGACCTTCCCCTATTTTTTTCTTACCTAAAACCATTCTTTATATCCTGGGGAAAAGAAAACATAAAAAGGGTGAGTTTAAATTCTCAGTAAGGGTAAACATTGAGAACATAAAACAATCCATAAACATTTGAATTTAAAAACATTAGCACAAAATCTAAACATTAAAATCTTGGGCAATGACATAAAACATTGCACTACATAAGTAATAGATCATAAAAGAACACTAGTCATGATAAACTTCCATGGGATTAAAACATGTAATTTCAGAAAACCATTAATCACATGAAATTATTTCCATAGTAGCCAAGGCATTGCTGCAAAGACAATCTAGGTGGACAAAGTCCCTTTCTGGATCAAGTTCACTCATTTTTCCAGTCATGTATCACTGAACCAGATTAAATTATCGTTCCATCCATGTCTATCTCATGAGATATAAATCTTTACCAAATGAATTGGAGGGAGATATATGTCCCACCCATCTCATAATTAAATAATTCTTACTTGTGCCACAAAATAAACATAAATAATTCATCATAACCCAAATAATAAAAATGGGTTTCATAAACATCATCCCATCATAAAATAATATATATAAAACAAATGGATATAATTTCATTATAAGAAGAATCAACCTATGTAAATAATAGATATATTATACTTGAAACATAAGCATACTAATTAATGTCATCTTAGATGGAAAATAGTTTGACAAAAAACATGAAATGTATTCTTGAGGAAAATATCCTTTCTTTTTAAAAATCATTTTCTTTTCACAAAATGATAGGAAATTTTAAAAGAAATGTATTTTGTTGAAAATATTCATGAAATATTGTAGGGTAAGCTTCATGAAAATAAGGTGTTATAAAACCTTAAATATTCATTCATGTCGTATAAGTTAAAAAAACATTCCCCTCATACTTTTTCCGGAAAAGTCAAAAAGTGCGTATGGTAATCAAAAGCAAGATTCTTCCATAACACAAAGTATAAGACAAAGAGGGTTAAAAATGAATTTAAACATACATGTAATAATATTAAACACTTTATGAAAAACATTTTATGGACATGGATGAAAAATATAACTCCATTAAATACTTACCTATAAGTAATCTGCGATAAAAATGAGATTGTAAAATTTTCCCTTACTTTAGGTCTGATATGTTTCGTACGTATCTGAACCTATTGTATAATGATTTAAACAATTTCATTGGATTATTAAAGAATCATATTAATTTTTATGATATCATATATGGTTTACTTATGACTTTATATTACCCATTCACTTGTTAATTCAATGTTAAAGCAGTGTTTTGGGTAAAATCATTTTAGTTATCGTATGTGTTTGGACATTTTGTTCTTGATATTATTATTTATAATATCATGTTTTAATTACATAAAAAATTTAAATAATTATTTATATATCAAATATATTTAGTATATATATATATATAATAGATGGATAAATTAAATGAAATACTACATTCATGGAGACAGTAGGCTGTACGTACGCATGAACGTTGTTTTCCTTTCCTTATTTACTTGAATGGAATTAAGTAGATGACATACGTATATATACATAAATCCAGTAGAAATATAATGTCATATATTTAATTATTACTTATTATATATACTTTATAATCATTCTTGAATCTTTAAAATGGAAAATGAATCTCATCGCGTCGTGGAGACGGTAATCCGTACGTACGGACGAGCGATGGTATCGTTCCCATATTTATTGAATGGAATTGGAGCGGATGATATAATATCATATAATCAGTATGATTTTATAATAATCATATATAGTTATTATTTACACCATTATACCCATCCAAGTATGGTGGTGGTCGAAAAACTAATTACACCACAGCGTGGAGACAGTATTCCGTACGTACGCACACGCGGTGATTTCATTTTCTGTAGGATGGATAAAAGGTTAAATAGAATTGTTTCATATTAATAATAACATATATTTATATAATTAATACTTATGTTATTACTTTATAATTAAACAACTGAAGAAGAGGAATTAGAAGAAAAAGAAACTTGAAGGAGTCGGTAGAAGAGATTACCTCTTCCTCGACGCACCTCCTTTAATATTCTTTTTAGGGCACTAGAGTTGGACTTTTGAGAAGACCAGAACCTCTATGATATAGCTAGAAAGGTTTATAAAATGAATTTTCAGGGGTTGGAAGAGTTTCAAGGCTCAAAAGGGTGTGAATAGAAGAGGGAAGGGGTGCCATTTTTATAAAGGAGGAGAGGGGCTCCTTTGAAAAAACATAAAATATTATTTTATAATAACGTCATATTCAGGTTATAATAGCTCAAAATTGATTTATTTAGAAACTAAAGATGGTATGGGTCGAAATAATGTCAACCTATTGGTTTTATACAAGTTTAGGTTACTATTTTAACCATATCATTTAAATTTATCTCTAAGTTAAATAATTTATCTTTTTCCATGTCTTCTGGTTTTCTTACACTATATTGTTAATAAACATGCTATAACAAAGAAAACGAACCCCAAGTGGTTCATTATTAATATATATAACCTTATATAAGACATTTGGACTAACATTTTATTTTTAGAAATACAATAACAATTAGTAATATAATATTTGTTTTAAAAAATATTTTATGTCAATTTTGACACTACTTGGTAATTGATTTTTTGAAAATCATTACAACATGATTAGTTCGAAAAAATTAATTGAATAAATACTGACATGTAATATTAACCTATAAAATTAGTTGAATTCATAAAAAGTCTCAAAATACATTTATTTGGGTATTTATAACATCAATTCTGCTATTATTTCATTAATAAGGTCATTACGTCATCATCATTGTGTCAGAAATAAATTAAATTATTTAATGTCTAAAACTTATAAATAAAATACAGTTATGTAGGAAATATATTTTTCTTTCTAATGAATATTTATATTCTAATTTATATTATGTATAATTCTATATTAAAAATGTTTTAGTTATTAATATTTGATTTTAAGTATATTAAATATTCTTTAAATAAAGTAATAATAAGTGTCCTAATCTAATCCAAGAGAACCTAAAGGGTAATAATTTATTTATAAGATTGTTTTTGTTGGAATTACAGTTGTCCATAATAATTTGGACATGTGTTAGGGTAATAATAATATCATTTTTACCATTAATTTCCCTATTCACTTTTAACTGTGGAAAATAAAAGTAAAAAGTTAATATTCGCCAAAAATTATTTTTATCATATTGAACCAAATTTTACTCCTTGATATTAACCGTGTCTCTCGGATTATCGAAATACCACTCACAGAAGAGCTACAATTATTTTTTATCTAAAATTTTAAATTCTCCTAGGAGGTGAGTAAAAGACTGTGAAAAGTTAAATAAAAATTTTATATATCTAAAATCGTTATAAAATGACTCAAATGAATTACATTGAACTTGTATAGGTATTATGTATCAGTTTATACATAAAATAAATTTATATAAAATAAATAACTATTTAAATAAAAAGTCTATTTATAAATAGTAACCCTGTATTTTCACTATTCATCAAAAAATGAATTCTTTCAGAAAAATAACAAAAATTCACCCAAGGATAATTTAGACATTTCGAATCCAAAAATGATGTCCATTATGAAAGATAGAATTTATAAAATTTCAAAATGTGGGCATTGTAATTCATAAAGGCTAATTTATATAATATTTTAATAACATATCGTTGTTTAGTGAAACTCTATATTTCGTACAACATAGGATATCGTGGAAGGTCACAATTGCATGTAATGAAAGTCATGTCAAGGTTGCGTCTAGTGAAAGATTCATTTGTTGTTTCATATAATAGAATCCAACCATATTTCATTTATATATTGAATATATATATACACTCAATGTTGCGTAAAATAACTTCTATCAAACTAACTTGAAATTGTGTGTAACATGATCCAAGATTAGTGTTGTGTATACAGCAAGTTAATTTAGTTTTGCGTATAGTGAAAGATAATATTGGTGCAGCGTACAACAGAAGATATGAATGAAATTAAAAAATATATATCTTATAAAACTTCGGTGTTTTATAGTGAGTCATTCAATGGTCACCCATATAGGTTCATGACCCCCTGTTGTGCGTGGATGTCTTGTCACAAAGGCCATGGAAATTCCATCCCACATCCACTCTCGCAGATCTAAAGGATGAACAAATCCTGTTGGAACTTGGTGCTCTGCCATCACTTACTGACATGTGAGGCATCGTTAGACAAACTGTGTTATTACTTTCTTCATTCCAGACCACCAATGCTGACGCCAAAGTTCCTAGTACAAGTTTTCCACTCCTGGATGTATTGCTAGAGGGGATGCATATAACTATCTCAGCTCTTCCTCTCGTAGCACCTCCGGTAACATATTACATCCTCTGATGTGGATGAAGTTCTCCCCACCGTCAAAAATCCATCAGGTGCATGTATTATGAATATCTATTCACGTAGAGCCTCACAGTCAGTGTCCCCAAGCTGTGCCTACCTGACACACTGAAAGAGTGGGGTGAATATTAGAAAATGAAGATAAACTGCTCCATCTCGATCCACGTAGGATATCCGCAATGTGGCTAGCTGCTCCATTTCCTCAGTCAGAAACTGTATAGAAGGTCTCTATTAGAGTGCATTAGGAACTATGTTTTCCTTCATAGGAGTATAGACTATCTCGATGACATAGTCCAATAGGAACTCAAGCCAACATTTTTGCCTCATGTTCAAGTATTTTTGAGATAAGATAAACCTGAGACTATTGTAATCAGAATAGACCATAAGAAGTTCTCCCATCAAGTAATGTCGCCACATCATGATGTTGAAGACTACTACTGCAATCTCCAGGTCATTGGTTACGTAGATATTCTCTAGCTATCTTAGCAATCAAAAACCATACGTTTCCACTGCTCATTCCTAAATCTGGAAACATCATAGCCCGGTCCCTGATGTGTCACATTAAACTACGTACCCAACACCCACCTTCCGTGGCCTCAAGATGGGGGAACACGTCAGTCTCTTCCTCATATCGTGGAAACACCCCTAGTATCTCTTTAACCACACACAGTGTTTCCCCTTCTTTTTCAATGCTAATAAGTGTTCCACAACTCTGTAAAATTATGTCACAAACCTTCGGTAGTAATCAGCCATACCGAGGAAATTTTGCACCTTTGCCACACTCCTGGGTCGCTTTCAAGTATGAACAACCTCAATCATTGCTTGATCCACTGCAACTCCAGCCTTGAGATAACATGTCCAAGAAAGAGGACCTCTCGTATATAGAACTCGCACATTGAGAGTTTACCATAAAGCTAGTTCTCTCAGAGTGTGTCCAGAACTATATACAGATGATAGGCATGATCCTCCTCTATCGCCGAATATATCAAAATGTTGTCGATGAAGACTACCACAAAGAGATTGAAGTATGGATAAAAGATTATGTTCATGAGGCCCATGAACACTGGTGGGGATTGGGTCACACTGAATGGAATAACTAAGAACTCATTGTGGCCATACCCACCGGTAGGCCCCCTTATGCACATCATCATATCATACTCTGAACTGGTGATAGCTTTATTTGAGGTCTATCATTGAAAACCAACATTCCCCCTTTAGCATATCAAAGAGATTGTCAATCCTCCATATATCAGTACATGTTCTTCACGGTCACCCGGTTCAGGCTCTGATAGACCACACAATGACTTAAACTCCAATCCACCTTCTTCTTGAACAAAATCGGGGCATCCCAAGGAGAAAAAATGGGCCTAATGTACCCCTTTACCTGTAAGTCCTCCAGCTGTACCAACAGCTCTCGAAGATCCACATGACCCATCCGATATGCTGTTGTAGATATTAGTGTCGTCTGAGGGTACAAGTTGTTATAAAATCCATCCTATATATGAGTAGGTAGAACTAGAACATCATCAGGAAAAACATTAGTGTACTATTCCACCACTACTAGATAGGTCCAACACTCAACATCAATCGATATAAGGTTAAAGCCATCCAACTGATTTTTGATCAGCATTAACCTCCTTTTGGGTAAGTCCATTTATCACTGCAAAGGTTCCCTTATCACCAGTGAAGGAAAACCTGGTCTCATCTGTGAGAAAACACCACACTTTTCCCTTAATATAGTTAATCTAAGCATGGACTGTAGATAAACTATCCATATCCAAGATGATGTTATATGGCCTTGACTCCACAACAAGAAGATCCTAGCCAATGAAATTGCCTCCTACAGTAAGCTATCACCAATAGAACCAGTTTGAAATCATCAAATCCTCTCTTGTAGAAGACTATATCCATAAAAATCGAGCCAACGAATCCCCTGATATCTCTGAGATCTTAACGAGGGTCTTCGTAATAAAATAATGTCTGACTCCTGTGTCTATAATTAATGCAGATAAGGTGGAGTAGACATCGATTGTACCTCGTATCATCTCCAGAGCACTGTGTTTATAGGACTCAACTTCCAGGATATGACCTCATCCCTGTCCACCTGCTCCATGTGGTCAGGGTGGACCACCGATAGGTGGTGGCGATAGAACCTCAAATCGCTGACCACTGCCTGCAGCATGTCCATCGCCACTTCCACGGCCACGTCCTACATATAGACCTGCTTGATCAGATATCATCCTCTTCCCTGGGGGTCATTCGACCGTATGATGGTCATCCATATGGAGGGTTGGGCAGTCGCGAGCCATGTGAGCCTGCCCACTGCACCATTAACATTGTATGCTATTCGCTTGTCCTGATTTGTCTCGAGAGCCTCGCAAAACCGTCCCTATATCTTGAAGTCATCCACCTATAAGTATTTTCTTCCTCGACCACTACATCATCTTTCAGTTGACATTTATAGATGACTCTGCTATGTGATGTCTGGTTTTGGTTCTTGCTACCGATGACTTCTCAGCAAGGAAAATTTCCAATATGAGTGCTCTCACTAACACCCCCAAATGTCAAGATTCTTAGATAAATCATTAAATCTCTAATCTCCCTTCTGAGCCCCTGCTCAAAAGACCAATCCCTGAGAAAAGGGTCTCGTACCGTGTCAGTTGAGTAGTACAAGAGTTCAGTGAACCTTATTGAATACTGAGCCACAGTCATGTTGCCATGTTTTAGGTGGAGAAGCTACAGTATACGCATAGAGCGTAAGGTTGCTGAGACAAAAATTTCCCTGAAAAGGATCTCGAAGTCCTCCGAGAAGAGAGGGACCTCATTATGAATCTGTAGCATCATGATCCAACATATTACCACTACTACATGAAGAAGTCTTTCGGTAAAGATGACCATGAGATCAGATGGTGCCCCTACTTGTCGTAAAACATTACCCACTGCCTCCATCCAGCCCTCAACTACCTATGGATCTGTCTCTCCCTGGAACCTTTGTTTCCTCTGGCACTATAACCCTTGAAACACACTCATGTGGTGTGCACCCTCTGCTATTGGGGATGGTGGCATAGGCTTCCCAATATGTAGTGGTACTTCTGGTACACCACCTGATGGTATAACTACATTAAGTGGTCCCTACACCGAAACCTCATCGATTGGTTGGTTTCCATCACGTAATCTACCTATATACCTAGTTGGATATCTATGTTGACACATCCAAAAAACATACAGGTGGGCCACTGTGAATAAGTTATACATGATGAGCTAACACAAAGAGATCACAATGAATACTCTTCAAAAACACACACACAATGAGTTTTTTCAGGCACTGAGTCAGAAATCAGATGCTAGGGTCCGGATGTGTGGATATGTCGGTTGTCACACCAACACTAGACTACCCCAACTGAAAACCAAATTCACAAAACATATCACTATTTCTAAATTGAATATATCATATTCCATATTCTTCAGTATAACTGACTCCCCTGATACCAATTTTTCAAGACTCATCCTATGAGGCATGTGACATGACTACCCCAAACCCACCTTCTATAGGCCAGGGGTTGACGACTAGCACCATAAAGTCATATCCCAAAAAATGGGAAATCATTTCTTTTTTAAACAACTAACTCATACAATCCAATGACACAACAATATACAAGAATTAGGTAAACTATATAGTAAACAAATTGTGTACATTAAGTAAAGGGACCAGAATACAAGTCCAACCGGAAATTAAAAGTAAAACTGAATATTAAAAGTAAAACTGAATGACAACTCTAATGAACACCCACCATGGATCCTACCTGAAGGGTAGGTACTTTTCATGAATACTCGACTCTTTAATATGAATCATCTATGGTCCACCTCTAAGTAGCCTCCATTCCTAGTACCCACATCCTCAGTCAGTGTTATCCATCATCTGCATTGGACACAACAAGGTGCGGGTGTACACCATGCAGGGGTGAGTAAAAAAATACTCTTTAGGGACCCCAATACCCCCTATGGTCCCTCAAAATCCACAAATGTTAATCCAAGAAGCAAGAATAAAACTATCAACCCTACTTATGTATATTCTTATATAAATAGCAATGTTATCTATAATACAAATGTCATTCATGAGGAAACACAATGCCCAAATCCTTATCCTGAAGTTCTACTATTTCTACGAAAAAAATAATACCAAGAAGTTAACTTCTCTTAGAAGAATACCACCTAGGTATCACCACAGAGGTACATACCACAAAGGTAATGCCAGATAGAAGTATACCACACTCATATCACCATAATGGTAAGTACAGAAAAGGTAACACCACGTTGATGAATACCACACATGTATCACCACAAATATAAGTACCACAAAGGTAAAGACTCATCTCACACCGAGTATAACATTAGTACAGAAGTATAGATGATTCGTTGTATTGATAGATAATCCTACATTGCCCAAAAGACTGAATGTTGTCCCACACATGATTGAAGTTGACCCACAGAGGATCAATGACGACCCACACAAGATCTTGAGATTACCCAAATAGGACCGTAATGTGCTAACCCACATAGGATCACTATGTGATTACCCACACGAGATCTGAAGATGAACCAATATGGATCTGAATATTCTTCACATACAGCCAGAAGTAGGGTTCCTGCACTAAGCCTGCTAGATTCAGGGAGGTTCCGCTCCTTATTCCATCAGTCGATATTTCACCTCCAATGATGTCCCACAAATAAGTATCCAAAATAAATTTCATGTAATAAGTGACCCAACATGATATACAACGTGTTAATAAGACAAATAGTTGGTATGTTATTTGAATTTTCTTCTTGATGGCCTGGTTGGATTTAGTTTCATTCCAACCCATCCTTTCTCTAAAATTATCCAAAACTCAATTGGAGTATACCAAAAAAAACTGTCTTGATACGTGGATTTTGGTGCCTTAGACAGTTCGTCAAATGTCTTCATGATTATAAAAATATGGCCAAAAAGGAAAAACTAGGTCCAGATGTGCCCCGGTCTGATCCGACCTGGCCAACAAAGGGGGAATCCCGGCCCATGAAGGGGCGGCCCGACACGCGATGGGGCTCGGCCCGACCCATGATGGGGTAAAGCCTAGCTCGAGATGGGAAGGTGGCTCGACCCATGGTGTGTAGGATGCCCGACTAGCAGTGGGAAACCAATTGGGCAGTGCAGCCCACGTGAGCCAGAGCACAAGGAGACCCCCCCATTTGTTCGGAACTCCAAGAGGCAGCACCATTACGCACTACCAAGTAACTCGGGGCACCCAACGGGGTCTCACTGATCTTTTATGGTCGATCGGTGGCCCGAATGACTCTCCTCTCAGTGGCGCGATGATGTCGATGTCCTCCCACGATTAGACGGGTGTCGCCCACCCTCTAGCGCACTATCACAACTAAGCATTCTCGGCATCCTATTCAACTGATGGTGCAGACGTACGCCGCCCTACCTCCAAGTGGTTGTCCAGCGTGTCAGTCATTGTCCTCCCACCACCGTGGTAGATAGGTCATGGCCTCCATCTCTACTGGCGGTGTGGGTGCACACCGCCCCGGTTTCACATGGCCAGCCAGGTGCCTGTTGCATTCTACCTCCGCTACAGCTGACAGTCTTCAGTCTTCTTCAGTGGTCCAGTTGCCCCAACAATGTCATCATGGCCTAAAAATAACACATCAGAAATAAATATGAGGAGGGATCAGACCATGTTTTCTTCACGCTCACCATCTGCGTTAGACTAATAGCATGCATCTTCCAGAAGAAAATTTCAACATAAAACCAAGATGAAAAAACACAAACACACCCCTACCTTGTTCGTTGGAGACGATGTTAGGAAGGATATGAAGTCGATGAAGGGGATACTGATGTAAATTCTCCTGAAACACACTCAAAATCCAGTTCCTCATTCATCATTTAGAAGTCCTTCGTTGTTGGAGGATATCCTCTATTGGAGAATGTTTCTCCGATGCTCTCCCCAAGTTCTCTTTTTGCCAACATATTCCCAAAAATCATGAAATATGAGGAGTAACTTAATTACATTAATTAAATTAAATAAATTATGTTGGATAATTAAATTTGTGAAGAAAACAAGAGTCACCTCTCATTAAAAGAGGATTTCAGGTGGTACCCACCAGTAAGAATCCAAATTGGAGGTTTCAAATGAAAATAAAAATTATTGGTTTATTTTTATTAACATTCTTTTAACTCTCCCACAAAAATCGGAAAAACGAAATTCTACCCTCAACCAAATGTGGTCAAGTGGAGGGTCTCCTTACAGAAATATATCTACTTTGAGATCAACGGTTTCCTTGGATTTCAATTTCGAGCACCAGTTCAAAAGTTACAAATAACTGCTCTATTATTTATTGAACATACCTAAAAAAAGTTCAGTAATTAATTCCGGGAACAATGGGACTCAAGATCATGTGCCGTAAAATTTCATAGAATCAAAAATATTCCTATATAATTTTAAAAATTAGATGGAATATTCCGATTCTTTACAAACCAAAATCTATAATTCAATATTAGTGAAACTTTAGGACACTAAAAGACAAGTTGAGGGAGGGTTATATAGAATTCAGAGGACGGTGGTACCCATATACAGCTCTAATTGAATTATAAAACAACAATTGTTTCTACATTAGCATACAAATGGCTCCATATGATTCCCTTTATGGAAAAAGATAAAGAAGAGGATCATACTGCGATGAGGTTAGTGAACGTAATCTGCTAGAACCTAAAATGGTTGAACAAAAAATATAAAAGGGTAAAAATATTCAACAATATATCCAAGAATACCAAAGTTGTAAAGAATACATATAAATAAAATGGTCTATGCAAAAAATATATTATGATTGGAGACACTTTATTCATCAACCTATCTCTATGGATGAGGGTAATGATATTTTTGAATGATGGAAATCTATGTCCATGGTACATCGAACGCTTCAAGATTCATTATCATTTTGGAGTAGTGTCCTATGAACTAGCAGTTATATATACCATGTATCAGGACATGATGTATTCTACGTATCCTTATTGAGAATGTAAAAACCATATCCTCCAATTGTACTTCATTTACATGTGCAAAAATTTGAAAATGGTCTATTTTACGAGTAGCTTTTAATGATGCTCTTGGATCATAGAGATAATGTTCAATTCCTTAATATCACTCACATGTTCAATGTACTGTGGTGGAACCATTAGTATTAGAAGCCATCCTGGTAACCAATGTATGTGATAGAGTAGATGTACCCTCACTTTTTTCACAATAGATTTTAATACAAAATCTCATTCGTGAAACTTCGTAAGGGGGGAATAATTTAATGACCCAAAAATTTAGCAGGGAAGAACACCATATTATAAATATGTGATATAGTTAAATAACATAAATATAACATAGATAAAAACACATAGGAATTATAAATGAATAATGATGAAAACATGTGGTATTTCAATATGTTATGGAACCTATTCTAATAGAATAATAAAATAAAAATTGGAAAAGTAATGATAACATAATGTGTAGTAATACAAACAATATAATGATGAAAATTACATATTATTGTATAATTTAACTTTATACATCCTATTAATGAAAATATGATATAATTTTTTTATAGTATATGTAACAAAATGTTTTAGACATTATTAATTATGTGTTGATATTTTTCAAAATAAATGTTTTTATTTACAATTTAATAATTAATATATTGTTTTCAAAAAGAATCAAATCTATAATATGTACTCACAAATTACTATTCTGTCTTATGATTACAATATATATTTATTATACCTATATTAGTTTTTGGATGTGTTATAAAATCATTTTTGATTTAAAAAAATGGAATTTTTTAAGTAAATGATTTTTTCAACTAAAAATTAAATGTATCATATTGATAAAATTATTATCGTAAAATGGAATCATATTTTAGATACTACAAGTAGAAAAATGTTTAGGTTGATTGTTTAGTATATTTATAAAATAGATTACTATATGGTATATATTATAATAATTTATTTTAAGGAATGTTTATAATATATGTTAAATACACTATTACATGAGTCATATATTATGTAAGCACAATAATCCCAAAGTACACGTAATTATTTTAAAATATTTTTTACAATGATGATAATATTTATATAATTGTGGAAAAATAATTAATTAATAAATAAAATAATGAGAAAAAACCTCTCTTCTCCCCTATAAATACCCATTATTACCACCTATTCCCCTCACACCTCTCAAGATTAATTCATTGTATTTTTTTCTCAAGTCACTTCCTATTCCCTTCAACCATATCCATTATACATTTGTCACCACAAATTACCCAATCCAATCACCATAAGTATGGTCTCAAGAAGAATAATTAATGATGTTTGGTTCCCATTATATAATTTTAATTTAATTTCATGTTCTTTTATTTCCTTATTATAGAATCACCTCCACTCATCCACAAGATAGGAAAACTCCAGTACCATAAATATAATTGAATTTTATTATACTTATGGAATAATCAATCATCAGTTTTCCCCCTCTCATTTTTATATTAAAAATGAAACATCATCACTGTTGTGTTAACTTATCACAGTCAATAATGAAAATGAATGGAGTTTCCATTATATATTTCAATTCTACTCATAATACCACATTTATGGTAAAACTAGATTATATTATTTATTTATTATATCTTATGTAATGTTATGTATCCATTTTATACACTCATTGATAATTTAGAAAACAAAAAATTCTTATGGAGATTGAAATGTCTCCCAAATAATCTAAACGATTATCACTAACGTCTTGTCAAATGATTCACCTTCACCCAAAATTACCAAATGAAATATAAAAACATTTCATCTTATAGAATATTATTGTTAGCATATAACATCAATTATTGTTTGAATATTTAATTCTGAATGATTTTCTATACTTTTATACAAGTAATCGATCATGAGAAGTAATGAAATTAATTCATCCTAATGGTTATATTTTATCTTATAATTCAGCAGAATGGCCATAAATGATCTTAATAAAGATATAAAAAATATATTAAACAAATAAAATGATATAAATTAACTAATTAATTAATTTAATATTATTACCCATTATTTTAAGATCAATTGAAAAACAATTTTGTACAAAAGGTAAGGTTTTATTCTCGATGATCCATTTTTATTCGAGTAACATATTCTCTATTGTCACACTAATGTATGTATTCTTTATTTGTAGTTAAAAATCATAAATTCAGTTTTTAGGTTCAGAAATCATGAAACTAAACCATTTTGTTATTATTTTTGGATTATAAAACTTTTAGTATGGTTCCCATATCTATTCGTTTCGATAATCAAGACCGAGTAAAGGGAACATTTCAACTAAAATATATAATATTTTTAAGAACACATTATTTTTAAAATATCACTCATTTAATAAAAATAATATCCATTTTTGAATTATAGTTTAATGAAAACTAATAATCTTTTTTTATCTTTAAATTGCTATTATTATTTTTTAACATCACTGAAATATTTCATTTTTAATGCTTCTTTATAACGTTTTTTACATTTTTTCACATAAATTATATATTATTTATCATGATTAACAACTACTTTACCAAAATAAATTCATCATATGATTTAGTTATATTTGTTTATGGAAGACATTATGATATTAACATTTGTTATGACCTATGAAATGATTATCATACCTAATTATTTTCGTTGGTAACCCTTATGCTTGATTTTTAATGTGATACACATATTCATGAGAATATTTTTATCAGTATACCGTAGATATTACTCCAATTAATTGATTATTGTTTATTCTCTTGAAATGTCAAGATGGGATATAAAGTGAACCTGATTCATTTACGAGACTTTTCCACAATTTATATAGTATTGGATGTTATCCTTATTTCTTTTTTATAAAATTTTATTTAAGGATTCCACATTCTAATGATTTTAGGGTTATTTGTTCACAGATTATTCATGTTATTATTCCATATGTCAATTCATGTTCCATTCCTTTATGTCATCATGTTATGACGTTGAACCCATATGTAATATTTATGTCATATACATATTCCAATAATATTATTTTTAAATCATTCCTTTTATTCATGTATTTCATAGGTATTCTATTCAGATGTAAGAGATTAATGGAAGGTATGATATCATTATGGATATTATGTAAAACATGTTTCGAGTTTGGTTTTAATGCTAAATTTTTTTTATATAATCTAATAAATAAACTAAAGATTATGATATTGGGTTGTGTTTATAGTAAATTATTCTTAAAATCATTTAATAATATGTGTACATGACTATGGTTGGAAGAAAAATACCTGGGGGGGGGACCACCCAAAATAAAAAATCATTAAAAGAGTATTTAGTTAGTTATTATAAATTTTTCTAAATTAGTATCTGTGACATAATAAAAATAATAAATCCTAGATATAATAATAAAAAACAACATGTCACAAGATGCCTCAAAAATACTTCTATAAATAGACTTATACTTAGGGATTTAAGTAATTTATATTATAAGAGATATCAATCTAGGATCAATTCATTAATTCATATTTCTCATATATGAGAAAATTAACATCAAGGCACAAAAAATAAGTACTCCATGAAACTACAACGATATCTATACACATATAGAGGTCACTTAAAGAAGATGATGTTACTAAGGATCCCAACCTAGGAATTATGGAGGTAATTCATAATATTTATTTGTGCATAACCGATTGATATTATCATAATACTTGACTTATAATGTAATACCACCTTGTACACACATAGTGATGGACCAAGAGAAATTAAACAAGATATACATGATCATATTAAATTGATCAAGGTCACAATCCTACAATAAATGAATTACATATTTGGAATTGGGTTTACTCATTATTAATCATTAGTTTTTTCATTTTCTATTCCTATTATCCCACATAGAATGTATTTATCCAATCAAATGATGTAATCTACTAGATAGTTGGAATATAGTGACTAACAAAATAATTGGTGTTCCACCACCACATGACTGTGTTCCATGTATTGTGACCTGGTAAATTGTGTCATGAATGTGTACTATGATTTTTCCCATGTACCTAGCCATGTTTCAATATTGTGATATGCCCATGTACATTGGGTAAGATAGTGTTCATGGATATATATAATAAAATTCACACTAATGGGAACATGACAAGTCTCTAACACTAGGGCACATAGTATTTAACAATTTTTTAAGGCGTGTGATATTTTTAGTTACGCCTAATCATTTAAAGTCTCATTAATGTACATATATTATGTATTCTCACAAAATACTTGTTGGATAACGTCAGATATCCAAAAAAATCTTTTTCATGATATTACACTCACATTTATTAAATATTTACCCTTAAAGAAATCATTTTTTAAATAAAGGGTCTTGGAAATATAAACCACAACATCAATAGTGGTTTATTCCATATATCTAATTCTATTAAGAATCATGCCACATAAAATCATTCCCCACTCTGAATACCAAACAAGAACTGGGTAACGATAATCTAATACTAACCTACATTCAATCATCATATATATTCAATGTAATTTGTTATCTTCTTCAATGAAGAACCTTACCCAACAATATCAATCAATTGTGATAATGTACAGTCAACGAAAGATTGAGTATTGTGTTTTGGTTGAAAAAACTACAAATGGGATACTAGTGATGGACATGTGTCGAATGGGGGAATAAAGAAAAAACAATATGAGGAATTATAATTATCCATTTTTTTATGATTTCTGATTTTATTCAACTATATAATTTTAATATGATCAGAAATAATATATTATAAGTTAATATAAATCCACAGAAGATAAACCCATATATTAAAATCATGATATACTAATAAATAAATACATTAGTGGAGTAGATTCGAATTTATAAAGGGATGAAAAAAAATCGAATAAATAATTTAAAGATTCACATATCGTATTTTAGTTCATTCCTCAGTAATGAAATAATTTATTTTATAGTCATTGCTGTGATATACAAACAAAAATTGTCAATCTAATGGAAAATGCATTATATGATGTTCATAAACTGAGAATATTCCTCCAATTAAACTCCCCCAATCTAAATGGTTATGTTTTTATCCCTATATATTCCCTATAACCACGTCTATATGGTGGAAAATTAGTTTTCGAATATAATAAAAATTTAAAAATAAATTGTTGTATTTAATTTATTATTCCTCAGATGATGGTGCTCACTCAAAAAAACCATTGTAGATAACAATTATATCATTCTTAGTTTTCAAACAATACTTTTAAATTATTGCTCATCTCAATTTTTTTTTGTGATACTTTTTGGGTGGTAATTCCATATTTTATAAAATCAATTTTCTCATGATATAATATATTAAATAATATTTGAATAACAATATCAAGCCTCCTTAGGCCACAAAATATTGTTCTAACATAGTTTATAGATTTTAATAAATTATTTAAAATATTATAAATATTAAAAATTAAAAACCTAAGTTATTAAATTATCCTCATGGTGGGTATGTTCTTTAGGATAAGACATAGGTATACATAAAAAGAGGGTGATTATTGGATCTCACTATTGTCTCTCACTCCATGGTGGTCTTCTAATGAATCCAACTATGAAACATGCCACACACCAATGTATTCAAATTAAAATGAAGGATCTTTTGAATCCATTTCTAGATCATCACTATGTACATATAAATGATATATACATCATCATTAACCAACACTCCAATGTTTATAACATGTGACAGGTCATGTAAATACCTCCATATCTAAGACACTCAGAATACATCTTGTATCAGGATGAACTCTGGTTATTGGAAAAAGAATTATTCCACCTCACTAATTAGTTTCATTATATAAAAATACATTATTCATATCATTGGTTACATCATTCACATTAACAATATCCACAATCCATATAATATAGATAACATTGGGGACAAATGGTCACCCTCATCAAACATCAAATCACATCATCATCAGTCTCCATAATACATTTTATTTATTTTGGAAATAATCATCCACTAATGGATGATATGTTCATCATTTTTCATTTCTCAAAACAACTCTGGGCCCATGAGTGATTACTCAATTATATCAGTCCAACATTGTGGTGACCTGTAGGTTCACCCATATGTGACATTGAATAATTTTATATTGATGGGGGTGTGATTTCTATAATAGTATATAATCTTAAAATATATTGTGAGATCATCGTTACTTGAACCATATACTGTCATGCAATACTGCAATATGTCCTCTAGAACCTGAATCTTTCCCTCACATTAGACATCAGTATAGGGGTGAAAAAAATGTGTCAAAAGAAACTGATTCTAGATGGGTCAAGCAATCATCTTCATAATTATACTGTGAAGTGATCATCCTTTTTCAAAGAAATAATCTTTGTAACACCATGAACTCAAACAACTTTTATCATGTAATGAAATACCAATATCACTATCGAGCCTTTATAATTGATAGATACAATGTTATCTAACTCTGATAATTTTCTTATGATCACCCATATGACATAATGTCCTCTAAAAAATATTATTTATCATATAATGGTTTATATTGATATACCATACCACTTATAATCTTTAACCTCATGGGGTAGAGTTAAACAAGATAGAAATAAATTATTTGTACATCAACATATATAATTTTCTATAAACATCGTTATCCATAGGCATCAAAGTCTACTATAAAGGCACTTTTACTTCTTTTCTACACCATGATTCACCACCAACGATTCTTTATAAAGCTCCCTCAGAATAACCTCATAAAAAATAATTGGTACCATCAACAGTCCATTCAAATGGATGATGTTATTGATACATTCAAGATAACATTTATATGTACATCTAGTTGATATATAAACAACCATTGTATCATATCCTATAATATCATCCAGAGTGTCTATAACAATATTCAGAAGTATTGGCGTAACAACAATTAGATGGAGGTAAAATAAACTATCCTCATCCATAATATATAACTTCAATGTGGCTAACTACTCTGATGACTTTATTTAGAGAGGAAATATGGACCTAATTTAGAGATAATTATCCCCCATCTTTCCATTCATAAGGTTATATAACATCTGAATTTCATAATACAATGGGATCTTAATCAATAAATTTTTCATTGAGTTTTGATCATTCTATGAAAATATATATTTGAGATTCATATGAATTTTAAAAGAATATAATGTTCTCAAATATGTGATACATTCAACCCAACATAATGCTGAATAGTATAACCTCCATATCTTGATCATGGGTCTGATAGTTCTACTCATGAGGTCATAACATCCAGGTTATATAAGAAATCACATAATTCCTCAAAAAAGAGTTACATCCAATCCCAATATTATAAGAATAATATAAAACAAAGGTATAAACAACTTTTACTTACTATATCAGTATTAGGGATCTCATCGTCTCACACCAAATACAAAAAAATGATGAAGTCTCCTATCCATACAATTGAATGGCCCTCTCTTATGGGTAAAAATTTTCTTGCATGTCAATATCCTATAGTGGTCGGATAAGAAAATCTTATAGTATCCTTAAATACAATTGATGATTTGAACATCTGATATGTTATTGGGTGGATCCTAATCTCACACTACCACAGCCATCACTAAATCTATAGCTTCTTATACCTTTGTGATTATAAATTCAAGAATGTGGAAATATTAAATTTATAATTGACATGTTGAAGGTTTCAAAATATGTGTGTTCATAGGAAATATTTTCTAGACAACCAAAAATTGCCTTTTGTGCTCCTCCTTGGATGATGAGTACAATATGTTTTCATTAATAAATATGTCTAATAATCTATCAATGAGGGAATCAATTTTTTTTACATTTGTAAATAGAACACCATTGGTGTGTTCATCATGATGAAATAAATAAACAAGTACTCATAATGATAATATATGACTAATAAATTTTTTTTTGGTATATCTATGTCTCATACTGAGTGCGGATGATATCTTGATCAAATAAAATTTAAGAAGAATCGTATCACCAATATAAAATGGTTAAATAGGGAATCAATCCATAGTACTGGATGATTATTATTCTGAATATATGATTTGGGTGACATTAATCTATGACCAACATAATGATATTGTCTTCCATTTTAGCGATCAAACCTAGGCCTACCTATGGTGACATATTGGCTCTATAAAATCCATTCCTTAATAAAACTCTATAATATCCTTTAAATAATGAATCATTGATGGTTCCATATGAAATACTGATGTATATATTTTTTTAGTCTTTGTTTTTAAAACTATATAGAATTTTATTTTTTTTATGAAGGTTATACTTATAATTTATCTAGAATAACATCCTTATAATATTCCACCACTAAAATAAGATGAAAAACTATTATATCAAATTCCTTAAGAATCATAATATCCAACTATTTAGAATTAAGTTTTATCCTCATGTGTATGATCTAATCATATTATTTGTATGTTTCTATCCCACAAATGATGTAATACCACATTACATAATTGTAGGAACACCACATCCTATACTAGAAAATGTAAATCTAAGAAGGATATTTGGGTATAAGTTCTATAACATGGATAACGGAGTAAATCGTCAACACTAAAATAATGAGATCCTATATAAATAACTCTAATAAATTAGTATGATAACACTATTGAATGTAGTGTGTGATAATTAGATCCCAAAATATCTTAATATATAATCATAATGGTAATGTTAAGGGTTCTATTGAAATCGTTATGACTTGATAAATATTAGTGGTAGGAATATTGTGGATAACACCTACGTCAATCAGTACTAAAACTAATGTAGAGGATACAAAGATAATACATTTAATCATCCAAAGTGGATATCATATGTTGGAATAATGGAATGTAGATATCCACATCCATGAACACAAACACTCTAAGCCTTGGGTGGACAACCAAAGAGTGGTGGTGGAAACAAGTTCAAGCATATTATCTACAAACCCAATTCATATACCATATCTCCCACCTTGTGGAACTCTTGATCCAACCACTATCTCAATATGTGGATTTCATCAAAAATAACTTGGTTATATGGATTTTTGGTCAATGAAAATGATGAAATATATCCGTAGACATCATAATTGATACACCTAAACACTCTATATTAACTAGATCCATCCTGATAGACATGAACTATAGAAACATTATACAGTGATCAGATTTGAATGATAATCATACATCGTGATCTAGATGTCATTGGTAAACTACCTACTTCTAATTCACAAATACTTTTTTTTACTCTTATGGAACCATGAATTGGGGTCTACCAAGAAATAAATCTCTCTAATACTAAAGCACACTCCAGCACCCCACCATCGAGAGGAATGAAAATTTGTATCACCGTATAACATTTATCTATTTTAATTCCATACATAATAGTTTGTTAGCAGTTGAGATGATCAATGAGAATATTTATACATTATTCTGAGAGTTTAGTGATCCATTAATAATACTCATACACCATCATAATTTATTGCAAGAGATGTTGGGGATCCTAGGTAGTCACCACTCAAAACCTATATAGAGGGACCTCTAATTAAAATTCGATCAAATATTATCTATGACATGTTTTTTCTCATCATAATACTCATTTAAATGGACATACCATCACCATGTGTAGACATGATGAAAGATCTATATTAGGGTGAATGTATAATCTATAGGTGTCATGTGGATGGAAAAAAATTAGGAAACTACCTCAAGCTAGCCACCTTCTTCCTTAGGGTCTGGATACCATTAAATTGTAGGAGGTCAGTTCATAAACAACAACTGAAACATTATTAGGCACAATACATCCTATGATGTTATTTCTATCCCAAAACGTTGCTCGACTAGTGGTGGAATGACCTGAAAACCACCTGTATGTACCAGATCAAGTGTAATACTCTTCAATGAATCATCTTCACTAGGATGATCAACATAAATATACTTCAATGAAACACTAACTAGAAACATTCATGGACATGTCCTAAAATATACATGATTTACCAACATTAATACTGTATATTATGATCTATCTATAGAAGGACATGATAACAAAAACCAATTCCAATGTGAATAATGTACGAAAATTTTCACAAAGAATACTGCATATATGTATTTAGTAAAAATATTATATAGCTTTCTAGTGAATAGGTACATTATCTAACTAACCAAAAATGAATTACATAGAATAATAGTTGAAATAAAGGAATTTTCTCACTATTTACTCATTCACTTAATAAATATAATAAATTGTAAATATTCAAATGACAGTCTAATATGAAGATTGCTATGATAGCTCTCTATTACTACTTGACCCACCAGGACCCTCGTATACAATATTAAGCTATGTGTTTATCACCCCATATACCTTAAATATGCTAGGGCTATGTCACACATATCCTGTTGGAATATCACTCACATGGAAAAACCTAGGCTATAGAACCAATACAAAAGGAAATAACTCTAAATTACCATACAATACAAAATGTCAAAATGCAAAAAATACCAAAATATATAAAAAAAATTATATCCCACATCAATATATTGTGAGGTTGTATAAAACATAATGGAAAAAATATAAGCCCCCCTAAATTGTAGAATGTTTCTAAAATAATATGAAGTATGGGACTTTTATCTAATAGAACACATTATAAACACATGGTCAGTATAACATCGTTAGGATCTTCCTGATCCAATTTTTCCTAGGATTCCCTCAAATAGTTCATCATCTACATATTTCATTACATTTGTGAGTAGATCCCATACATGGGTGAGTATAGAAACCGCAAGTTGGAATCTCTGAAATAACCAAAAATAAATTATCCTGGTAGTGGTCAAATCATAATCACAAATGTATTCCAATAAAGACAAAGATGTAATAATAATAAAATTAGCTCACATTTAATAACTAAATACACCAAGCATCATGTGATATCATCCATACATCCATCCGACATATTCTCATCAATGATTTCAGGTGACACTCATCCAGTTTATCTCACACATTGAGTCATTCTATCAATGATATTCCTCATACTAGAGGTCATTCTAATAAATACTTGAATAATAAGTACTATTCTAAACTCCTAGGAGATATATGAATTGATAGGGGACAAAACCCTAGTATTATGATGGACACTGAAAACCCTATCCCGACATACCCATATAATAATGTATCATACCCCACTGTCATTTCATCAAACTGAGTTATCAAACCACAGTTATGGAAGATGATATGATAGAGGTGTTAGAAAAGTGTGTCTTATTTGGTGTAATTGTTTTAATAGATACAAAATCATTAAATTTGTGATTAATTGGAAATTTGGATTTTGTATAGGCCCTACTGGACTGACCTGGATGATTTACTATACATAGAGGACTAGATGCAAAAAATGGCAAATGTTGTTCTAGTTACGGATATATAGACATAGATGAAGGTCAAAATATTTTTTTCTCAATGAAAACATGGAAATGATTTTATTATCATTAAAAGGATCAAAAATCATAATGATTTCATGATAAATGATGAAGTTTGTGTAATAGAGGATAATATAAATTCAATGAAATTCAGTTGAAGATTATCCATGTTGTAATTACTTGATGAATATATTTCCTAAATGTTGGGTGTTTAAATTTGATATAGATGAATGTTTGTCTATATTTTGGATTACAAGAGATTGTTCCATTGTTATGGCATAGATTTTAGTCCATTAAAGATGATTCCTGAATTTATTTATCAAATGATCCTTTCCATATGATGTAATAATCATCAATTTTCACCATCTATTATTGAATGTCATTATGAAAATATATTTTTGAAATAGAATATTCAATAAATATTATACAGTAATTAATAAGACACATTTTTGATTCCACTATATAAGAAAAAAAAATTCAACCATTTCATCTGACAGTATTTGACAACAACAAAAAATTTTGTGCAAAATCATAAGATGGTCTCGAGTTAATGAAACTGATTCAATAACTATATAATATTCAAATGGGGACTTCATAATTACCAATAGAAACATACAATCAGTCTAAGAAGATGTATAAATATTTATCTATTAATGAGAATGTGATTTATATGTGTGAAATTGTTTTAGTTCCTACTAATGTTTTTGAAGGAGAAATAATTCCAATTAAGCACAATAATATAGAAAACCATTTCCATATAATTTTTTTGCTAAAATTTTATCATGAATCATTGGTAATGTGTGGGAAGTAATAAAATATATAGGAAATAAAGGCCGATCCATAAAAATCTTATCATAAGTAAGTTATCAGATTCTGAAATTCATTAGATGTAGTTTCATCCAACTAATTAATTGTTGATCAAAGAAAGTGAAAATTGTAAATGTTGCCTATTAGACTAATTAAATTGAAAAAATATCAATCATATTCACTGTCAAAATGATATGATTATAAATTTATTCTTAAATTCTAAGGGGGATGATGTATTTAAAATATTTACTTATATTTTACTAGTAACTAATGGTTTTTATATGTTTTTAAATATTCAAATAAGAAGAAAAAATTAGCATTATATTTATTGATATAAAAATTTGGTTTACTAGGAAGAAATATGAATTTTTCTACCTCTACCCTTCTAGGATCCCTATAAAAGTAGTGTTTAGTTCATTCATACATGGAATCTATTTAAATGTGCAGTGAGATAACACAATGTTTTTTTGTTACAGTAATTGAGACCCCGAGTTCATTATTATTTTATGTTTAATATGAGATGACCAGAGTGACTTCAATTAGGTTTTGGAACATCAGTACAACTCACAGAAGAGTGAAATCCATCAAAACTATTTCTATCGGAAGGAGGTCTATTTGGTAGAGTTATTGAATTTTGAAGATTTAGTTTTTCCTATATTAAAGTTGTGAGGATAAAATAAGAATCATATATGGAAGAATCTGAATGAATACCATTAGACTAAGGTTTTCCTATGAAGGATAAATCAAAATTACTTCTTCAGATTAATTCTTATAGATACATCTTCATGAAATATTGATATTGGGAATATTAAAATTTTATGACGATATAATGTATATATCAAGAACAAAAAGATCATATGACAATTATTGATGTTCATTGTGATTGTATATAGCTAATGATTATGTGACCTACATATGGTGGATGTAAAGAACATTTTAAGTGGGGAAAAAAGGAAAAAAGCGAAACTTATAGATTAATTTCCTACGAGTTAGTGAAATGTTATGGTTTTTTGGGTATATATCAAATTTTTAAAATGTGGATATGAATTTTATAGGTGGGTGTATAACCAAATATAGTTTAACATTTTCACACAACATTATAGAACTATTTAATACTTATGAATTTGTTTTATGGATAGAATTTATTAATGTAATCATTGTTGGTGGGACTATCAAATATGGAAATAAGTAGTTTTCTTATCAAACCCATTTAATATCTTAATCTAATCAATCATTACTTTGTTTTTTATATTAATTTTCTGTTTATGAACTTCAGATGAGATGATTATAACCCTAATATGTTTCATATTATATGAATGTTTAATAAATGATATACAAAGATTATTATAATAATAAATGGAACAAATTCATCAACCACACCCTATAAGTGGTCATGATATTATTTTGTTACTTCAATTGGTATTATATATGAGGTTACCTCTGAATGATATAACTCCAATAATAGAGAAATTCAATTATGTGAACAATAGTGGTGTTCGAAATTGTGATGGAATAACTATTACTACATGAATAATTGAATGTTAATCTATCATATATCACATATCCATGAAGTTAGAGATGAAAAAAATTTGGAATTAAACACATAAATTATTTTTTATGTAAACAACTACATAGATATGTCTAGAAGTTGATGAAAAAATTTAGAATGATTTATTGATTTACCTTACAGATGTATCTTATACAAAGAATATGAAAGTTACAAAATATAAGATAATATAAGAAAAGATGAAAAGTAGACATGGTAAATACATAAAAATTAAATAAGAAATGTTAACAATATAGATAAGTACTATTGATGATTTAAAAATGGTTAGAAGAGAAATTAGTGATGATTAATTTATAAGAGTTACGGAAATTATAAGTCATATCAGTGGTTTTGATGAAAATATGGAGGATTTAAAAATTATTAATAAAATATTAAGAATCTTAACAAATATATTTGATTCCAATGTTTCATCATTATAATATAATGGAGATTTATCAGTGGATGTAATTCTGAATATTATCAATGAAAATTAAATGTGACAGGCTCAGGTTTTTCAAAATACGACTGATAGAAAAATATTATTCAAAGATTCATTAATATAAAATAATAAATATAACCACATTATTGAATTTGTTTTTTTAAATTAAAATAAGATAAAAATGAATAATATTTAAAAGCAATTGTTACACTCACTTATGAAACATAAAACTATTAAAATTGGCTGGTAAAAAAAATTATCTCAAATGATGGAATTTTTAAGAAAGGTGATATTTTTTCTAAATAAATCCATGGAAGAAAATAAAAGAGTATAAGTTTAAAAAGGGAACAAGTGATATAATAAACAATACTCAAAAATATAAAATAGATGATTATAAAAATATGAAGAAAAGTTATCTGAACCGATTAAGGAAGAAGGATTTCACTTCCAATTATAAACTTGATCATCAAGTCATCATTCTTATTAATGTTTGAATTGGATGTACTTAATGAATTATAAAACATGATAGTGATGAAATTAAAAAAATAGAGTATATTATTAATTAAATTAAAACAAGAAATTTAGCATAAAACTCTTCTAGGAAATTAATGAAAGAAAATTAAGAAATATATCAAAAATGTAAATTTTGAAAATTGTTATTAGATCATGAAATAATAAATTAACCTAAATTTTAGTAGATCACATAAGATAAAGATTGGTTATATTGAAGGGAAATTGAATTGATATGAATAAAGATATACCACTTCTTATATGTTCAATATTATATATGATAAAACTTTTGAAGAAAGTCAATAGGACTAGTTAAAGATAGTTGACATTGATAAAATAAATAATTTTATGAAATATACTTTTTCTGGGAAAAAAGGTGACTTACTAGAAGACAAATCAATATCTCATACGAGATAAAGTGAGTTAAATGGATATAAAATCAAATCTATAATATATATATACCATTATAATTGTTTTATTTCCTGAAATGAAGGCGTTCAAAAATAATGAAAACACATTATCCACAATGGCAGTATGTCGACATATCCCAAACAATAATTTCTATTTTAATGTAAAAGAGGGAGAAAAAGAGGTCTGATAATGAAATATTCTGATAACATAAAAAAATTATATAAGAAATTGCAGTTATCATTCAACTTGGATATGGGGAGGTGAGGAGAGAATATGAAATGAAAAAAAAATTTAATGGAAATTAAAAGAAAACGGTGTATTTAACATTTTGAATTTATTATCCTTGGGGACCTACTCAGTGAAATTGGTTTTGGTATTTTTGGAGACCAAAGGATCCTGGATGTGGGGTAAAATATTTTTATGTTGATTAGGTTAAAATTGGATATGATTTGTTGTGTTTTATGTGTAAGGAGATGAGGTGGTGAGGTGTGGTATTTATAGTGGAGGAGAGAGGTGTTATTTGAATAGTTTATTCTTTAATTTGTTATATTGGCCCATTTATATGAGTATTTTGATCCTCATAAATAATTTTATTTTTTTAATAAAGGAATGTTTGAGATTATGGGACTATATTACACATACAATATGTAGCGCAGAATAATTCAATTATTTGTTAAATATCGTTTATTATTGTATTTCAGTATTCATTAAAATTCATGAATTTAAAAAATTAAAAAATTTACATTCACCATTATATACATGTTGAAATTAGAAATTATTTCCATTTTATGAAAATAATTTTCTATATATATGAAATTTAATAATTAATTAAAATCGTCATTTACTTGGAAAAAACCAATTTCAAAAATATAACTTATTTTATTACATTATGAAAAATTTAATAATGTATCATAAATTTATATTATATTAATAAGGAAAAAATTATTAATTTATGAATCTATTTTATGAATATAAATTATTTATTATATCATTACATTATTGATAATGTAGAAAATAAATAGTTATGTGTTATATAAATACCAAAACATTATTAATTATTTTTAAAAAAAATATATACTAGTTATATTATATAACTATCTAATTTTACCATTTATTAGATGCCAAAATATTTATTATACATTCATGTTGATATTATTTCTCTACATGATAAATAACTATTCATAATGGTCTCATTACTATTCAAATGGTTAGGTAACAATTCCCCTAGTATATGTTTCGTAACATCTAGAAATAACTATAAAGTAATTAATTATTCATGTTTAATGTTTTTATTCAATTAAATATGTTATATTATGTGATTTATACTATATTTTATATTTATAAGAAGTCAATTTATATTTATATTTAGTTTTTTTCATTACATTCTTCCCCCCATATGAAATTTCACAGTCGATTTTTGTTAAAAATTACCTGTTTGGGTATTTTTTTCTTTCATCGCATCCATTCATTCCTAGGAAACCTATTTCTAAATTTCGTTCCAACAGAGTACTTTTACCAAGTTAGTAGTCTTGTTTCATAGAAAATTATCTCTACAGTCTAGGATGTTAACTATATAATCATCGTATGAGGGATCATTTTCCAACAATACCACCCTTGGATTCAGTACATATGATTGATATGGTATGTAAGTTATCTAGAGGGAGATCTGGAATACATTGTGTAAATTTTTTGTTGAAGTTCTATTTGAATAGCCACAACTCTAACACGATCATGAATCATGATGTGGCTTATGTACCGAGGGCTCATATTTCCTTTCCTTCGAAATATCATGACCATCTTGCATGAAGTTATATGGAGGTATACCATGTCTCCATATTCAATATATATTTTTCATTGACAATTATTTTATTAATTATTCATTGAAATTAGGTATGTCTTATTGGTTATCAAAATTATTATCACCCTATACACCATTTCGTTGAACATTTCAGGTCATAGCATCATATGTTCATCGACCTCTTTTTAAAATGTTAGTTTTCTGCATCATTTTTGATAAAGGGATTCATATGGAGACATTTGGATATATTAGTAGAAATTGTGGTTTTAATATAATTCTCCAAAAGGTATATATTTGTCCCATTATCCTAGGAATTTCATAGAACATTTTCCTAATATGTATTTTAGTGTCTGAATTATCTAATCAGAGTGGCCATAATTTTGATGATGATAAACCATACAGATGTTCACATATGTTTTTTGAGAATGTTGGATACATTTTCATAACACAAATCCTATGATCATATCATTATCAGATATAATTGATAGTGATAATCCAGGAATACAAAATATATCGCTAATATATATCCTTGTATTTTGATCCATTGAGAATTACTATCAAATTATGATCATGTAAGCTATATTTGTTAGATGATCAACAACAACCCATATAGCATTGTTTCATATAGATGTCTTTGAAATCATCAAAATAAATTCCATGATTATAATTTCCTATTTCTATTTTAGTATGGGTAATGGGTGCATTGTCCCCTTAGATATTATCCATTATTCATTCACATTATTAAATGTCACTCAGATATATGTATATTAATTGTTATTTTTCTTTATATTGTCCCACTAATAGTTCTCTATAACAAATTGATACATCACTGTGCTCCCCGGATGGATTGATATGGTCAAGCTATGTGCGTCACTCCGAAGATATTTCATTTTATATACATTGGATGGTACATATAGTCATGAAAAGAATATTAAAACTCCTTCCTCATCAATTAGTAACCATTAAGATTTATATTTTTTGAGATATTTACCATTCTTATGAATTTACAAAACATTTAATTGATCATCCTTTATTTTCTCCATGCATGATTGTTGAGAAAGGATTGCATATACGATTTATGATGTTATTTCATTTATTATTACAATGTTAATTCAATTCAAATATTAGTATATTGTATCCTTCTAAATTGTCATCTTTGATAATTTGTAGGATCCTTTTTATATGTAGATTTTAACACTTTATTCCTCATACTTGGATAGTAGTGCATTTAGAATTCATAATCATTAATGAGCTCTAACCATCTTCATTGTATCATATAATTGTTCTTCTAGGTAAATATATATTACAGACTGTTCTCATCAGTATATATCTTATAGTTATTCACAAAGTGATAATGTCATCATATTTTCAATGTGAAGATCCTACCATACTATAGATAAAAAGTACTTTATATCATGAATTCTGAAAATGCATGAGGTGTACTCTATAACACTATAATTATTACTTAGTACACAGATATTGCCCATATTTTAATTGTTTTTTATACAACACTGAGGTCCCCATTTTTGGGATGTGTAGGTAATATAATGGTGATGAAAAACTTTTTTACTCTTTGAAGATGTATTCATGTTCACTAGCCCAGAAGAAATTTTGACCCTAATGAGTCAACATTTCTAGTGGGGTTGAAAATCATGAGATGTTCACCGATAATAATTGGCAATACCCATATAGTCTAAGGAAGCTATGAATCATCATTATTGATGTACATCAAGGCCACTTTTCGATTTCCACTTTCATATAATGGTCAATTGATTGTCCTTTGTTAGTTATATGATTCCTCAAGAATGATACTTCTTACATAGATATAATATATATAATATAATTTTAATAAATTTCATCCCTTCTAAAATTATATATTACAATATTAATATTATCCTCATGCTCCTCCTGACACTTAGAAGAATGTAATAATGACAGCTATAAAAGATACCATGAACATGCGGAGGATATCTATAAAGATAATATTCATTATGTTCATGAATATTTTTGTAGAATTAGTATGTATAAAATCCATCCCCATGAAACCATAGTTCTTATAGATCATTTGAAAGGGTGTCTCAGTAATATCTTCATTACTTACAATTAATTGATGATATTCGGGCTGAAGGTCCACCTTAGCGGAATACATACACCCATAGAGTTTATTAAACAATCATCTTTATGTTCTAGGGAAAACTTTTTCATTATTGTGGTATTATTGAGTTTACTATAATCAATACAACAGAATTAAGATTCATCCATCTTCATGACTAATATTACTGGTTCAACCCATGGTGAAGCACTTTAGAATAGGAATCCATGTTCTGGATTCCCTTATAACAGTTTTATCAATTTTTTCACCTCAATATTGTACATTCTATAGTTTCCATGGACAATGTAATAGATCTATGAGATTTTTTTGTTGATAACTCAAACTATATATTAAGAGGAATTCCAGATTATTATTTAGGGATCAAATTTGTTTAGTCCATTGCAATGGGATTGTCTTAAATCATGGTTCACTAAACTACCTAAATATTTTGAAATGATATTTTTCCACCTAAATAGATTATAATCATTTGATAAGATGATTCCAAAATATATCCATCCTCATTCTTAAGCCTATAGATAATTGTAGGATTCTTTATGATTTGAATATTGATATTTATTTCCTAGTAGTTGATGTTGGATTTGTGTAAAGATAACAAATCCATTCCCAATAATGCATAAAAATCAAGATAATTAATTAGGACAGTATATTCATGGAGGTTCAGTACACAAAAAATAATCCTCTAGTAGATATATACTTTGGATGGAAAAATTTCCACATTTTATATATTCATATATAACTCGATATCCATATTTCCAGGTGGTATTCTAATTGGTCAAAAAAACATTCAATATATGAATGAATTAATATAATGAAAACCTAAATGTATATTATCTATTATATAATAGATTACTATTTTACAATTAGTGACATCATTTCCAGACTCTACATAAATAGAAGTTATGGAATATGATTTCCCTAGATCAATTTTCATTGGAGGGTATTGATGTCAATTACCCTTGAGGATTCATAGTTTAATGAAATGTATTCATATATCACTTTCTCTCAACAAGTGATATTCGAACCATAGGTTGTGGAATTTTTTATTCCAATAATTATTTTAGTATTAGAAGGATAAAATCATAAAATTATACTTAATCATGAATTTTACTCAATACCAAACAATATTAAACATTGAGGATATTTGTGGGATTAGTGTTTTATGAAATTAGGATATCTTATTTACATGGAATTCCACATTCATACAAGAGGATAATAATAAAACAGTATGCATTTTTTCAAAATATAAAACATTAAAATGTAAAATAAGATTTCTTTTACAACACTTTTTATCAAACATCACGACTCCCTTATTTCTCTTACCCATCCTTATATAATATGAAAAACTTTTAATAATCTAGGGATTAGTATGAAAATAATTATGGGATATCAATAAAGAATTTGTCAAGTGATAATATAAAATCATATAAAACCCATAAAAATAAATAATTATATTCATAAAAACATATTTTTTTTCCTTAGGAAATAATTACCATATATTTCATTAAATCACCCTTAAAAATGGAATAACATTCTTGACAACATTCATCTTCAGATTACACAGTTCATTGAAGATCTTTAATCTGTCTCAGCCGTCACAACTTGAGCTATAATTGGCTCAACCATAAATATCTTGAGCTATAAGGTGGTAAAAAACATATCATGAGCTGTAATAGGCTCAAACCAACATAAATAATGTCCAAGGAACATTTCATAATAATGCATCTTGAAAATAAGAAGAAACCACTCATTCCTTATACATATAAAAATATCTATTTGAAATTTATTAAAGAAAGTTTTAAATGGATTTTAAAAATAATGTCAATTAATATATAATTGGAGTGAAAATTAATATAATAGAATGGTTATGTGTATACACTTTAAATACAGATATTTCAACATAATATAAAAAAATATTAATATAAAATAAAGAATAAAGAATAAGGTGAACCAAATGAACTAAAAATGGGTTATGAATACCCTTACCTCAGGTTTATCTTACAAAAAATGTATATAAAACACCAGTATAATGGATAAAAGAGTGTAATTAATATCTTAGTGCAAATTTTTTTATAACACCTTATATGATAATTGTACAACATAATTTGAAAAATTAATTAGTATGATTTTATTATTTACATTGTGTCGTGTGCGTTGTTTACAAGGTTTCCATGATTGGTTCATGATGGATATTCATGTCGATTGGATGTGAAACTCAAGAATTGGATTGTAAATGAAGTTAAATATTTCTATAAACATAAATTATATAACATATCATTATGAATTATGATATTATGATGATTCTTATGATAAAACATTAATGATGTTTGTTTAGATAGTTTTAATGGTTCTTTGATAATAATGAATTTATATTGTTTTATAAATTGAAACTATATGCAAAAAATAATTTCAGAACCATGTATGGGACACAATATAGATATTATAACCTAGATCAACTATTAGCATTGTGTCATGATTGGACTAGAAAGAAATAAATCAAACTAAAATCACATTATCCACGATGTTGTTAATTCGTCACATCACAGATAATGTTATTATTCTTTGATGTGGGAGAGAAGAAGAATAGTAATGAATAATTTTACATGAACACATGAAAAAAATATATATAATATTTATGTATCAATCATTCAACTTGGATAATACGACATGATAAATGAATAATAATTGAAAGGAACTCAAAATAAAAAGAATAGTTGAGGAATCCCTTATGAATATTCGGTAGCTTAACAGCTATGCAACATGGT
Organism: Viscum album; assembly: GCA_963277665.1. Taxonomy (NCBI): domain Eukaryota; kingdom Viridiplantae; phylum Streptophyta; class Magnoliopsida; order Santalales; family Viscaceae; genus Viscum; species Viscum album. Next base: position 1,374,113,719 of record OY728142.1, on the reverse strand, counting down.
ATTTGAAAACATTAAAACTATAGGGGTCCTGGGTCACCCATATAAAAATGAATCATAATTTAGTATAGTGATATAATAAAATAGATATATGTTCATTTTATATAATCTTTATGGTTATACCACATAAAAGAGAACATGAATATAAAAATAATGAAATATGTTGAGAATTACATTACCATATATATTAACTCATAAAACATGAATTTTGAGACTTTGGGGGCTTGAGGACACCATGGGAGAATTAATAGGGACGTAATAAGACTAGTGCTTCATTATTGAGGAATTTAGAATAAATGGAATGAAGAAATGAGTTGTTATTTTTAGAAAATGTTATGGAATATTATATTAATTTCAAAGGGACACCTCATTAGTGGTTTTTACAATACCATGAGCATTCCCATTATATTTTTCACTTGGGAAACCTTATTTTTTATTTTTTTTGTACACAGGTCAACCGAAATGATTAAATCATTATGACATCATAAATTTTTTTATTAAACCCACCAAAACACAAAACTGTAATTTTACTATTCACTAAAAAAATTAACTATTACATAAAAATAGAAAATAAAATCACTCAAGCAATTTTTTGATGTTTATAATTTAAAAATAAACTCCATTTTTTTAAAAGAACTTTCTAAATATTATAAATTTAATTTCTAAGTAAAATCATACATAATTCAAAAATTAAAAAATATATTTTTATAACATCTTTTATATAACATTGTAAAATTAACCAAGATGTCAATATCATAAAACCTTAAGAAAATAAAATAATTATATAATTCACTATTCATTATAGACATATTACTATTCATATTACTTTTAATAAGGGTATGATATTACTAACCAAATAACAAGTTGGTTCTTTCAAACATCAAATAAATTACGGAACACAATTATGGATGACCATTAATTTAAATACAAAACATAGAATAGGAAAATTATGTTCTATCTCTAGTTATAAATATCAACCTAAAAAAAGTTTCACGAATATCATTTTTTTAAACTGTGGGGTGTTACATGTATCCACAGGAATCATCAACATTCAGGAGGATCACATACTTCTCTACCACAGTTGAATAATTTATCCATCCATTAGAGTTAATCCCAATGATTCTTCATCCTATATTATTTCAATATGAGTGGTTGATATATCTATAAAGAATTACAATTTTATCCTCTCTCTTGAAACTATATATTATGATTTTTATTTCTATCTATATTAGAAAATTCACTATACTTCTTCTCCAATTTAGGAGATCATATATAAACATCTTTATAACTTATTATACCCTAAATTGTCGGATATTCACAAAGGTGAGGTTTTAAGCCACATAAAAATTAATCTATTTTTTTACAATTATTGACAAGGATACATGATACATTACTTGAAATCCTTGTAGAATTTTTTTCTTATTCCATGATATATTGACAATACATATTGTTCAACTATAAGAATTATCTCTCCAAATTTTTTTGATAATTTTGAGGCAACAAATTTTTCCAAAATAAGCTCATAATGTCATCCCACACAATATCTCAGCTATATATTTTTTCATGGTGTTCTTAATAAATTCACACCACCGATCATCCTCCCCATCTAATTTGTAAAAAATGATAGTAAATTTATCAATCATAGAATAATGAGGCACATAAAATATCTTCTCCATTATGTTGAAGAACAATTTTTTGACTAGTGGATCGAATGTTCTACTAAAAGTCACTTATATTTTAAGCCTAAAAAATCAATATATCGTTGCTCGCTTTTAATATAAGGTGTAAATTACTCATTATTCAGGTTATTATTAATATAATGAGACAAATAGTTAATCATGATCACAATATCTTGAACTACCCCTCTAATAGAAATGGGGGTATTGCTTGTGGAATCACAACATTAACACTGACAAATGATGTTGTCATGGTTTCTCTTGGTTCCCACCATTTTAAAAAAATGATTTTTTATGGAGACATATGTAAAAAAATATCTATAAATACTGGATTCCATTATATATTTAAATATAAAAAAATATCTTGTGAGGTAACTATTTCAGAAATTATCTAAATGAAATCTTATAGTGTGATTTCATATAATTAGCCTCATAATAAGGGGTTTTACTTGTGTTAACTAATCTTAATTCCCAAGAAAATAATATATTCTCTGATATTGACTGTAGAGACCATAATTTTTCTAACATTAATGTTACAATATTTTAAATGTATACAACAATGATGTTTTAAAAAAATAGTACCCAATGTTTTTTCATCTTAATAATATTTAAACCAAACATAATAATTACCTAATAATATAAAATATTTATTTAATTACATATTCTCTATATTTTTATAGATCCCCATATATTCAATAATATTATTAGTCATTAATTTATAAATAAAGAAATCAATTATAAATTTTTTTAGTCATTATATGTTTTTTGCATGTTCATGGAAATTTTGAGGAGTTTAAGAGTTCAATTCCTTCTTTCAAACTGTGTTTCATTTCCATGTTTTCATGACCTGTTCATATGTATACTTGCACGGAATTACAAGTAAAATGGGGATAAATTTACAGAGTCGAAATTATATGCTATTAATGAAGTTATATTAGTTAATTTGTTCTTATATATAATTAATTTGATATATGTGGATTCTTCATTCGATAAAATTTTAATAAATGTTTTTTAATTTAAATTTGGTGTTTTTTGGATCACAACAAACTCATTTTATATTATTATTTATAATATATATATTATTGTTCTAGGAAATTAAATTGGTGATAAATTATATTCTAAATAATGTATCTAAAATTATAATTGGTTTAATTATCATCCATGAAGGTGGTAAAAGAACATAAATATGCATTGTTCATGATGGCTGTAAATTAACATATCACGATTAATGATTTCATTTTTATAAACAAGATAGAAGATAAGATGTTTGATGATTAATTATTACACTAAAATAACTAAATAACATTTCATAATATATAATGGGGTTATCATTAATGTTTTGTTTGATGTATTTATTTGTGTAAAATATGAAAATAAAATAAATTGAAAAGAAATTTTAAAAAATGAATGTGGATTTTTATCTAGAATTATTCTCAGGGATGATCTCCTTAGGGAATTTTTTTTTATTTTGTTGAGACTAATTAATCATGGAAATAGGGGAGACTCATTGTAATAGTATTGTTTATTAATTTTAAAATAGTAATGGATTTTCTGTTGTGACATTAACATTTTGTGAGTGTGGCATTTATAGTAGAGGAGAGGGGTGTTTTTTATTATTTTATTCTTTACCTTATTTTTTTGGATCAAACCATGAATATTATTAACCATAACTCTAAATATATAAAAAAATATATAATATTTTTATATTATGGGTCTAAATCATCCATTCATCATCTATGACATGATAATTTATGTACTAGTTAAATAACAAAAATTACTTTATTTTAATATTCACAAAAAAATTCAACTCTTTTAGATAAATCCAAAAAAAATAATCCTAACCATATATTGAAGAGTATAATTCAATAATATAATCTATTTTTTTAAAATAATTTTCTAAATATGAGAATTGTTTTAATTATCATAAATATTTACTTCGGAAATAATGATTCTAAAATTATAACTAAATATATAAAATATTGAATAAAATTAGTGTATCTTAAATTTATCATATAATAACAGGGGAATATTATTAATTTATTAATATATGTTATGAAATTTAAATTTTTATTAAATCATTATATTAATTATAAAATTTAATATAAATAAATACGTTTCATAAAAATACCAACTGTTATTTAATAATTTATTACAACATTTATTTAATTATACTATGATATAATTATATCAATTCATAATTTAGCAAATTAATAAATTTTATTTATTATTTGATAGATGATTTTACTATTCTATTAGATGAAATAGTATTCATAATGGTCACATTATTACTCCAAATGACAAGTTACCGTTACACTGGTATAGTTTTCTTGACTCCATGAAATACCTCTTATTTCATTTATTCTTCATTTATAATGATTTTATTGTTTTTTCAAGGTGTTATTCCAAATTTATACTATATGAAGAAGTTATAAGATGTTAATTTACATTTAAAGAATTTCGGTAGTTATAATGGAGGTTGGATTCTTTACAACAGAAAAGGACGATTTTGTTTTTTCAAATGGAAAAGTGGAAATATGGTTTATAGAGATTTCATTATCATAATACCATTCCATATATGAAAAATAATGATATCAATATATATGAGTTTTTTATTTTTTTTATTTAGGATAGAACGTAAAAGAATTTAAGAGAAACCATGTGCACCAACATTAATATCATTTATTTTTTATAGTATATTCCCCAAAAATAGATAAATCGATGTTATTTAACATATTTCAACACTTTATTAAGATGGATATCATTATAATTAAATATAAACGATATAGTTATTATGGAACATGATTTTTAGTTAGTATTGATATGGTAATGATTGGACACATTTATAAATGATGGGCATTGAATCTTTTGTAATTTTATCAAATAAATAGAATGACATAACATAATATGTAATTAAAAAAGTACTCTAAAAATATACAATGATGTAGTTATGAATGATATTATGTTTGGTATCCAAAAAACTCTCATTTTTATTAATATTTTAAATATTATTAAGTTCATTAATCATTGAATATTCACTATTATATATTTTTATTTTACCGTGCAAATTAGATTTTACCAAATAAAATATTTTTTTTATCATAAAATGATGAATGGGTAGAAGTTAAGAATTTTGAAGTACTAATAAAATGTCTCTTTTATACAATTTATGATATATATATTTTATTTAACATAATGTACATTTTAAATAATAGCGTTAAAAAATGAAATAATTTATTTATATAAAAACATTTTTATTTAGATTAAATTTTATTAGAATAGAAAAATTATCAAATATTTTAACCTTAATGATATTAAATGGTGTATTATTAAATTAATAAATATTACATATGTTTCAAAATAATCTAATACAAAATTTTAATAATATAATATATAATTAATAGAACAGAATAACAAAAATTCATTGAATATTTTAAATTATGAAATTATAATATTAATAATATATTTTCGAAATTAGAAATAATATTATTTAAATTTATTATTAAATTTCAAATATACATAATTTTTCAATTTATTGGTTTCTGATTCCGATACAACCTTCATATCATGCTTTAAATTCATTAGTTTTGTTAAAAAACTACATTTGAACTATTTACTTAAATATATAATATTTAAGAAAAATCTAAACAATTCTATCATAAACCAATATTATGATTTTGGATTAATATATGATTTTAACTATTAAAAAAATAAACTTATAAATGTTTCGTTCTTTGTCATTTAATTTTAATAAAAAGTATTCTCATAGAAATAAACAATTTAAAAACTATTTAGTTTAATAATTATTATTTTCTATCAGATAAATAAAAAATTGGTTTTGATATGTTATTATTATCATTAATATAATCCTTCTTTAATATTGATGAATTTATAAAAGTAGAAAAGAACAAAATAAAAAATTTAGAATATTGAAAATTTTATACAGAAATCGATCTTATTAGTTTTTTAGCTATACTATTTCATTTTACATTAATGGTTTTGAATTAAGAATTAACTATATTTTTATGTCTATATATATTTTATAATATATTTAGATAAATTTTTCCATCCCATTTTATGAAAATGATTTCAATTTTCTATACATTTCTATATTTATTTTCCATTCAATGATGTTTGTGAAGAATGATGATATTTATATTAAGTTTTAATGGAAATTGGAATTTACGATCAAAGAGTTATATAAAATTAATTCTTGATCAAGTAAAATGTATTAATTTAAAAATATAATAGAATTATTAGTGGAACATAGTGATGATGTAAGCAGATTAGGGTTGGGAGAAATTGTGGGAGAAAGACTAAGAAGATGATTATGATGGTAAAGATGATAATTGAGCACGGTTTCCCATGAATATATACAAGGCTTGAAATAAATTAAATAAATATAATTTGTTATCAAACATAACTTATATATACATAATGTTTGAATTCTATAGAGAAAAGCATAATATTACCACATGTAGATCCCTAATTTTTTAAATTGTCTTATAAATAAAAAGGATGTCTCCGTGTGATTCATGAGAATCATGACTAGATTGATGAGAATAATAAAAGTGTGTCTTTTCCAATGTATAAAAATAAAAATATTAATTGAAAATTTTTTGAGTACTATAAGATATGAATATTATGATGTAAATTATATGAAGAAAAAAATATTACCTGGTGTGAATTTTTTATTCTAATGTTATGAATAACGATGTTAATGTGATTTCTTCACACATATACCATATGGAAAAAATTCATTTTTAATGATTTAATAGAAGATAATTAAGGGGTTAAAAATTAATTTCAAATTTGTATTAGAAATTTTTTTAGTGAGGATGAATTGAAAATAACGAAACTGGATGTATTTATATTAGATTATGATGAATGAAAATTAATTCAAATAAAGAAGTCACTGTATAGACTAATTTAATTTGTAAATGAAATGTATTCTAGGTATCATAATTAATCATGAAATATTGTACTCTACTTATTTTATGTTGATAATAACCTCTAAAATAATATGTAAAATGTTCATAGGGTGTTGTTCCTTATATATGTGGGAAATATATTTTTTATAGGATTATTTGATTAAAAATAAATTATATTTATGAATACATGTGGTTCTAATTGATGATATACATGATTGGTGAGTTTAATAGTTAATATAGACTTTTTGATTCATAATATTGAGATATAATATTTATTTTTCAATTAAAACATTACCATGAAATATTAAATAGGATGCAAATGGGATAATCTTTTTCCTTGAAAAATCTTGTTGTTAGAAAGAAGACTTTTTCATAAAATGAAATGGAAAGTGGTCATTATAATTTAATATAGGTAGAAATTAAAACCTTATAGTATGAAAAACCTCATAACCTAATATTTTGCCTTCCATGAATCATAATTCATGGAATTAAGGATCTGTTAGTGAGAGACTTGATAGAGTATAGAATATTATTCTTTAATATATTAATAAAAAATTATTTTTTGGAAATAATTTTATTGAACATAAAATTATGAATTCTTGGGATAAATGAATTCCCATCGATATTTCTCAGTAAATTTTGGAAAGATAACAACAAGAAGTCGTTTTAATCAGGAATTTGTTTTATTTATAGAAAATTTATGATGTAATAATACATCTCTCTTAGAATTATTGAGGGTATGTATATTTCATATACAAAAAAAATTACTTGATATAAATGGGTGGATAAATATCATGATGCTGTTATTGTTGGTATAAAATATCCAATTATAATAGGGTATGATATGCTATGTGTAATCAGTGATAGAAGATATCACATTAATCACTAATGGATGATGAAAATTAAAAAAAATAGTATTATAGAGGATAATGTTAATAAATGGATATTAATGTTCAATTATATGTCATTAAAAGAGAACATTGTTGACATCATGAAAAAGTCACTAAAGGAATAAATACTTGGATCATTTATTAACAATTAATGTCTAATATATCTATCAATCATGATATTTTGGAGAAGTAAAAATAAGTAACACAATTTATTTTCTATTCAGTGAAATTTTTTTATCACTCCCTTATATTATATTTTTTATTTGTAACCATTATTTGTTATCTTTTATGGATGATCACTATGGGTTCATTGTCAAAGGATATGAATATTTTCACATCTTACACATAAAAATAATTCCACTATGTGGGGGTTCATTGCTATTTCAATGGTGTTAAATCCTATGATTTTTTTAAACAATTCTGGATAATTTATAATATTTATGTTTTTCAAGTAGTTTTTAAGAACATGAAAATCCTTGAAATGTTTTCTTTTTTAATTTTACATTTAAATATAGTTTTACATATTTAGCTTCACATAAGTTATCCTAGATTTATTTATGTGTTATGAAATCATTTTAATATTAGATATATAAATGTTCATGAAATTGTTTTTTATTAAATAATTTTCATTAATCTATGTTAAATTTACATTTTAATGATTTTCTAGTTGTCAAACAACTTTGATGGGAATGTTTTTATCAATATTTTCATCCTTATTTTTTGGGATCTGTTTCATGATATGGATTATAAATGGTTTTATACATAGGGCTTAAAAATAATGAAAAATGATTAGGGAGGTTTTGGAGATTCAGTGGGAGTCTATGATATATAAATTATATTCTAACATTCTAGGAGAGAACATGTGTATTATAACCTATTATATAGTTTAATTTAATATGGTGTTTTTTAGCCATGTAGGGTATCCTATAAATGTTAATCTACATACCTTTTAGGGATTATTTTGTGGTCATTTAATACTACATTCCTATGAAACTAGATAATTCCATTATATCGGGATATTAAATTCTAATATTTCTTGTGTTGAAATTTTTCTTCATCCCAAAATAGATATGTATGATATTTTATGGACTGAAATAAAATTACACATTCTAGGAATGAGATCCACACCACGAACTGAATATATAAAAAATATCCACAACACTAAAGGCATGAATATAGTTTATTAAAAATAATAATTGGTTCATAGTTACATGACGCAAGATATTTAATTTAATAAATCTTATAATAAGATTTAAGTCTTGTCTAGCCAATCAATGTAAATATACCATGAATGGTATCCCCTGAATCATTGGTTATGTGGGTTAATTATTGATTTTTTACATATTGAATAATCTTAATCTAGGAAATGTTTTAGGAAGAGAATGTATTTGAGGAATCATGTCATGGTGAAATCATTCATTCCTTCATATAATAATTCGAAATTTAGTGGAGAAAAAGATACAATGTGATTATTTGAGAGTTAAATTTACCTAAAATTAATAATATTGAAAATAATTATACATAATGGTTCTAAAAAAGAATTAATCTATGGGAACATGATATGTTCATTTATCTATTATTAATTTTTAGGTAATAGATTAAATAAATAATATTTGAAATTGTAAAAAAAAACTAGAAAATAGTGAAAAATATTAATTCATGACCAATGAATATACATTTGGAAAAATAACATCAAAATATAAATTGAAATGTGAGAAAAGAATAAGGATGAGTTCTACGAAGTCATTTTAAAAAATATGATGTTTATTAAGTTAAAGAGAGTTGATATAATAAATAAAACATTAAAAGATAAAAAATATTCATCTGTTGAGAATATAAAAAACAAAAACAATTTGAGGAGCAATTTGTTAAATGATTTTATGAGAGTAGTGATCTCTCTACTATATGTGGGATGTAAATGATGTGGTTATGTAAAAATTCATAAAATCGGTAAATTGTGTGATTAGTTTTTACGATATATCAATACATCATTGGTGTATTTTCCATAGTTTATCCTAGTATTGGTAAACCATGAAAAACACAATATCCCTCTTTTCTATGATTTATTTATTCATTTCCATTTTTAGTGAAGTATGTGATCTTACTTATACAGTGACATGACAATTGTAAAGAGTATCCTTCGAAAGATCAACATCACATTATTTTCCGTTATGTATTTACCTTGGATTAGACTAAACGAATGGGTGAGTTAAATTGATACATAGGTGATCTATGGAAATTGTTTAATTTTTTAATGATTTTTTAACATCTACTACTATTTAGTAAAAATAAATTGGGAAATAAAAAGAATAAAATGATAAAAATACTGTGAAAAATAGTTATGTGTATTCTATCTGTTGATTATTTAATCATAAAAAGAATAAGAGAGAATCCAATATAACATTGTTGTAACAGAGAGAGATATTTACAATCTATTTGGTATATAAATGACATGATGGTTCTATTAATCAAAAATTAGATGGAAGAAACTAAATCAAGAAGAATGGACAAGGACCGTCCATAATATTTGAATAACTACAAGTGGAGTATAGTTAAATAATATTTTTTTTGAATATTATATAGAAGGTTCTGTTTAAATGGTTTTTAGGTTGTCCCCATACCCTTATATTTTACTTAGTAACAATATATTAATTATTTTGTGGTGTAACAACCAAAATACAAAAATGAATACATCACACATTATGAGCGACCTTCATAACTAATTATATTCCTTATTTTTAATTATTATTTTTTAAATAATACTTGTCAAAAAATTTCATTATGAAAAAAGTAGATATTTTTATGTTTAACAATGATCTGGTGAAAAAAATAAATTTTTTTTTATTAAATATTTAAATATACACAGTTTCCCACCCCACTCACTGTGGATACAAAAATCCCCTACAAATATCAAATATGAATTTTTATAAAAAAGGATAATGATATATAACTTATAGAGTCTAGTTATCCCTCAATCAAAACCATGAACCTAATAACCACTATCTTATTCAATTTATGTTAAACTATTTTCCCAAAATTTTCAAACCATGCAAATGGATATTTTATTTTCTATGTAATTGTAGAGGTATACATATATAGAAAACTATCATTCTATTTTAAAAACTATATAAACATTATTTATAACGTATTTTTTACAACAGCTAAAACAACAATATCATTAATATTTCCTACCCCATATCCTTCCATAAAATTAAACAAACAAAAAAACATGGAACATTATCCTTTCTAAAAATAGTGTGATATATTTTACTCTAAAAAATGGGGAAAACTTTAATAATTTTCCATACATGACTTAAGAAACATTGATTTAATTGAAAATTATTCAACCATTATCTCATCCATAGAAATGAAAAAAATTTATGAAAACATTTTTCAAAATATTTCTTCATTTTACCAATTTAATATCAATGAATAAATATAGAACTTTAAAAATAATCATGTATTTTTACCAAATCACTATTAGTAGAATCTCTAGAAATATAACAAGTAATATAATATAAGAACCATAATCTTCCTTTGAAGGCCTATTTAAATATTAATATTATAATTCCAAATTTCTTGAAAATTTCATTGAACATAATAAGGCAATACACATGATTTGAGACGCAAATGTCAAACCAATTATATTTTTTTAAAAAAAACATAATATTTCCATTATAAAAATTCAATATATCTTAATTAAATTAACGAAATATTATATTCCAATTTATAAAAACATGAATTTGAAAAAACATAAAATTCCCAAATAAAAAAAGACAATAATTACACTTAAAAATATTTTCACATTAAAACAACATTAACCATCCATAAAAATGGTTGTTTTATAAAAAATAGTTTATATCAATAATATATTGAAATTATACTTTAAAAATATTCATTGATGAATATTTTTTAAATATTTATTTCTATCCCATTTAAATTTCAATTTTTTTTACTAACTATCCTCCTAATAATACATGGTAAACATTTTATTTACATTTCATTATGTCTTAAAAATTGAAATATATTGTATTTTATATCTTCAAATCATAAAATAAATTTACATGATGTATTGAATAAACACTTACCATTTAATTTAAAAGTAACATTAAAACTCATAAAACTCATTAAATCGCATATATAAATCACCCCTCCATCGAAATTTTTATTTTTATAGTTTATCATGGACACCTCACTATGTGAAATAGTCACAAAATAATATTTTATTCCAAATATCTAAACCGAAATATTATAAAATTAGTTAATATATTTTATCCATATTATTTCTATATAAAAAAAACAACATCCATATATATCATCTAATGAATCCAAAATAAAAAATATATCAATATACATATATAATAATTTATATAGATTAATTAATAAATATTAATTTATTTTCATTGTTGAAATTTAGTGCAATGTTAGGTAATTTATTCCATCATATCATGTATAAATTGTTAATGTATTAAATACATGACCCATTGAGGATAATTATTTATAACATATTTTTAATGATAGGTAAAGTATTTATAATAGATAAAATTGGGATTATATAATTCTTTTTAAAATTTTATAAACTTATTTTACATTTTATTTGGTGTAGAGAATTTAATAATAAATTTTATTTGAATATAGTCTTAATATAGTTTTATGGACTAGAAAACTTATATATTCAGTAATATTTATATCACACATCCAAAATCCTCTAATTTTATATTTATTTTATAAATACCGATTGTTATAAAATGAATATGTGAAATAATACATCTAGAATATTTGGAAAGAATACATATATAAGACCCTATATATTATTTAGTTGTTAATTACCATGTAGTTATTTAAAAAGTGTAATTTTAAGGGATATAAATTAAAAGGAAATTAATTATTTTATTTATTTATTTAGTAAAATTCTATTATTTTTTTGCTAATTTGGTAATTATTTTATTCGTCTAAAAAAATGAATCATGATTTTAGTAAAATTAATTATAACGTTAAAAAAAATTTAAATATTTTAGATACACTGATAAAACAATTATATAAATATATATCATGAAATTTAGATTGTACTATATAAAAAAATGAGTAAATGATTCATAAAATTGAAATAAGTATTAATTAATGTGTTATTATTATTATTATGTCATTGAAGTGGAAAAATAATATTTTCAAATGGATGGGTATGGTCCATCACCCAAAAATGGTACATTGTAAAAATAAAACATTAGTAAATAATTTATTTCTCTATATAATAAATAAAATATATTATATTTTGTTTAAATTAAAAAATATTTATCCTACCCCAAGGGATGATAAAACCTTATTTAAAATTCTGTAAAATTTTTTCTAGGAGATAGTAAAGTACTAATATTATCAATTCCACTATTATAAAAAAGTCTACAAATTCAAGACATCTATTTTATTTTTAAATATTGAGGGCTTCTTCAAAAAAATCACACCCTTGATAATTTCCCTCGGCATACAATTAACATTTTTCACATATTTGAGGTTTTACTTCCCAGTCATGTATGTAATTATTCCTTAATTTATTTTAATGATTAATCTACATTCGCATATCTTATTTTGATATCTTACGTAATCATATATATTGAACCTAAAGAAATAAAAAATAAAAAAATTAAATTATACGTTAAGTATTAAATAATAAAATATTATTCATTTGAATAATTATATTTATTTTTATTAGAAAATAATTATTTTCAATGACCCAATTCTATTTCAAAAGTACTATAATATATTTTTGACTAGTAATTGATTATAGACAGCAAAAATTAATGAATTAACATATACTTTTGATAGAATATTTAAATCATTTAATATTAATATATACCTCAATAACATTAATATTTGGATTTATAGTACCATGAAAATATTTATAGAAAATGAATAACTAAAATAAAAAATATATTAATGATTTATCATAATTTTTAGTTTTAATATAAGAAAATGTTAATAAAGGGATATTGAGAATTAAATGTAATATGGTGATTTTTTATAACATTAATATATTCAAAAATATTTTTATATTAAAATACTTTTTATCTTCTAAATTATTTTTATAGAATTTAAAATTCTTATAGTAATAATAATATTTACGTCACATTTTGATGATATTATTGATGTTATACATATTATATCTAATAATAATCTATGATTTAGATTAAATTAAATATGAAATATATTTTTGATATTATAAATCATACCCCTTTTTATAATGCTATTACTGGATCATTTTAAATGCCAACGATACTATAATATCATCAGAATTAGATATAATAAACTCTGTGAATTCAAAAGGTTAACTTTCAAAGGGATAAGGAAATATTTTTTATGATTTCCATGAATGGTTGATATAGTAATATTAAATATTTTATAATTATATAATAATTTCTATATTGAATTGCTAATATTTGATTTTTTATAAGTAATTAAATTTGTGTTTAGTGAATTAATTTTAGGAATGTTCTTGGATTATTATATCCTAATGATTTTAATTGTTATTGCTCTCATATTAATCATCACAAAAAATAAAAGTGAGATGTTAAATAAATAAATGACTATAACATTTTATGTATATTTAAATCACTAAAGATGGTATAAAAAATAAAATAGATGATTTTTTTTTAAAATTAATCATTTTAAAGATAATCTATTTATGTTCATTTAACATAAATTTATACAAATAATTGAGCTCTCTATGTAAATGGTCATCGTTGAAGATTTGAATAATTGTAAATGGATAAAACCTAAATAAAGGTACGTTTTAATAAATATGGATACATAATGAGATTAGGTAAATAAGAGTGTTTTATTAATTTAGATTTCATGTTATGTAATGGTACCATTGAACAAATAGAGCTATGTGAATGTTGGAAGATGTTCACAAAATAAAAACCCAAAAATCCTAAAGGACATGAAATATAAATATTAAGGTTATGTAATATATTTTTAATATTATAGAATTTATTATTCTATATATGTAAATATATACAATATAGTTGATAACATTGTTTTGTTAAGGCATGTTATATTCTAATGAATTGAAAATATTTTTGAATAATACTAAGTGAAAAACAGCAATTTGTAGTTGATGGTGTTTACGATATTATCAAGGTGTTGGAGATGAATGGGAAAAGAAATTAATAATCCTAGTGACCATTTTGATAAGTCTTCAAATCACAAGTCATTGAGAATATGTATTAATATTAATATTATGACTTCTACCAATCATTTGACATAATATATCATGTTTTTTATCCATAGAATTTATATTTTATTATATTAATGTCATTTGAGTAGGACAATATGAAATTATAAGATGGTACCAACAATCAAGATATTGTTACCACACCATAATTATCAATAAAAATATGATTCAATATTACTATATTTTTATACAAATTATTTTTTTATTTATCATGGTGATATTGTAAATCACCTATAAAAAAGGTGGGAAAAAACATTACAGTTCATTTATGGTTTAATATTTTAGAGTGCATTGAAATGGAAGGAATTTAAAATATTACATGCATGTATTGATAATATAATTTTTAACTAGATATGTAGATTATATTTTAAGTTAATTGTATTTATTGGATTATTTCAATTAATTAAATATTCTATCTTATCATTTAATTGTAATTGAGTAAATTGACTGCTAATTTTAAATGATAAAAGAATTATGTATTTAATAGCTAATTTAAATGAGATGACTATTCCATGTATTATTGAATGTGGAAAATACCATCCATTTAATTTTGAAATAAAATTTCTGATAAAATTTTTTGTATATATATATATTTATATCATCTATAAGAAGAATATTGGGTATTTCATAAATCCATCACATCCCGGATAATACTACAAACAATTTATCTAATATAAGAAGAATAATATTTACTCTAAATTATCAATGTTAAAAGAAAAAAATATGTAGGATTGAATAAATTCATCGTGGAAATTATATTTTCTACAATCATGTATTTAAATTTATTTAATGAAAATTCATAAAAATTAATAATTAAATATGTGTTAGTTGAACATTCTTGTTTTTAAGATGATATATATACGTAAAATACACTCGTTATACACATGCAATATAGATCTTTTTCTTCTCTTAGGCGGAGAGCATACTTATGTTAGTATAGAGGTATTATTGATGAAGAAGCCAATATTTAGATCTCTAAACCCAAAAAATGATCTTGTAATTGTGGGTTCTAACTACTTACAAAATAATATTGTGATTGAGGATTATATCCAATCATTGACTACGATGTTATTAACTATGTGGAAGAACTATTTACTGGATGATATTATTTGGGGAGTTTGACAAGCTATTATTTACAAAAATTAATTTATCATATAAAATCCACATTGGGGAATAAATCCAACTCTTCAAGGAGTATTATTTTATTCCAAAACCACTAAATAGGTAATTCCCCTTTGTAACTTACAATATTTACATAACATGATTTTATGAGTTTTCATTGAGTGGATCGAAAACCATATCATTTTAATGATTATTAATTAAAATGGTAATTCATATAATGGAAATACATATTGGCATCAACCACCCCCACACACCATTCAATGGAACTGAAATATTCCATGGAATCTAAAATTTAAATGATAGATAGGTTTCATATAAATTCTATCAATGATTACTCATATTATTTTTAATTTAAGTATATAATTTCATATATTTGAAATATAGAGAGGATTATCTAATTTTTATAAAGTGATATAATGAAATTATAATAAATATAAAGGCCCATGTAATGTCCCAATAAAACAACTTTAAAAATATAGAATGAAATGCATGGTGAATTTTCACATAGAATATGATATAAAACCATATGAATAAAATAAATTTGTTGACTATTTCTCAATTTCATTACATCCTTTTGAAGACTGTAGAACATTTATTAGGATGAATTTACTGAAGTACTAAAATAATTTTATTTTTAATACAAATATAATTCATTGATATTAATATATGGGGTTGTTATAGTTTATTTTATTCCAACATGGATTATATTTCCAAGAAAAAAATAGCTATATAAAAAGGTTTATCCCATGGAAGATGTACATGATAATTAGGTATAAAGGTGAAATTCCCTTATAATGAGTATGAAATTTAATAATCCGAATTTTCTTTACAACATATATATAAATAATTTCTAATAAATAAAAATTTTAAATTAATTTTATTCATGAAATAATTCTTTAGAAATGTTTTTAATATTAATATTAGTTCTTCAGAGAAATTGTATGTAATATATATGAATATCAAATTAACTCAAAATTATGTTAAGAAAATGTGGTTAAATTATATTGAAAAAATAATTTTATTTACGGGGAAATTATTCATTATAAAATAAATATTATAAATAATTATTATGACGTAATAAATAGTTCATTTTATACTATAAAGTATAATTATAGATTTAAATTTCATAACATAGAAATGGGAATAATGAATCTAAATTCCACTAATTCTATAACGTTCTAATATGATTATGGAAATTTTGATTGAAAAAAATATATAAGAATTTTTCCTCTATGATGAATCAAAATATAGTTAAAATAGATATTTAAAAAATCTAAAAAACCATATACTTCCAAGATCATACAAAATTGTATCCCACAACTACTTTTTCACTATTTTATTAAAATACTAATTTACTTGTTTCAAAACAAATTATTAATTGTGAGTATAAATTATAAATTAATTCCATTAATGTACTAAAAATGAAACATAAAATGTATAAATGTTAAAAACCCAAAATTATCCGAAACAAATATGTAGAATAAAAAAAAGTACTACATGTTTTCAATTTGATACTACATTTCAAAGAAAGGGACTAATAGATAGATATGGTTTATTCTTATAATTATAATGATTTTATATTTTTTATTACCATAATATTTAATTTTTATTATTTAATAATAAAGATTAATCAAGGGAGAATGGATGTAGAAAGGATATGTCATGATCTACAAAAAAGACTATATAGGCAAAAAATAACATTTTAATAAAACATATATTTGGATCACGTGAAAAAATATATTGGTATTCAATAATATATTTCCAAAAATATAAAGAGTACCGGTATTCATCTATGGGGAACAAGCCATTTTTTATGAAGTCATGATTACAAATTTTTTTAATAAAAATAATAATTTGAATTATGGAAATCAAATACCTTTTCGCGTAAATCATTACATAGGGGTGTAGAACGTAAAACATATAATAAGTAAATAGTGTAAATTTACAAGCCCCCACATACTATAATATAGATCATAATAAATAGTTAAATAGGTAAAATAATAGAACATTTTAAAATGTACATATATATCAATTTTCAATGAAATATGATTAAAATTTTTGAAAGGTTAATATGTGAGAATTAATTTAATATTTTATTTGTGAAGGAAACCTCTAAGGAATATATTAAGAAGTTTTATTAATAGGGATTTCCAAAAACAATTAAATATTTATTCAAAATATTTGGAATGTATGGATGTAAATCTATATATATCTATACTATTTTTATGATTATGAATACATGTTAAAAAATTGAAATGCCAAATGTAATGAACCATGGTCTAAAAATTATTATTAGAATATATATGTTATCAATATTTAAAAGAAATTATCAATAAATATAATGATTCTATTTAAATTGGTAGAGTCTATGATTACAGAACCATTATAAAGCATATGTTAAAATATAACTCTTATCTAGAATATCCCATTAGAAAATCTAATACAACCCCATTTTTCCCTATAATTACTGTTAATTTGTAATACAATATTGTTAATTGAAGGATATTTTTTTGATTATTTTACACTTAATAAATGACATTTATAATAAATTATATATTTCAATAACTAAAATAAATATGAAATATATAAATAATAAATTATTGGATAGAAATCATGTTGATAAACATCCTTTTTCTAAATTATAATTAATATTATATTCTTAAAATAGAATGTATTCCTAAATAAATTTGGTATGATAGTTAGACTTAAAACCCATTGTAATAATTTAAATAATAATAAATATGAATAATTTTGTTTTTTTTTTGTCAAAGAGTGAGACAAATGTACAGTTTCTTTAATAATCATGTGGTATCATCCTTATCTACTATAAAACATTTTTTTCCAATTTATAAAAATGTATATTAGAATGTTATTTTTGAGAGCTCTAATAGATTATTATAAAATAAAAAGATTCTTATATTATTTTACACATATTCTCAATACAAGTTATTGGATGAAATATATTTTATAACACATATTGACATTGTAGATATACGGATTTCATTTCAAATTTAAATGTGTAGATTAGTGTGAACTAGTAAAAATTTATCTTATTTTCAATAATTAAATATGTTATTTCAGGTTTAATGTGATAGTGATTTTTGAAGTGTTGTTATCCATAAGATATAAATTGTAATGATTTTATCCAATATCATTGTGAAAAAGAAAATTGTTATTTTTTTATTATCAAATACTTTATATATTTAATTTATACTCAATCTATATTATATTATTTACCAAATTAATAAGTAATTTTTTAGAGTAATTTTCTAACATTGAAAATTTAACTCAACGTATTTACAATACAAAAAACTATAAATTGTGAATAAAAATTTCTGCAAGAAGGTCAATAGATTATATTTTAATAATTTTAACTTGAAAATACATTCAAAAATAATTTTTATCCTTGAAAATATTTATGAAATAGTTTTTTGGGATATTTTTCAGTTTCATAATGATATGTTCCTTGTTGTTTAAAGGAATAAGTAAACAGTCTCGGTAGTTTAAATATAGTATGATTGTTATATAATGGTATCTCGATAATCCTTATGGATATGTAACTGTAATGTTGGGGCTATATATTGGTTAGATATGATTTTATAATGTATATATTCTATATAATGATACATGAAATTTAGTTAATTTAATAATTAGGTCCAAATATATTTAGAATCACAATGATTTGAAAATTAATTCCACTCATATTGAATGAACAAAATAATGTGGAAGATGATTATTTTATGTAGGGTTCTTCAATGTAGTATATGAATGTAATAAGTCATTTTCAATTCATGAAGTAATTTATTAAAATTATTACAATCATACAAAATTGACCATATGAATTCACGTTTATTATATATCTTGTTATGATTTTATGACCAATCATTATATATATTTTATTATAATAATATATAATATAAAGATTAAATTCATATGTGTTTTTATATATGAAATGGTGATATGATATATACATCTAATAAATTGAAACTATACCATATACTATTGTGGAATGAAGACACCATCAAACTATTGCATATTATGAATTGCTATTTTAGTTAGCACCCAGAGATTCTAATTTAGCAATGACAATTTGGTGTAACAAACTACAGTGGTAAATTTTTTTGTGAATGTTTTACGTTACAAGCCATTAAAATAAAGAAGTTGTGTCATAGTGAAATTCATAAAATTATGAATGTATACATGGATAATAATTTTATTAGTTAATGGATGATGATTTTATGGAGGATTTAATTGAATCTATATTCAAATCCGTCAATTAATTCCAATAAAGGAAATAACTATGTATTTTAAATGAGAAAAAAATACCAACCAATAATTTTCAACGATTCTATTATACCTATATGTATTGATATTTGATATTTGAATACAAGAAATATCAATAAAAATATTTACGATAAAATATGCTGAATATATATAACATTTTAGAAGCTGAGATTATTGGTTTTTTAGATCATTGTATTTTGGGAAAATACTATAAATAATATAACTAGTTGAAGATGATGATTTCAATAGTATAAAATATAAATGACATAAAAAGGAAAATCAATTTTATGATAGACTTTAAGAGGAAGAGATATAATTGGAAGATGATTATTCAATGTATTGTGTTGAAAAATCTAGTTTTGTTTTCAATATCCTTCAATATTGCTATAATAGAAAAAATAATCTTAATAGATGTGGAACATTAAATAGTAATTTACAATAACATAGTATTAAAAATTTATATCTATGTTATTATATTTTAAAGGAGAAATATATCCTATGTTTAATAATATATTTAATGTATTGTTGATAACATGGATCCTATAAAGATATTAGAAAACTTGATAATGTTGTACGGTCATGTTTTTATGAAATCCTGGATGTAAAGACATTATGTTATACATATATAAACAATATTTTGATTGATTAAGATGTAATAACATTATTAAAAATGCTTATAATAATACCTAATATAGAATTATTTATTTTGTCATTGAATTTAAATAGATGGACTTAGGAACAGTGTTTACCATTATTTATTTAATATACATGTGATTATGGTATATAACTAATAATAGTGGTGAGAAATTTGAGATTGTGGTATAAAAATAGTTACCATAGGATTGTAGTAGCGAAGTACAGAAAAATATTCTCAAAATAACATGTTTATATAGTGAATAATCCATGCAGGGGGAGGGGTGTCTAACAAATAAGGAATAGAGTAGTTTTTTATAAAAAACAATGTAAATTGGACGAGATTATCTATCATATTATTTAATTACATGAACAGTGGATTGTTATATTTTATTGAGTGGATCAAGAACTATGAATAGTTTGTGAAGTTGAATTTGGTGTGGAATATGTAGAAAAAGACCATTATGTTACCCCATCTCCTCTTGAGGTTTGTGACTGGACCTTGCCTACTATAAATATTAATTATTTCACAATTTTTATCCATATCACCTCATTCTAAAGACAGATTAAAATAATATAATAATTATAAAATATTTATTAATGGGAATAAATATAAATTTCCTATGAAATTATTTATTTATAAGAAATTATAATAAAATAGTTAAAATTTATTTTTTTTGAAATTTTAATTATTATTATGGTAAATCAATTCACCAAATAAAAGACTATTTTTAAATATCACAAATTAATTTATCAGAAAATATAATCTATTTAATTAAATCTGGTTATGAAATATATATATTTATATAATTAATATCTTATAAAATATATTTTATTGATATGTTTTAATGATGGAAGAAAATAATTTATTTTTTAATATATTAAAATGACGTAAAATGTTAATAAAATATATTAAAATATAAAATGATAAATATAGAAGAAATAAAAAGGGAATCATGGATTAAATTTAGTCTACAAAAGATCCCCAATGTATATCATTGTTTTAATAAGTAATTATGGATAGAAATATTTTTTGGATTACTGTTTAATGTTTTA
This sequence comes from Viscum album, assembly GCA_963277665.1. Classification (NCBI taxonomy): domain Eukaryota; kingdom Viridiplantae; phylum Streptophyta; class Magnoliopsida; order Santalales; family Viscaceae; genus Viscum; species Viscum album. The sequence goes on along the minus strand of OY728142.1, from coordinate 1,374,091,905 downwards.
TACAATCAATGTTTTTTTGGAAAATATTTTCCGTACATGGTGATTTAAAATTGTGAAAAATAATAAATATTTATGTTTCATTTTCTATATTTTACAAAAAAAATAAATAAATTAATATATCAATAATATTAATATGTAAAAAATATTTTATAATGAAAAAAATGATAATGATTTGAATAGTAGTATATTATAATATATCATTGAACTTTCTTAGAATTGCAGAATTTATATTCGATTTATGATTATAAATATAAAATTTGACTAAAATGTATTTAAATATTTTCATTTTTCATTTAATTATTAGACAATTTTGTAGTGTTTTATATGTGATCGTATTTTATATAATTAAAATGATATGATATATTGATAATTTTTTGTATAATTTGTACTAAATTTGAATAAATGATTTCTTCATTAAATTTTAATACTAGTTTTTAAATTTTCACTCCATGAATTCATATATTTTGAAAATCGAAAAAATAGTTATAGATATAAATCCATGTGGTTCCACATTGTTCCTAAAAGAATGATAATTTGATTAAGACAAAAATTTATTTGTTAATAATTATATTAATTCTTGACAATAGTTTTTATTTGTGGATAATATTTCAAACTAATAAATTATCTTGTTTTACATTTTGACGTAGAAGAACATAATTCTATGTAATTTAATAAAACATTACTATGTTTATCTCCAATGGATATCATTTTTATATTTAATTTTCAATAAGTAGTTATGTATAATATTATTAATTTAATTTTATAATACGTAAAATTTAATGGAAAAAATAGTTTAATTTTTATAACTGTATATACTATTCCATTCAATTTTAGAATCATTATCAAAATATTATGTTTGTAATACAATTAATAAATTCATTTTTATTGAGAATATAAATTTTACAAGAATTTTATATTTTCATTTTTGAATATGCATAATTAACTCTGTCATATTGATGAATATTATGAGATTCATAATGTTATACTTTAATTTTTTTTTCATATTTCATATCATATGAAACAATATTATATGAATTATATCAACTATTTGAATGAAATTTCATGCCATGGTATTTCACATATTTTTTTGATGTTGTTTTAAATAATTTTATATATCACATATTATCTTAGTTGAATTAAATTCTCATTATACAAGTAATTATTTTAGTATATGTTTTATTTTTTGAAATCGAAATATTTCCATTATCTTTTTATTTTATCACAATCTTGCGTCACTAATATCATTAATTGATATGAAATTAGAAGATAAATTTGGAGTAAATAAGTATCTAATCGATATGCATTTATGAAATTTATATATTTTTTTCTTATTGGGACATAAATATTAAATATATTTATTATTATATATTTATATTATTTATATAAAAATTGAAATAATATTTAGCGTAATTTTTTAAATATATGTTTAATCCAGATTAATCATTTTAATTAAATATTTGAAATTAAAGAACGTTGATATGTTTTCATGACATTGAATATTTATGTTTGATAGATAAATAAATTATTATCTTAAAATAATCATATTGAGTCTTATTATTTTTTATATTATTTTTAATATTTAAATTCATAATTTTAGTCAATTATTATATAAATATTCATCATATGAAATAAATCATTTAAATATTGAATTAGTTATGTGTTTTTAAATAAAATTTATTTTGTATTTGAATTTTTTATCATAATGATGATATAATTTTAAATAATATACTAATTAGTAAAAATTAATATATATTATACAATAATTTGACCATGTGATCACCATTTAAATTCCACTTTCTAGTGGTTTAACATCATATTTTATGTTATCTCTTTGTAAAAATTTATTACGTTACATTTAATTGTGTGATAATGAATATACTTAGTAGTGTCTTGTGAGACATTTCATCGAAGGTATGTTTTTGGTGTCCTAAATTATATTTACCCGAACATGTATAACCCTAATAAGGGGTCAATCCATAGGGAACTAAGAGGTTATTTTATCTTGCGTAACGTAATTAGTATTTTTGTTTTAATTGTATTTTTCTGAATTTAGAGTCGATTTTTTGTTGGTTGTTTGGGTACAAAAAGAAAAATTGGTTTATAAGCTTCTTTTAACAATGTTATTTTTTGAATGAATGTGAATACGAGAAAACCCAATTTTTATGAAAATATAGATAGAAATGTTTTGTGGTTATGTATTTGTGATAAGATAATTATTAAATAAAATTGCATATGAGGTTGTATTGTTAATGATAACCAAACTCTCTGGGATTATTTTGTAATAATGTTTCCTTGTTTTGTTAAATTTTATATTTAGAGTAAAAGAAATTAACTCCTTAGTCTGATAGTTAGTGTTTAACAGATCCTTATTTGTCTTAGTTCATTTTGAGTCGATGAATACTTCCAATGTTCGTGGAGTTATTCGTCATTATTCTTCTTTTGAATCCCTGAAAATTCTACCTTTGGTCTGGTAAATTATTTCCAGTGATAATATGAAGTGATTTAATAAAGATAAGATGATATTATTAAAACAAACATATTCAGAGAAAATTAATTAAAATTACAACACATCAGATTCCACAACCCCAACACACAGGGTTTTTAGTTACACATATTGAAAATGATAAACACTAAACTTTTTATACCTGATGGAATCATGTTTGGAATGTTGAAAATGGAATAATTCATTGATAGGCAGAAGAACTGTGGTAGTACGACATCAGAGCGTCAATCCTTAAGGCCTTCAACCATTCCTCTAATTTCTCTCCACACCACCTTCTCAAGCCTGGATTCCAATGTATCCTTTTACAGAAAAAATAATTACATGACGTGTGGAAAACGTACACACCATGTACTTCTTTCAACGCGCTTTGCCTCAGCATTTTCCACTGGTAGGAGGCCTAACATGCCACCTTTCACATGGAACATGGTGCCTCTTGGTAGGTGAATGTACGCGACGTGTAGTGACACCATTCATGGCATGTAGTCTCAAAATTTTCCCACAACCACTTCTATAAATGTATACATGTCCTGTCGAAATGGTACACTGCATGTCTCCTTCAGTCGGCCATAGGGTCATGTTGTCTCTTTTCGGCCACCAACTGCTTCTAGAATGGATTACACGGTGTGTATATTTTGAACACGGTTTGTACTTCCTTCTAGTAACATGGGAATGTATTTTTCCTGGATACCTATGTCTGAACATGAATGTACATGTAATGTATATGAGTACTCTCTGCATAGTTGGAAATTTTTGCTCGGTTCTCCTCTGTTTTGTGTATTTGGCCATAAATCATTGTAAAGTGAACAAGATCACCAACATCAATAATTTTTCTACTAACCAGTAAGTAATTTTTGAAAAAATTTTCTTAGTTTTCAATATAGAATATATTGAAATGTATACACAAATCGGGTGCATCAAACTCCCCCATACATAGTTATTTTCATGCCCTCAAGAAAATATAAACATATAATTAAAAGAATTTATATTATAAGGAAGGAATTAAATTAATCATAAATGTAAGTAATATGTTATAGGAGTGAATTTTAAAAAGAATACAAAACAGTTTCAATTTAAAAAATATTTTAATCATGTGTCGTATATAATTCATTTAACTACTTTCATCCCCTTTTGACACTTGTTTTAACCTTTACAAAATAAACAAGCCACTTGATGATTTACCTCACCAATAAAATACTTAACACTCATGATAATTTTAATCAAAGTTATGCTCATTCAAAGATATATACATTCTATCCAAAGGTTTGCAAGAAATATAGTTCTCCACTTTAGAAAATTTGATTTACAAGAAATCATGAGGGATTTTCAATAAGGATCAAATGTTTTTGTGGCTAAAGGTTGGTAGTTTAAGATGTAAAAATAAATCTGAGTCTTGAAAGAGGGGGCTAAATTTTTTAAATAATAATACGTGATATTCCAAAATTAATATTGTAGTAAAAATCATCCTCCACAAGCTTTATCATAGAATCTAATTAGCATCATTACCTTAGATTAGTAGGTAGGGTTCACAAACCAACAAGTGAGAATAAGGCCCCTTTGATTGTATTTTTATTTTTTTTTAACAAAGGGGACCACTCAGAATGTCCATGAATAGAGGTTTGGAACCATTTTTCCCCATATGATCAAGTGGCTCTCCTCCATACTTGATATTTTTGACAATTCACGAATTTATGCCTTGAGTCGCCAATCCCTTATTTTATGATGAAATAAATAATCATGTAAAATCATAAAATAATTAGGGTAGGAAGATAAACATGCGTTTATTATGGATTCTTATAAAGACTATTCATGGTCTCTAAGGGCTTAATGAAGATAAAATGTAGGGTAGGTCTCAAAATAAATAGTTTTAAACAAATTAATTACTCAATCATTTTAATGTAACTCAAAAATTCCACATGTTTTGAAAATAAAACATGCATATTATGGTAGTTATGTATATTCTAACTATATTTCAAGGAATGGGTTATTAGAAATAATATGAAATAGGGTTTATAATACCTCTCATGAGTGGAAAAAACAAATAAATAGTCAATCAGGTCATGATTGGAAAATAATTTAATAGTCTAATTGATGTAATTTTCCAATGATTACAAGTTGAAATCTAAATTATATAGAAATCATTTTGAAACACTTGCGAACCAAAATTAAAATATTTTTTTAAAAAATTTCCCACATTAAATTTTTTATTTTAAAATATGATTAATATAAATTATCTTCACATATAAAACATATCTTCTAATAATGATGACTCCTAGAATCTGAAAAGGGAAAAGACTAAAGAGGTCGAGAGACTCCCACCCATACGCAAAGCCATAGATGGTCCAGTAAGTAAATAAAAAGAAGTAACAAGGGATGGTGGGGAATAAATAGTGGACAAAACTAAGGGAAAGTAAGGAAAGATGTAAACATATGAAGAAAATTAATTAATGGAAAAAGAATACTCCCCTAGTGTCTAGGCATAAGAAAACAGAATGTAATGAAAAGTGCAGCCCATAACATGCCAGAGTAACTATGTGGAGGGAAGAAAAATAAAAATTAAAGCATGCATAACAAACACATGAACATGATATCAAAAAAATATATATAAAATGAAAAGATTGTGTCCCAATACCAGTCAAGGGGTCACATCAGAAGAGGAATCATCCATTATAGAACCATCCGGTAGAGATGGATCAGGAGATGTGGATGTGGGAGGCTCGGACGCTGCATCTGGAAGGAATGCCAAAGAAGTAAGAGACATGGGGGCTGGACTCGGAATATGAGGATATATAGTACTCCTTGGATTGGAAACAATAGTTGCGGCAGCAGTAGTAGAATTTGGGCCCACAAAAGACAGTAGAATGAAATATGTGGCTAGTGTTTGAAAGGACGATGGAGTTGCAAAATAAGGCCCAGGAACCATGGAAGAGGTAGGTTACGAGGGAAGGTTAATACCACGATGCTGAAGAATAATCCCCAACCTCATATCCAAGCGGTCCTGGAGGCTAGATAATCTAACCAACTGAGACTCCATCGTATCGAGGCTGAGTGAAATTTTGAGATAGAAAGAGGGTGCAAAAGAAGGGTGGTAGGTGATGGGATAAAAGTATTATGGATAAAAGATTTGGGGCTGTTAGAAAGGGTGTGTGGTGGGGAATCTAATGGGGGTGGGAAGGAGGAGGTGGTTCATCGACGATTGGGGTAGGAGGGTCAGCAGGTGGGCAGGCTAGAGCCTGGGTAAAAATGTAGGCACCCCTACATCTAGACCAATCCACTACGAATAATCATTAGATACTCCATCCGCTGGTGGGAGTCCAACAAGTTATTTGGTTGAGATGGCTCAAAGACCCCTAGATAGTGGGCAAGGCGAGTGGCGTAAAACTTGTCGTTCAGGTTTCCATGACGGCTGATAAACATGGCATGGAAGTAGGAGGCGGGTAAGTAAAGGATGTTTGAGTAGTCCTGTGGGATGACACAGGTAAGGAGAACCAAGTCATGATCGGTCATGACCCCCATATCCTCATGGAGGGGGAAAATAATGGTGCTAAATCACTATTGGGTGAAATGAAGGATGTGATCGATGATATGGTACTCTTCTTCAATGTAGGGGTGTAGAGGTGGTTAGGCCCAATAATCTCCCACCACATCTCAATGAGTTCAGAGCACTCGGACCTGGTCAGGGTAGAAACAAGGGGTGGGGTGATAGACTGGGGATAGATACCACACCCTCGGTCAAAATATTTCATGGTGTGGGAAAAGCATCGGCCGCCTAGCCAGAACTGAACCATAGGTACCACATCACCAGTTGTCTACCAATACTAATCATCATCGAACTGAAACGAGGTCGTGAACTCCAAAAGTAAATCGTTGAATATAAGACTGTTGAACTGAAAATAGAAAGTTGTGGAGTGTGTCCAAGGATATCCTCTAACTATACCAGATGGATAGCTATTGAGGAATTCTACTGTTGAGGTAGCGACCACTCAACAAAATCAGACTCAGAGAGAAGCATTGTACCCTGTCATGTGCCCAGTCGTTGACTGGGAACACCATGCAAGGGCAGGGAACTCTTGAAGGTCCCGACATAGGTGGAGGTGCATTAGAAGGAGCTGGCTCTAGGGGTGGATGTATATACCCAAATCATGACATACATGGACATTACATTACATTTTTGTAATACTTAATACGTAAAAAAACATACACACAAGGACCGTATTAGTTTAGTGTCTTTGGAAACTTAGAATATAATCTTCTAATCATGGTGAAAGATCTTCAACATCTTCCATTAAGATCATACCCTTTTGATGTCTTAACTAAAACAATTATTTAAATCATGAGGAAAATAAAATATATAAAGGGTGAGAACAAGTGCTCATTAAGGGTAAGCATGGAGAAAATAAAACTAATCATATACATTTGAACTAAAAAAATATGAACCTAATGTTTAAAGATCAAAATCTTGTTCAATGACGTAAAACATGTAACATTCTGTGGAATAGATCACATAGAAACATTAATCATGATAAAATTGCATGGAAATAAAACATTTAATTTTGGAAACCATTAAGCACATGTAATGATTTCTAAAGTAGCAAAGGCATTACTGCAAATACCATCTTAGTAGAGAAAGTCTGTTTCTGAATCAAGTTCACTCCTCATTACATTCATGTATTACTGAACCAGATTAACATTCCCATCCATCCATGTATATCTCATGAGATATAAATATTTTCCCATTTAATTAGAGGGATATATAGGTCTCATCCATTTTATAATTAAGTCATTCTTACGTGTGCCACAATATAAACATAAATCATTCATCATAACCCCAAGAATAAAATGGCTTCCAAAAACATCACCACATCGTAACATAATCTATATTAAAAAAATGGATATCATTTCATCATAAGAAAAGTGAAACAATTTAAATCATAGAGACATCATACTTGAATCATTATCATACTAAATAATGTCATCATAAATGGAAAATAGTTTTGACAAAACACTTGAATTGAATTCTTGATGAAAATACCCTTTCTTTTCAAAATCATTTTCTATTCACAAAATGCCATTAAATTTCAAAATAAAATGATTTTATTTAAAATTTAAATGAAATATTTTAGAGTAATCTTTATGAAAGTTAGGCTTTATGAAACCGTAAAAATCTGTTTATACCATATAAGTTAAAAAAACATTCTTCTCATACTTTTACCAGAAAAGACAAAAAGTACCTTGTATGGTAATCAAACGAAAGATTCCTTACATACCATAAAGTAAAATTAAAAAATGGGTAAAAAGGACTTTAAACATACCTAAAACCATTTTTAGAAAACAGGGTCATGGATGATAAATATAACCCCAGTAAATACTTACGAACAAACAATCTCGGATAAAAACGAGATTGGAAATGTTGTCTCATACCTTATGTTTGATATGCTTCGTATTTATCTAAACCTCCAATATAATGACTTAAATAATTTCACTGACTTATTACAGAATGATATTTATTGTTATGATATCATATATGGTTCAATTATGACTTTATATTACCCATCCATTTGTAAATTCAATGTTAAAGTAGTGTTTTGGGTAAAATTGTTTCATTTATCGTACGTGTTTGGATTTATTCTTCTTGATATTATTACTTATATGATTATTTAATTAATTTTAATATATAAAAAAAGATTTATATATATTATATATTCATTATATTAATATATATATATTATAAACCGATAAATGTAATGAAATACACCGATCATGGAGACGGTAGACCGTACGTACGCATGAACACCACTTTCGTTTCCTTATTGAATTAAATGTAATTAAGTAAATGAAACATATATGTGAATAAATCCAGAATCATTATTATTTAATATCAATAATTATTATTTCTTACATATATACTTTATAATCACAGTTGAATGGTTAATCATGGAAAATGAATCTCATTGCGTTTGTGGAGACAGTAGTCCGTACATACGCACGAGCGATGATATCGTTCCCATAATTTTTTAATAGAATTTGTGTGGATGATATAATATATCAGAATCATTATGATGTTATAATAACCAGATATAGTAATTCTCTACACCATTATACCCATCCATGTAAGGTGGTGGTGGAAAACTAATTACACCATAGCGCGGAGACGATATTCCTTACGTACGCACGCATGATGATTTTGTATTCCATAGGATGGATAGAAGGTGAAATGGGTTTGTTTAATATTTATAATAAAATATCAGTATATTAGATATACTGATGTTATTACTTTATAATGAAAAAAAAGAATAAGAATTTGAAGAAGAATGAAACATGAATGGATCGGTAGAAGATATCACCTCTTCTTCGACACACCTCTTTTAAGCTTCCCCTTAAGGAACTTGGGCTGGTATTTTGAGAATACCAAAACCTCCAAAATGTTTCTAGTTAAGTGGAGAAGATAAATGGACAATGTTTGGTTGAGCTTGAAGGCTCTATGTTGTGTAAAGAGTAGAGGAAGGAGGTTCCCTTTTATAAGGGAGGAGAGTTTCACCTTTGGAAGCATAAGAAATATTAATTTATTATAAATTCCAATCCCACTAAAAAACCACCAAAAATGACTCAATTTGAAGATGAGATGTGATAACATTGTGATTTCATCATCCAATAAAAATTAGACACGTTGTATATTTAATTTAAACCGTATCAATTTGATTTATCCTTATTTAATTTATTTAATCTTATTTGTGGTAATAATTTTCTAGATTTTAAATTGTATAAATAATTACTTATGTGTTTTCAATTATCCATAATTGGGTAATTCATGAAATTTTAGACTACATAAAATTCAATTTATAATTCTTCAATATTTATGTGATTTTTAATCAATTTAATAATATGTTATTGTTATAAAATAATAATAGTGTTCATTATGACACTCTCAATTTATTTGAATTTAAATTAAATTCACACAGAGGATATATTTAAAATAAATTGTTTAATAGATTCTTAACATGTCATATTAATCTAAAAAAAATTTCTAGAACATTAATTAGTTCATATAATGTTTATTTTATTATTAATAAAACCATTTATTTGATATTTCTCTTAATAAAAAAATTACTACATCACTTTTGTATAATCTTTTAATATACTTATTAGTTTCATAAAATTAAAAAAAAATCCTATTATGAATAAAAATATAATAACTCTAATTAAAATATTTTTAATCGACATTATCAGCCTAAAATAACAACATTTAAATTGTTATATTTATTAAATTATGAAGGTGACATCTTACACATCAATTAAAATAAAATAATATAAATAACCTAATCTGTTTTATAAGGCTCCAAATGGTTTACAAATAGACCCTTGGTTGAAATGTGTATATATATACTTGACCAATAAGGTTTTGTTATGTTTCTGGTCTTTTCGATAGGTATTTATTTTTTAATAAAAACTATATTATTGATTTTTCACTAGATAAATAATTTCTACCTCATTAATTTATAAGCTAATAAGGTAATTAATTATTTCTTAAAAATTATAAATAAATTACCATGATAAAGAAAAACATTTTATAATTCAAATGAGTATTTACAATTGAAGTTATATTCCATATAACCATTATTAAAAATAGTCTAATTTTTAATGTTTGAGTGAGACATGTTTCACTTTCATTAAAATAATATAAATTAAAGGACTTAATCACATCCAAGTGGGTTATAATGGATTCTATTTCAACCAAAATATTCCTTATCACGAAATATAATCATCAAATTATATTAATACAAGTGATAATATAATTTTATAGTATTATATTTACCCTTAATTACTTGATTTACCTTTAACTATGGTAAATGAAATTTACCGTACTTATAATTCGTAATGACCAAAAATTTGAAGTATCCTATTAATATAATTTGGACCTACTGATTAAAAATATGGAATCCATTTTTCCAAATTCAAAACACAAAATTTTCACAAATTAATTTAAAATTAATCCCATTGTTAAGAAAACGAGTCTTCAAAGTTAAAACATTACAAAAGATTGAAATTAATTTACCCATGAATTTAGTGTAAAATAAATGATAATGACATAAATTATAGTAAATAGTAAAAATATATTCTATTTATACTTTAAAACAATTTACTATTATAATTTAACCATGTAAATTATTACAATGAAAAAGGTTTTTTTTAATAAAAATATACCTTGTTTTTACTATTCATTAGAATATGAAAGTTATCTGAATAATATTAAAAATTTATCAAAAGTAAATATTTATATCATGATCCCAAAGAAGAATTTTGTTTATTAAAATTTAACTTATAAACATTTCAAAAACTATATTTAATGTGGGTGCGCCATCAAAAGGCGGGAAAACTACATTTTTAAAAAAATACCTATTTTACTCGAAATTTTTTTTATTCAAACATGACGTTCTAGAAAATGTGTAAGATGAATAATAATTATATAACATTAAAAATGAATTTAATACTATTCATAAGGTCTGGTTTATAATAATATTATAACAATATATCATTGTTTAGTAAAACCCAATACTGCGTACTACACTTGCTATCAAGGAAGGTCGTGATTGCGTGTAATGCAAGCCAAGTCAAGGTTGTATGTAGTGAAAGCTCCATTTGTTGTTGTAAATAAAATAATAAAAACTTATTTCCTTTATAAATTAAACAAAATATATATTTAATGTTGCATAGAATAATTTCTACAAAACGAACTTGAAATTGTGTGTAGTGCGAGAAAAGAATAGTGTTGTGTATACTGTAAGCTAATAATGGGTTGTGTATAGCACAAATTAATTTTGGTGTAGCATACAACAGAAGACATTAATGAAACTAAAATAAATAATTATCATAAAATATCAGGTTGTTACATTCTACCCCCCTTAAAATTAATTTCTCCCCCGAAATTTGTCGGGGTTATAAGTGGTTTACTACTTGAAAGTTTCATTCACAGAATCCCACATCATAAAAAGAAATTATAATACTAAATTTTTGAAAGTGAAGTATGAAACATATCAGTTTCCCAAATTAACTTATCACTGGGATTCCACATAAGAGAACATAGTTGAAAATATGGATATGGAATAGAAATCTTACCATCATGTTCTTGTGGAGAGTGGTAGAGAACGTGGACATGAAAAAACCAACAATCACAAAGACATAAATTTGTGATGATCTATGTTATCATCTGATTCATTGGATATGAAGACACTAGGATAAAATTTTTTGTTTTCAAGATCATTTCCCTAATGTTTCATAATTTGAATTAGAAGAAATGAATACTTTATTTAGGTACAATCTCACAATTGTTTGTTCCTTGACCAATTTCCACATCATCTCTTAATGAAATAAAGATGAATTTGACATTCTTGAAGTGTTATAAGATCATGTGATAGAATGATGGGTCATTCCATCTATCTCAAACTGATGTTTAACAAAACTTATAAAATATACATAAGTCCATCTATGGTGAGGTTAATCGTATATGATTCCAAAAATGGACTTATACTTCATCTATCATACTTCTTAATAAAATAAAACTAGTTTCTTCTAACCAGGGACATCTTGTAGGCTAGTGGTGGGTGACAAAGGACTTTCACACTTCAGTTGTTGGTTCAATTCCCATAGCCTTGTCCAACGCAACAGGTTGTCGCCTGTCTCGCAGGTTGTCCTTTTACTAAAACTACACTATTATAACATTATAGATATTATATCGAAAAAAGTTCTAACCATAAACAATACTAACATAGGTCCAACATAATCCATTTCAAATCTTCTGGATTTACCAAAATACATCTTTCCATCATCATAGTATAAATAAAACAATTACTAGAAGTGTCATCTATCGAGCATGTGAATATAATCATTTATCTTCGATATATCTTGTTTGTCACATTCTAATCACGTGAATATTTTAATCATGTATTCTCTAGAAAAATGAATACCCATTGAACCTTAGTGAAAAAATGAATGCTATCAAAAGTTAACTCTTTCCATATACCAGAATCCCAAAATTTCTATATACTAAAACCATGATCTATCTTTTTCCTTATATCAGTCATGAGATCATTAATAATATCGGACATTTCATTATCACTGTATCCCTTCTTTATGCGCATATTTGGTGCTTTTGAAAAATATCTGAATAAGCTTTCATGGTTACAGGTACTATTCAACATATATATTAAAAAACATAAGGAAAAACAATAGTGTAACAATCCTTAGATGTCTCTTTATTCCATAGTACCATGAGATTACTTATACAACATTACTCATAATAATCATCTAATCGTTCCACTACCTTCTTAAACCATTGACCGATCTTGAACAATTCATTCATCTCACATATCATTTGTAGTCTCTTCATCATCATCAATATAAATAATACCCATACGACCATGCTGATTCTATTAATAAGATTTTCCCTTAGCGAATTGGTTTTCATAATGCTCATACATTCCACCTTTAAAACATTTTACCATTGTTGATGTCTTAGAAATACCATTATCCTTGTCCATGGTTTTAACCGAACCATCCCCTTTAAAATTACTCACATTGTGTCTTTCTTTTCTCCACCCAAAGAATCTTCCAGTTCCTTTGAAACATTCTCCATTATGCTTCTTCCCACATGATTTACATAAGAGAAATTGAACATTCATTCCTCTATGATCATCATGAAACTCTGTCTTTCTCTTATTAGCTATATCAGCAAATTTACCAAATTTGATATTATTCATAATATTATGAGATTTATGATTTGAAATAATAATGATATGTGGACCTCCACATCCAATTTCATTTGGTATCTCATGAATAATATCATTCCATGGTCCATCATATCCAACATTATAATGAATCTTCCGGTTTTCAGCCATTTTCTAAAACCCAAAAAGAATAGTGGGCAAGGAAAAAATCATAATCATGGGGGAGTACCTTCAATATATAACATCTTAGGTTAAATTATAATATATTTATTCTAATTTTAGTACTAAAACATATACTTATACGTAACCATAGGGACATCCCTAGAAAAACATTATAAATATCTCTAGCGATTTCACTCAATTTTTTGCATCCTAGTTTCCAAAGGTTAACTAAACCATTCCTCTTATACCAACTGTAGAGACCTAAATTGTGACGTACATGGACATTACATTACTTTAAAGAAATACTTAATATATAAAAAACCAGACACACAAGGTCCGTAATAGTTTAGTGTCTTTGGAAACTCAGAATATAATCTTCTAATCATGGTGAATGATCATCAACATCTCCCATAAAGATATTCCCCATTTGTTTTCTTAACTAAAACCTTTATTTAAATCCTTGGGAAAAAACATATAAATTGTTGGATCAAATTCTCAGTTAGGGTAATCATGCAGAAAATAGAACAAATAATATAGATTTGAACTTAAAAAATATGAACATAATGATTAGACATCAAAATCTCGAGCAATAACATAAAACATGGAAGTATGTAAGGCATAGATCAAAAAGAAACATTAATCATGATAAAATTTCATCGAAATAAAAAAAGTAATTGTGGAACCCATTAAGAACACGTTATGATTTCCAAATTTTCCAAGGCAGTACATCCAAGACCATCTTAGTGTACAATGTTTGTTTCTGAATCGAGTTCAATCATCGTTCCCGTCCTGTATCACTAAACCAGATTAACTTACCATTACAAACATGTCAATCTCATTAGATATAAATATTTACCCAATGCATTGTAGGATGATATAGGTCCCACCCATCTCATAATGAAATCATTATTACGTGTCCCACAACATAAACATAAATCATTCATCATAACCCAAAGAATAAAATGGGTTTCATAAACATCATACCATAATAACATAACCCATATAAAAAAAATTGATATCGTTTCATCCTATGAAAATTGAAACTATGTAAATCATAGATACATTATACATGAAACACAATCATAATAAATGAATTCATCATATATGGAATATAATTCAGACAAAACACTTGCAATGAATTTTTAATGAAAATATCCTTTTTCTTCAAAATACATTTTCATTAAACAAAATACCAATCAATTTTAAAAGAAAAGTATTTTATTGAAAATAATAATGAAATATTGTAGTGTAATATTCATGAAAATTATGCGTTATGAAACCTTAATAATCCGTTCATGAAAATAAGTTAAAAAAATCATTCTTCACATACCATTGCCACAAAAGTCAAAAAGTACCTTGTATTGTAAACAAATGAATGAATCCGTACATACCATGTAGTAAAATTATACAATGGTTAAGAATTACATTAAACATACATGAAATCATTTTTAGAAAATAAGGACATGGATGATAAATATTACCCCAGTAAATTCTTACGAATAAATAATCTCGGATAAAAACAAGATTAGAAAGGTTATCCCTTACCTTATGTCTTATATGCTTCGTATGTATCTGAAACTCATGTATAATGATTTAAATTATGTCATTTAATTATTAAAGAATCATATTCATTGTTATGATATCATATATGGTTCATTTATGAATTTATATTACCCGTTCTTTTGAAAATTCCATGTTAAAGCAGCGTTTTGGGTAAAATCGTTTTATTTATCATATGTCATTCGATTTTTTGATCATGATATTATTACTTATATCCTGATTTACTTAATTATAGAATGTAAAACATGATTTATATATAATAT
The DNA here is from genome assembly GCA_963277665.1 of Viscum album. NCBI lineage: Eukaryota > Viridiplantae > Streptophyta > Magnoliopsida > Santalales > Viscaceae > Viscum > Viscum album. Next base: position 1,374,076,699 of record OY728142.1, on the reverse strand, counting down.
ATATACATTATATAAATATATATATATATGACAGATCAATATATGGAATGAAATACACCATTCTTGGAGACGGTAGACCGTATGTACGCATGAATGATGTTTTCGTTTCCATATTGAAAAAAATTAAATTATGTAAATGAAACATATATGTACATAAATCCAGTATCATGATTATTTAATATACTTAATTATTATTTATTACATATATTCTTTATAATCATACAGGAATGGTAAATCATGGAAAATGAATCTCATCGCGTTCGTGGAGATAATAGTTTGTACGTATGCATGATCGATGATATCATTCCCATAATTATTAAATATAATTGGAGTGGATGATATAATATCTAAGAATTAGTATTATTTTATAATAATCATATATAGTTATTATTTACACTATTATACAATCCATGTATGGTGGTGGTGGAAAAACTAATTACACCACATCGTGGAGACGGTATTCCGTACGTACGCACGCGTGGTGATTGTGTTTTCCGCATGATGGATAGAATGTAAATTGGAGTAGTTTCATATTTATAATAAAATATCATTATATTAGTGATACTGATGTTATTACATTATAATTAAACAACTAAATAAGAAGAATTTGAAGAAAGAAACTTGAAAGAATCGGTAGAACAGATTACCTCTTATTCGACAAACCTCTTTTAGGCTTCCTCTTAAATAACTAGAGTTGTTATTTTGAGAATACCAAAACCTCCAGAATGTTTCTATGTAATGGGATAAGATAAATTTTCAGGGGTTGTTAGAGAATGAAGGGTCAAAGTTGTGTAATGGTTTGAGGGAGGAGGTTCCTCTTTTTAAGGGAGGAGAGGGGCACCATTGCAAACATAAGAAATATTAATTTATTATCAATTCCAATCCCACTAAAAAACCACAAAAAATTACTGTATTCGAAGATGATATGAGATAATGTAGTGATATCATCATCCAATAAACTTTAGACACGTTAGAAATTTAATTTAAACCATATCAATTTGATTTATCCTTATTTAATATATTTAATCTTATTTGTGGTAATAATATTCTAGATTTTAAATTGTTATAAATAATTACTTATGTGTTGTGAATTATCCATAATTGGGTAATTTATGAACTTTTAGACCATATAAATTTCAAGTTATAATTCTTTAATATTTATGTGATTTTTAGACCTATGAAAAAGAGATTATTGCTGTAAGGAGACTTTTTTTAATAGACATTTAATTAAAGAGGATTACCATACGGTTATCATCCTTAACTTCTGTTTAATGTATTCAACTCTATTAGAAGGCAAAGATTTTGTGAAAATATCAGCAAGTTGATCTTGTGTTCCAGTAAATTGAAGAATGATATCTCCTTTGAGTGTGTGATCCCTAAGAAAGTGATGCCTAATATCTATGTTTTTTGCACGGGAGTGATGTGAAGGGTTATTACTAAGAGCAATGGCACTTTTGTTATCACACAAAATTTGAGTTTTAGTAAAACTCAAGCCATAGTCTGTGAGTGTGTGTTGCATCCACAACACTTGAGCACAACAACTTCCAGCTGCTACATATTCAGCTTCAGTAGTGGAAAGTGCTACAAAATGTTGCTTCTTGTAGGACCAACAAACTAATGAATCTCCTACGAAATTACAAGTCCCGGATGTACTTTTTCTATCCATTCTACATCCACCAATGTCAGCATCAGAAATCGTTTTTAGAACAAAATCATTTCCAGAAGTATAAAATAATCCTATATCCATGGTACCCTTATGGTAGCGAAAAATTATTTTTACTGCCTTTATGTGAGATTCCTTAGGATTGGATTGATATCGTGCACATAAGCATACTGAGAAAATTATGACTGGTCAACTAGCTATTAAGTAATGTAAACATCCTATCATACCTCTAAAGGATGCTTGATCTACTAGTTTCCCAGCTTCATCAAGATCTAAAGAGTTTGAGGTACCAATGGGAGTACTTATACTCTTAGTGTTATCATAACCATACTTTTTAAGAAGATATTTAATATACTTATGTTGAGATATGTATGTTCCTTCTGGTTTTTGAGAAATTTGAAAACCATGGAAAAAAGTTAACTCACCCATCATACTCATTTCAAACTCAGATTTCATTAGTCTTGCAAAAGAGTTGGTCAAAGATTGCTGAGTTGAACCAAATATGATGTCATCAACATAAATTTGAACAATCAACACACTTTTCTTATCTTACTTTATAAAAAGAGTTGGATCTGCATTTCCCATAACATAGTTATTTTGAAGCAAAAATCTAGTGAGTATATCATACCATGCTCGTGCGGCTTGTTTAAGACCATACAAATCTTTGGTAAGTCTAAAAACATGATCAGGATGTTTTGTATCTTAAAAGCTAGGAGGTTGTTCAACAAAAACATCCTCTTGAACATAACCGTTAAGAAAATCACATTTCACATCCATTTGAAAATGTTTAAAATTAAAGAATGCTGCAAAGGCAAGTAGAATACGGATAGATTCAAGTCTAGCTACTGGAGCATAGGTTTCTTCATAGTCTATTACCTCTTGCTGCTTATAGCCTTTAGCAACAAGTCTAGATTTATTTCTTACTATTACTCCATTTTCATCATATTTAATTCTGAAAACCCATTTTACTCTAATAACAGAAGTTTTCTTATGTCTTTCAACCAAGTTCCAGACATTATTCCTTTCGAATTCATTTAGTTCATCTTTCATGGATATGATCCAATCATCATCACCTAAAGCATCATCAGTTCTTTTAGGTTCTAATTGGAAAAGAAATGATAGATGTTCTACTTCATTTCTTAAGGAACTTCTAGTCCTTACAGGTTGATTTACATCACCAATGATACAATCACTGGGATGATTCATAAGAAACACCTGATTTGGGTTTTCTAAAACCTGTTCATCAACATAGGCTAGAAAGTCTTCTGGGGTAAATGTTTCAGAAGTATCTTCTTGAAAAATTTCCTTATCAGAAGGTTCTTCTATCAAAGGTTGAAAATCAGTTTTTGAAAACACATTAGAGGATGTAGGTTAAGGTGGTTTAAAAACAAAAGTATCCGACTCATCAAATTTTACATGTACTATTTCTTCAACGGTACAAGAATTTTTTTTAAAAACTCTATAAGCATTAGAAGTTGTGGAATAACCTAAGAAAATTCCTTCATCAGATTTTGGTGCGAATTTATGTATGTTATCTTTAGTATTTAGAATAAATACTTTGCAACCAAAAACATTGAAGTAGTATAGTCTTGGTTTTCTACCATTCCATAACTCATAACGAGTTTTATTAAGAAAAGGTATAATCAAAACACGATTTATAGTATAGCAAGCAGTACATACAGCTTCAGCCCAGAAATGTCTAGCTATAGAATATTCACTCAACATAGTTCTAGTTATCTCTTGAAGAATTCTATTTCTTCTCTCATCTAAACCATTTTTTGAGGAGTTCTAGGTGCTTAAAAGTTGTGAGTAATACATTTTTTACTACAAAAATTTTCAAAATCTAAATTTTGAAATTCTCCTCCATGATCACTATGAATAGTTTTCAATTGAAGGTTTTTCTCATTTTTAACTTGAGCTCTAAAACTTTTGAAGTAGGAAAAATCTCCAGACTTCTTTGCTAGAAAATAGACCCAAGTAAATCTAGTGTAATCATCAACAAGAACAAACACATAGTATTTTCCTCTAATACATCCTATTTGTGTTGGACCGAAAAAATCCATGTGAACTAAACTGTAATGCACCAGTTGTTGAGACTTCACCGATTGAATTAAAACTCGATTTATGCTTCTTTCCATATTGACAAGGATCAAAAACATTAGGAGAATCAAATCTACGCTCTGGTAGATCCTTAACTAGTTTCTTCTTAGAGAGTTTACGTAGGTTCCTAAGATTACAGTGAACTAGTCTTCTATGCCATAACCAGGAATGATCTTCTATTGCACTTAGACAAGGTAAATCCTGACTCATGAGGTCTTCTAGGTTCAATGGGTAAACATTCTCTTGCCTATTGGCTGAGAGAATAAATTCTTCCTTGGAAATGTGAACTAAGCACTTATCATTCCTAAAATTCACAAGGTAACCTTCATCACATAACTGACTTATGAAAATGAGGTTGTGCTTGATACCCTTAACAAAAATAACATTGGAAATCAAGGTTTTACCAAGAAGAACAATATTACCAATACCAACAATCTCCCCCTTAGCATTATCTCTGAAAGTTGCCTTTCCTCCTTTCATTTTGATAATATTTTAAAAAAAGCTTTTGTTACCAATCATGTGCCAGGAACATCCAATATCCATGTACCATGTATTGTTGCTAGTACTCTCATTATTTTCCTGAAACCATGAAGAAAATTTTACTTTCGGAATCCAATCTTGCTTGGATCTGAGATTTCCATATAATAAAATTTTAGGAACCCACATCTTCTTAGAAATGTAAGCTTTGTGAAATCCTAAAGATTGAATTTTTTTAAGGAACAATTCTTTGCTCAGTGACCACCACATTTACCCTTAGTACAAAATGGGGCACTTTGAGGAACAAAATAATTGTTACTAAAAATTGATTTTGCATGGGTATAACCAAATACGGATTTATTTCTTAAAGGTTGTATTTGGGAATACATTTTATCAAAATTTTCATTACCATGGGTAAAGTTTGATAAACACTTCTTTAAGGAAAAAATTTCGGACTTATGTTTTATAACCATGTTTTAATCCTCAAAATCATTAGTTTTAGAACTAGAGCTAGGCTCGAAAACATTTTTCTTAGAAATTACTTTTTATAATTCTTTAGAAAGTTTGTTCTTCTCAGAACTTACTTCCACAAGATTTTTTCAAATACGTTCAAAATCAGCATTTTTTATATCAAGAACTTTAGAAAGATCTGATATCTCTTTCGTAAGAATATAATTCCAAGAATTATCTTTTTTAGGTTTCTTATTGAGTTTAGAATTCTCAATCTCAAGAAGTTCAGCAAACCGAGAGACTTCTTCATAATTAGGTAATGTATTTTCCTCATCAGAAGAGGATTCTTCATTAGAAGAGTTATAATATTTACTATCATTATAATTTAATGAAACATTGGTCAATGATTCAGCATTTCGTACCTTATCCATTAAACAATGATTATTAATAGGTAATCTGGCAATAAGACCATGATTCTTATGTCCTGAAGATTTGTAATCAGAAGATTCATCTGATGATTCACCACCACTGGCACACCAGGTGTCATTAACTTTCAGAACATTATTAGCTTTGGATTTATAATATTTTATTATGTTCCTGTCTAAATGCCTTTATTTTCTTTATTTCTTTTTGAGCAAAGGGCAATTTGGTTTAATATGTCCAGCTCTCTTGCATTCATTACAAGTAACTTCTCCATCTTTCTTATCATTCCGGTACTTTTTCTTATACATGGATTAGAAATTTCTCTGTCCAGCTATCTTGTTCATCCATATAGAAAGATTTGCTAATTCATTTTCAGATATTTCACTCTGACTAGATTTGGATTGGAAAATGACTTTCTTAGACTTGGATCTGGTTACTCTCTCAAGAGTCCTAGCTTTCATCTGATTTGATGTGGTTGTAAAAGAAATAGTACCATTTCCATTCTTCTTATTGATGTTGTCAGTATCTCTCTTCATTCTACTTTCATGTTGAAGAAGAGTTCCAAATAACTCATCAAGAGAAATTTGAGTGACCTTCCTGTTCTCATCTATAACAGTTCTTTTGGATTCCCACTCATTGGGCATAATATCAATTATCTTATCCACAATTGCTTCATAATCTAAACCATTCTCTCCCATAGACTATAGAATGTTTACAATAGTCATAAATCTCTGTTGAACATTACAGATTGGTTCACCATAAGGAAAGTTGAAGCCATGATATTCAGCTCTAAGCATAGCCCTCGTAGTCTCAATCATTTTAGAAGTTCCAAAGTGTGTAACCTCTAACTTCTTCCAGATACAATTAGCTGCTTCATAAGAAGAAATTTGGCTATATATATTTCTTTTCATTGAGCATAGTAAAGTATTTAGTACCTTATAATTGAGATTATATTATTTCTTTTCATAGTTAGTGAATGTTATGACTTCCTTGTCAGAAATTTTATATCCACTAGTAAGCATAACAAATTTGTCCACCCCAGTATTGATAACAAAAGTCTTCATTCGATCTCTCTAGTACTCATAATCATTACCATCAAAGATTGGTGGTCTTGTAGGATTTAGATTATCAATTGAACCAACATTAATTCCTTCCATACTTATAAACCTCCGGCACACAAAACTAGTTAGTAGAAAAATGTTCTGAATCACAAAGTTTGGAATGAAAGATATTGGAATGGGAAAGTTCGGAATGGGAAATTGAGCAAGAAAAACTTATTCGTGAGTATATTTATTTCAGAGACCTTCTCTGATACCAATTGTATGATTGGTATTGAGTATGAGGTTTCCAACCTCTGATACCAATTGTAGGATTGAAATAATGATGTAGATATTCAATATACAAGAGGGGGGGTGAATTGTATACTTTAAAAATTCCTTTGGAACCATTAAAGTTAGTTATGAATAACTGTGTTTTCGTTGGGAAAAGGAAAGGGCTAAGTTTAACAATGATAAACTTAAGAAAATTCAAAAAACCTCTAATACCAAATGAAAACATGGAATAAGTAATGAAGTTATAAAATTAATATCCTATGAACTTTCTTAAAATTGAAAAGATATTCCGAATGTAGGTTCCGGAAATATGGTTCAGGAAGATGAAACTTAACAAAAGATTACAATATAAGATTCTACCTTAAAGCGTATAGAATCTAAATGAAACTGAGTACAATTAAGGAAGTATAAGAAAGTTATACTTTCCTTACAATACAATATGCAGCAGAAAATAAACAAGTAGTAGAACTACAAGTAACAAGATATAAGTATTTTAACCCAAAGAGAAGGGTATCCAACAACCTTGGATAAAGGTCCCTTGATTTATACTTTCAAGAAAGTCTGTCTTACCCACTCTAGGGTAAGACCTTGATACGAAGATCGGAGTATCTATCTTGCTATCCCTACAAGCCCTCAAATTCAAGGTAGTTGGCAACCTCTGTCTTCCTCAGCAAGGAAGCCCTCAAACTTCAAGGTAGTCGAAAACCTCTATTTTCCTATCCCCAGAAGTCCTTGAATTAAATCACCAAAATTTGGAGTCTCATGAATCTTTGAGAGTTAATAAGAGCTTCTCTCTCTAGAAATAACTTCAACAGCATGTATGCACAAAAACCAAGTTGTTGTGAGATCTTTCAAATGAGCTCCTATTTATAGGAAAATTTCAAATGGTCAAATCCCTCTTCCAACCATCATATTTTTCATTAAATCCGGAGTGACCTGTACACATGTAACTTAGCCAACGGTTAGTTTATAACATAATAGGCGACATCGTTTTATAACAACACAAGTGTAACAGAATGTACGACACCATTTAAAATCTAACTCAAAAGTTCGGAATGAAAACTTCGGAGTGAAGGATCGGAGTGTAAGGAAAATAATAAAGAGTATAAAAAATATAAAGGCATAAACAAAATGAAAGTTCGGAGTCTAACCAAAAATAATTTTCGGAGTCTGAATAAATTCAGAGTGTATAAAACAAAGATGATCAGATTCTGTTTAATAGGTGAATTCGGAATGAGAATTCGGAATGGGAATTCATCATCAGAATTCGTAATGTGAATTCATCATCAGGATTCGTAATGATAATTAGTCATCAGAATCCGTAATGAGAATTCATCATCAGGATTCGTAATGAGAATTGGTCATCAGAATTCATAATGAAAATTCTTCATCAGAATTAGTAATGAGAATTCCTTATCAGAATTCATGATGAAAATTTGTTGTTGAATTTCATAAGGATTCGAATCCGGAATCTGGAATAAAAGTGTATTCGGATTTCAGAATGAAACTTTATCATAGTTCTCATTCTGGATTTCGGAGTGAAACTTTATCACAGTTCTTATCCATAATTCAGATCCTAAAAACTGAATTCTTCATATCAAAGTTTCATGCAATTACGAGAAAATAGAAATGAATCCAAATCTTATACTTTAGAAAAATATGGATGAAAATATGATAAGGATAATTTTTCTTACAAAAGTGATTTTCCTTATAAAATCAATTTTCCTTATAAAAGCAATTTTCCTTATAAAATTAATTTTCCATAAAGATAAGGTGTTTGTGATTTTCAAAACTAGAAGGAATGGAAAAGTCGTAAGGAAAACCTTATTGAATCAACAGATATGGCAACGAGAATGTGCTTCAAGAACCCATCTTAAATCTATGAGGGATACCCGGACTAGGTAATGAGCTTCGAGGAGAAATCCACGGAAGGAATAACTGACATCCCATCATCCAGGTTTTGATCAAGGAGCAGACATCCCTGAACAAGGAACGGATTCCGCCCGCCTTTGGAAAGTGGGAATACGGGGAAACAAGCAGCGCGTCCTAACCACAGACGGATGCGCGCGCCCCGGCGAAAGCATCAGAAACAAAAAATGGTGAAACCGACGTGAGGCTCTTCTCCTCAATACGGGGAATGGTAGCCATCAGGGCGTCAGAAGAATAGAATGTCCCCAGGTCCGGGTAACCCTCACTGGGACGTGAACCCGCTAGGAGCCAAGGCTGTCAGGACACTGACTACTCCGTTCTGCGACGTCGTCAGCGTGGATCCCTCTTGCCGACCATGGAAGATGGAATGACGTTGGGCGTTGGTTGTGGATCTCCTTTCCTGTTGATACTAATGGGTTCATCTCCCTGCTTCCATGAATCAGATCACTTCATTCGGAGCTCGGTCGCCACCTTCCCACCGGCGCAGGGGTAGGGGCAGTAACGACGTGGCTACCGGGCATGGTCCCACCTATTCCACGGCCGCTCCGACTTCGACCACCATAGAAGGCGGGTGATTGTGCCCACTCTCCCTGTCAGAAATCGTCCAGTGGAGGGTGATCAATGACCTGGTTCGTAGGTATGATGGGGAAGGGGTCATCCCCACCAGGGGCATGGCCCGTTTGGATCTGGAGGCGGCTGCGCCTCTCCACCATCGCCACCCTCGAGGGTTTGCATCGAGCCTCCACTCCCCACGCTGAAATTCAACCGCTTCGGGAGCCTATCCCTAGAGCGCCTTGACACATCCCTCCCCTACGCAAATGAGGTGGGGGATGTTCGGGTCCACCCAATCGGCGATCCGTCCTAGGGGATAAAGGTAAGAACCCCTGCCAGGCAGCGTCAACACCGCTCCCCGACTCCCCGAGCCGAGAAGTAGGCAATCTTTATGACCGCACCGCCGGTTCTGAAAAATCTTACACGACACCATCATCGGGCACGAGCGGGAGAGAATTCCCTTCCTGGGGCACCAGCATCAGCAACCACTGTGGCCCGAGCTACTGTTGACTCCTGTTACCGGATCCCTGCACATGTTGAGCAGGGGCAACCATGTGCCTGATTAGAATCCAACCCCCGACCACCCTGCTTGCATGTTGGGTTGAATTTCCCGATCACGGACACTGGCAATGGCCACTGCGGACCAATCCATGGTAGTGCCACTCACCATGAAGGCTCATTCCGTGCCACCGATCTGGGAAGCTGAAAGCTTCTTCATAACGTCTATGCTTCGGGTATGATTCCATCCAGCACCACACTACATGTGGTATGAGGTCACTCCCCCTATTAATGGCCGCGATCATGGATCTGTTGTGTATCCAGTCACTCAATCACATGGAGGTCCTCCACATGTCCCTTCCGACATCTGTCATGGTGCTTCTCGCACCCCGGCCTTCAGTCCCCTCTTCCCCAGCTCTATTGTGGCCAGGGGACCCCATGACTGAAATCATCCTTACCCTATGGAGCTACCCAGTGGAAGGAAGGCTGGGTGTCTTCGCCGTAGGAGGAATGTCAGGGAAGTCCGGACGGAAATTAGACCAGTCTGTTTCTCGGATTCATAGGTAGAGTACGACTCGACGATGGAACCTCCCCCCAAACCCTTCGAGTTGAGGGCAGAGATGGGGACCCGGCGCGTCAGTCTCGTACTACCCGAATGCGAGATCCATATGATTCCCTCCTGACTTCAATGGTATATCCAGGAGGATGAGGACTTGGCGTATCGCCGAGGATCAAGCCTGCATTTTCCATTGGCCTCCTCAGAAGCACCTCCCGCCTCTGTTTGGTAGGGTGAGGAACTTTGCTGGGGACCGACGGAATAATCGCGAGGCGATACACCCTCGGTGAGCACCGATGCTGTGAAAGGATTCCCATTCGCCATCCCATCCTATTACAACATGGTAGTCAGGGCACTACAACCCCTGGAGGATGACCCAGGGATTGGCAGCCAATCGGCATGGTCGACATATTCCTCGCTGGACAGCCCACCGCCCCGGCGGCCTGCCTCGACGCCATTGCAAATTCCACGACTTGCATTAGTGGATGAGAAGGGGCGGAAGGTTTCGGACCCCGAACCGGAGCCGTGGAGTTTTGGGACTATCCTTGCAGCAGACAACTTCCCTGAGAAGTTTTGGCTGGTGGAAGAATCAGATTTTCATGTTCCAGAGTCACTCACCCCAGGAGATTTTGAATGCTTCCTCAAGATTCTTTGGGTGACTCTCTCCCGCCTCTGCCATCAGCTAGCACCTTATCCCGGGAGCCATGCGCATCTCGAGTAGATCGGTGAGCAGTGTCGTCGGGTCGACCTAGCAGCACTCCCTGCGGTCTGGCACCCCGAGTTGCTGGACCACCACGAGGCCCTCCAGCAACAATGTGTCCAGAGTTTTAAAGTACTCTGTAGAGTTATTGAGGAAGCCACCCACTATGTGCACAACTGTGGATGGGGGCAGTACGCTGCTCTCCTCTTCTATGCGATCCGCCGACAGCCCGATCCACTAGGTGGCCCTGAGGGAACATCGCCATGTGCAGTCGCAGTCAACATGGCTGACCTTTCAGATGAAGGAAACATTATGGATCCCCTCGACAGGGACTCAGCCCCCGAGGACAGGCCACTAATGGACCCATCTGGGAGGATTACTCGCCAACAGAGGAGCCTCCTAGGTCTTCTTGTACCCACGGAGGCACTGACACTGCGCCGAAACATTGGCATTGGTAAAGAGACAGTTGGGTCTGTCAAATCGCCGACCCATCTGCCTCAGTGCAGAAGGTAGAGGAAGATCCTGAGAAGGCCACACTGTGCCAACATCTAGCTGAGAAAAAGAGGCTGGTTGATGAGCTCTTGGCTGAACGCATTGTAGAGAGGCGGCCTGACTACGGTGACCCTAGACTAGGACAGCAGGGGCAGGAGCATCTATCCCTTGCTGAGATCCCCCCGGGCAACTGTAACCGTGTTGTGTTCTCCGACAGGGGAGACACTGGAACCCATGTCAAGGGGGTGTGATATGTTTCTCCAAACCCTCCCGAGCGGTGAGACAACCTGGGGGACCCTGCTCAGTTTCCTCCCGCCGCTCTGAGAGTGGCTCCGCCAGCTGCCCCGCGAGCCGCTGAGCACAACTACCATATCGAAGATCCTGGAAACGCGCTTATGGTTAGAGATCCCATTCAGGACAAGAATCCACATCTGGATGATCTGATGGAAGTACTCATCACCCGCTTGGAGGCCCTGGAAACACGGCAGGTGACAATCCCACCATATGGCAAGCCGTACCCAGCATGGGTAGATGACATGTCGGCTCCGCAATGATTTGGGAACCCCACTTTTTCCCCCGTTAACAGGACCGGAGACCCACCATAACACTTGTCCCACTTCAACTCGAGGTGGGGGCCTATTTTAAGGACTCCGGCTTAGTAGGAGTCTGCCAAGCTCCGGTGCTTCATTCAGACACTGGAAGGACCAGCATTCGTCTAGTACAGCCAGCTCCCTTTTGGACCGGTGACTAGCTGGGAGGACCTTTGCCAGCAATTACTTTACTAGTTTAGTTCCACAACCTAGAAGACGAGGATTTCAGACATCTTTCGGTGCAATAAAAGGCCTGACGAGCGAGTCGCGGACTTCGTCTCCTGGTGGAAGGGGCTCACGTACTCCCTTGACATGCCGCTGACTCAGGAGAAATTACGGATGATGTGTGTAGGGAACGTCAAGGAGAAGTTGGTTCCTTTTCGGATCACGAAGAATTACCCTTGAAGGTTCTAGGACATCTCATATAAGGCTCATCGCCTCGAAGATGCCCTACAACATGCCAATCAGGCACGCCCACTGCCTCCTTTAATCTCTGCAAGGAGAGCCGCCAGAGCCGAGCCCGCTGCTGTGGCCCCAATAGAGGCCCCTAGATAGCTAGTGTTGCTGCCAGTGAGGCCAGATCAGCAAGCTCATAGAGGTCCACCCCCATAGCCTCTAGCCCAGAAGCGACCGCCTCAAAATTGGCAGATTCCTCCGCGTAACGCACCGCCACCACCTAGGTGAGGTAATCCGGCTCCACCTCCTCAGCCTACACCTCCGGCCCCTGGCCATGGTCGGCCCCCAAGTGTCCCATTTCCAGACAGAAGGAATGAAACTTACTCATTTGGCGAGGCCCAGATCCCCAGATATTTCCATAGCACCTTGGAGCAGAGGATCGTGTGACTGCCTGAGTGTCGGAAGCCAGAAGAGGTTTGTCTCACTGATCACCCTAACTACTTCCCTTATCACCGGATCCTGGGACACACCATCCAAAAATGCTATGTGTTCAAGGACTATCTCCAAAAACATATTGAAAAAAACATAATCAAGTTGGGCCCAGCCCCGGCACAGGTGGCAGGTGTTTTCATGGGATCAGATGGAAGTAATGACAACGGGGATGGGTGGGAACAGGTTTCCGACCGTGGGTCACGAAAGCATAGTGACTGGATGGCCCGATAGATGGTCACCCATGCCCATGGCATCATCTGTGCCCACCTGAGTCAGCCAGAGACCTCGGAGTATGCGAGCGCTGCTTTGGCTTCGTCGTCCCAGCCGGCTTCTTCCCAGAGGAGCAGGCGGTGGCACAAGAAGAAAGAACGCGCCCCGCCATTGCCATCATCTTCTTGCATGCTTGGCGATTTCATGCCCCCGGAGATGGGGATCCCTCTGAGACCCCGTCCGATAGTGGATGACTCCACGAGTGAGAGCCCGTGGTACACTTCAGTTAACACTTTAGAGTTGGTAAATACCATTTTGGCTTTCGACGATGAGGAGCGCCAGGTGGACCTCCCCGAAAGCCCGGGGTACACTTCGGTTAACACCGTAGAGGTGTTAAATCCCTTTTTGGCTCCCGACGATGAGGAGCCACAGGTGGACCTCCCCGAAAGCCCGGGGTACGCTTTAGTTAACACCGTAGAGTTGGTAAATCTCTTTTTGGCTCCTAACGATGAGGAGCTCCAGGTTCACCTCTCCAATGTCCCCATCTGTCGCCAACGTCGAAGGAGACGTGGCTACTTGAATCGCCGGGGCACAGCAGCCATCACCTCCAGTCAGGCCATGCACGCTACCAAGACTAGCCAGCAGGCCTGGTACAGAGAGTAGCACTCGCGGCTCCCTCACCCAGTGACAACAGGTTCGCTTCCCCCACCATTTGGGTTGCTGGATCGGGCGGAACCACCTTTCCCGCGTCGCAACCAGCCGAGCCCTGCCACTGGCCGACTACGGCCTTCGGGTCCTAGCATGATAGCCACCTCCTGTGCTTCAATTAGTGAACAGCAGGACGTACCTAGTACCAACCGGTCACAAGTCCTGCCAACATGACCCGTCATGCCCCCAATCGCAGAGCGACCTCCGGTAAGCGGAAGCTCGCGTTTGGAGTGAAAGTATGATGTTCAGAAGCATCTGAACGAAATTACGGCAAGTCTTTCCATTCTTGAGGCCCTTCTCCTATCGTCTGAAATGCGTGAGGCGCTCGACGAGGCTCTAAGGATCCCCCTTCATTTTGAGATGGAGGTGGGGGCAGCAGAAACCATCCACACCGAGGTGATTGAGGACGCCGAATGTAAGACGATTATCTTGTTTTCCAGTGAAGATGAAGACCTTCCCATACAGGGGCGCATCCGCCCGCTGTACATCGCCGGCCAGTTCAATGGTGTGGAAGTCCATCACTGTCTTCTCGACACGGGTTCTGGGATTAACATGATCCCAACTTAGACACTGTGAAAACTGGGGTTGTACGAGGATGATTTAACTCCCTCCGACCTCAGAATCCAGGGGTATGACAGGACCGAGAAAACTCCACTCTGCAAGATTCATCTGAAAACCCAGTTTGGTGGCTTAATTGACAATACTGAATTCATGGTTGTCTCTCAGGACACAGCCTACAACGCATTGATGGGCAGGCCGTGGCTCCATCTTCACGCAGCGGTTCCCTCATCATACCATCAGTGCCTCAAATACCCCCTTAAGGGTCGAGTGGGTGTGCTCCAAGGAGATGCATCTTTATTTTCCTCTTGTGAAGCTCGTTACCTAGACGCTGAATATTACAAGAGAAAGGACAAGCAAATCCTAGTAAGTGAGGTTGAGCCCGCTGTTGTCGCGAGTGATCCCTGGACAGGTTTGGATGACGCATATGTCTTCCCAATCCATCGGTTGGAGGCCATGACTCCCGATATGGGAGTGTGATTTGTTGTCTCGGGTACCAGAGGAATCCATATTTATGGGTCTTAGTGATGGTGGAAAAAATCACCCCGTACTCTTATACCAACCAGGCTCAGATGATCCTAGAGCCTCACACCCCTGTACGATATCAGGACGTTGGGCTCATGGCAACGACAGAACATCATACCTGTCTATTTCGCAAAGCCGGAATCGACCAGCTCAAGCCAACGTGTCACCATTGCTTTGATGTCATAATGTGTGGCCCCTTGGGCCGATGGCCAGATGGGATTTGATCAACTTTCTACGTCACCATGATCTTCGCGGTGCATGAGTCTCCCTTCGTGATGACCTCTGCCACCCAAGCCGGTGCCAGCTCCCCATCAGGGTCGATAAGCCCTGAAACGGCTCCCCTCGTGGACAATCCTTCCTCATGCAGAGAAAAAGACATGGAAGATACTCTTCCTGCCTTTTAGTAGGGCGTCTCCACCACGGTCGACGAGCTAGTACATGTGAACCTCAGTAGTGAGGCGGACCTGAGACCCACATTGGTCAGCACCGCTATGCCTCCTGAGGAACGACAACAGTACATAGACTCCCTCAAACAGCACCATGATGTGTTTTTCTAGAGTTATGATGAGATTTCGGGACTAGATCCCCAGGTAGCCATCTACCGCCTTGGCCTCCCAGCAAACCATCGCAGGTTCAAGCAGCCACCCAAGAAAATGCACCCCTTTCATGGTGCCCTGGTTGAGGCTGAAGTTGATAATATCATTAAGGCCAACTTCGTCAAGGATGTTCAGTACCCCCGGTGGCTAGCCAACATTGTGCCCGTCAGGAAGAGGAACGGGCAGATCAGGGTTTGCATCGACTTTTGTGATCTTAATCGCCACTATCTGAAGGATGACTTTCCCCTTCCCATGATAGAGCTGTTGATCGATGCAACGGTCGGGTTCCATGCCCTCTCCTTAATGGATGGGTACTCCGGGTACAACCAGATCCGGATGGCCCCCGAGGATGAAGAGTTCACTGCCATCAGGGCCCCCCAGGGCACTTTCTGCTACCGGGTTATGCCCTTCGGCCTGAAGAATGTTGGTGCCACCTACCAACGGGCTATGCACCGCATATTCAATCCACTCCTCAGGAAACTGGTGGAGTGCTACATAGATGACCAGGTGGTTAAATCTCATCAGCGCCAGGACCATCTCAAAGACCTTGAGAAAGTGTTCGGTTTCCTTCGTTCTCGCCACTTGAAGATGAACCCATTGAAGTGTTCCGTCGGGGTCACCTCCGGAAAGTTTCTTGGATTCATTGTTTGGTGTCGAGGTATCGAGATCGACTAAGAGAAGATCAAGGCCATCAGTCAGATGCCACCCCCGAGTAATATTCGGGATCTTCGAGGCCTCCAAGGACACATATCTTATATATGCCGATTCATTGCGAATCTGGCTGGCAAGTGTAAGACCATCTCCTAGCTCATGAAGAAAGGGGTCGCCTATGGATGGGATGAAGAGTTTCAGACCGCTATTGAGGAAATCAAGCAGTATCTGCTTCAACCTCCGGTCCTGATGCCACCCGTTCCCAGAAAGCCACTGGTCCTTTACGTGACCGCCCTGGAGCGATCCCTCGGCGCCCTTCTCGCCTAGAAGAACTACGAGGGAACACAGAATAGCCTCTACTACCTCATCTTCATGCTCCTCGACGCGTAAATTAGATATTATCCCACTAGAAGAGCTACCTGGTGCTCGTATTCTCCATAAAGAAATTGAGGCACTACTTACAGCACCACGAGGTACAGCTGGTCTCTCGGGTAGACCCGTTGAAATACATCCTGAGTCGGCCTATGTTGACCGGCCAATTGGCACGCTGGGTGGTGATCCTCCAGCAGTTCGACATTAGGTTTGTACCTCAGAAGGCCGTCAAAGGATATGCGTTGGTAGACTTCTTCACTGCCCACCCAACCTCTGCGGACCAGCAACTGGATTTGGGCTTTCCCGATGAGGCAACACACTTAGTCCATCACGCCATCCCATGCTGGCAGATGCACTTTGACGACACCTCCCGAAGCCCTACCGGTAGAAGTCTCAACGATCCTAGGCTTAACAGAGTGGGCCTGGGTATTGTCTTTATCTCCCCGGAGCAAGCTGTTCTGCTATATTCTTTCTTGTTGTCATAAGGCTGCACCAAAAATGAGGCACAATATCATGCCCTCATCACTGGCCATGAGTTAGATATGGAGGATAACGTACCCGACCTGTATGTAACAGGGGTCTCTGAGCTAGTCATCAAGCAGGTTAATGGTGACTATTCTGTCAGGAAGCCAGAACTCATGCCGTTGCTGGAGTGCACCCTCCATCTAATGGCTATGTTCCCCTCCCAACCAGATGAAGTTCACGTTCCCCAGTCGCAGAATAGTTGAGCAGATGCTTTGGCCAGCCTGGCTGCATCACTTGCGGATCCTGAAGAGGATGCCCTAATCATCCACGGGGTGCATTGGAGATTCATTGCTCCTGTTATCCCAGAGGGAGATCGTGGCCCACGAGTGAACCATCTCACCGCTGGTGCCCCTGCATCAGGACCCCCCGGGGATTCAGGCGTGGTGATCGAGACAGTTACTAAATAGAGGACACCATTGGTTGAATATCTCCGGCACGACAATCTTATGATGGACTGAGCAGAGCGAGAATGAATCCGGCACCGCGCGCTGCAGTTCACCCTTCAAAGCGGTCCCAGCCGTGTGCATCTCCTTTACAGTCATGGGTTTGATGGTGTTATCCTCTATTGTCATCAAGGAGTTGAGATCCCACAGGTCATGCAGGAAGTGCACACTGGTTCTTATGGCACCCACTAGGCTGGGTCGACGTTGTCCCACCAGATTCGGAGGCTGGGATACTTCTGGCCCTCCATGATCCTCGACTGCATCGAGTACGCCAAGAGGTGTCATGCATTCCAAGTTCATGCTAACTTTGTGCATCGTCCACCGGAGCCTCTCCATACTACTAAGTATTTTTTGCCCTTTGCAGTATGGGGGTTGGATGTCATAGGGCCTTACCATCCGGCGACGGCCCGCCAGTGCCGGTTCATCTTGACCGCTACGGATTTCTTCTCAATGTGAGCAGAGGCAGCCCCACTCAGGGATGTCAAGGATGGTTCTATCGCCCACTTCGTGAGCTCCAATATCATCCACCGGTTTGGAATACCTCACGCTATCCTCACGAATAACGGAACCATCTTCCGAGCGGCCGAGCTGAAAAGATTGTACGCCAAGTACAACATTCTCTCTAACCATACCTCCCGCTATCATACACAGGCGAATGGACAGATTGAGGCGTTTAACAAAACCCTCTCTAACATTCTGTAAAAAATCGTTGGTTAGAACAAGAAAAGTTGGTCGGACAAGCTTCCCAACGCCCTCTGGGCTTATAGGAAGACGACTCTCAATTCCACCCTGGTGACTCCGTATTCCATGATATACAGAGTTGAGGCCATCCTCTCCATCAAGTTCCAGATTCCCTCATTGCGCACAGCGGACTACGACCAGTAAGCACCTGATAGAGTTTTCGAGATCTGTCTAGCCAAATTGGAAGCGCTGGACGGAAGTAGGCTTCACGCTTTACATAACCTGGAAAGGCATCAGACCAGGATTGCTCGAGCATTAAATAAGAAGGTTCATTTCCGCTCCTTCCTGCAAGGTGACATGGTGTTGACTCTCAGAGCAACAATGATTCCCGTTAGGAAACCACCCAAGTTGGAGCCCAATCAGGAGGGGCCTTTTATTGTCCACAAGGTCTTTCCCAATGGCACATATTCCCTGGCGACTATGGATGGTGACTGTATCACTCCTCCCAACAACACCAGGTTCCTCAAGAAGTACTTTGCATAGCCAGTATTGTCCTCCATGACCTTAAACTGTATGGTCCTACATGATCATAAATTGTATGGTCCTGCATGACCTTAAACTGTATGGTCCTGCATGACCTTAAACTGTATGGTCCTGCCTGACCTTAAACTGTATGGTCCGGCCTGACCTTAAACTGTATGGTCCTGTATGACCATAAACTGTATCGTCCTACATGACCTTAAACTGTATGGTCCTGCACGACCATAAACTACAATCTGCCCTACATCTGGGCTCCGTGGTCCGAGCTGTAAAACCTAAAACTAAGATCCTCTTTTGGTTCTGCCCTTTTCATGGTCCGAGTTCTAAGACCTAAAACTAAGATCCGTATTTCGTCCAACATGACATTAAACAGTATTTCCAGAACTATGTGTGGCTTGATTCCCATCCTAATGGGATGCGTAGGAACTCCCGGATGTTTCGTTTCGGGTCTAGCCCCAAGAGTTCCCAAACTCCACCCTTTCCTCTTGGTCCGAGTTCTAAGACATAAAACTAAGATCCTTTTGGTCCAAGTTCTAAGACCTAAAACTAAGATCCTCTTGGTCCAAGCTGTAAGACATATAAATATGATCCCTATTTCATCCAACATGACATTAAACTGTATTGCTAGAACTACGTATAGCTTCATTCCCATATTAATGGGGTACGTAGGAACACCCAGTCCTTTCGTATTTGGGTCCAGCTTGAGGTCTGCTGTCGTGTCTGTTCGCCTTTGGGACCATGACCACAGGATCGTGTGGCGTGGTGTGAGATTATGTCCCCATTCATGTCGGGTTTGCAATAGCTGCACCAGACGCACCATGTCCTCAGGATTTAGCCCTCCTCTATCAAATAGCATATAAAGACGCTTTCCATAACTACGTATGGCATGATTCCCATCCTTATGGGATACGTAGGACCGTGTGAACACCTAGATGTCGGGTCCAGGGCCATCTATTAGGAGATCCCACGATCTCCCGGTTCCTAGAGTGGTTAGCATTATGCACCCTCTTTTGCTTGGGGATCCGCCATCATTTGGCCACTCTCGGACTGAGCCCTCTGACCCTTTCCAGGGGTCTGATGATGTGCTCAGGGTACTCTGGTCTAGGACTTGGTGTACCAGATTCAACTTAGGCAAGTTCCATCCACTTTCCAAGATTCGTGTTCCGCTTCATTCAGGCCCATGTCATCCTTCACACCCGGAGGGACCCCCAAGAACGGCTTGGATACAACGCCTAAGGGCTCTCCTACCGTCATGAGCCAACACCCCCGAGGGTTTCAGACAAAAAATTGATACGAATCCCGCATTGCGAACATGTTCAGCAGTTGATGCTCATTTGTTTGTCCCCATGGCTTACACGATAGGATGCTGCATTGTGAACATGGTCAGCAGTAATCCTCAGTCGTCACGCCGGCTTCCCCGGGCCCTGAATGCTGGTGGCATGGTTCATGTCATGTTCCGCCCCACTGTGTTAAGGTAGAATCTCGACCCACCTTCTACTAAACCTCAATACACACCTGCACATCAGATAGACCGAGCTGTGTAACGGTGTCTCTCAGGGCTCCCGCCAACTGAGTGCTAGAGTATGTGCTTGGGTCTCTTCTTTACGGTTATCATGCAGCTTGACCCTCATCCCCCATGGGGAATTAGGAGTCGCCCAAACATTTCGTTTCTGGCCCAGCATAGCAGGGAGCTAGCATATCCTGCCCCCCCTGATTTTTGAACCCTCGTAGGCCCCTATGTCCTGAGGATCCTCTCTCGGACAGTCCAAACCATACGACCATAAACTGTGTGACGGTCCAAAGCATATGACCTTAAACTGTGTGCCGGTGCAAACCATACGACCTTAAACTGTGTGACGGTCCAAACCATACGACCATAAACTGTGTTGTCGGTCCAAACCATACGACCTTAAACTGTGTGACGGTCCAAACCATACGACCTTAAACTATTTTCGGTCCAAACAATACGACCTTAAACATTGTGCCTGTCCAAACCATACAACCATAAACTCTGTGTCGGTCCAATCCATATGACCTTAAACTGTGTGACGGTCCAAAACATACGACCTTAAACTGTGTTTTTGGTCCAAACCATACGACCTTAAACTGTGTGACGGTCCAAACCATATGATCTTAAACTGTGTTTTTGGTCAAAACCATAGGACCTTAAACTGTGTGACGGTCAAAATCATACGACCTTAAACTGTGTGCCGGTCCAAACCATACGACCTTAAAATGTTGTCGGTCCAAAACATACGACCTAAAACTATGTGTCGGTCCAAACCATATGACCTTAAATTGTGTGACGGTCCAAACCATACAACCTTAAACTGTGTGACAGTCCAAACCATACGACCTTAAATTGTGTTGTTGGTCCAAACCATATGACCTTAAACTATGTTGTTGGTCCAAACCATACGACCTTAAACTATGTGAGGGTCCAAACCATACGACCTAAACTGTGTGACGGTCCAAACCATATTACCTTAAACTATGTGCCGGTCCAAACCATATGACCTTAAACAGTTTTGTCAGTTCAAACCATACGACCTTAAACTGTGTGTCGGTCCAAACCATACGACTTTAAACTGTGTTGTTGGTCCAAACCATACGACCTTAAACTCTGTGTCGGTCCAAACCATACGACCTTAAACTGTGTTGTCGTCCAAACCATACGACCTTAAACTGTGTGCTGGTCCAAACCAGACAACCTTAAACTATGTCGATGGTCATATCACATGACCCTAAACTGTGACATTATCATCCTGGCCGCAAGACGAAAAACGACACTACATTGTGATGACCACGTTGTAGAGGACATCACGTTGGGTATTGGTCTTGTTCCATGCCATTTTTCAACACCTATCATGGCTTGATTCTTGAGGAGACACCACGACCTACTACTCTAGGCCTGTTGCTTCACAAAAAAACCACTCACCTTAAAGGACAAACATGATTTATCAAATTCCGATTATTTCAGTACAAGGGCAAGGCCCGCACTCCCCTTTTCCCCTGTCATTGGTATCTTACCATGTCACCTTCTAGAACTACGTGTGGCTTGATTCTAATCCATATGAGATACATAGGAGCACCTGGGGAACTTCCCCGCGGGCCCATCCTACATTTGTGTTCGGTCCCTCGACTCGAGCATTTCCCCAGAGAGCACATGATAAGAAGGGCTTAGGTCCTCATTCACGTTGGGTTTTGTAACCGTCATGCCATGGGTCCCTTTCTCCCCCTTCCCATTCACGGTCTGAGCACTAAGACCTAAAACTAAGATCCATATTCCATCCAATATGACGTTAAAATTTATTTCATCCCGCATGAAGTTAAACTGTATTCCATCCCGCATGATGTTAAACTGTATTTCGTCCAACATGGCGTTAAACTGTATTTCTTCCAACATGACGTTACTCTATTCTTCATGAACTACATGTGGCATGATTCTCATCCTAATGAGATACGTAGGACCGCCCGAACATTTCTTCTTGGGTCCAGCCCCAGGGATTACTGAACCCCGTCCTTATTGTCGTCCCCTCAGCACAACTTCATGGAAAGTGGTGTAATCAAGAAATATACCCCGAGCAGGTTCGGGATGCCCCATGGTAATAATGGGAAGAGGATGTTCTCTCACTAAAGAGGTCCTACCAGGAAATTGGGACGACCCATGATCAGGTCGGTATGTCCGCCTAATGCACCTTCGCCATGGTGGCGCAATATCGGGATTGTGGGACTCTATTCGAACAAACCACCACTCCACCTCCCATGCCTTGCGTCCCCATTATTCGGATCCTCATTTCCTTTCATGTCTGACGGGACTCCATAATAGTATGGATGCTCAACCTATGGTCTGCCTACTATCCTGGGCCAACGTTCTGGAGGACTGGTGATGTTTGACAGGACCCCCTAACAGTATGGATGACAGAGCAATGGTCCACCTATAGTCCTAGGCCAACGTTCCGGAAAACTGACAAACAATATTTGATTTAGGCCCCGTTTTGTGAACATAGTCAGCGATCAGCCCTCATTTATTGTCCCCATTCCAGGCCAACATGATATAGATGTTGTGTTTCCGCCACGGTTGACAGTTATCCTCCATGGTTGCACCCCATTGGGTTCCGAATTTGGGCAACGTGATTCATCCTTCCTCTCCATCCCCCTGTGTTTGGATGGATTTTGATGCCCCCGGCATCACCCCTCTCATGTGTTAGAGAACATTGAGAAGTAGACACATGAATCGGCCTGGGGTCTCCTCAGATGTCCAGGCCCGATTTTGGACGCCTGAAGCTGGGTCATTGCCCCACAGTTGAACGAAATGATGGTACGAGCATCTTCTGCTTCTCGCGTTGGGCACCACCAACAGGAGCCTTGGGATGAGTTGTTATTCGTTTCAAAACAATGGTTGAGTGCATTAACCCAAGAGTACAAATGAGAGGATTTGGCCATATATTGGATTGAGACGATGAGAAGTACAAGCAGAAAGTTCATGAGATGGAAAAAACAAAGCCCTTAGGGATCAGCATGCTGAAGCGATCTTTCCAGCACTGCTACCCTCTGGATGGTACCCTCCAGGACCACTTCTTTCTCATTGAAGACTCTCTCCTCATCGGCCACCACAGAGCACATCTCACCAGCCCTAGCTTGTGCCTGTGCCTTCTCAGTATGATGTATGGTCATCTGGTGACTTGCCTCCACCAGTTTTTGTTGTGCATCAGCCATCTGTGCCGTCAGTTTCTCCATGAGCTCAGAGCATGTTGCGATGAAGGCCTCCTAATCTACCGCCTGCCCTTCGAGGTGATGGACTTCCTGCTCCACACTTAGCAGCGCTTGAGCGCTCGCCGATCCTTCTCAGCACTTGGAAATGTCTTTGCGCCGGCTGCTCTCGCGTATCTTCTCAGCCATGTAATCACAGACCGTCATATGAAGACACTGAGCATCAGCCCCTCCGGCACACAGGAAGGGCAGCCTAGTCTGATGTGATCCCATCCGCCTTAGCCAATTCGACTGGGGCTATCTAAGGAAGCGCTGGATACACTTACACCCCTTGCGCTGTGTCATTCGGCTCTCCTCGGCTGCCTCTTAGTCT
Source organism: Viscum album (assembly GCA_963277665.1). NCBI lineage: Eukaryota > Viridiplantae > Streptophyta > Magnoliopsida > Santalales > Viscaceae > Viscum > Viscum album. The sequence goes on along the minus strand of OY728142.1, from coordinate 1,374,053,155 downwards.
GAGTCAACTATCTCCTCAGGTTCAGCGATTCAGTATATGGGGATGGCAACTAGCAGATCGGTAGCATGATCCGCCCCAGGGATGTCTTCATGAGGAATAGAATCCTCAATGTCCGGGTGACTTTCTTCTCTCGCCCCAGCAACAATGATGCCTCCACCAGCTTCCGACATCATCTCAGGAACAGCGTTGCTGATTTCTGCCACCCCCTATTCATCAATTGTTGGGGACGACTCAGTGCAGAGAGCATGTTCCGAATGAGGTGGTATGTCCGCCTCTGGTCCACTCGTGGATGGCCCGGGCTCCGTAGCATGACGTGCCTCCAGTGTTGAGATCACTGCGCAAAGAATACGCTGGTCAGATGGGATCTTTTGGCACTAATCAGTAGTAGTGAAGTGTGATACTTAAAGGAATCCAAAACGTTTGTCCCCAGTTTTGCGGCCACTGCAGGAGCCGCCGCAAGAGGAGACCCCTCCGTGCTTGTTAATTTAATGATGGGTGTCAGATCCCCATCATGTCCGACAGGTTCCTCTCCTCTCTCCTATGATGGAGATGCCCGTCCAATGCTCAACTGCTCCTGAGTAGGATGGGGAAGTGAGTTAGAAGTTGGAATGGAGAATGGATGAATAAGGGAAATGAATGAAGATAGAGACAAACCTTGAGAATCTCAGTTATGTCGAGATCAGAGTCGGAAATCACGCCGCTCTCTCGGTGACTCCCTTGGTAAGACGTCCCTTGAAACCCCTCACCTTCGGGCTCTTCTTCTTCATCTTCTCCCTCGCCTTCATCCTCTCCAGTTTCTTCCCCCCCCCCCCGGCTCCTCGTCACTGTTGCCTTCTCCAGACGGCATCTCTTCCGGATCATGCTCCTGGCTGAGCATCACTTTCACTAGGAAAGGTTGACTCGCATGCCGCACCCTTTGGCATGCGTATGCATCCATGGCCATTAGATATGCATGCCACCGATTGAAGATTACTTGGTCGATAATTCGAACGATTCTGACCTCTGGCAGTTGTATCCTGTTTTGCATTATCTTCTGCCAGATGGCTTCAACGCTTAGCGATTGCCGCATTGTTATCCAGGCCGACCACAGTGCCGGGAGAATTGCGTCTTTGGAAGGTTCGAGCAGATATCTTATCTGTTTCCCGGGCAGTTCCATGGCCGCCTCATGTGCCCCCCCTGCAGGTAACGAGGACGTGGTAGCACCATGTGATTTCCCCATTGCCGATGTTCCGGCCTGCGAAGGCCTCGCTTCCTGATGCGCCCTTGGTTCCCCCTTCCGACGGCTCTATGCCTTCTTTCCCGTCACCCGGTTTCCGCGTGAGTAACCTCGAGTTGTCGGAAGCGCTTGTGTAATAGCCCCTCAGGGTACGCAATGGTCTTTTGTTTGGTGTATTTGGTTGCTAGACCGACATCGACCCCGGAGGGAGGAAGGGTAACGACATCGCCAGAGCCGAAAGTGGTAAACATCAAACACATCTGGCACAAGACGCATGGATTCTTATGCTACCAGACAGTCGTGAATACCTTCTTCGGCATTCGTTGGAGGCACCCGATCTGCCTGGAGAATCGGGATTACACGTAAGGCTCACAGATCACCTTTCCGTCGATCCGAGCCATGAGCACCCCGCCCAGAATGCTCTGGATGTACTCCTTCTATTCCAGAGAGCCTCGACTGTTTTCCACCAGCTGGCCAACCGGGGTGGGGAACGGGCTGAAGTTGAAGTTGGAAAGGTTGTTGATGCGGATCCTCACGCCCTCCTCATTGAGCATCATCAGCGCCACCCCTGCGATATTTAGCAAGGACGGTCGCAGAACATTTCCCAGAGGACGGATGACATTTGGAAATGTATACCCGCCGAGATGAGCCACCACCCATCCATGGAAGATCTGGAAGGGACCACGTACTCTCCGAGGCGACCCCCCTTGTGAGATTCCCCCCAGAATGGTATACAGCTTGGCCAATACGGGGACCCCAATGTTGAACCGTTTGTTGGCGGCCATGGAGGCCGCCATCACCAATGTTGCTGGACGGACACCCATCCTCGCGTCCCGCACCGGCAGGAGCCACCTGCTCAAGAAGGCGGCAAGGAACACGGCATACCGGACGTTCAGGTCCCAGGCATCAATGACGTGGTAGCCCCATGATTGATATTTCCCTGCCTATAAAGTCTTCCAATATAACCCGTCCTTTCTCCTCTGAGCCGCGGTTGGGCACCGTTTGCCCCGTCCCGGTAACTTAACGGCCGAATCCTTCTCAAGGAACAGGCTGAACCATCCCTTGTAGGCGATGTCCTTTAGGAAGTCCTTGGACCCCATCCTCTATTTTGCCATCTCCAATAGGTGTCGCATTAGCTTAGGCGTCCGCGACCTATCTCCCTATGAGTTCGTTGGAGGAACGAACTCGTCGTATTGGTAACCCTCTAGTGGGATACCTCCGATGCAGTGAACATCCCAGAGACTGATGCCGACTTCCCCATGTGGAAGGTGGAACGTGTTGGTGTCCAGAGACCACCGGGTGAATAGCTCCAGTCCGAGTTCTGGTTGGTGGTGGAATTGGAACTGCGATGTCCATACCGCCTCGAACAGGCCGATATACCGCAGTTCATCCCAGAACTGTTCGCAGTTATGGCGAACCCAGATTTCGTAGGCCCATTCGTCGGTGAAAATTCCCTCGGTCCGCAAGTCCCAATCCTTTAGCCAGCCCCTCGTTTCATCCGTGATGCTCTGAAAGAACGTGATTGCGTAGAGCGCCAGAGAATCCTCTTCCACATGCTCGTCCCTGGTAATGGTCCTAGTCCTTGTGTTCAGGACATATACATCCATATGTCTAGTTTCCCTGGCAGGATGACTGTTGTTGGTGATGTTGTAGCGAGGATGTTCGTCCTCCTGGGTCACCCAAGACCGCAGTGTGTCCACATCGAAGCCTGGTAGGGGCACCACCTCTAGGATGCCAAAATTCCAGAGCAGGAGGTTGTCCGACAAGGGATACCTCTTCTGGGCCGGAGTCAGCAGATTGAACAAGGTCAGATTGTTGGAGACAATCGCCTTGGTGCTATAAACCTCCTCGTTCACCGCCATTTCTGTCCTATGGGTAGCGACTTCCCCCTCATCAACTCGGTTTGCAGTCATCTCAAATCTTTTAGGAGTTGGGAGAAATAAGGATGCAGTGTGCAGAATCAGAGAGTTCTACGCGAAATCTGAATGAGTTGCGTGAAATCCTGGAGATGAGCGCGCAATCGGCACGCGAAGCGCAGAAAATCCCAAACAGGTGCGAAATCACAGCCGAATTTCGGATGGATTTCCGCACTGCCAGAGCATTTTCACGCGTAGCCGCGGAAGCAATTTTGCGCACGAGAGCGATGAGCTTATCGCACGGAAAAAGCGGTGGTACAGATTTGGGACCCAGCGCCCCTTTTTATAGGCGAATCCATGGTTCCGCACCGCGCGGAAAGAGGATTCTACGCGCGTCCATAGGTTTTGCGTGCCCCATCGGAATTTTGCGCGCAACTTGACCAGGGGACTCAGCATTTCGGTGTTTCCCTTGGAATATGATCGTTGTGACCTCTCGCCGATCCAATTCCAAGGGGGGGCATTTGTTGACGCCAAAAAAGCCCATAACTCTTAGAGGAAGTTTCAAAATGACGAAGCTATGTCATATTCGGAATCAGAGGCCCGATCTAGAGTCTCGGGAAGTGGTGCGCGAAAAATTCGGTGAAGTGCACGGAAAAAATGTCCCGCGTGAAAGGAAACCCGGGATGCGTGAAAAGTCCCGGCGTCGGCACGTAATAGTTTCACGCCCGCGTCCCGCGTGGTTAATAATTTTGCGCCGCCTCCCCTATCGCACAATCATTTCGCACGCCGCATAGATTCCGCGCTGGAGGTCACCTAAAAATAGAAGGTGACCCCAACGGTTTGGGGGTTGAGGAATCCGAAGAAACTATCGTGCATCTAATTTGGATCCCCCCGTGCACAAGATGACTTCCAGGTAATCCCTCATTTTGAACAACCTTTCCCCTGAGTTCGCCTTTGCGCGCAACTACACCAGCTTCAGGGAATTTTCCTCCTCCCCAGGGTTCCAGCCTTGCGCGAAATCCGTGTCTCGTGTATGCAATACCCTGCCATGCACGCAAAACCCTGCATGTAGTTCCATATCTGTGTACAATCCCCTTGCTCCAATTGCACGTCATCCCGGTGTTTTGCGCGCAAACCTTCCCTTTTGCGCGCAAAGCCCATGACCCTTCACCTTGACGCCCCTTGGCTTCCCCCTGCACCGGCACCTGATATCTCCCATACCGGCCATGCGCGCCATGCGTTGTTTTCCCGTACGGCCTTCCAGGATTGTGCGAAGTAACCTCATGGTCCCGTGGGCCATGTTTCCCGTTGCATTTCTTTTCCTTATGCTTCTCCACATAGGCACGCTAAAGGCTATTTCTTCTTCAGAAATACATGCTAACGTGGACCCCCCGGGGGTTCGCCCTACGGCCTCCCTTCTCCATGGCCTTGCCGATGCCTTCCCTCCCACAAGGGGTAGAGGGCATTGGGCATGTAATCCCTAAGGGTGTGGAGAGAACCCAGCCCGTCCAAGCTGCAGGATGTTAAACTGTTAAGCAACTCGTCCTTTACAGAAGACGTTAAATTGTGGTCCGACCCCATGCTTCGCACGCAGGGTCCCCCCCAGCTCGAACATTTTTTACGCCCACTCGTCTCCACAGTAATGGACTCTTCCTCACATGGAACGAGATCCTCCTTATCGGAGTAGTGTTTGTTCGCGGGGGAAGGGCCGCATCAGAGCGTAAGCCCCTAGCCTTTCTTACGGATGACTGCACCCGTGCATCTCTATACTTCCCCCCTGCCAAGGCCAGTGGAGTCTGTTTCCCACTGCACTTTGTCGCAACACGGGCCTCCACCCTAGAGTAAGACCCGACACCAAGGGCTGCTAACCACACGTAAGCCCATGTTTCCTCTTTGGGACGCTCAACGCGTAAGCCCCATTCTTCTTCTCACGGACGCACCCTTCACGAAATGATCGTCTGGTCTCTGCTGCCTCTTATTTCCCACACCGAGCATGACTCACATGGTCTTAGAGCGCGCATCGACCATGACATCTTCCTGGGCCGCCACATAGCGTATGCCCCATCCCAGTGAACTACGTGGACTTTGATCCGTGCTAACGCACGGTACGTAGGAACCCTCCACGAGGTTCAATCCCACCACCCGGTCGTCCCAACCTCTCCATGTCAGTTCCCTGACCACCTTGGGCTGCCTCATAGCATAAGCCCTGAACCCCTCATCCCGCATGACGTGAAACTATATCACGTACCACATGACGTGAAACTATATCTCATCTCGCATGAGGTGAAACTGTATCCCGTCCCGCATGACATGAAACTATATCTCATCCCGCATGACGTTAAACTGTATATCGTCCCGCATGAAGTTAAACTGTATTCCCCCTCATGGGACATCTTAGAACATAAGCCCCATGTGTCACTCCACCATCCATCATGATCCTTACCAGGTCCGCCACATCCCGGTGAGATCATGCCACCCCATCCCACTCAATGGCATCCGGGAATCCACCCACGTGCTGGCCCCAACATCGGTGTTCCCCCTTGGGGTCCTTCAACCCGATCCCTCTCTGCAATACGTTAAACTCGCGGCATACCCCATGTTAAACATGGTAAGATGAAGAAAACCTCAGATGGTACACATTCCCCACATTTGACGTGGGATGCCTCGGGCATTCGTGCCCTCGAGAAGCCCTGTGATGAGGGACCGAAGACAGACATGCCAATGACGCCCCAATGCGACCATTCTCATCACTAAAGGTTGCTACCCCGACAAGACCCCTTGGAGCGTCTTGACGGAATCAACATAATTAACAGGAATCCATGTAGATATGTCACCTAGAATGAGCTTCACGAACCCGTATTAAATATATGAGGGAGACCCGGACTAGGTAATTAGCTCCGAGGAGGAATCCATGGAAGGAAGAACTGACATACCATCATCCTGGATTCGATCAAGGAGTAGACGTCCCTGATCAAGGAACGTATGCCACCCGCCTTTGGAAAGCGGTAATGCGTGGTAACAAGCAGCGCGTCCTCCCCACAGACGGATGCGTGTGCCCCAACGAAAGTGTCGGAAACACACATCAATCAACATCTTATGGAAAAACCATGAGACTGACATAATTTTTAGAAGATGTTCCATCTTCAGCTTTATTGTCGTAATGATCAATGGTTGGGAGTTCGTAACACAACTTAGTGGTCACATGAATCTTATGTCTATATGGGGCATATGAATTAGAATACTAATTGTCAACAAAGTAATGGAAGGAATGGTGATTGTAATATCACCATGACTCTTTAGTAGGGTAATAAAGTGTAGTGAGTTGTATGAAAATTGTTTTTTGGAGATAAGAATGTTATGATTGATGATTAATTGGGACAATCAATAGTTCGAGGTAAGATTATTTTATATTCAACCTTGTCTCATGTGTTATTTGATAAAAGTGCTTATCATTATTTCAGTTCTTCTCCTATCATTTATATGACGGGTATAACTATGAAAATGAATCCATTAGTTTGAAAACATCAGACTCTTCTAGGACAAATAGAGTGTTGATCCTTCATGTGTAGGGAATGATATATATTTGTTGATTGGGTTGAGTTGATGTGGGATTTTACAGTGCATAAGTTGGATTCCTATGATATAATTGTGGGAATGGATTGGTTGGTGATTTTAAAGGCCTACATCGACTATTATTCATCAATTGTTAGATTCATGATGGTTGATGGTGTCAAATATAACATTATAGGATATATCGAAGAAATTTTGTGTGAAATAGGTTTTTTGGAACGATCTGTTGGAAAAATATCATTTTAGTACATGGAATTGTTGTTATAATAAATTGAAGTCATGCCGCATGGAATCTTTGAAATAGTGGTTAATCATTTTCTGGTAATCATTCCTAAAGAATTATCAATGTTTACACTAATGAGAGATGTGAAATTTATGGTTTATATCCTTACTAGGACCAGTTCTATATCACTTCCATCTTACTGAATGAAACCAATAAAACATAGGAAATTGAATGTGTAGTTAGAGGAGTTAAAAAACAAATGGTTCATTGGGCCTAGCACATCTCTGTGCGCATCACCTATTGTGTTTGTGAAAGGTGGATGGAACTCATCAACATTTTATTGATTATTATAATCATTATCACGTCATGATAAAAAAACAATATCCCCATCCACTAATTGATGATTTTTTTATTATTTTTGGGGATCTCAATTGTTCTCCAAGATAGACATTCAGTAAGTTTGTCCACAGTTGAGGGTGTAGAATGATGTTATTCCCAAAAAAACATTCATAAGTAAAGATCTCCATTATGAGTATGTGGTTATTCCAATTAGTCTAAATAATTCACCAATTATGTTCATGGAGTTGATGAATCATATATTTCTTAAAAATCCAGATTCATTAATGGTTGTATTTATTAACAATATATCACAGTATTCTAGGAAAATGATGGAGCATGAGAAGAAATTGGAGAAATTTATTTCTATCTTTTCATATCATCGGTAGTATAAATAATTATTGATGCATGATTTATGGATATATAATGTTTTTTTCCAGTCCATGTGATTACAATGATGAGTGTTTTAGTTGATCCAGAAATCATAGAGGCTGTTATTTTATGGAATCTTCAAATGAATTTTTTCAAGATACATAGCTTCAATGGTATTGCTGGGTATTATTGATGTATTGTTCCTAATTTTTCATGACTGGCTTCACCAAAGATAGATTTGACAAGGAATAATGTTCTATTTCTATGGAATGAGTTGTGCCATAAAAATATTGATGATTTTAATTGGCATCTTAAATCACAAGTAATCATGGTTTTTCTATAACAAGGGAAATGGTATGTGGTGTATTGTGATGCATCAGGATATGGGTTGGGATGTTTTCTCATGATAGAATATGATTTAGTTTCATATGGATCGTGACATTTGAGTTTTCATGAGAATAACTACCGAACACATGATTTGGAGTTAGAGGTAGTGGTTCATTATTTGAAAAAGTGGTGTCATTACCTCTATGGTGGGAAATTCGTTAGGTTTACTAATCCTAATAGTATAAATAATACATTCTCACAATGATATTTGAACATGATTCAAAGGATATATAGAGAGTATTTATAGATGTTTGATATTGACTTAATCTATATACTGGGTGATGTAAATTTGTTGGAAGACACATTAAGTAAAAAATCATATGCTCAAGTGTTGAAACATGCATTAAATCGGTGGAAGTCAATATCGGTCATAGCTGACATGCCATTGTAATGATTGTCCAATACTGATAGAAATGTCATCTTCCAAATATTTCTTGTTACAGATATGTTTGTTTTCTTTAATAAGGCACATGAATCTTGAATCCAATTTCACAGAGATGAGGTTGATACTAAATGGTGGGGAGACCATTGAGGGTTTGGAACTAAATCAGAAATCAGTTTTTTGTTTTTGGAATCAGATGGTGGTACTATTGTATTTTGAAGAGGAAATTCTCAGGGATCATCATCATTCACTGTGAGAAGTTCATCGTTGAATTCAAAAAATTTATAAGGACTTAAAAGATCAGTTTTCGTATTCATGTTAGTTATGGAATGTGGTAGAGTTTGTTTCGAGATGCTTGTCTAGTCATTATGTCAATAACGAGAATCAGTGGCATGTAAGATTTTTGCAATCTATTCATATTGAATTGGGTAGGTGGGAACAAATAGAAATGGATTTTTTTAATAGTCTCTCAATAAAGGATAGAAACCGTGGTCTATATGTCTGATTGAATATTGGATTAGAAATTCAACAAAATTCATTATGATTTGGGAATCTTATATTGTAGAGGAAATGTAAAAAATATAAATCCATGAGGTGGTAAAGAGTCATGGTGTGCTAGTGTAGATTGTATCATATAGAAATATGAGGTTCACATCTCAATTCATGAAATAATTGTATCTATCCCTTGGTACATAGTTGATGATGAGCATTCCATTCCAACTTCAGACGGATGAACAATATGATTGGACGATACAAAAATTGTAAAATATAAAAAGGTCTTCTGTGAATGATATTGTTGGTTTATGGGAGAGTAAATTTTAATTGGAAGAGTTCTCATATAATATTAGTTATCGTACATTAATTAATATAGCCAGGTTTGAATCATTATAGGTGCAGCTATGCCATTCTACAATTTGTAAGTTAAAAATAGGTCAAACTTCGATAGTTGGTTTGAGCAATTTCCAGGAGACCATGGAGAAAATCAAGTTGTTCAGGAAGAGAATAGAGATGGCATAGATCTATCATCAATAGTATACATAGAATTTTTTATGACCATTAATGTTCAAGGTGGGTGATTAAGTGTATTAGAGAATCACTCCAATTCTTGTACATCATCCATATAGAAAATAAGTATTGATATATCCAATGTTTATTAGGCCTTTTGATATATATGTGGGGGTTGCATATGTGGCTTATAGTTTGTAATTTCCATCATGGGTTAGTTTTGTTCACAATGTATTCCACGCATCATAGTTGAAAAAGTCTCAGTGGGATAATGACCATGTGATTTGATGGGATTATATTGATCATGTGATGAGTTCTTCCTTAGTGAATGTACCATAGTGGATTTTGGATATGGAATAGAAATTATTAAATGGTAAAACCATTGGTCTAGTGCAGTGACTTTTGAATAATGGTATGATTTAGGAGGAAACATGGGAGAAATAGAATATGTTGGGAAAGAAATGCCCTGAACACTTTTTCCAAGTAATGGATCTCAACATTTTGAGGATAAAAATTCCAATGGTGGGGAGAATGTATAACCCCAAATTTAATGCTACCATTTTTATTTTTTATGGGTTTAATGTTTTTTGGTAATGTTGGAAATAGTTTATTTAGATTTGGGATATCACTGGAATCTTTTTCAAGGGAGAATGGTTTGAGCAAGGATTATGAGAAACCATAAAAAAATCCAAGAAAACCATGAAAAGTTTCACTATTTTGATAGTAGCATCTTCACTGTTAGCACACCGTTTTTCAAACCATGTGAGATAACTTTGTGTCCCATTAATTTTTTTTTTCAAATGAGTTTAGTAGATAATTTCCCTAATACAACTATTTATTCACCAACTCGAACCTCATTCATTATTTTATCTTATCATGTTCCAGGTCACCTCTCCCACTAAATTTTAAATCATTATTAATTGTTTTCTTGTTTGTTTGAAGTTGATTCCTCTTGGGTAACTCTCTTCACTTGGTTTATTTTTGGTTTCCCTTAGATCTTGTTCATTAACTCTCTAGGTATCATAGATTAATATTATTTTCTAGTAGATATAGGATTATTGCTTAAAATTCTGAGAGTGGGGTTATAGATGTTAGGAAATGATATCTAAGGTTTTTGTGGTGGAGTTTTCATCCAGATTGGTTATGAATTTTTGATTTGGGAGATTTCACCAGAAACACTATGGTATTTGGCTTCTCACTCAACTCCACTATTCTAAAACTAGAATTTATGAATTTAAATGATTTATTTAGGAAATATATCAGGTGTATTATGTTTAATGTTTAATGGAATCATAGGTGGTGATGATTTAGGGTATTTTTTGGAAAAATGTGGTTTAGTGAAAAAATATTCTTGGGTGTTAGTTGTAAAATTTTTTATTTTAAAATATGTTTCATGAGTTGTTTTACAGGATTTGTTTGAATATATAGTTTTAAATAAATTTGGTTGTTTAATTTAAATTTAATATGGCTAGAATTATATTCTAAGGTATTTTTTGGTTTCAAAATATTTATTTTCATATTATGGTGTCTTTAGATGATTTATTTTCATACCATGGGCTTGGGACTCCTAGGCATGTGTTGTTTGATAATAATTAGATGATAAGTACAACTATAAATATCGATGATAGTTTTTGGATTGAATAAAAAACATCATGGATATGTGTACATGAATGAACAACAATCATGGTATGGTATTGGACGTGGTTGGATAAAAGTTTCACTATATGAGTTATTTTGGATTCGTTGTATGAACTTTTTTTATTGTGCTTTTATTTTATAATGGATATCTAAAGTGTAATTTTTGTGAAAATATGTAATAGTAAAATATATTTTCACATTTTTATGGGATCACATTGTATTGTGTGGAATATGATAAGAATAATGGCTTGGTTAGGGAATGTTTGGCTTGTTGTAAATTATAGTAATGGTTAATGATTTATATAATCTTATTTATAATAATGAACTAATGGTTCCATCCAATTAGCGTCTATAGGGATGTAATTTTTGGAAATCCTATTCTGTATTATTAAACAAAACCCTGCATGGATCATGGGTGATTTTATATAAATTTTATTATTGGATACATGTAATGATAAAGCATATAATTTAATTAGTGGTAAGTTTTGATTCTTCATTAATGTTGCGGTGTTGGGATAATAGAGATTGGTGTGGAGTAGTGGGTTTTGTTACAGTATAATTTCGGTCTGTTATTTATTCATCCTCTAGGTTCTATGATATTTGTTTGGACTAGTTTTGTTGTAATGGATTTTGGTAATTATTATGGAAAAGTATGGATTTCTCTATTATGTATTGGGTTTCTATGTTAACATGAATCATGATGTTTTGTTTGTTATGGATTTTTTGGTTGGTTGGTTTATCTCATTGGAATATCATTCCACAATTTATTCATGATTCCCTTGGCATTTATTTACATCTATTGTCGCATTGGGAATGCCACTTGAGGCCAAGTTGAAAATATATTCCCTCCCATGGAAATGAGGATAAGGCACGATTATACACCATAATTTAGGATTTTTCTATTTATTCACAAAAAACATGATAAATAGTACATGGTGTATTAAATATGTAAAATGTAGATGTATCATAGAAATATTTTATGAAAAATTTTAATATGATTTAAATAAGATATTTTATAATTGTATCTAGTAAAATGTATTTACTTAAAAAATATGTGATTTTTTAAGTCTAAAAAAATTAAGAATGTAAAAAAAATTATATTTTGTAATAAGGAATTTAACATATTGGACATAGATATATGTGTCATTATCATGGTTTCAGTTATTAAAATTATGGAATATATATTTTATTAATTGAGTATTTATATTGAAAACCATAGAATAAATCCCTTGATTCTAGATTATGTCATTTATAACTACTGTTAAATTATAATGTTAAATTAAGATCATAAAATGAACATTTTAGTTAGATATTAATTATTTGAAAGAAAATATCTAATTTTTTTATTAATATATATGATTGAAAATTAATTGATTAGAGGAAATATAGAAAATCACTAAAATAAAGAAAATGATTTGTTGATTATTATGTCAGTATTTAACTAAATATTAATCTTAGTGGGAACTTGTCAATTATTGAAATATATTAATATATGATATATTTTATTAATAATAATATTAATAAATTTTAATTAATATATTTCAAATTCAGGGACTTTTTACATTTTAAATATTTATAAGACATCTACACTAAAAATATATTAGGTCCATAAATTATCATTTTTTGAAAGACATAATATCATCCTTAATGAATGTATTTTTTGGTGGAATTCATTATGAATGAAAATACTAATAATTTATTTTTTATTTTTTTGAGAAGAATATCCACTTTGATTAATAATAAAAAATAATGATGGTTAGTAATGTCTGGTATATGTTTAAAAGTGACTTGAAAAATACAATTCTAGAAACATAATCATTGATTTTTTGAAAATAAAGATAAAAAATAATTCATTTATAAAAAATATAATGTCAATTAATCCATCAATAAATATATTTCTATACTTATCAATTTTTCTATGTATGCGCTATAAACTTTTATTGATTAATAATTCAAATATTATAGTTTCAATTGTGTCTTAAAGCCCTGAACTCATGAGTCATTTTACATTACTGTCTTTTAATTTTACTTAGATATTGAATATTTTTATCGAAAAATTGAAAAAAAAAATTAAATTCCCCCATGATCTCAAAAGGAATTTTCTGAAAAAAATTGAAACATCGGGAAAAAAATCCTTTGATTTAGAGAATTGAATAATGAATGATTAAAAATCCACCTAATAATGATATGAAAATGTGACTACATTTTCTATAGTATAAAATGAATTTTTCAATAATGAACATAATTTAAATCATTATAACATTGAATCAAATAATTTATCCATAGAAACATATATGATCATAAAGGGGATATGAATGTTTTGAATTTTTTTAAGTAAAGGTAGTTGCTATGATCACCAATTTCTATTAAGATATCCATTACAATCATTGATTTCTTATGTAGGTGATACGAGATTGGTATCTATGTCTTCATTATAGAAAATACTATTGTAAATAACATTCATTTCCCAATACAGTAAATATTTATACCAACCTGATCACATTTTCCAAATAAATTCATTAATATACATGATAGTGTCATATAAAAAATTTTGTAAATAGATAAAAATTCTCTCATATCATGAAAATTTATGGTCCTCATGAATTCATTATTTTAATGATTAAATGATCGATAATTAGTGAAAATGAAAAAACTTTTTTATATCTAGCTATGCATAATAAAATCTAATAAAGCATTATGTAATAATATACATTAAAATATTGTATCCAATATATTATAAGAATTTATTATATTTTTCTGGAATGAATTGATATATTTATTATATAATCAGTAAAATATTTTGTAACAAATTGATTCATATATAATTATAAAACAATTATAATAATGGTTACCAGAATGATACCCCAATTTTTTTAGAAATATTCCATGTTTTTACCATATGACTTCATCCAATGGGATAAATTATAGAGATAACAACGAAGAGGAAACAATCATATTTTTTAGAAAAAATCCAGAACAAAATAACCAATAAATATAAATTATTATACACATAATATAACTATACAACTATAAGAAAATAATTTGATAAATATGTGGTTTTCCAACTCTTTATGGGAGAAGAAATATACCACACAAAAAATATGGGGAAAACACAATTTGAAAAAATACTGATATAACTATACAATGAAATATATGGGTGAAAATGAAAAACCATATCATCATGACATAAAAAATTTAGAAGTGATATTATGGTCTACTATAATCTAGGAAAAATATATTGAGGACTTCTAGTATAACTGGAACCTCCAACAATAAAACAATATCATCAATTATCTTCTCTATATATAGAACATTGGCTCCCATATCAGTAATAATATTTCCATATTATATTAAATATACATAGAAAATTCATGGGTGGGATGAATTTATTTTCAAATGTATGTGTATGAAGACCATATAGGGAACCATTAAAAAAATGTGATTTAATAAATAACTTGTACCCTTAAAACCTCACTTAATATAATATATATTGACAATTAGAATAGAGAAATTATTTATTAGAATATAACACAATTCCTTATGTATTTATCTCAATTCTATATATCTTTTCATTGAAATATATCCTCATAGAATTCTATTGGGTTATATAGGTCAAAAAATACCCAATATGTCTAAATTTTACTATCTAGTAATTATTGGCTCCTCGATCCTGATAGAAGGTATTATAGAGGTGCTCAAAATAAATGATTTTATAAAATATTTATTTGATACATAAAAGATATAAATAATATTATATATTTTATGTTGAAAATATAATAAAATTCACTAAAATCTATATTTTACCATCATCGAACCATGGAATGGAACATATCCTCATTATATAAAGGTATATTTAATATCATATATTACCGATACATATTCCTATTTTCTAAAAGAAGATTGATGCATGATGTTTACTGTATAAATTAAAACATCATGATATATCACCCATTTGACATCATAATCATCTATTGGTAACATAAATTAAATGACCATACACCAATGTAATATACCTCAAGTGGGATTGTATAAACCTTAATAGAGGTCACATAACCTTGTATGTGTAGTTTGAATCACATTAAAGGTTTAAAGAATCTAAAATTTGATTAACTGAACCTTATATCTATATGAGTTTTTTTTCACACAAACATGCATTGAGAGGACTCATAACATATATATTGATATATTAAAAAATTGGTACTAACACAATCTAATATACTGTAATCCACACAAACATAGAAGTATATCTTTAATGTCATCAAACAAATATCATTATAAAAACAAACCATGTAAAATGGAAATATATGATCAATATCATTATAAATAGAAAAATTATTATAATTGACTACTAAAATATCTCAAATTTTCATTAGGATTTATGGATACATAAAATAACTCCTACTTCTTAGTAAACTATGTATTATGTGGGTTTATTATTTATAAGAAAACTATAGTTGGAATGGTGTGTACATGAGTACATCAATCCATATGAATTTAAATTAAAAAAAAATTTAATAGTGTAATTATTATATATGAATTATCAATATAATAAAAGTTTACATGGGATAATAATTAGGAATCAAAATCATTTTTATAATATATATTTATAATGTACTCGACTTGTTGTTTAGAAAACAAATATTAATTACATTATATTTATTCATAAATAGAAAAAAAGTAAATAAATTCTCACCCAAATTGGACCACATGATGTTTATAGATGATGTAAATGGAATGTGGGTCATACTATATACACAAGTTTTATTTATATGGTATACACATAGGAAAATTTATAGTGATACACATCATATGAACATAATTAACTTTTTGTTTCATTTTACGAAATATATTTTCTATTGAATCAAGATCAAATTGTGAGTAAAATGAATCCATTCAATGGATTAAATATCTTTTGAAATGTATTTCATATGGAAAGTTAATTCTAGAGTTATATATATTGTGTGGGAATTTTTACTACGCAGCATGTATTACAAAATTATGAAATATTGATATGTCATATTTTATACAAAACACAATATCCAACATTACCAAAAGATATACCTCTATAATTCACTGGATTTTCCACCATTATAAATATCCACAAAACCAAATTGGAGGATTTATGGGTGATATTTAGTGTGGATTTCAATTCAGAATGGTTTAACCCATATTGGAGTTGTAGATGATGTTGAAGATGGAAGTGTGTTTTTGGGAAAAAATATCATCTTTAAATTTAGAAGAAATTTTATTTCCTATTCATTGAATGGTTCTTAAACCAATAAATACATATATTTTATATATTATATCTTTACAAATCCCCCAATAGATTCACGTGAGAATAATAGTGAATAATAATCATGAATGTGAGGATTTAAATGATTTATTCAATCAAATGAATAAATTATGAATGATCAATGAAAAAAATAATTCATTAACATTATCATACTAAATTAAATGAAAACATAGAATAATTTTTTATGATTAAAAACTATATGTATATTAACAGGATTCATTCCCATGATTAAAAAAACAAAAAAAACATAACAAATTTTTATATACACACACATATTTGTGAAGGGAGGTTCATTAAAAATATGAAATAATTATTTCATAAGTTAATGTAAATTACATAAATTTAGTTTAATGATAAATCATTTTCAAAAATAGAAATATTCATCATTATCCCTTCTTTGTTTTATTTAAATTAATCAATTAGAGTGGTGAAAACAAAATTTTTATGTTAAATATCATTTTTAAATATATAAAGAAACAATCCTAGAATATTTCTCAGGTCAATATATTTTTACTATAAATATTATATAAATCTACTAAAAAACCTATCCCATGTTCATATAATTTTTTAATATAATTTATATATGTTTAAATATTTTAAAAAAATTATATAGTAGTCAAATAAATCATGATATATTAAATAAGAATTATTTTTTAAATAATAAATATTTACTCTCAACAATATTTTAATTTTAATAATTAAATAAGATCCATTATTTATAATCTCATCAGAACCACAATTGATAATTTATTAAATGTGAAAATATATTAATTTAAAAAATATTAATTTTCTTTTGTCAATTTAAATAGAAATACCAAATATATAAAATGAAACAAAATTCCTTATCATTTATATTTTCATAGAAATATTTATGGAAAAAATTGTAGATTATATTAATATTTATTTCACTATAGAGAAATATTATAAATAAAATATTTCATTTATAGTTATTCTACAACTATATAATATAATTTGATCAGATTAATTAGGGATGTAGGACTGACTACATGAATAAAATGGAGGAATAAATTAGAGAAAACATGTTTTCATAGCCCATTATTTAATATTCATTGATTCATTTTTGTTTATAAAATTCACATAATTTTTTTAAATTTTATTATTATCATATTAATGTGAATTTATTGTTCATCATTAATTTAGTTACTATGAAAAATTCTAAATATGTGCTGATTTTCATTATCATTGTATCAAGAGATATAAAGTGAAATTATTCGTTAATTCTATAATTTCAACAAATATTTAAGAAAAATGTAAGTGTCAATGACACTACCACATCTTACAGCTAAATACATATGAAGATAAGTGTTATCATAATTTATTCCCATAATTCACTTTTTAATTTCATGAATAACTTCTAACAGAAACCACCATTATATTTTTATTTATTTTATCAAATAATAAAATGTTTATCAGTAATTATTTGAGGATTATTATATACATGTTTCATTTTTTACATAAAAGATTTTCATTCAATGATGTTAAATTATACAAGAAGATAAGAATTATGTTATCTCATAATATAAATAATGATAGTAGCATCAGTGATTTCTGAGTCAGAGGACACAAGTGTTGAATCTATACGAAATGTTTATAATCCCCGAACTAATGTTTAAATTAATATATTGATGTGAGGGAATTAAATAAATAAAAATTGAGAAAAACAATAATACTCATCTAATGTAATTTGAGATACATCATTTCATTGTTCTTGAATAATGGGATATAAACTAGATGATCGAATATATGTGGTCGATTTCTTTTGAAAAAGTGGATATATTTTCTTAAAGACCAGATCTTCGTGAAATTCACATTTTGATGATCCATTGGTTATGGAAGATATAGTAATGGATGATATAATCAATAAATAATTGAGTGGGCTATTGTTAATATGTATATATTAATTAGATCAAATATCTTATATCATATACAGTAAATTTTGTTACTATTGTAATCACATAAATTTATATTCCACTAAAGTTATTGTTGAAATGTATTAGTAATTTATCCAAACGACATAATCTGTAACAATTATTTAATTTTATTTAATTTTCTTATTACTAATATTAAATTTAATGTATTATGTGATCATGTAAAGGAATCATAATTTTCTTGGGTGAGCTATTTGAATAATACATATTCCTTCCTAGTTTAAGATACACAGTCAACATGCATTGATATCATTTAGATCCAATGATAATCTTGTTCCTCACTCATGGACCAATGAAAATATTTTTAAATTGATACTAATTATATTGTAACTAGATGTATTAAATATTTGTTTAGAGTACTATAGGAATCCTTGGTTGACCACATTAATAATTTATTCTGTACCTATACCTAACCATATATGAATTTGGTTGAAGTTTTCAATCATAGAATCATTAAATTTCAATATTTAAAATTTATATTAGATTGATTTTAGGGTTTAATAATTTTATTTTATAACATATGTGTGAATGGATAATAATATGATAATTATCATGGTATTTTATTTATCATGATTTTTTGTAGTAATGCAAATGAAAATGTTGGGAATGATTCATATGAAAGGATTGAGAGTTATTAAATTAATATTTCAAAAGAAATATACCTAAACATCAATGTGGAAAGAAAACCCATTTGATTGATGGATAATATTGAAAAAAAAATAAATGAATCCATATATTATCAAAGATATGTTAATTTTGGGTTGATTAATTTTCATATAAATATCATTTGGAATGTTAATAGATGATTATAAAAATGAATTAAAGGATATCTAGAGTAATATATAGTTAGATTTTGTGAATTTTTTTAATTTTTTGTGGATATTGATTCTTCTCTCATCAATTCTAGAATTGTGGGATATGATATGGCATGTGGGTCGCTCGCCGCCCCGCGAGAGCGATGGCACCCAGCTAACCCTACGGTGATGTTGCACGATGCGGCCCCTCCTCCCATGGGGGGGAGGGGTACCAGCCTTCTGCTCTGGATCATGAAGCTACACATTTGGGAGATCTGGATACCTTTCGTTCCTCATCGGATGCAGGTTTTTTTGTCCCTGAAATCCAGGTGGCTCCGAAAGTTCTTGGTTGTGTTTCAAGTCAGCCGATAGTTTCGGTTTCGGTTAGAGAATTCCCTGGTGCATCAGCACTGCTTTCCTCAGCTCTGATTGTGCGTTTTGTGCAGCGACAACCTCTGGTGGAACACTTTGCCAAGGCCTTCAATGAGGATTGGGGCTTGGAACATCATGGACAGGTAGGTATTATAGGTCCGCGTCAATTTCTTATTATGTTTTTTTTGATGAAGACGATTTGGTAAGGGCTTGGTCGAGAAAGAAGAAATATTTCTCCTGCCTCTCTTTCCATTTTCTCCGATGGTCGTTTGATGTCCACATGAACTGCGACCCTCCCTTTACGGCGATTTGGATTCAGTTTCCTGTCCTTCCACTCCCATTTCAGAATCTTGGGTTGTTGAGATCAATTGGTAATTTTATAGGTCATCTTGTGTGTAGTGATCGAAGAACTGCATCCTTATCGCATCCCATGTCGGCAAGAATTTGTGTTGAAATGGATCTTTCAAAAATTCCACCGATGCTAGTATGGATTGTTGTTGAGGAGGAGAACAGGTATGCACAACCTATTGTGTATGAATCTTGGACTGACTTCTGTTCTTATTGTCGCAGACAGGGTCATATTGAACATTGTTGTAGAAGGTCTGGGGGTGGTCGACCCTCTGTGGTCACAGATGTGTCAACTGATGTATCTCTGAGGGGCGGTGTGATCACCACTAATGCTAGACATGGTGTTGTCCAGGCCACTCTTCCAGGCCAGCCTCATGCTGATTTGGACCCTTCTAAGTCAATCGAGGTCACTATCTCAATGCGGTCGGGGGTGTCTCAGGAGAAGGTTGGTTTGGATAAGGGCAAAGAGAAGGAACATTTTTCTGAGGATGCTCTAGCTTTTCCTTCAGATTTTTCTGAGTTGTGCAGGAGGGAAAATGGACACTCAAAGGTGTTGAACCTTGATGCAGCATTCCAGTTTATGGGCAGGGGTCTTGAGATACCACACAACCTCGGCGAGTCGGTGAGCAAAATTCAAAACCGTGCAATCAATTTGTTGAAGATTGTGGATAATGGAGGAGGATGGGGGGCCAGCTGCTCCATGGAGGCTGGTGCATGATGAAAACGGTTGGAAGAAGGTCTGGGTAATGTTGGCAGTGCATAACATACTTTTCAAGAGGGGATAGGGGAGGAAGAAACTGGTGTTATGCAAGAGGATGTCTTGGAAATTCCCTTCCTAACAAGTGTTGGGGAAGTTTGGGGCTCGAGCCTAGCTATCTAAGTCGGGGGACCAGTTTCTTCAACTAGAACTCCAGTCACATTGAGAAATAGATTTTCTAGTCTTGCTGAGGTAGAGTATAAAGAGGAGTCTCATGAAGAACCTTTGGAGGTCAGTAAATGATACTCTGAAGGAGAACAAGTTCTAAATAGCAATAGGAGTGACAGGAGGAGGTGGGGTAAGAAGGACTACTCCTCTCTGCCACCTCGTATGAGGACACAGTCAACAAAAAGGGTATTGACTGGGGAGCTGGACAGTAGGGTTGGGTGCCAGCTAATTCCATCTGGTATGTCTGACCCATTTGGGACTTGATATTGACCTCAGACAAGGAGGTGAAAGAGCAGCTTATATTTCTCAATGCATCGGAGGAGGATGCAGCCAAGAATATGGGGCGCACCCTTGACTTGAATCTCAATGACGAACTGTATAAATGGGTTGACAAACAAGATATGATTCTGGTTGGCGGCTTCAACAAGGGGGTGATCAAATTAGAGGAGTATATCCAGGTATGGAACAAGATGACTTCTTCACTTGAAGATCTGTTAAGAGAGGATCCACACTATCAGGTATACATATTATCGTGGAAGTTATTTAGGGATATGGGATCTGGATGAATCAAATTATTTTTCAATGATTCATCCATATCTGTTGACGTGTGTGGGAATGTCTGAGGGCCAGATCAGCTCTGATGGACTGGAGTACACCTCCTTCCACATTGCAGGCCATTCTAGAGGGAGGTCTTTGCCTTTGGAAGGGACTATACATGCATGGGATCGCCGAGTGGTCCTGCATTGGGGTTGGCGGTTGTTATCTTTGCTTAGACAGGTCTTTTCTGGTTTTCTGATTTGTTTTATTTTTGGTGTTTGTTGACCCTTTCAGTTTCTCACTTTTCCCACAAAAGTGATTTTTTAATAAAAAAAATATGTTTCAGTCAGTAGTATGTGATATGGACTTCTAAATGTAATTATATTATAATTAATGAATTTTTCATTGAGGATTTCACTATTAAAATATTACGTAATGACATAATGAAGATGGGGGTTATGAGTGTCATCATATGTGCCTCAATATATATGGAATGGGACAATAAATTTTAATAATTAATCATATGAATTAATAAAATTGAATAGATATTAATTATAATATTTCTATTTTTTATGGGGATTGAACAAGTTGGAACTATTGAAAAAATGACAACTATTGAATTATTTACTAGATATTTTTTAAAACTATATAAATTATAATATGAGTAACCAGTGATTCCACATTTTATGGTAGGGAATCATTGGTCATTGGTTCATGATTTTATTAGTGGCATCGATCCTTTATTCTGGTTCTTTATTTCTTTCATCATAATTATGTGAATTTATGAAAAATCGTGGGATAATATTATATTAAAATGATAGATTTGTGGATATATATCCCATTTTGATATTATTAGACCAGATGCAATCAATATAATGACAAATGTATTTCTATTTTATTTTCACGGAATTTGAAGAGTAACTCTATTCTATGTAAAATAATTCTCTATTGGATATCATTATGATAACTGATTTGAAAATATTTTTGGGATGGTTTCTAGAAAATATCATGTGATACTCCATGGCGGTGTTATGTGGGGTAATGAATTCAAAGATTGAATTAATAAGTGTATCATATTGTATCATGCATACTAATGAAACTAAATATAGAGTTGTGATGATTTAGTATAACCATCATGGTCTCATTAGAGAGAAAGTTATATAGACTGTAGATACCAAAGGATTATAGAATCATTATATATTATAAAATGGGTCATTTAATGTTACCATCCATGTAATGAAATGAATTATTTAGGTCAATTTAGACATACAGACACCCCAAAATTATAATATCGGGATATATATGATTGGATAATGTTTTAATATATTACCATAATCAATGATTCTACATAGATGGAGTGTTTTTTTTAAAATGCTTAAGTCTTTCATTTAGTCTTTATATTGAGATAAATATTTGGATATGAGGCCATTTTGATACTATATGGTATTATATTTGATATTTTTTGTCAATACGAAGTAACATAACAAAAAATGTATTGTTTGATGAATTAAATATAAATCAATTGGGCCTTCCAATGAACACAAATGTAGAATAGACTTGCAGATTATATTATTCATATAGATAAAAATTCAATAAAAATGTTATTTATCTCGTATTTTGTAGTATAATTTTGATCAAAAGATGTTAATTATATAGATTATCTCTTGAATTGGGGACCCATATAACCATTTTCATTATAACTTCTTGAGAAATGTTGTCTACAAATAATATAATCAATAACAAATTGATAATTTTTTGTTTTATAATTCACAACTATTTCAAATCAACATATAAAAATTTGAATAATTAATTCTTTCGTATGTTATTTAAAGTTACATATGGTTACTATTATATTATCATAAAAAATGGGTAAATTTTTATTGGTATTTTACCATAGTATATATGTGCTCCAAAATGATGAGAATTTATATTAGGATTTTACTTGGATGAATATTTTATTAGAGTTGTTGATCATGTAGATAAATATGAGAATTAGATGAGTAGATTTTGGATGGTGTTATGATACCCATGACATAAAATAGTTGTATTAAAACATGTAAAATGAAATTCCATGACAATAATCATTAAACATGTTCTATAAGTACAATGGACTCATGTAGTAAATTTCTACGGGATAGAAAAATACCATTGTAGATTTTTTGAATCATTCTGTGAAAAAGTAGATGAAACATAGGAGTTGAAGAAATTGACAAGGACAATAACAATGTTCATAGGATTTATTTCAAGGTTACCTTTTGGCATCTCATGATTGGTACAAAATAATAAATCCTTTGAGATTTAAGTTTTTATATTTGTTGTTGATGTGGTAGTTATAAATTAATGAATAATTTTATTCCTTGCATCATACTAATATATGGATTATAATGTTACTTTTTTATGGTAAATAGAGTTAATCAAACATATGTTCTAGATTATATTAGATGGTTTTGTATTTTAGTTTTATTTAAAATGAAAATATAGTTATAAAGGGTTTAAAATTATCATAATGAGAAGATATCAATGAAGTTTCATCCTATATTGTTAAAAAAAATAATTCAGAGAGTGTTCATCCATTTTTTCTTGGATGGTTTGATACTTGGACAATTACATGTCAAGAAATCATTACATTATATTGATTCTGAGAAAAAAATGTACAATGGTAAATAATAATTATTTATATTATAATTGAATGAGCACATATATTGAATGCTCAATTGAAATCATTGATTCCTCAAGTAAGAAAAAAGTAAGAAAAATCATTATAATGAATATATCATCATATAACTAAATTATGTGAATCGTATTGAAAATAATTTATTTTACTTAATGGCGATTTATAATAAATTTTTAATAATTTATCTTCTATATTTCACGGACATACTCTTATATGAAAATGATATGGAAAGGATGAAAAAGAAAAATATGGAACTTTTTAGATGTTTCTTGATGAATGAAATGGGATCTGGATTTTTAATTTTGTGGATGAATATAAGAAGAGTATTGAATTTAGGATCATTAAATTTTCTCTGTTAGAGTACATTTATAATGTATTAGTGATATTTAATAAGAATGAGTACAACTATGTGAATACTTTAATTTTCATATATTGTTAATATTTAATGAAAATTAAACCTAATGAATATAAGTTGAAAAATTAAAATATTAATGTATGTTATTCATCCATTTTGGGGAAACAAATATATTCTATGATGTGTACATTGATATATGTTCTTCATTTCATAGGTGTGGTTACCTGGATTGCAGTTACTAAGGAGAAGTAGCACATGTAACTCTTCAAGAGGATCCTCTAGTATCTCAAAGGATCATGGTATTTTTTTATTAATTCCAATAATATATTCTTTTACAACTACCAGTGTATGATAGCTTTAGTATAAATACAAATTATTGAACAAGAACCACTAGTTTTTTGTTTTCCTTTAGAGATAGTGTCTTGAGATATATGTCATGGTTATAATATGTAGTTAAATAATCAATCTGGAATGTTGTGTATGATTCAATTATGGGATCCAACATGTAGTTTTATCTATTTATGGGTGTAGAGAAGGAAATATAATTGGGTAAAGAGAATATAAATTTATAATATGAAAACCAGAGAGCATATTACTATTCTAATGAACTATTATATGTCTCTTAGATTATGAATAATATATATATATATTTATATACAAATTCATATGGGAGATTTTGGAAGTTTAAATTGTAAATGTATAAAAGGTTTAAATGGATTAGAATATAATTGATATACTATCATAATTTATATCACATGAACGTCAGATATGACATTATGATTAGATAGGTCATGGATATCATGAATTGATTATGAACATGGAAGTTATAATATACTAAAACAAGTGAGTTGATATTGGAAACACATGGGACATCGGGGAGAGATTCCCAGAGATGGCAATGAATTAGGTTATGAATCGTGTTATGAATCCCCCATATACATATGAAATTCTTACATTCCAAAATGATAATGAACTCAATTTTTAATAGGATCGCCTACATATTTACTTTTAATGTTGTAATATAATTAAATATTTTTCATTCCATATCATCCTTTAGATAATATCTATTATTAATAATCCTGATTAATTATTTTCATCATGTATAATGAAAATAAATCATTCACATAAGACACACTGATTTTAATTTGTTCATCTACACATGGATATGTCTAATGAGTTCAAACAATACTTATATTGATGTTCAAAATTCAACTAATAATCAATACATTGTGTTTATTTCTAGTTCCATTCCACACCATAGGTTAATCCCCTTGTAGGTTTTAGTTTTTAAAAGCCCCAACCCATAAGCCATTCCTGTAACATGTTATATTTTGTATCACTACCTCCCAAATGTCAGTAATTTTTTCCACTACCATTTCATAATACATTATGAGGATAAGTTAATTGATAAACTATGAAATTATCATCATTATAATATATTATCTAATTCTCTAATTAGTTATCATTGTTTATCACATTTCTCTTCCATAACTAGGTTTTGAACATCACAAATGTTATCACTTCAAATTCATTGTTGAACCAGTTTTCATGGAATACCAACTTCTATTAACATGTTCTTAAATGAATTCCTATAACATTATATACTATATTGATTATTTGAATATCATATTAAAACATTCACATTTAATATTAATCCTCTATGGAATCTATCTCTTGTGAGATACATTCCAATTCCTCATGAAATATTTCACATTCATGAAACTCAAATCAATCCTGGAATTTTTCTAGACATTCAACAACTCATTTAATTAAATTGAAATAATTATTTTATTTTTAAAAATAATTTTCTATTAAATTATACACAAATTAAAAGAATTTGAGTAATTATTTAAGAAATTTAGAACCTTCATATCAGAAAAAGTTATCATTTCTCAAATATGGTTGTAGAGGACTATTTATAAATGATTATTCCCCTTCATGAAATTTCCTCACTCAGTATAGATATTCCACGAAATATGAACACTATTAAAAAAATACCATTATTATATAAATATATATTATAAATATATGTACAAGTTCTCTTCCCAAAATTGTCATCTTCAAATAAAGTTTCACATGATAGAAAATTATTTTAGTCATGGATCCCACTTCTGAAAAATGCTCATCTTATTTGAAATAATAAAACATTCCTAAAATTAAATCATTTTCTATATATTTATGAGGAAAATTAAAAACATAATTTTATCAATTCATCTGATTGTTTTATGAATGTTCTTTATATGATTCAATGTTGCCACTTTTGACTATTTTCATTAGATGTAATGGAGCCACGATATTTTCACAATGTATGTTTTTAAAAAGTATTATTCCATTCCTAAACTATCTAGCAATGAATTCATATATTCAATAAAACACTTTTAGATCCATTTATTTATGAAGTTGTCAATTTTTCATGGTCATTGGACATCATTTTTGTCTAATAATGATTCTTCAATGTCCAAGTGCTCTTTATTAATTGATGGTTTAAATAAATTTTTTAGTATCTTCGTGTTCGACCTTGTGAACATTCTCATTACTCAAATCAAAAATACTTTTCTTCTTTTTTTAGATCATCATCATTTAATCAATAAAATTTCATGGTAAATAGAAAATCCAACATTCACTCTAAAATTATGTCAATTAAAAATATGTATCCAACACATGAAAATAATAGGGTTGATAGCAATATGGATAAAAATGATTCCAAATCACAACACGTGGATACACTAATTATCAATGGTTTCTTTAAATCTCCCCATTTGGATTTATTTAGAAAAAAATTTAGGAATCCTCTTCCACAAGGTCAAGGGAAATAATAAACAATTATGAAATATCAAGCCACTAAGAAGATGAATAAAAATAATTATCATTATTGGTTATTTATTTTAATTGATTCATAGTTTTTGAAAAATGAAAGCAACACTTTATCAAACCCATTGAAAAAATAAATTAATATTAAAAATAATTAAAAAATTATATTCATTTACTGAACATATTCATAATCATCGAAATGGAATCCTTTAAATCACGAACCCCTTACAATGTGATTATCATTAGCAACAATATATTAATGATATTTTAGTTAATGTAAAAAAATAAACATTGATTCATGAAAATTTATTCTCCCACATTGACATAGAATCCAAAGTAATGTTTTACCACATGAACCTAATGTAGAATACTAACAAAACACGTACCATATGAAAAAATAATTTCACATTTATATTTATGTCATTATTACATAGTTTTCATGATATTAGAAACCATATTCTTAAATGTTTCTAATACCATTGGGAATGTTTATATTACATTTGAACATTATCCCCATTAATAAATATATGGATTTGAGTTTTCCAAATCCACATTTTTTTAATTTTTTTATAAATATTAATAATTCAAGATAATGACTCACCAATGATATTGAACTCGTTATCTATAGCATATAAACATATTTTATATCAACCTAGTTTTATAATGAATTCCACAGGATTAATTTACCTGTTGACAAAGAGCTATCAATAAGACCTATATTAAAATTGAGTTGAGAATATTTATAGAAAATAAGATATAAATTTTATAAACCCATTTATTTTAATTTCAGTCATTTACTATTATACATATCTATATTCAAAAAAATATTTAAATGGAATCACCAATATTTTTTACTCATCTCCAAACACAATGTTGATATATATAGTTAAAATTTATTACAACCATCTAGATAAAAACATGGTAGATTATAAATTTCATTTAATTAATATCAAAACCAAATTAAAATATAATGGATTTATTTTTCATATTTAAAGTTATTTTCTTGAACTACACATAGTATATTATTTCGTCTCGAATTCATATGTTGTATATCCATGTCTGTAGGGGATAACGTCAGTCAATTCATCATAAGAAATATCTTGTTGAATTTCTATGAATTTCAGTAAATATTGTATTAAAATTAACTAAGATATTAATTCATATATAGAAACATATAATACACAGTTAACATTCAGAATAAAATATACATTATTTGAACAACAAATATATCCTGGGAGATTATTTTGTTGTTGCTACCCCTTTTTAGATATTTAATATCAATAGTCATAGAGATCATGGGACATTGAAACCAATTATTCATGGATCATTTTACAACTTGAAATCAATTAAATTATAATCTTTCATCTCTAAATACTATATTATTGGACACCATAATAAATATCATATTATTCATTGATACTTTTTCATTAAAAATATGTATAGGTAGAAACTTATTCTTCCATATATTTGAATTAGGTAGATATATAAATCACATCATAACAGAACATTTCATATTTTAATGATAATTTCCCATGTATAATATCTCCCATAATACATGCAGAACATTAATGGTAGATAATATAATTTAGAGACATAAATATTTTATATTATTACACTTCCTCAAATTAATGAATAAGGATGTTCATGGAAAACCAATGTTTCTGTATCATTTTCTACATTTAACCTTTTTAGTTTTTTGGAAATTAATTCCATCAAAATGTAATCATATTCTTCTTCTTGAACACTCACCATTATAATATTCTTCATTACATTGTAAGAGACTATACAATAATGAATACCACTTACCCAAACACCATTACATTATTGTTTTATTATATATCCTCTTTATATGAATTCAAATTTAATTTTACACATATCCCCACTCACAAAACATGTTTACACTAGTACTCCATCCAATAATGACACCTCACATGTTACTTATTATATCGACTTTCTCCATATAAACTTGTTGTTTTATTTAGTTCTGCAGGACTCATTAATTTCAACATCTCATATCTCTTTTTTGAATATATCACTCACATGGTTTTTATTGATTCTATTTAGGTTTCCTTGATTTATATTTGTTTAAAAAAAATCATATTCACTTTATATTTGGGACTCTTATTTAACCAACTATTTTCCATATTCATGTGAACTCTCATAGTTATCTTCTTCTCTTTCCATATGATATATTTTTTCAATTCCAGTTATGCATGAGTCTCATTTTTCATCTCTAATAAGTAATAGGTAAATCATTTTTTTCTTCCATGTTGGATCATTCAATAGACTCTCATCTATAATTCTCATTGATCGATATTATTCAATAATTTTCTTTTGGATCTTTTTTACTTTATTTTAACTTTGGATTTCATTCAGAACCATTGATTTTTCAAAATGAACATCCCATTGAGATTTAATTTTTTTCCAATGTAAAAAATATTCTTTCCATATTAATAGAAATTTCGTAATTAAAAATGTTCTTCTAATATTTTTTAGGAAAAAATGATTAATTTAAAACACTCTTTGATAGGAATATGGGTTGTGGTTTGATGTAGTGCTTTTATGTAGGGGTAGGTTTGGTGTATTAATAATGGATATGTCTAGTTATTTTAGGTATTTAGGTGGTTATTTGGTGGCTATTTAAGTGGTGGGTGGATTATTTTAAATTGGGGATGTAATCATATTTGGAGGACCATGTTTTATTATAAAATTTGGACTACCAATAGAAGAACCTAAAGTGTTAGGCCAGAATTTGGGAGCAGTGCCTTTTAGATAGATTTGTTCTCATTCATCTTCATTTTACTTCTATTTTATTATTATTCTACATTATATTATAATCAGATATGCTACAATTAGTATAAATCCTATGTTTTTTTCTCCCTCTCAATATAATCTGGTGACCTTTCAATTTATGATTTTAATGAGTGGATTCCAGAGAGTGAAAATATAAGAAAAAGGTTATATGTATTGAAAATAGTATTGAAACACAATTTTTAGTGGCATATTAGAGTATTTATTGATAGTTTAGTCCTTGAAACTACTTGTATTATTTATAATAGTCAAGGTCACATCAAATTAATAACCTTTTTCTTGATTATAATAAAAGATTATAGTATTTATAAAATAAGACGTAGAAATAATTGAACGACATACAATAAAATCTACCACACAAAAGGTGAAGAAATAATATAATACACATTAAGAATAGATAATTATAGTTCCCATAGTGTTGGAGGACAAAATAGAGATTGTAAACCCCATTAAGGAAAACATTCCTCATCAAGAGGAATGTGTATTATAGTGGTGGAATCATATAGCATTCTGTTGTCAACACACATGGGAGAAAAAATTCTTATGATCTTGTTAAATTTGGATAATATTACTATGAATGTGGATAAAAACTCAATTCAAAATTCAATGCCATATTTTTACAGTATGGATCCAAAAACTTTTATTGTAGGGGCGGAGGAATATTTCATGAACAAAAAGGCTCATTGAAATAATGTGATGTTACAAATGGAATTATTATGTATGCATGGTCTGACATGTGTTTGTAATTAATTTTTGGAACTTACTAAAAATGTTATTACATGGAATCAATTTGAAGAATAGTTGATTTAGATATTTGGTGGAGTAGTATAGCAAAAAAACTAAAATTGATTACAATGATTTGAAAATGGTGTACATTGATGAGTAGGATAAAAATGTGAAGTTGTTAAAATAACCACCAAAAGTGGAAACACATGTAGAGGTATATGAGAAAAAAAAAATTTATATTTTTACACATATATAATAATTTAAATGGTGAGAAAAATTCCATTTTAAAGATATTGTGTGATTACAATACTAGAAAAGATGTCAATGGAAACTAGGAACAACATATATTTAAAAAAATGGAATCTCAAAATCAAATTAAATGGAAAATGTAGATTCCTAAAATTTATAGACTACAAGATAATTCTAGAATGTTTCCTCATGTTTAGGAGGTGTTGAATATTTTTAGGCATACTAAATCACCACAACAATCACTCCATTATTTGTGGGTACCAGTCCATGATCTAATGGAGAATGTTTTATGATATTAAAATAAATTAACAAAACATATGAATTTGGAGAATAGAATAATGGTTATAGTGGACGGAATAAGTGAGGGATGATATATTCTGAATAATGTAAAAAGGTTCTACAATCAATTGTGAAGGGAGCTAGATGTTTCTAGGGGTCATAGGGGAAACATAGTTGTACATTAAACACAACAACAAAAAATAAATTCCTCATAAGGTCACACTTCATACAACCCATTCATATCACAAAAATAATATCATATTCAAAAAAACATTTAATGAAATAATTCAAGTTAAATGGGATCCTAGGGAAATTCCAAGCCTCCACCATTGTAAAGGCCAACAAGGAACCTTTTATTTATAATTCAATCAGATGGCCTGCCACAAATCACCATAAAGAAAAGTTAGTTTTTCTAAAAGATTGGAAATGATAGTAAAATTGGATAGGGCCTTCTATAGTGATTATTTATAGTGTAAGGTTTGGTGTATTAATAATTTACAGGGGTATTTTTATAAGATAATAATTTTGTTAGTTATGTGGTGGTTGGATTCTTTAATATATGGGATGATGTCTAGTTGGGATGGAATAGCTATATTTTAAAATAGGGGAATATAGTTGTATAATCTAGGGGGTATGTTCATGTCTCAAATAATATCACCTTCCAACAAGATTATTCTCAATTTTCCTTTATTATTTTACTCATATATTCTTCTTGTAGTTTTCATTGTTATATAATACACTATAACTAATATAAATTTTATGTTTTAACTCTCTATCTTACTTGAATACCAATCACTATTATTATTATATTTTCTATAATTCATCTCTAAATGATTATTCTTAATTCAAATAAATTATGTCCTATTAAAATCACAAATTTTACAAAGATTTCTTAGTTGATTTTCTTTTGCAATATATTTCATTCTTACATTAACCTCTAAGGCTTCCAAAAATATTCTCATAATATTCCCATAATTCCACAATAGTACCACTTTTGGGATAAATTCATATAAGAGTAATATCGTTCATGTTTTCCAAGAAACATCAACTTATATGATGTCAGTATATTTTAACCAATTTTGAATCCACATATTTATCCTTAAATTTGAGGGATTACAATACTCTCATTTTATATTTTTCCTATATTCATTCTTTTGGACATGTGTAACCATGTTTTGTGTTAATATAAGTAATAATTGTTTTTATCTTATCTACATTCAGATAAGTTCTATGATTTCTAAAACAAAATGCATAGATTGTCATCATATAAAATATTGTTAAATCATGAACACACAGAACAAGACTTTTTCTTGGATCACCCAAACCAGGATATCTCTGAGGTACATTTACCAGAATTGTGTTGATGTTTTGAAATAACCAAAAAATATGTCACTATTAAATTTAGGGATGGTATATCATATTCCTTAGGTAACTACCCTTACATGATATATGGTTAGTTTACTAAAAAAATGGGTAACTCTATTGATATGTTATAGGTTGTCTCATGGACAACCGTAAGACATTTCATTTTTTCCGGAACTTTTCTCAGTCATTTAGTAGGATAATTTACAAAGAATACTTTCCAATACAGAAGACAAATATTTAATAGTTGATTCATTAATTATTTATCATTGATCATTAAACTACTCATTCAAAAAAAATTTCCATAATTTCATTATATCAACTACTCATTCCCTATTGATGAAGTTGATAAATAATACCAACTTCATTCAAAAAATTGTTACATGAGTGAAAATCATATTATATATAAATCACATAATGAATATACACAATATATATATTATTTTAACTTTCCAATCATTGAAAAAACAATTCAATTTCATGAAAAATTATATTACTTCATGGAACATTTCCCTATTATGAAACTCAAAACCATTGGTGAAGCTATAAAACATTCATTAAACACCTTTGGTAATTTTAACCTAAGAACATTATTCATTGAACCAATATTCTTATGATTTATTCTCACATAAGATCCAACTATGAAATTATATATTTAATTTGGATCCTTCATATCATATATGGGTCACCATTACTAATATGTGGAGGTAGTTTCCTTTTAATATATATTTCCTACAACATCGATTACATTATTACTTCCTAATTACCATCCTTGAAATTCTATTATATAATCATATATATAAATTTCTATATTGAATATGCGAGAAAAACATTTTATTTCATAATGTTTTGATAAACATAGTGTTCTCACATATTATTTCACAATATTGAAACATAACAAATTTGTGAAACATTTATTCACATAAAACTAATTGTTCATGAAACAAACAATATTTCAGGTATTTATTACCATTTACATAATTTTTTGTGGCTGCCTCAAAAAATAATATTTGAAAACAAAAATCTTCTTCATATGTCACATATTCATCTATTGCATGAAAAAATATTCTTTTTATATATTTTTATTGTTTCATGGAATCAACATATTTAATTAACTTTTGATTTGCATGAGCCATATATATTCTAAATGTAATATTGTTCTATATTCCCACACATACTGAAATATTTTTCAACACATTTACTCATTAATACATCATTAATTTAATATTACAAGAAATTATTCTTGATTATTACATGATTCATCACAATCTGGTTTCTCTACATTCATTGATAACATCAATCCATATCTTATTATTTTCATGGTAAATTGATTGTAATTTCAAATTTACTAATCTAATCTTCCATGTTCCCATTATTAAGAGCATCATCATCTCGTGAATAATTTTACATCGTGAATAAAAATCAAAATATATCCCACACACAATGTAAATGGAAACACCAATCCCAAAACAGCAAAATTATAGAGTTTTAAATGAATGGTTTTAAAATGAATGCATCAAAATACACATCAAAATACCAATTCTCATTGTTGTCTAATAACTAATGTAGGTAGTTATGGATGGTAGAGAATGTGGTATAGTGGTAATTTTGATGAATCCTAAAAGGGAATCTCAAGTGGGAGATTATTAGTCTAAATTTGAGCATCTAATTTTTATCCAAGTATTTATATTACCAAATATATTAAATATATATTTATTTTATTATTAATGGTTTAAATGTAATTTTTCATAACATAACAATATTTCATGAAGTAGAAATACAATCACAATTACAATATGAGGACGTAAATAAGCTACATGAAGAGATTCTGTAGAATAATTAGATATAAGAAATGATGCTAGATGATATAATAGTGTAATATAATATATAATAATAATGATATGTATGTGCATACTGAAGAAATGTATGAGTTATCATGTGAAGTCATATGTAGGACCATGTTAACCATTAAGTGATTTGTTGGGTTCATACATATTTTGACGAAGTGAAGGGTTGCATGTGCAGATCATATTTCAATGGAATTCACTATAGAAGAAACATTATAAGCAGAATTGAATTTAACGAATGAGGAAAAATTATATATGGGATAAATTCATTTTAACTATGTAATTTCAACTTAATCTGACCCTTTAGTTAACTCATTTTCTTAAAAATTTACCATTTGAATAACATTTTTAATATATTTAATATTGTTTGTATTATTTTGGAATAAGTGTTTTCCTAAACCATTTAATCCATTTGGTTCCTTCATTTTCCATTAAATAAATTTATTTCTTGTATTTATTTAAATTTATAATGTGATACACTTAGTGAGTTGAAAAACAAATTTTTTTTTGGATATTCTAAATGGATCCATAATTTCTAAGTCATCTTCCTGTAGTGCGGATATCGTATATACCATTAAATTACCTTTTAAAAAAATTTATTCATAGAGGATGAATTATTTAAAATATATTTCTTCTATCATTACAAACTAAACTATTCAAAAAATCAATTTTTTTGGATTCTTCTAGTTCAATGTAATTCCAACATGGACATTTGTGAACCACATCACGTCTATGTGGATGCGCCAATGAAACCACAATAAATTAAAATAATCAATTATTTAGAAATATTAATTATTTCATTTATTCTTCAAAAATTCACAATTAGTGGATTAAGGCCTAATAATAGAATTTATATATTAATTAAAAAATAATAATTTCATGAATCAATTGAGGATGATTAATTTTAATCTACTTTCACATTTATGATATATTGATATTGACAATAAACTAAATATTTATTATTTAATAATAAATATTCATTATTTAATAATAAATATTAATTATTACAAAAAAACTAAATTGTATATAAAATTATTTGAAATTTAAATAAATTTTAACGACAATGTCCAGAGACCAACATAATAATTGTAAAAAAATTAGATATTTTTATCTATATTGAAAATACAGATTTTCTATTCATGGGAATTCTATAATCCCAAAAAGAAATGTTTTATGTAAAAAATATTGTAATATTAATGGTGATACATTTTACATATTTTAATATTCAACGAGGATGTAAAAATTTATCTTTTTAATTGTCATGAACCAGGACGGGTCGCAATTCGACTAGGCGCCCGACCCTGTCCATGGCATGGCTTGAAAGGCGTTCCTGATACCCACGGGCTGGCACAAGTGCCCGGGTTTCAAAACTAACACATAAGAACAATTTACCCGAAATAGTAAACCCAAAACAACTAACATGTTCAATACAATTCAACTGTGAACTAAAAACCTAATAGACCCTTAAACTAAAATCATATTTAATTGTTTACAAGATGACCCAACATCCAAAAAT
The DNA here is from genome assembly GCA_963277665.1 of Viscum album. Lineage (NCBI taxonomy): Eukaryota > Viridiplantae > Streptophyta > Magnoliopsida > Santalales > Viscaceae > Viscum > Viscum album. The sequence goes on along the minus strand of OY728142.1, from coordinate 1,374,017,322 downwards.
AAACAACAACAAAAGGAACTAACTCTAACTCAAAACTTTGTGGAACAATAGAGGTGCAACATACTCATTCCACAAACACCAACCTACACGAGAAGACCATCAATGACCAAAACATCATCGTTGAGCATGATACCTCAACCTGGAATACTAAAACAACAAGGTCTACAAACACCCCAAAGGTGTATGTAGGGTTTGAGAAAAGATCCGAATATAATGTCACCCAAGAAAATGATTCCACATATAAACATTAAATGAAAAATACATTTTCAGGATAGATAAATGAAGGAAACCAAAGATTAAACAACTTTAATGAAACATTTTCTATAAAGAAAACACTTTTACAGAAAACAACTTAAATAAAAATAAAACACCTTTTCAGTAAGAAAACACAAACCATCAAGAGAACCCAAATGATACATCACATACTGATGGTGAGTGTATAGTAATCCAGGACCACTAAAAGTGGGAGAGGCCCTATAAGTACTAACAAAATCAATGGGACCCTATAACATCGCATCTCAGTGAACAACAGTATAAGAACCTCAACAAAATATGTTCTCGTGCATGAGCCACTAGTAGGGAAACACATCAATAACCTAGTGGTCTCCAGTCATCATCCAATGTTTATTTAGTGTTTTAATCGTCAAACCAGCTATGTGATACTAGGCCAGAGCCGCTTCTGTATCACTAGCATGCTAGATCAAGACTGCAGACCTAGTACCATGGCTTCGGCTTTTGTGATCAAGATGATTCAATTTCATATTTAATGACAATCTCAGACAAATAAAAAATCTACGGTGGTGCATAATCCAAACACCACCCTTTCACAAACACAAAAAACCATTTAGAAAAGTGCGCATTCCAAAAGACTTTAACATACTCAATTAAAAAATTTCTGCATTTTTAAAAATTATTTATTAAAAACATGTTAAATTTTTATCTTTAATTATTTTTATTAAATCACATTAAATTATTTGTAAAAAAATTATTTAAAAATAAACACAACTCATCTTTAACATGCTAAACCAATTCACCCCTCTTTCATGTACAAACACACCCAACGCCACATCAAGAACACAAACAACACACTTTTTACATTTTCAAAAAACAAAAAAAAACATTATAAAAATACTAGAACACAAACATTGCAATTTTCACATTTTCACAAAACAAACAATATATTTATAAAAACACTAGAACACAAACATTGCACTTTGAACATTTTCACAAAACAAACACAATATTTATAAAAACACTAGAACACAAACATTTCACTTTTCACATTTGAAAAGCTAACTAAAAACATTATTATGCACTAATAATTGACTAAAGATAAGTTTTCAACCAATGGGAGCACCCAACCATATAAAAAAATACCAAATAAATTTAACACATGGAAGACTTCCTGAAAAAAAAGTATGCACACAAAATAATTAACCAATGAAAATTATAAACTATCAAAGAAAGAAAATTAATTTATTAAATAATGTTTAGAACATGAAACCACCTACCTTAGTGACGCAGACATCACAAAACTAGTGCACAACGACCGCCGCACTCAAACTGCACCTCCAACAACCTTGAGTGAACTAAAACACATGAATTCAAACCTATAAACTAATAATTAAAACCCCAAAATTGGAACCTATACCTATTGAAAAAAATATCAAGGATAAAGACTTAAATGAGGGGGGGTGTTCTCCGGATGGAGTTGGGGCCTGTTTTTTGGCGATTAGTTGGACGAAGCAGGATGGAGGCGTAGTGGTGCGTCGCCGAACGTAGAAGGGGGTGGAGGTTCCGATCCTCACCAGATGAATAAGGAGGGCAGTAGTTCCATGTCGGGGAGGCTAGGCATAAGCGCGGCGTTGTTGGCGGGGCTGGAGGAACCCGTTGTGTATCAAGGGAGGGGGAGGCCGCAGATAGTGCATGTAGGCGAGAGAAACGTCTGTTGGAGATGAGGTCGGTGGCTAACCATGGTGCGGCGCGACAGATATGGGACAAAGGGGGGGTACCGCGATGAGGATTAGGGGGAAAGGGACCAAAAAAATTAAAACCCATACAAAGAAAGAAAAGAAATAAATGGTAAAATAAAAAAAATCTAATAATATTAATAATTTATATAATAATATTAATATTAATTTATATAATAATATTAATATTAATTAATATAATAATTATAATAATAAACTAAAACTAATTACAAAAATAGTAGTAATAAAATAAATGTTATAATAATTATAACAATAGTTATGAAAATAACTATAAAAATTACATCCTCAAATAATACTTTATTTGGAAAAAGGGAACCTCCCTGTGTGGCCTTTTCGAACCCTCCACACAGAGAAACCCCCCTCCCCCACGAAGAGGTTGTACTTGTAGGCAGCTCCCCAGTCGGGGAAGGATACATCCTCAAATAATACTATTATTATGTACATTAAGATAATTTATAAAAAAATTATCACATTAAATTTAATTTATTTATCATCAAGTCATTTTATTTAATTAATTGGACATTGGCAGGTCACCTGGTGAACCAGGAGAGACATCACAGTTTCAAAATCGTGTCTCACCTGAGTCGGGCGGTTTAAAAATTTCATTATATTTTTATTTTGTTATTCTTCGTATATTTTCCATCTACCTTGAACATCGGGTAGGCCGTGTGGTGAACCGGATGAGGTCACCTGGTGAACTAGGCGAGGTCGCATGACGTCTACCTCGGTGCGCTAGAAGCAACTGAGAGAGAAACATTCATTTCTAATTAAGATCTCAGAAATTTATGTCTGGTTTCAACCTGAACTATCTGATGCCCAATAAAAATAATAAAATAAATAATATAAAAAATATGGGTTTGATAATTCTCCCCAAAATAATGCTTTCCGTCCCCAGAAATCCACAACTAGAACCTAACCCAAATGAAGAAAACCACAATCCCTTAAGGATCAAATGTAATCCCCAGAAACATCATGAAAAGTGAGGAAAAAGTATCAAGATCAGAGAGAGTGGCTCAAAGACAACTTCAAGAAACTCACTAAAAAAGTTTCTTATATGTGTCTCCCACCACAAAGAGCTATAACACCTCCAGTTTAATGATAATGGAAAAGAACTCTTGCACCCAGAGAAACCAACATAACAAGGTGAAACAAATCAAGAACTATTAATTGAAAACCACATTGTTTGGATAGAATGAACAAACAAGGTTAAACCACATCCATGGAACACTCTTATCACTTATCACCAAGTCATATTTAGAAACAAGACCAAATGGTCAACATGGGGATGCTCAAGGGGCTCCCCACCATTAAAAACCTACCAACACCCAAGGTGAAACCAGAAGACCGATATGGGGATTTCCAAGCAGGCTCCCCTTCATTAAAGATAAGTACAACACCGATTCATTCCAGAGACATTCGTGGGATACCCAATGTGGGTCTCCCCATCCTTTAAATTGACGGAAGATACAAAACATTAGAAATTTTCCAATGGGGGACAAGCACCCCACCATAATGGGCGGGGATGGTGGGGCCCAACTACCAGGTGTCAAAACCATGACCAGAGACAGACCAACTTCTCCAAATCTGTGGATGGGCATTAATAAAATTTGATACTAATTTACCCAAAAAACCCCATAAGGACCACTAAAAGAATTACACCTGGTGGGATTCCACCCCCCAAGACATTAAGGTACAATATGACCACGCTTCCTTGTAACCATGAAAACCCCAATGCACCCAAATGGGTCATTAGAAATAGAACCACATGAAGTAATTTAAACGCCATTCATCTCATACACTAATGAGAAAAATATGGTTGGGGTCCCATACTCTCTCAGGGTTCCTAACCATGCTCTATATTCACTCTGAAGCCTATGGATGGAGCTTTGAGGTTTGAAGCATCTCCTACCTCACAGTCAGGTATTTATGACTCTTGAAAGGAGCTTCTCCATTTGGTGTCACATGCATCCACACTACAACTGAGACAACAGCAGCATGCACACCACAATAAGACATACAACTGATCATACACATATTATTCATCAACAGAAGAGTTGAAAAAGTTCCTACGCTTCACCCTTTGTCACACAGAATGAGAACACGACACCACAAATCATCACCTGAACATGACCATTTCTATTGAGAAGAAAATTATACGGAGATGGACTTCAAACTGAGTCTTATACAACATGTGATTCCTTCAGTTGACTATAGCATCCCCAAGTGACTAGTGCTACCACTCTAGTGGCCTAACGTAGACGCTTTGTTAACCAAAACCAACGAAGGACCAAAGTTCATTTATAAAAGTGGCCTGCATCGACCTCTCTAGACTGCTTCCACCATTCCCCACTAGATTCTCCTTCACCATTTCTAAATATAACTTTCAAATTAATGAGTTCCAACTTCACCCTTGGCAATCATAGAGAACTCATACTATAAGACATCTCTGAACATGACCCTTGAAGCCGATGAATATAATACAAATCCCATTAAGACACAGGTCAACACTGAAAATTATGAACCACCATCACCCTTCCTCGTTGGAATTCCTTTCGCCATTTCTAGGGGGAACCATCAAACATGACAGTGTCAAAAATCATACCCAATGAGTTAGCCATTCAAAAGACCAAAACTACCTTCAACACCCCCCGCATCTGTCATCTCGCGGCCAGAGGAACTGCTTAGTTGAAAAAAAAGAGAGGTGGGTTCAATTCCAGAATTCAAGAAGAGATTTCTCTAATCAACTGGAGGTCCGACCATGGGAAAATTTCCTATGGCCACACTTCAATCACATGTCAATGCTTTATGGGGGGAATACACCAGTCAAGAAAGGAAACCATGGACCCAACCACGCTGTTCTAATGGTCATGATATACCACATGAAAACACCAAACGTGTAGGTGGAACCACTACAAGGGCTCTCTAATACACTTTTCAAAAGAATTTACTAGCTATATGCTTGCATACTAACTTACAAATACGAATTCAATCTCAGGACACAAATCAGTCAAAAAGGATTCTCTGCTCAAAGAACATCACATACAACCTTTCAAAAATCCAAGGACACACTACACAATCACTAGTTATATAAAAACACCAAATTTTCCTTTAACAAAACATTTTTAAAATAAAAAAAGGATATGGGTTGCACAAACACCAATGGTGTCCCATGGGCCTCTCTCATGAATGTTCTTGTGCCACACCAGCACATAACTCATATCCTTCCAGGAACTCATATGATCATGCCATTAATCCATTCTCTTTCCATATACACTCATGCATGTGGTTCCCACAAGAAAACCATGTATCAAAACCAGACCATTCCATTTTTCAAAACCAAAACATCCAACCAACACTTTTCAAATATCATACTGTATAATCATTTTAAATTGCTTTACATAAAAAAATATTTCAATAAACTTCTCTATGACCAAATCATTTTTACATAAAAACCAAATTTCCAAATTTCCAAAACAAAGAAACGAGTAATGGTGCAAGGGAAAACTAGTGTCAGCGGGTGACTGGATCAAATGGATTGCAACCATATGCTAAATTCACCACCACCAAAAATGGTATTCTGTGAAAGCGTCCCCAGCTCAACATGGCTTTCCAGTCCAAGAGAGCTCACTAGGACCACTAACCCTAGTCCATTTTTATTCCCCATAGAAAAGATTAGCCACAAGGGCCAATGACTTAGACAGACCTCATCTTACTTTGGTAACTTGATTCCCACCACGAGGTGTTCTAACAAGACACGTTAATCGTTTCCAGGATGTCGAGTTCCAACAACCTTAACTCTAGTCTACTATGACTCTATCCCAGAAGAAAACATCCCAAGAGAGCAAACCTCGCCCTCTGATATCATTTTGTCACGAACCAAGCTGGGTCGCCATCTGACCCAGCACCTGACCCAGTCCGTGGCATGGTCTGATGGACGTTCCCCATACCCACAGGCTGGCACAAGTGATTGGGTATCAAAACTAAAACGTGGGAACGATTTACCCGAAATAGTAAACCCAGAACAACTGACAAGTTAAATAAAATAAATTTGTGAATTGGCAACCTAATAGACCCTTAAACTAAAATCAAATTTAATTGTTTAAAACTTAAGCCAACATCCAAAAATTAACAACAAAAAAATGAACTAACTCTTACTCAAAACATTGTGGAACAAGAGAGGTGAAACATCCTCATTCCACAAACACCAACCTGCATGAGAAGACCATCAACAACTAAAACATCATCGCTGAGCACGATACCTCAACCTGGAATACCCAGAGAAAAAGGTCTATATACACCCCAACAAAGTATGTAGGGTGTGAGAAAAGAGCCCAGTAGGACGTCACCCAACAAAAAGGATCCACGTATAAACATTAAATGACAAATAAATTTGATGTCTAAATAAATGAAAGGAAACCAAAGATTAAACAACTTCAATATTAGTTACGATAAAGAAAACTCTTTTTAATAAAACAAATAAAATAAAAATTAAATAGACTTGCAGTAAGAAAACTCAAATCTTCATGAGAACCCAAATGCTACAACGCATGCTGATGGTTAGTGTATAGTAGTCAAGGAGCACTCAAAGTGGGAGAGGCCCTATAAGTACTAGCAATAGGAATGGGACCCTAGAACCTCATGTCTCAATGAACAACAGTATAAGAACCACAACAAAATATGTTTTCATGCACGATCCACTAGTAGGGAAACACATCCATAACCTAGTGGTCTCCATTCATTATCAAATGTTTAGATAGTGTTGTAATCATCACACCAGCTAAGTGAAACTAGGCCAGTCCCGCTTCCGAATCACTTGCATGCTAGATCTAGTCTTCCCACCTAGTACATAGGTTTCCCCTTTTTTGCTCAAGATGTTCCAATTTCACATTTCATGTCAAAATCAAACAAATAAAACATCCTGGGTGTTACATAAACCAAACCCCACACATTCACACACACAGAATACCATTTGGAAACGTGTGCACACCAAAAGACTTTTCCCAACTCAATTAAAACAATGTATGCATTACTAATAACAATTTATTAAAAATATATTAAATATTTATCATTAATAATTTTTATTAAATCATATTAAATTCTTTGTAAAAAAAGTTATTTAAAATGAAACACAACATGACTTCAACATGCAAAACCAACTCAACCCTCTTTCCTAAATAAACACACACAAGGCCACATCAAGGACACAAACTGCACACTTTTCACATTTTCACAAACCAAACACAATCATTATAAAAACACTAGAACACAAATATTGCACATTGAACATTTTCACAAAACAAACAAAAAAATTATAAATACACTAGAACAAAAACATTGCACTTTGAAAATTTTCAAAAAACAAACTCAAAATTTATAAAAACACTAGAACACAAACATTGAACTTTGCACATTTGAAAATCTAATTGAAAACATTATTAAACACAAACAATTAAATATCAATAATTTTTCATCCAACGAGAGCACCCACCCATACGTCTAAATACCAAATAAATCTATCACAGGGAATATTTCAAGAGAACAAAGTCTTCACCCAAAATAGTTAACCAATGAAAATTAGAAACTATCAAAAAAAGAAAATTAATTCATTAAATAATGTTTAAAAAACGGAACCACATACCTCGGTATCATAGACATCACAAACATGGTGTGCAGTGACCGCCGCAAGCCAGCCGTACATCTAACAACCTAGCACAAACTCAAACACATGATTTCGAACCAAAAAACGTCAAATTAAAACACCTAAATCTGGACATATATGAGCTGAAAAAAAAAGAAAGGATAAAGACATAACTAATGTGGGGTGTTCGCCGGAAGGTGCATGGGCGAGTTGTTTGGTGATTTGTCGGATGAAGCAGGATGGTGGCGGAGTTGTGCATCGCCCGACGTAGCATGGGGGTGGAGGTTCAGCTATTTCCCAGATGATGTAGGAGGGTAGAGGTTCGGAGAGGGGGAGACTAGGCATCAGTGCGACATGGTTTTCCAAGCTAGAGGAACCCGCTATGTATGAAGGGAGGTGGAGGTTGTGGACGATGCATGTAGGCGATAACAACGCTGGTTGAAGATGAGGTCGTTGGCTAACCATGGTGCGGCACGACAGCATATGGAAGAAAGGGGGTGCCGTGATGGGGAGAAGGGGGAAAGGGACCAAAAAAACCATAGCAATGAAAAAAAAGAAATAAAAGGTAAAATAGAATCAAAACTAATAATAATAATAATTAATATAATAATGATAATCGTACTTAATATAATAATAATATTAATAATACTAATCTAAAACTAATTAAAATAATAATAGTAATAAAATATAATTTTTTTCAATTAAAAAAATAGTGATAAAAATAACTATAAAAATTACACCTTCAAATAATATTCTCTTTGAAAAAATGGAAAATCCCTGTGTGGCGTTTTCAGACCCTCCACACAGAGAAATCCATCTCCCCAGCGAAGAGGTAGAACCCGCAGGCAGCTCCCCAGCCGTTGAAGGATACATCCTCAAATAATACTAATATTATGATCATTAATATAATTTATTAAAATCTTTATCACATTCAATTTAATTTATTTATCATAAATTATTTTATTTAATTAATTGGACATTGGCAGGTCACCAAGTGAAAGAGGAGAGACTGAACGTTTTCAAAATCATGCCTCGCCCGAGTCGCGTGATCTCAATCATTGATTGTATCTTCATTTTATAATTCATTATGTATTTTACATCTACCTTGAACAGTGGGAATGCCAAGCGGTGAATCGGATGAGGTCGCACGGCGACCCAGGCAAGGCTGTATGGCTTCGACCACTGTGCACTAGACACAACCTAGAGAGATACATTCGTTTCTAAATAAGAGATCAAAAATTTAAGTCGGGGCTCAGCCAGAAATATCTGATTCCAAATAAAAATAATAAAATAAATGAAATTAAAAAAGATGGTTGTGACAATTCTCCCCACCATAATGCCTTCCCTCACCGGAAAGCCACAACTAGAACCAAACCCCAAAGTAGAAAACCACACTCCCTTAATGTTCAAAGGGGATTCCCACAATCATCAAGCATAGAGAGGAAAAGGTATCATGCTCAGAGAGAGTTTCCAAAGACAACTTAAAGAAACTCACAAAAAAAGTTTATAATATGTGTCGCCCACCCCAAAGAGCTTGAATTCCACTAGTTGACTGATAAAGGAAAATAACTCTCACACCCACGAAAACCAACTTATCAAGCCGAAACCACTCAATAACTATTAAAAGGAAAGCACACTGTTTGGATAGAATGAACAAAAAAGGTTAAGCCACGTCCTAGGAACACTCTTATCACATATCACCAGGTCATCATTTTGAACAGAACAAAAAGGTCAACATGGGGAAGCCTGAGGGGCTCCCCACCATTAAAAATCTACAAACGCCCAAGGTGAGGCTGGAAGACCGAGATGGGGAGGTTCGAGCGGACTCTCCGCCATTAAATAAAAGTACCACAATGATTCATTCCAGAGGCATTCGTGTGAGACCCAACGTGGGTCTCCCCTCCAATGGAACTGAAAACATATACAAAACAGTAGAACTTTTATGATGGGTACCAGGCACCCCAATACAAGGGGCAGGGAGGGGCGGGCCCAACTACCAGGCATCAAAACCATAACCATATACAGTCCAACATCTCCAAATCCCTAGATGTGAATCATTCAAATTTGAGACTGATTTACCCAACCAACCTCATATGTACCCCAAAAATAATTACACTTGGTGGGATTCAACCCCCAAGACATTAAGGTACGAGATGACCACTCGTCCTCATAGCCATGAGAAACCCCACCCACCCAAACGGGTCGCTCGAAACGAAACCACATGAAATAATTTAATCCTCCTTCATCTCCTACAACGATGATAGAAATAATATTTGGATCCCATACTCTCTTGGGGTTATTTACCACGTGCCATCTTCACTCTAAACCCTATGGCTTGATCCCTGATTTTTGAAGCATCTTCTGACTCGTAGTCATGTTTTGAAGTCTATTGACTGGAGCTTCTTCTTTTTGTGTCACACGAATCCACATTGTAACTGAGACAACACCAACAAACACAACACATTATGACATCCAACTGATCAAACCGATAATATTCACCAACACAAGAGCTAAAACGGTGAATGTGCATCACACTTTGTCACACTGATTGAGAACACGACACCAAAAATTGTCACCTGAACATGACTATTGCTGTTGAGAGTAGCATTATACGAAGAGGGACTTCAAACTGATTCCTAAACAACACGTGATTCCTGCAATTGATTGTAGCATCCCCATGTGACTGGGTGTGCCACACTAGTGGCCTAACATTGACCCTTTCTTAAAAAAACCAATGAAGGACCAAATGTCATTTAGAATAGTGGCCCGCACTGACCACTCTAGGCTGCTTTCACCTTTATACACTAGAATCTCCTTCATTGTATCCAAATAGAACATTCAAATTAATAATTTCAAACATTACCCTTGCTAATCAAAGAGAACCCACACTACAAGACTTCACTAATCATGACCCATGCATCCTATGAAAATACTACAAAGCCTTTCATAAAACTGGTCAACACTGAAAATTATGAATTTCCTACACCCTTCCCCAATGGAATTCCATTAACTGTTTCTAGGGGAACCTTCAAACACGGAAGTATAAAAATTCATACCTAATGATTCGGCCACTCAAATGATTAAAACTCCCTTCAACTCCCCCTGTATCTACCATCCCACTGTGAAAGGATCCGCTTAGTGGAAAAAAAGGAGATGTGGTTTCAATTCTAGAATTAAATAAGAGATGCCTCAGATCTACTGGAGGGTCAGCCAACGGCGAATTGGCTGTTTCCAAACTTCAATCACATGTCAATGCTTTATGGGGGGAATATAATAGTCAAGAAAGGAAACCACTGACCCAACCAAACTGGTCCATCATTCAATACATTCTACAAGCAAACACCAAACGTGCAGGGGGAACCACTGCAAGGGCTCCTTGATGTACTTTTCAAAATAATTATCTAGCTGCAAGCTTTCATACAAACTTTCAAATAAGAATTAAAACTCAGGAAACAAATCAGTAAAAAAGTATTCTCAGCTTGAAACACCTCACGTTCATCCTTTCAAAAATACCAGGACACATTACGCAGTCACTTGTTATATTAAAACACCAAATTTTACTTTAACAAAATTTTTTGAAAATAAGAAAAACCTAGTGGGTCGCACAAACACCAATGGAGTCCCACGGGCCTCGTACATACATGTTCCCTTGTCACACCAACACCCACCTCGTATCCATCCAGGCACTCATACTCTCATGCCATTAACCCTTTATCTTTCCATACACACTCATGCCTGTGGTTTCCCATGAGAAAACCAAAGATCAAAGCCAAACCTTTCCATTTTTCAAAACCAAAACATTCATCCCACACATTTCAATCATATACCTCATTTTCTTTACAAAGTGATTTATTTTAAAAAAAATTCCAAAACATTCTCGAAGACCAAATAATTTTTTCTTAAAAACCAAATTTTTACCATTCAAAAACTAAGAAACGAGGAATGGTGAAAGGGAAAACTAGTTCCAGCAGGCCACTACAACATGTGGTTGGCGGCCATACGCCAATCGCACCACTGCTACAAAGGGTATTCTGGGCCAGCGTCCCTGGATCCACATGGCTTGCAAGACCCTGCGATCTCACTAGGACCACTGACCGTACTTCGTTTTCATTCCCCCTGGAAAAGATTAACTGAAAGGGCCATAGACATAGATTGACCTCAAATTACTTTGGTAACATGAGTGCTGCTATGAGGTGTGCTGACTAGGCACCTTACTCGTAGCAAGGACATTGAGTTCCAACAACCTTAACTCTAGTATACTGTGACTCTATTCCAAAATAAAATGACCCAGGAGAACAAAACATTCCCTCTGATACCATTTTGTCATGAACCAGACCGTGTTTCCATCCGACCGGGTTTCTGACCTAGTCCGTGAGATTGACCGAAGGGCGTTCACGATCTACACGGGCTGGCCCAAGTGCCCGGGTATCAAACTAACACGTGGGAACGATTTTCCCGAAATAGAAAACCCAACACAACTGAAAAGGTAAATGAAATAAATTGTGAACTGACAACCTAACAAAACCATAAACTAAAGACAAATTTAAAGTTTACAACTTGAGCCAACATCCAAAAAAACATCAAATGGAAGTAACTCTAACTGAAAACTTTTAACAACAAGAGAGGTGCAACATCCTCATGCCACAAGCACCACCCTATAAGAGAAGACCATCAACAACCAAAACATGATCGTTGAGCATGATACCTCAACCTAGAATACACAGAGAACAAGGTCTACATAAACCCCCATGGTTTATGTAGGGTATGAGAAAAGAGACCAGTAGGACGTCACCCAACAAAAAGGATCCACGTCTAATCACTAAATAAAAAATAAATTTCCAGGCTAAATAAATGAAAAGACACCAAAGTATAAACAACTTTAATGGAACAATTTCTACAAAGAAAACACTTATATATAAAACAACTTAAATAAAAATAAAATAACCTTGCAGTAAGAAAACTCAAACCTTCAAGAGAACCCATATACTACACCGCATGTCGAAGATGTGTGTATAGTAATCCAGGAGCAGTAAAAGTGGGAGAGGCGCTGTAAGTACTAGAAAAAGGAATGGGAACCTAGAACATCGTGTCTCGGTGAACAGAAGTATAGGAACCAAAACAAAATATTTTCTCATGCACAAGCCACTAGTAGGGCAACACATCCATAACATAAGGATCTAGAGTCATAATCCAATGTTTACACAGTGTTGTAATCGTCAAACCAGCTAAGTGAAACCAGGCCAGAGCCGCATTGAAATCACTATCAATCTAGATCTAGTCCAACCACCTAGTACCCAGGCTTCCACTTTTGTGCTCAAGATGTTAGAATTTCATATTTCATGTCAAAATCCAAAAAATAAAACAACCAGCATGTTACATAAACCAAATTCCACACACTCACAAACACAGAAAACCATTTGGAAAAGTGTGCATGCCAAATGTCATTACCAGAATCAATTAAAATAATTTCTGTATTGGTAATAATTGTTTATTAAAAAATATTAAATATATATCATTAATAAATTTTATTAAATCATATTAAATTATTTGTAAATTATTTTATAAAAAAACAACAAAACCTGACTTTAACATGCAAGACCAATTAAACCCTCATTCAAGACCAAACCCACCCAACGCCACAACAAGAAAACAAACTGCACACTTTTCAAATTTTCACAAAACAAACAAAAACATTATAAAAACACTAGAAAACAAACATTACACTTTGCACATTTTCACAAAACAAACTTAAACTTTATAAAACCACTAGAATAGAAACATTACACTTTTCAAATTTTCCCAAAACAAACAGAAACATTATAAAAACACCAGAATAGAAAAATTGCACTTTTACCAATTGAAAAGATAGCTAAAAAATTATTAAACACTAACAATTGACTAAAGATAAGTTTTTAACCAATGAGTGCACCAACCCATACGACATAATACAAAATGACTCTAACACATGGAAGACTTCAAGAAACCAATGTCTCCACCCAAAATAATTAACAAATGAAAATTATAAACTATCTAAGAAAAAAAATGAATTCATTAAATAATGATTAAAATGTGGAACCACATACCTTGTGGTCACAGAGTTCTCAGACATGGTTTGTAGTGACCACCGCACACCAACCAAAACTCCAACAACCTAGCGCGAACTCAAACACATGAATTCAAACCAAAAAACATCGAATTAATACCCCAAAATCAGAACATATACATGCTGCAAAAAAACAACAAGGAGAAAGACTTAACCGGGGGTGTTCGCTGAATGGAGTAGGGGAGGGCTATTCGATGATTCATCAGAAGAGGCGGGATAGTGGAGGAGTGGCGCGTCGCCAGACGTAGCAGGGTGTGGAGGATTGGATCTTCGTCGGATGAAGCAGGAGGGCAGTATTTCCAAGAAGGGGAGGCTGGGCATCAGTGTGACGTGGCTGGCCGGGATGGAGGAACTCGCTGAGAATGAAGGGAGGGGTAGGCCGTAGATGGTGCATGTAGGTGAGAGAAATGCTGGTTGGAGATGAGGCTGGTGGCTAACTGTGGTACAGCGCGACGAAATATGGGAGAATGGGGGGTGCCACAACAGGGAGAAGGGGGAAAGGGAAAAATACAATAGCAGTGAAAGAAAAGAAATAAAAGGTAAAATAAAAAGAAAACTAATAATAATAATAATTAATATAATAATAATAATTGAAATTTATATAATACTAATAATTATAATAAACTAAAACTAATTACAAAAATAATAGTAAAAAAATAAATGTTATAACAATTATAACAATAGTTATAAAAATAACTATAAAAATTATATCCTCAAATAATAATCTCTTTTTAAAAAGGGAACTTCTTAGTGTGTCATTTTAGAACCCTCCTCACAGAGAAAACCCCCTCTCCCACAATGAGGTAGTACCCGCAAACAGCTCCCCAGCCAGGGAAGGATCCATCCTCAAATAATAATATTATTATGTTCATTATGTTAATATATTAAAATTTTTATCACAATAACTTGTATTTATTTATCATCAAGTAATTTTATTTAATTAATTGGACATTGTCAAGTCACCCAGTGAACCAGGAGAGACTATACGATTTCAAAATTGCTCCTCGCCCGAGTCGCGCGGTCTCAAAATTTCATTTTATTTTCATTTTATTATTCATCACGTATTTTCCACCAGCCAGGAACATTAGGCAGGCAGTGCGGTGAACCGGACGAGGTCACGCGGTGACCCAGGCGAGGCCGCCCAGCTTTGACAGTGGTGCGCTAGACATAACCAAGAGTAAAACATTCATTTTTATATAAGACCTCAGAAATTTAAGTCGGGGCTCGACCCGAATTATCTAATGCCCAAAAAAATAATAAAAATAATAATATAAAAAATGTTGTTGTGACATTAACCATCCCATTATATGAAAATATTATTAGAAACTTTTGATGATTAAATATTTATAGTAAAAGGAATAACAAATATGTGAAAATGAGATATTATAAAAATAATACTAACTATTTTAATGATATATTTAATAAGGTGTTTATTTCACCTCCATTAAATCTATATCAAGATTTCACTATTGAAAAAACTTTTTCACGTTACCCAATAGCCATATTTTTTATTATTTTATAGATAAACTCCCTTTTAATATAGAATGGGAAGGGTATCTATAAATTTATGATGTTTGGTATTATATATATATTTAAATGTTAATACTAATTTTGATATCATTATCCTCATTAATTATTGAACTAAAATGATTCACATCATGTTTATTAATAATAGTAATAATAATCAATAAATACATTAGATAATAGAGTATTTATACTAAATTTTAAAAACAACAATAACAATAACAAGTAATAACATACTATGTTAATAATAAATTTTAACAAAAAAAACTATAATTAATTATATTAATTTTAAAAACTAAAATATTATATATATGAATATTTTTATTATATTGATGGTTATGATATATAAGTTGGAAATATATTATGATATAGTGTGATTAACAAGGTGAGAGTATGAAGGATTTCTCAATCTCATATACAAATAAATAGGCATGTATGATATTATGCGCCATAATTTCATTTATTTAGTGTCTTCACTACATCATTGTTATAATGTATTACAATTATTCAATTAATTATATTTGGATGTTTCCATAAATGTATAAAACTTATATTATTTTGATTCTTGTAATATCATTAGAGTATGTGGTTGTCCTTCTGAATATTAGGTCATTAAGTCAGATTTTTTTATACACCATTCCATATTTGGTATGGTGAGATTATTACCTAATGTATCTATTTTATCATATTCATTTCATACAAGGAGTGTTATTTCCAATATCATTTTATTTCATTAATGGTACATCAATTAAAATGATAGAAAATTTGAATGTGTTTTTGTAAACTCAACTCCCTTTGGTTATTTATAATTCTTCTTCATGAACATATTTCATGGATGATAGTTTTCATCCAAAAACATATTTTATATCATCGTAATATTTATTACTATTATAAGAAAATAAAAATTCCATCTGGACTATAGTATAGTATGTTATGTGTATTTTCACGACCCACCTTCACCAAAAGGAGGGAAGGGTTAGTTGATTGCCAGGACCATCCTTCTTCATGTTGAAGGAGAGATAATTACCCCCGAAACCCACCTTGAACTGGTCCCGGAGTGGCCACCAGCACCAAGGGTATAAAATCTCTCAATAAATGGAAGGCATTACCCTTTTTCTTTTAATAGGACCAGGAGATAAGATGGTAAATCCCAACAACACCAAAAGCGGAAAGTAAAAGTAAATCCAAGAACCATTCCCAATGCATGCTACAAAAGTAAAATCTATAAGGTAGAAAGTGACTACAAGGGTAAAGTATAGGTAACAAGCACTCAACCAATGTTTAGGTTATACTTAAGCCTTCCTAAAGAGTACAATCAGTACCATGTCCAAGTCACAACTCACACCAAACCAAAACCCATTTGTCCCATCCTAGTTTACATGTTCAACAATAATGTTTAAATAAGTTTTTGCACCTACATGGGCAACTAGCTACCATAAGCATAAGCCAAGGGAAAATAAAATGGTCAAGAATCAATAACAACACCCACACCTTGTTCTCTTGTAAAGCCACCACAACCAATGAAAACCCCAAGATATAGCCCCATGTCCAATATCAAGGAGCCAAGAAGGTTACTCAACAACAGAGGAGTCCACCCCAATTTGTGATATAACAGAGGATCCCATCCTCAATTTCACAACCACCGAGTGTATAATAACTGGGGATCCCATCCCCACCCACATCACCCCGCAATCGGCCCGTGAATGAAAAGAAAAGAACAACCCGCTACTTTCAACACAAAGCAGGCCCATGTGGGTATTTTAAGATTTAAATGATTTAACACATTCCCTAATTTATGTTCCACTAGGCTTAAACCGGGGTTATCATAGAAAGGATTTGATCCTCATTCTTTCGATTTCATTAGCCAAATATAAGTAATTAACCAATTTAAATTTAACAGTAAGGGTTCAAAATCATAATAAAAATCATTTAAAAATCACCAGAGGAAATGGTTTGTTAGTGCACAGAGAAAGACCACCAATGGCCATGATTTTTAGTAGGCGTAATACCACACAATTCAGAAAACAAGATCATAGAACAAGGCAGCATCATCGATCACAGCCCTCCCCCTTGTTTATTTAGAATTTGTTTATTATCTTTATTAAGGTTTTTTCCATCCAATTCTATAGAATAAAAATCATTCCCACATCGCAAGATACACATAATGGAGAGTCAATGGTGAAACCTACTTGTTATCAATGATCGACGCTAAGCGCGGGCGTGGAACTTCACAGATAGTGATGCGGCTCATCCAAACGAAAAGCTGCTCTTCTAAATGAAGTGTACTCCTATAATAGGAAAATCATGAAACGAAACCAAGGGAGAACCCTTAGGTTATAATGGGTGAGATACAGTACACCCCATGCCATTATAGATATAGACAGAATTGAAACCGTGTAAGGTGTGGGGTTGTGGGTTGACCACACGGTTGAGAAACTCCGCATGTCATTAATGGGTCCCCGCGGTTTAAACGGATGAACAAAAAAGGTTAATTCATTAAATATTTCATTAAATGACATTTATGGGTGTTGCTGGGCTAAAAAACATTCATAAAGGGCTCAAAATTTGGTTTGAAACAAAATTTGCGAAAAAGGGAGGCACTACTGGAAAAACCGTGAGGGTAGATGAGAGCTATTAGTATCGGTAGTTGCGAGCTACAGGTAGTCCAGAGCTACCGATTTCCCCCCGGAGCTACCGGTAGCCGAGGGCTACAGATAGATGAGGGCCATTGGTAGGATAGGCCTACCGATAGGCCATAACTACCACTATGAGTCATTGAGAAGGTGGGAGGGCCTTCTAGACCACCCAGGACACCTCAAGATCATATTTTTCACTACATAATGGACCCCAAAACACGGGCCATTACATTAGATACTTCTCAAACTACTCTCACACTCGAGAATATAATATCAAACTAGGAATTAGAAGAGTGGGGTCCGAAAAACCACCCTCTAAAAATAATTCTCAGGGGAAAACCCATCCATTAGAAAGCTGGAACAAAACCCCCCTACATACATGAACACTTACATTGTCCAATGAATGAGTTAGGGGGACCCCTCCTACATGTCAGGATATTATCCGCTTTGGTCGGCACTTACTTTCCCGCACGGGTTCAGTCACATCAACATTAATGCATCTTGATTAGTAGTCGGGGTTTACCATCTTAAATAATCATGCAAACACACACAGAAGAGGAAAAAAATGCACAAGCATTCCATATATATGTTAAACTACAAAGTACAACACCACAAGGATCAGAACAAAACACAAAGTCAAAACAGCTCTATGTACTGAATGTGTAACTAGGCCTCCCTCTCCCATGTGATCACCTCGAGCCCAACATGCCTCCAAAACACACAAACCAAGGGGATGGTTCGTCCATGAAGCACTTTCTCCTTACGATCATTGATCTAGCTTAGTCGTTCTACGAAGGCAACATCTTCTTCAATATCTAACTCCACCCAATCGATGACATGGGAGTTGTTGTGTAGATATCGACAAAGCTGGGACACATGAAAGATGTCATGTATCCTTAGTAGTTGAGGTGGTAACACTACCTGATAAGACACTTTGACGTCTAGTCGCAATAATTAGAAGGGTCCGATGAACTTGGGAGAAAGCTTACTCCCCCTGCCGAACCTTCGTTGTCCACGCCGAGGGGAGACCTTCAAGAACACGTGGTCCCCGACCTCGATCTCCAAGGGAATCCTACTATCATCAGCATATTAATTCTACCTATCTGGAGCCGCCATCATACTCTCTCGTACAAGCTGAACCTTCTCTGTCGTGCTCTACACCACCTCTGGGCCAAGAACACCTGCTTCCCCAACCTCAGTCCTTCACACTGGTGAGTGACATGACCTTCCATATAGGGCTTCGAATGGAGCCATTCTAAAAGTAGAGTGATGGCTATTATTTTAGGCGAACTCTACCAGAGGAAAGTGTCGCACCCATGATCCTCCTGAGTTCAGAACGCATGCCCACAACATATTCTCCAATGTCTGGATGGTGCGCTCTATCTGCCCATCTGTCTGGGGGTGGAAAGCAGTGATAATGCGCAGCTGGGTGCCAAAAGAATGATGTAATCCTCTCCAGACTAGTGAGGTAAACCGTGAATCCCAAACTAATACTATGGATATCAGAACTCCATAAAACCACACTACCTAGTCCACATACTTCCATGCTAGAGTGTCCACTGCACTCGACTAATTAATCGCAAGGAAGTGAGCCGACTTCGTCAAGCGGTCCACGATTACCAAGATGGCGTCGTAGCCCCCTTGAATCTTGGGTATTATGGTGACAAAATCCCTTGAGATGTCAACCCAAATACACTTGGGATCATCTAAAGGTTTCAACAACTCGCCTGGAACACGGTGTTCAACCTATACCTGCTAACACACTAGGCACTTGGCCACAAACACTACCACTTCTCACTTTACTCCTGGCCACCATAGTTGTCCCTTCAAACCCTGGTACATCTTAGAAACTCCTGGGTGTACCGCTAGAGGTGCGTTGTGGAACTCACTGAGAACCTGGACGCGCATTGCCTTTGGAACAAACATCTTCCCCTTGAAGAGCATTCGATTTTGACCATCATCTGTCCACCCTTTCAGAGAATTTCTCTAGTCAATTCATTCATGCATCACTTCGCACTATGGGTCTCGCCACAGAGACTCATCCAGTTTCCGCATCAGGGAAGACTGTACTATCATATGATACAAGCAACCTTTACCGCTATCCATCCTCACATACAGGTGCAAGGAAGCCATATCCTCCATCGCCTTCCATGTGTTTTCCAACTCTCAGACTGCGTCCTTCTGCGACCTCCTGCTGAAGGCATCGATAACTACATTTCCCTTCCCTGAAGTGTTGGAAATATCTATGTTGTAATTCTGGAGGAACTCCATCCACCTCCACTGCCGCAAGTTTATGTCCCACTGGGAGAAGATATACCTCAAACATTTGTGATCTGTGAATACCACAAAGCATTCACCAATGAGGTAATGCTTACACAACATTAGTGCGAAAATGACTGCTGCACGCTCCAGGTCGTGGGTGGCGTAATTAGGCTCATGGGGGCATAGCTGCCTAAACCCATAATAAATCACCTCTTTCTGCCACATCAACACACCCGAGGCCTTTCCCTGAAGCATCACAAAACACATCATATGTTTTCCCTTTTTCTGGTAGTCTCAATACTTGGGCACTAACCAACATCTCCTTTAGATAGCTGAAGGATGCCTCACACAGCTCACTCCACAAGATGACCTGGTCCTTCTTGGTCAAGGCTGTAAAAGGTGCCGCAACTTGAGAGAAGTTGGGTACGAACCTCCAATAGTAACCTTCCAGTCCGAGGAAACTACAAAAGTCTGGAATGTTCTTAGGTGCTGCCCAAGAAACAACTGCATCAACCTTTTATGGCTCCACCACTACCCCTTTCTCGGACACTATGTGCCCAAGGAAGTGCACTTTTCGTGTCCAGAACTTTTATTTAGAAATATTCCCATAGAGCTGGTGCTATTATAGGACCTCAAAAACCATCCTCAGATGATCCTCGTGGTCCTCATATATCCTTCAATTGATCAGGATATCGTCGATGAACAAGAATATGAATGAATCCAGGTACTTCCGGAAGATGGAGTTCATAAGCCCCATGAACTCAACTGGGGCGTTCATAACATCGAAAGGCATGAATCAGAACTCGAAGTGTCGATATATGAACCTGAAGTCCATCTTCGAGATGCCACTCTCCTGCACCCTCAGCTGGTGATACCCAGACTGCAGGTCGATCTTCGAGAACCACCATGTCCTGTTCTGCACGTCGAAAAGGCCGTCTATCCATGGAAGAGGGTAGCGATTCTTGACCGTTACCTGATTCAGCCTCCTGTAGTCTATGCACAAACTGAGACCACCATCTACCTTAGTGGAGAACAAGACTGTGGCACCCCATGGTGATACACATGGTCGAACATAACCCCTCTTCATCAGACCATCAATGTGAATCTGCAACTCACGTAACTCCGAAGGTGCCATCCGGTAAGGGCCCATCGAAGTTGGATGAGCACCAGGCTTCAGGTATATCCCAAACTCGATATCACGTCGAGGGGGTAGAGTATTCACCTCCTCGGGGAATACATCCATAAACTAGATAACGATTTCTGGCCCCTTCCATCATCTCAGCATCCACTGACTCCACTGACAACTTGGCTAACAAGGAGATGAGGGGTTCCTCTCACCTGTTTCCTTTCTGACTGCTCTGTTATGGTGTAAGTAACACATCGACCACCCAAGTCTAAGAACACAACCCTTCCTCGGAAGAAGTCGATGATGGAACATAGAGAACATCCAGTAGATGCCTAGGATGATATCGTATGGCTGTATCTGTAGCAGAATAAGTTCTCTGGCCATCTGATGTGGCCTTATCATCAGTCTGCATCCTCGAAAAACATATCATAAGTCAATATGACCTCCGAATGGTGTGCTCAGCGGCAGGGGAACTAGAAGTCACTCGACATCTAGGCCCAAAACACGATCGTACCTCGAACGATCTCTGGTCCCGCTGGAACTGCTTCCTCCACAACGTGAAACTTCCAATGCCCAACTCCTCTACCTCTCTGCTATCGGCCAACTCTCTGACCATGACCTAGTCCAGGTCCCTAACGAGCGCCCTAAGGTCGGCCTACCCCTACAATGTCGGCCCTCAGAGGAGTGGGAGCTTGCGGCCCCTACTGCTACTGTTGAAAGGGCCTGGCTAGAAGCTGTTGTGCCTATCCGCCAATACTGTACTGAAATCGGCAAGGGCACTAATTCCGGATATTTCCATTGCTCCCACAGACGATGCACCGTGGTCCTGGGACCGAAGGAAAGGGGTGAGGACCGGAGGACCAGAACTAAAACTGTTGCAGCCTACTCCCTACTGGTCGAAACTTGGAGGGTCTTGACGTTGGAGTCTTGGTGCTGACCGCCTTCCCATTCGATGGTCCCATATGGACCCCCCATCGTGACACACATCCCAGAGCATGCATCCTTTCCACCACTTCGGCCTTCTTTTGGACCTCCATGTACGTCATCAGGGTAATGGGGGTTATAGCATACTGGAGGGAGGATTGGAGCGCCTCCTGTAAACGTCTCTCCCAAGACTCCTCATCGGGAAAGAGGTTCGGAGAAAAATGTAGGAGGTCCTTGAACATAACTTCCCGCTCCCATACTGACATACTCCCCTGCTGGAGGGAGATTAACTCTTGCGTCTTCTCTGCCTTCATCGTAGAAGAGAGGAATTCTGCCCGGAACTCCTTCTCAAAATCAGCCCATACCACCTCAGCCTCTCTCCTTCCCCTAGGTAAATCGTCCACCACTGACACGCTGCTACCTGCATCTTGATGATGGCCTGAGGAACCCAGTACTCTGTCAGAGCCCGGATCCAGCCAAAGGCTATCACAATCTCCTCTAGCTAGCACTCCATCTTCATTTCAATGGTACTGCCATCATACTTCTCGAGGGTCTGTCGCTGGAAGGCCCAATGTGTCTTCTGCCACTGGTCATACTCCTCCTCTCGATCATCTCTCCACCCATTGGCCAAGGTAGTCTCCCAGGCCTCGATATCCCTCTCCACATGTGGTCGTCTCCCAGGTGCCATAGCTGCAAGGTAAACAAGGAATGCTTAAGCCCAAGTAGTGTAAAATATTATTCTTAAAGTTTTCTTAAACTTCTTATTTATTTCAAATTCCTAAAACACCCTAGAAACACGAGAACTCAAGTAATTATGATGGATGTACCTTTCCTAGGGTTTCCCTACCCTACAATAAGCATGGCCTTACTTGGTCATTTGGTAGGTCCAGAGTCCTTGCATCGGATCACGGGGGCCCTAAAATCCCACATCTTAGCGGATCTTCCCTGGTCTATTTCACATACCACGGTCACCCAATACTATTTCCCTACCATTCCATGAAATCTTCACTGTGCCTAACTCCAGACTCCATCCTATCTATCAACCATCCTATGATTCCATCTTTTCACGACCCGCCCTCCCCAAAAGGAGGGAAGGGTAAGCAGATCTCCAGGCCCTTCCTTCTTCAAGTTTAAGGAGTGATAATTACCCCCGAAACCTGCCTTAAATAGGTCCCAGAGTGGCGACCAGCACCAAGGGTATAGAATCTCTCACCAAATGGAAGTAATTACCCTTTTTCATTTAATAGGATCAGGAGATAAGATGGTAAATCCAAAAAACACCAAAAGCGGAAAGTAAAGGTAATGCCAATAACCATTCCCAATGCATGTTACAAAATAAAATACACAAGGTACAAAGTGACTACAAGGTTAAAGTATAGGTAAAAAGAACTCACCCAAAGTATATGATTTTATTCAGCCTACCTAAAGAACACAATCAGTACCATGTCCCAGTCACAACTCACACCAAACCAAAACCCATTTGTCCCATCCTGGTTTACCTGTTCAACAATAATGTTTAAATAAGTTTCTACACATTCTTGGGAAACATGAAACCATCGGCATAAGCCAAGGGAAAATAAAACGGTCAACCATCAACTAAAAAACCCACACTCGGTTCTCTTGTAAAGCCACCACAACCAAAGAAAACCCCAAGATACAGCCCCATGTCCAATATCCTGGTGCCAAGAAGGTTTCTCAACAACAGAGGATTCCACCCCAATTCGTGATATAACAGACGATTCCATCCTCATTTTCACAACCACCAAGAGTATAATAACATGGGATCCCATCCCCACCCACATCACCCAGCAATTAACCCATGAATGAAAATAAAATAAAAACCCTCTACCATCAACACAAAGCAGGACCAAGATGGTATTTTCAGATTTAAACGATTTAACAAACTCCATGATTTCAAATCCACTGGGCTTAATCCAGGGTTATCACAGAAAGGAGTTGATATTGGTGCATTCGATTTGTTTAGAAAAATATAAGTAATTCACCAATTTACATTTCACAGAAAGGGTTAACAATCACAATACAAATCATTTAAACATGACTAGAGGCAAGGGTTTGTTAGTGCACAGTGAAATTCCACCAACGGTCTTGATTTTCAGTAGGCTTAAGCCCGCACAATTCAAAAAACAAGATCATAAAACAAGGCAGCATCATCGATCACATCCCTCCCCATTCATTCTTTAGAATATGTTTATTATCTTCATTAATTTATGGTCTATCCAATTGCATAAGAAAAAAAGCATGCCCACCCCACATGATACACAAAAAGGAAAGTCGAAGGTGAAACCTACTTGTTATCAATGGTCGACGCTAAGCCCGGGCGTGGAACTTCATGTATATCGATGCGGCTCGTCCGAACGAAGAGCTGCTCGTCTGTAGGAAGGGTACTCCTATCATAGGGCGATCAAGAAATGAATCCTATGGAAAACCCTTAGGTTGTAAAGGGTGAGATACAGCACACCCCTGTACATTAAAGATATGGAGAGACTCGAAACCACGTAAGGTGCGGGGTCGTGGGTTGACCACACGGTTGAGACACCCCACACGTCATTAATGGGTCCCCGTAGTTTAAACGGACGCACATACCAGGTTAATAAATTAATTGTTTAATTTAACGACATTTATGGGCATTACTGGGCTTAAAACCCATCTTGAAGGAGTCAGAATAGGGTTTGATAACCAATTTGCAAAAATGGGATGAGCTACTGGAAAAACCGTGAGGGTAGCTAAGAGCTGTCGGTACTGTAAGTTGGGTGCTACCGGCCGCCCAGTGCAACCGGTAGCCCAGTGATACCGGTATCCCTAAGCGCAACAGGTATCCCGGAGCCACCGGTATCTTGGAGCAACCGGTGGCCCGGAGCTACCGGTCGCCCGAAGCTACATGTAGCCCGGAGCTACCGGTAGCCCGAAGCGACCGGTAGCCGAGGGATACTTGTGGCCAAGGGCCACCCACAGGCGAGGCCTATTGGAAGGCCGTGGCTACCTCTAGGAGTCATTGAGAAGATGGGACGGCCTTCCAGACCACCCAGGACACCTCAACATCAGAATTTTCACTATGTAATGCACCCCAAAACCCGGTACATTACAAGTATTGTGAAAACATGAACTAAACTATCATTAATGTTCTTACTCATCAAATTAAAATTTTCATTAAAAATTAATAATTCTATATTTCAAAATGGCTTGATAAATTATTTAAACTCATTATTTTTTTTAAGAAAATGACATATTATTTGAAATAATTTCATTATTTTCATAATCCAGTCATAATATTTAAAAAAAGTACTGTCAAAGACATTTTATATGAATTATTTATTTATTATTTCATCTATTTACAAGGATGTAATATAGAAAAAACAATTCTATTAATAAATTTATATTATAATAATCATTTTTCGTTTTTAAGGTTATATTTTGAAATGTTTTAAAAAGGTGGGAGAAAAAATTAAAATAAACTTTTTTAATGATATTTAAGGAATTAAAAAATTGGTAATTTCATCTTAATTTTTATACTGATTTTTAAAATAATCAATTCAAATCCATTTTCATCTTTATCATAATAATATAAACCAAAAATGGGGTAACATTTTATTAATTTAATTTTATATTAAATTATTCTAAAAAATTCTTTTGTATTGATATTTTTGTGTCTACAATTATAATTCTTATGTTAATTTATATGATACAATTTGGAAATGGTAGAAAACATATTTTATTTCCATAGTTTCATCGTGGAATGATATTATATTTTTTTATTTAAAAAAATACTAAAATTTTTAATTAAAATATTTTATAGTTCTAATAATTCACTAAAATGGTTTTTATAGGATAAGGACCACAGTGCGTTTGGGTTTGATAAATCCCTAAAATATATTTTTTCTAATAAATCATTGATATTATTTGTGTATGAAAAAACATTAAGAATGTTTTTTTAGAATAAAACCATTGTAATTTTGTTTTCTAATATACTTGTGATGCAATTTTTTTCTGATAAATCAATGAGATTGTTTTAGTCTAATATGTCACATTGAAAGTTTGGTTATGTTCAATCCCTGATACATTTTTTGTTTTCTGATCCCAAAGAATGTATGGTTATAATAAATCTCTGATACTAGTTGGGATAATTGAAACCCACTAATACCTTGGGTTGAATATTTCTATACATTAGAAAATAATGGGTAATGCATAGTGATTCATGAACTAATATAATGAACTAATTGTGATGCCTAATCCACTATAGTTTATTATCTATTATTATTATTTTGAATCATTTATATGATATATACGTATGATTATGTTAAATGGATCATTATTATTATCTCACACTTTTAATTTATTATTTTTTTCTATTTGAGATTACATGTTTTACTATAAGGAATTATATTTAACCATTATTATTATTATTTTATTTTTAAAATATTGTTCTCGAATGATCGACTTTTATAATATGATTATAATACATTGATTAATTATATTTAATTTACTATTTTCATCATCTAAGGTACTAATATGACCCCTTTAATAGTTTTTAATTTCCCATTTTATGATGGAAATTATTACATATGGGAATTCTAGAAATGATTACACAGTGGATCAATTGTAGATAAATATTCATGAGTATCCCCAAATAATATTATTAAGTTGCTAACAATCAAAGTCACTAAAAATTATAGAATTTGTGATTATTTGTGAGATATAATATTGAACTTATAGAAATGTAAAAATATATTTTATTATATAAAACTTTTTTATTTTTATATTTTATGGCCTGTATATTTTCAACCACATACACGGGTTTAGTTATTGGGGACCGTTGTCTATATACATTTATAATTTAGTAACTTTTTGGGTTTGTTTTGTTCCCTTATATGATTAGGATGAAGTATATTTATTGAATAATATATAAATAATTAAATGGAATGGTTCTAAACATCAAAATAAAATCCTTATATTCTGATTAAGGATAAAGTATATTATTTTCCTTATAATTATATCCCCATTTGGTTACATGATAATGGATAGGGTTGTTATAAAGATGACACTAACAATAATGAGACATAAAATGGTTGTTAATGATATAGGAAGAAGGATATTTTACATTTATTTAAGAAGATAATGAATATATTAAATTATTAATGTGGTGGGTGAAGATCAGGATGCACATAGAGTGTTTTTCCCAAGACCACATGCAGTTTTCCAAGAGAAATGGTTAAATCACTACTATTATCTTCCCTAATTTACTCTCTCCATGTTATTTTTTAAATATAGATAAATCCACCATCTTTTCACCCCTATCAACTTAAATCCCCCCATAAAATGATCTCTGTCCCACAATAAAGTAACCTCACATCCAATAAAAATATACTCCTTAATAGAACAACATTGTAGATTGGGTATTCACACTCGCCAACCCTTAAAACATTCATATTATCATGACTAATGAAAATTGGAATTTACAAGTATATGTTTCATGAAATATTCCATATTCATATCCCTGAGTTTACTTTTGGGGAAAAAATTAAGAAAACATTTTAATGAGGACCATTCTATCGTCATCTTGTAGAAGGAAACTGTATTGGAAATGCATTCCATGAAATCACCAACAATCATCATACACCATCATAGATATGTGTTATATATATCAATTCGAGGGCGTATACCTTTTTAAATATCCCCCCAATTAATAGGAATGTCTCCATGTGTTATATAGTGATCTAAGTCACATATATGGATATTACCACCCCACATCAAACATAAAAAATGGTATGGGTCTCAAAATATAAATGGACCCCATCCCTCCACTGTGTTGTTAACTCTTGTCGCTATTGGTAGAATAATAAGAGATAATGGTTTAGTTTGCTCAGTGTTCGAGGGATCGTTCTACTACATGATAAACATTGATGTGTCTATCTCAGCATCCTGTGGTAGGTCAAGAACTCAACGGCCAGAGGATGTGTCTTCATGAATTTTGATGATATTCGAGCTCCAACATTGTGTTTTGAGTTAACCAGGCTCCTTGTAATGCACTTTAGATTTTTGGGTTCATGTCGATTGAAAAGTAGTAATTAGTAAAAAAGATTCCCCAGCAGCACTATAAAAATACTAGAGGACTAGTATTTTTAGATGCCCCTTGGTGATCGAATTCGTAGGTCATTTGAGTAGTAAAAACCTATGGTCATAAAGTCATAGAATGTTGAGTAAATCCATTAAATGGATAAACTTTTCATTCATTTTATTTTATGATAAATAATTTCCTCATCCCTCATGATCAATGTATTTATATGTGTGGTAAAAAATTCCATTAGAATATCATTCTAGAAAAATTTACCTTGATTTCTGGTCATTCAGGCCTATAAGGTCAATAGTTTCAAAATATTAGTCGACCAAGGCTATCGTGTACCAGTAGTGGAGGGATATTGTGTTTGTGTGAATTATCCAATATAAAGATAGATGTGTATGGATCCCCTGGTGGGATGTCCTTATGTAGTTTTTTTTATTATTTCGTCATTTGTTTTCCTTCCCAGATAGAGAAAGGTGGACCAATTTATTTATTGGATCATTACATTGTTGGATGATGGTGGTCCATGGTATGGAGAGTCCAATTATGCGGATCTCTATGTGTGAATGTAAAAATGTTCAGGGCACCTCATATTACGTATATGGAGCTCGCCGCTACTATTACGGATGAAACATGTATTGTGTTGTAGTGCAGTGGGGCATGACGTTGGGGAATAGGAGAAATGATGTAGATCACATCATAAAGAAAAGTAGACAGTCAACAGTGAACAATGTAGAAGGAGTTTATGTGATATAATATTGGGTTCACCACCTATTTAGATTAAATCCACCTATGAGGCGTGACATTTAGAGAACAAGGAGAAGAATGATGAATCATGCATTTGAGGATGAATATGGAGAAGAGTATATTCTATGTCTCCTCCTCAGATGTAAAAATGATAGGTGTGTCTCCTCAGGTCGCGAGATGAGAGAGAACACCACCAATGAACATATATCAGCACTGTCATGTAATTTCATAGAAGGTTATGAAAATCTATAAACACATTTTCTCCACCAATTCATTATGGATGTGATTTAAAAGCGAAAATCAGTGAGTGCCTCCATCCTCTAAGGAAAATGACAGGCTGGACCAAATTGATACATACTAGATGATTGATTATTTATTTTTAAGAATAGAACAAGAAGAATTCATGAAAAATAATGATGATTATGATCAAAATAATTATAGAGTGGTTCACTCAAGCCTTCATACCGTTTTGCAATCCAAAATGATAAATACCTACGATTGTTTTACCTCCTATCCTATATCTCCAATTCATCCTTATTTATTATAAATCCCACCTCCATGTGGTCTCCCCAGAAAATAATAATCCCCCCTCCCATATTATCCTCCATCTCCCCCAATAGAGTAAAATCACATCAAAGTCAAATATTCCCTTCAACAGAAACAACCCTCCATCTTGGGTCCTTACAGGTTGAGTGTTAACTCCATATTCACTAAGACTCATGATGAGTATTGATAATATATAAAACACATTAAGATAATATATAAAGTTATTATTCAATTAATTAAAATTCAATTTGATACCCATTTTGGAAAATATAATTGAAATTTTATGATATAATGTATAATTTTATAGTCTAGATAACCAAAAATGAAAAAAAAACATCGACAATAATGGATATTGAATGAGTTATATGTTGATTCATTTATAAGATAGTTTGACCAAAAACAGAAACGGTTGTTGTGAATGTTTTCTTTGGTGGAAAAATAATTCGAAATTGTTTTCATATTCATATGATAAATTACATTGATTTTATTAGGCATAATCGTAAACATTTTTGTTGTAGTATTTTGATGTAAATAGGATAATGAAAATAATTTAATGAAAGGTGTATCCTACTGAACCACTAAAACATATTTAGGATAAATTTTTTTCTACAATTTCCAATGATATTACTTTATATATATTAGATGATGATATGTCATGATTTTCTTATATAACCCATAGCTTTTACGAATATTGAAAAATAATTAAATTTGTTTGAATTCAATTTATTTTAAATGGGAGAGAATATATCACCTATATATTTTGGAATATATAAATATATAATATATATATATATTTCATTATATTAGTTTAATGTTCAATCATTTAAACCATAGGAAAAACTACTACAAAATGTGTCACGATATATTTAATATTTTTAAACTTATATAATATTAATACATCTTGTAAATGATTTTTTTTAATCTATATAATAAAATACCACAATGAATTAAAATAACTATTATTTGATGATCATGAATTCATAAATAAGATGTTAAAAATATAATTAATGATTATAATTTATGAGTAATAAAAGTTTCAAATATAAATATTGATTCGAAAATGGAGACTATGAAAATTATTCTTATAATATAAGAGGATAGAGTGTTTTTTACTAAGTGGGAATACAATGTATGTGTTTTTTTTGTCTCATTTTCAAATCCATGATACATGATTGACATTTTGTGCTATGTTTTATTTTATATAATTCACTATTTACACCAATACCATTATGTATTATCATGATCCTTGTCAGATAGTGATCCAAACATGCACCTCACATGATACTTTCCAAGACCCGAAGGGAATTCTCTATCCCCACAGGCTGGCATAAGATCTCCATTATCAAAAATAATAATTGGGAATGATATACCAATATTTATATAAATATAACAAATATCATTTATCAAAAACCATATATAGAAAATTCATCCCAATCGAACCATAAAAAATTTACAAATTTTAGGTATGATTTTTATTTCATCACAAAAAAAGGCTACAATAAAGAGGAACCCCGAGTTTATCAGATAAACTATATCATAGAACGGGAGAACCACCCTCAAGTCATCTACACAACAACACACTATGATTAACCTATTCAAACCTAAGACATCATCTTCAATGGCGTTTCTTTTACCTGTGTCATACATTAGCATGTCTTGTAACACCAAAAGTTGTATATAGGGTGTGATGCTAAGCCATGTAGGATGCTACCCAATACATGATTCCATGATATAATAATTATATGAAAAATGGATTGAATGGTATTATAAAAAGGAAATGATATTAATTTTTTTAGGGAAGCAGCATTGAATGAAAAAAAACATTAAAGAAAGAAACTTTGTAGAAACCACACTATTCATTGATATTACCAACCAAACATACAATATTCCAACTATATGTGTGATATTTCCAAAGAATAGTAGTAATGGGAAATACCCATTGGAAATAAATCACAATGGGATTCTAGGTACCTCATATCTTAGTGAAATGTGGTATATACACCATGAACAACAACATTCATTTGTTCAAGACACTAGAGAGGAGAGATATCCATAAATATAGTGGTCTCAAATCATCATCCATGTTTATTTAGTTTTGGCATCATCAATCCCCTTGAGCAAGACCGGGGTGTAGCCACTTCTGAATCACTAATATACTAGTCCTAGTCTTACTACATAGATATATGGTTTTACATATTTTATTGAATCATGTTTCACATGTCATACAACACCACTTGTACATTTTATCACAAAACAACAATGTATTATATATCATATGCCACAATGTGCTCACCCATAGTCCATTATAAAATCATATGTACCCCAAAAACCAATTCAAAATATATGTTAGAACTCTTACATAGTTTAATAAATCATTTAAACATTTTATAAAAACATTTCATGAAATAGTATAAGGATTTTATACATAAAGTACACACAAAATACTCTCTTCAAATCCACCACATAACAAAATCATAGCAAATCCTGATTCGTATCCCATATATAATTAAATAAACCAATTTCACAATTTATATGTCACAACTAAGTGACACAATAAGGTTTCACATAAAAAACACACTCCTTATCTCATAGAAATTAAATTTTAAAATCAAATAGATATATAGTCATATAAAAACCATCTTTTTAATAACCCATGATGATCATGGAACATGATAAATTACTCAAGTAAGGGAAATAATTTACCCAAATAATGTTTATACATAGAAACAATTTCTGTTGGTGTCAAAATGTGCATAAATAGGAGTGATTCTCCATCTACACCACAAAAAAGATAAATTTAGCCTTATTTATTAAGAGAAATACCATAAACCAATGACTAATCTATAGGTATGAAACAATTGCTAGTAGAAAAATTGAACCCCAATAATGTGGGATGAAATCCAAAACAAGAATGAAGATAAAAGAGATAAATTCACTTAATTGAAGAATTTTTTTTACCAACTAAATCCCCATAATAAATTGGTGGCCAAGGGATCTTGATGAAGTATGGGGACCTTTTATGGCTAAAAATCCCGAGATGTAAAAAATATAGGTAGAATATGGTTGAAATTTGGAAATGTAAAAATGGTAAAATTTTAATTTTTTAATGAAATGGACATTACACATGGTTCATCCACACTATTTAAGAAACCATGCACATGCTCTGTCATGAGTGCATGGTTACCTGGGTTGAGGTGCATGGTTGTGTGGTAACTGTGCAGTATGTTCTTCTTTCTACAACCTAGTAACCCAGGATAGGCGTATGGTTTGCACTAAAAATGTAACAACTGTGTTCCTTGTCCTAAACACCAAAAAACACTATTTTTCATGAAATCTATTATCTGAACAAATCAGAAATATACAGAACAATAAAAATACACCTCAAAATAAAGAAACGAATGTGACAATTCTCCCCATAATGAAAACATTCCACCCTTGTAAATTCAACAAAAAGTATGGTTATAAAATAAATTAGGATATTTGTGATCAACCAATGTCCTTAAATACAAAGCCTCAAGAATTTAATTACAAAGATACAAAAAGGCACATCCCAAAATAATGGACTTCCAACAAAGAACTTTCTCTTGGGAATCCACTCTCTGCTTTGGCTGTTGAAAAACTAAAAAATCAACCACTATCTTAATCTCTTTGCAATTAAACACATGGGATAGATGTAGATTATACTAATTTTATAGGGAGATAATAACTAAATCATGAGCTGATGTCAATTTAGAATTTTATCTCCTCATTTATTCCACATTTCCAATACACTTGTTGAATTCAAATTATATGAAAAATCATAGTGTTTTATATCCCTTCATTCCTAAATGATGGTGACCCGAGTGAGGGGCCATGTTCAATGATGCATAATCACCCACAAAAATTTCAATATATCAAATCCTTTTTTAATCAATGTATTTCTTTGAGTCTCTCACCATTCAATAACAACTTATTGATTAACATGACTTTTGCAGACGTCTCTAACATAAGGCCATGTCCCAAATGTAATATCTTTCCATCATCATATCAACACAAAGGATAAAGGCATGGAAAACCATAAAAAACATAAAAAAGGCCATTAAAATATATTATTAGTACCTGTAGTTATTTTAAAATTCATCCAATATCAAAATGTTGTCCCATTATCCTCTAAAATAAAAAACACAATCTGAAATCATGTGTTCTAGAATCTGTTTTTCATACTCTGTCTTACCATTCATTTGAAGATGGTATGGTATAATCATATTAATCTATGAACAAAATTCAGTTTTAATTCCTTTACAATGGGATATGTAATATGAGGGTCTCTATAAAAAACAAATTCTAAGAGAACTCCATGAAGCCTTACATCCACAACATTGTACTGTCATCCCAGTTCATCCACTATAGCTGAATAACTAATTAGAATGAATTGGGATGATTTTGAAAAATGGTTTACTATATAAATGCACAAATCTCTTCGATCCATTACATTGTGAAAATGTGGTGTTGGAGGTGTTTCGGGAGGTCAAGGTGACTTATCCCCAACACGTTTCCAAATTTCATGTTTGTGAACAGTGTTTCCATAATGGTGAGCTCCATTTGTGTGCTTTTCTTTCCTTTGCCAAATTTCATGTTTGTGAACAGTTTTTCTAGAACGGATACCTTCTAAGTATCACATATTCATTCCTTTTCCAAATTTCATGTTTTTGAACAGTGTTTCTAGAACGGTGTCCTTCTAAGTGCCACATATTCTTTCTTTTTCCAAATTTTGAGTATATGAACAGTGCTTCCAGCATCCAATAGTTTCGCCACTTTTGATGTTTCTTTTGATGTAAAATACATTTAAAGCCTTATTTTAAGGACTCTAAGGGAGATTCAAAGGCCATAAATCCTCTATTAATTATTCCTAAGGTCGGGATGTATTTACCTGGTCAAACCGTGTGTGTTAATTTGATCCATTTTTTATGGAGAATTAACCGGATCTTAAACTGTCACCTCGTTAAATCTTCAAAAATGAATCAGATATCATTTTCCCTTGTTATTACTCATTGTTCTCGTCTAAGAGACAGTATAACCTTTCAATCATTCCCATAGGAGTTTCACAATCAAACTCTAATCCTCAGATTGGTTCAGCTCTATTTTGGATACAACCGAGCTGTGTCGGTCAATCATCTAAATAAATTATGTTTTATCGTCATTCCTTTGGGGATAAACTTATCTTGTTTCTCCCTTCCATATTATAACATGTAATTTCTAAGATTCTAATGGGTTTTCTTGGGGTTGGTTGGTACTTTCATACTGTGGAATCCTCTGGTGGATGTAGTTGTTGTGAGAGGAGGATTGTGACACGTTGTGTGGATAAAAGACGTCATGAACTCTTCGACGTAGGGGATTCGTGGCTTCTCTAATTGTATATGTGCGATCATAGAATTTGCATGATTTAGCCCTTTGGATCACAATGAAATTGACCTAACTAAATACTTGAACCGTATTAAATGAATTAGTGGATCGCTTGTTGTTTCTTTGTACTGTAAAAAAGGTTTGCCTCATGTATTTCTAGATAGAGTGATATCTATGGATTCTTTGATTAGTTGTTTGTTCTTGATGGAAATTCATAATGAACGGAAAGCTGGATTTTATTGTTAACTAATTGGCTAAATATAAAGAGTCATGTAAATGAATCTGGGTGTTGCTATTGTTGTAGTTATTCTAATTTGAGGTTAATCAAATTAGGGAAGTAAACATGGTTATTTAATTGTGATAGCTTACTGATTAGGTATCGTGTAATTGGAACCTATGAATAACAAATCTTCTAATTCAATATGGATTAACGAACAGATTGTGTGAGAATTTCTTAAAGGGTTCTATGTTACCCTCTTGATTGTTAAAGGGTCAAGAGCCCATTGATGTGATTTTGTGTTTTCTTGCTTCTTGTGCTATGATGTGATCCTGGATGGCTGTTGTAATATGTGGAGGCATGGGGATTGGTGGTTATGGTAGTGGATGACGCCAAGGGTGGCAATATGCATCAGCTTATGCATGTCGGTGTCAGGGAGGACACCAAAGATGACTGTATGGGATGGTTGTGATGGCTGGATGTTGGTGGTTTTGTTTGGTTGTTTATCTACTTTACATTCCCCACTGCTCAAGGCAGCTGGTCTTGCATAGCCTTTTTTTGAAGGAGGCGTAGAGACGCGTGGTATGCCACATGCTTTTGGTGTTTAGCCTCTCAAGGGAGAAAGGGAAAATGCTCTTGCTATAGGCGGTAATGACTCGATGGTTAGTATATCTACTCACCATGTTGAGGAGACTTTTTGTTTATTAACATAGGATACCTTTCAATAATGCCCGGGAATATGGGAAAGTAATTCTGTAATGAAAGATTGATTAAATGCTGATAATCCATGAGGAGGGAGATACTGGAATTTAAAGCTGATGTGAATCTTAGAAGGAGCCGTTGATTTTGAATGTGATGCCAATTCAGTTTAATGTGGAATTTTTCATAGTTAATTAATGTTAAATGAATTAATTAACGTACAGTGGAACTGATAAAATTATAATGGAGTAATCTAATAATGCTATTCATATGTTTGTGTTCTTATAGGATACCTAGTCTTAGAAGTAGCAGACTGGAGTTTGAGAGACGTTAGCTGTAGTTGTATCTAAGACTATGTAATACCCATAGTGTGGACGTGAGTTATATATAAATTCTGTACCTTTTGTGTTTCAATAATCTACTCTACCATGTCGGTAAGGTAAAATGACACCCCGAGGATTCTTAGCCATGGGGGGGTGCTTTCCCCAACATTCTGATGGGAGGTTGGATGTTTGACTACCCCCTTTTTCCCTTCTCTCTTCTCTTGGTAGATACTAGTGCCTTTGGCACTACATTTAGTTTTCACCATATATGTGTGTAGAGGGATGTAATGGTCTGTGTTTATATCACACACATATAATCTGGATTTAGTATCCTATGGACTACTATAGGTGTAACGTGTATTGGCTGTGATGGCTTGAGGATCCTAACTCGGCTTATGGGCTGTGATGGATTGAGGTATAATACACGATGTATGATACACGTTATATGAGTTGTGGTGGATCTCGAAAACTACATGGTTACTTTTGATTTTGAGGATGGTGTGGTGCTTCGCCCAGGTGTCTGCAGGCAAGCCTTTATGGTGCACGAGGTGCAGATTGTGGAGCTTAGCCCAGGTGTCTAGGGGCAGCCTTCAGAGAGAGATGCACATGACGTATGTCGTTGGGGCAAAGCAGAAACCCAGTTGGGATGTAGTAGTAGTGTACCCTTGATATTTTTCATTATATGTTATATTCTTGTATGCGTTACATGGTGAGAGTGTCCATGGTGATGTTTTGAACTTATTATACCTGTTTAGGTGATGAGTTAGTTTCACTTGTTGTTCACTAGGCTTTAGCATGCTTTATTAACTTTTGCACAAGATTCTTGAGGAGTATCCTACTGAGTATTCTGTTATACTCACCATATGTATATATAAACTATTTTTCAGTTCACTTGGAGCAGGTTGGAGATCATGCTGGTTACTACTAGCTTGTTTTTTTGGAGTTGTTCGGGGTTGTTGTCACTGCTGTTTTACTCTCTTTTGTGTACTTTAGTTTTTCCCTTTCAGTTGTAGTACTTTTTCATGACGTTTCATATATGTACATGTGGTTCTTTTATATTTCTGTTCTGAGTTGGAGTTGATAGGTGTCTATCATAACTCTCTCTTCCTCGTGTGTTCTCTTAGAGGGTAATGCCTCCCATTTGTGTGTTTACTATACCCTCGGTGCTATTTGCCAACCCGGGGCCTACTGGAGGCGGGACATGGGGAGTCATTATCTTCCTCATAAAATTTCCAGCCCAAGAGGGGTACACATTGTGGGGAGGGGGTCGTGACAGAGTGGTATCAGAGAGAGGTTGAGGGATAGGATGGAGTTTGGAGTTAGGCATAGGTGAGGTTGCATGGGATGGTAGATAAATAGTATCATTCATGTTTAGCATGTGGGGTAAACACTAGAGACCGGAATCGACATAGGAGTTTAGATCCCCCTATGATATGTTTCACGAACCATTATGTTTACGATGGCTACTAAACAAAGTGATACTGGTTGCAGGGTAGGGACCTAGGAAAGGATCTTGCATCATCCTTCTATGCGCATGTGTTTGAATAGGTAGACCTTGGGATAGGTTAACCTAAAATTTATAAAAGAAAAAAATTAATTTATTATTATTGAGTCTTCCATATTCCAGGATTAGGATCCTTAAAATTTTTTATTATATAGTTATGGCTCCAGGTTGACGTCCTCATCGGGTTTTCACAAAAGATGTCCAGCAGGTTGTTCCTGCAGATCGTCGTCGGGTAGAGGTTTACGACGATGACACTTGGAGGAAGACACTCCGAGAGTTTCAGCGCCAGAGTCTATAGAAGTACGAGGGCTCCGTTTCAGATGAAGTCACATAATACTAGTTGGAGGAGGTTGTGGTCAGCTTCATGCTATTGCGTTGCCAGCCACAGGAGAGCCAGATGTCGTTCAAGGTACCCTGTGCATGTTTTCTACCTTGGTGTATGACTTGTTTGATTCAGGATCAACAGACTCCTTCGTATCAGCTACCATTTTCCATGCTTTGGGACTTGAGGTAGATAGGCTTCCAGTGCCCTTGCCATTGACTACTCCAGTTGGAGGTCGATCCGACTTGTTTGAAGTATGTAGAGACTGTCTACTAGTGTTGGGGAAACACCGCTCTTGGGGAGATTTCATAGGTTTATGAATTAAACCATATGATTTCATCCTCGGCATGTATTTTTTGTATTCGGTGTAGGCTATTGTTGATTTCTACAGGAAGAAGGTCATTTTTGTTGATGAAGATTGAGAAACAGTGGTTTTTGTTGGTGAGCCAGATCCTCAGATGAGTCATAGACGAGTTCAATCCTTATCATCCATGAAGGATGAGATGATGCTGATTTCATCAAGGGTTCAGAAGTTGGGGGTTTCTAGGATCATAGAGGAGTACCCTGATGTCTTTCTAGAATAGGTTGTAGCATTACCCCATCAACGAGAGATCGATTTTGGGATCGAGCTACAACCAGAAGCATCTCCTATCTCTATTTCTCCGTATAGGATGGCCCCTTATGAGTTTCGAGAGATACCTATACAGCTTCATGGTCTTTATCAGTGTGGTTTTGTTCATCCAAGTGTGTCACCGTGGGGTGCGCCAGTTTTGTTTGTGAAAAAGGATGACAACAGTTTGCGGTTGTGCGTCGATTATTATCGATTAAACAAAGTTACAATAAAGAACCGCTATCCTCTTTTGCAGATTAATGACTTATTCAATCAACTGAAGGGTTCAAGATGGTTTTCAAAGATCGACTTATGATCAGGATATCATTTGATGCGTGTAAAGGATGAGGATATCACGAAGACTCCTTTCCGTTGTTATCATGGGAATTATGAGCCTGTTGTAATGCCATTCAGTGTAACGAATGCACTAGCTGTTTTCATGGGGTTGATGAATGCTATGTTCCGTGAATTCCTGGACAATTGTGTTTTAGTTTTCATTGACGACATCCTTGTGTACTCCACATCTGAAGAGGATCATCCAGAGAATCTAAGAGTTGTTTTTGGAGTTCTTCGCCAACATTAGTAGTTTGGGATGTTTTCGAAGTGTGAGTTTTGGGCTCGAGAAGTTCATTTTTTTGGGCATTTTGTGTCTTAACAGGGAGTAGATGTGGATCCGTCGATGATAGAAGCAGAGGTGTTTTGGGAAGCCCCCACGACCATGTCATAGGTGCGAAGTTTATTTGGTCTCGCAGGCTATTAGAGGAGGTTTGTAGCCAATTTCTCCCGAGTTGCGACTCCTTTGACACCTTTGAACAGGAAGGATCAAGCGTTCATATGGACTGATCAGTGTCAGGCAGCTTTTGTGTATCTAAATGAGATGTTTATGAGTGCTCCAGTCCTTTTTCTTCCGGTGGAGGGAGTCCAGATTGATGTTTTCTGTGATGCCTCACATCTGGGGCTAGGCTTTGTTCTCATGCCGTAGAGGTCAGTTGTTTCTTATGGGTCTTAGTAGTTTGGTCCCCATTGTTGTACCCCTCTCTCTTGGATTTTAATGATCACAATCACTCTCATCGTGTTATAACTTGTTTTTCAAGTTTTTTTGATGATAAGAAAAAGGTTGGCAAAGAGTTGGCCCAAGAAGACTGGAAAAGGACTCTCTGAGTCCACCGGCCAACCGGTGGATTACCACCGGCCAACCGGTGGTCTCTGGTAGAAGCAATGCTCTCTTCCAGGTTCCACCGGTCAGCCGGTGCCTGACCACCGGCCTGCCGGTGGAACTAGACAGTAAGCCTTGCCCACTGCCAGGTGCCACCGGCGGACTGGTGTCTGAATCACCGGCCAGCCGGTGTCCGAGCACCGGCCCGCCGGTGAAACCCAGACAGACAGCTCTGCCTTCTGTCTGGAGCACCGGCCAGCCGGTGGCCAAGCACCGGTCAGCCGGTAAGCCCAGTCAAACTAGCCATTGGGCTTTGACAAGACTTGCCCACTTGACCCCCAACGGCTCCGAAAGCCCTCCAACGGCCATATTGAAGTATTTGGGGATATTTCGCCTATAAATAGATGAGTATGGATGCCGGGAACATACCCCTGATACATTGGAATGATATTTTGATCCCTTGAAGCTCTAACGACAAATATCTAAGGCTACTTGTGATCCATTTCAATCCTTGAAGCTTGGGCTGCCTCTACATCAACTACTCTCACACTCTTGGTGCTCAAGGCTTCCTCTAGTTTGTTATAATTTATTTATTTCAATTGTTTAGTTCTTCATTGGGTTTGTATTAAAACAAACCATCATTTTCTTCCCCACTTTCATTTTGGGTTTCTTGCTACAACCATAATAAAAAAGAAAGCTATACGAAGGTGATCTAGCCTACCATAAAACGACTAGTGGGTTTCTTGCTACAACCATTAAAAAGCAAGCTGAAATATAAATCTCTCAACGGTAGAGTTGGGAGCGGAGACGTAGGCTTTGGTTTAAGCCGAACTCCGTTATCAAATTGTGTCTTGCCCCTTTTTATTTCCGCTGCATTTATAAATTGTTTTTAAGTTGCTAATTATTTTACAAAGGGAATTCACCCCCCCTCTTGCCATCACTCTCCGACCTAACATTTGGTATCTGAGGGAAGTTTGTGTAATACCTTAACCGGTTACAAACCTAAAATCCATAGTGATGGCTTCCTCCTCACAAGCACCCGAAGGGTATTCCATGACTCAGGCTGCATTCTTTGATGGAACCGACTACACTTATTGGAAAACTCGCATGATTAAATTTCTTAGAAGTATTGGATATCCTATATATAGAATTGTTATGCAAGGCTACACTCTCTCTAGCAATGATTAGTCTAAATGGACCCCTGAAGACATTGCTAATTTTGAGCTTGATGGAAATGCCATGAATGCTCTTCATTGTGGGTTAGACCGTAATAAATTTAATCGTATTTCTACTTGCACCACTACTCATGAAATTTTGAAGCTTTTGGAAGCGACCCATGAGGCCACTAACAAAGTCAAAGACACTAGATTAGATATGTATCGTCAAGACTTTGAAAGTTTCATCATGCACCCACACGAATCTATTACATAAATGTTTACTCGCTTTACTGATGTGTGTAATGGGAGAAAGTCTCTTGGAGATGATGTTTCTGCAGAGACGATGGTCAAGAAGATTCTTTGGGTCCTACCAAGCTCATGGGCTACAAAGGTGACGACAATCCAAGAAGCAAAAGATGTCAAGAAAATGCATGTTGAAGAACTCATTGGATCACTTATGACCTATGAGATTACCATGAAGAGGCATGCCGATAAAGAAGGTAAAATTTTCAAGGAGAAAAAGAACATAGCATTCAAAGCAAAGCCAGAAAGCTCCTCCGATGAAAGAGATTCCGAGATTGCTGAACTTGCAAGAAAAATGAGCAAGTTCATGAAGAAAAAGAAGAATTTTCAAAGGGAACGAAAGGAAGAGCCAAAAGCAGAAAAAGAAGTTACATGATTTGAATGTGGAAAGAAAGGCCACATCAAACCAGAGTTCTCTCTTTTCAAGAAATGGTTAAAGGAAAAGAAAAACAAGAAGGCTTTCAATGCGTCAACAGGGAGTGCAAGCGATGACTCCATGTCTTCAAGCGACTCAAGCGATGAAGGTGGAAAATGCCTAATGGCACTTGATGAGGTATCTTCTTCCGACTCCTCTTCCTCATCTTCTTCTTTTAATAATGACATGTCTTATGAAGATCTCCAAAATGCGAGAGATCAATTAGAGGAATGTTTTCATGAACATACCTCTAAATTTTTGGGCTTAAAAAAGAAACACAAAATTCTAATTTCTGAAAAAGATCAACTTCTCAAATAGAATGAGGAACTTTCCCTTAAGGTCCAAGATATTCCAAATGCTGATTCTTTGAATTCAACTATTAATGATTTAAGGGAATATCTTTCCAAGTTCCCCCAAGGTGAACAAATTTTGACCAAATTGCTAGGTTCTCAACGTTCGGCTAGAACCACACATGGACTTGGCTTTAACAAGCAAGCCACTTCATCTAGAGCACCCACTACTTTTGTAAGGGGGATCTCTCAAAATAAATTTTTTAATTATTGTAGAAAAACCGGACATAGGATTTATGAATGCAATTGTAAAAATGCTAGATATGGCCGCCCCAAAATCATTACCTACTCGGATGAATATCTTAGGATGTATCCCTCTAGACAAGTATGGGTTCAAAAGTCTCTGTTAGCTAATCTTTTTGGACCCAAACTTATATGGGTACCAAAATCTATTCTCTATTGATTTTTTAGGATAAACACCAAAGAAGTAGGACTTCGAAAGGCTCGTCGTATCTCGACAGCAGATGCTCGAGGCACATGTGTGGCGATCCCTCCGAGTTCAACTCCCTTGAAGAATTCGACGGAGGATATGTCACCTTCGGTGACAATTCAAAAAGCATGATCATCAGAATAGGTACCATTGGTTTTGGTAGCACCTCCTTAATTAAAGATGTTTTATTTTTTAAAGGTTTAAAACATAATTTAACTATCATTTTTCAACTTTGTGATAGTGGTTTTTCGGTGAATTTTCAAAATGATTTATGCAATGTGTTTGATTTTCAAAACAAATTGATATTTTCTACTTCCCGTTTTCAAAATGTTTACATTATTGATTTAAAGTCTTTAGCTAGCCAAAATGTTAAATGTTTAAGTGCTCTTGACAATGAGTCTTGGCTTTGGCATAGAAGGTTGGGGCATTGTAGCTCTCATTCACTTCTAAAGCTTAATAAGAACAAGCTCATCTGTGACCTTCCTAAACTTAAGTTTAAGAAAGATTTGATTTGTGAGCCATGCCAACTTGGCAATCAACACAAATCTTCTTTCAAATCTAAGAAGGAAGTGTACACATCAAAATCTCTTGAGCTCCTTCATCTTGATCTTTTTGGTCCTACCACTGTAGCAAGTCTAGGTGGAAAATCCTATACCTTTGTCCTAGTAGATGACTTTTCTTGTTTCACTTGGGTATTCTTTTTAGCTCATAAAAATGATGCTTGTAGAACCTTTTTGAAATTCACTAGGAATGTAGAAAACGAAAAAGGATATATAATTATATCGCTCCGTAGTGACCATGGAGGTGAATTCGAGAAAAAAGATTTCGATGAATTTTTTTCCTCTCAAGGATAAAATCACACCTTCTCTGCCCCTATGACTCCACAACAAAATGGAGTGGTTGAAAGGAGAAACAGAACTCTCCCAGAAATTGATCGAACCCTCCTTAGTGAATTCAACCTCCCTCAATATTTATGGGCTGAGGCAGTAAACACTGCTTG
The DNA here is from genome assembly GCA_963277665.1 of Viscum album. Lineage (NCBI taxonomy): Eukaryota > Viridiplantae > Streptophyta > Magnoliopsida > Santalales > Viscaceae > Viscum > Viscum album. The sequence goes on along the minus strand of OY728142.1, from coordinate 1,373,973,881 downwards.
TTATACTATCAATAGAGTCCTTGTAAGACCCCTTCTTAAGAAAACCCCCTATGAACTTTGGAAAGGCAAATTTCCCAAAGTTGGTTATTTTAAAGTGTTTGGTTGTAAATGATTTATCCTTAACACAAAAGATAACCTAGGGAAATTTGATGCCAAATCCGATGAAGGTATTTTTCTTGGGTACTCCTACTCACGAAAATCCTATCGTGTCTTCAATAAACGTTCAAAAACCATCGAAAAATCATCTCATGTCAAATTTGATGAAACTCTTCCAAAACCTCACCCGGTCATTGAAGATGTTGAAGATAAGCTTGATAAGCTTCATATGAATGATTCCTCTTCTCCTCCCAAAGAGGATGACCATCAAGAACCCTCTTCACCTTCTTCATCTTCCATCTTGCCTAAGGTTTGGAAACCTTCTACAGACCATCCTTTAGAAAATGTTATAGGTGATCTTCAAGCCGGTACTCGAACTAGAAGATCAATCCTCAACGAGGTTGAACATCAAGCCTTTCTTTCTCAACTAGAGCCTCAAACCATTAATGATGCCATTAATGATGAGAATTGTGTTCTTGAAATGCAAGAGGAACTAAATAAATTCTCTAGAAATGATGTTTGGACTCTTGTTGAAAGACCCATTGATCATCCAATTATTGGCACTAAATGGGTTTTTAGGAACAAACATGACGATCAAGGAAATATAACCCGGAACGAGGCTCGCCTAGTAGCTAAGGGCTATAATCAAGAAGAAGGAATTGATTATGGTGAAACCTTTGAGCCCGTTGCTAGATTGGAATCCATTAGGATCTTTTTGGCATTCGCCGCTCACTTAAATTTCAATGTTTTTCAAATGGATGTTAAAAGTCCTTTTTTAAATGGTTATATTTCAGAAAAAATCTTTGTTGAACAACCCCCCGGTTTTGAAGATCCAAAATTTCCAAATCATGTTTTTAAGTTAACCAAGGCTCTATATGGCTTAAAACAAGCCCCTCGGGCTTGGTATGAGCGGTTAACAAAATTTCTTTTAGAAAATGATTTTAAAATGGGTCATGATGATTGTACCCTATTTTTAAAACACACTTCCAAAGATCTTTTAATTGTCCAAATTTACGTTGATGACGTTATCTTTGGTTCATCCAAAGAATCACTTTGTACTGATTTTTCAGATTTAATGAGAAATGAATTTGAAATGAGCTTTATGGGGGAATTAAAATTTTTTCTTGGTTTTCAAATCTTTCAAAATTCATATGGTATTTTTCTAAGCCAAGGCAAACACAAAAACGAACATTTTAGTCGTTTTGGTATGAATCATGTAAAGGAAATTAGTACCCCCATGAGTACTTCTCGTAAACTTACGTTAGATGAAGCCGGGAAACCGGTGGATGACAAGATTTATAGGAGTATGATCGGGAGTCTACTTTAACTAACTGCGACCCGTCCTGACATCATGTTCAGTGTTTTCCTTTGTGCTCATTTTCAAGCCAATCCCAAAGAATCTCATTTTAAATTGGTCAAAAGAATTTTTAAGTGTTTAAAAGGATCCAAAAACATTGGTTTGTTTTATCCCTCTAATACTTTTTTCAAACTTTCTTCATATTCGGATGCTGATTTTGGCGGATGTCAATTAGATAGTAAGAGTACTAGTGGAACATGTCATCTTCTAGGCAAGTCCCTGGTTTCATGGAGTAGTAAAAAGCAAAACTGTGTTGCTCTTTCTACTGCCGAGGCCGAGTACGTAGCAGCTGGTAATTGTTGTGCCCAAATTATTTGGATGCAGCACACTCTCTTGGATTATGGCCTTTCCTACGATCATATCCCTATACGGTGTGACAACACTAGTGCCATTAGTATTTCTAAGAATCCAATACAACATTCTAGGACAAAGCATATAGATTTAAGGCATCATTTCCTTCGTGACCATTTTCAAAAAGGGGATATCACTTCGGAATTCATTTCTACTGATTTCCAATTAGTTGATATTTTTACCAAACCGCTCCCTGTTGAACGTTTTGATTTTATTAAGGGGGAGTTTGGAATGATTCCTCAATGAGCACTATTAAATATTTGACTCTTTTTGGTTTGCTTATATTTCTTTTTATGTTTTTTTTAAACTCTTTTTTGTCATTACATACTTCATTATTATTGGTTTTCTAATTTTCTTTCATACTTTTCCTCCTATTTTGATAATCCCAAAGGGGGAGAAAAACTCTCTATTACATAGTTACTTATTTCATTTAATTAAGTGCTCTTTTTAAGTGCTCTTTTTAAGTTATTGATTTCAGTTGTTTCTTTTAAATGACCTATGGTTACAATTTCAAAATGAACCATTCTCTTTATTTCAATCCTTTCAAGATTAATATTATTTTCAATACATGATACATCTATGAAATTCTTGTATGATCTCTAAAATTTTCCATGTCCAAGTTTCTTATTTCTTTTTTACTTGACATATCCTTTTTAAAAGCTTTCTCATTTGTGATTGTGATAATCAAAATAGGGGGAGATTCTTGTACCCCTCTCTCTTGGATTTTAATGATCACAATCACTCTCATCGTGTTCTAACTTGTTTTTTCAAGTTTTTTTGATGATAGGAAAAAGGTTGCCAAAGAGTTGGTCCAAGAAGACTGGAAAAGGACTCTCTGAGTCCACTGGCCAACCGGTGGATTACCACCGGCCAGCCGGTGGTCTCTGGCAGATGAAATGCTCTCTGCCAGGTTCCACCGGTCAGCCAGTGCCTGACCACCGGCCAGCCGGTGGAACCAGATAGTAGGCCTTGCCCACTGCCAGGTGCCACCGGCCGCCTGGTGTCTGGACCACCGTCCAGCCGGTGTCCCAGCACCGGCCCGCCGGTGGAACCCTGACAGAGAGCTCTGCCTTCTGTCTGGAGCATCGGCCAGCCGGTGGCCAAGCACTGGTCAGTCGGTAAGCCCAGTCAAACTAGCTGTTGGGCTTTGACCAGACTTGCCCACCTGACCCCCAACGGCTCCGAAAGCCCTCCAACGTCCATATTGAAGTAATTGGGGATATTTCTCCTATAAATAGACGAGGATGGATGCCGGGAACATACCCCCGATACATTGGAATGATATTTTGATCCCTTGAAGCTCTAACGACAAATCTCTAAGGCTACTTGTGATCCATTTCAATCCTTGAAGCTTGGGTTGCCTCTACATCAACTACTCTCACACTCTTGGTGCTCCAGGCTTCCTCTATTTTGTTATAATTTATTTATTTCAATTGTTTAGTTATTCATTGGGTTTGTATTAAAACAAACCATCCTTTTCTTCCTCACATTCATTTTGGGTTTCTTGCTACAACCATAATAAAAAAGAAAGTTGTACGAAGGTGATCTAGCCTACCTTAAAACGACTAGTGGGTTTCTTGCTACAACCATTGAAAAGCAAGCTGAAGTATAAATCTCTCAACGGTTGAGTTGGGAGCGGAGACGTAGGCATTGGTTTAAGCCTAACTCCGTTATCAAATTGTGTCTTGCCCCTTTTTAATTCCGCTGCATTTATAAATTGTTTTTAAGTTGCTAGTTATTTTACAAAGGCAATTCACCCCCCCTCTTTCCATCACTCTCCGACCTAACACCCATGAATGCAACTATGCCACCCATGATCTTAAGATGGAATCCATGGTGTTTGCTTTGAAGTTGTGGAGACATTACCTCATTGGTGAGCACTTTTTTGTTTTCAGAGATCATAAGAGATTGAGGTATGTTTTCTCCCAACGTGACTTGAACTTGAGGTAGCATAGGTGGATGGAGTTCTTGCAGGAATACAAGTTTGATAAATCTTATACACATAGAGAAGGGAATTTTGTAGCTGATGCACTGAGCCGAAAGTCACGTAATGATGTTGTACGAGAATCTGGTGATTCCTGGAGAGTCATGGAAGAGCTATCAGCTTTGCAACATGATATGGGAGATGTTGTGGGTAGAGGCTGTCTTTTCTAGATGACAGTGCAGTCAACCTTGATGCAGAAGGTGGAAGAGTCTCAGATGGGTGATCTAGAGGTGGATGTTTTGAGAGACAGAGTTGTTTGTGGTGAGGCCCCTGATGATTGGTCAGAAGACGAACAACACCGAGTATTGTATCATGGCAGGCTTTTTGTTCCCTTGGAAATGTGTGAGACGGTTCTCCGAGAGATCCATAGTTCACCCTTGGCAGTACATCATGTTGTGACAAAGATGTAACGATCCTTGAAGAGTCAGTTTTGGTGGCCTGGGCTGAAGCGTACATTTGAAGAGTGTGTGTCTCGATGTTTATTTTTCCATAAGGTGACGGTTGAACACCGTGTTGTCGGTGGTCTTCTTCAGCAATTAGAGATTTCTCAGTGGAAGTGGGAGGACATCTCAATGGACTTTTTTACAGGTTTACCTCGGACTCCAAGATGTCATGATGCTATATGATTGGTCGTGGATCATTTAACAAAATCGTACCACTTTATAGCCATCAAGGAGTCGAGCTTAGTGGAAGTTTTGTCGAGGCAGTATCTAGAGGAGGTGGTGAGACTTCATGGAGTACCTAGGATGATAATTTCTGATCGAGATCAACGTTTTACCTCCAGGGTGTGGAGTGGTCTGCAGCATGATTTTGGCTCTCAATTATGCCTTATCACATCATTTCATCCTTAAACGGATTGTCAGACAGGGTGAACCATCTAGACTCTTGAAGACATGTTGCGCTCTTGTGTTCTTGATTTTGGAGGTTCATGGAAAAAGCACTTACCCGTGATAGATTTCGCTTACAACAATATTTTTCACTCTACCATCGGTATTGCCCAGTTTGAAACGTCTTATGGCCAGCCATGCCATTCTCCGTTGGGATAGACTGGGGTCGAAGAGTCACCAATTCTCATACCAGAACTAGTGCAAAATAAAACAGAGAAGGTTCAGAACTAGTGCAAATTCCTCTAAAATTTTTAAAATATTTAATGATTATGATTTTATCTCATATTAATTCCTCAAAATGTTATTTTAAAAATTTAAACAAAAATATATCATTTAAAAATTCGAAATATATATAATATCAATATTCAATAAGAATATAAATAATTAAAAATACTAAAACAATTTTAATTTTTTTTAACAAAATATATAAAAATTATAACCCATGAAATTTTAAAAATAATTCACTTATATTAATAATATAATCATTGAATATAAATTTAAATTTAAAATTATCAGATATAATAAATCAATATAAAATTACCAATTTATGATAAGAAACATCAAAAATTTATATGTATATTATTGTAAAAAAACTCATGTATATTTATCATTAAATTACCATATACAAAAGCCCTTATTTTACATAAGAAAAAGTCCCAAAAACTACCCATAATTATTTATTTTCTAAGAAATGATTTGAAATTATTCCTATATTGGATAAATTATAAAAATATAGTTATAATAGTGATAAAAAACTAATCAGAAATATTATCACTCAACAAAAAATGAAAATAAGAACATGCCAATATTATAATTTTGAAATCAATGGCCAAATTTTGAATTAATGAATTAAAATGAAACATATTTATTATAAATTTAAATATTCATTAATACTTTCAATTTTTATCCATCGATTATACAAATCCATAACCCAATAGTCTTCTATAAATAGAATATTGAAAACAGAAAAAAAATAACATCTATAAATAGGTATGATTGAGTATGACCATGAAATAAATATATAGTTTTCGTTAATTGATAAAACACATCCATTAATGTCACATACAAATATAACTAAACATCATTTTAGGAGTGCATTTATAGTATTATTTAATACTAAATTTAATTTATCAATTGATGTCATGAAAAAATATTGAACTAAATATTTCAAATATAGTATGAATTACTCTTAAAAAATAGATTTTCATGATATAACATAAAAAATTTCATAATATTAATTCCTAGAGTAAAATGAATTGATTTTAAATTCAATGAATTAAATATATCATTAAATTAGGTGAAATATCACCATTTAGCAATGTATAAAAATCATATCATAATAAAAATAAAAAAATTATTGAAAAATTTATTTATAACCAAAAAATAATTTTTAGAAGAAATATACTCTCATCATCAATTTATGTTTTAAAAATTGACTCCAATTATAATTCTGTGTTTAAAAATAAAATTTATAACATGCATTCAAAAAAGGATTAAATTTCCATATTTAAAATAAGGTTTAATAGTCATATGTAATGTATAAATGAGAATATCCTTAAAAACAATTTGAATGAAAATTAATATATATAGAACCCATATAAGGCTATACTTTCTTTTAATAATTATTTTCATCTAATTAAAATAAAACCCATGATAATTCAAACTACTACATTAAATAGATATTAAAAGTACCTATTCTGGTATTAAAATGACTAAATATAGATGTAACATGAATTATTTATACAATATTAAATAATTCCATAAAATTAATTTTAGAATAAAAATAGTACGTCATAAATTATTATTTCCCAAAAAATTATAAAATAAATAGGTAATGATTTTAATTTAATTATCGACGAAAAAAAGATGTTGCCAACATGAATTTTTCATCTACTCATACATTTCATTGGACAATTTATATTAATTTAATGATTAAATATATGTGCGATGGAATGTAATAATTTATTCCTCATTTAAAAAAGTGTATATCACAATTAAGTTTTATTAAATTTCGTGTAATTCATTAATTTGATTCATTTCTCTAACAAAAAAATTTATTAAGAAAATAATGGTTTATACTAATATCAAGTTAATTATAAGTTTAATCTGTGTTAATAAAAAAATTCAAAGATAATCCTTTTTATTGATTTATTATTGATTTATATATAATGAAAATAAATTGGAAATTTGTAAAATAATGACAAGGAAATAAGTAATCTATAATATATTTATATAAAAAATTACTTAGCCAAACCCCAGAGGGAGAAAAATTCATATACTTACCTAGTTGTATAGTTTAAACCGATTACCCATAATTTAGTGTACGATGGCTTACATTCTATTAAACCACCATGATTTAATTATTCTTTACTTCATCAAGAAACATTTTTTTCAAAACATCGTCATAAAAAAATTCCATCATCAGGTCATCATGGAAAATTAATCATCATTTATTAGCCACGTTTTCTTATTATTTTTCTTTTACACTGACCAAGAATGGTAGATACCAAGGTAATATAACCTTAGTATTATCATTAAATTCTGCATTTATAAGATATCAAATATATATTATGCGAACTAACATTATATTATAATCATTTATTCAATATTCAATGAGATTGGGATTAACAAATTTTTCAACCCCACATAATAAACCTTTTTTATAAACATTTTTAGAATTATTTTCTTCCTCTATTTGATCTTAATTATTTTTATGGAACCTCTCATTTAGTTTATCCACTAGTATAATAACATCTCACAAAAATGACACAATATTATATAACTATTTCTTTTTTTCTTCCAAAAAATAAATAATCATTTCCTTTTAAGAGTTTCTACAATCCACATATGAGTAAATGTTTTTTTTATATTTGTATCAAAATAATATAACTCGAATAAATCAATTAGTTTAAAAACAAAATTTTTAAAATATAGATTGATGATATTATTTATTATAGATTCCTTCAAACATTGTCAGTAATTATGGACTATAAGAAGTCATCAATATTTCTATAAAACCTTAATCTCTTGGGGGAGTGTTTAAATTATTTAATATTAAGTTTGACATTCTATTAGTATAAATAATCATAAAAAACATTTAAAAAATAATTTACATTTAATTATTAAAAATTATGTCCAACATGAATATGGAGTTGTTTTTTACCTTGTATGATCACATAAAAGTAATAATTTTTATGTACAACATTCTATAAGAAAAATAGTTTGTTTAAGGTACTCATCCTCCACCCTAGTCATACACATAAAACCCTAACATATATGTGTATGTTTTTTTATTTAAAAATTATGCTTCAATATTTTTTATTATTCACATCCTAGATATTTATATAGTATATTATCTCAATAAATACATTCTATTAACACTTCCAATCGTGTTTGATAAACATAAACAAAATTGTATTGAATTGGTAACCCAAATTCCTCCTTTAACAATGTTATGGATAGTTTTGAGGTTAATTGTTTCATATATCATCATCACAAGGACCCTTAATGCTATGTGGTCCGAAATAGAAATTTGTATTCATTATTATATCAATAATTTCATTCATAAGTTGCATTGGAATTTTTTTTATTTGGAATTGTGAATAAGATAATGGGAAAATGACCAAGCATTAAATATTATATATTCCATTAAAAATGCTATACAAACTAATATTCAATGTTGAACAATTTCAAATAGTTATTATTTTCATTATGATTATTATAATCATATATATAACTCAGTGTTATATGAATTCACATATACGTGATATGAATTATAAAATAATATTATTTACCAAATAATATTTTTATATATTCTTTTTCGATATTTTAAAATGCTAAATACAATGCATGAATATGATTGTTCATATTATATTATGAAGATAATAAAATCATGATTTTTAGTCATTTATTCAATACTCAATATTTATTTTTATTTTTATAATTTAACATAATAATTAAGTTGCTATTGATCCCACGGGAAGGTCAATTACACTGCCTATATTCATATTGTATATATATTTATTTATATAATGATTAATACATTCATAATGGTAGAATAAAATGAATGTTATTCAAATAAATTATGATATTAGAAAAGAAGTCCTTATCTTTCAATGTTCTGAATAATATTATTAATTGTACAATTAATATGTATTTTATTAAAATAAACTGTGTCAATATAAAGAACAATATTTTTAATCTATCCATTCAGTTTCTTGCATTAATTTTCCTATAATGATATCTTAGCATGTAAAGAAATATCTATTATAGTAATTTTTTGAAAATAAATTACTACACAAAAATTATTGACTCACAATAACAATATAAATATCCGCAAGGGAAAAAAAGTGAGAAATATTTACTAGGAAAATAAAAAATGATCCAGGTTAAAAGTATATTTCAGAACAATATTTCATTAATATATATAAAAATATCAAAAGCAAAATAATTAAAAAAGAATTCTAATTATACAGTGATCATATCATCACATTATAACTCCCCTAGACATGTAGTGCAGGTATTAATTTGTTACTATATAGGTCAGGATCACATCAAAACATAATTTGTGTAGCATAAAATATTAATATTTATAAAAGGAAAAAGTTATTAGGTATTAATAAAACATAATCCACAAGACACCACCATCAATGGTCTTTATATTCATTAATTTTTAATCTTAATAGAAATATATCAATTCCCATTACTGAAAAGAAATAATGAAGATATTTCTATATAATTTATAATATAAACATAATTTTATTTCCGGTTTGTCCATGAATAATTCTCTAGTTTAACACTTTATAAATGTATTATATAATAAAATCCTCTGATCAGAGACAATTATACACATAATTAACAATTTTCCATTTTGAAAATAATTATTCTCGTTTAAAATGAATATCCTTATATAGTAATTTCTATATGAAATTTCATATTACCATGTAATATTAAATATTATCATTCTTCTTTTATATTTAAATCTAGATGCAAAATAAATAAGATTATTTATTTAATGATTATATTATTTAAAACCATAAAAATTTCATTCATTGAGTGAAATTCTCAAATATTTAATTTTATTCCATTAGTCAAGGTTATAAGTTACACAAATATGATTTTCATAATTCTATATTATAATACCCCCATTGATTATTAATTTTAACTATGGTTTAAAATCATATTCATTGGAAACACTACAAAAATTATTTGGTATTTTGTAGAGACCAAAAATAAAAAATTTATTTAGATATGAAGAAATGTTTAAACATTGATGTCTCAATATTCCTTTTAGCACTATTGAAATCCCATGAAATTGATCAATAAACATCATTAAAAATTTTCAATTGAATATTTCATAGTACAAACTATGTCACAATTATTTAAGACTTCCTTATTAGTCAATATATGATCAAAAAGTGAAACTAAAATATACATCAACTCATCATCAACTAGTTAAACTAGATACCATAACCACTCTATAACCTATTCTGGGCCCAAAATCTCAAAATGTATACTCAATCCAGGATCCACAAATCTATAGGTTTGGTTTGATAAGTGAGTACTTATTTAAAATAAATTATATCCTCTATAATTATTTACTTGAGAAAACACTATATCGTGCTTCAGGAATTCCCTCTTGGTGAAATATGAATTTATTATTCTCATAATAGATCATAGTATGCCCATGATTTAAAACCTTATGTGTATTTATAATAAACTACTCATCGACAATTGTCAACCAAATCAAATTTTAATAACTATAAATGTACAAAAAACAACTAAATATTATACATCAAAAATTGAAAATATAAAATTCACTAGAATGGTTCCCCTATTTAGAAAACAATCAAATTAACTCAATTTATTCAGACATCTCCATTATCAATCAGAATTAATACTACTTACACAAACCACATAAAACTATTCTCAGGTGTAGAATTCATGGTTCAAAATCACTAAACCTAGAACATAATTTTTTTTCAATTAGAACCCAATTGTTACATTAATTTTATTTTATTTTATAGACTCACATTATTGTGATTTAGATAAATCACATAGTTTATTAAATCATTTCCTCTAATTTTTAGTAATTATTTTATGAAGGGAATATTTATATTTCATTGATAAAAAATTTATATTATCCATTAAGTAAAATGTTATTTCAGATTAATTGATAATATAAATTCTTTTATTCACATGAATATGAAACTTATTTTAATTACAGATGATAATTATTCATGAATACAAATATTTGAAATAGTAAATTTTGAAAAAATATTAGATGATTTCTTTTGTTTTTATTAGACATTGATGATATGAAGACCACCCTATGATAAAAAATATAAAAGAATAAATGAATAGGAAGTATTTACTATAATGAACTGAAAAAATGGTCTATAAAAACTATAAAATGTGGAAAACTATTATAATGAATACATGGTAAAGAAATCTCATCATACAGAGAAATTGTCTCCATATTCTTGAAAAAATAAAAAAAAATTAGCAAACATGGATAAATATATATGATTTTTTATTAAAAATACAAAACCCAATATAACAAAATGGAACTGGTTGCCTCTATATTTTGTGCCCTGATCCAAGTCTTAAAATGACCTCAATCATTCCAACCCATATACTAGAGGTTACCAAATTGTGGTGTATGTCCATAAGGGAATGATGGGGAGACTTTTCCCACTTAACAAATCGATACCATGAAAAACATAATTTCAACAGATACCTGAACAAATTTGATTTTAAATATAAAACACACAACAATGGCCAATACGTAACCAAGTACACATCCTTTAGAAATATGAAGAAAAAAAAATGGTCGATAGTCAAATAAATAATTGCCAAAAACCAAAACGAGCAAAACGATCTCAATCATGGACCTGAGCCCCAACTCATTCCAAACCACCCATACTCTAACTCATCAACCATATACAAACCGAATAAAATGTTGTTGTAAGAACATATACTAGATGGATGAGTAGAATCATATCAGGTACCCATGTTCCATGGTGGAATGGTCATGCTATGAATCCAACTCATTAGGCCACCACTAATGGGGTCCAATGAAATAACTAGTCTGTATAATAGTCCATGTAGGAAAAAAAGATAAATAGATAAAAAAACAAAGGAATGAAATATATACATCTTGTAATTAAGAAAAAATCATGTAACCATTTTATTTGTTTTGTTCAAAATGAAAAAAATAATAATAAATTAGCTCCACCACAATAGGACTCTATGTCTAGTCACAATCGGTCACACAATCTATTACTCATTAGTAGGAATTCACTAATCATAATTTATCAACATACCTCAGAGCATCAGTATGATAATCATTCCATATCGATGTGTTTGGGAAGTATAGTTCCTTGGGCTAATATCCCAGACCACGCCGTTCAAATATCATGAAATATATAGAGCATTAGTTCGATATCCCATAGATACATTACATATCACTTACAAGTGAACCTCTGTCTATGTTTTCATGTCACATGAATTCGTTAGGGGAAAATATCTTCCATCCAACTCCCAAACCCATATATCATTGGGGTTTTCTTCAATGCCTCATTATAACATGAAATGTGGGTGTAGATCCTCAAATACAATACCACACATATCACAAATTCATATTTACATGATTCTTTAACCATTTTCTATAATAACTATTTGTACGTCTTAACCCATAACAAAACATAAACGATTTTTAATCCACAACTCATTAACCATGTATACCATTATACCAAATTACCCATTTTTCTATATTAAAAAGTAGAAACAAATAATAATCAAATTAATATCATGATCAATAATAACACAGAAATAAAAAAAATTCAATGAAAATAATATTCCATCCAGTATTTTAAAACATGGGTTTTCTACATTTGAAAATTAAGCCATTTCCCAAGTATTTCATTTCAATTTATAACCATTTCAAATAATCTATAAGAAAGTTTCAAAACAAAGGTAACCATAACCATATTTCAAATTATCATTTGATATCTATATATAAAACCTCTTTCTAATTCCTCATGAGTTCAAATACTCATTTAAAAAAAGTCTATATTTAAAACATGAAATTTTTTATATAAAAACAACAATGGGTTAAAAATACAGAATTCATTATTTAAAACATTTAAAAACCCCATTACTCATTTCATAAAATCTAACATATATTCAATTCAATAAACTCATTATCCATGGCCAAAATCCCAACTAAAACGTACAACCCATTAACTCTCACATATCCACTATATCATCCTTTAATAATTAATTTCACAATTTTGATGTGTTCATCAGACCCTATGGGTATCCCTTGGATTGGTCATACAATGTCAACAAAACAAATGAGGTTTGTTTAGGTTATCACTCTGAAATAAATGGTCAATAATTAGTTATTCTAAACCATGAAGTTTAAATTAAATAATTTATTATAATTATCATAGCTCTATACACATAAATAAAATCAAGACTATGAGAAAAAGTATTTAGAGAACCTACCTCATGTTCATGGACAATTGGTCGCATTAAATTATACCATGATTTAATCTCACAAAACCCTTAAAGTGGAATAGATGAATCCACTATAAAATATGTTCTTAGGGAATCAGAAGGTCAGGAATCCAAACACCAATCCTCTTCATAAAAATTCATGTTAAAATATTCAAAATCATACCTAGAAATTATATTCTCACTAAACGACACTCCAAATGCCAATGTATTGAATGACATATACAAATTCTAGATAATGGGGCTTATGGTCATTATAAAATATTGATGGGTTGAATTTTGTGGACATTTATGGGATAATAATTTAATCCCATGAGATAAATATATAAATTTTCACTATTTATGGGCCACAGGGATTGGATGCATGATTATATTAACTATTCATCAACTATGGAACTCCCTCTACTTCTGAAGGGTGAAGCCTCACAGTCTCGTGGTATCACAAACATAGATTAGAAAAACATTCATTTCTTATTGTCCAATAACATAATGATAGGAATTCCATCTTCAAAATTTCTATGTCCAGTTGCACAGTTAGTTCAAATCATGTTCTAACTTTTCACTACACAATGTTTAGCCTTTTTCCTTCCCCATTAATATCCCGACCACTCAATACTAAATCGAATATCCATAAACACCTAACAAACAATTCATAAACAATTAAAAGGGGTTTTATAATAATTTTAAAAAATTATGTACCTCCATGAATGATCAAGATCTCAAAACCTACCCACCTAGTAATGGATTATCACAATCCCCCACATATCTAGTAGAACTATGTCTCTAAAGAAAAATATTAGGCTACGGGACCACCTATCATTATCAAAATTTCATGTTTCTCTATGAAATCGTTCATTCTGTAACAATTCTCAGACAAAGGAATCTATCCTACCTAAAAAATATCCCCCCACCATGATCCAAACTCATTAAATTGGTGTTTTTAGAAGAAACATTCACCTTAAATAATCATTTCCCACAACATACATAATAGAAAATACTATGTAATGATTCTAAAAAAACATGATTATACAGATAACCAACTATACTAAAATAGGATATCCAATCAGACCACCTTCATCCTGATCATCTTCATAACTAATAATTAATATTTCATGGTTCCATATCACATAGTTTAAAAATAATAAATGGGGACCCATTGTTTTCATTACTAAAATAACACATAGGTTGTAACAACATTTCCTTTCCAAAATTGGTTAAAAACAAGTGGACCAATGGCCTCACACCATATTCTTATATTATAATAACAATCATAGAATATACTAAATATAAAGGTACTGTAACACCCCAAGATTTTATGAAAAATATTATTTTAATTTCATTAATGTCTTTTGTTGTATTCTACACCAAGATTACCTTGCGCTATATGCAACACCGTATTAACTTGTAGTATACGCAATACTATTCTTGGACCGTGTTACACACAATTTTGATAATAGTTATTCTACGCAACATTGAGTATATATATATATATTAAATGTATAAATGAAATATGGTTGGATTCTGTTATACGAAACAACGAGGATTCTTTCACAACACGCAACCCTGACTTGGCTTGCATTACACGCAATCGCGACCTTCCTCAATAGCGTGTGTTGTACACAATACCGGGTTTTAATAAACAATGTTATATTATTATAATATTGTCATGAACTAGCCGTTATGAATAGTATTAACTAAATTTCGAATTTTATAACATTATTATTCATCTTACACATTTCTAGAACATGGTATAAGAACAAAATAAATTTTTCGGGTAAAATAAGTTTTTTTCAAAAAAATGCAGTTTTACCGCCTTTTGATGGCGCACCCACATTAAATATAGTTTTTGACATGTTTATATGTTCAATTTTACAAAATAATACTATTCTTTTGAATCAGGATATAAAAATTTACATTTGATAATGTTTTGATATTTTTCCGATAACTTTCATATTTTAATAGTAAAAACACGCTATATTTTAATTAAAAACAACTTTTTTCATCGTAATATATTCTGTGGTTAAATTATAATATTGAATGGTTTTAAAGTATAAATAGAATATATTTTTACCATTTAATATAATGTATGTCATTATCATTGATTTTACCTTGAATTCGTAGGTTAAATCAAATCAATCTTTTGCAATGTTTTAAACAAAAACCCGTTTTTATTCGACATCGGGATTAATTTTAATTTAATTTATGAAACTTCTGTGTTTTGAATTTTAAAAAATGGATTCTATATTTGGAATCAGTGGGTCCAAATTATGTTAATAAGCTACTTTTTATTTTTGGGAATTATGAATAGTAACTACGGTAAATTTTATTTACCATAGTTAAAGGTAAATCAGGTAATTAAGGGTAAATATAATATTTTAAAATTACCTTAACAAATGTAAAAATCCTACTGGATGACTAAAGGTCGACCCATATCACCTAAGGGTCGGATTAGAATCAGTTAATGGACATTTGTCCATGAAAATAACTTAATTATTATTAAAACCAATGAAAGTGACAACATGTCACTCTCTTAAATCTTATAAGTATATTAATTTTAATTTAGTGATAAACTTCATGAAACTTAGAAAATGAATAGTCTCCAGAAATCTGATGAAATTATCTACATCATATAAATTTATTTATAATTTTTAGGGATTAAATAATTATCATTAATTATGACACAATAGTGATGCAGAAATTGTTTATCTAGTGAAAAATCAAGAATATTTTTTTATTAAACTAATAGTGACCATAAAATGCACAAATACCTAACCAAAACTTATTGACCATGTAAATGTAAACCGTAAGCATCCAATGGTCGAATATTTGACCATTTGGAGCCTTATAAAATCGATTATGACACTTATATTATTTTATTTTAAATGATGCCAAAGTTGTCACCTTCATAATTTAATAAATATAACAATTTAAATATTGTGATTTTAATATGATAAATTCGAGTAAAAGTATTATTGTGAAAGGTAATAGATTTATTTTCATCATAGGATTTTATTTCTAATTTTTATGCAACAAATAAGTATATTAAATAATTATACAAAAATGTTGTCGTATTTATTTTATTAAGAGATAAACCAAATAAATGGTTTTAAAAATAATAAAATAAAAATTATATGAACTATTTAATGTGATCCACTAATTTTATAGATACATATGACCTTTTATTAATATATTAAAGCTTTTAGTTCGAACATATCTTCTGTATATATTTTATTTAAATTCCAATAAATGAATAGTGTCAAAATTGACACTATTGTTATTTCATAAAAATAACATATTATAAAATAGTTTAAAAATCACAAAAATATTTAAAAATTATAAATTTAAATTTATATGGTCTATAATGTTATAAAGTAAACAATTATGGAAAATTCACAACATATAAGTAATTATTTGTAATAATTTAAAATTTTGAATTTTATTACCACAAATAAACGTAAATGGATTAAATAAGGATAAATGAAAATGATAAGGTTTAAAATAAGATCCAAACATGTCTAAATTTGATTGGTTGATGATATTACAACCCTATCTCTTCTAATATTCGAATATGAGTCATTTGTGGAGGTTTTTAAGTGGGGTTAGATTTATTATAAATTAATATTTTTAGGAATTCGTAAGGTGCCCCTCTCCTCCCTTATAAAAGGGCACCTCCTCCCCCTCCTCCTCACACAACATTGAGCCTTCAAGCTCGGCCAACCCCTGCCTAATTCTCTTCTCCACTTCCCTAGAAACATCCTAGAGGTTCTGGTCTTCCTCAAAGACCAATTTTTGTGCCCTAAGAGGAGGTCTCAAAGAGGCACTTCAAAGAAGAGGTAATTACCGTTACCAATTCTTTCATCTTTATTTCTTCTTCCACTTCTTCTTCTTAGGTTGTTTCATTATGAAGTAATAACATCAGTATCACTCATATACTGATATGTTATTATAAGTATGAAACAACCCTATTTCACCATCTATCCATCCTATGGAAAAAGAAATCACCGCGCGTGCGTACGTACGGAATACCATCTCCACGCCGTGGTGTAATCTATTTTCCACCACCACCTTACATGGATGGGTATAATGGTGTAAAGAATAACTATACAAAGTTATTACAACATCATATTGATTCTGATATATTGTATAATCCACTCCAATTCAATTCAATATTTATAGAAATGATATCATCGCTCGTGCGTACGTACGGACTACCGTCTCCACGACGCGATGAGATTCATTCTCCATCTTAACCATTTAAGAATATTATAAAGTATATATAAGAAATAATAATGAAATATATGACACTATAAAGCTACTGGATTTATGTATATATATACATATGTATGTCATCTACTTACTTCCATTTCAAGACAATAAGGAAAGGAAAACAGCGTTCATGCGTACGTACGGACTACCGTCTCCATGAACGGTGTTTTTCATTTTATTTATCTATCTATTATATATATATATATACTGAATATATATGATATATAAATCATATTTTATATTCTGGAAGTAAGTAAATCATGATATAAGTAATAATGATGTCATGAACAACAAGTCAAAACACCTACGATAAATGAAACGTTTTTACCCAAAACGCTTCTTTAACATGGAATTTACAAAAGAACGGGTAATATAATGTCATAAGTGAACCCTATATGATATCATAACAATGAATATTATTCTGTAATAAGTCAATAACATGATTTAAATCATTATACAGGAGGTTCGGACACTTACAAAGCAAGTCGGACCTAAGGTAAGGGAAATATCACAATCTCATTTTTATCCGAGATTGTTTATACTTTAGTATTTACTGGGTTATATTTTATCATCCACATCCATGTTTCCTCAATATGTAATATTATTTCCATCCACCTACAATTGTTAAAATCCAATTTTTCCCTTCGGTGAGTTTTTAGTAATATGTATGAAAGTAATCTTTTGTCGTTTTTGGTACGAGGTGCTTTTTGACTTTTCCGACAAAAGTACGAGAAGAATGTTTTTTTTAACTTAAACGGCACGAACAGATTTTTAAAATTTTATAAATCCTTATTTTCATGAATATTCCTCCAAAATATTTCATGACTATTTTCAATAAAATCTCTTTCTTTTAAAATTGCATGATGTTTTGTGAAAAGAAATTGATTTTGAAGAAGAAAGGATATTTTCCTCAAGAATTCATTTTAAGTGTTTTATCAAAATTATTTTCCATCTAAGATAATAAAGGGTTCTGTTTCTATCCATATTTTTTTCATTTATATGACTATGTTGTGATGGAATTACGTTTATGAATTCCTTTATCTTATATGAATGGTTTTATGATGTCATGTTGTTTAAGAATCCCATTTTTATTACATGGGTTATGCTATGATGTATGGTTTATGATTTTGTGGCACACATAAGAATGGTATCATTATGAGATGGGTGGGACCTATATCTCCCTCCAATGCATTGGGTAAAGATTTTATATCTCATGAGATAGACAGGGCTGGAACGGTAGGTTATACCGGTTCAGTGAAACAGGACTGAAACGAGGGTTTCTCGATTCAGAATGGGTCTTTGTCCACTAAGATAGTCTTGGCAATGAGTCTTGACTAACAAGAAATGATTCTCTATGATTATGTGTGAATGCCACAAAGTTTCATGTTTTAAGTTATGATTATTGTGATTACATTTCACTGCCATGATTTATCCCATGTTATGAAATTATGCTCTCATTTGTAGGTTAAGATTTCCAAAATGTTATGTTCTTATGAATACGATGTGATTGATATTTCTTTTGTTTACCCTTACTGAGCATTTGAGCTCACCCTTTTATGTTTTCTTTTCCCCAGGATATAAAGAAAGGTTTTAGGTAAAAAAAAAGGAAGATCTTTATGGGAGATGTTGAAGATCTTTCCCCACGATTAGAAGATTTTATTCCGAGTTTCCAAAGACACTAAACTATTACGATCCTTGTGTGTGTGTTTTTTTATGTACTAAGTATTCCGCAAAAGTAATGTAAAGTCAATGTACGTCAAGATACGGGTCTCTACAGTTGGTATCAGAGGAAAGTTTTAGTCAACCTTTGGAAACTAGGATGCGAAAACGTTAGTGAGATCCCTAGAGTTATTTCTAAGGTATGTCTAGGGATGTCCCTAAGGATAAGTATACGTATAGGATATATTCCTAGAACTATGGTAACGATATTAGATTAAACCTAAGAAGTTAGGTATTGAGGATACTTTCCCTTTACTATGTTGTTTTCTCTAGCATGATTTTTGATTCTCAAAAAATTATTTTTGTGTTTTAGTTAATGGAGGGAACCAAAAGGAATTCAATTAACATTTAATCCAATGGACAAATTGGTGACTATGAGCAACAAATTTGTTTAATGCCTAGAGAAAAAGATGTTGTGATTATGCCGAATCAATCATCGCGATATATGATTAACAAGGTTAAATTTAGTGGTATGCCTAATTCATCAAAGAAGAGGAAGATAGACTATTATGCATGTTCGCATGTTGAGGAGCATAAAGAAAGGAAGATTGAGATTTCTAATGAAGGGAAGAAGAATCATGAGGAATACCTCAAATGGAGGGACCGATGTTATCTGTGTGGAGAAAAGGGTCATAGAGTGACAAACTGTTATGGAGTTCAATGTCTTATTTGTGGAGAACATGGGCATTACCCAACTCAACGCCCTGACCTAAAAAGTAACTTCTAAATCAAGGAAGGACTTATTCCAGGATAATCATTGATGTGGATGGACTGAAGTGTTTTGGTATTCAATAATAATGTTGTTGAGGTACTTTTATGATTTGTTCTATTGTGTTTTTCAATAATTTTAAGGTACCGGTAACTATGAAAAGTGATTCAAATATTTTGGAAAGTAGATGATAAGTGCATAATGAAAGGATAAGAAGATAATGAGATGTTTGATTGTATTCATGAGCTCATGATTGATATAAGGACTAAGTGATATCATGGTTTGAGTATATAGAATTTTGAGGATTTTGGTATGTGGAAAGTGTTAACTTTTAACTGCATTCATGTTTTCACTAAGGAATTCAAGAGAATACACGATTAAGGACTTTGAATGTTTGGAATGTGACCAACAAGACATATCTTACGATATGTGGGGATCAACGACAGTATTAAATCTATGGTAATCGTTGTCACTATATTATGAGAGTGGACTTCAGTATTATGTATAAGCCTAAAGATTAGACTGGATTATGTTGGACATAAGTTAGTATTGTTTAAGGATAGAAGATTTTCGATATTATTGATGGGATGTAATAGTAACGTAGTTTTAGAAAAAGGGCAACCTGCAGGATGGGCGACAGCCCATCGCTTCGGACAAGGCTGTAGGAATCGAACCCACAACCGAAATGCGACTGTCCTTTATCGCCTACCACTGGCCTACAGGAAGTCCCTGTTTAGTAGAAACTAGTTTTATTATATTAAGCAGTATGATATATGGAGTATAAGTCCATTTTAGGAACCATATATGATTAATCTCACTATAGAATGACTTATGTATATTTAATAACTTTTTCTATCCTTTTGTTTGAGACAGATGGAATGACCCGTCATTCTATCACATAATCTCCTAACACTTCATGAATAACAAATTCAACTTCATTTATTTAAGAGATGAAGTGGAAATTGTTCAAGGCACGAACAACAGTGAGATTGTTCCAAAATAAAGTAAGTATTTATTCTAATTCAAATTTTCAAACTTTAGGGAAATGATCTTGAAAACCAAAAATGTTGTCCTAGTGATCTTATACCTGATGAATCAGATGGTACCTTATAACATCACAAATCTATGGATTTGTGATTACTGGCTTTTCTATAGCCATGTTCTCTACCACTCTCCATCAGAACATGATGGTTAGATTTCTCTTCCATATCCATATTTTCACCTATGTGGAAACCCAGTGATTAGTTTATTTGGGTAATCGTTACATTTAATACTTTAGTTTTTAAAGCCAAGTTTTGGTATTCCTTTTTACGATGTGGGTTTCTATCAAAGAAACTTTCAAATAGTAAACCATTTATAACCCCGGCGAATTTCGAGGGCGAAATTCATTTTAAGGGGGGTAGAATGTAACACCCCAAGATTTTATGAAAAATATTATTTTAATTTCATTAATGTCTTTTGTTGTATTCTACACCAAGATTACCTTGCGCTATATGAAACACCGTATTAACTTGCAGTATACGCAACACTATTCTTGGACCGTGTTACACAAAATTTTGATAATAGTTATTCTACGCAACATTGATTATATATATATATATATTAAATGTATAAATGAAATATGGTTGGATTCGGTTATATGAAACAACGAAGGATTCTTTCACAACATGCAACCCTGACTTGGCTTGCATTACACGCAATCGCGACCTTCCTCAATAGCGTGTGTTGTACGCAATACCGGGTTTTAATAAACAATGTTATATTATTATAATATTGTCATGAACTAGCCGTTATGAATAGTATTAACTAAATATCGAATTTTATAACATTATTATTCATATTACACATTTTTAGAACATTGTATAAGAACAAAATAAATTTTTCGGGTAAAATAAGTATTTTTCGATAAAATGCAGTTTTACCGCATTTTGATGGTGCACCCACTTTAAATATAGTTTTTGACATGTTTATATGTTCAATTTGACAAAATAATATTCTTCTTTTGAATCAGGATATAAAAATTTACATTTGATAAATTTTTGATATTTTTCCGATAACTTTCATATTTTAATAGTAAAAACACGCTATATTTTAATTAAAAACAACTTTTTTCATCGTAATATCTTATGTGGTTAAATTATAATAATGAATGGTTTTAAAGTATAAATACAATATATTTTTACAATTTAATATAATGTATGTCATTATCATTGATTTTACCTTGAATTCGTAGGTTAAATCAAATCAATCTTTTACAATGTTTTAAACAAAAATCCGTTTTTATTCAACAACGGGATTAATTTTAATTTAATTTCTGCAACTTCTGTGTTTTGAATTTTAAAAAATGGATTCCATATTTTGAATCAGTTGGTCCAAATTATGTTAATAAGCTACTTTTTATTTTTGGGAATTATGAATAGTAACTACGGTAAATTTTATTTACCATAGTTAAAGGTAAATCGGGTAATTAAGTGTAAATATAATATTTTGAAATTACCCTAACAAATGTAAAACTCCTATTGGATGACTAAATGTCGACCCATATCATCTAAGGGTTGGATTAGAATCATTTAATGGACATTTTTCCATGAAAATAACTTAATTATTATTAAAACCAATGAAAGTGACAACATGTCACTCTCTTAAATCTTATAAGTATATTAATTTTAATTTAGTGATAAACTTCAGCAAACTTCGAACATGAATAGTCTACAGATATCTAATGAAATTATCTACATCATATAAATTTATTTATAATTTTTAGGGATTAAATAATTATCATTAATTATGACACAATAGTGATGCAGAAATTGCTTTTCTAGTGAAAAATCAAGAATATTGTTTTTATTAAACTAATAGTGACCATAAAATGCACAAATACCTTACCAAAACTTATTGGACATGTAAATGTAAACCGTAAGCATCCAATGGTCGAATATTTGACCATTTGGAGCCTTATAAAATCGATTATGACACTTATATTATTTTATTTTAAATGATGCCAAAGTTGTCACCTTCATAATTTAATAAATATAACAATTTAAATATTGTGATTTTAAGATGATAAATTAGAGTAAAAGTATTATTGTGAAAGTTAATAGATTTATTTTCATCATAGGAGTTTATTTTTAATTTTTATGCAACAAATAAGTATATTAAATAATTATACAAAAATGTTGTCGTATTTATTTTATTAAGAGATAAACCAAGTAAATGGTTTTAAAAATAATAAAATAAATATTATATGAACTATTTAATGTGATCCAATAATTTTATAGATACATATGACCTTTTATTAATATATTAAAGCATTTAGTTCGAACATATCTTCTGTATATATTTTATATAAATTCAAATAAATGAATAGTGTCAAAATTGACACTATTGTTATTTCATAAATATAACATATTATAAAATAGTTTAAAAATCCCAAAAATATTTAAAAATTATAAATTTAAATTTATATGGTCTATAATGTTATAAAGTAAACAATTATGGAAAATTAACAACAAATAAGTAATTATTTGTTATAATTTAAAATTTAGAATTTTATTACCACAAATAAACTTAAATGGAATAAATAAGGATAAATGAAAATGATAAGGTTTAAAATAAGATCCAAACATGACTAAATTTGATTGTTTGATGAGATTACAACCCTATCTCATCTAATCTTCGAATATGATTAATTTTTGGAGGTTTTTATGTGGGGTTAGATTTATTATAAATTAATATTTTTAGGAATTCCTAAGGTGCCCCTCTCCTCCCTTATAAAAGGGCACCTCCTCCCCCTCCTCCTCATACAACATTGAGCCTTCAAGATCGGCCAACCCCTTCCAAATTCTCTTCTCCACTTCCCTAGAAACATCCTAGAGGTTCTGGTCTTCCTCAAAGACCAATTTTAGTGCCCTAAGAGGAGGTCTCAAAGAGGCACTTCAAAGAAGAGGTAATTACCGTTACCAATTCTTTCATCTTTATTTCTTCTTCCACTTCTTCTTCTTAGGTTGTTTCATTATGAAGTAATAACATCAGTATCACTCATATACTGATATGTTATTATAAGTATGAAACAACCCTATTTCACCATCTATCCATCCTACGGAAAAAGAAATCACTGCGCGTGCGTACGTACGGAATACCGTCTCCACGCCGTGGTGTAATCTATTTTCCACCACCACCTTACATGGATGGGTATAATGGTGTAAAGAATAACTATACAAAGTTATTACAACATCATATTGATTCTGATATATTTTATAATCCACTCCAATTCAATTCAATATTTATAGAAATGATATCATCGCTCGTGCGTACGTACGGACTACAATCTCCACGACGCGATGAGATTCATTCTCCATGTTAACCATTTAAGAATGATTATAAAGTATATATAAGAAATAATAATGAAATATATGACATTATAAAGCTACTAGATTTATGTATATATATACATATGTATGTCATCTACTTACTTCCATTTCAAGACAATAAGGAAAGGAAAACAACGTTCATGCGTACGTACGGACTACCGTCTCCATGAACGGTGTTTTTCATTTTATTTATCTACCTATTATATATATATATATATACTGAATATATATGATATATAAATAATATTTTATATTCTGGAAGCATGTAAATCATGATATAAGTTATAATGATGTCAAGAACAACAAGTCAAAACACCTACGATAAATGAAACGATTTTACCCAAAACGCTTCTTTAACATGGAATTTACAAAAGAACGGGTACTATAATGTCATAAGTGAACCATATATGATATCATAACAATGAATATGATTCTGTAATAAGTCAATAACATGATTTAAATAATTATACAGGAGGTTCGGACACTTACAAAGCAAGTCGGACCTAAGGTAAGGGAAATATCACAATCTCATTTTTATCCGAGATTGTTTATACTTTGGTATTTACTGGGGTATATTTTATCATCCACATCCATGTTTCATCAATATATAATATTATTTCCATCCACCTACAATTGTTAAAATCCAATTTTACCCTTCGGTGTGTTTTTATTAATATGTATGAAAGTATTCTTTTGTCGTTTTTGGTACGAGGTACTTTTTGACTTTTCCGACAAAAGTACGAGAAGAATGTTTTTTTAACTTAAACGGCACGAACAGATTTTTAAAATTTTATAAATCCTTATTTTCATGAATCTTCCTCCAAAATATTTCATCACTATTTTCAATAAAATCTCTTTCTTTTAAAATTTCATGATGTTTTGTGAAAAGAAATTGATTTTGAAGAAGAAAGGATATTTTCCTCAAGAATTCATTTCAAGTGTTTTATCAAAATTCTTTTGCATCTATGATAATAAAGGTTTCTGTTTCTATCCCTATTTTTTACATTGATTTTACTATGTTGTGATGGAATTGTGTTTATGAATTCCTTTATCTTATATGAATGGTTTTATGATGTCATGTTGTTTAAGAATCCCATATTTATTACATGGGTTATGCTATGATGTATGGTTTATGATTTTGTGGCACACATAAGAATGGTATCATTATGAGATGGGTGGGACCTATATCTCCCTCCAATGCATTGGGTAAAGATTTTATATCTCATGAGATAGACAGGGCTGGAACGGTAGGTTATACCGGTTCAGTGAAACAGGACTGAAACGAGGGTTACTCGATTCAGAAAGGGACTTTGTCCACTAAGATAGTCTTGGCAATGAGTCTTGACTAACAAGAAATGATTCTCTATGATTATGTGTGAATGCCACAAAGTTTCATGTTTTATGTTATGATTATTGTGATTACATTTCACTGCCATGATTTATCCCATGTTATGAAATTATGCTCTCTTTTGTAGGTTAAGATTTCCAAAATGTTATGTTCTTATGAATACGATGTGATTGATATTTCTTTTGTTTACCCTTACTGAGAATTTGAGCTCACCCTTTTGTGTTTTCTTTTCCCTAGGATATAAAGAAAGGTTTTAGGTAAAAAAAAGAGGAAGATCTTTATGGGAGATGTTGAAGATCTTTCCCCACGATTAGAAGATTTTATTCTGAGTTTCCAAAGACACTAAACTATTACGATCCTTGTGTGTGTGTTTTGTTATGTACTAAGTATTCCGCAAAAGTAATGTAACGTAAATGTACGTCAAGATACGTGTCTCTACAGGTACTCAACCAATAAATAAATTAGCCAACACATTTCCCCAAAAAACAATCACCATGATGGATCATTCCCATGTTTATCCACCCCAAATTATTTTTTACATCATTAACATATTACATTAGTATTATGGTTATCTCCACCAAAATCATTAGATCACCACAAAAATATCATTGTTGAGTTATTAAACCACTGAATAATATAAAAATATATCCTAACCACAAACATCAATGCGTACCCAATAAATTTCCCAACCCATCATGCCCAAACACTAGTGTGAACTACACATTACTCATGAATTCATCTGTTCCTATAGAACTACCCAAATTGGTCACACTTTTGTAATCCATATATCAACTAACGTAAATATTGTTATTCCTAGAAACTCCTTCCCAAAACCAATATTCAATTATCATCCTATAATTAATTGGAGGTGTTTTACATTTGTCGACAACTATTCCATTTTAAACAACTGAGTTATTCCATCCCAACTGACTCCCACCGCTGGTTACCTACATCAACTGTGGAAATGTCACCCCTCTACCTAGATGTGACTAATTCTCAATTAATTAATACCACCATCATAAACACACACCTACAAGATTCCATTCCTTAAATCGGATGAAGCTGCACCATCATTGATCAATGTACTCCACAAACTGTTTTCAGGAACTATATCAAACACGATATAGCCTCAAATTAAAACACTCAATTTACCAAAAATAAACCACATGGTCTTAAAACCATCACTCAACTTGATCTACAACCACATCCAAGGCCCACCTGGTCTTCCCAAATGATCCCAAACTTGCACCTCAGAGGTTTCACATGGTCATACAAATTCCACCACATCAACTCCAAGTTATACTCAAAACATTCATTATTAACATATCAATACATAACTTAAGAGTATCATTCTCTCTGCTCGTTTCATGAAATTTCAAAAACTGTGGCTCAAAATTAAATAAAAATATGATTTTAAATTGATGGAATTGGATTTTAAGATATTACTATAACAAAAAAACTAACAGCAAACGATACCTATTCTAGAGTCCTGGAAAGGAAACTAAATAATTCATGGACATCTGGTCTTTCTTGAGGAACTATCATTTAATCAATATATGATTTACACTCCAACATTTGACTCCACATATACCTCTCTATGAAAGAATCCTTGAAGAGGTTCCATTTCCAACCCAAATGTTTTGTATCTAGTCATAAATATATTGTTATATCATCCAACATAGGTGGATGTAACGATATTGGACATGAACTTTAATAGCTAGAAGTATATTAGAAAGTCATCGATGAATTCAACCATGAACAATACATCAATGATGTCACTTACCAAAATGGGGACACCCTGTCCTAGTAAAATTATTCATCTTCACAATCCACCAATGTCTCATCAAAACCCATTGTCTATATCACAAATCTCATTTCTAGCCAAAACTCACCACCAATTCATGACCCACTACCAAGAGGTCATAAACCAAAATTCCCTTTGACACCACTACCATTAGCCACCTATATTTCTTCTATTATGAACCCGCTAATTTAGTTGGAATGATGATGAAGGGGTTTCTCCCACCAGGGGTGCACTACAGAATACATTCATGGATGCTGATCAACATGTAGAGCTACTACAGAATTCCAGAGAAGAATTGTTATATGAGGAATACCTTGTGTCCCATGCTCTAGTATATGATATAAATACAATTATAGAAAGGATGGTTTGGGTGGACACCAATAGAGAATAGAAGAACTGTATTGACAAGAAAAATTGTATCCATGAAAGAGGTCTTAATGCGGGGAAAATCAATCAAGAGGAATACAAGAAAGCATGGGACATAATGGTGCATTGATTTTAAGACTTTATAAATAATGATCCTGAAATATCAGTAACTACTTTTTCATGGGAACTTAGTAAGGATAAAAATGTAAATTGGCTGAAGTTGTCCTTTAACAACTTTTTTTTCTCTTGGTGTTTCTCACTTTTTCCTTAAAAGTGTTTTTGGTTTATAATAAAAAATGATGTTAGTAGTAGATGATGACCACCAGACTGATCCAAAACCCAAATATCTCATGGATAACCTATGATTCTCAATGTGTTAAAACAAAGAAAAAATAAATTCTTCTCAGAAGCCATGTATTTTAAAATTTTAAAAAAATTCGACCCTTTGCAGAATGAGACATCATATGGACATCCTTAACGGCCTTGAGGTCCCGCTCATTCATAGGACCATAAAATAAACCTGACTCCAGATCACATGTTTCTAAAATCTCCAATGCTTGGACCAACACCTTCTCACTAATCTATCTATGCATCTTAGACTATTTATATAATTGTTTTCAATGAAGTCTCAATATTATAATCCATCAATATCAACAGTTCATAAAAGATATCCAAACCACATGACCATAATAATGTTGGTTGATTGTTCAATACAAAATTTGTCCATAAACACATGGTTATCCCTTTTATTGTTATTAAAAATTCAATGGCATTCATTCCATGAAACACTATAAAACCCACATGACTAGGCTTCTAACAATCCAATATTTTGAAAAATCAGATACCACCCTAATTTATGTATCTTTTGCATGACTATATGCATTTCCCATAGTAGGTGACATAATACATGAATTTATTACACATATTAATAAATCACTCATGATTCACATCCTAAGACACCTACAACTCTATAAAAACCTCCCATGATTCTAAAATCAATTATCAAAAACAATAAAGTCCTAAACACCACCCGAGTAAAAGTTTAAAAACCATTAACCATCCCACATAGCCCTATAGTCTAAAACATCACTAGGAATAACAATATATACACCAGTACCAAAGACCAAAATGTATACCTATGACATTCAAAAAAAGAACAAAAAACCCTGTAGACCTCTCATATATGTCATTATCAATGTATAAACGCTAAGAAATCACTAAACTAGTGTCACATCTATAAAATAATGCATTTTATCTCTTTTAACGAGAGATATAAAATATAAAATGATTAACTACTCTCATGTAGAACACTTAATCCCATTTCAAGAAACAAAACATTTTACTAACCCAATTAACCCTTAACTCTAGGGTTCACCCCAAGGATTCATGTATACATACATCGACTCTACATTCCTAAAACTATCTTTAGATTCCAAATCAGTACTTACAATATCACAACACACATGGGATACCACACTCGCCTTACAAGAAAAATCTCATAAAACATGTGATGTAGGAATACTCTTGGTATAAAAATTAATAACACTCTATTCCCACATCAAATGCTGACAAATCCCCATGTCACACAGATATGGTTTTATACTAGGGAACTCTCACTTCCCTAACAATCCATAAAAAGGGTACGATCAATATAATAGGGGTACCAATTTATAGTTTCCATGTATTATCCAATAATTATCAATTCCATTCTTAATTATAAATTTACATTTAAATACAATGGTATCACAATAAAAAAAATTATATTTTCAAAAACCACAATGATTTACTTATTCAGAATGACGATTAATTAATCAATATTTTCAAATACTCTATGAATTATTAAAATTTATATTTCAAAACATATGTCATTAAAAACCATCATTATGGAATGAGTGAAATACAGTAAATATACGCTAAAATGTATAATACATGAATAGGAATACCAAGGATCTACTAATCTAAAAAAATTTAAAGATCCCTAAGAAATAAAATGTTTTTGAATGATTCATGAGATCACAACCCATCTATCTATAAAATTGGAAAATTGGTAACACCTCATGAATTAGTAACATCACATCCATATTCGACAGTGGTGGTGGATGTTTCAACCTATCAATAATGAACAAAACCAAACATCAATTCACACTAAAGGAAACATGAGTTTTCACATGTAAATACGGATAATTAGTCACATGTGTAAGTTAATTAACAAGCCCATACATGGTACACGTATCTTTTATACCATTACAAAATATTAAGAAAAAATAAACCACCTTAGATTTTACTTTGTAACTCACTTGATCATCTTGGCACTATATATGGTTCCTCGAGCCGAGTCATCACATGACCTCTGCCACTCCTCCCTATACATTAGAACCTACTAACTTGTAGAACATATCAATAATGAAATGTTGGTGAGACTATACCCCATAATTTTGTGATATCATATCAAAAACAATATCAAAATATTAATGAAATAGATTGAACCATAATTTAAAACATACATCAATATCAAATAAGTAACCACGTATCACATGATATAATAATATGATGAACACAATACGTGTCATAGATTCATAAAAATAATTTACAAAACCAAAACAACCCAAAGGACCCTGAACATAGACTTGAGACCCAACCCAGTAATTACCAACCAAGCTATAAATCATCATCCAATGCTGAAACCGAATACAAATCCTCTTAATAAACCTATACAATAATGACTTGTAGAATCTACATAGGTACCAATGTTCCTTGGAATACAATAAACAAACTTAGTAAAACAGATTAGGACAACACAAAAATGGTCTATATTAATAAAAATAATGAATAATAGTTTATGATGGTCAACAAATTAAATTAAGAAATAATAAAATATAATAATGATATATATCTCACATTTTTTGAAACAATCATGTAACTAATTTATTTATTATATTCTCAAGGGTCAACAAACTACTGAATATGATCTAGTCATATTAGGGCCCCTAGGACAAGTCCTAATTGGTTAAAATCATATTTAATCACAAGGGGGAAATTGTCAAATCTCAATTTATCAACATATCCCAAGAGACACAATCTAGAAATCATGCTATGTCAATAAATTTGGGATCTGTAGAGCCTCAGTCTGACAAACCAAACGACACCATGTGTATAAATTGGGATTAATAAAGACTCATTAATGATTCTTTAACATAAAATACATGACACGATCCATGGTGTCTTACCCCATTTGTTTTTGTTTAATTCATTCATTAGGGGAATATATCTTCAGTCTATGTCCATAACGCAGGCATTATAGGGGTGGGGATTAGAGCCTCTGTCTAACCTAGCATGTGGGTGTATAGGCTCATTTTCAACAACCCACATACCACTTATCAGTGTCCACCTTTTTCTTTATCCATTTTACATAACAAAAATTTTCATTCCTTCAACCATTAAACACATATAATGTTCGTACACTATAACTCATTAAAACATTTACCATTTTACTAAATTCACCCTTATAGAATATTAAAAACTCAAAATAAAATCAACATAAAATTAATTTCATGATCAATGAAAAAAAAATATTTATTTACTATAATCTCAATGGAATCCATTTAGAAAACAATATTTCATCTTTGAAAAATAAACAATGACCAAATTATTTCATTTCTATTTCAAATCAGTTCAAAAAATAATTAAGTAATTTAAAAAAGGAAATTACAACCTAATATCAAATAATCATCCAAAAAATATATATATATATAACCACATTATATATCACCATGATATTAAAAACTCGTTTCAAAACATTTATCCCATTCATAATATATTATTCATCATTTAAAATAAATATCTAGATCCAAATATATGTAAAATCATTTAATTCATTTCAAAATACCCAAGAGAATTCAAAACTTTTTTGACATATAATCAATTCATCAAAAATTGTAACCAATACTAAATAACCAATTAAAATTTACAACCCCTTACCTCTCATATATACCCTATCAAAATTCTTACCAATTTTTTTCACCAATTACAGGTTTTTGATATATCCATAGATAGCCATATATTTATGCACATTAGGCATTTTTTTCTGATTTTATACCTAATAATATTATGGATTTTTATTTGAGTATATCTAGATTTATTATATGAATGATTAATTCAATAAATTTGTTAAAAAAATATTTTGGACTTTTATATGATGTCTCATGGATATTTAGATAACTAGAACAAATTAAATCCTTACAAAAAAGGGGGATAAATCATTAAAATTTAAAAAATATAAAACATGACTTGTTTATCATGAATAATCTAAATAAATGGT
The DNA here is from genome assembly GCA_963277665.1 of Viscum album. NCBI lineage: Eukaryota > Viridiplantae > Streptophyta > Magnoliopsida > Santalales > Viscaceae > Viscum > Viscum album. The sequence continues at coordinate 1,373,941,786 of OY728142.1, read as the reverse complement.
TTTAGAATATAGAGATTATGATTCAAAAGTTTATAGCTTAAATGAAATTAGAATATTGTTCGGTTTTTTATAATATTCAATGTTTTAAATTATATAAAATATGTTAAAATATTTTTCTTTTAAATGGTTTTTTATCTTAAGAACATTCTTTTTCTCAATCCCCTAATTTTGAAAATGAATGATTTCATAACCATGTTTCTAAATAACCCAAATATTTTTAGGGTCTTTAACATGAACATGATGAATGGAATGACATGATATTTACATTTTTTTCAAAAATAATATTTTATGGAACAATTATATTAATCAAATAATATTTATCAAAATAATATAAAAATTATTTTAATAATACAAAATGCTTTTGATGATATATTTTTTGTTTCCTACTATAAAATTAATTGCAAATAATATCTCTACATTGATTTGTTTTGAATTTTACATTTTTATAATTGGAGAATTAAAATTATTTCTTCATGTAAAAATTTTTCAATGGAAATATTATTTTTATAATCCATATGACTTTTTTAATGATTTTGATAAATGATTTGGGTTTGATTCCTCCATATTTATGAAAAATCATAAGAGAACTAATTTTAAATTATATATTAATGAATCAGGTAAATACATTAATGTTAATGATTATACATACATGATAAGAAACAAATAAAATGTAACTAAATATATACCTAATATCAAATTTAGTTTATGATTATGTGTTAGATTTCAATAATTTAAAAAAATTAATATAAAATAAAAAAGAATAATTACATATGTTAATATAAATGTTGATATTTGTTTATTTTATCCAAAATAAATCAATTTTGATTATACATGTTATTACAAATATAATTTTGGATTACATACAATTTACCATAAAAGATTTTTTTTTCAGTTTCCGTGAAAAAGAATAATTTCAAGGTCATCTAAGAAACAACTTTCACTTTCAATATCTTCTATTGAAGTTGGGAGTATCTCAACTTCTAGTATTTGGGATCAATTTTTATGGATTTTGTAAACCATATGTGATTTTGTTTTTTATCTTTATAAACATCCTATTTAATGTGAAAAAAATAGATTTTTATTTCTAAAATACCCTTACAATATTTTATTATATCTAATTTTAGTATCATATTTCATTTTATTGAAGATAATGTAATAAAAGTTGATTTTGTTTTTGAATTTATACAATATAAATATCAAGTAAAATATATTTTTACAAATTAATTATACACTTCCCCAATAGAAAAATTTAAATTAGATATTAGTATGTTTGAATATTATCTTTTTATTACTTCATTTGGTCACGAGATGTTTTATATCTTTTTTTCTTATTTATTAAATGGTGTGACATAAAATGGTTTTAATTATTTTAAAAATTGTTTTTACATGGTTTAAATGTTATTTTTTAGTCAAATAATATGAAGGATATTGTTTTGGAATGCTTTTATATTATTTTATTTGATTAAATATGACAATGTATTTGTTTTTTAACCCTTAATAATTCTGTTTGATTACATGTGACTTTATATTTTATATCATTTGTGTATTTTAGTTATAACAATTGTTTTAGAGATCATAATTTAATGATACCTATATTATATGAAAGATAAAATGTCTATCTTTATTTTATAAAATTTTGATGCATTCAAATGCTTTCTCTTGCATATCCATATTTATTCCTAATCATGATTCATATTTTTTTCACTTACATTATAATTTTTACTATAATATACATTATATTATTCTTATATATTTTGATGATATAACAATCCACAGTTTTTTTTGTGATTCATATCACATTATATTTATAACAGAATTATCAAAATGACATTTTTATAAGAGTAAGCTAGAAAATTATTTTCTAGTACTCTAAATATTCAATAAAGTTGCTACATTATTTTTAGAAACCATATATTGTGTTGTTTTTAAATGTAATAGTTTTTAATTTACAACATGTTCTATAGATATTATATTAATATGAAAATTAATATTATATAAATTAAACATGATTTTTTTATTTAAATATTTTACATCAGTGTCTAAAAGTTTGTTTGGATGGTCAATAAATTATCTAAAATTTTGTAATATTCTTTCACAGCTACAATTTTTCTGGAATGTTGTTGGTTAATTTTATTTATGATTTAATGAGTTGTAGAATATTTATGTATTCAATTAATTATTTATTATAAATATTATAATATTTTTATAAAGAAATTATACTAGACCAAATGAAGAATCTAATATTAATAGAATTAAATAATTCTTTGAAAATTCGTATATTATGATGTATAGTTTTTTTAAATGAATGGTTTGTCTACATTACTGTTTAAACAGTGTAAATTATGTTTCAAAAACCCAACATACAGAATAGTGAAAAGTATGGTTCAACAACACCACTTTCAGAACAATGAAATCATTGTTTATAAATCTCTATATTAATGTATTCTAATTTTGTATACCCTACATTCGTGTAGTAAACATTCATCTGTCATAAATTCATTAACCATATTTTTTGTACCATACATTTGTGTTTTCACTTTGTGTTTTAATGCTGATAATTAAGCTACTACACATATATATGTACTGTTTTCAGAGTTTATATACTAGGTAAATTAAAATTATTTTTAAATATTGGAATGGAATATATTATGTTGATTTGTTATTTATTTAAAAAAATAAAAAATAAATAAATTACTCAAAAATAATCTTCCAATAATGTGTTTTGATACAATATTATTTAAATTCCATTATTTTATTTTAATTACATTTTTAACTATTACTATTGAGGAACTATTTTGACAATGATTAATGTAGTATGAACAAATGTAAATTGGTGTTTTAAAAAATTATTTTATATTATTGTTATTGAGATATACGTTGAAGAGGTATTAAATTTAGTTTATATTATTTTTTTGATTCACAATATATGAATATAGAGGGATTGATTTTTCAATTTTTGCAGAGATATTTATGAAATATCATGACTCAATTTATTTTGAATATCTATTGGATGCAGAGCTATTTCAACTCTTTAATATAATTTCTATATATATATATCATTATTATGGGTTAAAAATATCACAATGCACAATAAAATCAAGGGGTAACATATATGAATCATTGTGAATATTATCAGCCTTCCATACAGGGCAATGTTTGGGTGATACTCTTTTTCATTACCTTGATGTTCTCTAACGTTATAAATTTCTTATACATCAACTTGTAATTAATTGATGAGACATGATAATCCAAATATCAAGAAACAACATTTGTTCCTTCATTATTTAACCTCTATTATTTGTTTTATGGGTCTATAATTCTACTTTCAATCCCCCACATGATCATTCTATTTTTGTTGATTATGACATTATACAAAAAATCATTATTTTCTATTATTTTTTCCATCGTATGTGACACCAGGAATATAAAGTCATGATCAATGTGTTTTCACTCCCTATATTTAATGTTAAGACTATTTGGGTTCTTATTGTATGTCACGACCCCCTCCCCACAAAGTGTACCCCTCCTGGGCCGGCAATGTGAAAAGGGAGATAATGACCCCCGAGTCCCGCCTCCAGTAGGCCCCGGGTTGGCGACTAGCACCGAGGGTATAATACACACACAAATGGGAGGCATTACCCTCTAAGAGAACACATGCAGAACAGAGAGATAGAATAGAATCCAACCAACTCCAACTCATAACTGAAATGTAAAAGAAACCCAAGTACATATATGAAATGTCATGCAAAAGTACTACAACTGAAAGGGGAAACTAAAAGTACCCAAAAGAAAGTAAAACGACAGCGACCACAAGCCCGAACAGCTCCTCCTCCAACCGCAAGCTAGTAGTAACCAGCTTGATCTCCAACCTGCTCCAAGTGACCTGAAAAACAGTTTATATGTACATAGGGTGAGTATAACAGTATACTCAGTAGGATCCTCCCCAAGACTCTCGTGCAAAAGTAAAGAAAGCATGCTAAAGCCCAGTGAACAACAAGTGAAACTAACTCGTCACCTAAACAGGTATACTATGTTCCCAACCTCACCATGGCTACTCTCACCAAGTAACACATACAAGAATATAGCATATAGTAAAGAATTTCAAGGTTACCCCGCTACTACTTCCCCACTGGTTTGCCGCTTTGCCCCAACGACATACGTCCTGTGCATCTCTCTCCAAAGGCTTGCCCGTATCAACATGGGTCAAGCTCCACAATCTGCACCACGTGCACCACATAGGCTTGCCCGCAGACACCTGGGCTAAGCTCCACACAATCCTCACAACCAAAAGTAACCAGGTAGTTTCCGGGAGCCACCACAGCTCGCAAAACGTGTATCATACGTCGGGTATTATACCTCAAGCCATTACAGCCCATACACCGAGTAAGGATCCTCAAGCCATCACAGCCTATACACGTTACACCTATAGTAGTCCATAGGATAGTATATCCAGAATATATGTGTGTGAAATAACCACAACCCATTACAGCCCTCTACACACATATATGGGTAAAACTAACCACTGTGCCTACCAGCACTAAGATCTACCAAGAGAAGAGAGCGGGGCCAAAGGGGGTAGTCAGCCATTCAACCTCCCTTCAGAATGTTGGGGAAAACACCCCCCCAGGGCTCAGAATCCCCGGGGCGTCAGTTGACCTTACCGACAGGGTGGAGTAGCATATAGAAACACAAAAAGTACAGAATATATAAGTAACTCACATCCACACTATGGGCATTACCTAGTCTTAGATACAACTGCAGCTAACGTCTCTCAGACTCCAGGCTGGTACTTCTAAGACTAGGTATCCTATAAGCACCCAACCAATTCAAGAGCTTTATTAGATTACTCCATTCTCATTTATCAGTTCCACTGTACATTAGTTAATTCTCTAAGCATTAATTAAGATTGACCAATTCCCCATTTAACTGAAATGGCGTCACTTTCAATACAACTGCTCCTTTTTAAGATTCACATCACCTTTAAATTCTAGCATCTCCATCCCCGTGGATTTTCACCATTTAATCAAACATTCATTACAGAAATACTTTTCCACATTCCCAGGCATTCTAGAAAAACATCCTATGCTTCTAAACACAAAGGAGGCTCAACACGGTGAGTAGATATACTACCCGTCGGGTCTTTGCCGCCTATAGAAAGAGCATATACCCATTCTCCCTCGAGAGGCTAAACACGGAAAGCACGTGGCATACCCCGCGCGTCTTCGCCTCCTTTGGAAGAATGGTAGCAAGACCAGCTGCCTTGAGCAGTGGGGAAAAGCAAGGCAGATAAACATTCAAGAACACCACAAGCAACCAGCAACCACATCCATCCCATTCCATCACCCCTGGTGCCCTCCCTGACACCCATATGCATAAACCGATGCATCTCGCCAGACTAGGCGTCATCCGCTGCCACAACTATAAGGCCTCCATGCCTCTACATATCACAACAACCGTCCAGGCTCACATCACAGCACAAGCAGCAGGAAAACGAACATCACAAAATGGGCTCTCGGACCGTTAACAAACAAGAGGGTAACTCAGAACCCTTTTGAAATTCCCACATAATCTGTTCTCTAATCCATATTGAATTAAAAGATTTGTTATTCGTAGGTTCCAATCATGGATACCTAATCAGTAAGCTATCACAATTAAATAACCAAACTTACTTCCCTAATTTGATTATCCTCAAATTAGAACAACTACAACAACGACGAAAAAAAACCAGATTAATTTATATGCCTCTTTATCCTTCGCCAATTAATCAACAGTTAATTCCAGCTTTACGTTCATTATCAATTTCTATCATGAACGATCAACAAATCAAAGAAACATAGATATCACTATATCTAGGAAAACATGAGGCAAACCGTTATCACGGTATAAAGCAACAACACGCAATCAACCAATTCTTTTAATCCAGTTCATGTATTTAATTAGGTCAATTTCATTGTGATCCAAAGGAATAAATCATGCTAATTCTACGATTGCACATATATAATTAGAGAATCCATGAATCCCCTACCTCGAAGAGTTCTTGATGTCCTTTATCCACACAGCAGGTCACGATCCTCCCCTCGCGACAACTTATGTGGAAGAATGATCGACACAGCTTGGTTGCATCCAACAGAGCGGGACTGATCCTAGGAGTAAGGGTTGTTTGTGCAGCTCCTACGGAAAGGATTGAAAGGTTCTAGCGCCTCTTAGTTAAGAACAAAGGGAAGGAACAAGGGAGAATGATATCTCGTCCTTTTTTAAGATTTAACGAGGTGACGATTTAAGATCCGGTTAATTCTCCATTAAAAACGGATCGCATTAACCCACGCGGTTTGACCAAGTAAAACATTCCAAGCCTTAGGAATAATTAATATAGGATTTATGGCATTTGAATCGGCCTTAAGAGCCCTTAAAATAAGGATATAAATGTATTTTACGTCAAAGGAAACATCAAAAGGGGCAAAACTGTAGGAGTCTGGAAACACTGTTCACCCACCGTTACTGTACATGAAACTGATCTGTCACACCGATCTGTGAAACTGATCTGTGAAACTGATCTCTCACACCGATCTGTGAAACTGATCTGTCTCACCGATCTGTGACACTGATCTGTCTCACCGATCTGTGAAACTGATCTCTCACACCGATTTGTGAAACTGATCTGTCTCACCGATCTGTGAAACTGATCTGTCTCACCGATCTGTGAAACTGATCTGTCTCACCGATCTGTGAAACTGATCTGTCTCACCGATCTCTGAAACTGATCTGTCTCACCGATCTGTGAAACTGATCTGTCTCACCGATCTGTGAAACTGATCTGTCTCACCGATCTGTGAAACTGATCTGTCTCACCAATCTGTGAAACTGATATGTCTCACCGATCTGTGAAACTGATCTGTCTCACCGATCTGTTGCTGTTCATAAAACTGGAAACACTGTTCACAGAACTAGAAAATTGGCAAAGTGTTGGGGATAAGTCCTCTTGACCTCCCGGAACACCTCCAACACCAACATTTCACAATGTAATGGACCAGAGAGGTCCGGGCCATTACATTAGATACCTCTCAAAACATTCTCGTCCTCGAGAATTAAAAACCAACCCAGAAGAAAAGAGGGGTCCGAACAACCACCCCATAAGATACCTCTCAGGGGAAAACCACCATGAGTTGTTCGAAAGCTGGAACAAAACTATGACATCCGGGAACAAACAATCCATACCCAAACAATTCATTCACAACATCACATCAAAGGTACATAAACAAAACATGAAAGTTCCAACCACAGAGAAAACATCATTACATGAAAGGAGTTAAACATTAAACAACTCTGGGTACTGAGCACGTATCTGTGACTCACGCTCCCAGGTACTCTCCTCCATGCCACCGTGTCGCCACAAGACACGAACTAAAGGAATAGAACGCCCACGCAACACCTTCTCCTTGTGGTTTGGATCTCCACAGGTCGCTCCTCGAAGGTTGCATCATCATCAATATCGATCTCTCCCCAATCGAAAACATTAGATTCATCATGAAGATAATGACGGAGCTGCGATACATGAAAAACATCATGTATCCGACTCATCCGAGGGGGAAGTGCTACTCGATATGCCACAGCTCCAACACAAGCTAACACCTCGAAAGGCCCATCAAAACGGGGAGAAAGCTTACTTCCGCGACCAAACCTTCGCTGCCCACGACGGGGAGTCACCTTCAGAAACACATGATCCCCAACATTAAACTCTAAGGGTCTCCTTCTTTGATCCGCATAAGATTTCTGACGATCTTGTGCTGTCTTCATCCTCTCACGAATCACTTGAACCATCTCCGTCGTATTCTGCACTAGTTCTGGTCCGAGAATTGCTGACTCTCCGACCCCAGTCCAGCACAACGGAAAACGGCATGGCCGGCCATACAAGGCTTCAAACGGCGCCATGCCGATGGTAGAGTGAAAATTATTATTGTAAGCGAACTCTACCAAAGGTAAGTTCTTCACCCATGAACCTCCAAAATCAAGAACACAAGAGCGCAACATGTCTTCAAGAGTTTGGATGGTTCGCTCTGTCTGACCATCCGTTTGAGGATGAAAAGCAGTGCTAAGGCATAGTTGAGAGCCAAAAGCATGCTGGAGACCTCTCCACACCCTCGAGGTAAAACGAGGGTCTCGATCAGAAATGATCGTCTTAGGAACTCCGTGAAGCCTCACCACCTCCTCCAGATACTGCCTCGACAAAACCTCCACTGAGCTCGACTCCTTGATTGCTATGAAGTGGGCCGATTTAGTTAAACGATCCACTACCACCCATATAGCATCATGTCCTCCCGGAGCTCGAGGTAAACCTGTAACAAAGTCCATTGAGATGTCCTCCCACTTCCACTGAGGAATCTCTAAGTGCTGGACAAGACCACCAGGAACACGGTGTTCGGCCTTCACCTTCTGGCAGACTAAACATCGAGACACACATTCTGCAACTGAACGCTTCAGCCCAGGCCACCAAAACTGACTCCTCAAGGATCGATACATCTTCGTCACACCAGGATGTACAGCTAAGGGCGAGCTATGGAACTCTCGGAGAACTGTCTCGCGCATCGCCAAGGGAACAAAAAGCCTGTCATGATACAACACTCGGTGTTGTTCATCCTCTGACCAACCATCAGGGGCCTCCCCACAAACAACTCTGTCTCTCAAAACTTCCACCTCTAGATCACCCAACTGAGACTCTTCCACCTTTTGCATCAGGGATGACTGCACCGTCATCTGGAAAAGACAACCTCTTCCTCCAACTTCTCCCATATCAAGATGCAAAGATGCTAGCTCTTCCATCCCTCTCCAGGAATCACCAGATTCACGCACAACATCATTATGTGACTTTCGGCTCAGTGCATCAGCAACAACATTTCCCTTCCCAGGTGTATACGATATTTCGTAGTCGTATTCCTGCAAGAACTCCATCCACCGACGCTGCCGCAAGTTCAAATCCCGCTGAGAGAAAACATACCTCAAACTCTTATGATCGGTGAAAACCACAAAGCGCTCTCCAATGAGGTAATGTCTCCACAACTTCAGCGCAAACACCACGGCTGCCAACTCAAGATCATGGGTGGCATTGTTGCGTTCATGGGGACGCAATTGCCGAGACCCATAAGAAACAACTGACCTCTGCTGCATGAGAACACAGCCTAGCCCCAGATGTGAAGCATCACAGAAAACATCAAACTGGACTCCCTCCGTTGGAAGACAAAGGACTGGAGCACTTACCAACTTCACCTTTAGATACTCGAAAGCTGTCTGACACTGATCAGTCCATATGAACGCCTGATCCTTCCTGGTCAAAGCTGTCAGAGGAGTCGGAACTCAGGAGAAATTAGCCACAAACCTCCTATAATAGCCTGCGAGACCAAGGAAACTTCGCACCTCTGACACGGTCTTGGGGGATGGCCAAGACACCACTACTTCTATCTTCGAAGGATCCACAGCTACTCCCTGTTGGGACACAACATGTCCCAAGAAACGAACTTCTCGAGCCCAGAACTCACACTTGGACAACTTCCCAAACAACCGATGTTGGCGAAGAACTCCCAAAACAGCTCGTAGATGTTCTGCATGCTCTTCTTCAGATGTGGAGTACACAAGGATGTCGTCAATGAAAACCACAACAAACTTGTCCAAGAATTCACGGAACACAGCATTCATCAACCCCATGAAAAGAGCTGGAGCATTTGTCACGCCGAATGGCATTACAACAAACTCATAATGCCCATGACGACAGCGGAAAGTAGTTTTCGGGATATCCTCATCCTTTACACGCATCTGATGATATCCTGACCGCAAGTCGATCTTTGAAAACCAACTTGCACCTTTCAGTTGATCGAATAGGTCATCAATCCGCGGGAGAGGATAACGGTACTTTATTGTCACTTTGTTTAAGCGACGATAATCGACGCACAACCGCAAACTGCCATCAGCCTTTTTCACGAACAAGACTGGTGCACCCCACGGTGACACACTTGGCCGAACAAAACCACACTGCAATAGACCATCGAGCTGAATACGTATCTCCCGTAACTCAGAAGGGGCCATCCTATATGGAGACATAGAGATGGGAGACGCTCCTGGCTGTAGCTCGATCCCAAACTCGATCTTCCGTCGAGGGGGTAAGGATACAACCTCTTCTGGAAAGACATCAGGGTACTCTTCTACGACCCTAGGAAACGCCAGCTGTTGAACCTCTGAAGAACTCAGCATCATCCCAGCCATCATGGATGATAAGGATGAAACTCATCTATGACTCATCCGAGGATCTCTCTCGCCAACAAACACTACTTCCTCTCCATCTTCATCAAATAAAACCACCTTCTTCCTGTAGAAATCCACAATAGCCTGCACCGAATACAACCAATCCATGCCGAGGATGACATCATATGGTTGTATTCATAAACATAGTAAATCTCCCCAAGAGCGGTGCTGCCCCAACACTAGCTCACAATCTCTACATACTTCAAACAAGCTAGCTCGACCTCCAACTGGCGTAGTCAACGCCAAGGGCACTGGAAGCCTCTCTACCTCAAGTCCCAAAGCGTGGACAAGGGTAGGGGATATAAAGGAGTGTGTCGCTCCTGAATCAAACAAGGCATACACCAAGGTAGAAAACAAGCAAAGGGTACCTCGGACGACGTCTGGCTCGCCTGGAGCTGGCAACGCTAGAGCATGAACCTGACCATGACCACCTCCACGGCCTCTCTGACCCTGATGACGACCACCACCACGGCCGCGCTCTTCTCTTTGAGGACGGGGAGCGTCATGGGGCTGTCCTCTGCCTGCTCCATCTACCCTCTGGTGATCTAAAGCTGGTGCAACCTGCTGCTGCTGCCTCGGCTGGAATTGCCTCAACGGAGGAACCTGGAGTGGAGCGCCTAGTGCACGATGACTGCTCTGAAAAGTTGGGCACTCCCGCTGCTGATGACCACGTCCACCACAAGAAAAACAAGCACCTGATCCCTTGGCATAGGTCTGAGAGTTGCTACCTCCGAAGAAATGAGATGGGAAGGGCTGGGACCTACCCCCAGGTGAACGGAAACTCTTCTGTCCTGAAAACCGGGAACCCCGGACCACAGCTCTGCTTCTTGAGGAATCATGACGATTCCCCTCTCGTGACGAATCGGTCCTAGCCAAAGTCCTCTCAACAACCTCTGCCCTCACCAGCACCTCAAGATATGTCTTCAGCATAAATGGGGTGACCTGGCGTTGGATCTCTGGACGCAAAGCCTCCTCGAAATGCCTCTCCCTGGCCTCATCATCTGGTAACAGGTCTGAAGCATATCGTAGAAGGTTCCTGAAACGGATTCCAAACTCCCGAACACTGGAGCTCCCCTGTCGAAGGGTAAGAAGCTCCTGGCGACTGGATGCCTTCGCAGTCGAAGAAAGAAACTCGACTCTAAACCTGTCTCGAAACTCCTCCCATGAGATTGCTGACTCCTCACAATCCCCGAGGAACAAGAACCACCACTGTCTCGCTGCTCCATGCAACATCGTCACAAACAAGGACACCCAGTGTTCCTTCCGAGCACGAATCGAACTGAAGCCTATCTCGACCTCCTCCAACCAGTCTTCTGTGACTGCATCTGAAACGGATCCCTCGTACTTCTGTAGACTCTGGCGCTGAAACTCTCGGAGTGTCTTCCTCCAAGTGTCATCGTCGTCAACCTCTACCCGGCGTCGATCTGCTGGAACAGCCTGCAGGGCACCTTCTGCGCAAACCTGACGGGGACGCCGACCTGGAGCCATACCTGTAAAATAACAATCTTTAGAGCTCCTAAGCCTGGAATATGGAAGACTCAACATTAATTAATTAATTATTTTGTTTTATTAATTTTAGGTTACCTATCCCAAGGTCTACCCATTCAATCACAGGCGCAAGGAATAATGATGCATGATCCTTTCCTAGGTCTCTACCCTGCAACCAGTATCACTTTGTTTAGTAGCCATCGTAAACTTAAAGGTCCGTGAAACAGATCATAGGGGGCCCTGAACGCCTATGTCTCTGCCGGTCTCCAGTGTTTACCCCACTTGCTAAACATGAATGACATCGTTGCCCTACCATCCCATGCATCCTCACCTGTGCCTAACTCCAAACTCCATCCTATCCCTCGACCAGACCTCTGATACCACTCTGTCATGACCCCCTCCCCACAAAGTGTACCCCTCCTGGGCCAGTAATGTGAAAACGGAGATAATGACCCCCGAGTCCCGCCTCCAGTAGGCCCCGGGTTGGCGACTAGCACCGAGGGTATAATACACACACAAATGGGAGGCATTACCCTCTAAGAGAACACATGCAGAAGAGAGAGATAGAATAGAATCCAACCAACTCCAACTCATAACTGAAATGTAAAAGAAACCCAAGTACATATATGAAATGTCATGCAAAAGTACTACAACTAAAAGGGGAAACTAAAAGTACCCAAATGAAAGTAAAACGACAGCGACCACAAGCCCGAACAGCTCCTCCTCCAACCGCAGGCTAGTAGTAACCAGCTTGATCTCCAACCTGCTCCAAGTGACCTGAAAAATAGTTTATATGTACATAGGGTGAGTATAACAGTATACTCAGTAGGATCCTCCCCAAGACTCTCGTGCAAAAGTAAAGAAAGCATGCTAAAGCCCAGTGAACAACAGGTAAAACTAAATCGTCACCTAAACAGGTATACTATGTTCCCAACCTCACCATGGCTACTCTCACCAAGTAACACATACAAGAATATAGCATATAGTAAAGAATGTCAAGGGTACCCCGCTACTAATTCCCCACTGGTTTTCCGCTTTTCCACAACGACATACGTCCTGTGCATCTCTCTCCAAAGGCTTGCCCGTATCAACATGGGTCAAGTTCCACAATCTGCACCACGTTCACCACATAGGCTTGCCCGCAGACACCTGGGCTAAGCTCCACACAATCCTCACAACCAAAAGTAACCAGGTAGTTTCCGGGAGCCACCACAGCTCGCATAACGTGTATCATACGTCGGGTATTATACCTCAAGCCATTACAGCCCATACGCCGAGTAAGGATCCTCAAGCCATCACAGCCTATACACGTTACACCTATAGTAGTCCATAGGATACTATATCCAGAATATATGTGTGTGAAATAACCACAAGCCATTACAGCCCTCTACACACATATATGGGTAAAACTAACCACTGTGCCTACCAGCACTAAGATCTACCAAGAGAAGAGAGCGGGGCCAAAGGGGGTAGTCAGCCATTCAACCTCCCATCAGAATGTTGGGGAAAACACCCCCCCAGGGCTCAGAATCCCCGGGGCGTCAGTTGCCCTTACCGACAGGGTGGAGTAGCATATAGAAAAACAAAAAGTACAGAATATATATGTAACTCACATCCACACTATGGGCATTACCTAGTCTTAGATACAACTGCAGCTAACGTCTCTCAGACTCCAGGCTGGTACTTCTAAGACTAGGTATCCTATAAGCACACAACCAATTCAAGAGCTTTATTAGATTACTCCATTCTCATTTATCAGTTCCACTGTACATTAGTTAATTCTTTAAGCATTAATTAAGATTGAACAATTCCCCATTTAACTGAAATGGTGTCACTTTTAATACAACTGCTCCTTTTTAAGATTCACATCACCTTTAAATTCTAGCATCTCCATCCCCGTGGATTTTCACCATTTAATCAAACATTCATTACAGAAATACTTTTCCACATTCCCAGGCATTCTAGAAAAACATCCTATGCTTCTAAACACAAAGGAGGCTCAACACGGTGAGTAGATATACTACCCGTCGGGTCTTTGCCGCCTATAGAAAGAGCATATACCCATTCTCCCTCGAGAGGCTAAACACGGAACGCACGTGGCATACCCCACGCGTCTTCGCATCCTTTGGAAGAATGGTAGCAAGACCAGCTGCCTTGAGCAGTGGGGAAAAGCAAGGCAGATTAACATTCAAGAACACCACAAGCAACCAGCAACCACATCCATCCCATTCCATCACCCCTGGTGCCCTCCCTGACACCCATATGCATAAACCGATGCATCTCGCCAGACTAGGCGTCATCCGCTGCCACAACTATAAGGCCTCCATGCCTCTACATATCACAACAACCGTCCAGGCTCACATCACAGCACAAGCAGCAGGAAAACGAACATCACAAAATGGGCTCTCGGCCCGTTAACAAACAAGAGGGTAACTCAGAACCCTTTTGAAATTCCCACATAATCTGTTCTCTAATCCATATTGAATTAACAGATTTGTTATTAGTAGGTTCCAATCATGGATACCTAATCAGTAAGCTATCACAATTAAATAACCAAACTTACTTCCCTAATTTGATTATCCTCAAATTAGAACAACTACAACAACGACAAAAAAAAACCAGATTAATTTATATGCCTCTTTATCCTTCGCCAATTAATCAACAGTTAATTCCAGCTTTACGTTCATTATCAATTTCTATCATGAACGATCAACAAATCAAAGAAACATAGATATCACTATATCTAGGAAAACATGAGGCAAACCGTTATCACGGTATAAAGCAACAACACGCGATCAACCAATTCTTTTAATCCAGTTCAAGTATTTAATTAGGTCAATTTCATTGTGATCCAAAGGAATAAATCATGCTAATTCTACGATTGCACATATATAATTAGAGAAGCCATGAATCCCCTACCTCGAAGAGTTCTTGACGTCCTTTATCCACACAGCAGGTCACGATCCTCCCCTCGCGACAACTTATGTGGAAGAATGATCGACACAGCTTGGTTGCATCCAACAGAGCGGGACTGATCCTAGGAGTAAGGGTTGTTTGTGCAGCTCCTACGGAAAGGATTGAAAGGTTCTAGCGCCTCTTAGTTAAGATCAAAGGGAAGGAACAAGGGAGAATGATATCTCGTCCCTTTTTAAGATTTAACGAGGTGACGATTTAAGATCCGGTTAATTCTCCATTAAAAACGGATCGCATTAACCCACGCGGTTTGACCAAGTAAAACATTCCAAGCCTTAGGAATAATTAATATAGGATTTATGGCATTTGAATCGGCCTTAAGAGCCCTTAAAATAAGGCTTTAAATGTATTTTACGTCAAAGGAAACATCAAAAGGGGCAAAACTGTAGGAGTATGGAAACATTGTTCACCCACCGTTACTGTACATGAAACTGATCTGTCACACCGATCTGTGAAACTGATCTGTGAAACTGATCTCTCACACCGATCTGTGAAACTGATCTGTCTCACCGATCTGTGAAACTGATCTGTCTCACCGATCTGTGAAACTGATCTCTCACACCGATTTGTGAAACTGATCTGTCTCACCGATCTGTGAAACTGATCTGTCTCACCGATCCGTGAAACTGATCTGTCTCACCGATCTGTGACACTGATCTGTCTCACCGATCTGTGAAACTGATCTGTCTCACCGATCTGTGAAACTGATCTGTCTCACCGATCTGTGAAACTGATCTGTCTCACCGATCTGTGAAACTGATCTGTCTCACCGATCTGTGAAACTGATCTGTCTCACCGATCTGTGAATCTGATCTGTCTCACTGATCTGTTACTGTTCATAAAATTGGAAACACTGTTCACAGAACTAGAAAATTGGCAAAGTGTTGGGGATAAGTCCCCTTGACCTCCCGGAACACCTCCAACACCAACATTTCACAAAGTAATGGACCAGAGAGGTCCGTGCCATTACATTGTATGTCTATATACCAACATAAGAGTGCGATAGGTGGTTCCCAAAATTTATTTTTCTATAATCAACGGTCAATTTATCATTAATACGATGATAAATGTTCTTATCCACAAAATTAATTCATTATACTACACAATGGATAATTACACCCCAATAGAGAGATATATGATATCAATATATATTGATTATAATTAATTTTATTAGAAATAGAATTAAACATAATGAATAAGTTTTTCATTAATTAATATGAAAATTGATATTTGCTTCAACGACATTGAATTAATGAAAATATGTCTATATTTTCTCCATAGGTGATCCAAATGTGCTGTAGGAATCTCCAGACATCATAGAAGGAGCATTATTTTCTAGTACAAAATATCCTTGTGCTTGTGTAGTCCACCTTGAATGCCTTGAGAATAACTTCCAAATTGTTTTCCTTCATCCAATGGAAGTGGATTTCTAAACATTCATGGGATCGTTCTTGGATAAGGGAGCTCTCTAGGATAGGTAGGATACTCAATGATTCATTTTGAACAACCTAATTTTTAATTCTTACAAAAAAACATAATGTTTTATTAATATTTTTTTGGTAGAAATATAATAATAACATAAGGGTCCATAAGTATTCATTTAATCATATAAAAATCTCCATGTCAAATAATAATAGTAATATTATTATTATCATCATTCTCTTAACTTGCGAATTATAATTAAATAATATTTAAAAAAATAATAGTCAATATTTATTATTTCTTTTTGTACCATTATATTTCATCCCCCATTTCTCCATATTATTTATCACAATTTGATTACTGTATACTTATTTATTATATAAATAGAACAACATGATTCACTAATTATTAAATAACTATTATATTCACTAATCAAAAAATAAATATTTATTAAATATTCTTCTCACAAAATATTATCTTGGGTAAATATTGATGGAATAAAAATGACCAAGAATGCATGAATTATAACTAAACCACATTATTTTTAATTTTTATCAGACCACTTAAATAATAAATACTAATATTTTATTTAATTGGGATTCTGGATATCCATAATATGTGACCCACTAGGCTTCTCAGTTTCATTATATTATGAAGAAAAAAGTTCAAGTATTGCATATTGAAACATGCCAAGGAACCCATTTGGAAGAAGTTAATTCGTAGTAGGCATTCATCCTCATTTATACAGTTACTATGTAATATAATATATTTATTATAATATCTCAAATCGATAAGGATGAAATCTCGTTCCATCATCCTATATGATCGTCACCTATTTCCTTAAATTTTTAGAAGAAGATATTTCCCACAGATCACCATGTCCATGGATTCATTTAGGAGATGTCATTTCCATCAAGGGGTCATAGATATCAATATATGTTAAATAATATATGGTAATAGTCATTTATCTCATTATTCTTTTATTCAATAATACCAGTGAAGCATCCAACATATCTTACCTCATCGTGATCATTTCTCATCATAGATTTCTTCAATAAATCTATGTGTGCAACTCATAATACTCCTTAACAATAATCATAATGTCTAGGGACCAATACACACATCCATATAGATTAATAAAAAATGACATAAAGAAATTATGATTTTCTACTAGTGGGTTTGGTTCTAATAGTATCCATAGTTAATATTTCCATGGGAATATAACATGATAAGGATATCCAATGTACTATGAGTCTCCATCCTAGATATCCTATATCATTTTTGTTCCTCAAATGATATCATGAGGTTATAGAACATATATTTAGTAATATTCTATTATAAATTCCAGGTTCAGATTATAACTGGGAAATTATATAGTGTTTAGTGTGAAAAATACTCTTAGGACATTAACACATAATATGTTATGTCGGAAAACAATCGTCACTTGATAATGAGATTAATTATATTCAAATCCATGTATACATGTTTATCATAAGGTAAAAAGAATTTGTATCATGGGAACCAACTATAACTGACTCCCTCTTGAAATAAATCCAACATCTAACAACCTTCATTCCTCTAGCTCTCATATAACACTCAGGATTCTGCTGAGATATGTTTTATGTCAAGTGTTCTTCCATATAATCTGCAGTGTGTACTCTTCTTACTATAACTTCACCCTTAAAATTTAAATCCTTCAAGAGGTGGTACATCAAGAGTATATTCTTTATTATTTTGTGTGACCTTGTCTCCTTTGAATGAGACCCCAATGTAGTATAATCACAATAAAATATTTTAGTGTATTGCCATATAAGAACCACATCAAGATCATAAAAAATGTCCTGAATTGAAATAAATTCATTGGCCATATTAGAAGATTCTATATACTCAGACGCCACAGTAGAATCCATGAAAACTTTATTCATTGAAATATTTTAGCTCAATGATCATATATTGAGATAGAAAACATATCATAATTGCAACATCAGATCATTCTAGTTTATTTGAAATCAAATATCTATATAACCCATGGTGACCAGATCCTCGTCTTCTCTATTTAGTAAGAGTATTTCTATATTTCTTCTCAGAAACATAAGGATAACCATAACATCATTCCAATGGTGTTCTATTGGATGTTATAATTATGATACGAAAATTATTAATACATATATAACATCATGATTATTATGTAATACATACTACATGATTGATCCTTTTACTAATGTGCACGGGATCTTATTAATTCTCAATTTCTCATGTTGTGTTTAAGGACACATTTTCATAAAATGTTTCATACCATGTAATAGTACATCCAATTCCCTCATGGATTGTTTTATACTAAATCTATCTAGTATCTAGTCATCATATATATGTTGACTTACTCTAAGAGGAATCTTAGATATATTAACAATGTCCTTGACCCATAAAATAGATGTTGCTTCGCCTAAGTCTTTTATATAGAAAAAATTGTTCAACTAGTCCATCATAGATTTTAATAAGGGTATGTTTTTTATATAATTAATATGTAATCAACCAATTGTACTATTATAATGACACCACACCCATTAAACTACTTATAATCAGATGGTTCACAATAATTCATAATGAAACCAAATTCTTTTATGGATTAAGGGAATCAAAATTTCCATGACATGGATGATTTCTTTAAAACATATTTGGATATCTACATCATGAAATTTCTTTTGGAATCAACAAGAGTAACAAAACCTTTTGGTTGTGTAATATAGAAATCTCCATAAAGGTAACGGTAAATTAATTCATTTTTGACATCCATCTATGAAATATCATTGTCAGGGTAAGATGATACAGATTGTATGATTTTTTCTGTATTTAAACAATGAATCTAGGAAAAATATTTGAATCAGAGTAAATTATGTGATGTTTATTAAACCCTTTATCAGATATTCTTGAATTATAGCTACTCGCATTAGATTCCATGTCATGTTTACTCTTGAATTTCCATTTTGTACTGATAGGACATACATCAAATATCACATGGAATAGAACCCAACCATGGTTTTGATACATAGAATACATCTCAGAATTTATTGCTTGTTGAAATTTTATAGATTTTGAATATATTGCTTCCTCCAATTTAGTTATATATTCCTAACATTCAACCAAAAATGTGTCCCCATTCTTGGTCACCAATAAAATCATATCGTGCTACTCCTCAAACTGCTCAAAATAGCTAACACATTACTTCAATTTCAGAAAATAATTAATCCAAGAGGAATTGTAGAATCTGTTCCTCTACCAAATATTTTATATCATCTTCATAAAAATCATCAAATCCAATAAATCCCCCACTATTTTTTAGGATACTCTCCCTCTCCTGAAAAAATTATTATATAGAAGAAATAACATTCTTGTCTGGGGGGTTATATATGTAATATCCCTTAATTTAAAAGGGATACCCTATAATGATATACATGTATCCCTGGGCTTCTAGATTGTTTCTTAAGAAACACGTAACAAATGCATCACTCCCCCAAACATGATTATGCAATAAAATTGGTTTTTTCTTCTCCCTAGCTCAAACAGAATTACATTAGAAACTTAGGTTGTATGTTCTATGACATGAATAATGTAGCTTATAATGCATATCCTTAAAAGGATAATGGATGATCTGGATGACTCATCATCAACCATATAATGTTCAAAAGGAATAGTTTCTCTTCTCACTTACATCATTCCACTATGGTGTGTAAGGTAGTGTTAGTTGAGATAGAATCCCATAAACCCATAAAATTTTGATGAACTCTTGGTTAAGATATTCTCTATCATTATATAATTAATGATTCCTTTTCTTATTAACAATTTGATTGTATCATTCATTATTGAATTCCATTAATTTATCAATGGCCTTAAAATTATAGCTCATCATGTAGATATATCGATATCTACTGAGTTCAGCTGTAAAATTTATGATGTAAAAAATATCCACCTTAGGATTCAACTAAAAATGGTCCACACACATATGTGTCAACCAATATTAGACTCATTATGGCCCATACCCTAGTGTCCATCGAATGGTGGTTTGGTAAATTTCCCTTGAAAAAAATCATGAAATCTATTACGTGGTTTTTGAACAGCTGAGTCTAAATAACCATGTTGACAGATCATTGTCAAATGCTTCTTATTTACATGACCAAGAGGGTGATGTCAGAACTTGGTGTAATACGAGTCATGTGAAAATGACTCATTATCAATTGACGAAACTATGTTTTCATATTTTAATATATAATGAATGTTATTTATATGTTAAATAAAATAATATATGTCGTCATAATAAGAAAAACACCATTTATTTTAAAATTTTAATATAAATCAATCTGTATGATGATGTGGAATATAAATTATGTTCATGCTGATATTCTGTTCATAATAAAAATATATTAAATCAAAATTCATTCCCATTTGAAATGAAAGGTGTTAGTTATTAATGGCCAGAGTTGACATGATAACACCATTGGCAGCTCGAATATCCAACTCTCCTTTATAAATCATCAGGAATCTACGTGGATCCATAATTTATAGACTGATATTAGAACCCCAAGCTATATCTAATGCCCAATGTACAGAAATAGAAATATTTCACTCTATAAAAACTACACCTTTAGCTTCCCCTTACTTCTAGGTGTAGTTCTACTTCAATTGGTCTGACATGCCACATGAAGCTCATACTGTTTACTTTTTCTTTCCTTGACTATGGATCATTTATTTATTTGATGGATGGTGCAACATATATTTAGAGTAGTTATAAATTTTTGTCCCATTTTTCTTCCTTTTTCTTATTCACAATAAGGATCATGTGTTTATTAGTCCCCATGCCCTTATCCCCTTAAAGAATCAAGGTCAGATGATTGAAATTACTCTTCTTCTTATTGTTCATATTATTATTCACAATCAATCTAGATAAGGTCTTAGGATGTGGTAAATGTATATGATTTATATATGATTCATCAGATAAATTAATTACTAATATGTATATAAGTTTTATATAGCCTAAAATATTGACAACCCGAGGCCTAGCTAGCTAAGACTCTCAAAATACATTTGTCAAAAAAAAATGGAGATATCGTACATTACATCACTCTCATTGTCTTGATAGATATCGGAGAAATGTTACATCCATAAATTAGCATCAATATCATCATTTTTCTTCAAATCTCAATGGAAAATAATGATAGCATGAAGCACTTATCATTTTTATAATCATTTATATTTTTTATATAGAGAGATAGCTCTTCATCACTTTCCTGATTGTTAATGAAAAAGAAAAAGGTTCTTATATCACATTCAATTTTCATACATGGAGAAAGAGAACACGTAGGTTCATTTTCCATTCATGGGAATTAGTGATAGTGAGACAGTTTTCCTTCACATGTATGGTTCATAATGATTTGTTTGATGAAATATTTTTATTGTTTATAAAAAATTTGATAAGAATAAATTTAGTACATTATGTAATTAATTTTATTCAAATAAATTAAGATTATATTTATTAGCCACTTCTAATATATAAAAACAAAATAGCCGTCGAATTTATCTATCGAATATAATGTGTATTATATTTCCTAGTGTAAATGATCCTAATTTTCCTTCTCATCACAACATATTTTGTTGATAATGAAACATGAATAGTTTAGGTAGGCATTAAAATTGCCAACTGCATTGACTTATAGTTACGTGATCTGTTGTGTGGACTCCCCAATACAGAAATAGTTAGTTTATATTTCATGTATTTTAACCTCTCAGTCACAAAAATTGAAACTATTAATATATATCCTTGATATGAAGCATGTTATGTAAACCAAAAAACTCATTTTAGAAATAACCAATAATTGAAAGAAACCCTATATTTGCGGGTTATGCTTTTTGAATTATGGTTCGATTATATTTGATGAATTGGTAGGCTATAAATATTAAATATTTATTGAGGGATTTTATCCTTTTATCCATAATTTTCAAATTTTTATCCGTATCACATTCTTCTAAACATGAACTGGGATTACATAAGTTATTAACCATGAAATAAATAATATACAAACATGAGGTTGTTTATTTTGGTTATATTTTACATTCTTATTAATTAATTATTTATGTTATCTTGATAATAAATCTACAATGAAATATACATGAAATTGACGTAAATAAAATTATGAAGATGTATGATCATTATACCTTACTAATGGTTACTTCATCAATCTATTAATAAACACATACTTGACATAATGGGAAAAACCATGAACTATTAAGGTTTGTGTAGAATTTTTTCACCTCTCCACCATTGTATCTCCATAGATTAGTTTTTATTGGCTCTGAAATTAAACCACAACCACTATCATGAGAGATTCATCCATTAAATATTTCTTTCACTCACATGGAGGTGATGGAAAAGTGGGTAAACATAAAAAAAAACAATGGGATCACATTCCCTATTCAATGAATGGAGAGAAGTTACAAAAAAAATAAAGTTAATAATAAATTAAATGAAACCAATATCATCCAAAAGTTTTGTTCATTATCATGATTATATCCATGCATGAAACAAATAACTCATTCAATGAATTTTTAATTTCATTTGTAGTAATTCTTACTTAAGAGAAATCTAACTCATATATATTAATAATTATAATTAATTAATGAATCATTTTTTATTTTTTATTATACGAATTTATGTTGAATTCACATCCATTATTATTTTGAAAATATTAAATATTTTATTAATATTAACAAAATACATAAATACACCTTGGAAGAAGCAAGATGAATACATGCCCGATTCGGCGAAGCATGTATTATATTCATATATTGTTTTAATTTAGCGACATACTGTATACATTACATATCACTTACTTTCACAACACGTAATTCATAGATGATTACATGAAATACATGATATTTTGTTCACATGTTATGCTTAAATACACCTAGAGTACCGACATATAATAGAAAACAAGTATGGTATGCATATATGAACATTATAGAGACATTAATTTAAAATTTAAAATTTATGTATTTTATAACCAATCATAAAGTGTGTCTTGTCATTATTTCCAAAGGAAACTACATCTCTCATGAGTTACATAGTAAGATAAATATATTTTTAATCTATGTAATGTGGTAGTATTAAATGGAATTTAAATCAGTTCTATATAGTGTGTACACCTGTCATCATATATCGGTGATACACACCTAGGGAATCATCCTGCAAAACATACCTAAAAAAATTATAGTTTTCAGAATACCGAATGGGCCACACAGTGTGTTTACTCTATGTAACAAAATCCCCAGTCTGGGTGGTTGTGTGTGGAATACATGTCTCGTCTAGGACTCAATGTAACTAAATGTTGTATACATGAGATAAACAAAAGGAAGTCCAGCTAACCATGAACTAATTAATTCTACGAAACACATGATGCATTAAATCGTCTAATTAATAAAATAATAAAATAATATATTTAATTTATTTTTAAATAAAATCTTCATGATTTATAAATTATTACATGAAGTGTAAATCTAGTTACATGACTTGTAGTCTGGTTTTGTTCGTCCAAAAATATTGTCACATCTAGAAGAGTTCATTAATTTTATTTTAATTATAAAATTAATAGTATTGATTAGATTTATGAGAAATAAAGGAGGAGGAAATTTATCATTTTATTCATATTAAAATAAAAATTAAACAAGAATTGATATACAAAATTATAAATCTATAAATGAAAAAAAGTTATTTATTTCAAATTTTTTGTTTCCCAATTATAAAATTCAAATGATGTGAGAACAATATAAGTGTGTGACGTGTGGTTCCCATTATTGATTTTCTATAACAGATTAACAGTATGATATTTATCTGAAGATGAATTATTTGATCCATGGAATTGAATAAAATAATTATAAAAAAGGATAATAATGTATGAACCTGAGATAGAGAATAGATCGACACATATTTTAAAAAAAAATAATTTGAAAAATAATTAACTCTATATAATTAATTCTACATTGATGAATATGGTGACAGATCTTTAGTTCACTATCATTGGATTGTTGAACAAAATTGTATATTTCCTCTACTAGTGATCCTCATATGATCTAGAAATATCTACACAACACTAAAGGCGTATTTTTTTTCTAGATGAGAATATCCTTGAACTTGCTTCATCCACCATGATATCCACAAGAATAGATTCAAAAGCATTATCCTAGATCATATAGAGGAGTATTTTTCATTGTTCTTTAGATAATTCGTAGAGAAGGGATCAATATTATATAAATAAGATCATCCAAGATTCATTTTGTACAACTGAATTTTCATAGTAATGTAACAATAACATAACTAGATATTTATATTTTTATGACGGAAGTAAAAAAATTGGACAATTTCCTAAAATAGTAAATTTATTCAAGAAAAATCCCCATGTCAAATAATAGTCATAATATTGTTTTCTATTAACATGATCTTATCATCAGAATTATTATTGAATATTATTTAAATATATATTATTCTATATTTATTATCCTGGACCTGAGCATTAAACTAGGTCAAATATTACTCCATTATATTTAACATTTATTGAATAATGTATACATATTTATGAAATTAAAATCACTATATTATTATCTAAAAAATATGTCAATATAATCTACAAAAAAATATTTATTAAAAGTTATGCTCGCAATATATTTTCTCAACTAAAATTTAATGTAATAACTCATATAAATCTTGAAAAAATGATTGTTAAACCACATGAATTTATAATATTTATTCAACATATTAAATAATAAATAATTATGTATTGTTTATTTTAATGTCTAGAAACAAATATTTTGTGACCCTCTAGGAATATTTTCTGTGAAATTAGGTGAACCAGCATAATGGAAATGGTTAACATCAAGAAACACATAAATGCACCAATAAATAATGAATTTAATGACACAACAACATGTCATCTCATACAGTAGCATACCATGTAATATACTTTCTTGTCACAATATCCCAAATATAGTATTTTTCATGCTAGTTACATCATCATATTAGCCAATATCAATTATATTAAATTTCTAGATTTAGAACATTCCCGTAGATCACCAGTTCCATGGATTTATTTAGGATATATCATTTCCATAAAATGGCTTGAGATATCTACATCCAATCAAGAATATAAGTGAAAAATACTTTCAAACATTATTTATTAATACAATATAACTCATTTTGGACCCAACATATCCTACATTTCCAATATCATATATCGTCATAGTTTTCATAAAATGAATTCAATTCATGAATAATAATACTCATTAATAGTAGTCACAAATTTATAAGGTCCAATATAGATATCCAAAGATAGGAACAACCGATGACACTCATAAATGAGGTTTCTATACTGGTATATATTTTTATCATTATATCTATAAGGGATATTACACAGGGAATAAACTATAAGATGATTCCCCAAATCCTTATGAGTCTCAACTTCAAATAGAATGTATATTTTATGTCATTGAAACAATATAATTAGGATATAGAAAATATATTTAAAAATATTATTGTAAAACTATCATGTTAGCATAATTGACGGGAAGAATTATGACCTATTATTGTGATACATACTCTTAGTTAATTTTCAAACATCATGATTTGAAGATGAAAAATCGTGATTTGATTAGGTGTTTATTAATATTAATAAACATGAATACCATTTTAAAATAATATATAAAGAAGATGGTTCTAGGTAACCAACTCTATTAGTGACTCCCTTTATCAAATGATAGGTTGTAAGGGTTAATCCTCCCTATACAAAAGTTATTATCATTATTATACATCCATTATAAATGGTTTCTATAATTGGGTTATGATTCCCAAAAAAATTAGTGAAAAAATATATCTCACTGTTTTGATAAGAATAAAAGTAGAATAGACCAACTCTGGACAAAAATACTATAAAAGCATAATAGAGTTTTTTACTTTTTACGAAACTAATTAACCTTAATAATTTATGTTGATAATTAATTAATTATATATACTACTTTGTTTTATTAAATGTAGTTTATTAATAACCATATAGACCTTATTCCCTTTCCCTATCTGATCCAACACTAGGAACTGAATAGTGGTATATGCTTGTGGGATTATAAAATGTGGAATCATTGTAATATTATCTTTAGAAACGTATTTAGTAATGGTATCATAAATTGTATATTTTTTTGATAATGTTAGTAACACATTTTTAGGATCGTTTACTCTATGGATTAGATAGTTACACATTTCATTGGATGGAATTTTTGGTTTGGATGTGTATTTTTAAAATTTATATGACCCTACCTTTATTGGTTTACATTATTTGGATGTTATTGATTCATGTGATTATATATCTTAGTCTAGTATAGGAAGCGATAATTATTTCATGCAATAAATCATACATTTTGATATTAAATTTTAAATAAATTATTTTATTTGAATTATTTTCTAATTACAAGGTCAACGAAATGAATTGGATATATAATGTTCATATAGCCCTTTAAACGATGTTTCTATATATGGATATTGATACCTTTTTTGGAATCAGTCCCAAAATCGATAAAATTCTTATTAATTTACAAAATGGATTTAATATTACAATGAGTTAGAAGTATAAATTTTAAAATATATACAAATTACTTTTTACCTATAACATATGTAATTTTCATCATTTTTAATAGACCCTTAGCTACGAAATGTTTTGGTTTAGGTATATAGTTATAAAAATTGTATATATCAATTATTATTTGTTTTTAAATTTATTTAACTAATTAAAATTATTATTTAATCTATTAAATAAATTCAATATATAACGAGTAATTGATATTTTAGATTACTTAACCCTTTTATAAAAAAATCAATACATTTAAAATGGAAATGAGAAATGGTCTTTCTGAAAATATGGAAACCAATATATCTATATATACGATGTTTACCCCATCGGTTTTTTTACCATATGTGTCCATAGTTGGATATATTTTGAGATACTGAGTTATGTGATATGATTGAGTTGTATCCATTCAATTTTTAATATTATCCCTTATGTAGTGAATCATTAGGACCATAGTGGTTATTTTTAATTATTTTATTAATTTGTTAGAATATACTCTAACACATATTTGTGCCAATATAAATTATTTTTGGAATGTCAGGTGGTGTGTATCTTTGAAATTGTTGTAGGTGTTATCTAAGTAATTTTTAAATTTGTATGATATATTTTTTTCTATATTGGAGAGCCTATATATCTTATTTCTGAAAGAACTAAAAACTAAGTCTAGGTTGTTGTGACCATTGATGCTAAAAAATGTAAAAGGAATATTGAGTTTTTTAGATTGTCTAGTTTTATAGGATGGTTAATATACTTCAAATTATGTATTCATATAATAATGGTTATCAGAATTATGTGGTTTAGGAATGATATATTACATTACCATTTGAAAAGAAGCACATGTGTGCATGTTTTTTTGGTCTTGGGGAATGATTTAGTAGGGGAAGCACATTTAGATGTCGGGACCTATTAAACACAATGACTAGGTTTGATCTGATTAATCTACATGTATATGTAACATTATAACCATTAACAATTAGGTTTTTTTGGAAACTCTGTTTGAAGTCGATGAAAGGGACGCAACTGTATGTGTCAATTTTGGTATATGAGGTTCATTGGGAACTATATTATATGTGGGGAAGATATTTTTAGTATTCGGTGAGTTATAATGATATGAATTTGTGAATAAATTCCCCTTTTAAGAGTGATTCATGTTGGAAATGTGAGAATTATTCCAACTATTATATTTCATATCCCTCTGTGTGCTATTGAATTAGTTGTATATATAGTTTTTGAGGTTTTGACACTTTTCACACATGAAATTATCTACACATTGGGTTTCTTCAAGGTAATGATGAGATTATAAATAATCCTAATTGGATTTTTTATTTACCATTACAATTTTTATGTTCATATTTGTAGGTTTAGATTACTGATATGTTGTGTTTTTGAAATCACCGAGTGTGATTTCATTCATTGGGTGTTGAATATAGTAAATGAATGGAAAGGGGATCGTTATTGTGATAATGGTTTTATTGATATATAAATCGTAGGTTTTGAATAATTTTTTATTGATGATATCGTTAAGAAATATCATGAAATATTTTTGATTATATGTGATCTTGGAGGAAAGCATGTAATTTATTGGAATTGTTTCGTTCCACATATGAATTTAGTGGTGTAAGAGAATACACACATTTTCAAAATTTTGGAAGAAATAATATGTATTTGTTTGGGATATATTTTGGTCCAATTAGGGGATTGGGGGAAAGGATTCCCCATTACTTGGTTGAGATTCATGGATTCCCAATAAAAAAGAAAAAACATATAAGGGTCGGGTTTGAAGACATAGCCTATTTTACATGATAACTCAATGTAAATTTTAACTGTTGACATACTAGATGTGGGAGAATTTCCCAGGAGGTGTGATATGAGAAATATTATTTTAATGGCTTTTTTGTATGACTATCTAGGAGATATAATGTATTGACCACATAGTTTTGTGTAAACTATAGGTAATAAATATCTTTCTCCCATTATCATAATGTTATTCTTTAAGATACATGGATTATTTTCCTTGTGTGACAGGAATTGGTGGTAATCAGTGCTTCATTATTTATCTTGGGATTTATTGAGATTGTCATGTAAATTAATTTTATGGGATTTGGATAGATTATTGATCATTAAACATGTGTTTTTTTATAGTGGATCATTGTTGAGGATGATATAATGGCTGGGAGTATTGAATCTATTTGGATCATGAATTTTAGAAATGTTGGTGGAGTGTCTAATTGTATCTATGATTCTAGTGTGTAGATTATCCTGGGATTATCCATTCTCATAGGATGAATAATTTTTTGAGTTGAGATACAACATTGGAGTTAGTATCAATGTTATCATTAATAATCGAGTTATGTTTCTGCATTTTTTGTGGAAATCAACTCACAATGATTTTAGATCATGTATAAAATAGTTTTGACAATAGGACTAGATTACAGATCTATCTATTTATTTAGAAAATTAACCACAATAATATTTCATTCGTTGTATCGTTATTACCATTGAATAGTTCTATGTTTTATGAATCATAATCGGATGTGTTAGGGACACATTGACCTGAGTTACCAAGCATTTCATTTCAAGTATTCCAAAAGAGGATCAACTTGTGTTGTCATTTTATTTTGATATGGTTAGTTGAAAATCATATAAATTCTATCTAATTATAAATGATTGGATAATTATGAAATAGTATTTATATTCCCAAGGTAAAATATAATATTCATAGTGATGTCCCGTGTGACTTGGAATTTTAATATTTAGTCGAAATTATGGAAGGATGATTTATAATGGATAATTACTGATGAATTCATGTATAATACAAATCAGGGAGTTAGATGCCAAACTATGTGAATCATCAAAACAATAATGTAGCTTTCATTGTAAATTTATAGATTTTGGTAGAATAGTTAACTGTTGATTCCCATTATGGGATAATAATTATTTTGTGAAGAATCATAAAATGGTTAGTCCATTGGTAGTTAGAACCATACGTAAAATGAAGATGGTATAATATGAGTTTCATTAGGACGATTAGAAGAAATTTTGAGATTCACATTAGCATGTGTTATTCTAATTCCAGTTCTAGGGTATGGTTTGTTTTGAAATAATCTCATTTGGGAAAATAGTAGTTTAATGAAATATATCATTTAGTGTGCACTAGTGTTGGATAGTGTTTTTATTGATCAAGGTGAGGTTTGTGATTTTAGGAATTTCTGACCACTGTCGGACAATGGTTTTCATGGTGATATTGATTATGTTTTCTATGTAATGATACACATGATAGAAATAGTATGTTCCAAGGGGATGGGTTCTTCTAATTTCACATAGGTATATATTTCAATATGTTGGTGGATCAATGTGACTTGGACCATGTCCCATTTGGGATATTGTTGAGTGTGTTATTTAGTTCCAGGGAAGGTATGATAATTTCACAGGGTATTCAATGGCCATAGGTTGTTTTTGTTAGCTACCCATTTATTTTTTAATACTAATTCATTTGTATTATTGTGAGAATCTATAATTCAAAACATCATCATGTTTATAATATATGAAATCATAGGTTCTATGGAGGGGTTGTTTAAATTTTGAGGAGGTATATTGATTGGATAATATGATTCTCATACATAAATCTAATTGAATATTTTTTATATAGTGTGGAGTATATAAAACCCATAACTCACATAAATGTAGTTGGTTTTTTTATTTTTAATTAATAAATATGAAATAAAACATGTTTCAATTGTTTTAAGGGTGGGGATTGGCCTTTAGGCCATCATGGTGTGCAAGGTAGATTAGGTTTCTAATAGATTTCAATTATACTCTTACTATAATGATAATCTTTAGATAACGACTAGACAGTTGAGATCCAACATCCCAAGAGGGGTTTTAGGCTCACCTATAGAAGATTTCCTCCTAATGGATTCTTAAATAACGTTAAAACAAACAAATTCATAGTGGATATTATTTATCACCAACCCCGCTGATGAATTTGTTACTCTAAACCACCAATATAAATATAATATACATTTCTACCCCCTTATTGTGGATTTTGGGATATATGTTAGTCCTTGGTTGTTTTGTCTATTCTTTTTTGAAATTTAGAGCTATATGTATCAAAAAAATTATTTTTATTGAATTATTTGTTTTATTTCAATTTCAATTGTTCTCTCACTATGTTTTCCTAATAAAATTCATTTCCCATACTTCTGAATAGTTTTATTATACTATAAATTTTATTACATTAATGGTGTTCCTATCATAGATATGGACATCTTTATGTTTATGGTAGGTGGTAAAATTTCTATTAACCGGTAATATATGTTTTTTTTCAACAAGATCATTATTTTTTATGTTTTCGTCAATATATGTTAACCTAATTTGAATATTATAATTTAGCAATATATTTTATTATTTAATGTGCATAAAAGAAATCATAAAAACCAAATAATAGGGTGAATCCATGTGTATACTATTAATTTACAAAAATTCAATGAATATAAAAATTGAAAATTCATATGGAATTATGTATTGGAAATTAAGATGGAATAACCACTTTTGGTTTTGTTAGGTAAATAAATTGTGTTCAATTGAGTGAATGGGAATTTTATGTTTAGATCCTTGATTGTGATAGAGAATTTCAAAATCATATATAATCATTATAAAATAAATTCTTATAATGATTTAATTATTTATTTGGAATGTGGGAAGTATGACTTGATGTTTGGTTGGTAAATTATAATGTACAATGAAATTAATTTATGATGATCATGAAAAAGAGAAGAATGAATTTAATAGATCAATATCATTTTAATAATTTAATCATGATTATGAGTAGCTTATTTATGTTAGTTTATAATAATGGAAAATTAATGGGAAATGGTTTTTATATTATAAATGATATCTATGTAATCATTAAGGAGTTTTGGTTTAAAAAATATTCAAATAAAACTA
Organism: Viscum album; assembly: GCA_963277665.1. Taxonomy (NCBI): domain Eukaryota; kingdom Viridiplantae; phylum Streptophyta; class Magnoliopsida; order Santalales; family Viscaceae; genus Viscum; species Viscum album. The sequence continues at coordinate 1,373,910,011 of OY728142.1, read as the reverse complement.
GTACATAATGTTTTTTCTAGTACCCCTTGATAATTGATTAATGTGGATTATTTTATTATACTATAAGAATTAAATGCTAAAAAATAAGAATGGTTTATAATGAAATCGGTTGTAATAGAAAAAAATTGATTTATGTGAAATGTTAAACACACTTTGGTTTTCCTAAATATTATAGAATTTAAAATTCATATTATTGTTGAATTTTTTTAAAGGTTTGTAAGTTACTAATGTTTTTTATTGTTGTACACTAGGTGATTTCTACCATCGAGTGGATTGGATGTGTTTGATGGGACATGGGTTAATCTAGAACTTTAGATAATTTGATTTTTCTAGATAGTCCTAATGAAAAAAATAACCTAATTAGAATTTATGGGATCCGATTATCTGTATATTACCCAAATTTTCCAATTGTTTAGTTATGGATAAACTTATTGACCTCTAGGAATGATGGGTTTTTAATATTATTGTTGTGCGATCAGATACATCCCAAAATATGTCAAATTTGTTATCAAGTATAAATGTGTTTCATGAAAGACCCCATGCTTTTAATTTAATTATGATTTTTCATTAATTTTTTTAAAATTTAAATTATTTAGTTTCAGAATAATTACATGGACATGGTACATGGAATGGTTGTTTTTAGTACCCCATTTTTTATGGGACCCTAAGTTATAAACAAACCCTAATCATGATTCCATAGATCATATGTTCTTCTGGAGAAAATACTTAGTAAAATTTCATGGCTTGGGCGAGTAGGGAAGATGAATAATGACTACATCAATACATGACTTGATTCGAATTTTGGCATTATATATTTTTTTTATATTTTTGTATTTTATTTATAGGTATATATAACAAATCATGGATATATGACATCTTAAATACTTTTATTAAAATTATTCTTGGAATATAATGTTTTATTTATATTTATTATAAATGCTTTCACGAATATCGTTATTTTTACCACGTTTTCAAGATGGTTCATCATGTTTTTATTATAACCAATGTTTTTTCTCACTAGAATGTTTCTGTAGTAACCTTACCAAATAACAATAGACCCAGGATTCTAGTGTGTAGCCTCTTAAATATGGGGAGTCCCACCAAATCTACAAAGTTACCTTCGATCATTACATCGAATAGTGGTCTATGTAGGTGGTAGGTTACAATGATGTATAAATTTTAGTTTATTATAATTTTTAGAATCATGGGATTATCAATAATTATGAATGAAAATTATATTTATTATAATATATATATATATATATGTCTACAAAAAATGATCTAAAATTTTCTATAAAAAATATGATAAAACATGTATTTTTTCAATTAAATAGCGACAGATTATGCCACCATTCTAGATGTATTGATATGTTAAGTGTAATTGGGTATAGAAACATGAAATATATTGAATAATCGTTGATATATAATATTAATGTTTTTATTTTGAAGAATGATTGTGGGGTAGAAGGAATTGAAAATGGGGTCATTCTATTGGTCATAGAAATATGATGGAGATTGAATATGGTTAGTGAGTGAAAATGTAGACAGAATAATACAATCCATGAATGAACAATGACTATTTGATGATCAATGATTAATGATCCCAATATAAGAATCCCCGGACTGATATTCATTATTGATAATATAGAGTCTATAAATTACAATAATATATTTTAAGAAAATAAAATTAAACATAAAAAATAATGAAATATGCACTAAAAATCATTAGGATAATAGTCAATATAAATGGAATGAGTACATCTAAAATTGGAAAATATAGTTTAAATGAAAACATAAAAAATGTGGATGATGGTTCAAGAAATCACTATCATGAAATGTAATTTATTTTCTTTCATTAATTTTGAATTGTCAATTTTTTATTTGTGGATCAAATTATTAAATATATACATTGAAAAAAGAAAGACCCTAGTCAATAATTCATCTAAACAATCCCTAATATGTATCACTATGAAACACACTATACCAGACTCAATAATATCCCTATGAAAATGAATCATTATTTTTATATTATTTTAGCTATAGTGATAAAAATTTATTTTTTCACTATTAATGAAAATTCGATATAATAATGAACTAATATAGTATCTTTAAAAAATGAGAAAATATTTTGAAAACATTCCAATATTCTAGCAACCGTAATTGCATCTGTTATTGATATAAATTCTCTTTCTATTATATAAGGAAATAAATTAAATCTCGTATTTCATATCCCAATGAACGTACATCGATATTATAAAAACACAATAAACTAAGGAGTTATTTGTGAATTCCATCATTTTTGAGGATAATCAAAATTCAAAAGCTAATATTTTAGTTACAGAAACTATATTTTTCACCCTATTTAATGAAATAATATATAATAATAGAAAAATTTCCATACCATTCGATTGTAAATTATTTCAGTTTTAATTTCTAGGCTTCCTCATGTAGCTTATCAATCTATATGAAATATAATAAATATCATACTTTGAACAGACTATTACAAACCTAAAATATCCTATTATACCATTATACATTTTAATATTCATATTTATAACCTACAATTTTTTACTAAGGTATAGTTATAACAGAAAATTGGTTTCTTTATCCAATGTAAAATTTAACCAACACAATTGTATTAAAAACTAAATATTTAGATAAATTTTTATATATGAATGTTGAGATATAAAAAGTGATCCAACCATCAAAAGTAAAATTATATCCCTAAAATTTATTAATTTTTTATATCCTTCATTTCATATATAGATGGAGTTTTAAAATATTTATATTCCACATATTTATATATATTACGAGCCTAAAATAATAATATGTAATTATGTAAATAAATTAATTCATATCCTGATTATACTAAACACAACCATTAAATCTTTTTCTATATATTTAAGTTTAAATAATAAATTCATAAACCCTTGAATACCATAAATATGTTGATTTTTATGTTTATATATTTAATTTTTCAAAAGATATATTTAAAAAGGAATTAATTAAATTTAAAATCCATCAGGATACATCATATAAATTAATCCATAAATGGTTCAATCCAAAATTCACGTCTTAATATACAAAATTACAATATGAAAAATAAATATGAAAGTATAAGAAAAAAAATATCAATGAATATATTAAAAGAGTGGGGTAAATATCATTATAGTAGATCCACTTACATTGATGGAATCCTATGTCAACAAATCAAAATTTAGATATTTTTCAGATTCCCTAATATTACCCTTCATATTAATGAATATTCACTTCTAACACTAAATAATTTTATTCTAGGGGTTGGTTAAAGGAATCCGTGAATATTTAGGAAGTGAATTCTCCATTTATTTCAAGAAATTCAATCATTTATTAGTGTAATTAGATATTAGATATTTCTTATAGGTTTTCAGTTTATGACTATTAAACTCATTGGATTTATAATATCCATAAACATAACTAGTAGTTTCGAGGAAAAACGATAGAGGAATAACCATCCTCTTATATCTATCTGTATAATTTTTATTAAAAACAAACATTATCATCTTCTTCAAGCTATTATTTAGAAGAATAGTTTGATTCTTCCACACTTTGATTCTAAGGATAGATTTTAGTTGGGGTAACATCTTTTTTGTTATATTATCTTGAATTTAAATGAGTTTCAATAACATAATGTTTTGGTGTAGGTAATGTATCATTAGAATTAATACCCCTATATTTAAACACATAATACTGATAACTATTCTTCATAGACATTCCATACTCATAGAATAAAACATCATTACTTGTGATTCATATATGATACCAAATTCTATCTATAGATGACTTATATCAACAGATAGAATCTACATATCTAATTAAGATATAAAATAAAAACCTAGGAGAAATTTTATAAATTTTCATGAGTTTTTAATATTTGGATCTATGATCATTGTTTTTTTGGAAATACTATTTTTCACACCATTCTATATTTATTCCACAATTTTAAACCAATTTGTTGTGGAAATGAATAGGTTGATCATACAGACTACTGTATTGGTACACTCTAAATAAAATAATAGAGGAATAACATATTGATACATCATATATATCACAATATCTAATAAAATCCTATTCATACTCACTTTTATATTTATTGTTTGGGTTCTCCATAATTTTTTTGTATCATTTGATACATTCATGGTTATGAAATATGTTGAAATCATTGGAATGATATTCAAAATAAAAATTTTACTTAAAAAACATTATTTTCATATAAGATTAATTTTTACACTAACTGTGCTATTAATGTATATATTAAATATATCATTTAATTTTTTATAATGTAAGTCTATATATTACTAATGTTATCATCAATAAAAATAACAATGTAATAACATCCACTGTAGGAATAAATCCTATAAGAAAACAATAATACTTGTGTTTGAATACTCATGTGGATCTCTACACATGCAGACTGACTAAATAAAACTGATTCATCGAAATACTCTATGAACATGTCCACGTATAACATGAGACTTTTGGATGTAATGTAACATTACAACTCCAACATCCATAGCTTATTAGAAACATTTCCAATCAGTTTCCCATGAATTCATTAACAATCAACGGTATAATTTATCACTAGATAATGAGTGGTATTGAATTGTTTATTTTTGTAAAATAATATACATATATGATATTTTGGACATTTACCTTATTAATGATAAGGGACTCAAATAAATTTCTTATCTACCATGTCTTATAAGAATGTTTAAAAATTATGGTCATTAAAATCTAGCAAAATAAGGTTACTATTAATCCCAGATAGATATATAAAATCCTTATGAGTTTTCATAGTCTTATAATTAATTTATAACGAAATAGATCTTATCCTCAAAATAAAACAACGTCTATAATATCACATTGGGACCACACAAAACTAAATTTTATTCAATTATGTGAACTATAATATTCATAGTCACTGATGGATTGAGAACATAGAATCAAGGATCGAATCATCATAATTTCTATAGTTATATTTATTAAATAGATTATAAATATATAATTATGATTCAATTATAAATGAATATTTTTTCATATTATATTTATTTTCACTATTATTTATAGTGATGTTCATATTTATATGTATATGTTTCATATGTAAGAAAAATTTGACTTATTTAATCATCGATTTAAAATAATACTTCCTAGGCTATCTCTACTCTATTCTTTAACCCTAGTATAAAAAACACCTCAAATGTTCTTTCCCAAACCCTCATTGAGAAAATTATCAATATTGTGAATATTTTTAAGTAATGAAATTTTTTTATAACATCAAGAATTAATGTTTCTTTAGAATACATCAATGATAATTTAAGGAAATCTTTAATAGAATGAAAATAATCATATTTAGATGTTAATAGTATTAAATTTTTGTCCGAAACTACTATTTCAATATCCATGATAAAAATATCAAAAATGATTATATTTAATTAATTGATGTGTGTTATGATTACAAAATTGGGAAAAAATTTTGAGGATTAAAATCTTAGTTTCATATGAAAATTAATATAATAGAAAAAAATCTATAAGGATTCAAATTTATAACAAATAATAGAATTGTAACATTTATAATCAATTTCTCTTTGAATGTTATCACATAAGGATAAATACATTTGGATTCGATCTATACAAAGGATGTATTTACATACATAAAATTATGATTAAATAGTTTTTCCATAATGTGAATGGGTTATTCCATTCATCACAATACCAATTAGAAATCATTTAGTTCATTAGAATTAAGTAAAGACGTCATCAATATTCTCCATGGGATAATTCCATTTTTTCCATCATATTTATTTTTTTAAAACTAAATACATCATATATTATAATTTTTAAAACATTTATAAAATTTCTTTGGTCTACCTTTTCATTACTATCCTTATTTGTTAACAAGATATACTGATTCATATGTCACTTCATAAAATGTTAATATCTATGTTGTTTGATGTATAAAGATAGGAATTATATTTATATAATGTGTATCCCTACATGTAAAATAAAAAATTATAAAACACATAAATGGAGATTATTATATATTGTGAAAAAAACAATGATGATCATTTTTTCATGGAAAGAATAATAATTCAATAAATAATTTTCTAAAAAGAAAAAAACCAATATGATTTATATATTCAAAATAAGTGAGTTAAAACAATTTGAAAACAATCCATGTAATAGAAAGATGAAAATATATATGGTAGTGATCAACATCATAACGAGTAGTTTGGTAAATTAACTCAGATATGAACTCACACTTTAAAAAATCTAATAGATTCAGTAACACATTAGATGAAAAAAATAAAATGATTCTATTACATTAAATATTAACTACATTGAAATAGGGATTTGATGAAAGGGATCAAGTCATGAGACCTCAATTTTATGCATCGATATTGTATTCCTAAAAAAAATAACAAAACAAAAAAATAAGATACAAAAACGAAGTTGTTGATGACAATTGAAACATTGAGAATCAAGGGAGAAAGAATCCTAAAAATGTATTATATTCCCTCTATTTTTTCCTAAATATCTCACTATAAACAAGAATGTTTTTCCCATCTATTAAAACCAAAAAAATATAACGACAATAAATTATTATGATATAATTTATTGAAAAAATGTTGCGAAAAATACATCATTGACTAGTGAAACATCAGAAGAAGTAGTGATATGTGTTTTATTACAGCATAATGGATATTATAGATAAAATATGGTGTTTTGAAAATATATGGTGGTAATATGAAATAATCCATGGATGATCATCATTGGTTATGGAGGATGGAAACAAATTTTAATTGATATATGAGAGAAAATAATAATAACAACCAAACACACTGGGTCAAAACATATGATGCTAACTCCTACTTTAACATGAAAATTAAATAAAACATGTAACCTTTATTAAAAATGGAATAGTGAGTAGTCCATAAATAATAATTATATGTTGAGATAAATTAAATGTGAATTTACCCATGAATAAACTAAATTCATGCAATATTAAATGGTTCAAGAATATTCAAATATAAAATTCAAAAAAATTAATTTAAATTTGGAAAACAAAAATTTAAAAGGGGTTTGACATTACCCTTATATCTCAGTCGGTGTTAATAAGGTATAATATCATTTTGTAACAATTTTATTGAATTTTTTTCATTAGTGGATAAAAATGATATGTTCTACACCATTTTCTATCACAAATAATAATTTTTTTCTCTTGGCCTTTATATATATGTGATACAACATATATATGTACATTTTAAAAAATTTTGGATACCCATGTTATCATATCAATTATATTTTTTTTCATCTTGAGTTATCCATATAAGATCTTTTATCTCTATTTACTATCACCATTTTACTTAATTATTATCTCAAAATTATTGATTCACCTAAATATCAATAGTTTATTATCACTACATTTATATCAATTTAGGGTCATCATTCAATAGATCTAAGATTCTCCCAACTTTTTGAAATTATATTGATTTTCAAGATATACCATCGTTCTCCCCTAATCATCCCATATACTATTTAAATATGTTATTTTATTGAAATTCATGATCATCCTATTTAATTTATATTAATATATGCTAATATAATATTACATAGTAAATGGAATTTAAAATAGTTTTAAAAAATATTTATTTAAATGATTTATTGTTTTATCCTTTTACCCAAAATTATTTTTAAAATCCTGATACTATCATACAGTTTTGGAATCATCCAAAAACATGATATAATATCAAGAATATTGGAGGAGAAAATTTTAATTAATTATATTTTATGAAATTTCATTAGACAACCTTAGCAAATTCAGTGAGCACCTATGTGATCTAGATTTAAAAAAAACTATTTCACATAACATGAATATCATTTTGAAAAAAAATATTTCAATAAAAACATTTTGAAATTGTACAAATTTTAGTTTTCTATTAATGATATTATCAAAAAACCATAGAAACGTTTTTATACAATTAATATAATAATATAATATGATATCTTTTTACTAATACATATCTATAAATGTTATACAAACGTATTTATAAAATCTATTTTATAATTTTATTACATTAATTTTATATATATGTAAATAAATTATGATAATATATATATATATATATATCAACCTGTGCGCATATAGATATATATTTATGATTATCAATTTCATTATATATATATATATTAGTTTTGTATAATTATATTAACTTATAGGTATATATGTATTTATATCTGCTTTTCTGTTTTATATATATATAAATATATTGATATTGATAAATATATATATATATATTACTGTCATGTTTTGTGTATTTACATATATTTATATGTATATTTTGGATATATATATATATATATAAATATTGGGGTCAATCCCCTTTATTAAATAAAATAGAAACAAAAACATGAGACAAACTAATCAACAATGAAAACAACCCTATATTCATTAATAATTAATTATATTTATATTTATATTTTTTTTCAAATATATCATTGTATATATCAATATTTATATATAAATATATTCAATTATATATTTTTTTAGTGTATTTTTACTTATTAATGTACAATTATGTATTTCTATTTGTAATTATTCAAATATTTGATATTTATATTTATTCATAAATGTAATTTGGGTACATATATGTACTTGTATATATATATGTAATTATATATATATATATCTTTGTGTTTCTGTGTTTATATATAATTATGTATCTGTTTATATATATATTTAATTATTTTTAATTAAATATAATTGTGTGTGACTGTGTCTGTAAAAGGATTATTTCAATGGGAAATTTTCATACAAACAATATAATATCTCCCAAGTGTCATCAAACAATCCTACAATATTTGTGTGTAAAAATGTAATTTTAACAAAAAAATCATATAATATCATGATTTTGGGGGTTTTTAGGATATAATTATTTTTTGGTATTTTTCTGAGATTATCTCCTGGTTTTTTGGTTTGATAAGGAAACAATTATACCAAAAATCATGATATTTACTGACAATTAATGGGTCATTAAATAATCCTAAAATTATTTCATTTTTTTAGAACCAAATATATAAAATAAAAAACATTAATCTCTTTTATTTTATTCAATCCCATTTTTTTAAAAAAATCTTTTCAATTTATTGGATTAGTCATACATGTGGTCCTTATTTATCATCAAATATAAGATTCCATAGAAAATTATTCATCATTTGTTATAGAAATTCGGCCTATATTAGCCATACAATTCTTGAGAGAGCCAACATATATTTCCATTAATTAGGTTGTTTGTAACTTTTCATATTTGGACAATTTGACACACACTACACCATATGTTTTCCAAAAACATGCATCCATATATCCCAAACCATCGGGTCAAGAAATTACTTTCTGAACGAACCTCTAGAGAGACTGATGTAGTCTTTTTTTATTATATTTTTTAAAAAAGTTATTATATATATATATATTAGATATATATATTTTTATAATTTTATATTTTAAATTTAGGTTTTCTGTCTAATTTACAACAAGGTCAAATATCTGGATCAGTCAGAATAGTTTTTTTCATTCCAGGCAAGAATAATGAGGCTTTAGATAAGGGTTGGCTCTTAATTTGGGACACCATATAAAAATTACACTTTTACATTTATATTGAAACCAATTTAACCTATAAAACAAATAAAAAATATTATATTACATTGTATGTTTCAATATTACACATATAAAAATTCAATATCTCAGTTAATAATATATAACATAAACGTCCAGTAAAAATATCATATGAGTGTCATTTCTCTATTCATATAATATTACATAAATTTAAATTCTCAAAAAAGCAATAATGTATTACATTTATTAAAATATATTAATATAATATATAAAAATAAAGTTGAAATTAAAATAACTTCCATATATTTTGTGAACCACTTTCTCATATTTAAATAATACTCATTTAACATAATATTTTACCAATAATATAATTTTTCAAAATTTAATCAAATAATATTGAATAAATTTTATATCCATTTATTTCCATTAGATTGCTAAAATATAATATTAATATTAAAATGTTTAATAAATTATTTAATATAATGTTAATATTTATTTAAAAATAAAAATATGAAATATTTAAAGAAAAAAGCACTAAATATCATGATTATAATCAATAAATCAATTTAAATACACTTTTATTAGAAATATTATTATATTAAAGATCAATATTATAATAAAATGTTAATATCATAATAAACTATAATTATAATTAAATTATATTTGAAAAACACTCAAACATATTTCCATATCATATATATATTTATATTTTTCATATTATTATACCTTGAATCATCTTCATTGATATACTAATATTTTCTATTGGTTGTTTCCAAAATTTTCATGTCACCAGAATTTATATGTATCTAAAATAGTGTGAAATTTCTTTTTTAATACATATTTTTACGGTAATTTGATATTCATTAATCACTGGTGACAAAGCCTATTATACACGACTACATGATATATATTATTATCATTGTTTTGATTATTCATCTATCAATATTATCAATGAATCCAACAATATACAATGACATCCTTCATTCATGAAAAATATTTGAATATATATAATTGAAACTAAAATCCCATGGCATATGATATCTTATTCCTTAATGTTGATTAATTGTAAAAAATACATCATCTACCTATAATATATATATATATAAATAACCCACAAGAATTAATTAATAGTGGATGTTGATATCAATACTATAATATACAAAATGCATGAATTTCCTAAACATGTATAAGTTATGACATCCATTTTAATTATATTTTTTCTGTGAAAATACAACAATTTTTTAACAACATTCACTAAATTAATAAATAACTATTTGGAATATTCATTGATTCTTATGATAGATACTGTTTTCATTAATAGAACATATATTACCATTTCATTTTTGAGTTTCAATAAAATTTAAATATATAACATAATCATTCATTCAACTTATCAAAATTTAATGATATAAAATATAAAAAACATATTATATTAATATTATAAATTCATTTCACATCCAACTATACCATATTAATGTCATAATAAAAATATAACAATCAGTATTTACCGATCATATATATTAAAATACTGATATAATTTTATAACTATAAAAATCTATCATAATACCTCATTTTCAATTTATTCCAAAACATAATAATATTACAAAAATTAGAAAAAATATTAATATATTATTAAATAGAGAAGATTCTTAGAATAAATGTCAATAAAATATTTTCCTAATGTATCACTCTTAACTCCCCTAATCTATTCATTTTTTCTAACTCACATTAATAATAAAATTAGAATGTTAAATAAATTTTTTATTTTACCTAATATAAAAATTATTCAAATTTTAAAACATATAAACTAATCATGATAAATATATTTTTTGAATATATATACATCATTTTATCAATAAATATTAATTTATGCTTCATTTATAAAATTGTTACTTTTTATTCATCTATACTGAATTTTTTAATTATTCATTAATAGAATATATGAAATTCCTTATATTTTTTTTTAGTTTTCTATATCATTTCAAATAATGACAAATTTTGAGAATGTTATAATACTACAATTTCATTTTGATTATATTTCTAAATAATCATATTTACTAGATTAGTTATTTTATATGTGGTGTAACATTGTTTTTCCAAAAAATATATTTTTGAACTATTGATGATAAGAAGGAGATACGATTAAAGTATAATAAATATTAGGTGATTTTTTTGGAAAAATAAATTAATAGAAATGATACAAGGTTATTAATGATTTTAAGAAAATTAGTTTTGGTTGATGTTGTTTATAGAAATATTGTTTCTATGATGAATAATCATAATATAATATAACACACAAAATAATATATTCAATCTAATATAATTTTATATGTTGTTTTGGTGACCATGGTATATAGAATATCATAGTGGGAAGTATAATTGTGTTATATGGTGACACTAAAAGTATATTATATTTGTTATCCATATCAAATTTTTCTTTAAAAACTATGATATTGGGTTTTTTGATGATATTGGATTACAAATTTACTAGATAATAAAATATGAAATAACCATAAATTTATTCTTGTAATGTTTTAGGATAAAATATGTAGTCTCCGTGATATTATGATAAGTGTGTAGGATTGTTTATGAAAATATGTGATAAATTGGTTTATTTAAAATCAACACAGAAGTCAATGTCATGGGTCACTCATATGTTATGTAGTGTTCATATATGATAAAAAGTGAACAATAATTGTCAAAATTAAAGGAAACATATTTTTTGAAAAATGGGTTATGTGGTTTTAGTAATGATCTTGGAATACAACCTCTTATTGTATAATGTCTTTTGAAATCTATTTTAAAAAACAAGAAAAAAGTGTTTTGTTTGAAGGAATCATTGTCTTGTTGTGACTATGATATAAAATTTTAAAATAATTTATCAGTTGTTGAATTTGTGTAATTTTATTAATTATAATATCATTTACTAAAAAATATCATGATTTATGTGACTATTTTATGGTTTTCATATATATTTTAGTATAAAAAATTACTATAAGACGTTTACATATAGAATAATGTGTAATTTTTTAAGAGAATTAAATAAATTGTAATTAATATATATAAAGTCCAATAAATATTTGAAATATATAATATATAAATAGAGGTTTTTATGATATTTATTTAATAATATTAATAATAAAAAGATTGAAGTTTCAGGAGATACACACAACTAGAAATAGAGACTAATGAACTATTAATTAGCTTTGGATTTTCGAAAAGATGAAATTGTGAAATATTACATTCCTGAATTATTATATTTTACAAAAATTATTATGATGAAATTTGGTACCCAATACTTCCTGGATTATTAATGATTAAGTTTTATATTATTTACATGGGAATAGTGAGATGTATTCTTAATTACATATCTAGAACCAGTGATTGAAATGATAATTTATAGGAAGTGACACATGTAGATTATAGTGAGTAGACACATGTCAATTAAATCATGATGGTGAGTTAGTGATTTCTTATGTTATATAGAAAATGTTGATGTATTCCACATTGATGTTTCCCATTATATTTTAACTTTAACGCCCCGACCCTAGATACCTAGAGTCAGTGCATTATTACATAAATTGTCATGATCACAAAGGATCATGTCTCGAAAGACCGATTAGTTTAGTAGTCTTGGAAATAATTGATATATTCATAAGTCTTACCTTACATCACAAGGTAAAAAAACTACAACAACATCTTGTCTTCATATCCCCTCATACCATCCCTGCAGGTCATTCATAAATTACTTCTTCATAGTCCTGGGAAAAATAAAACGCTGAAAGGGGTGAGCTCAGATGCTCATTAAATATAACAATATAGTAGAGGCATTCATAGATAATCAATTTATAACTAAAAAAAGCCTTTAAAACTTGAACTTCAGCATAATATGGAAAAGATAAAATGAAATAATTCCATTTACTTATTCACATGGATATTCTACTAGTCGAATGATCAAATTCAATATCAATAACCACTTTCATAATGATGGAATGTATAATGCCAGACTAACATAACCACATAGCCAATGCCTCCTGCCAAGACTACAAATAAGATTTTGTCAAGGCCTTGTTCCAAGACACTAGTTTGTCTCATGAGACCTACTGATGCATCGAGGAGCAATAGCGGGCTCCACCCATCACTTATTAAGTCCAATGAATTCCTCATATGAACTGGTTTTAACATAACATAAACATTCGTATTAAAACTAGCATACGAAATGTCAATACTTTAACCACAAACCATGAATGGTATAAAAATAGAACATCCACAGTCAAACATAACTCATTCGATACAATATTGAAGATTTTATTGTATCACATTAACCTAAATCAAGAATAATGAAGGATGTTGACATAGATAAAAATAATCATCAAAACTATTTGAGAGAAATATCCCCCTTTTTCTTGAAAGCATTTAAAAGTCACACTATTTGTCAAGAAGCCGTTTAAAAATAGATTATTGAATAAAAGTGTCCCATACCACATTGAAACATTTAAAAGGTGATTTATTTTTAAAACTTTAATGTCCATATAAACAAATCCTTAAAAACATTTATAAAACATGGACATTAATGAGCAAGATTTAGATGAATAAGTCTTTAAAACATTTAGAAATGGTATTTTAGTTAGAGTTTCTAACCAAATGAGAGAAACTTGAATACAAATAATTGAGGTAATGAAAACATTGTAATATCATGAGAGTAAAGGAATTTATGATATACTATGTCAATGTACATTATATACACCACATAAAAGTGATTTGGTGTATAACAACAAAGAAGTTTCAATGGAATGTAAATTGAGATGAAATCTCTCATAAAGGCTGTATACTTAAGCTAAGGATAAATCAATGACATAGTTATGTGTGAGAAATATAAATACACTAAATATGATTGGATATTTAGTGTAGAACAATCAAAGGACATTCACACATAATCTTGTAAAAACAACACCAATGAATTGGATGTTTAACTCAACAAATGGAGAATGAGTTAAAATTACTCTTATCAAATTCATATCGATGTCTTGAGAAATTATCAATGGAGTTATTATGTGTATCAAAAGTTTATCCATAGGAAGGGGAGTGTAAATTATGACATAATCATATGAATAGTGATTCTACACATAATCTTGGAGTAATATAATCAATGAAATATGTGTAAAGTTGTTTGAGTGGAAATTGAAATTTAGAATTCCCTTATCGATTAGGTAACATATGAAAAATACACCCATGAAAGAAGGATCATACAATGATTACGTAAATACCCATAAATTAACGTATATTACACAATGAATATAATAATGGGCAGTACACACAGCACTTGCAATAAATAAGTGGTGAACAATGGAATTATAACGGAATTAAATGTGAGATAAGAAACCCCTTACCTTGTTGTAATCAACTGAGTCGTATGACCAAAAGTTAATAAAAACCAAATGATTTAAATATTAAAAATGAATATAAAGAGAATAATGATAATATATATCAAATGACAGTACACAATATACCACTTTCAATAAATTAGTGGCGAACAATGGAAATCTCACAAAATTGAAAGTGAGATAAGAAAATCCATTACCTTTTACATTTCATTGGTTGGGGGTAGGTTAACCTCCTGTATAATGTTTAAATAATTGTTATTAAATTATTCATGAATCATATAAATTAATATGATATCATATATGATCTTTTAACAGTTCTTTGTTAATAATATTTTAGAATTATCGTCGTTTCGGGTGTTAACTTACTCGTTTTCTTTTATATGTTTTGTTACATAAGACATGTTTTTCATGGATAGGTTGTATCTTATTCATATCCAGAATGATATAATGTTCTTAAAAATTATTTTTAAATCATCAAATGATAATTATACTTGAATGGATATGATGGTGAATTAATCTCATCGCGTTCGTGGAGACGGTAGTCCGTACGTACGCACGAGCGACAATATCATTCTTTTGATATTAAAATAATATATAATTGGATTGTATATCATATATAAAGAATCATTATCATGTTATATTTGTTATTAAAATGAGTAACACATCATTATTATACCCACCCAAATAATAGTATATTGAATAACAATTACACCACGACGTGGAGACGGTAAGATGTACATATGGACGTATGGTGACATGTTATTCAAAGGGTGGATGGAATACTGAATATGGTTGTACCATATTTATAATAATATCACATTATATATAAGATACTGGAGTTATTATTTTAGAATGGTAATAACAAAGAAAGAAGAAGTGGAAGAAGAAATGAACTTGAAAAGGGGTGGTGAAAACATTACCTCTTCTTCGGGTTCTTCCATTTGATTTGATCAAAAGGGCTCCATAGGATGGCTTTAAGATCAAACTAAGGCCTCTAGGTTGTATTGAGGGAATTGGAGAGAGTATTTGGGTAGGGGATGACTGAATCAAAATGTTTTGAAGGTGTGAAGAAATGAGAAGGAGGAGTGCCCTTTTATAAGAGTGGTGAGGGGAACCTTTGGAAAAGCTAGAAATATTAATTTATAATAAATTCATATTCTATTTAGGATGGCTCCAAATTTGATTATTCAGAGGGTATGGGAGGGATAGGTCGAAAACCATTCGACCAATAGAATTTAGACTGGTATGGGTTACTATATTAACTTTATATTTTAGTTTTAACTCTTAGTTAATTAGTTTGACATTTACCATGTCACTTTTACATTTTATATTATATAGTTAATAAAATTACTATATATATCCAAGCGACCGCAAAGTTGTCCATTAATGATATAACTATTATGATATAAGTCTCTTGGACGAACCATAGATTTTTAGGAATTTAATATCAATTAATAATATAATATTTTTTTTAGAAACTCTTTTGTGTCAATTTTGACACTATTCAATAGTTGATTTTTTTAATACTCATAACAGAATGATTAATTCAAAAACAGTTAATTAAATAAATCCTGATATGTCATGTCAACCTAGAAAATTAGTGTAATTCAATAAAAGTCTCAAATTATATTTATTTGGGTATTTATAATATTAATTATTCTAATTTTAACTATTATGGTAATTACTGCATCACCATTGTGTCATAAATAAATTAAATTATTTAATGTCTAAAAATTATAAATAAAATATCATTATGTATAAAATCGTTTTATCTTTATTATGAATATTTATAGTCTAAAATAAAAAATATATAACCCTATGTAACAATTGTTTTTCTAAAAGATATACGCTTGTGTAATTTTTGAATTCATTTTAACTTAATTAAAATAATGTGTCCCTATAACTTACAAGTTGATCCATGGGGTCCCAAAATAGACCCAAATATGCCCATGGTCGACCATGTATCAAACAATTTGTTTAAGACACGTTTTAGGGAAATTTAGTATTATTATAATATTATTTTTTAACCCTTGTTTACCGGATTTACCCTTTATCCATGGTAAATAAAATATTTGCCGATGTAATTATCCAAAATGTCTAAAAATAAAAGTTACCTATTTACACAATTTGAACATCCTGATTCCAAATATTGAATCCTTTTTTCCAAATTCAAAACACAGAAGTGGAATAAGTTAATTTAAAATTAATTCTCGTTGTTAAAACAAAAAGTGTGTTTTTAAGAGATAATAACTATCAAAAGATTGACACTTGTTTTTTTTCTGGTTTAAATGTGAAATTATGTTAAATGACCCACATTGAATAACATGGTAAATATATATTATAAATATACTTTAAAAACAATCAAATTTAGTATTTATAACTATCAATTATTTTGACTAAATTTTTTTTTATTAAAATTTTGTAATTTTCACTATTCAACAAAATATAAAATTTATCCGAAAAGTACCAAAATTTCACCATAGGATAATTTCGATATTTCGAATCCAAACATGAAGTCCATTTTGAGAGATATAATTTATAAAATTTCAAAAAGTAGGTATTACTATTCATAACGGCTAGTTTGATTGGTTGTGGTGTGTTAGAATCTCGAAGTTGCATACAATGCACACCATTGCATTATTCAAAGGGAAACATACCGTGTAATCTTGGAGTGTTTCATTCTCCCCTACTTCATTAAATTTTGTCCTCAGAAATTTTTTAAAATTTGGGCTTGATTATATAATGGAAAGTCCCACATCGAAAAAAGAGTCAATAAAACCATCGCTTAAAAAGAAATAAAGAGAGGTATAAAGGTCACCCAAGATAACCCATACTCGGATTCCATGTAGAAAAACATGGATATAGACGATAAACTAAGTGTCAAGTTCTGATGGAGAGATATAGAAATCTTGATCAGGAGAAAGTTAACAATAAGAAAACCACAAACATGTATTGGGACAAACAGTCATTAGTCTCCTAGTAGGAAAGTAAACTGACAACATTTTTTTGTTTTATGTTACATTACATAACGATGAGGAATTCATTAATGATATTGACTAAGAATATAAATATATATACATACATTTTAATTAGAGTTTCATTATTTAATAAATTTCCACCACTAACTCATTTTTTTAAATGATGAGTATTCAAGATACTTGGTCATACTAGAAGAGCTAGAATAAACTTTTATAGAATCAAATGATCCATGCAGGATGAACTTTATATTTACATTGTCTTTAGAGATTAATCAAAACCAAAATGGTTAGTACAAGATCCAATGATCCTCCAAAAGGATATTCCTTGAGAGAAATAAACAGTAATCTTAATTTCCAAAATTAAACCAACAATTCCCCAAAGTTAAATAAATACCATTCAATAATCAATTGTCCAAAAAATCATTTGATAAAATAAAAACTAATATTGAAAACCAAATCTTATTAAGAATGTAGTCTTCCACGTTAAATTGTATCTCCAAATAACATTAATTACTCTTAAAGTCACATAAATAAAAGTAATTAACCTAATAATTTCCATAAATAACCCAAATCATTATAAATCCACAATAAAAACATAGATAAAAATCCACCATTACTCCTCAAATGAAATCCCATACTACTCTATTTTCCTTTGGCATATAGTGTTCTCAACAAAGTGAACAACTTCCAAAATAACATTTATCACTTAATCACCAAATCATTTTCCAATACTAAGGGTATTCATTTGATAAGACATAAGATCCCAAATCAAATAATTATTGATCAATAAAATCAATTAACTAAAACTAATAGTCACACTAACCAGGGACTTCACGTTGTCCGTTGGTAGGAGATAAATCCCAATCGCACTTTGGTTGTGGGATCGATTCCCACAGCTTTGTCCGACGCGACAGGTTGTCACACGGTCTATGTGTTGTCCTTTTTGAAAAACTATATTTAATAACATTACCAAAATGAGATAAATTCCTCAAAATAACCATAACATAATTCAACCACAAATCTTTCATTTTCATCCCAAATTATAATAATTATAATTTCCTCAAACCCAATGATCATATAAGACCAAATGGCTATTTATAACTATATCTGAAATAGAAAAGATAATTCTTCCACAAATATCATTTTCACATAATAAATCGCAGGTTTACAAATACAGGAGGAAATTATTCCAAAGTAATCCCATCAATAAAGAGCACTAACACTTTTAAACATTACATCGTCCATTTATTTCCTCATTAGTTCTTCATCATATGTTCCTCGGGTACCCACATTGCCTCTTCCATATTATGATTTCTCCATATAACTTTTACTATATGAGTCATCCAGTTTCTCAACACATGATCTTTGGTATGAAGAATTCTGATAGGCTCTCCACAATAAGATAGATCGGGTTCCAGTTCTAATTCTTCATAGGTGAGTACATGCGTTGGGTCAGGCATGTATTTTGTCACTATAGATATATAGATCACAACATGAACTCTGGAGAGACTAGCTGGATTTTCATTTTGGTAGAATGCGTTCATGTGTCACAATGGTACCTCAAGAATTTTTCAAAATCATCTACTTCCTTTAACGAAAAACTCCTCATCCATCTTGGATTATATCGATGGAAGCATCAATGCATCATAAAAAATAGGTATTTCTTATATAAAATTTTGAGACATCGTTTTTAATATGTTTTTTTAGAAAGATTCTCACTGCTTCATTTTCAAATATTTCAAAATAAGGTTTTGGTAAATCTGTTTCCGTATATCCGAAAAGACATAAATATATAATTTGATACATATAGGCTGCTTGAAGGTCTCCCTCTTCTGCAGCATATAGAAAATCATTTATTGCATCGTAATTTTGAGATAATGTGAATAATTTGAAAAGACCTTGATGGTACTTCCCACGCTTAGTGTGGTATGAAAGTTGAGAGTGCAACAATATCCCATAGTTGGTACTTGAGCCTTGAAATAATCATGCAACGCTAGAGGTATTGGATGTCTCATAAAGTTGTTTTCATGTAACGTGTACATTTGAAAAAGTTTCAACATCATCTGCGCATGACTTCTGGATAATAATTGTAAGTTGTTTTTCAGGAAGAGAGAGAAGAGATGTTCGTAATCTTGCTCCCTCCATGTTCCAACTAACAAAAATAAAATTCAATTAGGGTTATTTAATACTTATCTAAAAATAATGTAAAAAAATAGACATAATAGGATAATCTTGTAATTGAACAATATATCCTATCATGGGGTACCCTATGTTAAAATCTACATTGTCCACTATCTACATTCTGACATATATTCTTAGGGGAATTTTTGGTATTCCTTTAATAATGGTTCATACTAATCTTGTGAATTTACCAAAGCATATCTCTCGGGAGTGTCGTAACAAAGAGTGCAACAAGGCCCGTTGTCGTGCACCAGTTCTCGTTCGAGTCTAGCTCAAAGCGGTGTTTTCTGTTTTACCCCTAGGTACATCTGTTCCAGAGCCTCCTCTACCAGCTCGTATCCAGACAGGGATGTATTCTTGGAAAATTAATAAAATCTCTACAATACCAAAATTCTAGGAAGTTATTCTATACTAATCCTAAAATTTCGTCTTAGGTCTACGTGCTCTAATCAATGTTTATCTAAATCTAGCTCCCAAGGTTTGTCCTAAAATTCCTCTGATACCAACTGTAACGCCCTGAACCTAGATACCCAGAGTCGGTGCATTATTACATAAAATTGGCATGATCACAAAGGATCAAGTCTCGAAAGTCCGATTAGTTTAGTAGTCTTGGAAACACTAGATATATTCATATGTCTTACATTACATCATAAGGTAAAAAAACTCCAACAAAATCTTGTCTTCATATCCGCTCATACTATCCCTACAGGTCATTTATAAATTATTTCTTTATAATCCTGGGAAAAATAAAACAATGAAAAGGGTGAGCTCAGATGCACAGTAAGGATAACAATATGGCATAGGCTTTCATAGATAAACAATTTTTAACTAAAACAAAAGCCTTTTAAACTTGAACTTCAGCATAATATGGAAAAGATAAAATGAAATAATGTCATTTACTTATTCACATGGATATTCTACTAGTCGAATGATCACATGCAATATCAATAACCACTTTCGTAATGATGGAATGCATAATGCCAGAATATCATAACCACATAGCTAATGCCTCCTTCCAAGACTACAAATAAGATTTTGTCAAGGCCTTGTGCCAAGACACTAGTTTGTCACATGAGACCTACCGATGCATCGAGGAGCAATAGCGGGCTCCACCCATCACTTATTAAGTCCAATGAATTCCTCATATGAACTGGTTTTAACAGAACATAAACATTCATATTAAAACTAGCATACGAAATGTCAATACTTTAACCACAAACCATGAATGGTATAAAAATAGTACATCCACAGTCAAACATAACTCATTCGATACAATATGGAAGATTTTATTGTATCACATTAACCTCAATCACGAATAATGAAGGATGTTGACATAGATAAAAATAATCATCAAAACTATTTGAGAGAAATATCCCCCTTTCTCTTGAAATCATTTAAAAGTCACACTATTTGTCAAGAAGCCATTTAAAAATAGATTTTTTAATCAAAGTGTCCCATACCACTTTGAAACATTTAAAAGGAGTTTTAATTTTAAAACATCAATGTACACATAAAAAAATCCTTAAAACCATTTTTAAAACATGGACATTAATGAGCAAGATTTAGATGAATAAGTCTTTAAAACATTTAAAAATGGTATTTTAGTTAGAGTTTCTAACCAAATGAGAGAAACTTGAATATAAATAATTGAGGTAATCAATACATTGTAATATCATGAGAAAAAATGAATTCATGATATACTATGACAAAGTAAATTATATACACCACATAAAAGTGATTTGGTGTATAACAACAAAGAAACCTCAATGGAATGTAAATTGAGATGAAATCTCTCATAAAGGCCGTATCCTTAGGTTAAGGACAAATCAATGACATAGTTATGTGTGAGAAATATAAATACACTAAATATGATTGGATATTTAGTGTAAAACAATCAAAGGAAAATCACACATAATCTTGTAAAAACAACACCAATGAATTGGATGTTTAACTCATCAAATGGAGAATGAGTTAAAATTACTCTTATCAAATTCATATCGATGACTTGAGAAATTATCAATGGAGTGATTATGTGTATCAAAATTATATCCAAATGAAGTGGAGTGTAAATTATGAGATAATAAAATGAATATTTATTCCACACATAATCATGGGGTAATATAATCAATGAAATATTCATAAAGATGAATGAGTGGGAATTGAAATTTGGAATTCCCTTATCGATTAGGTAACATACGAAAAATACACCCAAGATATAAGGATCATAAAATGATGATGTAAATACACATAAATTAAAATATATTACACAATGAATACAATCATGGGCAGTACACACACCACATTCAATAAATAAGTGGTGAACAATGAAATTCTCATAGAATTAAATGCCAGATAAGTAACCCCTTACCATGTTGTAATCAACTGAGTCGTATGACCGAAAGTTAATAACCACCAAATGATTTACATAATAACATTAATATAAAGAGAATAATGATAATATATATCAAATGGCAGTACACAATATACCACTTTCAATAAATTAGTGGCGAACAATGGAAATCTCATGGAATTGAAAGTGAGATAAGAAAATACCTTACCTTGTACTTTCCGTTGGTTGGGGGTAGGTTAACCTCCTGTATAATGTTGAAATAATTGTTATTAAATTATACATGAATCATATACATTAATATGCTATCATATATGATCTTTTAACATTGCTTTTTTGAAAATATCTTAAGAATTATCGTCGTTTCGTGTGTTAACTTACTCGTTTTCTTTTATATGTTTTGTAACGTAAGCCATGTTTTTCATTGATAGGTTTAATCTTATTCATATCCAGATTGATATAAAGTTTTTAAAAATTATTTTGAAATCATAAAATGATAATTATACTTGAATTGATATGATGGAGAATGAATCTCATCGCGTTCGTGTAGACGGTACTCCGTACATACGCACAAGCGACAATATCATTCTTTTGATATTAAAAAAATATATAATTGGATGGTATATCATATATACAAAATCATTATCATGTTATATTTATTATTTAAATAAGTTACACATCATTATTATACCCACCCAAATAATAATATATTGAATAACAATTACACCACGACGTGGAGACGGTAAGCCGTACGTACGCACGTATGGTGACATGTTATTCAAAGGGTGGATGGTGAAGTGCCCAGATCAGTGTGAATAACTGAGAGGGGGAGGGGGTGAATCAGTGATCCTTTAAAACTTTTTACTAATTGATTCTTAATCAATTAAACCTCTATGGCTGGTTAAAGCCTCGATCCACTCTTCTTTTATCTCTCAACCTTTCCCGGATAATGCAGTAATGAAAAGGCACAGGACACAAGGATTTACAAGGTTCGGCACCAAAGGCCTACATCCTTGCCATGCTCTCCCAGCATGGATTCTCCCATTATAACTTGTTAGAATTACAATGGTCGATACAGAGTCCCACTGTATCTCTCCTGAGTCCCACAGGAGGGTCTTTATACTGCTTCACACAGTGTTACCAGAGTCCCACTGGCCTGCTCCAGAATCCCACTGAAGACTTCTTCTCTCTGAGTCCCACAGGGTCTTCTCCTGGCTCCTCGAGTCACACGAGTAGCTCTTCTTCTCTTTAAGCTTCTTCAAGTATCTTCAGCAGTCTGGGATAAAGACTGCTGGCCTTGCTCTGTACCTCTGATCACTTGTGATGATCAGGATCTTCTCAATCTACTGAAAACTCAGACAACCAATCTCTTTAACTTTAGTCTGGCTCAGTCTCAGTTCTGGTCTTGGACAATTCAAATGCACACCACTGATTTGGCTCTGTTCATGTGTGCACGTGCATGCATGCATGCATGCACTGTCCTCTTTTTCTTCTAGGTGCAATAATCCCACAAAGGGTGTAGTCACTTTAAGCACATACCTTCTTCCTTGAACTTCACACTTTTGTTCAATGTGTTTACACACTTAAATGTGTGTTATACTTTGTGTGAGTCTTCTTCTTCTTCTAAGTGTGTCCACTCCTCTTAGAGCACACACATAGGTTCGGCCTTCTTTGTCACTTGTTCATGTACACATAAATTGTTCTTTGTTTTGCACACACTTGACTTTGGCCTCTTCCCTCTTCTTGTTGCACACCCTTAACCCGTAGGTTGTTCTTCAATTTTGCACACACAAAATGTGTCTTCACTTGGTGCACACACAAGGTCACAACCCTCGGCCTCTTCAAATGCACATACGGCCAAGTGTGTTCTTCCTCTTCACTTAGCACACACAAATAATATTCTTTAATTTGTTCTTTAATGTGTGCACCCACACAAGGGCTACGGCCTTCTTCTTTAAATGCACACACAAAGTCTGTTCTTCCTCCTTATGCACACACACGGCCACGGCCTTCTCCTTTTCTTTTTGCACACAAGGCTCAAAGGCCTCGGCCTTCCTTCTTCACCTCTTAGCACACTCACGAGGCAAGGCCTCGGCCTTCTTTGGCACACCCACACTGTGTGTAGAGCACAAGGCAAACAAGCCTCGGGTCTTCACCTAGCCCAAATGAAGGCGCGCAAGGGGTGCGGCCAATCTTCCTCAACACTGGCGCAAGTCCTTGCAAGGGTCAGTCGCGCAAGGTGCATGAGCACAGGGGCACGCAAGACCTCCTGCCACGGGGCGCGCAAGTGCAACACCCGCGGGGCTTCAACCGTGGGCACGCAAGATGTTGCGGCCACGGGTTCTTCCTGCCGCGCAAAGGGAAGGCGCGCAGGGATCTCTCCCTTTCTTCTTTTGTGCAAGTATGCACAAACGGAACCAAACGGAGCACGGGGTGCTCCGGGCTTCACTGCCACGCAAGTGTGCGCGCAGGGCTTCGACTTCGTGAGGCACAGAGTGCTTCTCACGGGACTTCCTTCTTCAAAAAACTCAGCAAGCGTATTCATGCCTCGGGTCTTCTTTATATAGGCGAGGAAGGCTTCAAATCATCCGCGTGTTTTAACTTCAAAATCCCGAGATCTTCAGATCTTCAAAATCTTTACGAATCTTGATTTTACTCTCTGTTTCACGCGGCTTCCTTCTTCTTTATTTTCCTCTACGTGCATGCGACTTGTAACGCATGCACGGCCTTCGGTTTAGGCTAATCCATGCAAACCATAAACCCTTCAAAGCCTCGGCAGATCCTCTTGCCTCGGCCTTCTTCGAATTCTTCCAAACATAGCATGCATTCCCATTTTTATGCATGGTTGTATTCAGTGTGACCAGACGAGCCGAATGGAGGTCTCGGTTTTGAAAATGGTGGCCGGGAACTCGAAATAGGTCGTCGGGGAGGCTCTGGTTCAGCGGCTGCTCGCGGGTGGCTTCGACTCGAGCTCGACGAAGGAGATGAGCTACGGCCGTCGGATCAGGCGATGGAGATACATCGGGCGGCCTGGATTAGATCGCGGCGCCGCGGATCAGATGTGCGGCGCAGATCAAGCGCGCGATGAGACGGACGGCGGAGATTTGCTCCCGGGATTTTTTGCGCGTCCCACATCGAAACGCAGCCCGGTTTACCCGCGGCTTATAACCCTGGCGCTGCCTCAACACGCCAGTTGAACTTCTCTCTCCACGGTGCCGCCCCGCACCGTGTTCTCCCTGCGGGCGCGCTCTGCGCCCACTCTCTGCTCCTGCGGGCGCGCTCCTAGCGCCCACTATGCTCCTCCGGCGCGTGGGTTTCACCACCGCGTGCCCTCGGGGGCTTATACACGGCCCCCCTGCGCTCCTCCGGGCGTGCCCCAGCGCCTCTGTGGTGTCTGCGGGTGCGCCCCTGCCGCCCTGAGCTCGCCCCACGGGTTCCCCCTTGGGTGTGGCGCCTTAGGCCCACATGAGCCTTGGGGTTGAACCCACAAGGTGCTCACGGGATGGCCATATTTTTTGGCTATGTCTTGAATAAGACTTTGTAAAAAAACAAAGTCCTCCATGTAAAATGCCATATCAAGCCCTTTCATTCTTCTCCTCCATTTCTTCCCTTCTATACTTCTTAAGAATTCCTTAATCCTCCTTAACATATAATCTTCACTTAGGATATGGAATTCAAAAGGTTTCTTCATCTTCAACCGAGCTCCTGAAACAAATATTTCTTCAATAAACTTTGTTGATCTAATCAGAGATCAAATTGGGACTTCTTCAGATTCACATGCACTAAGTGTTAGTGCATGGATTTTATTAAACCACTTCATCCACTTAGAACATGTGAATGGATCATCTTCAACTCCTCATGCATTGTCACTACAATGCATGGTCTTCAAACATTGTTGTGACTTTGTATCATCATGATACAAGTTCTTTGAACTTAAAGAGCAGTTCAACAATCGTCAGATGTGTCTCTAGAGAATGTTTCAACCACATCTCCTATGTCACTTAGTGAATCTCCCAAGTGACATGCATCTTAGTACCATGGTCATTCTCCTTCATCACCAACACCATCACATCCTTTGACATTCACATCTTGACTCCTTAACATCCATTCTTTCCAAGACAACTTCATGCCTCATTGACAACAAATGAAACACAATGCACTTCAATCTCCCCCTTTGTATTTGTTGTCAATACACCACTTCAGCACATATGAATGGGTCAATATGTGTGCCCAATCTTTTCTCCCCCTTATTGGCAATCAAATGCAATGGTGTGGTGTGGTTCACTTTCAAAAATCTCTTCCTCCCTTTGAATAGCATCTTCATGAAAATTACTAAGAGAGGGATGATGCCACATGTTTTCTTGAGCAAGGAACCTTTAGTAAATCAACTCTAAGTATACTTGGGCTAACCCGGTGTAGAAAACAAGAGTGATATAACCAAGATTTTTCAATGCTGTCCACAATTCTCTACACATGTGAGATCATGCTTCAGGGGTTTGAAAATTTTTCAGATATTCAATAAAGTGCTAAATCCTGCACATACTCCACAAAACTCATTAGAAAGTTCAGTGCAAAGATAAAGCTCCCCCTTTCATCCATTTGTCTTCAATCCATACTCCCCCTTAATTGAAAAGATAAACTCAATTAAGAAACAAGGGATGAAAGTATGATTGGAATACCTTCACTTTTCTCAAGATGGTATTAATCTAAGAATCCCATCTTCTTCAGATAGGCTCCCCCTCAAGGGGTTCTCTCCATTTTGTCAAAACCACTCTCCAGATGAGAATGATCATCATCTTCAATTCCCTTCAATGTTAGCACATGTATATACCAATGTATAAGGGAATAAGATGGAACCTCCTTGGTTCATCAATGTGAACTACAAGGTTGAGAAGATTCTCTCAACCGAGATGTCCCATTTTCACCAGTCTTCACACTTGCACATTTGATCTTCATTGATGATTGTGCTGGTGTGGTTCTCAAACCATCTTCATGTGAAACCTTCTTCTTCCCTTTTGCTTTAGCAAATGCCAGAGCTTCATCTTCAGCTCTTTGTAGTTCTCTGGCAAGTTGCAACTGATGTGGCCATATGACAAGTATATCATTTGGAAGAGTGGCCCCAGTTCTGGAAGTTTCACATGGTTCCTTAGATGCTGTCAAGCTACCTTTCTTAGGAAACTTGTTTTCAATCAATCCCTTCTACTTCTTCTAGATTGATTGTCTGTTTGAGTTCAGTCTGCCTCTATTGAATTTCATGGCTTCTTTACAAAGATCCATGATATGCCCTTTCTTTCCATAGTAGAAGCATTTCTTGGTGGTCCTTCTGGATGCATCACCCTTCTTGGACTCAGACTCCAAGGAATTCTCTTCATTTCTAAAACACTTCTTGGGAGCATTTTCTACTTTCTTCTTGCTTCCCAAGGAATCTCTCTTAGCCAGGTTCTGTGATCTTTTCTTCTTTTGAGCTCTGGATACAGTTGGAGATTGATATGTATCTATTTGACCACTTTTGCAATCATCCCAGATGTTGTCAAGTAATCCAAATCTATTTGCAGTAAACAGATGTCTCTGGACCTGTGGATGTTGCTTCTTTCCTTCTGGCTTGCTCCCCCTTGGCATGTGCTTCCTCTGTGCTTTGGCATTCAGTGGATTGTACCAACAATCCTTTACACAATGCCCATACTTGTTACAACACCAGCATTGTCCCACGAATCTAGACCTCTTCAGTCCTTCTGATTGCTGGGTACTTTTCTTGACCTGTTGTGCTGTTTCAGGAGAGCTCTGCTTCTTTACTGTCTTCATCCATATTTGTTTGGAATTATTCTTCCATCCTGCACTTTTTGTGGAAACACAATTAGAAACATCAGTACAAGATGGTATGGATGGTACCTTCTTTCTAGAAGATGTTGCACTTTTATTAGAGGATGTCTTTCTCTTAGAATCATCCTGCTCAAGGCATACTTGAGTAGCAACATTTCTTCTTCCAGTTGACTGGGAGGCTTTGGCTTTGGGTGATTGCTGATTTGTCAATATCACCTCTAGTTCTAAGCATTTCATGTTAAGGGAGTTCTTCTCATCCTCAACAGTTCTTAGCCTTCCTTCCCAATTCTCCACCAGTTGTTTCATCTGGTCTTCATGCACCTTCTTCAATTCTTGCAATGAATTGTCCAGCTCCTTCACCCTTTTGACTTTTTCTTCTAGTTGAGCATCTTTGACAACCATTGACACTTTGTGCCTCTTTTCCAGTGCATGGAAAACTTCTTTGACCATAGTCTTAAAGAATTCTTTCTCATAAAGGCTTCTTTGCAATTCTTCAGTAGTGTCTTCATATCTTTCATTGCAAAGAGATACTGTCTCATCTTTAGCCTTCACCAGCTTTCTGAGAGTGTTGGTTATGCCAACCCTTTTTGCCAATTGGACTTCTAGAGAATTGGCTTCATCTTCTAGCTGTAATTTTTCTTCTTGAAGATCAAGGAGGCCTGTAGCTATACACATTGCAATTTCCTTGGGGACTCTCTTCTGAAGATATTTGATTGCATTTAGAAGATCATTGTTTCTTCCATCTTCATCACAGCTAGAGCAGGCTTCATCAGAAGAATGATAAAAGGAATTGTCATCTGATGTGACTGTCACATTTCTTTCCATAGAAGGAGTTTCTCTGATTGCAACAACCTTCTTCTTCATCTTCTTTTCCTGTTTCTTCATTCTGTTTTTCAAAGTCTTGGAAGATATCTCCATTTGAGGCTGTTCTTTCATTTCCTCAAATCTGCACTTCATATAGACTCTCTTGGATCTTTTAGAGGGAACCTCGCTCTGATACCAATTGAAGTGCCCAGATCAGTGTGAATCACTGAGAGGGGGAGG
The DNA here is from genome assembly GCA_963277665.1 of Viscum album. Taxonomy (NCBI): domain Eukaryota; kingdom Viridiplantae; phylum Streptophyta; class Magnoliopsida; order Santalales; family Viscaceae; genus Viscum; species Viscum album. The sequence goes on along the minus strand of OY728142.1, from coordinate 1,373,880,608 downwards.
GGGTGAATCAGTGATCCTTTAAAACTTTTTACTAATTGATTCTTAATCAATTAAACCTCTATGGCTGGTTAAAGCCTCGATCCACTCTTCTTGTATCTCTCAACCTTTCCCGGATAATTCAGTAATGAAATGGCACAGGACACAAGGATTTACAAGGTTCGGCACCAAAGGCCTACATCCTTGGCATGATCTCCCAGCATGGATTCTCCCATTATAACTTGTTAGAATTACAATGGTCGATACAGAGTCCCACTGTATCTCTCCTGAGTCCCACAGGAGGGTCTTTATACTGCTTCACACAGTGTTACCAGAGTCCCACTGGCCTGCTCCAGAATCCCACTGAAGACTTCTTCTCCCTGAGTCCCACAGGGTCTTCTCCTGGCTCCTCGAGTCACACGAGTAGCTCTTCTTCTCTTTAAGCTTCTTCAAGTATCTTCAGCAGTCTGGGATAAAGACTGCTGGCCTTGCTCTGTACCTCTGATCACTTGTGATGATCAGGATCTTCTCAATCTACTGAAAACTCAGACAACCAATCTCTTTAACTTCAGTCTGGCTCAGTCTCAGTTCTGGTCTTGGACAATTCAAATGCACACCACTGATTTGGCTCTGTTCATGTGTGCACGTGCATGCATGCATGCATGCACTGTCCTCTTTTTCTTCTAGGTGCAATAATCCCACAAAGGGTGTAGTCACTTTAAGCACATACCTTCTTCCTTGAACTTCACACTTTTGTTCAATGTGTTTACACACTTAAATGTGTGTTATACTTTGTGTGAGTCTTCTTCTTCTTCTAAGTGTGTCCACTCCTCTTAGAGCACACACATAGGTTCGGCCTTCTTTGTCACTTGTTCATGTACACATAAATTGTTCTTTGTTTTGCACACACTTGACTTTGGCCTCTTCCCTCTTCTTGTTGCACACCCTTAACCCGTAGGTTGTTCTTCAATTTTGCACACACAAAATGTGTCTTCACTTGGTGCACACACAAGGTCACAACCCTCGGCCTCTTCAAATGCACATACGGCCAAGTGTGTTCTTCCTCTTCACTTAGCACACACAAATAATATTCTTTAATTTGTTCTTCAATGTGTGCACCCACACAAGGGCTACGACCTTCTTCTTTAAATGCACACACAAAGTGTGTTCTTCCTCCTTATGCACACACACGGCCACGGCCTTCTCCTTTTCTTTTTGCACACAAGGCTCAAAGGACTCGGCCTTCCTTCTTCACCTCTTAGCACACTCACGAGGCAAGGCCTCGGCCTTCTTTGGCACACCCACACTGTGTGTAGAGCACAAGGAAAACAAGCCTCGGGTCTTCACCTAGCCCAAATGAAGGCGCGCAAGGGGTGCGGCCAATCTTCCTCAACACTGGCGCAAGTCCTTGCAAGGGGCAGTCGTGCAAGGTGCATGAGCACAGGGGCGCGCAAGACCTCCTGCCGCGGGGCGCGCAAGTGCAACACCCGCGGGGCTTCAACCGTGGGCGCGCAAGATGTTGCGGCCACGGGTTCTTTTTGCCGCGCAAAGGGAAGGCGCGCAGGGATCTCTCCCTTTCTTCTTTTGTGCAAGTATGCACAAAAGGAACCAAACGGAGCAAGGGGTGATCCGGGCTTCACTACCGCGCAAGTGTGCGCGCAGGGCTTCGACTTCGTGAGGCACATAGTGCTTCTCACGGGACTTCCTTCTTCAAAAAACTCAGCAAGCGTATTCATGCCTCGGGTCTTCTTTATATAGGCGAGGAAGGCTTCAAATCCTCCGCGTGTTTTAACTTCAAAATCCCGAGATCTTCGGATCTTCAAAATCATTACGAATCTTGATTTTACTCTCTGTTTCACGCGGCTTCCTTCTTCTTTATTTTCCTCTACGTGCATGCGACTTGTAACGCATGCACGGCCTTCGGTTTAGGCTAATCCATGCAAACCATAAACCCTTCAAAGCCTCGGCAGATCCTCTTGCCTCGGCCTTCTTCGAATTCTTCCAAACATAGCATGCATTCCCATTTTTATGCATGGTTGTATTCAGTGTGACCAGAAGAGCCGAATGGAGGTCTCAGTTTCGAAAATGGTGGCCGGGAACTCGAAATAGGTCGTCGGGGAGGCTCTGGTTCAGCGGCTGCTCGCGGGTGGCTTCGGCTCGAGCTCGACGAAGGAGATGAGCTACGGCCATCGGATCAGGCGATGGAGATACATCGGGCGGCCTGGATTAGATCGTGGCGCCGTGGATCAGATGTGCGGCGCAGATCAAGCGCGCGATGAGACGGACGGCGGAGATTTGCTCCCGGGATTTTTTGCGCGTCCCACATCGAAACGCAGCCCGGTTTATCCGCGGCTTATAACCCTGGCGCTGCCTCAACACGCCAGTTGAACTTCTCCCTCCACGGTGCCGCCCCGCACCGTGTTCTCCCTGCGGGCGCGCTCTGCGCCCACTCTCAGCTCCTGCGGGCGCTCTCCTAGCGCCCGCTATGCTCCTCCGGCGCGCGGGTTTCACCACCGCGTGCCCTCGGGGGCTTATACACGGCCCCCCTGCGCTCCTCCGGGCATGCCCCAGCGCCTCTGTGGTGTCTGCGGGTGCGCCCCTGCCGCCCTGAGCTCGCCCCACGGGTTCCCCCTTGGGCGTGGCGCCTTAGGCCCACATGAGCCTTGGGGTTGAACCCACAAGGTGATCACGGGCTGGCCATATTTTTTGGTAAGTCTTGAATAAGACTTTGTAAAAAAACAAAGTCCTCCATGTAAAATGCCATATCAAGCCCTTTCATTCTTCTCCTCCATTTCTTCCCTTCTATACTTCTTATGAATTCCTTAATCCTCCTTAACATATAATCTTCACTTAGGATATGGAATTCAAAAGGTTTCTTCATCTTCAACCGAGCTCCTGAATCAAATATTTCTTCAATAAACTTTGTTGATCTAATCAGAGATCAAATTGGGACTTCTTCAGATTCACATGCACTAAGTGTTAGTGCGTGGATTTTATTAAACCACTTCATCCACTTAGAACATGTGAATGGATCATCTTCAACTCCTCATGCATTTTCACTACAATGCATGGTCTTCAAACATTGTTGTGACTTTGTATCATTATGATACAAGTTCTTTGAACTTAAAGAGCAGTTCAACAATCGTCAGATGTGTCTCTAGATAATGTTTCAACCACATCTCCTATGTCACTTAGTGAATCTCCCAAGTGACATGCATCTTAGTACCATGGTCATTCTCCTTCATCACCAACACCATCACATCCTTTGACATTCACATCTTGACTCCTTAACATCCATTCTTTCCAAGACAACTTCATGCCTCATTGACAACAAATGCAACACAATGCACTTCAGATGGAATACTGAATAGGGTTGTACCATATTTATAATAAAATCAAGGTATATATAATATACTGGAGTAATTATTTTAGAATTGTAATAACAATTAAAGAAGATGTGGAAGAAGAAAGGAACTTGAAAAGGGGTGGTGAAAACATTACCTCTTCTTCGGGTTCTTCCATTTGATTTGAACAAAAGGTCTCATTAGGATGGGTTTCTGATCAAACTAAGGCCTCTAGGTTGTAGTGAGGGAAGTTGGGAGAGTATTTGGGCAGGTTTTGGCAGAACCAAAAGGTTTTTAAGGTGTGAATAAATGAGAAGGAGGAGTTCCCTTTTATAAGAGGGGTGAGGGGCACCTTTGGAAAAGCTAGAAATATTAATTTATAATAAATTCATATTCGGTTTATAATGGCTCCGAAGTTTATTATTCAAGGTTAAGGTGAGGATAGATCGAAAAAGAATCAACCAAAAGAATTTAGACAGGTTTGGGTAACTAAATTAACCTTATATTTTAGTTTTAACTCTTAGTTAATTAGTTTGACATTTACCATGTCACTTTTTATTTTTATATTATATAGTTAATAAACATACTATATACGTCCACACGACCACCAAGTGGTCCATTAATGATATACCTATCATGATATAAGTCTCTTGGCAGAACAATAGATTTTTAAGAATTTAATATCAATTAATAATATAATATCATTTTTAAAAACTCTTTTATGTCAATTTTGACACTATTCAATAGTTGATTTTTGTAAAACTCATAACAGAATGATTACTTCGAACAAAGTTAATTAAATCAATAATAATATGTCATATAAACCTATATAATTAGTTTAATTCAATAAAAGTCTCAAATTATATTTATTTGGGTATTTATAATATAATTTATTCTAATTTTTTACTGTTATGGTAATTACTGCATCACCATTGTATCATAAATAAATTAAATTATATAACGTCTACAAATTATAAATAAAATATCATTATTTAAGAAACCTTTTCATCATTATAATTAATATTTATAGTCTAAAATCCAAATTATATAACCCAATGTAACAATTGTTTTTCTAAAGGATATATGCTTGTGTCATTTTTGTATTCATTTTAACTTAATTAAAATAAAGTGTTCCTATCACTTACATGTGGATACATGGGGTCCCAAAAATGACCCAAATATGCCCATTATCTACCATGTATCAAAGAATAGGTATAAGACACGTTTTATGGTAATTTAGTATTATTATAATATTATTTTTTAACCCTTGTTTACCTGATTTACCATTTAACCATGGTAAATAAAATAATTACCGAAATAATTATCCAAAATATCAAAAAATAAAAGTTACCTATTTACAAAATTTGAAAATCCTTAATCCAAATATGGAATCCATTTTTCCAAATTCAAAACACAGAAGTGGAAAAAATTAATTTAAAATTAATTCCCGTTGTTAAAACAAAAAGGGTGTTTTTAAGAGATAATAACTATCAAAAGATTGGCACTTGTTTATGTCTGGTTTAAATGTGAAATTATGTTCGATGACCCAAAATGTATTACATGGTAAAAATATATTATAAATATACTTTAAAACCTCTCAAATTCATAATTTATTACTATTAATTATTTTGACTAAAATTTTTTTTAATTAAAATTTAGTATTTTTCACTATTCATCAAAATATGAATGTTATCCGAAAACTACCAAAATTTCACCCTAGGCTAATTTCAATATTCCAAATCAAAAAATGAAGTCCATTTTGAGAGATATAATTTATAAAATTTCAAAAATTAGGTATTACTATTCATAACGGCTAGATTGATTGGTTGTGGTGTGTTAGAATCTCAAAGTTGCATACAATGCACGCCATTGCACTATTCAAAGGGAAACGTACCATGGAAGATTGGGGTGTTACATTAACCATGTAAAATCATACTGTCTTTTTTACACTACTTTTTGCGTTTTTAATACTTTAAATATATGTTTTAGTCAATAGTACCACGTTTTTCTACTATTCTATTATCATGATGTGTTTGAAGAAGGATTTATGAAAAAATAATTCATCGTCCACTATGATTGTTATAGACATTTATTTGAAAAGATGTTTTACATATGAAAATTTATCTCTTAGATAATTAAAAACATAATATGAACCTATATGAATGATGATGGATATGTATAGCACTGATAAAATATATGTATGCATCTATATATACCCTTGGCTAGTGAATAATGAAAAAAATTATATCATTATTGGTGAATATATGATGGAATTAGTTAAGGTCTAATAATAACTATTATAATGTTAGAAAATGATTTATTCTAATGACAAATATAACCCATTCATTAAAAATAACAATAGATTTTAATGCATAATGATTTTATATTTAAGAATTTATTATTTTCTCTAAAGAAGCTATTACAACATACAAATAACTATATCATGTGTTTCAGAATGATCACTGATGTGGAAGCCGAAAAATATTCCACTTCTAGATCAATCCAGGGGTTAATATAAATCATACAATGTCTATATGGTGTCCAATATTCCTTCATTACAAGCTAGTTATTTATGAAAAAATATAAATGACAATGATTAATTTAGTTTCCTGGGAATATTGTCTTGTAATTAAGAAATCATTCATATTCCACTACCCACATAATACTACATCATTTTAGTTATTTATATAGCCATAAAGATAATCTATGGTAAATGAATCCACTATGCCCTGCATTTATAGTTATTAGGAAACTCATTTCCCTCATCAAATGCATCAATTAATAAACATAATAGTTTTCTAATATAAAGTATTCATTAAATGATATCCAACCTAATGATGATTTACCCAAATAATTTCAAACAATTATTGATGGAAATCATCTACCAGAATTTGGGTATTTAAACAACATTCCCATTATGCATGGATAATAATTTTTATGAAATTAATTATAGAATATATATAACAAGTAACACTATAGATATACATAACATATCCTTCAATATGTCACATATAAAAAATTCTAATTGGATTTGTTCTATTTCACATTATTTTGTTTCATATATAATAACCCTTGAAATTTTATGAAATAATCTTTTCAATTTCAAAAAACAATATTTATTCATATCATAAAGATCCCCTTATATCATTACATATATTACAAATTATAAATAACAATAAAGAAGCTCTATTTTTTGATGAAGGCAATATAATTTGTTAGCTTCCCTCTATGCCAAACTAAACCATCATTTATAAAAACATCAATGTGTTACCCCTTATGAAATTATACTATAAACAACACATATTAATAATTATATTATTAAATGTAATCAATTTTTTCCGATAGAATATTTAAATTAAAATTCTATATACTGGGTGATATTATGTCATCTCTATTTGTCACATTTATCAATGAATTTCTTCATACTAGTTCCCTCATATGTTTTTTAATTCTCATATTTACCATTTTCATTGAAATTATGTAAACACGAGATTCATATTATGTCATCACCAAATAGCTCACACATATACTCCTCACTCATGATGTATTAATAAAAATTATCATAGAATAAATTACATTTCATATTCTTTTTCTATATTATATCATCTCATTTCTACCATAAAACACTTGAGAAAAACCCATGTGTCTTATAGCACTACAATCATACACTCCATATCTCATTTGAGGAACCATATGTTATAATAATCACATTAGAGGAAACATTATATTTTTTTTTTGATACAATTCATGACATGATAAGATACATACCCAACCATCCACTAATTAACTATTTTAATTGTCTTTTTCAATAATAATTATTGAATCAATGTATAAATTTTCTCATTCTATGTATCACTCTATTATTTTTTCGGGAACAGATATGATCTATCAACCCGTGGAACATCAATGAAAATTTATATTACAATATATGTAGAATAAAAATAGTGTCATCAGGCACAAAATTTTTTTTTATTCCCCAAAAATTTTATAATAAACTATATATAAGAAAAAAGTCGACTATAACCTTAACATTTCATCATTACATATACTTTTCTATAATGAACATCAGTTAGGGAAAACTCGATGATTAATATTTACAGTCCAAATATCATTACAAATCATGAAATGTTTCTTTATATATATAAACATATGAAACAAATGTTAATTAATGACTATGGATATTTCAATTTATTTGATACATTTTACATCCATAAACCATTAATGTGTACAAAAAAACTAAATTTTAGAAAAAAAATTCCATATCATATATGATAAACATTCAAAGTATGCTTAGGTATTCCTCGCATTCAATATTTATTTAAACTCATTACAACTAGATTTTTTCATAAAAATTATATGTGTGATTATCTATATATACTCTCCCACCATGTTGACTGTAAGTAACATCTATAAATAAATTATATTTTAATAATAAAGAAACAAATGAATCACATTCATAAAATATTACACACTAAATGTATTTGAAATACTAAACCTCAGAATAAAAAATTTTATGATTTCATCGTTTAGTTTCGTGAGATTTGTTTTCCATATGTATTACTATTATTTTTAGAACTATTTAAATCAATCATTTCTATTGAAATAATTTCATATATAGATTAATTATTTATATTAATACATTAATAGAATATCCAAAAATAATTTTGGGTAAATAGACTTCCACTTGATTATCAAAAATATGTAAACTATAGTAGTTCTCCTTAGGGTTATATCATTACATTTTTTAGGCTAATAAGGGTAGTTGAAATTGTATTTTTTATAGTATAATTTCTTATTTAATAGTGATATTAATTTCCTATTTTAAACAAAATTCATTATTAAACCTTTTATTTATCATCACCTATCCCTTATTATTTAGGTTATGAAATTTAATATCACATTATTTGTAGAATTTGTAAAATACATTATTTCAAAACATTTATCTTCTCTTTTCAAGACATTTTCTAATTATCGTTCATTAATTTATTATTTTTCAAATATATTTCTAAGAGAAGGAACTAATTTCTTATGATATAATAAATATTTCATTATAATATTTATATTTACTAGATAAACTATTATTTTCATATCATATTTAGTTTTCTATTTTTGATAGAACAATAATTTTTTAAAGATGACTATATTAAATCATACAATTGTGTAGTAGTTTGAATAAATACCCTATTATTTTAATAAATATATAGATAAAAATAATACAAATAATATAAATGGTTCCATCACATCTTATTGAACTATTTAATTTGAAAATCATTAATGTTACAAAATATGATTCATTACATTAATTCAAATGAAAAAATCAGTCTATTAATTATTTAATTGTGAACTCTTATAAATTCAAAATACTTCAGAAATGGAAATTTGTAATCACATAGGAATAAAAATTTAGTATTCAATTTAAATATAATTAATTTATAAAATATTTATTCAATAATTTTTGGAATACCGCATTAGGTTTTCTAGAAAATCCAATCATATGGAGTTAATACACTACTATCTAAACTACATTAGGTATCATGTAAGAAAAAAATACTCATAAATAAACATGTTTTGTCTATTTGAATGTATCTTTAATTTCATAGGTTAAATCCTTTACCAAAACATTATACATTTAATGAAATATAACATTGGAGGAAGTCTCCTAGTTCATTTATTTCAAGACATCAACAATATCTTGAAAAAGTTTATTATACTCATTCTTGAAATCATAAATATTGAATAAATTATTAAAATGTATTATTCTATCTAAATAATCCCTAAAAAGGTTATAGTCATATAAAATCTTTATTATTTTCTAACATTAATATTTTACTTAAAATGATTAATCTTAATGTATTTTCATGATTTGATAAAATTATATGTAAATTATTATTTAATTAGATGAATATTATTATTCATCGACAAATAATTAGAAATTTTATTACATGGGTTTCCAATAAAACATTGGTCCATTATAAATTAATCATATACATATAGTTATTCATGATCCATGTTTCACAATACAATGACCTATGATTTCTATGAAACTGAATACACTATTAATTTTGGTAGAGATTTATACCAGTCAAAAAAATATTTATTCAAAAGTATTTGATTGGGAAATAATTAATTCATATACATAATATACATTCTATAAATGTATTTTACATTACTATCCAAAAAAATAGGGCGTTCAAAATAATGTGTGACTATATAACATGAAAAACATGAAATCCCAAAAAATAAGAATGGAGAAACACATTCTCATGAATTTACCTAGTTGGGTAATCTAGTGTCACACATTAATTTCTTTAATTACACTAGATAATCCATGGGAACCACAATTTAGTATATAAAACCCAGTTTTATTATATAAGTCTCTAAAAGGGATGATTTAGAATGATTATAACATATAATATTTGAAATGATTTAGTTTGACCATCTTACGTCATGTTTATTTCCATCTTTGTACATTATTTTAATGATAAATGTTTTTCAATGTCATTCCTTCCACAAAATCAGTATATTCAAACAATATTAATTTGTAACTATTTACTAGATTAATATGTTCTTTTCACATTCCCATATATTATAGAACAACATACTCATACATAACTAAATTTCCCATAAAAAAATGTTAATTAAAACCTATTAAATAATGGTTTTTAATTACCTTTGATATATAATCTCTACATAAGTAATACGAAAGTGAAAAATAGTGATCTACAAAAATATTCTACAAAATTTTTATAATCATCGATTTATGTGGGTATCTTGTATTAAGTCCATTGATTAACATTCATTAATATGAAAAAAAATTAGTTAAATTATGTTTACATTAATAAAATATATGCCCAATGACTATAACCATTTACTATCTTTGTAATCATGGAAATAATGTTTTCTATGCTGGTGAAACATCATCCACACATCCATTGAAGAACAACAACACTAATTCATCTATCTAAAACCACTATTAAAAACATATGTAATGGAAACATAAGATAGGTGTGATATCAAATTTATAGTAATTTTATATATAGAAAATATGTAACCATAACTAGAAGAAGGGTATAAATGATGGGAATAACATTTAATGATCACACTCTTCATATTTGATATCGTAATAAATATTTTAATTTCATAATACATGGATCATAATAGAATTAAAATAATAAGTCATGGAAGAATCACATAGGAATATGTTTTGCATTGTGGGTATGTGCATTGGTTTATAACGACACGAACATGTATACATAGATACAAGAAAAATCATTATTTTAAGGACATGAAATCAGTCCCCCACATCAACTTATGGACATAAAACAAGGTCCATTAATAATATTTTTAACAATTAATTAGGACCATAAATATACTTATGTACATGAAAATATTTCAATGAATAACATTGTGAATGTGTAATCATGTTCACACATAATATTGTGACCATGTAATTATGATTATGCCTAAGCATAGGGGCATGCAATGAGGTCAACGCGTATTATCTTGAACATGTAATAATGTTTACTCATAACATTGTGATCATGTCATCATGTTCACAAATTAACATATTGACATGCATCCTAGTCCATTCATAACAACATGAAGATGTTATCAGTTCCAAATATAACATTATGAACATAAAATCAGGTTTACACATAACATTTATACTCCAGATTTATCCATCGTTACTCAATGCATTGGAGGGAGATATTGGTCCAACCCATCTCATTATATAATCCTTTATTCATGTTCCACTGGATAATTAAAATAATCATCATATTATGACCCATAATGCGATATGGGTTTCTTAAACATCCTATCATAGCCCCTGAAATTAAATGGGTATTATAAACATTTACTCGCATCATAAATTATGTAAAACATATAGTATTCTTAATCATTTCATCAAATCATACGCTATGAAAATTAAATGTTTTCCAAATCATGTGACATGTGGAATAGAAATGGGTGTTATAACATACATTCCATCAAAACATAAATAATTAATTAAATAATATGAATAGATACTTTGTATTATATCCTATATGATCACGAGTAACATCATTAGATTTTATCATAGAAGTATAATAACATGGAATGATGTCTTGAAAACATTTAATGAGGAAAATAATATTTAATCATTGAAAAAGGAACATTGACACATATATAAATTTTGAAAACCATTATCATGAATATAAACATGAATGACTATAATGAAATCATTGAAAACGTTTAGGAATAATTTTCACAACTGGAAAGGGGGTTTTTCAAGGACTATATATACCAACGGTTTATGAAAACCGTTCATATAGAGAACATTGACCAACAATTTAAGGAAAAAATTGGTAAAAGCTGGTTAAAATCATCTTTTCCCAATGGTTTTTACAAACCATTTCTAAATGATTTCTTTCCCACCGTTTTTTAAAAACTGTTGGGAATGTTTTTCCCCAAACTCACAGAAGATCGGCCTCCCCCATTCCACATGACTATAGCCCTAAACAGAAGGGATAATTGGGATTTTCTTTAACCTATGACCGAAATCCTTCTGTCTTTAAATTTATCAGTTCTTCACTTGTAATCAGTATGTGTTACTACATCTACAATTTTGGTTTTATGTCTTCATTTGGGTGAAGTGGAGTAGCGGTATTCTGTTTACCCTACTGCGAAAATACATTGTTCAGATACATATTCAAATTTTCATTATTCTACACAACTAATTTGTATGTTATAATTTCATTTTAATGTTCTAAATATACTATTTTGGTTTTCTATTTTGATTTGGGTGTGTATGACTTGTGTTTTATATTAGATTTCAGTGTTTGTGTTGAGAATTGATAGTGAATCAAGTTGGATTCAAAATGTATTATGTGTTAATATCATCCATAAATTTTTAGTTCTTATAAGGCTTGGTAGTGCTGAGAATGTTTTGTTAATATAATCCATATTCCACATGATTCTCATCATGGTAAGAATGTGTGATGATGTTGTTGAGATCAGCGAGAAAACTCATAAACTCCAAGTGGTTTATAGTGGCATGGTTAGTCATGAGTGATAATTGAGTTCCTAAGATGATTATACTTATATAACATTAGGGTCAATTAAATATGATTATCAATATACATTGGATATTAGTTCTCTTTCATGGACTATACTCACTTTTACGATGGTGGGGTGATTCTCAATAGCCATTATAGCATGTGTATACATCCACAACAATTTTAGATAAGTCACAGGTTTAATTGAGTAATCTTGTTATCATTGACTTACTTTATTATTAATCTAGAATTTAAAAATAAATGTTTTTGTATATAATTTATGAAATTAAACATTTTTACAAGCCATGAACAACGTATTAGTTTATGAGCCTAAATTTTATCCACCCATGGGGTCTAGTTTACTTGGGGAACTAATTTTGTAATGAATGGTATGACCATGGAGGTTCAATGAATGATTTATTGAACATGAGTGAATGATTTGGGATTCCTATAACACATAATGAGACATGAGGAATGTTCCTCTATTTTGAATTCCTCTAAAGGGGCCTTGAAGTCCTCTTTTACCAACGGTTGTGTGAAACTATTGGTAAAACTATTCCATTTAACAATGGAATGACTTAATTATGATTTAAGGAACCTTTATTGATGATTGAGGATTTTGAGTTATTGACATGACTCCCACTCTTACCATTGATGAACAAGATGATTGGGTTGTAGCTCACGATGCTATGTAGAATTTTTGAATTTATTGAGCCACATTTATACTAATACTTCCTACTATTTGTAACTATTTTTTTCTTCTTGATACATGAAATACGTTACATTCATTCGATTTATGACTCTATTATTAGTTGGTATAACAGATTTGGTAATTTTCATCCATTTCCAATATTTTCCCATTGTTATCTTTCTTCCACTTTTTAACAGATAATATTAAAATTGTATAACTTAGTTAATGATGGAATAGTCTTTCCCAGACACATCCATGGCTCTATCTATTAGTAAATAACATTTGTAATTTTGGTAGATGTGCTTGAGGTCATGTGGTCATCTAGGTTCGGGTCACTAATGAGTGGCTTCCTCGTTTGGGACATCACAATTCCTGGATATCCTTTTTATAAGAGTTTCTAATCAAATCCATACTTATAAATATTGAAGGACCCTCTCCCAAATAAATTGGGATATGATTCAATGAATACACCCTACCAACCTTTGATCTATGGCCCCAATCCTAGGATCCATTAATCCATGGTTAAGGTGAAACATGGTGAGGTCATAACTATTTTTTATGTGATCCTCATCCTACTCCTCGTCCTGATCTCCATGAATATGTTAATGAATAAAACTCATGTACTCCCAACAAGACCCTTAAGGATTATATTTTCCTTGATCCACTTCCAATATCTTACTGGGAAATCCTTGAATATAGGCATTATAAATTATTTATCACATTTTCTTATTTTAACTATATTTTTTTGTGTTTTATAATATGATTCTCATATAGAGGAATGTTTCAGTTCTATTATTATATAAATTAAATAATTGGAATTTACCTAAATATTTTTTTGATTGAACTTCAATGTTATTGAATTTATTTGAAATAACTTATTGCGATTTTATTATAGAATGGATAAATGTTGGATTAATGAAACAGATCTAATTTCATCCGATTTTCAAAATAATTTGAAAATATTTCTAGATTTTCCCTTTGACAATGCTTTAGATAGTGGTCATAGACACTGCCCATGTTCTAATTGCGTTGGAAGACCTTGGAAGAGTTGTGAAGCAGTTAGCTATCATATATCCAAATATGGTTTCCAAACAAACAATTATGTGTGGTATCACAATGGAGTGAAAAAGGAATCCCAAAATGTTGATGATCCAAATCATATGACTGAATTGTAGTGTTTGATATATTATCAGTTTCCATTTATTCAACATCTTGAGAAGGAATGGATGTGTAGCCAACAAGGTTTCAATACAAGAGCACATGATGCGTCCAATGAAAATGATGACATTGATAGGGTGAAAAAATTGAATGATGATGCGACGACTCTAGTATAACTGAAATGTCGTAAAATGAAGAACATGGAATTTTTAATCTGATTGATTCATGGTAAAACAATGTATGGGATTTTAAATACTGAAATTGATTACATTTTTACCTTCTTGAAGGACTTACTCCAGATGATGTAGATATTCCCTCAAACCACAGTATGGCATGAAAGTTAGTTGATAAACATAGATTCTCAAAAAAAAAATCATGCTTTCCCAAATTATTGCAGCTTATTTAGGGAGGAAACTAATGAATTAAATTATTGTATCAAATGTGGAACCTCCCGATGGAAGCCAAAAGATGATGGAACACCAAATCGTGTGCCCTAAAAATTAAGGTGCAACATTCCATTGATCCCAAGATTAATGAACCATTTCATATCTTATGAAATATCAGTAAAAATGAAATGTCATGACACCGAGAGAAAAAATAATAATGAAGAGTTGGTTCACCCTACCGATATATTTTTATGTCATAGATTTGATTCTTGATATCCTGAATTTGTAGTCGACGTGCGTAACGTGATAATGGGTCTTTCATGTGATATTTTTAATAAATTTGGTTAGATGCTTACATCGCACACCACATGGCCAGTTTTCATACACATTTATAACCTTCCCTATGGTTGTGTATGAAAAGTACTTACACATTCTTGATTGTACTGATATCTAGACTTTTTGATCCCAACAATGATATAGACGTATACAAGATACCTTTAATAAAAGAGTTTAAACTTCTTTGGGATGTGGGTGTCCCCACATATTAGGTATGTTTGAAAGACATATTTCAAATGCGTGCTGTGCTTATATTGACGATCAATGATTTTCCAACTTATGAAATGATTTCTTGATGGATTACAAAGGAAAATTGTCATTTAAAATTTTTAATGAAGAATACTAGATCAAGAAGACTGAAATATCGTTGTAGTTTTAGTTTTATGCAACCTCAACAATTCTTTCCAATGAACCATCCATATAGAAACAATCATTGATGATTTGACAATGCAATGGAGACTGATGATCCACCACAGCATATGTTTGGAACTAATGTCCTTACTGAAATGAAGGATTTCAGTTATTCATTTGGGAATGGTGTAATGATATCTATAAAGAGTAAAAATGTTTCATATGATAAATTTTACAATTGGAAAGAGATTTCAATATTCTTGGAGGTGTCATATTGGTCAGCCAACATGTTACGTCATTGCTGAGACATAAATCACATTGAGTAGAATATATGTGAAATGTTTCTTCTGATTCTTATAAATGTACAGGGGAAGAAAAAACTATTTTATGATCTCGAAATGATTTGGAAGATTGGGGGATCATACCAGAATTGCATCTTGTCTATATCAGTGAATATAAATGGAAAGTTACATGTGATTATTATGTGATGACTCCTGCTGAAAAAAATCAATTTCTGGAATTTCTAGAGACTATTAAAGTTCTTGATGGCTATTCAAGAAATATATCAAAACTACTCATCAGAAAAGAGTTGAAGCTACAATTATTTAAGACTCATGATTATAACGTTCTATTTTATGAGTTTATTTCAATATAAATATGACATATCATGTCCAATAATGTAAAAGTCTTAGTTATTCAGTTGATCAATTTTATTATAAATCTTTGTGCTAAAATGTTGTCTAAATTCTTCTTGAAAAAACAGTTGGCAGAGACACAATTAATTTTTTGTGAGTTAGATAAAAAATTCCCTCCATAATTTTTTAAATGAATGTTTCATCTGTCTATCCATCTTCCGACTGAAATACTTCATAGAGGAACTTTTACTTTCTGATGGATGTATCTAACTAAATGTAAAAAGTACACATTGTAATCATATGTCCGGAACATGAATTATCTCGAAGGTTCTATTTTGAATGGTTACTTCACTCAAGATTGTGTGGATTTATTCTCAATGTATTTGTATGATCATACTATGAGAATAAAGAGACCAATGAAAAATAAAGAAGAACAGTATAAGAAAATTGAGCCAAGTTTTCCATCACTTCCTTAGACATGAGGAATTTCAGGATCATATACATTGACGACATTAAGCCTTAAAGTGTGAGAGATGGCACATCACACAATGCTGTTCAATTGTGATTTTCTCTATTATTATATCAAGTATGTAAATTGTATATCTATCTCTTATGATGACTCTAGTAGCTCAATTTTCCTTGTTGATTGTGAACCCGGAGCAGTGGTGGGAAATATATAGAATCATACATTTATTTTGTCACCTACATGTTTTACCTACATCATTAAGAGTGTGTATCCTAGTTTATACCTTCAAACAACTAAAAATTTTCTATTTCATTATGTTCTTTTTATCAGAAAGGTATTTCTATATATTTTTGGGTTAAACATTAGTTATCTGTTTCTAATTACTTTCATATTTTTTTCATTACTCGAAATGACACCCATTGAAGAGTTGTGGCAGAAAAAGATGACAAAAAATAATTGTTTCATGACACAGATGGGTGTTCCTCCACTCATCCCTACTATGAGTATTTTATTTAAAAAATATATATTTAAATAACTATTATATCATATGATTACATTTGTGTTAAAAAAAATTTCAGGATACACTACCTAGATGAGATATATCTAACGAGGAGCCTGATACTGGTGGTCCTGGTACTAATGCAGGTGGTTTAATGTCGTGTGATGCGAGAGTTAGATGATCCACTGGTTGTACTTGATTAGACTATGGCCCTACCATAGACGTATCTTCTAATCCCCATTTTGATCCTGGTGTGTCTTTAGTGACACACATGATATTAAGCCTATGATGTTTAAAATTGTAGTTGGCTAGACGTTAGTGCGATCATGTTTTTCTTCTGGTTCATTATATTTGAGCTATTATATTCCACCTTCTTCAACTTAGGCTCTGACACAACATGTGGCTGAGAAGTGCACACTGAGGGACACTCCACCTCTATAGGATATTCCTTCATCTTCTGCACATCTAGTGATTCCCATTGATCTGATGACGAAAAGTATATTATATAACTCTAACAAATTTTTATACCAAAAATTATTTTTATTATAACTTGTACTGATATTTTTTTCATTAATAACAGATTAATATACTGATAAGATGCTGGAGAGAGGGAATACACAATTGTGTTTGTTATTGAACCACCAAACACATTTGATGGACGAATACAATGATGACAGACAATTGATTGATAAATCTGGGTTGGAATGTCGGGGTTTTTTGGCGACGCTTTCCAAATACTCCAATATCATTCCATTAATCCCTCCCTATTGGAGACATCTACCACATGATGTCATGGATAATGTGTGGGTACAAATATGGATAAAAAATATATTTGATTTAATGTAGTATTTTTTTTATTTATATGAATTAATCTATTGAGTTTCACCTTCGGTTTAACTTCCCGGATGGCGAAGGTGCATGAGCACCACATTTAAACGATCTGGGATAGCTTTGAAGAGAATATAATCATGAGAAATAATTTGACTGGTGTGACAGAGTGGGCTTGGGTATTGAGACAATACTTATTGTGGATGACTTCCCTATAGGGCAATATCACCAAAAGATTACATATTGGGCGACTTCCAAATTTAATGTATTAATCCCATTTGAGGAATTTAAATGACAGTTTCCATTTTTTTCATTAATATTATCTTATTTATTATTAAAAAAAATTAGGAATCATTTGATGAAAACAAAAAAACATTGATTCAAATCAATACCTTCACACATTGGGGTTCACTACTATGTCAGATCATGAGAGGCAGGTGGTATGATATATTTGTTTATACTTTTTAATTTTGACATTCCCTTTTTATTATTTCCTACATAAATTATGTGATTTATTAAATTTAAAATATATGATTATACTTGCACTTTATATTGTTTTATTGTCATTATAGAAGTAGAAATTGAATATTGAAGGATGTATCCCTTGAGAATAAGTGTTTTTCTCTAGTAGAAGGAAAAATGATGGAAGAGCGGTTAATGAACCGACACAATAAAAGATTTTATGTTTTAATTTTTTTAATTCAATATTTAATATCTATTTTGAAATTTAATAATCTATTTTTATTTTTCACTGGCTAATTAAGAGTCCTGAGATGCCGATGATCCTGATAATTTAGGGCCGGACGATCATTTATATTAGGTTTTGGGAGATGAGAACTCTGGTAGAGTACACATCTGACCTGGTAAGACTATAGTCCTGACGAGGTATTGGACCTCTCCAGGTATCCATTCTAGTACAACTGTTTGGAACAGGTCAAGGAGAATGCAAGACAGTATGATAAACGGGTCACAGATTTGGAATAATATGTTCAAATGAGGGAGATTGAATTTATGATACAGATCAAAGAATTATCTTCATCACTTCCACCAAAGGCCAGCGCATCTTGTTAGACATATATGTTGTCGATGGATGTATTATGCAATGAACTAGTCAGTAGTTCTAGTGGAGGTTGATATGATGACGTTCCTGGTGATGATGAGGATGCTGAAGAGGATGAGGGTAGGGATGGGGATGAGGAAAAGGGGGAAGATGGGTCCGAGGGAGGTGATGGGGTTGAGGATGATCCTTGGGATGATGATGATGATGACGATTAGGGCAGAGATGGCAGTGAGGATGAGGCTGATCATGATAGTGGTGATGATGATAGTGATCAGGGGCAGATTGATCCATTACATTCTGGAATTCAGTATAACACTTTATTTTATAACATGATTTTTCACTATGGTATGGATATTTTTGAGTTAGGTATAAATCAATATTTCATTAACAAATATTGAAGCCCAATGATGTTATAATTGTTTATGGGGCTTCTGGGGCTTGTTCGGAGCTCAGAACCCTGGTCAGTGTAGAAAAAAACAATACCTCACGATTAGTAAAATATTTAAGTCCATCCCACAAGGTATCTACCAACCATATAGTGATATATATTAGAATTAATGTGCATGATTTTATCTAACCATGCACTAGGGGATGCACATCACGCAGAATTTCTATAGTTTTTTGTACAAGATATTATCACTTTTGTTACACGATTTTCATAACTGGGATATGAAAAACCTACCAAATGCACACATATTTTAATGATAATTTAGTAAAACTATCCCTGAGTTATATGTTATGTGTACATTTCAACCCCTCCTCAATCCAGGGCATGGTTTGTTCAGTATCACTCAAAGTGTCTCTATATTGTTTAAAATGGACACCTTTTTATGTTAAAACCACTTGCATATGGAAAACCGAACAACCATATTGGGATTGTGTTGATACATTAGCAAAACAATCGATGGGTCATATGTGATGAGTACGACTGAATCCCGCCTCAATCCGAGGCATGGTGTGGTCGGTACCACTCAAAAAGACTCCCTTTTATTTGAAATGGACATCATTTTAAGTGAAAAAAACAACTGATATACGGAAAATGAACCACACGTATTCAGATTTGGTTGATATATTAGAACAACGATCCATGGGATATTTTTGATGTGTAAGAGTCAACCCCACTTCAATTTGAGGAACAGTGTGGCCAGTACTAATCAAAGTGTCTCACATTTATTTGAAATTGGCAGTATTTTAAGTGAAAACAACAACCAACATACTGACAAATGATCAAACACATTAGGATTGTGTTTATAGTTTAGGAAAACAATACATTGGTCTTTTGTGATGGGTACGAGTCAACTACACTGCAATCTGTGACATGGTGTGGTCGGTATCACTCTATGTGTCTCACTTTGATTTGAAATGGATTCCATTTTATGTGAAAACTAAATTGACATAAAAAAACATACCAAATAGATTTGGATAGTGTTGATACTTTATTAAGACAATAAAATAGACATTTTAGAGATTTACAAGGTAACCTCGCCTCAATAAAAGGTACAATGTGGATGGTATTACTCTAAATGTCTCACTTTTTTTAAAATAGACACCATTTTATGTAAAAAAAACAGGCATATAGAAATTAGACCAAATGTATTCGTATTGTCTTGATACATTAACACAATGTTTCATGGGTCATTCGTGAGCTGTATGAGGAGAAGAAACATCATTATAATTCCTAGTTTGCATAGCACAACAAAATATGTGTTTTTAGTTGTTTGGAATGAATGACAAGCATACGTGGGGTGGTCAAAACAGGCCGAACGGCCTTGAAATTCAATGAAATAAGACGGAAAAAAATGGTGGGTGAATTGGAAAATGGTCGGCCAGACGTCACATCAATTTGAGGTTTCGTGTGACCTCGGTGGCCGAAAACGCACTATGCATGTCGTAAATTGCCAAAACATGAATTTAACGGTCAAATGCATGTCTAACGACATCATAATGACTTGAAATAACACAAAAATACCCTAGTTATTATTCGTGAAGTTAACGAGAAGTCATCACGTCATTCGGACTCGCGGTTTGCGTGACACATCTAATTATGTGTTTTCTAGTTGTTTAACGTGCTTGAAAAGCGTGCGTGGGGTGGTCAAAATCGATTGAAAAACATCAGAATACCATGAAATTAAATGAGAATAAAGGGTGGGTGAATTGTAATTTTTTGGCCATACAACACCCTAATTGGAGGTGTCCTGTGCTCAAGGTGGCCAAAACCCCACTCTGTGTGTCGTAAATTTCCAAAATATGCATTTAATGGTAAAATGCATAAAAACGACATCGGAATGACATGAAATAACTCCAAAACACCCTAATTTTTATTATTATTGTGTATTTGAAGAAAACACGTCATTAGGACCTGTGTTTTGCATGAGACGAATGAATATGTGTTTTTCTGCGATTGGTTTTCTTGAAAAGCATGCGTAGGGTGGTAAAAACAAGGTGACCGACCTCAAAATTCCCTGAAATTGGATGACAATAAAGGGAGAGTTAATTGTGAAATTTTTAGCCAGACATCACATCAATAAGAGATGTTTTCTTACCATGGTGGCCTAAAATGCACTATGCATGTCGTAAATGGCCAAAACATGTGTTTTATGATCAAATGCATGTCGAACGACATCAGAATGACTTGAAATCGCATGAAAACACCATAATTTTTATTTCAGAATTGTACGAGGAGATGAAACATCATTCTGATGCGTGGTTTGAGTGGCATGACTAAATTTGTGTTTTTAGGTGTTTGGCACGCTTGAAAGACGTTCATAGGGTGTTCATAATAGGTTGAACGACCTCATAATTCTATGAATGCAGATGAAAACAAAGGGTGTTTTAATTTTGAAATGGGTGGCCAGACGACATATTAATCAGAGGTGTCATGTGACCACGGTGGCTAAAAACGCACTCAGTGTGTCGTAATTGGCCAAAAAATGTGTTTTACAGTAAAATAAATCCCCAACGACATCTAGATCACTCTAAATCACACAAAAACACCCAAATTATTATTTTTGAGGTGCAAAAAAACACCCTAATTTTTTTAGGTATACGAGGAGACGACAAATCATTTCGATGTGTGGATTGTGTGGCACGACTGAATATGGGTTTTTAGGTGTTTGACACGTTTGAAAAGCATGTGTGGGGTGGTCAAAACCGACCGATCTACCTTAGAATGTCAAGAAATCATATAAAAATAAAGGGTGGTGAGTTGTGAAGTGTTCTTCCATATGACATGACAATCAAAGGTGTCGTGTTACCACGGTAGCCAAAAACACACTTTGCGTGTTGTAAATGGCCAAAACATGCTTTTAATGGTCAAATGCATACTGAACGACATTGGAATGACTTAAAATCACACGAAAACTCCCAAATTATTATTTTTGAGGTGTATGAAGAGAAAACACATCATTTAGATACACGGTTTGTGCAACATGGCTGAATATTTGTTTTTAGGTGTTTGGTGTGCTTGAAAAGTGTGTGTGGGGTGGTCAAAACAGGCCGAATGACCTCCGAATTACATGAAATCAAACGACAACAAAGGGTGGGTGAATTGTAAAATAGTCATCCATTCAGCATGTCAATTAGTGGTTTCGTGTGACCGCAGAAGTAGAAACATTACACTGTTTGTCAAAAATGGACAAAACATGTGTTTTACGGTCAAATGCATGCCGAATGACATCAGAATGACTTGAAATCACATGGAAACACCGTAATTATTATTTGTGAGGTGTACGAGTAGAAGACACATCATTCAGATGTGCGATTTGTGTGGCATGACTGAATATGTGGCTTTTAGGTGTTTGGTGTGCATGAAAAGAAAGGGTGGGGTGGTCAAAACCGGCTGAAAGACCTCGGAAGGCCATGAAATCAGCCAAAAATAAAGGGTCAGTGAATTGTAAAATGGTCAGCTAGAAGGCATGTTAATCAGAGGTGTCCTATGACCGTGGTGGCAGAAAATGCACTTTGTTTTCCGTAAATGCCCAAAAAATTTTTTACGGTCAAATACATACCCAACGACATCATAATGACATTAAATCACACAAAAAAACACTAATTATGATTCATGAGGATTAGGAAAATATGACACCTCATTCGGAAGCATGGTTTGCATGCCCTAACTCGAATTGTGTTTTTTAGGTGTTTGGCGCGCTTGGAAAGAGTGAGTGGGGTGGTCAAAACCACTCGAATGATCTCAGAATCTCATTAAATTAGATGAAAACAAAAGGTGGGTGAATAGTAAAATGGTCGGCCAAACGGTACATCAATCATAGGTGTCGTGTGACCGTGATGGCTGAAAACACAATCTGCATGTCGTAAATGGCCAAAACATGTGTTTAAAAGTAAAATGCATACCAAACAACATTATAATGTCATGAATCACAAAAAATGCCCTATTTATTATTTGTGATGTGTATAAGGAGATGACATGTCATTCGGACGCACAGTTTCCAAGACACGACTGAATATGTGTTTTTAGGTGTTTGGAGTGCTTGAAAAGCGTGCGTGGGGTGGTCAAAACCGGTCAAACGACAACACAATGCCATTAAATCAGAAAAAACTAATGTTTGGGTGAATTGTGAAATTTCCGGTCATACAACACGTCAATAAGTGGTGTCATCTGACCGCGGTGGATGAAAACGTACTATGCGTGTCGTAAATGGCCAAAACATGTGTTTAACGGTCAAATTCATACCAAACTACATCAGACTGACTTGAAATAACACGAAAAAACAAAAATTATTATTTGTGATGTGTATGAGGAGACAAAACCTTATTCAAATGTGTGGTTTGTGAAAAAATGCTGAATATGTGTTTTTTAGGTGTTTGGTACACTTGAAAAGCATGCGTGGGTTGGTCAAATCAAGTTGAATGACCTCAGAATGACATGAAATCGGACGAAAAAAAGGGTGGGTGAATTGTGAAATGTTCGGGTAGAAATCACATCAACCAGAGGTGTCGTGTGACTGCAATGGCTGAAAACACACTCCACGTGTAGTAAATGTCCAAAACATGCGTTTTACATTCAAATACATACCAAACGATATCAGAATGACTTTAAATCACACAAGAACACCCTAATTATTATTCGTGATGTGTACAAAAAGACGAATCTTCATTAAGATATGTGGTTTGGGTGGCATGGTATAATATGTGTTTTATTGGTGTTTGCCGCGCTTGAAAAGCATGCGCAGGGTGATCAAAATCGGTCGATCGACCTCAGAATACCTTGAAATCGTATGACAAAAAAGTGGGTTAATTGTGAAATGGTTGGCTATAAGGCATGTCAATCTGAGGTGTCATGAGACTGTGGTTTCCGAAAACCCACTCCCGACAACCACCCCCCACCCCCGAATAGCCCCCCACACCCCCCGGATAGCCCACAACCCAGATAGCCCCCCACCCACTGGACGACAACCCCCTCATCCCAAACAACCCCCATCCCCCTAACTGCCCCCAACCCCCCAGATAGCATAAGGAAAATATTTAAGTGAAAAAAACAACTAGCATAAGGAAAATATTTACAAGGATACACATAGATTCTTGAAATGAAGGGATATAAAATAAAATATGGTCTATTGGTCATACGTTATTAGAATAAATTATTCACAAGGCAAAGATTGAAACACAATGTAAGATAGTGAATGTAGAAAAAAATAAATTATTTTAAGAGGGAGTCTCGACATCCCATCATGAACATGAACTAGCACTCATGTTCTAACACTCAATCAGGGGACATTCATTATATACAATAATATTCAAAAAGTAAATATCATATAGTGATTTCATATGAAACATATGAACACTCAATCATACCATATAAAAAATTGTTCAACAAGGGTACACATATATTCTTGAAAAATAAGTTTCAAAGTCTCATCAAAATATCATAATGGTGAGGAATACATATGGTGACACCATAACCCTATAGAACACCTCGATCCCATCCCCAAACAGTGGGTTCTAGGACCAATCCAAGATCCATTTGGTATCAAAATACCAAAGAATTAATTTAATATTCATACACACTACCCAATATGGGTATTCATCTCAAATCACAACTAGGAGATCAAATTACAATTATCCACATAGCCCCTTATTCTATTTGATAATTCTATGAAAAACATGTACGCTACTCCATTAACCCATAACATATGTATAGATTGGCTGATGATTCCCACTAACACGTTAGGAACCATTTATACATGGATACATACTCATTAGAAGAATGTTAACATCACATGTGCTTCCTATAACTCATCCTGGGTCTAATCACATGACCAATACCATTGTCTATCTTATGGGTATCATTATCTTTTTCCTCTATACCCATGTTTTTCTATTGTTTTTAAGATACTCAACCCATGACCACGAATAAAAATACCATGTCCTTCCTATAACATTTATGTTTTTTCAATTATGTGTATTGGTGTAGTGGTTTTAGTGAGGAATTAATTCTAAACATTGAATACTTTTATGTGTGTTGCTGTTGTGGTTTGAGTGATGGATGAATTATAAATTTGGAATAATCTTATTGGTGTTATTTCATTTCATATAAAATGTAGGATTTTTCTCTTATGGGTGTTATTCCATTTGAATTTCTAATTTCTAGAATGAATTATATATTTTGAATAAATTATATGTGGATTTTGTATTGTTGTTTTTGAATACTATTGATCAGTTTTGTTGCGTGTCTATAGAGGGGAGAGGGGCCTGATGGTGTGGAGTTGAGCAAATCTATACAAATGGTACTCAAAACCGTTGGTATAGATTCTATAATATAACTATACCAATGGTTTTGTTATAACTATTGGTATAGGTTTAAACAAACGTTTATAACAAAACCATTGTTATAGCCTTATGGATGGCTATATCCACTCTATACCGACGGTTGTAAACCATTGGTATAAGTGTAACACATATATACCCACAGTTTCACAAACTGTTGGTATATGTTATTCTTTAACACACCTATGCCAATGGTTTATAGAAAACTGTTGGTATACCTTCTATTTTGACACCTTTACCAATGGATTTCATAGAACCGTTGGTATAGTCCTATTATCACGTCTTACTTGGCCAATGTTGAGGGAACCATTGGAATCCTATATACTAATGGATTCTAGGCCTTTACAAACGGTTGTGAACCATTGGTAAAGTGTAAAATTCTAGTAGTGTTTCTTTTGATAAAATATAAAAATATCCTGAAAATGATTTGAAAATATTTTTCTTTTAAAACTAATAAAATAACCTTACAATCATTTTGAAAACATTCTTCCATGAAATTAAATTGAAAACATAAAAAAATTCATGAAAACACTTTGAAAAAAACATTAATTTAAAAATACATTTAAATAATATAAATAAACAATGACAATGTTTTGAACACAATTTATTTGAAAATACTCTAAAAACACCAAAATTAATCATGAAATTGTTTTAAAAACCTTTTCTTTGAAAATAATTTGATAACCACAAAATAATGTATTAAAAAAAATAAAATAATATTTCATACATATAATGTTTTTGAAATGTTTTTTATTTCAATAACACTTAAGAAATATTAAATATCTAGAATATTAAAAAATAATTATATTAAATAGAAATACATTTTTATTTTTTATAATAAGATGTATTTGAATGGCAGTGGGAAAATTCGTACATGTCTAATGTGGTGAGAATAACATTCATTTTTCATGGTTATAGGTTAGATGAATTCCAAATTCATAATAACACAAAAAGATTACATTGAAGTTATTTGTAAAAAAATTCAAGGGAAAAATTTAATTTAATTTATTTAGGAGAATAATAGAATAATCAAGGAATCCATTTACAAAAAATCATGTTTATGAAGTAACCCATATATCTGATTGAATATATATTAATGTATGGTTTCTTAAAAATACATTCTTGACTATCAGATGTACCAATGAGTTAAAAATGGTACCAATATATGAATAAATAATGAATAACGAGGGGTATGAAATTCTTGAATGATCTTATAATTTGGATTACAATATTTCTTTAATGTAAGAATGATCAAATATAATCTCAAAAATAAATGAGACTTCTTCAATATACTATGGCCACTTAGTAACATTGAATAATAATAATCATTTATGAAAATGAAATTAAATGATTCATAACAAAATAATAAAATAATATTAATGATATAAAATTTGAAATAATTATATACACATTATGGTAAAAATATGGGTGCATAACATGGAATGTGTCTCAAAAAGGCAAATTGAAACAAAATTATTATACCAAATTGTAACATTTTAAATAGAAATCCATTGAAAAAAATATCATAAAATGGAATTTAAAATGCTGATATGTTTAATTATAATAATCATTGAATACGTCTTTCTGAATTTAGACTCCTCACCAATGTAATGGTTGGTGAATAAAGCATATATCAAAAGTGTAAAAAAGTATGATAAAATTCTCCATACCATCTTTCATGACTAAAATTTAACATTAAAAAAACAAAAACATAAAATATAAATTTATTATAAATTTTTAATTAATCATATTATGATATGTAATTCCACATATGGTTTATTATTACCTTATATAACCCACTTGTAAATAATAATATGTTAAGGTTTCACTTCAGGTAATGTTTTCATCATTCATTGCATGTGTCTTAATTTTTTATATCTTTTGTCATTATTCATATATCATGATATGAAGAATGAAAAAATTGATATAAATATCACTAATATATGTTATATAATTATTATAATAACAAATAGAAATTATATGTATGAAACAGTATACACCATTTATGGAGATGGTGTGTCATACATACAAATTAATGCAATTTTTTTTAATATTCGTGTTGAAATAATGAAAGTAAAAGACATATATGTATATAAATTTTTTTATATCATTATTATGATATATTTATTATTTAAAAAATAGATCTTATATATTCACTAAACCCATCCTTAATACATTTTATATTTTGTTCCAATGAATCATATATCTTTGAGTGGGTCGTAGTCCACACTTCCTCATACAAAATTATCATATTTAAAACAATTGGAAAATAAAAACAATATTAGTTTTATAATTATTTGATATGTTTAAATACAAAATAAATATAATATATGTTGAATATAAAAATAATTTCACCACAATTTCTATCTTGAGATTTGGTAAAGTAAAAATCAATAGTCATTGCATAGTAGGTCATCAGTTCACCGTACACATAAACAGTATGATTGATACCCATTCTACTGATGTGTGGTTAATTGTAGGTAGAAAACATATCATAAAAACACCCTCATGTATGGAGGATACCAATGTTGTTATACAATAATGTAATAAAGTGTGTATAAATGGTGGAGGAAGAAACTAAAAGAAAGGAGTGGGTGGGAATCTGTTACCTCTTAATCAAGTAACAACATTTTCTTTCTACCAAATTGATTTTTAGGATTGTTTTATTCCCAAAGGTATAACTTGATAATGGAGGGAGAATTTTTTAGTAGTGAATTGGGTAGAGATTTTCCAAAACACAATGTTTTGAAATTTCAGATGAAGAGGGAGAGGTGGTGGCCTTTATATAGAAGGATAATGACTCAATTGAAAAGTTTTAAAACTGGTTAGGTGTACAAAAGTTCATACAAAAAATAAATTATACAAAAAATAATAATTAATTGAAGATTTATTTGAATAAAATATATGTAAAGTGGGTGTTTGATATGTTTCTTGTCCATTTTGTCCCCTAATATTAATTTTTAGTCCAAAATTATTTTTAATTTGACCATACACATTGTGATTAATTTTAACCATTTTTTCTAATAATTTTTTGAGAAAATTTACCCCAATATGATTAGACACTAAATTTCAAACTTATAATAGTGGTGTATTTTAATTTTTCGAAATTTATTTAACAGAAGTTGAAAATATAATATTAATTCTAATCCCGCAAATGTGACGAAATAATGTGTTTTTAAAATTAAAAAATTCAAAAGTTTGTTTTGTTTCTATATCCAATTTAAAATTTTGATTTATTATAATGACTTAAATTGTATAATTGGTATACATTCAATTAAAAAATTAATATTATAATTTCAAATAAATAATATTTTTTAAAAATGATGGCATTAACTAAAAATAAGTATTTTTCACTATCCCAAAAAAACAACGTTTATCGTAAACATATAAAAAATTCAACCAATGATAATTTTTCCATTCTAATACAATAATGAATTTTATTTTAATTTATATGTTATATATATCAATTTAAAATAATCAAAACAATTAAATTATGTTTTATAGAATCTTATAATTGTGTCTATCATACACCAACTCACTGTTGACTGTTGTATATGCAGTGTTAGTGTTTTGTGTAGCGCAAGCCAAGCAGTTTTGCATTCAGGGAAATCAATTTTGGGCAGGTGTCCATGAAAATTGTGACACAGTGTTTTAATATATATATATATAACTGTATAATAATATTTCTATAGTCGTGTCAAATGAAAAATATAAAAAAATAATATTAATATAAAAAAATCACAAAATTTCAGGGTGTTACATCCTAAACATATGACTCTACACAGTGTGAAATATTTAATACAGAAAAAAATTCCAATAAGTGTAAAAATTGTTATCAAATAAATATAATAAACCTCAAAATCCAAGATAATGACCCATATAATAGATTATTGTTTTTTTGATTTAAACAGAATTACATAATCATACCTATAATGTAAATAATTACAATTATGTATGAGTACATCTCAAAGTCTAATTAAAAATAATTTAATTAAAAACATTAATAATACAAACACATTATATCTATAAAAAATTCATTGAATAACCATTAAATAAATGTAATATGGAATATATAAACATTATTTGACCATTTATGATTTTTTTTTAAAAAGGCTAACTATAAATACTTTTATAAACAATTTAACAGTATATACATTTCTTAATCTTGTATATAATGTTTTTGATATTCAATTGAAAATAAAATATTTTATAATATTTATTTTATATAATTTTCAATGTAATTATATGATAATATTTTCAATTACTTGCAATTTTATAATCCAATATTATGTCAATAATTGTAAATAATTGAAATATATTATATTTGAATATTAGTTATACCAATATTTAATTATTTCTGAATTCAATCATAAAAGAAAAATAATTTTTGAATATTAATACCTTATTTTATATGAATAATTTTAAATATATTAATTAAAAGTAACCTATATTTTTGAATATAATAATCATTATATGTATTTTTTTTATAAAAATATGGTCATTATAAATCAATGATATAATCACTAAATCAAAATATTTATTATAGATAAAATGTAATTACATATATTTTTTAGAAAAAAATATTAATATTCCCTATTTTATATTAATGGAATATTCGTTATAAATTCCCCTATAAAATTTAAAAAAAAAATCATTATAATTTTATGAATAACTAGTTAGTAAAAAATTCCTTATTCGTTATTAAAATAGTTTGAAATAAGTTATTATTATAATATATAATTACATTATAAATATGATAATTGAATTCATAAATGAAATGAAAATGAATTATTCATTAAATTACATTAATGAAAACCTTCTTGTGATGGTAATTATTTGTGACATTTATATAGAATATGATATCAATGTATGAGTAATAATTTTACACAAAGGTAATCCTAAAATGATATCAGAAATAATGCTTTTTAAAATATAAAATTATGTCGTGTATCCTTTACATAGAATGCACAATGATGAACTAACATTTAATCGATTTTCATGATAGTAATATAGAATTTTTAATGACCACTATATAATTTAAAAAACATTTGATGATGTATTCATTAGTTGTTTAATGTCAATAAAATATTATAAAATACCATTATAAAAATATCTAAAATTATATTAAATATATATTTTTGAGTAAAGCAAATTTTGTATTATGTATTTTCATTACAACTAAAATTAAAAACTATATATACCTTATATAAAATGATTATAGAATAGCGTAATATCAATTTAACTTTATCTAGTTACTATTTTAAAAATCTTTTCCCTAAAAAAATTATATACTTTTTCCATAAATATATTTTATGTAATAATTTTATTTTTTAGGATAAATAAAATAAAATAAAAACGATAATATATTAATGAAAATTCCTTATTAATACTACTCCTAAATTATCCACTCTAAACAGAAGTCAACAAATTAATAAATTTAAAAACGAATGAAATTTTATCACATGGTTCAAATATCCCATAAAAATCTAATTTATCCTTAATTTTAATATTGGTATCTTGACAAGGGTTTAATCTAAACCAATTATAATCTTGATATGATAAATTCATTTACTGGAAAACTGTAAAAAAACTAAATATTAAAGATGTTGTTCAAAAATCTATTCTAGATGAATAGCCATCATTGAATTAATCTAAGGAAAAAAATATAAATTAATATTAATAATATATAAGGTCGGTATATATATAGAAATTAGGATGATCTGGACATTTTATTATTAAATTAATAAGTTATTTATCACATGTATGTAGAATTTTTTTTAATTTTAATGAATGATAATGATTTTTTTCTACAGAAATTATTTCTCAAAATGTCATGTATTTAGAATTAAAATAATATAATTTTTATATTTAATTTTATGAAATTTAAAAATATTTTATTATTCATGTTAATAAAATCATAAGATAAATTTATATATTTTTGCAATATAATTTATTTTTATGTGAATAGGGAAAATATGTATTCTGTTAGGAAAACATCACTTCTTTGAAATTATTATAAAAAAATAATGAAAAATAATCTTAAGAGATCATTTTATGTAATATATATTCAACTAGTAATATGAATAATCTAAAAATAAAATGTTTAAATTTTTGAAACACATGTTTTACATTTTGGAAACACAAGAAATATTTTACATAAATAAATATTTTATAGTCTTAAAAATAACACATATTTTTCATATTATAGAAATTCATTATAAAAAATGGATTTAATTATTATGGTAAAATTTTATTTATTAATTTGAAAATTTATTTTATTTTTTAAGTATAAAATTTCAATTATATTGATTAATGTTAATGAACACCATAATGGTATATCTATTATGCTCAATAACATTATTAATTAAAATTGAGTAATTATAAATAAACTAATATAATATCAAAAATTTTCATAAATTATATTAAAATGATTATAGATAGAATATATCAATATATTATCAATCAATACATTGTTAATCAGTATTACATAAACTTGACATAGTTAATGCTAAAAAACATTTTTCCCCAAAAAAATTTCTTATATAATAATAGTTATCATTAAAGTGATATGTTTATATTTGTTATACATTTTATATTATAAAATAGTGGTAAAATTTAGTTTCAGGAAAAAATATAAAGTAATATATTTTATATTTTATTTATATTATTGTTAATATTTTCGTTATAGGATAAAAACTAATTTATTGTGAGAAAACAAAAAATGTTAAAAGATAATAAGAATGGAAAATAAATTTAAAAATGATTAAAATATGAGTTAAAATTTTATGTACCGTCATTATATATCATAAACCACCGCGTATTATTTATTTATATCTTTCATATCATTCTATTCTTGATCATCTTCTATTAAATCAGGAACAAAATGGGTTTTCACAATAGTTCTTTTTTCTTCTCAAAAATAATAAGAACACTTTCATTGCATCATGTCACGCCTTTAATTAGACTTTAACCTTGGTCATTTTCAATTGATTACCCTAATATTCCAAAAAAAAATTCATTATCCATCTTAATCAGTAATATACTCTAATGAATTCAATTATAGGGATATTTCTATAAACAATTTGAGGATTAAAAAAAACTATTTCATACTCATGAGTAATTCCATTTTAAAATTAACATTTAATGATTATTTATAAATAATAATATTATTATAAAAGTGTTATTAATAAAATTTAATTTTATTATATTAATTTTGGATCAATTATTAAATATATTTCGACTATTAGGAAAAAATTATCATCGATCAAGTGTATATGCAGAATACTAACACCATTAAATGATGTGGATCATTTTTCATATAATGAATTATTAGATGGAAAAAACTATGGATTTTATGGGTGAATATTATTATTATTTCATAATAACAAGTAGCCATGGGGTCTATATCGAACCATACTATTCATACACATATATATTATTTTAATAGATTAATATTTATTACGTAACCCAATGATATGTTCCAAAATCCAATGGGTCTTCATCCTTTAAAAGATGTACCCACAAAAAACCATTATGTATTTCATTTGGTAAATGAAAATAAAAAGGGGTGAAATCTAATTCTCATTAAGGGGAAAAGGGGATATATCAATTAACATTTGATAATAAAAATAACAAAAGGGAATGATTATATGATCCTAAAATTTAAAAATCATACCCATAATTTCATAGACCATTATCATGACTCAATGAATAAATCAATACTGTTTATAATATGTGAAACATTATAGAAACAATGAACATAAATCATAAGATAATGACATTAGAATAATACATAATATATTGTAATACACATAAGAACAGATATATATTTTATTATTATTCATTGATTATTTAATATATTATCCTAGTAGAATGGGTTCAGTCTATAAAAAATAGTCATAGATTATTTCAATGAGTATCATAGTGGACAATGTCCCTTTATTAATGTGGTTTAATCTCTATTACATTCACTGTTATATCATTAGATATTGATAATTACCTAATTAATTTTATGGAATTATATGTCTCACACAGCCTTAGTTATAACATGACAACTATCATATGTTATAATAAAACCACCATCTTTGGTTATAACACAACCACCATCCATCGTTATAATGTAACCACCTTCCTTTTTATCAATTTGACCACCATCTATTTTTATAATGTAACCACCATACCGGGTTATGAAATAGACACTCCCCATTGTTATAAGATAAACACCATATCATATGGAAAATCATAAATATATATTATTTAAGATCTTACAAACATTGTATTATATCTGATGAAAATAAATGGGTATCATTACCATTTCATCATTTCGTTATAGTGTAACTCATGGAATTAAATGGGTTTCAAAGAAATATTTTCATCACCGAAATAAACCATTAATGGAATAAATAAAAATGGTATACATGGATCATATACCCATTATGTATATAGTGCGTTTAAGGGTTATTTAATTTGATCATTCCCATTATGATATCATTAAACGATTCATTAACAAATGATCAATCCTTTTTAATATAACCATTAAAATAATAATATTTCTAAAATAATATGTATTTTTCAAAACGAATCATATAAACTTCTAAATAAATATAAAACATGATTATCATCTAATATGTATAGAAATAATATTCATTCTATATAAAATACAAAAAACCATTCCATTATCTTTTTTAGAAATATGAAACAAGTACTGTTATTAGAAATAAACATTATTATTAAATTTAAACCATTATGTATAATTTTACCAATTTGTACAAATAAATACTAATAAATATATTATAATAAAAAAATGGTTCAATATTTTTGAGAACATCTATATAAGAGAAATATATTTTAGGAATGAAGATATAAATAAATATAAATTTTCCTTCAAATTTTTTTTTCATTCTCTTGAGTGCATAAGATGATAAATTGAGAGAATATATTTATTTCCATGAAATTTCAAAAGGATAAAAAATATTAATCAATTTATTTAGAGGTATATCATCATAATTAATCATTGAAATAATAAATATTAACAGTATTTATTAATAATTTGATTGTAACGTAAACCCATTTAAAACATCTGTAACATTTGACTCGTAATACCACTAAATAAATAACCACAAATTGATATGAAATTCCATATAAAATTTATAATAATAATCATAAAATAAATATATAGTTTTTATAAACATTACATTAATGAAACAAGTGCTTAATATTTTATGTTACCCTCGAAAATTAATGTTTGAAGAAAATACCATACTGCATTTGTAAACTATTTAATCCATATCCATAAAAAAAATAAAATCAAATTAAATTGTAAATAAATTGATATTAATTATAATATTTAAATAACAAATTAATGGGTAGTACATACACTTAACAAAATAAATTACTTGTTATTAAAAATAAAATAGGGACTATAAATTCCACAAATGGTGTCTTATATTCATTAGATATGTTTGAAACTGGCACCCCAAAATTTTGTAATTTTACCCATATTAATACAAAGTTATTTTTACAAAGTGTTTAATTAATTGTTTTAGAATTATATATGGTTTTTGGAATGTTTGAAATGATTTCTATGGGATCACAATTTGACCACAGCTAGAGGAAACCTTAGAACAAACCTGGATGACATTGCAACATGAAACAATTTTCCTTGTCATGGTTTTCACATGTATTGCTCTAAACATGTGAGGATTCTGTTGCAGGTGCCCTTGGAGATAGTATCATGTGAATATTCAGTGCACGGTTTTCTTAATTGTGTAATCTAACCTGGTGTGACAATAAAATTGTGTTTTAAATCCGGTTTTGGTAATGATTTTCACTAAACCCTCCATTCATTACCCCACTCAAACCATAATTGATATTATTATTTATCAATTGTTATAGGGAATATACCACTCATTTTAGAGTAAATTTTAAGGGATTTTAGGTCCGATGGTGGATATTCTCTTCTGGTATGCGTTCTCTATTGGATTATTCATGGTTTTCCTATGATCTTATTCTCCCCATCTCTCTATATTCTCGATCATGACTTGTTTCATATAGATATAGGTTTATTTTAATACAATTATGATATTGAGGCTTTTTTAGGTGAGTAAAATGTATATATGCTGTTTTTCAAAGAGAATTCACTTGTATTTTTGGTGCGTTTTTCTATTGGTTTATTTCACTAAACCCCTATCTTTGGTTTCTTCACTCATGAATCCATTTTATTAAACTAGGATTTTTTTTCAATAAATTTGATTTTTTATAAACTATTTTTTTATGATGTCAAACTCATGATGGAAATCCCATTTTTGATGTCTTTTTAATTTTGTAAAAATGTGTGATTTCTATGAAATGTTTATTATTGTTCGCTAATTTCAAATAATGATTTTAAATTAAATTTCATGCTTTGGTTTATAGAAATGTTTTGTGAAAATTGGTTGCAATAAAAATCGTGGTTAATTGAAATAATAATTTTTCTTGTTATTGTATTAATGTATTTGTTGGTTGTGAAATGGTTTTCCGTAATATTGTGGCTTTAGCAGGTGTATATGGTTATTATTGGGTGAATATTTTAATGCAGTTGTTTATTATAGTGAGAAGTTATAGGAGAAATTACACTATAAAAAGTGGTGGATAATTGAGATAATGGCAATCATCAAGGAGATGTTGATGGTAAGAACAACTAGATTAGGAATTTAGTAAACGAAAAAGGATGGGTTGTTCCACTATGATTGTTACAAAGGGTTGAGTGAGTGAAACATGATGTATATTTTTTGAATATTCATATGGATAAGAAATATGGAATTTTTGTGGTTATGTGTGATGGTAAAATGGATTATGGGTTTTTTATTGGCTTTCCCACGTTTTGGGTGGATATTAGTAAAGGTGTATTTTTATCAATATGTTTAGCTTGCCAGAAATTATAGCACTCTTCGATGCTTTATATAAATTATTTCTATTAATGTGCAAACAGTTTTATCCTAGTGGTGTGGTTTAGGATATAAATTAGGGAAAACCTTCTGAGTATTTGTACTCACCAATTCATTTTAACTTATGTACGTTTTCCTTTGACATTTTCCAGGACACAAGGCAGGGATAAGCATCTCTTTGTTATTTGGTTCATCATGACGCTTGCGTACTATTTTGTAGCTTGGTACATGGGGATTGGATTGGATATTTGGAGTTGAGTTATAAAATCATTTATATTGGTTTTTATTTATTCTTCGTGGTACTATGGTTATAGATTATTGTGGATTAGTGGTATTGGTATTTTGGATTCATGATTTGTAAACATTGTTGACATGAATCATGTAATTTATTTGATTATGCATTATTTGATTGGATGGTTTATTCTAAAGGAGAATTTTTCCCCACTTTTTCTTGATGTCATAAAAATAATTTTACAATATTTGGAGTCATCATAACATCTCATAAATCCAAGTAGATTCTCACCACCTTCTCAAGATAATTTTGAAGGGGTTTGACATTACAAGTGGTATCAGTTTGTTTGTCAATTGACATCCAAGTTTGTTTGTCCATTGACACCAAGTTTGTTTGGTTCCTTATAGTTGACTGTCTGTCTTGGTGTTGGAATTTGTTCTTGGTTTATTCATCTATTATGGGTTGTTCCAAGTTATAGGGTTATCAGAACATTAAATGTATCACATAAAATTTCCTTTCTATCCCTTTTATATAGAACATCATGTTTCTAGGTAGTAGGGTACAAAATTCGTTTGGAGATAGTTATAAGCATTGGAAATATCATTTTTGTGGGTATATCTAATTAGATGAACATTGAATACTGGGTTGAAATGAATTCCAACTGTGATTCATATATCATTTGAATAATGATTTATGTTTTTCTAAAGATATATGAATGTGTGATAAAATTAAATATTACTTTCAATTGTGTGTATTTTGATATGTCTATAATTGTGGTTTTTTTAAAATGGGTCAACTTTAAAAATATTTTGGATTATTCACAATGTGGTGAAACATGGGTCAAGTTAGGACATGTTTGTGTTCTATTTTAAATATTATCACTGTATTTAACACCGTAATTAACCTATTTTAACATTAACCACAGTATCATAATTTTTACTATTAAAGTATTATAATTTAACATATATGGTAATTAATTACACATAAGTGGGTTATGGATCCATTGTAAACTATAAATTATCACTATTATCATGATTTTACATTTATTATATTATTACATAATTTATTATTATATTATTTTATCAAAATATCATTATAGTAATTTTTGACACGATTAATTACATTGAAGATAATGACATCACCAATAAATTGTAATTCTTTTAAATAATTTTTACCCGTAAAAAAATCATTTATTTTTCATATATAAAAAACGGATCTACATAATTATAATAAATTATAATTTATTTAATATTGCTTATAACATTATAATAATTTCACATTAATTGAATTAATATTGCGTCTGAATTGTGTATATATTTATGGAAAATATATAATTCATAAAACATATAAATAAATAAACATAATTAATATAATTTCAATAAGAATAAAATTATATTCAATAATCATTCATAATTAAATCTTATCCCTATTTTAACACATAAAATATATATAAAATATATATAATGACATTTTGGAACTTCCATTGGTTTAAATAATATATGTCATTTTCAGTGAAAATTTTAAATAAATATCTCAATTTTTACCATAGGTGTTAAGGGAATAATTTCATTCAACAAATGTGAAGTATGAGGAAAAATTATAGCATTTTAAATAATTATTATTCCTGATTAACTTGTTTTACCATTTACCAAGGTGATAAATTTTACCATAAATACTGTTCAT
This sequence comes from Viscum album, assembly GCA_963277665.1. Taxonomy (NCBI): domain Eukaryota; kingdom Viridiplantae; phylum Streptophyta; class Magnoliopsida; order Santalales; family Viscaceae; genus Viscum; species Viscum album. The sequence continues at coordinate 1,373,842,220 of OY728142.1, read as the reverse complement.
AATGACTAGAAATAAAGAGTCACTCATTTAAAAATTTGATACAAATAAAAATTACATATATGAATTTAATAAAAAAAATTATAGATGTGTGCCCTTTATTTTAAATTTTTTTATTTTAATTCTAATCGTATGAGAACTAATGAAATTATATTATAAATGATAAAAAATTTATTTTTCATAATATAGTATCTACTATTATAACCCATCAATTTAATGTATAGTCGATTTTAGACAAAAAATAATTTAGTAAAAATACATGTTAACATTATACACCTTGTTCTGGGAAGAGAAATCTATTGAAAAAATAAAATTATTTAGTGATAAATATTTTCTAAATATATCATATCATTACACTATAACTCACTTTAAAATTAATTTATCCCTAGAAATTATTTAATAAGATAAAATGTATGACGATACATTTAACTCATTACATCCTTATGTTCCCATATAGCATCCTCGAATTGGTTTATTGATCACAAATAAAAATTACAGTTGAGTTTTAGTGTTACATAGAACATTATCTATATGATCTAGAATCTCTATTAGTTATTATTAAAAACAAATTATCTTTCTCTATTAGTACATCCTCTAGGTTTAGTACATGTGATGTATTTGTAATGTACATAAGAAAATTGATACATGGAACACATAATGTACATCTAAGAATTTCGATGTATCCCCTATCAATAAAGAAACAATATCATAAGATCTTTAATATTAAAATAAGTAAAAAACATAAACTGTAAATTTATCTTCTTTAAAATTTCACTAATCAAATATTGTGAAATATATAAAGTAATTTTTTTTTCAACCAATTCAAACTCCATATCATTTTGATGATAGTCATCATAATTTTTTTGTTCAATCAGAGCATATCTTTTGTAATTTTGAATAGATGTTAGCATATCTTGAAGTACCCAAACATTATGAGGACCATATATCATTAATTATACAACAGTAATTCATCATGATGGAGTCGAGCTCCTATTAACATATATATATATATATATCCATAAATATGATATCTAATTAGGGATTGAATGATATTGTTAAATCAAAATAATACCAAAGGACGATATTTATACAAAAAACAATTGAAATACAAAATGAAATATGTCAACATGTATTAAATTTTTTAAATGTTCCTCTTATACTTAAAATACATCTAAGGATGATAATTATTGATGATGCTCTACTCTTCATGTAGATACAGTTGAAGACTTCACCGGAATGTTGAGTTAAACCTTGGATAAAAATTAGATATAATATTATATGGTACTCCATGAAATATTATAACATACTTAATATATAAAATAGTAATCTAATCAAGAGTGAAATATTATCCAACATAAATGATGTGTGCTGGCATCATACGGTGATTGACTATATTAGTTATTGAATTATAAAATGTAGATTAATTTTAGGTAGTCCAACGATAAAATCCTTGGTGATTCTCTCCAATTTTCATTTAGGTAAGGTTGATAGATGTAACAACTTATTGTATATCTATATGTCAGTAAAAACATATTAAAAACATATAAACCAAATCACATAGTTTTTAATATCTCACTTTATTCCCTCCCACTAGAAACACTCTTTCAAGTATTTTTATATCTATTTACATCAAGGGTGAATATAGAATGATGAATTGTGACCCTCATCTATCAAGTCCATAAATTATTTATAGGATATACCCTAACACAATTCATGGAAAATTTTAATAAATCACAGTCAATGTTGAATGTAACAACTTTTTTCAATATCTTTGACACAATTATATATTCTTCATGTGTTACATTAATCCACACATGGGAATATTTTTGATAATAAATTTTTTTTAGATAATATGTCTCCATTTATGTTATCATTTAAAGTCGATAATTTTGAAATCCATTGATATTCAATTCCATGTTATCATCATCAAAAGGACAATAAAAAGTTACTTTTAAATCAATTCATCCCCCATCTAGCACACATTCTTGGGTAATATTATTTTAGGTAGTCATCATCATTTTTCATCTCCAACCATATTATTGTTTCATGTTTCAAAATATTTAGATGAATATATACATTAATCTTTTGTGATAAATATATTATTCAAATCGTTACCTTTAGTTATAATTATTTTATATCTTCATTTATATAACATTGAATAGCTCACTACAAATAATGTTTTGGGTAATTTTTATCACGAACATTTATTTAAAAATAAGCATAATATGTTGCCAAATATTTTTTCAAGGGACCAAAAATCAATATATTATTTTATGTATCCCTATAGATAATAAAAATTTCAAAAAAAAATGGTAGTGTTAAAATCTATTCACTAACCAACATTCTTCTCATATTTTTTAAATTATCTTCACATTCTTCCATTTATATGAGAATTAATTTTTCTTTGGGATTTTGTTTGAGTTTATTAGATAATACTGATAAATCATTTGGAAACCATTGATAATATCAATCCAAACCAATAAAACAATAGTTTTAATTATACATTCATGGTATATTTCATTTTTAAATAACAATTTTTTTTAAAGGTTCCCCATATATACCCATAAAATTAAACATTTGGTCGAAAAAATGAAATATTATTAATCTGAAATTCACAATTGATATGTTTTTCATAATGCAGGTCTTTCCTGGAGATATTAAGCATATTTCGTAATTTATCGACACACTCTTCATTTATCATTAAATATTTATGATCATAATCTATAAATAAGACCATAAACTGATATAGATAATATCTGAAGACTCTATTAATCTTGAATATGATTGTAGGATGGGAAAAAAAGACCAAAATAAATCGCAATAATTTCATAATCTCATACACAGTATGCAATTCCATCAGGGATATATTATCATTCATTAACCTCAATTGGTATTATCATGAATGACGATCAGTCTTGGAATTTTTTGAGATCTATTCATTTTATCCATTAAACCCACACAACACATGAAATGATAATTATTTATTAATTTAATTTTGTTATCCTCATAATAAAAAATTACGTCAAATTGATCCATAATTCTTAATAAAATACAGAATATGTTCACCCCAATATGATAAACTAGGGTGTATGAATCCATTATCAATTATTTAATAGTGATGATTCCTCAATTATTATAACTAAATTAAGGTTAATCCATTATGGAATATTATAAATATTTATAAAACAATGTATGGATTTTGTTGAAAACTCCACTTCAAGAATTCATTAATGGGACGAAATTTCATCTTCAATGAAATCAAAAAACCCTATTACAATGTGTGTATACTTAATGACGAATTACTCACCATCCATCTGTGTTATAAAACATTCATGTATAGTAATTAATACACTCATTATGGAATAATTATTCATTAGATGTTGAAAATCATCAATTTTTATTTTAGTAATTGTTGGATCAATAATTATATGAAATGTGACATCCCTAACATGAAAATTATATTGAGCACCCTATATAAAAATAAAATCGTTACTGGGAATCATATAAAATTTTACTCAAGAGTGAATCATATGATATAATGGAAGAAGATTCTCAAAATCCGAAATCAGTGATGAACTATAATATTGAGATGAGAAAATTTATCCATTAAAAGTCTTCATTACAAATTCAAAATATAATTATTTAGGTGATATGGTGATATCTATATAAAACTATTTATAAATAATTCTATAGTTGTATCCTGAATCAAATAAGACATTATCTATTCAATAGTGGAAGATATGTTTGCCTCTCAACATATTATAATCATATCCCATGTTGGAAGTAATGATATCAATATTTTTTCCATTTTTTGGCTTAATTTGTATTTTATACAGAACATCAATACAATTTTGATTCATTCATTAATATAAGTAATGACAATACATCATTCACTAGAATTATTAAAGTGTGGGTGGTGCAATAGTTAGAGTATTATTTTCCACTATTACTCAAACAAGTAAATTATTCACCTATAAACAGTCATGGTATTTATAGCCCTCCATTCTATAATTATAATACACATTTTTCCATTCAAACACATACAATGATGATTCTTACCACATTTTTGGAATGTATATAGTAGGAATTACTTAACATTATTTGATTTATTCTGGTTTTAAGGATAATATATCATTAATTTATTATCAAACCCATGGTGATGGTAATATTGAAAAATATACTTTTATTCATTGAGTTCACATTCTTGGATTTAATCGCATATAATGAAGTCTATTATAAATAATTCCATTCAATGATTGGGTCTTATGATGATAAATAATTGGTAAATTTTATTTTCAGGGATGATAATTAATCGATAATAATACATTGAAATCTTTGAAATATATGAATCATTTGTACCAATTGATTCTACATACATTCTCATTAACTAAAATATATTCTATCCATACATGATCAATTAATTTGATGAAATTAATTACTAACTAGCATCCCATTAGTCTCCTCACTTTCCATGGATTAAATTTCATCAGTTCTCATTTAATTCTTAAAATAAATCCACTATAATTTCGAATCTCATCATGATTCGTAGGTCGATACATTTTAATGATCATGTGACAATGATTCTTTATTCAATCTCCTACGAATTTTTTTTAATCTTATGGTCAATAAATTAATTTTCCATAACATTTTTACTTTCCATGATTCCTTCAGGTTCGATATATTAACTAAAAAATTATTTTTTGAGAAACAATAATAATGGTGTAAATTGAAATAGTATTAAAAAATCATATATATAATTTATAAATCTCAAAACATTCTTCTAAAACACTATACATTTGTAATAGTCCATTAATGATCATTGAAAAATTATTAAAATTTTATTCTTTACATATTCTAATACCTAATATTTTCATGAATGGTTTCTATCCCTAATCAATATATATTGAAAAAAATGTTATCTTATAATATCTATAATGTCACAAAATTTTATACAATAATATTACATTTATTTAGATGGTAATTTATTACATAACCATACAATCCATAAAAGAATTACAATTTTTAAGACACTATAAATATTAGGTATAAAATCTTTTTATTTTATTATTTATCTTTAAAATATACCAAAAAATTATTCACATCATGTATTTTTATAGGAGAACAATAGAAAAACGTTTTATCATAATATAGGTGATGGAATCGTAATGTACAGGTTATTTCAAATGCTCAACAAGTGTAAATAGTGGATATCTCCCATCATGCTACTATGGAATCTTATAATAATAAAAAATTTATGAGACCCTGGTAAGAAATTATAATGTTTGTAAGTAATCAAATAATGGTCATAAATAGGAGTAACGGAAGAAAACATTAATATTTCTAAAGACATGAATCATAATAATGAGAATTAATCATAATCCTAACCCATATCATAAAGTAATAATGTTTTGTGAAATAATAATAACTATAGATACAATTTCATATGTTATGGTTTCCTACCAAGAACATTATATTAGCATTAACACATATATACCAATGTGGATCAAGAACATCAATCAATTTCCCATAATGGTTAAAAAACATTAACTTTCCTCTTATAACATATCAAAAACCCCAAATTGTCTACCATAATGGATCAATAACACCCACATTCTTTCCATTATAATATCATGATATTTATGACATTTCACAAGGAATTATTGGGAGATATAAATCCGACATGTCACATAACAAAAACCATACATATGTGTGCCACATAATTTTAAAAAACAACACATAAAAACCCAATAAAAATGGTTTTCCTAAACGTTTGATATTTTCAAAATAAAATAAAATCCTATAAATAAATAATAATGAAATTATCCATATATTACATACCTAATAAAATATAAGCGTAATCAATTTATTTTATCAATGGTGGAAAATATATTTTAATGATCATATGGATATATTCCTAACATAAAATAAATTTCAATTTTATTATCACATATCATAAAAATTATTTTAATTCTAATTAATGAAATTATTTTATTCTAAAATAAACATTTATTAATGTACTGAATGTCTAAATTAATTATGGATTCATAATGGTGGAATTTCATTCTTAGTACACATAATTTAATGATACATTTTTTTCATAATTTTTTTTTTCAAAATTAAAAAATTAATTCATTTATAATATGATAGGATAATTACAAGAAAACAATGTTTATAAAATTAGAACATGGATAGAAATGGATTTTAAAAATTGGAGGTGAAAAGAGAAATACATATTGAATTAAATTTATAATACATGTACACGAAAGATAAATAATTCCCATATGATACTTATAAATAATTAATCCCAAATAATGATGACTTTTTTATATAAACAATTGCCTCATGTATAAACATTCATTATTCATGTACAAAAATATATTATAAAAAATATTAATTTGTAATATATATTGTACATAACCATATATATAAACAATGATGTATTAATGATTTACAATATCTTAACCCCATTATTTTTATTATCTTTTTAAAAGGAATATTATTGGTGATAACGTCTGCGTTATAGTAGAACATTTTTTATCATTGGGGCCAATCATTTTTTTTGAAACCAATAACATAATCTCGTTATTTTTAATAATTAAATTAAAATAATATAATATATTTATATAAATATTTATAATAAATAATAAAAAATTTGTATATAAAATCGTATTAATATGTTCATGGAGATTATTGACCATACTTATGCATAAGTGAGGTTTCAATATTTTTAACTGATATAATAAAATTATTCTAAATAATGAATTAATATTCTATAATTATTATATTATCACATATATCAAATATATAATTAAATTTATTCTTTAATACAATCCATGTGAAATATAATTGAAAATTGAATCACGTCACATCGTTGAGATGGTGGTCCATACTTATGAACATGCTACATTATTGTGTCACAAAATATTTATTTATACGATGGTTTTCATAAAATTATCATTACCTATGTATAATTAGTTCATTAATATCATATATAAATGTTGTACCATTCACAATTTCCATCAATAAATTATTTTTAAAAAATTAATTGTATTGCTACATGGAGACAGTTTGTCGTACATATACACGAGTGACACTTTCATATTGTATATGAAATGAGTGATAGTTTATAATGGTGTCTTTATAATCATAATAAAATATATGAATATTTAATAATGTTACTATATAATTTATAGCGTATATAAAATATTTATATATCTTAGAAAAGATTGGATATTGAAAGTGATCATTTCAAGGGATTTCCTACTCTTCCAAATGACAACCTTATATCTCCTATAATAGTATCAAGGGTTTTTCTTTTGCTAAAATAATTCCTCTAAAAATCTTCTATGGAATTTTATATGTTAATGTTACATATTACGATACTTAATGTGTGCAATTATATGATGGATTTGGTGTACTTTTATAAATTATGTGTGCGGTACTATTATAATTACCATATACAATAACATTTGAAAAATATCAATTATATCTATATACATGATAATGGTAATGAATTAGAACCGAGAAGAGCATATGAACTAAATAATGGAAGATAATAAAAAATGAATTATTTTATGGTCCATTAAAATTGTTTCCATTTTGTTTGACCCCATAATTTACCTTTTTTACATTATCTCAGGTTACATATTTTTCACACATATAAAGAATAAAATTTTACAAATAAGGTAAAAACATACAAATAAATAGAAAATGGGTTATATTAAAGACAATATATTATCCTATATATCCTTAATTAAAATTATTATTATTTAAAAAAATTATTGAAATATTGTTATCATATAATTAAATTAGTGTCTTTTTTATAGTATTTATAACATTTACATGTATAGCATCATAAAAATACTTATAATTAAATATTTTCCTAAAACATCATTAACATGTCATAGAAATTATTAAAATTAGAATATCACTTTAATTATATATGATTATAATACATTTTTTATTTCTAATACTGTTTATCTGATTTCATCCATTTGTTGAATAATTACACAATTATCATTGTTAATTTATGTAATTTCATCATTAAATACATAATAATTTTAAATATATTACAATAATGATTATAATTTCTAAGACATAAAATGACTATTATAATTATTCATTCATAAATAATTCTAATCTTTTTATGAACAAATAATTGTTATTTAAATGAATGAGAAATCAATTTTTTCACTTTATTTGTGGTAAATAATATATTACTCTCTTTAAAGGAAAATGGTATATTATATAACTAGAATTTTAGCCATATTGTTTAAGGGTATAATTTATTTCATATATTATTAATTATGAATGATAATTAAACCCTTCAATATTCTTTTTAATCCATATTCAACTATTTTACCCTTTGGCGAGGTTTTAAATTTTACTATGGTAATTAATCATAGTGACTAGAAATAAATGCAACATAGTTAAAAAATCATAAAATCATGATTTTAAATACTATATTAATTTTATATAATTGATTATCTATAAATGGATGAACTAAAATATAATATGTGTTTTCAAAATGTGAGTGAAACTACTTTTAGTAAGAATATATTTTTATGTGTAAAAATGTTTTTAATCTTATTTGATGCATAGAAAATTATTTTTAAATATTTTAAAACATTTTATAATTTAAATAAAATATTAATTTCATAATAATATTGTACTAATATTTATTGATTTAATATATTTAAAAAAATTTCATTATATGCATAAAATAATTTTTTTAGAGAATCAAAAATATTTTTTAAAAAAGCTCTTATATTGTAAAATTTATACTCACTTGTTTAATGGATATATGACATTATGAAAAAGATTTTAATATTATGTAATTATTTTTAACTAACTATTTAATATAATAATAACTATATATTAACTCATATTATTTAAAGGTAAATATTTCATTAAAATAACGTGGTGTTACTTATATAATAGGAATCGTAGAACATTTTCATCCTCTGCGTATTAATGACAAAAATCAAATTCTCATCACCCCTCTTAGGTGATGAAACATAAAAATAAAAAAAATTATGGATCTACTATAGATTATCAATATTATTCTTGGTTATTAACCAATATTTTGACATGGGTAAATAAAATAGAGTCGACACTAAAATCATTCAGAACACATGATTATCACATAATTTTTTATGAGCATATTCAAAAAATAAATCTTTAATATATTATCCAATAATGTGATGTTGGTACTTCTTATATTTATCCATTTTCATAGAGATCATGGTAAATATAATTTCATTATGTGTTTACTATAAAAATGTAAAAAGGGGAACATTTATCATTGAATTTGTGAGAGGAATTTATCACTCATTTTTCACATTCATGTATCATATAAATGCATATTTTATATTAGAAATACATCCTTCGGGAATAATTAAATTTCATTACATTTATAGAAATGAATGATATATTTTTACAATAGTGTCTAATTTCATGAAAAGAAATCATAATGATGATTTCATTATAAATGGTCAATTGGATAAAAAATGTTTGGATTTTTGTCGATTGAATTTTTGTTGTTGTAACCTTGAGATAAAATTGATAAATAAATAATAATGAGTGAAAATATGAGAAAATTGAACATACTTTTCAATTTCATCCTTGAACTAGGTTAATACCTATATCATATACATTTTTCAAATAAATATTTAATGTGCGTGATATGGAAATTCAAAATGATTTTTAATAGTTATTTAATAAAAGACTACATAATATAATAAAATTTAAAGAGTATTTAGTATATAGTCCCTAAAAGTTGTTTTTAAATTTTATATTCATTATATGTTTTTGTTGTCGGAAACATTGACAAATTATATATAGAAATCACCATTTATTTTCTACTATAAATTGAAAGACATTACGTCAAAATTGTTTTTTGTTATGGATAAAATTGAAGGTATAATTATTACTGAAATATTATAATAAATTAATAATAAATTAATTTTAATATTCAATTATATTATAGATATAGATTTTACTATATTAAACTATCATTAAATAAATAACATATTATACTTTTTTAATGATTATCTAGTTCCTGAATGGATATAAATTGTGATCAATGTATAAAAATGTTTTATAACCAATCAGTAAATATACATCCGAACACAACAAGATTATTAATGGTAACCTCCATAATAGAATTTTATTCCAATTGATCTGATATTAGACCAGTATTTTAAAACATATCATATTTTTTATTTTTCGATAAAATATTAATATAGGTTTATTACTCTCATGATCTAGCTTCTTTAATGAAATGAATGTGGTTTGATTGTATGTTATGATATAGAATATTTATCGATGAATATATATTTTATGTTATTTCCTTGAATCGTATTCTTTCTACAAATGAGACATATATTTTGGAAATGGTGGGAAAATGTTTTTATGTGAATGATCATTCAATAATTAAATTTAGTGTCATTATTGAGGTTTTCTAATGAAAACAATTTGATGATGGTGGAGATGAAATTTACACAGGCTCTACCCCCATTAGCCACAATAAATTTATTAATTTTACTGACTCTAGTAGCTTGGTATTCTATGTTCATTGTAAAACTAAATTTCATGTTTGAATTATATGGAAACATCAAAAATAATTATCATTTATTTTTTTATCCTTACACGCATTTCATAAGTGTGTTATTAATATAATTTTTTTATATGGATTAATAACTTTTTTTATCCATCCTAATTAACATGTGTTTTATAAATAAAAACTTATTCTGGAATTTTTTGAGAGGAATATAATAATATTTAAACCATTAATACTAAAACCAAAAAAATTAGAATACACATAAAAATGAAATTTGAAATGTAAAGAACGAACTTAAATAAATTTATTTAAATAACTTGTGTGATAATAAATACCAATAAAATTAACTTATCTAGACAAAAATAAAAAAAATGACCAAACCTAAAATATGAAACATATTTCTTAAAAAAAATATTTAAAAGTTTAATAATATATATACAAAAATGAAACAAATTATATTAATCATAATTGGATAAAATTGGAATAAAATTGAGAGGTCTATATCATAATCATGTGATATGATCTCATTATAATGTTTATATTTTTATATGAAATCACATTTATGTTAGGATATTTTTGTCACTAAATATATTATGGTTATATAATATCAGTACACATCATCTACATGACCTGATAAATTATATTACTATTTATTACATGTCACATATTCATTTTATATCATTCTTATTAGTTTTGAATTATTTATTAACTGCATAATTGTTTTTTCAAATATAAGAAATGAAAATATTGATGAGGTATAAATAAGAGTATGTATACCAATAAATATTCAATAAAATATTTTGGAATTAGTCCTCATGTTCCTATTGTTATTTTCTTTTTAAAATATATAACAATAAAATATAATATCATCCAATAATTATATAAAAAATTAATCACATGACACTGTGTAAAAGTCAATTAATCTCCAACCAACTGAGTGGAAACAGTTTTTTATAATATGTATGGAGGGAGGTAGTATATGATTTCTTCACACCTCTCATCATACATGATAAAACAATACCACATCATCATCTATAAAATATAGCACAATTTATTATTTAGCTATTTTATTAGAATCACATAAGATATTTATTCAGTAACACCACCTGACTTTTACTTAATGGAATTTAATTATCTATAAAATGTAACATTCATTTTATAATTAATTACATGCAAAATAGAGTTTTGATGAAACATGTAATATTACTATATTACATTTATCAAGTAGAAATTTGATATATATAATGAATAAGAATAACTGAATTCTGAAAACATGTTGTTTAAAAATGAAAATAAATTGAACACATTAGTCACCATTTAATTAAAAATAAAAATATAATAAAATAATAAAATGATGAATTTTTTTTTGTAAAAACTTTTAATATGAAAAAATAATTTTTTCACATTAATAAATAAAAAAATTAATTTTTTTGAATCATATTTATATTTTCAAAAACCAGCATGATTCGACCATGAACTGGACACCCACACAAGTGTTCGTCCTGGCCTGAGAGGTGTTCCTTACCCCCCATGGATGGTAACTACAACCATTAATCAAAACATAAAATCATGGAAAATTATTTAATACAAAAAATGAATTAATTTTAATTATGAAATAGAAACTTTGAAAACTATTGAATATTTTCAATTTAAAACCTTTTTTCTATCATCAGATCTCATGAATTAGATTTAAATTAATATTTTTCATGTATGTGTATTGAATTTTCAAACATTTATTACATATTTAAAATTTCCATAATTCATATTATCTTAAAATAGAATAATTATTTATATCAAAATAAAATGTAAAAAATGTAAAAATAAAATTACATAGTTATGGTAAAAAAAAAATTTATGAGGTGTTTTACTAAATGTATGTGGGAAAAAATATAAAAAATGTGAAAATATATTTTATGGAGGTATTTAGTCCCCATAACCTATAAAGTTCATTAATAATCAATTTTAGACCATTTTCCATTTGAAAAAATGTGAGTAACCATTTTTCATTTCAAATAATAAACAATATTCCAATCAAATAGCATATAAAAGGATAACCATATCACACTCTTATTCACACCATAAAGTAAATTTTAATAGAATATACCAGACCATATGTAATTTCCTCGACCTAGAAACCACTAAACCGGTGCTTCAAGTGGGTGGTTACATGAAATTTAAAATGCCTCCCCATATGCCAAAGGTTGCCAACTAGCAGCAGGGGTCCAAATAGTCAATTGGGGAGACTATACCAACTTCTAATCAGAGTAATACATAAAATAATAATGAAAATATTGTGGAATAACAACAAATAATACCATATTATGCATAGACAAATGTTCCTCTACTAGGGTATAACCATGTCCAACAAAAATTTTTCCTTGTCGTGGTACAAGTGAAAAGTGAACAAAATCTACATTTAAAACAAACATTAAAATCCCCAAAATTGTCTTGACACAATGTTCGTGTCCTCCACATACACCCATTCCATCCAAACTTCCTAGAAATGAAATTTTCTCTTCTCTTATCCTTCTAACATGATGTCTGCTCGGGTACCCATTGGTGGTATGAGATGGGTTTGAGTAAAAATAAGTACGCCACCACCAATGGTGTCTGAAAACTATCTAATATAAAAACTTTTGCATGAATATATGGAAATGAATAATAAATGTCAAGAAAATATTAGGTTCCCTTATCAAATTTTTGGAACATTACCAACCATTATTACCCTTTTCATATCATACCATTTCATCCCATTTTCCTTCACATACCATTTCCAACAAATTTTTCATCTATTAAACAATCACAACATGTTATAGGGGATTAATGTACAAAATCAAAAAAAAGAATAAAATACAATGTTTTCTTATCTCACTAGTACTAACATCATTATGAAAACTATATCCTCACCGCTATGCCTTGGTCCACGTGGATGCAACTGTTTCAGGAATTGATCCTCATTCCTCTTCTCCATCCAGCGAATTTGGGGTGGAGTTTAGAGCCTCAATCCAACTCGACCCGATGGCATAGAACCTAAATTCAATACCCCACACTACCTAGAAATTTGAAAATTATTTACATATATGTATCCATCAACCATTCACACAACATCACATCCATTTCCCAAGGATTCATAAACCGTAAAAATAATATGAGTGTTAATACAATTCCTTAACGCATTAACACAATTACCACATTGAAAAACATTAATCAATTTAGAACAATTCCATTTTGTCATGCTTATATCACAAAGTATTCATTCATTGTGCCTATATCACTAGTATTTGTTCATTATGCCTAACTCATTCGGCTTTATTACCATGCTCATAATCCATTACATTTTCGTATACGATCACTTCCACATATTAAATCAATATCCCTTAGTTTTTTATCCATCCTATGTTTCTCACCTTGAATCTATTCCAACACAAACATTCACACCATCATGTTTATCAGGTCTCCATATAAATACTCATAAATTTATATAGTTCTCACAAATACCTAGGTCCGGTAAGGTCGGGGCACCCCATGGGTGGCCCTAGTTTTGTATCATCACATTTGATGTCTCCCATGGGGATCTGAGGCTCTACATTTATCTTTTTAATAACCATTTTGTAATGACCCAACATTTCATTAATGGTAAATCCCTCTTGATCTTATTAAATGTCACTTTATATAATGTGTTTTTATAAAATGTAAACATCATTTGTTTTATGATAAGAATTGTGACTGTTACATTTATAGTCATTGAACAGTCAACACATTATTAGTATAAATATAGGGCTTTAACACATCCAATTTTTCATAGACAAAGGAATTTATGGCCTCATGCAGTAGAATTGCCCCATACAAAGCCAATTTATCAGAGCTCAGAAAAGAGGTGGCGTCCTTGGGCTTCCTCTTAACCGAGCCCAAGCTGACCTTAACCATGTCAATCTCGAGTGGGACCGTCTACAGGATAAGTGGAAGATGATAGAAACCACCACTCGAGCGATGTTATCCGAGCCACCCCATGAGTCTGTCACCATCGCACAACTTACCCTTAGGTCTTATGCGGATGTTTTAAGGTTTTATGTAACTAATATATAGTACTATGTCCATGTACATTATTTTTTGTATATTATAATGAATATAATTTCATGCCATTATTGATAGATTGTAAATAGTTTTTAAAGTACAAATGGTATTTTTAGTTATTATTTAATTATGAAATTTATTTTATTAAATTAAAGGATTTTTGAATTAAATAAAATTTTAATAAAATTTTATTATTATTATTAGATTAATTTTATTATATATAAAAGTTCATGTAATTGTATTAATGCAATTATAATTTTTAAAAAAGATTGAAAGCCATTTTTGTCAAAACCTGTGAATTTTTTATAAATGTCGGTTTTTATTTTAAAAGTGAAAATTAACATATTTAGAAAATTATTTACAAAAAATAAATCTTATTTTTGGAATCAGGATGTCGAAATTATCCAACGGTGAATGTTTCCTAATTTTCTAAGACAGTCAAATTTTTTAGTAAAAATTAAATACCATTTCAATATATAATTTATTTTATGACATCATAATGACCCAATAGTGATGTAATAAAATATTATTTTCCTCTTCTAATTTCCAAAAACCATGGGCAAAAACCATGGTATGGTTTGTGGTTTGGATTAGTTTAATATAAGGGGTCCCAAAGCTAAATAATAAAGAATTCCCTCACCTTTCCTATATAAACCCACCCATGCTCCCACTTCCTCCTCAGTCAAAGCCATTGGAGTTCGTCCAACCTCTACCCTACTCTCTCTAGAATCCTTTTACTATACCCCAAGCTCCCAAGAAGCCTCTCACAAGCCTCTCTCTAGCCTATGGAAGCACACTTCCAAGTAAGGGGTTTTTCTTCCTTTCTCATTTTTGTCCAATTTTCATTAAATTGTTTTTCCCTTTTAATTACAATTATTAATATTGGGGTATGGTTTATCACCTCCCTCATGCTGTCCTATTTATGTTTTAATGATGGATACCCCTTTCTCTCTCATATAATGCCTCCCATGTACACCTGTTACTATGAAGAAATTTTTTATGAAACTTCTCCCCCCTCATTTACATTTAAGGAATAATTTTGTATCATGAACCTAAATTTCATTAAAATTGTTGGGACATGTATCTATATTACCTACTTATTTTACATTCTCTGTAAATATTATGAGGAACCATTTTCTCTCTCATCATCCTTTTTTATGAATTCTTATGTCAGGCCGTTACGCTGCCGAAATTGCACCGATTTTCTAAACCAATATCGTTGTGTAATGAATACCATGCCCATTTCTCCATCAAGGGTATTCACCTTTATGTACATTTACTTATTGATTATAAAGATTCATGTATGAATTTGACATTACGTTATCGTGTAATAGATGATTATGTTTTATGAATCCATGTTTTATGATCTATGTGGCACACCAATGCATGAAATGAAATGTTTATGAAGGGTGCTCCCTTATAGCGCTCAAATGAATTGGTTAAACTATAGTATCATGACACGTCATTTACAATGACTGTTGACTCATGATAATTCTATAACACCCCAAGATTTCATATTGTGTTATTTTTTCAAAATAATTCAATAACTTGCATTACACGCAACACCGAGCTCAAGCGCACTATGACTTACCAAACAAGCCGTTCAAAAGAGGTTATGAATAGTATTAACTATGTTTTAAACAATATATAATCTTTATAATTTTATAATATATATTATGAGTTTCTTAGACATAATGTAAGAACAAATTCATTTTTTCAGACAAAAGAAGTATTTTTTCAAAAAATGAACTTTTACCAACTTTTAATACTGAAACCCTTTTTTTAATCCAATATTTTAAACTTTTATATATTAAATTTGAATAAATAAATTTATTATTTAGAATGGGGACATAAAAAATTTACAAGTTAACATCTCATGCTTCTACGGTACGCTTCTATTTGAATAATTCAATAGCGTGTGTTGTACGCAACATCGAGTTCTAACACACCACTACCAATCAAACTAGCCGTTATGAAAAGTAATACCCACTTTTTGAAATTTTATAAATTATATCTCTCAAAATTGACTTCATTTTTGGATTATTAATATTGAATTTATCCTAGGTTGAAATTTTGGAACTTTTTGGATAACATTTAAATTTTGATGAATAGTGAAAATTACTAAATTTTAATTAAAAACAACCTTTTTAATCAAAATAATTTGTATTGATAAATTATGAATTTGAGTGGTTTTAAAGTATATTTATAATATATGTTTACCATTTAATACAATTTTGGTCATTATACATAATTTTAAAATTAAACCGGGCATAAACAAGTGTCAATCTTTTGATAGTTATTATCTCATAAAAACACGCTTTTTGTTTTAACAACGGGAATTAATTTTAAATTAGATTCTGCAAACTTCTGTGTTTTGAATTTCTAAAAATGTATTACATATAATGAATCAGGATGTTCAAATTTCGTAAATATGTAACTTTTAGTTTTAGACATTTTGAATAATTACTTCGGTGAATATTTTATTTACCATGGTTAAAGGGTAAATACAGTGAATAAGGGTTAAAAATAATATTATAATAATAACAAATTACCCTAAAACGTGTGCTATGATTATTGGTTGAAACAAGTCCGACCATGGGCATCTTGGGGTCTATTTGTGAATCCCATGGAGCCACTTGTAAGTGATAATGACACTTTATATTAATTTAGTTAAAATAAATACAAAAATAATTTTATCATATATCTTTTAGAAGAATATTTTTTTACATAAGGATAAATATGTTAGATATTCTATTATAAGTATTATTTAGAAATATAAAAATATTTTCCACATAATGGTATTTTATTTATAATTTTTAGACATTTAATAATTTACTTTATTTATGACAGAATAATGATGCAGTAATTACCACAATAGTGAAAAATTAAAATAATTGATATTATAAATACCCAAATAAATATAATTTGAGACTTTTTATAAATTTCACTAACTTTATTTGTTAATATGACATATTAGGATTGATGTAATTAACTTTTTTATAATTAATAATTCTGTTATGATTTTCACAAAAATCAATTTTCCAAATAGTGTCAAAATTTGCATAAAAGTGTTTTTAAAACAAATATTATATTATTAATTTATATTCAATTCCTAAAAATCTAAGGTTCGTAAAAGAGACTTATATCATGATAGGTGTTTCATTAATGGACCACTTGGGGGTCAATTCGAGTTATATAGTATGTTTATTAACAATATAATATAAAAATACAAAGTAACATGGTAAGTGTCAAACTAATTAACTAAGAGTTAAAACTAAATGATAAGGTTGATATAAGGACCCATACCTATATAAATTATATTTGTTGAGTGGTATTAGACCCATCCCCACCTTAAACTTTAAATAATCCAGTTTGGATCCATTAGAAACCGAATATTAATTTATTATAAAATAATATTTCTAGATTTTCCAAAGGTGCCCCCACCCCTCTTATAAAAGAGCACTCCACCTTCTCATTAATTCACACCTTCAAAGCCATTTGGCTCAGACAAAATCTGCTCAAATACTATCTCAACATCACTCAAATAATCCTATATTCCTTCATTTATTCATAAATCCAACTTATGGAGCCATTTTTATCAAATAAAAAGGAAGAACCTGAAGAAGAGGTAATGATTTCACCACCCTTTTTCAAGTTCCTTTCTTCTTCCACTTCTTCTTTCTTTGTTATTAAAATTATAAAATAATAACTCCAGTATATTATATGTACATTTATGTTATTATAAACATGTTACAACCATATCTCAGTATTCTATCCATTCTTTGAATGACATGTCACCATACATGCGTATGTACGACTTACCGTCTCCACGTCGTGGTGTAATTGTTATTCAAAACATTATTATTTTGATGGGTATAATAATGATGAGTAATTCATTTAAATAATAAATTTAACAATATAATTATTCTTTATATATGATATAACATCAAATTATATATTATTTTAATATCAAAAAAATGATATTGTCGCTCGTGCGTATGTATGGACTACCGTCTCCACGAACGCGATGAGATTCATTCTCCACCGCATCCATTCTAGTAAAATTCTCATTTGATGATTAAAAATAATGTTTAAGGACTTTATATAATTTTGGATATGAATAAGACACAACCTATCCATAAAAAACATGTCTTATGAAACAAAACATATAAAATAAAACGAGTATGTTAACCCCAGAAACAACGATAATACTAAGATATTATTAACAAATCAATGATAAAAGATCATATCTGATATCATATTAATGTATATGATTCTTGTATAATTTAATAACAATTATTTGAACATTATACAGGAGGTTAACCTACCCCCATCCAAGGAAAAGTATAAGTAAAGGGGTTTTCATCTCAGTCCTTATTCCAGTGGGATTCATGCCATATTGCCACTATTACCTTTTGTGTGGTGTATGTACTTACCATAATTGTATTCTTTGTGTAATACAATTTAATTTATGTTTATTTACATATTCATTGTATGATACCTCTTTCATGGGTTTTATGTTTCGTACGATACCAAATTGGTAAGGGTTTATTTCGCAATCTCTTCATTATCCGAGGTTGTAATCTACTGGGACTTCTTTATCATCCACATCCATGTTTCTTAAAAATGTATTTCAAAACATTCATACCATTTTACAGAATAGGGGTTAATATCATTTATACCCTTGTTTTAATTTTCTATAATATGTTTATAAAGTAATCTTTCAGTCGTTTTCTAAACAAGGTCCTTTTTAACCTTTTTGACAGAATTAAGGTAAGAATGTATTTTTTTTAAGTTATACGGCGGGTGCATCTATTTACAACCATTATAAATTCGTCCAAGCTTCCCTTACAAGCTTATAAGAATATTTTGAAAGTAAATGTTTTATTTTATAATAATTTTACTTTTAAATGGTTTCAAATTGAATATTTTAAGAATATGTGAAGGGTACTCTTTATCAAGATCATAATTTTAAATGATTTAATGATTTATCTTTCTAAATATTTTTAATTAATGTCCATGTTTTCAAAATTATTTTAAGGATTTATTTATATGGACATTAATGTTTTGAAATATTAATTCTTTTCAAAATAATCAAAGTGGAATGGGATACTTTGATTCAAAAATCACATTTAAATTTCTTCCATTATAAATGTAAGACTTTTAAATGATTTTACAAAAAGGATATTTCACTCAAAAAGTTTTACCCATCATTTTCATCTATGTCAACATCCATTGATGGATTTTAAGCTTATTTGATGTTTATCTATAATAAGAAACTTCCATTGAAGATTTTATGATATGTTTGACTGTGGATGTGTTATTTTTATACCATTCATGGTTTATGGAGAAAGTATTGACATTTCGTATTCTAGTTTTAATAGGAATGTTTATGTTATGTTTAAACCTATTCATATGAGGAATTCATTGGACTTAATAAGTGATGGGTGGATCCCTCTATATCACCTCTATGCATCGGTAGGTCTCATGAGACAAACTAGTGTCTTGGCAAGAGGCCTTGACACAATCTTATTTGTAGTCTTGGCACGAGGCCTTGGCTATGTGGTTATGATAGTCTGTCATTATGCATTCCATAATTATGAAAGTGGTTATTGATATTGCAAGTGATTATTCGATTAGTAGATTATCCATTTTAATAAGTAAATGGAATTATTTCATTTTTTCCATACTATGTTGAAGTTCAAGTTTAAAAGTCTTTTGTTTTAGTTATACATTTCTTTCAAGGTTTACTCTTATTTATGAATGTTTCCACCATATTCTTATCATTACTGGGCATTTGAGCTCACCCCTTTTCTATGTTTTATTTTTCCAAGGATGTGAAGAATTAATTTATGAATGAACTATAGGAATTGTAATCGGGGATAAGAGTGTGGACTATGGATCCTATATTGTTGTAGATTTTCACTTTATAATGTAATGTAACTTTTATGAATGTATCTAGTGTTTCCAATGATACTAAACTAATCGGTCTTTCGATACTTGATCTTTTGTGATCATGACAATGTTATGTAATAAGGCACCAACTCTAGGTAACTAGAGTCGGGGTGTTACAGTTGGTATCATAGGAAGTTTAGTACAAACTTTGGAAGCCAGATTTAGATAAACGTTGATTAGAGCACATAGATTTAAGATGGAATTTGAGGATTATTATAGAAGAACATCCTAGAATTTTGGTATTGTAGATATTTTGTGAGTTTTTCGAAAAATACATCCCTGTATGGATACGAGCAGGTAGGGGCAGCTATGGCATAGATGTACCTAGGGATAAAACCCAAAAACACCTCTTTGAGCAAGACACAAACGGGAACTGGTGCATGACAATAGGTCGTGCTCCACTCTTGGTTACGACACTACTAGGGGATATGATTAGGATAATTCTCATTTTCATTACAAAACATTATGAATGGTTTAGAGTATATACTTCCACAATGAATTTTTTTTAGATTATGGATTATATCCATAAATTGTTCAATTTATGTTAACTGTTTTACAAGTATGGAATTATGTATTTTGATTCATAAAATGATCTAGTTTATGACATTGTTTAGAAATGGCACCCAATAGAAGGAATGAGAACACCAACAATACGAATGATCCAAAGAGTAAGGAGGATCATATCATTCGTGGTCTTAATCCATAAATTAGAAGGTAAATAGTCTCCCACGTATTATCATCATATGAAGAAGTAGTATCACGTGTTGATCAGATAAGTAACGAATTCTTGGAGTCCTATAGCTTTGAAGGGATGCCGGAGAAGGAAAGGATGGTAGAGAGAAGGACAAATAAAAGGAAGAAGGTAAAGAATGATTTTCCCATATCTGATAACTGTGGATAGAATCACCTTGGAAAATTCTTGAAGGGAATGGGAGTATGTTATAAGTGTGGAGAAAAAGGACACAAAGTACATGACTGAAAGGGTAAAAAAATGGTTTTAAATTTACAATGCTTCATTTTCAAGGAGTTTGAACACTACACGATCCAATGTCACATTCATAAGACTATGCCACAAATGATGCTATTGGATAATAATCAAGTTATCATATTACCACATATGAAGAGGAATGATTAGAGTTCTTATGTTGATTATGTCATTTGAGTGTTGTATCAACAATGTACATGTTGTAATAATTATGGAGTCTATAAGGATTGTACTGCAGTACTATTTCATTAAGGACATGCGATTTTGTGGAACAAAGATAATTGACTCAATAGCAGGGGAAATTTTTGGAAAATATATGGTTGAGAGAATGATAAACCATAATATGGTTCTGATACTGAGGTAGTGATTTTACAATAATACATGATTGATTTGGATAAATTATATTGGATATTCTTGATTACCTTGAAACTGATTAATGATTTGTATATTCCATCATTGTAGGGGTTTAAAACATTTTTGGATTGAAGGATTATATCCATTATTCTTTAAGGAATAAGGGATCATGAATGTAATCAATAAGGCTTTATGGTAATTCAGTATGTTGTAGTGTTTTAAAAGAATAAATGATGAAGGTGTTCACATGTTATTACACTGAAAAAAGAATCATCATTTTGTTTACCTTCCTTATAAATTTTGGACTAAAGTATTTTGGATAGTTCTAGTTTGGATTATTTTTAGGTTTCCATAAAAGGACAACCCAGAGGTCGGGCGGCAACCCGTCACGTCCGTCAAGGCCGCGAGACATGAACCCACAACCGAAGGGCGACAAGGTTGTATCACCTACCACCGGCCCACATGATGTCCTGGATTAAATAATGTAGTTTTTTTAAAAGATCTGGTAGATGAATTATAAATTCATTTTTTGGATCCCAATACGAATAGGATAAATAGAATATATTTTTTTACATTCTATTATCTTTTAGAGTAAATGATGATTTTGTGGTAGAAATTAGTTAAAGGATGGAACTCTACATGTCAAGAATATATTTATCTTCTTATCTTAATCTATGAAGAAATTAATTATTAAACATCATTTAAGGAATCATAAAACCAAAAATGTGTTATCCTAATACCCTTTGTTTTATTGAACCGATGGTATTTAAAATCTTTATAGATTGATGAATTTAAGGACATAAATTTTACACATGTTTTGATTGATGAACTAAATCACTACCTATATATATTTACGTTATCCTCCAATTATATGTCTCTAATTTCCACCAATTTTCTTTTAATAGAGATCATAATTTGGTGTTGACCCTTTCATTTCACTTTTCCTCTTATTAAGACTAAATTTAATTAACCCAATTTCCAATGTGGGTTTTCCCACAATGATATTTTCTATATTCAACCTTTTATTTTAGAAGAACAAATTCAAACTGAGGGGACGAAATTTATTGAAGGCGGGGAGAATGTAACACCCCAAGAGTTAATATTGTTTTATTTCTTCAAAATAATTCAATAACTTGCACTATACGCAACACCGAGTTCAAGCACACCATGACTTAAAAAACAAGACGTTCAAAAGAGGTTGTGAATAGTATTAACTAAATTCTAAACATTATATAATCCTTATAATTTTTGATTCCATATTATGAGTTTTTTAGACATAATGTAAGAACAAATTCATTATTTTCAGATAAAAGAAGTATTTTTCAAAAAATGCACTTTTACCATCTTTTAATAGTGAAATCATTTTCATTAAATCCAATATTTTAAACTTTTATATATTCAATTTGATTAAATAAATTTATTATTTTTAATGGGGACATATAAAAACATACAAGGTAACACCCCATGCTTCTACTGTACGCTTCTCTTTGAATAATCTAATAGCGTGTGTTGTACGCAACATCGAGTTCTAACACACAACAACCAATCAAACTAGGCGCTATAAATAGTAATACCCACATTTTGAAATTTTATAAATTTTAACTCTATAAATGTACTTAGTTTTTGGATTCAGAATATCTAATTTATCCTAGGGTGAAATTTTTTAAGTTTTCGAATAACATTTATATTTTGATGAATAGTGAAAATTTCTAAATTTTTATTAAAAACAACTTTTTTAATCCAAAGATTTTTATTTATAAATTGTTAATTTGAGTGGTTTTAAAGTATATTTTGAATATATTTTCACCGTTAAATACAATGTTGGTCATTTTACATTATTTTACAAAGAAACCGGATATACACAAGTGTCAGTCTTTTGATAGTTATTATCTCTTAAAAAAAAGCTTTTTTTTAACAACAGGAATTAATATTAAATTAATTTATGTCAATTTTATGTTTTGAATTTGGAAAAATGGATTCCATATTTAAATAACTATGTTCAAATTGTGTAAATAGGTAAATTTTGTTTTTAGACATTTTGAATAATTACTTCGGTAAATATTTTATTTACCATGGTTAAAGGGTAAATACAGTAAATAAGGTTTAAAAAATAATTTTATAATAATAATAAATTATCCTAAAAGGTATCCTAGCCTTATTGGTTGATACATGTCAGAAAATGAGCATCTCTGGGTCGATTTTTGGACCCCATGGAGCCACTTGTACGTGATAATGACACATTATATTAATTATGTTAAAATAAATACAAAAATGACTTAATCATATATCTTTTAGGAAACCATTTTTTACATAGGGTTATATATGTTGGATTTTAGATTATTAATATTAATTAGAAAGATAAAAAGATTTCCTAAATAATGGTATTTTATTTATAATTTTTTGACATTATATAATATAATTTATTTATGATACGATGATGATGTCGTAATTACCATAATTGTGAAAAATTAAAATAATTGATATTATAAATACCCAAATAAATAAAATTTGAGACTTTTTATAAATTAAAGTAATTTTATAGGTTTATATGAAACATTAGGAATGATTTAATTGACTTTTTTCGAAGTAATAATTCTGTTATGATTTTCACAAAAATCAATTTTCCAAATAGAGTCAAAACTGACAAAAAAGAGTTTTTAAAACAAATATTAAATTATTAATTGATATTAAATTCCTAAAAATATAATGGTTGGCCAAGATAATTATATCATGATATTTGTAACATTATTTGACCACTTTGGGGTCTCTAGGATGTATATAGTAAGGGTATTAACTATATAATATAAAAATACAAAGTGACATGGTATGTGTCAAACTAATTAACTAAGAGATAAAACTAATATATAAGGTTAATATAATGACCCAAACATGCCTAAATTCTATTGTTTGAGTGGTTTTAAACCCTTACCCATCGTAACCTTTAAATAATCCACTTTGGAGACATTATAACCCAAATATGAATTTATTATAAAATAATATTTCTAGCTTTTCCAAAGGTGCCCTTCACCCCTCTTATAAAAGGGCACTCCCCCTTCTCATTAATTCACACCATCAAATCAATTTGGATCGGCCAAAATCTGCCCCAATACACACTAACCTTCCGTAAATTCATCATAGAGTCATATATTTAGTCATAATTCCATCCTATAGAGCCCTTTTGATCAAATCAAAATGAAGAACTTGAAGAAGAGGTAATGATTTCACAACCATTTTTCAAGTTCCTTTCTTCTTCCACTTCTTCTTTATTTGTTATTACCATTCTAAAAAAATAACTCTAGTATATTATATATACTTTTATGTTATTATAAACATGTTTCAACCATATTTCAGTATTCTATCCATCCTTTGAATGACATGTCACCATACGTGCGTACGAACGACTTATCGTCTCCACATCGTGGTGTAATGGTTATTCAAAACATTATTATTTGGATGGATATAATAGTGATGTGTAATTAATGTAAATAATAAATATACCATGATAATGATTCTGTATATATGATATAACATCCAATTATATATTATTTTAATATCAAATGAATGATATTGTCGCTCGTGCGTACGTAAAGACTACCGTCTCCACGAACGCGGTGAGATTCATTCTCCATCATATCCATTCAAGTATAATGCACATTTTATGATTAAAAATAATGTTTAAGGAATTGATATAATTCCGGATATGAATAAGTTAAAACCTATCCATAAAAAACACAGTTTATGTAACAAAACATATAAAAGAAAATGAGTAAGTTAACACCTAAAACAACGATAATACTAAGATATTGTTTACAAATCAATGTTAAAAGATCATATATGAAGTCATATTAATGTATATGATTCTTGAATAATTTAATAAAAATTATTTCACCATTATACTGGAGGTTAACCTACCCCCAACCAACGAAAAGTATAAGGTAAGGGGCTTTCATCTCACTCCTTATTCCTGTGAGATTCATGCCATATTTCCACTATTATCATTTATGTGGTGTATGTACATACCAAAATTGTATTTATTGTGTAATACACTTTAATTAATATGTAGTTACATATTCATTTTATGATACCTTTTTCCTGGATTGTATGTTTCGTAAGATACAAAATTGGTAAGGGTTTATTTTGCAATCTCTTCATTATCTGAGGTTGTAATCTACGGGGACTTCTTTATCATCCACATCCATGTTTCTTAAAAATGTATTTCAAAAAATTCTTAAAATTTTACAGAATATGGGTTATAGTCTTTTATAAACTTGTTTTAATTTTTATATGATGTTTATAGTGGAATATTTCTGTCATTTTCCAAACAAGGTCTGTTTTAACCTTTTTGACAGAATTAAGGTAAGAATGTCTTTTTTTATCTTATACAACAGGTGCGGCTATTTACTGCCATTATAAAATCATCAAAGCATCCCTTACAAGCTTATAAGAATATTATGAAATTAAATCTTATATTTTATAATAATGTGCCTTTTAAATGATTTCAAAATGAATATTTAAAGAATTTGTGAAGGGTACTCTTTATCAAGTTACGAATTTTAAATGTTTTAAAGATTTATCTTTATAAATATTTTTAATTAATTTCCATGTTTTTAAAATGATTTTGAGGATTAATTTTTATGGAAGTTAATGTTTTGAAATGTTAATTATTTTCAAAAGTTTCAAAGTGGAATGGGACACTTTGATTCAAAAATCTCTTTTAATTTTCTTCCTTTATAAATGTGTGGCTTTTAAATGATTTTACAAAAAAGATATTTCACTCAAAAAGTTTTACGCATCATTTTCATATATTTAAACATCCTTTGATGGATATTAAGATTATTTGATGTTTATTTATTATAAAAAACATCCATTGAAGGTTTTGTGATATGTTTGACTGTGGATGTATTATTTTTTATACCATTCATGTTTTATGGAGAAAGTATTGACATTTCGTATGCTAGTTTTAATATGTATGTTTATGTTATGATTAAACATGTTCATATGAGGAATGAATTGGACTTAATATGTGACGGGTGGAGTCCACTATAGCTCCTAGATGACTCGGTAGCTCTAAGGTGACAAACTATTCTCTTGGCACGAGGCCTTGAAAAAATATTATATGTAGTCTTGGCACGATGCCTTGGATATGTGGTTATGATAGTTTGGCATTATGCATTCCATCATTATGAAATTGTTTATTGATATTGTATGTGATTATTCTATTAGTAGAATATCCATGTAAATTAGTAAATGGAATTATTTCATTTTATTTTTTCCATACTATGTCGAAGATCATGTTTAAAAGGATTTTGTTTTAGTTATACATTGTCTTAAATGTTTACTCTTATTTATAAAAGTTTTCACTATAATGTTATCCTTACTGGGAATTTGAGATCACCCCTTTTCTATGTTTTATTTTTCCCATGATGTGAAAAAGTAATTTATGAATGACCTGCAGGGATAGTATGAGGGGATAAGAGTGTGGACTATGGATACTATATTGTCGTAGTATTTCACATTATGATGTAATGTATCTTTTATGAATGTATCTAGTGTTTCTAGGGCTACTAAACTAATCGGTCATTCGAGAAATGATCTTTTGTTATCATTCCAATGTTATGTGATAATCCACCAACTATGGGTGACTGGGGTCGGGGCGTTACAAATTCAAGTGCAATGAGGGTTTACTTGTGATTTATGTGAAATGATGATTTACTCATGCTCCATGTGCAATGGGCCTTGGCTCATGCTAATTCCATGTTAAGTGTTGTTTCCACATTTCCATGTTATGATTATCATGATTTATCATGCCTTTATGTTCATGTTTCTCTTATGCTCTATTGATATAACTATTTCCTAACATGTATTGTACTCCTCATGTTATTCTATGTGTAATTCCTTACTGGGATTTATAGCTCACCCTTTTCTTATGAAAGTCTTCAAGTTATCCCATGCAATGCTAAGTACGAAGGAATGTAGTAATCATGTGAAGGATGTTTTCAATAAAGATGTTGTATTTCATGTTTTATGTTTTTATTTAATGATCCTAAGCCCCAAAGACAGTAAACCTCTCGATCTTCTTTGTTGTATCAAGTGATGTTTTATGTAATAAATCATGTTTATGTTGTAATAAAAAGCAAGGTTGTCATAGTTGGTATCAAAGGATAGGTTTGGTTATTTTTGGGATTAGGATTTGAAAACCCTAGTAAAGAATTAGATACGTGACTAAGTACAATAAAAACGACCATATGTTTTGGTGAGTATTGATTAAGTTGGTTATCAAGAAAATAAATCCTTGTCTGGATACGAGCAGGTAGAGGCGGCTCTGGCACAAATGTATCTTAGAGGTAAAACCCAAAAACACCTCTGTGAGCTACACTTGAACGGGAACTGGTGCATGACAAAGGGCCTTGCTGCACTCTTGGTAACGACACTCCTGGGAATATGCTTTTGAAAATTCACAATCTTAGTATGAACCCTTATTAAGGGAATTAAAATTTTTCCCCTAAGAATATATTTTAGAAAGTAGATCATGAAAATCCTAGATTGAAGCCTATAGACTCGTGATTTAAGGAAATGAATGTTTTCATTATAAGTAATCAACTTTTTTCTTTGGATTATCCTTTATGTGTTACCCCTAACATTCCATTTATTCCAGCCAATGGCCGGTAAAAAGAGGACTCGGGCTAACAACCGATGTGAAGATTAGTGTGATGACTGTACTAATGAGATACCCAATCCATTGGGAGCGGGAATAACGAAATTTGTAATGCTTCTCACTCAGATAACTCATGAATTGAATAGAAACACGGGTCAATTGGATTGTACATAC
Source organism: Viscum album (assembly GCA_963277665.1). Taxonomy (NCBI): domain Eukaryota; kingdom Viridiplantae; phylum Streptophyta; class Magnoliopsida; order Santalales; family Viscaceae; genus Viscum; species Viscum album. The sequence continues at coordinate 1,373,813,465 of OY728142.1, read as the reverse complement.
CCCCTTATGAATGAACAAGTCGCTATTGAGAGTTTAATGAGACAGAGGCCTCCTACATTTAGTGGATCATCCGGTCCCATGATCACTGAACAATAGATCAACTCCATTGAAAAGATCATCTCCATCCTTCAATTTTCTGAACAAGAGATGGTTCTCCTGGCAGCATATCATATGGAGGGTGAAGTTGATCAATGGTGGACATTGATCAAAAATACAAAGCCTGCAGAGGAGATCGAGGCGTTGGAATGGAAGGATTTCTGAAAGATGTTTTTTGATAAATATTTTCCACGCACCCTACGACTTAATATGGAAAGAGACTTCCTTTCCCTCAAGAAAAAAGACGAAGAGTCTATTGGAGCGTATGAGGCAAACATCACAAGGATTGCATGATACGCTTCCAGCGTTGTCGTTACCCCTGAATGCATGTTTGACCGCTTCCTTGGTGGGCAGAAGCCTAGCCTGTGGAAAGCATTAGGGATCGGTGACATCGACAGCTATGAGAAAATTGTCTTATGTTCCCTCAAGGTCGAAATGGAGATCGGAGAATCACAGGGGTATCATGGGGAGAAGAAGCATAAGGTAGACATCAATGTTGGTGGTCTGACGGATAAATCCAATGATGCTAAGAAGATCTAGAACCCCCTTTCCAATAGTGAGGAAAGAAACACCCTGTAAATTGCCTCAAGGGGACGAGGAAATGCTTTAGGTGTGGAAGAGAAGGGCACCTAGCTGTTAACCATCGGCAAGAAAGATCCACAGCAGCGACTGAGGAGAAGAACGCTCCGTTCGAACCTAAATGCATTGTTCAATTCTACAAATGTAGAGAACCATGTAATTTTTCAAATCAGTGCCCTAATCCAAGGGTTTTCGGAGGCAACCAACAACCTCCAAGGTAGCAAGGAAGATCTTTTTCCATCACTTCTGCTGAAGTGAACCCCGGCTACAAAGTGGTGACAGGTACACTAGTTATTCATTCAAGAATAGTGAACATACTTTTTGATTCAGGTTCTATGTATTCTTTTAGATCGTGAATGTTTAGTAGTACAATCTCAGCACCACCACAAGTCATGGAAGTGAATATGTCGGTGAGTTCAGAAAATGGGGAAATCATTGCATCTCATGAATATAAATTCTCCCATGTTATAATATGTGGATCTAATTTCCTATAAAACCTCGTTATACTCTCTCTGGTGGAATTTGAGGCAATTCTTGGCATGGATGGGATTTCCTTATATAGAGCCAACATAAATTTTCAAGAGAGGGAAATCACACTCCATATGGAGAATCGAACCACGATTCTTTACATGTGTCAGGAGGAAGATGAATCCCCTTTAGCTCCATCATCTCAAGCATGGATATTACTGTCTTATGAGCACGCGTATCTGGCATAGATGATTGACTACAAGGAAAAAACCATCCTTTAAGAAATTCCTATTGTGAGGGAATTCGCTGAAGTGTTTCCCAAGGAACTTCCTTGTCTTCCTCCAAGAAGAGATGTTGAATTCTCAATTGAACTTATACCCAGGGATTTACCAATATCCAAGGCTCCATATAGAATGGATGTTTTAGAGCTTGAAGAGATGAAGAAACAACTATAGGAAAATCTGGATAGAGGGATTATATGCACATGTGCTTCACTATGGGGTGCACCAGTCCTCTTCGTCAAGAAGATGGATGGGTCAATTTGGCTTTGCATCGATTATCGTGAACTTAAAAAATCATGATAAAGAAAAAGTATACTCTCCCAATAATTGATGATTTGTTTGATCAGCTTCGTGGAGCACAATTCTTCTCCAAGGTAGATTTTCGGTCAGGATATTATCAATTAATGGTGAAGAAGGAAGATGTCCCCACGACTCCTTTTTCGTACAAGATAAGGGAACCATAAATTCATTGTAATTCCTTTTGGGCTCACTAATGCTCCAGAAATCTTCATGGACATAATGAATAGAGTCTTTAGAGATTACCTAAACAAATTTGTGGTAGTCCTTATAGATGATATTCTAATATACTCCAAAACCAAGGAGGATCATGAGGTGCATTTAAGAACTATACTATAGAATTTTCACAACGAGAAGCTCTATGAAAATTACATAAAGTGTGAGTTCTGGTTGAAGGAGGTTCCATTCATGGGCCATACAATAACAAGAAATGGGATATCTGTGGATCCCTCCAAAACAGATGCAATTGATGGATGGACGATGCCAACATCGGTAACAGATATCCGTAGCTTCATGGGGTTAGCTGGATATTATCGACGATTTGTGAGAAATTTCTCATGATTGTCTAACCCTCTTACCAAGCTAACTCAAATGTGAGTAATGTTTTCTTGGAGTTATCAATGCGAAGAAAGCTTCAAAGAGTTGAAAAGGAGGCTTATCACTACCCCCGTGCTCACTTTACCCACAAGTGAGCAGATTTTTGTGGTATTCAGTGATGATTCGAAGAAGGTCATAGGATGTGTGCCGATGCAGAATGATAAAGTGATATCCTATGCCTCAAGGAAGTTGAAAATCCATGACAGAAACTATCCAATGCATGATCTGGAGTTGGCGGTAGTGATATTTTCGTTGAAAATCTTGTGGCATTATCTCTATGAATAGAAATGTGAGATATAAAATGACCAAAAGAGTCTTAAATATATATTCACACAGAAAGAGTTTAATATGCGCCAGAGAAGATGTATAGATCTCACTAAGGATTATGATAGTTCAATCAATTACCACCCTGGGAATGCGAACAAGGTGGTAGATGCCCTAAGTAGAAAGGATCCAACAATTCTATCAATGATGAGAATAGAGAAGTATCCAATCTTCTTAGACTTAATGAAGATGGACATTGTAATCATAAAGAAGGGAACATCATCAATACTTTCACAAATTATTTCTCAACCGTTTCTTTTGGAAAGGATAATGGATACATAAAAAGATTATATGGGAATACAAGAAAAAGTGGAAGATATCGAAAAAGGTAAATCCTCAGAGTTTAATGTTAATGACGAAGGAATTGTGCAGTTTCGGAAAATACTATGTGTTCCATCATGTCCGGTGCAGAAGATGGAACTTTTGGATGATGCACACAGTTCAATTTTCTCTATTCACCCAGGGAGCACAAACATGTATCAAGATCTCCAAAAAAACTTTTGTGGGATAATATGAAGAAGAAGATCAGTGAATATACATCAAAGTGCCTGGTGTGCCAGCAAGTGAAGCCAGAGAGGTAGATGGATAAGGGGGTGATGTATCCATTTCCCATACCAAAATGGAAATTGGAGAACATCACCATGGACTTTGTTATTGGACTTTCGAGGACATCCAAAGGCAACAATGCAATCTGGGTTGTTGTGGATCATATTACAAAGACTGCACACTTCATTGCTATTCTGGAGGATTTCTCATTGGATCAACTGGCATGGATATATATCAGGAAAGTGGTAAGGTGGCATCGAGTACCAATACCTTTTGTGTCTGACCGAGATCCAAGACTCACCTCTAAGTTTTGGAAGAGTCTTCAACATGATCTAAATAATAAACTGAAATTATGTACGACCTATCATCCTCAAACTGATGGAAAATCTAAGAAGACTATCAAAACACTTGAGGATATGTTGAGAGCATGCTCAATGGACTTTAAAGGAGGAGGCGATCAATATCTTCCTCTGATTGAGTTCTCTTATAATAACAGTTTCCACTCAAGCATCCAAATGACACCATATGAAGCCCTGTATGGGAAAAGGTGCAGAACAGCCACATGATGGAATGAGGTCGGTGAAAATAAGCTTCTTAGACCTGAAATGGTCGAGGAAATGGTGGAGAAGGTGAAAACCATTCAGCAGCATATCAAGGCAGCCCAGAGATGATAGAAGAGTTATGTAGATAATCGTCGACCAGACCTTGAGTTTTAAGTTGGGGATATGGTTTTTCGATGAATATCACCATTGAAGAAGGTCATGATGTTGGGAAAAAAAGGGATGTTATGTCGATGGTACATGGGCCCTTCGAGATTCTTGATCTTGTCGGGGTTGGGGCCTATCGGCTTACACTTCCACCTATCATGGCCAATGTACATGATTTCGTTCATGTATCCCTCTTAAGGATGTACATACTAGACCCTTCACATGTACTCTCTTTTGAGGTGGTACAATTGGAAGATGATCTTTCTTATGGGGAGAGACCAGTGAAGATCTTATATCGTAGAGATTAATTTCTATGAAATAAGACAATGCCCCTCATCAAGGTGTTGTGGAGAAACCACTAGTTTGAAGAAGCGACTTGGGAATCAGAGGAGATGATGAAGATAAGTTACCCACATCTGTTCTTGTGTGGGAAAAGGAAAATTTCAAGGGTGAAATTTCTTAAGGGGGGAATATTGTAATGACACAAAGATTAATTAATGGATAATCCCTCTTGATCTTATTAAATGCCTATATATATAAAATGTTTTTATAAAATGTCAACTTTATTTGTTTTATGATAAGAATTGTGACTGTTACTTTTATAGATGTTGAACAGTGATCACATGATTAGTATACCTATAGGGCTTTAACACATCCAATTTTACATAGAAAAAGGAAGCGATGGCCTCAACCAATAGTGTTTCCCCATACGAAGCCCATTTATTGGAGCTCGGAAAAGTGGTGGCATCGGGGGGCTTTGCTGTTGACCAAGCCCAAGATGCGCTTCACCATGTCATGCACGAACAGGATCGTCTACGGGAGAAGTTGAAGTTGATAGAAATTACCACTTGAGCAATGTTATCTGAGCCACCCCATGAGTCTGTCACCATTTCACACCTTACCCTTAGGTCTTATACAGTTGTGTGAAGGGGTTGGGTAAATAATCGATAGTACTTTGTTCATGTGCATTATTTTTTGTATGTAATAATGAATATAATTTCTTGTCATTATTGATACATTGTAAATTGTTTTTAAAGTATAAATGGTGTTTTTATTTATTATTTAATTAATAAATCTATTTTATTAAATTAAGATATTTTTGAATTAAATAATATTTTAATAAAATATTATAATTATTATATTTAGATTAATTTTATTATATATAAATGATCATGTAATTGTATGAATGCAATTATAATATTTATTAAGGTATGAAATCCATTTTTGTCAAAACCCATGAATTTTTTATAATTGTCTTTTTTATTTAAAAGGTGAAAAATAACATATTTAGAAAATTATTTATATAATATAAATGTTATTTTTGGAATCAGGATGTCGAAATTATCAAACGGATAATTTTTCATAATTTTCTGAGACAGTCAAAATTTTGAGGAAAAATTAAAAACTATTTAAATATATAATGAGTTTTATGACATTATAATGACCCAATAGTGATGTAATAAAATATTTTTTTTCCTCTTCCCTTTGCTCAAAACCATGGGAAAACCCATTGGATGGTTTGTGTTTTGGATTAATTTAATATAAGGGGTCCCAAACCTAAATAATAAAGAATTCCCTCACCTTTCCTATATAAACCCACCCAAGCTCCAACTTCCTCCTCACTCATAGCCTTTGGAGTTCGTCCAAACTCAGACCTACTCTCTCTATAATCCTACCAAGGTGCCCCAAGCTCCCAATAAGCCTCTCACGAGCCTCTTTAATGCCTTTGGATGCACACTTACAAGTAATGGATTTTTCTTCCTTTCTCATTTTTTTCCAATTTTATTTAAGTTATTTAACCCTTTTAATTTTAATTATGAATGTTGGGGTATGGTTTCAAACCTTCCTCATACTGCCCTATTTATGTTTTAATGATGGGAGACCACTTTCTCTCTCATTTAATTCCTCCCATGTACACTCGTAACTATGCTGAAATTACGAAAGGAACTTCTCCCTCCTCATTTACATTCAAGCAATACTTTTCTTTCATGAACCTAAATTCCATTACAATTGTTTGGAAATTTATCTATATTACCTCCTTATTTTCTATTACAGGTAAATATTATGTGGAACCCCTTTCTCTCTCATCGTCTTTTTTTATGAATTCTTATGTCATGTTGTTACGCTGTCGAAATCACACTGATTTTCTAAGCCAATGCCATTGTGTAGTGAATACCATGCTCATTTCACCATCAAGTGTATTCACCTTTATTCACATTTACTTATTTATTATAAAGTTTCATTTATGATGGAGATCAATATATTGGAGCTGATGGGGGATTTGGGATGATTCTGGTGTTAAGAGAAGAGAAATGGGTGGTAATCACTATTTGTGGTTATGAATCATGGAGTGGAAAACTAAAAAATTTAAAAATATTTTTTGGCCGCACGATTTAGCTCAATGATATTATAAACCATTCCATATCCTTGTGGAGTTCACTCTCCAACATACCACCTCATACAATGTTTCTTGGGTTGTCCGCATGGTTAGTACTAACAATGCGCAAATCGTGTGAACAACCCCGAAAACCCACTTTTCTCAACTTTTCTTGTCTGGAACAATTGGGACACATCCAGGCCACCAGAATGACTTGGGTAAGCACATAATTATCCAAAAAAAGGGAGTTAAACCAAAACATAAACAAGATCATACCTTTCCATGATCCGGGATCTTAGAAACTCTCCACCTTATAACAGCTTGTTCTCGAGCCGAGATCCGAAGTTTCATTGCACTTCTGTGGAAAAGTGATCAGGACACTTAGCCCATATTTTGGATTACTTCTCCCATGTTTCTTCCTAAACATTCCCATGCTGCCATAGTACTATCACTAATCACACATCCTTTACCCACAAGTCATTCTCACTATGATCCACCACCCAAACTAGATGCTCCTCAAAGGACACATCATCCTCAAGTTCATAATCCTCAACACCCAACACGTGAGTCAGGTCAGTGTGATACTAACTAAGCCATGACACATGAAAAATGTTCTTTGTCTTTCAATATAGGTATGAAAGAGACAATCGATATGATGTTGGCCTGATCCACTACAAAATCCCTAATGGACCCACATACATGGGAGCCAATATTCCATGTATCTAAATCCATCGGTGACCCAATCTTGGCGTCACCCAAAAGGACACACTATCACCCACCTCAAACATAAAAAGTATATTCCTCCAATCCACATATGAATTCTGCATACTCTAAGTATATCCCATCCACATCTGAGTCAACTCTATACTCTCTGAAGTCTCATGAACAAGACTCGATCCCAACAGCTCAGAATCATTGGCCTCCAACAAACACTATAGAGATCTATGCAGCCACTCATAGAGAGCCTCAAATGATTCCATTTGAACCGTAGCCTAAAAACTGTTGTTGTAGAAAAAATCACTATTATAATGGTGTTTCTCCAAGAAACCACCATAAATCCAACACTCAAGCCGTCATCATATCCCCCAACACTTTGATTGTATAGTCCGACTACACGTCTGTTGATGGGTGGAAAGCTATACTCAAAAGAACATGCATACCAAGTGGTTTCTTTAACCCTTTATAGAAGCATGATGTGAAACGATTGTCATCATCTAAAACTATAGTCCACAACATGCTATAGACCCATATTATTTACTGATCATACAACACACCCAACTGGACAACTGTGAATGTTTCCAGAATCAGTAAGAAATTATCCATTATTGTTATCATATCCACAAATAGCCATATTTCACAACTCTTTCAAGGAGTCCTTCAAATATATACCACAATATCCATCATCATATCATCCCACTTCAATTTCGTAATGTGTAATGGATTTAACAACCACTTGGGCATTCATTCTTGAAATTGACCTGATGAGGGGTAAGGAACCGTGCCACAAATCCCACTATGTCATTCATAATTACCAGCCACCAAAACTGTCTACGATGATCTTCATACATCATGGTAAAACTTGGATTCACATCCCATTTCGATGCATTGATCTCCTGCATCATCCATTTCTGCATGAATACAAGAAAAACCACACAACCATGAACACAAATAACTTTTACCACACTGACAACCCAACCATAAGGTAACTCCCCACCATTAAGGGTATGCTTCAAGGAAAAACATTTTAAATCGTTGAGTTGACCTTTCTTAACTCAACTCGAAAGGTTCAACTCTACCATCATGGAATCAATAGACACCTGACCATTTTCCCCTCACTCGGCCTCATGCATCTCCACAAACAAATCCATCACCTTCCACTAAGAGCTATATTCATGATATACAAGGTTTTGATCCTTACTACTCAATGAATCAACAATAATTTTCCCATTCCCTAGTGTATATACAATATCAATATCTAAATACAAGAGATACTCAACCAATGATTAATTACTAATATTTATATTCCACTATGAATAGATAATAGTTTGACACATGGGATTGGTATAAACCATGAACCATTCCACCAACAAGTAATTCCTCAATCACATTAAGGAATACACTACGACAATGAACTCAAGATCATGAGTGGTATAATTCCACTCATGGGGTCCCAATTTCTTCAACCCATAAGCCACCATTAGATCATAATGAATCAATAGAGCCCAATGAAATATATTGTACCTATTATAAATTAGGACATTCTTTTGTACTTGGCTATGGTATAATCAATATCCATGTTTTCATCAATTTCATTTTCAATTATTGAAATTCATTCTCTTAATATTAATACCACTCAATCCCAATTCCATTCTTATTCAAGCTTGATAGCAGTTCTTCCATATGAGATAAATCCTAGAAGAACCTTTGATAATAGCTTTCCAAACCCAAAAATACTCCAACCTTCATAAACACTCCTCAGCTTCTCCAAAAACATGATAGCCTGCACATTATCTAGATCCACAATCTCACCTACACCCAAGATTATGTGACCCATAAAATGCACATGTCTAATCCAAAACTGACACATAGACTACTTTGACTAAGGTCAATGCTCAGTTATTGTACTCAGAACATGTTAAAATATTGTACATGATCATCACGAGTTTTCTAGTACATGAAGTTTTAATCAACAATGAAATTCACATATTTATCTTGTTAATTATAAAATATTTTTTTTCATCAAATAAATGAATAGCATTTGTGCATTGGTCAATCTGAAAGGCATCACCACAAACTGAAACAACTTTTACCGACTCTTAAAATATGTCAGTGGTATGTCAAAAGGTCTCACCCTCAATTGGTGATGACATGATCATATATCAATCACATAAAACACTTATTCACCTCTCATGTAGTCGAACTAGTCATCAATTCAATGAATAAGGTACAAATTTTTCACATCCACTATTCAGAACAATAAATAGTCGTTCTGGCTATTTACCATTTTGATGATGAAGCAGACCAGTGGTGGACTTTAATTAAAAATATGAGTCCCCAAGATGAAATTTAATCCATGGAATGGGAAGAGATCAAGATCATATTTTTTAGTAAGTACTTCCATAGTAATATTTGAAAAAATATGTAAAAGGATTTCTTTGAGCTGAAGTGAAAGGATGATGAATCTTTTGGTATATACCTAAAAAAATTTACAAGGCTTGAAAGATATGCATCTGGATTTGTCATCCAACCTGAAAGTAAAGTTGATTGATTCTTCAGTTGCTTAAAACCAAGTCTTCGAAGAGAATTAGTTATAAGAGACATTAATAGCTATGAATGAATTGTGCATTGTACTATCAAGGTGAAACTGGAAGTTGGTGTTAAATTTCAATCTCATGGTTTTCACAAAAAAATGATGGAGTTCATGCAAAAGTCTCAGAATAATGGTGAAAAGAAGGTGAATGTTTCATAATTATCAAACTGTGGAAAGAAGCATGGTGGAGATTGTCTAAAAGGTACTAGAAAATGATTCATGTGAGGAAAATAGGTTCATCGAGCTATTGAGTGCTGATGTAATGGGGAAAATGTTTCTAATGAAGTGAATAAATAAAAGACTACAGAGAATTCTCCACCAACACTTCAATGTTTCAAGTGCAAGGAAATGGGGCATTATGCTAATCAATGCCCCAATCCAAGGGTTAATGATGATCGACATGAGCAACCTCTTATGGAAAATGACAATGGGAAGTCACATGCAATCACTAATTTGATGTTGAGTATGAAGATGATGTGGTGGAATGATTAAGTGTATATGTAATGGTATTTCAAAATAGTGTCATGGAATCTCATTAATAGTATCATGGAATTTTAGAATATAATTGTTTTGGTTTTCAATAATTGTATGGTACCAGTAATGATGAAAAGTTATTGAAATTTTTTTGGAAAGCAGATGATATGCACATAATGAAGGGATTAGGAGAACATAATATGTTTGATATTATAAATGAGCTCATGAATGGTATAAGGACAAAGTGATATCATTTTTTGAGTATACAGAAATTTTGGGAATTTGGTATGTCGAATGATTTAACATTTGACAACATTTATGTTTTCAATAAGGTTCTATGGTAATTCATGTTGCTAGAGAATACATGATTATGGTATTCACATGTTTGGAATGCGATAAAAAATATATATCTTATGATATATGGGGAATACATGATGGTATTCACATGCTTGGTTGATGACATTTCTAGTAATCATTTTCTTTATACTATGATATTGGACAGATGTATTTTTGATAAGATTGGAATAGATAATGTCGTACATCAGATAATATTGTTTAAGGCTGGATCTTTTTTCGATATTATTTCTATAATGTTATAATAGTTTAGTTTTAGAAAAAGGACAACCTGCAGGATGGGCGGAAACCTGTCGCGCCAGACAGGGTTGCGGGAATCGAACCCACAACTGAAGAGTGACAGGCCTATATAACGTACCACTGGCCTACAAAAATACTCTTGTTAGTATAAACTAGTTTTATTTTATTAAGAAGGATGATCGATGATGATTAAGTACATTTTTGGAACCATATACAAGTAATCTCACCATAGATGGACTTATGTATATATCTTTTTCTATCCTTAAGTTTGAGATAGAATGAATGACCTATCAATCTATTGCATGATCTGTTAACACTTCTCGAGAGACAAATTCAACTTCATTTCATTAAGAGATGAAATGGGAACTATTCAAGTCATGAGCAACGGTAAAATTGTACAAAAATCAGGTAAGTACTTCTTTTAATTCAATAATTATTAAACATTTGGGAAATGAACTTGAAATCAAAAAAATTTGTCCTTGTGAATCATATCTGATGAATCATATGGTACCTTAGATCATCGAAATTTTATGGCTATTGATTGTTGGCTTTTTTATATCCATCTCCTCTACCACTCTTCATCAAGATGTTTATGGTAATATTTATCTTCCATATTTATATTTTCACCTATTTTCTCATATGTGGAAACCAAGTGATGAGTTAATTTTTGTATCCTTTATGTTTCATACATAAAATCATAAAATCAAGTATTAGTATTCCTTTTTACGATGTGGGTTTCTATTATAGAAACTTTCATGTAGTAAACGATTTATAACCCCGAAAAATTTCGTGGGTGAAATTATTTTTAAAGGGGGTAGAATGTAACACCCTGATATTTTATGAAATATATTCAATTTAATTTCCTTGATGTCTTCTATTGTACAATAAACCAAGATTATCTTGTACTATAGGAAACACCGTATTAGCTTTCAGTATACACAACACTATTCATGGCTCGTGTTACACAAAATTTAATGTTTGATTTGTATAAATTATTCTACAAAACATTATATATATATATATTGTTTAATTTATTAATGAAATAATTTTAGATTACGTTATATGAAACACAAAAGGTAGCTTCCACTACACGCATCCCTGACTTTCTTGCATTATATGTAATCACGACCTTCCTCTATAGCGTTTGTAGTACACAATACTGAGTTTCACTAAACAACAATATATTTTTATAACACTATTATGAAATAGTAATTATGAATTGTATTAAACAAGTATTTAATTTTATAAAATTATCATTCATCTTACTCATTATCTTGAACATGGTATGAGAACAAAATAATTTTTTCGTGTAAAATAAGTATTTTTCAAAAAATACAGTTTTGCTGTATTTTGATGTCGCAACCACTTTAAATATATTTTTTGACACATTTATAAGTTCAATTTGATGAAATAAAACTATTTATTCTAATAATTATATAAAAATTTACTTTGAATAATTTTTTAATATTTTTCTGTTAACATTCATATTTTTATGAATTATAAAAACAAGGTAAATTTTACTTGAAAAAAAGGTTCTTCATCAAGGTAATTTATATGGTGAAATTTTAATATCCAATGGATTTAAAGTATAAATAGAATATATTTTTACAATTTAATATAAATAAAGTACTTACCATTAATTTTACATTGAATTCATAGATCAAAACATTTCAATCATTGACAATGTTTTAACTTTTAAAACTTGTTTTCATAACATCGAGATTAATTTAAAATTAATTACGGCAACTTATATGTTTTGAATTTTTAAAAATAGATTCTATATTTGGATTCAGTGGGTCCAAATTATTTTAAAAGGTAACTTTTATTTTTTTTGACATTATGAATTGTAACTACAATAATTTTTATTTAATACAGTTAATTGTAAATTGGGTAATTAAAATTAAAAATAATATTATAAAATTACCCTACCAACATCCAAGATTCTATTTGAAGAATAAAAGTTGACACATATAACCTATGGGTCAGAATATATTAGTTTCATAGACTATTTACAATGAAAATGATATAATTATAATTAAAAATAAAGAAAGTGACAACATGTCACTCTGTTATATCATATATGTGTAATAATTTAAATTTTTTGATATACTTCATAAATCCACAAAAATAAATATTTTAAATAAATCTAATAAAGTTATATACATTATTAGGAGTTTTTTAGAATTTTTAGTTGTTATATAATTATCATTAATGAAGACACAATATTTATGATGATGTTATTTTTTGATTAAAATATAAAATAAATGGTTTTTATAAAATTAAAATAAATATTATATGGCCTAATTAATGTTCTCAAATAATATTCTAGATTAATATGACATGTTATTAATCTATTAAATATTTTGGTTCGAATATATCCTCGGTGTGGATTTTATTAAATTTAAATAAATTAATAGTCTCAAAATTGACACTATTGTTAATTTATAAAAATGACATATTACTAAATTGTTTAAAAATCACAAAAAATATTTAAAAATTATAAAATGATATTTATGTGGTCTAAAATGTCATAATGTATCCAATTATGGTCAATTCACAACACATATTTATTTATCTTTAACAATTTAAAATTAGAATATTATTACCACAAATAAAATTAAATAAACTAAATATGGATAAATTAGGTCAATAAGGTTTATATTGAAATCAGAAGATGTCTAAATTTTATTGGATGATAATTTTACAACACTACCACATCTAATATTCTGATTTGATTCTTTTTTATAGGTTTTTAATTGGGGTTTTAGTTTCTTATAAATTAATATTTTTGAGGTTTCCAAAAGTGCCCCTCTCCTCCATTATAAAAAGGCAACTCCTCCCTCTCCTCCACAAACCACATTGAGCCTTCAAGATCAGTAAATCCCTATAAAATTATATTATACACATTCCTATAAACATACTAGAGGTCCTGGTCTTCTTAAAATAACAACATTAGTGTCCTAAGAGGAGGTTTAGAAGAGGCGTGTCGAAGATGAGGTGATATCTTTTACCGATTCTTCCATGTTCATTTATTATTCGACTTCCTCTTATTTTGTTGTTTCATAATAATGTAATAACATAATTATCACTCATATAATGATATGTTATTATAAATATGAACTAACACTATTTCACCTTTTATCCATCCTACTAAAAACAAAATCATTGTGCATGCGTATTTACGGAATACTGTCTCCACACCTTGTTGTAATCTGTTTTTCCACCACCACCTTACATGGATGTGTATAATGGTATATAGAATAACTATATATGGTTATTAAAACATGATACTAATTCTGAGATATTCTATCATCCTCACCAATACCATTCTATAATTATTGGAACGATATCATAGCTCGAGTGTATGTACAGATTACCTTCTCCACGAAGAGATGGGATTCATTCTTCATGTCAACTATTCGCGAATGATTATAAAGTATATATTCAATAATAATAAAATATATGAATTTATAATGCTACTGGATTTATATATATATATATATATATATGTCATCTACTAACTTCTATTCAAGTAAATAAAGAAATGAAAAGAACATCTATGCTTAAGTACGACCTATCGTCTCCAGGAATGGTGCATTTCATTTCACTTATCTATCTATTATATATTTATATATGCTGAATATATATGATATTTAAATCTTTTTTACATTTTGTAGTGTGAAAATAATTATATAAGTAGTAATGTCAAGAACAACAAGTCCAAACCCGTACAATACATGAAATTACTATTACATAAAATGTTGCTTTAACATGGAATTGACAAATGAACAGGAAATATAAAGTCATAAGTGAATCATATATGATATAATATAAATGACTATGATTCTTTAATAAGTCAATGTCATTTCTTAAATTATTATATAGGAGGTTCAGACACATATGGAAGTATTAGCTGGGATTATATTTTTCATCCAAGTCCAAATTTTTTTTTCATAAAGTGTTAAATATTTTTCCATATATGATTAAACACATGTTTACCCCTCTGTGTCTTTTACATTGTGTAATGGAAGTAATATTTCTTTTTTTACCATATGAATTTTTTTTTACTTCTTCAGAAAATTACGAGGAAAATGTTATTTTAAACCTATACGGCATGAATATATATTTTTCAGTTTCATAATGCCTAATTTTAATGAAGCTTCATCTTCAATAATTCATGATTATTTTCTACAAAATACTTTTCATTTAAAATTTAATTTAATTTTGTGAAAAAAATTATTTTGAGTAATAAAGGATATTTTCCTCAAGAATTCATTTCAAGTGTTTTGACAAAACTATTTTTCATATATGATGACATTGTTTAGAATGATTATGTTTCAAGTATAATGTCTCTATTTTGTACACGGATTGATTCTTCTTATGATGAAATGATATACATTTGTTTTATATTGATTACATTATTATGAGATGATGTTTATGAAACCCATTTTATTCTTTGGGTTATGATGAATGATTTATGTTTATTTTGTGGAACAAGTGAAAATGATTTCATTATGAGATGGGTGGGACCTATATCTCCCTCCAATGAATTTGGTAATGATTTATATATAATGATGTAGAAATGGTTGTAACAGAAAAATAATTTGGTTCAGTAATACAGGGCTGGAACAAAATGTAATCCCAGTTGAGTAATGGACTCTGTCTACTCTGATGGTCTTGGCAACAATGCCTTGGATAATATGGAAATTATAACATGTGCATAATGGATTGCCACAAAATAAACATAAATCATTCATCATAACCCAAACAATAAAATGGGTTTCATAAACATCATCTCATAATAATGTATTCAATATAAAACAAATGTATATCATTTCATCATAAGAAGAATCAAACCATGTAAAAAATAGAGGCATTATACTTGAAACATAATCATTCTAAACAATGTCATCATATATGAAAAATAGTTTTGTCAAAACACTTGAAATTAATTCTTGAGGAAAATATCCTTTATTTCTCAAAATCATTTTTTTTCACAAAATTCAATTAAATTTTAGATGAAAAGTATTTTGTAGAAAATAATCATGAATTCTTGAAGATGAAGCTTCATGAAAATTAGGCATTATGAAACTGAAAAATATATATTCGTGCCGTATAAGTTTAAAATAACGTTTTCCTCGTACTTTTGCTGAAAAGGTCAAAAAAATTATCATATGGTAAAAAAAGAAATATTCCTTCCATAACACAATATAAAAGTCACAGAGAGGTAACCATGTGTTTAACCATGCGCAAACCGTGTGACCTACCCCGAAAACCCACTTTTCCCAGCTTTTCATGTCCGGAAACATTGGAATACTTCCAAGCCACTAGAATGACTTGGGTACGCACATAATTATCCAAAAAAATGGATTCAAAACAAAACATAAACAAGATCACACATTTCCATGATCTGGGATCTTAGATACACTCCACCTTATAAAAGATTGTTCTCGAGTAGATATCTGAAGTTTCATTGCACTTCCGTGGAAAAGAGATCAGGCCACATAGCCCGTATTTGAGATTACTACTCATATGTTTCTTCCTGAACATTCCCATGCTGCCATAGCACTATCACTAATCACACAAACTTTCCCCACAAGTCATTCTCAATATGATCCACCACCCAAACTGGATGCTCCCCAAAGGAAACATCATCCTCAAGTTCATAATCCTCAACACCCACCACATGAGTCAGGTCAGTGTGATACTGACGAAGCCATGACGCATGAAAAATTTCATTTGTCTTTCAATATAGGTATGAAAGAGACAATCATTATATAGTTGGCCCGATCCACTACAAAATCTCTAATGGCCCCACCTACATGGGTTCCAAAATTCCATGCATCAAAATCCGTCGGCGACCCAACCTTGGCATGACCCAAAAGAACACACTATCACCCACCTATAACATAAGAAGTATATTCCTCCAATCCAAATATTAATTCTGCATACTCTAAGTTATTTCCATCCACTTCTGAGTCAACTCTACACTCTCTGATGTCTCAATAACAAGACTTGATCCCAATAGATCAGAATCATTGGCCTCCAACAAACACTGTAGAGATCTACACGGCCTCCCACAGAGAGCCTCAAATGATTATATATGAACCGTAGCCTAAAAACTATTGCTGTAGAAAAAATCCGTATTAGAATGGTGTTTCTCCCAGAAACCACCAGAATCCAACACTCAAGCCCTCATCATGTCCCCCAACACTTTGATTGTTCGATCCGATGACCAGTCCGTCGACGGATGGTAAGCTATACACAAAAGAACATTCATTCAAAGTGGTTTCTTCAACCCTGAATAAAAGCGTGATGTGAAATGATTGTCACGATTTAAAACTATAGTCCAAAACATGCTATAGAACCATATTATTTACTGATCATACAAAACACCCAACTGGACAACTATGAATGTTTCTCGAATCAGTAAGAAATGATCCATTATTGTTAACTTATCCACAACCACCCATATTGCACAACTCTTTCAAGGAGTCCTTGGAATATCCACCACAATATCCATCATCATATCATCCCACTTCAATTCTGTAATGTGTAATGGATTTAACAACCACCTGGGCATTGATGCTCGACATTAACATGATGATGGGTAAGGAACTGCTCCACAAATCCCACTATGTCAATCATAATTACTAGCCACAAAAACTGTCTATGATGATCATCATACATCATTGTAAAACTTAGATTCACATCCCATTTCAATGCATTGATCTCTTGAATCATCCATTTCTTCATGAATACAAGAAAAACCATGCAACCATGAACACAAACAACTTTTTCCACACTGACAACCCAACCATAAGGTAACTCCCCACCATTAAGGGTAAGAATCATGTAAAAACATTCAAAATCATCGAGTAGACTTTTATTAAATCGACTCGAAAGGGATGACTCTACCATCATGGAATCAATACACACCTTACCATTTTCCCCTCACTCGACCTCGTACATCTCCACAAACAAATCCAACACCTTCCACTGAGAGCTATATTCATGATATAGCAGGTTTCGAGAATTCCTACTCAATGAATCAACAATAATTTTCCCATTACCTAGTGTATATACCATCTCAATATCTAAATACAAGAGATACTCAACCAATCATTAATTCCTATGATTTAAATTCCACTACGAAGAGATAATTTTTTCACACTTGGGATCGGTATAAACCATGAATCATTCCACCAACAAGTAATTCATCAATCACATTAAGGACTACACTACTACAATGAACTCATGATCATTAGTGATATAATTCCACTCATGGGGTCTCAATTTCCTCAACCCATAATCCACCATTAGCTTATCATGCATCAATAGAGCCCAATGAAAGATATTGGACCTATTATAAAATATGACATTATTTTTACTTGGCTATGGTATAATCAATATCCATGTTATCATCAATTGATTTTTAAATTATTGAATTTAATTCTCATAATATTCAGACCACTCAATCCCAATTCCATTATTATTCATCCTTAATAGCAGTTCTTCCATATGGGAGAAATCTTGGAAGAACCTTTGATAATAGCCGGCCAAACCCAAAAATACTCCAACCTTCTAAAACACTACTCAGCTTCTCCAAAGACATGATAGCCTGCACATTCTCTAGATCCACTGACTCACCTGCCCCCGAGATGATGTGACCCATAAAATGCACATGTCTAATCCAGAACTAACACATAGACTACTTTGACTAAGGTCAATTCTCAGTTATTGTACTCAGAACGTTGTCATGATATTTTACATGATCATCACGAGTTTTCTAGTACACGATGTTTTAATCAACAAAGACATAAACATATTGATCTTGTTAATTATGAATGATTTTTTTTCATCAAATCAACGAATACCATTATTGCATTAGTCAAGATAAAAGGCATCACCATAAATGGAAAAAACTCATACAGACTTTTAAAAGATGTCAGTGGTATGTCAGAAGGTCCCACCCTCAATTGGTGATAACATGATCTCAGATCAATCACATGAAACACTTACTCACCTTTCATGTAGTAGAACTAGTCATCAATTCTATGAATAAGGTACCATTTTTTCACATTCATCTAATTTTACTTCTGATAATTGAATCACAGCCTTAACAACCTAATAGACTTCCTTGAAAAAAGCACCAGAGATACCCAAGGAGACGTACTAGGAAATAGAAACCCCTTAAGATCCAACTCCTATAGCTGAACTAATAACTCCTATAATTTTACTAGTGCAATTCTATATTGAAGAATAAAAGATGGATCCACACATTGTAGCAACTCAACCATTAACTAAACATCCATATCGAGTGGAATACACTATAAATCTTCAAGAAATGCATCCTGAAACTAATCCAAATTCGGAGGAAATACAAATGATTTCCCATTTTCATCATCGATCACATGACAAGATACATGAGTTGTGACCCTATACATCCACAGACAAAATGTTCATGCATGACCATCTCAAGAATCCCACAATCCATGATGGATATAATTGTCACCCTCATCTGACATGAATGAAAACCAGTGATGACAATAGTATATGTGTGTCTGATACTACACCAACCAATCCATACCCAAGATCAACTCAAATCCCAACTTCATGAGAATACAAATGCCCACAGGAAATGATACCAACCGAATTCCATAGTACATCCCTTATACTACCTGACATCATCATTTCGCATTCCCAATAGTGTTTTAATATACCTAACCATGCACACACTCTCCATGGAAAACACAATGCTACCACATGATCAAAAGAACAAAAGAGTGTGTTAAACCAGTTTCAGACAATGTGCTAAATTCATTGAAGCTACATGGATCATACCTCGAACAGTCGACGGCCCAAAATCTCCACCACTAGGTGCTGACTAAACTGCATGATGTTGAATTACTCCTCTATACTGGGCTCCATCCCATGTGTCATGAAATGTAATTCCCTGTTGATGTGGGTGATCCTGCCCCAGAGTTCCACTTCCACTGCCCCTACTAGTACAACCCGTGGAGATACAACATTCAACTATATAAATAGAAACTAATCCATTTCCTCTCATGGGAATCCAGTAATCACCAACATCCTTACTCCCCTGTAGATGGTTCATGTATAACATATGCACATGTACCTAGCTTCCACACAACCGTCACTCAACTGCTTGTCGAGGACACTGGCCATGCTTATGCCCCGAACTACAAAAATTATAATATAACACCTAATCACTAGCATTATAATTTGACCCTCTCTTCAGAAAACATTGCACACTTTATCGCTACTGAAGACATCCAAAACGATGCTTCCATCCTTCAAAAGATTCACCACTTGTCTTCCTAACAAGCACTACAAGCCTACTACCCGATTCTCCGTTCATGTTTCCATCTGGTATCATAGTTTTATCCAATGCCTATGTAATACTCTTCAATATATCTATTTTCACCTGAGACCTGATCTTATGTCTCATCACATCCTGGAAATTCCTTGTAACTACTGCCTCAACCCCTATAAATACTAGAACAAAGCATCGCATTACAGTGAAGCGACCATCATACTCCATCACAGACATTGATCCCTTAGTCAGTATAATGAAATATACAACCCACAATTACCTCAATGTCTAAGGGTAAAAATTATACAGAAACATTTCCTAGAAATCATTCCACAACATCCCTTCAACCAGTTCAGTCTGAGCTAGGATGTCCCACCAATGCTTTGCCTGGACCCGCTACCTAAATGCATCCAACATGACTCGCTTCCCATTAGAAGACTCTATGATGATCATACATTTTCTAGACAGACTCTATCCAAAACTCAAATTCCATTGTTCCACCCTCTCTGGTATAGGTCGTATGGTGCTTCAGCTGAAACACTCTGGTCATCTCAAAAAAACTCGTTGCAACCTGGCCTGGGTCTCGATCCATCATCTACCTAAAATGAGCAATGTTCCCTCAAAACTTATCCTCTATTTTCCTGTATCACCACATTCTATGGATCCAATACTAGAGGAGTGTTCTCAGAAACATCCTATTGTTTTCAAACTAGCACTCGACATCATGGCGGTATTTTGTAGCAATTCCAAACATGAGGTATAGAAAAATTACCCTAAAATTTTCACAACCTTATTACAAGAGGGATCCTAACCAACCACAACAACCCACCATACATGCACTATCACAATATACCATATCATTCTGAAGACACCACTCTGACCATCCCTATTGTGGGCCATGTTCTTCAAGTGGAAAACAAATATACACAACCACATGGCTCATACAACATGTTAAAAAAACATTTTTAATTCATTAAAAATACGTAATTTTACATATTTCATTAATCTTCCCCTATCATTATTTTATCCTCACCCATTTACATTATTTCATTTATGATAATTCCATTTTTCAATTACCAAGATGTAAGGTGAATTCCATATTTCATGCCTCACACACACAACTCGGGTTTTCCTACCATGATGCATGTCAAATATCTCTCTCTAGGTTCTTACAATGATGCATGAATGCACAACCTCGTGCCATTGAACCATCACACCAAATATCATAATACAATCACATCATAGAACATGTTCACCACCCAACAGTTTAATATCATTAATTGTAACATCACAAAATCAAGAAGAACAATTCCCATCGTTGGTGACATGGATTTTCCCTCATACATGTGTTGGAGAATCCGAAGAATCAGATTATTACCAAGGCCAACAAAATATAAATATTCATATACCATCCCAAATAACAATATTCCAGATAAAGAGAAGAAAAAACTCCTCTGATACCACATTGCAAAGTCCTCGACCCAGATTCCACTAAACCAGTGCTCAAAGTGGGTAGTTACATGACCTTAATCGCACCTCCATGTACACGAATAGTATACGATTAGATGAGTGGGTACCAATAGTCAATTGGGGAGACATTATATCATTTTTATCAGAGTATGAAAATACATAAGATAAAAAAAATGATAGAATAAGAATAAATAATTCCAGAGTATGCATAAATAACCATTCCCTAGATAGGGTACAATAATGTCCAATTATAAATATGCATTTCTACTCTACAAGTGAAATTGTGATCAAAATATTGAATTATGACAAACTAAAAAATTCCCCAGAATGGTCCCGACAGCAATTATGGGTCTTCCTCCACGTACCCTCATTCCATCCCAACTAATTTCAAGGTTTTTCCCTTCTCATTACCAGAATACATAAATTCTACTCAGGTACCCAATAGCAGCAGAAGAAGTGTCTAAGTACAAATCAATCAGCCACCATAAACGGTGAAAAAAAATATCCATTATAAAAAATTGTGCATGCAAAAAGGAAAATTAATATCGAATGAAATGAAAAGATGGGGTTACCTTAATTAGTATCATTAGATTAAAATCAATTCTTACCTTTTTCATAACATACAGTTTCATCCCATTTCCCATCACTTTCCATTTCAAACACTTTCTTCATGGTTTCGTCAAACACAACAAGATACATGGTATTAAATTACACAATAAAAATAATGTGTAAAATAAACATATTTCCATTACCAATAGGACTAAATTCATCACAAAAAACATATCCTCACCTCAAAACCTCAATCTGGGTGGATGAAACTATTATTGTAATATAGGCTCACTCCCCTTCTCGTACCTATGAATTATGGGCGGAATGAGGTTCTAATCTCCACCCATAATGATCTTGTTATGTATAAGGACTGAGGATCTATTACCATAACAGTTTAATCCACTCAGACTGAGGCTTAGAGGTGAGGATAAAGTTGTCATGGGGATTTTAGACCTAGTGAGATATGGTAATAATGTATTTTATTCATTTTTTTGATTGTGTACAATAAGCATTTGAATCGTGTTGTGTTTGATGAACCCCTGAAAAAAGTTTTTTAAATGGTATGTGACATGAAATGAGATTAAATTGTATGATATGAAAACGATAATAAATGATGCTAAAGTACATATTCTGGTTAAGGTAAAATAATCTTTTATTTACTTTTATTATTTATTTCCCTTTTCACATGCCCAATTATTTATAACAGATATTTTTTAGACACTGTTGGTGGTGGCCGACAGAGTTTTACTCACACCCTGCTTTGTCCTCCGTTGGGTACCGAAGAAAGATATCATTTCTATAGGCTGGGAGAAGGGGAAATGCCCCTAATAGGTAGTTGGGTTGGTATGGGTGTACATGGAGGAGGACCCTAGCATGGTATCAGGTATATTTTGGGGATTTTATAGTTAGTATTCATTTTGGGTTTTGTTCATTTTATCACATGTAGCATGGCATGGAAAATTTACCGTTGGACATGGTTGTACCAAATTTGGGGAATGATTGTTAATGTATACTATAGAATTATTGATTGTTAATACGATATTTTATTTATCTTATGTTATAGTGTACAATGATAAAAGGGGGGGGTATAGTTTCCCCAATAGACTATTTGGACTCCCACTACTAGTCTGAAACCTTTGGCATGCATGGAGGAGCACTAAAGGTCATGTAACCAGCAAGCTCAGACCACTGCTTTATTGACATGAAGGTAGGGAAGTAACACAAAATAACATCCCAACATCCGTAATCACATTATAAAAGCATATTTTTTGGTATAAATCTATCCCATGACAATATATAGTGTGAAAATAATGGTTCTCGAATGAAGAATAGGAAACATTATTCCTTGAGTGTTTTTATTTCTTCCTACACAACATATATTATTATTTAACCACAATCATATAATATCATTATCATATTAAATTTACTCATATTTTTATGTTATTATAATGAACATAATACATCCCAAATTCCACAAAACGGTTTAATAATTATTATCTATTAGAATGGTGGACAACCTCCTTGCAAAACATTGACATCCTTTTTATCACTAAATCCTCTCACGGATGGGTATGATGATGGATATAAAAAATATTTCAAATATTTATAAAATTATAATACCATTAGAGTAATTAAATAACATATAACTTTTCTAATTCCATTTAGAAGGAGATATGATAATGTCTCTCCTGTGAATAGAGGACTATGACTTTGTGAAGCAATGAGATTCATTTTTCAGTAATGCATTACATAGAAGATAACAAGAATAATGTTATTGAATATATATACATTATATAACTATCAAATTAATGAAATATTTATCATCATGAGATGATATTATATCATTATATATCTTAACATTTAAGTAACTGAATGATGATAACATCATCATGTGTACATGTGGTCAACCACCTTCATGAAGAGATGTGCCATTATCTTTTCATAACCACACCATACTGGTGAAATTTATATGTATATTTAAAAAAGGCAATATAACTATTACAATATAAATATATTTATATAATTATTAAATATTAGATAAATATATTTCAAAATTATTTTTAAAAAATGAATGCATTACACATGAAAACGTACATGCAATCATTTCCATGATTATAACATTCATAATTTATCGTAACCATCATTAATTATGGGTAGTTTTCATATAATTGATGTTAAATATTATAATAATGAAATTATTATTATTATTTTATCAATGGATACATTATTTATATAATATGAAGGAAAATAAAAAACAATACATATACAACGAATTATGTTATTATTATATAAAATGTGAATTTAACAATGAATAATTAACAATTGGGTAATACATTGATATAAGTAAATCATATATAGTATAATATATATATATGTGTGTATTTTTAACGAATTGAATTATAATAAAGATATATTTATTTTATATCAGTTTCTAAGGTATATGAAGGTTGTCAAGACTTAATATACATAATTTACATCTCACATTTTAGTATAATTAAAAGCATTTCATTTCCACTACCTATTTATTTTTTAGTGTGTGCAACACCTATAAATTGATTTTCATATTATCATACAAAAATTATTTTAATTAAATATCTATATCATGAATTATATTTCAAGATGCCTTTGGATAAAATATTTCTGAGGAGTTAGAGTTTTTTTTTTCAATTTTCATTCTTCGATGTGTGTGTTATGCTATGAACATGTAAACTTTTATGAGGTGTATATACAAAAACATTGATATTAAATGTATTAAAATTATTAATTATCATGATAATAAATATTTCATATAATTGTAATCCTTTATGGGTTTTCAAATTCAAGGTTCCCATGGATGTATTTATTATATAATACAATCAGTCAGTGTATCAGGATTGTATATAATTTTTTTACAATGATGAAATCATATTATCGATATATCAAGATACTCATAAATTTCATTTATTTATATTTATGTAACAATAATGAATTTTATCACTTAATTTTTTTCTTTATATCTATTACATAATTAAAAACAACATTATTAAAAATAAAACTACTTTATTTCCATATTGGTTGAAACCCCATTTTCTTCCAAAACCAATTTTTATAATAACATACAAATAATATTTATAAAATTCATTTAATAAGTAATTAACTAAATTTTAACAAAATTAATACTTTCTTAAGAATGATTTAAAAGGAATATATGTATTTATACAAATAATGCTCATTTCTCATTTATAGAAAATCTTTACAGATATGTGTTTTAACATGTATAGCATGAACATAATTTCCTCCATTATTGTAATAAATTTATTTGAAGATTAATTTATATTTTATAAAGTTATTTTAGATGAATATAATTTTAAATTTTTTAAATTTTTAACAAGATACTTTTAGAGAAAATCTATTTTCCTAAAAAAATTATTTAAGTGATATTTAATAATTATTATCCTTAATGTATGATATAATTCATGTAACATATGATTTTTTAGGATACAAACCAAGGATAATTTTATTATTCATTATCTAAATGGTTAATCATGACCCAATGTTTATGAATCTTATTTCTCTTCCACTGGTTATTGTATGAAATAATTCTCATTGAACTTTTTAATATTTAGAAAAATTATTTTATAATAAAATGATTAAATGTATATGAATCATGTCCCATTTTAACATGTTATGTTATTATGAAATGATTACGAAAGCAATTTCATTTCATGAAATATGATATGTCGACTGTTTTATAATATTGTGGAACACATATGCCTGACTACCATGATATGATGGGTGTGACCTATATATATCTACTATTCATTGGGTAGAAATGAATATATCATATGCCAATATTTTAACCCGGAATCTTATTATGTGTTCACAATTTTATGTTTTAACTTGATAAATTTTATTAATGATATGAGTGAACCATGTTATATGTTTATAATTTCATGTGTTAAACCAACTCAATCATGGAAATTATTTAGGATATCATCATTACATGTTCAAAATTTTATTCAGGTACCTCATTAAATGATCAAAATATTATTCATGAACCAGATTACCGGTTTACTCTATAATGTGTAGAAATTTAATACATATCTATAATATTCTGAATTGTTGTGGTTGAAGTTATTAATATTTATGAGAGGGACTTTTTTCTTATCCATAACATATTGAGTAATCCTTTCAATTATTAAACATGTTCACAATGTTATAATAAGATGATTATACAGAAAATATATTTTTATTGAAAATGTTTTGCTCTCCTGTCTCACGTTATTTTATTTTGATAGGATTATGAATTATTTGTTCGGTAAGAATAGAGAACACGGGGACACAAGAGGATAAAATCATCGTCCCAATAAAATCTTTATAAAAACAAAAATGTCATCTTGATGTCAAGGATAATCTTTTCAAATACCTTAAATATAAGAGGAATGAAATAAATAAATAAATAAATTACATAACTATGTATTTTGGTTAAAGGTACAAACATCTCCTAGTACACTCCACCAATTATCCCTATATGAGTTTAGAGATTTTAACATTCATGTACTTTTACTGAGTACATACACAAATAAGTATAGTTATTGGATAACTCATTGTTATTGAATTTATTGGACCATGCGACACTTTTTTATTAAAACGAAAATAAAAATATCATACAATTAGAAGTAGAAACTCCACCAATGATTGATTATATGAATCCAATATTATAAAAAAATTATCTGGATACATGTGTTATAAATGACACCGAACATATTAAAAAAATCAACTTATAGATGTATATTTTCATTAATTTAAAAAATCAATAAATCTTCAACAACAAATAAGATTTTGTTAGATAGTAGTTGAGAAAACACCATTAATATGATAAAAATAAATTTCTCCATTTGGTTTTTGTAATAAAAAATTTTTAACTGAAGAAAAATATTAAAAGTGAAATATATCAATAGAAACTACAATATAAAAAATTATGATCAAAAAATATATATATATATAAGGGTTCTAAATATTTATCATCAATGTGGAACTTTATTCAGATGAAACAATTCCAAAAATATTCAATGATATAATGAATTAATTTAAATCATAAACATCAAAATATTGTCCTAAATTCACATACATATAGTATTAAACTCATTTATTTAAAATAATAGATTGAATTAGTTTTTATTATGATATAATGATATCTTTTAGTTTGGAAAGCCTTTTATAGATAACATGTAAATTATGTATTATTTAGAACTCTATCATTGAAAATATAAAATGTATGGGGTTTTACATATTGATAAAATAAAAATGAATGGTGTACAACATATATTTCATTACAAATATAGAGACTAAAAAATATATGTTTATTTTTAAAACATATATTTTCTTAAAAAATTAGGGTTTTGATCCATAAATTTACTTCTAATGTGGGATATACAAATCATACATTCCACAAGAAGTGTATCATATGGATAGAACTCACAGATTTCTTATAAAACCCATTCATAATACATTTTTATAAGTAAAAAAAATCATTCCACAAAATAATGACTAAATATTCATTCAAAATAAAACTTATTATTCCAAATATTAATTTCTGAAATCAACATTATGTAACTTTATTAGTGACCTCAATGTATGTGTTTGTGAGAATAAAAATAAATAATATAATAACAAAACTTCTGACCCAATATGTTCTAAAATACCCCCATTTAATGATAAAATAACCCATAAAAAGTTAAAATAAAAAAAATTATTCATAATAAATCTAAAAAATAAATAACAGAATGAAATAATATTTGAATGACATTTTTCTTTTAAAATAAATTTCATTACATAAAATTAAATACATAGATTTCTAAAAAATTACGCATAATTGTCTTTTAAAATCTCATAAATTTCTAAAAAAATATTGATGATTTCTCATAATATCTGTATACTTTTTTCATAAATTACTAATAAACGAATCATAAATTTCACATTATTTTATCATAAATTTCCCCCACTCACTAACATCAAAAAGAAATTAGATAAAATTTTATTAATTTAATCATATAGAAGATAAAAACAAAGATACAATTAAAAGAGAAATATATATAATTTTGAATAATATATAGGGATGAAAAAAAAGAAAAATTTGGATATTTGGAAGGATTTGACAAACAAAATGCACTTTAAAAACATTTAACATTTCTCCTCATAGTAGCTTGAACTATTGATAGAATTTATAAATTTTCTGGACATCTATAAATATATGAATCAATGAATAATATGAGTTCAATTTAAGAAATAATATATTTTGTAATCATGATCCCATATTATAACAACTTCTTTTT
Organism: Viscum album; assembly: GCA_963277665.1. NCBI lineage: Eukaryota > Viridiplantae > Streptophyta > Magnoliopsida > Santalales > Viscaceae > Viscum > Viscum album. Next base: position 1,373,785,145 of record OY728142.1, on the reverse strand, counting down.
GGATTCTCTGTATCTATCTTATTATCTCTACAATAAATTCATCTATATCCTCTTTTCAATTGATCATTCCATTAATTTTTTACACTCCAATTGATGAATATCAAAATTTGTTTTGGAATGGAATTTTATTTAGCTATTTATATTATTTTCTAGATGAATTTATATCATAAAAATTAAATTTAAAATTTTAATTTAAAAAATTAAACATGAACATATTCTCTTTTAACGAAAATTTTATAATTATTCATTATTATCATAAACCTAAAGGTATCTAAAAAATATTATAAAAATAATTTACACACATTTTATTTATATAAATAATCATCTTTTTATTGATTTTATCTATCTATTAATTCCACATTTACATGTTTCCTTAGAAAGCAAGGAATTTTGTTTCAATTATGGAATTAAAATAGTTTTAGATGTTTGAAGAAGAAAATTTTATAGTTTTAAAAAAGTATTATATATGTTTTATTATAAATGTTTAGAGATACTTATTTTTAAATAAATGATATATACTTTAATCATTTAATACATTAAATTTTGGGTAAATTGTTTTATAATGGACATATGTTCCAAATGAATATGTTATTTAAAAGCATGAAATTCTTACAAAAAAGAAATAATTTTTTGATGAATGAATAAATTATGTTTGTCATTATTCATAAACGTATTTTCATATTATAAGTAATTGCTTCTTTATATATATGTATTACACATTTTGAGGCAATTTCATAAGTTTACATATAAATAAATTTTTTTCGTATACTATAACATTTTCCAATTTGGACGAATATTCTAATAATTTAATAAAGGGTAAAATTAGAATAAAAAACATTGATGAACTATATTAAATAAAACAGTGAATAATTATATATTTTTATAATTATACGTATTTTCCACAATATAAAACACATAGTGAATTTAGATCAAATATCATAATGAAATACTATATAGATTCAATGTTCCGTCATTTTTGAAGATACTAATGGAATATTATAATGCATAAAATTTAATAAATTTAATAAAATTTATGACAATGATTTTTTTTGTTGTGTACACCTATAATATATCAAATATATGATCTATTGGAACACATATACTTTAGGGTACAACAATGTTAGAAATTAATGGTCTATGTAACAAATTTTTTAGAAGAGAATTTAAAATAAAATTTAGATAATTATTATGAAAAAACAAATTTCTAATTGTATAAAATGAGGGCATTATAAAATAAAATTCCACTCCAATGTTTCAATTTATACAATTGGAAAAAAAATTATTGTAAAAAATATTTAACATTCAGAAATGAGAAAAAAATATATATATAAAATATTGGGAATTCCCCAGTACAAGATATTTTTATATTACAATTATTATGTTAATTTTCTGCATGAATATGATTTAAAATCTTTAACCTATTAAATGGTATACTATAAAATTCATCAAAATTATTAAATTTTTTGAATTGTTAAATAATTTTATTTTCATACTACATATATGACCATATTATTTAAAAATATGAAAAAAATTCAAGCATTCATTATCTGGAAAAATAGTATTATAGTATTTCATAATTTTCTTCTCTTCCATCATTAATGTTTTTTTCGCGCATAAATATTATTTTTATTCTTCTTCATAAAAAATTATTAATAATCTTAATTATTTTTTTTACATCATAATCTTGGGAAATAAGAATTATTTTTGGAATTTCTATATCATGAACATCTTCATGGAATATGATAGATTCCTCATTTGAATCAAATTGGTCACTCCTTTTTATCTCCAAGGAATTAATTCCTTTCATTTAATAATTATTTTTATATTATGCATTAATCACCATAAATTTACAAATTTTATGACCTATCCCTTTGTATTCTATGTATAATTTTTTCTTATCCTATTTTCACCCATTTTATAAAGGTTTATAATCATTTATAATGAAAAAATTATTATTATCTACAATATTGATAAATTAAATTAGGCGATTAATCCAGAATAGTTCAAAGGATAAAATATTTTTTTTAATATAAATATTCTTTTAAACATTAGAATACATTTAATATTTAAAAAAAATAATGGTACTAATAAGTTCTTTCATTGTTAGATTTTCGATAAGAGTAGATTTTCTAACTATAATAGATATATCCTTCCATTTATAGGGTAATTCCCTAATAACATTTTAACCATAGAATAATTTGTTAATATGTTCTATTATGATATAAATATCAATTAAAAAATAGGTGATTCTCTCATTCATATACATTATTCTCTCATATTGATTCCATATAGATGTTTTAAATTTTAAATTTTCTGAATTTTATCATTGTGTTCTATTTTTTTTATTTCCCTTCTTAGAAACAAAATTCCACATCTCAGATGTTGATACATAATGATAAACTCGATGAAAATCCTCAATTACTAAAAAATTATAATAGAATTTATTTATCTCAAAGTAATATCATAATATATTTCATGATTATCATTCCATTTTCGAAAATATCTATTAAAAATTTTATAAGGCATTCTACCTTAAAATATACTCATATTAATTAATTTTTAAAATAAGTAACCATGGATCATTTATTGAATCCATAATTAACATGAATAAAATAAATAGAATACATCATTGACATATTTTCTATGAGATAAGAAATTTATAATTAACAAATACTTGATATTTATCTTCGTCATGTTAGATTAAAAATAAATAATCAAAATTTCATAGGAGCCCATTCTTTTGAAACAACATGTTGGTATGTTAAAAGAACAATCGAATATTAAAATATTTCAGAGATAAAAATATATATCCAACATATATAAACCATAGATAAAACATTTTAGGGAATTATCACCTTACAGTCATGGATTTTACATGTATTTCTAGTCATTTTTCTTGTAACAAATATAACCTTTGCATAATATGAGCAGTTGAAACTCTAATAATTAATGAATAAAAGAATCAAATCCATTAAAAAAGTTTAAATGTCTGGATATACATGTTGATAAAACCCAGGATAAAAGATTTAATAAAAACTAACGATTTTAAATATTAATCAATCGTTCATAGTTACAATAAAATGATCAATGTCAAACAAGATTGATTTAGAAATCGGTTGTGAAAAAACATGACAGATGATAAACCATGTATTTCTTCAAAATTAAATCCTTCTTAATAATTTCATTGAATTTTAGTAAAATATTAACTCTAAAAAATAGCAATTAAATTTTTTTATCAAACCTAGACCATAACATTCATGTATAAAAATTGTATCTCAAACTATAATGGAAAATTCTTATTGTTTCTAATTTATATCTATATTTATGTGTTTATATTTAGAATTAGTGTATCTATGTTTATATAGAATTTTAATTTATTTCTGTTACATGTTGATCGAATATCAATTTGGTCAAAAAATTATAGAAATATAATTTAATTAAAATAATAATTGATGTTTATAATGTTAAAATAGTTTTATAACTTCCCATAATAGTGAAATGATATAATATGTTTAATATGATCATTTTAGTTTGTCATTAAAAAACATTAAATATATAGCTAATTATGGAAATCATGTTACATATACTACAGAAATAAACCAAAATTTAAAACCCCAACATTGATCAAGAAAAATGATGGTTTTGTATTGTGTGTGGTAAAATAAAAAATTATAGTTGAAATCATTATATTTATTTAAACATAAGTTATTATAAATAATAAATTTATTACCGAAACCTATTGTTTCTTCCATATTTAGGGTTTTATATTCATAATTGTACTCCAAATTTAGTATATACAGACAATATATTCTACTAAAAACTCATGGTATGTACAATTTTTCTAGATTACATATAAAACCCCTACAAAATAATTTTCGTTTTGAAAATATATTCCCATTTATTAATGAATGAATATTCATCTATAAAGAAATTAGTTTTTCTTTTATTTCAAAACCAAAAATAATTTTAAATTATTATTAATGCGAAAGTAAATGTTTCTTTAGTGAACATCAAAACTAAAAAATAAATTAATAATTGTTTTGAATCTGCATTTTTTGAAAAATCTATAATTTTTATTGATAACAATAATCATGAAATAAATAATAAAAATAAAACAACATTTATATGATATATTTATGAATATTAATAAAGTTAAAAATATAAATATAAAAATTTCAAGAACATTTATTTCATTATAAAGAGAATACGAATAAAGAAATTTTGTGAATTATTTCACAAAAAAATTTCACAAATTAATAATATATTTATATTATATTTTTAAAAAAAATTCCATAAATATATAATAAATTTCTTATAGATATCTCATAAATAACTCTTAACGTTTTATTAAATTACCAAAAAATTGTCGTATTATGAAAAAAGTACAATTTAATAATGTTTATCACTTAAAAAATATAAAATCTATGTGAAACATGAATATATATATATATTATAATATAATATTATGATGAAGAAAAATGAAGATTTTTGGAATCATTATATAGATCATATAAACATTAAAAAAATTAACTTTTTCAATTATTATATATAAAACTCTTGATTGTTGTTCCATAATTTTTTGATAATCTTCAGATCTATAAATAAATGATGTATAAGATAACTGTTTAACTAAAATTCTTTTAAATCATCATGATATAACTTAGAACGATTGTGATTTTATAATTTTCTCAGCATGAATTATTATCTCCACTGTAAGCACACACACACACACACACACACACACACACACATATATATATATTAAAAATTCAACATTCTTATATATTTTGACAGTAACATTGTTATGAATCATAAAATGTTATTGAAACAGAATAATTTTATATCTTATTATTATATTTTTATTATTATTTTAGATCATCATACACCAACAGTACATCATATTTTAGACTATTAATCACGACCAGAAGTTGTTCATTTGGTTTTACCCCTTTATATATTTTAAAGATGAATCTTTCTGTCCATTAAAACCATGGATTTCATTATATTAATTGATGATTTTTAAAATCACTATGAAAATAAACATAATATTCTATAATGATATTAGAATAATGATTACATAACAATTACTTTTGAAATTTTTTTAAATAATGACTGATATTATTGATCACTACATTCATATTAGACTACATTACAAATATGTTTTTAAAAGGATAGATCAATTAAAGAAGGAAAACAGTTCCAGAGGATTTAAAAAGAACATTGTAGTGTTTGAAATAGTGTGAATATACATTTTATTCCAAATAATTGCAAAAGATTTTTCATATTATCAAAATGATATATGTAATAAAATTTTAATATTTCAAAATTTTAAACAATTTTTTTAAATAATAAAAATTTTCACAATGAAAATGTTTTGTAAAGGGATGAAATTTATATGAAAATTTAATAAATATATGTTGACTGATTAAAAATTGTATAATTTTTTTCATAAAATTATAATATATGTAATTACTTCATGGTCTCATTTAATTATAAATGTTGAAATGCATTTTTACAATAGATATATAAATAACTGATTACATAGTTTAAAATATTTTAAAAATTATCTTAATGTGAAATTAAAATAATAAAGAGAGTATTCATAATTTAGTTGATTGATGCCTCGCATTAAATAATTGTCTGAATACATAAAAGATAGTATATTTATAATGAGTTTCTTTCCACTTTCATAAATTAGTAAGTACATTTAAATCAAATACTATGATTGAATACATCCTGAATTAATATTTTCATCTTTTCTAAATATATTATGGAAATAGAAATATAAATAAGATTTAATGTTATAATAAATTATATAAAAATAAATTTTAGTTGTTTATACCTATAATATGTCTAAATTTGTTTTGTTACAAATTTAATTTTTCTTTTGGTACTGTTATGAAATAATATTTTAGGTAACAAATTTTTTAAGAATATAATTTATTATTTATGTTAAAAATGATCCTAAATAATAAACATATTGAATTCTACAAATTTATTATTTTCTAAATTGAAAATCATCTTAATAATTTTTATTTATTTCTTAATAAAAAAATAATTGGACACATGATTTTTCTTTTAGATCTTATAAAAAATACACTATCTATAATTTTATTTTATCTCCATTACTAAAGATTTATAGTTATCTTTAATGAATATATTTATTTACATAATCCGATTTAAATAAATGTATCATTTAATATGAATAATCATGTATTGTTTTAATTTACTAAAATCATCTAATATTTCAAAAAATTTATTTTAACTCGAAATAAAGGAAATTTTTTATTTTAAATATGATTTTTTTTCAAAAATTATTTATCATTATAAGTATTATTATAATATTGATACGTTCCTTTTGTTAATTAATTAAATATTAATTTTTTTATATCATAATCCAATATTTATAATTTATATTATAATAAAAAATATTATGATTCACAATAAAGGGTGTTTACTTCATCATCTTTAACAACAAAACATATATTTATAATTTTTATTCGGTGATATGCTTTATAGTTTTTTATAGATTCATCACATGAATATTATACATCAATATATCTAATCTTAATAATATTCCATCATATAAATTCATAATAATCATTCCATTTACCATTAATCAAATGACATGTAGACTTTGTGTGACCTATGTCCTTAAATTCATTAAAACTATTTTTATTATCCTTTTCATAATCATGTTGTATATTGTTACAAATCTGGTATAATGATTTTATAAATTTTTTCAATAAAATAAAAAACATGAATCATATTGTTCATTAATTTTTTTATATGGAAATCAGTTCCTTTTTTAATGGAAATATGATTTTTAACATCAAAATTCAATTTAGCTTCATACATAATCTGGGTAGGAATCAATTCATTTAAATTTAGTTCTCAAATCAGAGTGTAGTTTCCAAATATAGTAGATACACCATTCCATTTTAAAGGGTAACAACCTAATAAATTTTGAAATTTTATCTAACGACATATTTTGTTCTCCAATAGATGAGACATCAATAAAAAATATATTAATGTTACATAAATCATTGTCATTCTATCATAATCATGATTCTTAAAGGTATTGTATTTCAATTTTATCATATTGTGTCCCCATTTTATAACATTGTCAGAAACATTATATGAAATAGAAATAGTCTTACACTTACCATATCTAGTTTTAGTATGAGAAACTCTGTTAAATTTTCCACTATATAAAACTATGATAATATTATTAATTTCACTCTAATTATGATCATTATGTTTTTATCTATCATTACTCTATGTTTCAAAATCTCATTCATGCATTTCATAAGTCATTACATCCATCCAATAAAATCAAATTACAATTTTTTTAGATAAATAAACATGCGTTCATTCAAACATCTGTAATTATCAACATTAATATTGGATCATGGATAATAGTGATACCTTCTCTGGGATAATCCATTGAGTATTAACCTATTTAAGATCATTTGGTCATGTTTTTTTTGGAAAACATATCTAAAAATTGAAAAAATTTCATAAAAAATTGAAAATTGATTTTTGTGTTTGATAGAAACAAAATATTATTCAAGGATTTAAATAAAATATTAATATATATTCTATATAATACAACCATTGATATAACATTATTGGTTAGAATGGAGAATATGAAGACACATGAGGGGATGATTTTTAAAATATTAGATATATGCTTATATCATTATTGAGAATGTTGGAATACATGATAAGGGTTTTTTATCTCATATTGAAATCTATGTGAGATGTTTCATATTGCAAAAAATCATTTATTTTAAAATGAGTGAATAATTCCCAATTACAATATTTGACTATATTATTGTAATTTATTTTATTTGGATAGAAATATCATTTTCATTACATAAATTAATTTTTGTTAAATAGATAGAAACATTTTAAGTGTTTTTGTTTTATCAAGTTCTTTTATTGTGTTAAATTATTTTTTTCTATTTTATTTTTACCAATATTATTTTATCCAAACACGTGATTTTTATTCACATCAAAATATTTTTTCATGTGAGGAAAATTAAAATTTTTACTCAATTCATCTAATATAAGGAATTTATTCCTTATAAAAATTATATAATTTCCCTGAATAATTCTAATTTTCCTTAAATATGCTTTTTATTCCATTTAAATATTTTAAATTCATCCAATAATCTACAATGTTTTTGAAATACAAAAATATGTTTTAATATACAAAATAGTTATATTCCTTTTTTAATATATTCATACTAATTTTTGTTATAAATTTTTATTATGTGGGTTTTCATCAAAGGTATTGAAAAATTTTAAAATGATGTTTTTTATCCATTCAAATTCACAATTTTTATCTTCCGTAATATAATTTATCCAAATATACTATTGGTCATTTCTATGAAATATTATTGATGTTTCATTATGAAAAAATAATTTATATTGTTTTCCCATTATCATTTAGATATTTACTCTTTAATTTGAAACATGAAATATGAATTTACATTAATAACAAAAATATTTTCTAAAAACACATTCTTGGATTAATATAAATTTTCCACTTTATGTCAAAATTATTTATTCTCCCAGAAATTTAATTTCATGGAATACCATATAAATTATATTATATTATATTCTCTAAGGGGTTATACTAATGGAAATTAATTATTTCCATTTTTATTTATAGCCATTGAATTTTATTTATTTTTCATTATTGGTCTTTACCTCAATAACAATATATATTACCTTAATTAGATATAATGGTGTTCACCAAGTAATCATATATCAATTAATTGGATAAATTATTAACTTATCATTATTGTATTTATACATATAATGTAAATTCCATATGATATATTATATTTAATATTGGATATTTAAATATAATGTTACCAACTATATTTGGATTTATATTAATTTTTTTTATAATTCATTCAAGGAAAACATATTGAATTGTAATTTTTTTCTTTTCTTTTATTCCATTCAAGAAGGATATGAGACTAATTTTATTTCAAAGGGGCCATTTTAATATAAATAAAGAATTGTATTAAGTGGAGCTCATATATGTGAATAATTATAGTTGAGTCATATGGCACCATGAATTGAATTTGTTATTTATTATATCTCTTAAAAAATATATGGTGACCCTTCTTAAATATGATAAAAATCTAAATCATCGACCTACATAAATATTTTCAAATACGAAATCATTCACAACCTAGGATAATATAACAATTTGAAATATAGTATTACATGGACATGTAATAAATACCATGATACACTTTGGATATGCTTGTGCCTGTTTTTTTATTCTTAGGTATATGTTATTATGATTAACCCTACCCAAATAACTCCTCAAATTTGGAAAATACCTCATTTTTCTACATATCAACAAGGAATTATTGATCCCAACATTATTGTGACTGGCACCTTGGAATCATGAATCAACCAAAGGGAATGATTTATCCCATGAAAAATAAAAATAAATGACATATATACAAATTTAAAAATAAGGGATGAATTAATTTATATATATGTCATAACATATATATAACAACATAAGCGATATAACTGATATGGTAGAAAAATAATACCGAATAGTAAAGTGAAACTAAAAAGGATGTCCAAGATAAAACAACAACCTTAATAGTATATATGTTATTGTATAGAAAAATATTCCACCATTTCACCACCAATAACCCAAATCGAATATGGAAGAAAACTTCAGCACCTCAATGTAGAAAAATTTGTTTCCCAACATCAGAAGACATAACTAGGTATACATTCCAACAATATGGTTCATAGGTTTGTAGATAACTAGAATTTTAGGTTCATAACCATGTGTTCTGTTAAAATCATCTATAAAATAATCCAAGAATAATCAAAATTAAGGAATATAATAAATGGTATACATATTTATAGTTTTATAGAAGAAGAATACAAAAACAATTTAATTTCATATTTATCTAACTTTGAAAATAATTTTGGTAAATAGGTTTCAAATAATATCATATAAAAATATAAAAATAGACATATCAATAAATACTAAAGAAGGTATCGAAATAAATGCTTGGAAGTATGAAAAAAATATTATAAGATAAAATCACAGGAAACATCAAGATAATGATCAAACTCAGTTCAGATATCTCTGAAACTCATACCTAACAAAAACAATCTTAGTCACATCCATATTGTACACAAATTTATTAAATCTAGAGTGATGTGGGACACTCCATATAAGATACCCTTTAAGGTTTCTAATATGTCTATTGAAAAGTGGTATTTGTGATATGATGGACACCCCATTAAGGAATAATATAATAGTTGATGTGGCAAGTTACTACACCTTCTATATATATGCATCCAGGGATACCCATGTGATCTATATTCCAGAAAATTTCTTCAAAACCATTATATAAAAACTATATCAATATATAATTTCACAATGCTAGGAAAAAAATTCATGTACATTACATAAACTATACGAAAAACAAGTTTCATAAAAAAACATATCCCCCCCACAAATCCAATCACAAAATAATTCTATTTCACTTATAAAAGAACTAACTAAAAGAATATACCAATTCATTTCACCAACACATGCATGACCCGAACCACCATCATAAAACTCTATGTTGAATACGCTGCTGATAAAATCCACTAACAAGAATATCACCACAATGAAATCATAGGCCCTATAATAAATATACACATAACAAAATTTATTCAAATTTATAAAAGGGTTGTATGATAGGAAATAACAGGAAATACCTAAAAAAATGAACACCCACCTCACCATAACCAACCATGTATCATCCATTTAAACAAGATCACACAATCAATATAGAATAAATCGTGAAGATACATCATCATATATCAATAGATCCATAATTATAGTGCAACATAGTTTACACAATTTATGGAAATGAATAAGTATATAGTATTAAACTACAATGGGAGACACTATATACAACTATGAAGTAAAAAATTTGAATAAATCAATCTGGAAGGATAAGAGGTTCAAAAAAACACTGGAGAGTGTTTACTAGTTGAGATTAAAGTGGGATATGGATAAAGGGATGAGTTATAAAATGTGTAGTGACCCAAAAAATCAACTCATGATGATTATGTGGTATATAATACCTTTCCACTTTTTTAACCCTTGGGTTCTATGTAAAATAAATAAAACATATATTTTTATTAATAATATATATTTATTTGATTATATTTTATTTAAAACCAACTCTGTATGTAATATTTCAGATTTTTTAGTTAGGTTATGAAATGAACCTATTGATCAAAGACATAGTATGTAAAATATTTACTATTTGTGTAGTCACCTAGAAGATTTTTGAATCAAAAAATTCATACAAGAAAAACGAACCACCTAGTCATTATCGAAATTCATTGGTAACCCCAGTAATAAATAATCATATTTATTATTAGGAAACATCAATTAAAAATGCATAAATCCCTAATAATTATTATTTGTTCCCCAGAAAGTTATCTCCATCATTATGAGTCCCAATACACACCAAATTAAATATTATAATGAAAAATGAAATTGGAATTACTTCATAATGGGTAATGTGATTTTATAAAATACACACCATAAAAATTCCACCACGATGAATTCATGTTAATGAATATATATTTTTAAAGGGTTGTGAACACTACTCCCTTCCCATTGAATCACACTCCTAACTCTCATAATAGTATGATCCATGACTCCATTGAACATGTTCAATCAAAATTGGCATCCATTAACAAAAATTCACATAAGAGTTAATGATATATATCACCTGTTATACAAAAAAATTCTCTAAAAATTTTCTTCTGATAATAGAATGTAAGAGGGATCATGTTGGTATTTACTAATATTTGATATGTGGAATTATTAATGAATTCCTTCCAACTGGACATTAAATTATAACCAATGATAATACCCCCAATGGAACTCAGTGATCTCAAACATCCCAACCTAATTTTGTGGCATTTATCAATGTTTTCTAAGTTGATGGTGATCTATCTAAAGAGAATCATTCAAAAAAATATTCCCTTATGTAAAAATCCATAGGAAAAATCCATTGTCCAACAATATTTTTTTTGACTCTGAGCTATCATCATATATGTTTCCTCAACCTCTACCCAATAATTATGTGACTTACACTGGTCACCATACATATTATCAATGGTAACCATTATATTCTATTAAGGAAAAATATTTTTATAATTTAAAACAAATATTCATTAATGGATATCCAAAAATACACAAAATCTTCATACACTTTCATGATGTATATCATCATTTATCTGAGATTCACACTTCAACTCACCATATATATATGGATAATAATTTGAAATCAATCTGACCTAAGTCTTCATCACCTCCATGAGACACTAGGAGAGACATTAAGTAAACTTAGATTTCATGTATGATATAATAGTAAAAGGAAACCCATTTCAACTGAAAATATCTTAAAAAACAACTTACCAATATATTAATCATTAATAGTGTACCATGTTCAAATTAATTGAGTTGCCTCTTTTTGCAAATCTATCACCACCCAGATAGAATTCATCCATTGGGGAGTACATCATAATAAAATAAATTTCCATGGATACCTCATTCTATTTCCAATCTAATGTCAGAAGATACTGGTGAATACCATAAGGCTTCATATGATTTTCCATAATATGTTTGTAGGTGATACGACATGAAGCAGAAGTTGTAATGTCACACTTAATACCAATCTAACACAATCACGGTCTCCTATCATAATATATCATTGTACTCCACAAATTAATTGACCAAATATAACTTTGATATACAACAAAATTTACCATCATAATCATTTTTGGATTGTAACTTGTTCCCCAAAATGTTGAATTTTATCTAAAGAGATAGACAAACTAGAAATTTTAACCGTATTATATATGGTTTCTATATGTTCATTGAATTCATAATCTTGCTAAATTATCTAAATAATAGTCTCATGGAGCGATGATTATCACAAAACAATCATCAAAACTGTACCTAAAATATCAATCTGATGATCCAGATTCAGCTAGAAGAAATAACCTATATGATTCATCTCCTCCTTCTATTCTTGAATATCATGTGATGGAATTTTACCACTAATATCATCATTAATAAAATTCCCCTTACTCAAGGTGTATGAAATGTCGATGTCAAACATATTATGTTTTTACACCCACACCATCAATATAATATTCACATCATTAAAAAAATATACCTCAAACTCTCAAGGATGGAAAAGACTATGATCTTCTCCCCAAAAATAATGATTCTCTAATATGTATGTTTGTTAATAAATATGAAATGATCACAATCATGAGTGGCATTATGATTATTTTTTGTTAAAACATTATGACATATGTATGCCACCACATTATCATCTTTCATGATCACACAACCCAAAATAGATCTATAAGCATATAATAAAACAACATACACATTACTAGGCTCTCATAAGATCAAAATAGGATATGATGTCTGAATACATTTCAGCATTTGAAAGTAAGACTTACCCTCTACATATAATTTTAATTCCACTCTTTCTCTATAAAAGAATATAAAATGATTAATTTTTCGAAAAATCCATGAATAACTGTTGATTATATCAAGTAGGACCAAGAAATCATGAAATCTCAAAAAATTTACATGTTTCTGCCCAATACAAAAATCCTTATCCTTCTCATGATAAATTAATAAACTATGATAATAAATAACAAGCCCTATAAAATTCATTTCATGATTCATAATATTATATTTTTAATTCATTCTATAAAATAGTTACTCCACATGTTTATTAGATGAATGAAACTCCCATGGTGATCGTGATAGTGCTTTGATATTGAATTACACAGAATATCATTCACAATCACTAACAAAATTCTGTCATATAGTAATTTAATATCTAGTTGTGTAGGACCATAAAAGCAGAGAGATCATTATTTCGGTGAAATTATTGAATTTTATATTTTATATGGCCATACCATCTCACAAATTCGATTATTGGTATATCAATCTCCCAAACACTTATCAAATAAAATATCAAATGAAGTTAAATATCCCAAACCCAAATTTCACCATTTCTTTGATAAAAAATAACTTCATAATTGGTAAAAATGAAAAATCATTTTAATGTTTACTCATTTAAAATATTTATTGTCAATTAACAATTAGATAGGACCATAATCATTCATAGAAATGTGACATAGGGCTTCCATAGGATTAAATTTGGGGGAAAATGTTTTCCATAAATTCATCCAACTGAATATTGATCTCTTTCACCACCATTGGTGGCATATAATAAGATGGTGTAAAAATATTCCATGTAATTTGAACAATAAAAATGAAAAACCTACCTCCCACAATGGAGTATTATTATATAAATCATATGGGTAATTTTCAGGAAAATACAGAACCAAAACGTGAATATTAATTATAGAGTAAATGTCATTTGGCTCGATTACTGTAATAGATAAAAATCTCTTGATCTCTGGGTGGAAAGGACCTACATGACAATACCCTGGTTATCAGTTACCCTATATCACTAAAAAGAACTGAGAGGGATTATAATCATAACACGTTATTGACATTAATCAACCACAACGTAAAGAGAAATATGAAAATCAGTCATGATGATGATTCCATAAAATTATTGATAATTAAAAAGAAAATAATATATTAACTTTACTTAATCTATCAATATTAGAAAATAATAACACTAAAACACTTGTTTTTTCTATTCCAATGTGTGGTCATTAAATAAAAAAAGATATGAGTTCTGTTGGTAGCATAAGTATATCAACGAATTCACCAGATATGAACAAATGAAAAGTATAAATAAAAAATAAATATTTTTCAATAGATAATGAAGTAAATTTAAAACCACTCAACATTTCTGAACATGTAACTACCCCCATTATAAACACATATATAATGTAGAGTTGATTCACTGTTAATCCATCCTATTGTATCATTGTAGTCATTGATGTATATAACTACATTTTAGTAGCTAATGGAGCTAACAACAAATTTCTATATCAAGGTGTAGATATAGCCTACAAAATTTTTCAAATTGCCTTAACATCATCAATAGTTACTCATACATTATGGTTCTTGAAAATAAACCCAAGGGATTCTAGCCTTTCTACACTGAAATAAATTTGGAGGAATGATAATAGTAATAAATGACAATTCCTGAGAGGCATGTTTCTAAGAGACACCTACAGCACTCATGAGATGATTTTTCATCTAACGCTTTTCCCAATAATTCCAATAATGATACCACTAGTCTAAAGGGAAGTGGATTAATATCAATAATTTCTTGTCATAATTATCTCTTCCATCATATCCCTATCTAACATATCCATGTAGTTCAAAAGCATCGAAATAAATACCTACTATCTAATATCCATTGGAAAATCGAGTAGGTATATCTAATGTTTTATTAGGTTATTCGTGAAATCCTCTAGTAAAAAATGAACCATATGAGCATAAGAAAATGTGAATGAAGAAATGAAACACTCTATGTCATAAAAATAGACAGACTCTAAGAGAATCTGCATCACTAGAATCACTGAAAAAACCATACAAAGGGGAGAATATTAAAACCCAACTATTCGAAGACCATGTGCCGGTCCACCAACACCATGGAATTACTCAATCACTTATTGGGACCTTAAGTAATTAACATCAGAAACATCACATTGATATTATTATGTTTTTCAAGGAATCCAATGATCTAATAAATATTTTCAATTCTATATTACTAATATTGAGGTTCATTTTTACATTTAAAGGATAGTGGCTTCTTTTGTAAAAACAACCATGATCGATCCATATCTCTTATAACTCGTGGATTTAACTCAACATATTTTTTCGGAATATATAGTACATTCAGGTCGATAGTATGGACTAACATCATGATATTATTCATAAAATAATGATCCCTAAGTGTATTACCTTACTATGAATAAACTGCCCACTCTTGTGGAAATCACATACCACATCTAACGAGAATACTACCACACTCAAAAAAAAAGATGAAATTTTTAGAAAATATATTATTCTCTTTTATAACTAGATAAATGTAAGAATTAACTTATTTGAAGGATAATAATTCAATAAATGTGGCAAACATCACATCATCAGATAAAATATTGTGTCTTATTAGAGAATTTGTTGTCCAGGCACTCACAACAACACACATATCATGTACTATGAATCTTATATATTGTTTACCAAACAACCCAATAAAAGGATACTTTATTATATATATCCATTTAATACCAAACATTTCTAATTATGAGATAGATACCCTCTCATATTGGCACCCACCTAGAAATTTCCACATTACAAATGTGTATTCTCTACCCCTCTAGGCTGGTTACTTGAACCGAGGAATCAAACAATAACTATAGGGAATGATTTCACCAAATATTATATAAATGACCTGATATATAAAAATACATGATAGAATAAAATAATGAAGCATTAATATATATTTCATAATTGATAGATAAATATAAAATTGATACAACTAAAAACGATGAGAAATAATATCTGAGAGACATGTCCAACCAAAAACGATGAACAAACTAAAATAGCTATAGCACTAGTTTTTTTGTGAGAGTGTAGAAAAAGATCCCACAATCAAACCACCATATTCCAAAAACATACCTAAAATAAATCATCAATGACATACTATTTTTCCATGATTTTCCCTATATTAAACTACATTACAAGGTCTATGAACATCCAATGGTGACTGTGGGGTGTTTTCTATAACAATTTGAAGGGCACTACAAACTTTTTCAAGACCCCCTCCCCACAATGTTTACCCCACCTGGGATGGAAATATGATAAGGGAGATAATGAACCCTAAGTACCGCCTCCAGTAGACCCTGTGTTGGAGACAAGAATCGAGGTTATAGTAAACACATAGATGAGATGCATTCCCCTCTAAGAGAACACATGCGGAAAATAGATATAAGATAGACAACAACCAACTCCAACTCAGAACTGAAATATAAAAGAAAACCCAGGTGCACATATGCAATGTCCTATAAAATTACTACAACTGGAAGGAAAAGAAATACAAGTAACCAACAGAAAGTAAAAAAACAGAAACAACAAGCCTGAACAACTCCAGCAACCCCATGCTAGTAGAAAAAATATTGAACTCCAACCTAATCCAAGTGACCTGAAAAAAAAACCAGTTTATATATTCATTGGGTGAGTATAATAGTATAATCAGTAGGATCCTCCCCGAAGCCTCTCGTGAAAAAGTAATGAATGAATTCTAATTCACAGCGAGCAACAAGTGAAACTTACTCATCACCCAAATAGGTATACTATGTTCCCAACCTCACCATGGATACTCTCACCAAGTAACACACACATGAATATATCATATAATAATGAATATCAAGGGTACCCCGCTACTACTTCCCCACTAGTTTTAGGTTTGGCCACAACGTCGTACGTCCTAAGAGTCTCTCTCTAAAAGGCTTTTCCCATAGACACTTGGGAGAAGAACCACAATATGCACCTGATACATTAAAACCACCATGCCCACATAATAAAAGTAACCAGGGTTTTTCTAGGAGCCACCATAGCTCACATAACGTGTATCAAATATCAGGTATTATACCTCATGCCATTACGTCCCATACACCAAGTAAGGATCCTCAAGCCATCACAACCAATAAACGTTACAACTATAATAATCCATAGAATACTATATCCAGAATATATGTGTGTGGTTAACCACAAGACATTACAACCTTCTACACACATATATGGGGAAAAATAACCACCATGCCTACCAGCACAAGTACCTACCAAGAGAAGAGAGCGGGACCAAAGGGGGTAGTCATCCATTCACCCTCTGAATAGAATGTTGGGGAAAGCACCACCCAAGGGCTCAGAATCTGCAGAGTGTCAGTTTACCTTACTAACATGGTGGAGAATCATATTGAAACACAAAAATTAAAGAATATACTATACCTCAAAACCACACTATGGGCATAAAATATTATTAGACTAAACTACAGATAAAGTCTCTCAGACTCTGGGTTGCTACTTATATGACTAGGTATCCTATAAGCACACAAACATTTAATAATCATTTATACATTATATCATTCCCTTTTTTCTCAGTTTTACCTCACATTAATTAATTTTTTTAACATTAATTATCCAATAACAATTGTGTATTAATTTTCATTTGCATCACACCCAATGTACACTATTCCTTCAAAATTAAAACATTATCATTATGATCTAGAAATATTCAACACCATGGGTTAAAATCATTTATTAAATTATTCATTACAGAATTACTTTCCTATATTCCCATGAATTCTAGAAAAAACTATGATACTAACCACAAGGGGGATCAACATGCTTAGTAGATGTAATACCCGTTGAGTTTTTTCTGATTATAACAAGAGCATAGACCCACCTCCCTTGACAAGATAAACAAGGAACGCAAGTGGCATAGCTCGCACATCTTTTCCACTTTCGAAAGAAGGATATGTAAGACCTACTTCCTTGAGATGTGGGGAAATGTAATGTAGATAATCACCAATAAGAAACAGCAAGCATCCAACCAATACATCCATCTCATTCCATCATCCTTGGTGTCCTCCCTAACACCCGATTGTATAAAATGATTCATCTCTCTACACTAGGAATCATTTTATGCCATGGCCAAAAGGCCTCCATCCCCCCACATATCACAACAAACCTCTATGTACACCTCACATAACAAGAAGCATGAAAACAAACAACATAACAATAGGTCTATGGGCCTTTTATCAATCAAAATGGGTAACTCATAACCCATCAAGGATTTACCTTTTATTATTACTTTATACTTTAATCCATATTATATTAACTGATTATTATTCCTAGGTAGAAAATTTGGGAAACCTAATCATTAAGATATCACAAATAATTAAACATGCTTACAACACCATTTTGATTAACATTAATTTATAACATGGAGAACCAGATTCATTTATATGCCTCTTAATATTTATCCAAACAAATATCAATTAATTCCAATTTACGTTACTTACCAATTTCTGTCAAGAATGAACAGTTATACGAAATAAGCATAGATATCACACTATCAAGAATAACAAGAGGAAATAACATATGATCAATATAAATTTATTTATCTGGATAAAATATTTATTATGCAATTTCAATTATAGTCCATTGGTATAAAACATGCTAGAAATACAGTATCAAGTGAAGGAAAAGAGAAGAAACATATCCCCTACCTCAAGCAGTTATTGAAATTATTTATTTACATAATGAGTCATGATCCTCCCCTCGCGACAACTTCATCCACCCGAGGAAGCCACTGTACTACCGTAGCCACCAGACCCCAATAAAATTCTATTAGAAGCATGGAGATTACATTATATAAAATGGAAATTAGAAATAAAAGAAGATGAACCCAAAAATAATGAAGATAAAACATACCTTATATCGATGATTGATTGATACAACTTGGTTGCATCAAAAGAGAGCGGAACCAATCCAAGGAGGAATGATTGATTATGAAACTCCTATAGAATAGAATGAATATATGTAGCACCTAATAAACATGAACAAGGAGGTTGAATTAAGAAGGAGGATATATTATCCCTTTATAAGATGTAACAAAATGGAGATTTTAGATACAATTAATTTACCATTAAAAGAGGATCACATTAAACCACACATTTTGACCAAGTAAAAACATCATGGGCCTTAGGAATAATTAATATAGGAGTTATGGCCTTTGAATCAGCCTTAATGTCTTTAAAACGAGGCATCAAATGAATTTTATGTCAATGGAAAAAGCTAAAGCAGTGAAACTGTAGGAAGTAGGAATCATTGTTCATAAACTCAAAATTTGGCAATGTATAATCAATGTTCATGAACCACACTATTATAACCTCACCAATTGAACACTATTCATGAACCTCACTGATAGAACAATGTTCATGAACCTCACCATTAGAACCTCACTGATTGAACATTCTTCATGAACCTTACCGTTAGAACCTCACCAACAGAACACTGTACACCGACCGTTTTGGAAATACTGCACACCTACCATTATGGAAACATTGTACACCTACCATTATTGAAACATTGTACACCTACCGTTAGGGAATCAATGTACACCAACTGTTAGAGGTTACTGATAGGACTGTTCACAGATAGAACTATTCATAGATCTCAAAATTTGGAAATGGAAAGGTTGTTTACTGTTAGAGTTTACCGATTGAACTGTCCAGTGATGGAACTATTCACAGAATTGTAAATTTGGAAATGAAAGGAGAGTTTAATGTTAGAGGTTAACGATAGAACTATTCACTGATGGAACTGTTGATAGAATTGGAAATTTGGCAAAGGAAAAAGTGGTTACCGATAGAGGTTACAGATAGAACTGTTCACAGAATTGGAATTTTTGAAAAGGAATGAGATGTTACCGATAAAGGTTACCATTTGAACTGTTCAATGATGTCACTATTCACATAATTGAAAATTTGAAAATGGAAATAGAGGTTATTGTTAGACCTCTCTATTGGAACTGTTCACAACTGTCTACCATTGGAACATTTCACCGAAAGGGAAAATTGGAAAAGTGATGGGGATGAGCCACCATGACCACCCAAAACACCTCAAATACCATATGTTTGTTTACAAAGTAATGAACCGGATTGGTTCAGGATATTACATCAGATACCTATCAAAATCATTCTTATCCCTGAGAGTTCAAAACCAATCTAAAGGGAAAATGAAATGGGGTTCGATCAACCACCCATATAAATACCTCTCAATAGAGATCTAGCCACAAAAAACATCAAAAGAAATTAATAATATAAACATGAATGGTCTAACCAAAAAGGGGATATCATTACATGAATAGTTTTAAACATCAATGAACTCTGTGAACTGAGCACATATATGTGACTCACGTTCCCAAGTTCCCTCCTCTATATCATAGTGTCTCTACAAGACATGAACCAAGGGGATAGAATGCCAGTGCAACACCTTCTCCATGCGGTATTGGATCTCCACAAGTCGATCCTCAAAGGTTTTATCATCATCAACATTGATCTCTCCCCAATCGATGATGTGAGAGTCATCATGAAGATAAAAATGAAGCTATGATACGTGGAAAACATCTTGTTTCCGACTCATCTGTGGGGGATGTGCTACTCAATACACCACAAGTCCAACACAATCTAACTCGACAAAAGTCCCAACAAAGCGGGGAGAAATCTTACTCCGAGGAAAAAACCTTCGTTTCCCAGGATAGGGTGTTACCTTCAAGAACACATGATCCCAAACATTAAACTCTTAGGGTATCCTCCTTTGATCAATATATGATTTTTTATGATCTTGCGCTGTCTTCATCCTCTCACCAGTCACCTGATTTGTCCCTATAGTATTCTACACTAGTTCTTGTCCATGAATGGATGACTCTCTGACCCCATTCCAGTACAATATAGAATGGAAAGGCCACCCATTCAATGATTCAATATGAGAAATACTGATGGTGGAGTGAAAATTATTATTATAAGTGAAATCCACCAAGGGTAAGTGTCTCATATATGAACCTCCAAAATCGAGAACACAAGAGCATAACATGTCGTCAAGAGTCTAGATGGTTCTCTCTTTTTGACCACCCGTTTGAGTATGCAAAGCAGTGTTAAGACATAGTTGAGAACAGAAATCATGCTGGAGACCTTTCCACATGCCAGAAGTAATGTGAGGATCTCGAGCAGAAATTATCATCCTTGGATCTCCATGAAGTCTCAAAATCTCCTCAATATACTGCATGGACAAAACTTCCATTGAACTCAACTCCTTGATCACTATGCAGTGGTCCAATTATGTTAAATGACCCACTAACACCCAAATAAAATCATTTCATCCTAAATCTCGAGGTAAACGAGTAACAAAGTCCATTGAGATGTCTTCCCACTTCCACTGAGGAATATATAATGGATGTAGAAGATCACCAGGAACACGGTGTATAACCATCTCCTACTGGTAGACCAATCATCAAGACACAGACTTCACAACCACATGCATAGCCCCAGCCACCAAAACTGGCCCTTCAAGGATCTGTACATCATTTTCATTCTAGGATGCACTACTAAATTTGAACTATGAAACTCACTGAGAACCATATCATGCATCTTCAAAGGAACAAAAAGCCATCTATGATACAACACTTGGTGATGTTCATACTCTAACCAAACATTAGGGGCCTCACCACAAACAACTCAATCTCTCCAGACCTTGACCTCTAGATCCCCCAACTGGGACTATTCCACCTTTTGATTCAAGGATGTTGCTACCGTCATCTAAAAAAGAAAACCTCTTCCCCCAACATCTTCCATATCAAGATGTAATGCTAACAGTTCTTCCATTACACTCTATGAATCACCAGATTCACGCACAACATAACTACGTGACTATCAACTCCGCATATCAGCTACAAAATTACCCTTTCCTGGTGTATACGAATTATTCAAGTCATATTCATATACGAACTTCATCCACTGATGCTGTCTTAAGTTCAAGTCACGCTGGGAGAAAACATACCTCAAAATCTAATGATCAGTTAAATCCAAAAAGTACTCGCCAATGAGTTAATATCTCCATAACATCTGAGAAAACACCAAAAATGTAAACTCATGATCATGAGTTCGATACTTATTTTCATGTGGATGTAACATCTGAGACCCATAAGAAACAACTGATCTTTTCTAAATCATAACAAATCTCAACCCCAGATGCGAAGGATCAAAGAAAACATCAAATTGAACACCCTCAACTGGATTACAAAGATCTGATGCACATACTAACTTCTCCTTTAGATACTCGAATGCTGCATGACACTGATCAATCCATATGAATGATTTATCATTGTTGATAAAAAATATTAGACGAGTCACAACTCATGATAAATTGCCTACGACCCTCATGTAGTTCCCTGCGAGAGCAAGGAAACTTCGCACCTATGACAATGTCTTGGGGGCTTCTCAAGACACAACTACTTCTATCTTCGATAGATCCAAAACTACTACATACTGGGAAAAAACATGCCCCATGAAACGGAATTCTCTAGACTAAAACTCACACATAGATAAGTACACAAACAAGTGATGTTGATGAAGAACTCTCAAATTGGCGTGTAGATGCTCTTCATGCTCCTCATAAGATGTTATGTACAAAAGAATGTTGTTAATGAAAACCACCACAGACATCTCCAGGAAGACATAGAACATAGCATTCATCAATCCCATGAACACAGCTAGAGTATTCATCACAGCTAATGACATTACAACAATCTCATAATGGCCATTATGACAATCGAAAGCAGTCTTCAAGATATCCTCATCATTTACATGCATATTCTGATATCCTGACCACAATTTGATCTTTGATAACCACATTTAACCATTAATTTTATCTAAGAAATCATCAATATGCAGAAGAGGATAGCGATTATTTTTTATCCCTTTGTTTAAGCGATTATAATAGACACACAACTGCAAACATCCATCAACCTTCTTCACGAACAAAACTGGTCCACCCCACTGGGACACACTTGGCTGAACAAAACCGCACTATAAGAGACCATCAAGATACATATTTAGCTCTCGTAACTCAAAAGTGTCCATACTATATGGAGACATAGAGATAGTAGAATCTCTTGGTTGTAGCTCAATCTCAATATCAATCTCTCGTTGAGGGGGTAATGCTATAACCTCTTCTGAAAAGACATCAAGTTACTCTTCTACGACCCTATGAAAATTACAACTGCTAAAACACTGAAGAACTCAGCATCATCTTAGCCATCATGGATGATGTTGATGTAATGGACCTATGAACCATCCAAGGATCTCACTCACCAACAGACAATACCCGTGCTCCATCTGCACCAATGAAAACAAATATTTTCCTGAATCAATCCACAATATCATGCACCAAATACAAAAGATCCATGCTATGGATGAAATCATATGGTTGTGTTCTTAAACATAGGAAATTTCCCAAAGAGTAGTGCAGCCCCAACACTAGGTCACAGTTTTTACATACTTCAAACAAGTCAGCTTGACCTCCACTGGCGTAGTCAATGCCAATGGCACTGGAAGCCTCTCTACCTCAAGTCCCATTTCATGGAAAAGGGTAGTTGATATGAAGGAGTGAGTTTCCCATGAATCAAGCACGGAAAAAACCAAGGTAGAAAATACGAAAAGGGTACCTTGAACAATATCTAGCTAGCCTGAATATAGAAATGAAAAAGAATTAAGACGACCACAACCTCCTCAATGGCCACACAGACCCTGATAACGACCACCACCGTGGTCAAACACCGCTCTCTCTGGATGGGGAACATCATGGGTTTGCCCTCTTCGTTCCTCATCTAACCTCTGCTGATCTAAAGCTGGTGTAACCTACAGCTACTGCCTCAACTGGAACTGCCTCAACGATGGAACCTGGAGCGTAGAACCTGGTATACGATGACAGCTTTAAAAGGTCGGACACTCCCACTATTTATGACCATGACCACCACAAGAAAAACAAGCACCTAGACCTTTTGGAATAGGCCTGAGAGTAGCTACCTCTGGATAAATGAGATGTGAAGGGCTGGGATCTACCCCCTACTGAACTAAATCTCATCTGTCCTAAAAATTGGGAACCCCACACCACAACTCAACTTCACGAGGAATCATGATGATTCAAATCTCATGATGATCCGATCTTAGTCAAAGTCATCTCAACAACCTCTTCCATCGCCAACACCTAAAGATATGACTTCTGCATAAATGGGGCGGCCTGGCGCGGGATCTCTGGACACAAAGACTCTTCGAAATACATCTCCATATCCTCCACATTTTGTAACAGGTCCAAAGCATATCGTAAAATGATCCAAAAACCGATTTCATACTCTCATACACTAGATTTCCCTTGTCGAGGGGTAAGAATCTCTTGGGGACTAGACTCCTTTGTAGTCAAAGAAAGAAACTTGACTATAAAGTTGTATCAGAACTCCTCCAATGAGAATACTGACTCCACACGATCCTTAAAGAACAAAAACCACCACTACCTCACTGCTCCATACTACATCTAAAAAACCTAGGAAACGCAGTGCTCCTTCTATGAATAGATCTAATAGGCTCCTATCTCGATCTCTTACAACCAGTTTTCTATGACTGCATCTGAAATGGATACCTCGTTCTTTTGCTGACTCTATCGATGAAACTCTCCGAGTGTCTTCATCTATGTTTCATCATCATCAACCTCTCCCCAACGGTGATCTGCTGGAATAGCCTGCTGGACATTTTCTGTGCAAACCTAACAAAGACATCAACCTGGAGTCATACCTGTAAAATAACAAATTTTTAGAGCTCATAAACCTGGAATACGGAAGACTCAACATTAATTAATTAATTTTTTTCTTTCAATGATATTAGGATAACAAATCTTTAGGTCTACCAATTAAAACACAGGAACACAGAAGAATGATTCATGACCCTTTCATAGGTCTCATTCCTACAACTAGTATCACCTTGTTTAGTAGCCATTGTAAAATTAATGGTCCGTACATAAGATCCTAGGAGGACCTAAACGACTATATTTCAACCAGTATCCATTGTTTACAACACTTTCTAAACATGAATGACATCATTTCCCTACCATCCCATGCACCCTCACATATTACTAACTAAAAACCTCATCCTATCCCTTATCCAAACCTATGATACCACTCTGTCACAACCCCATCACAAATAAGTGTACCCCTCCTTGGCCGACAATATGAGAAGGGAGATAATGACCCACCGATCCCTACCTCAAATAGGACCCGGGTTGGCGACAAGCACAAAGGGTATAGTAAAAACACAGATGGGAACCATTTACCTCTAAGAGAACACATGCGGAAGAGAGATAGATGATATACACCAACCAAATCCAACACATAATTGAAATACAAAAGAAAACCCAAGTGGAAATATGCAATTTCATGCAAATGTACTACAATTGGAAGCGAAAAAACTACAAGTACAAAAAATAATGTAAAAACAACAGCAACCACAAGTTCGTACAACTCTTTATACCCCACAATAGAAGAAACCAGATTGATCTCCAAACTTCTCCATGTGACATAAAAAACCAGTTTATATATTCATATGGTAAGTATAACAGTATACTCAGTTGGATCATCCATGAAGCCTCCTGTGAAAAATTAATTAAATCATGATAGAGCACAATGAACAACAAGTAAAAATAACTCTTCACTTAAACAGTTATACTGAGTTCCCAACATCAACATGGATAGTCTCACCAAGTAACACAAAAAAGAATATATCATATTATAAAAAAATTAAGGGTATCACACTACTACTTCTCCACTGGTTTTCTGCTTTTCCCCAACGTCGTACATCCTAAGCATCTCATTCGAAAAGGTCTTCCCCACAGACACATGGGAAAAGTACCACAATATGCACCTCCTGTAGAAAAACCACCACGTGCACTTATGAAAAGTAACCAGGTTGTTTTTGGGAGCCACCATAGCTCACATAACCTTTATCATACATCCAGTATCATAACTCAAGCTATTATAGCCCATACACCGAGTAAGGATCCTCAAGACATCACAACATACACATGTGACACCTATAGTAGTATATAGGATACTATATCTAGAATATATATGATTGAATAATCACAAGCCATTACAAACCTCTACACATATATATGGGGAAAACTAACAAATGTGCCTACCAGCACAAGTATCTACCTATAGATGAGAGCAAGGCCATAGGGGGTAGTCAGCCATTCACCCTCCCACTGGAATGTTAGGGAAAACACCCACAGGCCTCCAAATACCAAGGGTGTTAGTTTCACTTAATGACATGGTGGATTAGCGTATTGAAACACTACAATTACAGAATATTCTATACCAAACAACAACACTATGGGAATAACCTCATCATAGACTCAACTGCAGCTAATGTCTCTTGGACTCCATGATGTGACATCTATTACTAGGTATCCTATAAGCACACAACCAATTAAAGATCTTTAATACATTATTCCATTCAATTTTTTATCATTTTCTCTTTACGTTAATTAATTATTTAAACATTAATTAACAGATAATAATTCCATCTTAAAGTTCATTAGCATCACACAAAAAGTACATTGTTCCTTCAAAATTACAAACTCATCACTATGTTCCAGAAAACTAAAACCCCATGGGTTAACATAAATTATTCTATTATTAATTACATAATTAATATCCCATAATCCTAGGATTTATAAAAAAACATGATTTTAAAAACAAGGGGGCTCAACATGGTGAGTATATGTACTACTCGTCGATTCATTGCCAATTATAGCAAGAGAAAAGACAAACATCCCTAGAAAATCTATACACAAAAATCATGGGGTGTTCCCCATGTGTCTTTACCTCTTTCTGTAGAGGGTTATGTAAGACCAGATTCCTTGAGAAGTCGGAAAAAGTAATGTAATTAATCAACCAATAAAAAACAACAAGCATCCAACAAACACGTCCATCCCATTCCATCTTCTATAGTGTCCTCCCTGACACCCACATGAATAAAATGATGCATCTAGAAACCCTAGGTGTCATTTTGTGCCACATCCTAAAGGCCTCCATTCCCCCACATATCACAACAACCCTCTATGATCACATCACTACCCAAGTAGCATGAATACAAACATATTAACAATTGGGCTCTAGGCCCTTTAACAAACAATAGGGTAACTCAGAACCCAACAAGGAGTTACATTTTATTGATCAACGAGTTATTTAATCCATATTATATTAACTGATTATTATTATTAAGATCCAAATTTGGGAATACAAATTAGTTATATATAACCTATAAATAAAAATTATTACTACACCATTTTTATTAACATCAAATTACAAAAATGAGAAATAGATTCATTTACATTCCTAATAATCATTAGCCAAACAATTATCAATTAATTCTGGTTTATGTTCCTTAACAATTTCTGTCATGATTTTCCAGCTATATGAAGAAAGCATAGATATTATACTCTCTAGAAAAACAAGAGGCTATAAAATATGATTGATATCAATTTATTTATCTAGTTCAGTTATTTATTATGTCAATTATATTGTCATATTGTAGGATAGAACATGATAACAATACAGTTTCACGTGAAAGAAAAGATATGCAATGAATCCCCTTTCTCACACAATTCTTGACATTATTTATCTACACAACAGGTTGTGATCCTCCTCTCGCAACAACTACATCCACCTGAGGATGCCACGGTAAGACCGTAATAACATGACCCCAAAAAAACACATTAGAATCATGGAGATTACATGCTATGAAATGGAATGGAGAAACTAGAGAAGATGAAATCTGAAATAATGATGTTAAAACAAACCACATATTGAAGATTGATTTATACAACTTCGTTGCATCAAATAGAGCATAAACAATCTGAGGAGGAATGTCTGATTATACAACTGAAACGAAATAGAACGAAAGGTTCTAGAATCTCAAAACTGATAACAAAGAGGAATAATTATGGAGGAGGATATCTCGTCCCTATAGATGATTTAACTAAGGATCGGTTTATGAAACACTTCCTTTACCATTAAAAGTGGATTGCATTAAACCACATGAATTGACCGTGTAAAAACAGCATGATCCTTAGGTATAATTAATATAGCCGTTATGGCCTTTGAATTGACCTTAATTTACTTAAAACGATGCTCTAAATGCATTTTACATCAAAGTAAAATGCTAAAGGGGTGAAACTGTAGGAACCTGGAAACACTGTTCAAGAACTCAAAATTTGGAAAAGGAAAAACACTATTCATGAACCTCATTATTAGAACCTCATCGATAGAACACTATTTATGAACCTCACAGATAGAACATAGTTCATGATCCTCAATGTTAGAACCTCACCGATAGAACATTATTCATGAACATCACCGTTGGAACCTCACTGATAGAACATAGTACACCTACCATTTGGGAAACACTATACACCTACAATTATGGTAAAATTGTACATGTACCGTTATGGAAACACTTTACACCTACCCCATTGGAAACACTGTTCACATACCGTTAGAGTTTATAGATAGAACTGTTCACTGATTGAACTGTTCATAGAACTCTAAATTAGGAAAAGGAATGGGAGGTTACTGTTAGAGGTTACCGATTAAAACTATTCTCTGATAGAACTGTTCACAGAATTTGAAATTTGGAAAAGGAAAGAGAGGTTACCATTAGAGGTATCCAATATAAATGTTCACTGATAAAACTATTCATAGATATGGAAATTTGGAAAAGGAAAGAAAGGTTTCCGTTTGAGGTTACCGATAGAACTGTTCACCGATGGAAATCTTCATTGAAATGAATATTTTTAATGGGAATGAGAGGTTACCATTAGAGATTACTGATAAAATTTTCAATAATGGAACTGTTCACAGAATTGGAAATTTGGAAAAGGAAAGAGAGGTTACAGATAGAACTATTCATTAATGGAACAGTTTACAGAATTAAAAATTGGTCAAAGGAAATATAGGTTACTGTAAGACCTCTATATTGGAACATTTGACAACTGTGTACCATTAGAACTATTCACCAAATGGGAAAATTGGAAATGTGTTGGGGATGAGTCACCTGGATCACCCGAAACACCTTGACCACCATATTTTTACAAAGGTATGGCCTGGAGATGTTCGGGCCATTAATATATGTTCCATTAAACGATTCTATGAAATTTTAAAATCGAGAAAATCATTAATGAAAATATGGAATATTGTACAATAATAGTGTTTTATGAAAAAAAAACATGTAAATGAATTTAATATCCCATTATTTTAAAATTTTAAAATAATTTAGGTAAATTAGTTTCAATAAACTCCAAAGAAAAATTTCATAATCGAAACATAAAATCAAATTGATGAAGGTATCAAAAAATTTAACAAATATTTTATAGTATAACAAAAATATTACAATCCAAAAGAACAGTTAACATGACACCAAGGGTCACACTAGGTATGGATGGGTAAGAAACTAATATGTAACAATAAAATATGGTTATCATCACTTTTCTAGACATATTCAATGAATATAGATATTATATGAACACCACATAAAAAGAACCCCCAATATATTAACCATGTCCCAAGAACAACGAGACTATGGTGTTTATGAACACAACATGAATAAACTCCCAATAGTGGATGATGCCAATTATTACACCATCCCCCTAAGATCATAAGTGTTACCATGTGCTCTATTTTCCAAAATACTTCATCAAACCATATAATCAAAATAATGATTTATTTCCCATTTTAAAAAACCATATCAGAATGGTTTTAAAAACATTTTCACTTACAAAATATAATGGAATACCTATTTTTATCAAAAACCCTTTTCTATATAGACAAATCAATTCCTTCAATCATTATATATTATTAATAAAAAAATTAATCCTTAACAGAAGCATTGTTGTTCACTATCATCAACAGGATAAAGAATCACATACTTAAAAATAGGGTTCGTATACACATGTGAAGTGATACACCAACATAAAGAACACAATAATTAAAGTAGGGGGCTTGGATTTGTTCTACACATCTTAGAATTGACTATATTTAACTATAACTATAATTAAGTGGAAATACTTAGTGAATAGTGATTAACATACATTGATATTGCATCATTTTAGATGAATATTAAGCACAAAACAAAAAACAAACATTCTTGAGGAATATAATATTGTAGTGTCTATTGAAATGTGGAAAATTAATCTTCTATAATGTGAAATGTATTCATTATCTTACTTAAATATCTTTCCCATTTTTGTATTCCTGTATAAATAATTTCATGATAACATAGGGAATATAAATATAAGAAAGGGTTGAGATTAGATTATGATTAAGGGTAAACAAGGGACATATGTATTCCAAACATGATCATAATTGTTTGATAACATGATATTAAAATTATAAGATCATATTCATTATATGAAAGATTATAATCAATATTTAAAACATAACTATTTGTAATTCACACGAAATTAATAATTAATAAATCATGAACATATTAAATGATATTTTAAACTAATAATAAGACATGTGATTTTGTATGAAACATAGATATCTAAAATGAATTCAATGGAAGTTAATTATTAATGAAAAATACATCATTTTTATAATGTTTTCACTCACAAAAGAATACAAGTATTCAAGGTTTACGTTAATGGAAAATTTAGTTGAAAATTTTCATATTTGAACATGGTTCACTACCCATTCAATCAATATATTATTGTACCAGGATTACCTCTAGTTCTAACCTTGTATTACTAAATAGAGAGAACTTCTAATTTCATCCTTGTATTACTCAACCATGATCACCTCTCAATCTTGAAATTTATTACAATATATAGTTTACACCGTGCTCCATCCATGTATTATAGAACTGATTTCACTCCTCATTCAAATCATTTATTACGGAATCAAGTTAATTCCTTCTTCTAGACGTATATTACTGAACTAGGTTAACCTCATGTTACAAACCTATATTATATATCCATGTTGAATCCTCCTTCCAAAAGTAACATACTAAACTGAGTTAACTATTTCTTTCATCGATTTATATATCATGATATATATAAATGACCATTTCATGATTTAGTGGGAGATATAAGTCACACATGTCACACTATAAAATCATACAGACATGTTCTTTAAGATAATATGAAATTCATCATGTCAAGCCCCATTATAAAATATTGATTTAATAACCATCATATCAATATCCTTGAAAAAAATTTGAAAATCATAAACATTTCAAAATATTATTACCAATTGGAATGGGATTGGTTTCTTATTTATTTCATTATAGATTAACCCATGAAAGGAAGTGATTTACATTAGTGATATATCATGTTATAATCCATGGATGTGAATTGGGTTTCGTAAAAAACTTTTCATCTTAATCATTAAAATTTCAATGAAAAAATATGAATGGTTTACTCAAGTCATAAACATAGTAATAAAAACCCATGTCTATGTATATCATTTTAAATTAAGATTTAATTTGAATGATCGCTTGTAACAGAACATTATATTTAAAAAAAATTTAAAACATATTACATTTCCCAGATCCAGTTCATTAAATAAACTTTTATATCAAATAATAGATTCATAATATATCATTTAAAAACTATCTTGATGAAAACATTCATTACACATTAAAAATAAATATAAAAGCCTAAATAACTTTCAAAACATTTTTCAATTTAAAATAATATTTATTACATAGAAATAGTGCTTTGGAAAACATGTGATACACTGTCTAAAATAAAAAACATTTCTATAAAACTTATTCATTGAAAAAAAACATTAAAATATTGTATTTATAAAAAAATTTCCTTTTATAAATATTTTTCAATACATTAAATAAATGTTTCAATAAAATGATAGTAGTCAAATCCATATATTTTGAACATTACTATTTCACCTTATAATGTTTAGAAATGCACCTCAATAAGAAAATTAAAAAGAAATTTCTTTTAATCCATTTAATAAAAAGTTAAACATATTTAAAAATATCATTCACACATCATTAGAAAAAATATTTCAAATTTTTTTTATAAAACATTTTTTTTTTGAATAAAACAAATTTATAACCAATGATATAAATATATTTATAATTTCATAAAATTAATTTATTAATTATATTTAGTGAAATGATGGAAAATGGTTCCAATTAATGGAGTGATAACGTCTAATCAGTGGATGAAAAATTTCATAATATTTAATGAGATATTGATCATAATATTTCACCAATGGAAGCATAAACATACACAATCTCAGGAAAAAATGACATTATATCAATATACTATTACCACTTTTGTACTCTAAATCATAATACTATATAAAAAATAAAATATTAAATGTAGCTAAAAAATCATGAGAGTAATTTTTTTTATGATATGACATGTACAATGGTTGTATATACACATCATAGATAATATTTAGGTGCATAACACGACATGTGTCTCAAAAAATGCAAATTGGGGAAAAATAAATTACTCACTTACTAACATTTAATAATAAACACTATAAAATAAATCTCCAAATAGGGATATCTAAATACCCATAAATTAAATTATATTAAAATTATTCATTATTTATGGGATTTATATACACAATAAAAATTAAATTCGTTGTTAGTAAGGCTTATTTCTTGTAGAAATAAATGTTTAATGAGATAACACATACCATAAGTATTGAGTTTCTTTATACAAGTCAAAAACAAATTTATAGCAAGTATATTATGATTATAAATCTACAAAAGAACCATTATATCATATATCCTACAATATATAATTTTATTATTACTTTATATTACCCTTTTATTAAATATTTTATCTTGATTTTAGGTTTTGGGTAATATCAACAATATTTTTCGAATATATTTTGATTTATTATTATTGATCCTCTTACATAAACAACTATTTAATTATTTCATGAATGTGAAAAATGACGTAAATATAATATGTATAGGGTATACAAATATTTATAATAATATATGAAACATATTAATATTATATGGAATACACAATTTATGGAGACTGTAGGCTGAATATATGCATGAATATTTTTTTAATTTTCATGTTAACATATTGAATATAAATGAAATATATATTTATATATTTTATTTATAGTAACATTAATTATTTTATACACATCATATTATTTTAATAAAAATATTTTAAATATATTTCGTGTAATTTTTGAATGAATGACTTCACATTGAGGATACAATAGTCCATACATCCACAAACGAGGTTATTATATTGACACAAAATGGAATGGATACTGATATGTATTGTGAAATATTTCAGTAATAATAAATATATAATAAATATTATATAAATCATATAAAAGCATGATTTCAATTATATTTTCCTTTTATGAGAGTAATTAAATAATAAATGATTGACATCATTTCACGAGGTAGTAGTCTGTATTACACACGAATGATATTTTCATTACACATTTGATAGATGTATGTAGGTGTAGGTCTAGCAATATAATTAAGAAACCAAAATATAATTTGAATTCATAATTTATAATATATTAATGGAATAAAATAATTTATAGTTCGGAGAAAAAATGAAACAATGGACCATGGGGAAGGATATTACCTCTTCTTTTGGTTGTTCAATTTGGTTTTTACCTATAAACTAATTTAGATTTATTTTAGCCCAAATTATTATTTAAAGGGTTAGAAGTGTGAATTTGAGAGATTATATAGGAATGTTTCGAATGATAAAATATGTCATGAGAGGAGTGAAAAAGTGAGGGTGTGAGTTTAAATTTATAATGGATGAGGGATATGTTTATTGAATTTATTAAAAGGTAAATAATTTAGAGAGGTGCCTCTTAGATGGTGTGGCCAAAATAATTTTCAAAATTTATTAAAAGAGGAAAAATTTCAAAAAATATATCAATAATATGGATTTTTTAATGTTTTTAGGTCACATTACAACTTAAGATAAATGTTTTACCATTAAGTATACTCAATTTTTCTTAAATCAATATAATTAATTATAATTAAATTCACTAATAATTATGGAATAAAATTACGTTGAAATTTATAGAATGTATACATTTTTTATATTTCCTATTATGTAATCCATTTTAGATATTTTAATCATGTAAGTGAGATAAATTATTTAAAATTAATCCTTCATATCAAATGAGATAATAGGTTTCTAAACCCAAAATATAAAATGTTTAAATGGTATTTATATTATATTTCAAAATATAATTTTTTATAATGAACCTAATTTCATGAATTCTTGTATAATTTATCTAGGTATACTATAAAATTAAATTATAATATTTATTGATGACATAAATAAAATAAATGAAATAATAATTATGAATTAAAATCTAATGTATTTTCTCTATTAATCGAAAATGAAATATCATATAATTATACAAAAATTCCCCCAAACAAAACTTTGGATATTTTTCATTATAAAATATTTTTATGTTGCAAAATAAAATATCTTAATTATCAAAAATAATATTCAGAATGGGTTTTCAGTTAAAAGTGTGTAATATTACCTTGCATATAGATACATCTTTTTATTCATAAAATTATATTTTTTAGTATCTTATTTGTACAAAATCTATTAGACGATTATAAAAACATTTAAATAATATTTAATTTTTAAAATTTATTTGAAAAAATTAATGAATTTATTTTTTAAATTCTTGTTTATGATAAATTATTTCTTTACATAGAACTATAGTATAAGAAACTAAATTTAATTATATTTAAATAATTATTACATTCACATAAAATAATTAATAACAAAATGATTCATTTTAAAAAAATTACTAAACCATATTTTCAAAATTTAGGTAATATTTTATAGAATATAAATTCCAATGACAAGGTTATAACAATAATAAAAGATTAGAAATAATATTAATAGTATATTGTTGATTTTTAAAACTCATTCATGCATGTAACACATGATATCCTCTGTACTCAATAGAGTATATAACACAAGAAAAAAATGATGTTTCATGTACCACAAACCACACATTTTATTTCAGGTTGTGAGAGAGTGAATTGGTGTTTCATATTAATATATAATAACATAGTTCATTATTATTTCATAATAAATATTTTGAGATGTGTGAAATTAAATGAATTGGAAATATTACATTAATTTTAATTAATACATTTCGTGAAATCTTAGGTAGTTACATTATACCCCACATAAAATTATTTTCACCCTTAATTAATTATTTTCTGTTATCAAACTATTAATACATTAAATTATTATTGATTAAAACCCACATATTAAAATGAATAATAATAATTCCAAATAATATAAAAATATTAAACTATACTGGTTTCCCAATGACACTCAAAACAAGGTTTCCAAATAAGAGAACGTAGGTGGCATGTAAAAATATAGAAATATAAGAGAAAGATAAATAATAATTGAGATTGATAAAGATCACTAATACCATTAAAATGTTTGATCCTGCTATTGTTAAAAATAATTTATTTACTAAAAGTCCAAAAAGAGTACATTAATAGCATAAAAAATGATGATTATATGAAAAAAAACTTATATCAGGACAATTTTTACAGAACATAATTAATATTCCTTAAAATATAGTTTTATATTATTTCCTAACAACCATATCCTAGTTATGTCTTGATCAATTAACACATTATCTATTATTATATGAATAGAAGGTGAACTTTTAATTCTTGAAGTATTATTAGATCATGAGATTCATAAATAAAATAGAAATTCATTCCATCTATCATTATCACGAAAAAAATTATCACATGTTATACAATATGAATAAATCCGCATATAGAGAGATAATACATAAATATCTAACACATCATATAATTGCATCCTTAAAGCATTTGAAAAATGGATAAGCTTATAATCCTTCCAAAATATATAAATACAACACATTATAAAAAAGTTCTCTAATTTTTTCAGAAAAAGTAGCATTCATCCCCCATATATCATACAGTACCTCTTATTATTCGTAATGAAAATTTGTGAATATCTTTATCATTAATTCTATTATAACATAGTAATATCCATAATTACTATTATTCCTCATTGAAATCATGCATGTTTCGATATTTCAATGCTTAATGGTTATATTATGTAAATCCAAAAAGAATTGTAAACATCATCAATTATTACCTAGACCACATTGTCAATAAATCATTAAACAGTTCCTAGATAATTAGTATGGTTTAGTTTAGGTATGAATATCCAATATATATTTACCTCAATATTAAGAACACATTATGGGTCTCCTTCCTTTAATTGAAATATTATCTTTATATTAAAAAAAATTCTAATCTGTCAACACAATTCAATATATCATTTAAATTAATTAATAAAAAACTTATACATAATATATATATATATATATCGTGATTTTATTAGAATAATCATTGAATTAAAAATAATATACACATTAATCAACCAACACTATTCTTAAACAATTTTTTAGGCTTCATCATCTTATTTTTTAATACATGTTTCAACGAATATTAAAGATTAATCATGTATTATGGTTTCTCAACAAAAATCAATTCATTCTTTTAACGTTTACTTTAAGATTTACTGTCATAGAAAACAATATGTTTTTTAGCACGTAGTATCATTATCTTTAGTAGTATAACTAATAATTTTACCACTGTATGAATCTATTTATGAGGTTTCCATAATTTAAATTGATTTTTATAATTATCAACCATTCCACAATTTAAATAGTCAATGTTAACTCAGTTTCTTTAGTTGTCACCAATGATTAAAAAAAGCACAAGGTTGTAAAAAGTAATCATAGTATAAAATCACATAATAAATAAAAAATAAATTATACTATTTCAAATAATGAATCATACATTTAATTATGTGAAACATATGGATTAATGTTATATATTACCCTAAACATATCCATAGAAATATCACTCTGTATCTCACTAAAAGTTGTATGAAATATATATTCCAAAGGTTAAATAAACCATTCATTTTTATCAAATATTGAGATGAAGGATTAAGATATATGAATGATAAATCATTTTAGATTAATATTCATCACATTACAGAAATACATTCTCATGGACACTAATATTTTTGTTACCAAGGAAACAAGAAATCATAATAATTTAAAGTATGGAAATATCTTCAAAATCATAATTATAGATCATCCCATTTATTAATCCTACTTAAAAAATTTCTTCATAACCTGGAAAAATGAAGAATTGAAAGTAGTGTATCTAATATGCGTAGTAAGGGAAACCTTATTTAGGTAATCATAACATTAGAATAATGGTATGAGAACATGATCATAACATTAGAAGACCATAATCTATATATTAAGTATTATTACCAAGAATAATCGTATAAATATAGGCAGTTCATAAAAAAATATTCATAATTAAATCATGATCATGATCTATGAGGTCATAACAGATGAATAAGACATGTGATTGTGGAAGGAAGAAAAATAAAATAGTATCCGTAATAATCATGGAATTATGACAAGGATATATTTCTGGAATGTTTACACTCCCCAAATGATATTAGATGGAAGGTTTGCTATCATGACTATCATAGTAGAGAAATTACTATAATGAAACTAGTTTACTCACAATTTGAACCTTGTATTACTGAAATGGATTCACCTCCCATTCCATCAATGTTCTACTAAAAAAAGTTCACACCTCATTTCAGCCTCGTATTACTGAACTGTGTTCACAACCTACTCCATCCCATTATTATTAAAATCATATCACTCTTTATTTCATCCCAATATTATTAAACATTTATCACTCCTCATTGAATTCATCTATTAATGAACATATTTCACTCATCATTCTAGTGGTGTATTACAGAAACATGTTTACCTATAGTTCCAACCCTATATTACACAACTGAGTTCACTTCACATTCCATTCCTATCATATTGAACTAATGGAACCTATTATTCCATTGATTTCTATCACATGATATATATGAATATTTACCCAAATATTTTATAAGGATATATAGTTCCCACCCTTCAAATAATGAAATCATACATATGTCTTCCACAAAATAATAAGACATTAATATTATAATGAACCATAAAAAGTGATGAGTTTCATAAACATCATATCATAACACATATAATAAATAGTTGTCATAAATTTTTCATCAAATAATAACCCATGGTAATGAGATATATTTCATACTCATTTCATCAATGAATATATCTTCAATATAAGTGATATTTTTAATAGTATTATCAATTAATTACACATAAAAGGGTAACTGGTTTCATAAACAACATGACATCATAAAAACAAACAAA
The DNA here is from genome assembly GCA_963277665.1 of Viscum album. Classification (NCBI taxonomy): domain Eukaryota; kingdom Viridiplantae; phylum Streptophyta; class Magnoliopsida; order Santalales; family Viscaceae; genus Viscum; species Viscum album. The sequence continues at coordinate 1,373,746,134 of OY728142.1, read as the reverse complement.
TCAATGTATGAATAAAAATGGTGTCTAAGGAACATAAACCATCTACATCATCTACTTCATAAAATGATATCATCTTATATAGAGAATGATTTAGAATGATCACATAAATCATAACATTCCATAGAATATCAATTTTCAACAAATATAACATTTTCAAAATACTTTTCAATGAAACCATATTCAAAATATAAAAATGAATCATTAAAAAATATTTAAATTAAATTTTAATAAAATATACGTTAATTGAAAAATTATTTTGAAATCATAAAATATTTTCAATACATTTTTCCATATAAAATAACATTAAAAACATACAAACAAAGCTTTGAAACCCATTTTATACACATTTAAAAATATAAAATAAATATAAATAGTTTTCATTTTATTTTTATAAATAATTAATTTAAATAATATCAATGAAAAAATTCATTTAAATATGACCTTGTGAACCTTCAAATTAATATTTAGTTAAGTGATATTGGGTCAATTTTTACATTTCAATGATTCATTTTGCAACATAAAATGTTTAGAAAAGTACCTTGATCAGAAAATTATAATGATATTCAATTCCATTTTTTAAATCTTTTAAAATATGGATAATATTTTAATAATATTAATATAGTAAAATCATTTTTAAAACATGTTTAGACAATCATGGTTTTGGGATTAAAACAAATTTCCAACCAAAGAGGAAAATAAATTCATATTTTTTAAAATTAGAATTTTAATTTTCATAAGATTAAAAGGGTGGAAATGGTCCTATTAAATATAGATATATTGGAAAACAAATGGATCATATTATTAATAAGTGTTATTTTTATTTTGATCATATTATTTCATCAATATAATCATAATAATAAACAATCTGAAAAAACTATGAGATTTTAGAAAAAAGCTATTACCATTTTGGCATCATTTACCCATAATACTTTAGAAGAAAATAACATTAAATTATGTGTAACATATTATTATTATATTTATATTCTTTCTAAAAAATTTCAAATTAAATTATTTACACCTAATAATGAAATAAGTTCAAATAATGGCATGTGTCACAAAAAATGAAAATTGGGACAAAATGACATTACCTATATGGTAGCTTCTGAACCATAAATCCCAAGAAATAATGAACCTAAATTTTATATGTTAATAAAAAAGATTTTAATTATAGTAACAATATAATACTTTCATGGGCATTATATAAATCACACAAAATAAATTATTAGTGACTATGACATAAGTCTCAGAGAAATAAAAGAAGATATTAAAACAATTTACTAAAGTCCTGAAATGAAAAGACTGAAGATAAATATAATAATATTATTTTAAAATTTATAAATTACCATATTATCATATATATAAACATAAAATATTTTATTATGATTTTTATACCCCAATAATTAAAAATATCATGATAATTTTATGTTTATGGTAATATGAACACAGTTTGTCCTTATAGGTTTCGATGTGTTATTTTTGATATCATAACCTAAATAGATATTTATATATTTATGTAAACTAAAACATGAAAAATATATCATTTGTACTCTTTTTATAATTATTAAAATAAATTACAAAATATAGATATATTAAATTGAAGACACCATTATCAGAGTAGTAGGTCGTACATACAATTAAATGTTGATTCCATTTTTTCATCATTTGTAAAAAATAATAATTTAAAAAATATATATATATTATAATTAAAATAAATTTTTATTTTTTATATATGATATATTTATAATAAAACTGTGATTAATACATTCTATGTAATGTGACAATGAATCACATCTCTTTGACGAGGCGGTAATCAATATGTCCACAAATGATGTTATGATATTTATAAACATTGTGAAGCATGATGTTTGGTTTTATAATATAATTGTATAAGTTTATATGAACCCTAAATAATTTATATATCATTTAAAAAATTTATTTAAACCATAATTTTCCAACCATTAGTCGTGAAAAGGGAAAAATGAATGAAATCATTTCATGAAGCACTAGTATATCAAATATAAGGATAGTGAGTTAATATCCCAATTGTTGGATTTGTGTGTACTTATATGATAAACCATTATAATAAATAAATCAGTCTATATTGATTATAATAATTTTATAATATGATAATTAAATTAGATTAATGTATTTAGTGGAGAATTATTATAAAAAAGAACTTATGGAAGCTAGTTACCTTTTATTTCAGTGATTCCTTTTTGTTTGTAACAATAGTCTTTGATGAGTTTCATTATTAACATATATAATATAATAGGTTGATATTTTTAATGTAGGGAGATAACTATTTTTATGTATTTTATATAGAATAATTTCTAGAGAAGTTCAAAAAATTGAGTTGGAAAATTTTATTTTTTATAGTGGAGGAGGTGTAGTATTCTTGTATATATAAACTGGTAAACACTATTGAGAGGTATCAAATACATAATGTGCCTCCAATAACATTCTATTTTTATAGAAAATAGGGGTATACCTTGAAATATTTCTAGAAAATTCTTTTTGGAAATGGTTTTATGTAATTTTTCTCATTAAGATTAATGTTTATCCACTAAGTAAACTCATTTTTACATTAATTAATATAAATAATATAAATCAACATGACTAAAAATTTTGGTAAAAATATATATTTTCCCAATTATAAAATTTTAATTACTGTATATCCATATATTTAGTCCTTTTATTGAAAATTTTAATAATATTAGGGGAGAAATAAGACTTGGATATCCAATACTTGAATTTCTATAGCCACATTCATTCATATATTAAAATATTATATATTACTATTTGGATTCAATTATATAATAATAGTGGTCACACCAAATTTCTATACAAGTACCAAGAATACCTTATATTTATTAGCTATGTGAAAAATTCCCACTATACTGCTACATTGATCAATTCAATCATACCACTCAATTATAATTTCATGATGTAAAAATATTTATCTATGAAACCTAATACAACATGATCACGTATTATTCCTGAGAATAATAATGATATTTATATTATTAACAAAGGTAAAATAATGTAATACATATAAAAAATAACCAACTCAATAAAAAAATTTATTAATCATTATTATCCTGAAATTGAAAAGGTGAATAATCACGGACAATGCAACTGTTCATTAAAAAAACATCATTTTTTTTCAGAATGGTAAAATAAATAAATGAGAATACTATATCTTATTTCATAATAACTCAATTTAGTATATGGATCATTGATCTGACAATATAAGAAGCATAATGCTCCATTATATGGATATAAAAACTGATAAAACAATAAAAATGTTGGGTTGTGGGTGTGGGATTCAGTAAAAATGACATGGTGGTTGTTTTATGTTTATTTAAAATTTAAATTAAAATATTTTAAAATATATATATTTATATGGACGTTTGGAATATATTTTTTTTCCACCTGTTAAACTATTGACAATCAAAAAATCCCATATCATTGGTTATGGCATTTAGTATCCAATATAGCCTTACAATATATTATGGGTCATATTTTAAATTTTTTTATTAAATTTCATTTACCCTCAAAAAACAACCCAATATCAATAAATACCATTAAAAGAAAATTATTTTTGTAAAAATTATCAATTAATATAACCAACCATTTAAATAAATTATTGTTCATGTACTTTAAAACACTAATAATTCATGATTCACTATAGATTCATAATTATATTGATCCAAAAAAATTGTAATTTCATAGGGCATTACAATATCCTTTACATATAAATTCTCGTCTTAGATAATAATTCATAAATTTCTCATTATCATTATTATATCACTTATTAATTTGATATCATATCCCATGTTCATTTCAGTTATGGATTTGGTCATGTTTCTGACACACCTTACCAAAAAACACTTCATCTTCTATTAAAAATATTTCTTTATAATTAATATATGTAATTTATAATAGAAGATTAAAAATAAGACTAATTAACCTTCATAATACAATATTAAATGTCATATGTGTCATTCATTTCAATACATTCATTATTTGGATAAAACATATAGTGTACACAATATAATTCCAAATTACAGGTTATAATCAATATTCCATAGCATTGAAGAGTTCACGAATGAAAAATAATCATAATCCGGAGTTGAAACATAGATCACGTGTATATATCGAAAAATATTATAAAATTATAAAAATTTCCCGAGGATACTTTTTATATTATCACCCAAATTAGTCTAATTTATAGTTCTATAGTGAAAATTTAAAAAATACCAATACATGACTATCACCCAACAAACTATGTATATCCACATAAATTATATGATTTCAAAATATATAGATCTATATATAAATAATTAGAATTTTTCTTATTTTATTGTGATATTTGGGTCAACTGCTCAACTACACATCTCATAGTCTCACCACACACTCCAATCTGGTTCGAGATTCCCCATCCACTTTCCATAATTAAATTATGTAATATATTAAAAAATACTAAAAATATGTTATAATTATCAAAATATGTTAAGTATAATACTAATCCCCTTGCACTACCAGTATTTGTTTACATGATTTTAAATTGTTAGCATCTGTTAAATTCCTCTAATTGAGGTCCACCCCTTATAATAATCAATCCATTTATCCCCAATACAGTGTCACCTTTATTACTAATTTATAACCCTTTACAAATATTATGAAAATAATCATATGGTAACTATATTGTTCATGAAAAAACCATTTAATTTTTAAATGATTCATCCTAGGTCATATAATAGGGGAAAAATGTTATCAAAACAGTTTACAAGATAGCTACCATTCCGGAAAATATTTCGGGAATTCCACAAAAAGAGTGATTTAATATTAAAAATTGGGATTCCATTATCCACTCCTATTGTGGAATATACATAATAACATTGAATAAATTATTAATCTATCTAATATGTAATATTATAAAAGGGAATTATATATACCTAAATTAAACAAAAAATATTAAGCTACAGAGACTATTGATGAAACATTTAGTATATGTGTCATCTCAACATACCTTACAATTATCTTAAGCAATTATATCATTTAATATAAAAGTCTATAATTTCCCTAACAAGAAAAAATTTAGCAAAGGTATCTATAAACTAAAATTTTTAGTCTCTAATTCAATCCCACTATATATCATACATTTATTAAACCCATATAGTTCATAAAATATATAAATGGGACTCATTCCAATGAAACCAACATAGAATTGAATCCTTATATTGACCTAACCTCTGTATCTAAAATATATAGATGTAAAACATCATATTTCAAATAAAAAATTATATCTCATAAATCATTATATAAATTAAAAAATCTAACTAATTATTCTTAACCTTATTTTAGTTTGAGAATATTTTTAGTCATGGATTCTGTACTCTTTAATGATACACATCCAAAAACCTAAAATCATGAATTTCGGAGTTATAATTCATCACCCATTGGATCAAAAACCAAAATATGAAACCATGAAGTCCAAACATCTTATAAACAGCCAATAATAGTCAACAAACCTGATTTTAGTCCCAAGGAACCATTGGAATTAACCATTGTGTGACCAATCTGATGACCCTAATTTATTACAATCCATTGAAAATATATTATAATTTCACCCTTATCCACTCATCTCAAACAAAACCAACATTCAAATATAGGATTACATATAATACTGAACCATTCACATTTATAACTATTTTTTTACGACAAATTCACTAATAATACCCACACTAAGAAATGCCCTATTAATGTAAAAACTAAAGGAATCCTACAAATTCCACAACCTAGGCAGTTGAGAGATGCACATATTTTTTCACCATGCTTACTTGTTTTTGAAAATACTCTTATAATTTAATTTCTCATATTTATAAATAATTCAACAACTCTATTACTGGTACTTTTTTATTAATATTAATATCATACACATGAAAGCCAGAATACAATTTTAATCCCTATCATAGATGTATAAAATAATGTGAATTAAATATTGATCCAATGAATATAAAATCTTAGTACATCTATTACTAATTTTCAATCATTAATATAATAAAAATTGAATGTGGATGGGTTTTTTAAATTATTTGGATATCTAATAAACTACTCAAAGTATGACTATGATTATTAAATAGGATCGTTGTTTTTTATGATTTGATTCATTTTATGTTGCTATTAAATATTTATGGAATTTATTTTTTATTTTTAATAATAAATAAAATTTTCATGATCAATAAAAATAATTACATAATATAATTTCAAATAATTTAAATTTTCATAGTATTTATTTAAAATTTATTATTTGTGGTATACTTGTTTTAATATTTTATTATAGGCCACGTAATAATTAATCTGAAGGTCACTTATCTAAACACAACTAGAACCCAATCATGTTTAACTCTCTATGTACCAATCACTCAAACAAATTAATATAAATGTATCAATTTTTTTATATATGTTATTTGAAAAATATTTTTCAATAATTGATTTTCATTAAATGAAATTCCCATGATGTCATCCATTATTGCACTAGTCTCACATATTTGCACTTAACTCTCCATGTACACACTACTCAACCAAGTGAATTATCATGCATATATATGTTATAAAATGTTGTTTAACAATGTAAAATTAATTATATAAATAACTAATTAGTAAAATTTAATATTCATCAATGAAAAAAAATATTATAAATTATAAATTAATAATTTAATGAAACAAATATATTATTAATTAAATAATTATAATAAATTAATTTGAAAATTATTACATATTTTTAGAAAAATAATTAATAATAAAAAATTATAATATTGAAATGTTTCATGGTGGTCACATGTGATGTGGTTAGGTGTTGGATGATCATAAACTATGATTATCCCCTAACAAGAGTGGTCATCTACGAAATCTTCAACAAATGATTAATGCATGAAATTATAGGGTGATAAATAAATGTAGTTGACTTACCGTTAGGGTGGCAAGGGATTTCATTGTATGCAAGAGGAGTTTCAGCAGTTTGGGGCGTCATGGACATTTTTTCCATGTCATTATTTCTCATGTTATTATGGAAATTTCAATCTAAGAAATCAAGTCATGTTTAGGATCCCTATCAACAAAGTTGAAACGAGGGATTGTATTAATAATAAAAAAATAGATTGGGGGTTAAAAATTAATAATTAATTATTACAAGTTCATTATTAATAATTACTGGATAATAATTAAAAATTTATTACTAATAATTAATATTTAATAATCGATAAATATTTTACTATTAATGATTATTAATTACTAAAATTTAATGATTATAAATAGTTATAAATAATATAAAATTAATCATATGATTATTATAAAAAAAAATATTTATTATTAATAAATTGAGATATTATAAAATTGATAACTAACATATAGACATATGTAATGAATAAAATTTAAAAATTTATAATCATTGAAAAAAATAATTATTAATTGATAATTAATTATAAATACTAACAAATAATTATTTAATAGTTAATAAATTTTCAAAAAATAAAAATTAATAAATTTTAATTAATATTTGAAAAATAATAAATCATCATTATAATGTCACTAAAATTTCAACTATTTTTTGATTATATTTATCAATTATTATTATTTTTTAATGAATAAAAAACAATGACTATGATTATTAAAAAATTAAATATATAAATATGTAATTATTATATCACTGAAAATGAATTTAATAAAAAAATAATTGTTACATAATTATAAATTAATTGTAATTAATTTAGAGGTAATAAATAAAAATTAAATATATTTTAAAATAATATACAATTATATTTTATAAAAAATTTATTATCATTGATTAATAACTAAAAATTCATAATAGATAATTAATAATTAATTGTTACATATTATTCATAAATATTATATGGTTTATCCCATTTATTAATTAAATTTACCAAATATTCATCAAGAATTATAGTGAATACATTATATAAATATTAGGATCAAACAATAAATGAATACATGTCCAAGAGGAACAAATTCAATAAATTATGGTTATCCCCCATCACTATAATGCAGGCTACAGAAGTGCCATCAGTCGTTAGGGTTATGATGTAACACAATAAAATTGCACCCATTGTGCCCGTCTACGTCCTGGTCAAACTTCTTATTTCATAGGATAATACTGAACAATCCATACCAATATAAAAACAATGTCATATTCCATATTTCACTCTTCATAGAATCATACATTAGTTCTACTCTTAAATGATTTTCATTGGATTTTCCTTTTTCTTGGGTATTCTATTATACATTCGGGTGGCCTCCAGAAACCATTTCTGCAACCTCTAAATCATAGTGGCTTCTAAAATTTCTCCCAAACTGGGGATTGATAGTTTTTGAACTTTTACTGATACATTAATATGGGGAACCCTTTATATATTTTCCATGAATGCATGTACATGTTAATAATTAATTAATATTTATTATTAATTCATAAATAAAATTATTGATATTCTAATATATAATGACTATAAATGATAGATATTTTAATGTTCATGAAACAAAACTATTTTTTTACTAATATTTATTTATTAAAAATTAAAAGTTATTAATTTATGTGTAATTTTTTATAAATAATTAATATGATGAAATTAACAAAAATGAATTATTAAATATTATATATATTTATATTTATATTTAATTACAAATTAAATATTAATTATTGAATACATATTAAAATATTTATAAATATGTGACTATTATTATATATATGGTTTCTTAAAAACTATAATAAAAAAAATAATATCCCATTTTATTTAGTAAGTAATAATTAAAAAAATTCCTCCAAAAAATTATTTTTCAATAAACAATAATTAATAAAAAATATTTATTTCTAACTAAGATGTTAATGAGTGAATATGATTAGTCTAAAAAAATTATTAATAAAACATATAGTACATAGGAAACAAAATAAGTTTCAATGACATGTCACGTGGAACATCAATTCCACCCATGAAAAAATAGCATGTATGAAATCTAGTTGATCAATATTTATGTAGAATTCCCTTTCCCCAATAGCCACCTCAAGATGATGGGTAGAGACCAATAATATATTATAATTTTTTCTGATATGAAGTCCCAACCATTTAAATATTCACCTCTACTAATTATTGAGCTTATTATTTTTCATTTGAATGTCTATGAGCATTTATAAGATCCCATAGAGAGCATGGTAGTGGATATAATCCTTAATGATTATTTCTCACATCAATAGAAATGGGATCATTATTAGTAGAATCTTCCGCTACTGATTCCAAATGAGCTTCTTTTGGAAACATCCCTTCCATCTATTATATAGTGGGACCCAAAATATTTTCATCATGACATTTCGATATGTTATCAGTTCATGACTCCCCATCCAACAATGCGAAAAAGGAAATTTTCATGGAGTCCATAAAAAACTCTACATTAGTATAAATACTAAGTAGAGAAAGTGAAGATTTTTTATTATTCATATAAACCTACATAATATTTCACTAATTGTATATATTATCATGTTATAGAGATTTGATATATTCTAACATATAAAAATGATCAACAAAATCCCCTACATTTACTATTAATGGCATTAAAATTTTAGCTATTTGTGTATAGTTTTTTTTGTAGTGAATTTACTTTTTGAATATCATCAAAACCAATATCATTCACTCTATAATTTGGTACCCTACATGCATATGTCACAGGTTCCATGAATTTAAGAATAATTATTAAGATGGACTTCTGGAATATGTGTGTCTCCCATCTAGAATATATTGAAACATGGTATATTCTACACCTAACTATGTTGATTCAATGGAAAATTACACAACATGAAAATCAATTTAATTCACTTGTTGTTCCACAATGAAATATAAATATAATAATCTATAAAAGTTTATCTAGGCTCAACATTAATCATTAATTAATCCTAATTATAACCAATATTTGTAGTATACCCTCCCATTTCAAATTCTGTATTTCCAGACATGTATTTACCAAATTTATATGAACAACCAATGGAATTATTTTCCTAGAAATAATATCTAGAGAACATCATATTAAACAACATAGTGGTTCTATTCACATGGGTATTTAAATCATTACATATACCATGTTTATATACACTATAAATTGTTATATTTTATTCCCATTTATTGATAGGAACAAAAAAATTGTTTATAGGTAAAATGATAGGCATAAATTATTAGATAAATACCTATATCAGATATTGAACAACAGTCATTCATTAATTTTTATTTCTCAATCAAATGATCTTATCATTGTAGATGTTGAATTTCAAAACCATTCACCGTTTTTAAATCAAATCTCCAATGTATTGGATGTTTTAATAGAAATTAAGAAATTGATCGTATGTTACCAAATACTCTAATATGAAATATTCGAAAAAATGCAGTTTCTTTGATTGGATCCCTAAGGTCCAAAATGTCTAAAATTATACTATAATGTCAATTCAATGCACATATGGTCTCACTGAAAATTTTGATGGGATGACTCATAGATCTATACACTTCCTAGAAAAACTTTTGGTTCCAGAAGAACCCCTTATAGCCCATAAACGTAATTCATTCATTGATAACATAATATTAAACAAATATATGATAATAAATAGGCTCTCAATCTTTAATTACCATGAAAATATTCCTATTGTATATTGATATGTGTTCTCTATCCTTTAACTTGTGATCATTTGAGGTGAAAAAATGTTTAATAAAAGGGTTTACTAATTGAATTGAAACTATAACTATAAAAGCTACATACCAATGTTATATGATTCTTAATGTATTCTATTTCTATGTGTGAATTGTCAATGTCTTTATCAAGAATTTGAGAACCCGGATTCTAAAATATTAAATAAAAATCAAAATAATAGTTGGATCAGCTTATAAAAATGTGAGGATTCTATTTTTTGTTATTATGTTATGATGGGAAGTAGATTCAATTTATAGATCAGAGAAGGAAATATTTTTCGGATTTCCCTCCAATGTCGAATCATTCAAATAAACTCAAATATTCTTATAAAAAGATATATTTTCCTCATTATTTGACATAAAATCCTTATCATGATAATTCTCTGATCGATTAATGTGTGCGACTTCTGAAGAAACTAAACATGAATTCCCAAACTAGGGTCCACATCCACCCCCTTTGTAGGCCCAATAAGGACATGTAAGGGATTGAATTACTCATTCAAGATTTAAATCATCACAAATGAAAATCGTAAATGCCATTTACATTTAGAGAGTGACTATACAAAAATATTTCTTCCTATTGCAAGTCATCAATAATTATTAGTTACTAATTCATAATTAATAAATATCAATCATATAAAATTTTAAATAATATAAAATTAAAAATTAAAAATTGATTATTATAATCAAATAAAATTGATAAATAATATATAATAATATTAAATAAGTAACTAAAAATTAACAATTCGCTATTACTAATTACATATTATTAAATTGTAATTAATATGAAGTAATTAAATAATTGTTAATAATTATTAATTAACGAATTAAAATAATTCAAAAAAATAATTAGTCAATATTAATAAAGATATTTTAAATGTCAATTAAAAATATATAAATTATTTCGTTTTAAAATTTTTCATCAATAATAATTATTCTTAAATAATAATATGAATCTTTTAATTTAATATTATTTAAAATAATAAATAATTTTTAATTACTAATCAATAATGAAGAAATAATAATTTTGAATTATGAATTTGTCATTAATATTGGTCACCATATCCATGAGTGGAGATATATATAAAATTGGGGAACAACCATTCATTATAAGAATGAAATGATGGAATGATAAATTAGTTCCATATTAGTTAGGACATGTTATTAAGTAATACTGATTTTAAAATATAGATTTATTATAGTTTATTAACAAACCATTAATCATGGACATGATCAGTGATTCTCTAATAATTAGGATTCTATATTTAAATCATATCAATTTAAAGGTACTACCATTTATATTTATTATAGGGTTATTTATATAAGACATGCTCACCAAATAATTTTTATAAATAGGGTTTTTATTATTTTTGTTATATTTAAGTAATATTTATTTATGTAAAATTAATATATAATTTAAAATGTATTACCACTAATAAATGTAATATGTATTAATATTTTTAATATATGTAATATTTAAAACATAAAAATTAATGATGTATAACCTTAATGTAATATATGAAATGTGAAATAAATAAAATGTAAAATATAAATTGTGTTCAAATTTTGTTGATTAAAATAAAAAGACATTTAATTGAAGAATACTAATAAAAATATAATATTTATCAATATTATAAAATATTTTACTTGTTACTCTTGAGTAGAATAGTTCCATTATATATATATAGTAATAGAGTTTATGTTTTTAATATATATTATATATTAAATTTATTTGATTTAATAATTTATTAAGGCTAGAAACTAATTTTTATTTCATAATTAATGAATTATTTTTTATATAAAATTAATAAATGATTCAAATGAGGATCTATCATGTTAGTATTAATAAATAGTGTGGTGTTTTTATCAATCTTAACCCAATAGGTTTGATCTATGAATATTTGTTGTCATGAGTGTGATTGATTGATACCATGTTTCCAATGGATTATAATTACACTGAGTTTTATATCCATACAAATAGACATTATGAGAATTATTTCCATATTATGATGAAGTGTGAAACACATACCTATATATGGTGTATGGAGTTTTTTAAGGTTTCCTATATCACATATAGATTACTAGGTTTTCAATGTTTTATGATTCCGGGGTTTATCATCACCCTATTATCAGAGAACAAGTTAGGGTAAATCTGAAATACTACATGTTAGATCAGGTCACAACAACAGTTCGTGGTTCAATACATGAAATGGATTTAAAGAGTGGGGTATCCCCCTTTATCTAATTATCATGGTGTGACCTGATGTTCAAATCTGTGACACATACCTGGATAGGATTTTATGATATTAATTGGATTTCTAGAATTGGGGTATTTGAAAATAAAAGGGGATTCACATTGCATGTGGTGCATGATGGTCACCCCCCACCATATTTTATATCTTATAAAAATATAGATCATTCACATTCCTCTCCAAATTAAAATATTTATAGATGAATTCTAAGACTACTGGTAACCCTGGTGATCCTCCATCCTTCAATATTATTTTATTATTGAATTATCTTTTTTCTAATGATTAATATATGTCTTCACCTAATATCATTAAATGCATTTAATTTTTTTATAAAATTAATCCCAAATTAAATGATGATATTTGTTGATTATGATAACATGAGGATACCGTATGTGGTTTATTTGATTTCCCCTTCATTTCATTCTATAAAAAAATACTTTATATTACTGAAGAGTATTTTTGATGGGTGTATATACCAATCACAAATACCATTCCCATGCATTGGAATGCATTACACACAAAACCATTTTGGGTGGGAGGCCTATTAACATCATAAAAACTATTAATTTAAAATTGGACTCTAGGATGGCTGCAAATAGTCACTCTGGATGAACTATTTGTGATGATTCCACTCCGCATCAAAAAACCCCATCACAATTATTTAATTCTACAGAAAAGTAAAGAAATTTATTCTTATATAAATTTCTATGTGAACAATGGTAGTGAATTTTTAAATAATTATTTAATTTATATATATATATTAAATTTCTATAATAATGACATGTCCATAACTACTAAAATTATATTGAGTATGGAATGACATGGAAATTTCTATCATTTTCATTGAAAAATAATTAGTATTGAATACCATGGATGATCCTAATATTCCACTAGAGGGATTATATGGGTGTCAGGTTTAATGATTTATTTTATTTAATTATATCAAAATCTATGCTATTCCATGAGTGCCTTAGTTGGCTATACATAAATTCATTAATGAAAATTCGTTGTTCGGGTTTCCCATATATTATGGTAATGTATGAACATATTGTATAATATAGATTAATATTTATAGCTCATGAGGGGTACCATTATTGGATATTATAGGATTTTCTCCAAATAGTATTCTTCAATGTTATTGTTTTGTCATATATCAGGTCCAAGCCATTGATTCTAATCAATTTATTTTTATGAATATTGATGATGGTTCAATGAATTTGTAATTGATCGAATAATTTTATTTAGAACATTATGGGAGTGATGTTCCATATGATACATGTTGATACCATTTGGTTAAATTCTTATGAATTCATCAGTGATGCATCTAAGAACTAAATTGAGATAATCTATTTTAATTTTGATTAGAGCCTGATGAAGGCCATCATTGGTAGTGTTGAAATAAATTGATCCCATAAGATCTAAGGATTGTAATTTTTAAATGTATTTTCATATATTATCATTATTTATAATTCAACTATTTATTAAACACATTTATGTATTATAAATTTAAATTGAAATTGGATTAGACACCATTGGTTGTGGAATATATAGTTGTACACACACATTTCCCAAGCTTCCATTCCACATTGGTACTTAAGAATATATCTCTAATTTGTAATAAGAAACTTGTTTGTGGTGTATATTAATTTTGGTTCATAATGATCTGTCTTCGATGATGTATGGGAGATAGGGCAAGGGATTGAATTAGCGACTTACTAAGTTAATAATGCATTTTGTATTTTTTTCATTAAAATAGTTTTGTGATGGTAGTACTTGAAATGATTAACTGTTTTCCCTTATAATTATGTATGTATACTAATTTTGATATTGTAAAGGATGTGACTATCTCTTCTAGATCATATGGTTTATTTTCATTGTTTAATGACTATCCATTTTTTATTATATTTTATTATTTACTTTTATATAGTACACTCTAGTAATGAGGGAATAATATCCATATATTAACATCATAATCCATAAATGATAGTTTATGGAATATAGTGAATGGGTAGACATTCATGGTGCCATGTTGAAAAATAGGTCAGAGAACTTGTTTAATGGATTCCATGTCATGGGGTTATAATATATATGTGTTGTGGAGTCATGGATTATGCAATGCAGGAGAAATATATTGATGTATATTAGTATTAGGTTCATTTTTTATAAAGAGTAATTGTTAGTTAATTTAGGAAATTTTTTTAGTCCATGTCGGATAATTGGTAAATTTTGGAATCTCCATTGTATTCGTTCTATTGGGGGGTATACTCGGTATACCATAGGATGATAATGAAAATTTAATGTTATATAATGATTTCCTATTCATTACAGTTTATCATATTATGGAATTCAATTTATAGCTTTTGTGATGATTGTAACGACTGAAATCTTTTCAATGGAAAATTCCCTTCTTATATCTATGTCATAAAAACACAAAATAATGAACTACTAAGTGATAAGTGAACTTTAAACGTAATTTTGTCACCCCTATGTTTGGAATTTTAAAAATCCAATATACACGGTTGTGTTCAAGATAGTTTTTGGAGTGTAATGATACAAAAATAATTTTTAGTGAATAGTAACCTACCATTATGAATAGTAAATAAGAGTAACATTACCTCTGATTAATAAAATAAAATTTAGACATCATAGAAAGTTGTAATTTGACCTTAGTAAACGTTTTTGGTATTTTATAAGTCATAAATAATTAATTATAATTAATTAATTATTTTAAAATAATTTTTATTTTCCTGAAATATATTCATTGAATCAATGTCTAATAGTTTATAGATAATTTTATACGGCCCTAAGTAATTTTTGAATGAACTGCAAAATCAGTTTTAATTTTAAAAACTGTTTTTTATGTAAATTATGATTTTAATTAAATATTAAATTAATAATATATAGAAAATTATTTTTGAAAAATTAACTTCATTTTTGTATTCTACACGTCGAAAAATGGTTGGGGTAAAATTTTGGGATTTTTCTGAGATACTTGAATTTTTGATGAATAGTGGAATCCGATAATTCACAATAAAAGCTAAATAATGTATTAATTGAGTCATTGATGATGGTATTCTGATGTAAGCCCACTTGGTTCGATATTACATTATAAAATTACTATTATTGGTCATCCAAGACTCACTATTCCTTGTCTTAGGTGAAATTAATAAACTAATCAATTTTATATTAAGTAAACCCCTCTCCCCTCCACTATAAAAGCCACCCTTCACTCCGTCTTTTCCTCACACATCGCAAGCTCCAAGCCCTCTCTAAATTATGCCCAAACACTTTCCCTAGCTCATCCCCACGTCCAAAATCTTCTTGTCTCATCAAAATACCACGCCTAGCTTCCTTAAATAGTATCTCAAGAGAAGGATTCTAAAGGTAATTTCTCTCTCTCTTCTCCTTTAATTTCCTTTCAAGTTCAAGTTCCTTTATTGATCTCTCTCTATCTATCTTCATCCAAATTGTTCTGTAAATCCAGTACTATATATATACTGTAATATTATGATTCTAATGTTATATTATATCACCCCACACCCTTTCCCCCTTCCTTTTATTTTATTAAAGAGAACATTGTTCATGTGGTGATAATTTATCACCTTCAAAAACAACATGCTCTCTTCTTCCATTTATACCTTCAATCTGGTCATGAAACCATTTTTATGGTTGAACCAGAATGTTTTATATGTATTATGTTCTATTTTAAGTTATGGAAATAACCTATGGCCATACAACTAAGTGAAAAGTTAAAATGAGTTGGTTGTGATCCAAAAACCGCTCAAATTAGCCCAAATAATCTTCATTTAATTCTTATCTAATGATTCGGCCACATGGATCTAATATAACTCATTATAAAATCATTCAATCTTCTGTAATATCATTAATTACATGTAATATCAGTTCTTGATGTTTACCCATGATCTACCCAAACATCAAATTAAGAATACAAGTGGACCGCTGAAGAAAACCAGGAAAAAGAACATCCCCGAACAATGTTTTTAAACTCTATAAGTCATACAAAGGAACATAATATGAAATAATGAAACCATAATGAACCCAATTAATGTATAAAACGTTCTGGAAATTCTAATTAATGAATATAATGTCATTATACATGACATTAAAGAGAAGGAGGCATTCGAGTACAAGGTAAGGGGAAATCTCGAACTCAATTTTCTTCCTTCGGGTTCTCCCTCTTTCACTCCATTTTTGATATAGTTACTCCTCAAAAGTCTTTTGTTCATCTTTTCCATTACTTTTCTGGGATATAAATGTTTGTCACTAGTTTTTATGTCCAAAAAAAATGTTTTCCAAAAGAACTCTTCTTTCAAGATCTCACCTTTTACCTCTCATTCAAGGTTGATGGTTCTTATATCAAGTATGTTGTTCCCTCTTTCTTTTCGGAACCCAAAGCTTATGAATGTGTTATTATGAGATGAAACCCATTCCTTTCCATGGGTTATTTATGTACATGTTTGATATGTGTTCTATGTGGCAAGCATGATAATGATAATGTTATGATGTGACGGGTGCGCCCGGAATTATATAGTGCTCCAATGCATTGGGTAAGGTGATGAATCTCATGAGTAAATGTGAAATTATGCATGAAAATGATGCTAGATTTGTTCACAAGTATGTGTGGTAGTTAACCACTAAGACATGATGTTTCATTTTTATGCTTTTCCACATTTCAAGTTTATTTTTTATGCTCCTCTCATGTTCAAGATCTTCTTCCTATGCCATGATTATGCTCACCCCATGCTATATTGTTCTTATATATCCTCTTACTGGGATTTTAGCTCACCCCTTTTGATGTATATCCTCAGGTGGCTACATGTACTAAGGAGAGGAAATGTGCTACTAAGAAGCTGTAGAAAAAGAGATTAAATGAATTTTTTATGCTTGATGTTGTACTTGTTATGTGTTGTACTAGTTTTCCCAAGACACTAAACCTCTGGATCCTCCATGTGTAATACTATTATGTTGTTTATCTTTGAAATGATGTAATAGTAAAGTAAGAAAAGGCTGGGTCACTATAGTTGGTATCAGAGGAAAGGTTTAGTTAATTTGGGAATTAGTAATAGTGAACCCTAAAGAAAACCTCTAGCATGAGACTAAGTACAAATGTGCACACAAGGATATTTACCTAGGGATCCCATATGTTATGTTTTTGGTATAATTGTTTAAAAGGGTAAGTTATTCATGACTTGTTTACTTATGTTTTTTTCTAACATTTTCTATTTTAGAAAATGGTGGGAACTAGGAGAAATCAGGCCAACAACTCTTTCGAAGGCCAATGCAACGATTGCCCGAATGACATCCCCAATGATATTGGAGGTGGAGTTCAAAATTTCATGGCAATGATTACCCAATTATCCCGGGTTATGAATAATAACCATAATAATGGGGAACGTCCTCCTTCACCAAAGAGGGAGCAACTGGCTATCGAATGTTTTATGCGGCAACGACCACCGACGTTTTGTGGATCTTATGATCCACTAGTTGCAGAACAATGGGTCAACTCCATGGAGAAGATATTTTCTGTTCTTCACTGTTCCGAGATAGAGAAGGTTACTCTAGACACTTATCGTCTAGATGGTGAAGATTATCAATGGTGGGATTTGATTAAGTACACCAATCAAAGGGATGAAATTAAAGAGATGGAATGGGAAGACTTTAAGATAATGTTTCTTAATAAGTACTTCCCACGAACTCGTCGCACGAAGATGGAGAGAGAATTCATAGAGCTCAAGCAAAAAGAAGGAGAATCTGTCACAACCTATGAAGCAAATTTTACAAGGCTCGCAAGGTATGCTTCGGGTTTTGTTATCAATAATGATAGAAAAATTGATAGATTCTTTAGTGGATTAAAACCACATCTTTGAAAAGATCTTGCAAATCGAGACTTTGGGAGTTATGAAGAAGTTGTTCGGTGTGCTCTCAAAGGGGAGATGGAGTTTGGAGAATGGTCCCATGGCTATGGTGATAAGAAAAGAAAGATGGAGTTTCAAGCTGGTGGATCTAGTGATAAAGATGGGAAGAAAACACAACGACCAACTTTCCAAAAATGTGGGAATTTACATAATGGGAACTGCCTCAAAGGGACGGGGAAATGCTTCAAGTGTGGGAAAGAAGGACACCTAGCTCATGAGTGTCTAAGAGACATGAAAATGAAGGATAATGTAGCCGATTAAAGGAGATAACAAATCGTGGTTCAATGCTACAACTGTAAGGAGCTAGGGCACTATTCAAACCAGTGCACTAAACCTCGAGCTTTTGAGGGTAATCAGCGCCAACAACCTCCAAAGACAAAGGAACAAGGGAAGGCTTATGCCATCACTACTGCAGAGGTGGAACATGATAATGAAGTCGTACAAGGTACACTTCTTATTTACTCAAGAATGGAAAAAGTTTTATTTGATTCTGATTCTACGCATTCCTTTATATCTTGCAAGTTTGATAGAACTATAGAATCGAATCCCTGAAACCTTGAAGTAGAGATATCTGTAAAAACACCAAGTGGTGCAATCATTGCAACCCAAGTGTTTGTTTCTTCTCCTGTTGACGTATGTGGGAAGATTCTTCTGGCAAATCTCATAATACTTCCCTTGGTGGAATTCGACGGTATAATGGGAATGGATTGGCTCTCGTTATATAGAGCACATATCAATTGTCGGGAAAAGGAAATATATTTTCATATTTCAATCCATCCCATGCTCCTCTACAAATGCAAGGAAGATCATGAATATCCTTTGAGAAATCCTTCGATGGTGTGGGTGATGATTCCCTATGAAGAAGCATAACTCGCCCAAATGTTTGAGTCAAAGGAGAGTTCCAACCTTGAGGAAATGCCCATCGTATGGGAATACATCGATGTATTTCCCGAAGAGCTACCCGGAATTCCCCCGGATCGTGAGGTAGAGTTCTCAATTGAACTCATACCCGGAGCTACTCCTATCTCGAAGTTCCCATATAGGATGGCTCCTATCGAACTGGAGGAGTTAAAGAAGCAGCTGAAAGAGCATCTGGACAAAGGGTTCATATGCCCTAGTGCATCACCTTTGGGTGCGCCAGTGCTCTTTGTGAAGAAGAAGGATGGTACCATGCGACTGTGTATCGATTATCGGGAACTCAATAAGATCACCATAAAGAACAAGTATCATCTCCCAAGGATTGATGACTTGTTCGACTAGTTAAGAGGAGCTCAATACTTATAAAAGGTGGATCTTCGTTCTGGATATCATCAAGTAAAGGTGAAGAAGGAAGAGATTCAGAAGACTGCCTTCCATACAAGGTATGGGCACTATGAGTTTTTGGTGATGCCCTTCGTACTTACTAATGCCCCTGCAATCATTATGGATTTGATGAATAGAGTCTTTAGACATTACCTCGACAAATTTGTGGTAGTGTTTATTGGTGATATTCTTATCTACTCCAAGAGTAAGGAGGAACATGAAGAACATATAAGACTTGTGTTGGCGACATTGAGAAAGGAGAAGTTGTACGCCAAGTTCAGAAAGTGTGACTTTTGGATGAATCAAGTCACGTTCTTGGGACATGTGATCACAAGCGAGGGAATTTCTATGGACCCTTCAAAGACAAAGGCAATTGAAGAATGGCCCAGGCCCTCTAGTGTCAAAGAAATCTGTAGTTTTCTTGGATTAGATGGGTACTACCAACGTTTTGTGAGAAACATCTCACGATTGTCAAGCCCGCTAACTAAGTTAACAAGGAAAGGGGTAATGTTTGTATGGACGGAAGAATGTGAGGGAAGCTTCAAGGAGCTAAAGAGAAGGCTAATCACTGCACCTGTACACACACTACCGAAAAGTGGAGAAAGTTTTGTGATATACAGTGATGCTTCAAAGAAAGGCTTGGGTTGTGTACTCATAAAAAATGATAATGTGATACCCAACGCCTCACGACAGTTGACGATCCATGAGAAGAAATACCGGACGCATGATCTAGAGCTGCTAGCCGTGATTTTTCGCTTGAAAATCTGGCGGCACTACCTTTATGGTGAGAAGTGTGACATATACACCGACCACAAGATCATAAAGTATATATTCACACAAAAGGAGCTCAACATGCGTCAAAGGAGATGGTTAGAGCTAATCAAGGATTACGATTGCCCTATTCACTATCATCCTGGAATGGCAAACAAGGTAGCTGATGCTCTAAGCAGGAAAGAACCTGCTACTCTATCCATGTTGAGGATTGAGAAAGACCCTATCTTCTTGGATATGCAAAGGATGGATTTGGGAATCGTAAGGGCAGGGGATTCATCCTACCTTGCCCAAATGATTGTGCAACCATCCATCCAACAGAAGATTAAGGAAGCACAAAGGGATGATGTAGAGATACAAAAGAGGGTGAATGCAGTAAAGGAAGGGAAGCTGCAAGAGTTCCATATCGACAATGATGGTGTGATTAGGTTTGGAACACGGCTTTGTGTGCCTTCATCACCCGGAATAAAGAAGGAGCTATTGGATAATGAACATAGCTCAACTTTCTCTATTCCTCCTGGAAGTACCAAGATGTATCGTGATCTCCGAGAACACTTCTGGTGGGATAACATGAAGAAGGAGATTGCAGAATATATATCAAGGTTCTTGGTATGCCAGCAAGTTAAAGCTGAGCGGCAAAAGTCCAACGGTATGATGCAGCCATTGCCTATACCCATGTGGAAATGGGAAAATGTTACTATGGACTTTGTCATGGGTCTTCCGAAAACTTCAAGAGGAAATAATGCGATATGGGTTGTGGTTGACCGACTCACCAAGTCTGCCCATTTTATCACTATTCGGGAAGAACTCTCACCTGAAAAACATGAAAGGATATATGTGAAGGAAGTAGTGAGATTGCACAGTGTTCCGCTCTCGATTGTCTCTGACCGTGATCCAAGGTTCACTTCTAAATTATGGAGGATCCTTCAACATTCTTTGAGTACTAAATTAAATTTCAACATGGCCTATCACCCCCAAACTGATGGCCAGTCTGAAAGGACTATTCAGACACTTGAAGATATGCTAAGATCCTGCTTTCTTGAATTCGAAGGTGGTTGGGATCAGCACCTTCCATTGGTTGAGTTCTCATACAACAATAGCTTCTACTCGAGTATTTAGATGGCTCCGTATGAAGCTCTTTGTGGGAAGCGATGTAGACCTCCGACCTGTTGGGATGAAGTTGGAGAACGAAAACTACTTGGTCCCGATCTTGTTCAAGAGATGACAGAGAAGGTTCAAGTCATCCAGAAACATATCGAAGCTGCTCAAAGTCGGAAAAAGAGTTATTCTGAAAATCATCAAAGGGACTTGGAGTTCAACGTTGGAGATAAAGTCTTCCTTCGAATATCTCCATGGACGAGAGTCATGCGATTCGGGAAGAAAGGGAAGCTATGTCCAAGGTACATTGGCCCCTTTGATATCCTTGATCGTATAGGAGTCGTGGCCTATCGACTGGCACTTCCACCGAATATGGCTCAATTTCATGACGTGTTTCACGTATCACTACTAAGGAAGTACATTCCAGACCCCTCACATGTACTAAACTCAGAGGTGGTACAGTTGGAAGGTGATCTCTCATATGAGGAGCAGCCGGTATAAATTCTGGACCGAAGTGATAAGGTTCTATGCAACAAGACAACCCGCCTTGTCAAAGTGTTGTGGAGGAACCAAAAGTTTGAGGAAGCAACTTGGGAACCGGAAGAGGCAATGAAGGAGAAGTACCCTCACCTGTTTGTGTAAAGTGAAATTTCTGGGGCGAAATTTCTTAAGGGGGGAAAAATGTAACGACCCAATGTTTTTCAATGGAAAATTCCCTTCTTATATCTATGTCATAAAATCACAAAATAATGAACTACTAACTGATAAGTGACCTTTAAACGTAATTTTGTCATCCCTATGTTTGGAATTATAAAAATCCAACATACACGGTTGTGTTCAAGATAGTTTTTGGATTCTAATGAAACAAAAATAATTTTTGGTGATTAGTAACCTACCCTTATGAATAGTAAATAAGAGTAACATTACCTCTGATTAATAAAATAAAATTTAGACATCTTAGAAAGTTATAATTTGACCTTAGTAAACGTTTTTGGTAATTTATAAGTCATAAATAATTAATTATAATTAATTTATTAATTTAAAAGAATATTTATTTCCCTGAAATATATACATTTAATGAATGTCTAATAGTTTTTAGATAATTTTATAAGACCCTAAGTAATTTTTGAACGAACTGCAAAATCAGTTTTAATTTTAAAAACTGTTTTTTTATGTAAATTATGATTTTAATTAAATATTAAATTAATAATATTTAGAAAATTATTTTTGAAAAATGGACTTCATTTTTGGATTCTACATGTCGAAAAATGGTTGGGGTAAAATTTTGGGATTTTTCTGAGATACTTGAATTTTTTATGAATAGTGGAATCCGATAATTCACAATAAAAGCTAAATAATGTATTAATTGAGTCATTGATGATGTTCTGATGATGTAAGCCCGCTTGGTTAGGGATTACATTATAAAATTACTATTATTGGTCGTCCAAGATTCACTATTCCTTGTCTTAGGTGAAATTAATAAACTAATCAATTTTATATTAAGGAAACCCCTCTCCCCTCCACTATAAAAGCCACCCTTCACTCCCTCTTTTCATCACACCTCTCAAGATCAAAGACTTCTCTAAATTCTTCCCAAACACCTTCCCTAGCTCATCCCCCACGTCCAAAATCTTCTTGTCTCATCAAAAGACCAGGCCTAGCTTCCTTAAAGAGGATCTCAAGTGAAGGATTCTAAAGGTAATTTCCCTCTCTCTTCTCCTTTAATTTCCTTTCATGTTCAAGTTCCTTTCTTGATCTCTCTCTATCTATCTTCATAAAAATTGTTCTGTAAATCCATTATTATATATATACTGTAATATTATGATTCTAATGTTATATTATATCACCCCACACCCTTTCCCCCTTCCTTTTATTTTATTAAAGAGAACGTTGTTCATGTGGTGATAATTTATCACCTTCAAAAACAACATGCTATCTTCTTCCATTTATACCTTCAATCTGGTCATGAAACCATTTTTATTGTTGAAACATAATGTTTTATATGTATTATGTTCTATATTACGTTTTGGAAATAACCTATGGCCATACAACTAAGTGAAATGTTAAAATGGGTTGGTTGTGATCCAAAAACCGCTCAAATTAGCCCAAATAATCTTCATTTAATTCTTATCTAATGATTCGGCCACATGGATCTAATATAACTCATTATAAAATCATTCAAGCTTCTTTAATATCATTAATTACATGTAATATCATTTCTTTACGTTTACCCATGATCTACCCAAACATCAAATTAAGAATACAAGTGGACAGCTCAAGAAAACCATGAAAAAGAACATCCTCGAACAATGTTTTTAAACTCTATAAGTCATCCAAAGGAACATAATATGAAATAATGAAACCAGAATGAACCCTATTAATGTATAAAAGGTTCTGGAATTTCTAATTAATGAATATAATGTCGTTATACAGGTCATTAAAGAGAAGGAGGCATTCGAGTACAAGGTAAGGGGAAATCTCAAACCCAATTTTCTTCCTTCGAGTTCTCCCTCTTTCACTCCATTTTTGACATAGTTACTCCTAAAAAGTCTTTTGTTCATATTTTCCTTTACTTTTCTGGGATATAGATGTTTTTCACTAGTTTTTATGTCCATAAAAATGTTTTCCAAAAGAACTCTTCTTTCAAGATGTCACCTTTAACCTCTCATTCAAGGTTGATGGTTCTTATATCAAGTATGTTGTTCCCTATTTCTTTTGGGAACCCAAAGATTATGAATGTGTTATTATGTGATGAAACCCATTCCATTACATGGTTTATTTATGTAAATGTTTGATATGTTTTCTATGTGGCAAGCATGATAATGATAATGTTATGATGTGACGGGTGCGCCCGGAATTATATAGCGCTCCAATGCATTGGGTAAAGTGATGAATCTCATGAGTAAATGTGAAATTATGCATGAACATGATGCTAGATTTGTTCACAAGTATGTGTGGTAGTTAACCACTAAGACATAATTTTTCATTTTTATGCTTTCCCACATTTCAAGTTTATTGTTTATGCTCCTCTCATGTTCAAGATCTTCTTCCTATGCCATGATTATGCTCACCCCATGCTATATTGTTCTTATATATCCTCTTACTGGGCTTTTAGATCACCCCTTTTGATGTTTATCCTCAGGTGGCTACATGTACTAAGGAGATGACAAGTGCTACTAAGAAGCTATAGAAGAAGAGATTAAATGAAATTTTTATGCTTGATGTTGTACTTGTTATGTGTAGTCCTAGTTTTCCCAAGACACTAAACCTCTCCTCCATGTGTAATACTTTTATGATGTTTATCTTTGAAATGATGTAATAGTAATCTACGAAAAGGCCGGGTCTCTATAATGATGTAATTATTATTTTTTTCTGATTAATATATCTTCCACCATTTCTATTTTATCACATTATCTAACATAATGTTACTTTTTTTAGGTATATGCAAACCCCTCTTTTTAATCATGAATTGGATGGGTTTTTTTAGAGATTTGTAAGGTTAAAACTTTGAATGTTTTGAAAAGTTGTGTATTGTAAAATTCACATGGTTTGGGGAAATAAAGTTCCCTATAATGAAAAATATTAAAAAACCAGGAAATGGGGTTTTGAATAGATGGATCATTGTATGTCATACTGTTCACCCTCTTGGGAGAAATTATAAATGCCATATAAAACATGCACATGTCTAGTCTTTATAATTCGGCGTATTCTTGTGTGAATTACCAGATATCTATATATACAGTGTTTTAATTCAGATAAATTTTGATAAAATAATTAATTAACCCCACTTCAGGATCACAAATGCATCAGAATGTCGCATAATTGATTTATCTCCATATTAGAAAATCAAATAATTTTTCTCCATTAAAATCGTCTTGGAAACAGATCAATGACTGATGTTCCTTGTTCAGTCATCTCTCAATTATTTTCATCTCCCACGTACATCCATCTCCTCAGGGTACCGAATCATTGTGAGGTCCAAATCCGGGTACTTTCATGTCCACGTACACTTCTCCTAGGTCAGGGTTGTCTGACGTCTGCATCCAACCAAACGAGGTGCAAGCATAGCCCGTGTAGGGGTGAGTAAAACAATACTCAGTAGGGACCCCAAGACCCTCATGGTTTCACAAAATACAACAAGTATAAAACATGATGTATGAAAAAATGGATAACCATTACTTAGGTATATGACCATACGTATACATAAGTTATCCAGTAACCCATCTCAATCATGAAGAAAACACAATGGTCATTGACACAGCTCAAACGAGGATTTTTATTCACGAAACTAGATCTGCGGGAGAATTCCTCCTCTGTCAAGTATAGTGGTCATGTCGGCACTCCGAGGTGCTACTCAATAAACATAGACTGATGAGGTACTTCTCATGTCTAGTACCGCAGGTCTGCCGCCTCACACAGTAGCACTCCCCTCCATGGGTCTACTACCTCACACAGTAGTGCTCCCCAAATTTCCTATAGTGATACTCCTTCTATCGAGTTCCGCAGGTGTATGGCCTCACATAGTAGCACTCCTCTACCATGGGTCAGTCGCCTCACACAGTAGTGCTCCCCACTAGGCAAGTCATGTCACTCTGAAATGAATCAGACAAGCAGTCATCAGGTCTCAACCTGCTTCAAGGACTCCGTACTTTGTTTTCTCATCTTCGTTAGGGTCTGCTCGATGATCTTCAAGATGATACTCCAACTGGAATGATGTCCCAAAAATAAGTATTTCAAAGGTTTTCCACGTCATAAGGGTCTCAAGGAAACAGACGGCGCGTCAATCAGACACCCAGTCTGTTAGTTGTTAGAATTTTAGTCCCAGGGCCCCAGTTGGATTCTTGTACCAACCAACCTGACCGTGACACAAATATATCCAAAACTCTAGCGGGGTATACTCATAGGTACAATTATTCTCCAAGAATACTGACACCGCTGACGGTTTTTCAATTGGACGTCCGGTGACAATGATATTATCCATGAAATGAAAAGGGACAGAAATGGGCTTGGGTCTAGTCCGGCCCAGTCGGACCAACTCATCACAACTCAGTCTGGGCCGAGAAAGTCTGGGTCAACCCAGTCAGACTCACTGGGTATGACCTGGCCCATTGAGCTGGTCAGCCCGCTACATTTTGAGCTAGTCCGTTGGGCCAGACCCAGCGGTCCGGGAGGGCGGTTCACCCTGATTGTCACCACATAGGTGGTTCTATAACTCAGCCCGAGAGAACGGGTCAGTTCGACCAGCGACATCGTGGGGGCGCTGTGTGCTGGATCAGGAAGTCGATTGCTGGGAGGCCAGCGGGAAGGCCACACATGGCGTGAGTGTGTCGGCTGAACTCCAGGCAGGTCGTGAGTGCACCTGTAAGGGCATGGGTATGCCGGGCAGTGTGTTAGACGTTGGGCAGCACGCGGGGATGCACCAAGAAGCACATGGGGGTGCACCGAGAAGCACGGAAAGGCTCTAGGGGGTGCCGGGCTAGGCTGCAGGGTGCCTTGGATTGCGCTGGGGCGCACTGGGCAGCACGGGCAGGGCACCGTAGGGCGCCGGCAGCGCGGGTGAGGCACCGTGGGGGTGCCGGAGTGCACCGGGTAGGGAGCCGGCAGCCGGGCCGACCGTAGTTTTGGCCAGGGCGCGCTTTGGGAAGCACACGGGTAGGCTGGTCTGGCGCCACTCGGATGGCGGTGCGGTTCATGGAGGATGCGGGTAGCACAACCTCTATTCACCATCTTCGTCGTCGTCGCCACGTTTCCATACCACTGCTACTTTTCCATCTATCCAAGGATCCATAACCGTAAAGGTTGCATAGCGGTTGGGTCGTGTTCATTCAGCCTGAACCCACCACGTTATAATGATAGCAAGCAGCTCATGATGTTGATTTAATGAGAGAAGATTAAGCATTAAAAAACATAAAACACACACATACCTTTTTAATCAACAAGGATTGGTTTGTCGCGGGGGAAGATGATGTCATCACCGTTCGTCATACGCTTCCACTTCTAAGATCGTGTTTCAGACAATTGACGGTGAAGAGGAAGGAAGAATGTTCGTCGAAGAGATCCCACGACGGAAGGGGAATCCGAGGAAGATGTCGAGCAATATTTTTTCGTCACCAGTGACATTGCGTTCTTCATCAGATGAAGTGTAATCCTCCATGTTTTGGGCATTGTGTCACATTAATAGCGCTTTGTCGATTAGTGAAACCGTCCCAAATTTTCCTCCCAGGCTCCCGATATATAGGAGAGGGGGAGAGGTATGTAACCCTTGTTGAATTTATGACAGTTCATTTATTATGAACTTTCTTAAATTCCAACGATGCAGTTACATGAATTAAAAAAAGGGGGGTAAAGCAAATTAAAAAGAGTTGGCTCATAAAATTCATTGAAAACAATAAATTTAATGTTGACACATAAAATTAATTGATAGCATTAATTTTATGTTGACACACAACATTTAATTTCACATTGACACATAATATTAATTGACAATAATTAATATTATGTTGACACATAACAATAATTGAGAGGGTTGTGAGGGTTCCTCTCCCTCACCATTAAATTGGGGGTTAAGCCCCATGTGGACCCCACATCATAACCTCTCGAAAGAGGTTATGTTGTTCGGGTGGTCCCCACCCCAATCATCCTCCCATGGGAGGTTATGGTGTGGAGGTCCCACCACCAACCCCCAAAGGGAGGCTCCAACTTACAAAACATGGCAGCTTAAAAATAAAATAAATTGTTGTACTTTATTTTATTATTATTTTCATTAATAAAAAGCCATAAATGAACATCCAAACTCCTCAGAATACACCTGCAGAAATGGTCAAACTAAAAATTTACCAACTCTACGAGTTCAACGGTGGCCTCCGAATTAAATTCAGGAAACTGGTCCAATAGATATAAAATCCCGAATGTACATTTACTGAATGTACTAGAAAAAATGGTCGAAAAATTATTAATAGTCACCCTAGACTCAATCCGGTTGGGGCTATGGTCTGCCTATGTAAAGCACGCCCCCATGAACACCACATTACTCTCAGATTTTTAATCAGACTCACCATTTAGTAGTAATTAATTTTAAAATAAAATAATTTTCACTTAATTATTTTATTTGCATCCAAAAACTACCTTTTTCTTGCTGGCCTACGCCGACCGAAGTTTGTATCTGCTTAAACAAATCATGCACTCACAATTTCAACAATGGTCTCACATTTTTATTCTGATCTACCATTTTTGAGTTATAAGAATTTGAAAAATAAAATAATTTATGTAATTATTTTATTAACAGTTATGACATTTTTTGGATTTTTCACAGGAGCCCCGCGCCGACTAAACACAAGTCGCGCCTAGGGTAAACTCGCCATCCTAAGCGCAACAGTGACCTTGGATTTATGATCTGATTATACGTTTAAGAGTTATAAAATTTTTCAGAAAAACTACTTACGTGCATTAATTAAAGCTTAACAAAACATTAGAAATTGATTCCAGGCACACCTGGCCTTGGAATCAGGCGCCCTCAGAAACTGCAGACTCGTAAAATTCCCATTAATAAAAACATTTTCCATGGGAATTCAGGGTCCTTAAAATATTTATATTCCTATATTGAATTTCTTGAAAATCATATCAATGCATGTTATCAACCTTCATCCAATAATACTCATAGATTAATTAATATAGATATTGATCCCAGAATTTTAGGTTATTCACTAATTTATTTCATGAACAATCATGTGTTCAACTACTTATTAACTAATAGTTATATTTGTATCTCATTACCAATAATTAATACATCAAAAAAATATATATCAAAGAAAATTACTATGCAATTACAAATATTCATCTAGTCACAAAGATCACATTCATTTTTAATGAAATTATATTAATTTATGGACTCATCAATGTTAATTTAAAATGACTTGGATAATTTTATAAATTGAAAATTTTATTTCTACAATATGAATAATTTTTTAGAATATCATTTAATCCTACAACCCATTAGTTTTTCTATATATAAATACATTATAAAAAATACAGCAATGAAAACAGTTTTTAGGTTATTATTCTTATCTCAATATGATTGTAAGAATCTATTAAAAGTAATATTATGTTATATTTTTGTTTTTCAATTTTTGAAACAATATTTTATAAGTAAATTTATTGGACATTACTAAATCCTACCATTAATATTATTTTTTTCTTGAATAACCATCTATAACAAAAAAAATCATTATATATATTAATGGATCAATCCTAATCATTATTTTATTTCTAATACATTGAAAATTCTTATAATTCATGAATATTAATAATTGTAAAACATCTGAGATTATAATTACCTTTATATATGTCATGGTCTCATCATTATCAAATAATATTTATTAATCATATTTAGAGAATTAAAAACCCTTTATCTATAATTATATATGTCAATATTTCTCATAGGATGTATTCCAATCTCCATAACATATTTACCCTTTATTTATTACGAATTAATTTTTGAGAAATCTATTCGGTATCATGACTATAAAGATTTAATGATTAAATCATTCTCCCACTACCACTTTTCGAAAGATAAAATCTATGATTGAATATGTAATGTATAATTGATATGTACTCTTATCTAATTAGTACTATTAGAAATATTTATGGATATATGGAATCATCATATAATACATTGAATTGGAAGAAAAATAATTAAATGACATGATATTTCCATGATAGAAAAAATATTTTTGAAAATAAAAATTTATAAATATATTATACATAAAAATATTATGTTCATACATTTATCATCATAATGTAAGTATCATTTTTTTGTGATCATAAGATAATAAATAATTTGTTTTGACCTATGTATGTGACCCACCAGCCAATGGATCCAATATCATGTCATAAGGAATCATAAACAATACAGTGGTTATTGTTCCTTAAATAAAGAATAAGGAATGAATAATCCCAACTTAATGACACACATAATACTTTTCACAAAATATTTATTAGTAAAAAATTTGACCACATACTAAAATAATGCATCATATATATTTTATATAGGATTTTTCAACACTCTTGCACAAAACAATTTCTTTTTTATGATATTAAATTCATCTTAAAATTTTCATCACTAGATAAATTCATTTATCTTATTAAATGTATCAATATGTGTTGTTTAATAAATTCAAAATGATTGAAAAATACATGAAAAAAATGGAAAATTATTGGACTATGCATGCATATTTATTTTGTAATGCATGCCTCTAGGCTACATTGGGTATAATGTAGTCATAGAATAAGACTTCTGGATACATTGTTGTAAATTAATTCATAAATAATATAAATTATATGCATACTATTTTACTAAACATTCAAAAATATCTTAATGGAAATTATATACCTATATAATTCATGAAAAAGAATAATAAAACATGTTAACATTTTAACAACTCCATTTAGACATCATAATATTTAGTGATCTTAATTGTACAATAATTGTGTTTTTCCGAAGAATAAACCTTATCTTAATTCTTAACTGATTGAGATTTTGGGCCATAGTTGCATTTAACAGAAGTATAAAATACATTATACATAGATATATTTATGGTGTGACATGTATTAATTAAATATATCTAGTGAAGTTATAACGTTTTCTTCTATGATATAAACTATTCATACATCATTATAAAAAATAATTCCACCAAAATATATATTATATATATCGTATATATACATGTAAAATAATTATCTAGTTTTAAATCTAGTGAATATTACATATAGTGTAATGTGAATATAGTAATAATCATCTACATTTTTCATTATTCTATAAAAAAGACTTACTAAGTTGACAAAAACATCTCATGAGATATTTATTTACTCATCATATAAGTGAAAAAATACAATCATGGTTATACTTTAATAAAAATAATATAAACAACATAAGAAACCATCATTGTAATAAAAAATTCAGAAATCCTTTTTTGAGAAACATATAAAATTATAAAGGATCATAGGATTTATATCACATCAACCTTGTATATGAAATATTTATAGTTAATATATACCCATATATATATCGATGAATACATAAAATTATGAGGGAATACATTATTTTGTGTAACAAGTACCTAATTATTAGGTCAAAAAATTATTATTCATAGTTCAAACACATTCATTTTTAGTTATTATGTGGTTATATAAATTATTACCTTATTATTTCATCACATCCCTTGTTAATCCATTTTGATCATCAATTATGGATGACTCAAATAAACACATCAAATCTATTTAATCATTCAACCATTCATGTAATATAAATTCAAACACACATTAATGAATAATATATATAAATTTTCATTATTATAGTAATTTTTGGAATTATTCCATTGTTATATTTGTCCCATAAATATTATATTCCACCATATTCTATATGACCCCCAACCTTCAATATAAATAAATGTTTCATTAGTTAATGTTAAATTTTTTTTAGCCACATATCTAATTTTTACATAACCCCTTACTATGATATATCATTTAAGAAGATAATTGTAATGATAGGGGGTTTAGTTTTGTGATTCAATATATAATGATAATTAAAGACAACAACATTGTTGTCATAGTATATCTTGAATAGTCTATTAGTTCTTGGTACCTCCATGTGTCTAGTAATGAACATCCTAGTATAAATTTCATCCATACTTTTACTTAACATATAATTGTTCTGATCATCTATTTTCAATTCTATAATATTTTTTTTTCTTTTTAAAGTTATGAACTAAAAATTCCACTGTTAAATAAACGATAAATCTCGGTTTTTGTTTAGAATAATTTCTATAATATTTGAAGTTATTATATTTATAACCATTTGTATGGATTTTTTTTGAATCAAAAGGTCACGAACAAATAACGAGTCCATAACAAGTACATAATATTGTTTTTAATATTAATGTAGTTACTTTCACCAGTATTGAATTGATATCAAGATTTAATATTATAATAATTGGGGACATCAGGTCATAAACACAACATATCATATATTATAGGTCATATTTAATAAATTTATATTATTATATCCATCTATTCTACCACTTTAAATTTATGTTCAATAATCCCATGTTAAATTACATGTATCATAAATAATGAAATCATTTAGTATTTTAGATGATAAATTAATTTATAAAATGAACTATTCAATTATGTTTTTAATGTTCATATATTTGTTTATTTTATCTCTATAAATAAACACCCATAATATTTAGGTCACTAAAACTATATATTATATAAATAAGAATTAACAAAATGATATCATAAAATAGTTAATCATAAATTATTTACATTCTTAATAATAACTATTTGAAAAATTAATAAAATTTAATATAATAAAATATTATCTATATTTATTTATTATACAATGGTTTCACATATGATGAAAATTAATCTTAAATACATGTTATCATTATTAAAATTCTCATTCAAACTCTGAGAATCCCACTTCATTCAATAAATGAACCACTGCATCCTTAATAAATTATTACTCTCAATTTGTATTTGAGAAATATTATTATTAATCAAATATAAATCCTTGAATTAATTTTAAATAATTAAATATTATTTGTTAAATGGTTATATATCCCTATATAAAAATAAGCAATTACAGTGAGAAATATTTCGAAATTGGCTTTCTCATTCAAATAGAGAAAAACGTTTATCAGTAGTTATTACCAATAATATTCCAATAATATTATTAAATATTGATATTTTTATTGGTAGGTACAATACTATAAATTTTTTTTCTAATATAAATCCAAATTAATCCTTACAAAATTCACCCCTTTAAGTGAATTCACCATGTTTTGAATATAGTGAGGTTACATAGAGTCCATTTCTGAAACCTTATCATTAAAAAATATCATAAAATAAAAAATATAGTTTATATCACAATATGATATGGGATAATAATATTTAAATAATAATTCAAATTCATGTACTAATATATATATATATATATCATGATTTATTTATAAATCACATAATAACAATATAGTTCTTTTGTATATAGAGTCGGTTATTCCAAGACAAATAATTGTAGAATCTGCATACTTTACATCATATGATCATTTAAAATTTTCTAATATTTAAATTCTCCATGATTAATCATTAAACCAATAACTCCAAATAATATAAATTCTTTATTATTATATACACATGTTCCACCAAACAAATTTAATTTTTATAATTAATATAAATAATATCACAAATTATCCATGGGGTAAAAAAAAATTTATGAATATATTTATTATTGGTAAATAATAGTATTGTTGATTCAAAACACATATTTTCTATTAATTATAATTTTCTATTTTTCCATCCCATATTTTGTATGATTTGATTTTGACTATTTTATAAGGAATATATTATATTAAAAATTCATAACTCTCACGAGTATACCACAAAGATTAAATAGGAATGTGATAACAACACATAAATTATCAATAATTGTATATAATGGAATGATTCCTCCTCTCATACACCCAATTAGGTTGTTTCTTTCCTAGAGTATTCAGTTTTCAATTTTTACACAATCTCTCATATGATCTATTAATTTTAAGAACATCTATTATAAACACGATTAGATGGTATACATTTAGTACTATTTTATGAATTTATTCGATAATTTATTATGAAACTCTATTTTATTTTATGAAATACCATACTTGTGTATCATAATAAAAATAGATATATATTGAACAAAGTCATCAATAAAATAAATTATGATCCTAAAACCACTAAATATGTGGGTACTAATTTTTAAATATACCACTTATTTCAGGAGATCCAATGGTCCAATAACCCTTCTGCCATATATAATAAATTTTTTATTATAATTTTACAAAAAAAATAGTAATCATAAACCAAAAAATGTACATTGAAAAATGATTCTAAATTATGTCATTATATTGACTTTGATCACATTTTAAATTTCTCATTCTGAGTCTCCAATGACATGGTTGGTGGGATAATAATCAAAACTGACCATCTTAGTCTAAATAATATTAAATATTTTATCCATATATATAATATATATACCATTTATTATATTAATGTCTATATAAAAAATTATATATATATATATAGAAATAATTTTATTCTTAATAATGAATACATATCACATTATCTTCGTACATGATGAAAAAATAAAATTTACTTTTATTAAGATAACATATTAATGATACTCTTATTATAGTATTAATATAATTAGAAATATCTGATCATATTTTTTAATATATATTGAATCAACATATTTTTTACTACCATTTTGATGACGTATATCATCGTTTCCCAGTTTCCTCTTATGTCTATATATTAATTTATAAATAAAAATCTGTGACACAAACCCGAAATATAATGACCATGTTTCAGAGTTGGAGAGACTAATCTCTATGAAAATTACATTTGTATTCTATGAATGATTCACATTTTGAACAAATGTCTACCATGTATACAAATATCTCTATGTTTTATAGGCCAAAACTACTACAAATCATTGTATGATTTTCATGAAGGAGTCAATAATTTTTAATAAAGAGATATAAATGATTTACTATCATATTTTCAATAATTTTAAAAAGTAAATTAAATAAAAAATATCTGAATAATAATATTGACTAAATATTTTATATCTATTTAATCTGCCAATATTTATATTTCATTATATTTTTGGTGGGATTCTCAATTCTAATTTCATTTACAAATAAATAAGTCTTAATTAACAATCATAATCGTTATGATTTATTGATGGTTATGTAAGATACTATTTACCCATATACATAATATAGAGAATCAATCCTTTATTACACTAATAACCTTTCTTTTAAGGTTTACCTTATAAGGGTTAACTATTATCTATTCCAATATCTTGATATGTAAAGATATAATAGGGTAATATTCGTTCTTATAAAATATATGTATGATCAACTATCACCAATAACATTATTTAATTATATATGATAATGTATTGGAACCCTACATCAATAGAATATGGATTATAGAATAATTTATTTATTCAGAACTCTATATTTATGAGTAATCTAACACTTATTGGTGATGGTTTTTTTAAATGTATCATGATCATAATGTATAACATAATTATATTAAGTTTATATAAACATTCTTTAAATTTTATTCTTTTAATCCATTTTACATGAATGCATCTAATTATTTGGTTTTGGAATATCTAATACAGTAATCAAATTAATGGTTTCTATCTACATTATTATGAATATCAATATAGAAATATAATAATAGTGTTTCATAGAAAGTAATAGTGGCCAATTATATTAATTTGAATTAGAATGAAATTTTTAAAAAATGTACACAAAAAACAATTTATATATGTAGATTTATATGAAATTGAGGATTTCTATATCAGCAATCCTTGATATATATATAGCCAACCACTTCTCTTTTTTGAATAAGGAATACGTCTCTAGATTAATGGGTATTTTGACCCTAAGTAACCTTATATAATGATTCTATAACTAATAGAAATTCCACTCACGATATATCTAACATCTAATTTGACGAAACATTATTTAGTAATTATTATGAATAGGATAACATTAAAAATAATCCATCGACAACGAATATGAAAACAAAATTTTTATAAATATTTAAATAGATTGAAATATTAATATCTACCTAATTGGGTAATTTTATAACATAAATAAGGAATACACATTTAAAACATTATATTATAAATTCATAATACCAAATAATATAATGTAATAAAATATTATATAATAATTTTATTTAATATTTTAAAAAATATTAATATTAAGGTTTTATGTAGGATTTCAAAAAACTGTCTGTATAATATATATAATTTATATGACATTCATAAAAAATAAGCATAAATGATTTCATTAAAAAATATTATAAATTTAAATTATATTTGTTCTAAAAATATTTGTAATTAAAATATATGACTATATGATTCCAACCTCATCTATGAATATATAGAAATATCATGGATATGCTGACCTTGATTAGAAAAGTTTGGGAGTGTGGGTTTATGAAGTGAGGGAACAAGGGGAATCTCCCTTGCAGGGTCTGATTCACCATTATTGGCATCACTAAATTCCACTATAGGTGGGACTATATATAAATTAGCATTAAATAAACCATATCACCAAGAGTATTGATCAAAATCTGATATATGCTAATTTTCAAGGTGACATGTGGTTTCTAGAGAAATAATCCTCCATAAATACATTACAATAATTTACTTAAATGAACAATTAATATTCATATAGTATCCAACATTATTTCTCACCATCAATATAAAATTATTTTATATGTTTTTATCTTCTATGAATATTTATCTAAATTTTAGTCAACAATTACATTTCTTCATGATTTACACTTAATCCCCGTGTTATGCACAATCCTTTTTAAAGTTTTTTCTATTATTTATGCTTTAATATTCTTTATGTAGACCATAAAAATAAATATTTCATATATAATAAGATTTTATAAAAATAACATAAATTGTGTTACCATATGGTATACTTTGTAGGATAATAAATAACACCACATATTTCCTTCAAAATATTTGAAAAATATTTTAAGATATATTTATTCTATGATAAAGTGTTTATTCAATACCATGAAATTTTGTATAGTGGATTTGAATGTATTGTAAAAATGGACTAATCCAATAATTCATAATACATTTCACTATTCTGGATACATTAATATATTAAAATAATGAATGTAATTTATTACGAACAACCATTATTGTTATATGACAAAAAAATATAGAATGAAAACAAAATAGTATTGATAAATATATTCTATTCATAAATAAATATTAAAAAACATCCATTATAGATGATGTGTGTGATATATTTCAATGGTGTTTTTGGTAATCATATGATATTAGGATTTTGAATAATATGGAAAACACTAAACAATATTATCCCAATTGAAAACATGGACTATGAAACTAATGAATTGTAGAAAATAATAATAATTATTCAACATTGATAAAGTTAAATAAACAATGTTATAGAATGTAATGTGGCTTGATAATTATTAAATGTGAAATAAATATTATATTCCAACATCTAAAATATATCCATTATCTATGGAGTCTATGATTTTATCATGTTAACTCCCTATAACCAAATTTGTGTATGCTCCAATGTTAAAGAATTCATAACTAAATAACTTCAATAAATGAGATATATAAAAAAATTTATGAATATTAGGATTCATAATATTATTCAATTGTCAATATAATGTGGTAACTCTTTTTTTAGAGATGAAATTTTCATTCTCTTCATAATGAAATATCTCATCGATGATATATAATATATAAAATTTGTTAAATATTTTTATTAAAAGAAATAAACCAATAAAATATATTTTTATGTATTATCAAACCAATTAAAAATGGATTAGTAAATATTTAAATAATACTAGAATAATGTAGTTGATACTTTCATACTTGAGTTTCAAATTATGCACTATGGCTAAATTGGGCACAACAAAGTCTCAATCTTAGACATAAAAATTTATTAACAGGAAACATATTCATATGTAATTTTTATTATATGGATTATATTTTACTATAAATAAAATAATTATACAATGTTTATTTATCATATTAGATAATGATATTAATTATGTCCCATTATTCATGTTTATTACCATGTGTTTCATTATCAAAGACATCAAAACCCAAAACTCTAGTATGTGAAAAATACTAATTTCATTATGTAAATTAAAATCATTACATTTCCATTTTGAATAATATTTGGAAATAAAATTAAATTTTTTTATAATTATAACGTATATACTCATTATGTTAATATTAAAAACACCCTAATCAGTATCGAAGATACAATGTCCAATATTGTGTGATTCTACATTTAGCTTACACATCTCTATTGTTGTGTATAAGGATGGGTGGTTTAATAAATCAACCTAATGTTCCTGATATATATGATTAACTACTATGTACGTTAGTATATACCCTAATATAATAGAATCTTAATTATATTCATACTAATCAAAATTAGTATTTAAGTATTTATGTCGTTAAATTTCATAATTTATTCATACTAATACTTAATTCAGTGGATATATACATGTAAATTAATTCCATAAATAAAAGTCATTACATATGAGTATCCGCCTCTATAATCAATTAATGATGTTCTGTATACATCTTGATAAAATAATTCCCTGAAGTCTATCATTTTCAAACATTCCATTAAACTAAGTTTTCTTCAAATTACAATAAAAAATAACATAGAATTTCTATTGTTTATTATGTTAAATGATTCAAAATACCATTTTTAATATATAATTTGAAGGAACATCATTAATTAATGATAAATTTTGTGATTTCACTAATGAATATGAAATGGTTCTTGTTAAATTAATTCATTATGAATTGGAAATTATTGGTTATAATATTATAGTACATAAAATGTATTATTTAGGTGTTTCATAAGATAAAATATTATACAATCATAAATGGTGAATCCTAATTATAGATTGAATAAATATTATTATCTCTTTTTGGTGTTATTATCATGTTGAAAAGGATCATTTTACCACATTGATAGCATAATGATGATCATTGAAATTAGGAAAATTTTAGAATTTAATTTCATATTTTATTTGTATATAAATGTATTAGGATACATCCTGAATATTTTTATAGTCTTTTTTATATATAAAAATTTATTATCATGCATTTTATGGTCTTTTTGTCTTTATACTCTTATTGAATTAGGTCATTACACATTTATAACATAAACATATAATAAAATTTTGGAACATTGCATTCATGTACACAATATCCTCCTTTAAAAACGTTTAAACAAAAACATGATTTATTTTCAAGAACAATATTTAAGAGATTCAATGTAATATATTTATTTCCCATAATAATCATTAATTAATATAAATAATATATTAAAAAAAGTTTTTTAGGTGGAAAAATTACTCATGAGGGGATATAAAATAGAAATACTATTAATTTAGTGAGAAACCTAAAAATCAATGAAAAATCAATTTCCTTCAAAAAACAATCTAGATAAATGAATTATCATTACATTTAAAAAAACATTTATTTCACCTTTTGAAGAAAAAAATTCAATTAAACTCATTAGAAATCATTGAAAAGTTTTATGGGTCCCTTATAAAATCATACCATGGAACCCTTAAATGTACTATAAAAAACCATTCCAATTGTAATTACTATAGGACCGATGTTTATAATAATTATCTGGAGAAAAAAATCATTACCCAATATATAAGAGAGTTATCTAGTGCACCCATTATTTAACCTATAATTGTCTCATACAATGCTACTAGAATGAACCCATCATATATAATGTCTATAAATGATAACATGAATAAAAATACTATCTATTCATAATAATTATTTAACATTTCTGGATTTTACTTTTTTATATTAAAATAGTATTTTGGAAAAAATGAAAATTTTTAAATAAAATAATCATTTCATTAAATATACAATTATCAGTACAAAAATAAGGAAAAATTAAATGTGGGGTTTTCTTTTGAAGAAAAAAATCTCTTATAAAATCAATATATAAATCAAATACCAGACATGATGGTATAAAATTTTGTTGTCACCATATACAATAAAAATTGAATATTCCATTTATCATTTGTCAAAGACTTCTATTTAAATCTTCGTAAAATATTATTTTTTAATCATTAACATAATGTAAAATTTTATTTAAAAATATTTTATGTCTATTTAATGAAATATAAGAAATCATTTGAAATACATGGACCATGAATAGAACTATAATATGATTTAAATTCATAAAATATTATTTATTTACAGTAAAATTCTATTATTACTTTGGATATATTTGAATAATAATCACCATAAAATAGATATATTATAAGACATTAAATATGATAAGAATATATAAATTTACTATAAAAAATTTCAAATGACTGTATATGCAACTTATATTATATTAATGTTTTATAACATAAAAAATTGATTCAATGAATAGAAATTGAGATGAATTCAACTACAACAAGTATGTCTTATCACATATTTCTTTTAGATCCTGTATAATAAAATAAATTATTTTTTTACATTATTGATAAAAAAAATTTGAGGTTATTATTACTTTTATTTCACATAAGAACATGTTATATAGAATTACTTTAACAATTAAGATCATGTCTGTTGTTTTCACTATATTTGAATTGTGTGTCAAAAATTACCTTGTTAGGTTCGATATCGTAAAACAGGACATTATTTAATCATATCAAAAATAATTTTAATTACATTTTTATTATTTTTATACACCAATTATAGATATAAAATTAATCACAAAAAAGATTATGAAAAATGATATAAGTTATGATCATAGAGACAATAGGCCATGCCTAACCATGAGCAGCTTTTCAATTTCTCAATGAAATTTAAGGATATATTTTATATTATATTTATATTTACCCAATGATTATAATATAATATATATAAAAAATTATACAATTATATATAATTATATATACGATTCTTTTGACGTGGTCTGGAAAAATTGAATCTCATAAATTCAAGGGGGAGGTAGTCCACACATCTATGAACGGCGTTATCATTTCATATAGTGAGTGAAATTGTACATAAGGAAAATATAAAAAATATTATCATAATGATAAAAATGTAATGATTATATTAATTATTCCATTTTTATCACATATATTCATTATATATACCCTTATTACTTTTAATGTAATATGTTACTGAAAAATGAATCACACTGCATCATGATGGGATAGTTTTTCGTAGATATGAGAAATATTGTTATATCCCATATGATGTAGAATGTAATAAATTTATAAACTATATAATTAATTTAAATATATCCTTATGTTATAATTATCATATATATATTCATTACATCGATCAGAATATCCAACATTGGTAGTTTTTAATAAGAAATTAATACATCTGTTCGTGAGGTTGTAGTCATCATTACACATAAAAGATGATTTCATTAACCATAATATGAAAGTGGGAAATTATTTTGGTTATTTAAAAAAAATTATGAAATCTGAATATGTTGAAGTTAATATCCTTATTATAAAATGACAGTATAAACATAATTTATGGAGTTTTATAAAGAAATAATATAAAAGTGTGACATGAAGAACGTTCCTTCTTTATTGGGTTTCATGTTTTTGTTTTGAAAAAATGTATTCTTGTATTGTATTACTTCCCACATAATGGATTATAGGATGGTTTTATGGAATTATTTTGTTTTTTTGGGAATTTATTTTATGGAAAAAGTGTTTTAAGGTGTGAATAGTGGCGAAGAGGGGAGTCCATTTCTATATGGGGAGAGGGCACACAATGTTTTATTCAATGGAATTGTTTGATTCCACATTTTTTATGAAAAAGTGTCTAATGTGTTATATTATTGAACTTTATAGGATTATAGTTCTAAATATGTAAGAATATATTTTTTAAAAATAAATATAGGTCGTTTGAACTGAATATTTTTAGTTAAACTCCAATGTAAATTTATTTTTACCATAATGGTGGTAATGTTTTTATATTTCTACTTTTGATTTTGGTAAAAAAATTATTGAATTTATTATAACATATAAAATATCATCATTCAAAATATGGAATCCATTTTCAAAAATAAATTCATATAAGTATAAAAATAAAATTCATTATTAATTAACTATGTATAGTGAGATGGTAAATTTTTAATAATGGTGTTTCTTTTATGAAAATAGATTATCA
The DNA here is from genome assembly GCA_963277665.1 of Viscum album. NCBI lineage: Eukaryota > Viridiplantae > Streptophyta > Magnoliopsida > Santalales > Viscaceae > Viscum > Viscum album. The sequence goes on along the minus strand of OY728142.1, from coordinate 1,373,703,230 downwards.
TATATTAACTCCAGGAAAAATAATAAACCTTGAATCCAAGTAAATTAATATATAATGATATAAAACTTATACATTTTATTTAATAAAACCCCCATTTTAAATTATTTTAATTAATTAAAACATAGAAATATTATCAAATTTTTATATATGTTTGTAGGAAAATAATTAAACAATAGAAAAACAAATACTAAAACCCAATACTAAGTTCATTGGAATGTAATTAATTGGATAAAATATATCTTAATAATATTTAGGATAAATTAAATAATATTAAAAACATAATTTTTCTTTCAATGTTCTTAATTTATATAAATAAAAAAGATTTTTTCTAAATAAGTATAGTTTAAACTATCAATTGAACAGTATTATTTTCCATATAATAAAAAATATGAAACAAGTTATTATTTATATTCAGATAGAAAAAATAGTCATTTTGTCAACATAATTTTATTAATTTATTTACATTATTCTTCTAAATAAAACCTTTTAAGAAAAGTCTAATTAAAATGTTTTTTCATTTTGAAATGAATTTTAATATTTTTAAAACAAATAGAAACATATTATTCATAATAATAAATATCTAAATTATTTATTCTACAGTTACCTAGGTTATTACATTCAATATCATGAAAAAAATTTATTCCTCCAAATAGTATTCTGTTTTTAAAAATATGGGGACTTGTTTCCATCATTTGAGTTTCATATTCCCATGATGGCTCCTCAACAATATGGGTTTTCAATAAAACTGTATCCCAGTGAATGGAATTATTCTACAACTATTTATCACTATCATTATGAATTAGAACTGGCTATTCTATACATGAAATATTCTCTTCCAAATATATTACATTTGTCATCCAAACATAAGATCAGTAAGGAAAATATATCCAAAACATTGTTACCTAATATATGTTTTGTACATGTGATAAAATTGGGAGAAAATTTAGTCATTAGCTACCTAAAATAATTTAATCTATGTTTTAATATGTTCCTCTAAACATTGGACTTATTTTATCTTTATTAACACAACATATAAGACTTTTCCCTTGATAAAATTTTAGATTGACATGATCACATTCCTCACAACAAAGATCATTTCTCTAGATATTCGTATATCTTTTGTGTGTAGTCTTAGATGTCTACATATATTATAGAATCATCTAAACATTATCTTCCACTTATATAAAATAACTTGAATCCCATTGACATGTATTTCCCTACAAAATTTTAAAAAAATATTGTTTGACAAATTTTTACAAAAAATATATCAAATTCTCCCATATGTATAATAAAATTGAAAATATTTTTATAATAATACTTAACAATATATATAAATTACTCTTAGCACCATTAGTATTCCATTTAAAAAGAATTATTTATAAGTTTCATGGATTATATTATTCCCTAATATAGTCAATTAGTATGCGAATGAAAATATAAATATAAATTTTATTCATTACCTGATTATATCTATAGTCCATTGAAAATTTATATCTGATCATAGTATCATAGTCTTATATAATGGAGAATTAAATTATATATAACTTGAAAATATACTTTATAAATAGAATAAAATATGATATAAATTCATTATATAATGAATAGGAAATAAAAACTCAGATTTAGTTAGCCAATGAACAGTAATAGATATCACATTATTACCTTATTATGATTTTGGAGATCCTATAATAAAATTTGTTGATATATTTTCCCATTTTGACTCTTGTATAGTAAATTTTTGAATCATTCTCTTAAGTAACTTTTATTTTTCTTTAACATGATTAAAATTGAAAATATTTTTTCTAAAGTCATAAATGTCTTCTTTCCTTCCTCCCAACCTTCTATAATCCGGAAGGTATTGATATATATATTTTTTATCTGGATGAATTGATATTAGAGAACAATGAGATTCACTAAAAAAACTCTTTCATAAACTTGGATCCTCATGAAAGACATAAAAATCTTCGAAATAATAAAATACATTTTTCATTAATATTATAATCATGAAATGTACATATTTTAATAGATTCTATCAATTCATAATAATATAGAACATCCTTTTGATATTTGTTAATTATCCTTGACAAAGGTTTCTATATAAAAATAGGAATAATAATAGAGTATGTTCATATATCCACAAAATATAGGCCAAAATTCCTCAAATAATTAAGAAATTGTCACTTTCTAAGAATAACATAGTAAATGTATCATATTTTTATGTAATGAATCAAATAATTTCTTATATTTTCTAGTATTGTAATGAATCATGATATTATAATCCATTAGTAATTCCGTCCATATTTTCTATATTATGTTCAATTCCTTCTGAGTGAATTTATAATTAAATAGTTTTTATTGTTATATATTCCAATATTTTCTCACAAAATCATGCATAAAAAAATTTATTGAAAGAAATACAAAATCTAATTAGAAATATTGTGTTTTGTAATTAAAATCAGGGTTTTCAACTAATGTTATGAAAAATAAATTATACCAACATTATAGATTTGGTCACCACCATGAAATTTAAAATAAGAATCACAGTGGGAGAAAATGACCCCATTTCATGAAGGTAGATCCAAAACTGAAGCACTCATCATTGTTATATTTAGTTAATCTAATAATAATAACATTATTTTATCTATCTTAATATTAACCCATTTTTGAATTATTTTATTTTACTGTGATATAAATCTGAGAAATGTTTACAATAAACATCCATTAGTGACCCACAAATACAAGAAAACTATGATTCTCTGTTATTTTTTTGGGGTCTTCTACATTCTTTAAAAACATCTTCTTGCAGTATCAATAATTATTACATATCATGAAAAAAATGTATATGAAAATAAAATTTTCACAAAAAAAATTCTCAATTGTAAAATTTCCCATATACTTTTTATATACTTAAAAACATTCCATAAATTTCTATCATAATACACATGACATATATAATATTTCAAAATGTAATCATAAATCAAAATGACAAACTTGTAAATGAAATAATTAACAATCTATTCATGAGGTTGTTAAATAATTTAGGTTTATTAGAAATCCCAAATGTCATAACTACAAAATCATAACACACATAATTAGTATGTAAGGAAGAACATGTAATTTCATATTCATTAACCTATAGATGATGGTACTTAAGACATAGATAAACCTTAAAAAATGATGTGTTCTAAATAGATGATAAATAATCATCTATATGGGGAAAATGATACCTTTTCTTAACAATAGTGTTATTATAATCTCTATAGTTAATGAAAACACTCATCGAAACATATCGCTTTCTTAACAAACAAATAGGTGAACCCTAAGGTGATGTTATAGGTTAGTTGGGATATTTATCCAAAAAATTGCAATTTATTTTTCAACTATAAAAGTTACACTAGTGGAATTCGATAAGGGGGATTAACAATATTCATAAGATCGAGTATAATGTAAATAGTAAATAATCCTCTTGTTATGGAATAACAGTAGAAAAATAATGTAGGAAAAAACATACATATTTGTTTTTTATTGGTACATATTTAATTTTACAACATTAATGTTTTCCATCGATATGAGATATGTTAAATTCACTTCAATCACTAATGAACAAATCTGATCAGTGGTTTGTTATAAAAGGCTTCAAATCATTGAATTAAACATTCATGCAAATATAATCAATCTTATGATGATAAACTAAAATCTAATCCATACACAAAATAATATATAACTATATTATAGTCTATTCATCAATATTTTATGGAAATAACATCCCAATGATTAAAACAGTATGTTTCATATGAATCATTGTTTCTTCAATAAATCAACATAATGTTTTTAAAAAATGATTTATATTAAATACAGTAGGTGATATTCCAATTTTACTTTAAAATTTCTCAATAATGAATGATTTTGAAGATACAACATTAGTAAAGGTATTGGTATTAGTTGAAAACCCATGAGACGTAACTATCACAACATCATTTAATGGTCTATCATCAACCGTAGTAATAGAAAATTACCTTTCTAAACCTATTTGAATCCTATAATAATAATTTCTATCCATTGAAAGTAATAAATGAAAATCATTAGAATAATTAACCAACTCAGTAAAACTAAAAACATTTTAAATATATGTCTATTGGTTATCCAATTATTTGATTCTTCGTGATTATTTTCCTAGAAATCACTGGACACATGGAAAATCTATCAACACAAATAAGACTTACATTATATCATTATTCCTTCTAAAAGAACCATTTTTCCACTATTACCACAACATGTGACCATCAATTTCTTACGTCCAAATTTATTTCTTGTAATTTTTCCCATAACCTACCATAATCCCCCTTTCATAAATTAATCATAATGTGGAACATATGTATTATAAAACATAATTTTAACCATTTGATCACGATGAACAACATTATCATTGTATTAAATTTTCCTACTGAAACATTTTTAATGAATTAGATTCAATCATAATAAAAATATAAATTTATTACTATCATTGATTCGAATAAATTTTGGTACATAAATGGATAATCTTCTGAATATTTATTCATATGAATCCATAATATATTTATATTTTTTCATTAATTCATGGAATTGATTTTCCATCTGATTCATAGAACCATTGGAAAATATTTCCAAAGGAAAAGATACTTAAATTCTTCTCATTACATGGAATAATGATCATTATTTTCACTAGTGTTCTTAACCAAATACACCAATCAATTATCATCAACATAAAATTTATTAATGTACTATGTTACATTTAGAATTTATGAACATCCCCAGATATCAAATATAATATATGGATCATTGATACATCATCCAGCTATAAAAAAGTTGGAAGATTCAAGGAATGGTGAGGGATGTTTCATGATGAAATGATCAACCAGAGAGATGTTTCATTATGTTATTTTGTAATGCTCTCTATAATTGATACCACAGGAAATTTATTTAAATTTTAAACTAATCCATCACAAAAAATACTTTACTTTTCTAATTATAACCATATTGGTATTTATGTATTGATGGATATTTCCCAATTGCTATCTTCTAACTATTAGCATCCATGATTTCTTTATGGAAAACCATTTTGAATATACATTTTTTACATAAAGCGACATTAAAATCATAAAAATATATATCATTTTAAATTTTGTAAAAGTTATAATATCTATGGATAATTATACTAACCTAATCATTACCTATACATTTATCTACCCTTACCATTGGCATGAACTATAAGGACCCATTCACAATAATTTCATAATATTGTGTTTTTTCTCAAGAATTCATTATTTTTCATATGATGATATTATAAATTTTTTAGTATCATATAACTACTTCCAAAATCCTATATTGAAATCCACCATATAAAAAGTGTAATATTCTAATTACTATGCATCTTTTACTATATATACATATTATAATTAAAGAATAACTTTATTATCATAAATACTCTTCAAAAAATTAAATTGTAGATCATCCTTTTATATACCCATCAATAAATTACATGAGAATAGAATAACCTAAACAAGTGATGAGAACTAAATTCACCTTAATGAAAAAAATGATTATTCAAGTGAAAAACATAATAAAAAATTAAAATTTGAATATTAAAGACATTAAATTAGACCAAAAAAGGGAATTATAATCATTATGAAAATTACATTTAAAAACCTTTTGAAAACAAATTATTTCCATGAAGACTCATTATAATGAACATGAATGTGATGTAGACACAATGGGAAAAAATTTCATAGAACCATTACTAAACCCTTACAAATTCTTATAACTATATATCAATATTCAAATATAATTACATAGAGTACAAAATAATTACCCAATAAATTGAATCTATATCTTGGCGTACACAATTTATTATCTATAATGGTTTTAATCGATGTTGACATGTTGCATATATAAATATAATGTTAAAGAAGAATATCATCAATAAAACATTTTATAAACACATAAATCATTTTAAACCCTTATGAAAATCACATTCAGATATTTACAAGGCATTTTCTATTAAAATCCATTATTCTATAAAAAATACACAACACATTAAAAAATATACTATGATAAAACCAAGACAAAGAGAAATATAATTTATCATTTAATAAAACATGTAATATTCAAATAGAAGAATGAAATCATAAAAAAATTAGTGTTTTTTTGTAAAATTAAATTTAAATGTATAAATAAAAATAAAATGATCCATTTTTAGTCTATCATAATATTACGCTTATAACATTTAAAATTATTACATTAAAATTCCATAAAAAATAAAATAATCATTATAAATAATTTATTTTCATATAAAAACATTTTAATAAACATTTTAAATAATGTACATATTAAACAAATAGATTTTGAAGCATGTCATCAAAATAGGATATATTTAATTGAGAAGTTACATTTTACATTGAAAATAATTGAATCATAAACACAATGAACGAATAATTATAAAATAATAAATATCATAAGAATTGATAAATTAATGAAAATATTTTTAATGGGGATATATGTAAATATTCTATAGGAATATAGGTGCTTAAGTTAAAAAAATCATCTATGAATGAAAATTTAGACAAAGACTCATGCCTTGAGTTGGATATTTCACATGATTCATTATATTTTGAATAATAAAAATATGTTATTTATTTACATGATTGAGACCTTTTTCTTTTTTATTATTGATTTTATATCACATAATATAATTTTACATACAATTACATAATATACAATGTTTATGATAGGTTTTTTGACGATATTCATATTATTTCTAAAAAATGACTTTTGTAGGTTGACTATGGCCATATGGGGGGTTATTTAAAGGTATTGAAAAAAAATAAACCTAAAATAATTATCATATTTACACATTATTTATAATATTTAAATAAATCATGAAATTTGTTTATGAAAAAATGAAGTATGTTATGATCATAGAAGTTTTATGTAATATGTACACATGAGTTAAGATTCCTTTTTTCAGTTATTAGTATGCAATGAAAGAATATAAAATTTATCATTATATAGTGATAATGATATCAAAAAATTAATATTATTTAATTATTTATACATACATATCTCTTTATTATGATGTGGGGATGAAAAAGTTACTGACATCGCTTTGAGGAAGAGGTAGACCACAGTCCACGAATGATGTTATCAATTTTTATGTAATTGAAAATGTATAAATGAAAATGATATATTATATTTATAGAATAATAACTACGTCTTGCACATCTTATTTATTATAATAATATTACATATAATATTTATTTTACCTTCATTACTATAATGTAATGAGTTATTGAAAAACAAATCACATCACTTCATTGGGATGTAATCTGCTGAACACATGAGAGATGTTATCATATCCCTCATAAAATAGAATGTTAGAAAGAATATATGTTATAATTAATATATAAAAAATTTTATATTATAAAAATCATATCTATAAATTATATACATCATAATACCAAACTATAATAATTAATAATAGAAAATGGATTACACTGGTTCGTGAGGTGGTATTCCATTTTTCCCATGAATGATGATTTGACAACGAATTTGATTTAATAAAACATTGGTTTAATTTATATTATTTGCACAATAACATATGAGTATAATAAATATAATCTTAATACTTTATAATTATTTTTTAATAATAATTGTAGGAGGTTTGAAATGATATAAAATTAAAATTCATCATTGATTTATAATAATTCCTCTTGAAGTATCATTCTTATAATGGAACCATTTCTTGCCAAGGTCAAATTTATACACAATATAATTAATCTGAGATCATGGTATGGATGTTGGGAAGTTATTTGGTTTGGTATTTTATGCTCCAATGTTTTATTATGATTTTAATTTAGGAGGAAAGGGGGTGACATGTTATTAGTGTTGGAGATGAAACAAATTGAAATTTTGAAAATAATTAGGTGCTACAAAATTTTTAATATGAATAAGCGCCCAAAATGGACCATTTTTTGATACTAATAGGTGTATGGGACCATTATAATTCATTAAAATATATATTTATACATGTTTATTGGTGTTTTTTATATTTATCTTTTTAATTTAACCCCTAGTAAACCTATTTGTACCTTAACTAGGGTAATTAACATTTTATTATGTTGATAATTCATTGTGGTAATGAAAATATATTGTTATTATGAAGAATTATAAAATATTATCATTATAAATATGGTAAAAATATTATTTATTTCATTTCCCATAAGTGGAAAAATTAAATTTAATATTATTCTTTTAGACATGGCAAGACAACGTATATTTAATAAAAAAAAATTTAAAATGGTTTTTATTTAAATAATATGAATAATAAATATCATTATATGAAAATAAATTGATATTTAATTATATATGATCTATGTATTATATTTAATAAATTTCCAAATAAGTATTATTTTTCTTAATTACATTGGGGTGACAATATTCATTTTAAATTGGATTTTAGAAAACCCCATTTTGAAACCAAAACCCATATTTTATAAAAAGGGATGTAATTTAAATTAAACAAAGTTAATTGGATTAAATATTAATAAGTATTAATTTTGTTATGTATTTTATAAAGAAACATATTGGTTATTTTTTGTTACATAAATTTTTAAATAGAGAATTATTTTTCCAAAAATCAGTATTTTTCATTATTCGCCATGTGATAAATATTTTGAAAAAAATTTCTCCCAAGGTAAATTATTAGATTATGATTTGAAAATTGGAATGTATTTTTTTAAAATGATATTTATGTCTTTTATAAATTAGTTATTTAAATTTAATGTTATAATAAAATAAATTTACTTATAAAATATTTTTTCAATTAAATATATACTAATATTTTATTAATTAATATAACCATTTAATTATTATTATTAAATATAAAAATTAATTAATAAATTATTACATAGGATATTAAAAAATAAAATCCCCAAAAGATACATTTTATTGAAATATTGTGCGTATATACATGTTACAGCTGATAAAAAAATAAAATGAAGCACCGTTTGTTTCTATATAATGAACTAGCTCTTACTCTTAGGGATTTTAATACCAAATTAAAAAAAAATAATATTTATTCTAATTATGCATTATATTAATATTAATATTGATGATAATGGGATGGATAAAATATTTCTACATTCAATATGTTGTAGGTCCATTTTCTCATTCCTTTCCATGGGTATTTTTAAGGACTCCATGCAATTCACGGATCATATAAAAATTCAAATAGATAATTTGGATAGAAATATTTTAAGGAGAATGCTATATATAATTCTTAATATAATTCAAACAAAAACAATAAGTGATTTTATGGAGTAATGTACACATAGTATTCTTGCATATAAGATTAATTTAATTAAAACTCATGATATCGAAATGGGAAAAAATCCAATCATTTTGACTACATGACATCCATCTGGTGCTATTTATATTTTAGTGAGACATAAAATATATTTGGATTTATAATAAATCTATTTTTAAATAATTATCCTAAAAATGATCATATAATTGAGTCAAAATATTGTATGCATTCTTATTTTAAATAATCTTATAGTTATCATTATAAATGGATGATAAGATAAAAAACAGATATATAAGATAAAAATATAAAGATTATATAGAAAAATAAATTTTCCCCACTCAACAAAATTGATGAAACATTATAAAATATGGACTAAAATATGATTAATCATTACACTTAGGGTAATATGAAGTATATGAACATATACAACTTTTAAATGTTAATATTAGCGCGTGAATGGGTGTATAGATATCTATTTTATTAAATAAGTAATATTTGGTTATAGAAACATATCATTATTAAAAAATTTGATCTAATAAATTTTATTTATTATTCACATTATATTTTATCATATCATAGGATACATCAAAATTCGATTTAGAATATCATATTTTATGGATATTCTAGTGTAATGGATCCATATATCCCTTATCAAAACATGGAGTGGGCCTATAACATGTTCGTAAAAAGTATTTAGCATTTAGATTGTTCTAAATGAACTAAATTGTATCTCATTTATTCATTTAGTGGAATCCCTTTTCTTAATATAAAAGATTCATATATCTTCAATACATAAAACATATTTTATAACAATCTTATATTGATTCTACCTCCTATGATTTAGTAGGTTCATTATTAAAAAAATATAATATATATCATACACCATAGCAATTTGAGTAGGAGTGGGGGAGTAATGGTTATAGTTGTTTGTTAAAACCTTATAGTAATGTGATTAATTAAATTTTAAAATAATATGATTGAAATAATAAAATAACATGTTAGATAAAGAAACATAACCAAATAAAAAAAGACATACAAAAATTACCTCAAACCCCAAAAATATCAATCAACAATTTCATGCAATATTGTAAAAAAATAAAAATATCATGATAAACTCGCACTAGTAAAATAGATACATAATCCTAATAAATGACACTAAAATCCATATGCTTAATCCCAATCATAATACCATACACATAATCTATTCCAAAATAGAATATTAAATAGTCATGTACATTTACCTTTACCATTTCTATACATACATCAATAAATGATTCCCTCGTACAAATGATTCTTAAACAATGTGTGAGTAAAATTCATTAGAATAACACCATTGAATATTACGAAATCGATTTTGAGTGAATAATGAATAAAACAATATGATAAATATAGGAATATATAAATATATTAATACAAAAAATCAAATAAACCTACCATCCCTTAACCTCTAGATTGACACCTGGGGTTGAAAAATCCTACATCATCATGATGATAAATATTAATTTCTTGGGGTATATTCCCCTTCAAAGGATTAATCACCCATACCATAAATGGATTATAATTCCATGTATGAATCACCAAAATCATATACCAACAACAAAATTTCCCTCTACTATCAATCATATATTCATGTATCATTCCCTACATTTTTTTTGTTCTAGTGCATATAGCCATCGTGGAATATATATATATACACACATCCCATAGGTTTAATGTTCCTAGGAATATGTACATCATGATGTATTTAAAAATTTGCCAATAATTAATGTTTTTCATTTTCATGTATCAATCCATTAAAAAATATTCCACCATACACCAAGAAATCGTGTATTGTGTCATTATGCATCAATCCATTAGAAATTAAAAATAATCTAGGAATAATAGTCACAAAAAAATTTCTAAACTTTTTTTAAATACCAATATTGATTAATTCATAAAATAAATAATATTCATGTTATTTATTTTATTTCACAATTCATTATTACATCATAATTTAATCAAATAACAATTTAATGATTTCCATCAATTTACCTATTATTTGTAATAATTATCATTTAACATTTAATTTTAGAATTATTAATAATAGACATAACCTCATATGATAATTGTTTATTACATTATAGAAATACTAATTAAATTAAAATTTCAATATTTCAAGCTGTTAAATTCATTCTCCAACATATTATCAAAATTTATGTGTTATTACAATTGCATGTTTATCCACATTATAAATTCACCTGATAAACAGTATAAATTTTTTATTAAATAATTGATTAAATTTATATTTAATCAAGGTGAAGTACTTTTAGTCTATTCATTTTTAATATTATTGATAATTTCTAGCACACCACTCAAGTTCATGAAATTCATAGACTCAAGGAAAAATTATTCGGTGGAATTTGAGGTAGTTAGAAGCATTTTGTTTTATAAAAACTAAACATTACCATTTCAGATAAGAAATTATCAATGGGTAAAACATGAATCATACACATTTAACATTATATAGAAATTAAATAGACTTTAGGTAGTTACGTTACACTTCCCACAACATCAAAACATGATGAAAAAAATCATTGAAATTTAAATAGGGGATAATTCATATTCCAATTCAATGAATTAATATAAATCATCTTCATCAAAGATGATCAATCATTGTAGTGGGTTCGATATTCCTAATCTAGGATTATCCCCTCAGTACGAAAAGTGTACATAAATTTAAAGGAATAACTAAGAAGTCTACCATTATTTTCTTGGATTAATTGGCAATGATTCAAAAAATATTACATTGATTCAATGAGAACTCTACAAATAACATAATAGAGATATGTAGTTTAATAAAAATTTAATTTATGATAGATAGAATCATATAACTTAGGAATTAAATTAAAAAATTTGAAAATAAACACTTAAAATATAAATTAAGGTGCCTTGATACAATTTTTTTTATTTTCCATAATCATAAACAAATAATTTTTCATAGTTTATAATTCACCAAAATTAATATGTTATTTATATTGAATATCAATTCATGATCAAAATATTAGTATAAAACATTCACACAATGAATGAGAATCAAATAGTCATCATAGAATCATCTACATTATGAATCCCATTTCAAGAAATGAAATATTTAATATAGAAAACATAAATATTTCTTTTATGTACTCTACACTATACATTTACCTCCCTATTTTTTATTGTTAATCATTATTTATCCAAGATACTTAATTTATTTGATTTCACGTGTTACATGCAACATCTTGATTTAATGAACTAAAAAAATTAAAAAAACAATTTTATAGTTAAAACATGACTGTTTTAATTTGGACCATAAATATAGTTGAATTCAATGAAAAAACAAATTTTAAATTAAGTAGGAAGAATTTTGGTAATAAAAATATATTTTGAAATATTTTTTTATGATGTTATTATATTCATTGAAAATATTTTTTTTCAATATATTTTTTTCATTGAATTTTGTATTCAAATAATTAAAATAAATATTTTCTATTTGAGAAAATTTATATTATAAAATGAACATAAAATTTCAATTCATATTTTCAAAATTAAATTAGATTATTTTTGTTTATTTTTTCAAAATATTTATTTTTTGAAGAATAATAAATAATATAAAATATTTATCAAAAATTATATTTTAATTTAATGAATATAAAAGTTGCAATTTTTTTTAATATTGCTTTAATGATATCATTAATAAAATGAAATTATTAATAATATATCATGGTACATTAGAAAAATATTATATTCAATATATAATTAAAAAAAATTATAATTTAAAAAAAATGAAATAATATAATTTCATTGCATCTATAAGTATTATTTTATAATAAATTCATTCAAAGATTTGAATTTATTTTTTTATAATTAATTACATATTTAGAATATGATTTAATATTATTATATAATATTTTCCACATTATTTTTTGTAATAATTAATTGTAATAATATGAAAAATTAATTATTGCGGTTTAGGATAAAATTCATTTTCACTGAGTGAAATGAAAATGAAAATAGAGAAAAAAATCTTTAATTTTTTTGAAATTCGACTTTTATTTTTATATATTAATCATATATCATATAATTTTAACTAATAATATATGTATAAACTTTTATAATATTTAAAATGTGGGTATAAAGTTTTTTTAGGAAAATCAAAGTGTTCCCTCTCCTCCACATAAAAGAGAGCACCCAATTTACTATCCTCTTTAGACATCCAATTCCTTTTTTGGATAATCCCACCAGAAATATATTCCTTAGTTCCATGAAATTTCATAAAGGCCTTTTTTATTATTAAACACTTATATGTCAACTATTGGTAAACAAAATAGTTATCCAATGAAGATTTGTCATTTTAATCCAAGTGTTTTTATCTTATTTGTTATTAATACTATATAAAATATTATTAAACTATTATGATTCATAAACAACCATAATTATAATGGGAATATATGTTATTATTTTATAATTTTAACATATATCTATTTACTCTTCCATCAAATGGGAAACAAAACACTCAATCATGTGTATGATGGACTACACCTTGAAAACTAATTCAATTCACTTTCCATCACATCTTCAAACATGTTGATATAATGAGGTAGAAAAATTTTATATATGATATTTATGAAATTATATAAATAATATAACAGTTTATATTTTTCTTATAATCTTTTGGTAAACAATCACATCGCTTTTGCATACGTGTGGACTCGGCCTCAAAAAACATAAGTTACACATTTTCATGTTTTATTGAAATGGTTGGTAATAAAAATAAATTTCACTTATATTTGAGATTTAGATGATTAAAATGCTTATATATAAGTGAATTTACAGTATCATTTCATAAAATTGAGGCTTCCAAAAATGGAAATATCATTCATGCGTACATACTCCTACCATATATATGAACATTGTAAATAATTCTTCTTACCTATCATTTATTGATTAAAATAAATATTTATATAATTAATTTATATTTTTATAACCAAATAAATAACTAAAACTAGATGATGGAACTGTATTTAATGTCTGATGACTAATAATATTAAACCAAAACATATATGAAAAGAATAGTTATCACATAGAACATTAATTTAAATAAATAAATTTTTTATAACCATGTGATAAAATTTAAAAATTAAATTGTAATGGCCCTGACCTCTCGGGTCCACTACTTTGTGAAAATGTGGTGTTGGAGGAGTTTTGGGAGGTCAAGGTGACTTATCCCCCAAGCCGCAGCCTACTGGTAGCTCAGTCTACCGGTAGCCACTGCCTACCGGTAGCTGAGTCTACTGGTAGCCACTGTCTACCGGTAGCTCAGTCTACCGGTAGCTCGGTCTATCGGTAGCTCGGTCTACCGGTAGCCTCTGCCTAACGGTAGCTCAGTCTACCGGTAGACGCAGCCTACTGGTAGCTCAGTCCACAGGTAGCCACTGCCTACCGGTATCTCGGTCTACCGGTAGCAGCAGTCTAGCAGTAGCTCGGCTAACACTTTTCCAAATTTTTAGTTCTGTGAACAGTATTTCTATCGGAGACGTTCTATCGGTAGACTTGAATAATGTTCTATCGATGAGGATCTAACGGTAGACTTTTGTTTCTATCTACAAGGTTCTATCAGTGACCTTTTCTTTCCTTTGCCAATTTTTTAGTTCTGTGAACAGTGATTCCAGAATTTTAAGAGCTACTGATTCCTTCCTTTGCCAAATTTCACGTTTGAACAGTGTTTCTAGAATCCTATGAGCTACCGATTCCTTCCTTTGCCAAATTTCACGTTTGAACAGTGTTTCTAGAATCCAAAGAGCTACTTATTCCTTCCTTTTCCAAATATCACGTTTCAACAGTGTTTTCAGAATTTTAAGAGCTACCGATTCTTTCCATTGTCAAATTTTGAGTATGTGAATAGTGTTTCCAGCTTCGCCCTTTGACGTTTTCATTGACATAAAATACATTTTAAAACCTTCTTTTAAGGACTTTAAGGCCGATTCAAAGGCCATAAATCCTATATTAATTATTCCTAAGTCCAGGATGATTTTACTTGGTCAAACCGCGTGGGTTAATCCGATCCGTTTTTAATGGAGAATAAATTGGATCTTAAACTTTCGCCTCTCTAATATTTTTTAAAGGAACGAGATATCATTCATCGTTTTTCTTCCTCATGGTTCTCATCTACGAGATGTTAGAACTTTGCAATCATTCTCGTAGGAGTTTCACAATCAAACATTACTCGGATCAGTTCCGCTCTGTTTGATGCAACCAAGCTGTGTCGATCATTCTTCCATATAAGGTATATTTTATCATCGTTCCTTCGGGGATCACCTCATCTTGTTCTCCCTTCCATATTACCGTGTAATCTCCATGGTTCTAATGGGGTTTGGTTGGTTGGGACTTACCGTGGCATCCTCTGGTGGATGCAGTTGCCGCGAGAGAAGGATTGTGGCCCGTTGTGTGGATAAAGGACGTCAAGAACTCTTCGAGGGAGGGGATTCATGGCTTCTCTTATTGTATATGTGCAATCGAAGAATTAGCATGATTTATCCCTTTGGATCACAATGAAATTGACCTAATTAAATACTTGAACCGGATTAAAATAATTGGTTGATATCATGTTGTTGCTTTATACCGTGAAAACGGTTTGCCTCATGTTTTCCTAGATATAGTGATATCTATGATTTCTTTGATTTGTTGTTCGTTCATGATAGAAATTGATAATGAACGTAAATCCGGAATTAATTGTTAATTAATTGGCTAAAGATAAAGAGGCATGTAAATTAATCTGGTTATTGCTGTTGTTGTAGTTGTTCTAGTTCGAGGATAATCAAATTAGGGAAGTAAGAATGGTTATATAAATTGTGATAGCTTACTGATTAGGTCTCCCTTAATTAGATCCTATGAATAACTAATCTTCTAGTTCAATATGGATTATTGAACAAATTGTGCGAGAATTTCTAAAAGGCTCTGAGTTACCCTCTTGTTGTAAAAGGGTCAAGAGCCATGGTTGTGATTGTTGTTTTCCTACTGCTTGTACTGTGATGTGAGCCTGGATGGGTGTGGTGATATGTGGAAACCTGGAGGCCTTGTGGTTGTGGTAGCGGATGACGCCAAGAGTGGCGAGATTCATCAGTTTATGCATGTGGGTGTCGAGGAGGACACCGAGGGTGATGGAATGGGATGGATGTGGTTGTTGGATTCTTGTGGGTTCTTTGAATGTTTATCTGTTTTGTTTTTCCCCACTGCTCAAGGCAGCTGGTCTTGCTTTCCCTTTTTCTGAAGGAGGCAATGATGCATTGGGTATGCCACGTGGTTTTCGTGTTTAGCCTCTCGAGGGAGAATAGGTCTGTGCTCTTTCTATAGGCGGCAAAGACTCGACGGGTAGCATATCTACTCACCGTGTTGAGCCTCCTATGTGTTTAGTAGCATAGGATGCTTTTCTATAATGCCTTGGAATGTGGGAAAGTAAATATATAATGAGTGTTTGATTAAATGGTTATAATCCACGAGGATGGAGGTGCGGGAATTTAAGGGTGATGTGAATCTAAAAAGGAGCAGTTGATTTTGAATGTGATGCTATTTCAGTTTAATGTGGAATTGTTCACTCTTAATTAATGTTTAAAGAATTAATTAACGTACAGTGGAACTGGTAAAATGAGAATGGAGTAATCTAATACATCTCTTCAAATGTTTGTGTGCTTATAGGATACCTAGTCTTAGAAGTAGCAGCCTGGAGTCTGAGAGACGTTATATACAGTTGTATCTAAAAGACTAGGTAATGCCCATAGTGTGAATGTGAGTTATTTATATATATTCTGTACTTTTTGTGTTTCTATACGCTACTCCACCCTGTCGGTGAGGGAAACTGACACTCCATGGGTTTCTGAGCCCTGGGGGTGTTTTCCCAAACATTCTGATGGGAGGTTGAATGGCTGACTACCCCCTTTGGCCCCGCTCTCTTCTCTTGGTAGATCTTGGTGCTGTTAGTCACAGTGGTTAGTTTCACCCATATATGTGTGTATAGGGCTGTAATGGCTTGTGGTTATTTCACACACATATATTCTGGATATAGTATCCTATGGACTACTATAGGTGTAACGTGTATAGGATGTGATGGCTTGAGGATCCCTTCTCGGTGTATGGGCTATAATGGCTTAAGGTATAATACCCGATGTATGATACACGTTATGCAGGCTGTGGTGGCTTCCAGAACTTACCTGGTTACTTTTGGTTGTGGGGATGGTGCGGTGCTTCGCCCAGGTGTCTGCGGGCAAGCCTTTGGAGAGAGATGCACAGGACGTATGTCATTGGGGAAAAGCGGGAAACCAGTGGGGAAGTAGTAGCAGGGCACCCTTGATATTCTTTACTGTATGCTATATTCTTGTATGCGTTACTTGGTGAGAGTAGACATGGTGAGGTTGGGAACATAGTATACCTGTTTAGGCGACGAGTTAGTTTCACTTGTTGTTCACTGGGCTTTAGCATGCTTTCTTTAATTTTTCACGAGAGGCATGGGGAGGATCCTACTGAGTATACTGTTATACTAACCCTATATATATATAAACTATTTTTCCGGTCACATGGAGCAGGTTGGAGATCAAGCTGGTTACTACTAGCTTACAGTTGGAGGAGGATCTGATCGGGCTTGTGGTCGCTGCCTTTTTACTTTCTTTTGGGTACTTTTAGTATCCCCTTCCAGCTGTATTACTTTTGCATGACATTTCATATATGTTCTCGGGTTTCTTTTATATTTCAGTTCCGAGTTCTATTTGGTTGGAGTCTATTCTATCTCTCTCTTCCGCATGTGTTCTCTTAGAGGGTAATGCCTCCTATTTGTATGTTTATTATACCCTCGGTGCTAGTCGCCAACCCGGGGCCAACTGGAGGCGGGAATCGGGGGTCATTATCTCCCTTATCACATTGCCGGCCTAGGAGGGGTACACATTGTGGGGAGGGGGTCGTGACAGAGTGGTATCCGTGGTCTGGTTGAGGGATAGGATAGAGTTTGGAGTTAGGAACATGTGATGATACATGGGGTGGTAGGGCAACGATGTCATTCATGTTTAGCAAGTGGGGTGAACACTGGAGACCGGTAGAGACATAGGTGTTCAGGGCCCCCTATGATATGTTGCACGAAACTTTAAGTTTACAATGGCTACTAAACAAAGTTATACTGGTTGCAGGGTAGAGACCTAGGAAAGGATCATTCATCATTATTCTTTGCGCATGTGTTTTAATGGGTAGACCTTGGGATAGGTAACCTGAAATTAATAAAACAAAACAATTAATTAATTAATGTTATGTCTTCCATATTCCAGGATTAGGAGTTCTAACAGTTATTATTTTACAGGTATGGCTCCAGGTCGACGTCCTCATCAGGTTTGCGCAGAAGATGCCCAGCAGGCTGTTCCAGCAGATCACCACCGAGTAGAGGTTGACGAAGATGACACTTGGAGGAAGACAATTGGAGAGTTTTAGTGCCAAAGTCTACAGAAGTATGAGGGCTCCATTTCAGATGCAGTCACAGAAGACTGGATGGAGGAGTTTGAGATAGGCATCAGTTCGATTTGTGCTCGAAAGGAACACTGGGTGACCTTGGTTGTGATGATGCTGCGTGGAGCAGTGAGGCAGTGGTGGTTCTTTTTCCTCAGTGATCGTGAGGAGTCAGCAATATCATGGGAGGATTTTCAAGACATGTTTAGAGTCGAGTTTCTTTCGTCGACTGCGAAGGTGTCCAGTTGCCAGGAGCTTCTCACCCTTCGACATGGGAGCTCCAGTGTTCGAGAGTTTGGAATCCGTTTCAGGAACATTCTACAATATGCTTCAGACCTGTTACCAGATGATGAGGCCAGGGCGAGGCATTTAGAGGAGGATTTGCGTCCAGAGATCAATTGCCAGGTCACCCCATTTATGCTGAAGACATATCTTGAGGTGCTGGCGAGGGAAAAGGTTGTTGAGAGGACATGGGCCAGTACTGGATTGTCACGAGAGGGGAATCGTCATGATTCCTCATGAAGTAGAGCTGTGGTCTGGGGTTCCCGGTTTTCAGGACAGAAGAGTTTCCGTTCACCTGGGGGTAGGTCCCAGCCCTTCCCATCTCGTTTCTCCGGAGACAGAAACTCTCAGGCCTATGACAAGGGATAATGCACTTGTATTTCTTGTGGTGGTCATGGTCATCAGCAGCGGGAGTGCCCGACTTTTCAGAGCATTCATCGTGCACAGGGCGCTCCGCTCTAGGTTCCTCCATTGAGGCAGTTCTTGCCAAGGCAGCAGCAGCAGGTTGCACCAGCTTTAGATCACCAGAGGGTAGATGGAATAGGTAGAGGACAACCCCATGACGCTCCCCATCCTCAGAGAGCAGAGCGCGGCCGTGGTGGTGGTCATCATCAGGGTCAGAGAGGCCGTGGAGGAGGTCGTGGTCAGCTTCATTCTCTAGCGTTGCCAGCCCCAGGTGAGCCAGATGTCGTTTGAGGTACCCTTTGCTTGTTTTCTACCTTGGTGTATGCCTTGTTTGATTCAGGAGAAACACACTCCATCATATCACCTACCCTTGATCATGCTTTGGGACTTGAGGTAGAGAGTATTCCAGTGCCCTTGGCATTGACTACGCCAGTTGGAGGTCGAGCCGACTTGTTTGATGTATGTAGATATTGTGAGCTAGTGTTGGGGCAACACCGCTCTTGGGGAGATTTCCTATGTTTACGAATGCAAACATATGATGTCATACTCGGCATGGATTGGTTGTATTCAGTGAAGAATATTGTGGATTGCTACAGGAAGAAGGTCGTTTCCATTGATGGGGATGGAGAGGAAGTGGTGTTTGTTGGTGAGAGAGATCCTCGGATGAGTCATAGACGAGTTCCATCCTTGTCATCCATGATGGCTGGGATGATGTTTAGTTCTTCAGAGGTTCAACAGTTGGTGTTCCCTAGGATCGTAGAGGAGTACCCTGATGACTTTCCAGAAGAGGTTGTATTCTTACCCCCTCGACGGGAGATCAAGTTTGGGATCGAGCTACGGCCAGGAGCGTCCCCTATCTCTATGTCTCCATATAGGATGGCCCCTTCTGAGTTACGAGAGCTACATATTCAGCTTGATGTTCTGTTGTAGTGTGGTTTTGATCGGCCAAGTGTGTCGCCTTGGGGTGCACCAGTTTTGTTTGTGAAAAAGGCTGATGGCAGTTTGCGGTTGTGCATCGATTATCGTCGATTAAAAAAAGTGACAATAAAGAACCGCTATCCTCTCCCGCGGATTGATGACATATTCGATCAACTGAAGGGTGCAAGTTGGTTCTCAAATATCGACTTGGGGTCAGGATATCATCAAATGCGTTTAAAGGATGAGGAAATCCCAAAGACTGCTTTCTGTTTTCATCATGGGCATTATGAGTTTGTTGTAATGCCATTCGGCGTGACGAATGCTCCAGCTGTTTTCATGGGGTTGATAAATGCTCTGTTCCGTGAATTCCTGGACACGTTTGTTGTGGTTTTCATTAATGACATCCTTGTGTACTCCACATCTGAAGAAGAGCATACGGAGCATCTACGAGCCGTTTTGGGAGTTCTCCACCAACATCAGTTGTTTGGGAAGTTGTCCAAGTGTGAGTTCTGGGATCAAGAAGTTCGTTTCATAGGGCATGTTGTGCCCCAACAAGGAGTAGCTGTGGATTCGTCGAAGATAGAAGCAGTGGTGTCTTGGGTAGCCCCCAAAACCGTGTCAGAGGTGCGAAGTTTCCTTGGTCTCGCTGGCTATTATAGGGTGTTTGTAACCAATTTCTCCCGAGTTGCGAATCCTCTAACAGCTTTGACCAAGAAGGATCAAGCGTTCATATGGACTGATATGTATCAGACATCTTTCGAGTATCTAAAAGAGAAGTTGGTAAGTGCCCCAGTCCTTTGTCTTCCAGCGGAGGGAGTCCAGTTTGATGTTTTCTGTGATGCTTCACATTTGGGGCTAGGCTTTGTTCTCATGCAGCAGAGGTCAGTTGTTTCTTATGGGTCTCGGCAATTGCGTTCCCATGAATAAAACTATGCCACCCATGAACTTGAGTTGGTAGCCGTGGTGTTTGCTCTAAAGTTGTGGAGACATTACCTCATTGGTGAGCACTTGGTGGTTTTCACCGATCATAAGAGTTTGAGGTATGTTTTCTCCCAACGTGACTTGAACTTGAGGCAGCGTCGGTGGATGGAGTTCTTGAAAGAATACGTCTTTGAAATATCAAATACACCTGGAAAAGGGAATGTTGTAGCTGACGCACAAAGGCGAAAGACACGTAATGATGTTGTGCGTGAATCTGGTGATTCCTGGAGAGTGATGGAAGAGCTATCAGCTTTTCATCTTGATATGGGAGAAGTTGGGGGTAGAGGTTGTCTTTTCCAGATGACGGTGCAGTCATCCCTGATGCAGAAGGTGGAAGAGTCTCAGTTGGGTGATCTAGAGGTGGAAGTTTGGATAGATAGAGTTGTTTGTGGTGAGGCCCCTGATGGTTGGTCGGAGGATGAACAACACCAAGTGTTGTATCATGGCAGGCTTTTTGACCCCTTGGCGATGCGCGAGACGGTTCTCTGAGAGTTCCATAGTTCACCCATGGCAGTACATACTGGTGTGTCAAAGATGTAACGATCCTTGAGGAGTCAGTTTTGGTGGCCTTGGCTGAAACATACGGTTGCTGAGTGTGTGTCTCGATGTTTAGTCTACCAGAAGGTGAAGGTCGAACACCGTGTTCTTGGTGGTATTCTCCAGCAATTAGAGATTCCTCAGTGGACGTGGGAGGACATCTCATTGGACTTCGTTACGGGTTTACCTCGAGCTCTGGGAGGACATGATGCTATATGGGTGGTAGTGGATCGTTTAACAAAGTCGGCCCATTTCATAGCGATCAAGGAGTCGAGCTCAGTGGAGGTTCTTTCAAGACAGTATCTGGAGGAGGTGGTGAGGCTTCATGGAGTACCTAGGACGATCAATTTTGATCGAGATCCTCGTTTTACCTCCAGGGTGTTGGGAGGTCTCCAACATTCTTTTGGCTCTCAACTGTGCCTTAGCACTGCTTTTCATCCTCAAACGGATGGTCAGACAGAGCGAACCATCCAGACTCTTGAAGACATGTTGCGCTCTTATGCTCATGATTTTAGAAGTTCATGGACGAAGCACTTACCCTTGGTAGAGTTCGCATACAATAATAGTTTTCACTCTACCATTGGTATGGCGCCGTTTGAAGCCTTGTATGGCCAACCATGCCGTTCTCTGTTTTGGTGGACTGGGGTCGGAGAGTCAGCAATTCTCGGACCAGAACTAGTGCAGAATACAACAGAGATGGTTCAGGTGATTCGTGAGAGGATGGAGACAGCACATGATCATCAGAAATCATATGCTGATCGAAGAAGGAGACCCTAAGAGTTTAATGTTGGGGATCATGTGATTCTAAAGGAGACTGCCCGTTGTGGGCAGCGAAGGTTTGGTCGTGGAAGTAAGCATTCTCCCCGGTTTGTGGGGCCTTTCGAGGTGTTAGCTCGTGTTGGAGCTGTGGCGTATCGAATAACACTTCCCCCTCAGATGAGTCGGATACATGGTGTTATTATATTCATTGAAAATATTTTTTTTCAACATATTTTTTTCATTGAATTTTGTATTCAAATAATTAAAATAAATATTTTCTATTTGAGAAAATTTATATTATAAAATGAACATAAAATATCAATTCATATTTTCAAAATTAAATTAGATTATTTTTGTTTATTTTTTCAAAATATTAATTTTTTGAATAATAATAAATAATATAAAATATTTATCAAAAATTATATTTTAATTTAATGAATATAAAAGTTGAAATTTTTTTAATATTGTTTTAATGATATCATTAATAAAATGAAATTATTAATAATATATCATGGTACATTAGAAAAATATTATATTCAATATATAATTAAAAAAAATTATAATTTAAAAAAAATGAAATAATATAATTTCATTCCATCTATAAGTATTATTTTATAAAAAATTCATTCAAAGATTTGAATTTATTTTTTATAATTAATTACATATTTAGAATATGATTTAATATTATTATATAATATTTTCCACATTATTTTTTGTAATAATTAATTTTAATAATATTAAAAATTAATTATTGCGGTTTAGGATAAAATTCATTTTCACTGAGTGAAATGAAAATGAAAATAGAGAAAAAAATCTTTAATTTTTTTGAAATTCGAATTTTATTTTTATATATTAATCATATATCATATAATTTTAACTAATAATATATGTATAACCTTTTATAAAATTTAAAATGTGGGTATAAAGTTTTTTTAGGAAAATCAAAGTGTGCCCTCTCCTCCACAAATAAGAGAGCACCCAATTTACTATCCTCTTTAGACATCCAATTCCTTTTTTGGATAATCCCACCAGAAATATATTCCTTAGTTCCATGAAATTTCATAGAGGCCTTTTTTATTATTAAACACTTATATGGCGACTATTGGTAAAAAACATAGTCATCCAATGAAGATTTGTCATTTTAATCCAATTGTTTTTATCATATTTGTTATTAATAATATATAAAATATTATTAAATTATTATGATTTATAAACAACCATAATTATAATGGGAAAATATGTTATTATTTTATAATTTTGACATATATCTATTTACTCTTCCATCAAATGGGAAACAAAACACTCAATCATGTGTATGATGGACTACACCTTGCAAACTAATTCAATTCACTTTCCATCACATCTTCAAACATGTTGATATAATGAGGTATAAAAATTTTATATATGATATTTATGAAGTTATATATATAATATAACATTTTATATTTTTCTTATAATCTTTTGGTAAACAATCACATCGCTTATGCATACGTGTGGACTCAGCCTCAAAAAACATAAGTGACATGTTTTCATGTTTTATTGAAATGGTTGGTAATAAAAATAAATTTCACTTATATTTGAGATTTGGATGATTAAAATGATTATATATAAGTGAATTTACAGTATCATTTCATAAAATTGAGGCTTCCAAAAATGGAAATATCATTCATGCGTACATACTCCTACCATATATATGAACTTTGTAAATAATTCTTCTTACCTATCATTTAATGATTAAAATAAATATTTATATAATTAATTTATATTTTTATAACCAAATAAATAACTAAAACTAGATGATGGAACTGTATTTAATGTCTGGTGACTAATAATATTAAACCAAAACATATATGAAAAGAATAGTTATCACATAGAACATTAATTTAAATAAATAATTTTTTTATAACCATGTGATAAAATTTAAAAAGTAAATTGTAATGGCCCAGACCTCTCGGGTCCACTACATTGTGAAAATGTGGTGTTGGAGGTGTTCCAGGAGGTCAAGGTGACTTATCCCCCAAGGCGCAGCTTACTGGTAGCTCAGTTTACCGGTAGCCACTGCCTACCAGTAGCTGAGTCTACTGGTAGCCACTGCCTACCGGTAGCTCGGTCTACCGGTAGCCACTACCTATCGGTAGCTCGGTCTATCGGTAGCTCGGTCTAGAATCCTAAGAGCTACTGTTTGAACAGTGTTTCCAGAATCCTAAGAGCTACTGTTTCCTTCCTTTGCCAAATATCATGTTTGAACAGTGTTTTCAGAATTTTAAGAGCTACTGATTCATTCCATTGCCAAATTTTGAGTATGTGAATAGTGTTTCCAGCTTCGCCCTTTGACATTTTCTTTGACGTAAAATACATTTTAAAACTTTATTTTAAGGACTTTATGGCCGATTCAAAGGCCATAAATCCTATATTAATTATTCCTATGTACGGGATGTTTTTACTTGGTCAAACCGCGTGGGTTAATGCGATCCGTTTTTAATGGAGAATAAATCGGATCTTAAACTGTCGCCTCTCTAATTTTTTTTAAAAGGAACGAGATATCATTCTTCGTTGTTCTTCCTCCTGGTTCTCGTCTACGAGATGTTAGAACATTGCAATCATTCCCGTAGGAGTTTCACAATCAAACATTACTCGGATCAGTTCCGCTCTGTTTGATGCAACCAAGCTGTGTCGATCATTCTTCCATATAAGGTATGATTTATCATCGTTCCTTCGGGGATCACCTCCTCTTGTTCTCCCTTCCATATTACCATGTAATCTCCATGGTTCTAATGGGGTTTGGTTGGTTGGGACTTACCGTGGCATCCTCGGGTGGATGCAGTTGCCGCGAGAGAAGGATTCTGGCCCGTTGTGTGGATAAAGTATGTCAAGAACTCTTCGAGGGAGGGGATTCATGGCTTCTCTTATTGTATATGTGCAATCGTAGAATTAGCATGATTTATCCCTTTGTATCACAATGAAATTAACCTAATTAAATACTTGAACCGGATAAAAATAATTGGTTGATATCATGTTGTTGCTTTATACCGTGATAACGGTTTGCCTCATGTTTTCCTAGATATAGTGATATCTATGTTTTCTTTGATTTGTTGTTCGTTCATGATAGAAATTGATAATGAACGTAAAGCCGGAATTAATTGTTAATTAATTGGCTAAAGATAAAGAGGCATGTAAATTAATCTGGTTATTGTTGTTGTTGTAGTTGTTCTAGTTCGAGGATAACCAAATTAGGGAAGTAACAATGGTTATATAAATTGTGATATCTTACTGATTAGGTCTCCCTTAATTAGATCCTATGAATAACTAATCTTCTAGTTCAATATGGATTAATGAACAGATTGTGTGAGAATTTCTAAAAGGCTCTGAGTTACCCTCTTGTTGTAAAAGGGTCAAGAGCCATGGTTGTGATTGTTGTTTTCCTACTGCTTGTTCTGTGATGTGAGCCTGGATGGGTGTGGTGATATGTGGAAACCTGGAGGCCTTGTGGTTGTAGTAGCGGATGATGCCTAGAGTGGCGAGATTCATCAGTTTATGCATGTGGGTGTCAGGGAGGACACCGAGGGTGATGAAATGGGATGGATGTGGTTGTTGGATTCTTGTGGGTTCTTTGAATGTTTATCTGTTTTGTTTTTCCCCACTGCTCAAGGCAGCTGGTCTTGCTTTCCCTTCTTCTCAAGGAGGCAAAGATGCGCGGGGTATGCCACGTGCTTTCCGTGTTTAGCCTCTCGAGGGAGAATGGGTCTGTGCTCTTTCTATAGGCGGAAATGACTCGACGGGTAGCATATCTACTCACCGTGTTGAGCCTCCTATGTGTTTAGTATCATAGGATGCTTTTCTAGAATGCCTAGAAATGTGGGAAAGTAAATCTATAATGAGTGTTTGATTAAATGGTGATAATCCACGGGGATGGAGGTGCGGGAATTTAAGGGTGATGTGAATCTAAAAAGGAGCAGTTGATTTTGAATGTGATACCATTTCAGTTTAATGTGGAATTGTTCACTATTAATTAATTTTTATAGAATTAATTAACGTATAGTGGAACTGGTAAAATGAGAATGGAGTAATCTAATACAGCTCTTCAAATGTTTGTGTGCTTATAGTATACCCAGTCTTAGAAGTAGCAGCCTGGAGTCTGAGAGACGTTATCTACAATTGTATCTAAAAGACTAGGTAATGCCCATAGTGTGGATGTGAGTTATTTATATATATTCTTTAATTTTTTTGTTTCTATACGCTACTCCACCCTGTCGGTGAGGGAAACTGACACTTCATGGGTTTCTGAGCCCTGGGGGGTGTTTTCCCCAACATTCTGATGGGAGGTTGAATGGCTGACTACCCCCTTTGGCTCCGCTCTCTTCTCTTGGTAGATCTTGGTGTTGTTAGTCACAGTGGTTAGTTTCCCCCATATATGTGTGTATAGGGCTGTAATGGCTTGTGGTTATTTCACACACATATATTCTGGATATAGTATCCTATGGACTACTATAGGTGTAACGTGTATAGGCTGTGATGGCTTGAGGATCCCTACTCGGTGTATGGGCTATAATGGCTTAAGGTATAATACCCGATGTATGATACACGTTATGCGGGCTGTGGTGGCTTCCAGAACTTACCTGGTTACTTTTGGTTGATGGGATGGTGCGGTGCTTCGCCCAGGTGTCTGCGGGCAAGCCTTTGGAGAGAGATGCACAGGACATATGTCATTGGGGAAAAGAGGGAAACTAGTGGGGAAGTATTAGCAGGGTACCCTTGATATTCTTTACTATATGCTATATTCTTGTATGCGTTACTTGGTGAAAGTAGCCATGGTGAGGTTGGGAACATAGTATACCTGTTTAGGTGACGAGTTAGTTTCACTTGTTGTTCACTGGGCTTTAGCATGCTTTCTTTACTTTTTCACGAGAGGCATGGGGAGGATCCTACTGAGTATACTGTTATACTCAACCTATGTATATATAAACTATTTTTCAGGTCACTTGGAGCAGGTTGGAGATAATGATGGTTACTACTAGCTTACAGTTGGAGGAGGAGCTGTTCGGGCTTGTGGTCGCTACCTTTTTACTTTCTTTTGGGTACTTTTAGTATCCCCTTCCAGCTGTAGTACTTTTGCATGACATTTCATATATGTACTTGGGTTTCTTTTATATTTCAGTTCGGAGTTCTATTTGGTTGGAGTCTATTCTATCTCTCTCTTCTGCATGTGTTCTCTTAGAGGGTAATGCCTCCTATTTGTATGTTTATTATACCCTCGGTGCTAGTCGCCAACCCGGGGCCTACTGGAGGCGGGACTCTGGGGTCATTATCTCCCTTATCACATTGCCGGCCCAGGAGGGGTACACATTGTGGGGAGGGGGTCGTGACAGAGTGGTATCAGTGGTCTGGTTGAGGGATATGATAGAGTTTGGAGTTAGGAACATGTGATGATGCATGGGGTGGTAGGGAAACGGTGTCATTCATGTGTAGCAAGTGGGGTAAACACTAGAGACCGGTAGATATATAGGCATTCAGGGCCACCTATGATAAGTTGCACGGACCTTTAAGTTTACAATGGCTACTAAACAAAGTTATACTGGTTACAGGGTAGAGACCTAGGAAAGGATCATTCATCATTATTCTTTGTGCATGTGTTTTAATGGGTAGACCTTGTGATAGGTAACCTGAAATTAATAAAACAAAACAATTAATTAATTAATGATATTTCTTCCATATTCCAGGATTAGGAGTTCTAACAGTTATTATTTTACAGGTATGGCTCCAGGTCGACGTCCTCATCAGGTTTGCGCAGAAGATGCCCAGCAGGCTGTTCCATAAGATCACCGCCGAGTAGAGGTTGACGAAGACGACACTTGGAGGAAGACAATTGGAGAGTTTCAGTGTCAAAGTCATCAGAAGTATGAGGGCTCCATTTCAGATGCAGTCACAGAAGACTGGATGGAGGAGTTTGAGATAGGCTTCAGTTCGATTTGTGCTCGGAAGGAACACTGGGTGTCCTTGGTTGTGACGATTCTACGTGGAGCAGCGAGGCAGTGGTGGTACTTTTTTCTTCAGTGATCGTGAGGAGTCAGAAATCTCATGGGAGGAGTTTCAAGACAGGTTTAGAGTCGAGTTTCTTTCGTCGACTGTGAAGGTGTCCAGTTTCCAGGAGCTTCTCACCCTTCGAAAGGGGAGCTCCAGTGTTCGAGAGTTTGGAATCCGTTTCCGGAACCTTCTACGATATGCTTCAGACCTGTTTCCAGATGATGAGGCCAGGGCGAGGCATTTAGAGGAGGCTTTGCGTCCAGAGATCCAGTGCCAGGTCACCCCATTTATGCTGAAGACATATTTTGAGGTGCTGGAGAGGGCAGAGGTTGTTGAGAGGACTTTGGACAGGACTGGATTGTCACGAGAGGGGAATTGTCATGATTTCTCATGAAGTAGAGTTGTGGTCTGGGTTTCCCGGTTTTCAGGACAGAAGAGTTTCCGTTCTCCTGGGGGTAGGTCCCAGCCCTTCCCATCTTGTTTCTCCGGAGACAGAAACTCTCAGGCCTATGACAAGGGATCAGGCACTTGTTTTTCTTGTGGTGGACGTGGTCATCAGCAGTGGGAGTGCCCGACTTTTCAGATCATTCATCGTGCACCGGGTGATCCGCTCCAGGTTCCTTCATTGAGGCAGTTCTAGCCAAGGCAGCAGCAGCAGGTTGCACCAGCTTTAGATCACCAGAGGGTAGATGGAATAGGTAGAGGACAACCCCATGATGCTCCCCATCCTCAGAGAGCAGAGCACGGCCGTGGTGGTGGTCATCATCAGGGTCAGAGAGGCCGTGGAGGAGGTCGTGGTCAGCTTCATGCTCTAGCGTTGCCAGCCCCAGGTGAGCCAGATGTCGTTTGAGGTACCCTTTGCTTGTTTTCTACCTTGGTGTATTCCTTGTTTGATTCAGGAGAAACACACTCCATCATATCACCTAGCCTTGTCCATGCTTTGGGACATGAGGTAGAGAGTATTCCAGTGCCCTTGGCATTGACTACGCCAGTTGGAGGTCGAGCCGACTTGTTTGAAGTATGTAGATATTGTGAGCTAGTGATGGGGCAACACCGCTCATGGAGAGATTTCCTATGTTTACGAATACAAACATATGATGTCATACTCGGCATGGATTGGTTGTATTCAGTGCAGGATATTATGGATTGCTACAGGAAGAAGGTCGTTTCCATTGATGAGGATGGAGAGTAAGTGGTGTTTGTTGGTGAGAGAGATCCTCGGATGAGTCATAGATGAGTTCCATCCTTGTCATCCATGATGGCTGGGATGATGTTGAGTTCTTTAGAGGTTCAACAGTTGGTGTTCCCTAGGATCGTAGAGGAGTACCCAGACGACTTTCCAGAAGAGGTTGTATTCTTACCCCCTCGACGAGAGATCAAGTTTGGGATCGAGCTACAGCCAGGAGCGTCCCCTATCTCTATGTCTCCATATAGGATGGCCCCTTCTGAGTTACGAGAGCTACGTATTCAGCTTGATGGTCTGTTGTAGTGTGGTTTTGTTCAGCCAAGTGTGTCGCCTTGGGGTGCACTAGTTTTGATTGTGAAAAAGACTGATGACAGTTTGCGGTTGTGCATCGATTATCGTCGATTAAACAAAGTGACAATAAAGAACCGCTATCATCTCCCGCGGATTGATGACTTATTCGATCAACTGAAGGGTGCAAGTTGGTTCTCAAATATCGACTTGCGGTCAGGATATCATCAAATTCGATTAAAGGATGAGGAAATCCCAAAGACTGCTTTCCGTTTTCGTCATGGGCATTATGAGTTTGTTGTAATGCCATTCGGTGTGACGAATGCTCCAGTTGTTTTCATGGGGTTGATGAATGCTTTGTTCCGTGAATTCCTGGACAAGTTTTTTGTGGTTTTCATCGATGACATCCTTGTGTACTCCACATCTGAAGAAGAGAATACAGAGCATCTACGAGCCGTTTTGGGAGTTCTCCACCAACATCAGTTGTTTGGGAAGTTGTCCAAGTGTGAGTTCTGGGATCAAGAAGTTCATTTCATAGGGAATGTTGTGCCCCAACAAGGAGTAGCTGTGGATTCTTCGAAGATAGAAGCAGTGGTGTCTTGGGTAGCCCCCAAGACCGTGTCAGAGGTGCGAAGTTTCCTTGGTCTCGCTGGCTATTATAGGGTGTTTATAACCAATTTCTCCCGAGTTGCGAATCCTCTAAGAGCTTTGACCAAGAAGGATCAAGCGTTCATATGGACTGATCTGTGTCAGACAACTTTCGATTATCTAAAAGAGAAGTTGGTAAGTGCCCCAGTCCTTTGTCTTCCAGCGGAGGGAGTCCAGTTTGATGTTTTCTGTGATGCTTCTCATCTGGGGCTAGGATTTGTTCTCATGCAGCAGAGGTCAGTTGTTTCTTATGGGTCTCGGAAGTTGCGTCCCCATGAAAGAAACTATGCCACCCATGACCTTGATTTGGTAGCCGTGGTGTTTTCTCTAAAGTTGTGGAGACATTACCTCATTGGTGAGCACTTTGTGGTTTTCACCGATCATAAGAGTTTGAGGTATGTTTTCTCCCAACCTGACTTGAACTTGAGGCAGTGTCGGTGGATGGAGTTCTTGAAAGAATACGTCTTTGAAATATCCAATACACCTGGAAAAGGGAAGGTTGTAGCTGACGCACTAAGCCGAAAGACACGAAATGATGTTGTGCGTGAATCTGGTGATTCCTGGAGAGTGATGGAAGAGCTATCAGCTTTTCATCTTGATATGGGAGAAGTTGGGGGTAGAGGTTGTCTTTTCCAGATGACGGTGCAGTCATCCCTGATGCAGAAGGTGGAAGAGTCTCAGTTGGGTGATCTAGAGGTGGAAGTTTGGATAGATAGAGTTGTTTGTGGTGAGGCCCCTGATGGTTGGTCGGAGGATGAACAACACCAAGTGTTGTATCATGGCAGGCTTTTTGTCCCCTTGGCGATGCGTGAGACGGTTCTCTGAGAGTTCCATATTTCACCCATGGCAGTACATCCTGGTGTGACAAAGATGTAACGATCCTTGAGGAGTCAGTTTTGGTGGCCTTGGCTGAAACGTACGGTTGCTGAGTGTGTGTCTTGATGTTTAGTCTGCCAGAAGGTGAAGGTCTAACACCGTGTTCCTGGTGGTCTTCTCCAGCAATTAGAGATTCCTCAGTGGATGTGGGAGGACATATCATTGGACATCGTTACGGGTTTACCTCGAGCTCTGGGAGGACATGATGCTATATGGGTGGTAGTGGATCGTTTAACAAAGTCGGCCCATTTAATAGCGATCAAGGAGTCGAGCTCAGTGGAGGTTCTTTCAAGACAGTATCTGGAGGAGGTGGTGAGGCTTCATGGAGTACCTAGGATGATCATTTTTGATCGAGATCCTCGTTTTACCTCCAGGGTGTGGGGAGGTCTCCAACATTCTTTTGGCTCTCAACTATTCCTTAGCACTGCTTTTCATCCTCAAACGGATGGTCAGACAGAGCGAACCATCCAGAATCTTGAAGACATGTTGCGCTCTTATGTTCTTGATTTTGTAATTTCATGGACGAAGCACTTACCCTTGGTAGAGTTCTCTTACAATAATAGTTTTCACTCTACCATCGGTATGGTGCCGTTTAAAGCCTTGTATGGCCATCCATGCCGTTCTCTGTTTTGCTGGACTGGGGTCGGAGAGTCAGCAATTCTCTGACTAGAACTAGTGCAGAATACAAAAGAGATGGTTCAGGTGATCCGTGAGAGGATGGAGAGAGCACAGGATCATCAGAAATCATATGCTGATCGAAGAAGGAGACCCTAAGAGTTTAATGTTGGGGATCATGTGTTTCTAAAGGTGACTGCCCGTTGTGGGCAGCGAAGGCTTGGTCGTGGAAGTAAGCATTCTCCCCGGTTTGTGGGGCCTTTCGAGGTGTTAGCTCATGTTGGAGCTGTGGCGTATCGAGTAACACATCCCCCTCAGATGAGTCGGATACATGATGTTTTCCATGTATCACAGCTCCGTCGTTACCTTCATGATGAATTTCATGTTATCGATTGGGGAGAGATTGATATTGATGATGATGCAACCTTCGAGGAGCGACCAGTGGAGATCCATGACCGTAAGGAGAAGGTGTTACGTGGGCATTATATCCCCTTAGTTCGTGTCTTGTGGCGACACAGTGGCATAGAGGAGAGTACATGGGAGCGTGAGTCACAGATACGTGCTAAGTACCCAGAGTTGTTTAATGTTTAACTCTTTTCATGTAATGATGTTTCCTTTATGGTTAGACCATTCATGTGTTATTTATGTACCATTTTTGTGATGTTATGATTGAATTGTTTGGATATGGATTGTTTGTTTCCATATTCTCAGATGTCGTAGTTTTGTTCCAGCTTTCGAACAACTCATGGTCGTTTTACCCAGAGAGGTATTGATAAAACACTATTTTATTGAATATTTTATTGATAATAAATGATATAATTTACTCACATTGTGTTAAACATGTTTATTTATAAAATATTTGGGATTTGATCATTCATTTGAAAATTTGGTGAAAATTCCAATTTTACACTTAATAGTGCACTGTAGTATTTCGAAGATAAATATTTTTATATTTATTATTTGAATTTTAAATTTTGTAACAGTGTTCCTAACTTAAGTATTTACAACTTTTATTCAGGACACTAGAGCTAAAGATTTCATTTGGTTGTTGCAATTGGGCCATGAAGTCAAAGTTGGGCTGGACTCGCCAGAATTGAGAAGGTTCTGTATTTGGGCCATATCCTCTACATACGGGATTGGATTGAGCCCAAATGTTGAGGACGGCTCGGGGACATGATTTGGCACAAAGCATCCTTCTGGAAGGCCGGTCAATTCACGCGTTTTGGAGGTCAAATTGGCGGTGCAAATTGGAATAAAATATTTGGCCGAGATTTTCATTTCACACTTAAAAAGTTCTGTATCCCTAGCCCTCAAAAACTCTATTTAAAGGGGGTTTTAACTCTTTGAGAGGGCTGGTAGAGGATTTGGGAAGTTTTGGCCGAAAGGGTGTCTCTTGGGAGCCCCTCACAACTCTTGGAAGAAGTAAGCCTTTGTGCAAACCTCTCTTCCAAAAAGGCTCTCCTCTCTCACCTCTTCTTTGTATTTCTTTTCTTTCATGTTTGTTTCTTGAATTTTTCTTCAAATAATATTCTGTGTTCATCCCTCTTCTTCTTGTCTTAATCTTCTTAATTGTGTTGGAATCAAGAGTGGAGACAAGATTGGGTTCTACCCTTTTAATCCGGTGCTTATGCAAAACGTCTCCACGATGACTACACCACCCATGGAAGAGTAGTTCTTTTTAGTAATCGGTCGACCTCTATCCTTATTCATTCATTTATTTTGAATCAATGAGCTACTGTAATTCACATATTATGATCTATTAATTGAGTTTTAAATTTAAATGAAACTAAGCAAGCAATTGAATAGTTAACACAAAACACGCGAGGTCGGAAATTGTGTGAACTGTGAGATCGCAACCTTAACCGGTAATTCAAAACCACATGGGATCAATTTGTAGAGTTCAAATATAATCCCTAAACTCAATTAATCCTCATTTCCAGAGTGGTTATGTGCCTTAATTTACCACTGACCATAAGCTAATTTTATAACATCTATCAAAGCAGGGTGTTGCGATTGCATGTTCCGAAGTTAGCCTAAGGTTAAAATTCATTTCAATCTTCGTGGTAAAGTTTATTCTCGTAGGGTTCGGGATTTAAAAAATTAAGGGATCATAATTAAGTGAATGTTAATTTAAATGATAATGATTAATAAATGATTGAAGAGGTAGAGTTAGATCGATTACGTCTTTTAAGTATTGTCTAAACAAACATCTTTTTGTTGTGTCATTTTAATCAAACTTCATTTCAAAACTAAAAACAAAAAAAAATTATATAATCTTCTTCCAGCAAACTTCTTCTAGATTCATAAACTACAACAAACCCCAATCCTTTAAAGTAGTGTTTTTATTCTATTTTATTTTATTGTATTTTTTAGAATACCTCTAATATGTTGTTAAATTCACTTCCTCCTTTGAGAGACGACCTTGGTCAGCCACTCTGCTGCACTTAAGTACCCCAAATCACACTAATCATTTGAGGGCACCCACGACAGCGCTCTTTCAAATTGGCGCCGTTGCCGGGGAGGCAAGTAATTATTTCAACCAATTAGAAGTATTTATTTTATTTTACATTTTAATTCTCTTCCTCTCTTCTTTCTTCCTTCTTTACCCAATCTGATTTTTCATCTTCTTCTTTTATTTTCTTCTACTTCTCTTTGGACCATCAAATCAAACTTCTCATTTTTATTTTACTATGGTCCACATTCCTTCTTTTCATCTTTCATTGATTGATGACTCAAACTAATCCCGAAGATCTCTTAGATCTTGACCCTGATATTGAACGTAGCCTTAGGGCACGAATCAGACATTCCCAATCTACGGGAAGTTTCAACATTCAACCAGTTGGAGAATTACTCCAATATTAGAACATTGAAATTGGAAGCAATTAAAATTGAACCATAAAACAAGAACCAATGGCTGGAAACAATGGAAATGAACTTAATAGAACCATTTGAGAATTGGCTGCACCTGATATTAACTATCAACCAAATTGTATTGCATACCCAAATCTCGAATCGGACATTGAACTAAAATCTGGGTTAATTCACTTACTTCCAAAGTTTCATGGCCTCTCTGGTGAGGATCCAAATAAACATTTGAAAGAATTTAATGTGGTTTGCTCAACCCTTAATCCAAGAAATGTTTCTGAAGATCAAATCAAATTAAGAGCATTCACATTTTCACTTGATGGAGCTGCAAAAGACTGGATGTATTATTTACAACCCGAAGATGTAACTTGTTGGAACGATTTGAAACGTCTTTTCTTGTAGAGATTTTTTTCCAGCATCAAGGACCACATCCATTCGTAAGGAGATCTCAGGGATCAATCAAGCCCAAGGGGAGTCAATGTATGAGTACTGGGAGAGATTCAAGAAGTTGTGTGCAAGATGCCCACATCACCAAATCA
Source organism: Viscum album (assembly GCA_963277665.1). NCBI lineage: Eukaryota > Viridiplantae > Streptophyta > Magnoliopsida > Santalales > Viscaceae > Viscum > Viscum album. Next base: position 1,373,667,469 of record OY728142.1, on the reverse strand, counting down.
GTGAGCAACTCCTCATCCAATACTTCTACGAAGGACTCACACCCATGGAGAGGAGCATGGTAGATGTTGCGGCTGGAGGAGAATTGGTGGACAAGACACCAGTAGCTGCGCGAGCATTGATCGACAAAATGGCCCAAAACTCCCAACAATTCGGTGATAGAGGTACACCACATGTTCGAGGAGTACATCAAGTAAGTCCTTCTTCTCTTGAAAGTCATTTGATTGATACTAAGTTAGAAGAATTGACAACTATGGTGAGGCAGATTGCATTGGCTCAAAAGACATCCCAACCCCCTCCCTCAAGGCCTTGTGGTATTTGCACTGATACAAGTCACCCAACTAACTGTTGCCCACAACTCCAAGAAACAGAAGATTTTGCAGCAGTGTTCCCTGGGAGACCATTTCAGCAGCAACAACAACAACCATATCCCCAAAAGATGTTTGATCCAACATACAACCAAGGGTGGAAAGATCTAGCGGACATGAGGTATGGCTCTGGACAACAACAAAGGCCCCCTTTTCAACCAAACTTCCAGCAGCCTCCACCTTACCAACAGGGTTTCCAACAACCCCAAAGGAGATTGGAAGCTCAAACATCAATGAGTCAGCAACAAGGGAATATCCAACACAATGTAGACTCTAACACTGATGATCTTTTGAAACAAATTGTTCTTAATCAACAGAATGAGCTGAAGAGTCAAGGTTCGGAGCTAAGAGAGTTGAAGACTCAAATGAGCCAGATTGCCACCACCCTCCATGAACTTGTGAGTAAGAATTCTGGAAATCTACCTTCCCAACCCACTCCAAATCCGAAGGGGAATGTTAGTGCCATCACATTCAGAAGTGGGAAGCAAATGAACGATACATCTGCACTTACCATTCCACCGGGATTCACCTCAACTTCAGAGAAGTCGCATTCCATACCAACTGATGAGCAATCCAAGTAGAAAGATAAAGGTAAGAAAAAGATTGATGATGTTCCTTATAAACCTCTTCCTTTTCCAAACAGGGTTGTTCAAACCAAGAAGATGGCTGAATAAGCAATGCAAAAGGATGTTTTGGACACATTCAAGCGTGTAGAGATCAACATTCCTCTACTTGAAGCCATTAAGCAAATTCCAAGGTATGCGAAATTCTTAAAAGAACTTTGTACCAATCGAAGAGGGCTCAAGGGAAATGAGAGGATCAACCTTGGAAGGAATGTCTCAGCACTCATTACACCAACTCTAGCAATGCCAACAAAGTGCAAGGATCCTGGGACATTCACCATCCCATGTACCATAGGGGAGTTGCACTTCTCTGATGCTCTTTGTGATTTAGGAGCATCAATAAATGTGATGCCTCACTCTGTATTCTCTTCCTTGCAGGTTGGTGAGTTGAAGCCGTCAAGAGTAGTGGTGCAATTGGCGAATAGAGCTACAGCATATCCAGCGGGAGTTCTTGAGGATGTACTTGTTTGGGTAAGAGACATGATCTTTCCAGCAGACTTCTATGTTCTTAACATGGAGGATGATCAGGTAAGTTCTCATGCCCCCATTATCTTAGGTAGACCCTTCCTCAAAACTGCAAAAACTATCATAAATGTCAATGAGGGTACACTTTCCATGGAGTTTGGAGATGAAGTTGTGATATTTAATGTTATTGATTCCATGAAGTACCCCTCATAGGACCATTCTGCTTTTGTTATCTCCCATTTTGAACCACCAAGTAAAAACATCATGGAATTGGATTGTCCTATACTTAGGGAGATTATGAGTATTGGTTCTAGTTTGATGTCTAAGAATACTTCTACACCAATTTTTAAGGAACAAGACTCTCTAAGATTTGATTTTCAAATGGAATCATATTCTGATTTTGATCATGTGAACTCTGATTATGACATGGCTATTGAGTATGCTGATGGATTTGGTGCTTTATTCTCTGATTGTGATGATTATTATTCTCATACTGATATTCATTGTGCAGATATGTCTGTTGCATCAATTTCTCCATCCATACATCACCCACCTACATTGGAACTCAAGCCATTGCCCCCAAATCTCAAATATGCATACTTGCTCAGTGGTGATAGATTACCTGTCATAATTGCTAACAATCTCTCTTTTGAACATGAAGAAAAACATTTGAATCTTTTGAGAGATAACATTAGGGATATTGGTTGGACATTGGCAGACATATCAGGTATTAGCCCCTCCATTTGCATGCATAGGATTCTCTTGGAGGATGGGGCTAAACCGGTGAGACAGCCACAAATGAGACTTAATCCCACCCTCCTAGAAGTTGTTAAGAAATAAGTTAAAAAATTACTTGAGGCGGGTATCATTTACCCTATTTCTGACTCACAATGGGTTAGCCCTGTTCATGTTGTACCAAAGAAAACTGGTTTCACTGTTATAAAAAATGAAAATGATGAGTTAGTTCCTGTGAGAGTACAAAACAGTTGGCGAGTGTGTATCGATTATAGGAAACTCAATCAATCCACTCGTAAGGACCATTTCCCACTTCCATTAATTGACCAGATGCTTGAGAGACTAGCTGGGAAGACACACTGTTGTTTCTTGGATGGATTTTCTGGCTATTTTCAGGTTCCCATTGCAGCAGAGGACCAGGAGAAGACAACATTCACCTGCCCATTCGGTACCTTTGCTTACCGAAGGATGCCATTTGGACTTTGCAATGCCCCAGGTACCTTCCAGAGATGCATGGTGAGTATTTTCTCAGATTTCATTGAGACCTGCATGGAGGTATTTATGGATGATTTTACAGTTTATGGGTCCTCATTTGATGAATGTCTCTCTAGTTTGGGTGATGTGTTGTATCGTTGTATTGAGAAGAATCTGGTCTTAAATTTTGAAAAATGTCATTTCATGGTCGAAAAGGGAATTGTCTTAGGTCATATAGTCTCACAACATGGAATTGAAGTTGATAAATCTAAGGTAGACATTATTTCATCCCTCCCATATCCTACATGTGTGCATGATGTTCGATCATTCCTTGGGCATGATGGATTTTATCGACGCTTCATCAGAGATTTTAGTAAGATCGCTCTACCCTGATCTCGATTGCTTCAAAAAGATATTGACTTCAATTTTGATGATTCATGCAGGGTATCATTTGATGAGCTGAAGAAGTGTCTGACCACTCCACCAATCATACAGCCCCCACGGTGGGACCTTCCATTTGAGCTTATGTGTGACGCCTCCAACTTCGCGGTTGGAGCTGTCTTATCTCAGAGGGTGGAGGGACGTTCACATGTGATCGCCTATGCATCGAGGACGCTAGATTCAGCCCAATCAAACTACACTACCACAGAAAAGGAGTTTCTTGCTGTCATATTTGCTTTAGATAAATTCCGTTCATATTTATTGGGCTCTAAAGTAGTTGTTTTTTCTGACCATGCAGCTTTGAGGTACCTCCTGAAGAAGCCAGATGCAAAGCCGCGACTTATCCATAGGATGCTCCTTCTTCAAGAGTTTGACATTGAGATAAAGGAAAAAAAGGGGTCAGAAAACTTGGTGGCGGACCACATGAGTAGGCTTACTCACACACTAGAGGGTGACACCTTGGATCAGGTACCACTTCGGGACACTTTCCCCGATGAGCATCTCTATACCATCTCAGGTAAGCATCCATGGTATGCTGATTTAGTTAATTACATTGTTGGCTCTGAAATCCCAGTAAATTTGAAAAAGCATCAAGTCCAAAAATTAAAAAGTGAGTCTAGGTATTATGTGTGGGATGATCCGTACCTCTGGCGCATGTGTAGTGACCAAGTCATTAGGAGGTGTATTCCTGATCATGAGTTTGAGTCTTTTTTGCAATTCTGTCATACACTTGCATGTGGTGGACATTTTGGACCCCAACGGATAGCTAGGAAGGTTTTAGACTCTGGATTATATTGGCCTAGCTTGTTCCATGATGCCCATTTGTTTTGTAAGTCATGCTCTCGTTGCCAACACAATGGGAACATTTCTAGGAGACATGAGATGCCCCAACAACCCATACTATTTTGTGAGATTTTTTATGTATGGGGCATCGACTTTACGGGTCCTTTTTCTAGTTCATTTGGATTTCTGTATATTTTGGTTGCTGTTGATTATGTGAGTAAATGGGTGGAGGCCAAGGCCACCAGGACTGACGATTCTCATGTTGTTGTGGACTTTGTCAAAGCACAGATTTTTTGCAGGTTTGGCGTACCAAAGGCCATAATTAGCGACCAGGGGACACACTTTTGCAATAGGAATTTTTCTTCCCTCCTTCTAAATTATGGGGTGACATACAAAACATCAACACCATACCACCCCCAAACAAATGGCCAGGCTGAGGTTTCAAATCGTGAGTTGAAACAAATCTTGGAGAAAACCGTGCAGCCAAATAGGAAGGATTGGAGAAAGCACTTGGATGATGCATTGTGGGCTTATAGGACAGCATACACGACCCCCATTGGTATGTCCCCATTTCGGATTGTTTTTGGTAAAGTGTGTCATCTCCCCGTGGAAGTCGAGCATCGGGCATATTGGGATATAAAGAAATGCAACATGGATTTGGCCCAAGCTGGAATTCAAAGGAAGTTGGAAATGCAAGAGCATGAGGAGATTTGACTGTCATCATATGAGAACTCAAGGCTCTACAAGGAAAGATCAAAAGCAGCTCATGACAAAATGATCCAAAAAAGGGAGTTTCATGTTGGAGAGAAAGTCCTTCTCTATAGTTCACGACTGAAGTTGATGCCTGGTAAGTTGCGTTCCAGATGGTTAGGTCCTTATATTGTGTCTAATGTTTTTCCTTATGGTGCAGTGGAGATCACACAAGAGGACACTGGAAGGAGCTTTGCAGTCAATGGGCAACGTTTGAAGAGATACATTGAGGGCCATCCTACTGATGCAGTGGATTTTATCACACTGCATGACCCCATCATCACTTGATCACATCAGGCTGTTCCTAACCCTTTCACTTTTATATTATTTGTCCTTTTTAAAAATTCTGCATTTCATGTGCATATATCATCTCATAGGTTCACATTGTGGACAATGCAATATTTTAAGTGTGGGGGAGGGAACCTTTTAGTTTAGTAATTTCAATTGTTTTCCTGTTTAAAAAAAACCAAAAAAAACTTTTTGTGTGTTTTTCAAATTTTGTGTGATTATTTTACAATTTTATGTGTTTTTTGAAACATTTTGAGCTAAAATGATTCTCATTACAATTTTTAAATCCATATCAATAAGTGAAACAATTTACCCCTTGAAAGTAAGCTTAAATGAATGCTGAAATGACTTTGTTTCAAGTTCAAATATTTAGTAATTTCATAAAAAGTACGCTGAATTTTGAATCCCATGCCAATCTCACTGTCTTTATATTTGAAATCACTTTCCTGTGAGGCTTCTAAACCATTATTTTCATATTCTTTACATTCACCTCACTTCTTGAGAGAACCAAACCATGCTTGATTTAACCAGAATTTGATATATTCCTGTCAAAACTTGAGGGTTTGAGGTACATATGTTTAAATGATTGAGGAATTTGTTTGGTATTAAAGCCCCCTTTCAAAGAATCCTTTTTTATAATGGCCTACCTTGAATATTTAATCCTTGTAGCCCTTAGATGCCATGCACAACCTGTTAGGTTAAGCCACATTACAAGCCAATTTTCCCTATCCAAACAACTCTTGAAGTGAAATTGCATAATCTAGTTGAGCTTAAGTGTGGGGGAAGATGTCTTGTGTTGTGCCACCACATTATGTGATACTTTGGGTGGAAAATTAAATTATGAAGAGATGTGTATGCTGCTAAAGAAATTCATTATATTGAAAGTTGTGCCTTTTCTGGAGCTTTCATGACAAGTGAATCTGTGCTTTTTCTAGAGCTTCTAATTGAGGTGGAAAGCTGTGCCCATCTGGAGCATTAAAGAAAATCATGTTTGATAAGATTGAAATTTTTTATGCTGAAATGATGAATGGTGTAAACCTGTCATGAATTTTCATGATGATGGTGCTGAATTGATACTATGGGGATTGAAGAGAAGACCATAATTATGTGAAAATTAGATTAATGCAATTTTGCTTCAAAAGAGTCAAGCCCTCCTCATTCAGCCTCAGAGTTTTTCGCATCTTAATCCTACCAACCGAAAGCCACAGAACAACCCTAAAAAGTCCTCATGATAAACATATGTCCTTGACTCACATCGGGTAGCGATGTAGGAATCTATCAAGCCTATGGTGACCCTTGTATGAGTTTGGATGAGAAAGACATTGCAAAAAAAAATTGATATTTGAGTGATGAGAGAAAATTCAAGCGAGGTAAGTGTTTTGTGCATGGGTGGATAAATGAAGTGGAAATATATTGAATGATATAAATGGAGAACTTGAAATAAGGTTTTTTATGAGGCATGATATCTTTTTTATTCTTGGAGTGAAATTGATTGATCTTAAAGATATGTGTTTTAAAATTGGTTTTGATTTGATATTGATGTTTACTTGATATGAGGTTTTGCCCAGGTGTGCAAAAGGGTAAGTGTGGGGGAGTTGATAAAACACTATTTTATTGAATATTTTATTGATAATAAATGATATAATTTCCTCACATTGTGTTAAACATGTTTATTTATAAAATATTTGGGATTTGATCATTCATTTGAAAATTTGGTGAAAATTCCAGTTTTACCCTTAATAGTGCACTGTAGTATTTCAAAGATAAATATTTTTATATTTATTATTTGAATTTTAAATTTTGTAAAAGTGTTCCTAACTTAATTATTTACAACTTTTATTCAGGACACTAGAGCTAAAGATTTCATTTGGTTGTTGAAATTGGTCCATGAAGTCAAAGTTGGGCTGGGCTCGCCAGAATTGAGAAGGTTCTGTATTTGGGTCATATCCTCTACATACGGGCTTGGATTGAGCCCCAATTTTGAGGACAGCTCGGGGACATGATTTGGAACAAAGCATACTTCTGGAAGGCCAGTCAATTCACGAGTTTTAGAGGTCAAATTGGCGGTGCAAGTTGGAATAAAATATTTGGCCGATATTTTCATTTCACACTTAAAAAGTTATGTATCCCTAGCCCTCACAAACTCTATTTAAAGGGGGTTTTAACTCTTTGAGAGGGCTTGTAGAGGCTTTGGGAAGGTGTGTCCGAAAGGGTGTCTCTTGGGAGCCCCTCACAACTCTTGGAAGAAGTAAGCCTTTGTGCAAACCTCTCTTCCAAAAAGGCTCTCCTCTCTCACCTCTTCTTTGTATTTCTTTACTTTCATGTTTGTTTATTGAATTTTTCTTCAAATAATATTTTGTGTTCATCCCTCTTCTTCTTGTCTTAATCTTATTAATTGGGTTGGAATCAAGAGTGGAGACAAGATTGGGTTCTACCCTTTCAATCCGTTGTTTATGCAAAACGTCTCCACGATGACTACACCACCCACGGAAGAGTAGTTATTTTTAGTAATCGATCGACCTCTATGCTTCTTCATTCATTTATTTTGAATCAATGAGCTACTGTAATTCACATATTATGATCTATTAATTGAGTTTTAAATTTAAATGAAACTAAGCAAGCAATTTAATAGTTAACACAAAACACGCGAGGTCGGGAATTGTGTGAACTGTGAGATCGCAACCTTAACCGGTAATTCAAAACCACATGGGATCAATTTGTAGAGTTCAAATATAATCTCTAAACTCAATTAATCCTCATTTCCAGAGTGGTTATGTGCCTTAATTTACCACTGACCATAAGCTAATTTTATAACATTAATCAAAGAAGGGTGTTGCGATTGCATGTTCCGAAGTTAGCCTAAGGTTAAAATTCATTTCAATCTTCGTGGTAAAGTTAATTCTCGTAGGGTTCGGGATTTAACAAATTAAGGGATCATAATTAAGTGAATGTTAATTTAAATGATAATGATTAATAAATGATTGAAGAGGTAGAGTTAGATCGATTACGTCTGTTATGTATTGTCTAAACAAACATCTTTTTGTTGTGTCATTTTAATCAAACTTCATTTCAAAACTAAAAACAAAAAAAATTATACAATCATCTTCCAGCAAACTTCTTCTAGATTCATAAACTACAACAAACACCAATCCTTTAAAGTAGTGTTTTTATTCTATTCTATTTTATTTTATTTTTTAGAATACCTCTAATAAGTTGTTAAATTCACTTCCTCCTTTGAGAGATGACCTTGGTCAGCCACTCTGCTGCACTTAAGTACCCCAAATCACACTAATCATTTGAGGGTGCCCACGACAGCGCTCTTTCAGGTATCTTATGGGGTGGTTGTTCGGACCCCTCTTTTCCTATGAGTTGGTTTTTAATTCTCTAGGATCAGAATGTTTTGAGAGTTATCTAATGTAATGGCCCGGACATCTCTGGTCCACTGCATTGAGAAAATGTGGTGTTGGAGTTGTTTCGGGATGTCAAGGTGACTTATCCCCCAACCTTCAGCCTACCGGTAGCTCGGTCTACCGGTAGCCGCAGCCTACCGGTAGCTCGGTCTACCGGTAGCCACTGCCTACCTGTAGCTCCGTCTACCGGTAGCCACTGCCTACCGGTAGCTTGGTCTACCGGTAGCCGCTGCCTACCTGTAGCTCGATCTACCGGTAGCCTCTGCCTACCGGTAGCTCGGTCTACCGGTAGCCGCATCCTACTGGTAGCTCGGTCTACTGGTAGCCGCAGTCTAGCAGTATCTCGGCTAACACTTTTCCAAATTTTGAGTTCTGTGAACAGTATTTCTATCGGAGACCTTCTATCGGTAGACTTGAATAATGTTCTATCGGTGAGGATCTAACGGTAGACTTGTGTTTCTACCAGCATGGTTCTATCGGGGACCTTTTCTTTCCTTTGCAAATTTTTTAGTTCTGTGAACAGTGTTTCCAGAATTTTAAGAGCTACCAATTCCTTCCTTTGACAAATTTCACGTTTGAACAGTGTTTCCAGAATCCTAAGTGCTACTGATTCCTTTGCCAAATTTAACATTTGAATAGTGTTTCCAGAATCCTAAGAGCTACCGATTCCTTACTTTGCCAAATATCACGTTTGAACAAAGTTTCCATAATTTTAAGAGCTACCGATTCTTTCCTTTACCAAATTTTGAGTATGTGAATAGTGTTTCTAGCTTCGCCCTTTGACGTTTTCTTTGACGTAAAATACATTTTAAAACCTTATTTGGAGGACTTTAAGGCCGATTCAAGGGCAATAAATCCTATATTAATTATTCCTAAGTCAGGGATGTTTTTACTTGGTCAAACCGCGTGGGTTTATGCGATCCGTTTTTAATGGAGATTAAATTAGATCTTAAACCATCACCTCTCTAATTTTTTTAAAAGGAACGAGATATCATTCTTCGTTGTTCTTCCTCCTGGTTCTCATCTACGAGACGTTACAACTTTGCAATCATTCCCGTAGGTGTTTCACAATCAAACGTTACTTGGATCAGTTCCTCTCTTTTTGATGCAACCAAGCTGTGTCGATCATTCTTCCATATAAGGTATTTTTTATCATCGTTCCTTCAGGGATCACCTTCTCTTGTTCTCCCTTCTATATTACCCTGTAATCTACAGGGTTCTAATGGGGTTTGGTTGGTTGGGACTTACCGTTGCATCCTTGGGTGGATGCAGTTGTCGCAAGAGAAGGATTGTGGCCCATTGTGTAGATAAAGGACGTCAAGAACTATTTGAGGTAGGGGATTCATGGATTCTCTAATTGTATATGTGCAATCATAGAATTAGCATGATTTGTCCCTTTGGATCACAATGAAATTTTCCTATTTAAATACTTGAACCAGATTAAAAGAATTGGTTGATCGCATGTTGTTACTTTATACCATGATAACGGTTTGCCTCATGTTTTCCTAGATATAGTGATATCTATGTTTTCTTTGATTTGTTGTTCGTTCATGATAGAAATTGACAATGAACGTAAAGCCGGAATTAATTGTTAATTAATTGGCTAAGGATAAAGAGGCATGTAAATCAATCTGGTTATTGCTGTTGTTGTAGTTGTTCTAGTTTGAGGATAATCAAATTAGGGAATTAAGCATGGTTATTTAAATTGTGATAGCTTACTGATTAGGTCTCCCATAATTGGATCCTATGAATAACTAATATTCTAGTTCAATATGGATTAATGAACAGATTATGTGAGAATTTCTAAAAGGGCTCTAAGTTACCCTCTTGTTGTTAAAGAGTCAAGAGCCATGGCTGTGATTGTTGTTTTCATACTGCTTGTACTGTGATGTGATCCTGGATGCGTGTGGTGATATGTGGAGGCCTGGAGGCCTTGTGGTTGTGGTAGTGGATGACGACTAGAGTGGCGAGATGCATCAGTTTATGCATGTGGGTGTCGTGGAGGACACCGAGGGCGATGGAATGGGATGGATGTGGTTGTTGGATTCTTGTGGGTTCTTTGAATGTTTATCTATTTTGTTTTTCCCCACTGCTCAAGGCAGCTGGTCTTGCTATCCCTTCTTCTGAAAGAGGCAAAGACGCGTGATTTATGCCACGTGCATTCCGTGTTTAGCCTCTCGAGGGAGAATTGGTCGGTGCTCTTTCTATAGGTGGCAAAGACTCGACGGGTAGTATATCTACTCACCGTGTTGAGCCTCTTTTGTGTTTAGTATCATAGGATGCTTTTCTAGAATGAATTGGAATGAGGGAAACTAACTCTATAATGAGTGTTTGATTAAATGGTGATAATACACCGGGATGGAGGTGCTGGAATTTAAAGGTGATGTGAATCTATAAAGGAGCAGTTGATTTGGAATGTGATGCCATTTCAATTTAATGTGGAATTGTTCAATCTTAAATAATGTTTAATGAATTAATTAACGTATAGTGGAACTGGTAAAATGAGAATGGAGTAATCTAATAAAGCTCTTCAAATGTTTGTGTGCTTATAGGATACCTAGTCTTAGAAGTAGCAGCCTGGAGTCTGAGAGACGTTAGCTGCAGTTGTATCTATAAGACTAGGTAATGCCCATAGTGTGGATGTGAGTTATATATATATATATATTCTGTACTTTTTGTGTTTCTATACGCTACTCCACCCGGTCGGTGAGGGAAACTGACACTCCAGGGATTCTGAGCCCCGGGGGGGTGTTTTCCCCAACAATCTTATGGGAGGTTGAATGGCTGACTACCCCCATTTGGCCCCGCTCTCTTCTCTTGGTAGATCTTGGTGCTGTTTGGCACAGTGGTTAGTTTTACCGATATATGTGTGTATAGGGCTGTAATGGCTCGTGGTTATTTCACACACATATATTCTGGATATAGTATCCTATGGACTACTATAGGTGTAACGTGTATAGGCTGTGATGGCTTGAGGATCCCTACACGGTGTATGGGCTATAATGGCTTAAGGTATAATACCCGATGTATGATACATGTTATGCGGGATGTGGTGGCTTCCGGAACATACCTGGTAACTTTTGGTTGTGGGGATGGTGTGGTGCTTTGCCCAGGTGTCTGCGGGCAAGCCTTTGGAGAGAGATGCACAGGACGTATGTCATTGGGGAAAAGCGGCAAACCAGTGGGGAAGTAGTAGCGGGGTACCCTAGATATTCTTTACTATATGCTATATTCTTGTATGCATTACTTGGTGAGAGTATCCATGGTGAGGTTGGGAACATAGTATACCTATTTAGGTGATGAGTTAGTTTCACTTGTTGTTCACTGGTCTTTAGCATGATTTCTTTACTTTTGCACGAGAGGCTTGGGGAGGATCCTACTGAGTATACTGTTATACTCTCCCTATGTATATATAATCTGTTTTTTCAGGTCACTTGGAGCAGGTTGGAGATCAAGCTGGTTAATACTATCTTATAGTTGGAGGAGGAGCTGTTCGGGCTTGTGGTCGCTGCCTTTTTACTTTCTTTTGGATACTTTTAGTTTCCCCTTCCAACTATAGTGCTTTTGTATGACATTTCATATATGTACTTGGGTATCTTTTATATTTCAGTTCTGAGTTGAGGTTGGTTGGAGTCTATTCTATCTCTCTCTTCTGCATGTGTTCTCTTAGAGGGAAATGCCTCCCATTTTTATGTTTATTATACCCACGGTGGTAGTCGCCAACCGGGGGCCTACTGGAGGCGGGACTCGGGGGTCATTATCTCCCTTCTCACATTGCCAGCCTAGGAGGGGTACACTTTGTGGGGAGGGGGTCGTGACATAAATAGTAAATGTTATGATATTAATGATTATAGTTCATTAACAAATATAAAATAAACCCATATTTAATTTATATATTGTCCTAAATAAAAAATATAATTTCGAGATAAAAGGTATGTGATTTTATTCCAATATTTTTTTTATTTTGGACCCATTCCATCATCACCACATTCTTAATTTGAGTGGTGTATATAAATAACATCAATTTATTATATTATTATTTAAATGAAAGCTATATAAATTATTTTATATATAATGTTCACACATTCCTAAGTATTATGATAAAACTTTTGCCATTTTATTATTTGCATTATATTAAAATAAAATTTTTTATTAGTATTGATCTTGATTAAGTTTCTTGATGATGAAATATTATAATATCTCTCTCTAGAAAGTCATTAATTTTTTATCATTTATATATTTATAAGAAATATATTTTTTCCTTCAATGTACTCTAATTTGGTTCTCCTTGAATTGAATATTTTATAATGGAAAATAAAGAATAATTATCTATATTATTGAAACTCATTTTTATTCGATGATAATATATTCTAAAAATGATTTAAATAATGTTTTAAAAATTCTCCCATTACATATTAAATTCATTATTACCCATCATTTAAATTTTTATAAAAATAAAATCTTCATGTGGTTTTTTGAATGTTATAATTTTTAATTTTAAAAATTATGAATAACATATATGTTTTAACATGATTGGAATTTATGGTATTTCCCTTATTCATGAACAATCTAATATTTAAATCATCAAATGAAATTTAACATGGTAATATTTAATTAATTGTATTTGCAATAGTAGAAATTTAAATATTTTAAAGAGGTTATTTCAAAATATAAACAATATTTTCATCAATAATGTTTTAATGATCTTTAAATAGTATGACTATTAATTCATGAAAACATCTTTTGGTGATACATATGGTTTAATGGTGATATAATAAAATAATTAGATAATTATCCATTATATATATATCTTAGGATTATGATGATAAATTCTTATAAAAACCATTTCTTTTCAATCGGGTATACAATGATAAAATCATGACTTTTTTGGAATCATATGTATATTAATGTGTTATGATATGTGTAAATGTTTATTAAGACCACATATTTTCATGGGTTATGATATTCAGACATGTTTATGAAAAAAATATTATTTTCATCGGTTATGATATGTTTAATGTTTTATGATATTATAGGACATATATTTATGCTTTCTTATGTTATGGGTGGGGAAATAACAATATTGACCTTCTATACATTTGTAAAATATGGATATCTATTTAGATAAACAAGCATGCAAGAGGGTGTGAACCCAGTTCAATATGGGACTCTATCTAAAATGTCACACTTAGGAGTGATCCATGAATGATTTTATGGATTGGGTAATAAACCAATTACATAATTGAAATGTTTTAAATGAGACATGAACAATTACAAAAGGAATTTCTACTCTTGTGTGTATTAAATAATTCAATGAATTTTTCCAATTTTAAAATTTCATGGTTCATGTCCAGTGATTTATTAAGAATCAACTATTATAGACATCTATAACTAATGGAATGAATAATTTCTATGATATGTGATATAAATGTAATTAATTTTAAATTTTACTATCATGTTCTCAAAAAACTGTGTATGTTTTTTGATTATGTGATCATAGTTATCTTTTTTGTGTAACCTGACATATTATCTAATATCATTATTAACTATGATTCCATTATCCATGTTATGAAGAATTAAATTATCTATAATATCTATAATAAGGCTGTTAGTAATTATTATCCTTGTGGTATATGATTATTATAAATATGAAGTAGTTTTTTTCATGTCCTGCATTCATTTTTCATTGGACCTACACAATTATAGAGAGGATCAATTCGTTATATAATGAGTATTAATGTAATTTTATATAAAATCATTCAATTAAAATATTGTGTTTAAATATGTTGTATGATATTTAATGATGCCATTTGATATATATGAGCTCTCATGGGTTAATTAAGGGTAATGTGTGGCTATATTCCTATAAGATTCATGAAAAATTGGCTTCCAATAAAAAATTGTTATAAGACTCATTCACAGGATATGTACCCTGACATGGAGTTCTTTCATCGGTATAAATTACATTCAATCTATAATAATTCTAGACCATTATTGTTGCTATCATTGATAGGTTTTAGATTAAATTTGGAAACAAGAATGGGATAAAATTAGTGTTAACCCTTTGGTTATGTGACTGTATCGAAAAATGACCATGAATTTTGGGAAAGGATAGAGAGAGTGGTTTAAAACATTTTATCCCACTCTATATAATACAAGTAGATGTGGATCAATAATTGATGTACATAGGGGTAAAAATTTGAAAACAAAATATTGTTTTTTAGCTTGATCATCACATTGTGGAAGCCAAAACACCATGTACACCCATAAATTTTCAATACCAATGGATATGTTTTCGAAATTCAAAAAACCGATATGAACTATCATGATGGATTTTAATGATTATAACCATAAATTACAAAGGGTAAACCAATGGTGAAATATATTAAAAATATGGTGTTATTATTTATATATCTTATAAATTATTTTTCATTATTGATCACTATAATTAATTATCTCTAATGGTCAATCTATGAATTTTGTTTTAAATAAGTGATTGAAGAATGAATGATGAAGTTGATGCGGTAATAGATATTCTCTAATTCTGATATGTATTATTATTTTGAAGTTATTTAAATTAACCAAATTAATTAAAATACATAGTATTGTTAATTAAGTAACTAAATTAGTTTATATTATATTAGTATTGAAGACCACTAATGGTTTGATGATTGAATATAAATTATATGAAAATTTCTTGTTGAATTTTTTTGAACAGTGCTTCTTGTATAAATTTTAAATCTTACACTATTTTAAATTGGTGTTTCCTTATTCATGTGTTTTATTTATCTATATAAATACCACAATAATTTATAAGTAAATAAAAATATTATATTTAAAACTAAAAAATGATTATATACTAGTGTGAATATAAATATAAACCCCATATAGAAAAATTATTATTTATAAAGGCCAATATTCTCATTTAAAAGGGGTGTTTATCCTATATTGTTGGGGATAAACTCTACCGCAATGATATTCATATGGTGATGGAGTTTATTTAGTCCATTTAACATGACTTTCATATAATTCCACTAAATAGTGAGTTTGATATAAAAATAGGTCTTATACCTAGTGGTATCCCATTTTTGAAATAGTATATAGAGAATTTGCCTATTTAGGCTTCATGAATTGATGAATAACTATTCCATAATAATGAAAAGGTAATACCTCATCCATTTGTGAACAATTGTGTTAACCTATACTTTTTCTTAATAATAATGATGGATCAATGTGGCTCATCATTAATTGTCACAACAAAAACAATATTAAAATAATTAATGAGTATCATCTACTTCATATTGAAAACATGTTTGATCTGCGTCATATAAATCATAAATTATTCATTATTTATATTCTTTCATGATATCATCAATTATATATCACGATTGATGATATACCCTATCAAACATTCTTTATATTTTTTTAAATAATAAATATATATTGACTCATTTTTTTGTTATTGTTTCCCAAATTTCATCCGGAATTTTATGAATAACACCTATAGATATTATTGTAATTAGTTTGTGATAGTTTCTATAAATGATATTCTTTAAAATTAAAATGTAGTGTAATAGAATTTATGTGTCATGTCATATGTAATAAAGAACTTATAAAAATTGATTACATATGAAAAATAAAAAATTTATTAATTTTTGGAAAAATGATTAATTGATTCATCATATAATACCAATATAGGGTATATCTATGGATCATTCAAATAAATAAGTCATTAAACATTTGTATAAAATAGCATTACTGATGGAGTCCCAAACTATCCTAGTTTTGTTGGAAATTAGCATCTTCTTGTGGAGAATTTCTTGAAACCACTTAATATAATAACCAACGAAACTCTAAAGGGGGGAAAGATCCATTTGAAAAATAAATGAGAAAACAAAATCACAGATCAAATGATAATTTTAGATAGTGAAACTATTAAAACAACAAATTATCAATGATAATGGATTATAAGTTTAATGATACAATAAATTGGTGACTAGGTTGTGTTGTCAAATAGAATTTATTGCATATAGATTATTCATCAGAAAAAAAATTCATTGGAAAATTTTCCAAAATAAAGATTTTGAGTTAGCTTTTGAAATTATTTCATTTTAGACATTAAGGTATTTCACTTATTATTAAATTATTGATATATTTTTTCATCATAAAAATTTGATTTATATATTCAGAAAAATATGGATGAATTTATTCCATAGAAAATTTTTGGAAACCGATAATGATTATGACTACTTAATATATTACCACAGTGAGAAATAAAACATTATGAGACATTCATTGTGTCAAAAATATCTTGAACCATTATCCATTTTGGGGATTGAAAAATATCCCATATTTATTCATTAGAAAATATGGATCTCAATAAATAATATGGAATGGGATAAAATTTATCTTAATCAAATCAGGGTTCAACCATATGTAAAAATAAATATTAAATAGCATTCAATGTTAATTTTAGAGATACATAAGTATTTTGGAACTGTTTTTATAGTAAAAAATAATTGTGAAAAAATACAAAAGATCAATAACAAGTTATGTGTTCCATTTATAATATATTTTATGATGGATATGTTGGATGAAGGATCTAGTTCTTCAATAACTATTGGAACTTGATGTGTGAAGATGTATAGTTATTTGATTGAGTATTTATTATATTATTGGATGATGAAATATATTTTTAATTTTATATCATGAAAAATGGGTTTTATAAAAATATATTACTAGGGGAAAATTTTTAAGTGGATGTCGCAACTATTTACTACACAAGGGTAAAAATGGGAAATCATCACCATATATTTTTTCTATAGACTCTAAAAAAAATTTAAAACAATTTTGTTATTGGCATTATAGTTGATCACGAAACAAATTAAACATAATTAATTTCCATTAGAGATGTAATCACAAGAGAAAATATTTCATGTATATATGTTATTTATGGTTTAATGATGCATGGAGTGCCACATTCTATTATGTTTGATTGGGATTCTAGGATTACCACGATGTATTAGTGATGTTTTCTATAGTATATGGATACATGGTTATTTGTTATCATTATGTATCATCCATATATATATGGCCAGTAAAAGGGAACTATTATAACATGATAGATATTTTACTATATTATTCTATGGAATGAATAGGTGATTTGGGTAAAAAAAATCATTATTTGAGTATTCTTACAACTATAGCTTCCAATTATGATTTCATATGGAACATTTGGATTCCTTATTTGTATATTAAATCACATAATCAATGTGATTGGATAAATTTATAGAAATAATGATATTAAAACCTGAGATAGATGAGTAAATTTTATGGAATGATAATTCCATTCAATATCACATCAGGTTTGCTCAAATTTTCCTTCTTATTTATGATAAGAATCATCAGGGTAATATGGATCTTGAACACGGTCCTAGGTTTTTATTTAAATATTTACATGTTTTTATTATATGATATTTGGGAGAATATAATGTTTTCACCTAGGTATATTTTTACCTATTATATTCTTGACCAAGTAGGAATTGTGGATTACCAATTTTCTCTTCCCCTAAATGTCTCATATGTTCAAGATGTGTTTCATGTGTCTTACATGATAGAGTTCATATGTTATCCTTAAAATTTGATATACTCAGTGTAGGTAAAAATAGATAATTATCATTTCTATGATGAATGAACTATTGGTACTATAAAACTGTTAAATATAGTATTGTGAAATAAGAACAATCATTTAGTGAACCTTTTGTAGTGAAACCATAACTTTGAAAAAATTATAAGTTAACATGCGGATTTCATGAGGTGGAAAATTCAGATTTTTTTTTATCAAATTCATGAATTTTTATGGATATATTAATTTTTCAGTTCATATAATGTCATTCATATAAATTTATTTAAATATGTTTTTTTAAATACATTTTATTTTATAGATATTTTGGGCTATATGAATGAAAATGGTGTAACCATCCACAATTTAATATAAAAATTATTATAATTTAAATATTATTATTTAAAAATAACGAATCTTGTTTTTATGAATATGAAAAAAAATATTTATTTTTAATAATTAAATATTGTTATAATGAAAATATATTGATAAATAAATACTAAATTGTTTTGGATGTCATTATATCATTTGAAAAAAAAAATTTTCTTAAAAAATTTATTTCAATATATTTTTATGAACATATCAAGAAAATTAATTATTATCACCTTTATGAAATAAAAATTAATTAATTACCATCTTTTTTAAACCAGTATCTCAATATTTTCTTCATTTAAATATTTTATAAATATTTATATACATTAAATGTTCAATGAGTAATGAAAAATAATGATATTTATTAAAAAAAATTCTGATCACTTAAAAAATTATATTTTTCATTAAATTATATTATAAGTTAAATTTTTTCAATTAAATATTTATTGAAAAAAAAATTCTTTGAAATCATTTTTAGATTAATATTTTATAATATAACAATTTATACTATTGATGAATTGTTTATTTGGATAGTGGGTTTTTCGCTAGTTTTTTGTTTTAATTTAAAATAAATATTTTCATCAAATATAAAATGAATTTAAAAAATATATATAATATATAAAATTAAGATAATTAATATCATATATTAATTTTAATATAATTTCTTTATAATTAATATTATGAAAAACTAAAAAATATTTGCAACGATTATGGTTCAACTAAATTTTTCATGGGCTAAACTAAAAAATAAGGATGAATATGAAAATAGTTTTTTTTCATTTTATATAATTTATAACCATAATTAAAACATTTATCACTTAATATTCCCTAATATATATATTTTAAATAATTTTTAATGATTAATATGAGAATTTAATTATTTATTTTAAAAAATCAATTTTTGTTCTCTCCCCCACCTATAAAAGTAAACCTCCACTCATATCCTTTACATACATAAAATTAATATTTGATAAAAAAAATAATACCCAAATAAAATTATTACATCATTAAAAATTAATTATAGATATTTTTTTGGAACACCACATAACAAGTCATTTGGTTTAATCTTAAATAAATTTGTCTGAAGAAGTAGAATCATTTTTAATTGGGATTTTTTAGTTTATTTATTTTTTAACCTCCACAAAATGACCTTAATATATGATGATATAAAAACATAATTATATCAAATTTAATTATATTTTATTATTATTATGAAATAACCCATATTAATATCTTTATAACATAAATTGGAGTCGAAACCATCGATCATGTGTATGATAATCTCTTTCCCTACAACAAATGTAATCATTTTCCCTCACCTCCTCTCATGTGTGGATATAGTGACGGATTTAAAGTATATATATATATAATTATATAATATTTATTATATAATTAAACTTATGAATTTATACTATCACATAAATCATCATACCATCCAACCTATTAGAATATGATGATGTCACACATTCGCATATATGGACAACAGCCTCCACACAGTGATGTGACACATCATTCATTAAATATTTTATTGGGATGGTGTTATGAATATATATATTTATATAATTTTATATCTATTATGTAAATTTCATTACTTCATGGTGAGTTAATAGAAACATTTGTTTGGTATATACTCTGAAAAAATAAAAACATCATTCAGGTGTATGTATATTCTACCATGTCTATGAAAATGAAAAATCATTTTCTATATTTTTCATTTATTGATAAATAGAAATTTGTATATATTTAATTTATATAATATTAATATCATAATTATAGTTATATATACTATTTAGTAATTTTTATATTATATGAAACAACATTACCAAGAAAATGCCTACATGAAAAAGGGAGGAGTTATCACAGTGACCAGTGATTTTAAGAATAATATGTTAATAAGATGGGGATAAAAGTGTCTACAGATATAATAAATGTTATTATATATATTATTATTTAAATGGGATAAATTTAATGTTATAATATTTTTTATAGTATTTTTAATCATATACAAATAATGTTGATACATGGGGTATGTTATAATCTTCTAATTATTAATTTTGTTGGTATAATTGAAAACATATCACGTGCTTATTTTGTGTGATTTATATAATACCCAATAATGTGTTAAATAATTATTAATCTGATAATTATAGGATATAAATATCTGTAAAATATTCAATATTCCAGGAAAATTATAATTAAATCATATCTATGTGGTAAATACCTTATATCACAACCTTTTTGTTTTTATTGATTCTTATTTATTAAGTTTCCAATAATTAATTAATATAATCAATATCTAATGAAACTCTTGAATTTTATTATCTTTGTTTTATTTTTTGAGATTCAATTTTGACCTTCAAATTTCTCTAATTTCTGATCCTAGTAGACAAAATGAACATTTTTAAGAGTAATAGAATTTATTTTCAACATTGGTTAGAAAACATTTTTCATCAATGTATATAATATATAAAAAATTATTAATAAATTTTTAGGTATTATAAATTGTGTCTTAAAATTATTTTTTATGGATTTTTATGGTTTAAAAATTGTTTAAAATTGGTAATTATGTCATTTCCCAAATTAGGTGAATTTGAAATTTTACAAAAAATGTGAATCGATAATTTATTTTAACATATTTGGAATGAATGTCATTATTTTTGTCCTGACCACTAAATGATTTAATGATTAAATTAATTTTTTCTATATAAATTTTAAAATGATACATTTTATTTAATATTTAATATCTCTTATATTTTAAATTTTTGATTTCAAAATGGAATTTATATTCTTATCCATAATGTTTTTTTAGAAATTTTCATCATATTTATAATAATTAAATAAAAAACACCTCAGTTTTGGTTTGTGATATAATTGGGTTTTGATATAATTATATCGTTATTGTATATTTTCTAAATGATATATTTTTGTAATGAAAATTTTTCCCCATTTATATTCCATGGGATATTCTATGATGAAAATTTATAGTTTTTATGAAACCCATTCCTTTTCTTCTTTTTTTATGATGAAAATTTTATGAAACCCTCTCCATTCATGTGTGTTGATATGATTAATTTTTTATGATCATGAAGGAAACATATGTACGACTTTTTCATGTGATGGGAGTCTATATAATAATATATACCAATAATGAAATAGCTCATTTTGGATATCTCAAGTGATAAATTGAAATATAATTTGGTATGATCCAAGTTTGGAAAGGAAAAATGATCACTATAATTTTATTTTTCATGAAACAAATTCCACTATACAATTGTTAATATCTCTATATTGACCTATATAAAGAATAAGATATCAAAATCTCTTATGTTTCATTTCCCTGTGTTTTACATAATGGTATTATGTGTGATCAGATTGTGAAGGGTATTAGTTTTTATGAACATAGTGGTATATAATATAGTTCACTTATGAACATGTTTATTACAAGGTTATTATTCTAATGGAATGATAACATGATTATTGTAGGATGGATAATTAAATTGATTAATGAATATGTGTGTAAATGATGAAATATTTTCTAAAATAACAGGTTGCTACAAAGAAACACCCACAATTAATTCTAACTCTGATCAAGGGATCATTTATATATGTAATAAAATGTGGGTCAACCAAAATATAAATAGGTGTATACCTAGATAAAATATAAAACCATAAAATAACCCAGCCATGTATCATCTCATCGAAATTTTATGCTGCCATGAATCTTTCTTAAGAAACTAATAACAGTATATGACAATATACCTGAATTTTAGAATACACCCCGATGTCCCCTCAAGAGATAACCGAATTTATTGTTTCACTATAACTTTAGAAAATGTATACCCTATATGATTCATATAAATATGGTCTATAATATTAATTAGATTCAGCAATATGATAGATGTATATCAATCACAACAACATAAAACTCTATAACACAAGAGGTGTTTGGGTGATTCCTTTATAATTGTCATACATGGAACACATTGATCAATGTGTTTCAGTAAAATGATTGAATAATATACTCCCGTGTTCTAATCATTAACAGTGTTCGAATAGATGTAATGAACATGGGATCTAGAATTCCCACCATCTAAATTCAGTGATTCTTTATCCTATATAAAACAAGATGAACTACATAGTCATAATTCTCAATATCAATGGGTCATATCTTATTCAATCAAGATGATTTGTGATATATCATAATGGTAACCAACATTTTCCAAATCAAATAAATCATCTTGTTCTTCACCTACAAGATAATATATAAAAATTTTATTGACTAATCATCCTCTATAATTCACAATGGTGAAAAACAAATCCCTCCCAACATAGCCTATAAATATCCATTTTCATTTATCATTGGATGATTTTTAAATAAGAAAACAACACGGTTCATGATTTTTCTCAAAAAAACCTTCAAAATAAAAATAATATCATCTAAAATATCCTCAAAAATATGAATCATGCATTTAGATAGGTTGTCAGTATAAGAAAAGAAAACTGATTTTAGAGTAACCTATTATTAATATTCATTATAAAGGACCTATATGAATCATTATGTGAATTAGGGTACTATAGAAGAAGTTATACTCCATGAAACACCATCAAATTGAAAAATATCACACACAAAGAGATTTCTCAAATCTTTAATAGTGAATGTCTCCAAGGTCAATATGAACTAGGTTTCCTTAATTATTCAATAAAATATCACCCATATTATATTGATATTCCAATATTTCTTGGCTAATTATCAAATAATCTACGTGGTTATATCATCCTTGTTCAATTCTTTAATTTAAAATCTCTATATTAACATAGTGGACAACTGATGCTTGACTATCACCTAGTAAAAAGTGAAGAATCATGAAAGAAATCATTGTATTTGAATCCTCGAACTAATTATCTGTAACTTCATTAGATATCATCACATAAATTCATCATAAAAGGATATTCCACTAATTTATAATCGATATATTTTACATTAGATAAATATATTCATTCCCATAAGGATCTATAATTGAATATCTATAAGAATAAAATAACTACATCCAATAGAACACCATAATGGTAGATCTACACCTTATATGTTGTCCCATATATCCAAGACCACTAGATAAAATTAATAATATCTCTTGTTCCTATATATAAGAACATGCATAAAAGATAATTATGCACGTGAACCATAACCATATGACCCTAGAACATCCATATACATATATTAAATGTAAAATAATATTCAACACTTTTGCATGTATTATAATTTTTGACCTATTTGTATATTACTACTCAGAGAATCTAAAATGATGTTTCCCTTCATTAGAGTTTAGTCAATATAGATTCATAAATATTTTAGGTATTTGAAGAAGCCTATATACTAAATATATAGGCCCCATTGTTAAAATTTTTTATTTAGGATCTTTTAATCTATGTAAAACAAAATTAACATTCATTATAATTAATTCACCAATAATTTGAGGGGTTGTACATCAATTTCCAACTCTATATCATATTTAAGAAAATTCATCTCTTATAACCTTATATATTATTATCCATAATGAATTTTTTTTATTATTAATCATAACAAATCCATGTCCTATAGTATATGTGTCACATTACACAATATATTCTTTATGATATTACACTAATGTGATGATTTTTGTAATGTTCAACCAGCTTTTGATGACCTAAAATCATTCCTAACAAGAAGATGACCAACTAATCCCAACCCCTTTCTTGGTTATCATGGATGTGATTTTTGATATATAGGATAAATATTAGTTAAAATTATAATAATATACTGAAAGATATAGAAATGTCTAAATCACACTAATTTTCATGGATTGTTCCATCGATACCATGATTATTACAATTTGTAGGACCACTAAAACTTTAGCCCCTTAGAAATATTTATCCTTGAAGATCAATTTTTTAACTAATTACTATATTTATATATCTATAAATAAATACAATTCTATATAACTATTCATATGATTATGTCATCATGTTAGGAATTATAATCAATAGATAGTGACTATAACAATATGTCACCAATTAGCGCATTCAAAAATATATCTAAGAATAGTTTTAATATTATAATCATTATGAAAACTAGTACCACCAATGAATCAATGAAACCAAAAACATCCATTTATGTTTTTAAAATATATAATTACTTTGAAAAGTATTTCGGGGGTAAGTTAAATTGTCTCACACTCATCTGATTATACACTATCATGCAGTCGGTATTGGATAAAATATGGGAACCACTTATCTTATCAATAAGATTATTTATATAGGTATGAGAATATTATTTATTTTCCATCGTATAGTTAAATATATTACAATTCAAATTAATCCCAAATTCACATCAGCATTGTTGGTGAAAACTAGATGATGAGCCCCTAGGGATGTAATAGGGTCTATGAAATGCGTGGATTCCAGATTTTACTACTTTACATTCAAATATCGATGATCATCAATTTCAATCCTATATGGAATAATGTAAATTGGATTTACATCTGCCAGTAACTCCTTTGGGATCTCAATCTCCCACTCATGTGATAATATGAAGAAAAAAAAGAATCAAATTTCCAAATTGGTACCCCCTCAATGATTCAATGAGATGTCATAAATTGAATATTTCATAAAATAAGAAATTTAACTGCACACAGTACTAGGTTTGTACTTAATACTATCCACATTGTTTACATTAATCACTTACATTTGTCAATTTATACCATAACTACACTATCACTGATCCAAAATTCTAAACATGACTATCATTTTGTGCCTGGTTATGAGGAATTAAACCAATGATACTCACAACTACATACCCAAAATATAGTTATCTATATATCCAAATAAATTTAAGACTTCAAAATAATTAATTTTTAGTCTAACTATGGTTTAATACATCAGAACTGGTTGGTTCTCATACCCACATTCATGCTTCTAAATCATACCACATAATTATTGTTATATAACAATCATGGATTAAACCCAAATTTTTCTATAACATAATAATTATAACATATCCCTTTATGGAGAAATAATTTGTCACATAAACCATAGGACATAAAATCCCAACAAACTTCTCACCAAATATGGGATGTTTACATTAAGATAGACTTTGAAAATAAATTTTTATTAACCTACCATTCTTAGATTTTTTAGGTTCATCCATGGATCTTGGATAATTCACATTCACTATTACACCATATTCTTTGGTCAACTTGAATAATGTAACGAAAACTCTTATTTATTATTCATAATAAATAGATTCCCTATATGGAATGAAAATACCACTTTTTAGTAAAAATAGTGATTTCTGATGAGTGACTGATCTCAGATCCTAGACTCAATCACCTTTTCAATTTCACATATAGTAATATTATAAAACTAGCATCATGAGGACACACACTACTCCTCATTGGAAAAAGAATCCATATATTACAAATTTTATAATGTACAACATGAAATAGGGGATCATGGTCAAACCAATGAGTGTCTACTCACACTAAAATTTCAATGTGCATGCACTTATGTTCATCATTTGTAAACACAATCCCTTTAACATAGGATAAAAATATAGATAAAATTATGGGGTTTGAAAATTATTGATGAACACTAGCATAATATTACTCTAAAATATGGAATCCAAAAATAATTGTACTATCATAAATGTTTTTTATTTTTCCTTTCCAACTGATTATTCAAGGAAAATCATTTCATAGATTAGATCAGAAAATATTTCACATGAAATGATAATTATCCATGTGTGAAAATTTCTTGTTCACATATTTCACTACATGATTACCATGATAAATGATCACATGCCTCATTTCGTATTGAGCCAATGGTAAAGTATGAATATCCATTAACATCCAACAATAGGTGAAGCACCCATGGTGAAATACCATCACAGTTGTAAAAACTGAATATCATTTGCAATAATCTAATCCCCAGTTTGGTGGTTTTGACCCATACATTTGTTTTATAATCCCAAGAAAAATAACTTTTTTATTCCCCAACCCAACCTAGTTTATTTTCTACCTCATACAAATATATTTTTAATAAAAAAAATCCTAAAAGGAAATACCTCTATTTGAAATTTCTATCATTGTACTACCATACATGGTCTATTTGTTCCATCACTAGAAAGAATTTATTCCAACCATAATTTTATTGAATAATAAACTGAAAAGAGTGTGTTAGATACATAATTATGAAAATAAACCCTTAGGTGAATAGTTACAATAACAATGTAAATAAAATAAATAAAAATGTAAAATAAACCAATATATAATTAGATACATCCTAATGAAACTTTACATATATAAATAACTAGAAACCCTCTAAATAATAAACTGGGTCATGTCATACTTTAATAAAATATACATTTCATGTTAACATCACAAAAGTAAAATTATAATACAATCATAATAAAAGAAGAAAATCAAAGCGTATTTGCCATACCTCCATGGTCCAGTCCCAAATCAAAATGAAATTGATCTAGTACATGAACCCACTAATTTTTTAAAAAATATATCTATGATGTCTTCCTAGTTACTGAACAATTCATAAATATTATATGATTAAAAAATTAGAAGTTGACAACAATAATGTCTAAACAATGTATTCTTAATATATTTTTCACAAAACAATAATGAAAATAGGGGAATAAATTAATAAATTAATTGACAATATCAAATTTCCCCGATCGACCCTCTGTCTCCAATTTTAATCACAATGTTGACTAAAATTAGATCGATACTATGCCACATGCGATTTTATAGGGGATAATTCTCATACCCTTATTAAATCTCTAATATTACTAGGGGATTCTCCCGACAATGTTTTATCACCAAAATAATGAATAATGAATTGTTTATCTATTCCTCTAGCATATAGAAATCAATGGTCACTCCCATTATTAATGATGCACATGTTCATCTTCTCATCAAGTGATATATTCCCATAATACTTCCCCTATATAGAATATTCAAATACATCAATCTTTTAAGTGGTATGTAATCATATATATATATACAATAAATTCATGTATCTTTGCATCTACCAATCATATAGTATGTAAATACTCACCTTGCCCTCATGCTGAAAATATTTATTCATCATGAACCCATAAATAAAAAATTTTCTAGATTCATGAAATGAATATATTCTTATAAATAAATTTAAAATAGAAAAAATGATAAGTATGCCCCATGAATCCTTCTTATTCAATTCATCCAATAGATAATTTACATGAAATTTATTCCATTTTTTAATTTACCCTATCAAAAAAATTCAATCAATTTTTCAATTAAAAATTAAATTCAAATTATCCTAATAGTTATGACTATTACCATATTTGTTATCATTTAATCGAAATTACCAATAAAAATGATAATATATTCAAATTTTGTCTTTCATTTAAAGAAAATATAATTAAGGTAATGTTTATATCATTAAAAAATTTAATTCATTCTCATTAAAATTATAATAATTACCATGTAATGAGAATTCCATGACATTAAAAATTTTCAAATCACATGATAACCCATATAATAATGTTAATTATAAACATTACCAAATTGAAAATAATTATGAGGATCTGGAATCAATCCATTATTTCCCAACCTAGATTCAAAGGTTGAATGGCCCCCTAAATGGTTATATGTCTAGGTATTAATGCCTATGGATCCAATTATATCTAAGGAAGGATAATGAATATGGTGTAATAAAGATATTTTCCCACCATTTTAGATGTTTTTTTAATGTGGATTTGTGATGTGATCACAAAAAATTAATATACTATTAAAATTAAAATATACATTACGGTGTTTTTCTATACCTCACATCAATAGAAAACTCAACATAATGAACATTATCAATGAGTAAGGTTGAACTGAGTTCTTATATAATCATATTAAATTAATTAAAAGGAATATTTTTTTAATATGCATCATTCCAATAACCAATAATATTTTAAATTATCATTGTAAAACTAGTGATGTAAGAATGAGAGAAATTACCAGATTCTTACCATAAATTTGATGTTTTGGAATGCAAAAATCCAATGAAATCTCAATTCCATTTGAATATTACTCTAAAAGAAACCAATTTCCATTTAAGAATTTGATTGTAAATCAACGAACAGATAAAAAATCACATGACTTATGTGTTAAATAAAAATGATGAAAAAAACCATTTTCACTACCTGAATCTGTTGGAACCATGTTCATCTAAGCATGAATTGGAGAATGGTTTTTGTTTGATAGCAATCCTTAGAGGAAGATCATAATGTGTTCCAAAAAAGTACTCTTACAAGTCATGAAAAAATAGTATTGAAGGTGGCACTATTTTCCAGTGATTTCCAAATTTCTGGACCTAAAAAATTGTCAAAAGAGAAAAACAATGTTTTTTGGAAAGTGACTTGCATGCCGGATATGTGTTGCGCAAGTGACTTGACCACCGAGGAAGGACTTTCGCAGAAGTTCCTAGGAGGATTTAAATATTTTGCGCCTATTTTTCATCATGATCAGAACTTCGAAATATGGAAAAAGAAAGAGGGTCACGCAAGTATTGGTCGGGTCACGCAAGTTTGTAGCGCAACAGAGGCTTGGGCGGTTGGATGTGCGTTCCATATCTTGTGCGCCGAGAGGAGGCTTGCTCTCCACCGCGTAGGGTTTTCATTTTTTACTTTAAATAAAGTTACACCCCTCCTCATTTCTAACGAAGTTTGAGAATTGTAGAAATTCAGTGCTCCCACCACGCAGGTGTAGTGGTCGCACAAGTGGTTGTGGGTCGCTCAAGTATATGTTTCAAGACAATTGTTTGTTGCACCCTCAAGTAGTTTTTGGCGAGAAAGGGTGTGGGTAATGCATGTTTGGTATTGAATAAGGTTGAGTTGTAAACATTTTGAAGGTATACTTGCATGCCAGTTATAACTTGTGTGTCGTCCTTGAATGTTGTGCGCCGTCTTGGAGAAGCGTGCCAGGTGTTGTTGAAGTTCTCCCTTCTATATGAAGATGTACGAATTCTGGAGGATTGCCTGATACCTTCGGTGCAAAGTTAGATTAGTCTAATAGTGAGAGTTGGACTTCAACAGATCATCTACATACAATGGAGGATGCATTCTTTTGCAATAATGAAGAGACTTTCGCTTTTATTAACTGAGTGGGACTTCAGCAATGGCCGTGATCCAGGGGGAGTCAATGGGAGTGACTCGAGGGACGCAGTGAGCAATCCCTGATCCTTTGTAAAGGCAGTGAGCATGGGAAAGATTTATTGTTCCCGAACCATTGTAATACATAGCTAGTGAAGTTTAGTGGAATTTGGAATGACTGACATCATGTCGGAGTATGCTCCTTGGACGTAGCCTGTAGTGGTGAACCATGTAAAAAGTGAAGTTACATCTCTCTGTAAGTGAATGTCTGCTTTCTGATCATATTCATCATACATGTTTATCATGTTCCATCCAACATGGGACCAAGATCCATCACTTTAAAAGAAAAATTGGTCACCCTGATTCACCCCACCCCATTCAGGGTGTCCCTAGGTCCTACATAATCTTTTTTTTATGGAATGGGTATTTTATTTTCCATATACATTGATAAAAAATTGCATCCATTTTAAACATAAAAAACTAGTTCATTTCATGAATTGAATCACACACTGTGATCTGGTTCTTCCAATAAAAAATATCATTCCCTAAATGAGATTCATGGAATCATTCCAAAAACATTCTTGTTTTAAATACTCATTCATTGTGTAAATTAATTTATATATCCATTTATCTTTTTTCATTTTCATTCCCCCTCTAAAAACTACATGGAATTCATCCAAATAGGATTAAGTTCTCATATACATAAATGAAAAAACATAATATTAACAAAAATACTACAAAAAAGAACATATGTAAAAGTTTTGATCATTCATTGTTATAGAACATATGGTAGTAATAATAAAAAAATAATGGGACAATACCTATAAACACAAAAAATATTTTTATAACTACCAAATATTTAAAATAATCCCGATGATGTTTAGAAAATTAATTCACAAATATTATTTCTATCTTACGAATGTAACAGAATATAATACCAATATAATATTATATTTTATGAATTTTAATTATTTATACATAAATATTCAATTTTTATCCTTTTATACATATATTTATATAATGTTTCTTTTAAATAGGTGGTTGATAATTTAATAATACAATTGTTTACAGATAAACAAATTTTTTATTGTATTTTCCATGAATTTTAATTCATTTAAAAAATTGACAATGAATTAACATGAATATTATAAATAAATAATTAACCATGCATATGAATGAAATGAAATAAATATATTTGACCTGATCTAGATATCTACCGATATTCTTTTTATTGAGTATATAATATACTAACACTTCCCCTTGTAAAAAACTCAATGAATCATGAATAGTTTGAGATTCAGAATTCCACATGTTATCTAATGTGTCAATATGTTTGGTTCCACTTCTACATTAATTGTGATCTACCACCACTTCTGTGGGTGATAAATACATTTAATATGAATACAACCTCATATGTGAGAAGAACTAAGTCTATGTGATTACATAAAACATTCTATGGACCCAAATTCACATACATAATAATAAAGAGTGAATGATAAATAATTACTTAATTTATTTTAAAAATAATTATCTCAAAACTAGTATAATAATAATGACATTAAAATAAATACGACACATATTATTGATAGTATAGAAAATGATCATTATTAAATGAAACACATTTTAATGTATAAAAAACTAGAAGTAATTTAAATTGGTAGATTTACAATATAAATCACTCAAATAATAATGATATTAAGTTATTAATTTATTCATTCATTGGTTTTATTTTTCATTCTAAATTTTCCATGATATTATCATCAACTATAATATTAAATTAAATTCAGTAAATTGATCTTAAAATTATAATTTCATCACATGAACTTATCTGGGAGATAAAATATTGTAATATTTTTATTCTGAGACCCTATTTATAAATAATCATGATATTTATAAGATAAAGATCTTGTGTACCCATATACATGGAATATGCTATCAACCACCATTTGTTTTAGTATACCTTGACTTATCTATGTCATTATTTTTATTCGAAAACTACATATAGTGTAAATGATATTTGCGGATGTTTCATGATGTATTGTTAAATTTTTCATATCATTTTGTCAACATGACATATATAAATTATATCCAACCTTTAATATGTGGTACATATATTTCTAGAAGGGACTATGAATTACAAATTCTTCATGATGACCATTAATGACATGTAGTTAGAAAATATTCTTTTTCTTTTTTAATTTTTAATTTTGTATTTGAAAAAAAATTCATAACATATTTACACTAATATAGTCTTTTTTTGAGATTAATTTTGTAATATATTTCATTCAATGCATTTAATAAACAAGGTTTCATTGTATCTTGGTGTGTAGTACATAATAATGAGTCCAAATTACATTATATATACACCACTACATGGCTTGTATTATGTTTTGTTTCCATTAAAAATACACTAATAGGTACTTAATATATTTTCAATATATGCAGTTATGTGTTACATAAAATTTACACATGATACATGACATGTAATCATGAAAGGACCATGTTTATCAAATGAAAATCACTACATGGTGTCTATTGATTATTAACTATGTAATTTGACAGAATCGATAACAAGATTCCCAAGTGGATAATTATGAGATGTTAAAAAATATTTATATATATTACCTATTGTGAACCCCTACAAAAAATTCCATATTTCCATTAATTATATACTTTGTAATGATAAAAAAATTTATTAATCATTATGTGGCATGATTTTCACATATCATTAGGGTACACGATGTTAAATTTTTAGCTACATGACATTTAGTACATGTTATCCATTATGAATATCTAGAACAATTATATTGAATCATTGAGTCTTCATTAAATGTATTAAACCCATTCATGGTTTTATTAAAATGAAAAATAATTATATTTTGAAATTTAAATAAGAATAGTAATTATTGTTAGTCATAAAATAATATATGACAACATAGATACCACTTGTAATATATAGGTTATAGTAAATGTTGTCAAATCCATGCCTAATAATTTATTTTCTATTTTTATTGGTAATATAAAAAAAATATGATGGTCAACAACTGAAAAAAAATTATAGAGGATGTCTTGATATATAATTTCTTCATAATTAATATAAAATATTATTACCTTAGTTTATAGTTCTTTATTCTAATACAAAATGGTTTTCAAAAATTTCGATAACATCATTGCAATGAACTATTAATGATTTCACTCTGTCTTATAGTAATAAAAATGTATTTATAGAACATTGGAAGTTAAAAATAGATGTAGTATGTATAATAGTGAATGATTCTATCTAACTTCTATGTTTATCATTGATCGAAATAAGAATAGATTCTAGTCATAAATGATTTTTATAGTTCATTGTACGAAATATATTAGGTGAGTGTAGATCCCAAATGATACTATTATATATTGAGTACATTTATTTATTTATTATATAATATGATTCCTCCCATATATTGAATTTTTCTTGAGAATATTGTATTATAAGTGTTTATATGGATGTGGTATACTACATTGGATTTTTTCAATGAATAAATCATTTTTAAAGTCACATGATATAATTTGATGTAAAATTAAATAGATGTTTTGGACATGTATTAAAATAATCTGATAGTTTCATGACTCGACCCTACCCGGGCTAGAGCCGTAACTACCCCTGGCACGCCTCTATATGCCAGGGGCTGGCGACCAGCCCCTAAGTCACAATAAATCGGGGAGGCCTTTGCCTATGTACCTATGCACACACACGCAGCACACTCAATGCAAAAGTGCAGAGTAAAAAAAGCAAAGGGAAACTGCTATAAATAACCACAAGAGTGCATCGACCTATAAACAGTATAAAGTAAAATCTGAAAATAAAAGGGGAAAAACACATGCCCAATCAGAGAATTTCCAAAACACAGGAATAATTAAACAAAAGAAAACAGCTGGTTTGGTCCCCCACCTAGAACCTGACTCCAACCACCGCACGTGGTCTAAGCTCCCAAGCTCCAATGCTCCTCTGACGTGAGGACCAACATGTCCATCGTCTGCAAGGAAACACCAAGTGCGGGCAAATCCAATGTATGGGTGAGTATAAAAATACTTAGTAGGATACCCCGAAGGCTCGAGGGAGAAATGTAGGAGGTACCAAAGGGTCAGTAGTAGAGCGAACAGGGAAAATTAAAGGAGTACAACTGAAAGTGTAGTAAATAGTAAAATAGTGATTCTAGATCAACCCAACAAGAGGAAGACGGTAGACTCATCTAGACACAAGGAGCTAGAAATGGTGAGAAGATGAACATCTCGTCAAGTCTTTGCTACCTATAGCAGGAGAGTGGAATCGTCCAACCACGAGAAGCTAGAGACAGAAAGCACGTGGCATACCTCGCGCGTCTTCGCCTCACCTGGAAGGAGACTAACCAAACCCAAGAAGTGGGAACCAGAACAAGGTATATAAATATTCATATTCTCACTAAGATTCCCAAACATGGTAGTAAGGGTAACTCCATCCCGTAGCTCAGCCCATGAAAGTGAGTCACCAACAGTCCCAGAAGTAACACCATCGATGACCAAAATCCCACACAACTTCCCCTAACTACAAGTCAAGGGATCAATCACCGCACCTTGACAATATCCGCTTTGGGCGACACAGACTCGCCCGCACTGTTTTAGGTCATGTCACATGGATGCGTCTCGGTGGGGAAAGTGCCCCTCGTACTTGAGAGTTCTGGGGGAACATCATACCACACCTCGTCACTGCCCCACAAATGAGAGAACTACTCAAAGTCGATAGGCGACCCCCTGCCCAGCCCCGCTGGAGGGTCCCTAGAAGTCAATGGGATCCCAATGGAGGGAGACCTGGAAAGAGTCGACAGGTGCTACACTGCCCTGTCCCGTAATAGGGTAATCCACTAGAGGGAGACCCAACTAAAGTCAGCGATGGAACCACTACCCAGCCCATCTAGAGGAAACCCATCATCGGGGACCACTGCCCAACAATGCTGGAGGTAAGACCGTCTTCATGGAACACTACCCAGCCCAGCTGGAGGAAGCCCCGGCATCGGGGACCATTGCCCAGCCCCGCTAGAGGTAAGCCTGACATCGGGGACCACTGCCCATCACAGCTGGAGGTAAACCCAGAACAGCTCTGGCCATCCCTACTGGATGGTAACCCACTGGCCATCCCTACTGGATGGTACAACTGGCGAACCCTGCTCGAAACAACCTCAGCCCTGCTAGAAACAACCTCATCTTAGCTGGTAACAACCTCAAACCCGTTGGTAACAACCTCCAAGGTAGAGGTTCAGTGCCCACGTAAAGTGTTGGTCACACCGAATCCACAAGAACTCTATCAGGGAACACGAAGGAATGGGAGAAACTCCCCTGGCCTCTCTGGGTGATCACGCTCAAATCCGCTGAGTCACTGTCAAAGAGGACTGAGACAACACATCCCAGAAAGTGGGAAAACACCCACACAGTAGGAGCACACATAGTTGCAAACGGTGCCGCGGTCCGGTGAAAGGGCATGGTACTGAAACCCCTCACAGCTGACGAAACAGAGGAACAAACCATCTCTGTCAGCTAAACGAGAACATGACCAGGGGATAACTCGACCCTACTGGTCAGAAAATGAGAACAAAGGGACCCTCTACGTCACGAGAGGTCAAAAGTACGCAATGTAGTACATGGAACGAACTTGGGGCCCACACGACGTGTGGCCCCAAGTCAACCCATCCATGAACAAAAACGTTCTCAAGTACAACCATCCACATATACCTCTTAGCATTATCCCATACTCCTAGAGTATGTCACGTCTCCAGCCCAAAGGTTAATGTGCCCACAGCGCCCATTGTCAACGTGAAGGCATTAATGTAACAACTCGAACCGGTCACCTCATCGGCCCTGTCATGACCAACTAAATCTCTTTAAACACCATCATCACCCTCCCAGGAGTGAATGCGTTCACACGCCAAGGGTCCGCTACAAACACCGTAGAAGAACCGCCACCAGGTCACCTTCATATTTTCACATTTAATAAGACCACGCAAGAGGATCCAAACAACCAAACATATCACACCGATGCAATCCTCATAGAAAAACACCCGAGATCGACTACATACTCACCTAAAATGGATATCTGACGAAAAAGTCACCAACACCGCCTCACGCCCGAACGACGTCCCGTGATCCCGAGCCTCGCCCCCGAAAAAAGTCGGGCGCATCACACCATTGCTATCCCCTCGGGAGAACACGTCAAAAAGACTGCTCACTTGAGCGCAACGGATATCCAGAGAAAAATATGAATTCTGGTGCACTGCACATGAGCGGCGCTTCGTGGGACCTGCAACCCGGTCCCAAAACACAACGAACGGATCACACAATTGCGATCCTCTCAAAAAAGTACACAAGTTTGACGAATCACATGTCTAAAACAGACACCCGGTGATAATGCTGAAGACCACCGTCAACTCCCAAAATGCCCCTCGCGGGCCCCGTACCAGCATGCCGAATTAGAGTGGGCGGATTGCGCCATTGCAATGCCCTCGAGAAAACACCGAAAAACGACTGCTCGCACGCCCTGAACGGACGTCCGATGAAAAAGTCGTGAAATGCTGCACGCAGCTCGAAAGACGGGTTGTGGGGAACGTGCCTCAACTTCTGCCTCAGCGCCAGAAACCACCCTAGAAAGCTCTACCTCGGTACCAGGGTGCCAACGCCACTGACGGTGCTCAAAAATAATGTCAGACGCATGCACGCTGTCAAAAAAAGATCCCCTAGAAAAACGTCAATTCGCATAAAGACACGTCGTGCCTCCGCGACCCCTTATTTCAAGAATTATAAATTCCTGAAATCATCTCAAAATGTTCTCCTCAACATGAGGTCCGCGCTTCCACTGACGGTACACAAAACGGAAGCTCGTAGCTGACGATATGGGCGTTCGACGTAGGAGGGGAAAAACCTTAGGTCGGACCGGCCCAGTCTGGCCAGTCCGCCCAGCCGCAGGTCTAGTCCACTACGCCGTGGCCCACTGGCCGCAGCCCGCAACTAGTGACCGGTTGAAAAGTCCGGTCCTATCCACATGGAGACCCGCATGTGGCAGGTCTCTATCCAACCGCAGGGATTCACAACTCTGACGGTATGCAAAACTGAAGGCCGTCGTGCCCCTATCTATCCGCCTCTGCCTGCTCCCTATACCACTGAGTCGCCGCTGTGACGAATCTCCCCAGACCACCGTGGGAGCCGCTAGAAAACTCCAAAACCTGCAAAAATCAGTGGGTGTTTGTGATCATCTTCAAACACAGATTTCCATTTCGAAAGAGGATATGGAAAGAACAGAAAACGTACTACGCATTAATGGGATTTGATTGAAAATTCTACTTCAAATTTACATTAAAATTTTAGGACGAACATGGTGCGGGAATTTAAAACCA
The DNA here is from genome assembly GCA_963277665.1 of Viscum album. Taxonomy (NCBI): domain Eukaryota; kingdom Viridiplantae; phylum Streptophyta; class Magnoliopsida; order Santalales; family Viscaceae; genus Viscum; species Viscum album. The sequence goes on along the minus strand of OY728142.1, from coordinate 1,373,630,570 downwards.
AAACGACAAATCCTTCCTCTTGGGTGTTGCCCGAAGCTTCACAGAGAGTCCTCCTCCATGCCGTGACTCACTGGAGATTCCTCGCCGGAGTGGAGGAGGATAGGGAGGGTTTCCACCTGCTACTGTCTAGGTGAGGAAGAATACGAGGGGTGGGGGTGGGTGGGTTAAGTGTTTAAATAGAAAACACTTATCCCCCCGCCCGTCGGCCCGAACCCGAACTCCTAACAAGGTCGGGATTAAGCATACCCTAGGCTAAAAACCACACTCTGAATGCAACATAGGTCTCAGAATTTTAATTCGAGACCCCATTCAAAATTTATAAAATTGAACGCCCAAAGTCTCCAAATTACGAAAACGCCCCATGGGCCATTTTTCACAGATGACCCGCGCCCGCGGAACATACACCCCTCCTATGGTAAACGGCAAGCTTCGAACTCAAAGGTGCCCTCAGTTTTCTAATCCAAGACACTTTTTAATAGATACTTGAGTTTCACCATTAAATGAATAAATTATTTAATTAAATTTATTCGTTTAACATTCCGAAAGAGATCAATGGGTCCAAACATACCGCGCCGACATGTTTTATGTCATTCCTAGGGTAAAAACCTCTTTCTGGACCCATATGTACACTCGGATCTCAGATCTAAAGTACTGTTTATTAGTTATCGCATTTATTTTGTGTTTCTAGAGTGAATGCACTGAAAATTTAATTCCAACCACTCCGGGGATCAGAATCGCACGCTGTCTGAGGGCGCTGCTCTGGACTAATATCAATAATATTTCATTGTCCTTTATAGCCAAAAATCGGGTTCTTACATCATTTCCTCCTTCATGAATTTCATCCCCGAAAAGCAATACCAGGGAACGACTTAGGGTAAAAAGCCCACACCTAGCTCTCCTGCACCCAGAAGAACTCTTTCACAGCTCTGTGCCACCGCACATTGACCAAAGGATTTGATCTGTTCACATGTGGTAAACCCTTGATGATGTTGTGGATAGGAGCGCACACACCTCTTCTTGGGTGAGTCGCGTGGGAGACGTCATGCACCCAAACCAACCTATTGGGTTAGGGAAAGGCGGTAGGGCACCTCACCATCGCTTTGCATGGTCTCAAATTGTCTGAAGGACCTTAGGGGTAGCTCACGTCCCTGACCAAACCTCTATGTCGCATTCTATGACTAGAATCTCCTCCCGCACCTGGAACAAGGCCCGGTGAATCCCTCCTTCAGAATATCCATATGGTGAAACACCCCAGGATATCTGGTCATGAAATGTTACACAAGCAAGGCTGTCTTACATGCTCGAAAGGCGAAGGAGTGGACACTATTGACTAGAGAAAAAGGTCCCACACCGTTTACCTTACCAACACAGGGTTACACTCGACACCCTGCGTCACCCTGGTAATACATCAAGCAATGAGTAGGGAGGAAAGCATTCCACACACAATGAAACTCAATTATACTACAAAAATTAGATGATCTGTAGAGCGTACCTCTTACCACCTCATGCTCTGCAGGATCATAGACATCCAAAGCTCGTGGCTGTCCTCGGCCCCAACTGTCAGCTCCTGGAGCCTGTCTTGGACTGCCTAGTGGTGATGAGAAGACCTCGTAAAGTTTTCCCCCACTAAAATCTCCTCCCCCTCCTCTACCAGCACCACATCTCTGGGTACTACTCTTATCATGGCACCACCTCCATCGTGGTGGTGCACCTACTGCCTGCCCGAAGGTCTCCGCATTCCTGGTTGGGCAGTCCCATGCCAGTTGACCTCACCCATCGCAAGCATAACACCGACTCTCTTCGGGCCACACTGGTGACCTCCGGCGCCACTGTGGTGTAAGACCACACCCCTGATCCTGGTTGTCAGAAATCCAGATGAGTCGAGGTTTTCCTTGCCGAAGCCCGCTAGCTACGACAGACGTCTCGACTCCAACGTGCATGCTACCACCACCAACTCTTTAATGTGGAAGGAAGCTCTCTATCACCAGTACCTGCTCCAGAACCCCGGAATATGTGGAAAGGCCCAAGGGTACAATGAGAGCATGAACTCTTAGAGGATACCCTGCTCAAACATCTGTGCTCGGATGTTGTCGTCGTGGACCAAGTCCGGGTAAATGCATGCACGGTCTGTGAAACTACCCGCATACTCGGTCACCGTCATCCCTCCCTACTGAAACTGCATGAGCTTCAGAATCCAGATGGAGTGCAAACAGGATGGTAAAAACTCTTCATGGAACAACAACTGAAAATCACCCCACGAAAGCGATGACTCGTCAAGAAACTGGGTCACCAGACTCCACCAATGCCAACCTGCTCCACGAAAGAGGTTGGCTACGAAATCCACTCTCTGATCTGTCAGCGTCTGCACAAGACAAAAAAGGTGAACCACTGTGTCTAGCCAAACCTCTTTTGCATGTGGGTCTGGATCACCACTGAATCTCAGTAGTCTCTACCGCTGGAACTCGCGGAGTGCGCTCAACCTGCGCTCAAGCTCAGCCTGCTCAATTGAAGCTGTTTGCTGCTCAACAGGTGGGGGTGCTGCTATCGGCCCACCCGGAGAATGGAGCTTGCATGATGGGTCCTGGACTTAGGCCCCATAGCTCATAGGGTCGTCATCGTGAACCAAAGCCGGTATCCTGGCTGGCTGTCTTCATGGAGACATCCTTAATATTATCAAGGAGTGTCGTGGTCCGATGAACATATATGTATATAACAGTCACAACAATGGAGAGCTGACTCATGAAGGACAATCGATGACTCAATATTGTGTGATGCACAAACCAAATTTTCCCTATAACACGTGTCTCAGCATGCCGAGTATACAAGTGGGTTATCAAGGACCTGGTGAATGGATACGTCAGCCGCTGCACCACCACTAGACTCCCTGTCCTGAGAGCCTCTCTCGAGACATGTTAAAATTGTTTCCATAAATCCCAACCAATTCCTTTTATTTTAGGGACGTCCGAACAATGTCCTATAGAACAAACCACCTTTAATACCACATTATCACTACCCGACCCTACCCGGGCTCAAGCCGCAACTACCCCAAGCCCGCCTCCAAATGCCAGGGGCTGGCGACTAGCGCCGAAGGCACAATAACTCGGGGAGACATTTACCTAAATACTTGTACACACACACACACGAAGCACAGTCAATGAAAAAGTGTAGATTAAAAAAGAAAAGCAATGGGAAACTTATATAAATAACCACAAGAGTGCATCGACCTCTAAACAATACAATGTAAATGATGAAAAAATGGGAAAAACACACACACAAACAGAAATGTACCACAAACCCTGAAATAGGTAAACAAAAGCAAACAACTGGTAGGGTCCCCCACCTGGAACCCAACTCCAACCACTGCACGCGGTCCAAGCTCCCAAGCTTCTATGCTCCTCGGATGTCACAAACAACCGGTCTGTCTTCTGAAAGGGCACACCAAGTGCGGGAAAATCCCAAGAAGGGGTGTGTATAAAAATACTCAGTAGGATACCCCGAAGGCTCGAGGGATAAACAAAGGAGGTAACGAGGGTTGATCAGTACAGTGAACAGGGAAAAGTAAAGGAGTAAAACCGAAATTGTAGTAAATAGTACAATAGATAGTCCAGCTCAACCCAACAAGATAAAGGAGGTAGAATCGTCTAGACAAATGGAGCTGGAAATGGTGAGAAGATGAACTTCTCGTCGAGTCATCTCTACCTAGAGGAGAAGAGTAAACTCATCCATCCCTGAAAAGCTAGACATAGAAGGCATGTGGCATACCCCGCGCGTCTTCGCCTCACCCGGAATGAGAGTAACCAAACCCAAGAAGTGGGAACCAGAACAAGGTATATACATATTACTATGCTCAATAAGAAGCCCGAACAAGGTCGTAAGGGGATCTCCATCCCATAGCTCATCCCAAGAATGTGAGTTGCCAACTGTCCCAGATGTAACACCATTGATGCCCAACATCCCGCACGACTACCCTGAACTATAATTCAAGGTCTTAATCACCGCACCTCGACACTATCCGCTTTGTGCAGGACTGACTCGCCCACATGGTTTTAGGTCACGTCACAAGGACGGGTCTCAGTTGGGAAATCGCCCCTTGTACTTGAGAGTTATAGGGGAACATCAAATTATACCTCGTCACTGCCCAGCAGTCAAGAGGACTGCTCAAAGTCGACAGGCAACCCCCTGCCCAGCCTCGCTGAAGGGTCCCTAGAAGTCAATAGGTTCCCACTAGAGGGAGACCTGGAAAGAGTCGACGGGTGCCACACTACCCAGTCCCATAACCGGGTAATCTACTAGAGGGAGACCCGGCTAAGTTCAGCGATGAGACCACTGCCCAGCCCAGCTGGAGGTAACCTGGCATCATGGACCACTGCCCATCCCATCTGGAGGTAAGCTCGGTATAGGGGACCACTACCCCGCCCAGAAGGAGGTAAGCCCGAAATCGGGGACAACTTCCTAGTCCCGCTGGAGGTAAGTCCATCATCGGGGACCACTACCCAGCCCATCTGGAGGTACACCCTGAACTGCTCTGGCCATCCCTTCTTGAGGGTAACCCACTGGCCATCCCTGTTGGATGGTACAACTGGAAAGCCCTGCTCGAACAACCTCATCCCTACTGGTAACAACCTCAGACCTGCTGGTAACAACCTCAATCCTTCTGGTAACATCCTCTTGGGTAGATTTTCAGTGCCCATGTAATGTGTTGGTCACACAGAATCCATAAGAACACTACTAGGGAACACGAAGGAAGGGAGAAACTCCATTGGCCTCTTAGGGAGATCACGTTCCAATCCACTGAGTCAATGTCAAAGAGGACTGAGAAAAATCATCCCAGAATGTGGGAAAACACCCATACAGTATGAGCACACGTAGTCACAGACGATACTATAATCCGGTGAAAGGGCATGATACTGAAACCCCTCACGGCTGATGAAATAGAGGAACAAACCATCTCTGTCGGCCAAACGCGAATAGGACTAGGGGAAAACTTGACCCTGATGGTCAAAAAATGAGAACAAAGGGACCCTCTACGTCACTAGATGTAAAAAGTACACAAATCAGAACATGACATGCACATGGAGACCACACGACGTGTGGCCCTAAGTCAACCCCAACCAAGTGAACATAAGTTATCAGGTACAATCATCCAAATTTACCTCCCAGCATTCTTCATTACTCCCAGAGTATGCCACATCTCTAGTCCAAAGGCTAATGTGTACAAGACACACATTTTCAACGTGAAGGCATGAACGTAATAACTCCAACTGGTCAACTCATGGGACCACACATGACCAAATACATCTCTCTAAATGCCAACCTCACCCTTCAAGGAGTGAACGTATTCACACACCAAGGGTCCACTACAAACGCGGTAGAAGAACCACCACCAGGTCACCTTCATATTTCCACATTTAATAAGATCATGAAAGAGGCCCCGCACAATCAAACGGATCGCACTGTTGTAATCCTCACAAGAAAACATGACATATCGACTACTTACTCGCCAAAAACGGATATCCGATGAAAAATTCACCAACACTACCTCACGCCCGAACGGTGTCCCGTGATCCCAAGCCTTGACCCTGAAAACAGTCGGGCACATCACACCATTGTGATCCCTTGAGTAGAACATGTCAAAAAGACTACTCACTTGAGCGCAACAGATATCCAGAGAAAAAGATGCATTCTGGCACACCGCACATGAGTGGCGCTTCGTGGGCCCCATAACCCTGTCTCAAAACACAACAAATGGATCACACCATTGTTATCCTATCGAAAAATTACACAAGTTTGACAAATCACTTTTCCAAAACGGACATCTGATGAAAAAGTCGTGAAACGCTGCACGCAGCTCGAAAGACGGGCTGTGGGGCCCATGCCTCAACATCGTCCTCAACGCCTGAATCCACTCTGGAAAGATCTACCTCAGTGCCAGGGTGCCAAAACCACTGACGGCACTCAAAATGGATGTCAAACGCGTCCGCGCTCACCAAAACAATATCCTCTGAGAAAACATCAATTCTCTTAAAGAAGTGTTGCGCCTCCATGACCCCTCATTTCGAGAATTAAAAATTGTTGAAACCATCTAAAAATGTTTCCCTCGATGCGAGGTCTGTGCTGCCGCTAACGGCACACAAAATAGATGCTCGTAGCTGAAGATACAGGCGTTCAAAGTTGGAGTGGAAAACCCCTTCGGCCGGACCGGACCAATGCGGCTGGTCCACCCAGCCGCGGGTCCGGTCCACTCCGTCGCAGCCCGATGGCCGCGGCCCACTACCACCGGCAAGCCGACATGGTCGGTCCTTTCCATGTGGATACCCACATGTGGCGGGTCTCTGTCCAGCCGTGGGGTCACATAACGCGACCCCGGTCTTCACTCCGCCGCGAAGCGCCTCCCCCTGGCGCCACTCACCGTCTGCGAGCCCCGGCCGACACTAAAGTACCCCGGTCGCATCCTCCACTGAAGGCCACCATGCCCCCAGCCATTCGCTACCACCTGCTCCCTAGACCACCGATTCGCCGCCACGCCGAAGCTCCCCGGACCACCACGTGAGCCGCCAGAAAACTCCAAAACCAGGAAACTTCGGCAGGCGTTTGCGATCATCTCCGAACTCAGATTTCTTTTCTGAAAGAAGCGATGGAAAGAACAGAAAACGTACTATGTATTCATGGAGTTTGATTGAAAATTAAATGGAAAATAGAAAAAAAAATAGGACGAACATGGTGCAGGAAATTAAAACGAAAACGACAAATCCTACATCTTGGGTGATGCCTGGAGCTTCACAGAGAGTCCTCCGCCGCGCTGCGCCTCGCTGGAGCTGCCTCGCCGGAGGGGAGTAGGATAGTGTGGGATGCCACCTACTAGGTGAGGATGTAGATGAGGGATGGGGTGGGTTACGTGTTTAAATAGAAAACACTGAACCACCCGCATGTCGGCCCGAACCCGAACTCCAGATGGGGTTGGGATTAAGCCTCCCCCTAGGCTAAAAACCATGCTCTGAATGCAATGGAGGTCTCAAATATTTAATTTGAGACCCCATTCAAATGTTATAAAACTGAACGCCCAAAGCCGCAAAATTACGAAAACGCCCCTGGGTCCATTTTTCACAGATGACCCACGCCCACGAAACTTAAACCCCTCCTAGGTTAAACGACATGCTCCGAACTCAACGGTTCCCTTGGTTTTCCAATATGAGCCACCATTTTAGAGATAATTTAGTTTATCCATTAAAAAAATAAAATATTTAATTAATTTTATTGTTTTAATATTCCGAAAGTGAGCGAATATAAGGCCCCGACCTTAAACCATACTTAATATTGAAATAAATTTATAATTCACATTGAGGATCATTTCAGGTTTAGAGTTTTAGTGAATTAGAACATAACTATTACATCAAAAAAATATTACAAATTAGACACTTCTACTAAGTTTCCATAAAATAAAAACTCTTAAAAAGAAACATCTCTTGTTCCATTTTTAGATAGCATGACTTTCCCTTGATCCCATCCTTGACACTATTCCACATTAAGTCCTGTGAAAAACATTTCAAAAAACATGGGGTGAGCATAAAAAGCTCAGTAAGGGATACACAATGGATGAAAACTTCTAGTTTTTCCAAACAACAAGTAAACCATGTATACTTTATCAAAATAATACTTTTCACCTTTATGAACTATTAAAAACTCATTACTGAATAAAAGTTCATTACTTACCATTTTGTAACCAAAAGGTTACAATAAAACCCATATAATGATCACATAGCCTATAAAGGTAACTTGGGACATAAACATACTTAAATAGAATAACCATACGGTCGACTTCCACACATATCACTTAATGGAATAGCCATACAACCGAATTCCATTCCCAATACATTGGAGGTTATAACGTAACCACCCTTCCTGGTATTCACGGCACCACCCGTCATATAGTTTATCACGTAACCACCCATCAATTTTCCAAGTACCATTATACAATCATAATACATAATGGAACGAAAACATATAAACACCATTACAAATATAATGGAAAGAAAACATTTCCACACTTTGATCAGAATATAGCACTTAAATATATTGACATAACAAATCCATTATAAAAACCATTATCAATACCAAAATACAATAAAGAGTATATGGTATTTATTTAATTTTAAAAACATCAGGGCTTGTTGAGGAAGCCAAAGACTAAATAATATTCGCGGCAGCGGAAAATGTCGTTTTCACCGCATACGATAAAAGAAACATTCCTTTTTGTCATTTAGTAAAATGGTTCGTAGAAAAAGATTCCTTTTGTATAAATTAAAAGTAAAAGGGGTTTATACAACATATAAAATAAAGTTGTGTATAAAACGAAACATGCCTTAATGAAAAGAGATTGAGATGAAGTCCCTTACCTCGTGTCCGACGTGACTCGATTGCTCTTTAATCTCCAGAATAACAAACTAGTGTTAATTTATTCTTGCTTAAGAACCTTTTTCAAGATTAATATTCCTTTTATATCAATTATTTCAATGTTATAATCATTATTTAATCATTTATGTTAATAATGTTTGTTTTGTTGATATTTGGTTCTTAAGTCGAAAGTGGAGTTCTTACAATTACATGTTGTTCGTGTGGTCAAAGGTTCCTTATATCCAGAATTATATTCATGATTTGGATATCATATATATAATATATTTACATCATATACATTTATTTATAATATTAAATAATCATCTTGAGGTATGAAATGAAATGCACCGTTCATGGAGACGGTAAGCCGTACGTACGCATGAACGCTACTTTCATTTCTATGTCATATTAATGGAATTAAAACTAAATGAGATATATTTATATTTTCATTCCAGAATTATATTAATCATTTAGATGTAACATAAATCATACATATCCATTATATATATATACTTATAATAGTACATTACATTTGGGGATAATAAATGAAATGCACCGTTCATAGAGATGGTGAGCCGTACGTACGCATGAACACTACTTTCATTTCTATCTCAGACTTTAATGGAAAGAAATAATAATGATATAAAGTTATATTATAATTCCAGTATAAAATCATTTATAATAAATTTATATCCATACTTTATACATCCCACATATGTCATTAACAAATCTAATCACTTTGAGGGGGTGGTAGTCTGCACTTCCTAAAATGAAGATATCGGGTACACCCATAATGGAACCCATAAAGGTATTCCATAAATGAAAAATACATAATATTAAGAAAAACATAAACATATTATATATCTTACATAAATATAGTGATATCTTAATGGTCACCTTTGAAGGTGTTAGAAAAATATTTAACAATCATCGTTTCGTGAGGCAGAAATTTGACATCCACAGAAACAGTATGTTATTTAACCATTAAATGTATGTGTTTGTAAGTGTTGATCGAATTCTTCATATAAAAACATTATATTATATTGAAGATACTGGATTTGTTACAAACGAAATGAATAAAAAGAGTTTAGGGGGTTGGAGAAGCAAAATAAAACAAAAGAACACAAGTGAAGACATTACCTTAAAATCGGGTAACTCTCTTTGATTTGAGATCAACGGCTTCCTTGGGAAGACTTATGCCCAAAGTGAGGCTTCTAGGAGTATGAGAGGGATGTGGATAGACAGAAAGAGTATATCTTGGCCGAAAAAATGGCTTGAGAGGAGTGGGTAAGGAGGTAGAGGTGGGAGCCTTTTATAAGAGGAGAGGAGGGGCACTCTGGTAATGTTTAGAAAAGATACTTTATTATAAAATGATTTTCAGATAAAAAGGGTCCCACAATTATATATTTAGAGGATAAGGTGATAAGGGTTAGAAATCCACCCATAAAATAGGTTTTTGACATGTGTAGGTCTTATATTTTACATTATCTTTCCATTTTATTAAATCGTTAAATAATGAGGTAATCGCTGCATCATCATGGTGTCAAAAATAATTTAATTTATTTAATGTATGAAAATTATAAAAAAAATATCATGATGTAGGAAATTTATTTAGATTTCTAGTGAATATTTATAGTCAACAATCTGACTTGTATAACCCCATTTGAAAATTTATTTAGTAAAACAACTCATGTTTGTGACATTTTTATTTTAACTTTAAATAAAAATATATTAATTTAATTTTCCTACCAAAGTGGCTCCATGGGGTCCCCAAGTTGACCCATGGATTGTCTTGGTCGGCCATGACACATCCAATAAGGTTAGGACATGTGTCTAAGTTATTTCATATTATTAAAACATTACTTTTACCTTAAACTACACTAATTACCTCTAATCGCGATTAATAAACATAAAAGTTACTATTCAAGAAAAAATTATTTTATTCCCATTGAACCACATTTTACTTTTTAATGAAAACCATTTATGTCGGATTTTTGAAATTCAAAACACAGAAGTGGTAATGTTTCATTTAAATGAAAAATCATTTTTTTAAGTACCACTTAGTGGTTTCACTATTCATCAAAAATTGAAGTTTTTCAGAAAAATACAAAAACATCACGCTAAGATATATTTGATATTCTGAATTAAAAAATGATGTCTATTTTAAAAAATTCAAAACATATAAGTTTCATTAATTAATTTAATAATTAATTTCCACTGTCAAAACAAATAGCGTGTTTTTATGAAAAAAAATTATCAAAAGATTGACAGCAGTTTAAGTCCGATTTCAATGTGAAATTAATTCCAACAAAAACAATTGAATTAATTGGTAAAAATTAATTATAATTTTACTTTAAAACCAATTCAAAAAATAATCTATTCATATAAATAGATTATATTAAAAATAGGTTTTGAATTAAAATACAACATATTTCACTATTCATTAAAAAAATGCACTTTCTCGGAAAACTACCAAAAATTTACACAAAGTAAATTTTGATGTCCTAATTCTAATGAATAGTTTTATTTGGTCCAATAGAATGTATAACAGTGACCAAAACTATATTTAAATAATGTTCTCCATGAAAAGGTGACAAGTCATCCTTTAGTGAAAATTAGAGTATATATGTCTAAAATTGAATTCTTTTCATATTTTAAGCCTTTATCCTTTATTGGATAAATGTAAAAACATTTAAAAAACATATATAATCATATTTTAGTTATTTATGTTCATTCCAGCCAATACAACGACTATGTGTTAACAACCATTTAAAATAATATTATTATATTACTAGTGTGCAACATAAGTTTTCAAAGAAAATCATTGTTGCGTATCGAGTTCGCTATCGAAAATAGAACCCCTTTAATGTAAAATTAATATTTAATTAGAAAATATTAATAAATATGAAAATGTATTATTCTTTATTTATTCGGGATGTTACATCCTTCCCCCCTTTTGGAATTGTGTCCTCGCAATTTTGTTCACTTATCAAAATAAGTTGGGGTATTTATCCCTCATAGCATTTTCAGATTCCCTTGTTTACTCTTCAACCATATGGTTTTTCCACAAAACCATTACCTGGTGAAGTACCATATTTCGCAACACTTGCTCTCTTCGCTGAAGAATAAGGACTGTTTGTTCTTCATACGAGAGATTCTCTTCCAACTGAACTACCTCTGGGCTCAAAACATGAGATGGAACTGGCTTATACTTTCTCAATATCGAAACACGAAAAACATAGTATACCTGAGATAAAATAGAAGGTAATGCCACTATGTATGAAACTATTCCAACTCTCTCCAAAATTCCATATGGTCCAATGTACCTTGGACTGATCTTTCCATTCATACCAAATCGCATCACACTTTTCCAGGGTGAAACTTTTAGAAAAACATTATCACCTACCTCGAAAGATAGATCCATCCTCCGTTTATTCGTATAACTTTTCTGTCTGCTCTGAGCTGTTCTCATGTGTTTCCGAATCAACTGAAGTTTTTCTGCCATATCTTCTACCAATTGTGGTCCCATTAGCTTTCATTCAATCACTTCATCCCAAAAAGCTGGAGTTCAACACCGCTTCCCATATAATTCCTCAAATAGTTCCATCTATATACTGGAATGAAAATTGTTATTATAAGAAAATTCATACAAAGAATGCTGTAGGTCCCAACTTCCCTGATAATCCATAGATTAAGCCTGTAGCATATCCTCCATGTTCTGAATTGTTCGTTCTGACTGCCCATATGATTGTAGATGAAAAGATGTAATAAAATATAATTCAGTACCCAATGACTTCTGAAGGCCTTTCCAAAAGTTATAAGTAAACCTGGGATGACGATCAGATACAGTGGAGAGCGGAACTTCATGCAACCCGACTATCTATTTAAGATACAATCGAGAAAGTTGATCTGGAGAGATTGTATCTCAAATAGGAAGGAAATGAGCAGATTTAGTCAAGAGATCAACAATAACCCAGATTGCATTATTACCTCGAGATGTCCTCGGTAATCGCACAACAAAGTCCATGGATACATTTTCCCATTTCCACTCTGGCACCGATAAAGGCTAAAGCATCCCTTTCAGTAACTACTGCTCTTCTTTAACCTGCTGACAAGTCAAACACTTCACAGTAAAATCAGCAATATCCCTTTTCATTCTGTCCCACCAGTAATACTCCCAAAAATCTCTATACATATTAGTACTTCCTGGATAAACTGAAAACTGAGAACTATTAGCTTCACATAACAACTATACCTTCAACTGTGAATCACAAGGCACACACAATCTCTTCCCAAAACTCATAACAAATCATTATCAATGTTGAATTCATGCAACTTACCTTTCTAAACCATCTCAACATTTTTCTACAATTAACTGTATTGCTTCTGTTCTTGCATGATTCTGTCTGACAGAGACGATTTCACTGATACCTGAAACAAAACAGAAGAACTTCCTGCACAAAAAACTTCCATTCCAAAGTTCATCAAATCAAAAACCAATGGATCTCATTCCAAACGTAGCATGGTTGATAAAGCATTACTTTTTTCGACTCAAAGCATCAGCCACTTTATTTCTTTTCTCGGATGGTAATGAATTTTACAATCATAACACTTGATTAATTTCAACCATCTCCTCTGTCTCATGGTCAATTATTTCTTAGTGAATATATACTTTAAACTTTTGTGATCAGTATATATTTCACACTTTACTCCATACTAATGATGCCTCCAAATTTTTTAAGCCAAAACAAAAGTAGCTAATTCCAAATAATGTGTAGGGTAATTTATCTCATGAGTTTTCAATTGACGTAAGAATATGCAATTACCTGATCATTCTGCATAAGGACACAGCCAACTCCCTGCAATGAAGCATCACTGTATATAACAAACTCACCATTACTATAAATAAGTGCCAAAACTGGAGCATTCACCAATCTTCTTTTCAACTCCTAAAAACAATCATCACATTCTTTTGTCTAGATAAACATAACACCCTTCCAAGTTAGCTTAGTCATTTGACTAGATAACCGTGAAAAATTTTCATCAAACCTTCGGTAGTAACCTGCCAAACCAAGGAAACTATGGATCTCGGTTACATTTGTGGGTCTTGGCCATTATTCAACAACTTTTTTTAGCAGGATCAACAGTTATGCCATCTTTTGAAACAATGTGATCAAGGAAAGAAATATGTTGCAACCAAAACTCACACTTGCTGACTTTCCCAATCAATATCTTTTCTTTCAAGGTTTGCAAAATAACCCTTAAATGACTCTCATTCTCCTCGTTACTTTTAGAAAACAATAAAATATCATCGATGAAAACTACCACAAAATTATCCATGAACCCATGGAAATTTATATTCATAAGTTCCATGAATACAGCAGGTGCATTGGTTAACCCAAAAGGCATAACTACAAATTCATAATGGCCATATCTAGTACGGAACGAAGTCTTTGGAATGTCTTCTTCTTTTAATTTCAACTGATGGTACCCCGGCCTCAAGTCAATCTTTGAAAAATACAGAGCTCCTTGGATATGATCAAACAAATCATCGATATGAGGAAAAGGATGTTTGTTCTTAACATTAATGTTATTTAAGGCTCTATAATCAATGCAAAGTCTCATTGAGCCATCTTTCTATTTAACAAACAAGACAGGAGCACCCCATGGTGACATGCTAGGTCGAATGATACCTTTATCTAATAACTCCTGCAATTGTTTCTTTGACTCAAAAAGTTCAACTTGAGCCATTCGATATGGGGTTTTTGAAATTGGATTAGAATCAGGAACTAAGTGAACAGTAAATTCAACTTCCCGATCTTGAATAATACCTGGAAAATCATCAGAGAAAACATCAAGATACTCATTTACCACTGCCACATCATTAATCTGAATAGTTCCTTTATTTTCAACAATATGTGCTAGGTAACAATCATTTCCATCATTTCCTATTTTCTCAACTTCCTGATATGTTATCGAAAACAAGGGTTCATTATTGTACACAAACTGAAAATCTTTCTGAAAAGAAACCATTTTAGCTCTGCAGTCATTCTTAGCATGATAAGCAGAAATCCAATCCATTCCCAAAATAACATCAAACTCTACTAGAGGAAAAACAATAAGGTTTGGTGGTAGATTCTTTCCGCACACAAGGATACGAAGGTTCTTATAATTTCTTTTTGTCTCAATGTTCCCTCTGAGGGTTTTTACCATATGTTCAAGAATCATATCTTGAGATGGAATTTCAAATTTACTATAACTCTTCTCAGAAATGAAAGAATGTGTAGACCCTGAATCAAACAACACATTGGAATAATCTGGACAAACAAACAGTGTACCTGATACTACTTTATTCGATGACCCAACATCTACTGAAGTAGTTTCAAAGAATTTCACCACCCCTTTCTTCATTTAGTCTGGCTGCTTTCCCCCAATGGAGTTCTTAGTTAGACACTCATTTGCAGAATGACCCATTTAATTACACTTAAAACATCTTACTGTTGGCTTTTCATTTCTTACTTGATCATCTTCCTTACAGTTACGAGTAATATGACCTGACTTACCACACCAAAATCACTTTACAGACTTGGATAAACATTCTTCAGGATGAATTTTACCACACTTATCACAAGATGGATATTTGGTTTTCTTACCTCCTTGCTTATTTGTTGAATTCTTGCCCTTTGTATGCCAACTGGACCTCTTATTCTTTCATTTGTCAAAGAACACATGATCATTGGCAAACTCCATTTCCACCTTCTCCGCATATCAAACAAGTTTTTCATAACTTTTGAACTCAGGTGAAGATAAAGACCTACAATACCTTGGCTTTAACCCTGAGTAAAAACGGTTGGTGTACTATCAAGATCTCGTATGATGTTTGTAGCATACCTTTCTAGGAGAGTGAACTTTTCTTCATAAGCATCCACTGAGTCATCCTCCTGCCTCAATTCTAGAAATTGTTATTCCATCGTAAGAAGAACCACATTAGAAAAATATTTCTCAAGAACCATACCTTTGAATTCTTCCCAGTGAAGATCATCAATCTCATCAGTATCCCTCATATTTTTCACCATCGAGCACCAATGATCAAATTCACCTTCAAAAAGGTAAACAGAATGACTAAACTTTTGATTTTCTGAACACCCCATGACATCAAAAATCTTCTCCAGGGATTTAATCCACCCTTCAGAAAGCACGAGGTCAGATGATCCTCTGAATGATGAGGGATGTTGCCTCATGAAATGTTCCACCACTAACATGTCTGTCTGTGGTTGATCTGGATGATCTCATGCATGGATACCACCACCATTTATAGCCTAAGGCAACAATGCCATCACTACAACAAACTGTTCAGTTCCAATTCCGACCATCTCAGGTTGCTGATTTGGAAGGTTGTCTTCCTCCCGTGTCGTCCCAAAATAGCAGCTCTGTTTCCTCTGTGGATAACCATTCTGATAACAGAAATATCTTAGGTGAAGCAACATGTTATTCATTAAATGCTATATGATTTCAATCATACCATAAATTAAATTATAATTTAATACTTTTCTAACTCCTAATGTTGTCTAATCCGACCTCTGATACCAACTATATGGCCTCGACCTTAAACCTTACTTTATATTGAATTAAATGAATAATTCACATTGAGGATATGTTCATGTTTAATGTTTTAGAGAATAAGTACATAACTATTAAATCTCAAAAGATTAAAAAGTAGACACTTCTACTAAGTTTTCCTAAAATAAAAAATCTTAAAAAGAAACATGTCTAGTTCCATGTTATAGATAGCATGTATTTCCCTTGATCCAATCCTTGACCCTATTCCACATTATGTCTTGTGAAAAACATTTCAAAAAACTTGGGGTGATCATAAAAAGATCAGTAAGGGATACACAATTAATGAAAACTGTTAGTTTTTCAAAACAATAATTAAACCATGTATACTTTATCAATGTAATACTTTTCACCTTTATGATGTAGTAAAAACTCTTCACCGAATAAAAGATAATTACGTACCCTTTTGTAACCAAAAGGTTACAATAAAACCCATATAAATATCACATAACATATAACGGTATCTTGGGACATAAACATACTTAAATGGAATAACCATATGGTCAACTTCCACACATATCACTTAATGGAATAGCCATACGGCCGACTTCCACACCCAATGCATTGGAGGTTATAATGTAACCACCCATCCTAGTATTCACGGCACCACCCGACATATGGTTTATCAGGTAACCACCCGTCAAATTTCCATGTACCATTATAAAATCATAAGACATAAAACAAATATAATGGAAAGAAAATATTTCCACAACTTGATCACAATATATCACTTAAATATATTGACATAAAAAATCCATTATAAAAACCATTTTCAATACCAAAATACATAAAAGAGTATATTGTATTTATTTAATTTTAAAAACATTATGGCTTATTGAGGAATCCAAAGACCAAATAATACTCGTGGCGGCAAAAAAGGTCGTTGTCACCGCGTATGTTAAAAGAAACATTCCTTTTTGTCGTTTAGTAAAACTCATCAAAGAAAAATATTCCTTTTGTATAAAATTAAAAGTCAAAGGGGATTATACACCATATAAAAGAATGTTGTTTATAAAACAAAACATGCCTTAATGAAAATAGATTGAGATGAAGTCCCTTAACTCGTGTCTGACGTGACTCGATTGCTCTTTAATCTCCTGAATAATAAACTAATGTTAATTTATACATTCTTAAGAACATTTTTCATGATTAAAATTCCTTTTATATCAATTATTTCCATGTTATAAGCATTATGTAATCATTTATGTTAATAATGTATGTTTTGTCGATATTTGGTTCTTAAGCCGAAAGTGAACTTCTTACAATTACATGTTGTTCGTGTGGTCAAAGGTTCATTATATCGAGAATGATATTCATGATTTGGATATTATATATATCATATATATCCAGAATTTACATGTATTTATAATATTACATTATCATTTAGTGGTAAGAAATGAAATGCACCGTTCATTGAGACGGTATGCCGTACGTACGCATGAACGCTACTTTCATTTCTATGTCATATTAATGGAATTAAAAATAGAGGTGTGATATGTATATTTTAATTCCAGAATTATATAAATCATTTAGATGTAACATAAATCATATATATCTATTATATATATGTACTTATAATAGTACATTACATTTGTGGATACGAAATCAAATGCTCCGTTCATGGAGACGGTAAGCCGTACGTACGCATGAATGCTACATTCCTTTCAATCTCATACTTTAATGGAATGAAATAATAATGATATAAAGGTATATTATAATTCCAGTATATCATCATATATAATAACATTAAATCCATCCTTTATACATCCCACTTATGGCATTAACGAATCAAATCACTTTGAGGGGCGGAAGTCCGCACTTCCTAAAATGAAGATATCGTGTATACCCATAATGGAATCCATAAAAGTATTCCATAAATGAAAAATACATAATATTAAGGAAAAAATAAACATATTATATATCATATATAAATATAGTGACATCTTAATGTCCACCATTGAAGGTGTTATAAGAATATTGAACAATCATCGTTTCGTGAGGCAGAAATTCTCCATGCACAGAAACAGTATGTTCTTTAACCATTAGATGTATGTATGTGTAAGTGTAGCTCAAATTATTCATATACAAACATACTAATATATTTAATATACTGTATTTGTTACAAAAGAAATGAATAAAAAGAGTTTAGGGGGTTGGAGAAGCAAAATAAAACAATAGAACACAAGTGAATACATTACCTTAAAATCCGGTAACTCTCTTTGATTTGATCTCAAAGGCTTCCTTGGGAAGACATCTGCAAAAAGTGAGGATTTTAGGAGTAATAGAGGGATGTGTAGATAAAAAAAGAGTAGAGCATGGCAGAACCAAAGGCTTGATATGTGTGGGTAAAGAGGTATAGGCGGGGGCCTGTTATAAGAGGAGAGGAGGGGCACTCTTGGAATGTTAAGAAAAGATACTTTATTATAAAATGATTTTCAGATAAAAAGCGTCTCACAATTATATATTTAGAGTATAAGGTGATAAGAGCTCTAAATACACCCATACATTAGGTTTTTGACATGTGTAGGTCTTATATGTTGCATTATCTTTTCATTTTATTTAAATCGTTAAATAATGAGGTAATCACTGCATCGTCATTGTGTCATAAATAATTTAATTTATTTAATGTCTAAAAATTATAAACAAAATATCATGATTTAGGAAATATTTTTATCTCTCTAATTTATATTTATATTCAAATATCGGACTTGTATAACCCCATTTAAAAATTGTTTTAGTAAAACAACTCATGTTTGTGACATTTTTATTTTATCCTTAAATAAAAAGATATTAATGTCATTTCCTACCAATGTGGCTCCATAGGGTCCCCAAGTTGACCCATGGATTGTATTGGCCGGCCATGACACATCCAATAAGTTTAGTACATGTGTCTAGGTCATTTAATATTATTAAAACATTACTTTTACCTTAAACTACACTAATTACCTCTAATCGCGATTAATAAACATAAAAGTTACTATTCACCAAAAAATTATTTTAGTCCCATTGAACCATATTTTACTTATTAATTAAAACCATGTATGTCGGATTTTTGAAATTCAAAACATAGAAGTGATAAAGTTTCATTTAAATGAAAATCAGTTTTTTAAGTACCACTTAGTGGTTTCACTATTCATCAAAAATTGAAGTTTTTCAGAAAAATACCAAAATTTCAACCTAAGAAATATTTTAAATTCCGAATTCAAAAATGATTTATATTTTAATAAATTAAAAACATATAATTTTCATTAATTAATTTAATAATTAATTCCCTCTTTCAAAACAAATAGCGTGTTTTTATGAAACAAAAATTATCAAAAGATTGACACTAGTTTATGTCCGATTTCAACGTGAGATTAATTCCAATGACAAAAATTGGATTAAATGGTAAATATATATTCTAATTTTACTTTAAAACCAATTCAAACTATAATCTAATCATATAAATAAATTAGATTAAAAAGAGGTCTTGAATTAAAATACAACATTTTTCACTATTCATTAAAAAAAGAACTTTATCAGAAAAATACCAAAAATTTACACAATGTAAATTTTGATGTCCCAATTATAAAGAATAGTTTCATTTTTTCCAATAGAAAGTATAAGAATGACATAAAGTATATTTAAATAAGGTTCTCCATGAAAATGTGACAAGTTGGCCTTTAGTGAAAATTAGATTATATATGTCTAAAATTGAATTCTTTTCATATTTTAAGCCTTTATCCTTTATTGGATAAATGTAAAAACATTTAACAAACATATATAATAATATTTTAGTTATTTCTATTCATTCCCGCCAATACAACTGCTACGTGTTAACTACCATTTAAAATAATATTATTATATTACTAGTGTTCAACATATGTTTTCAAAGAAACTCATTATTCCGTATTGAGTACGGTATAGAACGTAGCAACCCCTTTAATGTAAAATTAATATTTAATTAGAAAATATTAATAAATATGAAAGTGTATTATTCTTTTTTTACCTGGGATGTTATATCCTTCCCGCTTTTGGGAATTCTGTCCTCACAATTTTATTCACTTATCAAAATAAGTGGGGGTATTTATCCATCATAGCATTTTAAGATTCCCATGTTGCCTCTTCAACCATATAGTTTTTCCACAAAACAATTACCTGGTGAATTACCTTATTTCGCAACACTTGCTCTCTTTGGTCAATAATATGGACTGCTTGTTCTTTATAAGAGATATTCTATTCCAACTGAACTACCTCTGGGCTCAAAGCAATAGATGGATCTGGCATATAATTTCTCAGCAACGAAACTTGAAAAACATTGTGTACCTGAGATAAACTCGGAGGTAATGCCACTACTTATGAAACTGATCCAACTCTCTCTAAAATTTTATATGGTCCAATGAACCATGTACTGAGCATTCCTTTCTTAACAAATCACATAACAGTTTTCCATGATGAAGCTTTGTCAAGAACATGATCACCTACATCGAAAGATAGATCCTTCCTCCGGTTATCTGCATAACTTTTCTGTCTGCTCTGAGCGATTCTCATGTGTTTCTGAATCAACTGAACTTTTTCTACTATATCTTCTACCAATTCTGGTCCCATTAGCTTCCTTTCACCCACTTCATCCCAAAGCTGGAATTCAACACCGCTTCCCATATAATGCCACAAATGGTGCCATCTGTATACTGGAATGAAAACTGTTATTATAGGAAAATTCAACCAAAGAAAGATTTTGGTCCTAACTTCCCTGATAATCAATAGAGAAAGATCATAGCATGTCCTCCAAGATCTGAATTGTTTGTTCTGACTGCCCATATGATTGCAGATGAAAAGCTGTACTAAAATTTAATTCAGTACCCAAAAACTTCTGAAGGACTTTCCAAAAGTTAGATGTAATCTTGGGATCACGATCAGATACAATGGAGAAGGGAGCTCCATGAAACCTGACTATCTCTTTACGATACAATCGAGAAAGTTGATCTAGAGAGAATGTATCACGAATAGGAAGGAAATAGGCAGATTTATTCAAGCGATCAACAATAACCCAGATTTCATTATTACCTTGAGATGTCCTCGGTAATCCCACAACAAAGACCATGGATACATTTTCCAATTTCCACTCTGGCACTGGTAAAGGCTGAAGCATCCCTTTCGGTAACTACCACTCTGCTTTAACCCGCTGACAAGTCAAACACTTCACAGTAAAATCAGAAATATCCCTTTTCATTCCGTCCCACCAGTAATACTCCCGAAGATCTCTATACATCTTAGTACTTCCTGGATGAGCTGAAAATGGAGAACTATGAGCTTCACATAACAAATCTATTTTCAACTGTGAATCACATGGCACACACAATCTCTTCCCAAAACTCAAAACACAATCATTATGAATGTTTAATTCAGGAAACTTTCCCTTCTGAACCAGCTCTACCTTTTTCTGCAATTCAATATCTTGCTTCTGTGCTTGCTTCATTCTGTCTGACAGAGAAGATTTCACTGATACATAAAACAAAACAGAATAACATCCTGCACAAACAACTTCAATGACAAAGTTCACCAAATTAATAACTAATGGATCTCATTCCAAATGTAGCATTCTTGATGAAGCATTACTTTTTTTACTCAAAGAATCAGCAACTTTATTTTCTTTTCCTATATGGTAATGAATTGTACAATCATAATACTTGATTAATTCCAGCCATCTCCTCTGTCTCATGTTCAATTCTTTATCAGTGAATATATACTTTAAACTTTTGTGATCAGTATATACTTCACACTTTACTCCATACAAGTGATGCCTCCAAATTTTTAAAGGGAAAACAACAGTAACTAATTCCAAATCATGTGTAGGGAAATTTACCTCATGAGTATTCAATTGAAGTGAAGCATATGCAATTACCTGATCATTTTGCATAAGGACACAACCAAGTCCCTTCAACGAAGCATCACTATATATAACAAAGTCACCATTCATGGAAGGAAGTGCCAAAACTAGAGCATTCACCAATTTTATTTTTAACTCTTGAATACAATCATCACATTTTTTGTCTAGATAAAATTAACATCCTTCTGAGTTAGCATAGTCATTGGACTAGATAAACATGAAAAAATTTCAATAATCCTTTGGTAGTAACCTGCAAAACCAAGGAAACTTTGGATATCAGTTACATTTGTAGGTCTTGTCCATTATTCATCAACTATTATTTTAGCATGATCAATAGTTATTCCATCGTTTGAGACAATGTGACCACGGAATGAAATTTGTTGCAACCAAAACTAACACTTGCGTAATATACCATAAAATTTCATTTCATTTATGGTTTGCAAAATAACCCTTATATGACATTCATGCTCCTCTTTACTTTTTGAAAACACCAAAATATCATCGATGAAAACAACCACAAACTTATCCAAGAAATCATGGAAAATTATATTCATAAGTTCCATGAATACAGCAGGTGCATTGGTTAACCCCAAAGGCATAACTACAAATTCATAATGGCCATATCTAGTACAGAACACAGTCTTTGGAACATTTGATTCTTTTACTTTCAACTGTTGGTACCCCGACCTCAAGTCAGTCTTCGAAAAATACTGAGCTCCCTGGAGCTGATCAAACAAATAATCGATATGAGGCAAAGTATACTTGTTCTTAAATGTAATGTTATTTAAGGCTCTATAATCAATGAAAAGTCTCATTGATCCATCATTCTATTTAACAAACAAGACAAGAGCACCCCATGGTGATGTCCTAGGTCAAATGAAACCTTTATCTAATAACTCCTACCATTGTTTCTTTAACTCTAAAAGTTCAACTTGAGCCATTAGAAAAGGGGGTTCTGAAATTGGCATAGAATCAGGAACTAAGTCAATAGTAAATTTATCTTTCTGATCATGAATAATACCAAGAAACTCATCAGGAAAAACATCAAGATACTCATTTACCACTGGCAGATCATTAATCTGAACAGTTCCTTTATTTTCAACAATATGTGCATGGTAACAATCATTTCCATCTTTTACTAGTTTCTCATCTTCCTGATATGTTATCAAAACCAAGTGTTCATTCTTGTACACAAAATAAAATTATTTCTGAAAAGAAACCATTTTAGCTCTGTTATCAATATTAGCGTGATAAACAGAAAGCCGATCCATGCCCAAAATAACATCAAATTCTACTAGAGGCAAAACAATAAGGTTTGGTAGTAGATTCTTTCCGCACACAAGGATAGGAAGGTTCTATAATTTCTTTTTGTCTCAACGTTCCCTCTGGGTGTTTTTACCATATGTTCAGGATTCATATCATGAGATGGAATTTCCAATTTACTAGAAAAATTCTCAGAAATGAATGAATGTGTAGACCCTGAATCAAACAACACATTGGAATAATATGAACAAACAAACAGTGTACTTGATACTACTTCATTCGACGGCCCAACATCTGATGAAGTAGTTGAATAGGGTTTCACCACCCCTTTCTACTTTTAGTCTGGCTGCTTTTACCCAATTGAGTTCTTATTTAGACACTCATTTTCATAATGACCCATTTCATTACCCTTAAAACATCTTTCTATTGGCTTTTCATATCCTGCTTGATCAACTTCCTTAATGTTACGAGCAATATGACCTGACTTACCACACTGAAATCACATTCCAGACATGGATAAACATTCCCCAGGATGCATTTTACCACACTTATCACATGATGGATATTTTGTTTTCTTACCTCATTGCTTCTTTGATTATTATTCCCCTTGCTCTGCCAACTGGACGTCTTATTCTGTCGTTTTTCAAAGAACACCTGATCATCGGAAAACTTCATTTCCACCTTCTCCGCACATCTAACAAGATTTTCATAACTTTTGAACTCACGAGAAACTAAATCCCTTCTATACCTTTTCTTTAACCTAGAGAAAAAATGGTTGATTTTACTATCAAGATCTCGTATGATGTTTGGAGAATACGTTTCCAATCGAGTGAACTTTGCTTCATAAGCTGCCACTAAGTCATCCTCCTGCCTCAATTCTAGGAATTTTTTTTCAATCCTAAGATGAACCACCATAGGAAAATATTTCTCACAAAACATACCTTTGAATTTTTCCTAATGAAGATCATCAATCTCATCACTATCACTGATATTTTTCACCATCGACCACCACTGATCAACTTCATCTTCAAAACGGTAAATAGAAAGACTATCCTTTTGATGTTCTGAACACCCCATGATAATAAAAATCTTCTCTAGTGATTTAATCCACCCATCATCAAGCATGGTGTCAGATGATCCTCTGAATGATGGGGGGTGTTGCCTCATGAAATGTTCCACCACTGACATGTCCCTCTGTGGTTGATCTGGCTGATATCCAGCATGGAAACCACCACCATTTATAGTCAGAGTCAACTATGCCATCACTGAAACAAACTGTTCAGTTCCAATTCTGACCATCTCAAGATGCTGATTTGGAAGGTTGTCTTCATCCTAATGTCATCCCAAAATAGCTTCTTTGTTTCCTCTGCGGAAAACCATTCTGAACACAGAAATATCTTAGGCGAAGCAACATGGTATTCTTCAAATGCTATATCATTTCAATCAAACCATAAATTAACTTATAATTTTACACCTTTCTAACTCCTAAAGTTGTCTAAACTGACCTATGATACCAACTATAAGGCCCCGACCGTAAAACCTTAATTAATATTGAATTAAATGAATAATTCATATTGAGAATCTTTTCAGGTTTAGAATTTTAGATAATTATGACATAACTATTACATCTCAAAAGATTACAAAGTAGACACTTCTACTAAGATTCCATAAAATAAAAACTCTTAAAAAGAAACATGTCTAGTTCCATGTTTTAGATAGCATGACTTTCCCTTGATCCCATCCTTGACCCTATTCCACATTATGTCCTATGAAAGAAATTTCAAAAAACATGTGCTGAGCATACAAAGCTTAGTAAGGGATACACAATTAATAATAACTTTCAGTTTTTCAAAACAAGCAAACCATGTATACTTTATCAATGTAAAACTGTTCACCTTTATGAAGTAGTAAATACTAATCACTGAACAAAAGATAATTACATACCATTTTGTAACCGAAATGTTACCATAAAACCCATATAATGATCACATAACATATAAAGGTAACTTGGGACATAAACATACTTAAATGGAATAACCATACAGTCGACATCCCCACGTATCACTTAATGGAATAGCCATACGACCGACTTCCATACCCAATGCATTGGAGGTTATAATGTAACCACCCGTCCTGGTATTCACTACACCACCCATCATATGGTTTATCACGTAACCACCCATCAAATGTCCAAGTACCATTATAAAATCATAAGGCATAAAACAAAAATAATGGAAAGAAAACATTTCCACACTTTGATCACAATATATCAGTTAAATATATTGACATAAAAAATCTATTATAAAAACCATTTTCAATACCAAAATACATAAAAGAGTATATGGTATCTATTTCATTTTAAACACATTACATCTTGTTGAGGAAGCCAAAGACCAAATAATACTCGCGGCAGCAGAAAAGGTCGTTGTCAACGCATACGTTAAAAGAAACATTCCTTTTTTTCATTTAGTAAAACGCTTCATAGAAAAAGATTACTTTTTTATAAAATTAAAAGTCAAAGGGGTTTATACACTGTATAAAATAAAGTTTTGTATAAAACGAAACATGCCTTAAGAAAAAGAGATTGAGACGAAGTCCCTTACCTCGTGTCTGACGTGACTCGAATTCTATTTAATCTCCTGAAAAATAAACTAGTGTTAATTTCTACTTGCTTAAGAACCTTTTTCAAGATTACTATGAATTTTATATCAATTATTTCCATGTTATAAGCATTATGTAATCTTTTAAGTTAATAATGTATGTTTTGTCGATATTTGGTTCTTCAGTCGAAAGTGGACTTCTTACAATTACATGTTGTTCGTGGGGTCAAAGGTTCATTATATGCAGAATGATATTCATGATTTGGATATCATATATATCATATATATCCAGAATATACATGAATTTATAATATTACATTATCATTTAGTTGTAAGAAATGAAATTCACCATTCATGGAGACGGTATGCCGTACGTACACATGAACACTACTTTCATTTCTATGTCATATTGATGGATTTAAAAATAAATGAGTGATATGTACATTTTAATTCCATAATTATATTAATCATTTAGATGTAACATACATCATATATATCCATTATATATATGTACTTATAATAGTACATTACATTTGGGGATATGAAATAAAATGCACCGTTCATGGAGACGGTAAGCCGTACATACGCATGAACGCTACATTCTTTTCAATCTCATACTTTAATGGAATGAAATAATAATGATATAAAGGTATATTATAATTCTAGTATAACATCATATATAATAACTTTAAATACATCCTTTATACGTCCCGCATATGGAATTAACGAATCAAATCACTTTGAGGGGTGGTAGTCCACACTTCCTAAAATGAAGATATCACGTATACCCATAATTGAAGCCATAAAGGTATGACATAAATGAAAAAAACAGAAGCTTAAGGAAAATATAAACATATAATGTATCATATATAAATATAGTGACATCTTAATGGCCACCTTTGAAGGTGTTAGAAGAATATTGAACAATCATCATTTTGTGAGGCAGAAATTCGCTATCCACAGAAACAGTATGTTCTTTAACCATTAGATGTATATGTGTGTATGTGTAGCTCGAATGATTCTTATAAAAACATCCTAATACATTGAAGATACTGGATTTGTTACAAAAGATATGAATAAAAAGTGTTTAGGGGGTTGGAGAAGCAAAATAAAACAAAAGAACACAAGTGAAGACATAACCATAAAATCGTGTAACTCTCTTTGATTTGAGATCAAAGGCTTACATGGGAATACTTCTGCAAAACGTGAGGCTTCTAGGAGTAATAGAGATATTTGGAGAGACAAAAAGAGCAGATCATGGCCAAACCAAAGGCCTGAGAGGTGTGGGTAAGGAGGTAGAGGTGGGGTCCTTTTATAAGAGGGGAGGAGGGGTACTCTTGAAATGTTAAGAAAAGATACTTTATTATAAAATGATTTTCGGATAAAAAGAGGCCCAAAATTATATATTTAGACAATAAGGTGTTAAGGGTTCTAAATACACCCATAAAATATGTTTTTGACATCTTTAGGTCTTAGATTTTACATTATCTTCTCATTTTATTTAAATCGTTAAATAATGAGGTAATCGCTGCATCATCATGGTGTCATAAATAATTTAATTTATTTAATGTCTAAAAATTATAAACAAAATCTCATGATGTAAGAAATCTTTTCACTTTCTAATGAATAGTTATAGTCAAAAATAGGTCTTGTATAACCCCATTTAAATTTTTTTTAGTAAAACAACTCATGTTTGTGAAATTTTTATTTTAACATTAAAAAAAGATATTAATGTCATTTTCCTACCAATGTGACTCCATGGGGTCCCGAAGTTGACCCATGTATTGTCATGGTCGGACATGCCACATACAATAAGGGTAGTACATGTTTCTAGGTCATTTCATTTTATTAAAACATTACTTTTATCTTAAACTACACTAATTTCCTTTAATCGCGATTAATAAACATAGAAGTTACTATTCACGAAAAACATATTTTAATCCCATTGAACCACATTTTACTTCTTAATTAAAACCATGTATGTCAGATTTTTGATATTTAAAACACAGAATTGGTAATGTTTCATTTAAACAAAAAATCAGTTTTTTAAGTACCACTTAGTGGTTTCACTATTCATCAAAAATTGAAGTTTGTCAGAAAAATTCCAAAACATCACCCTAAGCTATATTTGATATTACCAATTCAAAAATGATGTCTATTTTACAAAATTAAAAACATATAATTTGCATTAATTAATTTAATAATTAATTCTCGTTGTCAAAACAAATAGCGTGTTTTATGAAACAAAAAGTATCAAAAGATTGACACTAGTTTAAGTCTGGTTTCAAAGTCAAATTAATTTCAATGACAAAAATTGGATTAAATGGTAAATTTATATTCTAATTTCACTTTAAAACAAACTCAAAATATAATCTAATCAAATAAATAAATTAGATTAAAAATAGGTTTTGTATTAAAATACATCATTTTTTCACTATTCATTAAAAAATAAACATTATCGGAAACATAACACAAATTTACAGAAAGTAAATTTTGATGTCCCAATTCTAAAGAATAGTGTTACTTGGGTCAATAGAAAGTATAAGAGTGACCAAAATTATATTTAAAAAAGGTTCTGCATGAAAAGGCGATAAGTCGACCTCTAGTGAAAATTAGAGTATATATGTCTAAAATTGAATTCTTTTCGTATTTTAAGCCTTTATCCTTTATTGGATAAATGTAAAAACATTTAACAAACATATATAATCATATTTTAGTTATTTCTATTCATTCTCTCCAATACAACAGCTACGTGTTAACTACCATTTAATATAATATTATTATATTACTAGTGTTCAACGTATGTTTTCAAAGAAACTCATTGGTGCGTATCGATTATGCTATCGAACATAGAAACCCCTTTAATGTAAAATTAATATTTAATTTCCAAATATTAATAAATATGAAAATGTATTATTCTTTATTTACCTGGGATGTTACATCCTTCCCCCCTTTTGAGAATTACGTCCTTGCAATTTTCTTCACTTATCATAATAAGTGGGGGTATTTATCCCTCATAGCATTTTCAGAATCCCATGTTTCCTCTTCAACCATATGGTTTTTTCAAAAAACCATTACCTGGTTAATTACCTTATTTCATAACACTTGCTCTCTTCAGTCAAGAATATGGAATGGTTGTTCTTCATAAGATATTTTTATTCCAACTGAACTACCTATGGGCTCAAAACATGAGATGGATCTGGCATATAATTTCTCAACATCGAAACATGAAAATCATTGTGTACCTGAGATAAACTCTGAGGTAATGCCACTCTGTATGAAACTGATCCAACTCCCTCCAAAATTTCATATGGTCCAATGTACCCTGGACTGAGTTTTCCTTTCTTACCAAATCACATCACACTTTTCCTTGGTGAAACATTGAGAAAAACTTGATCACATACCTCAAATGATAGATCCTTCCTCCTGCTATCCGCATAAACTTTTCGTCTGCTCTAATGTTTTCTCATGTGTTTATGAATGAACTGAACTTTTTATGCTATATCTTCTACCAATTCTGGTCCCATTAGCTTCCTTTCACCGACTTCATCCCAAAAAGCTGGAGTGTGATGCCGCATCCCATATAATTCCTCAAATGTTTCCATCTGTATAATGGAATGAAAACTGTTATTATAATAAAATTAAACCGAAGAATGATTTTGGTCCCAACATCTCTGTTAATCCATTGAGCAAGCTCGTATCATAACCTCCAAGGTCTAGATTTTTCGTTCTGACTGCCCATCAGATTGCGGATGAACAGCTGTACTAAAATTTAATTCAGTACCCAATGACTTCTGAAGGCCTTTCCAAAAGTTATAAGTAAACCTGGGATCATGATCAGATACAATGGAGGGGGGTAATCCATGTAAATTGACTATCTCTTTAAGATACAATCGAGAATGTTGATCTAGAGAGAATGTATCTCAAATAGGAAGGAAATAGGCAGATTTAGTCAAGCGATCAACAATAACCCAGATTGCATTATTACCTCTAGATGTCCTTGTTAATCCCACAACAAAGTCCATGGATACATTTTCCCATTTCCACTCTGGCAATGGTAAAAGCTGAAGCATCCCTTTCGGTAACTACCCGTCATATGGTTTATCATGTAACCACCTGTAAAATGTCCAAGTACCATTATAAAATCATAAGACATAATACAAATATAATGGAAAGAAAACATTTCCACACAATGATCAAAATATATCAATCAAATATATTGACATAATAAATCCATTATAAAAACTATTTTCAATACCAAAATAAATAAATCATTATATGGTATTTATTTCATTTTAAAAACATCACGGATTGTTGAGGAATCCAAAGACCAAATAATACTCGCGGCGGCGAAAAAGGTCACTGCCACCACGTACGTTAAAAGAAAAATTAATTTTTTTCGTTTAGTAAAACGCTTCATGGAAAAAGAATTATTTTTTATAAAAGTAAAAGTCAAGGGGGTTTATACACCGTATAAAAGAAAGTTGTGTATAAAATGAAATATGTCTAAATGAAATGAGATTGAGATGATGTCCCTTACAAATATCATTTTTTAAATAAAGTATATCTATTATGTGTATTCACTATATTTACACATAAATAAAGTATAAATACAAAATAGGACATAATAATATAATGAAATAAATTGAATGTAGGAGATTAACCCAAAGAAAGAGAATTGGGTTAAGAAGTTCCATTACCCCGGGTCTGACTTGACTCGATCGTTCTTTAATGTCCTGAATAATAAGCTTGAGTTAATTTATACTTTCTTAAGAACCTTTTTCAAGTTCATTATTACTTTTATATCACTTATTACCTTGTAATAAATATTAGGTAATCATATAAGTTAATAATGTGTTTTTTGTCGATATTTGGTTCTTAAGTTGAATGTAGACTTCATACAATTACATGTTGTTCGTGTGGTCAAAGGTTCTTTATATCCAGAATGACATTAATGATTTGGATATCATATATATCATATATATCCATTATATACATGTATTTATAACATTACATAATCCTTTAGAGGTAATAAATGAAATGCACCGTTCATGGAGATGGTAAGCCGTACGTACGCATGAACGCTACTTTCATTTCTTTGTCATACTAATGGAATTAAAACTAAATGAGAGGTATGTATATTTTAATTCCAGAATTATATTCATCATATATATGTACCATTCCTAATATATATCCATTATATACATGTACTTATCATAGTGAATTACATTTGGGGATAAGAAATGAAATGCACCGTACATGGAGACGGTAAGTCGTACGTACGAATGAACTCTACTTTCATTTCTATCTCATACTTTAATGGAAAGAAATAATAACGATATAGAGGTATATTATAATTCCATTATATCATAATATATAATAACTTTAAATACATCCTTTATGCGTCCCACATATGGCATTAACGAATCAAATCACTTTGGGGGGGGGGGTAGTCCGCACTTCTTAAATTGAAATTATCGTGTTTAACCAAAATGGAAACCATAAAAGTATACCACAAATGAAAAATAAATAATAATAATGAAAACATAAACATAATATATATCATATATAAAAAGTGTGACATCTTAATGGCCACCATTAAAGGTGTTTAATATAATATTGAACAATCATCGTTTCGTGAGGCAGAAATTCACCAACCACAGAAACAGTATGTTCTTTAACAATTAGATGTAGATTTGTGTAAGTGCAGATATAAATCTTCTTATAAAAACATCCTAGTATATTTAATATACAGGATTGGTTAAAAAATATTAATAAAAAGAGTTTATGTGGTTGGAGAAGCAAAATAAAATAAAAGAACACAAGTGAAGACATCACCTTAAAATCGGGTAACTCTCTTAGAATTGAGCTCAAAGGCTTCCTTGGGTAGAATTCTAACCAAAGTGAGGCTTCAAGGTGTAAGAGAGAGATGTGGAGAGACAAAATGGTCAGGGGATGGCCGAACCAAAGGCTTTGGAAATGTGGGTATGGTTGTAGAGGTGGGGCCTTTTATAAGAGGAGAGAAGGGGTACTCTTGGAAAGTAAGAAAATGTTACTTTATTTTAGAATGCGTTTGGGATATTAATGGTCCCAAATTGATTTGTTTCGAGGTTAAGGTGATAAGGGTTAGAAATACACCCATCCAATAGGTTTTTGACATGTGTAGGTCTTATATTTTACATTATCATTCCATTTTATTTAAATCGTTAAATAATGAGGTAATCGCTGCATCATCATGGTGTGATAAATAATTTAATTTATATAATGATTAAAAATTATATAAAAAATACTAAGATGTATGAAATATTTTTACCTTCCTAATTAATATTTATAGTCAAAAATATTATTTTTATAACCCCATTTAAAAATTGTTTTAGTAAAAAACTAATGTTTGTGACATTTTTATTTTAACTTTAAATAAAAAGTTCTTAATGTCATCTTCCAACCAAATTGGCTTCATGGGGTCCCCAAGTAGACCCATGGATTTTCTTGGTCGTCCATGACACATAAAATGAGGTTAGGACATGTTTCAAGATCATTTCATATTATTACAACATTATTTTTACCTTAAATTACACTAATTACCTCTAATCGCGATTAAAAACTTAAAAAGTTACTATTCACAAAAAAATTTATTTTAATCCCATTGAACCACATTTTACTTATTAATGACAACAATGTTTGTCAGATTTTTGAAATTCAAAACACAGTGGTGGTAAAATTTCAGTAAATGAAAAATTAGTTTTTTAAGTACCACTTAGTGGTTTCACTATTCATCCAAAATTTATGTTTTTCAGAAAAATAACAGAACATCACCCTAAGCTATATTTGATATTCCGAATTCAAAAATAAATTCCATTTTACAAAATCCAAAACATATAAGTTGCATTGACTAATTTAATAAATATTTCCCATTTTCAGAGAAAATTGTGTGTTTTTATGAAACTATAAGTATCAAAATATTGACACTAGTTTAAGTCTGATGTCAAAGTGAAATTAATTCCAATGACCACTATTGGATTTAATGGTAAAAATATATTCTAATTTCACTTTAAATCCAATTAAAAAGATAATCTAATCATATAAATAAATTAGATTAAAAAGATGTTTTGAATTAAAATACAACATGTTACACATTTCATTAAAAAATGAACTTTATCGGAAAAATACCAAAAATTTACACAAATTAAATTTTTATGTCCCGATTCTAAAGAAGATTTTTATTTGGTCTAATAAAATTTATAAGAGTGAACAAAACTATATTTAATAAGGGTTCTCCATCAAAAGGCGATAAGTGAACCTTTAGTGAAAACTAGGGCATATACGCCTAAAATTGAATTGTTTCCGTATTTTAAGACTTTATCTTTTAATAGATAAAAGTAAAAACATTTAAAAAACGTATATAATCCTATATTAGTTATTTCTATCCATTCCCGCCAATACCAAGGCTATGTGTTAACTACCATCTAAAATAATATTATTTTACTACTAGTGTGCAACGAAATATTTCAATGAAACTCTTTGTTGCGTATCGAGTACGCTATTGAACATATCAACCCATTTAAAGTAAAATTAATATATAATTTGTAAATATTAGTAAATATGAAATTTTTTTATTCATTATTTACCTGGGAAGTTACACTTATAATAGTACATTACATTTGGGGATAATAAATCAAATGCAATGTTCATGGAGACGGTAAGCTGTACGTACGCATGAATGCTACATTCATTTCTATCTCATACTTTCATGGAAAGAAATAATAATGATATAAAGGTATATTATAATTCCAATATATCATCATATATAATAACTTTAAATACATCTTTTATACGTCCCACATATGGCATTAACGAATCAAATCATTTTCAGGGGCGGTAGTCCGAACTTCATAAAATGAAAATATCGCGTATACCCACAATGGAAGCCATAAATGTATTACATAAATGAAAAATACAGAAGATTAAGGAAAACATAAACATATTATATATTATAAATAAATATAGTGACATCTTAATGGCCACCATTTAAGGTGTTATAAGAATATTGAACAATCATCGTTTCGTGAGGCCGAAATCCGACATCCATTGAAATAATATGTTCTTTAACCATTTGTTGTTTGTGTGTGAAAATGTATCTCTAATTATTCTTATAAAACCATCCTAATATATTGAATATACTGGATTTTTTAGAATGGAAATGAATAAAAAGATTTTTTGGGGGTGGAGAAGCAAAATAAAACAAAAGAACACAAGTGAAGACATTACCTTTCAATCAGGTAACTCTCTTTGAATTGAGCTC
Source organism: Viscum album (assembly GCA_963277665.1). Classification (NCBI taxonomy): domain Eukaryota; kingdom Viridiplantae; phylum Streptophyta; class Magnoliopsida; order Santalales; family Viscaceae; genus Viscum; species Viscum album. Next base: position 1,373,596,528 of record OY728142.1, on the reverse strand, counting down.
GAAGGCTTCCTTGGGAAGCCTTCTACCCAAAGTGAGGATTCTAAGAGTAAGAGATGGATGTGGAGAGACAAAAAGAGCAGAGCTTGGCAGATCCAATGGATTTAGAGGTGTGGGTAAGGAGGTAGAGGTGGAGGCCTTTTATAAGAGGAGAGGAGGGGCACTCTTGGAAAGTTAAGAAAATATTCTTTATTATAAATTAATTTTCGGATAAAAAGTGACCCAAAATTATATATTTAGAGGATAAGGTGATAAGGGTTCAATATCCACGGATCCAATAGGTTTTTCACATGTTTAGGTTTTAGATGCTATATTATCTTCCAATTTTATTTAAATAGTTAAATAATGAGGTAATCGCTACATCATCATGGTGTCATATATAATTTAATTTATTTAATGTTTAAAAATTATTAAAAAATTCCATGATGTAGGAAATCGTTTTATATTTCTAATGAATATTTATAGTCAAAATTCGGACTTGTATAACCACATTTAAAAATTATTTTAGAAAAACAACTCAGGTATGTGACATTTTTATTTTAACATTTAATAAAATGATATTAGTGACATTTTCCTACCAAAGTGGATCCATGGGGTCCCCAAGTTGACCCATGGATTGCCTTAGTTGGCCATGACACATCCAATAAGGTTAGGACATGTCTCTTGGTCATTTAATATTATTAAAACATTACTTTTACCTTAAACTACACTAATTATCTCTAATTGTGATTAATATACATAAAATGTACTATTCACCATAAAATTATTTTAATCTCATTGAACCACATTTTACTTCTTAATGAGAACCATGTATGTCAGATTTTTTAAATTCGAAACATAGAAGTGGTAAAGATTCATTTTAATGAAAAATCAGTTTTTTATGTACCACTTAGTGGTTTCACTATTCATCAAAAATTGCTGTTTTCCAGAAAAATACCAAAACTTCACCCTAAGATATATTTGATATTCCGAATTCAAAAATGATGTATATTTTAAAAAATACAAAAAATATATGTTTCAATAATTAAATTAATAATAAATTCCCGTTGTCAAAACAAATAGCTTGTTTTTATGAAATAAAAAGTATCAAAAGAGTGACACTAGTTTAAGTCCGATATCAAAGTGAAATTAATTCCAACGACAAAAATTGGAGAAAATTTTAAAAATATATTCTAATTTCACTTTAAAACCAATTCAAAAGATAATCTAATCATATAAATAAATTAGATAAAAAAGTGGTTTTTAATTAAAAAACAACATTTTTCACTATTCATTAAAAAATGAACTTTATCAGAAAAATACCAAAAATTTACACAAAGTAAATTTTGATGTCCCGATTCTAAAGAATAGTTTTATTTTGTCCAGTATAAAGTATAAGAGTGACCAAAACTATATTTAATGAAGTTTTTCCATGAAAAGGTGATAAGTCGACCTTTAGTGAAAATTAGAGTATATATGCCTAAAATTGATTTCTTTTCGTATTTTAAGCCTTTATCCCTTATTGGATAAATGTAAAAACATTTAACAAACATATATAATCATATTTTAGTTATTTATATTCATTCCCGCCAACACAACGACTACGTGTTAACTACCATTTAAAATAATATTATTATATTACAAGTGTCCAACGTAAGTTTTCAAAGATACTCATTGTTGCGTATCGAGTATGCTATCGAACATAGAAACCCTTTAATGTAAAATTAATATTTATTTCAAAAATATTAATAAATATGAAAATGTCTTATTCTTTATTTACCTAGGATGTTACAACGAGGGGTCCGAACATCCCGTGCTGACATGTTTTATGTCGTTCTTACGGTAAAAACTCCATTCCGGACACATCCTTACACTCGGATCTCTGATCTGAAGAACCATTTAGGAGTTATTTCATTTATTTCGCATTTCTAGTGTGAACACACTGAAAATTTAATTCCAGCCACTTCCGGGCTCGAAATCGCATGCCGTCTAAGGGCGCTGCTCTGGAATAATATCAAGAATATTCCAAATGCCATTATAGCCGAAAACGGGTTTTTACAGATAGTGTTCTTGAATGATTTAGAATAATTATTGTAATTTAATATTATTATGGTGAAATTAATATGTATTGGAATATTTATACATATCATATCAAAATATTCATATGAGTCATTATTAAAAAAATTAATGAGTGATCAAATATCTATATATAGTCCAACTAATAATTGAGACCAAGTTAAAATTGTGAATGGTTCATCTGAAGAAGTGTACATGGAATTTTGAACATTGTATGTATAATATAAACTTATGTACAAGTCATTTATATAATTTTATGAGTTATTTCAAATATGTGTATGTGTCATTATAATTTTGATACTATTCAAAACATTTACAAGTCATGAAAAATGCAGAATAAAAAATATAGAATTTGATGAATTATTTATTTAATGAAAATTAAAACTTTGGATTACTCATAATCTATTAAACTATAATGTAAATATCATAGTATTTTATTTAGGGTTATTGAAATAGTTGAAGATGGTAATCACATTGAATAATGTGTTATTCACAAGTAAGAATGAATAGTTACAATATAACCACCAAATCATAATTTAGTATTATCAATTAAAAAATTTGGATATATAATAGAGTCCTTTAAATGGAATTCATACGTCCATTATGGGAAGTTATTTTGATGAATTATGAACTCTTAATTAATATTTCATTGAAATTTCAGGTCATTGCTACAATGAAGATGAATACGAAAATTTTAGATGAATATTTTTTCATTAACCTATAATCCAAAAAGAGAACTGGATATATAATCTCTCATATGGTGTTATCCAATTTTATTATAGATAATATTCAAGCTGTAGAAGAATAATATGTTTATATGCTGAATGCATGAAGAAAATATGAATCTTTAAACATTACATAATGCATAAGTATATAAGGAAATAAATTTATGATAACATTAATGAATGTAACATTAAATTAAAGACATTGTTTTTTTCTAAAAATAAAATAATTTTTCCTTGTAGGGGGAAAATAATAACTCCAAAAATTCTGGAGAATATTTTTAAAAATATTACAAGGATATCACATTCTCATTTATATACATGATGATACTATTGGGTTTATGGTATTAATAAAATTTTTATCAAGATTTTGTTTAAACACCATATTATGAGATGATAATCTTATAAAAACATGTATCTTCATTTGTTATCAATAATTTTGATCTTAATAACATTAATAGTATTTAATGTATTGTTTGATAATAAACATAAATATAAATTTATAATATTTCATTAACTCCCCTCCCAAATATTCCAACCATAAAGACACACTGTTCCTAATGTAATCGATCTTGGATCCCTATGATTGTGTTATATTGTATTATGTATATAGGATTGATTTTTCTCTTTAAGAGAAGAGTTTTTATATGAATTTGTTGTGTACATAACAGAAAACCATAATTTATTGAAGAAAAAGAGAAGTATGAAATTTTATGCGAATAATTATGATGTTGTTTATGAAACGATTTTACACAAAATATATTATTATTTATTATGTATTGGAAGCCAAAACGGATGGGTTACTATCCCATAAGGAGAATAATAATTTTAAATAACTATATATAAAAAATTTAGGTAATGATAAATATGATCATTAATATATACCATCATCCCTCTATTTGTTATTATTTTTAATGTGAAATGAATCAAAATAAAAAAAATATATTATCGATGAGATAGAGAATAAAAATAAACTTAATAAAATTTGAAGTGTGAAAATTTATAGGTTTGGTTGAAAAAATATGAATAAAAAAAATTCATTATCATTACACTAGAGATATATTATTCACTTGTGTAAATAAAATTCTGATCATAGTTAGAGTCATTAGTGAGATTTTAAAAACAATTCAATGATATAAATGATCGTGCACTATATTCCTGACATGTCTTCTGAAAAGTCATGAATTTTGAGGAGAAATATATTGTAACATATCATTTTCTTTTACTTAAAACAAATTAATTTCCAATTACATGATAAAAATTTATATTTTAGAAAATAATATTATGGAAAAATTAAATTTTATTTATTTAACCAAATGAAATTAAGTATAAGAATTATGTTACTAATGATAGTGTTATTTAATCAAATTAAAATTTAGATGTAGATTATATTTTTCCCCTAAATGAGGTCTCTAATCATTATAAATTTTAAATAAAAAATGTTTGGTTTTATAAAAATATCTAATTAAATTTTATCAGTTTTTTAGTTTTTGGGAAAATTTTACAAAATTTACAAACATCTAATGTTGTGGAATGTAGTTATAATGATGAATTGAAGAATAAAATATGTTTTAATGTGAAATAAAATTAGTCAAATGTTACATACATAGGGAAGGGTTAAAAATTATATATATATAAATCAAAAAATAACAGTGTTAAGAGTGTGACAGAAGTGATGAAGTGAAGATGAAGTGTATGATGAAAATTTTTCCGATGATGATATTGAAAAAATGCTAATTGAAAAATTAAATGACAAAAAATTATCTAGAGATGTATGAATTTTTTATAGAATAATTGGTAAGATACAAATATATAATTTATTAATAAAATATTAAGAGTTATGTGTTTATAAATTATTTACAATTTATTGAAGGAAATTAGATGATTAAATTTGGATATTTATTCTTAAAAAAATAATTTATTTGTATACATTAAAAAAATTTATATTGTTGAATGAGATCGATAAATTGAATAAATAACATGAAGGTGAAATGAATAATAAATCGGGAAATTATAAATAAGAAAATAAAATGATATAAATCATTAATAAATTATCTAAAAACTACTCGATAAAATAACGAAAATAACTGAATAATTTTAAATCAAGATTTAGGTGTTATATTTTTGGTGGTTGTGATTTTTCATAGAAGACTGGTGATTGATATGAAGATAATTTTTACAATAAAAAAGTATAAAAAAATTATGAAAAATTAGGTTGATATAATGGGAATACTAATATTTTTTACAATAAAAATACTTTATTAATATTTTATAACCTCTAGAATATGAATATTTTTTAATGAAATAAATATCTCAATAAATTAAAAAAATATTAACTCATGAATGGTAGAGATGATCTATAAATAAAGAAAAAAATTTCATACATTCAAAATAATTTATTTTAATAATGAATCTCATTTGTACAAACTCGGTGTAGGATTAAAAGAACATATCAATTTTTATAACATGATCTCTATAAAGGTATGAATGATTTTTTTTGGATTATACTCGTAATATAATGCATAATAGAATAATGTAGAATGTGTTGGTTGGTTTATCAATATTTCTATGACCATATTAGGTCTATTTATGAATTTTTATGGGGGATTCCCCTTTCATAAAGGATGAATTTTAAAAAACATAATGGGAAATTCATTCACCACAAGAATATTTCAATACCATGATGAAATAGGAAATATATGAGGCAATCCTGAACACTATGAAAATTAATAACACATCATTATAGAAAAATAAATAAATATGGGTTATGAAACTCAATATATATCGAATAATAATAAATTAATTATTGTGGTAGTGAAACAAAATCCATTTAAAGAGGATATATATCTACATAGAATTTTCATATAAATATATTAAATATTTTTTGAAGAATATACTATAATTACAACAAACACATTCTTAAGGACCATAAATGTTAACTAATATTGGAAATTTGTATTTTATTCTTATTAATTAAAATTATATAATCAATTTCTTCCATAATGATATTCCAATTTATTACGCATCAAACAAATACAGCACATAAAAACCATATTCATGACAATGGAAATGGAAACATAAAAAAGTGTGAGTGTAGATGATTAGTATGGGTAAACAAGTGTGGTACTATATCATAACATGAATATAAGGGTTTGAGAACATGAAAATAGAATTTGAAGTCCAAACCAGACATATAAATAATAATTCTATTGATACATATAAAAAAATATTGAATGTTCCTAAGACATTAATGATAATGAAATCAAAGAATGTGAACTGTGAGAGTATAACATTGGAAAAAGAAATAAATTTTTATATTATGCAAAAACTAATGAATTTTTTTTGATAATAATCAATTCTCACTACTTGTATAATAATAGTAGAAAGGGTTTATCGAAAAATCCAACATAGTAGTCAATATTCATTTGAAACACCATAAATGCATATATATTCTTTCACTAAACCAGGTTTACATCCCCTAACATATCCAATATATCTAATGAGATATAAATATTTACCCAATTCATTGGAGGGCATTATATTTCCCACCGCTCTTATAAAGAAATCCATATTTATGTGTTCTTAAATATTATAAAGCATGCAACATATCATAACCAATGAAATGAATTTTTTTCATAAATATTTCAAAAAGTAATACTCTTTAGAAAAGAGACTTGTTTTAGAAATATTTAATCATTTATCATAGTGAAACCCATTTAAAAAAGGGGGTTCATTATAATTTTACCATGTTGAAACACATGGAAGTAAAACTGGTCTCATAAATAACATTTCCTCATATTACATTTATAGAATGTATAATAATGGAATTAAAGGTTCAAAATCCTAAAAAAGAATAAGTTAAATCAAATTATGACATTATTAATGGATATTATTATAAAATAAAAATAATCTTAATGATTTCTAATGGTATATTTCTTGTATTTTAAAAGATAATTTTTAAATATAAAAAATCATAAATTATTTTCTATATCTATTTTACATAAATTATTACGAAAATATATATTGTATGAATAATATATTTTTCTAAAATATTTCATTAATAAATTGAACATTCCACGTTGAATTTTTTTTTAAAAAGTAATCTTCCTAAAAACCCATTTATTTATAAATATTAATGAAAAAATAAAATTTAAACATCAAATAAAATAATTTCCCTGAAGAGATTATGTTTTGTTACTGATGTACATGCTAGAATAAGGATTTATTGAACATTTTATATAAAATATAAGAGGAGATTAATTTTGAAAATTACATGACTATTATTTTTAAAAAATTAAATTCAAATCATGGGTAATAATTTCATTAATAAATCATTTGAAAAAATGTTATAAATAATTTTTGAAAACATTTTTAGAATTTATTGTTTCATAATAAAAATATTTTTAATCCAAAAGTCTATTTTTCATTATTTTATTAGAGACTACATATATAATGATTGTATTAAAATAGAAAAAAATTATTTTATTTAAATTACTATTTGGGAAAAATGAATTCATTTTCGGGAGATGTGGATCATAATATTTCAAATTTGAGGTCATAATTAAATTAAATCCAGAATAATGAACAAATTTTATCATAATACCTTTACATAATTATTATCTTTGAATCACATTCCACAAGAAATAATAAAATTAAATAAAACATATTATTTGATTAAAATTATAAAATCCTTGTTATAAGATTTCATAGGGGATATATTTACATCTCAAAAAATAATATATGAGAATAATATGACATATAAGTGCGAAAGATGGATACAAGAAATAATAAACATCCTTATCACTTTAGTTATATTAGGAATTATAATCCCAATAATATAAGGACTTAAAATGAATCATTTAACATTATGATGAAAATAGATTAACTATATAACAAGTCAAAGGGGAAGTATGTACATCACTCAAAAACTGAGAAATGAACATGCAATTTTCTCCTTGAAATTAAATTAAATTTTCAAATACCCTAAATTATGTCTTTAATTTAATCATACATGTTATATAATCATATATAATCAAAATAATTTTGATATATATTTATTAAAAAATATTTATTATATATATCATACCATATGTGATTTTTTATGACCTTTTAGTCGATGTTTATCAATAATTTTACATTAAACGTGTATTCTAGGTAATAATCATGTTTTTTTAATATATATATTGGTTTTTTTGGTTCCATACGATTGATAATGGTAGAATAATCTATATAGTTTCAATCATGATATAAATATTATATATATTCGGTAGTATCGAAATAATATATGTGATGCTCAATTATATGAGGGGGTTAATTTTACGTTTAAAATCATTCACTATTAACATTATGAAAATAATTTTTTATCAATTATAAACAAGGTGAATCCTCAAATCGTATTTGGTTATTAATAAAAGGGAAAATCATAGGGGAACAAGTCCAATTATAAAGTACCTAAACATAAATTAGTTTATCTTAAGGAAACTTATGCAATTTAAGCTTTGGGAAATATTTTACCATAAAGTGAATAAAATCTGATTTATATAAAAGATTAAAATATACGAAATTATATGAAATGTATAATTTAATTCAATTAAAAATACTGCTGAATTAAAAGTTGTATCAAAGACAAGTAATCAAGTATGAAATCGTTTAACTCAAAGGGAATTTTATCCATCAACCATGCATAAATGTCCCTTGATTTATGATTTTAAAAAATTATATCATACCCTCACAATGGTAAGCCCTCGATAAGAGTATTAGTGTTTTAATTTCTATCACAGTAAGCCCTTAATATTTAATGTAGGCATAACCTGTGTATTCTTATTCCTGAAATCCCTCGATTGATCAACCAATGTGAATCAAAGTACGTAGATTGAACTAGTTATTCATAGGTTGATTAATTTTTTCCCAACATTCTCAAAAATTTGGATAGTATCTCTCTATAAATTACTCATATCATCATGTCATGTAATATATAGATGTGTGTTGTATCTCAACGTATATAAAACACTACCCCTGGATGGGGTATTTGTGGAAGAAAATAAAAATGGTCATCTCCTCATTCAATGGTCTTATTTTTCACTGAATATTTGAGGGACATGTACACATCTCATTTTCTAATAGTTATTTAGAGACAGATTGTATAACTTCATTTCATGTACGAAATATATACATAAATATAAGAATCTTATATAAATTATAATCTGGTAATGTTAAAAAATATCTTAAAAAATATATATCACAATTAAATATCTGAAAAATACGATTCTAAATATAGATATTTAGAGTATGAATTATAGGGAATCAAGAATATAAATAAAAAATTTTTATGATTCTAGAAAAATTAGTGTTTAGAGATAAATTTTAGTTGAATTAGGAATTTTTGTTTATGAAGAAATCGATGAATGATTTCAGAAGAAATATGAGTCTGTTTTTCGGATAAATAAGTGTCTGATTAAGGGTGAAATATTGTTCTGATTTTAGGAGAAACAAGATTATGATATCCTATGTAATCAGAAGATTGTTTTAGGAGAAATCAGAGTTTGATTTTAGGAGAAATCAGAGTCTAATTTTAGGAGAAATCAGAGTCTACTTTTAGAAGATATCAAAGTCACCATTATAGGTAATAATATTCTATAAAATTGTAATTTTCTATGTTAGGAAAGGATCTGATTTATTTTCATAAGAAAAAAATTTTGTGACATTGTTTGAGAAAACATTTGTTAATACATTGAAAACCATGAGTAGGGATAAAAATTTTCTTCAAGGTAGAAAATTATCATTTAGAAATTAATTCATAGAGAAAGATAATTATTCTTAAGAAATGTGTTTGTGATTTTTAAAAAAATGATATAGAAAATTATTTAGGACACATATTGACATACCATTTTCACTATATATGTATTTATATTATGTATTATATGTTTGATATTGAAAATTTAATACACCTATTTAGAAATGGTAAATCGAACATATACCTGAATACTATTTCAATTTTTCAATATATATTAATGAAATAATTATAAATGATATATTATAAATCTATAAAAAAAATTAGGTCATATATATCTCATATTTTCCATAAAACTCCCCTTACAACCATTCTTTCATATCATGAAATAATCAAATTTCATTGTAAGGTGATAATATGTCATAAAGACCATTGACATAATAATATTACAAAAAAATTGAAATCTGGAAGGTATGTGTCATATAGTAAATCAATAGACATAATTATATAATAAATATAATATATAAATAACAAAATTTTATTATTTACCTTAACTTGGGTTGGTATTGAAACAACTAATATCATCAGTTCATATGGCGGTATGTGGTAGCACACACAAACTATAATTTTGTAACACTACTTATTGGAGTAGAGCTAGTTTTAGGCCCTAAAATAAATATTACAAAATTAATTCAATATACTTAACTAAAGTTATTATATTATTATTTGTTAATATGAATATATGGAGGTATATGAAGAAGGGAATGCTCTTCAAATAAAGCAACATCTTATTTGGTTATCCAACGTAGCATTGTACCAATATACTTCTAGGGATGTATTTTTGTAAAAATGTGACTTATATCTTTAGAGTTCATAATTTTATATTTTATATATGTGTTCTTCGTGAAAAAGGGTTTGAAGGTGTAAATTGGATAGAATACAGGTGTCCTTTTATATGTTCAGTGATTGACACACTTGTTATTTTTTGAATGAAAGAATTACTCTTGTTATTTTTCATGTTAAATGTACCCAATAAAATACCAATATAAATAATATAATGTTCAAGGTATATATTTGTCTATACAATTGGATTTTTTAAATTTATAAGTTATTTTCCCATATCTTTTTAGTATAAACGTCATGTAAAACACTTTTCACATAAACCTCAGTAATTAATTATTAATGTTTTCATAATTCATTTTGGTAAAAATCAGTTTAGATAATAAAATCTATTATAAAATATATTATCCATTATATTTAACCAATTTTTCCAAATTCCATTCATTGAAGTGGGAAAATATTATTTTCATATTACCTTCCTAGCATGATATGAAAGTGGGGTCTCAAAGAGAAAATGGTTTTACTTTTATGAGGTATTAATGTGATATTTTAATCATAAAAATGTTAAAATGAACTTAACTAATCATATATATTATTTAACTAATTTTACTTTAAAAACAATATCAAATCTAAAATATATTTATAAATAATTTAAATGAAGATTTAGTTTTGAATTAAAATTCATTATTTTTCACTATTTGACAATGACAATAACATTTCATAAAATTTAAATGTATTAAACCTGTTATTATTTTTACGTGATTATTTGAAAATAAATTTTTACTTTTTCAAATATATTTTATAACAGTGTTAAAAATTATATTTGAAACAAAACCCTTAGAAGTAATGAATCTTTTTTTCCAGAACTGTATTATTCACAAACAAGATGGTTTATATATTTTTATTTGACTATTAATTATCATTTCCTGAATATAAATTAATATTTATTAATCGTAAATCAATAAATTTAATTATAAAAAATATTTATAAGCTATTAGATTAACTAAATATATTGGTAAAAAAATATTCACAGTAAAATGGTTCATGAATATCATTTTTTAATCTCAAAAATAAATATCTACTAGAATATAATATAAATTTGATTCAAAAGTAATTAGGAAGGTTAAATATTATATATGATACTTATTTTATATTAAAAAATATTACGTAATTTAAATTAAAATTTTATGGAAATTTAATAATTGTTTTAAAAATAAATGTTTTTTTTCATTGTTGACGGAAAAATAAATACTTTCTCTAAAAATTCATAATATTTCAGGATATGTTAATTTTATATAATTATTAAAAAAATGAAATTATTTTTATTAAATATTATTTCTAAAATCTCTATAAATAAATTTTTGTATTTTTTCATAATAAGAAAATTAATTTTTTGGAGAATATATTTATGATTAATATAATGATTCTATTAAAAAATGATTTATTATTTAAAAATATTATATAAAAGATTATTTATTATAAATTTTATATCTATATTTCCTAAAATATTTAACACCATTTACACCCACCTTATTAACACATATGTTATAATGGACAGATTTATAATATTATTATTTAATTGATCTCTAATGCTCGTTGTTGCATGTCATACATGCTATCAAGGAACTCATTTTTGTCTTTATTTCATGTTATACTTAGTGTAACATATGATTAATGTTATAATTAGAGTTGTGTGTAGTGAAAATTTTCTATATTATTTAATTAATTTAAAAAAAATGGATGTTTCATTATAGCCCTATAAAAATGAATTTCTACGTTGAAATTCATCTCTGTCATCAAAAGATTAAGATATGAAATTTCTTTCCTATAAACACACGTAGTATAATTTAAAAAATATTTCATTAAAAATCAATAGATAGAAAAAAAGTTTACATAATGTAACTCATACATAGGTTTCCACATAATAAAACATATATGGGAATTGATGATTTGGGAATTTAATAAAATAGTGAATAATTATATAGGGTGATAAGGATCAATGATCACAATAATTTGGGTGATCCATGAAGTTTAATAACCATGAAATAATTATCCAAAGATCTGTTAAAAAGGACAATGTTATCTTAAATAATTATTATAACAATAAACACCATTATTCCATAATAATTTCTCTAAAGTTGAATTATTTTTATGATATGATATACTTACTTGATTTCATTACATTTAATAACAACAATATCACCCTTTGGTTAACCCTTGATCAATATCCATATCAATTATTACCCTTTTAAATAAAGGTAATATTTTTACTCATACAGCACTAATGGGTTACTAGATTTATAAATATATTGATAATTAATTATCTCTATCAGTAGATATCATCAAAACAATGATATTACTAAATATAAATATTGTAAAATAATAGAGTTATATATAAAACCTCAACCAAATGTCCTATTAATCTATTTTGAAAATGGATAACCTTATTGAAATCCATCAATTTAATGTTTATAAATTATGTTACTAAATTTCTAAAAATCTATATAACATTCTTCTACCTTATGTAAAAATGCATTTCTTAACTATCTCATAATAAACATGTGAAAACCTACAACAAGTATTCACTTAACGCATGATAATAAAAATAATATCTATAATATAATGTAGTAAACATACAAGATTCTTCATTGCATACAAAGAATATAGATAATCCGAATTATTCCCTAAATCTAGAAAGTATTTTATAATAGATCAATGAGTGATTTAAAATCATTTCTCATAATAAATTAATTAGTTTGAAAGTCCTCATTACTGTAAAATATAACTTCTCTATATCAAAAATATCATTATCCCAATATCATTATCTTCTTGTAAGGAATATGAAATGGGTTACGTATAAAAATAATAATTTTATATAATAAATTTTTTCTATTTCATGAAATCAATTTTTCATTTCATCATCACCAGTGATCATAATAATGAAAATTCATAAAAAAAAATTTTCTAGACAATACTAATATATTTGATGATTTGGGTAACATAATTCAAGAATTAATATACATAAACACCTCAATAATAAAAAATTCATCTTAATCCACTAACTAGGATTCATCATCATACTAATTAATACATCTCTCATTGAATATGAAATATGAATCTTGTTTTAACATTAATGAATCTATATTCAGTAATGCATCTCACATTTTACATAGAAAATAATGTTATAACAACTTATAGTTGTTATATGTAATTTTTAGTATCCACTTCCTTATAAGTAAAACCATTAATCCTATATCTTTGTTGATTCATTTAAAGATCCATACATTTTGGGAATCGATGTCAATAGTTACCATTCCTTCCAAATTTGAATTATTCATCATTCAATGATATTATAGAGAGATCATTATTATAATTTTTTAAATATAATTTTAATTTTTTTTTATATTATTTCATAATTTTTTTTTCAACACCCAAAAAATTTTATTGTTAATCAATTCCATTGACATTGGTATCCTGTCCAACATTGTTTTCATATAATGTTAAATCCCGATTTTTTAAACTGAAAATAAAAACCATCTAGTGATAAATTATTTAAATCTTTAGTGATAAAAATATTTATCCAGTTAAAAACAATTAATGATTGTGTTAAGTCCTTAACCACAAATTAACACTTTGGAATATTATATTGAATATTGTTTTTTAAGTTACTCATAGATTTATTGTGAGATCTTGTGTCCCACAATTCCACGAAATGGGTTGAATAAAATATATAAATATATTATATTATTAATAGATAATTTAGTCAATATATTTTATTAAATTAAAAATTATGCTTTATAAGAAAAATCAGATATGATCGTTATGTCAAGAATGCATGTTTTTCCCTTTATGGGGTATAATATTTCTATACCTCAGATGTATGAATGGTTTTATTAGAAGAATAATTTTTATATTTAATTAGTAATTTATTCATTATATATATATATATATAAATTATTATTATCTCTGAAATAACTCATCTTATCAGATTTCAAATACCATTTAATGTTCCAGAATGTGTGTTTTTTATAAGGAGGTTATAACATTATTACAAATAATATGTTTAGGTGGATATGTAGTGATAATTAATATCGAACCATTATTTAATATTTACTAAATATAAATTATTTAAAAATACTTCTTATTCCCTATCGATAATATTCTCTATGAATAAATCATATTGTCACACTTGTTTCATCTAAAAATCATCATTTTAAGTTTTATTTCTAATTTTAGAGGGAAACATATTAATATGGTGATAATAATGTCTCCTTAAATATGATTAATTTGAAACACTTGGTAAAACAGAAGACAAAATGTAGGTGTTCCACCACATAAACATGGAATCAATGATTATACATGAACCCATTCTAATTTTGCAGTTAGTGTATTCAATCGAGTCTAAACAATTTCAATACTTCTATGGACTCATTGGAGGATGTCTATTGATTGGATTCCAATATGTTGTGTGGAAATTATTCATTCATGAATAATGGGGGAGTTGTAAATCTATTTTTATTTAAATTGATCGATTATTTGTTTATTTAAAGAGATTATTATACTAAATCATAATATGAGTAAACCACCATAAATTGAAAAAAAAATGATTTTTTAATACATAGAAATCATATTAACTGTTCAATGAACAATTTTTAACAATTATCAAATAATAATTATATTGGTTAAAAATATTGTTTTTAAATATATAATGAAAAGATGATTGTCAAAAATTATCAAAATATATTTACATTAACATAACAAAGAATAATTTATCCGAATTATTGAAGTAGAAAACGTTGAATTATTGTGGAAAATATATTTCAATTGTAGAATGAAATTTTATTGATTATCTAGGATATTTTTTGTATTAAAAATAATTAATGGATAATAAAAAAATATCGATGAATAATATATATAAATTATAGAGGATAAATAGATTGGATTAGAAAAGAAAACATATATAAAATTATCAAATTATAATTGTTAGCCTTTCAAGGAAAATGTATATGAAATTATGATAAAAAATATTTATAAATTAAAAATTGGTACGAAATTATCCAAATTTAATAACAGTCATTTTATAATAAATTATTGAATGATAAATATAAAAGATAATATCGACCTAAATGATAATTCCAAAATTATCTATGGGTGTGTGGAAGTATCATCGTAATTGAAAATTTATTTCATTTTGAAATAAAATAACTTGTATTAGTTCTAGGAGACCTTGAAGAACATCGAGCATTGGTGTGTCTACGATTAAATTAAAAAGAGCTTTGGGTGGTTTAATTAACAACATGTGGTAGGCTATACATGGCTGGATATTGATGAATTTTGAGTTAGAACGTTCTTCGTATTTTGCGTTGTTGTATATACATGATTTAGAATTTAATTTATGTGTAGACATACTGGATATCATGCTTGACATGTGATCACATATGGGTGTGTATATAGCCTATAGTGTATCAATTTTTGATTCCATGATATTTAAGGGGTGGATTGATTTCACGATGATGCTCGATTCATAGTTTTATGTATATATTGATGTTATATTTTATCATGATGTGTGCTATGGTTGTTATTATGCTATGACATTTCTTGGTTTCTTTTGGATTATTGGTATATTTATACGTGACAACTGACTGATGTGGTATGATTACTCCTTGGGTGGTGAAAACATGTTGTGCGATGATGAAAATGACGCATCGGGATTACCTTTAAACAAGACATGTACTTGATGCCTCTTGGATTCCATGTGGATGGACAATACTTGATGCCTTATGGTTTCTGACTGGTACAAGATTCCATGTAGATTATGGGTAGGTTACATATACTCAATGCCTTTTGGATTTCATGTATTACTATATTCCTTGTGGATTCTAGGGTATTTGTTCTCACTTGATGCCTTGTTGATTCCAATGGATTCTCTAATAGCCTTTTGGTAGGTTTTGGTTACTAATTAACATATAGTATATTCATGACATGGATCTGAATATGGAGCGATAGAGGGTTAGTCACAACATGGTTTACACTGAACTGCTCGGTTTTGGATTGTGTATTACTATTCGTGTTATGGTTTTTTTGTTATGGAATACACTTCAATAATTGAACACAACTGGTTAAAGATACCTTGGATCTATCACCCTATTTATTGTTTTAACAACCAACTTTGGAATATCAATTTTCGTGTAGATTTCATGAGGTATCAGGCCAAAGGCAATGGCCATTTGGTTGAATGAAGATAAAAGGATATTTGAGATTTTGGTAGGCCATGATATATTTTATAAGACCAAATTTTTATTTATTTACATTATATAATTTATTTCATTTTGACATGTCATCGACTTATAGGAGGTCTTTTATGTCTTTTACATGACTGTCATATTTACTAATGTTCATGTTACCTTATTATTTATTAAATTATTTATTGTTTGTAATTTATCTGATGAAATGATGTAGAGTGTTTAGTCTCTTATTATTCCACTTGATAACCGCACCTCAATACTGCAACATCTTGCATACATTGAGGCATCCATGAGGTCACATAGCATTCTGGATCAGACATTGTGGTTCAGGATAGGAAGTTACAAAATGGTATCATATGACCAGGACAAACCTATTTTATGATATTTTCATAGTTCTGGATAGGTTATAATAGAGTTATGAGGATTTTTCCTTGAGTAGTGTAAGTTTTTTAGGGTTTTTACAACACTGTATAGTAGACCATCATGTTTTTATAAATTGGTGAACTAACTTATTGTAGTCAGTATTAATTAAAAATTACTTCAGGTGGTTCACATGTTTTTTGATATGTGATTTATGATATTTAAATTATTTACATGCTTCATGAACATCCACATAGGTTCACATTCAATATATATAAATGTTATTGTGAGGAATGGCATGACATTAATTAAAGGAATTAACATGTTCTATCATATTTGGATTTTTTGGATTCTGTGATATATCTATGTTTTCATGTTGTCTGTATCATATTTGTTGGAATTAATTATTTGACATGATAATTATATATATATATATATATGATGATGGTGAATCATATGCAAGGATAGTATCAAAGGTTTGTTCTAGGGGGTGTAGCTTGGGTTAAGGGTTTACTGTTAGTAGAACCATGTCTGATCCAATAGACTGGTTAATATAAAAATTGTGAAACCCCATAGACTGATTGGTATTTATCTGATAAACATATTTATTTTATGAATATATTTCTTCATGATAAAAAATACATTACCTTGAATTATATTATTTACCTACATGGAAAGTAGTATGAAAGGAATCTGTTAGTGAGGGCATCACCATTACCACTAGCTATATAGTAAATGATGTAGATCATTCTCCTGCAACTTTGATGCGGTATATGAAGTATATTTTCTTCAACTAGAAGTTTTTTTATTAGGTCATGTTCTAGGAATAAGTGTTCAAAAATATGGTTGAATATATAATTATTTTATAATCAATTAATATTCGTTCTACTAATAATTTGAAGTCTTTATGTGGTCTGAAAAATTGGTTGTAATTTCATTTGGAATCAATGACCATGTGGAGACTCTAATAGAATGAAATGTTAATCTAATATTGATGTTATTAAGAGTGTGCAACACATTCTGATACACCTGTATGATATGGCAGCAACCGAGATAAGGAGTTCATTGTTCTTCTTGAAATCAAAGAGAAAAAGGGACATATTGGACCTACTGATTCACTGTGGGGTGAAACTGTATTATTCACCATGAAAGTGTGTGGTAGTCTTCAGCTATGAATTTACTACTAGAAGTTCAACTAGGTGATGATCATGAACTTATGTTTTCTACCTAGGATCAATGATCTATTCAGTCAGCTGTGGGGAGCCTGGTGTTTCTCTAATAATGATTGTTGGTTATGATATCACTAGTTTCATTCCAGATAGGCGGAATTTTCAAAGATGAAATTTTATAAGATGTTTGGCTTGTATAAGTACTTGATAATTCTATTCAGATTGACCAGCACACCTGTAGTGTTCACAGATCTCATGAATTATATCATTCATTCATAAATGGACTCTTTTTTATATTTTTAGGTGATGTCCTCATGTATTAACAAATATCATTTCAAAAATCTATGATATTGTATATAGTGAGAATACATTGGGAATATAAGAGTTTCTTCATGTTGTCAAAATGTTTCATTTGGAATAACGATGTGATTTTCCTAGGTTATGTGGGGATTGGGTTATTATATCAATAAAACTGAATATGTTCAAAGAAATCAGGGATATGATATTTCCCTAAAACATGGTCGATATTAGGAAACTTATGGGATATATAAGATATTATTTACAATTTCATCAAGAATTCATCTTATTATCATCACCCATAATAGCGTTGACATAGAAGGGTCATATATTCTGTTGATTAGGCCATTGAAAATAATATTTCATCGAACAAAACATAATATTGAAAATAAATATATTACTAACACACTTTAATATTAGGATTTGTTATGTTGTGCACTTTACAGCATCATGCATTATATTGGGTGTGGTTCTGATGCAAAAAAGAGTAGTTATTAGCATATGGGTCACGTATGCTATGATCCACTAAGGGGAACTACCCTACACTTGAGTTGGATCTGGATGTAGTTTTCCACTCTATGATTTTTTTATAGACTATCACTTATGTGGGAGATTTGAAACCTTATATAGAACACAAGGGGATTCGATAAATCTTTACAAAAAGGACCATAATTCGTTGAAGATGCACTATGTTGAGTATGTGTAAATTTTTATTATGATATGTCATTTGAACTCTATGATTTATCATGACTGAGTGAGAGTTGTAAATGGATGTTATTCTTCCACGAATGTTCTTGATTTTAACACTTAGGTATGATCACACAACTATTAATCAAAAAATCCCAAAATAACTCTAATGGTTTTGTCTTTGGATGCCATACATATTTTTTGGTCTAGCTGAGAATAATTATCCTAATGTCTTGTTATATCGACTCCCAATAATCATATGGAATTTGGAATACATAATGATGGAATTTTGGTTTGGGTTACACCTAACATCGAGGAGGCATGCCATATTTTTAGTGATTGCTGATCAGATAATGAAGTCTTCTCACATTATACTAACTAGATAGGCTCACACAATATAATGGATGGGAAAACTATATGTTTGAGATATTTTGTGTCTTCATGGATTACCCTTGAAAATTATTTAATATAGTGATTCAGGTTTTACATAGTGATTTTGGTTGATTAGAAAAGTAGTATTAGTGTATCAAGTGAGAATGTGAATGACGTATCATATTCATACTGACGTAAAATCTCATCAGACCATACACATATTGAAGTATGATAATCAAGCATTCATTATATACCATTTAATATCATGGGATGATCACCTATCCCTAATTGATATTTCATACGATAATATTTTTCAGGATTCGATTATTTTGGTACCTTTTTGAGCTCTTTATGGTTGACTATTCCATTCATTGTTATGTTTGAATTAGAAATAATGGGGAATGGTTGTTGGCCCCAAAATAGTTGTAGAAACCTATGAGATAGTGAAGCAGGTAAAAAAGATATCGTACACCTATTAGAGAATATATATATCATATACTATCCTTATATAAAGACCATTGAGTTTTTGGTATGAGATCATGTTTTCATGAGTGAGACTTTTCAGTTAAGTCACAGTTGTCTGGGAGAGTAGTGAAATTGTGTAACACATTTTTTTCACCCTTTGTAATCATTGAGAAGAATACGGAAGTTTGATATAATCTTGACCATCATTGTCTCAATCTACTTATGAACAACATCTTCAATGTATTGTAGCTTCAGTGGTACATACCAGACCCTATGCATGTTATTGACTGTGAAAAATATTCATCTACATACAAAAACATCTAATCAGGTGTAACTAGTGAGGATAATAAATCTAAGAGAGAATATGTATCAAGGAATGATGGAACAACTAGTCTAGATTTGGTGGGATCACATATAAATACATGAAGAGACATGGTAGCATGAGGTTTATTTTAGAGCTCAGTGGCCCAAGTTGTTTGTCCAAGATGACAAGAGTTACTTCTCATGGCGGAGAAGTTGATAGAGGGGATAATTTTAATATCTCTCATTATTTACTATGATAATTAAAAACCAATTATGATAAATTCTTAATTTCATAATTCAAAAATAATTATTTACCAACAAAATAATGTAATAAATGTGTTAATTCCCTAAAACCCATTTAACTTTTTATAATATTCAATTTAATATTTTCTACATAGTTATAGTGAGATCATGAGTACCAAAAAGAATCAGAGATGAAAGAAAAAAAATATTAAATATATTATATTAAGTGTATAAAATTTATTTAGAATAATTGAATATGTCCAAAACATTGTGTTGTATGATAAATCCGAGACCACTTTTAGGTTATGAATATGTGGTTTACACTAGATAGGGTATAAAATTTTTATGTATCTTACATTCAAATGGATCACTCATGATATAAAATGATTAATATATTTTTAATATTTATTATGAATTTTAATTTATTAATGATACATTTTATTCATAGTTCATCATCTTCTGCATGAAGAAACAATATTCTGTTTTATGTTTTAAAAAAAATA
This sequence comes from Viscum album, assembly GCA_963277665.1. Taxonomy (NCBI): domain Eukaryota; kingdom Viridiplantae; phylum Streptophyta; class Magnoliopsida; order Santalales; family Viscaceae; genus Viscum; species Viscum album. The sequence continues at coordinate 1,373,575,540 of OY728142.1, read as the reverse complement.
ACGTTTTGAACAAGTTTTAACTGATTTGAGTGGGAAACACATTAGCATTGAGGAATTAATTTCTTTGAAATTATGATTAGGTTGAAACGTATGTTAAATCTGAATATTTAATTTGGGAGTTCCACAATGTTGATCTGGATTCGGTTCTTACACCACATCCCTTTCAGAATTTTATGTTGGTGTATTCCATTGATTGTAAAAAATCTCGTAATAACCATGGACACATTCAAGGATGTATGCTGATTGGATTTTAATCAAGAACACTATTATTCTTTTTTCCTAGGTATTGTTTATGTTATTATTTTTTTATTATTTAACTTAATCCAAAAATTAATTTTGAATAAAATACTTATCCCAAATGTTAGTAGAATTAACTCAAAAGAATTTATCAAAGGAGATTTTTTTAATGACCTAAAATCACATTGAATGATAAGTGAAAAATTATAAAATTATCTTGAACTAATTATGGTCGTTAAAAATGATAAATGTTAAATAAGTTATGAAATCATGTATGTATAATACTATCAAATAATAATTTTAATAATTTATCAATGTTTAATTTATCATAATTATCAAAGGATAAAAGATTGAAATATCGTATGTAATCATTTTTTATTATCAAAAAATAATTTCTAGATTTTCAAGGGTAATTTGTGGAATCAAAATTATAGAAAGATAATCACATGGTTTCATTAAAAGATAATTAATATAATTTCAAGTAGATAATTATTTTTATTTATCAATGAATTATTATTATAAATTATCAGAAAAAATTTGTGAATTATTTAGGGGACAATTTATGTGAAATTATCACGGAGGTATTGTAAATACATTATTTTAATTAAACCATAAAATGATAATTATAATGTATTATTTCATATTATATTATCAATATAAAAATAAAATAATCATTTATACCTAAATAAAAATTCAAAATTTATCTTATAGATAGTGGAAGTATCATCACTTGTGATATATTTATTCTGAAATATTATAACTTTTGTTGGATCCATGAACCCTTCATGACCATCAAGAATTGATATGTAAATGATAACATTAATGAGGTTGTGAGTATTTGTAATGAACCACACATGGTGGTTTATCTTTGGCAAGACGTTCAATAATACAAATTTAGGATGATTGTTATATTTTTTTTATTCATGATTTTATGCATAGTTTAGGTGTTGACTTACTTAATATTGTTACTAAATTTTGATGACATGTTGTTGTGTGTATATCCCAAAGTATACAATAATTTTATTCCATGAGACAAATGTGATATATTGAATATATGATTATGTTTGATTCATATGATCATGAATAGTATTATTTCATATTTTCTCATGATGTGTGATGTGGTTGTTATCATGTTATGAGTGGAAATGATATCATTTAGAGAATAGATATGTGGATACTTGATAGGTGACCATCTTGGTATGATTAATCCTTTTGTGGTTCATGTATGATGTTTGGTGATGATAAATGTGCATCATGATACCTTATAACCTGGAATCTTCACTGTTTATTGTGGATTCCGAGTAGATGGATTAAATTTAATGCCTTGGGGATTCTGAGTGTTACTAAATGCCTTAAATATTTTAGGTTGGTTATAGATACTTGAAAACTTGTGTTATCCAATTATAAACTGATGTCGTTTGGATTATAGGGAGGTTTTTTCAGTAAAATACTTGTGGACTATAATTGATTATCTAATAGCCCTATTGTAGGTTTTGGTTTCTTATTAACATACAATATATTTCTATAATAGAGCTGATGATCGTATGACTGGGGTTTGTGGATACATGGTTAGTACAAGACCACTCATTTTTTAAATTATTTGTTACTATTTTTGTGATGAATTATTTATTATTATGGAATTCACATGTAATCTTAATGAAATCCAGGTATCGATTCCTTGGTGGCATCTTATTGATAATTTTTCCCAAAAAATACGTTGGAATTTTGATGTGCTTATAGATTATATGAGATACATAGAAAAAATAAAGGGAACTATGGTGGATAAATGAAAAATGTATCATAAAGCTAGTTGTGGACTGGTATGGGTTCCATAATATCCACTTTATATTTTTTTATATTTTTGATTATCTTCAGTCATGCTAATAAATTACGGAAGTTGATTTATTTTTATTAAAATTACATGATTACATATTTGAATCTTACTCTTTTTATTTATTATATATTTTATTATTTATTATTTATTATATAGATTGATATAGATGGTATATTCTCCACAAGGATCAACAAGAATCTATTAATACTTGTTAGATAACTCTTTTTTATTGGGGAGGTGCGCATGAGGTCACATAGCATTAGGTCTTTGAATAGGTGGTATGGGTCTGGGTGTTACAAATAGAAAACGTAATATTCATTCCTATATGATCAAAACCACCCTATGTCTAAATTAATTACATAATTCTCTACTTTGGTGAGTAAGAGAGTCATTTAAAGAATATTTTTTTTAATTAGATATCAAGGTAAATGCTTATGAATAATCACAATATTATTTACACATATCGTAATCCTATATTATTCATCATCCAAAAAATTCCACCACATTAAATATTAATCGAATTTTTTTAGGTTCTCTCAATAAACTAAAAAAATCAATGTCTGAGAAATAATAATTAATGTGTAATTCAACATCATCCATAAAAAATATCATATTGTATGTATAAATAATTCCACATACATTTCAATAAATTTATAATCATGTTTATTCTTGTTAATTCATGGCCACCATATATTTAAATTTTAGAACCTTTTGTCTAGGGAACCCAATTGTTACATGTTTTATTTTTTTTTAAAATTTATATGTGTGATGTTTGGTCAAGTTTATTAAGTATTTAATAAGTTTTTGGGTCTAATATAGATGTGCATGTGTTGTACACCATTTTTCCAAACCATGTTGAAATATTAAGGGAAACAATGAATAGTTATACTCTTTATGTCATTGCTTCTAAATGGTTTGAACAAGGTTAGGGAGCCTATTCGAGGAGGCCATGCAAGGGATTCTTTAATTTATTAGCTAATGCACATTGGGAACATGGGTTGTCTAACTGTGCGATCTAACTATGCCCAAAGTCAAAAAATATATCTGTTTTTTGGAAGTTTTTATTTTTTCCACCAATTCACTTGTTTTACCTTAAATATGACCCGTGCACTATATTCACATCAATATAATTCTTTATAAACTTTTTCACAAGGTATGGATTCATCCCAAAGCCCTCCCTTGGCATTTTCAAAACTGAATCTTGTGGTATGTTCCTGATCTTTCTTGTTTTGTTTCATTTTTTAGATCTCTTTTCCTCACGTATCATTTCATTAGATATACACTCATTTTGGGTATATGTATGTTTGTTAGCATAATTTTTTTTCTGATATATTGTTTTTATTGATATTTTATTAGATCTTAGCTTTCTTCTTACAATATTGACCCGCCAATTCATGAGTTATGTATTTGTTCATAATCATTCATATCACCCTTTATTAAATATTCTTCTATATTCTTCTCATATCCACATTCCTTTCTATATATATTCCTATAATGGATAAATATATGTTCATTGATGCCATATAATTTGATTTTTGTGTCCTGATATTGCAAATAGAAGATATCTAAGTCCGTTTCATGGAGAATCATCCAATCTTCTTCTGTGTTCTTCATCCATGGTTGAGTTTTTTCAAAACCATTGATATAGGTTGCTTCAATATAACCCCCTATTGATAGAATTTATTTTTTCAGTTTCAAATTTAATAAATATAATTAAATTTATTATGATAAATTTGTCAAACTTGTGGAATAAATCTTTGTTAGTGACGACTTAATGTATTTGTGAAATTGTGAAGTCATGATGAATTGTTGTGAAAATCGAGTTAGCTTCATGAATTTAAAATGGGGAATTAAAATTGTGAATTTTATATAATATGTAAATGGTTCGTTGAAAATGGGGTTTCTAATGAAAATGTTATTTTATTAAAATGGTTTTCTTTAGAAATGGGTTTGATAAATAAATGGTTTTCAATAAAATTGTGGTTTTGTTGATAAGGTGATTTGGATTGACCCTTGGGCATATTGGTTTGTGATTTTATATTTCACATGTTGGTCATGGTTGAAAGATGACATTCTTCTCTGGGAAAAAGGGTTAATGTAACATGTGATATAATTACCTCTTGATGACATGGTAGATTTATTGGAAACTGCATGGAGTATGGAACTGTCATAACGAAGAATGCATGTGTGATAGTATGAATGTGTTGAATTGTTTGGGTATAAATTTAGATGATAATGGTAAATATTTTTATAGAATAATTATTAATTTTATGGAATGATAACATTTTGGATTAATTATTATTAATGGCACTTGTGTACTTTTGGTTGCAACAGTTTTTTCGTAACTTGTTATTCAATATTTATAAAATGTTTTGAGAAATTTTTATATATAAACTATTTCATATAAATGTTTATACCTCTTCTATCCTTGTGGCTGGATTTTCAAATTCTTATGCAAATCCTACGGAGTTTTACACTCCCCGAAACATTGGATATTTGCTTCATTTTCAGATGTTATCTTCCTAGATATTGGAAAATTAAAAGTTTCTCGTGTTTTTAGTACCAATTCATTATTATTTTGTTCTTTGTTCATCATAGTGAATAGAGGATTGGGATCATGGATTATGTAGTATTCTGGGAGTATTTATTTTTCCATATGTTGTTTACATGATAGTTGGATTTTTTCTACTATTTTACACTTCAAATTTGTTTTTTCATGAATAATATGTTAAAAATTTCATTGCATATTCATGATATCTTGTGTTGAGTTAATGGATTTATTCATAAACATTAAATAATCCACCACATTTTTTTATGAATTCTTTAACAATTATTTCCAATGATTGTATTCCTGGAAATGTAGATTAAGGCCATCTATTGAATCATTGTACTCTCAAGATAATGAGAATTAGCAGGTCATTACAAATGGTATCAGCTTGTTCGGTCAGATCCTAACAAGTATTTTTCAGTGTTCTTGGTCATGGAGTATAAATTTATACTTTTCAATTCATAGGGATGGAATCTTATAAGGGAGTATGATTGTAAGAACATGAAATGTATAGCATAAAATGTTGTAGTTAACATTATTAGAATGAACATCAAGTTACAATGTAGTTGGGAACATATATATTGGGAGGAACTTTTTGAAATTTGATATCTCACCGTATTGGGTTTTAAAAATGATACAAGCATTCCATTCATGAGAGGAATTACATCCCACTAGGATTTGACACATCATTTGTAGTAATGATTTATGATGTGTAACTTTTTTTATTTCTAAAGGAATATGTCTTTTTATGTCAATGAAATGATTTGGAAAAGTGTATGGTTATGGAATTTGGAAAAGGTTTGATTACCAAAAATAATAATTGTCTTCTTTTCATACATGTTTGAACATGAAGAGGTTTGTTTTTAGAAATAAAATATAGTGATGGTTGATGTGATATAATTATAATTACTGATCAATAATTTTCTAGAGTGTGATAAATATAGGTTTTGTTTGTTTTTAAAATGGAATTCATTAAGAGTAATTGAAACCAATAGGAAGAAGATGTAGATAATTTTGTTTCAGATTACCCATAGGTTATCATAGAACTAGATCAAATTGTTGTTCATGATATTTAGGCTATGTATATAGCGAACCCGAGGGATGATCCAAGACACATAGATCATTCTATCCAGTTCATGAAGAAAAATTCACCCATCGTCACGGGTGATTAAAATCCAGAAAAATTATTAGTGTGGCTGAACATAATTAATCATATATTTGATTCATCATCACATCATTGGAGATAAATTTAAATATTGCCACATACATTCTTGTTGATATTTTATGTTAGTGGTGGCAACAAGTACTGCTTGCTAATGGGGTTCAACGACTAACATGGGAGGATTTTGAGGAATCGTTTATGGAAAAATTATATCCTCAAACATTCAATATCCAATGGATGACATTATTCTTTATCCTGAATTAAGATAAACTCTCTATCACAAAATATGTTAATAAATTCATGAATTTATTATGATTTACACAAGAAGTAGAGGATACTGTGTCTCTAATGGAACACTTCTTCGAATCAGTGATAATATAGGAAATTAAATATAATATTATGGTGATCTATATGAATGGAAAGAGTGAAATTATGAATAAAGTGGTGGTGGCTGAGCGATACATCTATTGAGCTATGAGAGGAGGATGCATGATGATCAGTGCATCAAATAGTGGAAATGCCAATGATGGTAGCATGTTAATGAAAGACACCTATTTTCAATTTGAAAGAAGAAATTAGAATCCGACAGTTGGATCAGTAAATATTCCTTCACGACCATAGATCCATGAAGGATTCAACAAATTTGATTCATGTGACAACATAATGCGGGAGTATACAAGACTACCAAGAGAATTCCATAATTTATACAATATAGAACACCTTACAAAAATTTTCTACATTACTCTGAGGTCTGGTGGTCAATACTCTTCATAGGTGTCACAAGCCTTGTATGCTTTGACTGGATGAGTCCAGTAGAACATGTCTCGTCAACAATTCAAGGCTATCCAGGGTGATTCTAAGAATACCATGACTTTTCAAAAAGGGAAATATTTATATGGAAACAATGAGAAAAGTGCAGTGATGAAGAACTAATTTGGAGTTTATAAGATGATTATTGATGATAATGATGAACCATCTATAGTGATAGGTATGATTCATTTGAATTCTACCTTTGTTCATGTTCTATTTAATTTCTAGGCATCACATTCCTAAATTTCATCGTATATTGTTGTTCTATTATGTTTGTAACTTGAAATTATTCCTTCTATGATTATAATGAAAATTCTCATTAGTTGATGATATTTGAAAAAAGTAGTGTGTAGACAATATTTTATAAATGTTGATTGATTTGAGCTGAAATGGAACTTCTCGATGTTTGAGATGTATGTATATGATGTAATATTGTGAATGGAATGGTAGACTATGTTCATGTCGCACATTAAATATTATACAAGAACATATTTTAGCACATCTAAGGATAGTGTCGAGCATCTCTTCATATGATAGAAGGTTGTGAAGAAAGGTGAAATGTTGTCATTGTCAACAACGGTTGGAATGATCTAATACCAATTGGCATTATTGACATCATCATCGATGGAATAGATATAGGATGCTAGTTCACCAATAGTGGTTATTCAATTTCTAGATGTATTTTCCAAGAATGCCTCAAGGATACCACCTATGTGGTAAGTGGGGTATTTTTCTTATTTACTTCTAAGGACCATTCATGTTTCCCTACTGTCTTATATGATGTTAGCAATATTGTTAAGGGAATTGAAAGTGAATTTGTATGAGCTATAAAGAAGGGGGTTCTTACGGCCATGTCCATCTATATGGGCTGTGCTGGTCTTGTTTAAGAAGAATGAATTGGGATAACATTGGTCACACATGATTTATCACAAGCGAAACTATGTTTCAAAAAAGAATATGTATCATCTTCCACTCATTAATGATATTATTTATCAATTGAGGGGAGCTCATTGGTTCTATAAAAATGGATTGTGATCAGTATATTATCAATTGCATGTTTGGAAGGAGGAAATTATGAGGATATATTATAAAAGTAGATATTGAAACTATGATATTGTAGTATCTAATTTCTACCTAATGAAATAACTCGCAATCTTCATGGATTTTATTAATATGATAGTTCAGTGATATCTAGACATTTATATTGTGGGGATTGCAGATGACATTTTGTTGTATTAAAAGAAAAGGGATGGGCTTCTGGACCACTTGGGGATAGTTTTACAAATCATGAGAGTTAATGTTTTGTGTAACAAAATATATAAGTGTTATATTTGGATATAGGATATACACATTCATGGAAATGTTTTTTCTAAAAAATAAGTTTTAGTGGATCCTAAAAAGATAGATTTTGTTATCTCATGGAAACCACTGAAAAGTATATATGAGATATAAAAAATTTCTTGGCATGTCTGGTTGTTACCAACATTTTGTGTGTGACATATCTTGGGTCACCAATCCAATGAGATCATTGGAAATGATTAATTCTCTATTAAAATGGAACTAGGAATTCCAAAAAACATTTTATGAGATAAATGTTCCTCTTACATCAGCAACTATCTTGATTTTGAAAGAATCAAAATGCTGTTGTGTGGTGTAATGTGGGGCTTCGAGATTATTGTTTCGATGTGTAATTTTTAAAGGACAACATGATTTTGATTATGGATCATGGTTAATTTTATTTCATTAGAGGTATACCCAAGACATGATTTGGATCTAGTTGTAGTCATCCATGCATTAAATATCGGGCGTCGTTATCTCTTTGGTGTGTAATTCATTGTGTTTACAAATCATAAAATATAGAAACACATTTTCTCATATTGATATTTAAATACGAGGAAAAATAGATGGTTGGAATATATTCAGTTTTTTCACATTGACTTGATGTATTCACAAGGAAAAGGGAATTTAGTGGGTTGAATGTGAATTCCAATGTGATTTTGTGGTTTAATTTTTTTTACAGCTGTTTCTGATTTGGAAATATGGTCAACGATGCACAAAGTTGTGACTCAAATGTTTAGATATATGTTCAAATATCAATGGCGGGGAGAGAGTTGGAGGTTGATAACATAATGTGAGTTCATTTTTGTGTTCCATTGATATGATAGATTTACCTATGGCTTTTCAGGAACAAGTCATTTATGATTATTACCAATCGATATGGGATATAAATCTTGGAACATAGAATATGTATAAGTCATTGAAGGAACATTTTTAGTGGGGGTAAATAATAATGGATGTGGTTTTTGTTGTCTTGAGGTGCATAACTTGTTATCAGGTTAGAGTGGACCATCAGATACTAGTGTTAATGTTGCAGTCTTTATCAATCTTAGTGTAGAAATGCGAGAATATAGCTATGGATTTTTTTTTACAGGTCTCCCATGAATGGTCCAGAAAAATGATTTCATATGGATGAAAGTGAATTGTTTTAACAAGTCAGATCATTTCATTCCTATATATAGATCCCATATCGTGGATGATCTATTCAAAATATATATCCAAGATGTGGTAAATAGGCATTGTGTAATAGTGTCAATAGTCAAGAATAGTGTTCCAAGGATCAAATATTATTAATTTAAATCAATAAACAAAAACCTTATCACTACGTTGAATATGATCATGATATATCATCGTCATACAAATGGGGAATATGAACTGATGATAAAAAATAATGGAATACAGGTTGTGGGATTATGTAATGGAATTTGGTGGCTCGTGAGAGGATAACATTACCTCAATAGAGTTGTCATATAGTAAGAACTATCAGGAGTCGATAAAAATTCCTCCATTTGATGCATTTTATGTCAATACATGTTTTCCTCCACAATGATACATGTAAAAAAGTCAAATAATACTAGTCTATCTAAGAAATATCAACGAAACAACAAAGATGATTAAGATAAATAGTATGATGGGGGATATGTATTAGTGTAATCATAAATCTTATCTGGATCATCGTTGATGAATTTTGTCATTTTCCATGAATGATCATTTTTTCTTGAGGATCTCTCTAAGACTTATAGATCATTTTATCGGGAACATGAATGTCTATCACATATATTTATTAGCACTTTTGAGATAGTGGAATGGGTTGGGGATGATTCATTTCTTTATGAATTACCACCACTCTTCAGTTTAGTGAAAAATTTGTTTAATGTATCCTAATATAAAAACTATCAGCAGGATCATGACGATGAGATCTGATGGGATCACGTTGACCTCATGTATGATTATTCGTTGGTACACTTCCTGATGTAGATTGTGCATAGTCTATTTAATGCATTACAACAACAAAAACATTGGTCCAGTGTGTGTTTTATTAAAACATGATTAGATCTATGAATAGATGTAATGAACCCATCCTGAGATGCCTAGAGTCGGTTCCTGAAACATGTTGTCTGATTATTTTTATAAAAACATAATGTTAAAAATGACGCATCTCATTCCATCACAGAGAATCCTTTCAGTTTAGGTTTTGGAAAACCAGATACAAGTAGAACATTTTTTCAAAAACACAACAAAGATAAAAATAATATTAGTTCCATCATATATGTTTAATAAATTATTGAAAAATAATATAACCCTATAAAAATAAATTTAAAATTTAGTGTGGGGATTTAAAGAGCTCACTAGGTGATTTTAATAATAAATTAATGAAGTGAATTTTAAATAATTAGAAAACATTTTTTTAAAAGGAAACATCATTTTTTGAAGCACGTTGTGAACATTTTTTGATGTATTGTTTAATTTTTTAGGAAAATATATTAAACATATTTACATAAAAGATACATATAAAACATATATCATAGTGCACATACATGTAAAAAAATTCATGGAATGATTCTTAATCTAGAAATTGATCAAAAAAACATTAGGGTGAAGTCCATGAATGATGATATCATTAAGAACATGAAATAATGATTTATCATACTTACAGAAGTAACAATTTCATGTTTCTCTTAACATATTAAAGACAATTAATGAATTGTTAGATGTAATAATGACTTCTGTATAAAACATTTAGAATGGATGCAACAATTTCCTTTTAAACACATTTATAGTACATGATTTATTAATCCCCATGAATTTATCACATTTTCAATAAGTGAAAGATTCATCACCAGGGATACTCTTCTACTCAAATACTCCCTTGGTTGGTAAAATATTAATCACATATTGAGGAAATGAGTAATGTAAAAAAATCATAACATTCTGTTGAGGCCTTATTCTTGTACCATATATAATCATTTATTCAAGGCCTCATGCCATGACCTAGTTTGCCTCATGAAAAACGTCGACACACGGAGTGGCTATAGTGGGCCTCACCCGTTACATTATACATCTAATGTATTCATCATATGTTTAAATTTAATTAAATTAATGTGTCCCATACCACTTTTATTTATCATTTTATGTCATTTATTTCAAGTGTCCCATACATGTTCAAATAATTAATTTATGTGTTTTATTTGATGTGTCCCATACAACATCAAATAACTAAATTCATAATCCTTAAATTAAAATAAGTGATATATTAATAATAGATTGATAAAAATATATAGAACCCTTGTTCCCTAAATGTAAACAGTCAATGTATTAAAACAAATGTTTTGATTTAAAGATGGAAATCATTCATATTCAAATAATTCACGGATAAATAGAGGTTTCAAACATATTAATGAATTTACATTAATCATTAATTAGGGTAAATTCATCATGAAATTAAAATACAATAAGTATAACTATGAAAAAATTATATTAGGTGATGTATTCATGGATGAGAATAGCATTAATTTTTTTTACTACATGTGCTTATGTACATATATATATATATATATTCAATGAAAAGATTAATCCAACCTTATGTCATATAATTTATAAATTATAAATGTGTGAACGTAAAGTCACTTGTATATATTAGGTGAGGTATTATTTTAAAATTATATAGAACACAATAACAAAACAAGGTTTTCTTATTGTTTTCCAATAAAATTGCATCATTTATTTGTAGAAAATCATAACTCTGTTAATATCATCAAAATAATTTAAATTAAGTAATACATGCATATATGTGATTGATGTTCTTATATATTTATACATTGGTTTGAAAATTATATAAAATACATATACACAATGTGTATACATGATATTTGCACAATCCACAAAAGGTTTGATAAATCCTTAAAAATATTATAAACATCAATACCATATGTAAATAACTAAATAAAGTTTTATAACAACCTAGTTCAGATAATAATTAAAACCTTTATAAATATATACATATATTGTATATATATATATATGTAAAATTGTTCAGTTAGAAAAATCTATATAGAATCATTACAATATATACATTTGTTTAAGGTAATTATGTAAAAACCTTTTTTCAGAAATGAAATAGGATTGTTTTCTAAATGAACATTTACACATATATATGTATACACATATGGTTTAATTAAACAAAATAATGCCAAACCCGTACATGTATTACATTCATTAAGAATATCATTTAAAAATAAATATCCTTCATTAAAGAATAATAATAAACTGAATATGATTTGTTTTATAAATGAACATATAGGGATATATATACATATATATGTATATATAAGTGTATATGGATTTATTAGGATTAAAAAATTAAAGATCATCCCTTAAAATTGTTATTCCCCTAATCTACTTAATTTAAATTCTATAAAACAGCATTTAGAAAACCAAAAGTAGATTGGGAAAAAATGTTATATGAAACAATATATATTTATATAACCATAATACACAAAAGGATAAAAAGGGTTTTTCATAATGAAAAAAATAAAAATAATCCCTTAGATGACATCAAAGTGGAATTTGAGTAGAGCTGAGGTTGTAGTGATTTTGGGAGAACGAAACCTTTAGGTTTTATGAGTGAAATGTAGGTTTATTTAAATGTGTTATATATACTGTACGGATATAGTTTTGTATAATGTTGTACAATAATAAGAAAATAAAAAATAAAACATAATAAAAAGAGAGTCTAACTATTTTGAAAGAATTCAAAAATGTTGATTAACCCATATCTCGAATGGATCAGATATATATATATATATATATATATATATATAAGTGAATGTATGTATGTCAACAGTTTGGATTAGTAATAAAATAACCTACCCCAAATACTTGTGGAATGGTTAATGTGGAAAACCGGCGTGAATAGGGATAGGATGAGTCATGGGTGTGGGAATGATATTGGAGATGAGAAGGGGACTATTACTAGGGAACATGCAAGACGCGAGAAAGAATAATGGGAAATGGAAAATGTGGAAATGCTGACATGATTGGATGGCGGGGATCAATCAAAGTGGATCAAATTAGTACAAGTGATTTTGAATATATAAAAATAAATGAGTGGTTGAGATCAACTGGATAATTTGATGAGACTGTCATGGTGATAACACGGTTTTTAAAATATATGGACATCTAATATGAGTTGATTTTTGATTAGATGGATAAAGAAAACACAAGGAAAAGTGTCACTACCATAGGATTTGAACCCAAAATCAGAACATGCGGTCTAGATATCGTGTGGAATGATTTAAAGTTTCAGATTAGATATCTATTAAAAAACTCATCCCACATCGAAATAAAGGATATTTTGAGTTGGCATTATATTCCATGAGCTCCATACCATTGATCAGAAATATATCATTCACCACCCTAATACCATCCCATACTGGATCTCCCCTATGGGTGCTCTCTGTGCCACTCTATGCAACATGCCGCCCCACATGGTAACCCCACCTCACATCCTCTCTGATTCCATGTGACGTACACTTTACACCCTCACAATCATCCTGTGCTGGTGAAGGGAAAAAGAATCAGCCTCCCACTCCATAGATAGTGGCATGGGATACCTCCCTCATTTGACTTGATAGATGCCCTCAAAAGATCTAATTTTTTATATAAATCATTTTTAAAATTAAACATATAATTGTAACACGCCGAGATTTTTTGAGATATATTATTTTTTATTTAATTGTTGACTTCTATTAAACACTACACCAAGATTATCTTGTACAATACGCAACATTGTATTAGCTTGCAGTGTACGCAACACAATTCTCAGCTCGTGTTACACACAATTTCAATTTCATTTTGTGGAAATTATTCTAAGCAACATTAAGTATATATTTTGTTTAATGTATAAATGAAATAAGTTATGATTATGTTATACGCAACAACAAATGAAGATTTCACTACACACAACCCCGACTTGGCTTGCATTACACTCAATAAATACCTTAATCTACAGCGTGTGTAGTACGCAATACCATGTTTCACTAAACGAGATATTATTATAATATTATTATGAACTAGCCGTTATGAATAGTAATACCCACTTTTTAAAATTTTGTAAATTTTATCATTCAAAATGGGCTTCATTTTTGGATTTGGAATATCAAAGTTATCCTAAGGTGAATTTTTGGTATTTTTCTGAAAACGTTCAATTTTGAATGAATAGTGAAAACACTAGGTTGCTATTTAAAAACTGAAATATTATTTAAATAATTATTTATTTTATTTAAATTTATTTTAGGTCAAAATTTATACATAATACCTATATAAGTTCAATGTAATTCATTATAGTCAGTTTATAATATTTTTAGATATATAATATTTTTATTGAACTTTTCACCATCTTTTACCCACCACCTAGGAGAATTTGAAAATTTACATAAAACATAATTTCACCACTTCTGTGAGTGGGATTTAGAAAATAAGAGAGACACTGTTAATTTCAAGGAGTAAAATTTGGTTTAATAAGATAAAAATAATTTTTGGTGAATAGTAACCTTTTACTTTTCTTTACCGCCGTTAAAAGTAAATAGGGTAATTAAGTGTAAAAATGATATTATTTTTACACTAACACATGTCATAATTCTATTTGATAAGTGGAATTCGACCAAAAAGATCCTTATGAATAAAATATTACCCTTGAGGTCCACTTGGATTAGATTATGACACTTATTATTATTTTATTTAAAGTAGAGTTAAAATAGTTAAAATCAAAGTTTAATAACTAAATATTTTTTAATTTAGGGTTATATATAATAAAATTTGACTATAAATATTCATTAGAAAGATACAAATATTTCTTTCATAATGGTATTTTATTTATAATTTTTAGACATTATATAAGTTAATTTATTTATGACACAATGATGATGCAATAATTTCTTTATTGTTGAAATATTATCATAATTCATGTTATAAATACCCAAATAAATGTAATTTGAGAATTTCTATAAATTAAAATAATTTTATAGGTTAATTTGTTATGTTAGTATTGATTAAATTAACATTGTTTTATATAATTATGTTTTTATGCTTTTTACAAAAATCAATTTTCAAATAGGGTCAAAATTGACAGAAAATAGTTTTTAAAACAAATATTATATTATGAATTGTTATTTTTTTATAAAAATCTAAGATTCATAATAAGGACATAGATGTGTTTATATATATTAATAATTAACCACATGGGGTTCTTTTTTCTTGTTATAGTTTGTTTATCAACCATATAGTGTAGGAAAACAAGAACACACGGTAAAAGTTAAATTATTTAACTAAGAGTTAAATCTAAATGATAAGGTTAAAATAGTAACATAAACTTTTCCAAAACCTATTTTTTGAGATTATTTCGACACATCCCCACTTTAGAATCATAATAAATAAATTTGGAGCTACTATATACTGAATATGACTTTATTATTAAATAATATTTTAAGTTTTTCCAAAGGTGCCCCTATCCTCACTTATAAAAAGGGAACTCATTTCCTCTTCTCTTAACACCCTTTTTAGCCTTAAATCATGGCCAAAACCTTCCAATTCCTATTCTAAACCTCTCTAGTTAAATAATAGAGGTTTTGGTCCTCTTAAAAAGGTCATCTCTTGTTCCCTAAGAAGAAGCATAAAAGAGGTGCGTCGAAGAAGAGGTAATCTCTTCTACCGATTCTTTCATGTTTTTTTCTTCTTCAACTTCTTCTTCGTTTGTTTTTCATTATAAAGTAAGAAAATCATAAGTACTTATATACTGATATGTCATTATAAATATGAAACTTCCCTCTTTAACCTTCTATCTATCCTACAGAAAACGAAATCTCCGCACGTGCGAACGTACGGAATACCGTCTCCACGCCGTGGTGTAATAAATTTTTCCACCACCACCTTACTTGGATGGGTATAATGGTGTAAATAATAACAATATAGTATTTTAAAATAATGTTGATTCTAAAATATTATATCATATACTCCAATTCCATTCAATAAATATGGGAACGATATCATTTTTCATGTGTACGTGTGGATTAATATCTCCAAGACGTGATGAGATTCATTTTCCATGTTAACAATTCAAGAATGATTATAAAGTATATATAATAAGTAATAATGAAATATATTACATAATAATGATAATTAGTTTATGTATATATTTATTTATTTCATTTACTAAATTCCATTCAATTAATGACGAAATGAAAAACTGTGTTCATGCGTACCTACGGCCTACCATCTATATGAACGGTGTATTTCATTCCATTTATCAATAAGTTATATATATGTATACTCTGAGTATATATTATATATAAATCATTTTTTATATTCTGGAATTAATTAATAATGATCTAAGTAATCATATTAATAATTTCAAGTCAAAACACGGACGATAAATGAAACAATTTTACATGAAATGCTACTTTAATAGGGAATTGACAAATGAACGGATAATATAATGTATTAAGTGAATAATATATGATATAATAAATATTATTATGGTTATGTTACAAGTTAATAATATGTTTAAACCCACTATAAATGAGTCTCAGACACATATGGAAGAAATTGGACATAGGGAAAGGGATATCTTTTCCAATCTCGTTTTTATCTGAGATTGTTTATTCGTAAGTATTTACTAGGGTTATTGTTATCATCCAAGACCATGTTATCTAAATATGTTTTCATTTATTTTTAAATTCTTGTTTACCCATTTTTTAATTTTAACACATTCTATGAAAGGAATCTTAATTTTGTTTACCACCCGAGGAACATTTTGACATTTCTGACAAAAGTACGAGGAGAATGTGTTATTTATCTTATACGGTGTGAATGGATTTTTTCAATTTAATAAACCCTTATTTTCATGAAACTTAATCTCCATGATTTCATGATTATTTTCATCAAAATTATTTTCTATTAAATTTCATGGAATTTTGTGAATAGAAAATGATTTTGAAGAAGAAAGGATATTTTCATGAATAATTCATTTCAAGTGTTTTATCAAAACCATTTTCCATCTAAGATGACATTATTTCACATGTGTATGTTTCATGTATAATGTATTTATGTTTTACATGGTTTAACTTCTCTTATTATGAAATGATATCCATTTGTTTTATATTGATTATGTAATGATCGGATGATGTTTATGAAACCATTTTATTCTTTCGGTTTTGATGAATAATTTATGTTTATATTGTATCACACGTAAGAATGATTTAATTATGAGATGGGTGGGACCTATATCTCCCTCCAATGAAATGGGTAATGATTTATATCTCATAAGATATTTATGGCTGGAATGGTAAGTTAATTTGGTTCATTGTTACATTACTGAAATGAGGAGGGAACAAGATTCAAAAAGGGACTTTTTCCACTCATATGGTCTTGTCAGCAATGCCTTGGCTATTATTGAAATCATATCACGTGCTTAATGGTTGCAACAATTACATGTTTTAATACCATGCTATTTTATCATGATTGATGTATCTATGCCTTATGTACTACTATGTTTTTTGTCATTTCTCAAGATTTTAATGTTTAAACATTATGTTCATGTTTTTAAGTTCAAATGTATATTTTTTGTTTTATTCTCTCAATGATTAACCTTAATGAGAATTTGGGCTCACATTTTATATGTTTTATTATCCCCAGGATATAAAGAAAAGGTTTAGAGAAAATCAAAGGGATATATCTTTATGGTAGATTTTGAAGATATTTCTCAACGATTAGAAGATTTTGTTTTGAGTTTCCATAGACACTAAACTGTTACTATCCTTGAGTTTTTTTCTTTTTTCTGTATTAAGTATTGCGTAAAGGTAATGTGATGTCTAGGTACGTCAAGTGTTGGGTCTCTACAGTTGGTATCAGAGGAATGGTTTTTTTAACTTATGGAAACTAGGATGAAAAAACATTAGTGAGATCCCTAGTGATATTTATAAGGAATGTCAAGGGATGTCCCTATGGTTAGGTATATGTAAAGGTAATAGTCCTAGAATTTTGGTAACAATCATAATATTAACCATAAGAATTTAAATATTCATGGTACTCATCCTTTATTTTGTTTTATTCCCTAGCATTATTTTTTCCTCTCACATTATTCTTTTTCGGTTTTAGAAAATGGATGGAACCCTAAGGAACCATGTAGATCAATGTAATGGACAATGAAATGATTTTCCTCTAGAAAAAACCAATGTTATGGGTTATGAAGTGAAAAATCTTAGTACTATACTTACACAATCTATGAATCATTTTGGACTTCCAAATTAGTAGAGAAGGGAACAATATTCTATTGAGTCCTTCATGAGGCAACGTCAACCTTCTTTCAGTGGGTCTTCTGATACACTTGTTGCTGAACAATGGACCAGTACCATTGAAAAGATATTTTCCATACATTGCTTTTCAAAACATGAAAAATTCATTCTGGCTTTTTACCATTTAGAAGGTGAAGCAGATCAGTTTTGGACACTAATTAAAAATAAGAGTCCACGAGATGAAATTAAATCCATGGAATGTGATGAGTTCATGAACTTATTTTTCAATAATTACTTCCCTCGTATTCATCAAACAAAGATATAAAATGATTTCATTGAGAGTAAGAAATAAGAATGATGAATCTATTGGTATATACGAAGAAAATTTGAAAGGGCTTGCAAGGTATGCATTGGATTTATAATCAAACCTGAATGTAACATTGATCCATTCATTAGTGTCTTAAAACCATGTCTTCAAAGGGCATTTGCTATAAAGGACTTCAGTAGCTATGAAGAAATTGTGCTTTGTTCTATCATGGTAGAAATGGATGTTGGTGTTATATATACATCTTGTTATTTTGACAAGAAAAGAAAGATGGATTTAAAGGAGAAATCGCAGAATAATGGTGAAAAGAAGATGAATGTTTTCTTATGCACAAAGTGTGGAAAGAAGCATGGTGGGGATTGTCGTAAAGGGACTAGAAAATGTTTTAAATGTGGAAAAGAATGTCATCGAGTAGCTGAGTTTCTATGTAATGGAAAAAGGGTTGCTAATGATATGAATAATGAAAATACTGCAGAGAACACACAACCAACAATTCAATGCTTCTAGTGCAAGGAAATGGGCCATTATACAAATCAATGCCCTAATCCATGGGTAAATGATGATCAACGTGAGCAGCCCCTTAAGGCAAAGGATAAAGGGAAGTCACATGAGAATACTATTTGTGATGTTGAGTATGACAATGATGTTGTATAATGATTAAGTGTTTATGTAATGGGATTTCAAAAGAGTATCATGGAATCTCATTTATGTCATCATAGAATTTTGGAATATCAATGTATTGGTTTTCAATAATGATATAGTACTGATAACCATGAAAAGTGATTGAAATATTATTGCAAAGAAGATGATATTTCATAATGAATTGATAATGATAAAATGAAATGATCTCATGGATGATATAAGGAAAAAAATTTATCATGGTTTGAGTATATAGAAATTTTGGTATTTTGGTATGTGGAACGTGTTAAATTTTGACAGCATTCATGTTTTCACTAAGAGTCAATGGGTATTCATTTTTCAAGAGAATAAATGATTAGGGTATTCAAATGTTCGTAATTTGACCAACAAGATATATCATATGATATATGGGGGATAAATCATGGTATTCTGATGCTCGACAAATGAAATTTCTAGTAATTGTTTTCATTATACTATGATCTTGGACAGATGTATTTTAGATAAGCCTAAAGATTGAATGTATTATGTTGGACAAAAGTCAGTATTGTGTAAGGCTAGATTTTTTTTTGATAATATTAATGGAATTTTTTAAAAATGTTGTTTTAGAAAAAGGACAACTTGCAGGATGGGTGACAACCCATCACGTTGGACAAGGCGGTGAGAATTGAACACACAACCGAAGTGCGACATGCCTTTATTGCCTACCACTGGCCTACAGGAAGTCCCTCTTTAGTAGAAACTAGTTTTATTAAATTAAGCAGTATGATATATGAAGTATAAGTCTATTTTAGGGACCATATATGATTAATCTCACTATATATAGACTTAAGTATTTTTGATTACTTTTTCTATCCTTTTGTATGAGACAGATGGAATGACCCATCACTCTATCACATGATCTGCTCACACATCACGAATGACAAATTAAACTTCATTTCATTAAGAGATGAAGTGGAAATTGTCCATAGAATGACCAATGGTGAGATTGAACCAAAATCAAGAATGTTTATCTTCTAATTCAAATTTCTTCAACTTTAAGGAAATGATCTTGAAAATCAAAAAAAATTCCTAGTTCCCTTATATATGATGAATTATATGGTACCTTAGATAATCACAAATTTATGGATTTTCAATTGTTGTCTTTTTCATAGCCAGGTCCTCTACCATTCTTCATCAGATGTTGACGTTTATATTTGTCTTCCATATCCATATTTTCACCGTTGTTTTCCTATGTGTTAACCCAGTGCTGAGTTACTTTGGGTGACTTTTTTGATTCTAACTTCCCTTATTAAAATGATGTTTTACTACTCCTTTTTAAGATGTGGGTTTCTATGAATGAAATATTCATGTAGTAAACCATTTATAACACTGACAAATTTTGAGGTCGAAATTCATTTTAAGGGGGGGTAGAATGTAACACCCCGAGATTTAATGAGATATATTATATTTAATTTATTCGATGTCTTCTATTATACACTACAGTAAGATTATCTTTTACTATACTCAATACCTTTTTATCTTCCAGTATACGCAATACTATTCTTGGCTCGTGTTACAAAAAATTTCATGTTTTTTTTGTAGAAATTATTCTATGCAACATTAGGTATAAATTTTTTTTAATGTATAAATGAAATAAGTTTCGATTATGTTATATGCAACACCAAATGGAGATTTCACTAAACACAGCCCTGACTTGGCTTGCATTACATGGAATAAATACAATTTTTTATAGCGTGTGTAGTATGCAATACAAAGTTTCACTAAACGAGATATTATTATAATATTATTATGAACTAGCCATTTTGAATAGTAATACAAACGTTTTGAATTTTAATAAATTTTATCATTTAAAATGGACGTCATTTTTGGATACTGAATATTAAAATTATCCTATGGTCAATTTTTGGAATTTTTCTAAAACGTGCAATTTTTTATGAATAGTGAAAACACGGGGTTAATATTTAAAAACCGACATTTTATTTAAATAATTAAATATTTTATTTAAATTTATTTTAGGTCAAAACTGATACCTAATACCTATATAAGTTCAATTTAATTCATTTAAGTCATATTATATTAATGCTAGATATTTAAAAATTTTATGGAACTTTTCATCGTATTTTACCCACCTCCTAGGAGAATTTGAAAATTAACATAAAACATAATTTTACCGCTTCTGTGTGAGGAATTTCAAAAATCTGAGAGACACGGTTAATATCATTGAGTATAATTTGGTTCAATAAGATAAAAATAATTTTTTGGTGAATAGTAACTTTTTTCTTTTATTTACCACGGTTTAAAGTAAATAGGGCAATTAAGGGAAAAATGATATTATTATTACCCTACTCAAGTCCTAATTATATTAGAGAAGTGTAATTTGACCAAAACCATCCCTTGGAATAAAATATTACCCCTTAGGTACACTTGGATTAGATTAGGACCCTTATTATTATTTTATTTAAAGAAGAGTTAAAATAGTTAAGATCAATGTTTAATAAATAAAACATTTTTAATATTCGGTTATACATAAGATAAATTCGACTATAAGTATTCATTAAATAGAAATAAATACTTCCTACATAATGGTATTATATTTCTAATTTTTAGACCTTAAATAATATAATTTATTTATGACACAATGATGATGTAGTAATTACCTTATTAATGAAATATTAACATAATTGATGTTATAAATACCCAAATAAATGTAATTTGAGAACTTTTATGAATTACATAAATTTTATAGGTTAATATGACATGTTATTATTGATTCAATTAAACTTCTTATAACTAATCAAGTTTTTATTATTTTCAAAAAAATCAATTACCAAATAGTGTCAAAATTGACAAAAAATAGGTTTTAAAACAAATATTATATTATTAATTTTTTTTATATTCCCTAAAATCGAAGGTTTGGCCAAATGACTGAGATAATGTTATATATATTAATAATGAACCACTTGGGGTTCTTTTTTATTGTTATTGTATGTTTAATAACCATATATTGTACGAAAAAAAGAAGACACTGTAAAAGTTAAATTATTTAAAATAGAGTTAAATCTAAATGATAAGGTTAAAATAGTAACCTAAACTTGTCTAAAACCTATTTTTTGACAGTATTTCGAACCATCCCCACTTTAGCTTCTAAATAAATCGATTTGGAGCTATTATAAAACGAATATGACTTTATTATAAAATAATATTTTATGTTTTTCCAAAGGTGTCCCTCTCCTCCCATATAAAAAGGGCACCCCTTCCCTATTCTCTTCACAACCTTTTGATCATTGAAGCTTAGAAAAACCCTTCCTATTAATCTTCTAAAACTCTATAGTTATATCATAGAGGTTCTGGTATTCTCAAAAAGACCAACTCTAATTCCCTAGGAAGAATCTTAAAAGAGGTGTGTCGAAGAAGAGGTAATCTCTTCTACCGATTCTTTCATGTTTTCATTCTTCATCAACTTATTCTTCTTTTGATGTTTCATTATAATGTAATAAAATTAGTATTAATTATATACTGATATGTTATTATAAATATGAAACAAACCTATTTCACCTTCTATCCATCCTACAGAAAATGAAATCACCGTGTCATGTGTACGTATGAAATACCGTCTCCACGCCATGTTGTAATTAGCTTTTCCACCACCATAATACATGGATGGGTATAATGGTGTAATGAATAACTATATATGATTATAAAATCATATTGATTCTATGATATTATATCATCCACTCCAATTACATTCAATAAATATAGGAACGATATCATTGCTCGTGCGTACATACGAATTACCATCTCCACAATGTGATGAGATTCATTTTCCATGTTAACAATTCAGGAATGATTATAAAGTATATATAATAAGTAATCATGAAATAAATGAAATAATAATGCAACATGATTTATGTTTATATTTATGTATTTTATCTACTAAATTCAATTCAATTTAATAAGGAAATGAAAAACAACATTCATGCGTAGGTACGACCTACCATCTTCATGAACAATGTATTTCATTGCATTTATCGATCTAATATATATATGTATATTATTAATATATGTTATATATAAATCATGTTTTATATTATGGAATTAAGTAATCATGAAATATTTAATCATATTAATAATTAAATGTCAAAACACAGACGATAAATGAAATGATATTACCCAAAACGCTGCATTAAAATGGAATTGAAAATTGAACGCATAATATAAAGTCATAAGTGAATCATATATGATATCATAAATATTATTATGGTTCTATTACAAGTTAATAATATTTTTAATCCCACTATACAGGAGTCTCGAACACATATGGAAGAAAATGGACATAAGGTAAGGGATAACTTTTCCAAACTCGTTTTTATCTGAGATTATTTATTCGTAAATATTAACTAGGGTTATTGTTATCATACATAACCATGTTTTCTAAAAATGTTTTCTTGTATGTTTAAAGCTATTTTTACCCATTTATGAAATTTACCAAATGTTATGGAAGGAATCTTACTTTTTTTACCACACAATGAACTTTTTGACTTTTCTGAAAATATTACGAGGAGAATGTTTTTTAAATTATATGGTGTGAATGGATTAGTACGGTTTCATAATGACTTTTTTTAATGAAGCTTACTCTGAAGGATTTCATGATTATTTTCATCAAAATAATTTTCTTTTAAATTTCATGGAACCTGGTTAAAAGAAAATGATTTTGAAGAAGAATTTCTATTTTTCTCAAGATTTCATTTCATGTGTTTTATCAAAATAATTTTATATCTAAGATGACATTATTTCACATGTGTATGTTCCATTTATAATGTCTCTGTTATTTAAAGGGTTTTACTTCTCTTATGATGAATTTATATCCATTTTTTTATATTGATTATGTTATTATGGGATGATGTTAATGAAACCCATTTTATTCTTTTGGTTTTGATGAATGATTTATGTTTATATTGTCGCACATGAAAGAATGTTTTAATTATGAGATGGGTGGGACCTATATATCCATCCAATTAATTTTTTAAAGATTTATATATCATGATATAGACATGGCTGGAACGGTATGTTATTCTAGTTCAGTGTTATAGGACTGAAACGAGGAGTGAACTCAATTCAGAAAGGGACTTTGTCCACTAAGATGGTTTTGGAAGCAATGCCTTGGCTACTATGGAAATAATATCATGTTCTTAATGGTTTCAACAATTACATGTTTTAATACCATGCTATTTTATCATTATTGATGTATCTATGCCTTATTTACTATTATGTTTTATGTCATTTATCAAGATTTTTATGTTTAAACATTATGTTCATGTTTTCAATTTCAAATGTATATGGTTTGTCTTATTCTATCCATGCTTACCCTTACTGATCATTTTATCTCACCCTTTATATGTTGTATTTTCCCAAGGATATAATGAAAAGTATTAGGTAAAGAAACCGAACGGGATGATCTTAATGGGAGATGTTGAAGATCATCCACAACGATTAGATGATTTTGTTCTGAGTTTCCAAAGACACTAAACTTTTACAATCCTTGAGTGTTGGTTTTTTATTTATTATGTATTCCGCAAAAGTAATGAAATTTCCATGTACGTAAAGCATTGGGTCTCTAAAATAATAATAAAAAAATCCTTAAACATTGAAACATTATAACCCTACAAAAATTTGTATTATATTATAACATGTGTTTTTATAAAAACAGAATGTTGAATTCTCATCAAATTTATTAGAGTAAACAGTATGATTTTAATTTAATTTTATTATTCAAAACATTATATTTTGAAAATAGAACCTCATTGATCTTATTCAATATAAGATAAACATCATGATTATAATATTTTAATATAATGTATTCCCTTAATTAAAACCATGTTATTATTTAACATATTATATAACATGACCATATTGAAAAAATATTTAAACATGTGAAACATATATATTTCTTCATAAAAAAATTAACTGCATTTAATTTTTATCATAAATCTGAATAAGTATACACACATAATACATAGAGAGGTATTCTATAAACTGATTACATTTTTTTGGAAACAAATAATTATTAACTCAAATATTACATTCAAATATTAAAAAAACTTATGTTATTAAAATAATTGATATTATTAAATTACATATAATACATATAATACTTATATTCATATAATAATAAAATAATAAAAATACTTATACATAGTATACTTAAAATAATCTCCATACTTAAAATAAATTAAAGTTTTAAAATTTTTTGAACGTTATAATAACCAACAGTCACCTATGGACTACAACAGCTATTAACAGTCACAAAGGTCTTATAAATAGGTGTCTAGGTGATTCCAAACATCAAACACAACCCTATGATGATGGTTTGTCATATACTATTAATGCTTAATATGGTTTTCAAAGTACTCTCCATAATGTTCTTCATTGTGATAGACCCGAAGGACTCTTAGTACTTTTTGGGTCTATTGATAGTGTTTGGGAGTCTCTGGGTGATCTTGATAGGTATTATAGTAGGAATTATAGGTTAGTGATGTTCTTCTGGCATTATAGATATATAAGGATTTCATCATTATTAATGAATAAACATGTCTCTATTTTTATTCTCCATGTACTTTATCATAGATGCACCATTTTTAATAAAACCATGATAATAATTATAAAATATTATTATTAAAATGTAATCATGATCGTGGTGTTACCTTATCCCTCAACTAAATGAATTGTGTCCCCATGATTCAATCATACTCTTAATATTCACAGCCCCATCCCATAGGAATCACTATTGATATCCCTTCACCTGTTCCATGGGAGTTATTGATTCTCCATTTTCATCGTGTTCATGATATTTCTAAATTTTTTGATTCCTTTGGCCCAATCACAACCTGAGTAGCTAGAATAAAACTAATTAATTCAAGGATCAGATCTCAGGTAAAAATAATAGCAGTTGAAATTCTATACGATATTAGAAAAATCATAATTCCTATAGAATAATGGAACCACCTTAGTTTAATTTTTTCGAAAATCATAATGCCTCTTGTACGAAATAAATACTATGTCTTCAAATAGATACGTTTCACAGAGTTCAACTGCTTCTGTAGAATCATGAAAATTTCTTTGAGATTGATAGCATTCATACATGGTAAACAATCTGATGATACCCTTGACATAATTTCCCCATCCCTCATAAAATTAATGTTGTGCATGCACTATGATGAAGTAAACAAAACCTAACCACTGGATGAATTGGAGTATAGTTGGGGTGATAGACACTTGATAAAGTCTATTGGAAGTAAAACTTTGCATTATGAAAGGATTTAAAACATCTGTATATGAATTTAAAATTATCATTTCTAATATATATTTTGGAAAAGACAACATATTATTGTGTGTGTGTGTGTTTTAACATTCCATATGAAAATTATAGGAAATAATTAAAATTAGTATGGAATAAATAAATTTTTATTATTGTTCAAATTTTTCAGAGTTGTCTAAAATGATATTATAATACCAACTATGAAAACCCCAAAACTAGAAGCCAGAAATCAATTCATGAAACATGTTGCGAAATTTTTTTTATAGAAACATGGATATAAAAATTACACATCGCATTCCATAATGGGGATCTTTTCAGTTTAGGTTCTATAAAAGCAGATACAACTGTATCATTTCGTTAAAAACGTGATAAAGGTAAATACCATATTTTTTCCATTACATTGGTGTAAAAAGAGCTTAAAAAAATCCACTAACCATTTAAAAATATATTGAAATCAATTTTTGGGTGTTTTAATCATTCAGTAAAGGATTTTACAAATAAATTATTGAAATTTAATTAAAATAATTACAAAATATTTTATTAAAAGTAAACAATAATTATTGAATCACATCGTCAAAAATTTCAATGGTCACTTGATTAAATATTACGTAAAATATCATACACATATGTACATAAAATCAATAAACAAAACACATATAAAAGTGTTCATACGTGTTCAAAAATCAATGGAATTTCGTATAATTCAGAAATTGATAAAACTAATTTAAGGGTAACATGTAAGGATGTTGATATCTTCAATAACATGAAATAATGCTTTTTTAGAATTGAAAAGGTAACAAATTAATGATTATCTTAAAAACTAAGAGGAAATTCATGGAATGGAAGATGTAATAAAAAATTATATATCAATTAATTATAATGGATGCTACACTTTCATTATAAAAACATTCCATGTACATGCATTCTTATGCCATAGACTTTTATCACCATTATCAAAAGTGAAATATTCATATCTAAGGGATATTATAATAGTCAAATAATCACATGGTTAGTTAAATATTAATCACATATTGAGGAAATGAATAATTCTATAAAATCATAACTTTCTCTCAAGGCCTCAGGCCATGACCATACATAATCATTTCTCAAGGTATCATGCCATGACCTTATTTGTTTCCATAGACATGTTGATGCATCAATAGACTATAAAATTCATCACCCATCACGTAATACGTCCAATGCATTCCCAATATGAATAAATGTATTTAAATAATATGTCACATACAACATTGATTGGTTATATTATGTATTTAATTTGATGTGTCCTATACCACTTCTAAAAATTAAATTATATATTTTATTTGAATGTTCTGATACCTCTTCAAATAATTAAATACATAAACATTAAATTATCAAATGTGATATATTCATAATATATTGATAATAATTCTTAAAACCCTTGTTCCATGAAATAAAACATTCAATGTATAAAAACACATGTTTTGACCTCACGGTAGATATCATTCATGTTCAAACCATGCACTAATAAATGGAAGTGTCAAACACGTTAATATATAATAATAAATTATATATTGGGGATAATTGATCATAAAATTTATCTAAAATAATAATAACTACAAAATAATTATTTTAGGTGATGTATTCATGTATAAGAAAATTATTAAACACATTTAAACAAATGTTCTTATGCATATATATATATATATGTGTGTGTGTGTGTGTGTTTTTTAATCAAAAGATTAATCCAACCAACTATCTTATTATATATAAATTAAAAATGTGTTTTTGTAAATTTAATTGTATTAACAATGTGAGTTCTTATTTTTATGTTTTCAGGTACACAATAACAAAATAATAATTTGATATTTTTTTTAAAAAATAACATCATAAGAATTGTAGAAAATCAACACTAGGTTAATATCCCCAAAAAATAATTAAATAAATTAAGAAATGTATATATCTGATTGTGGTTATTATATATATATATATATATATTTGGGTTATAAAATTATATAAAGATGCATATAATCATGGTGTATACAAGAGATTTTCACAATAAAAACATGGTTTGATAAATCCTTATAAATATTGTACACATAAAAAACATAATTATATTAGTAAAATCGGATTTATCAAATCCTATTTCAGATTATGTTCAAAACCTATATATATATATATACATATACACTATAAATAAATATATGTTTATATAGTTCAATTAAACAAAACAATATATAATCCATTCATAATATACAAGTGTTAAAGTAAATTATGTAAAAAAATATTTTCAAGAACGTAATAGTTTTGTTTGGTAAATGAACATATACACATATATATGTATAAACATAGGGTTTAATTAAACACAATCATGGTAAACGATTACATGTATTACTTTCATTAATAATATCATTTAGAAACAAATACCCATCATTCAAAAATCAGAAAAACTGAAGAGGGTTTATTTTATAAATTAAAACATAAACACACACAGATAAATATATATATATATATATGTAAAAATATATATAAGTTCATATAAATTATATTGGATCAAAACCTAAAAAAATTGAATGATTTCAATAGTTATTTGTGTCATATATATAAGTTAAATTCTGTAAAACAACATTTAGAAAACTAAATTTTTTTTAGAATGAAAGTTAAATGAAACCCTATATATATATATATAACTATAACATTGAAAAAGTATTAAAAATGTTTTTTCATAATGAAAAAAATAATCCCTTAAATAACATCAAGAAGAAGGTAGATATGAGTAGATGTTGATGTGAGTTTTGGAAAACGTAAACAAGTCAGAATTCTGTGTGAAAATTTGGTTTATTTATATTGGTTATATAAACATTATAGATATTGTTTTATATAACCTAGTTCTATCATATGAGAATAAAAAATAAAACAGAATAAAAATGTAGTATAACTATTCTGGAAAGAAAAAACCTCGATTAACCCATATCTCAAACGAAACATATATATATATATATATAATGAATAGTGTATATGGAAACAGTTTTGGGGTAGTAATAAAATAACCTACATTAAAGACTTGTGGAATGGTGGACGTGGAAAACATGTGCGGAGAAGGATACGAAGACTCACTGGTCTGGGAAGAAATGTGGATAGGAGACATTGACTGGTACTAGTGCACATGCGTGGTGTGAAGAAGAATAAGGAGAAAGTGAAAATGTGGGGAAAATTTTATGGTAGAGAATGATCTATGTCGATCAGACTATTACAAATGATTCCTCAATTATAAAAATAGTCGAGTTATCAAGGAAAACCATGTAATTGTATCATACTGTTCTTGTGAGAACAATTTTTTTAAAATAGATGGATGTCTGGCATAATTTGAGGTCTAATCATACATATGGAGAAAACATGGAGAAAATAGTTGAGGCGGTAATATTCACAACCAAGACCGAATTGTGTAGTCCAGATCTCAAGTTGTGAGAAAAAATTGGAGTGATTATATCTCCATTAATAAAACCCCATATGACATCAAACAGATGGAGATTTTGATATGGCCATATAAGCCTCGATCAACCATCCATCGATCAATATGCTCTCATCCCCCACTTGGGTACTGTATTGTACTGGTTCTCCCATGCGGGCATGCTCTGCGCCCACTCTCTACTATCATGCCACCCCTTACTGTGGAGATTCCTTGATTCCTCTATGCACCCTTATGGAAAGCATGAAACACCCTCATGGTCAACTTGTGCTAGATGAAGGGAAATTTTTTTTTCGCCCACTCGTTAGGGAATCTTGTTAGATACCTCACTCGGTGGGCTAGATGGTGGGCCTAAAAGGGTCCTAATTGTTTATATAATCCCTTATTAAAAGTATAAAAGGAAATAAAAAACAATGCCTTCAAATATTTATAAATATAAAAACCAACATAGCTTAAGAATATTCCAAAACAAGGTTTTGTATCAAAAAAAATTACAAACATCTATTAAAATATATTTTCATAAAAAATATGATTTAAAATTCATTTTATGATTTTAAACAGTTTATATTCAAAATAAAACCTTATTTATCTTATTAATTTTATGATAAATAACATGATTATAGTTTCTTAAAATAATTTATACCCATAATTAAACCCATGTTAGAATTTATCATCTAATATAACATTAAAATAAATAAAACATTTTAAAACATGTGAAACATAGATATTTGTTCGTAAAATAGTTGGTTAAATTTAATTTTTATTGAAAATTAAAATAAGTATGTACTTTTAATACCTATACATGTATTATTTCCAAGAATTAAATTTAAATGAAAAAATATGTTTACTAAATAAGGTATTACATTAAAACTTTTAAAACCATTATCTTTTTAAAATAAATAAGATACATAAATTAATGGAAAACAGAAAATACTTATATATGTAAAATATTAAAATTATCAAAATACATATACTTAGTATACATAAAGTACCTAAAATAATCACCATACATAAAATATTTAACCGTTATTAAAGTTTATGACCATTATAAATAAAATGATCTCCAAAGGACCACAACAGTTACTACATTTCACAAAGGACATATAAATAGGTTTTTAGGTTATCCCAAATGAAAAAAACAACCTGGTGGTGATGGTGCTTTTTATACCCATGATGCTTAGTATAGTGGTCATAGCACTTTCCCAAATGTTTTTCATTGTTATAGACCCGAAGGACTCTCACTATTATCTTCTTCTATTTGTGGTGTTTTGGGGGTTATATTTATAGGTCTTATTGTTTTAATTCTAGGTTAGTGGTGTTCTTTTGGACTTATGGAAATGTAAGGTTTTCATCATTCTTATTGAATATAACATGCATTTATTTTTTTATTTCAATGACTATTATCATAGATGAACCATTATTAAAAAAAAATAACATAATAATAATAAAAATATTGTTATTAAAAATTAATCATTTTCAAGTAAATAATATAGGCATGGATGTGTGAGAATAAAATGAAAGATCAATGGACAAAACATTTTTAGTACAACAATGGTTTTCTACATTCTGAGGTTGGAAATTACAATGGTGGGGAGAATGTAGTAAACCCAATTTGGGTTACAAAACAATTAAATGGTTATTTTTTTATTAAAATGTGCAATTGTGAAGGTTGGGAGAGTTTGGGAAGCATTGAATATGTTTTTGGGTCTAATGTTGATGCACGTGTGTTGTGCACATCTTGTCTAAAATGTGTGAATATCATATGTTAAACTATGTGCAATTTTTGTTTTGAGAAAGTATCATCAGCATGGTTTGAGAATGGTTAGGGATACCATGAAAGGAGTTCATGCATGGGATTCCATAAAAAAATATATAATGCATTTTTAGCGCACATTTTGTCTAATCGTGCAGTATAACTATGCGTAGAGTCAAAATCTAGATCCTATATTTTTAGAATGGTTATCTTGTTGTAATAATTAACTATTTTTAATTTCAAAACATAACTAACTCGATATGTTTCTCCATATATGTCTGGATAAACATTACCATGTCCTTTAGATCCAACCCAGAGCCCTCCCATTGTGTTTTCAAGCCATATTATCATGGTATGTTCCCAATATTCATCATTTTATCTCTTATCTAATATATACTTATCTTGTATTATTTTTTTCATTGATCTAAAATATCTACATGTGGATATATTATTTTTACATAAAATAATTTAATATATGATGTTTTACCTATATAGTAGGAGATATATGTAGGTTTCATTGAATTGTGACCTTGATTCTTCAAGTACGCCTTTGATCTTCATTAATCCTCCCAGGCTATCTTAGATATACTTAGATCATCTTCTCTAATCCACATTATTTTATAGATCTATGGAAGTTAAAGGTATTTATATGTTATATTATTCTATATAAGTTGATTTTTTTATTGATCTTGCTAGGAGAAGTGATCTATGTCCTTTTCATGAAAAATTAACCTAGTTTTATTTTTGTTCATCATCTGTTGTCAAGATTCATTCAAACCTCTGAAAAAGGTGACTTTAATGTATTCTAAATTTACTATGGTGGATGATATTAGTTTAAAATTGATTATATTTAGGGAAATAAATTTTGAAATCTTGGAAAAACATGTTGAATAAATTTTATTTAGTGATAAATTGTCAATTTTTTATGTTTAAATATTGATTAATTGTTGAGATATTTTCATTAGATTCATGAATTTTAAATTTTAATTTTTAATAATGGATTTTTTTGAATATCTAAATAGATTTTTGGAGAATTAATTTTTCAATTAATGTGTAATTTTATTGAAATTATTTGTCTTAGAAATGGTTTTGATGGAAAATGACTTTCAATAAAAAGGTGGTTTTATTGAAAATGTGTTTCGACATGTTCCTTGGGAATATTGGGGTCTGTGATTATATTGAAAATAAAGATCTTTGTTAAAATATAAACTTTATATCAATTCCAAAGGGTTCATGGTTGATGGGATAGAATTACATTATGATGACGTGGTAGATGGATAAGAATTTTCTCATGAGTATGGAACTGTCTTAACAAGTATTGCATGTGTGATAGTTGGAATGTGTGGAAAGGATCAGGTACGAAAATATGGATATTTTGAAATGGTTTTTAATCTTTATATGTATTTTTATAGAATTATTACTTACTGTAATAAAATTTTTTCACGAGACTTGTGTACTTTTCATTATAATGAATTTTATAAGTAGTTTATATTTATTTATAAACTATTTAGGGAAATTATTTTATATTAAATATTTTATATAAATGTTGATAAAATTTTTGTCGTAGATGGATTATTAAGGAAGTATATTGTTAAATCCAAATAATTTTTATAATCACTACTACTTATGAAAGTTAGTTCTTTTTCAGATGATACCTTTTCAGGTAGGGGAATAATTAATGTTTCCTGGGATTTTTCACCACATTGTGATACTCGAGTAGTTTAGCAATTTTTGAGCATAGATCATTGAGTTCATTGAGTCATGTAGTATTACTAGTGTTTGTAGTTGTACTTTTACTATCTAATATGTTAATTGTTTTGTTTTCTGATGTTTCACAGTTCAATTTAGTTTTGTCATGAATAAAATTATTAGATTATCATTCATTATTCATGAAATGGTTTTTTGAGTTAATGATTTATTATTAATAGGAAAAACGCCTGTCACATTCATTTGAAACCCCTTGAGAATTTATGTTCAGCCGTTGGTATCATGGTGATGTGTTTTACAGAGATGTAATGATTCACTATAATATCAAGCCAAAGTTAATTTTTAGTACATTACACTAATCCTTCATGATGGTTCGTAACTATTAGATAAATTTTCAATGAATATCCCCCATGAGTGTCAAACAAGATGCGAATCAAAGAATAATGTTTTGAACTGGGTGGTGATCGTGTCTAGTTAAATTCACCCATTTTTTAGTTACAAAAATTTTTTGCCTTTGTGCTAGATCAACATCAACATGTTGTATCTTGATACAGATTCAATTTATTGGAAGAATCTTATTACATCCTTAAACAAAATTCCTCTAATATTTCCTCTACATTGACACATCTTTATACTTATCCATATAGACACAAAAATACATATAATTATAAAAAATATCTTCTAATATCACTAATTGATGCTCATCCTAGGTTCATATGGTTAATAAAATCATTCCTATGATGCTGATTATATCAACCCAGGATTTTGATTATCTAATATTACATCTATTGAGTAGAATATTCATTACATTACACAAATAAAATACCTAAGGACCATATTAATATTATATATTTATAATAATCGAAAACAATTATCTAAATTAAGGAATGATCTTAAAGGAATTCTTCCATGTTCACTCTATTAATGACTCATCACCTAAATACACTACATAAATCATTCTTCTGTATCATGGTGAAATAGAACATAATAAATGTTAATCTCAGATTTTCATTAAGGGTAAACAAGAAATATTATTAATAATATCATAATAATATTGGTATGATAAAATGAGAAAATATTATAAAAACATACCAAACATATAAAAGATCATAGTATTGATTCAAATAATTAATACTAGTAGTTTATAGTACATGGATCATAATGGAATCAAAAAACATGAGCCACTAGTTCAGAACATTATCATATATCCTAGATTTGAGGAATAAAACAATTCTTAGAAAATAATTGACATAGTATCGCATTATCATAATAATGAAATCAATGTGGAAATGGTTTACTCCCAATATCCTCATAGTAATTGAGTTCCAACCACAACACCATCATAGTAGAAATAATATGTTTCCGAACTGGATTCACTCCCTATTCTAATTACGTCTATCTCATGAAATATATATCATTACCAATTTTTTTTGAAGGAGTTATAGTTACCATATGATACGTAATTAAAAATGTTTTTGTGAATTCAAAAATATCATCAATCATTCATCATATCATAAACAATGAATTGAAATAGGATTCATAAAATTTCCCTCATATGTTGTTATATAGAAAATAAACAGGTTCTGTAATTATTTAGTTGTTTCATCACAATAATAAAAATATAAAATGAATATGGTTTAGTAATAATTTCCTATGGTATAACTCATGGGGTGTGAAACTACTCTAATTAACAACCATTAACCATAAAATATTTATTAAAATTAATTGTAATAAAATCCTCGATTCAAATCCCAAATAATGAAAATATTACGTCAATGAATGTCATCTTATTTGGGAAATGATTTTCAATGATAAATATCATTCAAGGATACTTGAGGAAGACCACATTTATTTTAAAATCTTATTTTTAAAAATATAAAATAAATTCCATTTCGTTGAAAATAATCATGTAAACATATAAAGAATTTTTTTAGTATTATTTATAATGTTTCACTAAGAATATAACTATTAAACATTAAAAAGATATTTTATACCATAAAAGAACATCAAAATCTGTTTATTTTGGAATAGAATTGATGAAATATAATAAATTGTGATAAAAAATAATGGTTAAGATGATTTTTTGTTTCATTAGTGACATAGAAACTGAAACATATATTCCATTTATCTCATTCTCTAACAAACCCAAATATGAAATTTTATTAATATTTAAATTAATATAAATTTTATTATTTTAAATTATAAAATAGGGATAAAAGAATAATTAAAAAATAGTTTTAAAAAATTTATTAACTTAATGTATTTAGAAATCATGGTTTTTGGCGAATAGTACGTTCACAATTTGCCTAACCGTGCGGTATAACTATGGGTAGAGTCAAAATCTTGATCATAGATTTTAAAAATGATTCTAATTTTTCTATAAATAACTCTTCATAAATTCAAAACATATATAAATAAATATTTTTCTCCATATATTTCCAGATAACCTTTATCATGTCCATTGGAGCCAACCTAGAGTCCTCCCTTGGGGTTTTCCAGCCAGATTCTTGTGGTAAGTTCCCAATCATCATCGTTTTATCTCGTTTTCTTATATACCCTTATACTCTCCTACAAATTTCAAATATATAAAAACTCTACATGTAGATATATAATTTTAATATTAAAATATTTTAATATATGATATTTTCCGCTATATATGAGGATATTCATGCTAGTTTCATTGAATTGTGACCATGATTCTTGAGCATCATCTTTGTTCTTCCTTTTTCCTCCTAGGATATCATAAATATACTTAGATCTTCTTCTATAATCCTCTTTATTTTACAAATATATGGATCTTATGAGTTTATATGTGTTAGGGTATTCCATATATGATGAATTTTTTGTTTTTATCTTACGAGTAAAAGATATATAAAGCATTTTCTTAGAGAATTGACCTAGCTTCTTATGTGTTCATCGTATGTTGTAAAGTTTCATTCAATCCATTGAAATATGTGTCTTCCATATCATCTAAATTTAATATTATTAAAATTATTTGTTTAAAATTGATTAAATTTATTGAAATATATTATGAAATAATTTTTAATCATGTGTAATGAAACCTATTTTGTGATAAATAATCAGGGATTCCAAAATATAAAATTTTATTGAATGGATGAGAAAATTTCTATAGCTTCTTAAATTTAAAATGTTGATTTTCAATTGTAGATTTTCTAGGATAACTATTTGGGTTGTGGGAAATTAACTTTTCAATGAAAGGGTAGTTTTATTGAAATTATTTGGCCTAGAAAATTGTTTTGATGGAAAAATGCTTCTCAAAAAAATGGTGGGTTTTGTTGAAAAAGTGAATCACCATGATCCTTGGGAAT
The DNA here is from genome assembly GCA_963277665.1 of Viscum album. Lineage (NCBI taxonomy): Eukaryota > Viridiplantae > Streptophyta > Magnoliopsida > Santalales > Viscaceae > Viscum > Viscum album. The sequence goes on along the minus strand of OY728142.1, from coordinate 1,373,538,806 downwards.
TTTGGGTTCTATAATTTTATTGAATATATAGTTATTTGTTAAAATATGATCTAGTGTGAAATTCCAAAGGGTTAATGGATGATGCGATATAATTACCTTGTGATGACTTGGTAGGTTAGCAAGAATCTGCTCACGAGTATCGAACTATCATAACAAGTCCTGCATGTGTGATAGTTGGAATGTGTGGAATGATTCGGTTATAAAAATGAGTATTCTAAAATGTTTTTAATAATTTATTAGTATTTTTATCGAATTATTTCATGATGTGAAAAGTATTTTTAATGGAACTACTGTACTTTGTGTTACAATGATTTTTAAAAGTTGTTTGGATTTATTTATAAACAATTTAGGGAAATTGTTTTATATAAATTGCTTTATATAAATGATGATAACTAATCTATACTAGTACTATTAGTATGGAAGTATATGGAGAAATCCTAATAAGTTATATATTCACTCCTGTATTAGAAATAAGGTTCTTTTCTTCAGTTTCTATCATTTGGGGTAGGGTAAAAAGTAATCATTCACATGTTTTTAGAACCACTTTGTGATACTCGAGTAGTTTGGTGATCATGGAGTGTAGATCACAATGTTTATGGAGTTGTGTAGTATTCATGGATTCATTAGTTTTTCTTTTACAATTTACATTGATAATTGGTTTTATTTCTGTTGATTCACACTTCAATTTTGTTTTTTCATGAATAATGTGATTCAATTTTCTTTCATTATTTATGCACTGCTTTTTTGAGTTAATTGTATATTCATTAAGGGAAAATTATCACCCACATTAATTTGAAACACTTTCAATATTAATTTCTAGCATTTGGTGCCATTTTGATATGTCTTAAATATATATAGTGACTCATTATACTATCATGATAATGAGAATTAGTGGTACATTACACAAATAATTCATAATGGTTCCAAAAAATTTATACTTTTTCAGTTAATATTCCCCAAGAGGGTAAAAAAAGATGTAAATCAAAGACCATTATTTTAAACAAGGTGATGATCGTGTCTAGTTCATTATTCCCATTTCATAGTTTCAACCACATATTACAATTGTGCTAAATACAAATCAACTTGTTGTATCCAGAGAGGGATTCCATTTGTTAAAAGAATATTGTTACATCTTTAACCAAAATTCCATGAAATTTTCCTATACTACAAATCATCCTTATACTTATCCAAATAGACAAAACAATAAATATGATTATAAAAATCCCTTTGGATTTCAGTAATTAATTATCATCCATGTTTTATATGGTTATCAAAGTCATTCCAATGATGTTGACTATATAAAACCATGATTTTGATAACTACATATTAATCAATCGAGTTGAATATTCATTACATTACACAAACAAATTCCAAATAACCATTGTAATTTTTACATTTGGAATAATGGAAAAAAATTATTTAATTGACAAATAATATTAAAGGATTTTCCCCATGTTCTCTCTCCAAGTAACTCATTGCATGAATCCACTACATAAATATTTTTTCAGTAACTTATTGAAAGAGAACATGAGAATTGTTAATCATAGATGTTCATTTTGCGTAAAAATGGGAGATTAGTTATAATAATATGATAATATGGGTATGAGAAGATTATAACATATTTGAAAGTCATACCATACATATCAAAGATCATAATATTGATTCAAATAATTAATACTAGAAATATATAAGAAATGGCTCATAATGTAGTCAAAAAACATGAGCCCTCAGATCTGAACATTATCATATAATCTTGAATTTTGGAGTAAAGAAAATCCATAGAAAATAACTGACATTGTATCCAATTATAAAAACAAATGACATTAAATTGGAAATCGGTTACTCCCAAAACCATTATAGTAGTCAAGGTCTAATCACAACACCTTCATAGTGGAAATAATTCCTTTCTGATGTAGGCTCAATCACTATTCTAATTAGGTCTATCTCATGATATATATATCATTACCCAACTAATTTGAGGTTTTTTTGTAACCACGTGAAACATAATTAAAAATATATTAGTTGGTTAAAAAATATCATAAAACATTCACAATATCATAAACAATGAAATGAAATAGGATTCATATACTTTTTATCATATCCAAATATATAGGAAATAAATAGGTACTATAATTATTACATCCATTTATCATAGTATAAACCATATAAAATTAATATTTTTTAATAATAATTTTCCATGATATAACTTTTGGATGTGAAACTACTACCATTAACATCTATTAACCCAAAAAAATATTAAATATTAATAATAATGGAATCCTTGATTCATACCCCAAATAATGAAAATACTAAATCGATGAATGACAAAATATTTTGGAAATTATTTCGAATGATAAATACCATTTGGGGATACTTGAGGAATATATCATTTATTTAAAAATAATGTTTTAAATAAATTGAAAATTCATTAAAAAATTTAATATTTATTTTCATAAAAAATAGTCATGTTAACATAAAAAATGATTTGAAAATCATTTAGAATTTTTTATTAAGCATATATCCTTTAAATATTAAGATATTATTTTATAACATTTAAAAATTCAAAATCCATTTATTTTGGAATAGAATTGAATAAATATAATAAAACAAGAATAAAAAACAATTTTCTTGATGATGTTTAATTTCATTAATGACATAGTCATTGAAACAAAAACACCATTAAATTTTATCTAGAAAACCCCAATTTGGAATTGTTTTTGAAATTGAAATTAATATTTATTTATTATATTTTCAAATTGAAAAAATGCCCAAAATTTTAATTAATAAATAATTTTTATAATGAAATTTAGATAATTATTGTATTTATAGTGAATGGTTTTGGATGAATATGTTGTTTCAATAGAATATTTTTTATTAAAAACATTATTCTGAATTATTCAGTACATAATGGGAGGAAAAAAATGGAAAAAATTAATTATCTAAACATAACAATAGTAAAAGAAAATTTATTATTTTTTTGAGATATGGAATATAGTATTTCATCATGGAAATAATAGTATTTATAAATATTAATAAAAAAATGAGATTTCAACATAAAACCATGCACACATTAGAATCATTGAATCATAAGAACCATGAAAGGATAATAGTAAATAAAACATAATATATAAAGACAACAAATAAATTAAATATTTGATATTTCAACGGGACCCAATATAATCCTAAAAATTAAAATATGTTCATTACATAATGTAAGTCTGAATGTAAGATAATTGAGACCAAAAATACCAAACCACATTAGAAATATTTAAAATATAATAAAAAATTAATACTAAAAAAATTAACAATACTAATCATTAAAAAAATTATATTCATGATCTAATAATATAATGTTGATATAGATACACCACACACATGAAATGAGGGGATAATTTTAGAATGCCTTCTAGAAATAAAGTAGACACTATAAATCCCTTACATTACGTTTTTACAAACGTTTTAAACCTAAAAATATATAGATAAAAGTATATGTTTATAAAATATATATTAATGAAACCCATTTTTCTTAATGAACCTATTTACGATTTTCTGTTGATTTTTTTGACCTATTAATTTACAATACAATGTTAATGTAATGTTTTGGGTAAAAAATTCAGTGTTTTTCCAATATATATAGATATTTGATTGGTAAATAATCATTGATAATGGTACAATAATATATTTGATTTTCACGATTACATAAATATAATATATATTTCATTATATTTGTATTTATTGAAATTTATAAAATATAGAAATAAAAAATTAAATAAGTTGTTCCCGGAGTCAATAGACCATACATAAAATATGTCATTTCCATTTTTTGATATATTTAAATAAATAGAGGTAAATGATAATTTATCAATAGAGTATCATTTTTATTTTAAATATACTACATATTTTCATTAGACATGACCTTACAAAAATACATTAAATGCATAAATGAACACATCACATCATACAAAGATATTCCACCTTAAACACGAGGGATGTTATCATATTCCCAAAAAATGATAATCATGAAGGTATGTATGATATAATACTTCCAAAAGAAAAATTAATTCATAAATATTGTATATATAAAATAAATCCATCATTATTTCTTATTGTGATAGGTTGTATTAAAAAAATGACTGACATCAATCTATGATGTAGTGGTCCATCATATACATAAATAATGATTTTATAATACATTTGATTGATGTAGAAATGGGTTTTTGTATTGAATATAAAATAAAAATATCATTTTATATTTAAGATACATTATTTAATCTACTACTATGTTATAATAATATTTTAATGATATTTTAGAATTAATATAGAAAAAAATAAACAATTATGAATGCAACATCTTCATAGGTAATCTTCCTTAGGATTGAAAATAAATCAAAGATAGATTGGATTTATTTAGATACTATAAATCTCTGATTATATGATATAATTTATGATGAAACATTCGAGGTTATTGTATGAACCAAATGTATTTGATGGTGGAAAGAGGAGAGGAGAAGGGGAAGCCTTTTGAACGTGAGTTGAGTGGCATACGTTTAATTTTTTAGAATAATTACTTCCACCAACGAATTTTCATGTCACAATGCATCAATAATATACCATTATCTATCCCATAAAGAACATGATTGACATGTGGCCATATAATTGATTTTTCTCATTTTGGAACATTTAGTCCCTTATCATTTTATATGAACCTGTGAAAAAACCATTTATACCCAAAAAACATTAATTAATTATCATTATTCATTTTCATTCAAAATTAAGTTAAAATAATTAGATAATAAAATTTATGAGGATTATAGTTTTTAATCCATTTTACTAACTCTACCCACTTATGTGTAAATATATAACTACAAATTAATCCTTATGATATAATGAGATTGTGGGTCCTCAAAGAGAAAATGATCAATCATTTACAAATATTGTTATACCAATTATCAATATGATTTTTTTTCATAGTACTAAATTTGAGGAAAATGAATTTTAATTCACTAATCATAACAAAAAAAATTAAAAAATAATTTATATTTTTTAATATTTTATATTCAAATAGAGTATTCAGTTAAAAATCATTATTTTTCACTATTGATAAAAAAATTAATCCTTTCATTAAATAATAAAAAAATAACCAAAATAAACTTTTTGAATTGATTATCTAAACTATTATTATAAATTCTTCACAAAAATCATCCAAAATTTTATGAAGTTAAAATTAAAATAAAACATAATGATGTGATGGAAAAAATATTTATGGAGATGGTATTTATCAATAAAATTTGATTTAATATTATCATAATCCTTATGAAAAATCAATATTAAAATTTAATTCTTATTTATTGTTATAAAATATATAATTTTTAATGATTTTTTTTCAATTAATCTATACTTTAATTAATTAAAATTGAAAAATGTAATTCACTCTATGTTTTTTTTCAAGAATATAACCATTAAAAAGATATATTTTTAATATAGTCTTATATAAATTTATTAAAATTTAATTATGTGGATTAATAATTAATATATATTAATTATATAAAATTGAAATATAATTGACAAATTAAATTACTAATGAATTTTGAACGGAAATGAAAAATTTAAAAAATGGTATTTTTCATTATTCACTAAAAATCATTATTTTCAAAAATTAATCACAATATTTCATGATACAGTAATCTCAATGATAGTTATTTTAAAAATTAATTTATTTATATCAAATATTATTTACAAATATATGAAAATTATATTATATATTTTCCTATTAAAACAATTAAATATTATTTTTCAAAAAAAATATTATTGAGTAATATACTTAATTATTCAAAACCAATTGATGGTTGAATAATAATTTATAAATATTTTTTTAGTATTAAATTAATATCAATATTTCATTGTGTATTTAATATTATTTACACCCATAGATATAATGACAGTTATAAGAGTCATATTAAAATTAATATTAATTAGTGGCTCAATGATTCTTACTTTTACATGATGTAAACACTATCAATGAAACCTATTATTTTGTGTAAAACTATATAGAGTTAGTCTATAAAATAATTCATTATAAAATGTCTATTTTGTGTAACACAAAAATTAAAAAATATTTAAATAATTTGAAAGAAATAAAAAAAGGTGGTGTTATTGGAAAATACCTAACTTCTGAGAAGGATTTGTTTATATCAAATGATTAGGGATTGCAAGATTTTATATGATGCTAAAATTTTTATTTGTTGACTAGTTAAATTTATTAATCTTTGGTTACTAAAAATATACGGTTTTGGTTCATTTTTTGATTTGGAATGGTCAATTGATATCCATGAAGACATCATAAATCAAATGAGGAATATAAAACCTTCACAATTTGTCATTGACATAAAAGGGACCAAAATAAGATATCATTCATAATTATAGATTTTTGATTAAGAGTATGAATTAAGTATTTTTGGAACTATAATAGTTGAAACATTGGGAAATAAATTTTAGGTTGGCAATGTTGAAATTCATATTACATATTCATGATAGAAGAAACTAATTTTTCAAAAAAAATGATTGACCATAAATAAAAATCCTATAAGAGTAATATTATATAATGACATATGGATTTATATTTTCTAAATTTGGAATCATAAATAATTATATATAATCCTCATATAAAAATGAGAAATTATAAATTATCCACATAATATGTCTTATATTAAATATTTTTATCCTCTAACACTTATCTATTAAAACATTTATGGACATAAACTGAATAAATTATCAAAATTTTAATATTTTCATTTAAAATTATTTATGTTAGTATAAAAAAATATATTTATTTACTAAATACATATCAAGGGATAAAAATGTACAAAATAGTTTCGGAAATGATCATGAAATGTGTGTGGTTTTTTTATAAAGATTATATATATTGATAATGATGCTGATAATACATGTTCAAATATTTGAGGATTATTGTGAAAATAATGAAAATAACCATGGACTCTATGAACTATATTCACCATAATTTAATTTACAAATGTAATAGTATTACACATTTAAATACAGATCAGAAAATGCAATATGGGCTTCACACATAATATTATGTATAATGACATGACATTTGAGTAGAAATAAGTTTTAAAATAAGAGATGATTATTCTGCAAAAACATAGACATATCCCAATATGAGATATACTATACAAATATCAATGTTTTATGTCCCTATTTCTATTTTGTAAAAAAATTATTATCATAGTTAATGATGATAGTTTGGGAATGTTTGACTAGAAATGTATTGATATAATTTTCTATTATTATCCTCAAAAGAAAATAAGATATAATTTTAATATAGCATAATAATTATTTAATTATTCATTATTTATAAATAATATTTCAAACAAAATGAAAAAAAATATTAATAAATAAAATGTTACAAAACTAATTAATATAAATATATATTTGTTAAAAAATTAGGTGATGTTTTTTTAAATGATAAATTTAAAAATCTGTTCAATGTAAAATAATATTTTTATTTTTTAAAATAACAAATATTATCCTCCTTTATTTATTATATTTTGATAAATTAATATAAGGTTTTGAATATCATAGGAGAATAAAGAAAAGGGGCCCAAAATTGGAAATCATTAAGGAAAACGGCAACAACCCATATAAAAAAAGAATACGACATTTTTCATATTTATTAATATTTATAAATTAAATATTAGTTTTAATTTAACAGGGTTACTATGATCAATAGCATACTTGACATGCAACAATGGATTTATTCGAAATCTTACGTTGCACACTAATAATATAATATTATTATATTAAATGGTATTTTACTTCTAGCCGTTGTATTTGTAGGAATGAACAAAACTAATTACAATATTATTATACATGTTTGTTAAATGTATTTACATTTATCCAATAAAATGTAAGAGGCTCAAAATGTGAATGAATCTAATTTTAAGTATAATTTACATTAAATGGTTGATTTAATGCCTTTTAATGGTGAACCCACATTAAATATAATTTTTTTTAACTTTAATAAATTATACTTGACCAAATTAAATTCTTCTTTATAATGGGTTCATCAAAATTTTATTTATGTAAATTTTTAGATATATTCTGATATAGATTATTTTTTAATGAATAGTGAAAAATATTGTCTTTTAATTCAAAATTTCATTTTAATTTAATTTATTTATATGGTTAAATTATATTTTTAATTCGGTTTTATCTATAATTATAATATATTTTTACCATTTATTCCAATTTTGGTCATTGATGTTAATTTCACATTGAAATTGGATATAAACATGTGTCAATCTATTGATTATTATTGTTTCATAAAAACACAAAATTTGATTTAACAATGGGAATAAATTTTAAATTAATTAATGCAACTTTAATTTTTATAATTTGGTAAAATAGGCTTCAATTTTGAATTATAATTATCATATATAGTTGTGGCAGAATTTATTTAATTTTTCAAAAAAAGTTCAATTTTTTATCTATATTGAAACCACTTAGTATTAGATAAAAAACTATCTTTTTAATTTAAATTAAATTTTACAACTTCTGTGAATTGAATTTTGAAAATCTTACATAAATGGTTGTTATTAGTAAGAAAAATATTGTTTAAAAATATGAAAATAATTTTTGGTTAATAGTAACTTTTGACTTTTCCTTAACATGATTAAAGGTAAATAGGGTAATACAATGTAAAAAGAATATTATTATATCAGAATTACCTTAAAACATTTCTTAACCTTATAATTTGATTAATGGTAAGACATGTGAAAATTTTGGTCTATTTTGTCACCCCATGGAGCCGCTTATGAATGATAATGACACTTTAGATTAATTAATTAAAACTAATGGAAAAAATGACATAAACAAATATCTATTTGTAAATTAATTTTTACATGTTGTTATATAAGTAATAGTTTTATCTATAAATATTCATTTGAATGATAAAAATAATTCCTACATCGTGGTAGTTTTTTCATAATTTTTAGACATCGAATAAATTAAATTATTTATGACACAATTATGATGTAGTGTTTACCTAATTAATAAATAATTTAATTAAATAAGACTATTAATATTATAATTACATTTGAAACCTTTATAATTATTATTGGAGAATTTTATTTCGACCATGGGTAATTTTATATTCTACTCTAATGATTTTTCGACCTCTGTAAAATGAATATCTTTATATAATAAAATAATATTTTCAAACATTCTTAATGAGACCCTCCTCCCCCTTATAAAAGGAGACAGTTTCTATCCAATTCCTCAAACCTCTAAAGCCTTTTAGATCATCCATACTCTGACAAATTAATCTCCCTACTTCCATTGGCTCCACCTAGAAGCCTTACCTTTGGCAAAAGGAACTTCAATTATTCCTTTTGGTAAATACCAAAGAAAGTTACCCAAATTAAAGGTTATCGTTTATCTAAATTTATTTTTTATTTTGTTTTATTTTACATCTCCTAACCTTAAACTATTTTTATTACTTTATATTATAACAACACTAGTATCCTAAATATACTAGGATTTTGTTACGAAAATTATTCGAACTTCACTTACACACACTTCCATCTAATGGGTGATGAGCATACTCTTTCGATGGATGACAAAATAACGCCTCACGAGATGATTATTATTCAATTATCTACTACAAACTATCATGGTGTCCATTAATATGAAACTGTATATATATATGATATATATTATGTTTAGGTTTTATTTATGCTTATGTAGTTTTTTTATATCATACCTTTATGGTCTCCATTATAGGTAAATTTGATAATTTCATTTGAGAAAGTGCGGACTACCGCCCCATCAAAGTGATATGACTCATTAATGAAATATGTGGGACATATAATGGATAGAGTTAATGATATTATATATGATATTATAATGAAATTATAATATACCTATGTATTATTATGTTTTAATTCCATTAAAATACGAAATGGAAATTAAAGTAGCGTTCATGCGTACATACGACTTATCATCTCCATGAACATTGCATTTAATTTCATACCTCCAAATTTTATGTAATATTATAAATACATGTATATAATATATATATATATAAATGATATCTATGATATCTAAATCATGAATATAATTCTGGATATATTGAACTTTTCACCATGTGAACAATATGTAACTATATGGTGTAATTTGTGACACTATTACCAAATATCGACAAAACAAGAATTATTAACTTTAATGAATACATAATGATTATAACATGGTAATTAGTGATTTAAAAGAAACAATAAAGTTGAAAAATGTTCTTAAGAAAGTATAAATTAAATTTAGTTTATTATTCAAGAGATTAAATCATGATCGAGTCAAGTCTGAAACGAGCTAAGGGACTTCATCTCAATCTCCTTTCATTTAGAATATTCAGTTTTATACATGAAATTATTTTGTACACCCCTTTTGAATTTTAATTTCATTCAAGGGGAATATTTTTATATGAATCATTTTACTAAATGATAAAAAGGAATGAATTTTAGCGTATGTTGTGACAACGACCATTCCACCGCTGCGAGAATTTTTTGATCATTTGGCTTCCATAACAATCCATAATATTTTCAAAAAGGAAAATAAATACAATATAATATTTTAATGTATTTTGGTATTGAAAATTGTTTTGATAATTTATTTTTTATGTCAATATATAAAATTTATATATTGTTATTGCAATGTGTGAATCTTATCTTTCCTTTATGCTTATGTTATATGTTATAATCATGTTATGGTTCTTGGGAATTACATATGTATATGGGTGGTTCTGTGATAAACCAAGGGTGGGTGAACCCGAGATACCTCTCCAATGCATTGGGTAACATGACAGAGGTAAATGTGAATGTTTCTCCTAAGAGATTTATGGGATATACCGTGATTGGTATTCCAATGTAACACCCTATGTAGCTGTGATAGCTACAATATATGTATGTTATTGATTCCATATGTTACCTTTACGATTTATGATTTCTATGTATTATTCTTAATATGATATGATTTCATTAGGTAAGAAAAAGAGTTCATGTTTTTTATTTATTTATGAAAAAAAATCTTCCTTTATTTTATAAACCTTAGTGAGATTATTATGCTCATCCCATGCTTTGAACTATTTTTACATGACTTAATGATGAATATGGTCAAGGGTAGGATCTTGTAAAATTCATGTTGTATAGAACATTGAACTAGACATGACACTTTTTTAAAGAGTTTTTATTTTATGAAAAAAAATTGAAACTGTGTAGAAGTGTCATCTTTTTAATATTGTGAGATGTAATATTTATTTCCAGATTCTCTAAAACTATAAACATGAAAATATCATCATTGTGAATTATTCATTTAATTCAATATTATGTAATGATTAAGTCTGAGTCCTTATAGTTGGTATCAGAGGTACGTTTACATAACATTAAGAGTTAGTGTATAGTAAAATTAATATCCATAACGTAATTTAAGTTAATATTGAAATCATATAGAATTTACAAATTACCATGTTTCTTCGGCTAAGATTTTTGTGTGATCAGAATGGTTTTCTGCAGGGGAAACAGGGTAGCTATATTGGGATGGCATCAGGAGGATGATAACCTTCTAAATCTGCAACCTATGATGGATGGAACTGGAACTGAACAGTTTGTTGTAGTGATGGAATAGTTGACTCAGGTTATAAATGGTGTTGGTATCCATGTAAGAGATCAGCCTGATCAACCACAATGAAAAGTGTCAGTAGTGGATCATTTCATGAGGAAACAACCGCCATCATTCAGATGACCATCTGACCATGTGCTAGCTGAATGGTGGATTAAAGTACTGGATAATATTTGTGATGTCATGGATTGGTCAGAACAACAAAATGTTAGTCCTTCTGTTTACTATTTTGAAGTTCAAGCGGATTAGTGGTGGTCAATGGTGAAAAATATCAAGGATAGTGAGAAGATTGATTCTCTTGATTATGATGAATTCAAAGGTATGTTTCTTAAGAAATATTTTCCTAAGGTCATTCGCCTTAGAATAGAAAAACAATTCCTATAATTGAGGTAGGAGGATGACTCAGTGGATACTTAAGAAGAAAAATAAACGTGACCCGATATGAATGCTCCAAATTTTATACAAGATCATGATAGTAAAATCAACAGTTATTAATCATGGTTAAAGACAAATTATCGATGGACATTAGCATCTTGTGAGTGTAAATGTTATGATAAAATTTTTCATTATGCAGAGAAGGTGGAAATGGAGTTTCATGATTATTGGGTGTTCTATAAAAAATAACAGAATAAGAGGTCTATGTGACATGCGAAATGGAAGAACTCTTCCAAAAAGTATGAGGGTAAGAAATAAATGTATACAGTTTGTGAAAATTGTGATAAAATGGATGATTTGGAATTTCTTTTGAATTTTGTTAAGTTATACCAATGTGGTAAAATGGGACATAAGGCTCGTAATTGCACGGAAAAAAATCAGGATAGTGGTGAGACAAAATTTGATTTACAGTCATTAAAATGTTTTAAGTGAAATTAAATTGGTCATTATGAAATTGAGTGTGCAAAAAAAACTCAACTGAGTGAAATAATCTATACAACAAGCAGAATGAGGAGGTGAAATCTGTTGCAACTACATACCAGAGATGGGCCATTAAATGAAGGTGTTTCGGGTGCACTATTTGTTTGTTCAGATTATTTCGATATGTTGTTTGATTCAGGGTCTACACTCTATTTCATTTATGAGAAGTTTTCCAGTAAATTGGGAATTCCATCTAAATATATGATTACAGAAATTATGGTAAAAACACCAAAAAAATGATGGCATGAAAAGAAAACATACAAACATTTATTTCTTTCTGTGCAGAAATAATCTACCTACAAAAATTGATGTTTTTTCCCTAGTAGAGTTTGATGATACTTTGGATATGGATTGGCTTTCTGCGTATAATTCTAAGATTGAATGTAGAGATAACGAGGTTTATATTTAGAATTATTTTCAGTTCATATACAATAATGATCCCTTTCTTTTTATAACATATTAGGATGCTATAAAACTATAAAAGATGGAAATGAATGTTACCATTCACATATTGTTGAAAATAAAGGAACTGTTTAGATTAATGATATGATAGTAGTAAATGAGTATCTTGATGTTTTCCTGATTAGTTTCCTGGTATTAAACATGTTCGAGAAGTTGATTTTACTATTGACTTATTTCCTGATTCAAATCCAATTTTTAATCCCCCTTATCGAATCAATCAAATTGAACATTTAGAGTTAATGATACAATAACAGTAGTTATTAGATAATGGTTTAATTCAACCTAGAACATCTCCATGGGGTGCTCTTGTGTTTCTTATTAAAAAGAATACTGGTCGAATGATTATTTGCATTTATTATAACACATTGAATAAATTAACTGTTAAGAAAAAGTATCCTTGGACTCATATCAATTATTTTTTTGATAAGATATTGGGAGATCAGTATTTTTCAAATATTAACATGAGGTTAGGGTACCATCAGTTTAATGTAATGGAAGTAGACATTCTAAAGACTGCATTTTGTAAAATATATGGCCATTATAAATTTTTCTTTATGCCTTTTAGATTAACCAATTCACCTGTTGTATTCATGTATCATATGAATAGAATTTTCCATGAGTTCTTGGATATGTTTTTGGTTGTGTTCATTGATGATATTTTAGTTTATTTGAAATGTAAAATAGGACCATGAATGTCATTTAAGGGTTGTCTTGCAAATCATAAACTAAAAGAAACTATTTGGGAAATTTAGTATGTGTGAATAATGGTTACAAAAAATTTCATTCCATGGTCACATTGTTTCAAAAAATGGCATAATGGTTGATCCTCCAAAACAAAAGTTGTTCAAGATTGTAAAAGACCCACAAATGTAATGTAGATTCATAGTTTTTTTGGTTTGGATGTTTATTATTGGAGGTTAGATGAAAAGTTTTCATGGTTATCTAGTTCAATGACTAAGTTAACTCGAAAAGGTGTTAAGTTAATTTGGAAAAGTAATTCGATGATTGATTTCAGGAATGTAAAAGAATATTTGGTGAATGATTCTGTTTTGGCACTACCATCCAGAAATGGTGAGTTTGTTATCTATGGTGTTGCATCGTTGAAGGGACTCAGTTGTGTCCTAATGTAGAATGATCAGGTAATTTCTTATGATTAACATTAGTGGAAACCACATGAGTTAAATTACCAAACACATGATTTGGAATTAGAAGATGTTGTTTTTGATTTAATAATTTGGAGGCATCATTTGTATGGAGTAAAATGTGAAATATATAGTGATCACAAAAGTATAAAGTATATATTCACTCAATAATAATTGAACATGAGATAGAGGAGATGGCTAGAATTAATAAAGGATTATGATTTCACGATCCATTACCATCCATGAATGGAAAATAAAGTGGTTGAAGCTTTGATTCGAAACATTAATGCTTCATTAACCATATTACTTTTGGAACAAGATCCCTTGATTTTTTATTTGCTGATCTTTGGCATGGAAGTTTTTGGTGTAGGAAATTCTTCTGTTTTGTTTTAGGTATTTGTAAAATCATCTCTATCAGACAGAATTAAGCAAGCACGAAATGAAGATAGTGAGTTATAGAAAAAGGTAGGGTTGGTTCAGATTGGTATGTTTCCTGAATTTATCGATAATGGTTGTGTTTTGAGATTTGGAAAGAGATTATGTTTGACTAGTGATTCATAGTTGAACAATGAGTTGTTCTGTGAATAACATAGTTCCACGTTTTCAGTTCATCTTGGCAGTACTAAGATGTATATAGATCTTCCGGTGTATTACATGTGGGATGGAATGAAAAGCAATATTGTTGACTTTACTATGAAGTTTTTGACTTGTCTTCATGATAAATAAGATCAAAATTTACCGAAAGGGATGCTTCATCCTTAACTGGTGCCATAGAAGAAATGGAAAAATATATCCATGGACATTGTTGTTAGATTACAGAAGACATCTTGAGATAATAACATAATTTGGTTTTTTTAATCAGTTGACTAAATATGCTCATTTATTTCCTATTTGAGATACATTGACTATAGATCAGCTGTATCGATTGTATGTTAAATAGATGGTCAGGTTTCATGGATTTCCCCTCTCTATTGTATCTAATAGTGAGCACAGGTTTAATTCTATCTTTTGGAAAGGTCTTCAGAATTCATTGGGTACTGAATTAAATTTTAGTACAGATTTTCATCCTCAATCAGATTGGAAATAACAAAAAACAATTCAGACATTGGATGGTATGTTATGTGCTTTCTCGATGAATTATGAAGGAAGTTGAGACCAACATCTTTCTTTGGTTGAATATTCATATAATAACTATTTTCGTTCCAGTATATAGATATCTCCAATTGAGGCATTATATGTAGTGTATTTTCGAACTACATCTTTTTGGGATGAAGTAGGTGAAAGGAAGCTGAAGGGACCTAAATTGGTAGAAGATAGGGCAGAGAAAGTTCAGTTGATTTAGAATCACATGAAAACAACTCAGAGCAGATAGAAATGTTTTGTAGATAACCAGAGGAAGGATCTTTTTTTAAGGTAGGTTATCATGTCTTTCTCAATTTTTTCCCATGTAAAAGTGTGATGTGTTTTGATAAGAAGGGAAATTTGAGTCTGAGGTTCATTGGACCTTATGAAATCTTGGAAAAAGTTGGATCAGTTGTGTACAAAGTGGATTTACCTCCCAATTTATCCCAGGTACATAATGTTTTTCATGTTTTTATGTTGAGAAAGTATATATTGTATCCATCTCATGTTTTTCACCCATAGTTAGTTTAGTAGGAAGACAATATATCTTATAAAGAACAACCAATTTAGATTATTGACCTACGAGAGGATGTATTATGGAATAAATTAATTCCCCAGGTAATGGTTTTGTGGAAAACCCATAAGGTTGAAGACACAACATGTGAATCTAAAAAACCTATGAGGGATAATTACCCCCACTTATTTTGATATGTACAATTGTGAGGTCTCAATTCCCAAAATGAGGGAAGGATGTAACATCCCTGATAAATAATGAATAAGACATATTTCATATTTATTAATATTTTAGAATTTAATATTAATTTTAATTTAATGTGGTTTCTATGTTCGATAATGTACCCAATACGCAACAACGAGTTTCATTGAAATCTTACATTGCACACTAATATTATAATATTATTATTTTAAATGGTAGTTAACTCCTAGACACTTTATTGGCGGGAATGAACTAAACTAACAACAATATGATTATACATATTTGGAAAATGTATTTACATTTATCCAAAATAAATTTAGAGTCTTAAGATGTGAATGATTATAATTTTAAGCATAATTTACATAAAAAGAACAATTTACCGCCTTTTAATGGAAAACCCTCTTTAATTATACTTTTTGTCACTTTAATACATTCTATTTGATCAAATAAAATTCTTATTTAAAATGGGGAAATCAAAATTTAATTTATGTAAATATTTGGAATTTTTCTGATAAAGATCATTTTAAAGAATAGTTATTAATATTGTATTTTAATTCAAAACTGCGTTTTCATATAATTTATTTATACGGTTAGATTATATTTTTAATTAGATTTAATGTGTAATTAGAATATATTTTTTTACCATTTATACCAATTCTAGTTGTTGGAATTAATTTCACAAGAAATTGGATATAAACAAGTGCAAATCTTTTGATTGTTATTGTTTCCTAAAATCATACTATTTGTTTTAACAATGAGAATTAATTTAAAATTAATTAATGAAACATATTTTATTATAATTAGGTAAAATATATCTTTTTTGAAATCAGAATATCAAATATTGGTTCAGCTTAATTTTTGGTATTTTTCTGAAAAACATAAATTTTTGATGAACAGTGAAACAACTTAGTAGTAGTTAAAAAATTGAATTTTTCATTTAAATTAAATTTTACCACTTCTGTGAATTGAATTTATAAAATATTACATAACTTTTTGTTATTAGTAATTAAAATATGGTTAAATTTGATGAAAATAATTTTTTTTGAATAGTAACTCTTTACTTTTATTTACCGCAATTAAAGGTAAATATGGTAATTCATGGTATAGAGAATATTATAATAACTCAAAATTATCATAAGACTTTTCCAAACTATTTTTTATGAGTAATAGCCGACCTTGGGAATACATGGGTCTATTTTGGGAACCCATGGATCCACTTATGAATGATAATGACACTTTAGATTAATTAATTTAAATTAAAGACAAAAATAACATAAACATATATCACTTTTTAAATAAATTTTTACATGGTGTTATATAAGTAATCATTTGACTATAAATATTAATTTAAAATATAAAAATATTTCCTACATCATTATATTTCTTTATAATTTTTAGACATTTAATAAATTAAATTATTTATGACATAATAATGATGGAGTTATTACCTCATTAATAAATCATTTTATTAAATAAGATAATAAATATTAAAATAACATCCAAAACCTGTCAAATTATTATTGGATGATTTTATTTCAACCATGATTCAACTTATCTTATACTATAATTATTTTTGGATCTTTATTAATATAAAATCATTATATAATAAAAAAATATTTTCACACTTTCTTAAATATCCCCTCCTCCCCCTTTTCAAAGGACAAAATTTCTAACCAATTCCTCACACCTCTAAAGATTTTTGGGTCGTCCAAACTATTAAAATTATGGTTCCTACATCCCTATCGTCCACCTAGAATCCTTACCATAGTTATAACTCAAATCAAGAATTCATTTTTGTTCAAACCAAAGGAATATACCCAAATTAAAGGTAACATTTTCTCTAAAATTATTTTGTTTTATTTTGTTGTATTTTACTTCTCTAACCCCTAAACTGTATTTATTCATTTATTTTATAACAAAAATATTATCCTATATATACTATGATGTTTTTATGAGATGTATTCTGACTAAACTTTCACAAACAACCATCTAATGGGTGAAGAACATACAGTTTCTGTTGATGGAAAACTAACGCCCCATGAGATGATTATTGTTTGATTATCTCCTACCACCTATCATGGTGGACATTACAGAGACTCTATAACTATATATGATATATATTATGTATATTTCTTTTTTATTCTTCTGTATTTTTCTTCTATAGCATACCTTTATGTTTTCCTTTATGGGTAAACACGATAATTTCATTTGAAAAGGTGAGGACTACCACCCACTCAAAGTGATATGACTCGTTAATGCAATATGTGGGACATATAAAGGATGGAGTTGATGATATTATATATGATTTTATACTTTATTATAATATAATTATATATAATTATTTTTCAAATAAATTAAAATATTAAATAGAATCAAAGGTAGCCTTCATGCGTTTGTATGACTTACCATCTCTATGAACGGTGCATTTCTTTTCTTACCTCCAAATGATATATAGTATTATAAATACATGTATATACTGGATATATATGATATATATTATATCTAAATCATGCTTATCTTCTGGATATAATGAACTTTTGACCATGTGAACAACTTCAAACTATATGTTGTTCATTTGTAACTATATTACCAGATATCAAAAAGACGAACAATATTAAATTGAATGATTACATTATGTTTATAACATGGTAATAAGTGATAGAAAAGAAATAATAAACATTAAATAAGTTCTTAAGAAAGTATAAATTTACTTTAGTTTGTTATTCAGGAGATTAATGAATGATCTTGTCAACTCAGACACGAGGTACGAGATTTCGTATCAATCTCCTTTCGTTGAGGCATATTCTGTTTTATACAAGTCCTTATTTTATACACCACTTTTTAGTTATCATTTCATTCAATGGGAATATTTTTATACGAATCATTTTACTAAATGAAAAGATGAATTTTTTTAACTTACGCGGTTACAACGACCATTCCGCCGACTTGAATATTATTTGACTTTTTTGCTTCCTTAAAAAGTCGTAATGTTTTTAAAAAGGAAAATAAATAACATATATTCTTTTTATGTATTTTGGTATTGAAAATGGTTTTGATAATTTATTTTTTATGTCAATATATTTAAATGACATATTATTATTTCAATGTGTGATTTTTATCAATCCTTTATGCTTATGTTGTGTGTTATGATAATATTATGGTTCATGGGCATTATTTACATATATAGGTGGTTGCTTGATAATCCTATGGCTGGTGAGCCTGATATTTCTCTCAAATGCATTAGATAAAATGATAGAGGTAAACGAGAAGGTTTCTCCGAAGATATTTAGGGAATATACTGTGATATGTATTCCAAAGTAACTCCCTATGTAGATGTGATAACTACAATATAATTATATTATCGATGACAAATGTTACCTTTATTATTTAGGATTTATATTTGTTAGTGATAAAATTTTATGATTTCATGAGGTATGTAAAAGAGTTCACGTTCTTTATGTATTTATGAGTCAATGTTTTTTTTCATTGTTTGATAACCCTTACTGAGCATTTTATGCTCATCCCATGTTTTGAAATGTTTTCATAGGACATAAAGTTGAATAGTGTCATAGATGGGGTCAAGGAAAAGTCATGTTGTCTAAAACATGGAACTAGGAATGAATATTTTTTCATGAGTTTTTATTTTCTTAAAAAAATGGAAACTTTGTAGATGTTTCTACATTGAAATCTTTTGAGGTGTAATAGTATTATCCTAATTCTCTAAAACTCTAATCCAAAAAATATCCTCAATGTGAATTATACATTTAATTCAATATTATTAAATTTTTTAGGCCGTGTCCATATAAAAACACCACCCACGACATATCATTTTTAATTTTTACCATAGTATGTCCATGAATATACATGCCATTATGAGTGGGATGATTTTATTAATTATGTCTTGTATCATTTATTGAATAATGAATCGTGGTAGTTGTTCAAAAATGTGTAAAATAACAAATTTTCAAGAATAAAAAGGTTGTTATAGAAAAATTTCAATGAACATAGAAGATCTCATGAGAATCAAATAATCACTTTTTTATTATGGGTAATCTCAAGTGGTATAAATTAATTTTTTGTGAATTTTTCTAAAATTTCAAGGCATTAAAAAATAATGATATTTAATTCTAGTATATATTAAATAAAATTCAAGACAATCTAAATGGATATTATGTGTTTTCATAAATAGTGGCATGAAGGAAATGGGTTCTGTTCATCAAACATAATTATTATCTTTTATTGAAGAAAAGAAGAATGTTTATTTGTAAACGAGGTATTTTATGGGTTGAACCTATACCATTGGTCATGTTATTCAAATTTATAAGAATAATTAATTAAAACAAAATATAATATTGTAATATATGAAAATAACCTCAATAATTAAGATGAAGACATTTTTCTATCACAACTATTATATTTATATATGTGATATTAAAACATTTATAAATGATGAAAGTTTTAAAAGATATATTATTAAGACATAATTCAGTTTTTTAAAATTTCCATTATTCATTACATGAGTTATTTTCATAGGTTGAGATTTATCTAATGAGGGGGATCACCTTTTTCATTTTGATGAG
The DNA here is from genome assembly GCA_963277665.1 of Viscum album. NCBI lineage: Eukaryota > Viridiplantae > Streptophyta > Magnoliopsida > Santalales > Viscaceae > Viscum > Viscum album. The sequence goes on along the minus strand of OY728142.1, from coordinate 1,373,518,182 downwards.
ATGTATGAATGAGATATTTTAAATATTTTATTTCCTAGAATATTCAATGTTTTTTTCATCGCTAATTTTTGTGGGGAATATCTTTATTCAAATATTCATTGAAGGTAAAAATATTCATGGGAATTATTTAAATTAAATATGTGTTTTTATCCATTAAAACAACTAGGATATATATCTTTCAGAATGTTACACATTTTTCTGGGTTCCAAATTACACCAAAATATTCCCATTATATGGATATAAAGAGAATAATGAATTAGATAAAAGGCATACTTTAATTTGGTAAAAAATTTAGATTTATAGGGAATCATAATACTTTTGATTTTTTAGATATATATTGCAATGTAAATTTTATTTATATGCGGACAACATCAAGTGGAGTTATCATTATAAGATATGCGCCTTAATTTTGTTCGACAAAATTATCAGAAATCTACAATCTCAATCAATATCTACGAATAATAAATGGCTTCCACACAAGAAACATATTTACTTCTGTTGAGGATAACTAAATTGGAATATTTCAATCAATGTACTATTATTTATTCCAAAATAAAAATTTTCATTGAACAAAAATAGACCTAATTTTTGACTCCACTGAACAGGTTATTCAGTATAATGAGTTACAAATTAAATATATAACTATACAGTATAATTTCAATGAAATTTTCACTAAATCAATACCAAAGGAATATTTTCATTATTTTTGAAATTGATTATGGTATTTGAGGGTCATTTAAATCCTTTGTATGGAAAATTGATTCAATTTCCTATATTATATGATTTATTGGTTTTTTTTCAATGGGGGATAATAATTAATGATAATCCCTTTAACTATTTACAAACATAATTTATTCCCAAAATTTTCAAAAACTATATTAATGGAGTATTCTATTTTTGTTGCATAATATTTTGGGGGAAAATCACTCATGGGTTTGTATATATTAATTTAGAGTCATTAATATTCATAATTTCGTAATTAAATAATCTATTTGTGTGTGATGATCTACAAATTTGTTAATAAAAAACTAAAAATATGAAATTTATTTATCATCTCTATAATCCAAGAGTTTTTCATCTATCTTAATAGCTATTGTAATAGATTTGATAGAAAAAATGTAGTAATAATTAATCTATAGTTTATTTGAGTAGTTTCTGATGTTTAATAGTTGATAATATCCAAAGATGTATAAAAGGGATGAGTTAAATATCGATCGAAATAATATCAATACAATCTATTGTATTAAAGGTAGGAATAGTAGTCACTTTTTGTTAAAATAATTTTATTATTATTAAATATAAATGTATCTTACACCATCATTTCACAAGATGTTTATGAATTTCATAATTATGATTAACATCTATATGATTTATGCATAATTTTTATTCACATTAGTTTTTCAAAATATATATTATTGGAAATTATTGATAATAAATTTTTTTTGATGTCATTTAGAACATGGGGTTATTTTTATAAAAAATGTTTTTCTATAGTATAATGATTTTATCATTAGATAAATGTTTTGGATGTGTTGTTGTGGTAATAGTCTATGTTGATGTATTTTTTAATTTATAAGTTATATTAATAATAAAATTATATAGGGATTGATCAATATATTTGAATGATTGGAGGAGTAATAAATTGTCCTAACAGTTTTTCCTAATGACTCTTATGAATCATGGGAATTATTATTATATTGGAAAAATGGGATTGCATTTATTTCAATGAATGAGTAATTTTTTCACTCTATTTATGATTTATGATAATATATATATATGAATGAATTGGAATATTTTTATGAGCCGAATAAAAAATATGATTACTTATAGAATTTGTATGGGTCATATAATATTGCATATGAGGGATTATGAACTACGTACGATTCATATAGACTTGCCTATGTGTCACCATTCCTTAAATATTATTGATTTCAAACAACTTAGATCTCATAGGAATCTATGTATGAGTCATGCCTTAATGAAATTGTGAAATTTATAGGAAAAGATAGATAATTATTAGAATTAGTTCTATAATGATAAAAATATTTAAGGACACTACTTTATCAATTGAATCATTGGTTAAACTTGAAAAAAAAATACTATTAATTCAAGAAAATTGATAAGAATTTTAACAAATTGATGAAAATTAAACAACAAATAATGGGGTGGTTATATTGTAAACTCTTAAAAACATTCCATCAATTACTACAATGTTTTACCATATTATTCAAGAAATATCTATGAAAAAAGAATTGAGAAAAGTATAATAAGATGGAAATTATATGATGGATTAGTTTTAACATTATTTATACATTAAAAAATTTAAATTGGATTTTCTATTGCTGCAACTATGTGATGAATGAAATGAAAATTAAATTTATATTACATAATTATTGGAAGAAATAATTGATTCATTATGTATATAAAATATATTTCAAAATCCATAATTAATTATTAAGAATTATATTCAATATGGATATGAATAAAATATTTTTATAAAAATTATATATATATATAAAAGAAACCACTGAAAATATACATTTATAAAGAAGATTAATATGAAACATTAAAACTACCTTAATGTCTGTTTATTTTAGTTTAAAAGATTTATTTTATTGAAAAAAATAATCCATTGTTTTGAAATAGAATGAAACAAACAATGAAATTAGAGACTTATAGAAACATGATTTCCAGAATTATCACTTCTCCTTTTACATTAATTTGTATACTAGTGGGCTTTATAAATGTGGCGAAATTAGTACCCTTCCCAAGAGTTTCCTTTTTTTCAGAGTTGAAATTAAAAAACATTTTTTTCGCTTTATATATGGTTATTTATTAATTATATTAAATAAAATTATCATTTGTCAAGGGTTTTTTCATAGAGAATAATGTAATGAAAATTACAATCATTTATTCACTCAACCTCACAAATCATGAACTAATGTTTAAGGTCCCATTAAATAGAATGGTCATTTCTATCTATTGGTAAGATCTCTATGGAGAATTTCTTATCATGGCCAAATTATAATTTAGTTGAGTATATTGTTTCAATAAATACAAATATGCTCATAGAAATGATATACCATGGTTTGTATAGATTAGTTTTCCATTTGGTCACTACACACCTACCCTATGATAATATATTATTACATAGTAAACCCCACGTCTAATTATAAAAATCTTACAAAAATTATTTATATGATGTGAAAAATATATGGTGATAATTTATTTATATAGTTTTAAATAAATAAATATTAATTTATATAAATAATATTTAAAATATAATTCCCATTAGAGTCATGTTGGGGTGTATTATTCCCACTTATATTTTTTCAAACATTTAATAGTAAATATTTAGTTAAATAAAAAATATCACAAAAATATTTATAAAATAATTTAATAAATATTACACTTAATATTCTAATGTGTACATTTTAAGTTTATAGTAAAATACCAAAAACACACACACACATATATATATATAAATTTAATTGAATAACTTGTGACTTATTATATGCGATCAATAATAGAGGTATAATTATTATTCCGCGAGATTGAATAATAAAATATATAGTAACATTAAGACCATACAATGCTTAATTAATGTTATATATATAGTTAATGACTGACCTGCTAGACGACTTTATCGGGGGAATTAGGTTAACTGTCCAAAATATCGTGATTTACTTCTATAAACAAATCATGAAAACCATATAAAAGCCATTAAATATACAAAAAAAAGATCAACATTATAATAGTCACTATGAAAAACCATCCATTTTTCTAGATATCTCATCAAGATGATTCATACACATGTCCCTAACATATATAATCAATAATTGATTCATTGAATTTTCTAAAATAAACATTTTTATTATAAAATCTTGGTAGGCGATATAATTAAAATATTCCTATCCAACATGATGATATGAGATGAATAATTCTATTAACATATAAATATCACATCCAATATAGGCTTATTCATTAATATCATTTAACTCCTTGTGCCAAAAAAATATCATAAATTCCCACAAGTACATATCATCATGGTTATTATCAATACATTATAGTACCTAACATATGACATTCATAAATTTTATCTTATGACTATAAGCCAATATAACCATTCACATATATGGATATCCAATGACATATAGGTAATGAAAAATTTATATGTTCGGGTATGTTCTCAAAACCCCTTTTCTTAAATATTAATTATGTTAAAAATTGGGATATGGTATTTTTATTAATTAATAAACTCATACCACTAATTTTATAAAACATATATTTGACATTGTATAATTTTATCAAACCATTAAAATTGTATATATATATATATATTCATAAAAACTCATTTTTCTCACATTAGTGATGAACTATTGTGACCATTCAAATAGTTAGATAATATAAAGGCATTGTCACATTAATTTTACGCAATATAAAATTAATCACATGATAAATTATTTTATAAAACTAATTATCATTAAAATAAAAGTAATTGAACATACAATGAAGTTATTTTGGAGAAAAAAATTAAAATTACATTCCCCTAATATTCATGACTCCATGAATATTCATAATGATGATACCAAAAGTGGGTACAGTGTAATGTATTGCACTGAATGGTAAGACAAGATTTATAGGATATAGTAATTTTATGATTCTTGATAAATAATATAGAAAGTTTCTTATTTGTAATTTTCATATAATTAATAACAATTATATATAGTGTAAAATAGGTTATATTATTGATTTTTTTAAATGATTCCAAAAAAACATAGACTATATTATTTTGATGTTAAATAAACAACCATTAATTACATATGGTTATCTAAATAATTACGATTTTTTAAACAAATTAAATCGCATATTCTTTATAAAACCCTTTTAATAAAATATAAAGACTAATATACCTAATGTTTTTAGAACCACAACCAAAAAACATCCCCTAAATTCACTTTTTCTAGTAGTTTTGAGATCAATCTTAAAACTAAATGTGTATATTTAATATATAATCATAATTATATAATAACAACTAAAAAATAACCAAAATTGGTTTAGATAATGAATTCAAACCCAATAGGTGATTCTATAAGACAATTACAAATAAAGTGTCTATGTTTTATATAGATCATTGTATTTTTCAATAAAATATACATTGGTGTTAGAAAATATTCAATAGAAAGTAGTAATTAAAATATTTATTTATTATACTTGATGAATATGATGTATATACACAAAACTCTATCCACCTAAGACAAATATTGATTAAAAAACTCAATAAATAAAACATACATATTAGAAATTACCAATCCACAAAAATTAAAGAAAATATATTCCAAAAACACTATAATACTGACTTATTTAGGTATAGGGTAGCATGAATTAGAATTTTATTATTCGATGCATGTTTGGAAACATCCTCTCTCCATCAATAATGTTTTCAATAATTATAAATTATTTCAATAAGGATGTAATCCCATTTATCATTACCCATATTTGAATTAATAAAAAATCGAGTAATGTATTAAAGAAAATATGAGGAACAAGTCCTTAAATTCTAGACGATACTAACTATTAAGTTAAATATAGAAACAATGTTGGGTAAATTATAATATCTCCATAAAAATATAAATATATAATAAAAAATCATGTAATATCAAGGTAAAAAAATATTTTTATCTATAATTATACCTTATAATAAAACATATATATAATGAAAATGTTATAAGAAATTAAATTCCAAACAAATCATAAATATTTTCATATAAATGTGATAAACAACAGGTTTCACTATATAGAAATTTTATTAATATAAAATAACATTGATATAATATGTTTCAATTATCCTCAAATATAATCTAATCTCCATATAAAAATAATAATTAATATATTCTTCAATGATCTACAATATAACTTATAATCTATAATTGAGATATTATTATTTCAAAACTACTAAAATGTTAAAAGAGGGTGTGAACACAAAATACACAAGTAATCCATCAATGGTACATATAAAAGTTCTCATGATATAAATAGTGTATGAATGTATTATAAATAGTTTTTAAAATATTAAATTCAACATTTATGAAGTTGGGTCATGTTATTGTTTGAAAACTAGTACAAAATAAAGTCTAATTCCACATGTATCAGCCTGTTCATGTTTAAAATTCCATTCATTCAATGGTTCCCATCCTAAAATATATGAATTCTTAGAACAAGGTCATGACCCAATCCTCTATAAAATAATATATAAATTATAATTTTCAGTCACTAAAACATGAAATTATGTCCAAGCTATAATAGAATAAAACACACCAATGGTTCTCAACTTATAATATCAATTACAATATGATTGGTTGAATATTAATCTATTGAACACATTTTTTCTACCTAGTATTCTTTGTCAAATACATATAAATAATTCCTAGAATTCCAACAAATGAGACAATATGAACACATTATAATCCATTAAAATGACTACGATCTAAGGAAATAAATATCACTACGAGTCTAAATGGATAAAAAACATTATTTCAACCCAAATAAGATAGTTGTAATAACATATAAATTCCATTATAAAAGAACTGGTTTGAAAATAAGGTTGTAAAAGTAATTCCCATGATTATTATAAACCATTCAAACTTATTTTATTTCATATAAATATTAAAAAAATAAACAATTTCATTTATTGAGAACATAATTCTTGGATGTCATGTCCTGAGTAATAACTATAAATTTTTTTTAAATCCATAAGTGTATATATATTTGAATATGAAAAAAAATACATCAAATCGAACATATTATTATTAAATTAATGTATCAGATAATATGTCATAGGTATAACCATTACACTAGATGAACTTGAATAATTTATCTCATATAAGTAATATAAAAACAATTATTAAAATATATTTTACAGAACACATGAACTAAAAAAATATCCGGAAAATAATATCAAATTAAATCATTATGTATAACATTATACATCTATTAATTATATAACCCCTAAGGAAAATACATTATAATGATAATATCACTCATAATAATCATTAATATACCCAATTATACATTAATCTTGAAGCAGAAATTTATTTATACTGTTGAAATCAACTGTAGGGACACGGGTTTTGGAATAATTAGACATTGAAATATTTCTACGAATATTTCTAGAGCTGGGGGCTGAGACGGCGTGCAATTCCGTGGCCCGGTGTTCCCAGAATTATTTTTATAAAAATGTTAAGTGTTTTTATATTACGTATGCGCAGTTAACTAAAGAAAATCTAATATCTCTTAAACGGTTGATCAGATCAGAAATTTGAGACCACAGTTGGGTCCGGAATGATGTTTTTCCCCTACAAACGACATAAAATAATTCGCCGCGGGATGTTCGAACCCCTCGCTCGTTGGAGGTGTATTATATGGCTAAATTAAAAAATTAATTTATTCATTTAATAGTTCAAACCTGAATAACTCTAGAATTGGGACTCAGATGAGAATTATGGGGCCACTGATGAGCTCAGAAAGTACGTTTTACCCTAATAAAGGTATAACCATTGTCTGTATCGGGTTTTTGGAATATGCCTCTTCACGAGAGAATAATTAAATAATTAAATATTTTTTTAGTTATTTGATTTATTTCTTTTAACGTAGCAAGTGGTAATAAATTATTTGTTTAGAGGGGGATGGCCTCATAATTCATTTTGGAAAATTATGGTAATCCCTCCAATCCTCTCCTCTCCTCCTCTCGTCTTTGATGAACGACGGATGAAGAACAATGAAGCCTCGGATCCAAGCCAATCGAAGAGCGACGAACGCAAAATATTATTCTCATATTTGTGAAAGTGTGACCCTTGTCAACACCGAGCAGATTTTTTTAAACACAATTTTCACTAACGATCGATCAAAACATAATGTAGGATTTATCTTTGTGGATTCCTTACCCCAATTAAATTTTCTTGGAAAACGCGAATTAAAGGAATTAATCCGTGGATCGAAAAACCATGGGTTGAGTTAATTTCATATTTTTTTCTGGAAAATATCGAAGTATGTTGAATATCTTTTTGTCAATTCCACATTTTCTTGATTCTCAATAACTTTGGCCAAACAAACACGACCACTAATCCGCATACAAACCATGCCCTTTTCAATTTCATTCTCCTCATGTTCATTGCTTGTTCTTTATCGCAAAATATTTAAGAATGCTAAAACCATAATGTTTCATTGACCGCGACTTATGAACACGGGGATCTCGATATGAGGATCCCAAATCTGCGGTCATCACAATTTTCGTATTTAGAATGGAGATGTGACAGCCCGTGGAAGGGGCAAAGTGGCGGTGTGATTACTAGCTCGGTAGTGTGTGGGTCGAGTAGGGAAGTTCGAGGATACATTAGGCGGTGCGTCTTGCGTGAGGGGCAGCGACATGGTGGGTTAGACTCGCAGCGGCATGAGTAGCCGAAGGAGGTGGCAGTTCTGGCCCTGTGGAAGGAGGCCGGGGATTTGGGCACTAATTGTGAGAAAAAAATCGTGAAAGAAGAATTTTATTGGAGAAAGAAATTGGTTTGAGAAATAAAAAAATTAAAATGAAAATTAATATAAGAAATAATGATGTGGGAGGCGCTATGTAGAACGCGTGCGTAGTGTATCACAATTTGGATTGGAGAGAGAGATAAAGGTGATGAAATAATAAAGGAAATAAAAAAAATAAAAACGATAATGGCAAGGAGGTTTGGGACATGCCTAATGGGGTCATGGAGGCTCCAAAGTTGGTGTGTGGATTCATTGGGGTGATTAGTTAAGGAATTAAATTAAATTAATAATAATAATATAAAAAAGTTATTATTATTTTCATTGGAAAAACCGTATTTTGACGGTATCTTCTTTGTGCAACCTCAGTTTCATGAACCATCAGTAGTAGTGAGACACTTACGTTGAGATGAAAATTATGAGCCTAATATTGGATGTCTTTTTTGGGTTTTCGGATATGGTACCCGAAATGATCGAGAAATGCTAGATTTAATATTATTATTAAATCTTCTACCCACCATAAGTCATGCGTGTGATGTCTGATAGGATTCCCATTAGTGGTGATGTAATCCTGTCATTAATACAATCGATTCAAGAGTAATTGTGGATACTATATTTTGTTTTGTGGCTTGGGTCCACAAAAAAGTGAATAATAACATTATAATTATTATTACGGGGACTTGAATTTGACATATCTCTCTCATATGGTGTCAGAATGACAAATCTTCTATGATGTTGCAACCTTGAAATTAAAAAAAATGTTTTAAGACCAGCTTTGGAGATTTAAGTTGAGGTTGAGGTGTGAGCCCCACGAGGATGGTTAGCGCGTGTTGCGGTGGAATGCAACTTTTTCACCAGCTATCCATTTTGTGCAAATGGGTATTCCATATCGTGTGTTTCTTCGTATAGATCGCAACGGTGTAACCGTTTTGGTTAACGGGGGTCATATGTAGTATGGCTGGGTTGGATCGAACATGAATCCAACCGGGCACTCGACATTAAAATGCCTATAAATTATGGACTAGGTATCTGATTAACACACCGTCTATCGTGTTGGAACCTTTATGACATAGAAGTCCTTCGGGCTGCTCCCTTGTGTAAATTTGTGGTGGATGATGTATGATCGATATCCTGAGGATCAGAGCTAGGGTGTTTCTTTTAGTGAGAGCTAGGATGACTATCCCCTTGATGACTCAAAGAACGAGTATTCCATAATCCTATGCTCCAGTAGTTATGGGACTCTCCACTACATGAGTGCGAGTTCGTTTTCCCTTGATATGGTTTTCCAATCCTTGGAGACTGTACTCCACCATGTGGCTAGACCAGGCTAGTTGCATGGGTCACCCTGTGTATCGATTACACGTGTTGGAGTACATGGGTTGAGACTGTGTACGGGCACATGGCCAACGTACACTGGGCGGACCTCCGATACTTTGACACGGTGGGTGATCCTTTCTACATTTTGTGTAGTTGTGTTTTACACGACCAGCCTTTTGACACAGGCCATTGTACATGGGTAATACTCGGGGTCAGAGGACAAGACGTGTAACCTTTCTACAGGATGTGTACTTTTCAATACATGGCTTGATCTTCTTGCCCACCGTATCTTGGACATCCTTCATTTGGGTTAGTGCCCCTTCTTCTAGTTCCCATGAAGGTCAGACATCATTTCCTTCTACAGGAGTATGATCCCTTCATCATGACTTTCTGTGGTAGAGTCGGCGTCCCTCCGAGAGGCCTGGAGTGATATCCTTTATCCATTACTTAACCTAGGTAGAGTAAGGCATCGATGTGAACAACTATATCGGGCATTGATCCTCTACCTAGTGGGTGAATCACCTAGCTAGTGAATTCAGATGAGTCACGGTATCCACCATGGCCCTGGCAGTGATCCTCATCTGTGTATCATGATCTTTACCACTCAAGAGTGTGTCTCCTGTAATGAGTGCTTATATCTATCATGATCTTCCCACTCAAGAGTGTGTCTCCCGTAATGAGTGTAACTACCTCACGTGATGTTTCCTGATGAACAATAATTCTCGAACGGATGTCATCAGAGCTATCAGACTTGTGGAGTGTGTTCTCTCTATTAAAAGTATTTCATGGAAATATTTGGACTGGATCCCTAGTGTGGGTATGTAGTTGTGTAACTTGTATCTAGACTACATTCCTGGGATACGAGTATATTTTTTGGCCCACGGTATATTTATGGGCATATACCTAGTGTGTGTTGTGAGATGAATATCCCCTTACTCTATTGATTGGGTTTCTCTGAGTGATAATATCTATTACTGGGCGGAGTTTTAATCTTTTTCTTCACTCTTGTTGTACCTTGTTCTCTCTTACTACTCTCTTCTTCATTACATCTCTTGTGGTTCCCTCGTTCCATCTAGGCATCCTACTGATTATTCCTATACTCAACCCAGCATGTGCTTTTCCCACACTTTGCGTGCCCTATAGAAGACAGACAAGTTGATTTTGAAATCATAGGAGCTTCAGGATATAGGGTGCTTGGACCGCGTCTGGTGGTCGTAGCTTCAGATTCATGAGTGAGACTCTTCCCACTGTGTTACTTTTTCACATGTTGCCAGGTTGTGGCACTTTCCTATTTGGGTGTGTATTTTTTACCCTTTCCCATTATGCTTTAATTTTCTTGTACTTGTACTATTAGAGGTCGATGCATTTTTGTTTGGTTCTATTTTTATAGTATTGTGGATCCTAGCTTTCTTCTTTTTCTCTGCACTTTTGCATAGAGTTAGATGTGTGTGTGACAGGTTCATAGGAAAATGCCTCCCCGATATTGTTGTGCCTTCGGCGCAAGTCACCATCCTCTGGCCTATGGAGGAGGGCGTGGGGTTGTTGTGGTTTGAGCCCTGGTATGGGACGGGTCGTGAAAGAGTGTTATCAGAGGTGGTTTGACCGTTGGAACGTTGTTCGGATATTTCCTTAAAATGATCTTGGTTGGGAATCCGGCAATAGTGTTGATGTGTCTCGAGAGCGGCTCTCAGGCCAGGGTGTCCAGTGATGGTGCGGGCAGCAGACATATCCATTCACCAGGACCCTGATTACCCACTTGTCGACTCGGCACCCTGAGACACTTGTTGTAGGGAAAATTGGTACAAGCATCATATAGCATTGATTCTTTGACTTTCCTTCTCGAGTCCGCTCCCCATCATTGCCGATATATATAGATATTCTCATCTAACCATGGTACTCCTTCATAACATTCAATATGTCTCTGCGATGACAGCCATCCATGATACTAGCTACGATTCATGGCGATAGTTCTGTGAGATACGAGAGCTTGGTTCAGGACCCATCATGCAAACCCCTTTCTCATGGTGGGAAGGTAACAACATCCCTACCTATTTAGAAGAAGAAAACCCCAGCTAAGAAGGATGAGTATGTGTGCATGTTGAGCACAGTTCATGAGTTCCAGCACCAGAGACCACTAAGGTTTTGCAGTAAGCTAGACCCTGAGACAATAGAGGTTTGTCTAGAGTTGGTAGTCCACTAGTCTATAACGGTAGTTTCCAAGAGTGAACGTTTGAGCAGGGAATCTATTGAGAAATCTATGCTATCGTAGTGCTCTTGTTAATCCCCACCTATGTTGAGGTGCTGGAGTAAGCACTGATGGTATAGAGATTCTTGTCACACCATACAGGTGGTTGAGATAGTGAGAATAACAGAGGTGAGATGTATACTATAGCTAGAAGATTCCAGACAACGAGATCTCAATGTAGGAGATCTTATCATGACCAGTCACAACACATGGTCATATGGGACTCAGGCAGCACAGAGAAATCTCGGTGGAAGAATCTTGCTGACTTTTGTAATCAAGGTGTGGTAATGTAGCAGATTCCCTTAGCGAGAAGTGCGGGAAGTCCCAGACTCACCTGGCGTAGGATGTTTTAGTGCAATTAACTTCCCAGTAGCCGACCCTAGTGGAACATGAGGGTACAACTTTTCTTCAGTCGATGGTGTTGAATCTTTTGCTTCTCAAGCATGTAAGAAAGACTTTTTTGTGATTCATCGACTGTGAAATCATGTGTGGCCAAATATCCTTAAGTGTTTCACCATATGGATATTCTGAAGGATGGAATCATGATACTTTGTCCTAGTGAAAAACAGTTATTCCAGTTATGACATGTGATGTAGAGGTTCAGTCAGGGAGACCAACTTTCCCACGAGTTCTATCAGGCTGTTTGATACTGTTCATGGAGATGGCAAGGTTGCATACAACCTTTCCATAACACGAATAGTTGGAGTGGGTATTTGAAGCCTTACATGTTCCACAAATGAGGAGATACATTTGTGTTCTTACACACATCATAAACTAAATAAATCCTTATGAGGGTAAACCACCCCTTGGGTCCATATTCATTGGCAGCACAGAAACATACAGACCTCCCTAGTAGCAGGAGAGCTTAGTGTGCGCCTAGAATCCCGACTGGTTACCATGGTTTTGCTTTTCAAGGACACAAATCATGAAGGAGGGAATAATTTAGAGAACTAGTTTTTGGCCTAATAATACATCGTAATATTTATAAGAATATTTCCAAAATGGGGGTTGAGAGGGTGTGCAATTCTGAGTCTCGGTGTGCCCAAAATTAATTTTATAAAAACATGAAGTGTATATACATTACGCATGATCGATTAACTAAAGAAAATGGTATATCACTTAAACCGTTGATCATATCAGAAATTTGAGACCATAGTTGGGACCAGAATGTAGTTTTTCCTCTACGAGCAACATAAAATAAGTCAGAACAAGATGTTCGGACCCCTCACTCGTTGGAGGTGTATTAAATGGATAAATTAAATAATTTTTTTATTTATTTAATAGATCAAACCAAAATATCTCTATAACTGGGACTCAGATGAAAAATCTAAGGCCACTGATGAGCTCGGAACGTAGGTTTTACACTGAGAATGGAATAACCATTGTCCCTATAAGGTGTTTGGAATATGCGTTGTCACGAGAGAATAATTAAATAATTAAATAATTTTATATTTAGTTATTTAATTTATTTCTTTTAATGTAGCAAGAGGTTATAAATTCTTTGTTTAGGGGGAGGGGGCGTTGGGTTCATAATTCATTATAGCCAACGATGGTAAACCCCCTTCCTCTCCTGTACTCCTCACCTCATTGATGAATGACGGATGAAGAACAACGAAGCCTCAGATCCAAGTGAATCGAAGAGCAACAGACGAAAAATCATCTTCTCATCATTGTGCAAGTGTGATCCTTGTCAAAACTGAGTGGTTCTTGATGAACATGATCTTCACCAATGATCAATCCAACCCTGAGGTATGATTTATCTTTTTGGATTCCTAACCCCAATTGAATTTTTATGATGAACGAGAATTAAATGAATTAATTAGAGGATCTAAAAACCATGGGTTTAATCAATTTCTTATGGTTTTTCTTGAAAATATCAACGTATGATGAATATATTTTTGTCAATTCCACATGTTCTAGATTCTCATTAACGATGGCCAAAAAAACACGGCCACTGATAGACATACAAACCATGCCATTTTCAATTTCATTCTTTGTGAGTTCATTGCGTGTTCTTTATCGCAAAATAATTAAGCGTGCTAAAACCTTAATGTTTCGTTGACCCCGACATATGAACGCTGGGATCTCAACTAGAGAATCACAAATCTACAGTCATCAAAATATTCGGACTTAGAAGGGAGATGTGAAATCCCGTGTAAGGGGTGATGTGGTGGTGTGATTACTGGACCGACAGTGCGTGGGTCGAGCAGGGCAAGCCGAGGCGGCTTTAGGTGGTGTGTCTAGCGTGAGGGGCAGCGGTATGGGGGGCTAGAGGCGCAGCGGTACGGATAGCCAAAGGTGGTGGCAGTTCTGTCCGTGTGGAAGGAGGCTAGGTGATTGGGGTGCTAATTGGGAGAAAACAATCGTGAAAGAAGAATTAGATTAGAGATAGAAATATGTTTGATAAATAAAAAAATTAAAATAAAATTGAATATATGAAAAAAAAGAAGTGGGAGGAGGTATGTGGAATGGGTGCGCAGTGAATCTCAAATGAGATTGTAGAGAGAGATCTAGGTGATGAAATAATAATGGAAATAAAAAAATATAAATGATAAAGGAAAGGAGGTTTGGGGTGTCCCTCATGGGGTCAAGGAGGCGCCAATGATGGTGTGTTGAAGCTTTGGTGGTGATATGTTAAGAATTAAATTAAATTAATAATGACAAAAATATAATAATGTTATTATTATTTTCATTCGGAAAACTGTATTTTGACGGTATCTTCTTCGTGCAACCTCGGTTTCACAAATTGTCAGGGTCAGTGAGACCCTTACATTGAGATGGAAATTATGTGCCCAATATTGTATGTCTTTTTTGTGTTTTCGGATTGGGTGCCCGAAATGCATGGGAAATAATAGATTTAATATTATTATTAAATCTTCGACCCGCCATAACTCATGTATGTGACATTCGATTGGCTTGCTGTCAGTGGCGATGTAATCCTGTAATTAATACGGTCGATTCACATCTAATGTTGTAAACAAAAAAATTTTTGGTGGCTTGGGTCCACGAAACACCGAATAATAACATTATTATTATTATTACGGGGACTTGAATCTGACATTTCTCTCGCAAACGGTGTCGGAATAATGAACCGTATGTGACGTTGTGACCCTGAAATTAAGATGAATGTTTCATGACCAGTTATGGATATTTAAGTCGAGGTCAAGGCGCAGGCCCCACAAGCATGGATCACATGTGTTTTGGGGGAATTCTTTTTTTCACAATCTATCTATTTTGAACAAATGGGTAGTCCATCTCGTGTGTTTCTTTGTATGGATCACAATGGTGTGACCGGATTGGTTAACCGGTGTTGATTGATGTATGGCTCGGTTGGATCGAACATGAATCATACCGGGCCCTCGGCATTAAAATGCCTATGACTTACAGACTAAGCATCCCATTGAAACACCGTCTGTCGTGTTGGAACCTTTATGACATGGCGGTCCTTCGGGCTGATCCCTTGTGGAACATCGTGGTGTTTGTGGTATGATCGACATCCTGAGGAGCAGAGCTTGGGCGTTTCTTTTAGTGAGAGATAGGAGGGATATTCCCTTGATGAAACAAGGCACGAGTATTCCTTAATCCTCTGCTTCAGTAGAAATGGGACTCCCCATGTAATGAGTGGGAGTTCATTTTCCTCTAATATGATTTTCCTTTCCTTGGAGTATGTACTCTACCACAACGCTAGACTAGGCCGGTTGCATGGGTCACCCTGTGTACTGATTACAGGAGTTGGAGTACATGGGTTGAGGCCATGTACGGGCACATGGACAACATACATGGGGCGTACCCCCGATACTTTCACACGGTAGGTGGTCCTTTCTGTATGATGTATAGTTGCGCTTTACACGACCAACCTTGTGGCACGGGCCGTTGTACACAGGTAATACTCGGGGTTAGAGGAAACGACGTGTAACCTTTCTACAAGCCATGTACATTTTAGTACATGGATTGATCATCTTGAACATCATATCTTGGAAATATTTCATTTGGGTTAGTTCCCCTTCTTCTCATTCCCATGAAGGTCAGGCATCGTTTCCTTCTATATGAGTATGATCCCTTCATTAGGACTTTCTGTGTTAGAGTTGGAATCCCTCCGAGAGGCCCACATCGAGATCCTCTATCCATTCCATAACCTAGGAAGAGTCATGAAACAGAGTGACCAACTCTATCGGGAGTTGATCTTCTACCTAGCTGTTGAATCACCTAGCTGGTGAATCCGGATGAGTCGCCGAATCCACCGTGGCACTGGAAGTGATCCTTATTTGTGTATTGGGATCTTTCCCACTCAAGAGTCTGTCTCCCATAATGAGTGATTCTATCTATCATGATCATCCCACTCAAGAGTGTGTCTCCCATAATGAGTGTAACTACCTCTCGTGATGTTTCCCGATGAACAGTACTTCTTGAACGGACGTCATCAGAGCTATCAGAATCGTGGAGTGTGTTCTCCCTATTATGAGTACTTCGTGGAAATATTTGGATTGGATCCCTAGTGTGGGTATGTAGTTGTGTAACTTGTCTCTAGACTACAGGCCTGGATTATGATTATATCTAGTTTCCCTAGGTATATGTATGGGCATATACCTAGTGTGAGCTGTGAGATGATGATCACTATACTCTATCATTTGGGTTTCTTTGAGCGATCATATCTATTTACTGGGTGGAGTTGTACTTTTTTTGTTCACTCTTATTGTACCTTTTTCTCTCTTACTGCTCTACTCTTTAGAACATCCCTTGTTTCTCCCTCAAGCCTTCGGGGCATCCAACTGAGTATTCTTATACTCACCCCTTCTTGAGCTTTTCCCACACTTGGTGTGCCCTTCCAGACGACAGAAAAGTTGATCGTGACATCAGAGGAGCTTCGGGATATGGGGTTTTTCGACCGCCTATAGTGGTCATAGCTTGGGATTCAGGACTGTGACTCTTCCATATAATTTACTTTTTCACCAGTTGCTGGGTTGTGGCACTTTTCTAGTTGGGTGCATATTTTTCCCCTTTCCCTTTCATCTTTACATTTCTTGTACATGTAATGTTAGAGGTCAATGCATATTTGTTTGGTTCTAATTATTTTATAGTGTGGAACCCTGCTTTCTTATTTTTCTCTGCACTTTTGCATTGGGTTAGCAGTGTGTGTGTGTGTATAGGTTCTTAGGAAAAGGCCTCCCTGAGTTTGTTGTGCCTTCGGTGCTAGTCGCCAGCCCTATGCCTATGGAGGCGGGCTTGGGGTAGTTGTGGTTTGAGCCCTGGTATGGGTCGGGTCGTGACATCAGCCATCATAAAAGAGTAACACTTACTGATAATGGTAAATCAATATATGATTTATAGTCATATAAGATTCAATCATCAATGAAATGTATCACCCCTATTTCTTATTATAAATATAACTTGTCACATCAAGGGTGTTTGATTTCCCTTTTAATTGTTATATTAAACATAATAAACAATATAATGTACATTAAAATACTATTTATGGTTCACTATAAATATACAAAAGAATTAACTACATTTTATTGAGTTTCATTGCCTATAGACTATGTTCATAACATTTAAAAAATAATGATTATAAATACTATTTGATTTAACTACCCAACAATTTACTGGCTTTTTTACATTAGTCAACTCACTAAGTGTTATCTTTAATGATTAATAATTTATTACATGATCAGTGACAAAATAAAGGCCCATTGTGTAAAACTATTTATTATCACCATTAATTAAAATAACACTAATATTATTCAGAATTTTTGTACCCTATGTAGAAATAATTCCATGTACATCGATCATTATGAACTATCCAAATTCGTAACTCAAAACACCTCTACTTACAAATAAAATTTTAAATTCCCTAACACCAAATGTGTTCTATTATTCATTCAAATACACATAATATATTGCATAATATTAAATTAACCACATAATGGTTTTTTATATTTTACCTTATGTAATTTTAATAGATTTTATAATAATTTTTTTCATGAAATAAGAATCCAAATTAAATGTTAAAATATTGAAGTAATCATTAAAACAAAAATGATAAAATAAACTAGTATATAATAACATTGGGATTAATGTATTTTTTATCATCGGAGAACACTACCAAAAATGGATATTCATTTGTAAATTTGGTTAATATTAAAGATTCATTAAAATATGAGATATATGTGAATGTAAATTATGTATAAGAGTATCTAAGGGTGTTTTATTTTGAAAATGGGTGGATATTACAACTTTATATACATTTTTATTTATAATTTTTTTTAAACCATAAATATCAATCTACTATACACCCTTTGGTTGGATGATTTTTAAATAGTACCCAAATATGTCCTCCCATGCTAATGGTTATCTATTTAAGTGGACATTATATCCCTGCAATATTCACCTTTTAATATCATCCATTTTTTTAAAATCTATTTCCAATAAAATGTCCATATTGACATCCCAAATTAATCTAAAACCATGTATCTTTTGTAAAATCATTCCATAATAATATTTATATAATCAAATATCCATTAAAAATGAAAATATCAAAATATATCATGCTCAAGAAATAAAAAATACTCATGATTACCTGGTTCCATAAACGAATTATGTCATATGTTTTTATATAGATTATTTCTCAAGGATGTCGCATACATGGTGAATGAAATAAATCTATGAAATTTATATTTTTTTATTTTGTGCAAATGTTACATTATGGTGAATAAATTAATATAACAATTCCAAATATTTTTCCCTGATTTTTTTTATTAAATAATACCATTAAAATGTATGATAATAAAAAGATGATAATTAAAGAGATGTATACGAATATTATCAACTATAATCTAAAGAGAACCAAATTATTTCATGATATCATATGAAAAAAAATATATAAATGTGATTAAATTTATAAGTCTTAATGTAATATGGGGTATGTATTTAGATATATATTATTGTTATGATAGTTTTTTGAGGAAAAACATGTACAAAATTTATTCATGAAAACATGTTGTATATGTTTTAAATTTAGTATTTTTATTTCCAAAAATTAATTGTGGTTTCAGGATCAATAAATTTAATTGGTTAATAAAACATGGAAATGAATATTATAGATTATATTGTATATTTTTTTGTACCATTTTAAAATTAATATGTTTCATCAAATGAAAAATAAAACATTCAAAATGTATCCCATGATGATATTCAAATTTTCTTGTAGGTTTAAAAATATAGATAACACTACATTGCTAAATGTTTAATTTCTAATAGATGATAAAAATGAAAATAGTGTATCATTTCATCATTAATCAATGATATTATAGTAAAATATTTCATTAACGATTTTATATTACAAATAAAAAACATGTTAATACATGGGAATGGTATGTTTAAGGGAAATTTTCCACCAATATATTTAAATTATGGTATGAATTTTCATATTATTGTATGTGAAAAATTTTAAAATACAAAGTTTATGATAAGCCTAATTTCAAAAAAATAATTAAAGTATATATTTTTGTAATGATATAATATTAATATTAAAAATGTGGCTTGAATTTTGTATTGAAATTATCCGAATGAAAGGAAGATGTCAATAATGAAATTTTTTGGAAAGATGAAAAAAATGAGTTTTATATAACTTTAATTTTTGATTGAATGTAATATAAAAGAGAAATATCAATTATAAAAAATATTTTACATTACAGTTGAGCCTAAAATTTTATGAGATGATTCATACTTTCAAAATAAGAATAATGTAAAAAAACAGTTTATCATTGAAAGAGTAATTGGTTTATATATACTAAAGCAAAATAAATAATACACATTAAAATAATTGTTTAATATCAACAAGTTTACTAATAAAATCTATTTTTATGAGCTTTCATTAAGATAATGTTTATGAAACTAACTTATATGATCAATAAGAAATATTCATTTATTTATGGTGTAGACAAAATATTGGAACTATTGATGAAAGGGGTATTATTTTTATAAATAATATATAATTAAAACTGTAATATTTAGGACCTAAGGGAAAACAATAAAATTTTAATGTATTATATGAATAATAATAATAGAAAATTATAGTCTATAAGAAGTGTTTCCAAAAAGTCCTAAATGAAAAATGCATTAACATTAATAGTGTGGTCAAACCTGTGTATATATATGTTTGAATCAAAAATGACCAAAACAAAAAGTAATATATCATAATTAATATAAAATATTAGTGAAATCTAACTAATTCAATAAAGGTGGAAAATTAAAAAATATAATATATAATCAAGGATATAAAAAATAGAGATAACATGATATATTATTTTCCTTATAGTAAACTTATAAATACATTTCATCTTTTTCAAACAATGACATATTCAAATTTATAATGGATATTTAAACAAGGAAGAAGGCCGTATCCAAAAATATTTAGTTATATAATAAATTATATATCAATGAATAAATTCAGATAATTTACTTTTTCAAGGATTTAATTTTTCAAATATGTTTAGCGATTTCAATATTAGTAGAAATTGAAAAAAAAATTATTGAGTCATACATGGAATGTGAAACTATTAATTAAAATATAACATATTATAAAAAAATTTATATATATAATAACTAAGAGGTGTTACAGAAATTTATATTCTAAATTTAATGAGGGAGGAATCACTCTCATATTTAAAAACATATTGTCTAATGAAATGAAGTAATGAATAATGAAAAATGAAATATTCAATGAAATTTCTAATATGGAATACTATAAAAATAAAACATTTACATAGATAATAAAAACTGTCATGAATATGGAATTGATAAGTTTGGAATTAATTTTACATTAGTGAATAATGATTATGTTATGAAATATCTACAATGTTACAAGTAATTAAAAATAAATAAATTATATGTTGTTTATATTTATAATAATCTTTTATGTGTTGGATAATGTTGTGTCCATGACATAATGTCACGTTATGTTGCATGTGAATATGAATTTAATAATTTTTTGGAACATTATTGATATATGGACAGAAGATAAAAACTCTCCATTTTTTATGGGTGATAATGACAAAATATTCTTTATCAAGGATAGACAGAATAAATGTTATGATATAGTTGGATTGGGTAAATATATTAAGGATTCATATGAAATATTTTATTATATAATTCTATGATAAATATTTAAAATATAAAATATCATAGTGGAACTTTATGTTTTAATTGTTGGATATGAATGTTTATTAAAAAATATAGGATTCCAAATAATAATAGATATTTTGAATTTAACAAATATAGTCATAAATAGATTTATAATAAAGTGAAACAAAAATAAACTTTAGAAGGTGAATATTTTATATTAATTATAAGTTATGTTTTCAATTTAGGAGTCATAATGTTAATGAAATAGAAAATCTGTGCTATACTTAACAAAAAGAAACAATGTAGTGGTAAATTAAGGGTAAAAAACAAAAACTTTACAATAATACATTAGATTATATTTTACCTATATAACCATTTATGATGGAAAGTATTTATACAAAATAAGGGAAAATAATTTATATAGAATATTATAGAATAATAGATTCATTCTAATGAGGACCATTATGGTGAGAAATGTGATAATAACAATACTAACTGATAATAAAATCTGAATGAAATATTAAAAGGACATTGTGTGAGTCATTGAGTACATGAAAAATAAAACAATCATAACACCCAATGAAATTAATATGTTATCATATGTTAATCATGGATTAATTCTATTTTTAATATAATTTATCTCTTCAGTATATGTTAAATGTTTCAAATAAAGAGGTAAATCAAGAAAATTATGTTGATGTGGTATAAAATGGAGTATTTCATAGTTATGGAAGAATGAGTGAGTAATATATGATCTCTTACAAGTGTCCCAGAATTACAATTAAAATTAGTTATTTACAATGATATTTAAAAATAACATGTATTTTTTCAAAAATATAATTACACAAAAAATTGTACCTATTTTGATGATTGTAAAAAAAACTATCTCTCTAACTATAGAATAATAAAAGACATGATTAGTATAAGAAATCAGAGTAGGAAATAGTCAATCAGATTTTAGTAATGAAAAAATATAAATATATATTCATGGGTCGTGTATCATTGGTAACCATAATCCTCAAACAGAAACATAATGAATCAAGAGTATCGGGGATACAATGTTTTAATCATAGATTGATGTTATGTAATTTGAATAATTACAAAAGGGGGAATATTAGCAGATTTTATTGAAATTAGAAGGAAAATAGAATAAGAGGAATATGACCTGGGCGCATATAAGTAGGATGAATTACAAGAACATTATTACTATAAACTATATTTTAATGAAATCATTTAACATTCATGGGAATGTGTTTGAACATAATGTTTGATTTTGTTAGACAACATATGAACATATGGACTAATTATATATATGGAAAATAAACATAATTCACTATATTTATATGATAATAAATGATTATTTTTATTTTTTTGGAATTAGCCATATTTTTATAAAATTATCACTAATAATAATGATTTAAAATAGACAATTGAAAATATTCATGGTTAATAACAAAATTTTTTTAATTATAGAATAAAATAATGTATATTAAAATTGTAAGTATATTCCTAATTTATATATGATAAAAAATATTCTTTTTAATAAATCATAGATTTAATTACACTAATATTATTTTTTTAATGTAATTCTATACCTCCATGTTTGATTAATATAGAATTATTTTATGATTAGTGAAATTAATTTAGCAAAATTATGTGAAATCATTCCTTCTAAAATATAAATAAAACAAGTATGTTACCCAAGTTATATAAAATTTATTATCCCATGGGAAGTATCATTGGGGAAATTTTGTAATACCAACGATACTCTAAAAACATTAATTTTTCTTAAAATTGTTCATATATAAATATGATGTACTGTTCGAAAAAATGAAATAAAACATAAAAAAGAATAAGGAAAAGAGAAAATTTGTGGTCAATAATAGTTTGTGTAAAGAATAATAATAATAGGATAGTCAACATGTCTACACATTATCGCATAAATAATAATAATTAAATAACCATCACTCAGGCCCACTATGTAAAAATTCAATGTCTTGATGAAATTAAAAACTCGACACTCATATCATGAATGATCATGAATGAAATGTCGTACAGTACTACAAAAATAAAAAAAACCCATGTGGATAACTCATTATCTAATAATATTGCACAAAATGAATTCTATGTTGAACTGTTCCTTATATAATTATTATGATCACCCTCCCTGCCATAAATTATGACAATTGAAAGAAGTAGATGAATAAATATGAAACAGAAAAACATAATAAAATAATGAAATGTTTTTTAGGATGAGTGTGTAATTTAATATCTCTAGTAAATGATAAATATTGAATAAGAGTTAATATTATAAGTTAAACATGATATTATATATCATTGAATAATTAAATAACCACACACTAGAAATATATTCACACATTTTTTATCCATGACAATTGATTCAGTATCATGAACCGAGGTGATAGAAACAGAGGACACAAAATCCAATATACAAACAAAGAATCATAGATAATAGAATAAGAAGACGATAGAAAAAGATTAATTTTGAAATATAATGTAGATTGTGATCCCGATATACAAAATCACAACAAAACAATTAAAAAACATAGGCGGATGTTTTTATAATACTTAGAAATTTTAAGAGTACTCAACATGACCTTCCCTTCCATGATTCTTACTCTATATTTAATGTGATACAACTTATTCAAAATCATTATCTTTCCCAATGTTCTTATTTATTATATCCAAGTATATGTATCAATATGTAATAAAAAATCATATATCCTTAATGAAAAACATACAAATATACACTAATTATACTGTAATAATTTTAGTTAATTCATTTGAAACCATCTACACGTGTCTAGTATTCAATAGTGAATGTGGATAAAAACCTGCTACATTAATCATTGTTCAACATGAAGCTTTTTCTTCTTCCATTTTAGACAGGAATTAACATAATTATCCAAAATAATCATAAAACATCAAACAATGGTAGTGCATAGGAATTATATCCTTACATCATCCTCTTTAATTAACTCTCAATTGGGTTTCCTAATTCTATATTTGGTCGATCCAAATACCCTTCCATTAGTCCAATAAAAATTAATTTCACATAATGAATTGATGGAATGTGACAATATTGTTACATTTAGTCGAGACTCATGTCTGGAACCAAATTCAACTGAAAGACTTCATTATTAGCTGAAGATGATCTCACCAATAGAATTTTCAATAAAAAAACTTATATTGTATATTAATCCAACCAAAAAACTATTAATCAATAAGGAAAAAAACCATAAAACCAATGAATTCATTATTTTTAGGGATCATGAAATTAATTATTGTTAATAGAACCAATGAATTCAATATTGTTAGTTTATATTTTTATCCTCACTTAATATAGAATGTTTCAACTATTTTAGATGGAAAAAATGAATCTATATCTTCAATCTTACCTCATACATTTAATAAAATATCTTCATAAATATCTTTAATAATTCATCGTCGATCACATAATTCATATTCATAAATTTTTCAATGTCCTTATGTTATTTCTTTTTGATTTTTAATTGTTTCATCGAACATGAATGAAATGATTAAATGATATTCATTATTTCATGTAGGTTTGATTGAATATTCATTCTTAATCAATGTGATCAGACTATGTTCTCAAAATATTGTTCATAAAATAGGTAATAGATAATAAATTGATATGGGTGGTTCTTTTGGTTACTTGTTTATGTGCGTAATCAAATCCATGGCCATTTGGATATGTAATATTAGACAAATCAATCAACATGAATAAGAAGTGGACATTAGTTATATTAAAGTCTCTCCATTTACATATTTTTCTAAATTGATCATAGGATGTTTTAGATATATTATAATTCATATATGTAACTAAATCAAAAAATCCAAAAATTGGGTAAAATGAATTATTCAAATTGAAAAATTAAAATAACAGAAATAAATTCTGTGAAATTTTAGTCATTGAATAAAAATATAATTTTAAATTAATAACAAATATTGTAACATGGAATTTTATTGATGTATTTTAATTTTTTTTTTCTGCAAATCATAAAAATAAAATTCATGATGAACTAATAAAAAATTAATTCAATTTAAAAATTTAATGATATATTATCTTATCACAAATTAATAAAAATATAATTTATATCAATATAATTTATTTATGTAAAATCCTAATTAGTTCACATAATGTATGTAGAAGAATATTATAAAATTACGTCAACCCAATATGTGATATTATAAAACCTTTATTTTCTATGTTATAGTTTATATAAGAAATCAATGAGCTGAATAATAAACTTTATGAAACATTATAGAAATAATATAGAATAATAGATTCCCTTATCATAAAATTTTCTCATTTTTTGAATATATCAAAAATTCATTAATAAAATATTTTATTAATTTTTTGATTATTCTATATAAGTTGGGAGATATATAGATGATTTATGTTTAAAAAAAATGATGCATTTTCCACTACCCACTACATTGGATGGAATATTATAGTAATACACAAGATTAATAGAGTTTTAATCTCATATTATTTAGTTTTTTATAAAACATTTAATCTATTTTATTACATCATTCAATTCATTTAACATTTTATCTCTATTTATTTTGGATTATGGAATTTTTAACATGGACATTTCAATTATAGAATAATATGAATATAACAACAATAAATGGGTAAAATTTGTTGAATGAACCATAGATAAATGATAAATTCCAAATTAGTTGTTTATGTGATATTTAAAAAATACAATTAAGGGGAATTAGAATTATTGGTATCATGTTAATGGTTAAATCTATGATTTTTAAAACATTAATAGTTTCATTTTTTATCAATGATACCAATATTTATTTTTTATATTGTTTTTTCAAGGAAATGGGTAACCATGTGGACATAAAAGTTCTATTTATAGATTCCCAATGACCATAACTACTCATTTGAATATATTATTCTCATTAATTTTATTTTTCTTCAAATTATTATTTATTTTAGTCAATCCAAAAATAATTCTTCAATTAAATGGTTTGGTAATAAATTAATATGTTTGGGGGATTCATTCCATGAAACAATAAAATAAAGAATATTTATATAATTTTAAAAAATAATTAAAATGTCACTAAGATTTATATATATATATATATATAAATTTGAATAAATATGATTTTTCTTAAAAACTACTTTATTTATTATTCCATTTAAATATATATTAATATAACTAAATTTTACTCATTATATTTAAAAATAAATACATAATTAAACCTTTACTAATGTATAACTAATGTTCATAAATGTGGTCTAATGTCAAAATCGAAAACCAGAAAAGTTTCAAAAATATTTTAAAAAATTGATAAATTTTATTTTTTCCATATCAGATATAAGAAAATCAATAGGATTTAGAGAAGTATGTTTTACTATAAAAATATATAAATAAACTTTAGATCTTCCAAAATTTAATTAGGTACCATTTTAAAATTTCATTTTTAAATATCAATTTATATTGAGATATATTTTACAAGATTCCTGTTTATTGAAACCATTAGAATACATTCATATCATGTTAGGTACCCATATTATAATAATAAAATCTCATCCAACTGGTTTGATGATAATTATAAAAGATTTAATATTAATAATGTTTGGATGAAGTACTAATACATGGGATTAAATTACCGAGGATTTATTTATAATTTTTTTTGGGTATTCCATTATGTTTTGGGGATCAAGAGTTGAGAATAGTTATTATGATTAAATTTTCAATTATATGTGCCTATAAAAAACTAAATATAATTTTTTTTATTAAATATTATTTCATTAAAATTAAAATAAACATAATATTACAGTGGTAAAATAGAAATATTTAATCATGGTAGATATTTATATGTGAATGTCATTTTTTGATGAAATTTTATGATAATGTAAGCATTTTATTGAGAATATAAGTGGAAAATTTATCAAATTTTATAGTTGTTAAATAATTCAATTTCATTGAAAGTGAAAATATTACCCTTTTAATTTTTAAAATTTAACCACCCACTTTATGTTGTAAAACAATTCAAATAAAAAGCACACTCATTAATAAATAATTAATATTGTTGGAAGTGGATATAATATAAGGTAATAAATTCCATTATAATCCTTATCATGAGAGTGGGGGAACCATTATCCATATAAATATATATACATAAAGAGATATATATATCACATCAATATTTTAGAATAATTTATTTATAAAATAAAAATTATTTAAATGATAGTTTCTGTAACATGAATCAATGATTTTAAATAAAACATGATAAATTATTATAATAAATAAAATGTGAACATTAAAACCTTCTAACAAAATTGGGGTTTTTGAATAGAAATATTCAATTTTTCAAAATAATATATATAGATTTTACATAAATAAAATATAATTTTAAATAAGGATTCAAATTTTATTAATTTATTTAGAGGACTCGAAATAATATTCTCCATCAAATAAATTTTTATTAAAATTTTTGAGATAAATATATTATACGTATATGAATATTTTATAAGATTTTGTAAATAATCATGTCTATTATAAAAATAAAAATTTTATAATTTTGATAATGTGAAATTTAGAATTTTATTTAAATGATTTATATTTCAATAAATCATGAAAATTAAAAATATACAAAATATTTTAATTCATTTCCATTAAATAGTGTAATTTAAAATTAAATTTTTTTTAATGATTTGTTATTATTGTTATACTTGAACCATTTTATGTAATTAATTTCACATTAATCTCCAATTTTTTAAGGGTGCTATAAGATTATTTTTATTCCTTAATAAATATTTCATAAAAACTATTATTAATTTCATAATGTACACATTAATTAATTGCTATATTTATTGATAATTGAATATTTTTGTGAGAAATATGTATTATTTATCAATTTATATTTATTAAATTTCATATAATGTTTATATCATGTCATAGAGTTAATATACGATCATCTACTTCTTTAAAATGAATTTTCATAAATAACTTTTTTTAAATGCACGTTGTGGGTATAATTTAATATTAAATTAGGCAACGTATTTGTAATCAAACATGAAAAATTGGTTCTATATTTGAAATCAAGTGGAAAATTTTTTTTAATGGATATATTTTATTTTTGTATTGAATGAGTTGATGTTATATAATATATTGTTTAAATTGTTTTCACTTTTTAATTTCTTATACATTTATTACATTATATATAAAATTAAAAATATTTGCATGTGAAAAATTTATTAATATAGAGAAGGTTAATATATTTTTACAAAAGTGGGTAAACAACATGGTATCATTAACAAAACCATTTATAGTAGTAAATGTTTTAATTTTTTATGGAATTATAACATAATTATACCCTATCATAGAATCTTGTTAAATTTGGTTAATTTTTCTTTGATAATGAAATGTATATATTTATTTCATTTAAGAAATTATAAAAGTGCCCACCCCAAACTAAATAATATTACCTGTTTTTCCTTTTTTATTTATGGTAAAAATGTTTTCATGAACGAAAACACCAACCAAAATACATTATTTACAACCCTTATTAATTATTCAAGACATTGGATTGATTATAAAACCATCCTTAGAAAGAGTTTGATGCTTATCTAAGGAGGTTTTTATTATGAAGATGTGTATTTCTTAACCATGACATTTTTATTAATTCATCTTCCACATCCATAAAATATTTTTAGAAAATGGTGATATAATAGAAAATCATATAAAAAAAAATATTATTTTATTAGTGTATTTTAATAACAGAAATTTATATCCTCTTCCATCAAATGAGAAATTGAACAATTGTTCATGTGTGTAATTACATAGATCCTTGTGAACTAATGTAATGATTTTTCTTTTATTTCCACCCATGAGTATTTTTTATTGTGGATTTATGATATATATATGTGTGTGTGTGTGTGTGTGTGTGGGTTTGTGGGTGTGTGTGTGTGATTTTTATGAATTAGTAGCCATTATTTATAATTAATGTATAATTTATTTTCTTACATTTACATTCATTTAAAAATTATTACGTTGTTCTTATATAAATATGGAAAAAAACATCCTTGAATCGATGTAATACGATTTTCCCTTTTTTATCTCATTGATGATAAATATAATTGTATCTAAAAAATTAATATTAAATTTATCATATCACTATAATTTTTGGAATATAATATTAAACACACTTTCTTTCCATCAATATCATTAAAAATAAATATGTTAATTGTGTGTATATTTGACCTACCATATCTGTGATTAAAACACAATTCATTATTCAAAACAATATATCATTTTTTGATTTAAAATTATTTTTTATATAGAAAAATTTATTGGTTTCAACTATGTTATATTTTTTATATAATTATGTAATGAACTCAATGAAAAGAGTTTACCTATAAAAGTCATTAATGTATTATAAAATAAATATTATCAAAACATATGACATGAAATTAATTTAAAATGCCATTTGATTTATCACAATATAAATTATAATTAATGGAATTATATTGTATTAAATATTTCATTATAAATTATACAATTAACATATGTTAATTATTCTGGAACAAAAAAACATACGAGACAAATTGGTTATCAGGTAAGGGAATTTTATTAATTTTCCCATTATTTAAGAATATTATAATCATATAAAATATAATTTAATTTATATTTTTTATAAAACACATGTTTATATACTTATTCATGAATAATTTATAATTTATGGTGTATTACTTTTTAATTCATATTATTTCATCCTAGGGGGTTTGACTATAATGTTAAAAATTCATTTGTGGTTTCATTACTCAATTTATAATATAATGTTTATTTGAATTCATCATTTTCATTGATATTATAAGATTATATGTGTATTAATCTTTATTATATTATGTTAAATAATTAATTTTTTATTTGGATTTAACTATTTTAACCATTATAAATGAATATTATAATTATAATTTAATTTTTTTAATCATTAAAGGGTTCATTGTTTCAATTTTTCTTCTTGGAGAAATATGTTATATTATAAAACTATTATCTATTATATGTTCTATTTACATCATCCATGATATTTTATATCATGAATATCATTAAATTTATTTTATTTATTATCTCATTTGATGTTATTTATTTTGTAGGGGTTACGATTTGAATTTGGACAAATTGGTAAAGGTTCACTTCACAAACTCATCATTGTTCATTATTCATAATTATTAAGTGTCATTTGGAATCATTTTGTAAACAATATATATTCAAACAGATACCATTTACTCTCTAATGAAAAAATTTGTAATTTTT
Organism: Viscum album; assembly: GCA_963277665.1. Lineage (NCBI taxonomy): Eukaryota > Viridiplantae > Streptophyta > Magnoliopsida > Santalales > Viscaceae > Viscum > Viscum album. The sequence goes on along the minus strand of OY728142.1, from coordinate 1,373,487,648 downwards.
TTTTCTTTTCACATTTTTTATTTATGCTATCAAAAGTTATATAGATTATTTTATGACAAACTGACATCATTTCCTCTTTAGTTAGTAATATTTTTAATCCATGACCATCTCTAATAAAAATGTTTGAAATAAATTTTTAGATATTAAACAACGTATTTTCGATTTTATTTTTAACAATTATAGTAATCATATATATTGTTTTAAAATTAATTTAATTTCAGTTTTAAAAAACGGATCTTTATGGATTATTTCCAAAATAGTTGAATTTTTTGTTTGTTTTAATGTCCTAATCGTGAATCAAATTTCCTATAACTATAACTGATCAATGGTTTGAAGAATCTAGTATATTCTCCAATGATTATTTTTTTATAAAATGTATATTTAAAAAATGATAGGAATTTTTTAAATATATTAATTTATGAAATAGAAAATTTATTTCTATCGAGAATGTTTTTAATGAATTTTTGAAGAATTGTATTTCCATAAAAAAAGAAAAAAATTTCTTTACATATGGTTAACTAGGGATGTGATGTAATAATTCCACCCATATTCGTTATTTGGATTTATATAAATTGTTTTACTAAGGTAAAATTGAACATACATTATGCAAGTTTTTTAACATGATTACTTATATTGAGTTGGTGATGTATTTTATTAATCTACATTCACATAATGAATGGATTTTGAAAAATATATTACTGGAGGGGTGACTAGATCAACCCAAAGAAACTACCAAAATCATAATGAAAAACATGTTTGAGTATTTTATTGAGGACTTATATGATTTGTGTTAGATGTCAGGGGAGGACTCCATATCAATATATTTATGTTGTTCGGCATTATGAATTCAATAACTGTGAAAATAGTTATTGATATACATGTGTTTATTTGAACAATTACAATAAATATGGACAAGTTTCAAGTTCATGTCATTTGTTATGTGACATCAAATGATCATCATTCATTCATTCTATATTACTATTCATGATCAAGTTATTGATTAATGGTATATGTTTTCAGTCGGTCACCTTAACATATTTATTATGTTTTACTTACAAAATATTGATTCCACAATATTTTACCCTTAAAAAGAAAATATGGTCATTAAATATTTCCTTTCATTATTATCTGATGTGGGAATATTAGAAATTGTTTAAGAATTATTTTTATTTATTTGTGTTATGTTTTTTATTATTTTTCATCAAATGTATTTTGAGATTTAGGTATGTATCTAGTTTACCAATATTACTAAACTGTTTAGTTGTTCTGAATGTTATTCATTGTATCTAGTGACAACTTAATAAGGTAACCAATGGCTCTATTTTACTAGGGCTTCGGAGATTATAGTTACAATTAGATAAAATATATATAAAATCATTGAAAATATATTTTCAAAAACATATAATGGTAAAAATAATCTTAATATATACTGTGAGGATAATTATAAGAATGATTTTATGTTTTTTCATTATAAACACCTTTTTTGATTTAATTTGATTGGATTATATAATTGTTAATAATTTATTTGAAAATTTTTATGGAATACAATACATTGTTTTTTATGTGTTATAGTGTAATTTTTTTATAAAATATTAATTAAAATTTGGTTCAGATAAATTTAATGTTTTAGAAAACATTTATTGATTATATAAACATTTATTTTAGGGTAAAAATATATAATTAATTTTCTTCAATTTATTCTTAAACTTATATTGATTTGATATTTTTAGTGGTTAAAAAACTATTTTACGATTAATGTTATTATGAGTATGTTTATCATATTTTGGAAACATTATATGAATAATATTAATAATTTATTATAAAAATATAATCCATACATCAGTAGACAACATCTTCGAAATGCTGTAAGGCTAGAACCCCAAACTAACGGGTGATAAGGATAAAATTACTTAGAAATTTTTAAATAATGATTGATTAATTATAAATTTTTTTTATCTAACCTAGTCTATGTATAATCATTATGTTTACATTTAGAAACATATTATTAGATCAAATTAATTTATTATTTATCATTTAATTATAATTATTGATTTTTTAGGGGACATGTTATTGGGTTGAAATATATATATAATTTAATATTAAAGTAGTTTTTTAGAAACAATGGTATTTTGTTTTTTGAGATTTAAGATAACGGGTATGAGAGAATTTATGTGGTTAACATCATCATCAATGTTGTAATTATTCATGACCTCTTCAATATAGGATTATTTTTTTGAGGAATGGTCTACATTAAAAATGTGTTTTATTTTTAAATTGTGGATACTAATGTAATATTTTTTTAATATAACAAGATATACATTTTTTGTTTTATATATCAATATTATAACAATTTAATTTTTTTATCTTATTGGAGTGATATGATTTTTTTGGATTTTTAGATCCATTATATTGTAATTTTGGTCATTAATCATTAAAAGAAAAATCATATATAATACTCATCACATAAAGAGGAAGATGTGATAGTCCTTGAAATATAATAATGATTGATAGAATAATTTTCAAGTAATTTTATTTTATATTTTCTTAGTTTATTGGGTTAGAAAATTCACCAACATGAGGAAGATGATTTTGATAAAAAATTATATTTATACCTATAATTTTGTAGAAAATAATGTTTTTTACCCCTTAATGATTTTTTATTTTGTGCTCAAAAATATTATCGTGTATTGGTTATCTATCACTATATAAAATTCATTTGACATTTAAAATATCTTATATGTTTATATTTTAAAATCATACCAATGTCTTCCTTATACAAGAACCTAAACACATAATATGTTAGGTATCCTTAATGAGTTCTACTTTTCTTAACAAGTTGTTGTTCCCATTCTACATTGGTGTTTACAATAAAATTCAGACCTTTAGGGACCAAGATAGATTTACAATGGAAAAAAACATTATTTGAGACATAATGTAACACATTGATGATTTAGAATAAATGTTTTTATAAATAAATATTAATTTTTAGAATGGTTTTATTACTACATAATGTTCAAATGAGCCAATATATACTATTATAATATTTAGAGGTGAATGATATAAAATATCCAATATAATTTAGTGTATCAATATGAATAAACTATTTTATTAATAATTTATAAATATTTTTGACACATAAATTATATTTTTAAATAAGAACACAAATTTTAATAAACCATTTAAATGATTGAAAAATATAATTTTCATACTGCATGTCATTAATTAATTTTACGGGATAATCATATAAATATGTATTTTTTTTTAAAATTTAGGTTTACAATAAAATATGGTTTTTGGAATATTCATGTAAACTTTAACATAGGTTGATATTTTCTGATTTTACATAATTGAATAATTTGTCATTATATAGTAAAAATAAATAATTTTTCATATAAAGTGATTCCTTTCCGTTAAAACAGATAATTGAAACAAACTATTATAATTTTTATTTGGTCCAAATGATTCATAGTAATATATTTTATTTTACTAGTTTATTTTTAATCATAAATGTTCATGTTTTTGAAATATTTTTATTTTAATACAAAAACATTGCCTCCTAAATACATTTTTTATACGCATATAGTTTATTACTATAATTGATAAAAAATATGTATAAAAATAAATTATATTAATTAAATTTAAATATTAAGGAACTATTCAAATTTATTGTAATTCATATAAGTATTATTGATTTCTATAGAGAGAAATTCTGATTTTTTATTTCATTAAAAATTGATATTCTAGAAAAAACCAATTTTCATATCATTTTATGGGTATAATATTAAATTGAATAATACCAGTTATGTGTTTTCAATCCGTAAAAATTGAATCCATATTATTAGTTTTGAGTTCAATATTTTGAGAATACTCTCTTTTGTATCGGGTCACTATTAATAGTATCTATGTTAAATATTTGCTACCATGATGAAGTTAAACTGGGCTAATTAAGGTTAAATAGAATCTGATATAGACTAAAATTTTAATATATAAAATTAATTAATATAATATTATGTGTTTATTTCATCTATAATCTTATGAAAATTTAAAATAAGAACATTTTGTCAAATGTTTTTTAATGTTTCCTTTATCATACTTTAGTTAAATAAATATCAAAATTGATACTTTAGATTTCAATCATCATTAAATATTTGAAATAATGTGAAAAAAGTTAAATTATATTATCATTAGTAATATGAACAGAAAATATTTTTCTAATCATATTAATTTATATATAAATTATCATAATGAAATTGATTCCTTCAATAAATATGCAATGGAGACACAATAATGAATAAATAAATATAAAAATAAAATAATTTTTTTTAAAATATAAATAAAAATTTAAGTTTATTGAAATTTTTATAATTAAATTATAATAAAAAATGAAATAAAAGGTTTGGTTTAAAATTATTTATAATAATAACAAATTTATATTAGATTCATTAGTGACGATTTAAATGAATTATGTCAAAAATGACATTATTGATATTTTTAAAAACATCATTTTCTCAAAATATTAAAAAATATTAAAAATATTATATAATTAATAAATTCAATAATATATGGTCTAAAATATTATCTCTTCTAAATATATGATCATATATTCATGTTATATGTAAAATAAAAATATTTTAATTATGAAAATTTGTTACCATGATTAGGGTTACAATTGTATAACTAATGGGTCAATCAAAATAATATGGTTTAAAAATAAAAAAAAAGCTTCAAAATTTTCTTATATTCTTTTAAATTATAAAACATACTATATTTTGTTTTAATATCACACTATATTAAATTAGTTTTAAACATTTTATTATTTTATTATTTTATGAAATCAAAATTTTCCCCTCCCCACCTATACGGAAGAACATCCACTTCGCTTTTCATCACTCTTAACTTTAATATTGTTTATTCCATAACCTACAAAAAATCAATCCGTACATACTTATCTTGGTATTATTGGCCATTATTTGATAATAATACCCTCTTTGTAAGAAATTTTTTCAACACATAAAGAGGTTATTCGATGAAGTGAATCATTGTTATGAGAGTATATTTTATTTATTTCATTATTAATATAATTCAAATAACTATGTAAAATGATGATATAATAAAATAAATATATTCCATATGCTAATATTTAGTAATGTAATAGTAAAAACTTATAACATAGAGAATTTAAATTATATGGAAAATGAAACCATCATTTGAGTATATGGGGGACTACAACCTCAATAACCAATGTGATTTTTCCCATTAATCATATCTGAATAATATTTATTAATATTTATTTAAAATATATATATATATATATATTAATAGCCAATTTTCAATTCATAAAATATAAAATATCATATATTTTCTTACCTTTCCATTTATTAAAAAACTATAATGCTATTGGTGTGTATTTCCGGATTACAACCTCTATAAGGTTACGTGATCCATTTTTACATTCTACCTTACATGGATAATATATCAGTTTATTTAAATATAAAGTTTTATATTAATAATTTAATTATAATAATAGATTAAAAAAGCAACACTTACCATCTCACTATCATGATGGTAGAAAAATACAATCGGTGCTGATGCATACCTACAACATACCATCACCTGTATTATAACATAGTTCATTATTCATGATCATATATAACGGATGGTCATTAATGTATAATTGATATATAAATTTTTTAATTATATGAATATTTTTATTTTTGAGTTGTTGAAACAATGAAATTGTTGAAGATAGTCATTCTACTGAAGTAATGTTGGGCTTATGAGCTGAATATCATCAAAACGCCTAATGCGAAATTAAATAATGATGTAATTTAATATATCATTTTATTTCAATATATTAACAAAATTATAAACTATAGAAATTTTCATTATAAATAAAATAATTATCCTATGTTTATTATTCATGAAGATAAGTAACCTGTGTCTTTAACTATACTCTATTTAAGGGATTTAATCCCAATTTCCTTTCATTAGGGCATTATTTAATATTATTTACCTAATTTCATCTATATGGTGAGCCCAAAAATCCATTAAATTGTTTATATTTTATTTTTCATACACTATGTTATTTTTTGATATTCAATTAAAATTATATAACAAAATGATATATGACATGAATGTTAATAACTGGTAATTGGTATTATAACTCAATTTCATTTAACTTTGTTATGTTACTTAATTATTAACCATGAAACTATAATAATATTTTTGTAATTTATTTATTTATATTATTTTTATGTTTTATTTTATAGAATTTTTAATTTTTTTTAAATCACTTCATTGATTAATTTCCAGTTCAATGTTGTTATCATTGTATGGGTTTTCCATATGAAATTATCTTGTTTTGTAAATATGTTATGCAATTAAAATACTTTATTTTACATAGAATATATATATAACCGATTTTTTATGATATATTATGAATCTATTTACTTTAATGGTTTTTAATTATTTAGAGGAAGCTAAATATTCCATGGTGGTTAAGATTCTATTGTTACGAATGTGGTAGGGGTTTATTTTGTAATATCATCATTGTTTGAGAAAGTTTATTTTTATTTTTATGATGGGTTATTTTATGCTATTTCAATAGGAAACATAAAATATTTTATTATTCTCTTGTTACATTTATATATTATATGATTTCAATTCATTTTCCTCTTTTATGTACTGTAAATATATAATAACATTTAAGAAAAAAGAAATCATTTCATCCTTAATTTTTAATTTTTTTTTCAAGACTATTATTTATAAAAGTCATCTGAAGATTTTTTTTGTATTCCATTGTTATTTATTGATTTCGTTTATACAAATGATATAATTATTTATATTTTTTTATTGAATCATTTTCTCATATATAAAATGGCATAATTATTTATTTTTTTCTACAATAACTAAAAAAATATTTGTTATTTATAAAACCACGAGGTTATAAAAATAAATTGAAATGAATGAACCATTGATTTAATTATATAGATATAAATAGCCATTAAAACACAATTTTTTCTATTCTATGTTTTTAATTTCATTAAATGGTCATCTAGAATTGTGATAATTTTGTTATTTGCAATCTGATAAAACGATATTTATTTTTAGAGAATAGTAACATACCCATATGAATATTATTATGAATATTAATATAATCCAAATGAGTATAAAAATTTATTTTTATTTTTTGACGATTTAAGACAATAAAATATTGATTAATTTTTCATGGTAATAAAAAATGTGTTATAGTATTAAAATTGTCAATTTTTTAATAATGTATTATTTTATTTAAAAAATAAGATATAAATATTTAGAAAAATTATTTAAAAAAATAGAGTTCATTTTTTATTTTTGTATAGTGTAAAATGGTTGTGGTGAATATTTTTTATTTTTCAAAAATTCTTGTATATTTTTTGAATTGTAAAATATGATAAATTATGATAAATGCTATGTTCTTGTTTTTATTACATCATAAGTGATGAAAGGATGAATAAATAATAAATGGTTCAACATAAAATGAACTTATTTCTTTTTGAGGACGCATTTATCATTATTACATATAGTCCTGAACATTAATATTAAACTAATGATAAAAATAATGCAAAACCCCTCATCTCATCAACTATAAATACCACCCATACTCCTCTCTTCCTCTCACAAGTATAAAATCCTTGATAATTTCCCATTATCTACCAAATCACATCACCAAGGTGCTTCCCCATGTCCAAGATCTAATGGTAACAAAAAATGGCTATAACAAAAGGCCATAAAAACGATTTCAAGGAAAAGATATTAAGAGGTAAGAATCATTATTCATTTTCATTTGTTTTCTTTTCAAATCCAGTATTTTCGTATAAATTTTTTTCCTACCCTTTTCCAGGAGGAATGAAATCTCCAAAATCATTATTATTTTGTATTTTATAATGTTAATGTAAAAAATAAATTTTCATTCTCTCCTCTTCCTCTTATTATAAAACTAAAAACCTCATCCATGATGTGACGATTTACCAAAATCGTGGACGATGTGTTTTCAAATTTCAGTTACATCCTTCAATGATGATCATAAAACCCTTTTAATAGTATACCTATGATGTATTTTTTATTATTTATCCTATTTTATTTTATATAATTATCTTTTATGCATGAATTTAAACTATATAATGAAACACGTTCATGATTATCAAGGAACGACCAAAAATGGATGAAACAAATATAATTAATATTTAATTTAATGATTCATCATTATATATAATAAAAATGATAAATGGTATCATCCAATATATGTTAATACTATTAATAAAATTTCATTATTCTTTTTGAATTTCATTACAATAATAAATTAAAGTCAACTTCAATCCAACTGTTGAAACCATGTAAAAAACAAATCTGAATCAATGAAGGGAATAAAATACTAATAATTAAAGGTTGAAATTGTGTTATGAAATGATCATATAAGGTGTTATTGTCATAAAAGTGTACCCTTAAAATTCTAATAACAATATTTCAACCATTATATAAGAGGGTTAATCGTTTTTTATGTAAGATTAACCCGATGTGAGGAAATTCATATCCAATTTACATTCTTTGGGTTGACCTTATACTTCATTAATTATGGTGTTTAAATATCATTTTTATGATGAATTGTTTTATATTATTCTTTAATATTTGTATTCATATTTTAAACATGTATTCTATTAATTTTATTGATCTTAATATCAATTATATGTAATTTTAAGTGATTTTTCTTATAAAATCCTTTTTTAAACGTATAGCTTTACAAAATTCAAAGCCAATGTTTTTATAAAAGTATTATTTATTTATTATTATGGAGTGGTTTTGGGAATTTTGTATGATTAATTATAGGACCTTTATATACCTCTAATTAATTGGGTATCTGTATATTTTAGGTTAGCGATACTGTTACTTCATGGGTAGCTGCGATTGTTACACTATAAAGTTGTAGTGAGGGTTACATTGTTAGTTATTCGTGAGAGTTTCAAATCATTTTGTAGTTATGAGGGTTAAAATATAAGTAATAAATTCCACAAGACACAGTTATGGTTCTATTTATGATCTTTATGTTTTGTGTATATCTCATGAAAATATCATGTTTCATAATGTCAGTATATATTTGGGACGAGTATGTCCTTTTGAAAATAATTTCATACGTTCACAGACGGATGTTTTCTTTTTCCTATTTGTATATCCCTCAATCTAATTTTGTTCTCATACCATGTTTTTAAAAGATTTATAAAGGTAAAATGGACGTATAAGGAAAATATTGAATACAAATTAATTGTTTTAATGACTTTTCAATGAAATTAGATTTTATTTGTAGTGATAAATTTTCTCGATGAAATGGATTCTATTGGTGTGGTATCAACTTTATATAAAAATGGAATGTTATGAATTTATTATATAAAAATTTCAATAACTATAAACATGAATATATCCTTAATTATATAGGAACCATATTCTTGGTGAAACAAATGATGATGTAATATATTAAGGATGAGTCCATATAGTTGGTAGTATAGGATAGTCTACATAACATTACATGTAAGAATGATGATAAAATAATTCCATAATTTATTTTTAATCTATGTTTATATTGAAAAATTATATAATTTAATGACTATAATGTTTCAACAACTGATATATGTTTGTTTAGAATAGTTTTCCGAAGAAGAAACATGGGAGATGAATTTGAATAGCTCAAATAGAATGATATACTTCTAAATCAGAATCCTAGAATCGTAGGGATTATAACTGAGAAGTTTGTGATAGTAATGGCCTATCTAATATAGGAAATTAATGAAAATAGTAACCTTACATTAGAACCACCAGAGTAACCACAAAATATCATTATTATAGTGTAACATGTTGTGAGGAAACACCTTTATTCGTTCGGTGGATATTTTATCCCACTTTCCACTAAATAATTGATTAATTCTTATGAAATGATACATGATGTTATATAAATTTCATATTAAAAAGGCGAGTTTTCCCATTTATTGTTTTGAAGGTGACGATAATAAATGGTTGTTATGATAATGAATTTCAAGGATCACAAGGATATTTATGCCTTACTGTGGGATGAATTTATTTTTTTCCTTGAAAATTATTTTCCCATGGTGGTTCAAGTATGGGTTGAGAAGAAATTCCATGAATTGAATAAAAATGAGGAATATTCAATGGCCCTGTATAAAGTGAACATCACCCAACTGGAGAGGTATGATCCAAACATTATTATGGATAGTGATAAAAAAATCAACCATTTTAATGATGATTGAAACCTATGTATCGAAAGGAATTGAAAAACTGGGAATTCAAAAGATATGATGAACTTGTATGATTTCTTGAGATTCTTTAAATTGTTATCTTTTATGATCACATACACTTTTACAATAAGGAGTAGAATATGTTCATATGTCAAGTGATAGGTACCAATAAATTAATGAAATCTGATTGTAAGAACTTTTGATTTATAGTTTGTGAAAATTGTGTGGAAAATAACATTGGGGAATGCATTAGAAAAACATTGAAGTATTTTCAATGTGTTTTGATAGGAAATACGGACAAATAATGTAACGTAAATGATCCTAAGACTAAACCTGATATGAATATTATTATGCGTTTTAACATGTGGTGAGATGGGTCATTATAATAATTATTTCCAAAAGTAGTATTTGAATGCTGAAATGAAATTAGAATATAATAATAAAGGTGTAGTGATATTCTTTATGACTATGCCAGAAGATGTCGGGCCATTTAATGAAATCATATTAGGTACCATTTTTATTATCTAAGATATTTCTGATGTTTTTTTTATATGGGTTTTATACATTCCATTATTTCTGTTATTTGTTCTATTAAATGGGAAATATCACCTCAAAATATGAGACTAGAACATATTGTTAAAACACCAAGGAAGAATATTATAGAAAATATGAATTATATGAATCATTCTCTTATGATATGAGGAAATAAATTACCATTAAACATTATAGTTTTGCCCATATTAGATTCTGATTTCATTCTAGGTATAGATTGCCTTTTAATTTATCATAATATGATTTATTGTATATATGATGAGGTTTTTTAGAAATAGTATCACTATGTATACAATAATGAACCCAGAAAAATAATAACATATCATGATGATAATAATATAATAAAAAAGGTATATGAAAGTTATCTTGCTCATATTGTTGATAATAAAGGGATTTTTTAGATTAATTATGTGCCATTGGTAAATGAATTTCATGATGTTTTTCTAATGCGTTTCCCAAAGTTAGAGCTGATTTAGAAGTTGAATTAAAAATTTAATTAGTTCTTAATGCAAAGCTAATTTCAAAACCCCATTACCATATTTCTCAAATGGATCATTTAGTGTTTACAAGTCAGTTGTAAAATATTCTTGATAAAGGATTCATTCATTCTATCCCTTCACCATGGGGTGCTCTTATTTCTTTCATTAAAAATAATAATGGTTTAATTTGTCTATTCATTGTTTATAAAATCTTAAATTACATCACTACTAAAAACTTGTGTCCCTAATCTCATATCGATGACTTTTTTTATCAGCTATATGGAGAAAAATTATTATTCATGATTGACGTGATATTCAGATTCAATGAAATAAAGGTGAAGGATGTTGACATAAAAAAAACATGTTTCTTAATAGATATGGGAATTATGAATTTTTTGGTATTCTATTTGGGAATACTAATTAACCATCTATATTAATGGATCTTATGAATAGAATATTTCATGATTTCTTTTATATGTTTTGGTTGTGTTTATTGATGAAAACATCGTATTTTTGAAAAGTAAATAGGGGAATGAAAAATGTATAAGGGTTTTTTTTGAAAAGGTCAAAGGAAAGAAAAATATATAAAAAAATTAGATTGTTTGATTTTTGGATGAAATAGATTTATTTTCATTGGTGAATTGTAAATAAGGATTGAATAATAATTGATCCACCAAAAACAAAAGTGGTTGATGAATAGAAAAAACCTAAAAATGTTACAGAGATTAATAGTTTTCTATGATTAGAATGTTATTACTAACGATTTTTTAATAAATATTCATAGTTATCTAGCCCACTAAATATGATAACATGAAAGTCGGATAAATGTATTTGGATAAAACAATGTGATTTTTATTTTTAAGAATAGAATAATATATTGGTGAATACTCTAGTTTTCACATTACCTTCCCAAAATGGTGATTTTGTCGTCTACAATTATACTTCATTTAAGTTACTTGTCTATGTTTTGATGTAGAATTATCAGGTAATTTATTTTTATTCCAGAAAACTAAAACTACATGATTAAACAATGATTTTGAATATTATGTTGTAGTTTTTTCATTGAAATTTTAGAATGATAATTTATACAGAGCCAAATATCAGATATATACTAACTAAAATTTTTTTAGGAATGTATTCACTCATAAATATTTAACCCTGAGGTAGAGAAGATATAATTAATTGATAAAATATTATTATTTAAATGTAAATTACAATCCTGGAAAATCGTACAATGCGATGGATGCCTTGATTCCAAAACATCATGCCTCATTAACAAAATTACATTTAAAACATGATCCATTGATTATAGAGTAGATCACTATTTTCTACAAAGTTGATTGTATAGGAAATAATTCATTTTTGTATTGGGATTCAGTTCAGTAATCGTTATCAGATGTAATTATGATAGTATAAAAAGAAGGCCAAGTGCTATAGAAAAAGATATAATTTGTTACAATGGGTACGTTTCCATAATTTAACCTTTATAAAGATAGTGTATTTGCTTTAAAAAATAGTATGTGTGCCCTGTGATTCTTATTTGATGAATGATTGATTATGGACGCTAATAGTTCTCTATTGTTAGTTCAACCTGGAAGAACTACGATGTAAAGTGAGCATCAAGAGTATTACTAGTGGGATGTAATGAAAAGTGATATTATAGATTTTACTATAAATTTATTGACATGTTAATAGGTTAAATTAGAGTGGTAGGTACCTATGGGGATGATTTAGCATTTCCCAATTCTAGATATGAAATAGGAAAATATATTCATGGACATCGATGTCAGATTACCAATGAATTATCGAGGTAACAATGTAATATGTGTTATTATTCACCGTCTGAATAATTCTGCACATTTACTTCCTACTCAAATACTATGTCATTAGATCAGATTTTACAACAGAACCTTCAATATATTGTCATGTTATATAGAGTTCCACATTCCATTGTATCATAGTGGGATTATATCATTATTTATTAATTTTGGTAGGTCCATCATAATATATTGGGAACATAATTAAATATCAATAAAACATTCAATCCGTAATCAGATGGGCAATTAGAATGTACAATTCATACTTTAGAGAATATTATTCAAGATTTTTTAATGTACTACTATGGATTTTTGGATATTCATATTTATTTAGTTTATTTTTCCTATAATAACAGTTTTCATTCCACTATACATATGGGAACATATGAGTCGTTGTATAGGAAGAAGTGTAAAACTATATCTTTTTAGGATGATGTCGAAGAATGGAAGTTGATGAGTCCAAAACTAGTAGAGAATCTGGATAAGAATGTGAAAATGATCTAGCAATGAATATTGACTGATTAATGTAGGAAGATAAGTTATGAATATATTATGTGGATATACATTTAATTAATGGTAGGTGATCATGTTTTTAAGTAATCTCCCAATGGAAATGTGTTACTCATTTTGGTAATAAATGAATGATAACACCACATTTCCTCAGAGCATATGAAATCATATATAAAGTTTGAATAATTTATAATCATAGATATTTGCCTCATAATTTATCTCAAGTACATGATTTTATTCAGGTTTTTATGCTCGGAAAGTATGTGAGTGATTTATCTCGTGTCCTGAGCGCAGATGTTGTTCAGCTGGAAGAAAACCATTCTAATAAAGATAATCCATTTAGATTCTTAATCAAAGGTAACATTTATTGTGGAATATGTTAATACACAAGGAAAATATTTTGTGTAAAGACCTAAAATTTTATGAATAAACATGGGAGTATGAAAACATTTATAAGGGAAATGTACCCTCATTTGTTTAATAAGTAAATATATAATTGAATAAAATTGTGAGGATGGAATTTATAAAAGGTGGGGATAATATAAAACAGCATGGTTATAAAAATAAATTGAAACTAACAAACATTTTTATTATGTATATTGTCATTACTCGATAATAAAACATATTTTTTCCTGTTTCTATGTATTAATTTTTTTAAACATTCATCTATATTTGTGATCAATAATATATTTGTATTCTGAAGAAAAAATATTTATTTATGGATAATATTAACATAACCCAATGAAGAGTATTATTAATAGTATTATAATTATAATAAATATCAAATATTTATATTATTTTACTTTCATATGAATTAATTATAAATAAATCTTTACTTATTATTCAAGGTGATAAAAAATTATTTATTGTTTTAAAATTATTAATTTTCAAATTAATTAAAATTTATTAAAAAAATTAAAATGTTCAAATATAGAAATTGTTTTTCAAAAAACGGATTTCATATTTTAACTCTACACATCGAAAAATTCTAGGTTGATTTTTTAGTATGTTTCTTCAATTTATTAGTTTTTTATGAATAGTAAATTATGATAAATTTTGATAAATGCTAAAAACTAGTTGCACTGCTTATAGGAGAGGAAATGATGATATAATCTCCCATTTTTAGAAAAAAAATTTAATAATTACAATTTTGGGTCACATGAATCAATATTATTAATAAACATGAGCAAAAATATTAAACTAGTTATTAAAAAAATGTAAAACAATTTCTCTCATCTACTATAAATACAACATGAATTCCTCTATTCCTTTTACTACTATCAGGTTGTGATCATTGTCTATGTTATTAATAGTCCCATACCCAAGGCTCAGTCTTACATCATACACATTCTGGTTGCACCAAAATTCCAAACAAAATTTACTTAATTAGGATCTCAAAGAGAAGTGATCTAGAGGTAAGAATACCCTTTCATTATCATTTGTTTTCTTTTCAAATATGTTTATTATTATACTATATTCCCATCCCCTTATACTAGTTTTCTGAAATATCATGAATATTATATATTATTTATTTTTTCATGTTCATTATAAAAAAAATTCATCATTCTTCCTATTTTAATCCTTTTAAACGAAAAGAAACATTGTCTGTGATGGGCTGAATTTCGAAAATTGTGAATGATGTGTTTTCAGTTGACATTAAATACTTAAAAGTTTATAATAAAACCAATTTGATAGTTGAAATAAAATATTATTTGTATGATGTAACATATTTTATATTATTTAATGAGCTTTTATGATTGTAACTAGATTATATAACGAAATAATTTCATCATTATCGAAGAATTGTAAAAATGATCTAAACAAATATCATTATTGTTTTATCTAACGATTCATTTATATGTATGATTAAAAAACAAGTTATTGTATCATAATATATCATAAAATATATTAATACCATTTCATTCCACTTATGTAATTTAATTTCCATACAACTAAATAATAAAATACTAACAGACCGTGGAAATTACGTAATGAACACACCCTAAACCACAAAAAGAACAAAATACAAATAATAAAGAGAAATTATGTATTTAAATGATCATATATGGTGTTATAAACATATAAATGTTTCTATAAAATACTAATTACACACATTAAACCAACATACATGACAATAAATATGTTTTATGTAAGTCAAACCCGAGGTTTGGGAATTCTTATCCTAATATCCATTCTTTTGGATAACTGGATTTCTAATATTATGGATAACCATCTGAAATTAAAATTGATAACCATCTACATTATGAGATTATTCTTGTATAATGACAGTGTTATGGTTCTTGATAATGATTCATAATTAAGGGTGGGAACTATATCTACCTCAAATGAATTGGTTATGGGTATGTTGGAGTTCAATCCTAGGGTTACTCCAAGGGTAGCAATGATGTTTACATTATATGGTTTCATTTAAGGTTACATAGTAAGGTATCCAAGAGAGTTAAAAATTATAATGTAGTTATAAGGGTTATAATATAAGTATCTAATTCCTTGAAATACCTTTATATTTTATTTATGATGTTTTTGATTTGATCAAATCTTGAAGAAATATCAGGTTTCACAAAGTAAGTATATATGGGACACAAGTATGTCATTTCTAAAATGATTTCTTATGTACAAGGTATAATGTTTTATTTTTCCTATTTTTATTTCCCTTACTGAAATTTTGTTCTCATCCCTATATTTTTAATGATTTTCACAAGTTATATGGATGTGTAAGACAATGAAGATTCCAAGCTAAATTCTATGATGATTTTTCAACGAAATCATGTTTTATTTGATAGGTTTTTTTAAATAACTGGATAAAGTTTTATTATTATCATCTCTATATAAATGTGTAATGTTATGTATGAATTATATCCCAATTCACTAAAACTCTAAACATGATAATATCCTCAATATTAAAAGTTGTTTTTTCTTGTGTAAATCAATAGATTTTGTAATGTAATATGTTTTGGTACATAGAGGTTTTATATACTCACCATGAATAGAATATTCCTCTATAATGACCAATTAATGAGTTAATTCATTTATTAAATGTGTCCTAGGCTATTTTTAGTAAAACTTGTTTCTCTAATATTATAGGAATTTATAATTATTTAATGTTTATTTCAAAATGAAAGGTGGAGTTTTCTTCAAGAACTAGTTAATTATATTTTTATAGTATTTCTAGTTATCATTGATAACATAACATTATTTTAATTATGCACCACTTGGGATATATTAAATTGATTCCATCATTCTGATTTCAATGAATGGTTTATGATATGATTGATTAGGGTATTAAATAATATTTCATATCATTATATTTTAATATGAATATTTATGTTTGTAATGTATTAAAAACATTTTCTCCAATTTATAATGAATCATATATTGGATATATCATGTGACCCAAGGGGACCTCTATAATCCGTTTATGAATATGTAGGTCTCATGAGGAAAACATGATTTCATATTTCATTGAGGATTTTCAAGTTTAAGTATGATGTCCTACAATGTGGCATTGAATATCTCTTTATAATTTTTAAAATTATTCATTCCATGATAATAAAACAATTCAATGACTTCCATGTATTTTTTAAATAACTATGATATCCATGTATAATATTGATGTTCATGTGACTAGTTATATGGAATCATTTTATCATCATTTATTTATTCCATATTTTTCATCATTCTTTTTTAATTATTTTTAATGATTTTTTTCTATTATATAGAATGAAATTTTATTCTACATTATTTATCCATTATGGAATCCATGTTATGTAACCCTCAATGAGAATACAATCTCACAATTATTTTTTCCTTTCCCTATTATATTAGTAAGGAATCATTGATTGTGTTCAATGATGGATAATAATTAAATTCAATATGGTTTTTATTTTATTTTGTTAATTTTAATGTTAGTTTAATTATGTGTATATTTTACCAAGAATAATATAATATTTTTTCATTCAGTGTAAAGACAAAGATTTTCCATGTAATTATTCAATTATGTAGAATTATTAGTAGTCTGCAAAAATTGGCAACGTGTGATTCTGAGGCCCAGTGTACCCTGAATGAATTTTGGATCTTTTTTAAGATAATTTTAATAAACATGCAAGAAGATTTTTTAATATTTTAAACCGGTGCACAGATTAATTTTTTTTTCCACAATTGACTTTGTAGTGCCAGGTTTATCTTAAGAGTGTGTTCACATCGACCACACTATGTCTGGAGAAAAAGATATATTTTGGACATTTCAAAGAACATTAAAATATCATTGATATTTTATTGCATTCCATATTTTCCTCCATTGGACAAGCAGCAGTTGTTGGACTAACAATGTGTCAAGCCATTAAATTGCTTGACTCCTCAAATCCTTTGTTAGAGTGACATTGTAATTATGATGGTTCCTATTAAATAAATCCTCGTTAATTCCATCGGTGTCCCTCACCCTCACCTCTCCTTTTTAAAATAGAACTTGGAGAGAGGTATCGACATGACTTCACCAAGAAATGATGTTCGGATAATGTGTTTCAATGTCAATCAGTTGGAGGAAAAAGCCATATCCATCGTGCGGTGATGAGAAACACTGAATCAAGAACTGAAGGATTATGTTGGAGTGCCAACATTGGCAGCTTGTTGTGGGGATGACAAACACTGACTCTTCCTCAATCACTGGTTTTCTCCACAGATCATGAGGTAAGGGTTGGTATAATGTTCATCATTGATCATATCATTGATTATGTTTATTATAATATTAACATGGATAGTGCGGGACAATCAAACATGGAATAGACCCCCCACAACACCGATTAAGATGTGTTCCTAGGGGTCGTTTTCCTCAGGGTGATGGCAGTGAGAAGACAGTGGCAGTGCAGAATAAACCATCGAACTGTCGGCATGCCATGTCGGAGAAGACTGGATAAGAGCCGTGGAAACCAGCCATGGGTGGAGAAGGGAGGCCTAAGATAGTGCACCATGGAGGCCAGAGATGGCAGGCCCAAGTTGGCCATGCGGTACAAGGGGCAGTTCCGCTGCTGGCTACAGCCCCGACCAGCATGCCACAATAGGTGGAGAGCGGTGTGGACCTATGTCGTGTTTGGTTGGAAGACTCTCAGTCACCCAAAATGGTGGACGATTACGCGGTGGGGAAACACACCACCTCTTGGGAAAAATATCCCTACACCTATTGGGCATACTGGGATGACCATTCCACCTTTTTGTGGACCTGGCTGGATGCATGCCGACCGAGTGGGAAATACACACCTGGCATAGCGGACCCACCAAGATTGTCGGTCCTAAAATGTGGCCCAGTGGGCCGAGCCTAACCCACATCCCATTGGGCCAATGCAAGTAGTAAAGCCACACCCAATGGGCCTGGACAACTATGGCCAGGGCCCACCAACCAAATTGGGACGACCTCAAGAGGTTAGACCCAGTAAATCAGGCAGACCCTTAGTAGGCCAGACTCGAAAGTGGTCAGGTAGACCATGTGACCCATTGAGTCAGGCTGACACTACTTATTCATACTAGTCGCATACCCAACTATTCCCCAAATAAAGAAATTCCAGTAAATGACTAACCAAGTGTATGTTCAACATGCTGTCAGAGGTATTGGGATCCTTTTGGTGAAGCAGTACCTTTGGCATATTCTGGTTGTCCCGATCGAGTTGGGTCGTATCATGCTGTGATCACCCCTGTTTCATAGAATATGTTTTAACCAACAGACCGGGTTTACATTGGACGAACCGTATTTGGAACTAGAACACTTATGATGATGTTGTCCTTATTCTATACTCCACATGATTATAGTAAAAAGTAAAAGTGTTGAAGGATTTGATCAACCTGGAATCCAACCAGGCCCTCGAACTTAAAATGCATATATGTCACATATCTGGTGTCTAATTGATGGGTAATCTTTCGATTTGGAAAACATATAACACGGTCTTCCATTTCCATAATTCATCAAGGAACATTGGGGAATTTTATGTACAATTAGTGTCTTGAAGAGATATGGCATCCCACCTTTTTATTACATAACTGTTCATTGCATTTTACAAACAGAGGACCTTTAAAGTCTACTATCTTGGAAATCATGAACATAATACATGAAAAAAACATAAAACATTACTCTAAAACACATTTAGGGATTCATAATATGTTCATCCTATGTAAAAATACTATATATAATATTCTGGAGACATACATCAAATGAAAGTGTGAGCAGAAGGCCCAATAAGTGAACACAAGGGAACCAGTTTACTTGTTTAACAATAAGAACTAGAATAACAACATAAAGACATGAGAAATGGAAGAATAGGAATATCATAATGAAAATAACATGGAACATAACTTCAGTTTGTGGCTACAACATTTCATTTAGATATTCATGAACATATCACCATGGTTAATCCCCGAGGTGTCATAAAAGTTACCAAGTTATTCACCAAGTTTTCGTGAAACTTGACATCTCTAGACATTATTTCTTTTCCCAATGCATTGGAGCACTCTCAGATCCCACCATTATTATGTCTTTATTTTCATATGATCCACATATATAATAATATAAAATTTCATAAATAACCCATAGATAATAAATGAAATGGGTTTCATTTCAAAATCATGACGTTTTAAAGGGTACTTAAATATGAATTTGTTATGACATTTATAACCCATGGAAATGGAGTGCGGGTTACATGTATGTCAATTCCAGAATAAAATAAATCATTTTTTTGAAATAATTAACAACCATAAAAATGGAATAGCTCTGGGTATTCACATAAATAAAACAAGAGAATTTCTAGAGAGGAAGAGAGAGAAATTTTGAGACGAAATTTATGCAGCATAACGGCTATATAACATAGTTCTAGAAAAAAAATAAAAAGGGAGGGTAAAATGGTAACCCACTTATAAATAACTCATATTACAATATAAAAACAGAATAAAATGGATCTAAGAACATGGTATGGATATTTTAATGTCATTCCACAAGAAAAGAAAACATGAAAGGAAAGAGAATATGTGATTTCTTTTACGAGAAATCTGGCAGTCTAACAGCGTCACATTAAAATTCAGAAAACAAACCAATGAGAGTGGAAAGGGACTATCAAAATTTTGACATGAAATGGATAGTAACTAAAACATAAAAGAACATTCCCTCGACATAATTATATGGAATCTAGAAGATTCAACATAAAATAATTCATGACTTAAAAGAGGAGGGTGGAAATATCTATTACCTTGAAGAGTAACTTTGAAAGCATGTTGTTCGGGACCTTGGGAGGCTTGAGGGAACCTTTGGATGACTACTTTGGAGGTAAGGATACCATAAAATTGTTGTAGATGATTTTTTAATGAAATTAATTATGTAAATGGATTGGCATTTTTAGGAAAAGTGAGTGAAAAAGTTATTTATTTCCAAGGGACACCTCATCGGTGGTATTTGCAAAACCATGGGAAAGCCCATGGTATTTTTCCATTATATTGGCCACATGGGACACCTAATAGCATATATCACTATTCATAAGTCCACCAGAAATATTAAATCATTATTACATAATTTATGATGTCATTAAACACCCGAAACTCAAAACTGCATTTTTTCTATTCACTGATAATTCAACTTTTTCAGAAAAATTACAAAAATCACCCAAACCTAATATCAATGCTCTAAATTCAAAAATAAATTCCATTTTATGAAAATAATTTTCTAAATATTTTTAATTTAATTTTTAAATAAATCATTATTTATTCAAAAAATACAACTTTAAAACTAAAACGTATTTTGTAACACCATAAAAAAGTAAACAAGGTCCTTTAAAAATATCACAAACCCATAACAAAACAATGTAACAATATATGAATAAATTTTATAAAAATACATTTCCATTTTAAATTATAAGATTAATTATAAAATAGTAAATAAAATATTTATGGCATACATAAATACCAAAGCATAAACTATGAGCGTTTTTTTGTCACTTTTATGATTTCTAAATTGTATTAATACATTCATGGATGAAGTTTATATGTTTTTGTCAAATTACTATTCATACCTATTCATTACTATTCATATGGTTATGTTACTAATCATACATTACTTATTCACTAAAAACCATGTTGATCTTATTAGACTCTAAATTTCTCACTGATTACAACTGTAGAAGAACATTTTTTGAAAATCCTTTCACATTATTTATTATTTAATGAATAAAAAAATATTTTAATATACCATTTTTTCCTAAGTTCATCAATAATAAACATCATATATTAATCCAGATATTTGAAATTCACAAATATTTCCATAATAATAATAATAACTTTATTTATATAAATGGATTATAAAAAGTAGCTAGAGTATCGTTACATAGACCCTTATAACACCAAAATAGGAACTAAGTGTACGGTGTGCTATGGTGATAGAATCATGGGGTGGCTCAGACAAAATTTTCTGAGTGGTGATTTATATCAACTTGAACTTCTCCCTTAGGAGAATCCGTTAAATAATTATACATTGATATTTGGATTGGGCTTCGTCAGAGCAATTCTCATTGATGTTACCTCCTTCCCATGCTCTGAAAGATGGGCTTCATATGGCTCGAGTATACTAGATGAGGCCACTCAATATTCTGTCTATATTAATTATCCAAGATAAATGTATTTATAAAAACACAATGTTATGATTATAGTTTCCAATGGTCATATTTACAAACATTCATATAACACATGGAACCCAACGATCTCATTTTAATTATACACACATCACTAATTAAAGTATAATGTTTTGTTGGGTATAAAATGAATAACACCCAAAATTAAGAAACAAATATTATTAAATAGTTTTTGTCGTTACATTCTTCCCCACTTATGAAATTTTTTCCCTGAAATTTTATCTCATACCCACTAATGAGAAAAGGCGTGGGTACATCTGTCTCATGGACTCCTCCAGTTCCCACGTGGCTTCTTCACATTTATGGTTCCTCCAGAACACCTTAAAAAGGAGTGCAGTCTTGTTGGGTAGAACCTTGTCTCTACAATCCATGATCTCCACCGGCTGCTCCTTATAAGAGATGTCATGTTCCAGTTGTACAACCTTTGGATTTATTACATGTGAAGGGTCAGGTATGTACTTCCTCAAGAGGGATACGAGGATAACATCATGAACGTGGGATAGATTTTGAGGAAGTGCAAGCCGATAGCCCATAATTCACTCATGATCATGGATTTCATAGGGGCCAGTGTACCTAGGGATGGGCTTACCATTCTTCCCAAAACTCATTACACTCTTCCAAGGTGAAATACAATGAAATACATTGTCACCAACACCAAACTCTATGTCCCTTCGACGATTGCCGACATAGGTCTTTTACCGACTCTCAGAAGCATTAATTTGTTGTTGGATGGCATGGACCTTTTCTCTCATATCTTTCATAAGATCAGGCCTAAGAAGATTCCTCTCGCCATCTTCATCCCAAAATTTAGGAGTTCTACATCACATCCCATATACAGATTCATAAGGTTCCATTTGAATGCTCGAGTAGAAGCTGTTTTTATAAGAGAACACAACTAAAGAGAGATGTTGATCCCATCTACCTATAAATTCCATTGAGCATGTTCTTAGCATTTACTAGAGTTTTGGAATATTCCATTCCGATTGGCCATTAGTTTGGGGTTTATATGCCATACCAAAATTCAATTCAATTCACAGAGCTCGCTGAAGACTTCTCCAGAATTTTGATGTGAACCTTGGATCCCGATCAGATACGATAGAAAGTGGAACTCCATGCAGCCTTTCCAATTCCTACACATAAATCCTGTCAAGTTGATCAAGAAAGAAATATTACTAAATTGAGATAAAATGGACAGTCTTTGTGAGATGGTTCACAATAACCCATATCTTATTATTTAATTTGTAAGTTCTTGAGTGGTCAGTGATGAAGTCCATAATGATATTGTCCCACTTCTATGCCGGTATGGGTTGTGCTTTTAATACCCCTTTATGAATTTTTCTCTCTTCCTTCCCTTGTTGACATACTAGTCACATTGAAGTGTAGTCAGAAAAATCCCTTTTCAATTTATCCCAACAATAATGATCATGAAGGTCCCTATAAATTTTTTTGCTACCAGGATGTATAGAGAAGGTAGATCTATGAACATCATCCATCAGCTCCTTATTTATTTCCAGAGTAGTTGGAACACATAGTCCTGTACAAAATTTCAGTACACCTTCTTGATCTGTATTGAACGCATGAAACTTTCCATCCTTCATAACCTCAAACTAATTTTGTAACAAAGGATCTTCTTTCAGAGAATTCTTGAGCTTCTCTAGTAGTGACGGTTGAGAAATCATTTGGGTTTGAGTTAATGATGTTCATTCCTTTATAATTACCATGTCTAGTTTTACTATGTCATGGATCTAAGGATATCATTGAATCATCATAATGGTCAAAACAATATGGTCGTTCCTATTTAATGAATTAGGGACATTGTTTGATCTTATGAGATAATAATGAATTGATCAATCATTGTATTTAAGGACTTCCAAAAATCTACTTTGTCTAATGTTCAATTCATTTTTCATGAAAATATACTTCAATATTTGTTGTTCTGTGAATATATCACATTTCTACACATAAATATTGTTTCTCCATATCTTCAGAGCAAAAACAACTGCCGCCAGTTCCAGATCATGCGTAGAACAGTTCTGCTCATGAGTCTTCAACTATCGAGATGCATAAGCAATGACCTTTTCATTTTTCATTAGGACGTACCAAATACATTTTAGATATGTATTGATAAAAATAAAGTATCCTTCTCTACATGATGACAGAGTTCACACAGGTGCAGTAACCAATCACTTCATCAGATCTTGGAAACATTCCTCACACTCTTTTGTCTAGATGAACTTGACCCCTTTTCGAGTTAACTATGTTAATGGATTAGAAAGTCGTGAAATGTTTTTCACAATCCACTTATAATATCATGCTAATCCATGGTAACAACAAATCTTATTTATTTTTGTAGGCTGAGGCCACTCCTCTACATCTTTTTTCTTTACAGGGTCAACTACGATTCCTTCATTGGTAACAATGTTCCACAAGAATGAAAATTGTTGTAACCTTAATTCACATTTACTAAATTTTCCAAAAAGTCTATCCATCCATAGTGTTTTTAATATAACCATTAGATGATCCTCATTCTCCTCGTGATTTTTGAAATATATTAGAATATAATCAATAAAAACAACCACAAAGTTATAATGGTTGTTTTTAAAGCCTCTATTAATCAAATCCATAAAAATAGCAGGTGCATTATTCATTCCAAAAATAATAACAACAAACTCATAATGCCCATATCTTAAATGGAAGGATGTTTTTGGAATTTCTTATTTCTTCTCCCCTAATGGATGATAATATGGTCGAATATCAAAATTAGAGAAGAATTGTTCCCCATGAAGTTGGTCAAATAAATCATCCATTCATGGAAGAGGGTATTTGTTCTTTAATGTGATCCTATTCAGTTATCTATAATCATTGCATAACTGCATCGATCCATCCTTCATCATCACAAAGAGATCATGTGCTCCCCAAAGAGACACACATGGACGAATAAACTCCTTCTCTAAATGATAGTGGAGTTGTTTCTTTAATTCCTACAGCTCAACATTTTCCTTCCTATATGGGGTATTTGATATTTTATGAGATCTAGGTATGATTTCAATAGAGAACTCTACCTCTCTTTCTAGGGGAGGTCCAGGAAACTCCTCAAGAAATACATTAATGTATTCCTAGATGATTGGTAAATATTCAGTCCTCAAACTCTCATTTCCTTCTTATTCATCACTGATCAATTCTATAAAAAATGATATAGGAGGTTTATCTTGACAAAGGTAAAGTTGATATATCTCTCCTTAGAAGTTAACTGTAGGTTTTCCAATCAAGAATACTGATAATTACTTACTTCTTCATTTGATCATAGCATTATACTTTCAGAGCCTGTCCATCCCTAGTATAATGTTGAATTCCAGCATGGGAATGAATACTATATTTGTGATAATATTTCTCTCACCAACGTAAATAATAGAGTTTCTAAAAACAGATGATGCTTGGATAATCCCACTCATAGTCCTGACTGATAACTCTACTTTTAGCATGTTGGGTGTTGATTCTAAATTCATTGCAAACATGGAGGAAATAAAGTTATGCATAGAACAAGAATCAAACAAAGTACATTCTAGTTTTGAGAGAACTACATGAGTACCTGCTACTATATCATTTAGAGAGTCAAATTAAGGTGTCATGATAGAAAAAGCACGACCTTTCTACCTTGTCCTTTGTTGAGGCTGATGGTGGTTCCCCTCCATAGCCCCTGAATTTGGACATTGATTTGAATAGTGTCCAAGTTGTCCATACTAAAGCACTGGACATCAGGTAGGGCCTGCACCATATTCCCCTTGTCGTAGCTATTTGGAAGTCTAGGTTTCACCTCACTAGGACAATTCCTCCCAATATGGCCATCTCTTCCACACTTGAAGCATTTCCTGATCCCGAGAAAGTAGTTTCGTGAATGGTTCTTCCCCCATTTATTACATGTGGGACATTGCACTTGCTTGCCTCATCTTTCTTGATAAAAGCTCCTCCCAAATCATGGATCCATTGAACCCTGTTTGTCATTGTCCTTATGAGACCAATGCATCTCACCAAACTCCAGTTTGACTTTCTTCGAAAACCACACGATCTCCTCATAGATGTCATAATATTAGTTTGATATATTATTCTATAGATGAGGTCTCAATCCACCTAATAAACTATCAACCGTGAAATTTGGATCCATGAAAATACTAGAGGTGAAACATGAAAGCCTTGTGAAGTTCATCTCATAGATACCCACTGATTCATTCACCTTCTGCTTCAGCTCAAGAACCTCTTTATCCATTCTAGTTCTCATGGAACAAGGTAAATACTTACTAATGAAAATCCTTATGAACTATTCCCACTCCCTAGCATCAACATCCACTCTTTTCCACATGTTTTTAATTATCTCCCACCACTGATCATCTTCTCCTTTTAAGCGATAGACTTATAGGGTGACCTTCTCTTTCTCTGAGTAGCGGAGCACAGAAATGATCATCTCGATAGAGCTGATCCACTTCTCATCAATCAATGGGTCAGTTGATCCACAGAAGGTTAGTGGTCATTGACTCATAACGGACTCAACATAATGTTGTTTCCTTCATGGTGAAATCGGTCATTAATATTGATTCAGGTTATTTCTCATAGCATGAGTCAGTTGGTTCATCATTTGCATGAATGTTTCCATTCTAGCTTCCAACGGATGGCTGTCAGTGCATGGTCCATTGCGGTCACCATTTTTCGGGTTCCTCCTATTTACCGCCATTTCTAAAATAATATAAACATAATGAGAAACATATTTCATTTACGAATCTTATATCTATAAATGTTTTATGTTTTAAAACATCATTATACAATTACATTTCTCTATAAATCCGTCATAGTGATTCATGAAAATATTATGATTAACAAAACATATCCCATAGGATTGTCATGAACAAGAGTACATAAATCCTTGTTTTTGTGCAACATTTCCCATTTGAGTCTATCTTAAAGCAGTGTTTTTGGGTTTTACTCCTATGTACATCTGTGCCAGAGCCGCCTCTTCCTTCTTGTACCAGAGAGTGATGTATTTTCTTGATAAACCACATACTAAATACACACCAAAAGCCCAGGAAGATTTACTAAATTTAAACATTTATATAGTATTATTCCTAAAAAATTTATAGCCTAACCTCCATAAATAGATAAACTATCCATTGATACCAACTATGGAATTATGCCTTTTTATTAGATAATTTTTCATTACATTTTTGAAACAGGGGATCTTTAAAGTCTAATGTCTTCGAAATCAGGAACATAATACATGAAAAAAACATAAATAATTCTTCTAAAACACTTCTAGGGATCATCATAGGATCATCCTACTTACAACTACTACATCTAATATCATGGAGACATATATCAAAGGAAAGGGTGTGCAGAAGGCCCAGTAAGGGTACATAAGGGAATAAATTTACTTGTTTAACAATAAGAACTTGAATAACAACATAAAGACATGAGAAATGGATGTATAGGAATATCATAATGAAAATAACTTGGAACATAACATGAATATGTGGCTACAACAATTCATTTAGACATTCATGAACATATCACCATGGTTTATCCCGGTGGTTTCATAAAAATTACCAAGTCTATTCCCCAAGGTATCGTGGAACTTGTCATCTCAATAGATTAATTCTTTACCCAACGCATTAGAGCGCTATCAGGGCGCACCCTTAATATGTTTTTATGTTCATGTGATCCACATAGATAATTATTGAAATTTTCAGAAATAACCCATATATAATAAAAGAAATGGGTTTCATTTCAAAATCATGACTTTTTAAAGTGTAACTAAAAATGAGATTGTTATGTCATTTTTAACCCACGGAAATGGAGTGAGGGATACATGAATGTCAATTCCCGAATAAAATATATCATTTTTTTGAACAAATGAACACCAATAGAAATTTAATAGGTATGGTTATTAACATAAATAAAACATGTTAAATTCTAGAGAGAAATATAGTGAAATTTTGAGATTAAATTTCTATAGCATAACAGCTATATAACATGGTTTTAGAAAATAATAAAAAGAAAGGGTACAAAGGTGAAACACTAATAAATAAATCCTATTAAAATATTAATACATAATAACATGGAGATAAGAACATGTTATGGATATTATAATGACATACCACCAGAAAAAGGAATCTTGAAAAGAAAGAAGAAATGTGATTTCAATTACGAGAAATTCGGCAGCCTAACAGTGTCACTTAAAAATTCAGAAAACAAATTAATGAGAACATAAAGGGTCTCTCAGCAATTATACATTAAATTTATAGTAATGATAACATATAAGAACATACCATCAACACAATGTAATGGAAACAAGAAGACACAAAAAAAGGAATTCATGACTTAATAGAGGAGGGTGAATGGATCCCTTACCTTGAATAGTAACATAGAGAGATTGTTGTTCGCTTGGGAGGATAGAGGGAACCTTGTAAAGACTCATTGGGAGGTAAGATGACCAGAACATCATTGAGGATGATTTTTTAATGAAATTAATGAGGTAAATGGCTTGGTATTTTTAGTGAAATTGATTAAATAAATTATTAATTTCAAAGAGACACCTTATTGGTGGTATTTAAAAAACCATGGGATTTCCCATGGTATTGGACACATAGGACACCTCATAGAATATCTCACAATTCCCAAGTCTACCAGAATTCTTATGTCATTATTACACCATTAATGATGTCATTAATCACCTGAAACTCAAAACAACATTTTTACTATTTAAAGATAATTAAATTATCTCAGAAACATCCCAAAAATCACCCTAAATTAATATCGATTATCTGAATTCAAAAATAAAGTCCATTTTATGAATATAATATTCCATATATTTTTAATTTAATTTTTAAATAAAATTATTATTTATTCCAAAAATACATCACAAAAAATATAACTCATTTTATTACACCTTAAAAAGTAAACAAGGTCCTATAAAAATATAATATACCCATAAGACAACAAAGTAACAATTTATGATTAAATTTTATTAACAATAATTTCCATTTTAATTATTAAATTAATTATAAAATTGTAAATATAATATTTATGGCATACAAGAATACCAAATCATAAACTATGATCAATTTTTCACTTTTAAGAGGTCTAAAATGTATTTATACATTCGTGGGTGAAGTATCTATTTTTTGATCCAATTAATATTCATTCCTATTCATTGCTATTCATATAGGTATGTTACTCTTCATACTTTACTTATTCACTAAAAACTATGTTGATCGTATTAGACTCTAAATTTCTCACTGATCACAACTGTAGAAGACCATTTTTTGAAAATCATTTCAATATATTAATTATTTAATGAATACAAAAAATATTTTAAAATACCATTTTTCATAAATTCATCAATAATACACATCTTATATTTATCCGGATATTTGAAATTTACAAACTTTTCCATAATATTAGAAAAAAATTATATAAAAGGATCACACAAAGTATCTAAGGTCTCGTTATATAGCCCCTTAAAACACCATCATAAGAACTGAGTGTAAGGTCTTCTAGGGTGATAGAATCTTACTGTGGCTTGGACAACATTGCCTGACAGGTGATTTCTATCTTCTTGAACTTCTCCCTTAGGCGATTCCGTTCAAGCTTCATACATTGATGTTCGGCTTGGGCTTGGTCTAGAGCAAAGCCCAGAGATGCTAGCTGCTTCCCAAGCTCTGATAGATGGGATTCATATGGCTCGAGTCTACTAGGTGAGGAAATTCAATCTTCTCTCTATATTAATTTACCAAGATAACTGTATTTTTAAAAACACAATGTTTAGATTATAGTTTCTAACCATTATATTAACCAACGACCATATAACAGTCGAAACACAACGGTATCATTTTTATTATAAACACATCATTAATTAAATTATATAGATTTTTTGATTATAAAATAAATTTCACAAAAAAAAATGGAAACAAATATAATTAAAATATTTGGCTCGTTACAGTAGTAGTTCTCCTAAATGTGCAATGAGTGGGAATTTTGTGGCTAGCGGTGAGGTGGAGGTTGGAGACCAATCATATATAGGTTAGTACTAACAGATCATGTGTGGGTCAAAACATACCGATCCTATGTGGCTCAGATCATGTGTGGATCTGCGCTCAATGATCCTATGTGGGTCAGTGCATACTGATCATGTGTGGGTCATATCCATTGTGGGTTAGCGCTCAGTGATCTTGTGTGGTTCAGCACATGCAGATCCTGTGTGGGTCAAATCATGTGTAGGTTATTGCAGGGGTTAGAACCTATCGATCATTTGTGGGACAGACTTTGTATAATCACCAACAGTGAATCTTGATAGAATAATGACGATATAGCATCTTGAATATTCATATATACTTCTCTGTTTTACATATATTAATAGTATTAGCTGATTATTTTAACTCTATGGGGTTACCTTCATGGTTTCATCTTAATGGTGTTACATGTGAGGTTCATTTACCATCCTTGTGTTACATGTTTGGTACTTTAACCATATTGGTGTTAATATCATGGTGTTACATTTGTGGTTATTTTACCTGTGTGGTTTCACTTTGTTGTATTCTTCCCTCATGTATGAGATGTGTATTGATAGATTAGGTATATGTATGGGAATATACCTTTGTAAGATTATGAATGCTTCAGGAATTTTGGTTGATGTATTTCATTGTTCTTTTCAATTTTGAGAATCTGGGAGACCGTTAGGGGTATCATGGTCACTACTGAGTATTGTTACACTCACTCATGCGCGGGCTACGCCCGCACCTTGTTGTGTCTTGTGTAGACGAAGGATAGAATTGATCGAGGCCATGGTAGATAGAACTAGACGGTTCTTGGAGGTGGATCATTAAATTGATGTGGTCTAGTGACTACTAATCATTAGTTGTACCTACTCTTCATTTAGGATCTTTAGTGGATTATCCAGGAGCTAGTTTTAACTTTTTTATTGTACTTGTAATTCTCATTAGGCCATGTATTTCGGCACCTTTACTTTCATTATGCTTTTTACTAAAATATTTTACGTTGCAATTGATTATTATTGGGTTATAGGATTTTGTGTTTGTAAACAATTAATGTTAATTCCTTTCCATTATAAGGATACACCTTTTGGTGCTAGTCTCCAACCCCTATCCTATGTAAGGCGGGCCTAGGGTAGTTACAACCCGGGCCCCGGGGGACGGGTCGTGACATAGTTGTATCAGAGGAGTCAGTTCTAC
This sequence comes from Viscum album, assembly GCA_963277665.1. Classification (NCBI taxonomy): domain Eukaryota; kingdom Viridiplantae; phylum Streptophyta; class Magnoliopsida; order Santalales; family Viscaceae; genus Viscum; species Viscum album. The sequence goes on along the minus strand of OY728142.1, from coordinate 1,373,456,096 downwards.
TGAACTCTAGGACTTCGATCCTCTCAATGTGTCAATAGTGTTATGTGTTATCATTATGGTTTTTAGTTTGGGGGATCTATTGTTGGTGCATCATCTGAGGTATCCATACACCAGGACCATAAATATGGATTTCCTGATTTCTGCAGGAAAACAACGACTGCATATGTTTTCAAATGTTTTCTTTTGTTTTCATTGATTCAGCTCAACATATTTAACTTATTGACCATGGTGCACCTTTTTTCATGTAGAATACTACCACATAGCTAGCCATCCATAATTAGTGATAGAGTACATGAGGAAGGACCCTTGAGAAATTTGGCTTCAGTGTAGGGCCCTATTATGAATATAGTACCATCAGGTGGTCCACCAGTTTCACCACTACCCGTTGGGAAACAGATACCACTAGCCCCACCGGTAGAGGGTGAACTCTAATAGAGCATGTTGTTGGAGTTTCATCAGAAGAGATATATGAGTTTTTTAGGTGAGATGGATATGAAGGAGGCATAGGACTGGATAGAGGTTGTGGCTAGAGTTTTTCACATAGTTGGGACACTTGATGATCTGATGGTGATCCTAGGTGCCGGTTTCTTCTTGGTAGAATATGGGAGATGGTGGAGTCTAACACTCTAGTTACACAATGTGGTGAACCTCGCCTAGGTGAACATTGAGGGCCTTTTTAGGGTGGATTGAATCTCATCGACTCTATTCTCTATCCGTATACAAGAGCTTCTTCACTTAATATAGGGAAACATGATCGGGGCCCATAACTGGGCAAGATTCAATGATATCTATTAACACTCCAGCGACAGGGTACAAAACCCTTTCCTCGAGGCCCATTCCTTTGAGTAGGGTTTTTGATGAGAGATCAGGGAATCGATGATATCACTCATCATACATATATAGGATGGGGTTCCAAAGATAGCACATTTGGTGGATAGCTTCCTAGATGAGTAGGAACTGACATTGAGAGCCACCTACATACAGTATGTAGCTGTGTCATCCATAGAATTGAGAAGATAGATGAAACAGGATCCCAAGAGGGTAAGACCGTCTGGTGGATGACCTAATGATACATCATCGGTGGTGAGAGGCTAACAGGATAGAGGAGGACAGTTGAAGATCAGGCAGTGCAACTCATGTGGAATGCAAGGTCACATGGATCGTGACTACCAGACCCACTGTACGGATGACCAACTAATGTTCGAGGTAATACCATGTAATAGGTAGAGTATTGAGTGATGAGTTCCACAGGGTGGCAGATGTGGAAGAAGATCTAGTTGTGCAGCAGGTCGTGGGTGGTGATTCGAGGATCTACTTCCACCACCTCCAGGTTTTCCACCCCGACCATAGGGGGCAAGAGGACAAGGACGAGGTCTGCTCTAGGCAGTTACTTTCTATGACCACGATGATCTGTATATTATTATAGGCATGATCCGTGTGTATTTCAACCTAGCGGCAATACTTATAAACGTATGTTCCAGTCACTCTTTGTTTTACAAATCCCTTGTTTCGATCTCATTGATTAAAAAGGATCCACTGGCTTGATCCTTATGGATAGAGAATCATATGGGAGAGGATTTGATGATTAAAGTTAGGTGTAGAAAGTGTGAACTTACTCTAAGAGGCTTGAGATTTGGCTGGGATCTTCTATTAAGGGTTTCAAGGCCATAAGACATCAACTTCGGTAAGGATTGGTTATCCACATTCCATTCCTAGATTGATAGTATTATGTTCAATGTGTGGTGTTTCTATAAGGATGGGACCAGTTTTTCCTTCCCTGTAAGGATTGGATCCTTTGCATCACAATATGGGATTACCCAGAAGAGTGTGCAGTCATTCACAAATCATTTGCATAGCCTTACCTTAAGAACAGTTGATGTTGAAAGTCTGATCAATCCAGTAGTTGTGTACTAGTATGTCGATGTCTTTCTAGATGAGGTTTTGAGACTACCTACCAACAGATGTAGACTTTTACATTGAATTATACCCCAGGATGGCAGTGATATCTACACCAGCATATTGGATGGATCTTGCGGAACTACGTGCGTTACAGGTATAGTTGGAGGACATGGAGAGGAAGTGGTTCATAAGGCCAATTTTTCATCATGGACAACAACAATTTTGTTCTCCATGAAGGAATATGGGATTTTGAGACTCTATGTAGATTATAGATTCTTGAACAAGGTTACTATGAAGAACAAGTATCAAATACTATGGATTGATGATATATTTCACCAGTTAATTATAGATAAATGGTTTTTAAAGATAGACCTCAGATCAGGTTATCATAATCTCAAGATATAAGATAAGGTTGTGCTGAAGAAGACCTTTATATGTTGACATGGCCACTATGAGTTCATGGTTATGCTTTTCAGTGTGACCAACCCCCCTACAGTGTTCAATGGACTCATGAACATGATCATCCATCCATACCTCTATTTTTTTGGCAGTCATCATCAATAGAATCATGGTGTAATCATTGAAGGAGGGGGATCATGCCTATAATCTTCATGTAGTTATGGATACACTCCAAAGAACCATCTTTATGGTAAGCTCTCGAAGAGACATCTTTGGATATTAGAGGTCCACTTTCTATTACTTGTTATCACAGAGGTAAGTGTTGTAGTGGATCCAACAATGATAGAGGTTGTGCTAGCTAGGGATCAACCCAAGTTTGAGACCAAGGTGCGGAGTTTTCAGGTTTTGGCTAGGTACTACTGGAGATTCGTACCCGACTTCCCTAGATATGTGGAGCCCTTTTATGTGTTGAAAATGAAGGGAAAAACCTTCATGTGGATAAAGAGATTCCAGAAGATATTTTAGGAGCTTAGGTGGAGACTGATGAGTCCCCCATACTGTGTCTACTAGAATAGGGTGTTGGGTAGTTAGTCATATACAGTGCACCAGCGGCCAAACATGAATGTGTCTTGTTTCAAGAGCATGTAGGGATCATGTATGGATCTATTCAGGTGAGACATAATGTGAAACACTTTGCTACCCATGACCTGTAGTTATCAGTACTGGTCTTTACTTGGATGATGTGGAAACATTACTTGATGGGGAATTTTTTTATATTACAATCTGAATAGAAGAGTCTCAAGAATATCTTCTCACAGGAGGACCTAAACATGAGACATTGACAATAGATATATTTCCTCTTGGACTATGACATTGAGATAGCCTAAACTCCAAAAAAGGTTATCGTAGTGGCATAAACCTTTATCATGATGTCTGGTCTATAATTTCTATTTGAGGTGACATTGAAGCTATCCATGTTGCAGTTATCCTCTACTGATTGAGATGGAGAATCATACTTCTATTCTTTGACGATCACTCCCCCACCTCTTCGATGTGTTTGGGAGGAATAGCTTGGGTACATTGACTGTGAGGAACTATGTGCTCATATATTCACATGGATGGCAGATGGTGGATTTTATGAAGGTGGGGAGCATGTCATCCTCTTTAGATGATACACCATCATACTAGTAGTGATGTATGAGGAGGTGTTGATGTTTTTCCATACGTACCCTCTAGTGGTACATATTGGTGTGGAGATGATGTACTGGGACCTCCGGCATCAGCACTGGTGGACAGTGATGAAGAAGACCGTGCCATAGTTTGTTTCATGATGCCTCACTTGTCAGCTAGTGAAGGTCAGGCATCAGGTTCCATCAAGCATAGCACAACCACTATAGGAGCCATAGAGGAATTGGGATGGTATCTCTATGGACATTGTGGAAGGTCATCCATGTATGTCCATGGGACATGATCCCATATGGGTGATCATTGACTGGCTCACCATGTCGACCCACTTCGTACCCATCCAAGATCATAGAACAACAGAGGGATTGGGATGCCTCTATGTAAAGAAGATTGTACATATTCATGGGGTGCCAAAGATGATCATCTTTGATCATGACACATATTTTATATCCCGTTTTTCGATGTGAATATATGAGGCATTTGGGACTCAGCTACATTTGAGCACTGCCATTCATCCACAAAATGATAGTCAGATGGAGCAGACCTCTCAGACACTAGATGTCATGCTACGTGTGTGCGTCCTAGATTTTGGCCACAATTAAGAGTATCAAATGCCCATGGTGGAGTTAGGATACAACAAAAACTATCAATCCATCATCAGTATGGAACCATTTAAGGCCTTATATAGTCGACTTTTAATATCACCTCTATGCAGGACAGGCCCAGGGGTGTCAGAACATATGGGTCTACAGATGGTACAGGATACCACTAAGAAGGGGAAGATCATCCCAGATTGGATGATGAGTACTCATAGTTGACCTAAGTATTATGCTTACATGAGATGGAGGCCCTTGGATTTCATGGAGGAAGACTATTTCTTCCTACATTTCTCAGCTCTATGAGGTTTGTAGTGATTTGGACAAGGATACAAACTCTAACATAGGTTTATCGGAACTTTTCTAATACTTCAAATGATTGGAGAGGTGGAATACCACATGGAACTTCCACCACAGTTGGAGAAAGTGCATGTTGTTGTCCACATATTCCAGCTCAAGAGATATGGTCTTGAACCATCTCACATCATCATCCATGTAATTCTAGACTTTGATGATGGAGCGATGTTTATGGTAGTTTGAGTGGAGAAAGAGGATCAATAGGATAAGGTCCCTCAGGAAAGATCAATACCTGTGATGCATGGTTTATGGATGCCCTGGAACCTCCATGAGTTCACATTGTAGCTGGAGGATCAGTTTTGTACTCAGTACCCCCATTCGTTTCCTTTGTCTTGGTTGTGGATTTTGGGGACAAAAATCTCTATGGTGGGGAGAATGTAAAGACTTGGATTTTCCATGTTAATTTTATTAATATGTATAGAATTCTTACAAGCCTTCTAAAATTGAAGGTTCATGATTCTGAGGCCCAATGTGCCCGTAATAAATTTTTTATCATTTCTAAAGTACATTCAGTAATATTTATGGATTCATTTTCTAATTATTGAATTGGTTCATGGATTAAAAATAATAGGGAACCATTGAATCCATAGCATCAGGATTCGCTTAAGGGTGGATTAACATCGACAGCAGTTATTCTTGAGAGAAATTTATTTATTGGACATTTAAAATAAAAAAAATGACATTTTTATTTTATTTAATTCATTATTTTCCTCTAATGGACAAACGACAGTAGCGGGACCAATGAAATGTCAAGCCATTAAATAACAAGACTCCTAAAATCATTTGTTACAACACCATTGGAACATAGAAGGTTACTATTAAATGAACCCCCATTAAATACACGATAATTACTCATCCTCCCCCTCTTCTATTTATATGGAACTCATAGAGAGGTATTGTTATGGCTTCACCAAGAGACAATGTTTTGATAATGTGTCGCGATGCCAACCCCATGGAGGACGGAGCCAATTCCAACGGGCGGTGATGAGTGACACTGAATCATGAACAGAAGGTTGATGTTTGAACAACAACATTGGTGGCATGTTTTGGGGTCAATGAATGCTGAATCATCCTCAATCGTGGGTGTTATCCAATGATATTGATGTTGGAGGTTTGTTTGACGTTTTAATTTTGATCTTTTCCATACCTATGTTCATTATCATATTAACACAAAGTGTATGGTCCAAACGAACAAGGCCTAGACCCAATAACACTCTGTTTATGTTGTGTTCTTCAGGGATGACTTACTCAGGGTGATGGCAGCGAGAAGATGGTGACATCATAGAAGAAATGGTCGGACCGTCGACGCATTAGGTCGGTGGCAGCCAACCGTTGCTAGAGGAGACCTATGACAACATGTTGTGGGTGTAGGATGGTGGTGCATGACATCACTCGACGATGGCTAGTGGTTTTTGGCATACAAGGGGGGGGGGGAGAAGGCACCACTGGTGGTTGCATCCATGACCAGGGGGCCTTCGTAGGTGGAGAATAGTGAGGCCCCACTCAGTGAAGGGTTAGAGGACCCTAGGTTTTCCAAAACTAATGACCATTATGCAATGGGTTCATGCCCCACCTGCTGGATGAAACGACCCCACACCTACGGGGCTAACTGGGAATACTGATTAACAATCTGAATGATTGTGCCAAACACAGGCTGGAAGAGCTTATCGGACCCTCGACCGAGTGGGCCAGACCCGTGGACTAGCGGGCCGCACCAGCGGCCGAGTGGGCCAATGCTGGTGGTATTAGACCCACCCGACGGTCCAGGCCAACCATGTCCATGGACCCTGGACCGAACCAAGATAACCTCAAAAATGCCGGACCCATAAAACCAGGATGACCCATAGTAGGCCAGACCCGAGCTGGGTCATGTAGACCTCAATACCTGTTGTGTCAGGTCGACCTGATCGAGTCGGACCGGGCCTAGACCCAACTGATCCCCGAAAAAATAAACTAATGTAACTGATGAAACATGTGACTATTTGACATGATGTTAGAGGTGTTGGGATCCCTTTTGGGAATTGGTCCCTTTGGCATATTCTGGTCGGATCGACTGAGCCGGGTCGAACCAAGGTTTGATCACCCCCGTTTCACGGAAAGATGTGTTACTAACATACCGAGTTTCCATTTGAAAACCCATATATAACACTAGAATCCTTAGGTCAAGGTAGTCATTTTTTAATAGATGGTTTTTTTGGAGAAAAATGATGTGCACCCAGGTTGGATCAAACTTGAATCCAATTTGGCACTCAGAAGTTAAACACTTATAAGTAGAAGACCGAGATTCACATTGACATTTATTCTATAACATTGGAACCCTTATGATATGGAAGTCCTTTAGGAATCATCTTTTAGGATCTTCATGGTGGTTGAGGTATGAACGATGGCTTGAGTAGAGGTTCTCCTAAACCTACTATGTGTGGGAATTAAGTGGCTGGCAGTGAGGAGGAGGTAGGATTCATATCATATAGAGGTTAGTACTGAGAAATCCTGTGTGGTTCACCACTAACCGATCCTACGTGGTTAATATCAAATTTGGTCAGCACTCAGCATCATGTGTGGTTCACAACATACAGATCATGTGTGGGTCAGATCTTGTGTGGGTCATGGCGGGGGATAGTACTTATCGATCATGTGTGGGTCAGACACCGTACAACAAGAAACAGTGCCTCTCGAAAGAATAAGATGATATACATTCGAGAGAAAGCATTTGTACTTATGTTCTTTACATGTATATTTTGTGTGTGTGGATACTTATACCATTGTGGATTTACCTTTATGGTGTTATCATCGGGGTGTCATTTATGTGGTACTTTTACCTTCATGGTGTTTCCTTCGTGGTGTTACCTGTGTGGTATTTTCTACCTTCGTGGTGCTACCTTAGTGGTGTTGCCTTTTGGGTACATTTACCTTCGTGGTGTCACCTTTGTGGTATTACTCTCTCATTTATGAGATGAGTATATCTATATAACATAGGTATATGAATTGTCATATACCTATGTAGAGTTGTTGACTACTCTGTTCTTTGTGTTTGGGGGGTTTCTTTATGGATTTTCCTTTGTGGAACTCTCACAGGCCATCAAGGGTCTCTTGGTCCATACTGAGTATCATTATAATCACCCCTACATGGTATATGAATTCACCTTATTGTGTCTTGTTCAGATGATAGAAAATGTTGATCGAGGTAGAGTGATCTAGGACTGGATAGTGCTCGGAGGTGGACCTTTGACGTGTTGTGCTACAATGACTACTGATCATGAGTTGTAACTACCATTCATGTAGGATCCTCGGTGGACAATCCATGAGCTGTTTTTCTATTTTCAGTTATACTTGTACTTCTTTGTTGGTCTTGTATTCTGGCCCCCTTTCTTTTAGTACACATTTTAATACTGAAGATTACATTGTGGTTGCTTTTGGTTGTGTTCTCAGATTGTGTGTTAGTACATGTTTAAAGGCAATGGCTTCCCATTATAGGGATACCCATTTTGTGGCTAATCGTTAGCCCTAGGCCCATGGAAGGTGAGCATGGGGATGTTACAGCACAGGCCCTGGGGGACGGGTAGTGACATTCAGGATGTGATTCTATCTCCCTAATTCAAATAAAATAATTTAAACCACTAGCACTATGATACAACAGTTGTGTTCATTAAATTTTATAGTCAGGTTTAATAGAAACCATTGTAACCAAAATTTGGAAAACATTGGTTTGGGAAAATTACCATATGATAGAATTTTGGGATAATTATATGGCTGATAATAATTTAAAGGCATGGATACCAATTTGTAGGTTTAAGGTACAAGGAGTTTATATTTTTATATATATATTTTTTTAATTATATGAAATAAAATCCTTTGGTAATATTTTTTAGTGTATAGATTATTTAAAGAAGAAAGTTTTTAGTGTTTTTGTTACGTGTATATTGTTATTTATAACCTTTAGTGCAAATGTGGTAATTTTTTTAATGAAGTAATAGTCTATTAATATTATGGAAATTTTTTGTAAAAATAATCTGTATTGGTTTGAATAGTTTCTAAAAAGTGATTTAATGATTAAATTTTATTTGAGGCTATTCATCATACCATTTGGAATTTTCTTTATTAATATTAAATTAGTTTTATAAAAATTGAAAAAATTATGTTAGAAACCACATCCCAGATTAGGATAATCAAGGAGGCTTGAACGGAAAAACAATGGGTTAAAAGGGATAAAAACCTACCACAATCCTATATGATGTCCGGGTAAATATGATTTCATACATACATAAATGATTTTATAGATGAAAATTATGTTGATTTCCAGAATCATATTATACAATCACCTCAATTTGAAAAAAAAATTCTGATCAATGTTAATTTCTGAGAAATTTTATTTTTTTCGGATATATATAACCTTATGAATTATCATAAATTATTATTTAATATGAATGAAATTAATTTATTGGAGATGGAAGCCAACAGTTATTATGTAAAAATTTATAAGAAAACCTGTTTTTATATTGCGCCGGTTGTGGTTATTTAGGATATATGATAATTTTTTATTGAATGATCATTGTTAAGTCATTGAATTATTGATAACAATGATATATTAATTTATTTCATATTCAAATATAAATGTAATAATTTTTTTAACAACTTATATAATTATAACTATTTTTATTAATTATCGGTTGAATAGAATGTTTTGATTATGTTGGTTTTTTATCAGTTAGATATTGAATTCATTACACCGAGTCTAAAATGAAAATTCATCATTAATGGTTATTTAAATGGTGAAATGGTTAGTTTTTATTTAACATATTATACCCTTTTTATTTGGTAATCCTTTGAAATCATCAGGGTTTTATCCCCATTTGAGATTTGGAGGACAACTATAATGGTCATGTCAATAGTTTTCTTGACATTCACTTATAACTGTTCATTTCTACATACTGCAGAATTCATACATATCATGTAACTTTGTTACAAATTTTTTAATATGATATGGATGTATGTAAGGAATAAAATGATTTTCCCATGTACTGGTAAACAAATTTATTGGTGATTCCATGTAGTTTATGGTTCAAATGACTTATTTTTAATCTGAAGCAATGAGATTTTTCACTGTATATAGGAAATGAAGTAACACATCATGAATAAAGGTTACACATCATGTAACACCCCACACCTAGTTTTTGAATACAAAATGTGGATATTTTGTTTCAATTCCATCATATGATCTTCATAGAACTCGAACTATGTTATTTCTGCCACATTTTGAGAGACGCAACCCCTTCTAGATCGACCCATTTTACATCTGGTCTCTATTGAACTCACAGTGTGTATCGCTAGATTATTTGTCCTCCAATTTCATTATTTTTTTAGATCATGGTAGAATAATAGGGTTTTAATATCTTTTCTTTTGGATTACTATAGGAATTTCTTCTTTACTTTTCAAGATCTGTGGTTTGAAATCATTCGAGTGGCCTTTTCTTCAATTGGTCATGGTGCATCCAATGTTCATCATTGAGGTATGTGGGTTTCCTCTCATCTGCTAAAAAATTGTACTATAAATTGAATCAATATTGATGTGTATTTTTTCCTAGGTACATCACTAACACTGTTGGGTTTCATTGATTTTGGATTTTGTTGTGTGCATGCATGGCCCAAGTTTTGAGGTAGGTTGTTCCATAATTAGACTATTATAATAAACAAGCTTGTTTTTCTATACAATCTGATTCAAAAATATATATTTGAATGATTGTTCTGGGTCCACTGTAATGTGGTTTTCAATGAAAAACTTTATTCCATTTTTATTAGTAAATGAAACATATTTTAAAATGTTTTGGAATGGTTTTCCAAATCAGTAAAATGTGATTGCAAAAAACAGCACATGTGTTACCTTTGGTAAGTAGGAAGAAGGTTTATCTTTGAAAAATCATCCATTTCTCTGTGATTATCAAGAATATTTGTCATGTGAAATTCAACCCTTTCTTAGGTCCTCTGTTCATTGGGACCGATATTGAAATTTTATGGGGTGTACTCATTTAATATTACTCTACTTATTAGGCCCGTGTTATAGGATCAAAATTATGTACATGATTTATTATGGTAAGAGTAGATTACAGCCTAGATCTATAGATCTCCTTGAGGTTGTGATACATATGTTTTTTTGTATTTATTTGATTTCAACAATAGCATTCATATTCATTATTATTATTTTGAAATCTGATATAGAAAATATGCATTGAAATTGATATACATACATATGTTTAGAACTATTGAAAAAAGGGAAATTTTTACAATGTTTTATATAAAAAAATCCTCACTATTTATCATTTCATATTTTTATTTAAAATGATCATAAATTATTTTTTTTACAGAGACTTCTTCCAGAACAACTTGGTGGGAACCAACTAAGAATGTTATTTCACACCCAGTGCACCTCTTTGGTGGTGCATAAACCATTGTAATTCAACTAGTGCATTGAATGGAAATTAGCTTTAGTGAGGTGGTATGGTTTATGTCATTTTGATGGGATTCATGTGGTGAGATGGATGAATTCCACCCATAGAATCATTTGAATAAGTTTTGAGGTTTTTAGTCAACTGATGTTGGGGATTCCAGGGAGTTTTTTTATGCTTTTTTAGATGTTTGTTTCAGATGTTTCCTTATAGTTTTGGGAAATAAATTCGTTAGACTTACGATTTTTCTTATTTTTTTTAAATGTATTCCTTGTGTTTGGTCAAGTTGAGATAACTCATTTCATGTGATGTGTTGTTAGATTCTTGTTTTATTATTAGTAACACATGGAGATTGGGAATTCCATACAAGTATGTGATAGAATCTGTCGGGTGTCAGGGTTGAGGGAACCCCAAGCCAGTTCATAAAAATATGTAATTAGAGGTGGTTTTTCCTCAATAGTATCTGTTTTGGGAAATCGATTAGTATGAATATAGGATTTTAGGTACATATATGTTATGTTTCAATACATTCCAAGCCAGATCATGTCATAATGTGACTCATGTTTCCATGGGGCATTGGGATATGTGTATCCAATATTTGTTTTTTTTAATCTATGATTTCCATTATGGTTTTCCTATTTGAATATATTTTGGATATATTGTTTGATCATTTTGATGTTTCGGTGTGCACTATTATGCCTCTAATACATCTTCCATGAGTTCCTTATTATGGTTTAGATAATGCACCTCAAGGGAACCCACATATTGAATAGAGTATCATCAATACTATCATACATGAAGTTTATGCTACTGATTAATGTATAACATAAATTCGTAATGTGGTTCTTGAGTTACAACAAGTAATTAGAGGAGAGATATCAGTCACAGGGTATCTTATATGTGAATCCATCATTCTTTAATGAAATGAAAAAACCTAAATTGTAAGAGGATTGGCTGGAAAAGATCAATCAAATCATTTACTTTCTAGAGAAACCTGAAAATTACATTTTGAAGTGTGCATCATTCATAATTGATGAATCTAGTAATATATGATGGGATTATATAGTCAATGAATATATTCATGTAGAATAGGATAGGAAGGTTTTTAAACCCATGTCATTCTGCTATTTTCTCTAGAGTCACTAATGTTGGAGAATCCTCTACAGTTAATTTCATTGATATAGGGAGATCTCTTGGTGCCATCATACACCAATCATTTTGTTGAGATTGAATATGTTTCCCCCAATATTATAATCAATAAATATATTGAGAGAGAAAATTACCTACATGGTTTGTAACTAGATCTCATATCGCTGGAGTTTATCCTGAAACATTAGACCTATGTAGAGATGGTAGATATTGTTATGATGATAGAAATGAATATGCTAAGTAATGTTAGATTTCTCCCCACTTCTCATCTATCATGTTCTAGCATTAGTGGCACACATTAGATTAAAAAAACATACATGAAAACCATATGAGTAATGGATATTGGTCTCAGTTGTGAGCCTCCTCTTCACACTATATTATATCGGGTAATGTACCACTGACTTTCTATTGGTGTTGTAAGATAGGACACACCAGATATTCTATTCCTACACACTCAAATGCCTATAACAGATTTGGATGTGTTGGTCATTTATAGTGCTTCTTTCATCCTATTAATAAGCCTTTTTATGGTTGGGGTTCATCAAATTCGAATAATACTATGCTATAATCAAAATATTCAAAGACTATTGTGAATCAGCAACATAATTTAAGAGTTAACAATTTTCACTCAATAGAGTAGTTTCATGAATATGTTGATGTAGTTATAGCAATAATGAGAGTCATTATCCATAATGAACCTCCATATGTACAAACATTATTTGACATTATTGGATCCTACTGGATTATATCAACATGTTCTGTTGATGTTCTTAAAATTACAACATTACTAATTTCTTTTAAAATGGATATAGAAACACTTCTTGGTATTAATAAATAACAAGGTTTCATTTTTTCTTATTTATCATTAAAATTGCTTATAAGGAGTAGTTCTGGGATTTTCTCATTAGTGATATAGATCTATTTGGAATAATAATCAGTATAGATTATCTTGTCACTCATAGAGATGAGGTTGACTGTAATAACTAGTGTGTTTTGATTCTAACTATCAATGGGAATGCTAATGTTTTTTAGGGGTAGTGGTCCCATAGGCCAGGTCAGGCAGGCCCTTCCCTTCCAATGAATAGGATTTTTCATTCTACTATTGTGTATTGATCTTGATGGATTCTCTCAAGTCCTTGATATTCATATTGTTGTTTGAGAATTAATTGATGGTTTCCCATATATTTTATTTGGTATTTCTTCTTACATAGTGGTAGTGTTTATGATGTATCTGATTCTAGTTATAGAGCCAATATTGATACCTTATAGTCGTATGGCATCAAGGTGCTAAAAAGGCCCAAGATTCTGTTGGACGACCACTTAGAAAAAAGGATTTGTTCCCCCTTACGATTCAACATCAGAATCCATAGTGCAATTTTCAATGAAATAATATGTATCAAATATGGTGTGTGTGGACTAACAGAAGTTTAACTAGGTAACGGTTGAGAAGAAATATTATTTTCCTCATGTGTATGATCTGTTTGATCAGTTGATGGTGAATATTGGTTTTTGAATATTGATATTCAGTCAAGTTATCATCAGATCTATGTTTGAGATTCTGATATATCAAATATATCCATCAAGGTATATAAATTTTGAATATATTTTCATGCCTATTATTCTGAATAATTCCCATTATTTTTGGCTTTGATGAATTAGATATTAAATCAACCCATACACAATTTTTTTATAGTGTTCCTGGATGATGATATTATATTTCCAGAATCCTACCATGGGAATGAGAACCATTTGACTTCGACACTGGTATTTTTTAGAAGTGACAATTTGAATGTAAATCTTACAAAATTTAGTTACAAGAGTCAATAATTGATTTTTTTGGGGTACGTAATTTTCGATCATGTCTTATTAGTTAATATTTATAAGGAAAAAATTGTTTTTCCTAGATGGAACCATGAAATGTCTTTGAAATCAGGAGCACTGAATATCTTTTTAGATACTAATGATGGTTTGGTATGTACATTTCTATTCCAAATTCACCTTTAACTACTCTTACCAATAAATCCACGAAATTTTCATGTCATGCAAAGAGTCATACTTTCATTGATGAACTGATGATACTTCTGACATATTCTTATATCACTATACTAACTGATCTAGATAAGAGTTAAATGGTTTTTTTGGTACTTATAGTTTTGATTTGGGATGTTTACATATGTTAGATGACCATGTGTTTGCTTATGGATCTCATCATCTTATACAAAATGAGATTAATTACCCAAATCATATTTAGAGAATATTGTGGTCATGTATGTTCTTAAGAGTTCAAAAAAATAATTTTTTTGGAATGTTTCATGGTATTTTCTAGTCATAATAGTCATTGTTATATTATTTCTCTGATGAAATTAAATTTTATAGTATGTTATGGGTGTAATCCATCCAAACATATGACTTCAATATTGCGTAAACCCCCAGAAATGAGATAGTGGTTGAAAAATCTCTTAGTAGGAATGTACCATCATAGGCTATCCTAAAATTGTACGAGAAGTTGAAACTTCTGTGTGTTTTTAACTCAGATGCATTTGGACGACCATGATGGTGTTTTAGGAATGGTTCCCTCTAGTCTTCTGTTATCATCATCTATTGTGGATTATATCGTGAATAGTTAGCTATAGGATGATTATTTTCATAATAATTGAGAACTCCTTTATGATGGGGAGACTATTTGTAGTTTTTTTTCTCTCTTTATATGGTATGCTTCACATCAGAAACAATATTTTCATCCAATTAAATGTGAGATGTTTACTCTTTTTTGATTGTCACATATCATTTTGGTTTATTTATCTATGAAAAATAAAGATGTATTGTGAAATGTGAAGAAGATTCTTGTGGTCGGGCATGAATCGTGACATTGTAGATTACATGTCCCACTATTACTATAGTCAAAAAATAATGGAAGAGATGTTGAATCCATATAGTTTGCTTCAGTTTCATTTGGTTCCTTTATAGAGATGGGATTAGGAATCCATTGATATTGTTGTTGGGTTGAAATAGACACCATGATGAATAGAAACTATGTGGGTTGTTGTTGATCGGTTGATGAAGACATCTTATTTCAATCTGATCAAGGATACAACAAAGTTAGAAGATCATGCTAGGTTATATGTGCAAGATATTGTGTGGTCACATTGGAGTCATTCACTAATTTTTTCTGACAGAGATCTTAGGTTTACCATTAGGTTCTTGAGGAGTCTCCAATAGGTGACTGAATATGAGGTTATGCTGAGTGTATCTTACCATCCATAGACAGCTGGTCAGAAAGAGTGAGTAATTCAGATTCTATAGGATATTATCTACACATGTGTCTTCTATTTTGGGGGATTTTTGGATATCCATCTAGAATTATATGAGTTATTATACAAAAATAATTACCAGTAGTCGATATGTATGGATCTCTTTGAAGTATTGTGTTGTCAACCATGCAGATAACCTCTTCTTTTAAATGGTGTGGGAAACGTAGATTTGGTTTTAATAAGTTTCGTTGAAGATATGTTCATTATGATTCAGTATTTTGATCAACACATGGTTATGGAACATAGTTGATAGAAATTTTTTAGGGATCGACATCATCAACCTTTATTCATTCCCTTTGGTGAATCAGTTTTTGTGAATGTTTATCATTGTTTGGTTCACCGTTTGCTTGGAAAATTAAAAAAGTTGAATTTTAGATATGTTGGACCATTTTAGATCACATAAAATCCCAAAATGTTTTCTCATATGTTAGTGTACTAAATGTCTTGAAAAAAAATCATATTGTTTTCCACATATCATAGAATTATATGTATAATCATTGTTTCTCCTGGAAATGGGGATAACCTTGTTTGTTTAAGGTTCATACAATCCAATCAGTTTATAATGGGTTTATTAGTAGAACAAGAAACATCCAATGATTCTATATCCATTTGGACCTACTTTCTAAAGGTAGGTGCTCATTAGTTTTGGAAAGATAAGGCTTAAGAATTTTCATCGGTCGAGAGGATGAGAGGTTAGACTCATCACACCTTTTTGGGGGAATTATTGTCTACTGCTGGACTCTCTTAAAGATTTATGTTATGTTCATGAATCCTTATTAATTTACCAATCATAGAAGTGAGTTTTCCTTTAGATTTGGAAATCAATGATTGATATGTATGATATTTAGATAATCTTTTATATGTATTTGAGGTTCTTCCTCAATGAAGAATCATCTGTATGTGTTGGAAATTTTAGTCAATGGTATCCTTTAATACATTATATAAAAATATCTTGGTCATTATGATGAACATACTAGTTTTAAAGCCACTCAATGGGGAACATGATGTTTATTGTCATTCATAAGGACATGGATTATTTTAGAGTTGGGATCGTACCCGCAGATGGGCTACCTACGTATCCTTTTTAAAGAGGAATCATAAACCATGTAGTTTGAGAATTAAGATATAGTTTAATTTCATATCTGACAAATGGGAATAAATGGTTAATGGGATTGAACCTTAGAAAGGCTTCTTATGTACTCTACATTTAAGGCAGAGATCATAGTTTACATAGTTTGATCCAGAAGTTCCAGGCATACATATGATTAATGGACCAAAAAGATGTGTTGTGGTTACATCTACACTCTCAGCTCACGTGAGTCATGGTCGGTGTGAAAAACAAGAGGGATCTGTAAACCAAACGATTTGTGCCATGAAATATGCAGTCACAAGGAATGGTATGGGGCTTAGGTATGTGAGACTTCCCATGTAAATGAAGATCGGGGCTTAGTTTAGTAAAGAAGCATAAGAGTAGGGTCTATAAAGGTATTTGTGCATTATAGAGATTTGGATTTTTAACTCAGGACTTACTCCTGAGAAGTTGGACAAAATTAAGGACTTATGATTGTGTTTTAATCCTGAGAAGGAATCCCAAATAAAAATAATATAGGGTTCGGGCTCACTTACAAAAAGGAATCCCAATTAAAGAGAACTTATAACCTAGGGCATAATCCGGAGAAGGAGGCCCAAAGATAACGGAAATCATGATTTGGAATTACTCTTTAGAAGGAGGCCCAATTTAGGGGGGACTTGGGGCTTACTCATAAGGTGGATTCCTATTAGCAGGGTCCATAAATGTATTTGTTCTTTATGGAGATTTAGATTCTTAATTTGGGGCTTACTCCTAAAGAAGTTTCACAGATTAAGGGGAACATTAAAATATGATTGGTGCTTACTCCTGAAAAGGATTCCCATATTAGGGAACATGGGGCTTACTCCTATGGAAGATTCCCAAATTAGAGATTCTCTCATCTTAAGGGATGAGGATGAATTAAGGGAACCTCTTACCGTAGTGATATAAAGTTATATAAATCACAAGGTTTTGGGAGATATTCCACATAACTCCCTTCAGATAAGGAAGCCAACAAAGAAACCAAGCCATAAATGACTTCGAAGAGGGTTTTGAAAGATAGATCTTGATGAGGAAATTTGTATTTTATGAAAAGAGGTGAATAAGAAAGAGGGGAACCCAAAAAGTGGTTGGCGCGCAAGTCTTGTTCGAGCACGCAAGTCCTGGTTGGGCACGCAAGTCCTCATCAGGTGCGCGAGTCCTAGTCATGCAAGTATACTTGTGCATCATGAGTTAACTAGGGTGAAGAAGAATCCATAAACTGATTCATGGGAGAATTTTAATTGGATCCCTTAGGACCATCCCTTGAGACTTTTAGAAGTGTAGTGTGCAAGATTCCAAGAGAGGACAAGGCGGCGCGCAGGTGTCTTCATTTACCTCAAGGGTTGGAAACTTAGGTGTGCTAGTGTTGATGAGTTATAAAAGTTAGGCCTTTTTCTTCCTCTTTAGAGCATACATTCAAGGTAATTAATTACCTTAGAAGTGTTTGGAAGACTTCAGACAAAGACATGGGCGACCAGAGCTTGAATCTGAGTTTTGGATTTTTCATCTTCGAAATAGGGGGCCCACATGGATATTTATAGGCCACTGATCACCTCGTGCGAAAAAAGAATTGGGAGTGCATGTCACTTGCAGGACCCATATGTGGAGTGCAATTGACCTGCACGACCAATAATAACTTCCATTACCCATTCATAAAATGTTCCTTGTTCATGAATTTGTCAATTTTTTATGTTCTTCAAAGGATGACCCTCTCTGTGATTAAGTAATTTCCCTTTTCCATCCATTATACTCTATGAAAAAAAGGAGAATCAACAAAATTTCCCCCCTCAGATTTGGATCCAAAAAAAAGGAAAGAGGATTTGACTATGAGGAAAATGATAAACAAAGTGCCACGGTGCGCAAGTAGTAGGCGCGTAGGTTTTGTTCTGGCACACAGGTTCTGGCGCATAGGGGTACGACCTCACCTATAAATATAGGCCTCACTTTGAGCAATGTATCCATCTTTCGAATGCTTCTCACTCTTGTCGCGTGGGTTTTTGGGCTTTTCACTCGTCCGTGATTCTGTACGTTGCATCATGCTTCCTTGGGATATTTTGACTTGCACGCAAGTACTAGCATGTTAAAACTCGTGCGACCAGCTTAGACTTGCGCACCAAAATCAGACTTGTGCACCGTGATGCATTAACAATTTTTCTCGATTCCATCACAAATGTTATGAAAAAAAACTTACATAAAAGATAATTATTAAAACATTTTGTAGATTCAATGGCTTCAATAAAAATTGGATCGGCTGATGAGTTGGCTAGAAAGCGCATTAATTACATGATGAAAATCATTCTATATGATTACTATGATATCTACTGAAGCACACTCCATGATTTGGCCATGTACTTGAAGATGTATCATGTCAATTTACCACAAATCATTTACTTTTATATATATGGCCTTGTTCGTCTACTAGGAGTCAACATTCTAGATCCAAAGAATTACCTTCCTCATTCATGATTTCAAACTTACACCAAATTTACTTCAGAAAATGTTTCAGTTGCAGGATCATTTTTCAATGCTGTGATAGTGGATAGGGCATTAATAATGCATCATAGCCCTTATGCCCCAGATCTGAAACCTCATATGATCAAGATGCTGTCGCACTGGTATCCCTCTATTTCGGTTATGATGTGCATTAAGAGCTGTAACAATGGTGTGAACTGTCAAAATTTTCCTCCATGCCATTTCATTTAAAATATAAAAATGGAAAACCATTGGATGATTAGTTTTCCTCTACCAGTTGATGGAGAGAAGACAACAAGGACATTAGAAACAATATCTAAATATAGTACTCTCTCCAAATGGATCTTTACTTCCATTTCTCCATTCTCAAATCCATGTATCCATCCTCCAAGCCTCTTTGACAGAAATAGAGTCACTGTTTGATCAGCATAAAATTTTCTCAACCTCACTCAAGAACATTCTTTTACAATTGTTCCAAGAAGATCTGGTATCACTGTGTCTTTTATTGTATCCAAATGAATGAACTATTTCTAGTTTGATATTAATGATGATCAAGATGTTGTAAATCAAATGAAGAGATATGTTGAATGCCTCTTGTAATTCATGAAAAAGACTAGTGACTCCAGTCTGTGGATGTCCATCTAACCCTTGTGAATCAATGAAAAACACTTTCATCTTCAATCATTTGTGCCTTCATTCTCTTGATACTTGCTTTAGTAAATTTTACCAATGATAATTGGAACAGTAAACATAGTTTGACTTTTTCTATGATTATACAGAAAACCCCACAAAAATTGCATCTTTTGTTGCTCAATATTTCCTAAATCATAAAATTTGTATGTTTAGTGATCTGGGAATCGACATTTGTTCAGAGTACCTTTTACATGTTCTCAATTTAATGAGTACCCTATATTTTGTTGGTAGTTTAAAGTCATTAATGTCAAACAAATGAAGGCTAATGTTTAATGTCCAATAGATTTGACCAAATGGATAAAAATTGACTCAATTACTTGATAAATTGTTTGAAAACATATTACCATATTCATGTATGGGAGAAAATATGTAAACTATGACCTAATAAATTTTTAATCTGAGGGATGATATGAAAAAATTTCTACAAGGCATTAGAGGAAGTATTTCCTAAGAGTGAAGATATCACTATTTGACAAACCCATTAGGGGTTTGAACTATTTAGGGCCACTTAAGGGCATTGGATGCATAGTAACATAATAGCATCCTTTGGATGACAAGTATGTTATGTAGACTACTTATAAAAGGTCACCTAGGGGCACATGCTTCATAGTCAGGAAAAAGAACTCTCATAAATTTTACATTTCTATTTCTAAAATCCGGTGAATGTTTATGAAGATTCAAAATTTCCAAATCAAAGGGTCTGTTGTATGAAGATAGGTCCTTGAATATGGAGAGGATATTCCCAGTCAAGATTGTCATATAATTGGATGAATGTCACTCCTGTGAAAGTCTGACCCAAACATAGGAAAGGGAAATATAAACCATAGAAATGAATACTTTCTGATCATGAAAAATATAACAGGAAAAATATGTTAAGGATGGTTATTTTTTGGGGGATCCCTTCATATTATCGTTAAGAACAATAAGGAAAAAAGAGGTTTTCCTCCCAAGAATGAAATTACCACTATTTTACAAACCCATTAGGGGGTTGAATTATGCAGGTCCATTTAAGTCCATTAGATGCATAATCAAATAATATCATCTTTTTGATGAAATTTCTGTTTGAAGTCTACTTATGAAAGGCCGCCTAATGGCACGTGCTGCATAGTTAAGGAAAATAATTCTACGGTATCAAACATTTTGTGAACAAATTATAGAATAGGGTTATGGAGATATAGAAGTATTTAATATTAAGAGCATGACACATCAAAATGGGCATTTTCCAATGCATTAATGAGATACATAGACCAATACTAACCATAATCATGTTCTGGTTGGGTCCTGAATTGAGATGTTCTACATCCCTACATATCGCATTAGAATGAGAATCAATCCAAATGTAGTTATTTAAATACAGTTTAACGTCATGTGGGATGAGAGTGTAGGATATATTAGTTTAGGGTCATAGAGTTTGGACATATTGAGGAATACACATTGTGTGTTTTATAAACCTAACGTGCATGAAGACCAGGGTTTTCATACCACATTCATGTTTTCACATGGGGAGTTTTCATCAAAGGGACTGAAAGTGGAATTTGGGGTTAGGCCCAAATACATGGGGCTGGATTCGAGGGATGCTCAAATGGTCCTACGTATCCTATAAGGATAGGAGTCAAGCCATACAAAGTTCTTGAAATACGCTTTATACAGATTTGATTCGTATATGTGAAGGGTGACAGGGGAATTTATTGCAATTATGGTGGTATTCGAGATTAAAGGTTCTGGAATTTCCATGTATGCATGAAGTCTTTGGATTATGACATGATTGGAGATCGATTTCAATGTTGATTCCATCTTAGGTGAGAGATAATGTGGGGATATATAGTTCAACGTCATATAGCAAGGATGATGATGAACCAATGTGAAGATATTGGTTTTTGGGCGGGGGATTCACAGATCATCATCGTATGAAATGGAGGTGAACCGATGCGAAGATGTTGGTTTTGGTCATGAACCTCAGAAGGTTTCCTACGTACCCAGCATAGAGGGAAATGATTAAAGTCTATGTAGTTCAATTGAAGAATGAATTGATGATCGAGTTGTACTTGAGGAAAACTAGAAGATGATATTGGGACTGATGCGTGGTTTCCGGCCCAGAGAGGGTGTTATGATTGGATCTTACTCTAACCTCACGCGAGTCTTGCTCGGTGTGAGAAACAAGAGGTAGCAACAACCCTAACGATGCACAATTTAACTTTATCTAGGGTAAGTTCATATTTTAACGTTGTGTAGGAGGTATTTAGGGATTGTTTCACATTTTAAACATTATATAGGATAAATATGTAAAGTTTAACATCATGTAAGATGACAAAGAGAACATAGTTTAACGTAATATTGGATGAATGAGGGGAAAATCATTTTAATGTCCTATAGAAAGGAAAAAATGGACCATGTAGTTTAATGTATTGTAGTTAGGACTACAGGACTATGCATTTTAAAGTCTTGCAGTAAAGAATAAAATAGTTTAAGATCATATACATAGACCAGTGTTGAATAGTTTAACATCTTGTAGCTAGGAAAACACACTTTAGTGTGATGTTGGAAAACAACGTATTTGTGTTACACAAAACACTTATTCAAGAATATTACATTGGTAGGAGTTGTGATGTGCTCTCTATCCATTGAGATTAAAGAATAATCTTTATTGGAGTAGACCTTATGTATAGAGTATGGTCCATCCCACATTGGCTAAAGCTTGGGAGGTTTCTTTCCTGGTATCATTGGAGTTCGGAGGAACAATACCAATTCTCCTTGAATGAATGAACGATGAAATTTTATTTATTTAAATCTCATGATATTCTTTTCTGATAGACTTCCAAGTGGAACATGGGGTACAATATTTTTTCATCTAATATTTTCTATTCATCTATTCTCTTTTGAGATTGTTCATATGTAGATGGATGATCAGAAATGTCTACTCTGAGGAAAGGTAATTGAACCTCAATGGGAAATATTGCTTCTGTTCCATATTCCAATGAATATGAGTTGACCGCGTAGCAGTGTGGGTGGTTGTCCAATAAGCCCATAATGCATGAAAAAGTATTTCAGGTCATGATTCCTTATCTTTATCCATCATCTTTTGCAGAATGTTTGAAAGAGTATTATTGAAGGCTTTAATTTGGCCAATGGTCGTAGCATGATACCGAGATGAATGATTGGATTTGATGTTTAATTTTTAATACAACTTCCTTACCTCGGATGAATAGAAGATGGTGTCGTTGTCCATCAATATAGTATGAGGGACACCAAATATGGTAATAATGTTAGACATGATGAATCTAACAATTCTTTTTGAACTAACTTCTATGAGATGTATTGCCTCTTCCCATTTGGAAAAGATGTCAGTAGAAGTAAGAAAATACATAAACTACTTGGATATAGCCGAAGGGTAAGTTCCTACTACATCCATTCCACATGTTGAAAATGGCCATATGTATTTAGCTTTATGTAGAAACTCTAGGGGTTGATGAATGATGTTGGAAAATACATGGAAAAAATGAATCATTTTAGTGAAAGCAATACAATCTTGTATAATTAAAGGCCATACGTATCCCTGTCTTCGAATTTGATCTGACAGTCTCTGTCCAGAATGGTAGGCACCACAGACTCCTGCATGTACATTTTCACGACATCCATTGCCTTTTCTCCATCAATACATATGAAGATAATTCCATCAAAACCTCACTTGTAGAGCAGTCTTTGCTGACCTGGGAATTCATAAAGAGAAAAATTGCCTACATGTTGCCAGCCTTGTTGTTTCCCAGCTCTATTAGGTGGGAGTGTTCCATTTTGACGGTATTCTCTGATATGTGTCATCCATCTCATAGTTTGAAAACATGGTTCAGAAATGGGAATAATTTCATTGATTTAATCTGTTCTGATTTGAATATAAGGTGAAACTGTATGACGGTGGGAAATTATGGGGGTTGTTTCATCCTGATTTGGATCTGTAAGAGTTGTGGCTAAATTATCTAGTGCATCAGCTTGGGC
This sequence comes from Viscum album, assembly GCA_963277665.1. Lineage (NCBI taxonomy): Eukaryota > Viridiplantae > Streptophyta > Magnoliopsida > Santalales > Viscaceae > Viscum > Viscum album. The sequence goes on along the minus strand of OY728142.1, from coordinate 1,373,432,494 downwards.
ATTTTTGTGATTGCGGGACATAAGAAAATTTCAGCTCTGAGGGAAATTATGCCATTAACTCTATGATGTAATCATTCAAAGATATTAACTCTTCTTTTTTGATGGAACAATCCCCATTGACATGTTTCATTACCATGTATGAATCTCCATTATCCATTAAGTGATTCACCTATGCCTGAAGCACCAACTTCAATCCTGCGATGAGAGAATGATATTCTCCTTAATTGTTTGTACCACCATCCTACAATAAGAAAAAATAGGGTGTAACTTTTTTTCTGTGTAAATAAGCATGATTAGAAACCCAACTTTGTTGAATTTAGGATCTTCTATTTTCTTCCCTGTTGGACTTCCGGAAGCACCATCTATGTACATTTCCCATGTTAGAATATTATATTTAATAGAGAAGACTTTCCCAACAAGAAGTTCAATATCTAAAGATGTATCTTCTAAAGAAGGGTGTTCAAATATGATATCATCCAATGCTTGTCCCATTATTTCCTTTTGAGACACATACTGGATATCAAACTACTGCAAAAAACTTCCCACCTTTCCATACGTCTTGTAAGCTTTGGACCACTAAGGATAAACATGAGCAGATTATTGTGAGATACAAATTGGACCTCATGATGTTACAGGTAGTGTCTCAATTTTTGAACTGCAAATATTAACTCTTAGAATAACTTTTAAATACTTGAATATCAGTTTTTTCTTCAGTCATAGTTTGACAGAGATAGTAAAGGATGTTTTCATTCCCGGTAACATTCTTTTGGGCAAGTAAAGAACCCAATGGTCCCTCTAAAGCCGTCACATAGATGATAAGGGATCATTCTTCAATAGGTGGAATTAATACCAGTGGACTCAAGATATATTATTTGAGGATATCAAATTCCCCTTAGAAATATTTCGTCCATTGGTAGGTGACTCCCTTCTTCATTAATTTGGTGAAGGGAAAACATTTTCATGCCATGTTGGCGGTGAAACACCAAATATATGCCATTTTTCGATGAATTCCTCTTAATTCCTTCAAATTTAGTGGGGGTGACATACCAATGATTGATTGTTTCTTCACAGTATCAACATCAATACCACGATTCCATATAACAAAGCTGAGATACTTTCTTACGGTTACCCCAAAAGAACATTTCAAGGGGTTCATCTTAAAATTGTGTTTTCGAAGTTTGTGTAATATGATTTATAAATCATCAAAATTATTAGAACCATTTCTAGAATTAACAACCAAATTTTCCACATAACATCAATCAAATTTCCCTAAAAAGGGTTTGACGATACGGTGCTTGACACGTTGATATGTTTCACCTGCATTCTTCAAGGAAAAGGGAATTACCCTATAGTAAAACACACCATGACTGGATCTTAAGGCTATAGATTCTTCATATTCTGAAGCCATTCAGATATTATTATACACAGAATAACCATTCCAGAAGGAAAGAGCTTTATATATAGCTATTTCATCAATTATGATTTATGTGATTGGAATTGGAAAATCATCCTTCGGATAATTCTGATTAAGATATTTGAAGTCAATGAAAATTTTAATTTGTACATTATTATTTTTTAAAGGGACAATGTTAGCCATCCATTTGGGATACTGAACTTATCTGATGGTGTTTTCTTCTATAAGCTTATCAAAATAATCTTCAATTTTGGAGGCATATGTTGGGTGTGTTCTTCTTGTAGATTGCAGGAATCCTCGATGTTCTTCAGGAAATCTCAAATGATGAATGGAAACATCGGGATCATGACCTGAAAACTATATATTATTCCAACAAAATATAACTCTATTTTTTAAAAAAATTAAATATACATTTCTTGCTATTCTAGAGTCATGGCCGCACTAATTAAAGTGGGGCGTTGATCTTCTTTTTTACCCAAATTTATTTCTCTGAGTTCTTCCACTATGGTAGAGAGAACTTCTTCAAATGTTAGAGGAGAATCCCGGAGATCTTCCTCTTTTTCATCAATATGTTTAACTTCTTCCGAATATACATTCATAGTAGACGATGAAGTAGAATTTCCATAATTAAGGGAGAAATTAAAATTTTAACATCTTGAAGAAAAGACTACCATTTCTGAACCTATTGATGATGAAGGGTCTTCCTAGGGTGATATAGAGGAGATGATGGATTGAGAATTGACATTATTATTTTCCTCTGGTATTTCTATAACATCTTATATCCTTGTTGATGATGTATATAATTGCTATATTTCAGCAGACTAAATAAAGAAATCTCTATTTGATCATTCATCATTGCCTAGTGAATCAATAATTTCTACCATGATATCTGGCTTGGTTTCCATAATTGACATTATCGATATTTTCATAATAATATTTGGGTTTGGGTTGTCCTATCAATTTTACTGATAGGAAACACATAATCTCTACTCACATGTATGAATGGGTTTACTGGAATCTTTTCAAAACCAGATGGATCATTAATTTTTGTAACCTCCTATGTTGTGGATATCTCCATTCCCTCCATATGATAGAATTTAGCCTCAATGTATTGAGATTCATATATTTGGAATGGGGATTTATCACCATACATTGTCACAATTTCACAATTTAAATAATATTAGAGACATTGATGGTATGGTAAAGTTATAGCCACATGTGGATGTAGCCAAGGTCTTCCATGAAAAATATTTAAGGTTGTGTCATGACTAATAATCATGAAATCTTAATTGGATATAGGGTCTCCAAACTGAGTTCTGGGTGTAATCTCGGATAGAGGTTCTTGGTAATTTTTATCATTTCCTTGCAAAATAAAAGTAGAAGGAGATAAATCAGATTCAGTGAGGCCTAATCGATGATGTGTAAGAATAGGAATTAGGTTGACTCCTAAGACATTATCAATGAATGATCATTGGATGTCTACATCATTGTCCTTGAAAGATAAATACAAAGGTCTAATATGTCCATGCACAACATCATATTCATCGTCATCTATAAAAGATATCACTACATGGAAGTCTGCATGATCATTCTATATATGGTAGACATCAACCACATCAATGTCAATTTCAAATTATTGAGGACTTGAAAAAGCCACAATAAGTGCACCCTAAAGATCCTTTGTTAGATTCAAGTCATCTAGAATAGATAACTAGTCTGATACATGGGGAAAATGTTTCAAGATATCATTCTTCTCGTCCAAAGGTCAGTGGTTCCCAACCAGAACATGTGGTTTCATAGGTTCCTTTGAAGTCGAAGTAGATTCATCTTGTATCAGTGTAGGAGTTGGAAATGCTGCTGGATTTTGAATATTATACCAACTAGGACTTTTTATTTTCTTATAGTAAGAAGGTGTAACCTCTAACCTATCATACCAAATAACTGTGCCATGACCATGTCTTCCATGAATGGAAGAACATTCAAGTTCTTGTTGAGCCCGCTAAAGGGATTTTCTATGAGTTTCTTCTGCACATTTAGTTCAAGAAGGTGTAGGATTTGAATAGTGGCTTCTAGAATATCCACGTCTTCCCCTATATCCTAGACCTCCGTAACTCCCACTAATTCCACTATTTGATACAGGAAACTCAGGATCATCACGATGAAAACATTGACCATCATATTGATTTTTTATGTGAATCACGTTAACCGAAACAAAGATCAACTCTTAATATGAAAAATATTCTTCCTGATGAACCATTTGATACTACTGGAAATTGGTTCTATACCCATGGTTTTCCACAAATCCATGGGTATAGGCCCCCCCTAGACCCACAGTTTTCTTGAACCACGAGTATAAGATAGCATGGGAACCTATACCCTCGGTTTTTGACAAACCTGTGGGCATAGGTGTTTTTGGAAGACCAATACCCACATTTTTACCAAAACCGTGGGATAGGTTTATTTGTTAAGACCTATTCACACTGTTTTAAAAAAATGTGGGTATAGGGGTTATTTTTTTCAAAGACTTATACCCACGGTTTTTCAAAACCGTGCGTATAGGTATCCCACATTATGGCGGGGGAAGAATGGGAAAAAATGTGTGGGAAAAAATAAATTTTACACGTGAACAATGCTATAAATAATATAAATATACCGAAGAATTTTTTTTAAATATAAATTCAGTAGCTTTGTTGGTTTAGATCTCGTTCACTTCTGGGAAGTGTGGTGTTCAAATCTAGGACATTGAAATTTTCAAATATACCGATAGTATTAATATAAGTATAAAATCGTATAACTATATGAACATAATCCTCGTATCTTAGTTTGTTCGTCATTATACTCGTTCCCTCCTAGTCGCGTGTTCGAAACCTGCTGGTCACAATTTTTTTAGATAACAACATTAGTATTAATATATTATAATAAAATTATCGGTATATACATATAATTTTGTCAGGCTGGTTGGTCCGCTATTGGGTTTTAGTGTTGAGTCGCTGCTTGTGGCGCGGGTTCGAAACCTGCTGCCCTCAATTATTGAAAAATTTAAATCTCCCACGGTTTTAAAACTGTGGGTAAAATTTCTTGCCACGCTATAAATCATGATATTGTTGTGTGAGACACCAATACCCATGGTTTGGAAGAATCGGGGGTATAGGTCAAGACCCATATCCCGATGCCATTCCAGCCCCCGGTTCCCAAAATCGTGGGTATATCTTATACCCACAGTTTTTGGGGCTATACCCACGGTTTTGAACTGTGGGTGTAGGTCGTTTTTCAAGTAGAGTCAGGCTGTACTGTTTGGTGGGGTGGTGTCCGTGCTTTTGTAGTAGATGGCATAAAATATGCTGGAGTCAAAGACATCTTAGGGTTTAACATGAGCTCATCTTCTTCTATCTACTCTTCTTTCTTCGAATTATGCCGCCTCTTTTAGGATTTTCCTTCTAACAAAGGGAGTTTTGCTGTAGCATTCATAGAAGAAGACACAATAGGTTTATTCAATTTCATTTGTTAAATGGCTTGAGTTCAGTTGATCATTTTCCTGACCATCCGATAATCATATTTCTGTTCATTTTTGCTTTTGACTTCATGCCACTGGCCTTCTCCCTCTGGATCTGTAGCAGTAACACATGCTACTTAGGTTGAAAACCCTTTCAGTTTTACTTGTCCCGAGTCCACCATTTTTTTAAGAGGTATTTTAATACAATACACTCTTGAATGGGATGACCAAACATCAAATGGAAGGGGAAATAGTAGGGGAGGTCTTCATCTCCTTCTTTGTTCGGCCTTTTGGGCCTTCGCAAATGAACCAGGTTGTTTTCCATAGCTGAGAGGAAGTAACCCCGAACTTGTTCATTCTGGAAAGAATAAACCTTGTTCTTAATATCTAGTAACTGTTCTTTACATTGATCTCTTTGATCATATTGACGATGCGGCTTCTGTTATTTATGCTCTAGAGGAGGAGCCCTTTGAGAAGATGAATGTTTTGAAGTGGAAGCAGGCACATGTACTTATTTAAGTGTCACTATAGCAGTCTTTTCTTTCCCCATTCTCCTACCTGGTGCTGATGTTATTTCACGCATTTTAGAATTAGTCTTTATAAAATAATCATTGAACTTTTGAGTGATTGAAGTAAGGTCTCGAATCCATCCTGTATATTTCACAGGGATCATCATATTGAGTAATTAATCACGCAATGTTTCCAAATATATTGGAAACAACTCTTCTTGTGGGAGTGCTAAGTAGAAAGAATATGTTAATCCTTTCTATGGAAAAATTAAATCTGAAACTATTTTATTTTTAATTTTCATGCAATTAAAAAGATAAAAAACTATCCTCTTTGAAAATGTTGAGGTAAATTGAAGGAGAAATATTTGACAGAGATCTTCCCACCCAGTAATTGACAGGGATTGCAAGCTTATATACCAGAAAAAAGTAGGCCCTTGTAATGACTGTACAAAACACCTAAGCTTAACTACTTCTTTTTGTTGAGGAGTTCCCATCATAAGATCACAATGTGAATCAAAATGTATTAACTGTTGTTATGGATCTCCCGAACCATTAAAAATTGTAAATGTGGTAGTAGAAAAATTAGATGGGGGGGGGAATTGGATCCTCCCATTCAGGGTATTATCCGTTTTTTGGTTGAACTTGTGCATTCTTACCTTCCATATCTTCCAAAAGTGTTTTCAATGAATCAATGGTAGTCATTAATTTTTGAGAAATATCCACATGAGATTGGACCTGAGCAAGTGGAATAACTGGAGTATGGACAGGTGTAGAAACCGGTACAGGAAATGATTGTTTTATTGCCGGTTTTTTAGTGTATGACCCATTGAACTGGACCTGTGACGGAGTACTGGTAAAAGAGGATATTCTTGATCCATACTAGTAGCTACAACAAATTCTCTTGATTGATTAACTCCATCATGCTTAGGAGGAAGACTACCTTGGATTTGTTCTGCATTAAACCTCCTTAACTCCATTAAATATTTTTGATGTTGTGCAAAACTTTCCTCTAATTAGAGTGATTGGAATTATCCTTAGGAACGGTGGAATGTAACATGAATTTCTCATTTCCCCTTGTTGGATGGCATTCAGAGAGGGGGGGGGGAGTTGGTAATTTGAATGAATACATAAATTCTGGGTATGCATTGGATTCCAGGTACACACACCTTCCTCATTTGTTTTAGTGCATACAACCTCTTGAATATCAACATCTTCATCTGATTCCCATGAGTGAGCCTCATGTTTTGGGGGATCAGTGATAATGGGATTGATGACATTTATCGATGCATAATGAATTACAGTCCTTTTGACGACATTTATGTGATATTATCTTCTTCTATGTCGTTTTTGAGACATTGCCTTTGGTTTAGTTGATCCCTTAAGAACTTCTTGATGAACTGTAATTTGGAGGGAATCTCCTGATACATCGGCTCTGAGTTCCTCTTTTTGCTTCTTCCCTAAAATAGAGAAGACTGAATTTCAATGAGGAAAGGATTGAGGATTTGAAAAAGTCCCCAGTCCGGTGGATTGGGGCTATTCCTGCATTCCCTTCTCAGCTCCTTGAATCTCATCTGTTGATCCCAAGGGTTGGGCTAAATGAGTTTCTAGCCTGGAAAGCTGAGGTGGTTCTTGAGCTTCTACATCTGAGACTTTCTTGAAATCTCTCTTGACTTTGTAGACTTTATCCAATAAATTGTCCAAATGCATCAAACTACATCCACTCAAATCACCTAGCTCAAATGACCATTGGATGATTTCTGACACTTTTATCACCTGATGATGTGCATGATCTAAATGAAAAGCATGCTTGATATTCTCATTTTCTAGGTGCAAGAGTAATTCAACAACTTGTTCTTTGTATTCCTGACTTTGGGAAGAACTAGTTGAGGCATGTTCCCAAGTAAGCCTTTGATTACACACAAAACCAATTGGATGTGGCCGTCCAGGGGCAATAACATTGCATGAGAACACACTCGACATGCTATGTTGACTGGAGAGTACTGTGAAATGTAGTGGCCCCAGAACACCACATACCCTTATATGAATACCAAATAATGCATGGGTACATAACTGGTACAACCATTTTAATGCGCCAAGGAATGAACTCTGATGGGCTCTCAAATGCATTTCATCATTTGGATGTTGGGAAACTATGAGAGATTCCATATCAATTTGGCATCGTAACACTTCTATTATCATGACAAGATTTTCATATTCATCATAAGATAATTTTTTTTCATGTTAAAAAGTGTTTTCCACATGTTGATACGAATATTGTGAATACAAAATTCAGTCAACATTTCTGGAATATAATACTGAGAGTCAGACAAAAGACAAAACAAGAATGGTATTTCACCTTTTTCAAGTTGTTTTTTCATATTCATCACTTCATTCTTATCATTCAACTAATATTCTTCTACCTGATTAGACCAAAGCTAGTGCTTCTTTGTTGCTTCATTAGATTCAATAAGATTGTTAGAAAATTACTTTATTAAATTTTAAGATGAATGACCCAAGGGTAGTTTGGAGAATGACTTACACCTTGGGCAATCATTGGATTGAGAAAGTATTTCACCTGCTTGCAGTAAAGCATTAGACATGACTGGCTTCACATTTGAATATGCCTCAAGATAAGAGTGATTTCTCGTTACTTCATTTTCATTAAAGAATTTTCCATGTAATGAGAATTACTACCATATAGAGGAATTTCGCAGCTAAATTCATCATCATGGGGAGGACCACCATGGTGGGTTACAAAAAATGATGAAACCATTTTCTCCTTGATCTTCTGGCCACACAGATTGTTATCGTGGCTCTCATCTGAGGATGATACATCGAGATCAACCAAAATTTCATGAAACAAGCCTTCATGAGGAATTTTCTGATGAAGACCTTCGAAATTATTGTTGTTACTTCCAGGATCTGGAAATGTGAGAGTAGAATCTTGAGATTCAATAGACAATTGTCTGAGTGTATCAGTAACTCCAACATCGAGCAAGGCCTTATTGCAAATTCGCTCTTGATTTATTGACAGTACTGCATGGGTCTTTATTTTAGATGCCTTCATACTGACTTTGGAAACCACTTGTTGATGAAATTTGTTATTATGGGAAGGTATATGAGCCTTCTCATGATAAATGGTGAGGTTAGGCTGAATATCTCCATATAAATCGGGGGTATGTACTCAACATGATTGTTCGTATGACATGGGGGAGTATGCCCCACGACCCTCTTGGTATTTAACAAAGGTGTGTATCTACCCCGGAGTGACATGTTGATGAGTGACTCCACTGATAGGGATAGATTTCAATTTCATTCCCTATGATGTCGCTGAAGATGTTATAATATTATGACAGGTATTCAAAATATGGGTAGGGATTTTCATCTTCTCTATCACCATTGTTAGATTGTTCTTGGTGACTTCAGTTTCTTGAACGGGAATATACATCCATTCCATGTCTGGACTGTGTGTATGTGCCTACTCCTATCCTCTTTTTCCTGTCAACGAATTCTGACAGTACTTATGCATAGGGGCAGAGAGTTGAGTTTGCTCCAAATTTGTCATCGGAGCTTTCCGACTGACTTCTATGGGTGCTACCAAACAATATTGTTGTAAGACTTGATGAACATTGGAAGGTTTATGTGCATGTTTTGTATTCTTTGTCATGTATGGTTGATGGATTTCGATCAATACTGGCAGATGAGATTGCTGATAGAATTGGTGATTGTAAACCGGTGTATGTTACTGCTTATCAGTTTCCACCATATTAGATTGGAGAGCTCCTTTGGATGCAGTTAGACGAGACTGCTGACTATATGATTAATTATAAATAGGTGTGTGTGCTTGTTTATTGTAATCCACCATAATTTCCTGGTGGTATTGATGTGTTACAACTCGAAAATTCCATTTGGTAGTAACATTAGGACAGACAGCTGTATATTCCTGCTTGTTTTTTTTCATCAAGTTATCTTAATGGACTTCTACGGAAGGGGAAGAAGTAAGAACTTGCTCCCAGTTGACTGGATTTCACCTCTGATGGGGTTTCATGCATGCTTGGGTCTGAGAAACCTGAGCCGAACAACTAAAGGAAATACCCTCATCATGTTGAGGGTGCACTACCGCACGTGTCTGGTGGTGATTTTTGATGGGAGTCCTCAAGAAGGACTCATTCCTTCTTGAACTAAGGCCTTGAGTGACCTCTTCATTCCCCTCCCTGTTATATTTTAGGGGCCGGTTATTGCGTTCTAGGGATAACAACCCAAAATGGTTTGAGACGGTGGTTAGGACCACTTTCTTCATGACCACTGGTCGTCGCTGTCCGAAAAACCAGGGTGAATTGAAAACTTGGAGCACCTGTCGAGCAGCCTCCAGAGTCAAAATGATACCATGTTTATGATATTACTTAACCAATGCATTTGATACCCAGCATTGCAGATGCTGAGTTGGTGATGTTTTCCTGAGAGTGGATGAGGATCCAGTAAGAGTAGAAGGTGATGAATTCACATGTGTGATCGTTAATGAATCCATATCTATAATGCAAAGAGATCTTGGAAAAGAGTGTATGTTTGATATAGAAAACATAATCAAGATAAGTTTGGCCTTGACTGAATCTTTTGGATGAGAACATATGTTGTTGATTTCGTTGAGGGCCCACATATTTAGTTAAACATGGGCCTAAAAATAAGTAAACCTTCATTTAACTTGGTAAAGTATTCTCATCGGGTTCACCATTTTTGTTTCTTCTGGAAATGGTGATGACCTTGTTTTTTTAAGGTTCAAACATTCCAATCGGTTTATAAAGGGTTTATTCGTAGAACCAGAAACCCCTAATGATTCTATATCAATTTGGACATACATTCCAATGATAGGTGCTCATTAGTTGTGGTCTTATGAGGCCTAAAAATTAGCATTGGTTGAGAGGATGGGAGGTCAGACTCATCACAACTTTTTGGGTGGAATTATTATCTACTCTGGGACTCTCATATAGATTTATGAAATGTTCATGAATACTTATTAATATACCAAGAATAGAAATTATTTTTACTTTTTATTTGGAAACCAATAATTGATATGTATGAGATTTAGAAAATCATTTATATGTATTTGAGGTTCATCATCAATGGAGAATCATCTGTCTATATTAGAGATTCTTTGTCAATTGTACCCTTTAATACATTATATAAAAATCTATTGGTCATTACGATCACCATAATGATTCTAAATAAATTCAATGGGGAACTTGAATTTTATTGTCATTCCTAAGGACATGGATTATTTCAGTGTTGGGATTGTACCCGCAGATGGGCTACCAATGTATCATTGTTAAAGAGGAATCAGAACCCATATAGTTCGAGAATTAAGATATAGTTTAACATTATATTGGAAAGATGAGAATTATGGGTAATGGGCTTGAACCTTAGAATGTCTTCCAACGTACACTACTTTTAAGGTAGAGATCAATGTCCACATAGTTCGATCAGGAAGTGTGGGGCTTGCAAATGATTAATGGCCCAAAGAGATGTGTTGTGGTTAATTTTACACTCTAAGATCACATGAGTCATGCTCGGTGTGAGATATAAAAGGTATTAGTAAACCTGATGATTTGTGCCATGAAAGATGCAGTCATAAAGGAATTATATGGGGCTTATGTATGTGTGAATTCCCAAGTAAATGACGATTCGGGCTTAGTTAAGGAATGAATCCCCTGACCAGGGTCTATAATGGTATTTGTGATTTACGGTGATTTGGTATTTTAACACAAGACTTACTCCTGAGAAGGAGGCCCAAATTAAGAGGGATTTATTATTGGGTTTTATTCTCTAGAAGAATCCCAAATCAAAAGAAAATATGGTTGGGCATACTCCTGAAAAGGAATTCCAATTAAAGGTAACTTATAACCTGGGGATTAACCCTGAGAATGAGATCCAAAGTTTAAGGAAATTATGATTGGTACATACCCTTGAAAAGGATTCCCAAATAAGGGGGTACATGGGGATTACTCCTAAAGAGGATGCTGACCAACTGGGTCTATAATGGTATTTGTGATTTATGGAGATTTAGATTCTTAATTTGGGGCTTACTTCTAAAAAAATGCCGTGATTAAGGGTAAATTTTACTTATGATTGGGGCTTACTCTTGAGAAGGATGCCCAAATTACGAAACATGGGGATAACTATTATGGTGGATGACCAAATTATAGATTCTCTTTTCTTAAGGGATGATGTTGAATGAAGGGAACATCTATCTGTAGTGATATAATATTATATAAATCACAATGATTTTGGAGATATTCTACGAAACTCCTTTCAAATAAGGAATCCAACAATGAAGACATGCCATAAATGAAATTTAATAGGGTTTTGAAGGCTTGATCATGAAGAGGAAAAGTGGACATGATGAAAAGAGGTGAATAAGTAGGAGGGGAACCCAAAAAGAGGAAGGCACACAGGTCTTGTTTGGGCATGAATGTCCAGGTCAGGCGCACAAGTCCTGGTCGGGCGGGCAAGTCCTATCTGCGCAAGTATACTGGAGCGACATGAGTTAACTAGGGAAACAATGAATCCATGAAGCCATACTATGGTGTAGAAGAATTAGAGCCCTTATTATCATCCCTATAGACTTTAAAAAGGGCGGAGCGCTAGTTTCCCTGAGAGGTCAAGGCGGTGCACAAGTGTCATCATTTCCCTTAAGGGTTGGACACTTAGGTGCACAAGTGGTGATGAGTTCTAACACATAGGTCTTATTCTTCATCTTTAGATCTTCCATTATAGGTAAATAATTACCTTATAATTTTTTAGAAGACTTCAGAAAAGGACTTGGGGGATGAGAGCCTGAATATGAGTTTTGGATTTTTCATCTTCGAAATGGGGGGCCCACTATGGGTACTTATAGGCCACTTAGCACCATCGGTGAAAAAACAATAGGGCGTGTATGTTACTTTCATGAACCATATGTGGCGCACAAGTGACATGCGTGACCATAATGAAACTTGCAGAACCATGCTTAAAATGATCATTGTTCAGCCCTTTTTAAATTTTTTATGTTCTTCATTGGAGGACACTCTTTGTGCTTAATGAAATGCCCTTTTCCATTCGTTAGACTCTATAATTGAATGGTGCATCAACAATCGTAACCTTGATCACATTTTCATGTTGGAATAAATTGAGTTTCAGCCAGAAGGTTCTATTTTTGAGGCTCGAGTTGTTATCTGTGACTCTCAGATGAAATTACTGCATGGGAAGTTGAATATATTTGTTAGGCATCTATGGGAAAAAATATTATATTCTCATGAGGCATGGGAACATGAGTATTTGTTGAGTGATAAGCGGCCTCATCTCATTACAGAAATTACAACTTCCACATGACTTCATGGGGATAAAAATATATTTATGGCAGGGAGTTTCTAACATCATATTACCATTTTATTTGGTACTATATTTTACATATCATGGTTTCCCCATAATATGATATAGGTGGCATTCCTAAAATGTAAAATTCAATGATTTATTGGACTTTCACTAATCCCCATCCATTTTTTAAGACTACATAAATGTTACATTCCATTTAACTTTGTTACATGCCATATAATAATTTTTGTTTGCAATTTATGAATGGAATGTTCATGGTGTGAATATTTACAAATCATAAAATGTAATTACATGTTATGTATGTTATAAATGATGTATTTTTAATCTTATGTGACGTGTGATTCGACATATATGGATTGTGGAATTTAGACATCATTATCCTGGGTTGTTCATCATGTAAAGACACACATCTCTTTATTAATGATAGTTTCTTATTGTTTTGTTTCAATTACTTCACAAATAATAAATGGATGATGACCTAATGTATTTTTGGGGTGTTTTAGAGAGACATAAAACCTTCTATATCTATTTTTTTATTGCATGACTTCTATTCAAATCATGATGATTCTATTTGCGTTAGTTGTCCTTCTGTTTCTTCATTTATTTTTAACATAGTCGATCCTTAAGAATATATTATCATATCATTTGTCATAATGTTTCTAGTTATACACTTCTTCTTCAAGATCTGTTGTGTGATATCATCCTAGATGAATTTTCTTTTATTGTTCGTTGTGTGGTTGGAGTTTGCCTTTTTATTTGGTGTATTTACTCTCTTCTGTCAAACCATTGTCTTCAAAATGGAATCAATATTGATGTGGATTTGATTCTAGGTAATTAAATATTATTTTTGGGTTTCATTTAGTTTGGATTCTATTGTGGGTGTGTAAAAATGAGTTTTGATTTTGGTGGTTCCATTTATATCCTATGTATAACACCATTTTATTTTGAGAGTTATTTTTTTGAATTAACTTATATTTTTAATATTTATAATTTTAAATGAAACTAAAAATTGTAATATATATATATATATTAAAAATCTATGTCAAATATTCCTCTCACATGAAATTCCAACATGTCTTGCGCTACTTGTAATACCAACATGGCATCCACTACAAGAAACATCGACTTGACGTTTGATGCGTAAAACAATGAGTTTCGATGAGATATATATATATATATAATTATTTAAATTATAAAATTATAACATAAGCATTAAAAATATTTATATGAACAGTAATACATAATTTCCAATTATTTTTTGTATTTTTTTAAATAAGAAAAACATATTGATAATGAAATATTAGATTTTTTGTAATTTTCTTTTATGTAAAAAATAATGCTTTCTTGAATGGACAATTTTTTATAGTAAAATTAATTTTAGACACATATATAAATTTAATTAGATATCATAAACTTCATTTTTTCAGAACATTAATATTATACTAGGGTAAATTTTGGGATTTTTCTGACAAACATATATTTGGATGGATAGTGAAAACTTCTATTTTTTAGTTAAAACTACATTTTTATGTAGTTAATTATTAATAATTATTGATATTACAAATATTATTGGTCAAATTAAATTAATATTAAATATTTTAATAAAATATAATTAATTTTAATCAATTTCACATTGAAATTTAATATAAAATCATAAAAAACATTTGAATTTTTTGGAATTTTAAAACAATGTTATATCATCACATCTTTTGGATTAGCAGCAATCTTAATTTTTTCTTCTTTTCTGAAGTGAATTTAAAAAACACGACAAACCCAATTGTATTCAGTATAATATTTATATTATAATAATATCATGTTAATTAATTTCCAAAATCATCAGTAAATGTTATTAAAATAAATCACAATAATTAATGAATATTTAAACTTAATCCTGGACTAAACCCAGATATTAAGGGCCCAAGTGTCATAGAATCTTGTCCAACTCCCATTTTATGTCTACAGTGAGGACATAAAACATTTTTTATTGTGTTTGGATAGTGGTGTATGACTTTTAAAAAAATAACTAGTCAACACATAATTTTTTTTCTAAAACATCCATGTGAATCCTTTTTCATCCTATAAAAGGCAATTAACTCTACCATATTCGTACTCATCCCAAAAAATATACGTTCATAGATGATCAGACCGTGTATTCTCCCAATTAACTTACATTATACCTTGAAACATCAATATGGTAAAAAATCTTCTCATGGATTCATTTCGGCAAATACATAATGGATTTACTCAATTTAGAGGTAAAGTCTTCTCCCAAACTCCTTCAATTAATATTCCATATCCACCCCACCATAATCTTTATTCCATTATTATATATATGAAAAAATAATCATACATATGATATGATATTATTATTAAATGTTTAGGTCCTACACTAACAGACACCTCTATCTAATTGATGTCGAACATACTATTTCTGTGTACGACAAACTACTGCTTCACGAAGTGATGATTGTTGTTTTTTCCCTTACCAACAATCAGGTTGGCCATTATGATGGAACTATATTTATATATTTCATATATTATCCTTATTATGTATTTAATTATATGTATTCCTTTCAAAATACAAATCTCTTTACTTTCCATTTATTTTGAATACAATAATCTTGTTTGAGAATGTGTGGACTACCTCACCATCAAAGCGATGTGATTCATTAAAAAACCACATGGAATGTAATAAAGAAAGGATTAATAAAATTATAAGATATATATAATATATTAATGATACTATGATATATATATATTCATAAATATATATACATATTTCATTTACAAATATGCATTCAATATGATAATAAAAATGAAAACAACATTCAAGTATACGTACAAATTACCATCCCCATGAATGGGGTATTATATATCATATTATATAGGCTATAAATTATTATAATATAAATATAATTGATAATATATATATTTATATCATAATATACATTCTGGAATCATGATATATGTATAAGGACCAATGATATAAGAAATTAAGACACATGCGTAATGAAAAGTGGATATTGCCTGAAGTGACGCCTTAACATAAGATCATTAACAATAAGGGAATATAAGGCTATAATAAAATCATATATTGTAATATAAATAATAATATGATTATATAATTGATTTTTAATAAGATTATATTTATTATATAGTAATATTGTACGAGAATGGATAGAGTTAAGTAACAGGGTAAGAGGGTTTGATCTCACTTTTAATTTTCATGAGATAAATGTTATATTCACATATATTCCATTTTGTTTTGTGTTTATACCTCCTGTGATTGTGTTATATGTTTATTATAATTATATTTATTTGTATTCATGTTCCCATTTGATGAACCTTCTTTAATTATGATTAAGAATCAAAAGAATCCAAACTAGTAAAAATGTTTTGTCTCAATTTTCATTCTTTGAGACATATGTTTTATAATGCACCAAAATTATATTTAAAGGTATATATAGCTAAATTGTTCATTAAATATACTTAATATCAATCTATTAATTATATTATATTAATTATTTAATTACCTTTCTGTAAATGGAGGCCATTATTATAATATACCATGTTATAAGTGTTTATTGATACAATCTCATTACTTTACGAGATTGTTTATGTTTATTCATCCTTTAAAAAATATAATTACCCATATCTCAGGGAAAATATTGAGATTACTTTTCAATAATTACTTTGTGATATACTCATGTATTTGTACAAATTTCTACTATTGGGAACATATGTATGTTTAGAAAGTATTTTTAGGAAAACCTTATTTTACAATAAAAAATAATTTTTTAACTCGTACGACATGTACGGATATACCATCCTTCATTTATTAGAAGAAACATTTTCTTTGTTAAAAATTATACCCATTAATAAAATTATTTTAAAATTTAATTTCAATGGAATTTCTTTTTCAAAAAATTTTCAATCATATTTTATATGTTTTCATATAAAACAATTTTCGAAATGTATTCTAGTCTTATTTACATGTTTTCAAATTATTTTCCAAGAAATGACATTCAAAACAATTCCATTATTTCTTTAATAGTATTTAATTTTTTTCAAATAAAATGGATTTTAAAATGTTTGGAATCTTATTTTAAAAGTTTCAAGGAAAAATGATTCAAAAAGATGTCACGTCTTCTTCAAAAGTTTTTAAGGTATTTTCAAAGAAAACATTTTTGAAAGGGTTTTATTTAATAACAAGATTTTTCAAACTAGATAGGATATTTTCCTCAAGAAACGTTATTTTAAAAATTATTTTTAATCAATGAGGAAATCAATTGATATTACTCATTCAATTCAATGAAATTATATAAGAGTTACTTTCATATCATTTCTATGAATGGGTTATTCTTAATGACATGGTCATTATGAATCCCATTTATCCTACATGGGTAATATTTTCATTATACCTGTATTTAATTCTTTCGTAATATTATTTGGAAGCCTTCTTTTTTTCATAGGTTATGTTCATGATTAAATTATTATAGAACCTGTCTGTTTCGATATCGTATGATATGTTTATATGCTTCTGATACCGATTTTTTTCATGGGTTATGATATGTTTTTATATGATTTTGTTGCACATGTATTTATTATTTTATTATGTAATAGTTAAGACCTATATATACCTCCAATGGAATGGTTAATGTTTTATATCTCATGAGATAAACTAAGATGGACTTGGGAGTGAACTTTGACTATTATGTCAAACTTGGGAGTGAACCATTACTACTATGATGGTATAAAGAGTTAACTCATGAAAATATTATGGCCACAGGAGTATACCATTATTACTATGATAGTATGGGTAGTGAACCTATAGAACTGCTGTGATATTTTTAGAAATTAATTAGATACTATTGAAATCATTATATTCTTATTTTTTTCTACAATTCCATCTATTCTTCCTATCATAAGATTTCGTGGATTATAATCATTATTTAATATGATTAATTTCATATGATATAAAAATTGTTCTACCCTAATTTTTATTAATTTCTTGTATATGTTGGGTGTGGTTTTCTATTTTCAAGATCACATCCTCATATTCTTTCTTTTGTTTATTCTCACATGGATACCTTGTTTACCCATACTGGGAATTTGATCTCACACTTTTTATGATTCATTTCCCCTATCTTATGATGATATGTATTCTTTTTGATATGTATAAGAATGGTTATAGTCATGAAGATCCTAGTGGGATATGATGTATCTCACATATGTATCGGTGTTTGTGTTTTAATGATTCCGAAGGAACTATGCTGACTATGGTCTTTGGGCGTCTTTTTCAATAAAATTTATGTATTTTGCAAAATATGTGTAATGTAAATATTTTTAAATAGCCAGTCACTATAGTTTGTAATAAAGAAATGGTATAGTTAACCATATGAAACTAGGATAATAAAACATTAGTGGGATCCCTTGCTATATTTCAATATATTTGTCTAGGGGTGTATCTAAGGATAAGTATGAGGATGAGTTAATGTTTAAGAAAATGTCATGATAATTTGTAAAAGCCTATAGTGAATGGTTTCAATGAAATACATCCTAATATGGACACTACAAGTGGTTGAGGGTCTTTAATAGATATATCAATGTGTAATAAATCTAACCAGATAATCCAAGATTGGCATGGGGTAATCTAGTATACGTTAATGGGCCCTACCGCACCCCTAGATTGACACTCCAATGGGATATGATTTTAGGAATTTAGAAACTCTTCACGAACCATCATGAAGGATTTAGATATAAGTTAGCAATGAATAACCAAGTATAAATTCATTGTATTATAGATTAGGAAAGGCTTCCTGATTTATAAATACTATTTGTAATTTATTATTGTATATATGATTTTAAACTATGATAAGTAAAGGCCAAATTATTTATATTGTTTTAGTCAATGGTTGGAATTGTATTGAACTGGATTAATGATAAGTGTGAGAGAATATATTTTTATGTACAGTCTGGTGGGATGATCACTAGAGTAAAAGATATTGTGATCATGACTAATCAATTTTCACAGAACATGATTAACATTGTTTACCATAACAAACTCTTGGACTCACCAAGGAAGTGAAAAAAAGAGTTTTATTGGAGTTATTGCAATGGAGAAAATGGTGGAAATAAGTTTCAGTTTTCATTTTGTCAATAATGTGTAAAGAATCACCTATATGAATGACATAGAAGAATAATAAGTTGTTTTAGATATAGAAAAAGGAACAAACCAAGTGATTATAAGGGAATAATGAATAGTTTGGTTAATGAAATGGATCGTAATTTAGGCCTCTCATACTCATAATCAATGGTTATGTGTACTAATTGTCGAGAAAATGGTCATTATGCAAGCCATTGCCCCATGTAGAATGTTTCAAAAGTGAATCTGGATGTTTGAGAATGTAATGGTTACATTGTGGATGATTATGAGAATAAAGAAGAAATGTGAAAGAAAGAGGTATTATTGTTAATGTATTATTGATGAATTAATCAAGGTATTTATATATTTTAATTCAAGAAATATGAATGGTGAATTATGAATGGATTGTTATGTTTTTGTTTTCTAAGGACAAAAAAGAATATTTTGAATGGTTATGATAGACTATAAAGGTATCTCATAAATTTTATCATTTTGACTAAGGGAAGTTAACCATTAATATGTTATTTGTGTTATGATAATGTAGTATGGATAATGATATGTAGGATATGAAAATGTAAATTTGACTATATTTATTACCTTGAAACTATGTAAGGGCTTGTTTAAGGGAGTTTTATACTAACAATGATGAAACATACAATATTTTTTGGATTGAAGGAGTAAATCAAATATACTATGGAATGAGTAATAATGCATGTTTTCTAAAATAATTTATGGTAATTCATGTTGTTAAAATTTTTAAAGGGAATATATGGTAAGGTATTCACATTCATCGAATGTGAAAACCCAGACATACTTTTTGTTTTACATGGGAATAAAATTTATGCTAATTTTTTGACTCTCTTTCTAATGTTTTTTATTTCTCACCTTTTAGAAGGGTTATATGGTAAACCGTTCATGATAAGTTTATGTTATTTTTTATAGGATGTATTTGTGCACTATGTTTTTACATAAAAATTATGTTAATATGATTATAAGTGATTAAAATTATTTTAAGGATTTCTGATTTTTATGTTTTATTAGTGTGGTTTAAACATAGTACATCATGTATATTGGGTGACAACCAATCATTTCAGCAAGGCTGTGGTTCTTGAACCCATGATCGAAGGATGATAAGGGTTCCACACCTACCAACAATAGAGTAAATATATATTTACTTTTAATAAATAATTATTTATGATGAACTATTATTTTATCTTTTTATTTTTTATAGATTAATGCAAATTGTTTTCTAGAAACAAATAGTTATAATTTTTTTATGGGCCTTAAGATCCTTCAAATTTGTATTTTTGTTATTTATTATTAACATTTAATATCTAGACATTTATGGATGTATTATAATTTTTTCAATTCACTAACAAATAACGAAATTTGGTTTATATAAACTTTTCATGAATTACTCAATGTTTTGAAAGTGATACAATTTTTTTTCCTAATACCTTAAATTTTGTAGAACCAATGGCTTATGGAATCATAAAATTTTTATAAAATTTATTCCCTCAAACATACTTTTATTATTCACTTTATTATGATTTACGAATTCAATCACTCTATTTAAATATTTATTCTTTTGCTCCATGTCCAATCATTACACCGAACATATGTTTTTCTGTGTGGAAACACAGTTATATGTTACTTTGGGTAACCGTTATGGTTCTAAATAAGCTTTTTTATGGAATTTTTTGGTGTCTATTGTTATTATGTGTGTTTATATGAATTTAAAATTGAATTACTGAACCATTGATAACCCAAAAAAAATTTGAGGGAGAAATTCGTATTAAGGGGGTAGACTGCAACACCCTAAGATTTTGAGAATTATTTTTCTCAAATTAACCTATTTTTAACATTTTCCAATTCACAAGACACTAGAAATAGTTTTATATATATATATATAATCACAAATTCAAAAATTCCATTCACACGCTATACTATCATGACTTGTGCTACAATCAATACAATCTAGGCTTTCACTACAAGCAGTACTAACATGTCATATGATGAACACAACACTGAGATTCTATGAAACATCATTATATATATATCTTTATATTATTAAATGAGATAATTATAAACTCCATTAAAAATAGTTATATGTATAGTAATATGTAATCTCCTTGTATTGTCTATAAATATTTTATATAAATCAAACATATTGATAATTAAGGATGAGATTTCTTGGTAAATCCCATTTATTCAAAAAATAATATTATCTTGAATAGACTAAAATTTAATAAAAAAATTAATTTAATACATATTTATAAATTTAATTTGATAAATTTAATTTATTTTTGAATTCAGAATATCAAATATAGATTAGGGGGAATTTTAATTTTTTTAGAAACATCATTTTTTGATGAATTTGTAAAAGTGCTGCATTTCAGTTAAACACAACCTTTTTGTATAATTAATTATTAATTATAAATCATATAATGATTTGGTTCTAAGGTCACCTTATATGAATATTATATATATATATATAATGTAATTCATTTCATTAAATTTCACATTGATACTGAATATAAAATCATTATAATCATTTGAACATTTCCAAACATTAAAACTCTTTTATTTTATCCTTTTTGTGGGATTAACAATAATTTTAATTTTTCATCTTTTGTGAAGTTAATTTAAAAAATATGAAATAAATCATTATATTCATTATAATATATATAGTCAAATAATTCTATATTCATTATATACTAATATTATTTGTAATAGTGATTAAAATTAAACCATATAGTTGAATCCTTATTAGGATTAATTAGGGACTAAATATTAAAATTGAAGTACAATATGAACTAAAAAAATTTCCACTACCCATTAGATGTCTATAATTCATCCATAAAACATCCATTTTTTTGGTTTTTTGGTATGTCATTAGTTTGGTAAGAATTTCTGAACACGTAATTTTTTTATAAAAATTCCATGTGATTTCTTTTTCATCCATATAAAAGACAACTACCACTACCCATTTCTTTCACATCTCACACACATTAAATTATTCAATTATATTTCCACGTTTCCACCCGACAACATTACCTTCAACCTTGAATCATCCTTATCATGACCCACCATCACCAATATGAGGGAAGGGACAACAGAATGTAAAAACCATCAATTTTCAAGTTGGATGAGAGAAAATGGCCCAGAGACACGCCTTCAATAGGCCCCCGAGTGGCAACAGGAACCAAGGTTACCGAATCAAATGTAATATGGAAGGAATTACCCTTTTTATTTAGTATGATTGGGAGATAAAATAGTAAACACCAAACAAAACCAGTGTTTTATGTAAAATTAAAGCACAAACAATCCAATCCAATATGTATTTTCTAATAAAAAAGTGCTACAAGTATAGGAAACACTACAAAGGGATGTACTAATAGAAAAGAAAACTAACCACATGAATTGTCCTGCTGTTCGAAATAATAGGGTCTAGCACGGTCCTCAATGTTTTCCATGAGACTTGAATGCAGTTTTATATCCGTAGGGTGAGTATGCAGGTATACATATTAGGGAAAACCAATGGTTCTCATGCATAGTTGGGGAGGCATTCTAATGCCTCGTGAAAAAGGAGAAAACAGGAGCACATATCAAAGAAAATAATCACCCAAACCTCAATAATAACACTCCCTCAATAACCCATGTCTTGTAAAGTACTATTAATAAAACATCGATGTTTGGGAACCCCACACCACTTTCACACTTAGTATTGAAGGAATCTTATGCGCCAGACATCCCCTGTCATTTTCACTGCAGTCCCACAGCCATACCCCACCCACACACACCTAGGATACCACAACCACACATCCATCCCGCAAACACCTAGGGCACAACCATACGTAACCATGATCACAGACAGCCCGACCCAAAAAAATACCACCACACCCAAAGAAAACTGGGCCCGAACAACAACTGCAATGCCCGAAGACACATGGACCTCGTCTCGAATACACATGGGAGACAACCTACCTACACACACATAAGGCAACCACAACAACTTTCCATGCCTAATGAATCTTGGGCTATAATGGACCTCAGGCCATCACAGCCTACCGGAAGAGTCTGTGTATAGTTAGGAAAGGGAGTAGAAAAGGATCTAATAACCATCCACTCATATGAGTGTTGCAAGGACATCATCCCCCCAGAAATGTGGGTGTTTGGAACAAAGTGCTCAACATGGGTGGGGTGTGTGTAACAGAACAAGATTTTATGAAATTTTCTTTTTAATTTCATTAATGTCTTGTGTTGTACCCTACACCAAAAGGAGCTTGCTCAACACACATCCTTGACTTTCCTTGCATTACACGCAATCGCGACCTTCCTCGATAGCGTGTTTAGTACGCAATTCCGAGTTTCACTAAACAACGATATGCTAATAAAATATTATTAAAACTAGCCGTTATGAATAGTAATAACCACTTTTTTATATTTTATAAAATTTATTTTTCAAAATGGACTTCATTTTTGGATTCGTAATATTGAAATTAGCCTAGGGTGAAATTTTGGTATTTTTCTGAAAACTTTCAATTTTTGATGAATAGTGAAACCACTAAGTGGTAGTTAAAAAACTGAATTTTTCATAAAACATAATTTTACCACTTCTGTGAGTGTAATTTCAAAAATCCGAGAGACACCATTAATATCAAGGACTAAAATGTGGTTCAATGAGATGAAAATAATTTTTGGTGAATAGTAACTTTTTACTTTTTTTTACCACGGTTAAAAGTAAATAGGGTAATTAAGGGTAAAAATGATATTATTATTACCCTAAAACATGTCCTAATTATATTGGATAAGTTTAATTAGAACAAAAAAAACATTAGGAATAAAATATGACCATTTAGGCCCACTTGGATTAGATTAGGACATTTATTATTATTTAATTCAAAGAAGAGTTAAAAGAGTTAAAATCAAAGTTTATTTACTAAAAAAATGTAATATAGGGTTATACATAAGATAAATTCGATTGTAAATATTCATTAGAAATATAATAATATTTCCTACATAATTTTATTTTATTTGTAATTTTTAGTCATTAAATAAATTAATTTATTTATGGTACAATGATGATGCAGTAATTACCATAATAGTGAAAAATTATAATAATTGATATTATAAATACCCAAATAAATATAATTAGAGACTTTTTATGAATTCCACTAATATTATAGGATAATATGACATGTTATAATTTATTTAAATAACTTTGGTTCAAGTAATACTTCTGTTATATGTTTCACAAAAATCAACTATTGAATAGTGTCAAAATTGACATAAAATAGTTCTTAACACAAATATTATATTATTAATTGTTATTTTATTCCTAAAAATCTAAGGTTCAGCCAAATGACATAGATAAGGGTATATATATTAATAAAACACAACTTGGGGGTCTCTTGGATGTATATGGTATGTTTATTATGTATATAATATAAAAATACAAGTGACATGGTAAATGTCATTCTAATTAACTAAGAGTTAAAAATAAAAGATAAGGTTAATATAATGACCTAAACTTGTCTAAATTCTATTGGATGAGAATATTTCGACCCATCCCCATCTTAGCTTATAAATAACTCAATTTTGAGCTCTTAAAACCGAATATGACTTTAAAAAAAAATATTTTAAGTTCTTCCAAAGGTACCCCTCTCCTCCCTTATAAAAGGGAACCACCTCCCTCTCTTCCTCACACAACGTTGAGCCTTAAAGCTCGGCCAAACCCTACCAAATTCTCTTCTACATTTCCCTAGAAATATCCTAGAGGTTCTGGTCTTCCTCAAAGACAAATTGTAGTTCCCTAAAAGGAGATCTCAAAGAGGAGTTTCAAAGAAGAGGTAATTCCGTTACCGATTTTTTCATCTTTATTTCTTCTTCCACATATTCTTATTAGGCTGTTTCATTATGAAGTAATAAAATCAGTATCACTTATATACTGATATGTTATTATAATTATGAAACAGCCTTATTTCACCATCTATCCATCCTATGGAAAATGAAATCACCGCGCGTGCATACGTATAGAATATCGTCTCCACGTTGTGGTGTAATCTATTTTCCACCACCATCGTACTTGGATGGGTGTAATGGTGTAAATAATAACTATATATGATTATTATAAAGTAATATTGATTCTGAAATAGTATACATACACTCCAATACAATTCCACGATCATGAGAACGATATCATTGCTCGTGCGTACGTACGGACTACCGTCTCCACGATGCGATGAGATTCATTCACCATGTTAAGCATTCATTAATGATTATAACTTTTATATAATAATTAATAATGAATTATATGACATAATAATGATTCTGGATTTATGTGTATATATATTTATGTTATCTACTTAATTCCATTCAACTCAATAATGAAAAGAAAACAGCGTTCATGCGTACGTTCGGTCTACCGTCTTCATGAACGGTGTATTTCTTTACATTTAATGATCTATTATATATATATATATTCTGAATATATGTTTTATATTCTGTAATTATTTAATCATGATGTATGTAATCATATCAATAATTACAATTCAAAACACGGATGACAAATGAAATGATTTTACCCAAAACCCTCTTTAACATGGAATTTACAAAAGAACGGGTAATATAAAGCCATAAGTGAACCATAGATGATATCATAACAATGAGTAAGATTCTAGAATAAGTAAATGACATAATTTAAATAATTATACAAGAGGTTTGGACACATATGAAGCAAATCGGACCTAAGGTAAGGGAAATATCACAATCTCATTTTTATCCGAGATTGTTTATACTTTGAAATTTACTGGGGTGTATTTTATCATCCACATCCATGTTTCCTCAATATGTAATATTATTTCCATCCACCTACAATTTTTTAAATCCAATATTACCCATCAGTGAGTTTTTAGTAAAGGATACGAAAGGAATCTTTTGTCATTTTTCGTACGAGGTACTTTTTGACTTTTCCGACAAAAGTACGAAGAATGTTTTTTTTAACTTATAGGGAATGGATGGATTTTTAAAACATTATTTCCAAGAAGCATCCTTTACAAGTTTTCAAGTTTATTTTTAATCAACTTTTTTTAGTATAGAATTTTATGACATGTTAAGAAAGGAAAAGTGTTTTTGGAGTAGAAAGGATATTTTCCTCAAGAATGCAGTTCAAGTTTTTTATCAAAATTATTTTCCATCTAAGATAATAAAAGGGTTCTGTTTTAGCCCTATTATTACATTGATTTGGTTATGTTGGGATGGGATTATTTTTATGAATTCCTTTATCTTATATGAATTGTTTTATGATGTCACGATGTTTAGGAATTCAATTTTTATTACATGGGTTATGTAATGATGTATGATTTATGATTTTTGTGGCACACATAAGAATGGTTTCATTATGAGATGGTTGGGACCTATATCTCCCTAAAATGCATTGGGAAAAGATTTTATATCTCATGAGATAGAAATGGCTGGAACGGTAGGTTATACCAGTTCAGTGAAATAGGACTGAAACGAGGGTGACTCGGTTCAGAAATGGAATTTGTCCACTAAGATAGTCTTGGCAATGAGACTTGACTAATAACAAATGATTATCTATGTTTATGTGTGTATGCCACAAAGTTTCATGTTTTATATTATGATTTTTGGGATTACATTTCACTACTATGATTTATCCCATGTTATGAAATCATGATCTCTTTTGCAGGTTATGATTTCCAAAAGATATGTTCTTATGAATATGATGTGATTGATATTTCTTTTGTTTACCCTTACTGAGCATTTGAGCTCACCCTTTTATGTTTTCTTTTCCCTATGATATAAATAAAGGTTTTAGGTAGGAAAAAAAGGTAAGATCTTTATTGGGAGATGTTGAAGATCTTTCACCACGATTAGAGGATTTTATTCTGAGTTTCCAAAGACACTAAACTGTTACGGTCCTTGTGTGTTTGTTTTTCTTATGTATTAAGTATTATGCAAAAGTAATTTAATGTGCATGTACGTCAAGATTCGGGTCTCTATTGTTGGTATCACAGGAAAGGTTTAGTGAAACTTTGGAAAATATGATGTGAAAACGACAGTGATATCCCTAGAGATATTTCTACGGTATGTCTAGGGATGTCCCTAAGGATAAGTATACGTATAGGAAACAGTCCTAGAACTACGGTAACCATCATAGAATTTAACCTAATATGTTAGATATTGAGGATACTCTCCCTTTATTATTTTGTTTTCCCTAGCATGATTTTTGTCTCTCACACTATTCTTTTTGGGTTTTAGACGATGGCTGGAACCCGAAAGAACCGTGTTGATCAATGCAATGAGCAATGCAATGATTGTCCTCCTAAAAAAACAAATGTTATGGGAGATGGAGTGAAAAATCGTATTGCTATACTTACACAAGCTATGAATCATTCTGGACATCCAAATGAGCAGAGAAGGGAACAATATTCTATTGAGTCCTTCATGAGGCAACGCCCACATTATTTCAGTGGGTCTTCTGATCTACTTGTTGCTGAACAATGGATCAGTACCATTGAAAAGATATTTTCATTTCTTCAATGTTCTGAATATGATAATGTCATCTTAGCAGTATATCGTTTGGAAGGTGAAGCTGATCAATGGTGGATTCTTATCAAGTATACGAGGCCAAGAGATGAAATTGAGTCCACGGAATGGGATGAGTTCACGAACTTATTTTTCAATATGTATGTCCCTCTTATTCTTCGAACAAAGATGGAGAAAGAGTTTCATGAACTAAAGAAAAAGGATGATGAATCTGTTGGTATATACGATGTGAATTTTACAAGGCATGCAAGGTATGCATTTGGATTTATCATTCAACGTGAATGTAAATTTAATCGATTCATCAATGGCTTAAAACCAAATCATTGAAGGGAATTAGCTATAAAGACTTCAGTAGCTATGAAGAAATTGTGCGTTGTGCTATCAAGGTAGAAATGGAAGTTGGTGTTACTTATCCATCTCATAGTTTTGACAAGAAACGAAAGATGGAGTTCAAGGAGAAATCTTAGAATAATGGTGAAAAGAAGATGAATGTTTCCTAATGCTCAATGTGTGGAAAGAATCATGGTGGAGATTGTCTTAAAGGGACTAGAAAATTTTTTAAGTGTGGAAAAGAAGGTCATCGAGCATCAGAGTGTCGAAGTAATGGAAAAAGGGTTTCTAATGATCTGAATAAAGAAAATACTGCAGAGAACGCACAAACAACACTTCAATGCTTCAAGTGCAAGGAAATGGGGCATTATGCTAATAAATTCCCTAATCCATGGGTTAGTGATGATCGACATGAGCAACCACTTAAGGAAAAGGACAAAGGGAAGTCACATGCGATCACCATTGGAGATGTTGAATATGAAAACGATATGGTGGAATTATTAAGTGTTTATGTAAAGGGATTCCAAAATAATATTGTGTATAGTATCGTCGAATATTGGAATATTTATGTATTTGTCTATTGTGGTTTTCAATAATTTTATGGCATCGGTAACCATGAAAAGTGATTGAAATATTTTTGGAAAGCATATGATATGCACATAATGAAGGGATAAGGAGAATCTAATATGTTTGATAGTATTCATGAGCTCATGACTGATATAAGGAGAAGGTTATATCATGGTTAGAGTATATAGAATTTTTGGATTTATGTATGTGGAATGAGTTATCTTTTGACAGCATTCATGTTTTCCGTAAGGTTTAATGGGTATTCATTTTTCAAGAGAATACATCATTAAGGTATTCACATGATTGGAATATGACCAACAAGATATATGGGGGATAAATGATGGTATTCATATGCTTGGTTAATGAAATTTCATGTTATCGTTTTTATTATACTATGAGCTTAGGCCGATGTATTTTAGATATGCCTAAAGATTGGAATGGATTATGTTAACCATAAGTTAGTATTGTTTAATGATGGAACATTTTTTGATATTATTTATGTGATGTTATAGTAATGTAGTTTTAGAAAAAGGACGACCTGCAGGCAGGGCGACAACCCATCGCGTCGGACAAGGTGGTGGGAATCGAACCCACAACCGATGTGCGACTGGCCTTTATCGCATACCACTGGCCTACAGGAAGTCCCTGTTTAGTAGAAACTAGTTTAATTATATTAATCAATATAATATAAGAATTATAAGTCCATTTTAGGAACTATATATGATTAATCTCACTATAGATGGACTTACGTATTTTTTGATAACTTTTCAAACCTTTTTTTTTGAGACAGATGGAATGAACTCTAATTCTATCACATGATCTGATAACACATCACGAATGAAAAATTCAACTTCATTTCATTAAGATATAAAGTAGAAATTCTCCAAATAACGACCAAAGGTGAGACTATACCAAAATCACGAAAGTATTTATTCTAATTCCAATTTCATCAACTTTAGGGAAATGATCTTGAAAACCAAAAATGATGTCCTAGTGCTCTTATATCTGATGAATCAGATGGTACCTTAGATCGTTACAAATTTATGGATTTGTGATTGCTGGCTTTTCCATATCCATGTCCTCTACCACTCTCCATCAGAACATGATGGTTATATTTCTCTTCCATAACCATATTTTCACCTATGTGGAAACCCAGTGATTAGTTTATTTGGGTAGACATTACGTTTCATCCTTTTGTTTTTAAATATTGGTTTTGGTATTCCTTTTTACGATGTGGGTTTATATCAAAGATACATTATACTAGTAAACCATTTATAACCTCGACGAATTTCGAGGGCGAAATTTATTTTAAGGGGGGTAGAATGTAACAGCCCGAGATTTTATGAAAAATATTCTTTTTAATTTCATTAATGTCTTGTGTTATACGCTACACCAAAAGGAGCATGCTCTACACACATCCTTGACTTGCCTTTCATTACACGCAATCACGACCTTCCTCGGTAGCGTGTGTAGTACGCAATACCGAGTTTCACTAAACAACGATATGCTAATAAAATATTATTAAAACTAGCCATTATTAATAGTAATAACCACTTTTTCAAATTTTATAAATTTTATTGTTCAAATTGGAATTCATTTTTGGATTCGTAATATTGAAATTAGCCTAGGGTGAAATTTTGGTATTTTTATGAAAACTTTCAATTTTTGATGAATAGTGAAACCACTAAGTGGTAGTTAAAAAACTGAATTTTTCATAAAACATAATTTTTCCACTTATGTGAGTGGAATTTCAAAAATCCGAGAGACACAGATAATATCAAGTACTAAAATGTGGTTCAATGAGATGAAAATAATTTTTGGTGAATAGTAACTTTTTATTTTTTTTACCACGGTTAAAAGAAAATTGGGTAATTAAGGGTAAAAATGATATTATTATTACCCTAACAAATGTCCTAATTATATTTGATAACTCTAATACGACCAAAAAAAACCTTAGGAATAAAATATGACAATTTAGGACCACATGGATTAGATTAGGAGATTTATTATTATTTAATTCAAAGAAGAGTTAAAAGAGTTAAAATCAAAGTATATTTATAAAACATTTTTACTATAGGGTTATACATAAGATAAATTCGATTGTAAGTATTCATTATAAAGTTAATAAGATTTTTTACATAATTATATTTTATTTATAATTTTTAGACATTAAATAAATTAATTTATTTATGACACAATGATGATGCAGTAATTACCATAATAATGAAAAATTATAATAATTGATATTATAAATACCCAAATAAATATAATTTTAGACTTTTTATGAATTCCACTAATATTATAGGTTAATATGACATGTTAGGATTGATTTAATTAGATTTTGTCGAAGTAATAATTCTGTTATGAGTTTCACAAAAATCAACAATTGAATAGTGTCAAAATTGACATTAAATAGTACTTAAAACAAATATTATATTATTAATTGTTATTTTATTCCTAAAAATCTATGGTTCAGCCAAATGACTTAGATAAGGTTATATATATTAATAAAACACAACTTTGGGGTCTCTTGGATGAATATGGTATGTTTATTAACTATATAATATAAAAATACAAGTGACATGGTAAATGTCAATCTAATTAACTAAGAGTTAAAACTAAACGATAAGATTAATATAATGATCAAAACTTGTCTAATTTCTATTGGATGAGAGGATTTCGACCCATACCCACATTATCTTCTAAATAACTCAATTTTTAGCTATTAAAAACCGAATATGACTTTATAAGAAAATAATATTTTTAGTTATTCCAAAGGAACCCCTATCCTCCCTTATAAAAGGGAACCTCCTCCCTCTCTTCCTCACACAACTTTGAGCCTTAAAGCTCGGACAACACCTGCAAAATTATCTTCTCCACTTCCCTAGAAATATCCTAGAGGTTCTGGTCTTACTCAAAGACAAATTTTAGTGCCATAAAAGGAGATCTCAAAGAGGCGCTTCAAAGAAGAGGTAATGTCCGTTATCCATTCTTTCATATTTATTTCTTCTTCCACTTATTCTTCATAGGTTGTTTCATTATGAAGTAATAACATCAGTATCACTTATATACTGATATGTTATTATAATTATGAAACAACCTTATTTCACCATCTATCCATCCTACGGAAAACGAAATCACCGCGCGTGCGTACGTATGGAATACCGTCTCCATGCTGTGTTGTAATCTATTTTCTACCACCACCATACTTGGATGGGTATAATGGTGTAAATAATAACTATATTTGATTATTGTAAAGTGATATTGATTCAGAAATAGTATACATACACTCCAATTCAATTCCACGATCATGAGAACGATATCATCGCTCGTGCGTACGTACGGACTACCGTCTCCACGACGCGATGAGATTCATTCTCCACGTTAACCATT
Organism: Viscum album; assembly: GCA_963277665.1. Taxonomy (NCBI): domain Eukaryota; kingdom Viridiplantae; phylum Streptophyta; class Magnoliopsida; order Santalales; family Viscaceae; genus Viscum; species Viscum album. The sequence continues at coordinate 1,373,400,704 of OY728142.1, read as the reverse complement.
CATGAATGATTATAAAGTATATATAATAATTAATAATGAAATATATGACATAATAATGATTCTAGATTTATGTGTATATATATTTATGTCATCTACTTAATTCCATTCAACTCAATAAAGAAAAGAAAACAGTGTTCACGCATATGTACAGTCTACCGTCTCCATGAACGGTGTATTTCTTTCCATTTACTGATCTAATATATATATATATATATATATATTATGAATATATGTTTTATATTATGAAATTATGTAATCATGATATAAGTAATCATATGAATAATTACAAGTCCAAAAACGGATGTCAAATGAAACGATTTTACCCAAAACGCTCTTTAACATGGAATTTATAAAAGAACGGGTAATATAAAGCCATAAGTGAACCATATATGATATAATAAAAATGATAATGATTCTGGAATAAGTCAATGATATTATTTAAATCATTATACAGGAGGTTCGGACACATACGAATCAAATCGGACCTAAGGTAAGGGAAATATCACAATCTCATTTTTATCCGAGATTGTTTGTACTTTGAAATTTACTGGGGTGTATTTTATCATCCACATCCATGTTTCCTCAATATGTAATATTATTTCCATCCACCTACAATTTATTAAATAAAATTTTACCCTTTCGTGAGTTTTTAGTAAAGGATACGAAAGGAATATTTTGTCGTTTTTCGTACGAGGTACTTTTTAACATTTCCGACAAAAGTACGAAGAATGTTTTTTAAACTTATAGGGAATGAATGTATTTTTAAAACATTATTTCCAAGAAGCTTCCTTTACAAGTTTTCAAGTTTATTTTTAATAAACATCTTTTAGTTTAGAATTTTATGACATGTTACGAAATGAAAAGTGTTTTTCGAGTAGAAAGGATATTTTACTCAAGAATGGAGTTCAAGTGTTTTATCAAAATTATTTTCCATCTAAGATAATAAAAGGGTTATATTTTATCCCTATTATTAAATTTATTTGGTTATGTTGTGATGGGATTATTTTGATGAATTCCTTTATCTTATATGAATTGTTTTATGATGTCACGATGTTTAGGAATTCCATTTTTATTACATAGGTTATGCAATGATGTATGATTTATGATTTTTGTGGCACACATAAGAATGGTTTAATTATGAGATGGGTGGGAAATATATATCCCTCCAAAGCATTGGGTAAAGATTTTATATCTCATGAGATAGACATGGTTAGAATAGTAGGTTATACAGGTTCAGTGAAACAGGACTGAAACGAGGGTGACTCGGCTCAGAAATGGACTTTGTCCACTAAGATAGTCTTGGAAATGAGTCTTGACTAATAAGAAATGATTCTCTATGATTATGTGTGTATTCCACAAAGTTTCATGATTTATGTTATGATTATTGGGATTACATTTCACTACTATGATTTATCCCATGTTATGAAATCATGATCTCTTTTGCAAGTTAAGATTTCCAAAAGATATGTTCTTATGAAAATGATGAGATTGATATTTCTTTTGTTTACCCTTACTGAGCATTTGAGCTCACCATTTTATGTTTTCTTTTCCCCAGGATATAAAGAAAGGTTTTATGTAAGAAAAAAAAGGGATGATCTTTATTGGGAGATGTTGAAGATATTTCACCACGATTAGAGGATGTTATTCCGAGTTTCCAAAGACACTAAACTGTTACGGTCCTTGTGTGTTTGTTTTTCTTATGTATTAAGTATTCCGCAAAAGTAATGTAATGTCCATGTACGTCATGCTTCGGGTCTCTACATTTGGTATCAAAGGATAGGTTTAGTCAACCTTGGGAAACTAGGATGCGAAAACGATAGTGAGATCCCTAGAGATATTTCTATGGTATGTCTAGGGATGTCCCTAAGGATACGTATACGTATAGGATACAGTCCTAGAACTACAGTAACGATCATAGAATTTAGCCTAAGATGTTAGATAATGAGGATACTCCCCCTTTATTATGTTGTTTTCCATAGCATGATTTTTGTCTCTCACACTATCCTTTTGGGTTTTAGACGATGGATGGAACCCGAAGGAACCATGTTGATCAATGCAATGGAAAATTCAATGATTTTCCTCCTGAACAAACAAATTTTATGGGAGATGGAGTGAAAAATCTTATTGATATTGTTACACAAGCTATGAATCATTCTAGACTTCCAAATGAGCAGAGAAGGGAACAATATTCTATTGAGTCCTTTATGAGGCAACGTCCACCTTCTTTCAGTGGGTCTTCTGATCCACTTGTTGCTGAACAATGGATCAGTACCACTGAAAAGTTATATTCAGTTCTTCAATGTTCTGAACATGATAAATTCATATTAGCAGTACATCGTTTGGAAGGTGAAGCTAATCAATGGTGGAATCTTATCAAGAATACGAGGACAAGAGATGAAATTGAGTCTATGGAATGGGACGAGTTCATGAATTTATTTTACAATAAGTACTTCCCTCGTATTCTTCGAACAAAGATGGAGAATGAGTTTCATGAACTAAATAAAAATGATGATGAATCTGTTGGTATATATGAAGCGAATTTTACAAGGCTTGCAAGGTATGGATCTGGATTTATCATCCAACCTGAAAGTAAAGTTGATCGATTCTTCAGTGGCTTAAAACCAAATCTTTGAAGGGAATTAGCTATAAGAGACTTCAGTAGCTTTGAAGAAATTATGTGTTGTGCTATCAAGGTAGAAATGGAAGTTGGTGTTACTTATCCATCTCATAGTTTTTGACAAGAAACGAAAGATGGAGTTCAAGGAGTAATCTCAAAATAATGGTGAAAAGAAGATGAATGTTTCCTTATGCTCAAAGTGTGGAAAGAAGCATGATGGAGATTGTCTTAAAGGGACTAGAAAATGTTTTATGTGTGGAAAAAAAGGTCATCGGGCATCTGAGTGTCGAAGTAATGGAAAAAGGGTTTCTAATGATGTGAATAAAGAAAAGACTATAGAGAACGCACCAACAACACTTCAATGCTTCAAGTGCATGGAAATGGGGCATTATGCTAATAAATGCCCAAATCCAAGGGTTAGTGATGATCGACATGGGCAACCACTTAAGGAAAAGGACAAAGGGAAGTCACATGCGATCACCATTGGTGATGTTGAATATGACAACGATGTGGTGGATTGATTAAGTGTTTATGTAAAGGGATTCCAAAATAATATTGTATATAGTATCGTGGAATATTGGAATATTTATGTATTTATCTATTGTGGTTTTCAATAATTTTATGGCATCGGTAACCATGAAAAGTGATTGAAATATTTTTGGAAAGCAGATGATATGCACATAATGAAGGGATAGAGAGAATCTAATATGTTTGATAGTATTCATGAGCTCATTACTGATATAAGGAGAAGGTTATATCATGGTTTGATTATATAGAATTTTTGGATTTTGGTATGTGGAAAGAGTTAACTTTTGACAGCATTCATGTTTTCACTAAGGTTTAATGGTTATTCATTTTTCAAGAGAATACATCATTAAAGTATTCACATGATTGGAATGTGAACAACAAAATATATGGGGGATAAATGATGGTATTCACATGCTTGGTTGACGACATTTCATGTTATCGTTTTCTTTATACTATGAGCATAGACCGAAGTATTTTAGATAAACCTATAGATTGTAATGGATTATGTTAACCATAAGTTAGTATTGTTTAAGGATAGAATTTTTTTGATATTATTTATGTGATGTTATAGTAATTTAGTTTTAGAAAAAGGACAACCTGCAGGCCGGGCGACAACCCATCGCGTCAGACAAGGCTGTGGGAATCGAACCCACAACCGAAGTGCGACTGGCCATTATAGCCTACCACTGGCCTACAGGAAGTCCCTGTTTAGTATAAACTAGTTTTATTATATTAAGCAGTATAATATAAGAAGTATAAGTCCATTTTAAGAACTATATATGATTAATCTCACTATAGATGGACTTACGTATTTTTTGATAACTTTTCAAACATTTTTTTTGAGACAGATGGAATGAGCTCTCATTCTATCACATTATCTGATAACACATCACGAATGAAAAATTCAACTTCATTTCTTTAAGAGATAAAGTGGAAATTGTCCAAATAATGTCCAAAGGTGAGACTATACCAAAATCACGAAAGTATTTATTCTAAATCCAATTTCATCAACTTTAGGGAAATGATCTTGAAAACCAAAAATGTTGTCCTAGTGCTCCTATATCTGATGAATCAGATGGTACCTTAGATCGTCAAAAATTTATGGATTTGTGATTGGTGGCTTTTCCATATCCATGTTCTCTACCACTCTCCATCAGAACATGATGGTTATATTTCACTTCCATATCCATGTTTTCACCTATGTGGAAACCCAGTGATTAGTTTATTTGGGTAACTATTACATTTCAAATTTTTTTTTTAAAGATTGGTTTTGGTATTCCTTTTTATGATATGGGTTTATATCAAAGAAACATTAGTCTAGTAATCCATTTATAACCCCGACGAATTTCGAGGGAGAAATTCATTTTAAGGGGGGTAGAATGTAACAGCCCGAGATTTTATGAAAAAGACTCTTTTTAATTTCATTAATATCTTGTGTTGTACGCTACACCAAAAGGAGCTTACTCAACACACATCCTTGACTTGCATTGCATTACATGCAATTGCGACCTTCCTCGATAGCGTGTGTAGTACGCAATACCGAGTTTCACTAAACAACGATATGTTAATAAAATATTATTAAAACTAGCTGTTATGAATAGTAATAACCACTTTTTGAAATTTTATAAATTTTATTATTCAAAATGGACTTCATTTTTGGATTCTTAATATTGAAATTAGCTTAGGGTGAAATTTTGGTATTTTTCTGAAAACATTCAATTTTTGATGAATAGTGAAACCACTATGTGGTAGTTAAAAAAACTGAATTTTTCATAAAACATAATTTTGACGCTTCTATTAGTGGAATTTAGAAAATATGAGAGACATAGTTAATATCAAGGATTAAAATGTGGTTCAAAGAGATGAAAATAATTTTTGGTGAATAGTAACTTTTTACTTTTTTTTACCACGGTTAAAAGTAAATAGGGTAATTAAGCGTAAAAATGATATTATTATTACCCTAACAGATGTCCTAATTCTATTGGATAAGTGTCATTAGACCAAAAAACCACAGGAATAAAATATGACCATTTAGTCCCACTTGGATTAGATTAGGACATTTATTATTATTTAATTCAAAGAAGAGTTAAAAGAGTTAAAATCAAAGTTTATTTACTAAAACATTCTTAATATAGGGTTATACATAAGATAAATTCGATTGTAAATATTCATTAAAAATATAATAAGATGTCCTACATAATTATATTTTATTTATAATTTTTAGACATCAAAAAATTAATTTATTTATGACACAATGATGATGCAGTAATTACCATAATAGTGAAAAATTATAATAATTTATATTATAAATACCCAAATAAATATAATTTGAGACTTTTTATGAATTCCACTAATTTTATAGGTTAATATGACATGTTAGGATTTATTTAATTAACTTTGGCCGAAGTAATAATTCTGTTATGAGTTTCACAAAAACCAACTATTGAATAGTGTCAAAATTGACATAAAATAGTTTTTAAAACAAATATTATATTATTAATTGTTATTTTATTCCCAAAAATCTATGGATAGGACAAATTACTTATATAAGGATATATATATTAATAAAACCCAAATAGGGGGTCGCTTGGATGTATATGGTAAATGTCAGTCTAATTAAATATGAGTTAAAACTAAAAGATAATGTTAATATAATGACCTAAACTTGTCTAAATTCTATTGGATAAGAGGATTTCGACCCATCCCCACCTTATCTTCTAAATAACTCAATTTGGAGCTATTAAAAACCAAATATTACATTATAATAAAATAATATTTTTAGTTATTCCAAAGGTACCCCTCACCTTCCTTATAAAAGTGCACCTCCTCCCTCTCTTCCTCACACAACATTGAGCCTTAATGCTCGGCCAACCCCTGCCATATTCTCTTCTCCACTTCCATAGCAATATCCTAGAGGTTATGGTCTTCCTCATAGACCAATTTTAGTTCCCTAAAAGGAGATCTCAAAGAGGCGCTTCAAAGAAGAGGTAATGTATGTTACCGATTCATTCATCTTAATTTCTTCTTCCACTTCTTCTTATTAGGTTGTTTCATTATGAAGTAATAACATCAGTATCACTTATATACTGATATTTTATTATAATTATGAAACAACCTTATTTCACTATCTATCCATCCTACGGAAAACGAAATCACCGCATGTGCGTACATACAGAATACAGTCTCCACGCCGCGGTGTAATCTATTTTCCACCAACACGTTACTTGGATGGGTATAATGGTGTACATAAAAAATATATATGATTATTGTAAAGTGATATTGATTCTGAAATAGTATACATACACTCCAATATAATTCCACGATCATGAGAACGATATCATCGCTCGTGCATACGTACGGACTACCGTCTCCACAACGCGATGAGATTCATTCTCCACGTTAACCATTCATGAATGATTATAAAGTATATATAATAATTAATAATTAAATATATGACATAATAATGATTCTGGATTTATGTGTATATATATTTATGTCATCTACTTAATTCCATTCAACTCAATAAGGAAAAGAAAACAGTGTTCATGCGTACGTACGGTCTACCATCTCCATGAACGGTTTATTTCTTTCCATTTACTGATCTATTATATATATATATATATTCTGAATATATGTTTTATATTATATAATTAAGTAATCATGATCTAAGTAATCATATGAATAATTACCAGTCAAAACACGGATGACAAATGAAATGATTTTACCCAAAACGCTCTTTAACATTGAATTTACAAAATAACGGGTAATATAATTCCATAAGTGAACCATATATGATATCATAACAATGAGTATGATTCTGGAATAAGTCAATGTCATTATTTAAATCATTATATAGGAGGTTCAGACACATACGAAACAAGTCGGACCTAAGGTTAGGGAAATATCACAATCTCATTTTTATCCGAGATTGTTTATACTTTGAAATTTACTAGGGTGTATTTTATCATCCACATCCATGTTTCCTCAATATGTAATATTATTTCTATCCACCTACAATTGTTTAAATCCAATTTTACCCTTCGGTGAGTTTTTAGTAAAGGATATGAAAGGAATCTTTTGTCATTTTTCGTACGAGGAACTTTTTGACTTTTCTGACAAAAGTATGAAGAATGTTTTTTTAACTTATATGACATGAATGGATTTTTAAAAAATTATTTCCAAGAAGCTTATGTTACAAGTTTTCAAGTTTATTTTTAATCAACTTCTTTTAGTTTAGAAGTTTATGACATGTTAAGAAAGGAAAAGTGTTTTTGGAGTAGAAAGGGTATTTTCCTCAAGAATGGAGTTCAAGTGTTTTATCAAAATTATTTTCCATTTAAGATAATAAAATGGTTCTTTTTTATCCCTATTATTACATTTATTTGGTTATGTTGTGATGGGATTATTTTTATAAATTCCTTTATCTTATATGAATTGTTTTATGATGTCATGATGTTTAAGAATTCCATTTTTATTACATGGGTTATTCAATGATGTATGATTTATGATTTTTGTGGAACACGTAAGAATGGTTTAATTATGAGATGGGTGGGACCTATATCTCCCTCCAATTCATTGGGTAATGATTTTATATCTCATGAGATAGACATTGATGGAACGGTAGTTTATACCGGTTTAGTGAAACAGGACTGAAACTAGGGTGACTCGGTTCAGAAATGGACTTTGTCCACTAAGATTGTCTTGGCAATGAGTCTTGACTAATAAGAAATGATTCTCTATTATTATGTGTGTATGCCACAAAGTTTCATGTTTTATGTTATGATTATTGGGATTACATTTCACTACTATGATTTATCCCATGTTATGAAATCATGATCTCTTTTGCAGGTTAAGATTTACAAAAGATATGTTCTTATGAATATGATGTGATTGATATTTCTTTTGTTTACCCTTACTGAGCATTTGAGCTCACCATTTTATGTTTTCTTTTCCCCAGGATATAATGAAATATTTTAGGTAAGAAGAAAAGGGAAGATCTTTATTGGGAGATGTTGAAGATCTTTCACCATGATTAGAGGATTTTATTCCGAGTTTCCAAAGACACTAAACTGTTACAGTCCTTGTGTGTTTGTTTTTATTATGTATTAAGTATTCCGAAAAAGTAATGTAATGTCCATGTACGTCAAGATTCAGGTCTCTACAGTGTGAATAAGAAACATAATAACTAAATTATACATATATGTAAACAAACACTAATTCCATCCTAGGGGATTCAAACTAGCTCATACACAAACACCCTTGTAACTAATCATTCATAAGAATTCCAAAACCACAACTATGTCACCACCCATTCACAAGAAAATGATTCCCCATTAAGCACATTATTCTTTTCATATTCATGTGATTCAATGTAAATAATTCTTCACTAACAGAAACAGATAGGCATAAACACATGCTACATAAAGAAAAACTGTCAAGAAGAAATTTATGAATCTACACCTAGATTTCTTATAAGTTACCAAAAAAGGGATCTGTTAGATCCCTCAAAGTACAAGATCCAAACCAAGCCTCACCATACATCCCCACATACTTTAGATACACAAATCAACAACTACACAGTAATAGGGGATCCCATCTGTATCCATGTCACCCTAAAAAAGCATTAGAACCACACATATTACCAATACAAACCAAGGGAAAATCTATATTTAAATAAGAAATTAATTTAGTTCCTTCATTTCCATTGGTTTAACTGGGGTTCTCACAGAAATATTTTGGTTCATTGGGCATCCATTTAATCAATCGAGTTAATGTGATTAACTAATTTATATGTTACATCCATTCAATCATCACAAAAAATAGGGTTCTATTAGTTCCAAATGAAATACCACCAATAACAATGATTTTTAGTTGACATATGCCGATAAAGTTTACAATATATAAGAACAGGTTAAAGAGTACAACAACATCATCAAACACACACCATTTATTCATTAAAATTCAGTTTATTAACATTGATATGGTTTGTATTAATCCATCCCGTAGAAACATTTACATCCACTCCCCCCCATGATATTGTGTAAATAGAGACGAGTGAATAACCCTATATGGATGATCAATGATGAAAGTTATTCTCCACACACCAAGAACTAGGAATGCAATAATTTTAGGGTAATAACTCTGAGGACTCCATGAATGTGTATGAAAGGCTCCAACAGTGGAACACCATTCTCCTCAAGAAGGGGGAATCCAAACACACTAATGAAACGAAAGAAGAATAGATAAAATGAAGGGAGAATCCTTGTGCGATAAAAGGTATAATCATGGAGTTACATGATATGAAATCATGAACATATTTAATGGATGAACGTGGTTTCACCACGCTATTGGACGGTTACACATGATGTAATTAACTGTTATTGAATAATATTCATTAGAGTGGTTTGCATAATGGCTATGAGTTAAATGGATTCCTTTAAATTGTGTAAAACACATAACATGGGCCGAACTAGAAAGTACGTGAAAAGAGTGTGGAACTGAGGAAAAATAAACTAGTTTTTGTAAGTCAAGAGTCACCCAACTATTGGGGAATTTTAGATAACATTAATGGGATTTTAATGTATTTTATAGGCATATAAAAAACAAATTTATGTCAAATGATACACTAGAGGAGAGAAAAAAGTAGAATCTAGAAACAAAAACTGTGGAACACCATTTCGTGAGACACTGTAAGCAGTGTCACCATCACTGAGCCACCGTCAAGGATCCACGATAAAAGGTTCCCCCATTTTGGTGTGTGACCATGATGGTGTGAGCCTTACGGTACCTCTCTTAGGGTTCCAACATTACAGTGCTACCACATGTTGTGCCACCGTTTCAGTGTTCGACAGTGATGGTGTGATGGCTACGGTTCCATCGTTATGGTACCACTGCTTTGGTGTGCTACCATGACTGGGGCCACTGTATTGGTGGAACCATTTTATGGAACTGAGTTCTTGGAAAACTCTCTAATGAGTCATTGTCTGAGGAATTACATGAGATACCTCTCATACTATTCATGTCGTCAAGAATCAAAACTAGACCTGAAGAAAAGAGAAGGGTCTGATCAACCACTTTGGAAGATACCTCTCAATAGTAAACATCATCGACATCTATGAATGCCTCTACCTCAAGTATCCACATGAAAACATAATGCTAACACTATCCTGACATATAGATTAATGAATCTTTTCCTCTATGTCAAGATACTATCTTATTTGGGTAGCATAGAATATCCCCCAAGGGTTTAACCGCAACCATAATAATGTTTTATGATTAGGGACTAGGTCCTCCCCTACTTATAGTCACGAATCTTCACACACATATAGAGAACAAGGAAAATTGTCCATTTCATTGTTAACGAGGTAAAACACTAAATCACAAACAAGTACAAAATAGAACAAAATAAAACTCAAAATAATTCTGGGTATAGAGAACGCATATGTGCCTCTCAATCCCAGGTACTCTCCTTGAGGCCACCATGCATCCAGAACACATGAACCTGGGGAATGGTTTGTCCACAATGGACCTTCTCCTCAAAATCCCTGATCATTACTAGTCACTCTACAAATGGCCTATCATCCTCGATATCCATCTCCCCCTAGTTGAGGATGTGTGAATCATCTTATAGATTTCTATGGAGCTGATACACATGGGAGAAATAATGCATCCTCACTAGAAGCGGGGGTAGCGCTAGCTGATAAGACACTTTTCCGACCTGCCAGAACACCTCAAAGGGTCCGAAAAACCTGGGAGAATCATACTCCCCCTACCGAACCTCTGTTTCCCACACCAAGGGGAGACCTTCATGAACACTTGGTCCCTGACCTCGAACTCCATGGGTCTCCTGCTATGACAGACATATTACTTCTACATGAAATTGCATACCTTTATCCTCTATCGTATATTATAAACCTTCACTATTGTGCTTCGTACCATCTCTGAGCCATGAAAACATACTTCCCCGACCACTGCCCCATATATGGGTGAGTGAAACGGCCGACCATACAGAGCCCTGAATAGATCCATGCTAATAGTAGAGTGATATATATAGTTTTAGGAAAACTGTACCCATGGAATTTGTGGTACCCACAATCCCCCAAAGTCCAAATCACAACCATGTATCATATCCTCCAACTTACGGATGGTGTGAAATGTTTGTCGGTCTGTCTGAGGGTGCAATGTAGTGTTGAGGCATATAAAGGTTCCAAAAACATCTTTCAATACTTTCTAGGAATATGAGGTAAACCAGTTATCTTGATCGCAGAATATGGACCTCATAAATCCATGCAACTGCACCAATTTGTCCATGTAACTTTTGGGTTATCGCATCCGCCACACTCAACTTCGTGATTTCTTGGAAGTGAGTTGAATTGGTAAGCCTATCCACCAATATTCTGATATCATAACAACATTCTGGAACTATAGGTAGTCTCGTGACAAACTACATCTTGATTTTATCCCACTTACACTCAGGGACAACTAATGTTTTCAATAGACCTCTTGGGATTCTGTGTTCAGCCTTAACATGCGGAAACATGAGGCTCATTTATAGAAAGTCTTCCACTACCAGCTTCAACTCGGGCCACCAAAACTGACCCTTCAAACCCTGAAACATCTTGGAAACATCGGGGTGTACCACCAGTGGTGTGTTGTGGAACTCACCCAGAACACTCTTGCACATTCTTATGGTGATGAAATACATCCCACAAAATGTAATATAATCCTACCCATCTTTTGACAATCCACCTAGAGAATAATCTTGGCTAATACGATCAGACATCAGTTCAGACTATATGTCCCCCCACTTAGACTCCTCCACTTGCCATAAAAGAGAGGACTAAACATCCATCTAGAACAATCATCCTCTACTACCCTCCACCCATGCATCTAGTTGTAGAAAAGCCAACTCCTCTAGCACTCTCCATGGATATTATGATCATCGAACCACATCATTATGTGACTTCCTACTCATGGTATCAGCCCCCACATTCCCTATTCCTAATGTGTAGGAAATTTTGAAGTTTCAGTCTTGAAGAGACTCCATCCACCTCCATTGTCAAACGTTCAGGTCTCATTGATAGCTGATATACCACAATCTCTTATTATTAATGAATACCATGAAGTGCTCCATAATGAGGTAGTGTAACAACAACTTTAGTGTGAACACAACAGCTAAGAGCTCTAATTCATGGGTGGAATATTTATGCACATGGGGACGTAATTTCCATGACCAATTGGAGATCACCCTTATTTTTTCATCATCACATAGCCCAAGCCATAGCTTAATGCATCAAATAACTCCTCATAAATCAGTCCTTCGTCCGGAAACCTCATTACTCAGTCACTGACTAGTTACCACTTCAGATAACTAATAACTTCCTAGAAATGCCCACTCCATGTAAAAAGATGAAATATCTTGGTCAAGGCTATCAAAGGTGCTGCAACTCGGGAGAAGATGCGAACAATCCTCTAGTAGTAACATGCTAGATCATAAAAACTACGATCTTCTGCCATGTACATGGGTGAATTCCAAGAAACAACTGCTTCGACCATCAATGGGTCCACTGTTATTCCCGGCTCGGGCACCTGATGTGCAAGGAGGTGTACCTCTCATGTCCAAAAACATGCACTTGGACAACTTTATATAGAGTTTGTGTTTTCACAGGACCCCTAAAATCATCCTCAGATGCTCAGTGTGGTCCTCCTCTAATCATTAGTAAATAATTATTTCGTTTATAATCATGACTACGAACCATTCTAGATATTCTCGAACGATGGAGTTCAGGAGTCCCATGAACAAGGTTTGTGCATTCGTAATGCCGAATGGAATGAACATGAACTCAATGTGCCCATATTTACACCTAAAGGCAGTCTTCTCGATTTCACATTTTCTCCCACTAATGGGGTTATCCGAACACCACTATGAAAATAGAGAACCATCATTCACCGTTCAACAAAAAAATTGGTCTTCAATCCTTGGGAGGGGGTAATGTTTCTTAACTGTCACCTAGTTCATCCTTCAGTAGTCTATACACAGCCTAAGATCACTATCTGTCATCGTTTCGAAGAAGAATAGGGCACCCCATGGCGACGATCTTGGTCAAAAAAAACCCTTCTTCATCATATCATCAATCTAAATATATATCTACCGCAACACCTAATTTTCCATCAGATAGGGTTCCATCAAAATCAGCTGGGAACAAGGTTGCAAGTCTATCCAAAACTCAACATCACGTCTAGGGGGTAGAGTCACCACCTATTTAGGTTAGATGTCCATGAAATCACTAAAAACTTTTGTAGCATCTTCCATATCTGAGTACGCTGACACCACTGATACATTAAATAACAAAGAAAGAAAGGGCTCCACCAACCGATTGCCCTCCTGGAAACCTTTCTCACCAAAGAAAGTCACACATTGGCCACACATATATGAAAATGAAACCCTTCTATGAAATCATTAGATAATGGAAAGAAAAGAGAACAACCAATATATGCATTGAATGTTGTCATACAACCTCATTTGTAGAAAAAGAAGGTCCATACTAGACCTATGTGGTCCCAACATCAGTCCACATATCCAAAAAAACATGAGACAAGCTAGTTTGACCACCAACTGGCATACTCAAAACTAGGGGTACCAGAATACTTTTTGTGTCTAGTACTAGATAATGGGATAGACTTGGTAAAACAAAGGATTTCTATGTTCATGAATCAAACATTGAACCAACAAGGGTACTAAACAAGCTGATTGTAAATTGAGTGACTTCTAGAACTGCATGAACTACTACCTCTATTGCATGAAACATATCATGCCCAGCTCCCATGCCCTTAAGATATCAGCCACCCCACACCCTCCTTAATGACCCTGATAATTTTTCTAAGGTCGTCCCCTCCTGAAACATTTACTCTTGGAGGAGCAGGAGCTCACTGCCCCTAACGCTACGGTTGAAAGGGCCTGGTTGAAAATCGCTACTACTGAGGTGGGTGATGAACATGGCCACCCCCACAATACTGAACTTGTTCTAGGAACTGATGTCAAAGATTCCCATGTCTTCCATAGATGAATCATCTTTGACCTGGGAATTTAAGGAATGGGTGAGGGTGGGAAGCTCGAAACATCAACTGATGGGGCATGCTCCCAACTGGCCAAAACATGGAAGGCCCTAACGATGAAGTCCTGCTGATGAAAACCTTCCACTTTTATGAACCTAACTAGATCCCCTCTTGGGGAACACCTCCATGGATGTATATATTCTCCACTACATCAGCATTATTTCGAACCTTCTAGTAAATTAGTAGAGTAAATAGAGAAACAACATATTGAAGAGAATGTATGTGTGCCTCCTATAAAAAACACACCCAAGAATACTCATCCAGAATGAGGTCTCGAGCCATGAGAATATGATCCTTTATCTTGATCCCCAACTGCCTCACTGACATTCTGCCTTGTTGAAGGGAAATTTTCTTTTACCTCTTCTCTGCCTTCATCATGTTATAGAGGATTTATTCCTGGAACTCCGTCTCAAATTTATTCCATGAAACCTCATGCTCCCTCTTCTCCTCATTTCAGACCATCCACCACTAACATTCCACTCCCTGCATTTGGTTTACATCCAGAGGAACCTAGTACTCTATCGGAGCCCGAATCAAGCTGAAATCATTCACCAGCATCTTGAGGCAGCACTTAATCTTCATATTTGAGACTCTACCCTGGTACTTCATGAGGTTCATTCACTAAAAGCCATCAACTGTATTATGCCACTTTTTATCCCCCTCCTCTCGATCATCCATCTTCTAATCAGCTAAATCTGCATATTGGGAATCGATCTACGGCACTAACCGTTGTCCCCATCCAGGTGACATATATTCAAGGTAAACAATGAATGTCTAACCCTAAGTAGTGTATAAGGTTTATTTCAAATTTTTGTTAAACGTTTAATTTATTTTAGATCACCGAAGTACCCAAGACACACAAGAACTCATGTTATTTTGATACATGTACCTTTCCTAGGGTATCTACAATGCAATCTATGTAGAATCACGTGGTTGTTTGGTAGGACTATATTCCCTACATCGGATAACGGGGGTCCCTAAAATCTTGTGTTCTAGATGGTCATACATGGACTATGTCACACACAATGATTTCCTATGGTTGTTTCCTAACCATCCCTTGCAAACCTCACTGTGCCTAACTCTTAAATCCATCCTATCTGTAGACCAACATTTATGTGAAACCATTCTATCATGACCACCTTCACCAATTTGTGTAAAGGGACAATATATTTAAAAACCCTTCCTTCCTCAAATTGAATGAGAGATAATGACCCTAATACTTTCCTTCAATTGTCTCCAGAGAAGCGACTACCACCTAGTGTATAGAATCACACATAATATGGAAGGCATTGCCCTTTTTATTTAGTTGCATCGGGAGATGAGATAATAAATACCAATGAAAACCAAAGAAGGAAGTGAAAGTAAATCTCAATAAATCTATTCCCATATAAAATTTCCAATTATAATGTTCTACAAGTACAAAAAAATCTCCATAGGTAAGTACCAAATGAAATGAAAAATAGCAACGTCAACGGCCCTGGCGTCAGAGCTTATATGGTTTAAAATTGTCCATGATGTACTCCATGAAACCTGAATGAAGTTTTATATACGTAGGATGAGTATGCAAGAATACTTAGTAGAAAAAAACCAATGGATCTCGTGTACAGGTGGGGGGAAATCTAATTCCTGGTAAAAATGACAAAATCAAACCACCTAGAAATGAATCTATCCACGCAAACCTCAACAAGGCACACAACCAAAATAACGCATGTCAATAAGCGTAATAGTGATAACCCATAGATTTTTGGGTACCATGCACCACTATTCCACTGGATATTGAAGACATCCTACACATTAGACCTCCACTTCCATTTTCACTGCAATCCCACTACCATACCCAGATTGCACACACTTGGGAAACCACAACATCGCATCCCACCCACTAACACCTTGGCCAAAACCACACATAACCATTCCCGCATACACGTGGTCCAGAAAAACTACCACCATGCCTAATGAATCCTAGACCCAAAAAACTATTGAAATGCCCAATGACACATGGGCCTCATCCTGATGACTCTTGGAAAACAAAATGTATGCACACACCTTGGCCAACCACCACAACGTTCCATTCCGGAAGAATATGGGGCTACAATGGACCTCAGGAAATCACATCCATCCTAAAGAGTCTTGGGATACATGGTAACATGCCTAATATTTGATAATTACTAGCCACTCATAAGTGTGTTGAAAAAAAACCTTCCCTAATAAAATGTTGTGTTCCGCAAAAAGTGCTCAACTTGGGTATGGCTCGAATATGAAACATAATAAATAAATTATTAATATATGTAAACAATAAATCATCCTATCATAGGGGTTCCAAACCAGCTCATACACAGACACCATCATTACTATTCATTCCTAATAATTACAACAACCATAACCAAGTCAAAACTCGTTCATGGAAAACAATTCCCTATTAATATCATTATTATTTTCATATTGAATTTATTCCATTTAAATAATTCTTCACTACCAGGAAACTGATAGGATTATCCAAAATCCAACGATGTAAAAACAGTCAAGCTTCAATTTAATTATTCACACTTGGTTCACTAATAAGTCACAACTACCAAAGGGATCTGTGAGATCCATCTCAGTATTGGAACCAAACCAAACCCCACCACAGGGCCCCACATGGCCATAGATCCACATACCAACAACTACACCAAAAAAGGGGATCCCATACACATACATGTCACCATACAAGAATCAAGAATAATAACTACACATATTACAAAGACAGAGTAAGGGAGTTTCAAGAATTAAATACACCATTCATTGAGTTCATTATTTACTGTTGGGTTAACTGGGGTGATCAAACAAATGTTATTGTTCAATGGGGATACCTTTAATCAAATGAGTTTACGTGATTAACCAATTTCCATGTTATATCCATTAAATCAGCACAAAAAACAGGCATCCATTAATGTGCAAGGAAAGGACACCAATATTCGTGATTTTTTATGGACAGAATCCCACACAATATAAAAAATATAAGAACATGAAAAAGAGTACAAAAACATTATTTAACACACCCTTTAATTATTTTGAATATGTTTATTATATTTGATATGGTTTGGTCCCATCCATCCCCATAGAAACATTAGCATACGAGCCCAGCATGATACACACTAAAAATATATGAAGGAAGAACCCTACACAGATGAT
The DNA here is from genome assembly GCA_963277665.1 of Viscum album. Lineage (NCBI taxonomy): Eukaryota > Viridiplantae > Streptophyta > Magnoliopsida > Santalales > Viscaceae > Viscum > Viscum album. The sequence continues at coordinate 1,373,383,273 of OY728142.1, read as the reverse complement.
CAATGAGCAATGTTTTTATAAACACTCTATGAACTGGGGATGTGCGACTTATAGGGGAGGAACTCTGAGGAGTCAAAGTGTGAATAGAAAATGCTCCACCACCGATGAATCACTATCCTCAAGAAGAGGGACTCCAAACTAACCAAGGAGTGGAAAGGAGACACTCAATAGTGGTTGTGAGTTAATGGGTTTCAATTAAACATATGAAAACTCATAACATGGGAAGAACTGGAACGTATGAGAAAATGGGGTGTCATCAAGGAAAAATCCACACATTTTAGTAATTAAAGAGTCTCCCATCTCTTGTGGAATTTTCGATCTTATTTATGGGATTTTAATGGATTTGAAAAAGGTATAAAAGACATTAACATAAAAAGAAACATTGAAAGAGGAAAAAAGTTGAAAACTGGAATAACGAATATGTTTGGGACACAGTTTGGTGAGACAATGTAAGCGGGGTGATGGTCACTATTCCACTGTATGCGGTCCCACCACTTCGGTGTGCAACCGTGATGGAGTAACCATTACGGTTCCACCCGCACGGTGCCACCCAACCAGTGACACCATTAAGGTGCCACTGTTTCGGTGTGTGATCATGACTGTGAGATCGCTATGGTGCCACCATTAGGGTGCCATCGTTATGGTTCCACCATCACATTTCCACCTTTATATATCCACCTATTTGGTGGGACACCATATGCGGTGCCACCATTTTGGTGTGCGATTGTGACTGGTGCCACCATTTTAGTTGAACTATTTAATGGAACAATGGTTTTGGAAACTTCTTAATGAGTCATTGTATGGTCCATTTCATTCCCTTTGGTAAAAATTCATCTAATGGAATCCTTTTTGAAAAACCCAAAATGAGTTACTTTATTTAATGTAAACATCTTTTCTCAAGCTCCTTATATTTTCCTTCTCCACCCTCCACTCTCTTTATTCCATTATTGTGGGGATAAAAAGTATCCATTATATACCAGGATATTTTTACAAAAAAATTCTAGCCCACAATTACACAGACCACAATCTAATGGATGTTGAAGAAATTGTTTATGTTTACAAAAAACTATTCTTCAAAAAATGATAATTGTTTATTTTCCCCTTACCAACAATCATGATGGAAATTGTGATCAAACATATTCTTATATAGTCCATATATTTTATGTATAATTTATGTTATCTTTTGTAATCCTTTTTCAATATTCTTATCATAACATTAAATTTGGTGTCAGTACGATAATCTTGTTTGAGGAAGTGTGGGCTACCACCCTCTCAATGCGATGTGAATTGTTCACATACGACATGGATTGTAATATGGAATGGTTTAGTGAAATTATAAGATATAAATAATATATTAATTCTACTGAACTAAATATATATATATATATATATCATTTCCAAAGTTTCATTCAATACAACCATAAAAACAGGAACAACATTATAGCATATCTTTGGATTACCATCTCCAAGAAGGATGTATTCTATTATGTACTTATATATAATCTAAATTACTATACTACTAAATATACTGGATATAATTGATATTAATATCATGATATAAATTCTGAAAATCATGATATAATTATAAAAACCAAGGATATAACAAATAAAGATTCATGCGAAAAAAAAGATAATATTCCCCAAGGTGAACCATTAACATAGAATCATTAACATGTGGTTAATCTAATTTTTTAGTAATAAAATATATTATAATTTATTTTTGAATGTTATTGTTTACAATATTTATAACAAACATAAATTTATTATATAGGAATCTTTATTGAGTACATAGAGATCCAAGAGACATGGTAAAAGGATTTCATCTCAGTTTTAATTTTCATGAGATAAATGTTATGTTCACAACTATTTAATGTTTTGTAGATTATATCATGACTAATATTGAGTTATTTGAATCATTTTATTTAATTTATAGGTATTCACATTCCAATTTATGAAACTTCTTTAATAGGGTTTAATATTAAAAGGTTACAAATCAGCAAAATTGTTTTGTCTTAATTTTCCTTCTTTGATACTTTTGTTTTTTATGTACATTTACACATTTTGAGGGTTATATACATCAATAATACCTATCATATAATTAATCTCAATATTTTCATGATATTATATTATATACTTAATTACCATTCCTTACAAGGAAAGCATGATCCCTAGATACCATGTAATTAGGGTTTATTTGTACTGTTGTGCCAAAATCCCTCAAGGTATCATTGAAGCATTTTTTAGGTGATTGTGTTTGTTGAAAAAGTGGACATCTGAGTAGTGATTGTTGACAAAGAAAAACAATGACATAAAAATTTGTTGACAAAGAGGATTTCATGGTGGAATGTCGATTTCAAGAGCTGAGATCAATGATCCATGTTTGATTCAAGAACGTCGATGAAAGGAATGGATGATTTGGAGGCGGTACAAAAGAACAAATACAAGGTGTCAAAAGGAATGGATGATTTGGAAAAAGGAATGGATGATAAGGAGGCGATACAAAGGAATGGATGATTTGGAAAAAGGAATTGCATACCGATGACTTGGAGTATAGGAAACTTGCGCGCCATATTTTTTTCAAGATCAGAAGATCAAAATATGGCTAAGGAAAAAGGTTCGCACAAGTTTGGGAGTTGGTCGTGCAAGTGTCTAAATGACAGGGGACATGCGCGCCAAAACTGGGTCACACAGCTGACTTGCGCGCCATCGCGCAGGGCGGTCAGATTGCATATAAATACTGGACCACCCCTCCTCAATCTCACTGGAGTTCAGAATTTTGAGAAATCAGAGGTCCCGTCGCGTAGGTTTGGTGGTCATGCACGAGGTGAGTGTGGGTCGTGCATGTGAAGTTGTGCGCCAGTGGTTGAAGTTGTACGTCAGTGTTAGAATTTGCGCGCCAGTTGGTAGTTGTACACCAATATTGATTTGGGAATAAAAGGACGAGAGTCTCACATGTTTTGAGTTGGGGAAGATTGTGTCGCGCAAGTGTCTGAGGTGAACTTGCGCGCCCGTTGTGACTTGTGGGCCGATACATGCACGCCTAGATTGACTTGCGTGCCAAGTAAGGTTTTTTTCTAGTGGTGATTCTTAGACTACGTGGAAGCTGGTGTGTTGCCCGATATCTTCGGTGCAAAGAGATATTCATCTACAGGTGAAAGTTGTACTTCAACAGAGCATCTACGCACAGAGGAAGATGCATTCATTCATGAAAATGAAGAGACCTACAGGTCTATAAAATGTGAGTGGATTCCTTCCAAGAGCAGTGAGCTTAGGAAGAGGAAGAAGGTGATTCTCTCCACTGGCAGTGAGCTGGAGGGAGAGAGAAACAGGGAGTGACCTTTGGGAAAGCAGTGAGCTGACCCTAAACTTGTAAAGGTAGTGATCCTAGGATTAGAACTGATCTAGCCCGAACCTTGTAATCCACATCTAGTGAAGATTAGTGGAATTTGGTATGACCGGAAACTTGTCGGCGTATGCTCTTTGGACGTAGCCCTTTGCGGTGAACCAAGTAAATTTGTTGTGTCATGTGCATACTTTTATTTCTATTTAAATTGTGCAACAGGAAAAAGATAGAAGATAGTTTTGCTCAATAGCGAAACAAGATCAGAACGTGCATTAATTTTAAATTAGTCATACCCTGATTCCCCCCCCCTCTTAGGGTATTTAGCCTTGTGGACATAACATATACAATCACGTTTCTGTTTGAGATTATTTATGATTATAATACATTGAAAAAATATAATAATACATCTATCTGGATTATTAATGTGATTATATACCCCTTTTAATTTCATTATATACTCATGAATTGGTACTATTTTATGCACTTTGGTAAAAAAATTTGTTAATAAATTGTTTTTAGGTAAACCCAACATTCACTTCTCTTCGTTCGGAAATCTATGTTTTCTAAATATTTTTTTCAATAATATTATAGAATTTACCTATAAAAGAGAAAATATATATTTTCCCCCTTTGTTTACTAACAATCTCATCAATGGAAATTTTTTTTGGCTTTCCTGATAAAGATGTTTTCAATCCTTTTTACCATAAAAAATGATTTTTCATTTGTCCTTTTATGAATTGTATGGATTTAACAACAATCAATTCTTTGAAAATCCCATTGCATTATAAAATATGTTATTCTTTGAAAAAAAATCATAAAAGAAATTTTCATGAAAATTTGTTTAAAAAATTGTTTTAAAAATATTTTATATGTATTAATAGAAAACTATTTTTGAAATATTTTAATATGTTATTTACATGATTTCTATGTATATAAAAAAATAGTTTAAAAAACATTTTCATAATTTCATTAATAGTTTTCAGGTGTTTTCAACCAAAATGTTTTTTAAAATGTTATGAAGATTATTTTTTAAGTTATCAAGGAAAAAGTTGTTCAATATCATTTTATTTTTTCTTTACTAATTTTCACAGCATTGCTATGAAAAATTATTTTCAGATGGTTTTATTTATAAAAAATTGTTTTCCAAAAAATAAAGTATATTTTAGATGAGAATGTATTTTCAGAATTAATATCCCACTAATATGACATCTACTAATGCTTCTCATTCCTTTATCGGAAATGACCATACAGATCCATTTACATCATTTCTAGGAATGTGTTATTATTAATTTATTGCTCTTTTCTAATCATATATTTCAATAATGGGAAGTATATTTAGGAAACAAATTTATTTTTCATGGGTTATACACTTTTCAACACTGCTTATTTTCAGGGATCCTATTTATGATGAAATGTTTATAAATTTTTTTCCCTTCCAGTGGTTATGATATGATTACATTCATATGATAAAAATTCAATTACATGGGCAATTATATTTTTATTTATGATATCGTGAAACATGTATGTATGATTTCATTATGAGATTTGTGAGACCTATATCTCTCTCCAATGCATTCAGCAAAGTTTGAAATCTAATGAGATAAATTAATATAGTCTTTGAAGTAAACCTTGACTACTATGATGTCTAAGTGAGTGAACCATGAATACTAAGATGGTATGTTGAGTGAGATCATGCTAGTATGATGGTAATTGGATTCAACCACAACTACTATGATATTATGGGGGGTTAACCCATACAAAAAGTATGACCTATGTAGTGATCAATTCGCTACTATATAAATAATTATATTCCTATATGTTTGCCACAATTACATGTATTATCCTTATATTACTCATTCATAAATTATTCCCTTGATTTAATATGATTCACGTCTTATAAACTGCAAAAATTTATACCATGATTTCAATTATTATCATTGATATGTTGGGTATAATCTTCAATTTATAAAATTGTGACCTCTTTCACTTATAATCAATATCATTATTAAATGTATCTCTTATATACCCTTATAGAGCCTTTGTGATCAGCCCTTTTATTTTTCGGATCCACTAGGATATGATGATATGTACTATGCTTGATAATTCAATGATTTTTTCTAGCTAGGATAAACCTAATAGGAGATTATGTAACTCAAAATTGTACTTGTTTTTAGGTTTCTATGTCTCAATGTAACAATAACAACTATAGTGTTTGGAAATATTTTTGTAAAATGGTTATTTATTATGCAAAAGATCAATATGTTCAATGATTGTATAGTACAGGTCACTATACAATGTTAATGAAGATAGTTGTTTTTCTTTAGAAACTAATTCAAAATAAATGATTGGAATGATTGTTTTGGGACTGAGGAAGGATAATTTCCATGAAAAATTTGTTTCCCTAGTTATTGGTAAAAAAAACATATTAAATAATGCTTTAGAATGGTTTTCCAAAGCATTAATAATGTATTGTAAAAAATAGGAAAAGAGTTACTTTGGGTACTTGGGTGGAAGATTTTTCATAGGGTTATAATCCATTGTTTTGTTATTATCAAAGTGGGTAGACTTGGGGATTTACTCTTTTTCATAAGACCGTTGTTCTAGGGGACCAATAATGAGATTTTTGTTGGTTTACTCCTGGGTTATTCTTCTTCATCCTAGTCTCATGTTCTATGATCAAATTTTTGTACATGGTATATTATGGAATTAGTAGTCTTCATCCTAGAACATTACTATCATAGTGTTATTATAAAGGTGATTTTTTATTACATACCTTTATGAGATTTCCTTGATATGCATGTTTATTCTTATGAAAACATAAATATAAAAATTGTTTGAAATTTATATTCCTTGTTTTATTTATGAATATAGAAAAAGGGAAATGTTTACTGTTTTTCCTATAAAAATGTCTTACTACTGATCATTCTATTTTTTATTTAATATGGGCATAAGATAATTTTTATACAGAGACATGTTATGGAACAACATGGTGGTATCCAACATAGAAAAAATTTTCACTCCCTAATCACCTCTTCTATGATGTGTTGTCTATTTTTTATCTTCCAGTGCTGGGAATTGAATAGAGATGTGGTGAAGAAGTGTGATTTTTGAAAGATAGTTGGGTAACAAATGGTGAGATGGTGGGAGTTAATCCATATAATCATTTCGAGTAGGTGTTTGGTTTTTAGTCTTTTTCAATTAGGATTGTCTTGGTTTTTTAGGTGGTTTTCTATTGCCATATTCAACCATTTCCCTAAAGATAGGGAATATATATTCATTCATATTTAATTGTTTCATTATTTATTTATATATATATATGAAATTTGGTTTTTTATGTTCGGAAAAAACAATCCATATGTTGTGTTGGTTGATCCTTGGGTTCTTGATACCAACCCATGGAGATCAATAATTCTCTTCATGTATTTGAATGAATATGTTGGTTGTTGGGTTCATGACGTGTAGCTTTCTTGTCCCATATATTCCCATATGATCATCACCTTAGATAGGCATTATTTAAACCATAAACCATGTTTAATCATCATTCACAATAATTACCATCTCACAACAGGATCTTTCCTTTCATGACATACATCCAACACTTATTACATGGTGTGAAATATAGTTACACATCATGTAACTATTTAGAAGTATGCAGAAACAAATAGTTTTTAAGGAATGTCCAATAATTCATTGACTTCACCATTATATAATTCCTCTCAATCTAAAAAAAGGGGATTCTATGACGCGGTCAAGTGTGTAACTAATAAAATTATAATAGTACATTAAAAAACCCCCACCATAAGGACTTTTGGTTCCTAATATTTCATGAAGAAGATGTAATTATTCGAATGTTATGATGCCACCACTCCTTCATCAACGAATCAAATTACCAAGTCTCATTATAATACAATAATTGTTTCCTTAGAACAGTAAATTACAAAATAAAAATCCCCCACAATGATTTTGTTTAAGATAAATCATTATCAACTGGTTCCTCCAAAATAGAATCATTTATCTCTTACTCAATTTCATCCCAATCAGGCCATGACCATGATTTTGATGATACTTCATAAGTAGATATATTTGAAAAAATAATGAATTTATTTCAACTAAATTCGAAATGATAATTGATATGTATCATGTATGAGTTGTTATGTGATCTAATGTAGTCTAACAATTCTCATAACCAACATTCCCTATTTTCTGTAACTAGAGTGACCCAAACGGGGAGAGACATTAAATGAATATCAATAACCTAAGGAATAATATAAAGGTAGATCTTACTAGTCTGCACATGATTTCTATTGATTATAGGATGTAACTAGAAATCTATGTACATCCTAAATCTATGCAAATGTTTCCTGAACCAAACCTGGTCCAACCAAGGCTACTTCACACACATCTTCACAACAAAGATGTGATATGCTCGAAATACCATACAACTATTCAAAGGGATCCATTATTATCAATTTTTTGTAAATTTTGTTGTATATAAACACAATGAGTCCTAGAATTCTATCCCACAATCCACTGAATTCCATGATATAGGAGTAATGAATATCCTATAAAATACAAATTTCTCTATTTTTTGGACTATCTGACTGTGGATAGTAAGTAGTTCTCAACATAAACTGAGTTCTCATATCCTCTTAAAGACTCCTCCAGAACCTTGGGGTAATCCTAGGAACCCTATCAGAACAAACATAAGATGGAATTCCATTTAAAATAACAATATCATGAGCATACAACATACATATTTCTTCATCCTTAGTTTTATCCTTGATCAGTATGAAATAGGCAGACCTTGTCAACCGATCAACAACCACCCAAGTAGCATTATTTCTTCAAAGTGTCTACGGAAATCAAAAAATAATCCACTTTTTATTTTTAATTATATTTTAAATTTTAATAATACATTTTTAGGACTAATCATATATTTATTCTAAATATTGTGGTTTCGTAAACATTCAATTTATTTAGGTAACTTTTAACGTTTTGATTAATTAAAATAACTCATGTTAATTGAATATATAAGATAATGTTATTGAGTTTGAGTGTACATATATAAATATAAATTGATATAATGTTTATTTCTATTCATATAGTTAATATTAGATCACCTACTTCTTGAAATATACATTAACTTGATGAACCACTCTTCTTTAGATTTTTTGGCTGTATTATTATTTTAAATTCTACTATATAAATTATATGTAATGAATTGATATTAATATATTCTATATTTTGAATCCAATTTTCCATATTTATTATATAGATCTATTTATTAACATTGGTAATAAATACCATAGTAAATATTTTTTACCACATTATTTCTAAAATGGGATTATTGAGTGTAATGATAATTTGATAAGAGTAAAAATGTAACCCTAAAATAGTACATAAATTTTATTTATTTATATTAACATAATAAATTCCAATATATAAACATTTTATGGTACATGGAAATGGTTGTGACCATTAGAAGATATTATGTAAAAAAATTTCAACATACCATTTTTATCCTTTTTTATATAATTAATTTCGAAAAAATTAGTTAAAGAATTTATATTATGTTATAAATATTCATTAGAATTATTATTTATATTTTATATTATTGGATCTAACTTCTCCTTTTGATTTATCAAATAATTACGTTTTTTATTACCCATCATTGATAAAATATTAATTTATTTAAAAAATATAATTAATGATTTTAAAAATATGAAATAAAAATTAAAATGTGAATTTAATGTTTTAAATGAATTTTATAGATGATTGTGTATTATTAATGAACATTTAAAGTAATATATATGATTTTTACTTATTCCTAGATCCTCTAAATTCAAATAATATAAATATTGTCAAAAATTACATTATAGATAATTAATGAAAATAATATTCTGTTAATGTAGTTAAATAACATAAAAATCATGAAACTGTCATAGGTAGATATGATATTGTACAATACTTCCTCCCATGTCCATTAATGTACCTATTGTCACCTTATATGTAAAATTTTAACCATATAATAGGGGAAAATGTTTAACTGTGTTTTATGATAAAATTTATTATTTAAGTGGATAAACCGTACGATAAGGGTTAAAAACCTGATAAAACTATCAAAATATTATGTTATGATGGGATTCGAGGATAATACAACCTCTAATTACACATATTTTTTATTTTATATTTACATTTTATGGTCAATTGATAAACTACCACACAACTAATTCAACACAGGACACCAAGATAACCAAACATTTAACTTGAAAAAGGAAAACAACCAGAACCACATTTCCAAAATTAAAAATTCCAAAAATACATAAATCAATCCCATATTAACTTAATTTTCTAGGGTCTTGAACTCTTGAGTGTTATGCCACCTTATGTCATGCCACCTGATAGTCATCCACATTGTCAACGTCACCATCTCCTGGGATAACCCACTGACCATCGTCAATCTAAAACATAAAATGATAATCACCTTGAACCTAGTGATAAATGTTTCTTTATTTTTTATCCTATATATGATGATTCAATGTACACATTAAACATATTGAACATGACGAAGACATTAGGGACTTATTAGAAGTATTTTATGAAAAAGGTAGATGTGAACTTCATTTTTTATGTAATAGAATATAACATAGTATTAAATAAATAAATGAATGTTAAAATTGAATTTGGTTCATAATAAATATAAAATTTAATAAATTTTTATTAATTAGAATGAAAAAGTACATAGATGATGAGATAAAATCCAGGATGTAGATTTCAACTCTGTTTCCTTTTATTGAATCCCAATGAAATGTCATGAAAATAATTTCTATCAAAGGGAATACCTAATGAAGGATTATATGTTATATTGAAAATACATAATAGTTAAATGTATTTTATGTTTTAATTCAATTTATTATATCCATGGGGATATGACCTGAATGTTAATAAGTGATATAGGGATTCATAAATATATTAATCTTCAATAGGTTATTCTGGTTCCCTAATTTCATCGATATTATAATAGTATAATCATAATTACCATACATTTATTTATTAGTTATTATCATTTTTAGGTTAATATTTATTTTTTCCCATAATCACGTAATTGATTAACTATAACATAAAAATTATTATCATTAAGAGAGTTATTAATCAAATGTTGTATTATTTAGTAGATATTTTGTGTCATACTATAATTTTATATTATTAGGTTTATCTATTTCCACTCTAATAAATTTTATTATGGATATTCTTACATTAATTTTTTTTAATGATCAATTTGTTTTAATTCACTTCATGGGGGTATAATTCATACATTACCAAAGTGTAAATAATTTATTTCATAATAACATTAGTATTCATTATAATTTATTTTTATGTAATTGATAGGAAAATTATATTATATTTCATTAATAAAACAATATATATTTTATTCTTCTATATTTGTTTTTAAAATTTATGTGTTTTACATTTATTTTTTAATTGTATATATTGAAAATTTAAATTTATTTGAGAGAACCTATATAGTTCCCTCTTTTTTCGATAATATTTTTCATCTTTGACCATTTTTTCATCAAATGTTCTCATGATTGTTTTTATTAGTCCCATATGATTGTATAATGTCTTTTTTATCCCTAATAAATTTATGATGAAATGATTTAAAATGAATATTATGTCTTTTTATGATCAATGTAATTCTTGATTTTTTTTTGAAAATATGGAATGAGAACATTTTTAACATTTTTTATGAATAAAATTCTTTATAATCATGTACAATAAATTATTGAATGATTAATTAAAATATTTCTATAATTAAAATTAGATATATTTGTTTCATAATATTTTTGAAATTTTTTATTTTCAATAGTCGATTTTAAAATGGAATTTTTATATTACTCAAACTATTTTTAATGTTGTTTTCATTTCAATAATAATCAGCAATGAAAACTACCATCTATTTTAATAAAAATACACTCGAGATATTTGGTATTGATTCAATAATTATTATTTCTTTTTATGGTTAATGATTAGTTTGATTGGGGTATATAATAATATTTTTATGCTACTTTTTTATTATTAATTGTATATTGATTATGTGTTTAATTGTTGTTATCCAAATTCATATAGTTATTGAACATATAATGAGATGGGAGGGGACTGAAATAGTTGATTGAAAAATTGATATGTCTCATAAGACAATATATTTTGCATATTTTTTTGATGCATTAACAATTTATGTATGATTTATTAGCATGTGTAAATGATGTAATGTTATTATTGTAGCCATTATGAATTCCCTAATAATAAAACATGTCATTAATTTCAGAGATATTATTTTAATAGTTATATTATCTATTGATATGTTTCAGGTTTATGTGTTTTAAAAAATAATTTTATCTTATTTTTCTAATTCCATGTAATTTTTATAAATCATGTTTTTGATTAAATTCCACGTATTTTTAGTTATATTACATTCCATATTAATTTTTTATTAATAAATATTATAGATTCTCCTATATTTAATTTATACTGAGCATCTCATGTCGCATTTTTTTAATTTCCTTTTAGAAGTTTACGAAGAAGGATTCTTTTAATGAGTCCAAGGATAGTTAATATTTTCATTTGCTATTTTTTATTTCCAAAGGTAATGTTATATTCATATACATGTCTATTTTACCATGATAAATTTCCTATTAAATCATTTAGTACATGATTACTTGAATAAAAATCCAATTTAACAATGTTGTAATAATACATGGGCTACAATAGTTTTTATCTTAATAATAAAAATCTCTAAGAAGGTTGGTAGAAAATAAAAATCGTCTTAAATTCATGGGTTATATTGAAAAAATTAATTTTGTAATTATTTTTATAAAGTCATACATTGATGTATAGTGTATTGAATATTTGTATGAAATAAATGGCTATTAATGTGATTAAATTTTATTTTTATTAAATTTGTTATATTAATTATTGTTGTCGGATACAATGTGAAATTTAAAAGGTGTTACATCGTATTATAATCTCACCTTTAGATACTGTGTGGGAATTATTTCCACGAAATCACGGTCACATAAAAATAATATAATATATGTTACCTATGTGTTTCAAATTAAAAACATGTTCTTACATATCTTGTCATATTAAATGTGGGGGTTTATTTTGTTATATAACATGGGATATTTGATATGTATGATTAAAAAATTAAAAAATTTAACCCTGTCCTTTTAATATTTTTTCTCCAATAGAATAACCTATCGAATCATGTTGAACCTTCCTTATATAAAAAAGTGTGCACACATATAAATATAAACACCATACCCACACACTGTTATAAAATAATCATGACTCGTTGAAATGATGTTATGTTAATCAATATTTAGTGAATAATAAATAAAGTTAGCTTATACATAAATTTAATATTGTATATGATATATTTGTTGAATAAATGTCAAATGATTGTACCCAATATTCTTTCAAATTATTTAATATACCTTGTTGTATTCTATGAGTTTGTAATTTCTTATGAATTTGATGATTGTGATCACAACCAATTAGGTATAAATATTAATATATTTCAATATACAATAAATGAATGTTAATATAATCCAATATGATGGAGATATAAAAGGGATACAATAAATGAAATGGTAAATATTATTTCGAATAGATAATTATGAAATAAATGTGTCATATTTCATGAAGGATTTATTTAGATCAATGATAATATGATTAACAAAGTTCACTTTTTTATATATTAGAATTTACAATTTTTAGTAATAGTGAGGCATTATAGATTATATCCACTCAAAATCATCAAAAAATTATTAGAAGTTTATAATAATAATTTATATAAATGAAATATTCTTTAGTGTAATAATGATGATGTTACTAGACTTGTTCTCAAACTATATGTAATTGGTGTATAAGATGTCAATTAATGTAAACAACTATACTTTCATCATATCAAAGTAGATCAAACTATATATTCTAATTTTTTTCTTAGGACTAAAATTATAATTAGCATTAAATAATGTCTAGAACACAAGACTTAATGCATTTTTTAACTCTGACCACTATTATAAACATAGAAAATTATCAAGAAGATGGGGAGACATTATATTTTTTTATTTTATATGATTGGAATATTTATATAATATAATGTGAATATTACACACATTATTTATATTCTACTCATCATCACATGGTTTAATGAAAATTTATGGATGATAAAATTATGTAAATGATTTAAATATAATGGTATATTTATTGTATAAATGATTGTTTCTTATTATATGATACAAGAATATAAGAAATATTTTTTTTAATATTTGATTGGGTTTTAATTTTTTTAATAAATGAAAATAATTATTTTAAAGGATGAAAATAAACTTCTATTATAGAAAAATTATTTGAAATCACATCACTATGAATATAAGAACGTTAATATATTATGATATTAAACACTGTACTCAATTAATATAGATGATGATATTATTAATGGATATTATGGAAAATTTTTATAATATAAAACCCATGTCAACTAAACGATAAACCCAAGTTGGCCTTCAAATGGCGAGGTATTAAAAATATAATAGGAAAAATAATATAATAAAGCCCAAAAATACATATAAAAATAGTATAATGTAGAATACAATCATAGAACATGATTTACAAAAAAACTAATGACATATAAGATAACCAAGATTATTATTTGATGAAAATACTAATAAGTTTCCAAGTGAAAAAAATCACCTCTAAACCATCTCTCTATGAGGAAAACGAATAAATGATTTACCATCATTATATAACATGACATTCCAATTACATGGGTCCAAAAAAAATATACACAACTATCCAAATTCTAAATTTGGTTTTTTTGAATAATGCCATGTAGGATACTGAGACATTTTAAATATGTGGTCTAATAAAAATAAAGAAGCATTTCTAGTTTAAGAAGTTGTTTTTTTTTACTAATTTCCTAAAATCCAACCCAGCTATTAAATTATTTTCAGCAGTTTAATAAATAAATATTATTCTAAAAGTGAGGGATATGAAAAGAGAAAGTAATAAATCATTGAATAAATTCTATATAACACAACATAATTATTTAATAATATATCTATGAAATAATTAATCATGAAAAGTCCTGTGATAAAACCTCATGTGAAAAATATGTGAGCAACAATCCCTGGAAAATTAAAGCATTTGATACTCTTACTAAATATTAAAAATCAAGCTATATTAGTCCCTAGGATAGTGATTATTTACTAATAATAATTTACTCCTATATAATGTATACATTGGTAATAACTAATTTCTTGTGATTTTAAAGTCAGTGATTATCTCAAAAGTAATTCTTAGAGGTTTTACAAACTCGATAGTTTCTTATATTCATTTCCCGACACACCCATGTTTACCAATGTTCTATGATTTCCACAAACAATTTCAAAACCATTCTCATAATTGATAATTTTTTATAAATTACAATTTATATATTTTTTTGTTTCAAACTTATATCTTAATATAGCCATCCATTTAACCATTTTATCAAAAACCTGTTGTAAAAACATACATTTTTTTACCGAAATCCCTTTTAAAAGATTAATATTTCAAAGAAATCAATTTAATCCAAATATCTCATCATTTTAATGAATATAAAATTTATTTTTAAATAATAATTAGTAATTTTTAGAATAAACAAGTTATATTGAAACACCTACCACATGAATAGAGATTGTACTGTTATCCATTAACAATAATGAAAAAGAAGAGTAGATTATATATTTATGATCCTAGATACACTAAAACATATAAATTCTTTATCATGTCCCGTAGATAGAGAACAACTACCCCCTTTAGTTTTTATAATAATATTTCAGAATAGATCCAATGAATATCGATGACGAAAAGGAAAAAACAGATCTAAAGCGCAATATATATTCAGTTAATCCACTAACAACAAAGTAAATCCCACTATAATCCCATGAGTGAATCTTATAGGGAGTTGTCAATGGATTTATAGAGATAATATATGAATTGGGTCAATTAAAAGTTTCAAATGAGTATAAGGTATTTTTAATTAAATTATTTAATCTTTAATAATAAAATCGACTATTTTTTATAGATTTCACATGGTTTAGAGTAACATTACAATTTATATAGATCAAATGTTTGGGGGTGTACTATTTAGATACACATTTAAATTAACCACTAGATAACCCTTCATAACCCATCATCCTTGGGGTGAAGACATTGGACAGATTACTACAAATTCGGAGAATACTATAATCCCATTTTTAGTAGAAAATATTTGGCCCTAGAGTTTTTTAACCAATCTATTCGGTATTCCCCTACCTAATTCCATCCCTTCTTAGTCCAAAGGTGTCATAAATATTTTATAGATCCAAAATATATCTCAAATAGTGATCCAAAAAATTAAATATTCGGGTCAATAATAACATATAATATCGTAATATAGTGTTACAATCTCCCCACCATAATGGTTTTATTTCCCCATAATGTTCTCAAGATTTTGGAATGTCCAAAAGAGAAGGCCATTGTTGCTTCATCAAAGATTCATGATAACATTTCTTGTTTATATCATGTCTACACATCCATATTAACCATACTAGATGAATCATTTATAGTGAAATATAATATACTTTTGATATATATTATGTTCTAGTTTTTCAATGTCTGTTGTAGATGGCACAAGATCAACTTCCTCATATCTAACCACATAGTACGGATATAGGTGATATGTCATCGTCTGATAAACTTAAATCTAGTGTCGAATCAATTTCAAGTGATATGGTATGTCCAACTAATATTCCATATTTCCATGTCTTTCCATGACCTCAAGTTGTCCAATAAACCACACTATCAACATACAATTATTAGTCACCTATTGATTACCAATGTGAGGAAAAAATTTAAAAAACCTTCTCACCAATATCAAACTCTAATGGATGATAAATAAGGTGAACATAATATTTTTTAAAAAAACTGATGTGACTACACTATTTTGGATTAACTGAACATTTTCTATCATATCGCAAATGAGTCTTGTCACAAACATGTAAAACGCTCCCAAAACTACCAGAAAATTTTAAATTTACATGGATTCGTAAATAATTCTTCAAAGGGTTCTATCTTTATTAGAGCCTTATAAAAATATTAAAAGTAAAATCATACCATCTCAAATTTATTTTACCAATAAACACTAAAATTAATCATTTAATATGGAAGAATATCTTTATAAACAAAAATAGTTACCAATATATTTTAATCTATATGAAGATGAAAATGCAGTCTGAACTTAATCCGAGAACCCATCTCATGCTACAAAATATTCTAGATCCTGTATGTGTAGCATAGGTCCGTCCAAAAAAATCCCAATAGGAACCATATTTAGTTTCATAATCTATCATATAGAAAAATCTCAATTCCACTCAACTACTTTATTCACCAATATATGTTGAAATGAACAAATTTATTAAGTCAATCAATGAAAACACTAATTGAATCCATTCCACAAGGAGTTAGTAGAGAAGAAATGAAAAATCTCCTCATAATATCATCCTACCTTAATTATGGAATGGTAAGGGGATTCAACAAGAGAATATGTCTCTTTTTTTTCCTCAGTAATTTTATTAAAAGTGACATAGTGTGAAACTTAAACTTCAACCAACCACAAAAACCCTAACCACTAAAATATTGGCCTCAATCGTGATATATCGTGGAATATCTTGGGTGTAGTTACCAAAAAACACATTTTCACAACCCATAAACATCATCCTCATATAAAATTGTGTAACCAACAAGTTATAGAAGCACTAAAACCAACATGGGGAGCATTAACACTCACACATGGTTTCCAAAATATAAGGATTTCACTAATGTGATGGAACATAGTGTATTTCACATTACCATGCAAACATTTCGCATCAGAATAATATTTGACTTTAAACGAATCCCATAACATATTTCCATCACACACTTCCACTCCCAATAAAATCTCATTGATTATTTCATTAGTGACCACTAAATGAATGATTAATAATTCGATTATATTGGTAATATTCTACTAAACATATCAACAACTACATTTTCTATCATAGGATATTAGAAAATATTAGAATAAAAATTATGATGATACTCCAACAAATATCTATACCACAATATCAAATTCATTTGACTAAAAATATATTTTGGGATCTTAACATCAAAATGAACTCTAATATGATCCCCAAAGTGATAATGATGCCAATGTTTTATTTCATGCATCACTACATCCAACTCAAGACCAACGGTTGGGAAGCTCACCTCATGATGGAATTATTGGAGTGTGAATTTTTACATTACACATTCACCTATATTAAGTCATTTCTGAAACCCATATCAATAGTATCATTGAAAAAATCATCACATAAATTTATTTTAGGAAGATAAAAACCTTTATTTAAGTCAACCGCCCATTTATCTCTTCAAAAAGTCTTGTTATATTTTCATTATATTCAAAATAAACACCCTTACTGGTTTAATATTTCATTGAAGATTTAGTCATGGAGAAATCATAATGAAATTGTTTATACCAACTACCTAAAAAATATTTTTACTATCTCAAACCCACATCTAGGTCATGATTCATTGAGACTCCCCATTCAGATATGACATGCAATATAAATTTTACATCATGAATACAAATATAACAACCTGAAATGTCTCCATATGGTTAATTTTCTTTCATGTTTGAATAATTATATCCATATATAATATATTATCCTCCTCTATAATGAAGTATATAAAAATATAATCCATTAAAAAACTAGAAGAGTTTAATAACCAATTACATATTCCATTCAACAAATACATAAACACGAGAGGATAATTTTTTATATTGAATGTCATAACTAGAAAGTAAAAAAGTAACTTATATGGTAGAAAATATTTTCTAGGGTATATCATATTTTATTCTTCTTAAAGGGTGGTAACCTAATCGATTTTTAATATTTGAAAACAAAAATTCATATTTAAGATGGTGAAATATAGCATCTTTCTAGAGAAAATGACATTTGTTCTTAACTACCAATTAATTAAACTTTTGCTTGTCCAAAACAAATATTAAATATCCATATTAATTAATAGAAATGATCAATGGTGAATCATTAGATGATATTATATAAATAAAAAATCCATTATTCTGTTGGTCGCCAATATATATTTTGAGATCCATTAAGTTTGTAGGTTCACTTTGATGTGATGTTATTGAAATGAGAATCATACATGGGAGAAAATCAATTGAAAACATTACGTCTATATATAGTGGTAACTAGAAAAATCATCCTTAAGGAACATAGATTATTAACTTACCACTAAATTAATTAGTATTCCCAATTAAGTGGAAGCAACATCAAGAACCATCTCTAATAATTGGAAAAATATTTCTATAGTTTTAGGAACAACAACTCCACCATTCCTGATATAGAGTCCCAATCACCCATAAAAACATGAGTAACCCCATTAAGGGTTAATAAATTACCATGTAGATGGTAAATGTATATATGGTCCATTAAAAGTTGCATCCAATCTATTCCATGTATCTGGAATAATATCTAAATATTGACAACTAATGAGTACCACACCACCTAGAAGTCATCTATCATCACCTAACTTTTAAGACACATGTAAGATTATTCAGACCTATTTCCAAATTATCATTTAATGATCCCCCAATAATGATTTATGTTAAAAATGAAAAAAAATATTTTTAATAAAATTTTATGATATAATGTAATGAGTAGCACATTTAATAAACCAATGTTTTCCCCAAAATAACTTTTTACATTAGATTCTTTTAAAAAAGAAATTTTTACATAAATAAATACATTAATAGAAACATGATCATACTTACTAGCATTAATATTACTCTCACCACACATGGAATCATTGGTATGATATAGAGAACCCATAGGGAGTGTTGATATATCGATACATTGTTGGAATATCCTTTAACAAAAAACTATTAAGATGATGTGATAGTTCTCATTGATGACTATTATATATGGCCTCTAAAAACTTATTTTGGTTATGGACACACCATTCACATTGGTAGCATATCAACAGTTGATACCGAGACAATTCCCCTCAAACTAGTTTTGAAGGTAACTAAATCCTATTAGAGTTTATTTTCATTATAAAAAACAATCTCATTCTAAAAACTACATCATTTAAATCCCCATACAAATAATTATTTCAATAAATAACTTCCTCAAATAAAGATAATTTGTTAACATACTCCATGATGGTCAAAATTCATTTGATTATAAAGATAGACCGAATATCTAACCACAATCTGAACTCATTAATTATAGCCTATTTGTATTCATTATTGACTAACATCGATCCCAGATGAACCATATTAGACAAATTATTAGAATATTCCATAACATAATACTACAATTTCCCCTAGGAAATATACCCAAAATTATTTTTAAAATTTAATATATCAATGATAAACTACTAATTAGATATTTTCTTGAATGATGTCCACAAAAATTTTTTTTACAACACTGTTTGCATGATTATGTCTCACTATCTTCTTGTATATCTATTGATCATATACATGGAGAAAAATAAAATTGTTCCCAATGATTATTCATAATGTTTATAATACTGTCAACCATTTCAAAAAGCTGATTATATTCATGGGTGACTGTGACACCAAATAATACACGATGAATATGTTAAATAAATTATAATTTATGATCCAATGCACATCCTGATTTCTCAAAACCAAATTGGACAATTGTCTGAATATTATTTTTTAAACCTAAATCCAATGAAACTTACTCTCGAGGGTACACTTATGGATACTAACTCATAACATCTTATATCTTAATTAAATGATATTTTTATAGTATCATTATATGTTAAGAATTTGACAATGACTAATCAGTATAGACAATACAAAAAAACTGTAGCACCAACATTAAGATCCAGTTTAAATGCCTTTATAAAAAATTAATTTAATGATTTCATGAAATAAACAATTTAAATACAACACATTATTATGTAAAAGTATCATTTAAATAAACTCCCCCCTCATGTTCTTTCAAACACACTCAAACAAAAAGTCTAAAAACAAGTAAAAATTTTATGATTATTAATGGTAACCAAAGTGCAGACTAGGAAATGAAATGGATAAGAACCCTCTCACACAATCTACTTGATTTACGACAGTACTAACTACTTTATTGAATAGAAATAGAACTTAAGTAAAATATTTCTATCTTATATCTGGATGATCATTCCTCTATTACAATTCTATAATCAACAAAACATATTAACCTAACCATCCATGGAAGCTCGACACCATATATTGAGATATAAAAATGATTGTAGAAACAATCCATGAATCAAATGATAATAATACAGACAACAAGATTATAATTCGGTATAAATTGATAAAAACTATCTATAAAACCAATGATATATTTTCTATCCCTAAAAATCATGAAATGTATAGAATTAGAAGTCTCCATGTGACCAACTATCACCTCTAAACAATCCCATTATAATGGAAATGATGAAATGAAAATATGGGATGATATTATATTACCATAATATTAAATGGGTCCTATAATACATTATATACAACTATCCAATGAAAAAAACATGTTCTTACAACAAAGACTAGTATGATTCCACAATAGAGTTTTTACATGGTTTAATAACAAAAAATAAACTACATCAATAATTTAAATAAATAACAGTTTTACAATTCATTTTCAAAAATTCAAACCCCCTATATAAATCCTATCACTGGTTTTCCTAAAATCCATTAATATTCAAAAATAATTGAATTTTACATGTCAAATTGAATAAATAAGAAATCAAATCCACATAGAATATGTTATTAAAGTTATATCGTATCCCAAAAATAGTCCATCATGTGAAACCATTTGATAGAACCACATGTGAAAAACATGTGAAAAAAAATCTCGGACATTTCCCTTCATACAATAAAATATAATAAATGGATAAACACTATGTACTGGGACCTAACATATGGGAAACCAAAATAAAAATAAAATAATCATAAATTAAGTATTTGTTTATTCTAAATAGGATCAAGTCATTCCACAATTTATTTAGATCTTTAAACTAAACCAAAATGGTTCCACACACACTAGGGTCACTTATATCAATTTATTGTAGAACCTTTGTTTTCCAATGTTCCATTTATTTAAAAATAATTTTCAATGCTGTTTTTAAATTTTAGATTTTTTTAAAAAAAAGTCCAATGGTTTTTTTTTGTGAAAAAAAATTCTAAATCATATCCACCATTATAAAATTTGATTTGGAAAAGAATGTATATTAAGAATAACCCCACTAAAAATTTATATTTACATTAAATCATTTGAAACAGGAAATTAAATCACAAAAATGAATAGATCAAAATAATATTAAAATATAAATAAATCCTTCCTATAATTACAATTTTTTATAGAAACACCTACATAAAAATGGATGTAAAACCATTCATCAAAGGCATCATTGACCGTGGAAGAATATATCAGGGCCTCATGATACTAGATCAACAAAAAATACAGCAAATATACATAAATCATTTTATATATTATATTTAAATCCCTTTAGGGCTCCACATGAGGAGAAAAAAAATAGATCCAATTATTATCTAATAAGAATATCAAAAACCAGATAGAAATTGAATCATACCCTAAGTTGATCTTCCATGAATGAATTAAATTAATATAGAGTCGCAACGGAGAATCATAAAGAATTATTAAGGTATATTAGGTTGAAAAAATATGAGACTAATGCATCTTAAGAGGTTACATTGGAATCCTAATGATTTTTAAATAATTATTCACTACATTAAAAAAATGATAATGGTATGATATTAAATAAACATGGTTATAACTAACCATGTTCCTAAATAATGATCAACTTATAGAAGTCCTATTTAGGTTGAAAATTTTAGTTTCACAGTCACAATATTAATTTACTAATAGTGCATAACACCTCTTCATTGCTACACAAAATTAGGAGGATTTTTTACACTGTTCAGATAAACCCTGAAACCCCTTATATTAGGCCATTCTTGGGCACATAGTTTTCTAGTCCAAAAACAACATTCTTTCAATATCATTTTCCAAATATGATCATCCTTGTTTAATATTTTTTTAATGAAACTATAATCAACCCCAAATAAAGGCCCAACCTCTACTTGGTAAAAACAATAGTCAATAGAATCCTATTTTAAAGTAAATTAACGATAAATATTTCCAATGGAAATTATGAAATTATCTGAAAACAAATTTGAAATTGAAATTAGGAATAATATGATATATTTTTTACATTAAAATTTTATTAAAATCAGTTAAAAATTAATGATTTAAATGTTCTAGAATGGTTTTTTGTAGATGAACATTAGAAAAAACTAATGGTATAGTCAAATATTAAAAAAACCATTTTCTATTATAAATATGAGAATAATGGTACACCACATTGTTCAACCACCTAATAAATCTTGTGAATGTTCTAAAATTCCCATATCTCTATTAAATTTTAGTAATCTTGTGGATTCAAAAAAAATAACATGTTTTATACCCTTTATCGTTATTAATAATTGGTTATAATTTAATGGATATAGATAATTTTATGAACATTGAGATATTAAATAAAATTGTGGATGAAATAAAAATAAAGAGAAACAACATTAACAACTATTCCATTTATAATGGATAATCACATAAATTATTGGAGGTACAAAATAATGGGATCAAACATCCTGAATGAATCCTTATTGGTGAATATGGATTCACAATAATTAAAACTTAAACCATATTTATATCACAATGTCATAAAAATTATATCATCCCTTTATAGGAACATTCATCAATATATCATCCCCTCTTTTTCAACAACACATAGTTATATGTACTAATGTATAATGTAAAAAATCCTTAATATTCCTACATATTACATTATTCAATAATAATGTAAAATCCATGAATAATACACATGGAGACATGCAAGTTTATCATAATCCACTATACTCACTTTAGATGGATACATGTACATTGGTCACCATCAATATATACTAAGGAATATAGTATTTACAAGGATTGGAAATAAAACACAATCAATATTATTGCCACACCATTAGTATGTCCATCATTAACTAAATTAGTAAATATAATATTAATTTTATATAAATGGGTCAATCTCTATATTGGGCATGCAATTCTTATTTCTTCATCATATATATATATGACCTATTAAGCACTGCATTACTACCCCTCAATTTTTATTCATATATGATGTTGTCACATAAATGTTACTTTTGATTCAATTACTTTCATATATAATACCATATTAGTTGACTTATTACATTTTTTGATTTATCCATGTTGTGATAATCATGTTCCCCGACAAACATAAATGTATATATAGTTATGGATGTCCTTGATTTAATGATGAAGGAGATGTAATAATATAAATAATATCTAATTCTTAATTATTAACAGATCTAGATATTGAATTATTTTAATACATTTAATTTTTCGAAAAAACATTATTTTCCTATTTGATCATACTATATCAGATATTAAATATTTTCCTCTTTCTATTTGTGAACTAATTTATGTAGTTTATATATAGTCTTCATTATACCCATGACTAGATATTATGGTTCATATGAATTATAAAATTTATATATATCAAAATATATCATGAAATAATATACCTTATAATTTTTACAATTAAATTAATTAAAATCCATGTATATATCAGGAATTGTTAAAACACATCCCCTTATTGAAATGTAACTAAATATGTAAAATATGTGCATTTATCTTCCCCACAAACAGACACCCTCAATCACAACACAATGATTATTCATTAATCAATTTGTATATATCAAATATATATATTTAATTTAATGATAAAAAATGTTTGGTTGAAATACTCCATACCCTATAATATATTATAGACCTATTGTGGTGTGAAATTAGTCTATGGTGTGGACCCATTAAATCATGTAGTACCAGTGGACTATACATATATACCATCAATAAATAGATATTGATGACATAGAATGATATCTATATATCATATTTTATGATTTTTAATTTGTATAAGAATGATTAATTGGATGATTTCCACATTTTATATTGCAATTTACATGTTTACCATGATTCATAGAATTGAATGTTAAAAAACATTACCTCTTTGTGTATTTTTGTCATATATGTCATATGGTTAAATTAATATACATATTTTAGTTACATTTATGCATCTAAATAAAAATTATATAACTTTTATGTATTTCTTACATAAATAAAATATACACATACATAAATCATGAATAAAACGTATATAATAATATTTTCACATTTTTCACCAAGGTGAAACATATGTATTGTGAATTGTTATTATTTTATTTACCATATGAATAAATTTCATTTTTTACTTCTATAACTATTTTAAAATATCCTATATATAAGGAACCGACTTTATTACATTACATATTCTTGAATTAAATGAATCATTCACATTAAGGATCTTTTTAGGTTTAGAGTTTTAAGGAATTAGGACATAACTATTACATCTCAAAGATTACAAGGTATAGACATCTACTCATTTTCAATTAATTTCAAAAAATATAAAACTCTTGATCAAAAGAGTCATGTCTAGTTACATGTTTTATACAACATGAAATTTCATTGATCCCATCCTTGACCATATTCCACATCAAGTCCTTTAGAAAAAATTTCTAAAAAATGGGATGGGCATAAAAATATTATTAATGGTTATTAAAATACAGAACGAAAACACTAGCCCATGTATACATACGAATCAATGAAAGCAAACATTACTCATAAAACATAATCACTTTAACAAACCTCATTAAATTATAATATTTATGCATAACTCAATAGATATCACAAGACATAAATGTAAATTGAGGAATTCATAACATTATTAAATAGGGAGTAACCCACATGCTTACGTTTGGAATACCCATCAATGTATATTCCCTAATTCTTTTCAGAGAAACCATAGCATTTAACCCCTTCATGTTACCCAATGCATTGGAGAGCTATATCGGGCTCACCCGCCCTTAGTTTGTCACAGAACCACCTAATTTCATAAACATTTCCCAAGAACATTAACATAATCATAACACTTAAAACATGCATAAAAGAATCATAAAGTTTCCACATTTAAATCACAAGAGATCACATCATGATATCATCATAAATAAAAACATATAATAAAATCATTTAAACTATATGGGAGATAAATCCCTTTATACTTTGAAAATATTTAAAGAAGACATTTAAAATAGATTTTAGAATCAGAGTGTCCCATACCACTACGAATCTTTTTAAAGGGGTTTAAAAAAATCATGTCCCAAAAAAATTCCTTATAACCATTTTTAAAACTCGGACATGGATGATAAATTTTTAAAAGATTTATTCAATAAAACCATTAAAAACAATGTTTTAATAAATGAGTCCTTTTCCATTTTGAACATTTGAATTATAAGCCACATGAAGGTAGACCATTTTCAAAACATTTATATGACTTTAGTATAAACATTATATGGATATGGAATGTCAAAGGGGCTGTATATACACTTTATAAAAGAATAAAATTGCATATCATTATGAAATGTCTCAATGAGAATAAATTGAGATGTAATCCCAATCAAGGGTAAAGAAATGAAATAATTATGTGTGACAAATATAAATACACCAAATATAATTTTCTACTCGGTGTAAAAAATCAGATTTTATCCAAACATATTCATAGCACGAAATAATCAAGAAGTATAGGTTTATCCCAAAGAATTGAAATTGGGTTAATATGTTCCCTTACAAATATTCGACAGCCTAACGACATCACATTAAAATTCAGAAAATGAGTTGATGAGATATAAAACTGTATCTCATCACATGGAAAAATTTTTTAAAACAATAAATATATATAAGAATATATCCCAACATAAGAATATGTAATTTAAAAGACAAAACAAAAAGTAGTCTTTTAAAAATAGGAGGGTGAAAGGTTCCCTTACTGACTTTGGTAACTTTCGAAACATACAACCCATGAAATAAGGACTATAAAACATTGATGTAACTACTCATATACAAATATATAATACACAAATAGTAGAATAATTTGAATTACATACACCACTCCAAGGAATTCATGGAAAATTTAGCATAAATCTCACGAGAATAAAAGTGAGACGAAAACTCCCTTATGAAAACACGACAGCCTATCATCACCACATAAAACGTCCAAAAAAAGATTTATGAGGTAAAATATGGTCTCTCATAATATGGTCTTAAAAATTACAGAATGAGTAATATAAAATAACATACCCAAACATAAGAAATATGTGCTTAAAATAAATGACATAAAATAGAGTACTTAAAAAAGAAATAGAGAGGTAGGATCCCTTACAAAAATTTAACAGCCTAACGACGCCACTTAAAAAAACTAAAAATGAATTAATGAGAGTAAGAGGGGGTATATCATCCTTTGAATATAAAAATTACAGTATTTTGAATATAAAATAACATCCTCCAAAATAATAACATGGATCATAAATGACATGACATAATATAGGGTACTTGAAAAGAACGGGAGTGGTCGTATCCCTTACCACATGTCCGAATTGACTCGATCGTTCTTTAATCTCCATAATAATAAAGTATAGTTAATTTATAATTTCATAAGACATTTTTTAATTTCATTATTCCTTTTATGTCATTTATTACTATTTTATGAACATTATGTAATTATTTAAGTGAATGAGGGTCGTTATGTCGTTCATTGGTACTTGAGTCAAAAATAAACTTCTTATAATTACAAGCTGTTCATGTGGTAAAATATCAATCATATACAGAATTATATTCATGATTTAGATATCATATATATAATACATTTCACATATATACATGCATTCATAATATTACATAACATTTAGAGGTAAGAAATGAAATGCACCGTTCATTGAGACGGTAAGCTGTACGTACGCATAAACGCAACTTTCATTTCTATTACATATTTAATGGAATTAAAAATAAAACTAGAGATATATATATTATAATTAATGTATTATATATATGTTATATAGGTCACATATGTTCATTAATTTCATTCTTTATACATTCTATGTATTGCATGAACGAGTCACATCACTTGAATGGGCGGTAGTCCACACTTCCTCAAATGAAATTATCGCATTAGCACAACATGAAAAGAATAGGTGTATGTTTTAAATGTAAAATAAAGAAGCATAGAGAGGAAATAAATATAATATATAACATAAATAAATATTTTTCCATCAAAATTTCCACCATGAGAGGTGGTAGGTGAAGATAGAACAATCATTGTTTTGTGAGGTAGTAATTCACCATCCACAGAAACAGTATGTTATTTAACCATTAGACAGATGTGTGTGTATGTTTATCTCGAATACTTCTCATATAAACATCATAGTATATTGAAGATACATTATTTGTTACAAAAGAATGGAATAAATAGAGTTTAGGGGGATGGAGAAGCAAAATAAAACAAAAGAACATAAGAGTGGACATTATCTTTAAATCTGGTAACTTTCCTTGGATTGAAACAAAAGGGTTTTTTGAAGAGATTTCTGCCTAAGGGGAGTATTATAGGATTAAGAGAGGTATGTGGAGTGATAAAATGGGCAGATTTTGGCTGATCCAAATCCTTTAGAGGTGTGGGATGGAGGTAGTGGTGGGGGCCTTTTATAAGAGGAAGGAGGGAAGTCTTGGAATGTCGTTAAATGATATTTTATTATAAAAATATTTTCGGATATTAAGGGTCCCAATATCATATATTTTTAGGGTAAGGTAATAAGGGTTCTAAATCCACCCATATAATAGGTTTTTGATAAGTTTATGTCTTATATGTTACTTTATCTTCTCATTTTATTTAAATTGTTCATTAATGACGTAATCACAGCATCATCATGGTGTTATAAATAAATATTATTACATAATGTCTAAAAATTATAATAAAAAATCACATGATATAGGAAATCAATTTATCTTTCTAATGAATATTTATATTAAAAAATATGAAATGTATAACCCCATGTAAAAATTGTTTTAGTAAAAAAATACATGTTTGTTAAATTTTTATTATAACTTTAAATAAAAAGTTTTTAATGCCATTTTCCTACCAATGTGGATCCATGGGGTCCCCAAGTTGACCCATGGATTTTATTGGTTTTCCATGACTCATCCATTAATGGTAGGACAAGTGTAAAAGTCATTTCGTATTATTATAACATTATCTTTACCTTAAATTACACTAATTACCTTTAATTGTGATTAACAAAACGTAAATGTTACTATTCACCAAAACATTATTTTAATCTCATGGAACTACATTTTAAATCCTAATGACAACCATGTATGTCTAGTTTTTTAAATTAAAATCATAGTAGTAGTAATGTTTAATTTAAATGAAAAATCGGTTTTTTAACTACCACTTAGTGGTTTCACTGTTAATCAAGAAAATATGTTTTTTAGAATAATACCCAAAATTCACCCTAATCTATATCTGACATTCCAAATTCAAAAATGATTTCTATTTTACATAATTCTTGACATATATGTTGCATTAATTAATTTAATAATTAATTCATGCTGTCATAACAAATAGCCTGTTTTTAAGAAGCAATATCTATTAAAAGATTGACACTTGTTTAAATCCAATTTCAAAGTGAACATAATTACAATGACCACCTTTGGATTTAATGGTAAAAATATATTCAAATTTAACATTAAAAACAATTCAAAAGGTGATATAATAATATAAATAAATTATATCAAAAAAAGGTTTTGAATTAAAATACAACATTTTTCACTTATTCATTAAAAATGGACATTATTAAAAAATATACAAAAAACCTACACAAAGTAAATTTTGATATCCAGATTATAAATAAGGATTTTATTTGGCCCAATATAAAATATAAAATTGTCAACAAGTAGATTTAAAAAGGGTTCACCATCAAAAGGCGGTTAATCGATATTTTAAAAGGATATTAGAATATTTACGCTTAAATTTTGATTCATTCGTATTTTAAGCCTATAACATTTGTTGGATAAAATTAAAAATATTTGACAAACATATATAATAATATTTTAGTTAGTTTCATTAATTCCCACCATCACAACGACTCGTCATTAACAATTTAAAATAATATTATTATATTTTTAGTGTGCAACGTAAGATTTCAAAGAAACTCGTTGTTGCGTATTAGGTACTCCATCGAGCATAGCATTCCCATTAAAGTAATATTAACATTTTATTCACAAATATTGTTAAACATGAAAATTTAATATTATTTTTTTACATGGGATGTTATATCCTTCTCCCCTTTTTGGAATTGTGTTCTCACAATTTAAAAATTGGGCTTGGAAACTTCATTGAAAGTCCCACATCGGAACAAGAGTCTGTAAAACGGTAACTTTAAAATAACAAAAGTGATGTACAAAGGTCACATGAGTTAACCCATAATAGTATTCCTTGAAAACATGGATATGGAAGGAGAAAATGGTCATGTCCTCATGGAGAGTGATAGAAGACATGTTTAGGAAAAAAGATAACCACCATAAAATCACAAACTTGTGATGGGTTAAACAGTATTTGATTCCCTAGTAGAAAAAGTTAACTAAAAATAGTTTTGTTTTAAATTACTTTTAATTGAGGAATTTATTCATGTGCTTAACTAAAACATAAGTAAACATACTTATTGTCATGTTTACTTTAAACTTTTTCTAGATTTCGTACACAAACCCATATTTTCTCCAAAAGATGAGTATTTAGGATAACTTGTTAATATAAAGAGTGTTATAATCAACTACAAGAGAATAGCCTAATCCACAGAAGAGAACTATATACATCCCATGTCTTCAGAACAAAAACAAAACAAAAACCAAAAAGGATATTAAATGATCAGATAATACCCAAAAAGGATAATCCTTTATAAAAATATTTTATTCTTAATCTCCAAAATTTGTCAACCAATACCCAAAAGTTCAACAAAGACCATTCAACAAACTTCTATACATAAAATTCTTAAAATTAATAAAAACTAAGATTGAAACCCAAATCTCTGAAGGATTTAATCATATAGACTTCCATGACAAACCTTAACATTTATCTCCAAATAACATCAGTTACTCATAAAATCTCATACTGAAAATTGATTAACATAATCACATATCCTTTATGATAGGTTAATAATTTTTATAGATATCCCAAAATAAACTTATTCTAGATTCATAAGATCATATAACTAAAAATTATTAGTAAAACTAACCTAGGACTTCAAGTATTCTAGTGGTACGTGATAAATACCAGTTGCACATTGGTTATGGGTTTGATTACCACAGCTTCGTCCGACGCAACAGGTTGTCACAAGGTGTACGTGTTGTCATTTTTCCAAAACTACATAATTCTTATAACATTCCACAAAAAGAGATAAAATATTCAAAAATAACCATAATATAATTTATCCTCAACTTTATCTAATGTTGTTAATATTCCATCATGACATATAGTAACCCATAATTACCTCAAAAGTAAGGATCATATTAAACCTAATGGTTACCTTTATAATTATTACATGAAATTCAACATTGAGTTGGTTATCTCTTAAATGATGCATTAGAGAACTCACCAAGGTTCAAGTGGTTTATCATGAATCCTAATAGTTGGTTTGAATAATAACGAGATTTCTCATTGAATCCCCCATTTCATCCAGTCTCTTAATCATAGAACCACCACAGTTTCCTTCAAACCCATTGTCACTTCGGTGCCTGCTAGATCCATCCATTTACTAAAAGCAAAAAGGTCTGTGTGAGTATATCAACAAAATAATCATATACTAAAGAGGAATGTAAACATTAAGATATAATTATCCATGTTATCTGAAACTCATTTGATCTTTTATAAATAACAATGACTCTATCTAATATAATAACCATTGGGGTTATACACAACTCGTCACTTATGCTTAAACAACACTCTAAACTCTAAAGTTATCAAAACCGACCTCTAAAACCAACTTTAAGAACCCGGCATTTTTACATTAAATATTTTAGAATTAAACGAATAATTCACATTGAGGATCTTTTCAGGATTAGGGTTTTAGAGAGCTAGGACATAACTATTACATCTCAATGATTACAAGGTAGACACATCGACACAGTTTCCATTTATTCAAAAAATATAAACTCTTGAACAAAATAGGCTTGTGTTTTTTCATGTTTTAGACATCATTACATTTCCTTGATCTCGTCCTTGACTGCATTCCACTTTACGTCAAGTGGAAAACATTTCAAAAACTTGGATTGAGTATAAAAAGCTCAATAAGGGTTATAACAATACAGAAATAAATCATTAGTCCATGTATAAATATGAATTAATGAAATCATACATTACTAATAAAACATATGCACTTTAAAATAACTCATTAAATCATATTATTTTTGAATAACTTAATATAAATCATAAGACATAATGGTAACTTGAGGCATTCATAACAATCATACATAGGGAGTAACCTTCATGGTTACGTTTTGAATAACTATCACAGTATATTCATTAAATCTATTTAGAGAAACCATAGAGTTTAAACCCTTCACGTTACTCAATCCATTGGAGACCTATATCGGACTAACCCACCCTTAGTTTGTCATAGAACCACCCGAATTCAAAAACATTTCCCAAGAACCTTAACATAATCATAACACTTAAAACATTCATAACAGAAATATAAAATTTCCTCATTTCAAAAACAAGATATCACATCATGATATCATCATAAATAAAATCATCTAATAAAATCATAAAACTTTATGACTGAAAAATCCTTTTATACTTTGAAAATATTAAAATAAGACATTTAAATGAGATTTTAGAATCAAAGTTTCCCATACCACATCGAAACATTTTAAAGGGTTATAAAAAATTCATTTCCCTATAAAAATAATCCTAAAACCATTTTTAAAACATGGACATGGATGATAAATTTTTAATTGAATACATCTTTAAAACCATTTAAAACAATGTTCTAATAAAAGAGTCCTTTTCCATTTTGAACATTTAAATTATAATCGACAACAAAGTAGAACCTTTTCAAAATATTTAAATGAATTTAGTATAGACATAATATGGACATGGAATGTCAAAGGGGATGTATATACACTTTATAAAAGAATAAAAGTGCATATCATTAGGAAATGTATCGTGAGAAGAAATTGAGATGTAATCCCAATCAAGGATCATGCCATTAGAGCAAGGATAACAAAATGACTTAATTATGTGTGAAAAATATAAATACACCAAATATAAGTGGATACTCAGTGTAAAACAATCAGATTTAATCCACACATATTCATATCTTGACATAATCAAGAAGTATAGGTTTAACCCAAAGAATTGAAATTGTGTTAAGAAGTTCCCTTACAAATAATCGACAGCCTAACGACGTCACTTTAAAAATCAAAAAATGAGTTGATGAAAGAGAAAATGGTATCTCATCACTTTGACATAAAATTTAAAACAATAAGGATATATAAAAACATATCCCAACATAATAAGTTGTAATTTAAAGACATAAAAAAAGAAGTCTTTTAAAAATA
Organism: Viscum album; assembly: GCA_963277665.1. Classification (NCBI taxonomy): domain Eukaryota; kingdom Viridiplantae; phylum Streptophyta; class Magnoliopsida; order Santalales; family Viscaceae; genus Viscum; species Viscum album. Next base: position 1,373,350,198 of record OY728142.1, on the reverse strand, counting down.
GGATGGTGAAAGTTTCCCTTACCGACTTTGGTAACTTTCGAAATGTACACCCCATGAAAGAAGGACAATACAACATTGATGAAACTACTCATACAGGAAAAATATTACAAAAATAGTAGAATAATGGGTAGTATATACAAAACTCAATGGAAATGGTGGATCATGTAGCATAAATCTCAGAGGAATAAAAGTGAGATGAAAAATACCTTACAAAAACTCGGCAGGTAACGACGCCACATAAAACATCCAAAACTGGATTTATGCGTTCAAATAGGGTCTCTCATCATATGGAAAAAAATTACATAATGAGTAATATTAAAGAACCTCCAAAAACAAAAGAATATGAGAATAAAAGAAATGACATAAAAGAGAGTACTTAAAAAGAAAGAGAGAGGTAGGATCCCTTTTGAAAATTCGGTAGCCTAACGGCGCCACTTAAAAATTATAAAAATGAATTGATGAGAGTAATAAGGGGTTTATCATCATATTAAAATACAAATTCCAGTATGGTGAATATAAAATAACATCCTCCAACATAATTACATAGAGCATAAATGAACTGACATGAATGAGGGTATTGGAAAAGAAAGAGAGAGGTCGGATCCCTTACCTCGTGTCTGGCATGACTCGATCAGTCTATAATATCCTTAATAATAATCTATAGTTAATTTATACTTTCATAAGAAAATTTTTTAAGTTCATTATTCCTTTAATATCATTTATTACCATTTTATGAACATTATGTAATTATTTAAGTTAATAACGGTTGTTTTGTCGATCAGTAGTACTTGAGTCAAAAATAAACATCATATAATTACAAGTTGTTCATGTGGTAAAATATAAATTATATACAGATTTATATTCCTGATGTTGATATCACATATATCATATATATCCAGTATATAAATGAATTTATGATATTACATTAAATTTAGAGGTAAGAAATGAAATGCATCGTTCATGGAGATAGTAAGCCATACTTACGCATGAACGCTACTTTTATTTCTATTTATTATTTAATATAATTAAAAATAAATGAGATATATATATATTATAATTACAGTATAATATAAATGTTATATAGATCACATCTGTTAATTAATTTCATTCTTCATAAATTCCATGTATTGCATGAATGAGTCACATCACTTGAGGGGGCGGTAGTCCACTTTTCCTCAAATGATATTATCGCATTTTCACAACCTGAAAAGCATAAGGGTATGTTTTAAATGTAAAATACAAGAGAATAGAGAGGAAATAAATATAATTTATATCATAAATAAATATAGTTCCATCATAATGGACACCATGAGTGGTGGTAGGATAATATAGAACAATCATTGTTTCGTTAGGCAGTATTTCACCGTCCATAGAAACCGTATTTTCATTAACCATTAGACGGAGGTTTGTGTAAGTGTAGCTTGAATAAATATCATAAAAACATCCTATTATATTGAACATACTGTTTTTTTTACAAAAGAAATGAATAAAAAGATATTAGGGGGTTGGAGAAGCAAAATAACACAAAAGAACATAAGAGAGGACATTACCATTAAATCGGGTAACTCCTCATGGTTTGAACCAAAATGGTTTCTTGAAGAGCATTATGACTATTTTGAGGCTTATAGGATGAAAATATTGATGTGGAGAAATAATATGAGAAGTTTTTTTCTAATGAAAAGGCTTGAGTGGTTTGGGTATGGAGGTAGAGGTGGGGGCCTTTTATAAGAGGGAGGAGGGGAACTCTTGGAATGTCTTGAAAAGTTACTTTATTACAAAATTATTTTCATATATAAATGGTCCCAAAATTATATATTTCGAGAGTACGGTGATATGGGTTCAAAATATCCCATCCATTAGGTTTTTGAAATGTGTATGTCTTAGATTTAAACTTATCTTCTCAAATTATTTAAATCGTTCATTAATGTGATAATCACTCCGTCATCATGGTGTCTTAAATAAATTTATTTATGTAATGTCTAAAAATTAAAAAAAAATATCATGATGTAATAAATCTTTTTAGATTTATAATTAATTCATATAGTAAAAAATATTACTTGTATAACCCCATGTAATTCTATTTAGTAAAACAATACATGTTTATTACATTTTTATTTTAACATTAAATAAAAACTTATTAATGTCATTTTCCTACCAAAGTGGATCCATGGGGACCCCAAGTTGACCCATGGATTTTCTTAGTCGGCCATGACTCATCCAATATGGTTAGTACATGTGTCAAAGTCCTTTCATATTATTATAACATTATCTTTACCTTAAATTACACTAATTACCTTTAATCGCCATTAATAAAACATAAATGTTACTATTCCCCAATACATTATTTTAATCCCATTGAACCACATTTTAAATCCTAATAACAACCATGTATATTGGATTTTTCAAATTCAATTCATATATGTGGTAATGTTTCAGTTAAACGAAAAAAATAGTTTTTTAACTACCACTTAGTGGTTTCACTATTCATCAAAATTAAAGTTTTTTCAAAAAAATACAAAAAATTCACCATAATATATATTTTATATTTCAAATTCCAAAATTATGTCTATTTTAAAAAATTCAAAACATATATGTTTCATTAATAAATTTAATAATTAATTCCTACTGTCAAAACAAATAGTGGGATTTTAAGAAAAAATATCTAATAAAAGATTGACACTAGTTTAAGTCCAATTTCAAAGTGAAATTAATTCAAATGACCACCATTGGATTAAATTGTTAAATTATATTCTAATTTAAATTTAAAACAAATTCCAAAGATGATATAATCATATAAATAAATTAGATTAAAAAAATGTTTTGAATTAAAATACAGCATTTTTCACTTATTCATTAAAATTGGACTTTATCAAAAAAAATAACAAAAACCTACACCAAGTAAATTTGGATATCCCGATTCTAAAGAAGGATTATATTTGGTCTAATATAACATATAGAATTTTAAACAAGTGGATTTAAAATGGTTAATCCATCAAAACGCGGTTAATCGACATTTTAAAGAATATTAGAATATTTACGCTTAAAATTGGATTCATTCGCATTTTAAACATCTATAATTTATTGGATAAAAGTAAAAATATTTGACAAAGATATATAATAATTTTTTATTTATTTTTGTTCATTCCTACCATTATAACGACTAGGCATTAACTCTTTAGAATAATATTATTATATTTTTAGTGTGCAACGTAATATTTCAAAGAAACTCGTTGTTGCATATTAGGTATGCCATCGTGCATATCATTCCCATTAAAGTAATATTAACATTTTATTCACAAATATTGATAAACATGATAATGTAATATTCTTTATTTACCTGGGATGTTACATCATTCCCCCCTTTTGGGAATTGTTTTCTCAAAATTTTAAAATTGGGAATGGAAACTTCATTGAATGTCCCACAACGGAACAAGAGTTGGTAAAACTATCACATTAAAATAATGAAAGAGAATTACGAAGGTCACATGAGTTAACCCATACTAGGATTCCATGAAAACATGGATATGGAAGAAACAAATAGAGGTTCAGGTTTTGATGGAGAGTGATAGAAAACATGTTTAGGAGAATGTTAACCACCATAAATTCATAAACTTGTGATGGGTTAAACGGTATTTGATTCCCCAGTTGGAAAATTTAACAGAAAATATTTTTGTTTTAAATTACATTTAATTGAGGAATTTATTCATGTTCTTGATTAAATCATAAGGAAATATACTTACTTGTCTTGTTTAGTTCCAAATTTTTCTACATTTCTTACACAAACTCATATTTTCTCCAAAAGACGAGTATTTAGGATAATTTGTTCACATTATGATAATTATAATAAACTTCTAGAGAATCTCCTAATCCACAAAAGAGAAATATATACTTCCCAGGTTTTTATACCAAAACCAAAACCAAAACCAAGAAGGTTATTACAAAATCAGATAATACCCAAAAAGGATAATCCTTTATAAAAAAAGATATTCTTAATCTCCCAAATTTGTCAAACATTACCCAAAGATCAAGAACGACCATTCAATAAACATTTATCCATAAAATTAATCAAATTAATAAAAACTAATATTGAAACCCAAATCCTTAAATGATTTAATCACATAGTCTTCCAAGATAATCCATAAAATTTATCTCCAAATAACATCAGTTACTCTTAAAGTCTCATACTGAAAATTAATTAACCTAATCACATATACTCCATGATAGGTTAATAATTTCCAATGATAGCCCAAAATCAACATATTCTAGATTCATAAGATCATCTAACTCAAAATTATTAGACAAACTAAACAGGGAGTTCTTGTAGTCTAGTTGTAGCCGAAAAATACCAGTCGCACTTTGGTTCTGGGGTTGATTCCCACAGTTGCGTCTTACATGACAGGTTGTCACACAGTCTACATGTTGTATTTTTTCCAAAACTAAATAATTCTTATAAAATTCCCCAAAAAATGATAAAATCTTCAAAAATAACCATAACATAATTTATCCTCAAGTTTATCTCATGTCTTTCATATTCCATCATAACATATAGTAACACATAATTACATAAAAAGTAAGGATCATATAAACCCTAATGGTTACATTTATAATTATTACCTGAACATACACATCGATTTGGTTATCTCATATGTGATGTATTAGAGAAATCAAAAAGATTCAAGTTGTTAATAGGGACTCATGATAGTTGGATTAGAATAACCATGAGATTTCTCATTAAATCCCCCATTTCATCTAGTCTCTTAATTAGAGAACCACCACAGTTTCCTTTAAACCCATTGTCACTTTGGTTCCTGCTAGATACATCCATTTACTAAAACAAAAAAGGTCAGTGTGAGTATATCAACAAAATCATCATGTACTAAAGAGGACGATAAACACTAAGATATAATTATCCATGTTATGTCAAACGCATTCCAAAATTCATAAATAACAATGACTCTATCTAATATAATAACCATTTTGGTTATGCACAACTCGTCCCTTATGCTTAAACAACACTCTAACCTATAAAGTTATCTAAACCGACATATGAAACCAACTATAAGGACCCGACCTTATTACATTACATATTCTTCAATTAAATTAATAATTCCCATTGAGGATCTTTTCGGTTTTATAATTTTAGTGAATTAGGAAATAACTATTACATATCAATGATTTCAAGGTTGACACATCAACTTAGTTTCCATTTTTTCACAAAATATAAACTCTTGAATAAAAGATAAATGTCTACTTCCATGTTTTAGACATCATGACATTTCATTGATCCCATCCTTGACCGTATTCCACTTTATGTCCTATGGAAAACATTTCAAAAACATGGGATAAGCATAAAAATATCAGTAAGTGTTATAAAAATATGGAAAGAAAACATTTGTCCATGTATACATACGAATCAATGAAATCGTATTTTACTCATAAAACATAATAACTTTTACACGCCTTATTAAATAATAATATTTATTCATAACTTAATAGAAATCATAAGACATAAAGGTAACTTGAGGCAGTCATAACATTCTTACGTAGGGAGTTACCCTCATAGTTACGTTTGGAAAACCCATCATAATATATTCACTTAATCACTTCGGAGAATCCTTAGTGTTTAACCCATTCACATTACCCAATGCATTGAAGAGCTATATCGGGCTCACCCACCGTTAGGTTGTCATGGAACCACCTGATTTCATAAACATTGCCTAAGAACCATAACATAATCATAACACTTAAAATATGCATAAAAGAAAAATAAAATTTCTACATTTCAATTACAAGAGATCACATCATGATATCATTATAAATAAAAACATCTAATAAAATCATTAAAACTCTATGAGATTAAAATCTCTTTATACAATGAAAATATTAAAAGAAGTCATTTAAAAGAGATTTTACAATCAAAGTGTCCCATACCACTTTGGAAATTTTGAAAGGGTATTAAAACATTCATGTCCCTGTAAAAAATCCTTCAAACCATTTTTAGATCATGGAAATGGATGATAAATTATTAAAATAATAAATCATTAACAAAATATAACACAATGTTTTAATAAAGGTGTCCTTTTCCATTTTGAACATTTAAATTATAAGCCACAAGAAAGTAGACCATTTTAAAAACATTTAAATGACTTAAGTATAGACATAATATGGATATGGAATGTCAATGGGGCTATATATACACTTTATAAAAGAATAAAAGTGCATATCATTAAGAAATGTCTCAATGAGAATAAATTGATATGTAATCCCAATCAAGGATCATGCCTTTAGAGCTAGGATAATGAAATGACATAATTATGTGTGAAACATAGAAATAAACCAAATATTAGTGGATACATAGGGTAAAACAATTAGATGTCATCCACACATATTCATAGTGCGACATAATCAATAAGTAGAGGTTTAACCCAAAGAATTGGTATTTGGTTATGAAGTTCCCTTACAAATATTCGATAGCCTAACAACGCCAATTTATAATTCAGAAAATGATTTGATGAGAGAGAAAATATTATCTCATCACATTGAAATAAAATTTACAACAATAAGGATATATATGAACATATCCCAAAATAAGAAGATGTAATTAAAAAGGCAAAAAATGAAGTCTTTTAAAAATAGGAGGTTGAAAGGCTCCCATACCGACTTTGGTATCATTCAAAATGTACACCCCAAGAAAGAAGGAATATAAAACATTGATGAAACTACTCATATAAGAATTTATATTACAAAAAGAGTAGAATAATGTGATGTACATACACCACTCAAAGGAAATGGTGGCAAATGTAGCATAAATCCCACGGGAATAAATGTGAGATGAAAAATCCCTTACGAAAACTCGGCAGCCTAACGATGCCACTTAAAACATCCAAAAATGAAAATATGAGATCAAATAGGGTCTCTCATAATATGGTAATAAAAAGTACGGAATTAGGAACCTAAAAGAACATCCACAAATACAAGAAATATTAGCTTAAAAGAAATTACATAAAAAAGAGTTGTTAAAAAGAAAGAGAAACGTAGGATCCCTTAACAAAATTCACCAGCCTAACGGTGCCACTTAAAAATTCTAAAAATGAATTGACAAGAGTAAGAGGGGGTTTATAATCATATAAAAAATATAAATTACAGTATGTTGAATATAAAAGAACATCCTCCAACATAAGAGCATGGATCATTAATGAAATGACATAAAAGAGGGAACTTGAAAATATAGAGAGAGGTTGAATCCCTTACCTCATGTCCGACATGACTCAATCGTTCTTTAATCACCTTAATAATATGATACAGTTAATTTATACTTGATTAAGAACCTTTTTAAGTTCATTATTTCTTTTATATCATTTATTTCCATTTTATTTCCATTATTTAATAATTTATGTTCAAAACTATCATTTTGTCGATCATTGGTACTTGAGTCAAAAATAAACATCTTATAATTACAAGTTGTTCATGTGGTAAAATATCCATTATATCCAGAATTATATTCATGATGCAGATATAATATATATCATATATATCCAGTATATACATGCATTTATAATATTACATAATATTTAGAGGTAAGAAATGAAATGCACCGTTCATGGAGATGGTAAGTCGTAAGTACACATGAACGCTACTTTCATTTATATTTCGTATTTAATAGAATTAAAATTAAATGAGATATATTTATATTAAAATTATATTATAATATATATGTTTTATAGTTCACATATGTTCATTAATTTCATTCTCTATATATTCCATGTGTTGCATGAACGAGTCACATCACTTGACTGGGAAGTAGCCCACACTTCCTCAAATTAAATTATCGCATTTGCACAACATGAAAAGAATAAGGATATGTTTTAAATGTAAAATACAGAATCATATAGAGGAAATAAATATAGTATATATCATAAAAAATATAGTTCCATAATAATGGCCACCATGAGAGGTGGTAGTAGAAGATAGAACAATCATCATTTCATGGGGTACTAATTCACCATCCACGGAAACAATATGTTTTTTAACCATTAGACTGCGGTGTGTGTAAGTGTAGCTCCAATAATTCTCATAAAAACATCCTAGTATATTTAATATAATGGTGTTGTTACAAAATAAAGTAAAAAAAGTGTTTAGGGGGTTGGAGAAGCAAAATAAAACAAAAGAACATAAGAGAGGACATTACTGTTAAATCGGGTAACTCCTCTTAGATTGAAGCAAATGGGTTTCTTGAAGAGCTTTCTACCTAAGGAGAGTATTTTTGTAGGAAAAGAGAGATATGAAGAGATAAAATTATCAGAGTTTGGACGAGACAATGGATTGAGAGTTATGGATAAGGAGGTAGAGGTTGGGGCATTTTATATGAGGGGGGAGCGGCACTCTTGGAATGTCTTGAAAAGATACTTTATTATAAAATTATTTTCAGATATTAAAGGTCCCACAATTATATATTTCTAGGGTAATGTGATAAGGGTTCAAATTACACCCATCTAATAGGTTTTTGTCAAGTTTGTGTCTTTGATTTTACCTTATCTTATCAATTTATTTAAATCGTTCATTAATGAGGTAATCACCGCATCATCATGGTGTCATAAATAAAGATTTTTATTTAATTTCTAAAAATTATAAAAAAATATCATGATGTAGGAAATATTTTCATCTTTATAATTAATATTTATAGTCAAAAATATGACTTGTATTATGCCATTAAAATTTTTTTTTTAGTAAGACAATACATGTTTGGGACATTTTTATTTTTACTTTAAATAAAAATTTATTAATGTCATTTTCCTACCAAAGTGGCTCCATTGGGTCCCCAAGTTCACCCATGGATTGTCCATTTCGGCCATGACTCATCCAATAAGGTTAGGACATGTTTCAAAGTCATTTCATATTATTATAACATTATCTTTACCTTAAATTACTCTAATTACCTTAAATCGCGATTAATAAAACATAAAATTTACTATTCACCAAAAAATTGCTTTAATCCCATTGAACCAAATTTAACATCATAATGAAAACCATGTATGTCGGATTTTTGAAATTCAAATCACAGAAGTGGTAAAGTTTCATTTATACAAAAAATCAGTTTTTTTAACTACCACTTAGTGGTTTTAGTATTCATCAAAAATTGATGTTTTTCAGAAAAATGCCAAAAATTCACCCTAAGATATATTTGATATTCCGAATTCAAAAATGATGTCTATTTTAAAAAATTCAAAACATATAAAATGAATTAATTAATTTAAAAATTAATTCCCATTGTCAAAACAAATAGTGTGTTTTTAAGAAACTATATCTATTAAATGATTGACACTAGTTTAAGTCCAATTTCAAAGTGAAATTATGTCCAAATACCACCATTGGATTAAATGGTAAACATATATTCTAATTTCACGTTAAAATAAATTCAATAGATGATATAATCATATAAAAAAATTATATAAAAAAGTGGTTTTGAATTAAAAGAAATTTTTTTTCACTTATTCATTATGAATGGACTTTATCAAAAAAATAACAAATACTGACACAAAGTAAATTTTGATATCCTGATTCTAAAGAAGGATTTTATTTGGTCCAATGTGACATATAAAATTTTCATCAAGTGTATTTAAAAATGTTATTCTATCAAAAGGCGGTTAATCAACATTTTAAAGAATATTAGAATATTTACGCTTAAAATTGGATTCATTCGCATTTTAAGCCTCTAACATTTACTGGATAAAAGTAAAAATATTTTACAAACCTATATAATCATTTTTTAGTTAGTTCTGTTCATTACCTCCATTACAATAGCTAGGCATTAACTATTTAAAATAATATTATTATATTTTTAGTGTGCAACGTGAGATTTCGAAGAAACTCATTTTTTTTGTATTGGGTACGCCATCGAGCATAAAATTCCGTTTAAAGTAATATTAACATTTTATTCACAAATATTGATAAACATGAGAATGTAATATTATTTATTTACCTGGGATGTAACACTATACTATATATTAGGTGATTCTCTCTGAAATATTATGTCACATCATTCAAAAGACATTATCATTCATAAATATTAATTTTATTTTTTATAATAACTTATAATTCATAAAATTCAAAAACAACTTCAAAAATATTCTCAAATTCCATCATCTCATTCACCATGTATTCTTATTACATCCAAAAGTAAACATCAAAAAAATTAATTATAATCCAACACACAATATAATTTTAAAAACATTCTCCCTATATGTATTTTTCTAACAATACTAACATAAATCATACTCCACCATTTAGATACAAATACATCAAAATAGTTTTTTGGTGTATTCTACTTACTCCCGAATTGAAAATTAAATACCATGGTATATATTATCCAAAATATTCTTTTTATTTAATCCAATAGATTATCATATCTCTCGAAGGGTACTTTCTCAAAAATAACATCCTTTATTCTATCCAAAACATATTATAAATATCATTGATCCTTCCAAATTTCATTTTGGGATACAATGAGTTTCCATGAAATATAATAACCTAATATAAAGAGTATGTTCCCCAAAATTTTCATGAAATAATTTCCCATTAAATTGGTTAATTTTGGTATTCATTTTTTTTCAAAATACTATATCCACTCCACTACCAACTTCCGACCACTTTTTTTACATACAAAAATTTTATGTATTTGTATAAATTGAATGATTAATTTGAATAAATTGATCTATTTTAACCCCATTAATATTATATTAATCTCTACATAATTTGGAACTTCTAAAAACATTCAATAACATAGGCTGATCAAAACCCTTATTTATTATTAATTTGGATATTTTATAACAGTAGGGGGTCTAGTTTTTCACTTAATACTTGATGTCACTTATTGAATAGCACAATTCCATTTTTCCAACTTCAATCCTTTTCATATATCAATTGTTATTTTCGTTAATCAAATTCAGTGACAGAATTTATCCAAAACAAATGAGTTTAAAAAAAATAAAATATTCTTATTATTTCAATGATCAGTATAGGATATACGAGTCTATGTATGCAATTGGAAAAAAAATTCATGTCTCCAAATTACATAAAATATAAACTTTACCCTTGACAATTTTGTTTCTAGAATTCAATAAATTTTTATATGAATTATTTGGTAAACATGTAAAAACATAAATTTATTAAAATAATTGAATAATAATGTTCATGCATCAAACCACATGTCAGATATACTCATACCACTTGTTCTTGATGAAACTTATCAAGAACTTTATATCCATGATTTTCTATTTATACCCAAATCTAACTATTTTATGGAATATTATAAATATATATTTAGTTCACATTTCCATATCCCATAGAATTTATATTTTTATTAAAACATTTATTTGAGACATTTTGCAAAATATTTAGTCTATTATCATGCATTTCCTACAATAACCTCTTTTATAATGAATTAAAATATAATTTTATATATTGTATATTCATTCCATTAACCGATAATTTTACAACCATATCCTAGATACTCAAACCAGAATATGTTCTATATTTTATCCTATTTTTTATAGAGGTCGTAGATTAATAATAATAGTTTTTACCTTATTTTTAATTATATTTATTTACTGATATATTTTTTTGGTTATTTATGTATGTTAGTATGGAATAAAATAACTCAACCCTTCTCCATAATGTGTACATTCTATTCCTATTATACTCTCCTTATCCTTTTTTTCCTCACTGGTAAATATTCAATAATTTCATAGTTCATTAGTTGAATTATCTCTACTTGAATACATTCTCTTTCATGATTTGTATGTAATCATATTCAATGCGTATTATTTATTTATATTGTATACATGATGTGTTCTCCCTTATTCCATTGAATCAACATAAATGTCATTATTTTTTGGGGAATATAAATAGTTATTTTCTCATGAAACATATAAAACAATGTCAAAATGGGATAAAAAAATAAACATATGAATAATCCAATTAATTGGAGTGGCCATATATTCTAGTCTGACATCATTTTATTTCTATTGTTCATATATTTTGATATGAATATTTCAAAAAATAATTATATGATGATACCTCAGTTTCTGTATATACCCAATCTACCATAAAATATTTTTTATAGTATTTGATGTTTCCAATGGTTTATCATAATGAGAGTTTTTGTTATATATTTAATAAGATAATAATCCAGACAAGATCCCCCTTTTCCAATTAATCACCAATTATTTCTTATTTCTCAATCAGATAATTATATTGAAAAATTTACTCAATGCATTCCTTGATAAAAGAGCATGTTAATAAAGTCATTTCATTTTTTACACCTTTAAAATTTTTACACCTAAAAATGAGTCATCATTTCAAAATCCATGTGTAATGTTCATTTAAATAAATATTTAGAGATTATATGTAATTCATAAAAAAATACATGATACAACATATAGGGAAAAAATACATGATTACATACATATGGGGTTTGGGTGGAAGAGACAAACATTACATTGATTCTATAGGCATTACAGTTCATTTTACTTAATTAGTTGGAAATCATTATATCTCACATCCTCTCAACTTCGATTAATAATATATCATATATGAATATATAATTTAAATCCTAAAAATGTATCATGGATATTATTTGTTTGAAATCGATGGGATATCCAAATGAAAATACAGAAGGTGATGTTTCAGGTACAACAATCCACTATAATCACTTTATATATGCATCTGATGATGTCATGATTAATATTTTCATTGTTTCACTACAATAACATATTTTAAAAAAGACATAATTTTGGTAACATGTACACTCTCTTTTCTCATTCTCTATATAATAATTAAGTGATTTAAATATTATGATTAATTATTTTAGGTTCTATCTATATTTTTTAAGGAATACAATAGAAATCATAATATATGTATTTAAATATTCTCTGTTTTACTCCCTTTCATTATTTATATTTTAGATCATCTCCTTGAAATGTAGGTTTATTCTAAATGTTCCAATGAATATATATCAGCAACACACCTCCTCTAGATAAAGATTATTCACTGCTAAGATTGGCTTATTCATCTCCATTAAAACAATATACACCATTCTTATTCCTTCCCTTCTAGTACTAAAAATAATACTACAATCATGCTCTACATCTTATTATCTCATTCATAGTTATAATAAATTCACTTTAGACACTATAATTTATCATTGAAATAAATTACTAAATTATGTCTATAGCATACCAAATATTACAAATTTTCCACTACCCATTCAATAAATATTATATTACTTTGTCATTAATAATTTTATGCACAAAATAGTTGATATTATGAGTAGTTTGAAATCATATTCCAAATTCTCCATGATCGTTATTATTTTTTAATACATTTTAATGTTATAAAAAAGTATACTAATCTATTATTTGATCCACTAAAAACACACTTAAAAAATATATCTTTAAATCTAAACAATTGAATATAGATAACCCAGCTTATAATATGAATTTTATGATAAAATTTTTTAACATAAATTAATGTGAAGACTTTTGTGTAAGAAAATTGTTAATACTAATTTTAGATTTATTATTTTATCTAAAATAGGAAAAAATCCACATTATTTATTAAAATAATTGATATTAAAATGCATCAAAAAATGAGAAATCAATGAACATTTCATGTTTTCCTTTTTTCAACCTACATAAAAATTTGTATTTCTAAAATTATAAATTTTGAAAAAGCGAAATATAATGTAAACAACTATATCAGCTAATTTTTAATTGACATGGTAAACACTCTAAAATTTAATGATATGGACCATATCTATGTTTATAAAATTACAATTGTTGTTTATATTGTATTTTATGAATTATTTTAATAATAAATCAAAAATAGATGTTGAAGTGAGTTTATATGTTGTATTTTAACAATCATTATAAAATATGATTCCAATAAAAACTAAATAAATATTTTTTTAGACCATGTAAAAAATATAAAAAACATCAAACAATAAAAAATACCTTAATTTATAATTTGAAAATTCAATTATAAAATATTAATATTTTTTCATAAATATTTGATTAATAATTACAATTAAATTCCATTTTTTAATATTTAATTTTATTTTCCAATTAAAAATATAAATCGATAAACCAAAACTGATTTTTTTCATCTAAAATAATTATCATATGCCCTCTGTAGAACATTAAGATCATTTTCATTAAAATAAAGATCATTTCCTATAATAAATTAATTAAAAAAATATATTAAAATTTAATTTTAAAATATTTATGTCATATTTCTTTTTGGATTTTCATGGTGAAAAAATGGTCTTATAAAAGTTTAGGAAAAGCACATATAGAGGAACACATGAGAATATTTCATAGCCAAATAAAAAAAGTGTATAGATGTATAAAGAATAAACACCTGCAAATTGGTTATATAATTTTATATTTCTGTCGAAGAATATAATTAATATTTAATTAAGAACATCACAATAATAGATTTTATTAATTAATCGTACATGAATGTCTTCTAAATTAAATGATTCCATCTATGTTAAATCATCATGTAAAAATAGAGTACTATAAAATCACACTGTTGATGAGGCCCAAAAATTAATTAACATACATCATCCATACATAATACATAAAAACTATTGCATGTGTACAAAAACATCTATAAAATGAGCCTGTAAAATCCCATTCTATCAGTGAAATGATCTCTACCTTACAACTATTTTCATTTTCTATGCCATTTTTCAAATTATTACATCAATAAACAAATTTAGTTGAATGTGAGGTTGAATATTAGAAAACATTTTTAAATAAGTTATAATTAATAAAAAAATCCTAAATCAGCATTAATGATATAATATAAATACCTACCTAATAAATTATACCGACACATTTTCTTCAACATATCATATAATGTGATATATTTTTTAATGAAAAATAAACCCATAGAATAAAATAATGATATTTTATAAAATGTAACATGAATCATAATAGCTGGTGATTACGTTATATGTTATTCATTGATACTAAATTATATTAAAAAAAAAGTGAATCCAACATATAGTTTCTTACAGAAAAATAAATTCCACCCAATAAAATAGACAGTATATAATATAGTGTTATGTATATGTGAGGTCTCTGTAATCAATACTATGATTACACATGGTATAATTCTCAATTTTAAAGAAAATAAAATTTTTTATCACAAGATAATTAAGTCATATAATATTTATATCCATATACTATTTATGATAATATATTCACAAACTCAACTAAAATAAATATTTAATTATCTCAGTAGACAACAAAATATTTTATTTGAAATTTTATATTTCCATTTATTTGATTTACATGTTAAAACATACAATTTTATATATAAGTACATTTGTTCCATTTTTTCTAATGCTGTGTAAAATCATTATAAAAATATTTATTTGGTCTCATATTAGATGATCCTCTTATATGCAACAACAATTATTTTCCTTTTACATACCATGAGGAAAAATATTTCCTGGTGTTATTATTTTAATATTGACTAAATCTTAATTATTAAACATAATAAGGGTAATGTTAACTCTATTAATTAGATTATGAATAATAATAATAATAAATATCTTAATTTAATCTACCCATTTACAATATGAAATAACTCATAAGCTAGACTATCCACATTTAAATTTTCATGAGTAGAAAAATGAGTCACTTTAATATGATATATTTTATAGATTTATTTAAATTTAAAATCATTATATCATTTCAAAATATCATTTATATGATTATAAATAATAACCATTAGAGCTTCTATAAGAACCCATGTATTTGTGAGTTGAAAAATTCATGTGGTATTTGTGTTTTAAATTATTATATGGGTCAAAGTTTGTTCATATATTTTTTATAGAATTTCATGATTTGAAAATATTAGTGCTGATTATTTTTTATGAAATATGAGGTTCAATATGTACATCAGTAGTTTCATAAATCTTCGATAGCATCATGTGATTTTTGGATGGTTTAGGAATATTTGGCTTGGTGTAATGGTTTGGGGTGCACAGTTTACTGGAAACTATATAACAATATGAACAATTTCCCATGTTCTTTTAAATTGGTATAATATACTATTTCTATAATATAAATTTAATATTTTTGTGGATATGAATTTTATTCAATTGGATAAAATGTGATGATATATATATTCCACTATTATAGGCATAATGTTTCTTAATCCTTATGACAAGTATTTTTCATAATATTGATGTTCCAGAGAGAGAACAGAAAAAATATCACTATATTTAGTACACTATGTGACCTGCCCAAGTTGGGTGGATGCTGTGGAAGTAGTATCGACCACTTGGATTGTTCATGTTTTTTCAAAATTGTATACTAAAAAGTAATTGTTGTATTGTTTGGAGTTAATTTGAACAACCGAGTTTTAACATGATTTTGAAAATAGTCGACCCAAAATGTGGGTTGAAATAAAGAGATAAAGTTATTATATTTCATTCCTAGATTCATTAATGTGTATCCCAAAATTTTTCATCCTTCTTAGTCACATGTACAAGTGTATCCCTTGAGAATGTCATTATTAATCCCCTTCAATATTGGATGTTTTTTAATCCAATTCATAGCGTATTAAGCTACGCCTTCAACATTGTTACTCTCTATATTTATTCTCCATCTTTCTCAATTTTTTTGATTCAATGATTAGGGTTTTGGTTTCAATTCAAAATGTTTAGGGTTATATTATCTATAAATAATGGGTAATTAACACATCTTATGAATTGGTTGACCTGAGACATCTTCCTTTAAATGGTATCATGTTGATTTTTGAATGGTTTGAGGAAAAATTAATAGTTTTTTAACTTGGATATAATTAAATTTAATCTCATAATGTTATGATGTTTATAATTTTGGGTTTTCTTAGAATTAGTTTAAGTTTATGAGGGAGACCGCATTAGTGCCATTGTATGTGGTTCTAGTGCATCATGATGATCAATTAATTTATATGACTTTACACTGAGATTATGATTATATAATTAATTTATATTTATTATTGTTATAATTAAATAACTATGTATTTTTATATGAATTAGGGACCTATGAAGTTTATATGGTCCTTTGATGAAAATACCTACATGTGTATGTAATTGTAATGAATTTTCATTAGGTATGTGATATAATGTTCTTTATCTATATAATTTTTTCATGTTTTATTTTCCATGTGGATTCTCTACTTATCCACATTGGGATATTCAAATAATTAATTTTATTAAAATTACATGGTTTAAAAAAAATATAATAACTAATTAATACCATATAACAGTATTTGTAACAGACATCCCTTTAGTTTTAGTTTCTCTCTTGTAATATATATGGTTCATGATTTTTTATTTGATATACTAGTTCGCCCCTAGACCACATTAGATGTGAGTACATACCAATGAAGTCCCTTATCCCATATTCAGCAGATGATACCACTAAATGATGACGATATGGGTAGATATGATATCATATTACATCTTTGACATAGAGGAATATTTTTTAGATTATATTACATTGCACTTGTTGAGATAATGGAAAATATGAGTGATTACCTCCAATTCACTATGACCATTCCTAGGTGGATGAAGTATAGAAAATGGATTTATTTGTGAGTGGCCAAACCTGGGGTGACCTAGATAATATATATGCATCATGATCCATCCGTATATTGTTTCATTATATGAATAAGAATAATAATGATGAAAAATACATGATAAAAATGGATGAATTCATAATAATAATGTCCTAGGAGTGTCTACTAATTTTAAAAAAACTTTTTTATGTTGAGGACGCCATGTTGTGTGCATCCATTTTTTCATCTAGGGGGATCTCAGGGGTTCAAATTAATTTTCATACCTTGATAATTGGTATATTTCCATAGGTATTTGTGGTAGTGGATTGGACATAAAACATTATCTTCCATGTTATCCTACTGGTAAAAGGATATTGGTGTTGGCAATATTGGTTCCACTTGACCTAATGTATTCATTATCAATGGATTGTTATGGATTCTTCACTAGCGGTGGATGTGGCCTGCATAGGCTTCCATGTTTTGGGGCTACATATTTTTAAAGGTGATACCATAGATATTGAGGTCAATTATTGGAGCTTATAGAAAGTCAAATATTGATTTTGTTAGAAACCATTGATATTAGTATTTTTATAATAATTTTTAGTTTTATATATCTAGAGACAAGTTAGAAAGATTTCCATTGATTATATCCCCTCATTCATGAGGTAACTAATAGGGAATTCCATGGACTTAGTGTCTATATAATCAAACAATCATGTGTTACATACCATTAGTAATGACAATAAATATATGTTTTTCCATCGAATTATGTGGTTGATTATTGATCTTATATGTATTAATTCTATAGATTCATGTGGTTACTAATTGTATTTCCATGGGATTGGGTCCCATATGATGTGACTTCCGTGGGATGGTTCCACTTATCCATTAGTATACAATTAGTTCTTACATATATATGGATATTTCATGTCGCATGGGGTGCATGGACCTTTAGACATTCGTAAAGACACCCATCACTATATGAAATCAGTATTGTCTCTCAAGACATATATATATGACATGAATATGTTTTTTTTATTTATATACATTTTACAGTTAATATGATTTTAGGAGACAAAATAACTTTTCAATTTCACTTCATATGATGATTAGTGGAAGATCACGTTGGTGGATCCCCAATATGATACATACTCACACGCTTCTTAGGATTTCCCTACTCATGGTTGCTCATTACACATTCACATAATTATGGTAAGGGTCTGGTTAATATAGCAGGATGGATCTAGTGTGTGGATCGATCATGGGGGAAATTATGTATCATAATTTATTCGATTCAATGTATTGTTTCTTATTACATTTTCATTCTATATTTTTAAAAAACTCAATGTTTTGTTAAATATATGAGTTTAATTGTTGTTTGCTCATTACTACATTTGATTTATTATTAAAATATCATTATATTTATTGTTTAAAATTAAATATTATTTATATATATATTGTTTTTTATTTATTTTGTTAATTTTTACAATGATATTGGGGGTATATAATCCCTAGATTATTACCATATACACCAGCTACTAGTAAATTGCCTCAATTATATGGGATGACACTCTTGAGGTCACATTATCAAACGGTCTATCTACTAATTATATTGTGATTTTTTTTGTATAATTGTTATGTGGGATAAATATTGTTTAACTTTTTTTACTATATATTTATATGGTAAATTGATGGATTATGAATGCTTCGGATTCCATGAAGGATATCTTAATAGGTAACCATGGAAACAAATTTTTAATTAATGTACATGTTCCCAGGGACAAGGTATTCATATTTTAGAATGTTATGTTTTGATTGAATATTATTTTCAGTTTTAACTATGATCCTGTTGCTTATATTTTATAATTTATTATGGATTTAGGTCACTTATCCCATTTGTATGTGGAAAGTGGTATGGGTCGACACTTGTAACTTTGATGAAAATTAAATATTATACATCATTTTAAGGAACATATTTTCCACTTATAAATGTAATTTTTGTGTGTGTTTTCTATAAAGAATGTGGATAAAATATTATAATTTTTATATTATAATGAGACTATGTTTTCTTATATTTGTTCCTAGTGGAATTATTCTTGGATAGGATGACCAATGTGTGTATTTTCTTCAAATGTTTGGTTATTTTGATATATTTTGTAGTGATAAAAAATGAAGCTGATAATGTAGTCCAGTTTCATAGAAGGGGTAGTGACCCTGGTGGGATGGTATGACATTGTATTCTAAATTATGATCCCCTTATAGGTTGTTAACGATCATGTTTGGTTATTTAAATTTTCATGAAATTTCATTTATGGTGTTTTCTCAGTTACCTATGAATGAAATAATACATAACTATACCATTTTTAAAAAATCATATATGATGATGCCTTCGGGTATGGAAAGAGTTTTCTTCTAATGTGTGAACCTTAAAGAAGTAGTCCCATATTTGAATGCTTATAAGGATGTATACCCTAGTAGTGGTTGTGTTAGACTTGTGACACAATCATATGTGTGATCCAGGTGTGGAATTATTATCTTGTGGTTTCAATATGTTGATATTGGAGCATGTATGGGGTTATGAGAGATTCATCCATAGAGGGGGACTTTACTTCTTGGGAATGGTGGAAGACCATGTGACACATAGTTCTCACCCAAATCAAAATATTTCATTGGATTTTTTTAGGTGGGAATCCAATGATATGTGTTGTCCTAGGTTTTTTTGTTCCTTTAGAAGAAGTTAATGTGGTTATACAATCATTAATAGATTAACGCATTTGTGGTGTTAAATATAATGTTTCATAAGAATTATTTGTCCTTTGGTTGAAGAATAATCGCCTCGGGTTCTATCCTTAAAATACTATATTAATTGGTGGGACCAGGGGGAATATTTCACTATACATATAAGTGATATTTTATTATCATAGATACAGAACTATTAGATCCTCATTAAAGAATTAAAATGGTTGGAACATTAATTGGTGGTTAGAATTTCTATTTTACAGTCCATGGATAATGGTCAATGGTTTTTTCAGGTAACCCTTGTTTTGTGGATCTATATAACTCATGGGTATTATTCGGGTTTTAGAATGGGAGAATAAAATTTTTAAAAAATTATTTAACGGACATTTAAATATCTCACGAGGCCATATTGAACTTGATCTGTTTTTGAGACAATTGATGTTCTCCTAAGATGACTTATTTTTTTGAAGTGCATAAATCCCCAATATCATTCGAAATGTTTTTTTTAAAATTTCTATCTTCGATAGATTATTATTTAATTAAATCTGAGTTAAAAAAATAATATACTATTAAATGTGAAAATTATTACAATTAATGTGACATATAAAATAGTATATTCACCCATGAATGTATAACTAAAATTTTGGTATCTAATATATGATAGTATGTTATATATATAGAATTGAATAAGTAAATAAATGTTTAAAAATATATAAAATAAGTGTTTTATGTTTGGAAAGTTGTAAATATTTAATTAAAATTTCATCAATTATATATTCAATTAAAATAAATAAATTATTTATTATATGTATTCTTTAATTTTTTTGTTTTATTTTTATATTTTTAATTTATGAGACCCTAATTAATTTTTCAAAGTGCGTTATATCAATTAATAATTTTCAAATCAATATTTTTGAATAAATGATTAATTTTATTAAAAAATGAATTTTTTTTTCATATTAAGATTCTTATTTTAATAATATCGAGTTAATTTTTAAAATCTACACTACTAAAATTTGTTTTGGTGAATTTTTGGGAATATTCTAAACTAGTTGACTTTTTGTGAATAGTAAAATATAGTAATAATCAATATATACACATTATAAGTTATATACACTATTATGTATGTCATAACTGGTGTAAGAAATAATATCATTAATGATACATCGTTATATACAATATTTATTCATGGAATCATCACTATTTCTTATCTTGATCCATAATTATAATCTAATGTATAAAATAATCAAACAAACACCTCTATCCACTTCTGTAATTACTACCCCTCACAACATATTCTCCCCAAATATAATAAGACTTAATTATTGTAAATTTTTTCTAAATACACTTCACAGGTCTCTTACTTACATCCAAAAGACATTTTTCTCACCATCATACTAATAACAAGACCCGAGTGGAGGTTCTCAAAGAGAAGAAATTAAAGAGGTAATATACACTTTTGTTTTCCATTATTTTATTTTCAATTTAATTTATTTTGTTTTCAGTTCATCAGATACTCTATCCAAAAATGATCTATCTAACAATGTTCTATTTCCATGTTCAGTATATTGAGGCGGAGCTCGATGCATGGTTGGTTAACACATGAGGCTAACAGCCAGTCAATCTATGTAATCCTTTAACTATGGGTAAATCATTGATTCACTAAATTTTTTAAGGATTATGACCCCCTTGAATACTCTCATTTCTTATCTAATGTAAAAAAACTAACACACATTTTGTATCTTTCTTGAAGACAAACTCTATGATTCGGTGTATCTTCTCCTCCGGGAATATGATTCAGGTATCATTCAACTTGTTTGATAGCCACTGTTGAAATCTTTTTTCCATATGATTATTTTTTTAATTTTTCATCACATCAATGATGATATATTGGTGTTTTATAATGTTATATATTATCATAGAAATCATTAATTTACAAAATTTATTTTGTTTTAGATAATGTTAGAGTCTTGGACTTGGTGAGTTATTTTTTAGATATAAATATGATTTTCAACACCCTTTCCCTAAAATTTTATTTGTTTTATACACTATTTTAATTGTTTTTATTACAAGGACATTAGGTATTTTCATTCTAAATGGATTAATCCTTCAGTTATGTGATAAATTCTTATTTAAGTCATCCCATGATAGCCTTTACTATATTGGTGGTTATCGACCTCAGCTTGAACAACCCCTGTGGCAGGTATTTCATTTTTACCATGAATATGTCACCCTTTGGTTGTGATATAGATGTTGTTAATTATTGATAATTATTTAGGTTGAAAATATAATACTTAATAGTTTTATGAACCATGTAGAACCTTTTCAATTGAATATAAAATTTATAGAATATATTATCGCTTTTCTTTTAGAAGATTATTAAGAGTATTGAAATGATTACCCAAATGGTTTTTGGAATAGTGAATGAAATGTATATAATGACAATGGAGGGTTCATGGTATGCAATTGGAAAACCAATTGGATGAATTGAAAATTTGGACTCTATTTATTTTTATTATTTGGACGCATTGTATGTTTCTACTATTTGGATATTGCTTTCTTGGATGAGTAGGATTCATTGGACATTTCCAATCCAGGTAGCCAAATTTTTTATCTTCCTTGGGCAATAATACTCTTTGGATTCTATTTAATTCACTTACATGACTAGCTATAATACCATTGACATTTCTATGCATTGGATCATGAATAATTGGTTTACATGTCTCATTAGGATGCCTTATAGATTTCCCATCATTGGATCATACATAATTGGTTTACTTTAACAACTAGGATTCTTGGTACATTTCTACTCCTAGGATATAACCTATTAGGATTCCTTGCACATTTATACTCCAACGATCAAGTTTAATTTATTTATATAGATTAAATGTATTGCTTATACATTTCTATTCATTGGACCCAAACCCATTTCAGTATGTTAAATTTTAACATGGTATATGCCATCATCGAAGTATACAATGTTTTATAGATATCCATTATATTTATTTACTTGATCAGATAGAGACCTGTTGTACAGGAAAATATCTCTTTTATATTTTTCACTTTTAATCATGTTATATCATTAAACTACCTTATCTTATATACATATAATTGACTCATTATAGACATATTTTTTGGTGGCCTACATGTTATTATCTCAAACACTATTCAGGTCGATGTTTGGAACATATATATACATCATACACAGAGATTGGGATAGTAGAAAACATACATTATGTAATGTTTGGTTGATAGTCACTTAAGAGTAAGTGAGAAAAAAACCATTCTATATATCATGATGCTATCTAGGGATAGTTTATTTTTTTATTGTGTGTATTTTTGATACATTTATTGTATTAGTTACTAATTTATAGGTATTTAATTTCTTGTTTTATAGCACCATGGCATGTACGTCATTATATATACCAGATTTCGTTGGATTTAATTAATATTGTTTATTTTTTATGCTTTAACTTTATTGTTTGGTCAATATTATGATACATTAATGTATTGATTTAGGATATCATAACATTTATCTAATTATGATGGTATATTCTCCCAAACATTTCTTCACAAAACATTACTTCTAGTTGGTATTATTTAAAGTACTAGGAGGTGTGCTTGATGCATTATGACCCATTGATGTGGGGTACCATTTATGGGATTCTGGGATGATATAATATAATGTGGCGTCATAGAGAATTTTTTCCTTTTTCATTATGATTTGTAAATATAAAAAAGAATATTAGTAATGTATTTCTGTTTATTAATGAACAGATAGTAGGATTAGTGAACCCACATATCAGAAAAATCAAAATTTCATAAGATGGGGAGTGACATTATGTTTATCCTATTAAAGTAGATTTGATACCACTACTGGGAGAAATAAATAATATGTGATTTTATTATTATTTTAATGCTAGTTACATATTTTTATTCATTTAATACAAAACTAAAGCAATGATCATGCATCATTTTAAAAAACCTAGTAAAATCACATCCCATGTATACGCCATGCCATAAAAGATAAATTTATTGACATAATGAAATTTGGTATATGATATTTGAGTGATTTACTGGTTATTGGAATATAATTTTTTCAATTAAATGCGATAAATGTTTGGCTACATAAACTTTTTGTATCATGCTAATGGTTTTATCGTGCATAGTTAGATGCAGACACCATATATAGTCAATCATGACTTGTTTTTTCAGAGACCATATTTATGTTTGGATATAAGATGATATTTTTTGTTTTAAATAGATTCCACATAATTATTTTTAGTGCTTCTGGGCCCACATAAATTCTTAATTGTGATATATATATTATTCATCCATTTAATAGAATTATTAGATAAAATATAATGGTCATAAAGAAATTATATCCGGATATTAAAATATTAATGTCACATAGAGTATCCAATTGATAAATAATGGGTGTTTCCTTAATACCTTTCAATTGAAAATCAACATATAGGAACCATAGTTTATGACATTGATCATGACTATGGCCATATTTTTTAGTGGGAAGTATGCAGTATCTCTACAGTTCTTGTCATCTATATGGAACACAAACCTAGATTTTAGATCTGGAAGAGGGGTGTGACTCATATATAGGAAGTTATGTTTTTATCATATTTTTTTATCTATGATTTTTTCATTAAAAAATCATATGACGAGGCATATTTCAATAATTTGAAGAGATATTACATAGTCAATACCTCTAGTCACACATTAAGATGGTGGAGGAAACCATCATCTAGAGGTTGTGGTAGTATGGCCACCAAAAGAACCTCAAGTAATTCCACATGAAGAATTACCCATTAAACATGATATGAAATCTAATGTCTAGTTTCAATTTGGGTTTCTACTCATTAGGTTTCCCATTCTGTGAGCCCTGCAACCATTCATAATAATAGAAATGTCAACATGTGAGATTCTACAGTAGTACCCATCCATTTTTCTTGGGATGGTGGAACACCTTTAATAGTGTCTTGGAAACATTAGATTATATTGATTTTTTAGATTCATGAGACACCTCTATAGGAGTAGAAGGCTTGTTATATACATGATGGAGTGTAGTAATTACTCGAAAGAAAATTCAATCGTATTTGGAATGGGGAGATTTTCAGACATAAATATATTGTTATTTCTATCCCAATATGTTGAGGTCTTATATGTAATGTATGTGTATTAATATAGAGTAGGTAATCGTGTTAGTTATTGACTATTCCTATAATTTTTTAGTGGTATAGTATTTCACACATGTTTTGTTAGTTGATGAGTTATCAAAAGCTAGGATAATTGATTATGTTCATGTGTCTAATAACTGAGTTTATGGAGAATTTTTTCATTTTAATTATGTATCGGAAATAGTAAATATGTTTATTATTATATAATATACATTGAGGGAATATTTGGGAACAATGTATTGTACAACTATTTCATGACCAACTTTCTACATGTCTATTTTTTGGAAGCGATGTTTTTAGTTCTCTCATTTGTGGAATTTAAACAAATCATGTTTTATGGTAGTTTTGTACCCTGTAATCATTATAGTATATATATGCATTAGACAAGAATGTATGATTTATACCCCCTTGAGTGTTGATCCTAAATCATGTTGTGTAATCTACTGTGGTCTCGCATGTCATTTTCATTATGCATGTTGTGAAAGATGTTTAGTACTAGATACATGATTTATAGTAGGGAAAACTGAATCACTTCTAGTGGGAAAATGTAGTGTTATTGTCTTATCAGGCTGTGGTGGTGGATATGGAAGGAGTATCCAGATAGTAGATTTATTGCTCTATTATAGCGTACCATCTCTGGGATGTCAGGCAAAATATTAAGAACATGGTTATGGATAATGGTGGAAATTTTAGATGATTCCTAAGGAGAATTGTTACGAACAAATTTTTAAGGATTGTTATCATTTTGGTAGCCTCTATGTTAGTATATTAACATTTTTGTATAGATAATACTAATTCCAACATATCTAATTCTAATGTATAGAACATTTAGATTGATATTCAATTTCTTAATTGTGTAATGAAACATGATATGTTTTTGGTGATGTGGTCAGAGAGTGTACACAAGTGTAGGGCGGGGTAACATTATGTGGGACTACTTTTTCCTTGAGAAGATAGGGTTTGAAATAATTATCAAGATGTGCATGTTTGTTCCCTAACAAGATTGTGTTGATTTATATAACTAAAGGGTAATATTCACATCAATATAGAATAGAGTGTTTACTCATATGGGTGAAAGGACATTATTGGATTATTGGGAAGGACCTCGGAATCCTGAAATGGGGGGATGGAAGCCTATATTTCATTATTATATCTAAATTATTAATGAATTCGCTAGGAAATGATCCCTCCAATAGTTGATTTCTTCAGGGATATTATCCTAGATGAAATATTAGGGCTACTTATTAAGAGAGAGGTAGTGTTTTCTAGGTTACAAGTTCTAATAGATTCATCAGTATCCATTATTCCTTATGAAATATCTACTACAAATTTGAATGAGACCAATATGTAGATAGAATAATTGGAAGATACTGGTTTAATTACACCCAATGATATTATCTAGGGTTTGTTGGTACATTTCTCTACAATGCGAATGGAACACCTCATTTATTTTTGAATTACCAAATTTTGAATCCGCGTAATTATTATATCCAGTTTCCTTTTTCTCAGATAGATGGTCTCTTTTACAAGATCTGTAGATCAAGAGTGTTCTCCATGATTTATAAAATATTGAGTTATCATTAAGATCATCATATATAATCAAATTGAAAAAACATATAATTATATTATAGATATGGATTATATGAGTATTTGGTCTTCCTATTCATTCTTATAAAGATGTTATTTCTTTTCATGGCATGGATGATAAAGGGTTTCATCTGTATCTTGAGGATTTTGTGGTGGTATCCATGGATAAAATCACAGTGTACACTAAAAATTTACCTAAACATGGTGAACATCATGATATAATACATGATAGACATAGTGAAATGTAGTTATAGACTAATCTCATAAAGTATCAATTTTTATGGATAATATATACATATTGGGTCATATTATCTTATAGACTAGAGTACACGTTTTCCTAGAGACTGTGAGAGTTATAGCTTCCTAGGATCATCCTAAGAACATATATGATATATGAAATTTTTTTGGGATAAGTGGTTAATAAAAGTACTTTATACAAGACGTATCTCACATAGAAGAACCTCTTATAAACATGAAATATATTAGTGTGATGTTTATATGGCTATATTATTATGACATAGCATTTAATGATCTAAAAGGAAGGATGAATTTAGAACCAATCCTGATTCATCCATTGTTTATAATATGTTCCATAGTATATTATGAAATTTCAGGTATAAAAAAAGTGAATTCCTAATGTAGTTATATTAGTTTTTTTGTAATAGGCTCCTCTGATGAGGCCACATTAGAGGAACAGCCAGACACATAACCTCGAGTAAGCCAATGTTTTTCATCTATTTATATTTTAGAGGACTTATTTCATGGGTGAACTGTAATTATTATATATGTACCAAAAATTGATTGATCATATATTTACTCAACAAGAATTGATTCTTTGAAAATGAAGGTGGATTCAATAACTATCTATTTTGACAAGATCTCACCTATAAACAGTGGAATAGAAATTCAATTTATTATTCTATGAGATGGAGGACTCAGAAATAGGTTGTTTAGGAGGCCAATACTGAGTGGTCGATTATAGCCTAGTATTTAGATATGATCATATAGGTTTATAATATTAAGGAATAATTTTCATTCATATTTGGTAGTAAATTCCACCATTATGGATATGTTGAGGATGAAATTGTTCTCAGTTTCTATTGGCTTTGTCCTATCAGGGATCAGGAAAAGTGTGGAACCTCCACTAGTTTGGACTATTTTTGTGGATGTAATTTTTTGTATAGGTGGGCATGTTCTGATTATATCAGACTTATGAGAGGAATTTTTCTGATAATTTAATACCCTTCTTCTAGAGGTAAATCCAAGTTTCAACAATATGTATCAAGATAAACATCAATATTATTGGTGGATTGGTATAAAATGGGATATTGATAACTTTATTACTCAGTGATCCACCTTTCAGTAGAAGAAGGTGGAATATCAGCACATAAAATGACCCTTTTATCTTTAAGATTTTTCATGAGTGTAAATGGTATGATTTTACTCTAAACACTGATAAAAGGCTTCAAGTAACACATTTATTAAATGATAAATGTTTAGTAGTTTTTAACAAATTGATGATAGTTTCTCAGTTCATACCTATTCGGGATATATTCTTAGAATATGATCTAAGGATGCTCTAGGTTTGGGAGATCAAAATAAAATATTTTATATCACATCTAAAAAAGGTTTATCATTTCATGTCATGGTTATAAAATGTATTGTATAAGTACTTGGGCACATGAGTGCTTTTATGCATGATATATCACCATCATACAAACTTTCATACCTAGTGTATGATTCAAGTTTTAGATGAAATTATCAATGAATGTGTACGTGAACATGGGGGATCTTGTGAGAAAATTAAAACCCTATTTATGTTTTCTTATAATAAGTTATTTTAGGATACCAAACATTTTATCATTATAAGGTATTATATTGTCGGCCATATAGACAACTTCTTTTTGGGTTCATGGTGAGTGATGTAGAACTTCCTAGACCACATACCATGTGAAAGAATAAAGATAAGATATAACTAATTATGAAGATATTAATAAGAATTTAGTCTATATAGTATCTTTTTTCTATCCACCATCTTTGGCCTCTTCAGTTTCATGTTATTTATTATGTTTTATTTCCTGTTTTTCCCATGCAGGGAAATAAAATGATTTAGAAAAAATTTAATCTTTCACCCTATTTCCTTGGGACCTTCATGACTGTGAAGATAGTTCGTCTGATAGCCTATCATTTATAGTTACCACCAAGGTACTTTTCCTTTGGAATTTATATCCAAATATCTGAACATAGCCAATATAATTTTGATATTTTGTATACTCATCATCTTAATGATGTTTAATTATAGTAATATTTGTCCTCCATGGATAATAATATAATTATTTTAGATAATTTCATGATGGTACTCTGATGATGGTCAGTTCCTCTTTTGTAGGAACTATGGAATAATATTTGTATATTGGAGGGAAATTTGGAGTATGAGGCTAGGATACATTCTATGTTATCATATATTTTCTCGGATGATTCCTTAATACCGACAAAATTCTATTTGGGGGAAGTGTTTCAAAATTAATTTGGTTGAATCAAGTCGACTTTTTTATGAATGTATATATATCAAATTTTCAGTTTAAATAATTTTTTTATTCCCACATATGTATTCATAGAAAGGATATTGAGGAAATAATGGAGTTTGGTGATTTTTGGAACCGAAATCCCATATTTATGTAAGAAATGTTTGGGTATCATTATTATTAAAAATTGTCCGTCCAGGTCATCATCATTGCAGTAATCCATCTATGGAATCATAGTTATCAATATATGTTAGAAACTTTTCCCTAACTACGTGTCCCTAGATGCATGAATGTATGTGTGTTGTATGATTTTAATAGTGGGGAGAAATTTTTTTGTTAAACACATTTTCTAATTGTGTTCATGGACATTTCAGGGGGGGTCTTGAGGAAAAAATTGATATATGGTTCGCACAAATTTGGCCAACCATGCGTCCAAACTATAAGAACTATTAAGAATGGTGAAATGAAAATTTTCAATTAACTTTTTCAAATAGGAAACCCATATTCCATCCTTTCACTTATTCTCATGCGAGAAACCACACCCTCTTCGATTTGAGCCTCTTTTAAACTTAGATATTGTATTTGGTGAAAAATCTGCATCTAGAATCTAATATGAGTTTCATTAGTTTAGTTAGATAGTAACCAATGTTTTATTTGTTTCACTAACTACGTTTTTTTATTTATTCACATAAATGATCTAATTTTGGTTTAGGATAATGTCCCTATTTTTTGTGTGGTCATTCTTTTATTGGATTCGTTATTATTTGGAGAGAATCAGGGTATGATATTAGATGAGTTTTATTTTATGGGTATATATAATTTGGTGTATACCTTTTCCCAAAACCTCATGTTTTTTATACCCTTTTACATTTTTACCACACATGAGAACTTATAGGTATTTCTTCTTTATTTGATTAATTGATGTTTTAAATGATAAATTAATGTTTAATACATTCCATGAAACCCTATTAAAAGTATTTAATTTCTCACCCTCAGCCTAAAATACCAAGGTGTTGGGTTCTTCAAAATGAAAATGAATATCCCCCCTTGCTATGTGCTTATAACTATTTTCATTTTTGATAATTGATTATATTAATAATTTTATTTGTCAAAAATTGTAATCACCTTTTAGAACATTATAAATTTCATATTAATGGAATGAAATGTATAATATGATGGATTGTATAGGATATTGAATGGATTAGTGATACGATTTATGAAACAGTTTATGAAATGATGAATGAAATAAATATAATCATATTTGAGGGTTAAAAGTATATATCTGATGATACACATGGATGACTGGAACATTTATACTCCTCGGATCTGGAGTTCATGGATAACATGGAAATTTATACTCCTTAGATCGAATTTATATTGACGAGTCGGTTGAATTGGAAATTTTTAACCATGGATCAAAATTAGATAGATTCCATGAACATGTATACCACTTGGGGCCAATTTAATTAGATTACATAAGCTAATATGATACCCTGTACATTCTTACTCCTTGTAGAAAAATTAATTTTTCTAAATGATCCAATAATATGATTGGGAAATTACTAATCCTTCGATCCATTTTAAATACATTACTTGACATACATGGAAGGCTTAGACATTTTAAATCCATGTATCTACCCTACTTGGATTAATTAGAAAATTCTAATCCTTTTATTCTAACACATTTATTTCTGATACATGATTATGTTTCATTTGAAATTTTTGATTCTTACCATGTTTTATATATATCCATTATTATTTAGTTTCTTGACCATAATGAGACATACTATAATTGAAAATTTCATTTCTATTTTATTCACATGTACTCTAGTTATATCTACACACAAATTTAGAATATATGAACTTACTAGACACATTAATGACACATTTGGTGGTAGCCTACACAGTGAATTATCACAACCTATTTGGGGTGATTTTTGGTGAAAAGGGAGACTACATTGGTTTAATTAGGGATAAGTACAACTATTATCTTTTTTATTCATGATTGGTAGACACGTAAAATAATGGGAGGATGTGAAAAAATATTTCTCATGATATTATATAGGTATAATATTTATTTTTGATAAATTTGTGTTATTGGGTGAATCTTTACATGTATTGAATATCATTTCTATATCTCCATGTCCTGAAAATAATTTTGTATATGATGATGCAATTTCCATTAATTATTATTGATTATTCCTTGATGATTTATATTTTATTTTGTGTAGATATTATTCTTTTTTCCTTCTAATAATTTAGGATACATCTATGATACTTTGACTATGAGGGTATAGTCACCCCACATTTTCATTATGTACCCTCGTTACTTTTTGGAAGCCTCTAGTGTATTATGAGGAGTGATTGTGGCCTTGTCACCCACCAAATAGGGGAGTGTTTTTGTGGATTTCGGGTCAGTATGATACAACATGTTGATTTTTGATCTTCTTGGATAAAACTTCACATTTATTCCTAATAATTTTATGAAAAAAGAAATATTATTATTTAAATTGATTATATAATGAAAATATAATTTTTATGTACGTATATATACATATTTTTCTATTTTATATGGAAATATAATGACAGAACATTAATAAAATTGCTATAAGACCAACATTTATTCTTATAACATTATTTTCTAATTTATATATAGTATTATTCCCACAAACTTTTGATGGTTTTTTGGTTGTTAACATTCTGTTGAACATGTTCTATATCACCAATGTTAAATCCTTTACTGTTAGTTTTATCTTCAGTATCCATATCTTTACTTCCAATTGATTTTCTCTAATTATGATACAATGTTTTTGGGTGACCTTCATAATTCTCCATCTGTATTTTTATGAGAATGATTAATTTTCCATTTTCATGATGTAAGAATTATAAAAATTATTTTTATCATATAAAACATTTAATTAATAATAAAAATAAGAAATTGAGATAATTATATTTTTTAATTTAGTGTAATTTTTAACCACCTTTGATTTGACAAAGTATTTTCATTATTTTTTTATTTCAATGATAAATTATGTTACATGAACCACTGAGTTTAATTGAACCATGATATATTATTAAAATATAATTATGTGATATATATAACCTTGTAATTAAATGGTAATTTATGAATAACTTCATCTATTATATGTGATATAAAAATATCCTACTCAATATGAAATTAGTAATTAATTCATAAAAAAAACAATTGGAATGTTAAATAATTCATAAGAAAAAAATTTCCATCAAATACTTTTTTATAATTTTTTGAGAATACTAAGTATTAAATGATTGAAAAATATATAAATTTTATTTATTAAAAAAAACATATTTTTTTAATAATCATATTATTTTTAACTTAAGGTTAATTTCGTGTATTTTTTTATTTGGATTTATTTTCAGAAAAAATGTGAAAAATAATGAATTTATATTTAAAATTACATTTGTGAAATTAATTTTTAAATTTATCATTATTAATAGTTTTTAACTATAAAATTACATATATTATATTTTTAAAATGAATTTATGTTTATTTGAATCAATTTTTTCGTATTTGTTTTCAAATTATTTGTATAACTAAAAATATATTTTATAAAAAAAACTATCCGTGCACCGTGTATGATTAAATCAATAAATAAAATTTAAAACATATTTTGAATTATTTTTAATTAAATTAATATTTCATATAGTCGATAAAATTTTGAAACATTCCTTATATATATTTTTTCACATGGGATAGAAATAATAAATGTTTTAGGATAAAAATTTTGTTTATCTTAAATCATTTTTATCATGATTTTCTTGGTATTTTGATTATAAAGATATATCTCATATTTTTATATATTTTTATAAAATTATTCAACAATTTGAATCATTAGGTTATAACTTATAAAATTTCCATTTTTATCTTTAAAAAATAAGAATATTTGTCGAGGGATAATTTAAGAACTATTAAATGTTAAACCTATTAAATATCCATTAAAACAAATTGAAAAGGCCATGATTGTTATAAATAATTATTATGGGATGTAGACAATTCTTCCCCTAATAAATAATTCTATAAATTCGATTTTATGGGACACATATACATGAAAATGAGTTATATATTATTTAAATACATGAAAATTACTAAATGTTGTTTGGGTAATTTTTAATACCATTTCTATGTTCAAAGATAGAATAAACTAGTCATAAATGAAAATTAATAATATTATTTTTCTTAATGATATTATATTAATTATGTTCACTTATTTATTTTTATTACATAGTATATAAATATATTAGATCCTTAAATATCAACAAAACAATACGTTTTCAATTAATTGAAAAATTTATGTACTTTATTTTATAATATTAAAAGTGATATAATATGAGTATTATATACATTTATAAGAAGGTTGTAGTTTAATATAAAATTACAGTGTGATGATAAAATATTATTATCAATTTAATTTTTTTCATTATGTCTTCTTAGAGAAATAAAATTAATACTGTTTAAATTGACAATAGTGATATTTTATAAAAATATTATTTCTAAGTTATATTAATATCATAAAAATATTTAAAATAATTTAAGGATATCGTTTTATTATTTTAAATACCATTATATTTACATTTATGGGCTAATTTTCTATTTCTTATTATAAATTACAACCCATTTCATTATGAAAATATCATTCCCATAGATAAAATTATATTTTTTTCTAAAAAGGTTGGGGGTCAAAGACCCATTTTATTGAAAATAAAAAAGGAAACAGTGGTGGAACATACAAGATCAAAAAAGATCAAAAAACATTATCATAATTCATCCAAACGCTATAGATGGAGTTCTCATGTTGTGGTGTGAGAGCCTCCTACCCCTTTGAGGGTGTTTCCCTCACCTCCAAGTCTTGACATGCGTCCAAAGCCCACCACCATCATCTAAGATCTCACCCACCTCATTATCATTCATGACTTCAGCTCCAAGAACACTATCATTGCTTTCCCATCACCTTCACTACAGGAAAAAAGAAAGAACAACAATGGGATCATGAAATCACACGTTGCTTTTAACCTTACCAATATGAGATGAAAGAATGGAATGAATAAGAAAGACACTAAAAGTCCCTCTATATCATGACTTCTCCATCACCATTTCCATAATTGAAAAAACGAAAGGTGTCATCATACCATGAGAAGACCTATAGGCTAATCCCGCTTGGGTTTTAGTGATACTATAAGAAGTGGTCTGCAAGACTTTATTTGGCTTCATGGGAGTACAAATTATTCTGGAGACCTGTCCATGTTCAGAGGCCTCTATCTTCTTTCCACCATCAGAGGTTGATCCCTATTGCACGACACCTTAAAGGATCCGAGGGGTAGAAATCACAGTGCTAGAAGCTTGTCTCCCCCACAAAGCTAGATTCATCAAAGCACACAAGTAGTGTTGAACTCCGCTCGATGATGCTCCGGGGCGAACAAACTGGACCAGATAAAAACTAGATCCTTCATGATTCGACACAACAATATAAAAAACAACCACACAAATGAAAAAGAATCAATTGAAATAGAAATAATGCTAGATCTAGCATTAGGTCACAAAAATCCTACAACATCAGAGATAATGAGCAGACATATCATCCCCCTGATCAGTATAAATGACACTGATTCATTGGAACAAAACCCCCTTGAAGAAACAAAATTAGGAGTCACAATTACCAATTTATGGGATGAACACAATAAACAAATAGGATAACAATTCAAATAAGTCTAAAAGAAGAAAAACATATATCCATTTGAAAAATATTGATAACATCCCCTAGGATTTGATTAGAACAAGAAATATTCCCCCAGTCAACCCCTTTATTAGCCCAAATCTCAGCCACAGCATTACCCTCCCTGATGAAATGGGTAACAATGAAGTTAATAGATGATAGAAATTGTAAACAATTAATCCATCTATTCATAAGCTTCTGAAGGATATGAGTATAAGAGGTTCTAATTACATGAAAAACTGTAGTGGAATCACACTCCAACCAAATCCTATTCAATCCCATATTTTTATCAATATAAATGGATGAAGTGACACTAAGCATCTCAACCTCAAGAGATGAGGCAAAAAAACCAAATCTATAAGAGCAACCCAAAACATCACCAAAGCTGTTCCTGAATAGTAAAACATAACCTAAATGACATGGATTTACTCTGGAAAATACATCGGTATAAATTTTAATCCAACCCAAAATAGGAGGACACCAAAAAACTTCCTTAGTACCCAACGAAGGTTAAAAATTACCTTTAACATTGATACTCCTATAAACAGAAAAATCATGCACTGAGTTGTTACAATAAACATTACAAGGGTGTTTTACATGTTTCATGATAGAAAAAATACCAGAAAGGCATGCTTGAGATTGATAGAAACTCCATATTGAAGACCATTGTTTCTTTTCATCCATAACGAATGAACAATATCGCCATCATCAACTTGAAAAAGAATCAACAACATACGAGATAAAGGGAGATAGAAAATACCTTCAAGGATGCCTCGAATATAAGAAAAAAATCTGTATTTTAACATAAAAAAAATCATAATGTGCCTTCCACATGGATGCGGCTATAGCACAACTCAAAAAAAGATGATCCAAATCCTCCCTATGCTAATGACAAAGAATAAAAATAGGACAAAAATAAATACCACAAACCCGTAAATAAGAATCAATATGGACTTTTCCATGTGCTAGTATCCATCAAAATGAGAACCGAGAGGGGGGGTGATTCTCCTATTAAACATCCCAATCCAATCTAAACATAATAGAGAATTATTTTCATGAGAGTAGAAGAAATTAGAAGTAATCATAGTACAGGGATGTGGTTCCAAAATCCTTCAATCACCAACAAATGAAAAACAATAACTACAAATAACGTGTTTAACATAATCCAGAATAGTGGAGATATCATTTAATTGATCCTAAATAGAAACATCAAGGTCGACATTAAAAATTTCCAGATTAATAGTATCAATAAGAGAAATAAGAGTTCATTTATCTTTCTAATAATTAAGAGAAGAATCCTGAGATACAGACCATCTATCATCCACATCAATAAGAGAAAAAACATATTTAAAAGAAGACCAAACAGAAGAGTCCATATAATTAATGTTTCCACTTATGAGTTTAGTAAGGAATCTAGATCTCAGGATAGAAGTTTATTTTGAGTTGTTTTTTATTAAATTCCATACAAAAGAATCCTGAAGGGCATGATTAATAAGATTAATAATTTTGATTCTGAGGACCCTTTTCTCAAAAGACATATAAAAAATGTTCCCCGACACAGTTACCAATATTATTTCCAAAATAATACCTGTCCATATTATTTTTTGATGGCCAGATTAATAAATTTAATAAGATAAGAAATCCATTAATAAACCATAAAGTAATAAACAAATTTAGAAACAATAACAGCTTTGACTAGAAAAACACAATCAGCCATTAAAAGGAACTTTACAATCTAGGAAAAAAGTTGAATCTTGATCTTACTAATAATCATAGAAAAATAACCAGCCTTCAGACGACCCGAAAACATGGGAACACCAAGATATCTAAAATGGAGAAAACCTTCTATAATCATCCAATTAGTGATGACCTCTGATTTACTATTATAAGAAATATTTCTACAAAAGTATAAAAAAGACTAATTACAACTAGTTAGTTGGCTAGATACATTTTTGTAATGTAGAAAAGATTTCTTGATATTCAGGATATTTCTTTTATACCCTTGAGTAAATAAAATAATATCATCATCATAATGAAGATGGTTAGGACTAGAGAGACCAAAACCAGCACAAATAGCTTTATCTTACCATTCATGGCCATGATAGAAACCAATCTACTAAGATAATCATCTAAAATAGAAAAAAAACAGAAATAGGGTCGCCTTGAATAAATCCTCTAGAAAATGAGAAAAATCCTGCTAGAGATCCATTTACAAGTACTGAGATACATGCAGAATCAAAAATGATCGTAGTAGAATTAATGAAATTTTAATCAAAACCAAACATAGAAATAATTTTAAATATAAAACCTCATTCCATTGTGTCAAAAGCCTTTTTAATATCTAATTTTAGAGAAATTTTCCCACAATGGACATGTTTTGTATGAATATTTATACACTCAAAATCTATGAAAATACAATCTGGAATGGGAATACCTTTCTTGAAACCAAAATTATTTAAAGAAACAATTTTATTGGAAATGGACGCAAGTCTACTGGCAAGAATTTTTGTGATAACTTTGTATAATGTATTGATATGAGAAACATACCTAAATAAATGTATCTCATTAGAATTTTCAATATTTTTAATAAGAGCATGAAATTGAGAATTTAAACCTTGAGGAAGATTTCCCCCTTTGAAAAAATGTAAAACAAGGTTGCAAACATCAACCCCAGTGATCTCCCAATAATTCTAAAAATAGATTGATAAACCCATTAGGACGCATAGAGTTGTACGGTTTAAGACTGAAAACTGAAGCCATGATATCAGTTTCCATAGGAAGTGAAACAATTCTAGAATTATCCCCCTGGTTAACAAATTTATGAATAATAACCTATGTAGGGAGGGAAATGGTAGATGTTATATTAAATAGGTCTTTATAGTAATAAATAATGTGCTCTAAAAGACCTTGTCTATTATCCAAAATTTGATCACCATATTATAATAAATCAAGAGGCCTATAAATTTTCTGAACTCACTAATGATTATTAAATAATTTCCTATCTATATCCCCATACATGATCCCATTTTCTTTGAATGAAGACTTTTTCATAACATCTTTTTCATTGACCAAATTATTAAGTTTAAAAGTCATCTCAAATTCAAATGAAATATCACCAGAGAAATCATCACAAATACATTTCTCTTGGAAAGTATAAAGATAGGCTTCACGAATAGAGATGTCCATGTTAAGATGACTGAACCTATCCCTACTCTAGAATATAAGATTTCCCTCGAGAATATAAACTTTTAGAATACAAGAAAAAAAATTCCTCTTGATCCCAACCATACACGAAACATCCCATACAATCTTGTCACATTCTTGTAATAAACCCAAGATTTATTAAATCTAAAGTGGAAAGGGGATTTAACACCATTAACTGAGAGGTCTATCATAATAGGATGATGATCAGAGTTAATCAAGATTCAAACATAAAAGAAATAGATTCCCAAGAACATAAAGAGAAGTCATTTACAAATGCCCTGTAAATTATACTATCTGCCATACCATTAAGGTGCCGTCTATACCAAGTAAACATAGCCCCAACAATATTTACTTCAATGTACTCATTTTTATCAATATATCCCATAAATTCTATAGAATAAATAGAATATGTCATAGGTCCCATTTTTTCATCTGAATTAAGAATTAAGTTAAAATCCCCAATAATGATCCACGGATCATTTATAAAATTTTTGACAAAACCAATTTCACCAAAAAAAAATATCTACAATCTTGGTAACTATTACTATCATATATTAAAGAACAAAACTACTTAATTCCCAATATATAAAAGGAAATATTTATTTGTTGATTTCATGGACAAAATAGAAGAGGATCATATAAAATAGAATGACCCAAGACCCACCGATTATTAACCTCAGAAAAATTGTTGTTCAAACCTAATAAATTGAAACCCATATTATCCAATCTAGAGAAAAGATTAAATTGAATTGTTTCGGGCTCTAAAATCCCAATTAAAACAGGTTTGTACTGCCTGGTAAAGATTTTAAGATTACTAATTGTGTCCTCATTGGCCAAAGCCCTAACAGTTTCAAAAAAGAATCCTTATTTGTTGCCTGATTTGGGGTGAACACCCCACTTATTCCCATCCCCCTCATTCTTTTTAGTAGATTTAGTATGTCTCCATGCTTTCTTCTTAGGTAACATAAGAAATTTGAATTATAAAATAATATCAACAAGTGTTATCGACTTAATTTCCCACTCTTGAGAAGAAACAAAATCCACCTTGTCAATATTTTTAGAAACAGAAATATAAGAATCCTTTATCATGGGTTCAGATTTTCGAGGATCAGAAATTTTCAGTGATTGAGTAGAAAGAAAATAAATATTTTCATTTCCAGCTTCATTAAAACCAGCCAGAAATTTTTGAGGGGGCATGATCAAAGAAAAAAAATTTATAGAGGAAATGAAACCCTTTACATTAGATGAGTCTAACAGTAACTTATCAGTAAAAAGTGAGGGAATAACATCTTTAAATCTTGGAGAAATAATGTTTTGAGGAGAGGAATTCTTATCTAAATGGGGGGCCTTCATAATATTGATGAGGCATCAGACACAATACAAGATCTAAGATATCCTTTGAAAAAGAGGTGAAGATTGATTCCTCCACCAAATTCTTTTGTATACTATAGACATGTTCAGTTATGCTTTGAGAAAACTCTAAATAAATTAATCTATCATTCATGTCTCCACCAGATTCCGGTGGAAGATTTTGAGGACATGGATAAGAAATAAAATTATCTTCTTCCTCCATAGTTTCTGCATAAGATTTATCAAGGGTGACATTCAAAGAGGAAGGAAGAGGATATGAATCGTACCTCATTGAATTACTATCAATAACCAACTCATGAGAATTCCCATTATTATTTCAGAGAATGATATAATACCTTAAATAATTTATTTTAGATGCACCCTTAACATTCTGTTGAATAACCATACAAGATTCAGTAGAATTCCCTACAATTTTACGTAAATCACTGAATGAGGGAATTTTCTCAAATTTAAATTTAACTTAAATTCTTTGTTCATTAACAAGAATAAAAATAGTCTTAGGTCTTTTAGTGTCCAAATTAAATTCTAAAATAATTATATCATAAAGGCCTAAATCTCCTTCAATCTTCCTTTGATTCATCCTTATAAGTGATCCAAAATAAGAAGCAATATCATTTAAAATTTTCGGATACCAATACCCTATATTTAAACCAAGAATCCTGATCCAAATTTTGGCATTGGGATGCTTTTGATTAAATGGATCAAAATCACAATCCCATTTACAGATTCCAAAGAGACATGGATAAAGATGAAGATTACATGTAGATCGGCCATATGCATATCATCTTCATTCTGAAAAACCAAATGAAAATAACCCTTACCAATTTGAATGTGTTTCCATGCTCTCATACCCCAACAGATAGAAATTCAATGTTTAATGTCATCATACGACCAAGGATTATCCACCTAGAAAGTATCAATCTACCATGATGTAATAATTTGTAAATATTGAATCATTATTGCAAATAATCCGGATCCACACTACCCTATATCACTTTAGAAAAGATCTAATGCACAATTTCAATGAATTTGTAATCACCCTAACTGCTCACTTAATTTTTTATATATACTTACTTAGTATTAATTAATATTATTTATAATAAAATAATAAATTTGGTATCCTATATATAGTGAAATTTTGTTAATATTATTATTTAAACATAATTATACATTATATTCTCATCAAAGGACAAGTGGAATTTTAGTTTATGGGTACATACCAATTATTGTCCCCACATAACAATATCAATCATTTTCACTCACAATTTTTAGTATAAATTTATTATGATGTGATTAATTATTATCTATGATATTAAGGACATACTTATACTTTTTTATATTAGAATATCAAATCTATGTTTTTAGCTATAAATACTTTGGGAAATGATAGTGTCATTCATCTATATGTGTGGACTACAACCTCCCTGAAGTGATGAATTCATTTTTCAATAACATATTTCAATGAATAGTAATTTGGAATAAATGTAAGAATATATATGATATATATTATGTAATAAATATCTTATATAGTTTATTTAAAAGTTATATCACTTTTTATCCATCTGTCCAATAATGAAAAAAGTGTTAATGCATACGAATGACCTATAGACACCATGAATGATGTGAATAATTTTTTTTTTCCTGTTGTAGAATGAATAATAAAATGTATAAAAATTTTATTTATGATATTTGTATAATTATTAAATTTCTATATGTTATGGAAAATTTATAATAAAATATAGACCAAACCTATTGAACAAGAAGACACATGAAAAATTAAGGAGATATCACATTGAAGATTTTTTTTAAAAGGATGTGTTAAAAAAATTATTGATATATGTTTACAAGTAAAGAAAAGAAGTTATTATATTCATTAGTATAGTTATTAAATTTATAAATAATAAATATATATTTATTAAATAGGAGGATCAAATTTGTATGAAAGAAGTAGAACCTAATGTAGGGGATTTAAATCTCATTTATATTATTTAGGGACACATATATTGTATTCACCTCTTTATTATTTGGTGTGATGATTATACTATCCTTGAATGTATCTTTTTATAATTCATATTATTTTTATAGGATCTACATGTCAATCAAGGTATTTTTCTTTCATGGGACTTATGATTTAAATGTAACTAAAATTTGAAAGTGTTCTTTTATAAATTGATTGTTTATCATGATTTTTTATCATTATGTTTCAAATAATGAAATATTATCATCACTCTTTATATAAAAAAAATTTCGTTCTATTAAGTTTATTTCATTAATATACACGTTCTATTTCCATTTCCCTTAACATACATACATAATATTATAATAACAATTTTTTACTAAAAACTGAATTCATTTCACTCTTAGGTTGATACACCATTTTATTTCATATCCATGATTTATAAAAAATATTTTAATTTTTTTTTAACTTTTTTAAAATTAATATTTTGAAATAATTTTTACTCATTTTTTTAGTTAAACAAAATTGTTGGAATGAAATCTATCTTTTGTTTCACAATAGCTTTAAAATTTATCTTTTTTAAAAAATAATTATATTAATGTTATTTTTTCTTATATAGAAATTATTTATAATCCAATAATTATTTTTTTTCATTAAATACTCCATTACATTTATTCGTTTTCATTCATTAATGAATATTTTTCCCATTACAATTTTATTGAAATAAATTATTGGAAGATGGAATCCTTATTTTTTTTAAATTTTTTAGATTTATTTTAAGGGTATTCCTACTCATCAAAGATAATAACACTTTATTTCACATATTATTATATATTGATGTAATATGAAGAGACACCATATCTATATGGTTTACGACTATGATTAAAAATGTTAATGAAACTACTTTCATTACCACAGGTTATGCTATGATTAAATTATTATGAAACACATTTCTTTTTCATTCATTATGTGAAGATGATATATCTATGAAACTGATTTATTATCATAGATTACGATATAAATAATTATTTATGATATTTTGTAACACATATAATTTATTTTTAGTAGTGTGATGTTTGGGACCTATACTTACCACTAATGAATTGTGTGATGACAGATATCGCATTAGATAAACAAGACATGAATGGGGAGTGAACATAATTCAGTAATGGACTATATCTGATATAATATTATTCTTATTGAACCTTGAATACTAATATGGTCTTGAGGATGTATTAATTCTACTATGATAGCCTGGTATATAAGTTTTAAATTCTAATTATATGATTTTTTATTCATTTTTTGTCTTCCAATATATTATGTATTATGATAATGTATATCTATCATGTTTCTTATGGTTTAATTACATTATGGTTCATCTATTAGGGACTTCCATGATTTTTAAGATTTCTAATGATTGTGAATTTTGATATGAATAATATGATATTCCAAAATCATGATCATGTTCTGATAAAAATATATATATTTCCCCCAGAAATGATCATTGATATCTTGTAACATCCCAAGAAAGTATATAATTATGGATTTCTATAACTATGTCTATTTATGAATAGATAGTGTTTTAGATGCTTAAATTGATAATAAATGCAATCTTAAGCATTGGATTCTCTAATATTTTTAAAATATTATTTTACCGCCTTTTGATGGAGAACCATTTTTAAATAAATATTTTGAAAATTTTATAAGATATATTTGTCAAAATAAACTTATTATTTAGTGTCTGGACAATAAAAATATATTTGGATAAATTTTTGGTATTTTTCTGACAATGTAAATTTTTTAATGAATAGTGAAAAATACTGCATTTTACTTGAACAATTATTTTTCATATAATATAATTATATGGATATATTATCATTTTAATTGGATTTAAATATTAAATAGAATATATTTTTACCATTTAATCCAATTGTTGTAATTGGAATTAATTTCACTTTGAAATTTGACATAAACAGTTGTCCAACTTTTGACATATATTGTTTCTAAAAAACCAGATATTTGTTTTGACAATGGGAATTACTTTTAAATTAATTACTACAATATCTGTTTTTGAAATTTGGTTAAATTGATTCCATATTTGGTATCAAAAGGTACAAATTATGTAATTAATAATCTTTTGTTTTTTGACATTATGAATAGTAACGACGGTAATTATCAGTAATTATCGTGATTAATTTGTAATCGGGTAGTTAAGGGTAATAAGATAATATCATAATAATAAAAAAATGACCCCAAAATGTGTCTTAATGATATTGGTTGTGTCATTTCATGCAATGGGATGTCTTGTTCCAGTCTTTGGGACTCTATGGAATCAGTTTTGGGTGATAGTGACATTTTATTATATTATTTTTATAAAGGGAAAGTAAAACCAATGTATGCATCACCCAAGTAAAACAATTTTAGTTTTGTCTGTGTAATTGATCTCTTATACTATAAATAGTAATTGGAATGATAAAATGATTTCCTACATCATGAAATGTTTTCTATAATTTTTAGACATTAAATAAATTAAATTTTTTATGACACCATGATGATGCAATGATTACCTCATTAAAGAACTATGTAATAAAATGAAAAGATAATGTAAAATCTAAGAAATAAACTTGTCAATGAACTATTTGATTTTTATATTCTGAACCCTTATCACCATATCCTCGAAATATATAATTGTGGTACCTTTAAAATCTAAAAATCATTATATAATAAAGTATCATTTCTTGGCTTTCCAAGAGTTCCCCTCCTCCCTCTTATAAAAGGCCCCCACCTCTACCACCATAGACACACATCTCAAGCCATTGTAATGGCCATGATCCACCAATTTT
Source organism: Viscum album (assembly GCA_963277665.1). Lineage (NCBI taxonomy): Eukaryota > Viridiplantae > Streptophyta > Magnoliopsida > Santalales > Viscaceae > Viscum > Viscum album. The sequence goes on along the minus strand of OY728142.1, from coordinate 1,373,305,414 downwards.
ATCTTTCCAGATACCTCTATTCATAATAAAATCCTTACCTTAGGCATAAATCTCTTCAAGAAACCCATTTGGTTCAAACCAAGAGGAGTTACCCGATTTAATGGTAAAGTCTTCTCTAATGTACTTTTGTTTTATTTCACTTATCAATCCCACTAAATTCATTTTATTCCTATATTTTGTAACAAAAATATTATCTCCAATGTACTAGGTTGTTGTTATGAGATGTATTCTAGCTACACATACACATACCTCCATCAATTGGTTAAAGAACAAATTGTTTCTGTGGATGGCGAATTTCTACCCCACGAAATGATTATTGTTCATTCTTCTTTTAACAGCGTTCATGGTGAACATTAATATTTAATTATATTTATATGTGATATATTTTATTTTTATTTTTTCCTTATGCTTCTGTATTTTTTTATGGCATACCTTTATTGTGTCCATTATGGGTAAACGCGATATCTTCATTTTAGGAAGTGTGGACTACTGCCACTCAATGTGATTTGATTCGTTAATTCCATATGTGGGATGTATAAAGGATGGAGTTTATGATGATATATATATGATATTATACTTTAATTATAATGTAACTTTATATAATTATTATTTCACTCCATTAAATACGAAATAGAAATGAATGTAGTGTTCATGCATACGTACGACTTACCGTCTTCAGGAAAGGTGCATTTCATTTCTTACCTCTAAATGTTATGTAATATTATAAATGCATGTATATACTAGATATATATGATATATATGATATCTACATCATGAATATAATTTTTGATATAATGGATATTTTACCACATTAACAACTTGTAATTATAAGAAGTTTATTTTTGGCTCAAGTACCAACGATCGACAAAATGACCATTATTAACTTAAATAATTACATAATGTTCATAACATGGTAATAAGTTATTTAAAAGGAATAATTAACATGAACAAGTTTCTTAATCATGTACAAGTTAACTCTTTCTTATTATTCATGAGATTAAAGAACGATTGAGTGAAGTCGGACATGAGGTATGGGAATTCATCTTAATTTCCTTTCAATGAGGCATATTTTGCATAATACACAAAATTCTTTTATACGGTGTATAAACCGATTTGACTTTTACTTTTATTCAAAAGTAATATTTTTTATACAAAGCTTTTTACTAAATGACAAAAGTGAATGTTTTTGTTGTATGTATGTGGTAACAACAACTTCTCCACTGCCGTGACCATTATTTGAGTTATGGATTCCTCTACAAGACATAACTTTTTTTTAAATTAAAAATAAATACCATGTTTTAATTTTCTTTTAATTTTCTATTGAAAATGGTTTTTATACTTTTTTGATTATATCAATGTGTTGTATTGATATCTTGTGATTGAAATGTGGAAATTTTATGTTTCCTTTCTGCATGTTTTATATGATAAAATTATGTTATGGTTCTTGGGAATTGTTTATGAAGATGGGTGGTTCCATGATAAACTAAGGGAGGGTGAGCCTGTGATAGCTCTCTAATTCATTAGGTAACGCGAAGGAGTTAAATGCTAAGGTTTCTCCGAATAGATTTAGGGAATATATTGTGATGGGTATTCCAAACGTAACCATAAGGGTTTATCCCTACGTAAGTTTGTTATGAATGCCTCAAGTTACCTTTATATCTTATGTTTTCTATGAGTTATTCATAAATCTTTTTATTTCATGAGGTATGATGAAGTTCATATGTTTTATGAGTAAAGTATGATTTCATTTTTTCTTATTTATACATAGACTAATGTTTTTATTCCGTACTTTTATATCCCTTACTGAGCATTTAATGCTCATTCCATGTTTTTGAAATTTTTTCACAGGTCAAGGTAAAGGTTCATGATGTAATGTTTCGTTGAAGTGTCACGGAATAATCCATGCTTTATTTTAAATATGTCTTCTTTGATGGGAAAAATGAATCATGTCTTTTATGTAACCACCATGTTGAAATGTGGAATGTAATGCATGATTTATGATCTAATTCACTAAAAATCTAAATTGGAAAAGATCCTCAATGTGTATTCATGTAATAACACCAGATTAAATAATGTTTAAGGTTGCGGCCTTATAGTTGGAATCAAAGGTCAGTTTAGATAACTTTAGGAGTTATAATTCTATTATATGATTATCCAAAAATATTTTTTTGATCAAATTGAAATTATATAACATTTAAAATTACCATGTTGCTTTATCTAAGACATGTTTTTTAAGAATGGTTTTCCGTAGAGGGAACATGGAAGCAGTGCTAGGAAGGAAAACAGAACGAAATGATCTTTGGTATCAGCATCTTGAACTGGTTGGAAATGGAACTGAACAGTTTGTTGCAGTAATGGAACAGTTGACTCAACCGATAAATGGGGGGGGGTATCCACGCATGAGATCAGCTAGATCAACTGCAGAGGAACTTGTCAGTGGTGGAACATTTCATGAGGAAACATCCCCCGTCATTCTAGAGAATCATCTGACCTTGTGCTAGCTGGAGGGTGGATTAAAGCACTGGAGAAGATTTTTGATATCATGGGGTGCTCAGACAATCAAAATGTTAGTCTTGATTTTTACCGTTTGGAGGGTGAAAAAGATTAGTGGTGGTCGATGGTTAATAATATCAGGGACGCTGATGAGATTGATGCACTTGACTGGGATGAATTCAAAGGTTTGTTTTTTGAGAAAAATTTTTTCTAAGGATGTTCAACGTAGGATGGAAAAACAATTCTTGGAATTGAGGCAAGAGGACGACTTAGTGTCTACTTATGAAGAATAGTTCACTCGATTGGCAAGGTATGCTCAAAATTTTATCCGAGACCTTGATAGTAATATCATTCATTTTTACTCATGGTTAAATCCAAAATATTGAAGGGCATTAGCTTCTAGTGAGTTCAAAAGTTATGAGAATCTTCTTCAATGTGTTGATAAGGTGTAAATGGAGTTTTTCGATGATCAAGTATTCTATTATAACCAATATAAGAAGAGACTGAGGTGGCAGGAGAAAGGGATGAATCCTTCAAAAAGGTATGATGTTATGAAAAATATGATTTTAGTTTGTGATAAATGTGGTAAAAGGATTTCTGGGGAATGTCATTTGAATTCTGGAAAGTGCTACCGATGTGGTAATATGGGACATAAGGATCGTGATTGCTCTGAAAAAGAATAGGGTGATAGTAAGACAAAATTTGATTTAATGATAGGGAAATGTTTCAAGTGCAATGAGATGGGTAATTATACAAACGAGTGTTCGAAAAATAGCTCAAATGATGGGAAGTGGTCAGACTACAAGACAAAAGTTGTGGTGAAATCCTTTGCAACAACTTTAGCAGATGTTGGTCCATCAGATGAAGTGGTATCAGGTACATTTTTTGTTTTTTCAGATTATTCCAATGTGTTGTTTGATTCGGGGTCTAGACGTTCTTTCATCTCTGAAAAATTTTATATTAAATTAGGAATTCCATCTCAATAAATGACACATGAACTTATGGTAAAAACACGTAGGGGAAATGTTGAGGCAAAAAGAATTTATAAAAATATTTCTATCTTTATCCGTGGAAAGAACCTACATTCAAACCTTATTGTTTTACCTCTAGTAGTGTTTGATGTTATCCTGGGTATGGATGGGCTCTCTGTTTACCATGCTAAGATTTATTGTAGAGATAAAGAAGTTTCTTTTCATAATGATTTTTAGTTTGTGTACAATAATAATCCCTTACTGTTGATAACATATCAAGAGGATGAGAAACTTGTAAAAGATGGAAGTGAATGGTACCTTGCACATATTGTTGAAAAAAAGGTATCCGTTCAGATTAATGATGTTCTAGTTGTAAATGAGTATCCTGATGTTTTTTCTAACGAGTTTTCTGGAATAATACCAGATCGTGAAGTTGAATTTACCGTTGACTTACTTCATAAGGCTAACCCAATTTCAAAACCCCCTTATGGAATGGCTCAAATTGAACTTTTAGAGTTCATGGAGCAATTGCATGATTTATTAGAGAAAGTTTTCATTCGGCCTAGCACATCACCATGGGGTGATCCTGTCTTATTTAATAAAAATAATGATGGTTCTATTAGAATTTTCATTGATTATAGATCCTTGAATAACATCACTGTCAAGAACAAATATCATTTTCCTCATGTCGATGGTTTGTTTGATCAACACCAAGGAGCTCAATATTTTTCAAAGATTGACTTGAGATCGGGGTACCATCAATTGAAGGTAATGGAAAATAATATTCCGAAGATTGTTTTTCGTACAAGATATTTCCATTATGAATTTTTTGTAATACCATTGGGGTTTACCAATGCACCTACTGTATTCATGGACCTTATGAATAGAGTTTTCCTTGAGTCCTTGGATACATTTTTGGTTGTTTTCATTGATGATATTTTGGTGTTTTCTAAAAGTAAAGAGGAGCATGAATGTCCTTTAAGTGTTATTTTTAAAACCATAAATGAAAATAAATTGTATGGAAAATTCAGAAAGTGTGAGTATTGGTTGCAAAAAATTTCTTTTCGTGGTCACATTGTTTCTAATGATGGAATAACTGTTGATCCTGCAAAAACAAATGTTGTTGAAAAATGGACAAGACCTATAAATGTAACCAATATTTTTAGTTTTCTTCGTTTAGAAGGATATTAATGAAGGTTTGATAAAAAAATTCACGTTTATCTTGTCCAATGACTATTCTATCTTGGAAGGGTGTTTTGTTTATCTGGACAAATGAATGTGATGATTGTTTACATGAATTGAAATGAATATCGGTGAATTATCCAGTTTTGGCACTACCTCCAAGAATGGTGAGTTCGTTATCTACAGTGATGGTTCATTCAAAGGAATTGGTTGGGTTCTAATGAAGAATGATTAGGTAATTTCTTATGCTTCACATCAGTTGAAAACTCATGAGGTAAATTACCCTACACATGATTCTGAATTTGCTGTTGTTGTTTTCTATTTAAAAATTTTAGAGTCATAGCCCCTGGACATGCATGGTAACCCAGAAACTATATCCATCAAGATTCCATCCCACATTCATTATGTTACCTATAGTAATAGTGTAAAGACTTCTATAACCTGATTATAGACCTTATATTTTAGAAAATTTAATAATCATGGAAATAACTCTACCAATAATTTCATCATCCCTGGAAGCTAGTACTATGGTCGGTGATCTTGGAACATCTATGCCATGCCATGATGTACCGCTAATGGTTATGTGTAGAACTCCCTCAACACCTCCTCCCAAAACATCACTAGAACAATGGTGCATCCTCAAAAATGGATGACGTGCTCCACGCCTATAGAAAATCCATCATGTGAATGTCTATAGGATATTTGGGCACATCGGGAATCACAATTGAAGTCCCCATGCTATGATTCCGGATCTCATTGATGGAGTGGGTGAGTGAGAGTCGTAGACTGTTGGTATGCTTCATTATCTTTATACACGAAGGATATCTGCAACGTGGATAGCTTCTCAGTCACCCAACACAGAAGCTTTATACACAACCATCTATTTAGTTTGTTTGCTACTACCTTTCACTTCCTAGGAGCATAGACTATCTCAATGTCATATTAATGTAAGAACTCGATCCATCACAATTGTTTTATGTTCAATTTCCTCTATGAACATATATACCTGATACTATTATGATAAGAGAAGATAGTAATCTATTCACCCATCTAGTGGTTCCCCAACATCATCAATGTAAAGACCACATCTACTAACAATAGGTCATTGGTCGCGTAGTTATTCTCATGTTTACTCACCAATTGGGAGCTATTGGTGATCGATGCTCACTATTACGTTATGAAAAATCCTATTTCGGTCATAAAAAAGTCGTAATAGGCTACATACCCAACACCATCTTCTGGTAGCGTCAATATGTGGGAAATTTTTAGTCTTTGTCGTAACTTCTAGAAACTCTATTAGAATATCTCTATTAATAGGAATGGATTACCATTCATTGTCAAAGCTAAAATGTGTACTTCTACCATTGAAAAGTTATGTAAAAATATCATGTAGTACCCCGCCAACCCTAGGAAACTCTGCATTTCAGTCACGCTTCTGGGTGGCTCCCAAGAAAGCACTTTATCTATCTTGTCTGGATCCACTATAAATCAATATTTTTAGATGGGATGTCCTAGAAGGTGGACCTCTTATATCCAGAACATGCACTTCCTGATATTAACATATAGTCAGTTCTCTCAGAGTGTATCCGAAACGATATGTAGATGTGTCCCATGCTCCTACCCAGACTCCATGTATACCAAGATATCATCAATGAAAACCACCATGAAGCGATCAAGGTATAGATGGTCGATCAATTTAAGGATTCCAATTAATATTTATGGGGAGTTGTTCATGTCAAATTGAATCAAAAAGAAATCATAGTGTCCATACACGCATATGAAGGGTGTCTTCAGTACGACCTCGTACCGCACCCAATACTAATGATAGCATGATATAAGGTATATATTTGATAACAAATGATCTCCATTCATCTGGATAAAGAGATCATCAATCTTTAGCAGAGGATTATTTTTCTTCGCAGTCATCTTTTTCATGTGATTATAGTCTATGAAAAGCATCAAGATCAAATATGCCTTCTTGGCGAATAGAAATGCTGAAGTTATGGAGAAACACAGGTTCTTATGAACCCCTTCCAGTAACATCCCAGGTAAATATTGAACATTAAATTTTTCATATTTATTAATATATGTGAATTAAATATTTATTTTACTTTAAAGGGGTTGCTACATTCGAGTGAGTATGTGATATGAAACAGTGGGTTTTTTTGAAATCCTATGATGCACACTAATAATATAATATTATTATTTTAAATTGTAGTTAACCCCTAGAGGTTGTATTGAAATGAATGGACAAAACTAACAACAATATTATTATAATGTTTTTTAAATGTATTTACATTTATCTAATAAAATATCAAGGCATAAAACACGAATAAATACACTTTTACACATAATTTACATTAAAAAATCGATTTACTGCCTTTTAATGGAGAACCCACTTAAAATATAGATTTGATCAATTTTATATGTTATATTTGACCAAATAAAATTCTTCTTTATAAATGGAACATCAAAATATACTTTGGATGAAATTTTGTTTTTTTCCTGATAAAATGCATTTTTTAATGAAAAGTGAACCAGGTTGTATTTTAAGTCAAAACTACATTTTAATATAATTTATTTATATGGATATATTATCTTTTTAAATGGTTTTAATGTATAATTAGAATATATTTTTACCATTTAAATCAATGTTGGATGTTGGAATTAATTGAACATTGAAATTTGACATAAAAGATAGTCAATATTTGGATAGTTATTGTTTCATGAAAACATGTTATTTGTTCTAACAACATTAATTAAAGTAAAGAAACATAATATTTCATTTAAATGAAACTTTACCACATTTGTGAGTTGATTTTAAAAAAATATGAGAGATATTATTACTATCATAACTTATATTTGGTTCAATAAGATGAATATAATTTTAGGTGAATAGTAACTTTTGACTTTTATTTAACGTTGTTAAAGGTAAATAGGGTTATTAAAGAGAAAAGACACATTATATTAATTAATTTAACTGTGTCATAAATAGTAACTTTTGACTTTTATTTAGAATTACATTAAAACATGTTATGACCTTATTTGATGAGTCATGTCAGACCATGGGACTCCTTGGGTCGATTTTGGGACCACATGGATCCACATGGGAGTGACATTGACACATTAGATTAATTAATTTAAAGAAAAGACAAAACTGACATAAAAAATAACCATTGATAAATTAATTTTTATAAGCTGTTATATAATTCATCATTTCAAGTATAAATATTCATCGGACATATTAAATTATTTTTTACATCATGGTATTTTTTTATATATTTTTAGACATCGAATAAATTAAATTAATTATGACACAGTAATGTTTTGGTATTCAACTCATTAATAAAGGATTTTAATAAATAAGATTATAAAGACAATAATAATATCCAAACCTATAAAATAATGTTGGATGATTTTATTTATAATACAAGTCATATTATCTTAGACATTATTGTGTTATGGACCTTGTTTAAATGAAGATAATTTTATAATAAAATAATGTTTTCAATCTTTTCTAAAGATCCCCTTCTATCCCTTATAAAAGAAGACCATTTCTAACACATTCCTCACACCTCTCATTCCATTTTTATCGTCAAAATGTTGACCAATTAAGCATCCTACATCCCTATCCTTATCCTAGAAGCCTTACTTTAGGAATAAGTCACTTCAAAAAACCCATTTCATTCAATCCAAAGGGAGTTAACCAAACTAAAGGTAACCGTTTATCTTAACATATTTTCTTTTATTATAATTCTTCAACCCCTAAACTATTTTTATTCCATTATTTTATAACAACACAAGTATCTTCAATTTACTAGGATGTTCTTATGAGATGGATTCGAACTACATTTACTCACACCTCCATCTAATAGATGAATAAAATATTGTTTCTATGGATGGAAAACAAACACCTCAGGAAACTATGATTGTTCAATTATCTTCTACATCTTTTCATGGTGGCCATTATGATGGAATTGTATTTATATATGACATATATTATGATTATTATTTTTTATTCTTATGTAATTTTTCATTTATTAAATTTTTTTATGGTTTCCATAGTGGGTAAATACGATAAACTCATTAGAGGAAGTGTGGACTACCGCCCTCTCAATGTGATATGACTCATTAATGGATTATGTTGGATGTATAAAGGATGAAGTTAATAATATTGTATATGATATTTTACTAGAATTAAAATATAACTATGTATCATTATGTTTTTAATTCCATTAAAATAACTAATAGAAATGGATGTAGCATTCATGTGTACGCACGGCTTACGGTCTCCATGAACGGTGCATTTCATTTATTACCTCTAAATATTATGTACTATTATAAATAAATGTATAGACTGGATATATTTGATATATATGATTACTAAATCTTTAATATCATTCTTAAGATAATGTATATCTTACAACATTAACAAATTGTAATTATAAGGTGTTCATTTTTTTCACTCATTGTACCAAATATCGACAAACCAACCGTTATTAACATAAATGATTACATGATGTTTGTAAGTAATATTAAAGAAATAATAAACTTTAAAAAGGTTCTTAATCAAAAATAAATTAACTTTAGATTATTATTCATGAGATTGAGGAATGAACGGGTCATGTCGGACACAAGGTAAGGGATTTCTTATCTCACTTTTAATTCCCTGAGATTTCCATTGATCGCCACTAATTTACTGCATGTGGTGTATTGTGTACTACTATTTGATATATATTATCATGATAATTTTTATATTTATCGTATTAGGTGATTAATTTAATGGTTATTAACTTGTGTTCATACGACTCGATTGATTACGATGTATTAAGTAGATTTCATCTCACTTCTTATTCCCATGAGATTCTTACTATAATGCCATTATATCCTTTTCTGTGGTGTATGTACTACCCATGATTGTATTATTAGTATAATATAAATTAATTTATTTTTTTTACATCTCTCTTCTTTTATGGGGTGTATGTTTTGTAGGTTACCTAATCTGTAAAGGGAACTTTTTAACCCAATTTCCATTTCATGGGTTAATATTCTAATTCTGAAATATGTCAAGATATGATTATGTGTGGAATAATTGTTTATTTATTTATGTTTTTATTTAAACTACCCTGTGTGTGGATATAATATTGATACACATAATCACTCCACTGATAAATTCCCAAGTCATCAATATGAACATGATAAGAGTAATTTTATCTCAATTTTCATTCATTGAGTTAAACATCCAAGTCATTGGTTATTTCTGAAAAAGAATATGTGTGTATGTTCACTGATTGATTTACACTAAATACCCAATCAAATTTAGTGTATTTATATTTTACCCAAATTAATATGTAATTGATTTATTATTAATCTATGTATACAATTTTTATAAGGTATTTCATCTCAATTTACATTCCATTGAGACTTTATTGTTGTTATGCACCAATTCACTCTTATATGGTGTATATACTAACCTTTGGCATATTATATCATGAACCCCTTTACTCTCTTGATATTATGATGTTCGGATTCAATGTTATTCCTAAATTATTTGTATTCAATAGCCTCTCAATTTTTTAGAAACACTTTATCTAAAATATCATTTTAAATGGTTTAATGATTTATTATTCTAAATCTTTATCATTAATGTCCATGTTTTAAAATTGTTCAATGAATTTATTTATATGGACATTAGTGTTTTTAAATGATAATTAATTTAATAGATTCAAAGTTTTATGGGACCCTTTAATTCAAAAATCGCTTTGTTAAATGTTTTAAATGATTTTGAAAATGGTTTGATAATGAATTGATTTTGTCAAAATCATGAAATCATATATTGTGATTGGAATTTGGAATTTTTATTTTTTCATTATGCTTGTTTCATGTGTTATGATTATGTTATGGTTATTGGGCATTGTTTACATATATGGGTGGTTCCGTGATAAACCTAGGGCATGTGAGCCTAAAATAGTTCTCTAATGCATTGGGTAACGAGATAGAGGTAAACATTAATGTTTCACCAATGAGATTTATGGAATATACTTTTATGAGTATTCCAAATGTGAATCCATATGTAGCTATGATAGATACAATGTTAGTATGTTATGAATGCCATAAGTTACCTTTGTGATTTATTATTTTTGTTATTTATTCACAAATCTTATAATATAGTAAGGTATGTTATGATTGTATAGTACTGGTTTAATTGATATGTATTTATTGATAGGTTAATGTTTCTTTTTAATTATTTTATAACCATTACAGATATTTTTATGCTCATCCCATGTATTTAAATTGTTTTCCACGGGACTTAAATATGAATAGGGTAAAGGAAGGGATCAAGTAAATGTCATACTATTTAAAACATGGATCTCGACATGTTTCTTTTTAATATTTTTTTATTTAAAATAATGGATACTAAGTAGTAGTGTCTACATGAAATTTTCATGTTGATATGTAATAGTTATGTCCTAATTATCTAAAACTATAAACCTGAAAAGATTCTCAACGTGAATTATTCATTTCATTCAATATTATGTAATTTTTAATTTCGCGTCCTTATAGTTGGTATCAATGTTCACTTTAGATAACTTTAGACGTTAGGGTATTATTTAATCATAAATGACATAACCATAATGGTTAGGATTTTAGAAGGAGTCATAATATTATTTGATAAAGTAAATGAGTTTAATATAACCTGAATAATTATATCTTAGTATTTACCATCCTCATTATTTATTATATAATGATTTTACTGATATACTCTCACTGAACATTTTGGTTTTAGTAAATCACTGGATCTAGTAGGGACCAATGTAATAGTGAATGTGAAGAAAACATTGACAGTTTTCAGAATAAGAAATTGAATGAAATTAGAGCTCCAATGAGAACTCTTGTTCTTATTATCAACTAACTATATGGTATCATGAATGACCACATGAACCTTGGTGATTTTTATAAGGAATCGTATATGTGAGATACAAATCCCAATGGATGTTCATTTAATAATCATAAAGGTAATTATATTAAATTCCTATGTATAAAGGATGTGGAATCAAAAACATAGGAAAATTCTTCAGAGGGACGAGATGATTCTAAAGATGTGGAAATCAAGCTCATGTAGCAAGAACCTTCCGTGGAGAAAGAAAGAATCCAGTTGACTCTAGGAAAGGGAAATAAGTTCTATCTGAAGGATCAATTGAATGTTTTGAATGTGTTGTGCATAGTCATTATACAAACAGATGTCCTACGATGAAGTTTTAGGAATGGGATCACATGGATCGTTCAAATATATGTTAATAAAAAACTAATTCCATTCTTATTGATAATGAAGGGACTGACAATGACCAATGAAAGGTATTGATTAATTCACAACATTTGTTTTGATATTATTGAATCATAGGATATGGATCATGAATTTTTTATGTAGGAAAGAACTATTTCAGAATAAGTTGGTAAATAATGCTTGATGGATCATGCATAACATTTAATGAGTAAGAGGTCAACATATAAGGGACTCAAGAGTTATAGTAGATTTTCGGATGGTGAACTTCTTAAAACTATAAAGGCTATTTTGTTGATGTGATTAAATTAGAAGGCTATTTATAGTATGTGTACCCCTGATGCTTGATTTATGAAAAATTTATTTAAGCAATAATTATCTTTTATTTTGTGTTATAGTTATGATGATCCTTTTGGATTTATATGATCTTTTAATTTGAGGAAATTACATGATAATACATTTTGGGATGCAAAATTAATGTTATTAGATAAAATTTGTGGTTAAAATATGTTATGGTTATTTTTTATGAATTTATATACTTTTAGGAGTGTTATAAAATTATATAGTTTTCAAAAAAGGACAACACTCATACAGCGAGACAACCGATCGTCTCGGACAAAGCTATGGGAATCGAACCAACAACCAAAGTGTTACTGGGATTTATCTCCTACCACAGAACTATGTGAAGTCCCACGTTATTATGAATAATTGTTTTTAGTTAGATAACTTTATGAATCAATAATAAGATTATTTTGGGTTATATATGGTATTGATTAACCGATCATGGAGAATATGTGATTATATTAATTAGTATTCAATATCAGAGTTTAAGAGTAACTGATGTTATTTGGGAAAAATGTTATGATTTATCCTGGATGACTTTGGATTTAAATCCTTCTAAGATTTAGGATTTAAAATTAGCTTGGATTACATTGAAAAAATTTATGTTCATTTTTTTATCAAATAATATTTTTTGATCTTGGAGTTTTATTTGAATATTTTTGGAGATTAAGAGTAGTTTTTTTGTAAAATATTATCCTTTGGTTTTCATAGGATATCACACAATCCATTTTGGTTTTGGTTAATGTACAAAGACATGAAAAAATATAGTTCACATTTTGTGGATTAGGTGATTCCTTAGAAGTTTAGTATACCGCTTTTAATGTGAAAAAGACATCCTGAATACTCATTGTTTGGAGAAAATATGAGTTTCAGTTAGAAATATAGTAAAGGATGAAATTCTAAAGGAAATTAAAGTATGTTTCCATATGTTTTTAGTTAGGCTCATAAATAAATTCTTCAATAAAAAGTAAAATAAAACAAAAACGTTATCTGTTATCTTTTCCTATTGGGGAATCAAATATTATTTAACCCATCATACTATGTTATTTTCTGGTGGTTAATATTCTCCAAATCCAATTATCTATCACACTAGATCAGAACATTATGATTTTTTTCTCCTCCATATCCATGATTTCATGGAATTCTAGTATCTTTTTACTCGGGTGACCTTTCTACTTCTCTTTCTTTCTATTAATGTGATAGTTTTTCTTAATCTTTTCTGATGTGTGGATTTTAATAATGTTTCCAAGCCCAGTTTTAAAATTGTGATGATGAAATTCCAAATAGTGTATAAGGATGTAACATCCCAAGAAAATATTGAACATGAAATTTTTCATATTTATTTATATTTGTGAATTATATATTAATTTTACTTTAAAGGGGTTTCTATGTTCGATAGCGTACCTGATACACAACAATGTGTTTCTTTGAAATCTTACATTGCACACTAATAATATAATATTATTATTTTAAATGGTAGTTAAATCCTAGCCATTGTATTGGTGGGAATGAACAAAACTAACTCCAACGTGATTATACATGTTTGTAAAATGTATTTACATTTATCCAATAAAAGTTAGAGGCTTAAAATGTGAATGAATCTAATTCTAAGCATAATTTACATTAAAAGATCTATTTACCACCCTTTAATGGATAACCCACTAAAACTATACTTTGGTCACTTTTATATGTTCTATTTAAATTAATAATGTTCTTTTTTAGAATCAGAACATCAATATTTACTTTGGATGAAATTTTGGTATATTTCTGATAAAATGGAATTTTTAAGGAAAAGTGAAAAATGTTGAATTTTAATTCAAAACAACCATTTAATATAATTTATTTATATGGATGTATTATCATATTAATTGTTTTTAATGTATAAATAGAATATATTTTTACCATTTAATCTAATTTTGGTCATTGTAATTAATTTCACTATAAAATTGGACATAAACAAGTGTCAATATTTTGATAGTTAATGTTTCACAAAAACAAGACATTTATTCTAACAACGAGATTTAATATTAAATTAATTAAGGAAACATCAATATTTTGAATTTGGTAAAATATTATTCATTTTTTAATTCAAAATATCAAATATAGATTAGGCTGTCTTTTCGGTATTTTTCTGAAAAACAAATTTTTTTGAATAGTGAAACCACTAAGTAGTAGTTAAAATACGGACTTTTTCATTTAAATGAAATTTTACCACTTCTGTGAGTTTAATTTAAAAATTCCAAGAGACATTGTTAATATAAATATGTAAAATGTCGTTCAATAAGATGAAAATAATTTTTGATTAATAGTGACTTTTTACTTTTATTAATCGTGGTTAAAGGTAAATAGTGTAATTTAATGTAAAAAAAATTTATAATTAATAGAAATTACTTTTAAGCTTTTCCTAACATTATAGTATGAGTTATGACTGACCAGGGGAATATTCAGGTAGATTTTGGGACCCCATGGAGCCACTTTAAAGTGATATTGATGCTTTTTATTAATTAATTTAAATTAATGGCAAAAATGACATAAACAAATATTCTTTGGTAAATTAAAATTTATATGGTGTTATATAAGTCATATTTTTGACTATAAATAATCATTATAACGCAAAAAATATTTCATAGATTATGGTATTTTTTGTATTTTTATATACATCGAATAAATTAAATTATTTTTGACAGAATAATGATGTGGTATTTACCTCATTACTAAATTATTTAAATAAATAATATTATAATGACTAAAATAATGTACAAAACCTATCCAATTACTATTTTATGATTTTATTATGAATATTAGTCATCTTATCTTTGACTTTAGAGAGTTTTTCATCATTTTGAAATTGAAGATAAGTTATAATAAAATAGTGTATTCACACTTTCCTAAAGAGCTCCTCCTCTCCCTTATAAAAGGAGACCACTTCTAACCAATCTCTCACACCTCTCATGCATTTTTTATCATCCACCCACTTCCCAATTAATCCTCCTACATCCCTACCCTCCTCCTAGAATCCTTACCTTAGGGAGAAGTCACTTCTACAGTCAATTTTGGTTCAAACCAAAGTGAGTTAACCAAATTAAGGTAACAATATCTCCTTACTTCTTTTCTATTATTTTACTTCTCCAACCACTAAACACTTTTTATTCGTTTATTTTATAACAACACTAGTATCCTAAATATAATAGGAATTTTTATGAGAAGTAATCAAACTACACTTACACACACCTTCATGTAATGGGTGAAGTACATACTATTTCTGTTGATGCCAAACAAACGCCTCACAAAACAATTATTATTCAATTATATCCTACTGCCTCTAATGGTGGCCATTATGATTTCGATTTATTTATATATGATATATATTATGATTATTATTTCTTTATTCATCTGTATTTTTTAATTTATAGAACTTCTATTTGGTATCCATAGTGGGAAATATGGTAATCTCATTAGAGGAAGATTGGACTACCGCCACCTAAAAGTGATTGAACTTGTTAATGCCTTATGTGGGATGTACAAAAGATGGAGTTAATAATATTTTATATGATATTATACTGTAATTATAAAATATCTATGTATCATTATGTTTTTAATTCCATTAAAATAAGAAATAGAAATGGAATTAGCATTCATGCGTACGTACGGCTTACCGTCATCATGAATTGTGTATTTCATTTCATAACTCTAAATGTTATGTACTATTATAAATACATGAATATACATGAATATATTTATATATATGAATTCAAAATCATAATATCATTCCAAAGATGATGTATATCTAACCACATTAACAACATGTAATTATAAGGTGTTCATTTTTTTACTCTAGTACCAAATATCGAAAAAACAACCATTATTAACTAAAATCGATACATAATGTTTATAAGTAATATAAAATTAATTCTAAACATTAAAAATTATTTTATGAAATTATAAATTAAATTTAGTTTGTTATTCAGGTGATTAATGAATGAACGGGTCAAGTCGGACACAAGGTAAGGGATTTCTTATCTAACTTTTCATTCCGTGAGATTTCCAATGTTCACCACTAATTTATTTCATGTGGTGTATTGTGTAACACCATTTGATATATATTATCATTATTCATTTTATATTCAATGTATTATGTGACTCATTTAATTGTTATTAACTTTTGACCATATGACTCGATTGTTTACGATGCAGTACGGAGTTTTCATCTCAATTTTTATTCCCTTTAGATTCATGCTATATAGCCAATATTTTCCCTTTGTATAGACTTTGTACATCCCATGATTTTATTCTTTGTTTAATATACATTTATTTATTACTGTTTAAATCGTTCTTCATTCTTGGGGTGTATGTTTCATAAGTTACCAAATCAGTAAAGGGGGATTTTTAACCAAATTTCCATTCCTTGGGTTAATCTTAAAATTCTTAATAATGTAATTCTGTAATTATGTGTGGAATCATTGTTTATTTATTTATGGTTTAATTTCAACTCCACTTTATGTGGATATAATTTTGTTACACATAATCAATCCATTGATAAATTCTTAAGTCATTGATATGAACTTGATAAGAGTAATTTTAAATCAATTTCCATTCATTGAGCTAAACGTCCAAGTCATTGGTTTTTTCTTAAAAAGAATATGTGTGAATGATCTATGATTAATTTACACTAAATACCCAATCAAATTGAGTGTATTTATATTTTTTACGCATTATTATGCTATTGATTTATCCTCATTCTAAGGATACAGTTCTTATAAGCGATTTCGTCTCAATTTACATTCTATTGAGACTTCATTTTTTATATGCCCCAATTTACCCTTATATGGTGTATACACTATCCTTTGGAATATTATATCATGAATATATTTATTATAATTATATTATATTGTTCATATTCAATGTTATTCCTTAATTATTTTTGTTCAAGAGTCTCTCATTTTGTTAAAAACTCTTCATCTAAAATATAATTTTAAATATTTTAAAGATATATTCTTCTAAGTATTTATCATCAAAGTTCATGTTTTAAAAATAGTTTTAAGGATTTATTTAAATGGACATTAAAGTTCTCAAATGATAATTAATTTAAAATATTCAAATTGGAAAGGGACCCTTTTATTCAAAAATCACTTTATTAAATGTTTTAAATGGTTTTGAAAAAGGATTGATAAGGCATTGATTTTTTCAATATCATGAAATGATATATTGTGATTTCAAATAGGAAATGTTATTTTTCCTTTATTATTTTTTATGTGTTATCAATATGTTATGTTTATTGGTCATTTTTAATGTATACGGGTGGTTCCATGATAAACCTATGGTGGGTGAGCTCGAGTTAACTCTCCAATGCATTTGGTAATGAGACAGAGGTAAACGTGTATGTTTCTCCTAAGTGATTTAGGGAATATACTGTGATGGATTTTCCAAATGTGACTCCCTATGTAGCTGTGATATCTACAATTTATCTATTCTATGAATTCCATAAGATACCTTTATTATTTATGATTTATATGTGTTATTCACAAATCATATGATTTCGTATTGTATATTATGATTTTAAAATATTGGTTTCATTGATTTGTATTTATTGATGGGTGAATGATTCCTTTACTTATTTTATAACCCTTACTAATATTTTTATTCACATCCAAAGTATATTAATTTTTATTCCAGAGGACATAAATATGCATATGGTCATGGATAGGATCAAGGAAATGTCTTGCTGTATAAAACATGGAACAAGATATATTTCATTTTAAAAGTTTTTATTTAAAAAAATTGGATACTAAGTAGTAGTGTCTACATGTAACATTCAAGTTGATACATAATAGTTATGGCCTAATTCTCTAAAACTCTAAACCTAAAAAGATCATCAATGTGAATTATTAATTTAATTAAATATTATGTAATGTTTAAGGTCGTGTCCTTATACATCCTCTATAAGTCCTCCAACATTACCCTCTACTAATAAAGCTCCATAGGATCCATCTGATATACTCATGTAGATATTAGTGTCCTCGTGGGGTATAGGTAAATTTATAAGTCCACATTTTTATGAGGATGTTGTCCCAGAACATCCTCAAGAATGACATCCACATACTGGTCCACCTCTATATGATTGGTCAGACTCCAATAATTATCTACACCTAGGGAATGGCATGCCAAATGATTAGTGATCTGAGCATAGAATTTTGATAACCAGTCCATACCCAAGATGAAATTGTATGTCCTTGATGCTACAACTAGAAGATCCTAGCCTAAGCTACTGCCTTCTAAAGTAATCTAACACTATAGGGATCATTGTGTAATTGTTTAATTGTATCACATATGATTCTTTAATCATAAGGATTGGGCCAAAAGATCTACTAGAATCATCGAGCCCCGATTGAGAGCCATGGAAATTATAGAGTGATTGGCACCTATGATTAAAAAATTTCATCTATAATGAAGTAATCACTGATCATACATCAAATCAATTTTGGAGTGTCATGGCATAGGCCTATACTTGTTGAAGCTAATCACATCCTTATCCACCTAATCTATGAGGTCGTGGTGGACCAGGAGGGGGTGGCGGTAGTACCTCAAACCTTCCCCTACCACCTACTGCACAACCTTATCCTCTACCATATTTTCCTCCCAATGGACATCCTCACATGACCATATTTCTTTGTATCGGTTGTCTCTTGACAACCTTCTAGTCAATCATGAGGTAGCTGAAAAATCTTAAAAAATGTTCCCATGTCCGCTACAATAGTAAAAAACTATAGTCCTCCTATGAAATCCTCTACCTCATAATCTCCACACCTCTAAAATAGTGTCTTAGGGTCGTCGTTTGGATGGTTGGGCCCACATGGGCCCCTGCATCATCTTCCAACTGCCTACTATAGATGACTCAACTATATGTCGTATGGTGGTAAGTATCACATTCGGTTCCTACTCAGCAAGGAATCACTCCACCAATAACAATCCCTCTTGAAATCCTACATGTGTCAAAATATTGAGAAACATCATCAAAACTCTGATGTACCTTCGAAGACCCTACCTAAAGGTTCATTCCCTAAAGAATGAATCGTGTACCATGTCAATAGAGTAGCGGGAGGTGATAGTAAATCTCAGAGAGTAATGAGCCACCATTAAGTTGCACTGATATAAGTGTAGTAGCTCTTGAATAAGAACAAAGAGTTGAGTCGAGGGTATAAATGTATTTATGAATAGGCTCTCGATTTCCATATTGGAAAGAGAATTCTACTCGTTTGTCTAGAGAATCAGGCTCCACAATCCCCATACTTTGCCATGGAAGTGAATAGAAGCAAGGTCACCATATGGTCTTCCAGTGTCTTATAATAGTAGAAAATTTATGCCAAATCCTCTAGATATTACTCAATTAACTGCAGATTGGTATCACCTCGATATCATGGAGGCCTCTATCTCAAGAAATCGGGCAATTCACACAATTGGCATGCATTATATACCAGTGGGGTTTGTGTAAACTGCTTCCCAAAGGCTAGTGGTGCTGCTAGTACACCTCCCAAAGGTGATATAGTTGTAAGAGGGACCTACATTGATGCCTCATCACTCGATGGGCCATCATCGTTATCTCTCACTGGAATCCTAGCTGGCTGTCTATGTGAAGGAATCATGTAAAGAAACAGATGCACCATGATCAATAAGTTATAACTGTTGAGATGAATAAAAAGAGATCAAAAGATATACATTTTCAAGGAACATGAAACTTTTGTTTTCATGTACCGAGTACAAAAATAGATTTTCGGTTCCTGGGGTATGGATGCATTGGCTTCCACACCAACATTGGACTCTCCAGACTAAAATTCAAATACAATACACATAATACTATTGATCCATTAAAAATTACAGAGTCTTAGTTCTTCTGGTAGATCTGACCGCCTATGATATGACGTTGTAAAGACCCATCCCACGAGAATTGTGTCGTGACTACCCCAAGACATCCTTCCACAGGCAAGGTTCTGTTGACTATCACCAGGATGGAGAAAACCAAAAAGGGAAGGATTTTCCTTTAAACATGTACACTCAGAGACATGGCACACTTTATACATGTAAAACATGACAGAAAATAAGTAGAACAACCACCACTAACACCCACCGGTGGGAATAAAAGTAATTACTATAATTAATGGTCCAATATACAAGCCAAACTTAAATAGTATAGGATATTAAATAGTATCTAGAGATATTTTTCGAATGATCCTACCTGAAGAGTAGGTGCAGCACGTTATTGCGGCGCACCATGTCAATTTGTCACCTCCGTGTATCATCAAGCCCTGACACTCTAAAGTCTAAGTCAAGCTATCTATCATCTGCACAAGACACAACAATGTGTGGGTGAATCCCTTGTAGGGGAGAGTATATGAATACAAAATAGGGGCACTGAGACACCCAATGATCTCTCATAATTCCACAAGGAATAACGACCAAGCATTATCTCAATCACAAAGCACAATTTAAAAGACAACTCACACAAGGTATACAACATTATGAACATGAATAAATATTATTAGTCATAAAGCTATATGATCTTGTTATTTTGAGAGGATTTTTCATCAGGACTGCAAAAGGTCTCTATGTGATATCGCACAAAATATCACAAGGTGTTGACGCACATGTTATCACTATGTACTAACCAACAAATGATCGCTCGATGCTGACCCACAGAGGATCTCTACATGCTGACCCACGAAGGCATTATAGGTGATGAAACACAGAGGATCGCTAAATGCTAATAGATATGGGAGATATAATTGAGGACCTATGGAGGATTGCTAAGTGCTGACCCACAGAGGATAGATAACCCTTCATCACATAAGAGCTAACCACTAGATTTCTGAACATAGCACACTAGATTTATGTGGGGTCCTCTCCTAAAATATTCAGTCACATATCAACTAAAAAAAGTCCAACTAAGAAGTAACCCAAGGTTCTTTTATTTTATAAGAGTTCCAAAATGACCGACTGTGCATCAATCGGACACCCATTCTATAATAAAAAAGGCAAAAAGGTAAATATTGTTAGATTGGATTTGAGTCCGATTTATTTGGCCGTACTCAAAAATCATACAAAAATCAATTGGAGAATCTCAATATTAATGAATAATCACAAGGGCCCTCATGTAGAAGATTTTGTAACAAATGGAATGTCCCGTCTTTTCCTTATAGCCTTTTTAGTGAGACGTGGATAGTCAGATCTGGTGATGGTCCAGCAATGGTCAGACCCAGCCTGCCTCTTGAGCCCGAAGGTTTGGCCATGGTGGCATGTGTCTAGCTCGGATGGCATGGTTCTGGCCCGCTGGAGAATGAGGCCTATGTGTTTCAAGCTAGTTGCACTAGACAAGACGTGGGGCATCCAGTTCTCCCAGCTGGTGGCCCTAGCGCGCTGCCCCCTGTCCTCTAAAATGACAAGCACGAGGAATCTATTTGTGCACCACCTGAGTGGGATGATCTATAACTACATGATACATCATCCTCCACTAGACACTACTAATATGGGATTGCCACCACCACCTATCACCAACATCTTCTTGTTGGTGGTGCTGCATAGTTTTATCATTTCAACAAGGGGATTGGAACAATCATCTTTATTTTTATTAATAACCCCCATAGAGAAACCCCTCAACAAACACTCACAGTATAGAATGAATCATGGATAAATCTGTTAGTCAGTACATCCACGTTGTTCATATTATTAAGGAATGTTATTGAATAAATATTATACTTATAGAAATAAATTATTTCCCCTACATGGATTCGGTGGAATTTACTACGTCAATGTAATGAATCTGGGTTTGAATACATTCATCTTTTTTGATAATTTAATGATCGAATTCTTCAACGGTCATCGACCGATAACTATTTCTCATTGGAGGGTGATGGCAAATATGCATCATCAAGGGTTAAAAGTAGTTTCCAAACTTTTTTCTAATAGATTGATTTAAATAAATATTCAAACGACTTTTATACTAATCATTAATGTGGTTCATATATACACCTTGTTTAATGATCCATTTAACGCATGAGCATTACAGTTACACAACCCACATAACAGGTCATTCAATGACTCTCATTTAATGACTTTCATTACACCGTTGCTTCGCCAACAGTCACTCAATGGTTGAAGAAATAATAAAATAACTCTTTTACTTATTTTATTATTTTTTTCTGGAAATTCTAAAATTTAACATTTTTATCCGACCATTGTCGGTTAAATTAAAGCTTCTCCTAGGAGAATCTCGACACTAAAAATTCAATAGTGGTCTCGTATTTTCAATCTAAGTATCATTTCAAATGTTAAAAAACCTCACATTCAAGTTTACTAAACGTACCTTAAAAAAATAAAACTGTATTTAGTGCTTTCCGGGCCACGAAATCATGTGTCATCGAATTTCACTGTCTTATAATAATTTCAATTATTTTAATTAAAATTTTATTAAATTTATGGGAATATAAAAAAATATATAATGAAATTTAAAAATGAATATTTACATATAACTATAGAAATATTTATTTTAAGACATATTTAAAATCAATGATAACATAATAATACCATAATAATACATTTTTTTAATTAAAAGGGCATTATTAAAAAATATTAATGAAAATATTTTCGACTAAAAAGGGTAACAGGGTTAAAATTTAATTAAATATTCCTGTCATGATTCATGTACTAATGAGAACCACCGTTGATAAAAGTATTTAAACAACATAAATATTAAGAGTATAAGAAAATTCTTGGATTTCAATATGGATATATTATATGATTCCGTCAATAAAAAATTGTGAAATCCCAATAATGTGAATTTTAACTAAAAACAAAACTTCTTAGTAACAACCAAATCATAACCACTAGAAACAATAAAAATTAAATGAAACATTAATCAATATGAATAATTTTATATTCATATTAAATACATACATGTGTATTTATATTCCCCATATAAAGTAAATTGGTACATTATACAAATTTTGTATCAAAGGAGTGTAAAATGAGATAAGTTCCCACACATTAGTTCCAAGTCATCACATACATTCCATATATTCCCAAATAATAAAAATACATTATTTAATCAGATTAATATAATTATATAAATGTTTATTATTCATTTTATTATTTTTATTACAATGTTATTTTTAATTATTAAATAAATTATATACAAATGACATGGTTTAATGATATTAGGTATAATTTTTTCAAATGAATTTGGTGAAAAAAACTATTGTAAAAGTTATATTTCAAAAAAAATCTAAGGAATAATCATTCAATAACATTCATTTTCATAAAAAACATCAAAATAATCAATGAATATGTTTAAGAATAATGAATTACGTTAAAATAATTGAGAAGGTAAGTCAAAAATACACATGAGTAATGATTTTACATAAAAAAAATCATGTTGTAGAGTTGGAATGTATTGTATTATGATTATAAGAATAAATTTATTTCAAAAATAACATTCTATTACATTTAATAATATTTAATATACAATCCATGAGATGTAGAGTTTAAAAACAAATCACATCATAGCATGGAAGTGGTAGTCCACATATATGCATGAATGTAAAGAAATATGTGATATATTACATTTAAAAATATACATTATTTCATGAATTTAATATATATATATATATATATATAATAAATATGTCATTATAACCGACCAATAGTGGAAGTGATGGAAAACTATTTACATTATTTTGCAAGGTCGTTTTCCACCAGACTTATGAATTTGTTTTTTTACAATGCAATTGAAAATGAAAATGAGATAGCTTATTAAACATACATTATAATATATAATTATATAGAATAGACATTATTTTAGTATTTATACATTCATTATGATGATTTTGAAAAGTTTTAAGAATAAATTAAATAAAAAGGCAAGGTTAATAACTATATCTCTTCTTTGGAAAACCTCATTATGTTTATATATAATGCCATTCAAGGATGAAATTATGATAAAAAAATACAATTATGAGTCCAATGGATAGATTTCAAGAAGTAACATGGATAGTAAGTAGATAATCCAATTAACTCTTAAAGTGTCGAATGTACGTGAGAGCGGAATCCTTTTATAAGAGGGGAGTGGAATCACTTGTATTTTTTAATAAGAATAAAACATATTAACATATAATTTGAGAATAAATACTCCAAAATGGAATATTTATTAACATAATTATGAGATAGGTCTAAATTATGGGGTGAAAATAAGTATTATACATGTTGTGTTTCATTTAAAATAATCTATCATTTGTTTGATCCCCAAAAAATAGTTCCTAACAATATCATTATAATCATATTTTTAATATTCAACAATTTATCATGGAAAAAATAAACATTAACTTAATACCAAATATTTACATTTTTTATATAAATTATGTAATACATTTTAACGAATATTTTTCACAGAATTGGATGAATTTTATTTAAAATTTAACACATAAATGGTGAAAGCAAAATATTTTTCATGAAAAAAGAAATTTTATGTATAAAAATGTTATTATACCATTTTATAGTATGGATATCATTTCATAGAACATAATAGGATAATGAGTTATATAATTGATTAAAAATTGGCACCATTTAAAAAATGAAACCTTGTGTATTTATAAAATGAAGATACATCAATAAAAATTCTTATTTTCAAATATATGTATAATATTTAATAATTTTAAAAAATTCCAAAAAAAGCATATTATGTAAATTTTGAGATTATGATTTTGAAATATATATATATATATTACCTAAATAAATAATATAATTTTGATGTAATGATTTTCAAAAATATAATATAATTAATTGAAATCCACTTTTTTCGAAATATATTCATTTTATTGTTATAGAAAAATTTATAAATTTTTTTATAACATCACAATATATAAATAAATAATAATAATAATAATAAATGAACATGAATTATTCTAATGTTACATGGGTTGTTACATCTATGTCCATAAAAATTATTTCATCATAGTTGACATGCCTATGTAAATGTACCTCTATGATCTATAAGTGAATATTTAAGAACATGGCATAGAGAAGATGTTCCAAAAGAGTACCTAAAAAAATTCATAGATTTCTATAGTGGTACTTTTTTGGTTTATGATTATATATAGTTATTATTAAAATTAATCATAAAAAACGAGTCAATATATGGATGTATAATCCTGAGATATATAAACACCATTGGTGTATTTGTGAACCCAATAGTCATGAGATAATAATCAAATATTATGTATAAAATCATGCATGTAGTCATCTTAATATCCTCTAATATGACCTAAATCTAGTGGTATCCAAATAATATTTTATTTTTATTGAACCATTAATCTCCTCACAATAGATCAAACTAGTCATACATTTTAAAAATTAAGTATATGAAATTCATGGTAACATGTTTTATCTTATTTTAGTCCATATATAAATGATGAATACCATACAAATTTTTTAAGAATGGCAATTGAGAAACAAAGGTAAATTTTAGTAGTTCCATATTGATATTCTCCACCAAATATTCGGTATTATCCATTAATTATTTTTATATATATTGTTTCATTTCATAATTATTAAGTAATGTGAGTTACAATCCTAGAATTATTTCTATCTAGAAATCAATTCCCATATCAGGGGGATTATTATAGAGATGATATAGAAACAAATTTTTTATAAAAAAAATTAACATCATAATGAAAATATGATGCTTATATTGGTTTAACCAAAAATGAAAATATTAATTCTTAAGTCATAATAGATTTAATAAATTTCCATTCTATTCACACTCTATCAATTCCTCCATCCCATTCACCGTTCATCAAAAATATTTCCCCTTTTGGTAAATGAAAATGATTCGTAAATCCGATGGTAATTGATTTTATCATTGTATCTTGTTGATCAGTCCATACAAAAAATTATATCAAACTCGGCACATATATGTTCTATAATTTTAATATATTTTAATATACATTATCAACTCAATTATTGTATATACAGTTTAGGAGATAATCTATATTACACCACATGGTAGTGTCAATAATTCAACAACATTGAAGATAACACAACTAATAAATCATGTGACTAATTTACATGACTAGTTATGAATGAATGAGAATCTCATTTCTGAAAAAATTAGAGAGAGAATATATTTTATATATAAAATTAATCAAAAAATAAATTCCACCACACTTATCCATTAGAGGGAACCTAGTCCATTGTGTAAATCCAACTAGAATTTAGCCCCTGACCATGCCGAGAGGCCCCTTGATCCAATGAGCTATCAAATTTAGAGGCATTTATATCCCATATTGTTGTTCTCTACCCCCGTCATAGCCTCACCCCCTAGAACACGTACATGAAATCCTTAAAAAATAATGATGGACACTAAACACTGTTTCGGTGCGGCTGTGCGTCGGGTTACGCTGTTCCGCCAGGACACGTTCGCGCGTGCACCCGTCGACCCGAGGGGATAGGCACGCGGCTTGTGGTCCCGCAGTCCCGCTTTCCAAGGGCGGGCGGCATCCATCCCTTATTCAGGGGCGTCTGCTCCTTTATCGAAACCGGGATGATGGGATGTCGGCTCCTCCTTCCGTGGACGTCTCCTCGGAACTCGTCGCCTAATCCGGGTCTCCCTCATAGATTTAAGAATGTTCGTGAATCTCGTTCCCATTGCCATGTCTCCATGGACACCAGTTAATTACGCTGCTTCCGCCCGGACGCTCCAAGGAGTCTGGTCGAGGCAGAAACTTGCGGTGAGGAGACCAGGTTGCTCTGGGTGTCGGGGGCGTGTCTTAACACTGCGCCTCTGCATGTCTGCCTTCCGTCCATAATAGGGCTTCTCGAAAGCGTGATGGCCTGAGGCATCCCGCACTGGGTGCGGGGAACTTTGTTACCTGAGGTTTTCCTCAGCTTCCCATGTTTAACACGGGGTATGCCGCGAGTTTAACGTCCATCGGGGACGGCATCAGACTGATCAACATGAGAAGTGGATCAGATGACAGAACCCCTTGCGGGGAACCTCCGACACTGGGGCCAGCACATGGGCGGCTTCCCGAGTGAAGTGGAGTGGAATGAAATGGCATGACCCCACCGGGATGTGGCCGCCCGGGTAAGGATCAGGGTGGATGATGAAGTGAAGAGCTTGGACCCCGTAGGGGCTTCCTACGTACCGTGCATTAGCGCGGATCAAAGTCAGCGTAGTTCGAATATACAGTTTAACGTCATGCTGGACGCCGGCAAGCCGACTCACATAGAGATCGAGACCGCCGGACGGAGGATTGAACCGAACCACCTCACACAGAGGGGGATGGAACGGCCGGGTGCATCACAGTTTTACGTCATGCTGGACGTTGGCAAGCCGAATCACGGAGAGATCGAGGTCACCGAATGGAGGATTGAACCGAACCACCTCGCACAGAGGGGGATGGAATGGTCGGGTGGATCACAGTTTCACGTCATGCTGGACGTTGGCAAGCCGACTCACAAGGAGATCGAGGCGGGGGGGAAGCACAATGGAGATACACACATGAAGTCCCCCACAGAGCGGATTCATAGGTGAATCGACGCAAGTGTGAACCCAGGAGGGGTCCACTGATGGAAGAACCGACGTAAATACGACCAGGACGACTAGGTGGCGGGCTTGATCCTCGGAGAGGCTTCCTGCATACCCTGTTTAGAAGACAGGGATCAAAGTCCACGTAGTTTGTTCTGTTTGTAACACTCTACCCCCGTGGGTGAAGGCCACTCCAATCCCGACATCCCTGCAGAGACGAGCGGGTGGGGGCCACATCCAAACCGGGAGGACCCTGCGTGCAGAGCACGGGATCAGGATGCGGACGGTTTAACGTCTTGCCGGACGAAGTACAGTTTAACGTCGTGTGTTGAGGACGAAGGTGCTTGGCAGTTTAACGTCTTGTCGCGCGGACGAAGTACAGTTTAACATCCTGCAGGACGAATGCTGAACAGTTTAACGTCTTGTAGCTCGGACGATATGCTAGGCAGTTTAACGTCATGCAGCTTGGACGTGTGCAGTTTAACGTCGTGTTGGACGAATGCTAAACAGTTTAACGTCTTGTAGCTTGGACGATATGCTAGGCAGTTTAACGTCGTGCATCTTGGACGTATGTAGTTTAACGTCGTGTTGGACGAATTCTAAAGAGTTTAACGTCTTGTAGCTTGGACGAAGTGTAGTTTAACGTCGTGCGGGACGAATGATGCCGCCTAATGGGTCTGTGTCACTTCGCGCGAGCCTGAAAGGCCGCACGGGAAGACAACGTACGGTGCGGGCACCTGCGATGAAGATCATCGGGCGCCATGCAGGCGAGTACCCTTAGGGGGTCAAAGGGGGCGACCCTGGCGGTTTGCGCGCAAAAGAGGAGCTTTGCGCACAATACCACGGGTCGGCGCGCAAATGGGAGAACTGGCGCGCAATTGGGCCAGCGCTTTGTGCGCGGAAGGTAAAGATTGTGCGCACCGGGCTTTGGATAGCGCGCGGGGGCAACGGCTCATTCTTAAATCGAATGGCCACGTTGAGAAGGGGGGTGCGCGCAATCGGGCCGAATTGCGCGCACCCCGGGGGCAATTGCGTGCAAGAGGCTTCTTTTGCGCACGAAGGCCTTAGGGTGAAGAATTATTCAAAGGAAAGGAGCCCAAGGGATTGCGCGCGAAGGCGAACCCCAAGGCCTTATTGCGCGAAAGAAAAGAGGTTACCTGAAGATCGGCATTGCGCGTGGGAGGGGTTGGATTGTGCGCACGAGAGACCTTTCGACTTCCGGCAACCTTCAAAACGTCGGGGGTCGCCTTATATTTATAGGAAACCCCGGGCGCGGAATCCAGTTCGCGGGCGCGGAATTCTCTTCGCGGGTGCGGAATTGGGCCTGGCGCGCAAGGGGAGTCGCGCGGGCCACCGGCGCGCAAAATTGCACGCCGGTCCAGCGCATTGCGCGCATCCCGGGAGATTTGCGCACGATTCATCAATTTTGCACGCGGTTCTCCAAAATTACGCGCACGGCCTCCAGGCCCTCCGAAACATGCTTCCGACTTCAAATATGACCTCTCTTTCCTCATCCGGAGCTTTGTTTGGGATCAACGGACTTTTCCGGCGTCTACAAAAGCCCCCCCTCGGAATCTGATCGGCGAGAGGTCGCAACGATCGGGTTCCGAGGGAGGCGCCGGAATGCCGAATTCCGGGGTGGCGCGGGACTGTGGCGCACAAAAAAGGGCGTCGGGTGCGAAATTCACTGTCGCGGTCGCGCAAAGCGCTTTCCGCGCAGCGCGGAGACCCGGCCTCGCCTATAAATAGGGGCCCTGGGTCCCCCCGTTCCGTACACTGGCCTTCCGCGCGATAAGCATCTAAGCTCTCGTGCGCGAAATTGCCTTTTCCGGCGCGGAATTCGCCCGCTACTCGCACAAACCTGTCCGGAATTCGGCCTGCTTTTGCGCGAACACCCGGGATTTTACGCGACGGACTTCCCGATTGCGCGTCGTCCGCTAGGATTGCGCGCCAACTCTCAAAGTTCTCTACCAGCCTCGTCCGAACCCGCACGCTTCATCCCTTTACCCGCACGACTCCCGGAGCTTCTGAGATGGCCGCGAATCAAGGAAATGAAGGGGATGCCGCCACTCGCAGAGCTGAGATGGCGACGAACGAGGAGGTGTACGGAGCCAAGGAGATTGTTTCCAACAATCAATCCTTGTTCGACTTGCTGACGCCGGCCCAGAAGACATACCCACTTTCGGACAACCTGCCGCTCTGGAACTTCGGCATCCTAGATGAGGTTTCGGTGCCAGGGATTGAGGTTGATGCGCCACGGACCTGGGTGACTCGGGAGGACGAGCTTCCCCGCTATAACATCACCAACAACGGGCATCCTGCCAGGGAGACCAGACACTTAGATGTCTATGTCCTGAACCCGAGGACGCGAACCATCGTCGGAAGTGAGCCTACTGCGGAGAACTCTCCAGCCCTCTACTCGAGCATATATCGCCAGAGTGTCACTGACGACACCAAGGGCTGGCTGAAGGACAGGGACTTGCGGTCTGGGGGCAACTTCACCAGTGAGTGGGCCTGGGCGTTCTGGGTACGCCACACTTGCGATCACTTCGCGGAGGAGCTGCGGTACATCGGACTGTTTGAGGCGGTGTGGACGTCGCAGTTCCACTTCTACCGGCAGTCCGAGCTCGGGCCGGAGCTGTTCACCCGCTGGTCCCTGGATACCAACACCTTCCACCTTCACCATGGGGAGGTCGGCATCAGTATCTGGGACATCCACTGCATCGGAGGTATCCCACTGGAGGGTTACCAGTACGATGAGTTCCTGCCTCTGAAGAACACCTGGGAAGACAGGTCACGGACCCCCATTCTGACCTGGCATCTTCTTGACCTGGCTACGCAGCGGCTCGGGTTCAAGGACTTCCAGAAGGACATATCCTACAAGGAGTGGTTCGGCCAGTTCTTGGAGCATGACCCGGCGGTCAAGATGCCAGGAAGGGGGAAGCGGTGCCCGACCGCGGCTCAGAGGAGCCGGAACGGGTCGTACTGGCGGGTCCTGGAGACGGGCGACTACCGCTCATGGGGGTACCGCGTCATCGAGGCCCGGGACCCAAATGTCCGGAACGCGGCGTTCCTGGCCGCCTTTCTGAGTGGGTGGCTCCTGCCAGTGCGGGACGCGAGAATGGGCGTTCTCCCGGCGACACTGGCGATGGCGGGCGCTATGACCGCCAACAAAAGATACAACCTCGGGGTCCCAGTGTTGGCTAAGCTGTACGCCATCCTGGGACGCATCTCACGAGGGGGGTCACCATGAAGGATCTGTGGGCCCTTCCAATTCCTCCACGGCTGGGTGGCTGCTCACCTTGGTGGGTACACGTTTCCGAACGCCATCATTCCTCTGGGCAACGGCCTGCGACCCTCCCTGCTGAACATTGCGGGGGTCGCTCCGATGACCCTAAGTGAGGAGGGCATGAGGATTCGGATCGGCAATCATGCCAATTTCAACTTCATCCCATTCCCCACTCCCGTTGGCCAGATGATCGACAACGGGCAGGGTCCGCTGGAGCAGCACGAGTACTTTCTGAACATGCGGGGCGGGATGCTCGTGGCTCGGATCGACGGGAAGGTGATCTGCGAGCCCTACGTGCCAACCCGGTTCGCCAGGCAGTTCGGGTGCCTTCAACGGATGCCGAAGAGGGTATTCACTGATGTCCGGGAGGAGACGAACCCTGGTGTCCTTCGCCAGATGTGGCTGATGTTCGTCGCCTTTGGCTCTGGCGACGTCATCACTCTCCCTCCTACTGGGGTCGACGCAGGCTTGGCAACTGAGTACGCCGAACACTGGGCCATCGCGTACCCCGAGGGGCTCTTACGGAAGCCAGTTCGGCGGCTCGAGGTCACCCGTGCGGAGACCGGGCGTCAAGGAAGGAGGTGAGGCGCCGCCACACGGGGGAG
The DNA here is from genome assembly GCA_963277665.1 of Viscum album. Lineage (NCBI taxonomy): Eukaryota > Viridiplantae > Streptophyta > Magnoliopsida > Santalales > Viscaceae > Viscum > Viscum album. The sequence continues at coordinate 1,373,273,679 of OY728142.1, read as the reverse complement.
AACGGAGGCGCGCCAAGCAGCGGAGCCGGCGCGGGCAGGGACTTCGGCGGCGGGCACATCGCAAGCTGCCGCCACGACTTCAGCGCCCAGAGAGGGGACACATGCGGCGGTCGGGGAGCGGCCCGTGAAGCAGGTATGGCGCCTGCTCGAACCCTCCCATGATGCAGTCTTCCCGGCGATGTGGTCGTCCTGGATGACCCTGCGGCAATCACTGGGGACCGACGCCATCTGGAGAAAGCTACTCAGAGAAGGAATCTATCTGCCAGAGGTCGGGCGCCTCCAGATCGCCGACAGGGTGGACTTCAACCGGCAGTATGCGTATCTGACGGCCATGGATGAGTACGCGCGCCAACGTGGTCAGCGTGTGGAGCCATCCCTTCTGGTGAAGGTGATGCTCAGTCTAGAGCCCGCTCCAGAACAGATGCCGCTGGCGGAAGATGACAGTAGCAATGACTCCGAGGAAGAAGATGAGATGGGGGAGGATGAAGGCTCCGAGGGAAGATCCCACCAGGGGAGCCCGCGGGAGAGCGGCGAGGTGGCCAGCTCTGACAATGTTGATGTCACTGAGCTCCTCGAGGTCCGCTTCTATCCCTACTCAACCTGCATCATCCATTCTCTTATGCAGCTTCTAACCCATTTCTCCACCTTTCTCAGGAGCACACGGATGTTGGTCAGGCGTCCTCAGCGGGAGTAGGAGAGGCGCCAGCAGGACAAGGCGGGGGCCAGACACCCATCATTGAATTGACAAGCGCGGAAGGGTCCCCTGCTGCAACTGTTCATGCGGTGGCCGGGGTAGCAGAAGATGACGCTTTGAACTCCCGTAAGTCTCCTTACATTACTGCTGGTGCTTGCCATTGAAGATCCGTGACTAACCACGGCATGCCCTGCGCAGTGATCTCAACACTGGAGGCTCGTCGGGTTGCCGAACCCGGGCCATCCACGAGTGGACCGGTGGCAGACATGCCGTCTGCTCCGGAACAGACTTCCCACACCGAGCCGGCCCCACCAACTGCTGATCAAGGGGCTACGGACGTTGGCGGTGCTGCCATCGGAGAGAGATCGGGGGCTGACGAGGGTGTCAACGCTGCTGGGGCGGGAGAAGAAGGTCGCCCCGATGTTGGGGAACCTATCCCTCGCGAGGACATCCCAAGGGCGGACCCTGCAGCAGACCTGCTGGCTGCCTTCCCTACCTACCGGCCTGCCGACCCCGAGGAGATGGACGACTCGGACGCGGAGGCGGTCGAGGAGAGCCGGATAGCACGCTGAAGGGGGTGGAAGTGCATCCAGCGCTTCCTCAAGCGAGACCCATCGGAGTGGCTGGGGCGCATGGGGTCACTCCAAACCTGGCTGCGCTTCCTGTGTGCTGGGGGAGCTGATGCTCAACGCCTCCATCTGACGGTCCGTGATTTCATGGCCGAAAAGATGCGCGAGAGCCGCCGGCGTGCTAACGTCGCACATGGTCGGGACATGTCGGAGAGCACGCGAGCGCTCCTCCTGTCGGAGCAGGAAGTCCGGCGCCTCGAACGGCAGGTGGCAGGGAAGGAGGCCTTCGTCGCAACGTGCACCGAGCTTGTGGAGCAACTAGCAGCCCAGCTGGTTGACGCCCAGGTACAGCTGACGGAGGCGGGCCAACAGATGGTCACAATTCAAGTCGAGCGGGAGCGTGCACAGGCCAGAATCGATGAACTGCGTGCTGCGACCGCCGACGAGGAGAGGGCACGCAGAGAGCGAGAAGCAGCTCTGGAGGCCGCCAGCCAAAGGGTAGCAGCGTTAGAAAGACTTATCCAGCATGCTAATCCCTAGGGGATTTGTTTTTTACACTCCCAGAACATTTCCTTCCGCTACTCAATATTTCGATCCACTTGTATGAACCAATATATTTATCTGCACCTTTTGGCTTAACATGCTCAACCACAATTCATTGTCTCGCGGGAGCGTTAACCAAGCTTCAGGCATCCGTAATTGGGCCTGGATTTCTAAAGAAAATAGGGAGGTCATTCCTAGGAAAGGAGACCTCAGACCTAATCAATGTATCATCCCCCCAACTTGTTCCGACACACGAGCGGGAAATACTAGGGGCGTTGAGATTTTGCCCGAACATAGGGAAATGAGAAAGGGTGAATCGCGTGTCCCGAATTCAGAAATCAACAACGGTCGGCCTTCCAGGAAATTCCCAAGACGGCAAGCGGACAATGGATCAATCAACCATACTACTGCGATAGACGGACCGAAGGTCATCATCCATATTGCAGGAGGCGGATCACATGTCATCATCAATGCCGCTTTGGGGGTTCCTTCAGGCACAAGGGTGGAAATCCAGATCAACAGGGCATGCGAAGCGTGGGGCAAGTGACGATTTGTTCGGACAGAATCCAACGCTCTCAAAATTGCGCCACCGTGGGGAAAGCGTATTAGGCGGATGCACTAATCTGGCCGTGAATCACCCCAATTCTCAGACAGAACCTTTTTAATGAGGAAACTGTCGCTTCCCATCATTGCAATGGGGCATCCCGAGCTGGATCGGGGAGAATATCACAACTGCACCACTCTACCTGAATTCAGGCCAGACGGCCGGTGACGAGGAGGTGCGGGACTCAGCGATCCCTGAGGCTGGACCCGAGTCGAAATGCCCAGGCATTCCTACGTACTCTATCAGGCTGGAGATCAAGCCATACGTAGTTCTGCGAGTGCAGTTTAACGTCATGCAGGACGTAGAATCCCATTTGGGGAGATCTCAGTTTAGGGTCGTAGAGCTCGGACCATAGGGGTAGATCTTAGTTTAAAGTCTTAGAGCTCGGACCATAGGGGTAGATCTTAGTTTAAGGTCTTAGATCTCGGACCATAGGGGTAGATCTTAGTTTAAGGTCTTAGAGCTCGGACCATAGGGACCTCAAAGTACGTCGCATCGTGGTCCTATCCCCTGGATATGCGAAGATGCACTGAGGGATAGTGTCAAGAGTGTTGAGATTTCGCCTGGTCAGAATGGGAGGCGGAAAATGTGATGTGAATCATGCGGCCATTCACTCAAGGACTGGGGGCACCGGCGTAACGATATGGGAGTACTGCCGACCGTGGCGGAAAAGCAGCATCAATATCGCACTAACCGTTGATGGAATGAGGCAGCAAACGAGCATCGACCGCTCAATCGCAGGATTCATATCGATTTGCTGCCCGAGGCCATTGGGGGCACCAGCCCGAGTCGGTGGGAGAGCACTGAGGCATTATGTCCAAACCGTTCACGGGGGCTCCACCCATGACGTAAGCGATGGGTCCGAATGAAAGGGAGCACGAAGCCTGAAAAAGGAAGGGACCTGACCAAGCTGAACCTGACCCTCCTGGCAATAAACCAGAGTACTCTTGACACCAGTGGACCACTACAAGGGGTCGAGGGACACGCCTTGAGGGTGGCCTGATGGCGGCGGATTCCCCAGAGATGGGGGAATCTCTAAGAGGTGGGGGGCTGGACCCGGAGTTTCAAACATCCGGGCGTTCCTACGTATCCCATAAAGATGGGAATCAAGCCACATGTAGTTCTTGAAGTGCGGCGCAACACAATCGGGCACCAGCGCGGGGAAGGGTGCGGGTCTGACCCTCGCACGAAGAAGCGGTATTTGATATTTCTTGTTTGTCCTTAAAGATGGATGGTTTTTCTTTGTGCAGCGACATGCCTGTGATTAAGGAATCCCGGACGTCACCACAATAATCAAGCCATAAAAGGCATTGATGAATGGCATGGTTATTAACCAGCTCCCAACGTGAGTGTCCCCTAAGGAGAACATCACGATGCAGTGCCGTTTCTCGTCGGGCGGCCAAGACGATCACCGTTTACGGTCGTGTGGTAGGACCAGACAGAACAGTTTAAGGTCGTGTGGTTCGGACCATCCGCTTATCGCGATACGGCGGACTCAGCGGAGGTGGGAACATTCCCAGCCCTGCGGTCACGCACGATTCCAGGAGAAGGATCCTGGGATAGGGTCCTGCGTATGTCCATCACCCGAGGGGTAGAGATGCTAGCCTCCAGATATACTGGGCCCAAAACGCGATTGTTCGGGCGACTCCTTCCTCCTTACGGGGACGAGGGTCCAGCTACACATGGCCCTTAGGGAGGACATCAGCATATATCCTTGGTGCTCAGATCGTGGGAGCCTTGACAGACACCATTACCCTGGTTGGCCTGCCTAACGTGTAAAGGTGTACTGAAGGTCACTATGAAGAGAGTGTCGAGATTCCACTACAACGCACAAAGGCGGAGTGTGATGAGGACCGCGCAACCAATGTTCGGAGCCTAAAAGAGCCGACATGGCGATCAAGGATGTCGCTGACCATATTCGCAACACAACATTCGATCGCGTCAGCCTAGAACGGGGCAAGCAAACGAGCATCAACCGCTCAATTGCAGGATTCATATCGATCTGCGGCCCAGGACCTGCCGGTAAATCGACCCGGAGCGGTAGGAGAGCACTGAGGCATCGTACCCAAACCGCTAACGAGGATCCCTTTGAGTGAAGGCCCGAACAAGAGGAAGCGCGAGGCCCGACAAGAAACACAGGACTTGCCGGGATTGCATCCGACACTACGGGTCATAGACCAAAGTACCCAAAACATGTTAACAGATCACCAGAAAGGGTCGGAGGACTCACCCTGAGAGCAACCAAAAGACAGCAGGTTCCCGTGATCAACCAAGAGACGGGGCTGGACCTGAGACACAAGCGTCCAGGCGGTCCTACGTATCCCATAAGGATGGGAATCAAGCCGTACGTAGTTCTCGAAGTGCAGTTTAACGTCATGCAGGACGAAAATAGAAGAAAAGGGGGGAGCAGAAGGCATCCCCAAACGTGGGGGGCATACAGCGTGGCGAGCAAACTGACGTGAATGAGGGCATAGCCCCACGTTCACACCATACACCCCATACCCAGAGGCAACTGGGCCAAGGGCCCGAGGTGGGATGGAAATTCCCGAAGGATGGGGCTGGGCCTGAAACATGAATGTTCAGGCGGTCCTACATATCCCATGAGGATGGGAATCAAGCCTCACGTAGTTCTTGAGGGGCAGTTTAACGTCATGCAGGACGTATGCTGAACAGTTTAACGTCTTGTAGCTCAGACGTGGTATAGTTTAACGTCGTGTTGGACGAATGCTAAACAGTTTAACGTCTTGTAGCTTGGACGAAGTACAGTTTAACGTCATGTTGGACGAAACACTTGGCAGTTTAACGTCATGCAGCGCGGACGATATGCTAGGCAGTTTAACGTCGTGCAGCTTGGACGTATGCAGTTTAACGTCATGCAGGACGTAGTACACTCAGACAAAGTACTGCTTCAGGAACCTAGCATTGGTGGGAGGAGTGAAATGGTCACCATCCATAGTCGCTAGGGAGTACGAGCCATTGGGATAAACTTTGTGGACGACAAGAGGTCCCTCCCACTTGGGCTCCAACTTGGGTGGCTTCCTTCCGGGGATCATTGGTGCTCTTATGGTTAGCACTAGGTCACCCTGCAGGAAGGAGCAGAGGCGAACCTTCTTATTGAAAGCTCGATCCATTCTGCTTTGATGCCTCTCCATGTTGTGCAAGGTGCGAAGTCTATTCTCATCCAGTGCTTCCAACTCGACTAGACGGGCTTCAGCCGCTCTGTCCGGCGCTTGCTGGTCGTAGACTGTAGTGCGCAAGGACGGTAACTGGATCTCGAGGGGCAGGACGGCCTCAGCTCCATACACCAGGGAATAAGGGGTCATCTGGGTGGAATTGCGAGTCGTCGTCCGATAAGCCCAGAGGGCGTTGGGGAGCTTGTCCGGCCAACTCTTCTTGTTCTGACCAACCATTTTTTGCAGAATGTTGGAGAGGGTTTTGTTAAACGCCTCGATCTGTCCATTCGCCTGCGCATGATAGTGAGATGTATGGTTCGAGCGAATGTTGTACTTGGCATACAACTTCTTCAACTCGGCTGCTCGGAAATTGGTTCCGTTATCCGTGAGGATAGCGTGAGGCACCCCAAATCGATGAATGATGTTGGAGGTCACGAAGTCCGCGATCGAATAGGATTTGACCTCTCTGAGCGGAATCGCCTCTGCCCATTTGGAGAAGAAGTCCGTGGCGGTCAGAATGAACCGGCACTGGCGAGCCGTCGCCGGCGGGTAGGGTCCCACAACGTCCATCCCCCAGACTGCAAAGGGCCAAGAATACCTGGTGGTATGCAGAGGCTCCGGCGGCCGATGCACAAAGTTCGCATGAACCTGGCACGCATGGCACCTCCTGGCATACTCGATGCAGTCATGGATCATGAAGGGCCAGAAGTATCCCATCCTTCGAATCTGGTGGGACAGTTTCGGCCCAGTCTGATGGGCACCGCATGAACCAGCATGAACCTCTTGCATGACTCGTGGGATCTCAACTCCCTGAAGGCAACGGAGGAGAGCACCATCGAATCCGCGTCTATAGAGGATCTGCTCTAGGCTGGGACTGCTCTGGAGGACAAACTGCGATGCGCGGCGTCGAACTCGCTCGCGCTCGGCCCAATCCGGTGGGAGAATGCCATGTTGGAGGTACTCAACCAAAGGCGTCCTCCAATCAGGGGCTGGTTCGACGGCCATATCTGGGGTACTCGGGGCTCCGGGCGTAGGGGCAACCGTGGTGAGATTACTTACCGACGGGCCGCGATCTCCCTCCGGGATAACGGGAGCGATGAGCCTGCGACGCGTCACACGGACGATCAGGTTGTCCTGTTCAGGCTCTGCAAGTGACGCAGCAAGGCTGGCCAAGGCATCTGCTCGACCGTTCTGCGACCGGGGAATGTGGACAATTTCTGGCCGAGAAGGGAACCAGGCCATCAGAAGGAGGGTGCACTCCAGTAATGGCACAAGTTCCGGATTCCTGACAACATAGTCGCCATTGATCTGCTTAACGACCATCTCGGAGTCCCCTTTCACACACAGATGGGGCACGTCGATCTCGAGAGCTAACTCGAGGCCGGTGATGAGGGCATGGTATTCCGCCTCATTGTTGGTACAGCCCCCTGACAACAGGAAAGAGTATGGCAGTACGGCCTGCTCCGGGGTAATGAAGACGATACCCAAGCCAACTCTGTTGAGCTTAGGATTATCAAGTTTTCTACCAGTGGGGCTCCGGGAGGCACCGTCATAGTGCATCTGCCAGCATGGACCGGCATGATCGACCAAGAGAATGGCCTCATCAGGAAAGCCTAGATCTAGCGGCTGATCCGTGGAGGTTGGGTGAGCAGCCAGAAAGTCTGCCAATGCTTGCCCTTTGATGGCCTTCTGAGACACATACCTGATGTCGAACTGCTGGAGAATCACAGCCCACCGCGCTAGATGGCCAGTAAACATAGGCCGGCTCAGGATATATTTCAACGGGTCTACCCGAGAAACCAATTGTACCTCATGGTGCTGCATGTAGTGCCATAATTTCTGTATGGAAAATACGAGCGCCAGGCAGCTCTTCTCGATGGGGGAATATCTGACTTCCGCATCGAGGAGCATGCGACTGAGGTAATAGAGGCTATTCTATGTTCCCTCGTTGTTCTTTTGGGCGAGAAGGGCGCCAAGGGACCATTCCAGGGCGGTCACATAAAGGACCAGCGGCTTCCCGGATACAGGCGGCATCAGAACCGGAGGTTGAAGCAGGTACTGCTTGATTTCCTCGAAAGCGGTCTGACACTCTTTATCCCATACATAGGTGGAACCTTTCTTCATGAGCCGAAAAAGGGCTTACACTTGCCGGCCAGATTCGCGATGAATCGGCGTATATAGGCTAAGTGGCCTTGGAACCCTTGCAGTTCCCGGATGTTACCTGGGGGAGGCATCTGGCTAATCGCCCTGATCTTCTCTGGGTCAATCTCAATACCTCGGTATCTTACCAAAAATCCGAGGAACTTTCCGGAGGTGACCCCGAAGGCACACTTCAACGGGTTCATCTTCAGGCAACGAGACCGGAGGAAGCCGAACACTTTCTCAAGATCATTGAGATGGTCCTGAAGCTGGCGCGATTTGACTACCAAGTTGTCGACGTAGCATTCCACCAGTGTGCCGAGGATTGGCTTGAATATGTGGTGCATCGCCCGTTGATAGGTGTCACCTGCATTCTTCAGGCCGAAGGGCATGACCCGGTAACAAAAGGTACCTTGGGGGGCCCTGAAGGCAGTGAACTCCTCATCCTCAGGGGCTATCCGGATTTGGTTGTATCCGGAGTATCCATCCATAAAGGAGAGGGCTTGGAACCCTTTCGTGGCGTCAATCAACAGCTCTGTCACTGGAAGGGGAAAATCATCCTTCAGACAGTGGCGGTTGAGATCGCGGAAGTCGATGCAGACTCTGATCTGCCTGTTCTTCTTCCTGACCGACACAATGTTGGCCAACCATTTGGGGTACTGGACTTCCCTCACGAAGTTGGCTTTGATAAGCTTGTCAACTTCGGCCTCAACCATGGCACCGTGGAATGGGTGCATCTTCCTGGGAGGCTGCTTGAACCCGCGATGGTTCGCTGGGAGACCAAGGCGGTGGACGGCTACCTGAGGATCTAGCCCCGACATCTCGCCATAGCCCCAAGCGAACACATCACGGTGCTGCCTGAGAAAGTCCACGTATTGTTGCCGCTCCTCAGAGGGCATGGCGGCACTGACCAATGTGGGTATTGGATCTGCTTCGGTTCCAAGGTTCACTTGTACTAACTCATCGACCGTGGCGGAGACGCCCTCCTCAAAGGCTGGGGGTGCATCTTCCACGTCCTCTCCACTCGGGGAGGGATCGTCCATGGGAGAGACTGCGTTGGAAACTGTATTAGGGCTACCAGATCTTGCTGGGCCACTGGTGCTGGCATGGGCGGTCGCGGTCATCTCATCAGGAGACTCACAGGCCGTCGAGACCATGGCTACGTCCAACCGTTGAATCGGGAGGACGTAAGCGTCATCCAAGCTTGCCCAGGGATCACTTCCAACAGCGACAGGCTCGACCTCACCTGCCAGGATCTGCTTATCCTTTCTCTTGTAATAGTCCGCGTCCAGATAGCGGGCTTCACATGAGGCAAAAGGAGAGGCATCTCCCTGAAGCATGCCTACTCGACCATTAAGGGAGTATTTGAGGCATTGGTGGTATGATGAGGGAACCGCCGCATGAAGGTGGAGCCATGGCCTACCCATCAATGCGTTGTATGCAGTGTCTTGAGAGACTACCATGAATTCGGTGTTGGCAACCAAGTCACCGAACTGGGTCTTCAAACGTATCTTGCCGACCGGAGTTTGCTCGGTGAGGTCGTACCCCTGGATCCTGAGGTCGGAGGGGATCAAGTCATCCTCAGACAACCCCAATCTCCGGAGCGTCCGAGTTGGAATCAGGTTAATCTCGGACCCCGTGTCGACAAGACAGTGCCGGACTTCAAGGCCATTGAACTGGCTGGTAACATACAGTGGACGAATGTGCCCTTGTATAGGAGGGTCTTCATCCCTACCAGAGAACGAGATAACTGCCTGGCATTCGGCGTCCTCAATCGTTTCGGCGTGAAAGGCCTCTGCAGCCGCAACCTCTGTCTCAAACTGGAGGGGGCTCTTCAGGGCTTCAGCGAGTGACTCGCGCATCTCAGATGACATGCGCAGAGCCTCAAGGATGGAGAGTCTCTCTGGGATGTCGGCCGACTGTTTCAGGACATCATACTTTTTGGCCAAGCACGAACCCCTGGTTGCAGGAGGTTGCTCTGCGGTTGGAAGCATGACGGGCCTTTCCGGTTGGGCCGGCGGCCGACTGGTGCTTGGCGCATCTCGCTGTTCATTGGTTGAAGCCCGGGAAGTAGTCACCGTATTGGGGTCAGGAGGCCGGGATGGACTCGTGGCAGGGCGGAGCTGATCGTGACGCGGCTGAGGCGGTTCTGCCTGGTCCCACACCACAAACAGTGGCGGAGGCGAATCTGTCATCCCCGGATGGGGGGGCTGCGCACGCTGAGCTCGATATTGAGCCTGCTGCCTAGTCTCAGTGGCGTGCACGGCCTGGCTGGAGGTACCAACTGCTGTGCCCCGACGACTCCTGTTGTTGCGGCTCCTCCGACGGTGGCGATGACCGGGGACACTAGGGAAGTCCACCTGGTGTTCTTCAACGTCGGGAACCGAAAAGGGATTTACCAGCTCGACGGTATTAACCGAAGCGTACCCAACACTTTCATCAGACGAATCATTCACCACTGGGCGGATCCGGGGAGGGATCCCCATCTCCGGGGGCATGAAATCGCCGAGAGTGCGGGATAGTGGCGGAACTGGCGGGGCGCGCTCTTCCTTCTTGCGCCGCCGCCGTTTGCTATTCCCGGAAGAGGCAGGCTGGGATGACGATGCCGAAGCGGCACCCGCAGATTCTGGGGGCTCAGGCTGATTCAAGCGCGCACGGATGATTCCATGGGCGCGAATGATCGTCTTGCGGGCCATCCAGTTTTTATACTTCTGGGACCCACAGTCGGAGACCAGCTGCCATTTGTCCTCATTGACGATATCGTCATCTGATCCCACGAACACGCCCACCACTTGTGCCGGAGCTGGGCCCAACCTGATTACATTATTGTTAATCTGGTCTTGGAGCCAATCCTTAAACACATAGCACCGCTGGATGGTGTGTCCCAGGGCCCGATGGTAGGGGCAGTAGCGGGGGTTATCCGTGAGATGTGCCTCCTCTGGCCTCCAACACTCAGGCAGTCGCACAATCCTATGCTCCAGGGCGCTCCGGAAATAACCGGGGACCTGATCCTCGTGAAATGAGTAGGTCAGGTATCGCGGGCCCCTTGGAGTGTGGTCTTGACGAGGGGCTGGAGGGGCCTGCCGAGGAGGTGGACCCTGATTATCTCGCCTGGTTTGTGGCGGTACATTACGCGGAGGGGCCGACCGGTTCTGAGGCTGCCGCTGCTGGGCCGGGAACTGAGCCCGTGGAGGCGGATTCCTGTGAGGCTGTGGAGCTGGCCTCGCCGACAGCTGCTCCAACGGCCTGGGAGCCTCTATCTGGGCAACAGCAGCGGGCTCCGGCCTGCTGGCTCTCCTTGCAGGAATCATAGGAGGCAGCGGGTGTGCCTGGCTGGCCTGTTCCAGGGCTTCCTCAAGACTTTGAGCTTTGTATGAGAAGTCCATGAACCCTCCTGGGTAATTCTGAGTGATCAGGGAAGGGACCAGCTCGGTCTTGACGTTCCCGACGCACATTGTCAGCAACTGCTCCTGAGTCAATGGCATGTCAAGGGAATACGTGAGACCCTTCCACCGGGCGACGAAGTCCGCGACTCGCTCATCAGGCCTCTGCTTGCACTTGAAGAGGTCTGCGATACTCGTCTTCCCGGTCGTGGAACTGAACTGGTAGAGGAATTGTCTACGAAGGTCCTCCCAGCTAGTTATTGACCCGACGGGGAGCTGGCTGTACCAGACAAATGTTGGCCCTTCCAACACCTCTGAAAGCCATCGGTCTTCGTATTGAGGAGAAGAGATTCACGTCGGGTTCACCATTTTTCTGTTTCGGTGCGGATGTGCGTCAGGTTACGCTGTTCCGCCAGGACGCGTTCGCGCGTGCACCCGTCGACTCGAGGGGATAGGCGCGCGGCTTGTGGTCCCGCAGTCCCGCTTTCCAAGGGCGGGCGGCATCCGTCCCTTATTCAGGGGCGTCTGCTCCTTGATTGAAACCGGGATGATGGGATGTCAGCTCCTCCTTCCGTGGACGTCTCCTCGGAACTCGTCGCCTAATCCGGGTCTCCCTCATAGATTTAAGAATGTTCGTGAATCTCGTTCTCGGCGCCATGTCTCCATGGACACCGGTTAATTACGCTGCTTCCGCCCGGACGCTCCAAGGAGTCTGGTCGGGGCAGCAACCTGCGGTGAGGAGACCAGGTGGCTCTGGGTGTCGGGGGCGTGTCTTAACACTGCGCCACTGCATGTCTGCCTTCCGTCCATAATACGGCTTCTCGAAAGCGTGATGGCCTGAGGCATCCCGCACTGGGTGCGGGGAACTGTGTTACCTGAGGTTTTCCTCATCTTTCCATGTTTAACACGGGGTATGCCGCGAGTTTAACGTCCAGCGGGGACGGCATCAGACTGATCAACACGAGAAGTGGATCAGATGACAGAACCCCTTGCGGGGAACCTCCGACGCTGGGGCCAGCACATGGGCGGATTCCCGAGTGAAGTGGAGTGGAAGGAAATGGCATGACCCCACCGGGATGTGGCGGCCCGGGTAAGGATCAGGGTGGATGATGGAGTGAAGAGCTTGGACCCCGTATGGGCTTCCTACGTACCATGCATTAGCGCGGATCAAAGTCAGCGTAGTTCGGATATACAGTTTAACGTCATGCTGGACGTTGGCAAGCCGACTCACAGAGAGATCGAGGCCGCCGGACGGAGGATTGAACCGAACCACCTCGCACAGAGGGGGATGGAACGGCCGGGTGCATCACAGTTTTGCGTCATGCTGGACGTTGGCAAGCTGACTCATGAAGAGATCGAGGCCGCCGGATGGAGGATTGAACCGAACCACCTCGCACATAGGGGGATGGAACGGCCGGGTGGATCACAGTTTCACGTCATGCTGGACGTTGGCAATCCGGCTCACAAGGAGATCGAGGCGGTGGGGAAGCACAATTGAGATACACACGTGCAGTCCCCCACAGAGCGGATTCATAGGTGAATCGACGCAAGTGTGAACCCAGGAGGGGTCCACTGATGGACGAACCGACGTAAATACGACCGGGACGACCAGGTGTCGGGCTTGAACCTCGGAGAGGCTTCCTAAGTACCCTGTTTAGAAGACAGGGATCAAAGTCCATGTAGTTCGTTCTGTTTGTAACACTCTACCCCCGTGGGTGAAGGCCACTCCAATCCCGACATCCCGGCAGAGACGAGCGGGTGGGGGCCACATCCAAACCGGGAGGACCCTGCGTGTGGAGCACGGGATCATGATGCGGACGGTTTAACGTCTTTCTGGACGAAGTACAGTTTAACGTCGTGTGTTGAGGACGAAGGTGCTTGGCAGTTTAACGTCTTGTCGCGCGGACGAAGTACAGTTTAACGTCCTGCAGGACGAATGCTGAACAGTTTAACGTCTTCTAGCTCGGACGATATGCTAGGCAGTTTAACGTCGTGCAGCTTGGACGTGTGCAGTTTAACGTCGTGTTGGACGAATGCTAAACAGTTTAACGTCTTGTAGCTTGGACGATATGCTAGGCAGTTTAACGTCGTACAGCTTGGACGTATGCAGTTTAACGTCGTGTTGGACGAATGCTAAACAATTTAACGTCTTGTAGCTTGGACGAAGTGCAGTTTAACGTCGTGCGGGACGAATGCTGCTGCCTAATGGGTCCGTGTCACTTCGCGCGAGCCTAAAAGGCCGCACGAGAAGACAACGTACGGTGCGGGCACCTGCGATGAAGATCATCGGGCGCCACGCAAGCGAGTACCCTCAGGGGGTCAAAGGGGGCAACCCTGGCGGTTTGCGCGCAAAAGAGGAGCTTTGTGCGCAATACCGCGGGTCGGCGCGCAAATGGGCGAACTGGCGCGCAATTGGGCCAGCGCTTTGCGCGCGGAAGGTAAGGATTGCGCGCACCGGGCTTCGGATAGCGCGCGGGGGCAACAGATCATTCTTAAATCGAATGGCCACTTTGAGAAGGGGGGTGCGCGCAATCGGGCCGGATTGCGCGCACCCCAGGGACAATTGCGCGCAAGAGGCTTCTTTTGCGCGCGAAGGCCTTAGGGTGAAGAATTATTCAAAGGAAAGGAGCCCAAGGGATTGCGCGCGAAGGCGAACCCCGAGGCCTTATTGCGCGAAAGAAAAGAGGTTACCTGAAGATCGGCATTGCGTGCGGGAGGGGTTGGATTGCGCGCACGAGAGACCTTTCGACTTCCGGCAACCTTCAAAACATCGGGGGTCGCCTTATATTTATAGGCAACCCCGGGCGCGGAATCCAGTTCGCGGGCGCGGAATTCTCTTCGCGGGCGCGGAATTGGGCCTGGCGCGCAAGGGGAGTCGCACGGGCCACCGGCGCGCAATTTTGCGCGCCTGTCCAGCGCATTGCGCGCATCCCGGGAGGTTTGCGCGCGATTCATCAATTTTGCGCGCGGTTCTCCAAAATTACGCGCACGGACTCCAGGCCCTCCGAAACATGCTTCCGAATTCAAATATGACCTCGCTTTCCTTATCCGGAGATTTGTTTGGGAACAACTGACTTTTCCGGCGTCTACAAACACCTCTGCAGATCAATGAAACTCCATATTTTGATTAACATAAGTTTTCTTATTGTTCCCCCTCTACCCAAATTTAGATAACCTTATAGAACCACCTAAAGTAGAGGGGATAATGAAATACTACTATTATTAATCTATCTACTTCTGCCATGCATCGACTCAATTACCTTCTTTATTCCTACTACTGGAGGGGAACCCATAAAATCATGGGTTATTCCACCACTTATATCATGAAAATATGATATCTAAACCATTGTAAAATCCTTTTCTAGACTCTTATAAAAGACACGGTCTAGAAAAACCTCTGAGTATATCAGCTGGTCAATGTAAATGACCATTTTATGTTGTGATTTTATAAATACCATCGTAACCATTATAGTCATTTTTTCATCCTTCACATCCAATATATAAGTGAAACAATGTAAATTTATTTTAATTTTATTGTAGTTAGATAATTTTTATATCCCTGTTCACAGTTTAATGTACTCTTGAAAGAAAAATATCTTCTCTCAGTTTATTAAGAAGTCCACGAAGAACATGTTTATGATGTTTATCCCTATTATACCAACATTCCAACCTTCCTATATAAAAGCATCAGAACAAAACTTGTAAAGTCCTTAAATCATGAAATTATATATCTTCTCTCAAAAAACATTATAAATCAACTAATATGAATATAAATTCAATTATGTTGATTTATTAAATGAAATATTTATGATCCCCATTATCCATGATGAGTATTAGATATTGATGATAAAACATTCATTCACAATCAACTATTATCCTATATTTTCCTCCTATGTTAACTAACACAATTTTGATGACATTATGAAATAAGGGTTCTAATTCCAAAACCACTATAGTGAGAGAAGAAATATCTTCTTTTGTATCCATCTATTTAACCGATAGTGAAACAATATCTTCCTCAAATAAGGATCATTTTAGTTTTCTTCTCTAGGTTGTCCAATAAAATTTCTCCATGTTGTAATTTACTAAAATTACATTGAATGATTATAATTCCTATAAGAACTCTCTTAATGAAATCCAATCATTTCATATGAATGAAATATTATTTCTAATGGATGAATTACCATATATATTTACACATGATGATAGAGAATACACCTCCTAGTTATACAGAAGGTCTAAAACATGTGTTATGGATCTACATGTTAGAAAAGTAATTCATATATATATGTATATATATATATATCACATAAATCATGAACAAATCCATGAAAACTAAATTTAGTCTTATATTAAAAAATCACATATCAAAACATATAATTAAATAAATTATTATCTATTTAATGAAACTAAATTATATGATATTTTATTTATCTATTAATGATTATTGTTTCAAAAAATCACATAATCTATAGAAAAAAATGTAAATAAAATTAGTATAAATCCATAAATAAAATATTTTAATTGATTTTACAACATTATTTACATGGTGATATTGTACATATGTGATGTTTAGGAATTTACATGAATCCCCTACAATAATTATACACTTCCAAACACCTTTCTTCATTGGACATACATAATCATACTGAATAAAATTAAACAAAATACAATATTGATACCCCATTGTAACACTCTAACTCAAATCAATTAGTTTTGGATAGAGTCCCACAAAATCTCATGTGTGACTCCCCAAATAAAATCTATTACCAAAAAACAATGAGGGTATGAATAGCTTAGTGTGGTTACCAAGACCTCAATATTAATTTCCTTACAATATAATTTTTGTATGAAAAATTATGAATAACAACCTAATAATTTATATTGGAACTAATTTAATAATACAATTATCTAATGAAAATTTTTGTATCCCATATACATGTTTTATAAATAAACAATGAATATCCAATGTGAAATGAAACTTGATAGTATAAGAAAAAACATTCATAAATATATGGACTATGTCATCTCTCCAAGTTATTTTTTTATACAACCTCATACCTAATTCTCTACCTCCATTGATCCTTATAACTATAAAATTTTCATTTAATGGATCTCACATCATGATGTATGCACATGATATGAGATTCCCATGTATAGTGCTAGTATTAATATTGTAGGCTACAACTTGTTCATCCTTAAACAAGTATATATATATATTGATTTTGTGATATAACATGATGTAATGCATAACAAAACAATAATTGACACATGTTTTGGGTAACCAAAAATTAACCAAGCCATAATGAACACTTGTACCACTTTAATAAAAACAATTTCAGAACATAATCATGTGTCAATTACATAATGTCATGGAATTTTAAAATAGGTGGATCCATCAGTTTATCCCCCATCTCCCATTAGTCATTTTTACACATTCTACCCTTATCAGAGAACCACACACACCAACCTATAGAGGTCGTCTGCACACACCTGATGGTACATATACATGAAATGCTCTCTATATTGGATCAAAATGACCCTTCCATGGTATATATCCTGTGTTTTATTTATAATCAATTAGACACACCTCAATCAAATTTTTTAGACTCCAATTTAGACATAATAGATCAATGATATTTGAATAGAACTATGCAGAATGTCCTAGTACGTATCCCTGATCACAACACCCACACCTCCCATCAATGGTAAAATATAACTAAATATGATCAATAAAACTATCTTGACACATTTTTAAATGTATGTTAAGAAATTAAACACCTTCCTGGAAGCCATGTTATAACAAGAATAACTAGTCACATATTAAATGGTTATCACTAGGCCATAAAAGGACACCCAAATTTAATAATCATTAATAATGGGTCACAAATAACGACAAAACAAACCATCATATAATGTTAAAAATATACAATGAACCTATTGGGTATGTATCCTAAAACCTCAAACATATCTAGTTAACATCAATAATTTTCATGATACAACACCCAAATCATGCCTACACACTAAAAATATTTGGTAAATATTACATTGGTCACCATAAATGTCCAAATATCTTCACTTCCACACCATTTCAATAGATCATAATCCATTTTATAGTTAAATATGAAGATAAAACTCATTAAGGATGGAGGAAAAAAGTACAATGATAGATAAACTAACCCAAAATCTCCCTAATTTTATCATTTACATTCAAAAATAAATATAATGTTTAGACAATAAAAGTTCACTTCACGAGGACCTAAAGTGTCCTCGATATCGAGAGTAAACACTATAAAATATTAGATCTTTATAGGGAATTAGTATTTAAAGTAAGTTGATAAAAAAAACATTCATAATGATACTCATAGTAATACCTAACTACGGGACCTAGTTTTCCATGGAATATGAAAAAATAATGGTGTCCATAAAGTATTGGTTCCCCGTTAAATGTATCTTTAGTTTACACATGGTGTTCAATGGTGAGATCCTACAATAATATAAAATAGACAACTACATTATGGTCATTAGTATATCATAGAATCCATGACATCACAAGAATATTATTCCACAACAATCATCCAAAGTATAATTGTACTGAATTTAATAGAACATTAGTAACACCACCTTCATGGAATCAAATCATATGCAATATGTCATTACTTGAATATATTAAAATATTAGAACCATCAACAATTATTTCTATATAATACTTCTATATTTATTCTATACGCACACCCTCTATGACAGAAGATATTCACTACACCATAGAACATGGTTCCATGTAAAAACAAAATTCAACACACCTTATTTTCCATTCAAATGAAGCATAGTTTACTCCTGATGAATTTATAGTTTACTAAAATATATCCACATCATCTATCATCAAGATCATAAATCATAAAATCATAGTCAATAATATACCTAAATTACCTTCTCGAGTAAATAATAGATATAAACACGTTTTTAGATGAATGTTATGTGTGATCTATACATCACTACTAGTATATTAATGATGATTTTATGAAATAATATTTTATAATTTTTCATATATTCTTTTTTTTGATATATTTAGAAAATATTTTTAACAATATATTATATGAAATGAATAGAGTAAAATACCAAATCATTATTATCGAATGATCCCCTTACCATTGGTAAATTAATGGAAATATTATTATTTTAAAACGATGCATTGGAACCATTGAATAATGAAAAATTTTAAAATGATAAATATAAAAATAGTCACTATATTTTATTTTAATCCATTTTTAATTCAACTCAAAATGTAAACTACATAATAATAGAGGAAAATATGAAATATTTTTTCTCCCAAAAAACAATAATTAAATAGCTCATAAGTTAAACTACACAATATATTAGAAATAAAAGAAATTCAATGAAAATAATTTGGGATTAAGAGAAATATTAAAGAAGTAATATCATATATATCATTTCTAGTTCATATTTTTGCATTAAGAGATTTTGTGATGTTTTGAACTATTCTATCATTTTTTGATATTTTTCATTTCACAAATCAATGAATATAGAAAATTTTATATTAATAAACTAATTAGCTTGTTTCATACGAAAAAACAAGTTAATAATGTACTAAATATGACAAAAAATTTATCTTTCACTACACGGATCATTGAGAGTATCTTTAGTTGTTTGACACAATAAATTCCCTCAATGGCTTGCTTAACACATAATAATGAGTTTTAACAAACAATTATTTATTTTAAAAATATTATTATTTAATATAAATTTTTATAAGCAATTTGTAAAATTATAGGTTATGAATAGTACTAAATAATTTAGGATAATATATTGTTTAATGAATTTAATATATATTCATAGGATACAAATAAATTAAAAAAGTAACATGATTGAATTTAATGAAAATTATTAATATAGCCTTCCTGCTATTATACACTAAATTTAAACAACTAATTTAGTGATTTTATTTAAAAATATTATATATATATATATTAAATAATATTTTTTATATCTATTCATTAAATTTTATCGGAATATGATATGATAATATAAAATTTTACGCACACAAAAAAATATTTTCAAAAAAGAAATTAACTTTCTTTTGATGTAGAACTGATTTTCAAAACTTATTTTCAATATTTTATTGTTTCAGTATGTTAAAATAAATATTATTTGTCTAATAGATACATATAAATTATGTTAGGATAATTTTTTTGGCATTTTCATATAAGGTTATATATTTAATAAAATTTCAAAAATACTAGATTTTAATTGAAAACTGTTAATTCATATCATTTATTTATAAGAATTAATTAATTATTAAATTTTTTTAAAAGACTAATTACAGAATTTAATTGTTAAATAATATAATTTTGTTCATATGAAATAATTTCGCATTGAATTTGGATATAAAAACATATCACCCTTTTGATCATTTTTACATTAAAAACATATGGTGTCATCCCATAAATATAATTCATTTTAAAATAATTTATATCATTTATATAGCTTGAATATAGAAAATTGGATTCCATATTTTGAATAATAAGAAATTATAATGTTTAATAAGGTCCAATTAGTTTTTTTATTGAAAATAATTTTCGAACGAGTTTAAAATTAATTACATTGATTTTGGTTAAATTTAAAATATTAAAGGACTAAACAATAACATCAAGGCCCCGAAAGTCCTATAAAAAATTCTAAAATCCATTTTATGATCATATTTATGACATATTTATCCTTGTATTATATTTTTATCATTATTGAATTGAGATGTAACATGAAAAAGTTGGGTGTAATCCTATTTTAAAATAATTAAACATTGATACTCATCATTCATAATAAATGGCCACCAACTCTCTCAAAATTTTAAAACTCACAAAAATCTTACTTTTTACAATGATATGACAAATCCACTTTCAAAAATATGTCCAATACTCATTGAATACTCTTTTTTGGAATAATTTCTTTGAAAATATCTTTTTGGCACAAAAAGAAAAGAGATACCTGATTAAGAGGTCGCGTATTCTCTCAAGTATGTTCATTATTTTTCATTCTTCACTCCATAATATTTTCTTATTACATTATTTTATAACAATTAATGTATCTTAATAATAATACAAAACTCTTATGATACCTTTTCATCCTACACTTACATTAACCCCCATCAATTTGGTAAAGAGCATATTGTTTATGTGTATGCATCACTACCACCTGATGAAATGATGATTGTTCAATTTTTCATATCGCCTCTCAAGGAGGAAATTATGAAGGAAATTTTTTTAAATATTTTATATATAATAATTAATATTTATTCAATATGATTTATTCTTATTACAAAAATTATTTTTTTACCTTCCATTTAATTTTATTTGTGTAAATGTGGTCTATCTCCCCCTCAAAGCGATATTATACATTCATACACTAAATGGAATGTTTTAAATAAGGTTTTAGTGAACATATATGATATATATATAATTATAATTCTACATTATATATATATATCATCTTCATTCCATCTTTATTTATGAGAATGAAAACAGAAATAGTGTTCATGCATACATACAAATTACTATCTCCCTAAAATGATTAGTCGATTTCATACATATATATTATATAGATTATTAAAATTCATATATAATGGCTATAAATTATATTTATATCAAGGTTAAAATAATGTAATCATGATATAAATGTATGTAAGAGTTATGCAACAAAATAAGGAACATCTATTGAACCAAGCAGATATTATCTAAATAAAATCCATATCATATGATGGATAACATGTGGGTACTATAAGGCCATAATCAAAAAAATATGATATAATATATTAGTGAATGGTTAATTAAAATTTATATAATTAAATTATATTTAGTATATAGGTGGTTTTAATAAGTTGGAATAGATTCAAGACACGAGTTACTGTTTTTTCATAGCACTTTTTATATCCATGAGATACATGTTATGTTCACAAGTCATTATTTTTTATTAGTGTTTATACTTCCCATTATTATATTCTATGTATGTTATAACTAATTTTTTTTTCATGAATCTATTTTATTATATTTATTTCATGGGGTATATGTTTAAAAATCTAACAAATTAGTTAATTAGTTTTGTCTCAATTTTACTTCATTGAGACTCATGCTTTGTTATGATCATCTATTCCCATTCCAGGTATATATAAATTATTTTAACATGTAATAACATGAATTAAATTATTTTCATTATATTTTATGCTACATTATATTAAATATTCTTACATGTATTTTTTGGTCCCATGTTACCATGTTATGAGAGTTTATTGAGACAACCTTATCTCTATTTGGGACTGCTTATGTTTATGCTTCCTTTGATGAAATCTTATGATCCCTATATCAGTAAAATAAATAAATTATATTCTACAATTTTTATTAAAAAATTATTCATATATTTCAACCATTTATTCCTCTTTTTTTACATAATATAGTTTAGAATGTGCTTTTAAAAAATCCCAACTCAACCATCCCTTTAGTCGGAAATCAATATTCCATTAAAATCATGTTTTCTAAAAGGATAATCATAAATATTATAATATTCTACTATTATCATAAAAAGTATATTCTTACACTTCTTTCCTTTTCCCAATTTTTTTAATGGAATATTATTATATGTTTCTAAAAGATGCATCTTTTATATTCTTTTTAACGTGAAAATTTAATTTTCTTTTTATCGAATATGAAATGTATGGAGTTATCCCCTTAAGTCATTTGATACATTATTTTCTTGGTTAGTGGTTAATTTTTATAAATAAAATTATAATATACAATTTCAAATAAAAGGTTTTAAAATTTTTTTATGTAATATTTTATAAGTTTAAAATGAAATTTGTTTTCAAAAGGATTTCATGCTTCTTTTATAAGTTTTAAACGAAAATGGTTATCAAACTGATTTCAAGACAAATTTTTAAATTTTGAATGTATATTAAAATAAATGGGGTCCAAATTATTTAGAAGAACATTTTATATATTTTAGATGAAAATAATATTCAATAGTATTTTAATCCTATTTTTTAATTTTTATAGGAAAACGAATTTGAAAACGTTTTCAAGATAATATTATAAGTTTTCAAAGAAAAATGGTTTTTAAATAATTTTTATATTTACATAATATTTTTCAATTTATATTTGATTAAAATAGTTTTCAAAAGGATTCATGTTTTAAATAAACTCTTTTAGAGAATAAAGGATATATTCCTCATGAATTTTTTTCAAAATATCATCCAAGTTATTTTTCATCAATGATGACATCCATTTATGTCACTCATTAACTTATAGAAAATAATCCATATGTTCTATTCATATTAATTATTTAATGGTTAATGTTTTTATTGAATAAATCTAATGAAACTCAATATTCATTCATGGGTTATATGATTTTAAAACCCACTTCTTTTCAAGGGTTATGAATATGAAGGAATTGTTATGAAACCCACATATGTTACCAGTAGTTATGATATGATTACATATTTATGATTCCAATTTTGATTTCATGGGTTATGATATTACTATTTATGATTTTTTAGGTCATTTAGGTTTGATTTTAATATGGGATTGGTCAGACCTATATCTCCCTCTAATGCATTGGGTATTTATTTATATATCTTGAGATAGATATGGATGGAAGGAAAATGAATAGTATTATAAATTACAGGGTTGGAATGGGAAATGAACTCGTTTCCGTAATACAGGGCTAGAATGAGTGGTGAACTCAGTTCAATATTATAGGGATGGATCGGGTTGTGAACGTGGTTCAGAAAAAAAATCAATAAATATAGTCTTATCATGGATGCCTTGACGACTATATAAATCATTATATATTTGTATGGGGTCACAACAATCCCTTGATATATTAATATACTATGATTTCAGGGATTATGTTCATTATGTATATAAGATTCATTTCTTTAATCATTATTGTTATCTCTAATATTTAGATTATTATAATCAAATTTAATTATCATGTTCCATAACATTTTGTTTATGTAAGGCATATGAATTTCCTTTATTAACCTTTTTTGAAAATCTGAGATCACCCCATTATTATATTTCATTTCCCTAGGTATTGAATAATTTTTTAGGTATAATTAATAAATATGAGGATATCTTTTAGAGATGTATATGATATTTTACCATAATATAATATTTTTTCCTTGTTTCCAATGACACAATATATTACGATCATTCAGAATGTATTTTTGTATAACAAAGATAAATGATATAAAATTGTTTAACATCCATGTATGTAAATCATATCTATCTATAGTAGGCATCAATTCAAATGATTAGAAAACCATGGGAAAATAGGATTACAAGACATTAGTGATATCCCTATTTATATTTATAATAATATATCTTCATATGTCTCTAAGGATAAGTATAAGGACGAGTTAATATTTGGTAAAATGACCTAGAATTTTTGTAAAAGATTGAGTGACTTATTTCATAGAAATATATCCATTTTTGGACAATATTAATGGATGTTTCATGTAATATATATACCTAGGGGAAAAAACTCTAACATTATGTTTTGGTCCATGCTCAGGGTTATCTGGTACACGGTAACGAGGAATGTTTCCAACCTAGTTTAAAACTTATGGGGGATATGGTTTGGGAAATAACAAAATATTCACAAACCATAATGATGGTTTTAAATATATATTGGTAGTAAATAACTAATGATTAACCGAGGGTTTCAAATATTAATGATAGTGTCATGATTTAGACATCCTATATGTAATTCCTTTCATGATTATATTGTTTTCTACTATGACAAGTAATGCTTGAATGCTGATTCTTATATAAATCAATGGCAGGAACCCGAAATAACTGGAATAATGTTAAACGTGAAGGATGATTTGATGATGATAAGTCATGTGGGGTAAACACTAGAGTGAAATATGATGTGATAATTCCTAATATGTTTTCACGGATCATGATTAACAACATGTACATTAACCAATGCTCAGACAGACCGAGGATCACAAATAATGAGTTTAGTGATAGTTTGAATATTGGAGACCATGTGGGAATAAATATTTTTGTATCCTTTTTCCATTATGTGGGAATAATCACAATGTTAATGTATTAGAGGAATAAGAATATTTTTTGACTATGGAAAAAAGTACACAATGAAAGTGAATATTTTAAAAATTGTGTAGTTCTATTAATGAAATTGATGATAATATTAGCCTCTAAAATTAATAATAGAATTATATGTGTCTTAAGTGTGGAGTAAATTTTCATTATATGATTCATTGTCCCAAGAGGAATTTTTTTGAAGTGATAATCAAGGTGGTTTGAGTAATGGTTAAATTGTTGGTAATGAAGATAATTCATATGAAATATGGCCAAAATGAGGTATTGTTTAATATGATGACATATCCATGATAATGGAATATGTATGTAGTGGTATAAATAATTTTTTACATATTTGGATTCATGATGTATGTTATATGAGTGTTGAAATATATAAGTATTGTTTTTTAGTTTTCTTCTATGGAATTACATGAACACATTGAATATTTTTTATAGTATAGAAAATTTATATAATAGAAATTTCATGTCAATGGAAAGCACTTTATTAAGTTAAATACATCCCTTAATAAGTTTATTTTGTTATGATAATGTTTGTTGGATGAAGATATGTGGGGTATGGATAGGAAAGTTGGAAAGTAAATATTACTATGGAACTAATTATAGTCTTGTTGACAAGTAGTTTATGATATCATGGATAATGATTAAAACATCATAGGTTTATGAAATATATCAAGTAATCTATTGGATGAGGAATAATTCATGTTTTATGGATTTATTTATTGATATTCATGTTGTTAACATATTCCAAAAGAATTTACCATGAGGGTATTCACATGATTGGAATGTGACAAAAAAAATATACATTATGATATAGGGGGATCTATGATATGATTATTCCATGAATCATTGTCTCATGTATTGGATATTGACTATTGATATGTTTTATAAGGCTGTCTATTAAAAAAATATACGTTTACTATAGATGAAAATATTAGTCATTGAGTTTGTATTGAGAACTTCAGTTAAAGGGACACTTAGTTATTTACCTTATTTCATAGAGGTCCACATTATTTATTTTAGTATTTATATTAGTTTTTTCATTCAAGGAAATATAGTATTTTGGGTGACAAATATTCATTTCTAGCTACTCCATGGGTCACAAGACCATGACCAACAGTTGTTAAGGGTTTTACGCCCAGCAGAGGACTATGAGATGTCAGGGTTAATGTATAATTATTTTTTATGAATAATTAATTATGCTTAAACAAAACAGTTAAATTTAATGAATAGATATTAATATATAAAAAATATTTATTTTTATGAATGTTTTTATATAAACATTTATACTTTTTATTCTCTTGTTGGCCTTAATAATTTTTAACATTATAATGAATTTCTTCGAGGATCAAAATAATTTAAGTACATTCATTTTTTGAAGTAATGGATGAATTGGAAATTAATAAAAGCACAAATAAGGTATGACTTTTTTATTATACATATTTATGAAGTATATTTAATTACACCCATGGTTAATACATTAATTAATAACATTCGGATATTGATCAAAAGAAAATGATTCATCTTATACACTGATTTATTTCATAATGTCCTTCAATCAAAAAAGTTAGAGCATATCCCATTTATTAAAAAGATAAAAGTAAAACAACAGAAAGGAGATGGATGGGGTCATACAAGCATTCATACCCTCATGACAATAGAAACCAAGGAAGATCAAATTTCAAAATCATAAGAATCTTCACAATCACCATACCAGTCATAATCAGGTAAGGGACCATGAGATCTGATGACCATAGTTGGCATCAAATAGGAATATTCCTACCTACATCTCACATTCCTAGGAGGAACATATTGAAAACCATCATCATTCATACAATTTATACTTTAACCAATGCCTCGCTATATGATGGTTTTTTTGGGGAGTCATCGTCAACATCATTCCACTTTACAAGAATACCTTGATTTTCCATTAATTTATCAATTTCCTCTTGAATATTTGATTGATTCAAATCATAATTGGAATTTGGTTTCCCCACATTATAAGACCATGCTTCTTAGGAGACACTCCTGGTGTGATGCCACCTTTATCCGTCTGACAATGCTCTCCGTGCTTAGGAACCAACGTCAAGGTCATTCCTAACCCTGACCCATGAGTCACATGTGCTGCCATTGGTGACTTGTTAGGTATAGATTGTTTGTCTCCAAGTGGATCCACATTGATTTATATGCTCTATTGGTTCATTTTCTTCCTTCATGATTCCTCATGGTTCCCCTTTATAGAGAAAAAAGAGCAAACCACATTCTTGTGGCATATGTCCTTAATATGACCAATAGTCTGACACTTCGAACAAAAAATCGGAAGTCATTCATATATCACTTCTAAAGAGATATCATCATCCAATGCCGAGACAAAAACATTATGAATCAAATAAGAGCTTAGTTCAATTTCCACTAAGACCCTAGCATAATGAAAAAATTTTGAAATCTCATGTTTCCTATCCATTTTGATCAGAATTCCCACACCTGAGGAAATATCAAATATGTTCTTTGGGTTCCACAAGACCCAATTGAGACCAATAATTTTGATACAAACATGATCTCTAGTATTTTTAATGGTGAACATATTAATCCAAAATTCCCACTCTTGAAAGCATATCATACCTAGTTTTAAGGCGATTAATCCAATACCCCATGCTCGGTGCTTTATAGCCTCTGATGAATATATGATGTGGAAGAAACCCTGACCCAACAGAATACATCTCCAACCAGAGAAACCCTATATAGAAGTCAACGTAAAAACTAATTCATCAATTGTCGATGATTTTCCTCCTAAAGGAAGAATAAGTCTCGCAATTATAGTGTATTCAAAAAGTTCAAATCTGTTAAGAATAGCCTCTTTATAAGCAGTAACATAGGCAGTTTCACCTTTCATGATTGTTCGCTCTGGAGCAATGTCTTTCAAATGTGCAAAATATTTGTCATTGGGGACCTGTTCAGCATCTACAGTACCAAATAGGGATTTTAATTTACCATATTTCTTATCCATGGGAGGAAAAGATAGACAGTTTCCGGCTTCATCCACTAAGGCAGAATGTTCAGCTTCTGTTGCAACCACACCATCTGCTAACATTTCAGTTTCCACTATAACCACACGATCTGTCATCCCTGGAAAAGACATATGTGCCCCACATGTGTTGTTCAACGCAACAATAGGAAAATCGGCCACATCTCTTGTTCCTGTCCACAAGACTTCAACCATATGTGTGCTGCCCACATTGGTCACCGCTGCTACATCTGCTCCATGCAGCCTCTCATCAGACACCATTGTGGAAACATGCGCACCATTAGCTCCGATAGATGCTCCGGTAAGAATCCTTCTTTATCAGACTGGATCTAAGCCGTCGCCGCTCACATCGAACACTACCGATGCAAAACCATCCACTGCGGATCTATAAACACCTGTCCCGGTCAATTCTGCTTCATCCACCGTATGCGAAGCATGAAGATGCACGCCTCACATAGTGACTACCTCCACTAGTGCTGATCTGGTCAATGCTGCATTAGCCCTTGACATAGATCTATTCATCCAAGTCCCCTTGAGCACCTCTGGTCGATCTCACCAATTTTCCACCATAGCATGGCTTCCACCATCATAATCCACACAGCCTAGTAAGACAGAACCGAAGAAATGAGGAATTCTGATGGAGGTATCGCACAAACCTACCTACGCACCAGAGATTCCATCGAAGCTCTGTCCAGAAGCCCTCACCATTACCCAATTTTGGTAATGTCCTTATAAATCATACTTAATTTAGGACTCTAAGGCCCTCAAATTTTATTTCATTATTCAAATAACTTTTATTGCTAACATCAATCAATTACTATAAATTTTTATGATTTTTCTCTTCGCCTAATCTTCACTCTTATCCTTTGTCCCGTTTTTCGGAAACACATTTGTATGATATAGTTGGTTGCCTTTATGGTCACTTCCTTCACTTTTATGGGATGTTTAGTATTCATTTTTATGATGTTATATTCTATTAATGAAATGTTCAGTTATTACACCATTAATAACCCACACTAATTTTCATGTTGAAATAAAATTTATGGGGGTTCAATGTAACACACAAATATTTTATGAATATTTTTTAATTAATCTAACCAATTTTGATAAATTTCATTTAATACAACACTACAGATAGAATTTTTTATTTTAATTCACTATGTTTGTCTTGTGTCATATTCAAAAAAAATATAATCACGCATCACACACGACATAAAATTTATCATTCTCTATAATGAACATTGGTGATAGTTTTCATTATACACAATAATTGTACCCCTCGATGGCTTGCGTAACATGAAAGACCAAGGATTACTAAAAATATATATTATTAAAATATTATTACATGATATAATAATATATAATCAAGATTTATAATTATATATTTTAAATTCATTAAAAAATTTATTAAAATATTTTTATACTTAATATAATATGTTTTCATAGGTTACCAATTAATTAAAAATGAAATCCAATTAAATATAAATGAAAATATTAATATGGTATGATTATTAGGATAACATATTATGTTTAATTAAATACAAAGTGAAAATAATTTAATATATATTTAATATATTCATTATATTTTTCTTATATCCATCAAAAACATTTGATATAAATAAGATAATAACAACCCCAATTTCAGACATAAAGCCCAATATTTTTTATGTAAAATTTACCTACTTTTGGTGGTGAACGAATTTCAAATTAAAAATATTATCCATTTATATATTTTATATATAAAAATAAATTTATTCCTAGGTTGATAAATTTAAAAATTATGTTAGGATAATTTTTTTTTATTTTTCAATAAGGATTCATTTTTTAATGAATTGTAAAAATACTCGTTATTTATTCAAAATGTTTTTTTCATTTAATTTATTAAGGAAGAAAAATTATATTTTAAATTGGTTTAAATATTTAATTATAGAATATTTTTATCAATTCATCGAACCTATTTCATTTCCTCCTATTTCACATTGAATTTTTATATAAAAACATAGAAAACTATAGATCAATTGTTTCATTACAAACCTGCAGTGTCATCTAGTCATTAGGATTGACATTAAATTAATATGTACCACTAATTTGATTTAAATTTGTAAAAATGTATTCTATATTTCGAATCATAATAATTTAAAATTTATAATATGTCCAAATTAGTATTTGACCAAAAACAGTAGTAAAGATGTTTAAAATTAATTACATTAATTAATGTTAAATTAATCTTAATTAGGGATTAAACCAAAACATTGAGGAACCTAAATACCTATAAACATGTCCAAAAGTAATTTGGTTTCCATATTTTGGATATATAATCAATATTCTTGGATTGGGATGATTATTGGATCCACATTAAAAATTATAACTGTTGTTCAAATTCTCTCTTGAAAAAATTACTACATTGCCACTCCTACATCCCAATAAAAGGCCTCCATCACTTTCTATAATATAAAACTATTAAAACACATTGGATAGGAAATTTTTTTCCAAATACACTTCACAAAATCCATCCTTTTTTCATGAAATCATACATTTGGCAATAATGTCTTCCATTGAATCCTTTTGGCACAACCCAAATTTAGTTTCCCAATTAAGATGTACCATTTTCTCCCAAGTCCTTTATATTATTTTATTTATCCACTCCATTCATTATTATTCTTCATAGATGGTATACGAACAGTGTTTTTTAAATATAATAGGATGTATTTAATCTAAAGTTTCAACCTATAATTAAAAAAACCTTTATCTAACTGGTAACCAACATATTGTTTACATGTATGATGAAATACCGCCTCACTAAATGTTGAATTATCAATTTTTTACACCATTAATAGTGGATATTATGATTAAAGCTGTTTTTAGATATGTTATATATTATATTAAATATTTAATTATTATTCTATATCTTATTAAAATACATATCTTTTTAGATTCTGTTTTTTATAAATATGATAATTTTGGTTGAGGAAGTGTGGACTATCGCCCCTTGAAAACAACATGTTTCCTTCATAGAATATATTAGATGTATTGATGATGTGTTTGGTGAACATATATGATATATATTTATATATATTTAAATTTTACAATAATTATATTTTATTCAAATATGAATATAATTAATTTTCATTATTTTATTCAATACGATAATGAAAATGGAATAATCGTACATGAGTATGTCCAGCATACCGACTCTATGAACATTGTAATACATTCATACTTATATATTATATAGATTATTATGATAAAAATATACTAAAAATATATTATATTTATATCATGTTTTAAATTATGTAATCATGATATATTTATAAGGAACATTAAAAAAATTAATACACATGGGAAAAATAATGAAAATTTTATCTCAATTAAATACATAACATAGGATGGTTAAAAAGTGGGTAATATATGGTCATAATAAAAACATACAAGGTATTAGATATAAAAATTTGGTTTTATAAAAAAATTATAATAAATTAATATTTATTATATGTGCAGTTTTAATGTTTTTAATGATTGTCAAGACATAAAGTTAAGGGTTTTCATCTCACATTTTATTTTTGGCAGATACAAGTTATGTTTTCCACTTTTTCAAGTTGTGTGGTGTATATACTTCCAATTATTTTATTATATGTATTATTTAATTAAAATAATCACTTTTCACATATAAATTTTAGGATCTTTCTTTTAGGGGTAATGTTTAAAAAGATTCCAAATTGGCGAAATAGTTTGTCTCAATTTTCCTACTTTGAGACTCAGTCTTTATTGTGAACATAAATTATAATTTTAGGTGTATATAGATTTGTTTTACATGATATATTATGATATTTATTATTTTCATTATATTTTAAAATTCATTCAATTTACTTTTCATACATGGAGATTATGATCCCATGTTAGCATGTTATAGTAGTTTATTGAGATAGTATTTTCACCTTTCATGATTATCAATGGTTATTCTTACTTTGATGAAATATTATAACAAATATATGAAGAAAATTAATGAAATTTTTTATCCTATTATTATTCATGATTTATTCTTACATTTTTACTGTTTAATCTACTATTTGTTTATTAAGTTTGTTATGAAGTAGTTTTTACTATATCCTGACATTACTATCTCTTCAGTAAGAAATTAATATTCCTTTAAAATTAGGTTTTCCAAAAAATTGATTCCTAGAATATTCCTTTATTATCCTATGATCATTAAAATACATAATTACTCATTTTTTTCTAATGTTTTCATAGGAATATTATATTCTCGTTTTGAACAAGGCATTTTTATAACACTTTTACCATACAAAATGAATGTTCATATTACCCCAAATGAATTGTATGAATTTATCCATCATTAATTCGTTAACGATTTATTTTTATCATTAATAGTAAATTCAAAATATTTAAAAAAAAAAGAAATTATTTACATAATTTTTTTCAAATGGTTATCAAGAATATTTTATATGTTTTTAAATGAAAAAATTTCAATATTTTATAAAGTATATTTTATTTGATTTCCAAAAAATGGTTTCTGAAATGATTTGAAGCTGCCTTTATATGATTGAATAGTTTTTTAAATGAAATGGGTTTTTAATCATTTTGAATCTATCTTAATAAGTTATCAAGGAATATTATTTCAAAAATCTTTTCATTCCTATTTCAGAAATTTTCAGTCATAATGATTCTCAAAATGTTTTCTTGATATTTTTATATGTTTTCAAGGAAAAATATTAGGTAAATATTTTTATTCCTTTTTTCTACATTTTAAAATTATTTTAAAAGGATAAATTTGTCATATGTTTTTATATTTTAATGATTTTTTTCAATGGATATATAATATTTTCCTCAACAAATTATTTAAAAATATCCTTTATAGCTGTTAATCATAATAGATGACATCCATGGATGTAACTCATGTTCTTATAGAAAATAATTTGATGGGTTTGTTCATATTCCTTCTTGAAATGTTTATGTTTTAATGTTTTGATTATTATGAAATATGTTACCCCTTGACGGGTTATATGATATTTAAACATGGTTCATTTAAAGGGTTCTTCTTATCATTAAATTATTTTAAAACCTCCATCCTTTTACACAAGTTATTATATGATTCTATTTTTTGTATCAATTTAATTTAATGGGTTATGTTATTATTATTTATGATTTTCACACTAATGTATTTATGATATCACTATGAGATGGATGGACCCATTTTTTCCTCTAATGAATTGGGTAATGATTTATATCATAGAAGATAGACATGGATTAAATTAGAAATGAACTCAATATAGTTTTATAGGGCCAAAAAGGAAAATAAACTGGTTCAATAATACAGGGCAAGAACGATGGGTTAGCTTGGTTTTGTAATGCTTGTCTAGAATGCGGCGTGAAACTGGTTTAATAAAGGGAATTTTCCACTAAGATGGTCTCAGTATAAATGAATTAAAAATTATAGAAATCATTATATATTCATATTTTTCTACCATAATTCTATGTTTTTTCAAATGTTATGATGTATGGGCTTTTTATTATTATTTACATATTATTCATGTCTTGTAAACTAGTAATCTTTACTATGATATCTATTTTGACTTGTTTGATCATAAAATGTCATGCACACTTTCTAGACACTTTTGTTCATGTTATGCTTACACTTTTCCTTCATTTACACTTACTGATCATATGATCTCACCCCTTTATTATGATTCCTTTCCCTATGATATAATTAATTGTTTTATCTAGATGTACTAAAGATGGAGACCATTATCAGATTTGTAGAAGATAATTAACCTGGATGAAATTTTTTGTTTCCTAGTTTCCAAAGACACTACTATTAATTTCTTTAAGCATTTATTATTTTAATGCACAATATAATCATAAAAAATATTTAATATCCATATATTTTAATCATGGTTTACTTTACATAAAATCTATTATATTATGAATCATGGGATAATAACTTGGTTATAATTTTATTGTCCAAGTTGTACTCATTTATAGCCTACTATTATACAATTTTGAGTTAATATAAAAATTTCACATCAATATACTCTCCCCACGCCTCATTAGGTGTACTCTTAATGAAAAAGATAAATAATTACTATGGGTAACTAAAAAATTCATTGTGTAAAATAGAATATCATCAATCATTATATCACACATAGAAACCTAGGGATTCCATGAAATCATAAAAATGAACTATGAGAAACATGTAATAATTTAATTCTAATACATTAACATTAAACCATATAAATCAATCCACCATATCACCATTAAAAACTCTTTACGAATAGAATCCATTCCACACCAATAAATAAATCAATTAGTAATAATTTTTATATCCAATGGTTTCCAATATAAATTTTTGTATAACACTAGTGGGATCTACTAGACCTATCAAATATGTGACTAAGTTCTTTTTAAATAGATCCAAATTAAAATTTAAAACATCTTTGTAATAAAATGATGTAAAATCATTCGTAAACATAATTCAAGTGATGGAATCCCCAACAAAACATAAATTATAACGATTCATGATACAACCAATATATATGAAGCACAAAACAACTTAAATATATATTATTACTCTGGCTGGAATATGATATACTAGAAATAACATTATATAGAATCATTTTTATTTTAAAAAACTAAAAATTTGGAATAAGTATATGGATATCAATCAAATAATTCATATTAAATAAATCTGAATAACGAATCTAAGGAATTTTAAAATATACATGGTATATATAAAGAGTGGTATTAGAAATCATGATCTAAGAAACCATTGTTATTTTCATTATTTCATGTTGTTAAATCATTAATAAAGAAATAGAATTCATAATTCCATTAGTGATAACATATATAGGAATGATTTTGTTATAAAATATATTTACAGGACTCATGTATCCCTTGATATTTCAAATTAATGGAATGAATGAAAAATAACAACCTCAAATCGGGAAACCAAATTTGTATTCAATTGTAATGTAATATTAAAATAATCCACATTCTCTTTTGAACATAAAAAATAAATAACCGTGTATTATATCAATAATAGACATGGTATCAACCATATTTTCCCAAAGGGTCCATAAATGATGAGGAATGAAATTATTAATTACATAAATAATAATAATAAAATTAGAAGATGAAAATGAAAATTAAATAAATAATATGAAAAATTTATTTATTATCTAGAGGGAGAGTATTCAAATATTGGAGGAAGGTTAAGTGAATAACCTCAGTATTAACTATTGAATAATTTATGAAATTGAGTGTATAAGTTTCCCAAAATTAAGAAATATGACCATGGGTAAATTCATGATTTGAAATATTTAATTTATATGATGAATGAATAGTTTCGGTTTACATGATTTTTAAATATGTGATAAAAAGGAGATAAATATTTTTCATTATATTCTAACCTCACGTGATTAGGAACTATAGTTCCCCAAAACATGCATAAATAGTGCATTCTCCACGTGTCATATTATGTACATAATGAATAGTTTGAATGGAAAATGAAAAATAAGTTTTCAAATAGATTAAATATACTAATTTAAATATAAAATAAAATCTATTTGAAGATTAATAAATTATTAATAATAAAAAATAAGATGAAAAAGATCAATGGAATTGTGAAAAATTCCATATCTAATGGATCATATTTTATTTATTACCATTATAAAACTATGTAAATAATGGTCTTTTATAGTTCACTTGTTTAGGTTATTAGGATATTATAGTTAATCATATTCATGTTGATCTATAAGAGGTCAATTATTGGAGGAAGGATTTATATGTTTCTTGGTATAATGTTTTACCATTTTATGTTGATTTATATATGGTCTTGTGAAAGAGAGTTTTATAGTAATAATTATATTCACTTTTGGATTGATTAATATAAATAAGGGTTATTGGATTCCATTAGTGACCATGTTGATCTTTGGTGAAACATATAAATTTTAGACATAGTTCCTTGGATACCATGACATGTCTAAGGATTGTTTTGAGAAATATAAGAGTTAATTCTTTATTATATTTTTACCCAAAATAGTGAAGGTTCAATAGTGACATAGTTTCTTTGGAAATTAGAAAATGAAAATTAGAATGAAGGAATATAGATTATATTTCCGTAATTTTCATAGTAAATCTTATTTTATTCCATCATATGATTATTTTATTATGCTATATTGTTTTGAGTATTTATTCCCAAAGATTCAATGTTGTACTAATCCATTCAAATTCATAGAATATATTGATTACTAAAAAGTGGAATTGGTATTTTCGAACATGTTACTATAAATAATTAACCATGAGGGGAATGTTATTAAAATATCAAATGGGTGGATATTTTTATATATGATCTCATTTTTCAAGGAAATCAAGTTCAGATAATGTGTTGAGTCTCTTTAAAAACCATACTCTTATTTGTTTGAGAAAATAGTTCTTGAATGTAAACAGGGAACATTGATACATAATTCTATTATATGTTTTTGTAATTAACAAAAATAATAGGTTTGATCTTTCTAATTGGAAACTATATAGTTAAAGTTTTTGTATTAGATAGATCTTAACATTTTCAGCAATAGTTTTGTCTTAGACACTATCCATTTTATCTTCGTATTAAATATTTTCAACAAATAAGATATTTTATAATTGATACTGAATATACACAATTTTTTAAAATTCTTATAGTTATTGATTAACATGAGGGTTAACTAGTGGGTGTAATTACGTGTATTAAAGTAGTAGACTAATAAGATTATAAATTATTTTTATGGTGATGCAAAAATACATAAAGAAAAGGATATTAATTGTTCTAGGAGTATTCAGTTAACATTAGTATATATATTAAATAGAAAGTGATCTTTTCACTGCCTTATTTAACCTACCCTATTCCAAAATTATAAAATGTATTGTTTAGAAAAAACATGTTATTGGATTAAATAATATTATTATATAGTGGATTTCTACAAAATCATTAGTGAACATGTAAGTAATTTTGTTGATTGAGGTTATTAAAGGGAAAATAGAATCAATAAAAATATGAATTCACACAATTCATAGTTGATAATGAGTTTCATGTAAGTGAATGTGAAGGAGTTTTTCAGAGTTACAGTAAATATTCCATTTCAAAAAATGGTTTCAACTAACCCCCATTATTAATAAAAGTTATTGTAGATATATTTAATACATAATGTTTCTATGATATAATATGTATCCTTATAGAATGTTCCTTTAAAACTATATTATGTATTTAATTTTATTCATTATTTATTATAGAAGAGAATAATAAGGACTACAAAATATAATTTGGAAAATTATTTTTTTATAATGATTTAATAAAGTAGTTTAGGTCAATATAATTATTATTTCAATTTTTTTAAAAAACATTAATGAATAATATCATTCTCCTCTTATGGATTATAGATTTATTCATCACAAGACATATTTAACAATATATTAGAATAAATTGTAATTTGTATATCAATACAATTGACTTAAATTGGATGATGTCATGAAGGCCACAATTAGGTTTCTCTAGGGACAAAGTTGGTTCACATTGAATCATTTTATTGAAAAAATGGCTTATACATTTTTCAAATTTGTAATAAATTTGGTTTTCTATGAGTTTGTACACATTTTTTAGTAGTATTAATTAATGATATTATAGACAATACCTATATATATGAGATTATTATGAGAATTCTAGGGATTAAATACAGATCATTTGAAGACCGCGTATTATATTAATTTTACCCTTGTTCATTTTTTTGATATGTATGTTGAACATTCTTGTAGAAAACACGTCTTAGTATATTATTCACAATGTATATATGATGTTGAAAATTTTAATTTATGAGTAAATATAAAGAATGTTTTGTAGGATCATAATATCCATGATATTCACTACTACAAAATAGGTATTTAATAGCATTAAAAATATCCTTTTTCAATTCTAGAAAATCATTTACTACCAGAGAACGATTATAAACCATAGTCATTTTTATAAACTATGAATGAACTGATAATGGGGTCCTTTTTTGTCATTGAAAGATAACTGATAAATGGGTCCTTTATCATTGACTTTATAAGTACTGATAATGAGAAACAATTATTAGTTCTTTTACGTAGAATTGATAAAGGGTAATGTTATCAATGTTTTTCAAATTGATGATAAAGAAGCATAATATAGTGTGATATAACAATACACTATTACACAAGCATTCGTCTGTAATAACATACCACAACACTACCAAATCCACCTAATATAAACAAAAGAAAGTACCAATAAATAATTTCACTTAAAATAAATTTATAATAGAAATAATGGAAAATAGTATATTTTAAGAATTTCAAACATTTTTTATAAAATTAAATAATATAGAAATTATTTAAAAAATTGAAAAAAATTAAATGTTCCTTTTTCTATTCATCCTGAACCCAACTCATTCTATTTTTGATCATTCCAATCCTATATCAGAAAAAAATGCATGGGTATAAGAGAAAAATTATTGTTTTAATAATAATATCAAAAGTAAATTAAAAGGTGTTAATTTAAAACTAAATATTGAGTACTACCATGAAACTCATGTATAAGATTAAGTTGTGGTTTATTATTACCTATTACATTGTTTATTTTTTATATTCTAAAATTATCTAGAATAATTTATTAAGTATGTATAATATAAATTCTAATGGGAATATCCTAGTGGTAGCTTTCTATTGGGGTATTTGAGGGGTTATGATTTAAAGCCACTACATTCACATTTGGGGTGTTTTTTTTCTATTTATTCACCATCACATGAATAATGTAATATAAATGATTTTATGTTGTAAATGATAAGTAATGAAATGTGAGGAAAAAATAAAGAATTTTTTTCCTAGTTTTGGTAATGTGATGAACATTTTAATCATAAATGAAATTTATAAATTAAAAATTCACACATGGTGTCATACAAGTCACACCATCCATAATATTAAGGTGTGGGTAATTACTACATCTCTCAAATTACTTCTGAATCATTTTCCTATTGTATCAATATAATTTTAATGTTTATTCTCAATCATGAACATATCAAGGCCCTTTTTACGAAAATCTCATTTTAAACTAGAAAACCACACATAATCTCATAATGGTCACATCTTTTCAGTTTAACATGAGACCAATTCATACACATAAAAAATTAAATATCAATCATTTTCTTAAATTATCATGATAATATGACTTTATTCCCTTGGCTTTACATGAGGGATACTTTTTGTACTAAACAATCAATGTTAAACTGATGACGACCCCATTTAGTTATATTAGGATCATAATGTAATACATTGAGGTGTGACTAAATATTATACATAAAAGTTTAATTATGGATCATTTTACTAAAAAATCCAGACAATTCAAATGTGTTATTTTAGTTTTCAGTAGTTAAGTTGTCCTTTTTAATAAATTATTGTCAATATTCAATAAAAAGATACACTAAGAGTCATACCAGTCACACCATGCTTCATATTTATGTTTGAAAACTTATTACTCATCTCAAATGACATATAGATCAATTTTTATAATATATATAAACAATCTAAATACATTTTCATTGTTTTGAGTACTTCAATTCGTTTTTTTCTAAAAAAATTTTGAACTCAGAACAAAATCTTTAATTCAAAATAATCACATCGTGTATATTTTTGAAGTGAGACTAATTCACAAACATAAAAAATTAAATTTTAATAATATTTATATATTATCAAAATAATATGAGTTATTTTTATATGTTTTCATTATTTGAATAATTTTGAATTTAAAATTTTCAATTAAACTAATAAAGAAAAATTGAGTAATATCAGGAACATATAATATCCAATTTGGATAACGAAGGTTAATAAACATAATAAATGAATTATAAACGAGTTTCATTAAGTATAAAAAATATTTGAATGTATTTCCTAGTATTTATAATGTTACATTTTTCTTTTACTAAAATTAATGTCGACATTACTTAAAAATATTCGCTTTAAATTATATGTGTGACAAGTTACATTATATTGAGGTGAAAATAATTCCTAGTCATCTAAATTTATTATAGATCATTTTCCTAATGCATAAACAATAGTATGGTTTTCCCTTGAATTTGATTACATTACATTACATTTTTACTAAAATTTAATTTTATTCTAGAAACTTGTTCATTGACTCATACCAATCCCATCTTGTATTGGTTTTATGTGATGATGATTTATACACATCAAAAATTACATATTAATAATATTCCAAAAATATCAATAAAATACGAGTGTGTTTTCTCAGTTTTCTGTGAGTGACACTTAATGGACATGAATAACAATTTTAAACTAATAATTATCTCTTTGAATCATACCCAAAACATCATGTTTCAGATTGTGTTAAGGATTATTCATATTAATTAAATAATAAATGTGGATCATTTTCATAAATAATAAAACTATATATTAATGTGTTTTCATGGTTTTTCATTTCCCACTTTTCCATTTTTCAAAAATTAATATCAATTTTGAATATGAAGATAAACATAGAGTCATACAAGGGATATCGTGAATCTCATTAAGGTATAATTAATTAATAAACATCTCAATTAACATATGCATAATCATTCTTATGTATCCAAAAACTTCCAATGGGTGTTCTTACATTTAATTATGTCTCTATTATTTTTACTAAAATGTCGATTTAATAAAAACATACACACTATAAATCATAAAGATAACATCATTTATCATTTTGACTCAATACAAATTCATACCGATAAAAAATTACATATTTGAAATTTTCATGAATAATCAATTAAATATAATAATTCTATCACATCATTCAGTGTGTAAGAATTTTGGAACTAAAAGATCTATTCTTAACTGATAATGAATACATTGAATTATATTGGGAACATTATTTACCATATAAGGGTTCAACTATTTCCTAACGTTCACAAATGACATATGGAATAATGTATTATAGTTTTTAACCAATTTAAATCTATTTTATTGGACTTTATTATGTCAATTTCCATTTTTTGCTAAAAATTATATAAAATTTATATAAAAATAATTATTTTGAGTTATTCTAATCATACCATACATCAGATTGAGGTGCATATTATTCCTACATGTTCCACTATATAAAAAAAATATTAACATCCAATGTTTCCAGAATATAAATATCCTTTTTTTGGAAGTGAAAAAAACTTCATATTGACTAGATTTTCTTTGCCAAAAACATTTCTCATTATTTCAAACCAAAATATAAAAGGAAGCTTGGGTTCCCATTATATCATGAAAAGTCATCATAATGGGAACGAGAGCTACCAGTACTCTTTAGGGATTCAAGAATGAGAATTTATTATTTTCTATGAAAAGTATCTCAATATGATGTGATGGTATTTTGACAACGAATGGAAATTAAAAACGTGGTAACATTGGTAGAAAGTAAAATTTTATCATTATATAGATTTTTTTGGAAAGGTAACCGAAAAATATTAATTCCAAAAATATCGATCAAAAAATTAATAAATATTTAATTGAAAATAATTATAAGGGAATTTACATAAAAATAGTTAAAAACTTATTAAAAATTAATTAAATAAGTTATATGAATTCAACCTTTAATAATTGTTG
This sequence comes from Viscum album, assembly GCA_963277665.1. Taxonomy (NCBI): domain Eukaryota; kingdom Viridiplantae; phylum Streptophyta; class Magnoliopsida; order Santalales; family Viscaceae; genus Viscum; species Viscum album. The sequence continues at coordinate 1,373,232,772 of OY728142.1, read as the reverse complement.
TATTCATTCTTGACTCATTTCTATTTTTTATAAATTTAGTTGCAGACTCACATTCCAATATCTCACAAGGATGAAAATATTTAAAAAAACCCTGAATCAGATAATATAATTAATTATTGATGAAATAAATTAATATATGATTAATACTAAAAATAAATAAACAAAAAAAATAATATTAAAAAACATATAAATTTTGTGAAAGATTATTTTAGTGTGGAAACATCAAGATGATATCTATGATTGACTATTGGAGATAACATGGAGATATATGATAAATACTAACACTACATTGGTGAAATGGATTTGAGAGACAATAATTATGAGGTTCTTTTGGTGGATAGAGGAATGAAATATGGATAAAAATATTATGAAATAAATAAATCTACAAGGAATGATAAAAATTAAATATATATTTCATTTTATAATTTTTCAATAAAATATAGAAAGTATATTGTACCATCTATAATGTCTTCCCAAAGGGTTTAGCTTTTTAAAGATTGTTCTTTTAAAATATTTTTAACATCATTATGTATTTAATACATTGTCTTAATGAGTTTTTAACCATTTAAATTAGATCATGTTAATTTATTAGAGAACAAAAAATAATATGGGAAAAAATAGTATATTAATAAATAATTTCAGTTTCTCAATGACCGCCCATTAATTTTTAATGATATTATGAATATTGATATTCTATAGAAAATCCAAATTCCATCAGTGGACCGCTCTAATATACATGAAAAATTCTATATGTGGACTGAAATGAACTGATTGCGATCTCGCAATGAAATTGTAAACCACGATTATATTTTCAACTAACCCGACATGTCACGACCCGTTCCCCAGGGCCCGTGACGTGACTACCCCAAGCCCGCCTTCCATGGTCCAGGTGATGGTGACATGCACCAAAGGCATAATTTCATAAAACAGGGATGTAATTTCCTTTATAACTTTCAAAAACACACAACAGATACCGTCACGAGTAAATTGGATAACCAACATGTGAGTACAGTATGTAAAAAGGGGACATAATTCATGCCCAACTGGAAACTACAAGAATGTGGAAGTACACTTACAACCGATGAAAAAAACAACCAATTCTTCATTCTCCAAGGTTCCTACATATAGGGTATGAACAGATCGCCTACTCAACAATCCATTTCCATCTGTCTCATCCATGTATCGACTCGTCTTAATGTCCACCTCCAGGTATCGTCCAGTCCTGGTACTCTCATCCACGGTCTACGTTCTCCGTCTTCTGCATCCAACACAATGAGGTGCGGGCATATCCCATGTTGTGTTGAGTATAACTATAATCATTAAGGACCCTGAGACCCTCAAGGTCTCACAAAATCCAACAAGGATAATACACAAGGTATGAAAACAACTATTAACCACAAATTGGTATATGCCTATAAATATAACTATGTAATCAAGTAATGCATCTCAATCACGAGATAAACACAAAAGTTACTGACTCAGATCACACAGTTATACAAAATATGTAGAGAGATAGAGATGATTAGATATAGACAATAAATCATCTACTCGGTCGAACCCATGTAGTATCCTAGAACAGAAACTAGATATGTTGAACCCACATAGGTTCCTGTAACGATAGTCAAAGCTATCGAACCCAAGTAGGATCTTGTAACAGTTGTTATAGTTGATGAAAACACGTAGGATCATGGAACAATAGTTAGAGATGTCAAACCCACGTAGGATCCTGGAACAACAGTCATAGATGTGGAACCCACGTTGAATCATCGAACATTAGTCAAAGCTGTCGAACCCACGTAGGATCCTGGGACAATAGTCAGAATTGTAGAACGCACATAGGATCTTAGAACAGTAGTCAGATCTGTCAATCCCATGTATGATCCTGGAATAGTAGTCAGAGCTGTTGAACCCACGTATAGTTATCCCAAAGGTCATCCATCATAGAGGTCTCAATTCAACATACAACGTGTTTATCAGACTCCCGGTCTATGAGTTATTATCTTTTTAGTCTCAAGGGCCCAGTTGGACTCGTGCACGATTTAACCAAACTGTATCTCAACTATAACTCAAACTCTATTGGGTTATACCCTAATAGACCTCCATTCTCTGTGATAATAAGCGCCTCTGATGGTTTTTCAAACGGACGTTATGTGCCAAAGATATGACCAAAAGAAAGTAAAGGGTATGTAGTGGGCCCAGGTCCGGTCTGACCAGGTCTGACCCGTTGGGTCTGGACCGACCTGTTTCGAGGGTCCGCCTTTTAGATTGGCCCCATCCCATTGGGCCCATCCCCGCAGGCCGTGAGGGGTCACAGACGGCAGTGGGAGCGCAGACCAATCGCGAGGGTGCAGTCTGGCCTTGGGTCGGCACGAGGTTGGTTCGCCCTGGTGGGCGCCACGTAGGGAGCTCGTCCCGGAGGCTGGAGACGGATTATCCCAGAGCACCGTGAGTGGAACGATTCTGGCATTGTGTCCTGGGAGGTCGGGGGCCAGCGGGCAGCTGGGTGCCTTGAGGCGCGGGCCACAGCGGTTCGGGTGGGGTGCATAGGAGGCCGGCGGCGTCCACGACCCGAGGGCACGGGCCGACGTAGTTCCACCAGGGTGCACGGGAGGACGATGGAGACTGTGAGACGAGAGATGGAGGCCGATGCAGTGTGGCCGAGGAACACGGGAGGCCAGCAGCGACCAAGATCCTGGTGGAATGGGCCGACATGGTTTGGTCTGGGTGCACTGGTGGTCGGCGGCGGCCAAGAACTGGGAGGCCAATGGACGTTTGGGAGGCCGGTGGGCGGTCAGAAAACCTAGGGGATGGAGGGCAGCCAGTAACTGGATTGGCCAAAGAGTCGTGAGGGCAGCGCAGGTTGCAAAGTCCGAGGGTAGCGCAGTTATTTCATATTGCCTCATCGTTTCATCACCATGCTGAATAAAATCACAAAACTGATCGACAGAGGGAGTCGGGACAGGTTAGATTGGCTGACACCCTCTGCATTCAAGGTGATAACATGTGATTCAAAACCAACTTGATTTTAAAATAATTTTCAAGATAGATAAGAATAGAAAACACCCCACATATTCATGCAAATTATGGTTCCCAACCTTCATGGTAAAAATCCACTATGATACATTGTTTTAGAAAGGAAGAAATATAGGAATAAAATAATATTCAAATAAAACATCTACCTCTGTTCAATGTTCATTGATGGAGTCACGGGAAGTAAGAAAGATCGTTGGAAGGGACTGACGTCAATGTGTTCCTCGATCATCAGTTTGTACACCAGCTCATCGTATTTGATGATGTCCTACAACAAATTAGGCTTCGAGGAAGAAAGTCAAATACACTTCACTCCGGTGTTATTCATTGGAAGAACGTGTTATTCATTCTTCATTGGTGAGATCTTTTCTCCCTAATCTCTATAACTTCTCCCAAGTTCCATCGAATGATAAATAGAATCCAAAAAAATAGATACTAAATCTCCACCAAAACCTCTGTAAAAGTCACCCATTGTCAACATCCAGTTCACCATGGTCGATGAAGTGTGATGATTCATGCACATATCTCCTCAGCTGAGTTACGTGGAATACGTTGTTCACCCGGTGCAACTGAGTTGGAAGAGGTAAGTGGTATGCCATATCGCCAACTCTACTGAGGACCTAAAAAAGTCTGTTGAATCTTGTAGATAACTTACCACCTCATCCTAATCTCTGTAAACCTCATCGAGGTGTAACCTGTAGAAAGATGTGGTCTCTATATTTTAACTTCAGAGGTCTTCAACCCATGCCAGCATATGACTTCTACATGTTCTATGTATTCTTCATCCACTCCTCGAGGATATGCAGTTTCTCTATGGTAGCCCATACAATCTCTGGTCCCACGAGTTCTGACTCCCATCGTTCAGTCTAATATAGAGGTGATTTGCAAGGTCACCAGTATAACATCTCAAAAGGTTCCATCCCAATGGCGGAGTGATATCTGTTGTTTTACGAAATCTCCACCAAAGGTAATTGATCCTCCCAGCTATGACTGTTGTCGAAGACACAAGCATGCATCATGTCCTCGAGGTTCCGAATTATCCGCTCAGTCTGAACAGTCGTCTGATAATGGAAGGTGATTCTCAAACAATGTCATGTCTCAAAATCCTCCAACAACCCCTTCTATAGTCGGAGTGTAAATCGTGAGTCATGATCGGAGATAATATAATAAGGTACTCCATCAAGCCACAAAATCAACTACACATATAGGCATCCCAAGCTCTCTATGGAACCCTTCAATCTAATCGGTAGTTGGTGGGCCGACATGGTGAGTTGGTCAACATTCACCCAAATAGATACATGACATCTAGATGTATGTGGAAGTCCTGTCACAAAATCCATGGATATCCCATCTCAATTCCACTATGGGACCTCTAAATGTTGAACCAAGCCTGCTGGTACCGGGTGCTCAGACATCACATGCTAACACGTGAGGCATCAAGAGACAAACTCTACAAATTATTTATTCATTCCCGACCACCAGTACACCTATCGAAGGTCCTCATACATCATCACTACTCATGGATGTACCACTAGAGGGAATGTGTGGAACTCCCTCAACACTTCGTACTGAAGTGAAACTGGTACCATAGAAAGTCATGGGAAGAGGATGACATGCTCCCAACATTCAAAAAATCTATCAGGTGCCTGCCATGTGGATATCTGATCACGTCATGTCTCGTAGTCAGCATCCCCAAGATGTGCCTCCCTGACTTGCTGCAGTAGTGGTGGAGTGGCTGTAAGAGACTAAAAAAAGGCTCCTCCTTCTCTACAAACAAAAGATATCTGTAAAGTAGCTAACTGCTCTCTCACCTCTCCTAGCAGTTGTATGCCATATCTTCTGCTGAGTGAATCTACAACAATGTTCTGTTTCTCCAGAGTATAGAATATCTCTAAGTGATAGTCCTGGAGGAAGTCAATCCAATGTCGATGTCTCAGGTTTAGTTACTTATGAGAGAAGATATACCTGAGACTCTTATGATCAGAGTACACGGTAAAACGCTCATCCATAATATAGCGTCTCCACATCATCAAGGAGAATACCACTATTGTTAACTCCAGGTCATGGGTAGTGTAGTTCTGCTCATGCTATATCAGCTGTCGTGAACAATAATCAATGACTACTCGCTCCTTCATCAAGACACATCCGAGTCTAGTCCCTGATGCGTCGCAATAGACTATGAACCCTATTCCTTCCTACGGTAGCCTCAATATGGGGTCACTAGTCAGACTCTACCTTAGCTTTTGAAATATCTTATGGCATCTCATTGACCCCAAAAAGGGTTTCCCATTTTTCATCAAGGGTGATAGTGGTGTTGTAACTCTGTATAAGTCTGGGAAAAACCACCGGTAATATCCAGCCTATGAGATGACATGTCCCAAATAGTGAACCTCTCAGATCCAAAACTAGAACTTTGATATCTTACCATAAAGCTGGTGATCTTGGAGTGTTTCCATATCTACATGAAAATGGTAGTACTTCTCCTCCTCAGTAGTCGTGTAGATCAAAATGTCGTCGATTAATATTATAAAAAACTGGTCGTGGTATGGATGAAAGAACTTGTTTGTGAGTCCCATAAACACTACTGGAGTGTTGGTTATGCCGAATGGCATAACCAAGAACTCATAGTGGTTTTACTGACATCTGAAAGGCATGTTAATCACATCCTCATATCAATATCTTAGATGGTGATAGCATGATCTAAGGTATATCTTTGAGAACCACTATGCTCCCTTTAGTTGATTAAAGAAGTCTTCAATCCATCGCACTGGGTAATTGTTCTTCATGATAACTTGTTTCAGGTGTTGGTATTCAACCCAAAGCCTCATTTTCCCATCAAATTTATTGGCGAACAGATTAGGGCTGCCCAAAGAGAAACATCAAGTCATATGAATCCCTTCTCCTTCAAGTCCTCTAGTTGTACACGCAACACACAAAGCTCCAAGGGAACCATACGATACGTTGGTGTTGATATCAGTGTCGTCTCAGGGTACATTTTATTATAAAATTCCACCTCATTTCAAGGAGGTAGACCTGGGACATCATCAAGGAAAACATCCACGTACTAGTCCATCAATATAGGATTGCTCAGACTCTCCACATTTACTGATCTAAAGTTTGGGTTGGTAAACTGATGAGTGATCAGTTGCACCCTCCTTAGTGTAAGTCCATCCTATGATGCAAAGGCACCCTTCTCATTTGTGAAGGTAATATTAGTTCCATCCATACAGACACACTGCACTTTGTGACTAATATAGTCTATCTGATCATAGATTGTAGATAACCATTACATACAAAGATGAGGTCGTAAGACCTCGATACCGATACTATAAGATCCCAGCTAATGTTCTCACCTCCTATAGTATGCTCACAATGCTGGTACTAGTGCGTAATTTCCGAATATGATCTCTTAAGAGTCTCTAGCCGTAATGATCGAGACAACAGCTTCGTCAGAACCTCAATGATTCGATCGAGGGCGGTGGAAATTAACAAGTGACTTGATCTTGTGTTGATATAAACTAATGATAAATTAGCGTAGACATAGATCATTCCTAGGATCATCTATGGAGCACCATGATTGTAATCCTCAACTGCCTAGATCTGAGCTCCCACCTGTCCACCTACTCCCTATTGTTGGGGTGGACCTCCTGGTGGTGGTGGTGGTAACACCTCGTAACGTCATCCATCACCAGCTACATGACCTGCTCCTATGCCACGTCCACCTGTGCCCTATGGACCGCATAGATCAAACCTCTACTTCTTCCTGGGAGGTCCCTCAACTGTCTGATGAATATATTTTGGGTGGGTCATATAGTCTTGAGCCATATGACCCTGCCCATCGCATGCATAGAATTGCGCGTTCCTCGTATGACTAGATCTATCTCGTGTTCCTCTCACAACAGCACCAGTTTCATCAGGTCATCCACATGATGTTCTGGTCCTCTAGGATATCTGCAACATCTGTCTATTCCAATTTGTATGAAGACTCTACTACATGATGCATGGTGGTGGGTCTCACTGATGGTGACTACTCAGCAAGGAAACTCTCTACCAAGAGGGCCTGCAACTACACCTCCTCCTTCTTCAATATGCTAAGGGAGATCATCAAATCCATGATATCTCGCCTAAGACCCTGGTCGAAAGTCTGGGCCATGAAGAATGGGTCCCGCAACATATCTGTGGAGTAGCGTGAGAGGTTGGTGAACCTCGTTGAGTATTGTTCCCCCTTCATGATACTATGCCTGAAAAGGATCTCAAATTCTGTACAAAGAAATGTTTCCTCATAATGAACCTGGAGCATCAGGCTCCACCACCATCATTATTCTTCTTAAAGGAGACTTGCGGTAAGGATCACTATACTGTCAGATGGTGTCCCTAAAAGTCTGAACACTCTCACTACAACCTCCATCCAATCCTCAGTAGCCTGCTGGTCCATCTGACCCCTGAACCTGGGCGGCCTCTAGCACTGGAACCTATGAAACGTGCTCAGGTGGAATGCATTCTCTTCTTCTGGGGCTTGTGGCATCGGTGGACCAACAATTAGGGGTACCACCGGTGCCTCCACTATGACCGGGCCCTGCACTGAGGCCTCATCACTCGGTTGGCTACCATCTCGTACAAAGCCGAGAACCCTGGCTGGATGTCTATGTGGGGACATCCTGAAAAGAAACAGGTGTGCCTTGGTAAATAATTTATACCTAGTGAGATGACTAAAAGAATACTTTGTAAAACACACACCCAATCTGTGTTTTCGTGCACTAAGTCAGAAATCCGAATTCATGTTCCTGGTGTATGGATACGTCATCCATCACACCAACACTAGACTCCCTAAACTGAAAACCTCACTCAGTTTCATTAACACAATTGATTCAAAGAAAAGATCAGAGTCTTATGTTCTGTTTTAGAACTGACTCCTCTGATACCAATTTGTCACGACCAATCCCCCAGGGCCCATGAACTCACTACCTCAAGCCTACGTTCCATATGCCAGTGGCTGGTGACTAGCACCAAAGGTTTAATTCCGTAAAACTGGGAATCCATTGACATTATAACCTATAAAAACACATAGCAGATATGATCATGAGTAAACTGAATAACTAAAAAGTGAGTAAAGTTAGTAAAAAGGGACCAGAATACAAGCCCAACTGGAAAGTAAATGAAACTAGAACTACATGTACAAATGAGGAGAAAAGAAAAACACTAACTTGTGCGTCCTATGAGGTTCCAACCTGTAGGTTATGTACAGATCACCTCCTCAGCACTCCACATCTGTTTTCCTCTTCCATGTATCAACAAACCGTAAAGTCCACATCCATGTATCATCCTGTCCTGGTACTCTTAGCCACGGTCATCATTTTTTTGTCGTTTTCATCCAACACAATGAGGTTCAGGCATAGCCCATACAGGTGTGAGTATAACGATACTTAGTAGGGACCTCGAGACCCCTAAGGTCTTACAAAATCCAATAATGATAAATTCTAAGGTATGAAAACAACAGTTAACCCCACTTAGGTATATTCCCATACATATACCTATGTTATTAATTAATTCATCTCAATAAAGAGATAAACACAAAAGTTATTGACTTATCTCACATAGGTATACAACTTATGTAGATAGATAGAGATGATTCGATGTATCCACTAAATCATATATTCTATTGAAGTCATGTAGGATCCTGGAATAGAAAACATAGATTTCAAACCCATTTAGGATCCTGTAGTAGTAGTCAGAGCTGTCGAACCCTGGTAGGATCCTGGAATAGTAGTTAGAGCTATCGAACCCATGTAGGATCCTGGAACAGTATTCAGAGCTGTCAAACCCATGTAGGATCCTTATATAGTTGTCAGAGCAATAGAACCTATGTAGGATCCTGGTATGTAAATTAGGTATATCGAACTCATGTAGGATCAGGGAACAATTGTAATAACTGTCAAACCCACGTAGGAGTATCACAATGGTCCACCACGTCAAAGAGTTCTCCAAGCAACAGACGGCGCGTTAATCAGACGCTCGGTCTGTGAGTTATTAGCCTTTTTTTCCTGTGTGCCCAGTTAGATTCTTGCACGATCCAACCTGACCATATCTCAACAATACCCCAAACATTAATGGAATATACTCTAAGGGACCACCACACTCCGTGATTAGGAGTGCTATATAAATTTTTTCAACTGGTTTTCTGGTGCCAAATATATGGACATAAGAATGTAAAGCGTCGGTAGTGGGTCGCGGTCTGGCCCGACCCGGTCGGATCCCCTCGGCCCGACCCAGTCTTGGTCGACCCGGCCTGGGTCAACCTTGCCTGATACATTTTATCTATCCTGGCCTGTTAGGAAGGTCAGCTCATTAGATTTGGCCCAGCCCGTTGGTCCCAGCCCAACATGCCGTAAGGGCACACGAAGGGCCGTGAGAGCACAAACCGGTAGCGAGGGCGTGGACCGGTCGCTGGTCGACACGAGGGATATTTGGCCTGGAAGGTGTCGCGTAGGTAGATCATCCTAAATACGAGGAGCCGGTTTAGTATGGAACATCGTGAGGGCACGGTTGGAGTGGCTTGTCCAGGGAGGCCGGGGCCAGTACGGCCTAGAGTGCCGCGTGGGGTGCAGTTCGGCATCTCAGCCCGAGAGGGTGGGTGGCCACTACATAGCCAGGGTCCGAGAGGCATGGGCCAATGCAGTTGAGCCGGTGTGCAGAAGAGGTCGACGATAGCCGAGAGTTGGGTGGCATGGGACAACGCGGTTCAACTGGGCCACATGGGAGGCTGGCAGTGGTCGGAAGCTGGGATGTGCGGGCCAACACAGTTCGGTAGGGGCGCATGAGAGGTCAGTGATGGCCAATAGCTGGGTGGCATGGGACGGCGTGGTTTGGAAGGGGTGCACGGGTGGCTGGTGGTGGCAGAGAGCTGGGAGGTTGGCAGGCGGCCGAGCAATCGAGTGGTCGGTGGGCTGCTAGGAGCCGGTTCGGGCAAAGTGTCGTGAGGGCAGTGCGGGTTGAGGAGTCCGCGGGTAGCACGGTCGTTTCCTGTCACCTCTGTTGGCTCGTCATTTCATCTCTATTATGAATAAAATCAAAAAAGTGATCGGCGGAGTGAGTCGGGCCATGTTAGTTTTTTCTTGCACCCTCCGCAATCAGGGTGATAGTAAGCGGTTCATATCCTTCATGATTTTCAAAAAATTGTCACCATAGATTAGAGAAGAAAACATCCCACATCTTCCTGAAAATGATGTTTCCCAACCCGTAATGTAAACATCCACAATGATACTATTTTTATAATGGAGTAAATGAAGGAATAATATCATATTAAAATAACAACCCTACCTTTTTTTGTTATTCATTGATGGAGTCGCAGGAAATAAGATCGATCAGTGAAAATGATAGACGTCGGCATTTTCCTTGATCGTCAGTTTGTGCGGCGGCTCGTCATAGTCAAAGTCATCCTACGTCGAAGGAGGTTATTTAGAAGAAAGTCGAATAAACACCTCGTCGGTGTTCTTCATTGGAAGAACACGTTCTTCATTCTTCATTGGTGAGATATTTTCACCCTAATCTCTCACCCTTCTAAAAAGTTCCACCAAAAGGAAAATACCAAACAAAATAATAGATTATGATTATCTAATAGTAAATTGGTGGCACAAAATTAAAATGATTTAATTAATTAATTGAATGTGTTAGCTCAATTAATTAATGAGGGAGATTTGGCATATTAATTTTTAGGGGAGTTGAAGAGGATCCCCTATACATAATGAAAACATTGTGGGTTTCTCCCCCATTAATGCGGAGTTTCATGTGGGTTTAAAACCCTGGTGGTCCCCAACACAACTAACATGAAGAGGATGTTAGTTTGGGTTGGGTCCCACCAACCTAACCTCTCATGAGAGGTTAAGGTCCGGTGGTCCCCACCTAAAACTTCCACATGTAGGCTTTAACCAAAAAAATAAAAATAATGCTACATAACTTTATTTTTATTTAATTTTTTCACTAAAATCCCAAAAAATAACTTTTATTCACAACCCACTATCATCGAGCTGAAAGTATCCTTAAGAGAATATCAGCGCTGCGAGTTCAACGGTGCTTTATGATATCAATTCTGATCACCAGTTCCAATGTAATAAAAACAAACACATATATTTACTGAACGTACATTAACAAAAAATCAAAAATTGATTCTGGGAACACCAGGCCTCAAAATCAGCTGTCGTCAAGCTTTGAGGACTCGTAAAATTCCCATGTATTTAAAAAAACATCCATGGAATTTCTGGGTCATTATACGACATTTGTATTAGTGTCATATAATACACTCAACCAACTGATATATAATGGTCTCATAGAAAATTAATTTAACTTATCAAAATTTTATTACAATAAAAAAGTTCGCCTTTATGTTCCATATTCATTTCATCATTGGGGTCTCCATAATCATTTACATTAATATTCATATCATGTGATCAATTATCCACAGTATCATCCCAAATAATGTTCATGTTTATATTTTCTGATGACTACTCTTCAATTTATATCTCTAATATATACCACGTCAAACAAAATAGAAACATAAATCTTTTGGACTAATTTTTATTGAATAAAAACAATTTAAAGACAAACATTTGAATTTAGAAGTTTAATTAGAATGATTTATTGAAAACATGATGAACTCTTTAATTATATCATAATAAACAGATTTCAAAATATTATTGGTAATCCACTTTCAATTCATATGTATTATTTTAGTTTCATTAAATTTTCATTTTGTATAATAAATAAATAAATAAAAATATGATATTCATTATCAATGGTGAATGGAATTTTTACATATAATAAAAGGAACCCAACATTTAGTTCTTTTATATAGTTTTAGAATGATTTAAATAAAATGGAATATTGAATTAAAGTAGAAAATTACTCCAATTTTTTAGTTATTATCATTTAAATTAATAAAAAGGAAAAATTCGTAGAGAACTGTTATCCTCTATAGTTTCAACACAAAAATAGTTATTGTTTCATTTTATTACTTGACAGTTATCCCCCATATCTTGTGTAAATACACCTATGTTTCATCAACTACTCTAATCAAAATCTTTCATATACAGAGTACTGGTGATCATTTTAAATGAATAATAATCATAGTAGTAAAAACATATAAATATGTGAGTGAGTCTCATAGAACAATTCAAAATGATAGTTGTTCAGGAGATCATGTTGATGAAGATGAAACCAAACCGTTATTAACATAAATATTGGGGATTCTTAAACAATTTTTATATATCTATAACTAAATGAAAGAAAATTTCAACTAAATAAATTAAATATGTTTTTCTTTTTGTAAATAAGAAAAAATCATATAGAAAAATACACATACAAACTAAAATAATTTTTGAATCTAGAGTTGAGTATTTTTTTAATAACAAAAATTATAAAGATAATTAATATAATTTTTTTCCACATAGAAGTTGATCTTGTGTTTAATATAGTTTACTTATAATGGATGATAATAAATATTATCCTATGTTTAACGTATGTGGAGTACAATACCTAGAATGTTAAAACAACTACATCATTAATTCATATATTTCTAATCATTCATTTTTCTTATTGATAGAGATCAACATAATAATATTATGAAAACATATCTTATGGATATAACTATTGATGGTGATATCATGTTGTATAATGATTCGTTTCCATCATGATATGTTATGTTCTAGAAAGAATCATTTTATGGAAAAATATAATCAAATATGAGAAATAATACTTGTATCCTTATAATTTTATATAATATTCAAATCATATAGGTTGTCAGTCATTATTAAGAATCATGTATGATTCCAATGATAAAATTAATGTATTACACCGATGTTAGTAATCAAAATTTTAAATGATGCAATGGATTTGTTATTTTTAAATATATATTCTTTTCATTTAAATTGGTAAAATAAGGTAATTATTTTCCAATAAATTTGATTAATCATTTGTGTACCCAATAATGTGATGTTAAAACTGTAATTTTCATTGCAAATTTGTGTAATGAAATTAACCTGGAATAATATTATGATTTTAAAAAATAGATGATGAGGTCCATAATGTTCATTACCAATGAAATATTGATAGATAATTTATAAATTTTATTAAATACTTATTAGAGATCACATACACTTATGATGAAATAAAATTAATGGGGAAATATTTAAATAAATGTGTATAAAAATATATTAATCACTCTGAACAGGTAGGAATAATAAATACAATGATTTTAGACATTAAATAATAGTGAAGAAAATTTAATGAAAAATCAACCATTATACTTTAATAATGAGAATATAACAAGATATTTCATGAGGAAATAACCCAAAAATTAAAGTATGTAACTTTTATCAAAAATTATAAATAGGAGAGTATGGGAAAAATGAATAATGATTATGAACATTTATAAAATGAAAATTCAAATTGAATGATGATATATTAGAAGAATAATAATCTATTAGAAAATTCAAATATAAATAAAAGGGAATGAGAATGTCATTCTAAATATTAAATTATTTGATATTTATACTAAATTTGGGAATAATGTATTAACATAATCAGTTACTTATAAAAAAGTAAAAATTGAATAATCATAATTTAAATCTTCCATCTATTTTTTTAAATAATATTTTTATTAGAACTTTTTTCAAGTGAACTATTTTAATTAAATGTAAATTACTAAACAAATAGCTGATGAAAAATTATGAAGGACCCTCCACAATATAAAATGAGATAGTTGAAATTATATAGCTAGTTTTCCTCGGATAAAGGACAACCAATTGATTTAATCAGATGAAAACTATTAGATTCTTGTTCTAGAAAAAATACAATGAAAGGGGTTTAAGGAAACAAACCACGGTTTATTAGTCATTTAATATTATATAATAAGTTTTTACATTGGGAATTGAATATATTATACAATTTAGCGATTCTAAAGGTACAATAGAAGAATATTTTTAGGCGCATAATGTTTTAAATGAAGAAACATACATATACATTGAACACACATATTCTAAACATAATTATATTTTAAATGATTAAAAATATATCTGGTATTTGATATAGAAGCAGTCACAGTGAAGAGGAATATAGGTAAAAATAAATTATGTATGAAAACATCGATTGATGTCGAATAACAAGAGATAATGAAGAAAAAAAAACAAAAAATCACCAATCATGGTAAATGAGTGAGGATAAGAAGAAAAATTAATATACATTGTATTAAAGTTTCAATTCATCCGAGATAAAGAGAATTATTTTACATGAAGTCGTGTATTAGTTTGAGGCTATGTTTCCTACATCATTAATTCATTCAAACCATGAATTTTTCAATTGGATATGTTTGAGACTCCATCAAAAGATGGATTCACCAGGGAGGAGAAATTTTGGGATGTGGCTTCTATGGATTTAATGAGAAATTTTGACATATGAAGTCATGGATTGTGTAATTAACAAGATCATGGCCTCTATTATCCGCACTACTGAAAAGGAAAAATAAATACCCCTTATCAAAGATAAATTTATAAGCATAGATAAAACAAATCTTTATCAAAGTCATTTTAGTGCTGATAATGTTAGATATTTATTTATGATAAAAAAGAACTGATAAAATCAACCTTTATCTAAATAATGTGTTATCATTGATCTAAATTCATTTTATATGTTTTATTTTATTGGTAATAAAACTCCATATTTATTTGCACTAAAAAAGTTTTGATAAAAGGAAAATTTATCTACTTTAAAGCATTAGATCTAAAACATTTATAATTTTAGTTTTAAATAAAAAATATAAAAATACAATTATATAATAATATATATAATTATTATAATTATATAATTATTTCAACATATAATTAATAATTTATCATTATATAGATATTCATTAGAATGAAATTATAACTATTTATATATAATTTTAAACATATTTATATCACTATAAATATTTACAAAAATATATATTTCTTTATAATTATTAATCTATATAAATATAAATTTTAAATATATACATAATTCAGATATATTCATTATAATTTAATATATTTTTAAATTTATATATTTTATTTTTTTAATTTTTAAAATTTATAATTATATAAAAACATTGTTAGAAAATAATATTTACATATTTGTATCATTTTATATTTATATATTTATATTTGTCTATATTTAATAAATATAAGTATATATAAATAAAATATATTCATTAATTAAATAAAATTAATATTATTTTATTAATATTAAAATATATTTAATTAATTATATTTAATTATATAAATACATTAACAAAAATAATTTTACTAATTTATAATTATACATATACTGATTTATAAATAAAGTAAATATGCATTTATAAATTTATTTATTTATACCTATTTTCTAATATACATTAAAAATTATTAATGAAGATAAAATCATAAATGTATGCATGTTATAAATGAGAGAAATAGAATAATTAAAATTGATTACATAATATATATATATATATGAATTTAAAAAATGTTATAGGAAAATATAAATTATTAAAAAAAATTGGATATATATCTATATAAAGATGAATGCATATTTAAAATATTAAAACATAGTGTATATATATAATTGGAAGAGATTAAATTCCAAAAACAATTACAGATATTAAAAATGATTTATTAACAATCTGTAATTAAATTATTAGTAAATAAATAAAATCAACCAATTAAATGAAGAATATATTAAATGTGTCATGTTATAGCGAAATAATAAAAAGAATACTAAAATTTGAATAAATTACATTTATATTATGTATATGTGTTTCCATTTAAGATTTCTTTTGTTAAATTAATATTTGTGTGTATTTGTTTCATATAAAAATTCATTAATAATTTATATTTATGTGAGTTAAATACAAATTATGTTTAATAAATGATAATTTGGAAAACACACGACATTCAATTATGTTCAATATTTGATGTTATTAGTCAATATTTTTAATTCAAATTAATTTTTAGTTATAAATAATTATTTACTATAAATATATGACTATTTAATATAAAACATAAATATTGTGTATTTTATACATAATATTTATATACATTCATATATATATATATATTTTATTAATTTTATCGAAAATTATTTTAATGATAAAATGTTTAATAATTTTCTTAATTTAATTATTTTAATTCTTATTTGATCTTTATCATTTTAAATATATTTATATAAATAATATATACTATTTATCGGTAGATATATTTAATATTTAGTAAAATGATGTTATTAATTATTATTAATAAGGGTTTATTTAAATAAAATATAGGTATAAAAAATATTATTTATTTATTTATTTATTTCAATTTATTTGGAACCATTTTCAGTCAAAAAAACAATCACTTATAAAACATTCCTTTGTAACCATTACACATATAGGGTAGAAACATGGCACCATTAATTGACACTAAAAAAACAATTGATAAATGGATCCTTTTATCAACACTTCTGAAAATCCATTATAATGGATACCAATTATCAATGATAAAAAAGCACTAAAATTATGTACTATTTATCAGTGATAAATAAAGCGCTCACATTATATATGATTTATCAGTGCTTGTTTTAGTGCTGATTAAGGGAACCATGTTAGTGACATATTCTAGTTTTGATATAGGCCAACACTATTAAAGGTTTGTTTTTTGTATTGATTGAAGGAAATCATAGGGGTATCATACCTGATTTCTCTTATATGATTTCACTATTGGCATCATTAACCATCCAAAATTAGGATTTCATGGGATCAAATATACGTTATATAGTATTTGTGCATTTAAAGGAAAATATGATATGAGATCTGGTTATTTTATAAAAGGGAGTCATGTTTGAAGTTTGTTATAATGCATATCATATTTAAAAATAAGTTATATTAATGCCATGGTAATTAGTTTAATCTTATGGGAATAAAAAAATATAATTTGGAAATTAATTAAGATAATCAAGATTTTCATCTTATGGATTTTTTTTATATGAGGTTATTGTGAAATTATAATAGAATATTACAAAAAAAATTTATTTTCATTTTTTATTGGAACAATATTTTAGTTCGAGGGTTTAATCTGAGGTTTCTGGTGATTCAAAATTTATTTTTTTGTTTAGGTGGTGTTGGTTTATATATTGAGTTCATGGTTGTTCTGGCTTGTATTAAGAAATTTTCATTGTTATTGTGAAGGTATGAGGATGAAATGGATTAGAAAGGAATTTTTGAAACCACTATTGTCACATATCTATGGTATGTATTAGATGTATGGTTTACCCCTTGAGTTATAATTGTTGTTATTTAAAAATGGAAATGTTTGGATAATTTTCACCAGGTATCACTAATTATTATCAAGGTTAGTTTAACAAAGAATCCTAAATGTGGAGGCATCACACAGTAACGTGATGAAGTTTAACTAATAATGATACATAAATGTGAAGCACGTTCAACACTAGAACATGGTAAAATTAACGATTTTCAAACTGTTTGTTAAACTATGTCAACTAACAATGAAACCTACATGGGGACGGGTATTTCACAATTATTCCAGTCATTATTAGTGGGTATTCTTCCAATAGCCTCAACCATTTAAACCCTACGACCAAAACACCTCCCACAATTGTTTTTGGCTCTTCTATAACCCACTATTTTGGATTTTGGATGATTTCGTTGTGATTCTTCATCCATATATAAAGGTTAGAGATCCTATCAATTTCTCCATTGGTTTTCATCATTTAATAGTTCACTTCCAATAGTAGTGTCCATGTATGCATGATTTTCATACCTTTGGCAACGTGAATTTTTGGGGTTTTCCTCCTTATGGTTCCTTGTAAAGGTTATTTCTTCTTGGAACCTTTGTAAATTAGTTCTGGTTGGGCATGGTTGATGGAAATGTCGTTATAGGTATGTTTCCATTACACATATACTTTAAATTTATGATTCCTTGGATTCATGATTTTTTATCATTAACTTGATGTTAAATAGTAATGTATTATTTTTATAAAAATAATTTGAATTTAAATAAAGTTGATTGATTTATTTCATTGAATACATGGTTTGTATTTGTGGAGTTGTGAAGACCCAAAATTAGATAGATTTACATTTTGACTTTTTCAACTGGATTGATATTTTTAAAAGTATGGATTGATTTTCAAGTGGTATTTGTGAATTCCAAAATGTAAAATGGTGTTTCCAAAATGGAACTATATATTTTTTTGGACATTAATTTGGTGCACATTTTTTTCATTAAAAATAGTTCAGCATTTGATGAAAATGTGATTATTTATTTTTCAAAAAGGATGATTTCTAGAAGTGTTTTAATGAAATGGTTGGAACTTTTGTGAATATAGTTTCAGTGAATATAATACATGGATAAATATCTATAAATGATTTTGATTTAATGATTTAATAGGCCCACAAGTAGAGGATCCCATGTGCTCAAATGGTTGAAACGAAAGATGTTATTCTTTAGGGTGACTCAGGGGTAACTTGTTTTCTAGCTAATTCTGTGTGAAATATATGTGTTTTTGATTGGTTTCTTGGTTGGTATTGTTTATATAAAGCAGTTTAAGTTATTAAATTTAACATATCATGGAATGTACGTTTTTATTGAATGATTACTAAACAATTTTAGATGATGCACTAGCTAATAGCCCTTAGTATATACTATTAACATTGTGGGTCTTCCCCTCAGTCCGGCTAGGTATCGTGAAATCAATAATTTGGTATTTATGATGTCATTATATAAGGTATGCCTTTGAGATGAGTCACTTTTACAATTTTTCTATATTATTCAAGAGATCCCACTATCTATTATTTTATCTGGAACATAGTTGTCTGGGGAAGATGATTGGGATGTTTGATGGTTGGTAACTCTTGTGGGCTTATATGCATTTTTTTTATTATGTGAGTTTTTTTCTCTCATGTGTATTTTTCTCACATATAAATGTGATTAATTGGTTTACAATAGTTAATAGAAATTTATTCTAAAATAATTTATTTTCAATTTCACCTATTTTATGATAAAAACATTAGCCATTTTTTCTAAATTAAAATGGTTCATTATTATATGAAATTTGATATTAAATAGAAAAAGGGAAATAGAATATTATTGGATTTCAAAAAGAAATAAATCATGTGAAAAACCAATATTGGTATATTTTATTTCATTTTTTATGTTAATGTTAATCTTATTTAAAGTATGTTCTATTGGAATATATTATTTAGGTATTCCTGGCGAGTTCTAATATTTAACCAAATAGTTTTTTTTGGTTATTGATTCTTGTTCTATTTTGGGCTTGATTTCTTTGTTTTATAATTGGTTATGGTTCGTATAGTGGCCCATCGGGTCATATAGAGATATTATCATTGTTACGATCAATTTGGATTCTTATGCTTAGATATTTTTAATTTTTTGTATTTTTAGTTTATGTGTAATTGATAATTAGTTTAGTAATCATGTTTAAATTGAGATGGCCTATTTTATCTCCTGTTTATTTTATTTTCATTGGATGAAATCATTCTATTGGTTACATATATAATCCCTATTAACATTTTTTCAGTCTATGGGGATCATGAATTCCATTCAAGCCATGTCTTGGATCGGTTCGAGTGTTAGTTCAGATGGAATCCCAACCTATTTTTAGAAAAATTGAAATTACATCATGTTCTATCAATTGAAGAATTTTCATTTGAATCGCCCTTTATTATTTGGGAAGTGATGGTTGATTTATTAGGGTTTACGTATGATGGTTTGTCTAGAGATCACTTTTTGTGTTGAACCGTTGGTTACCATGAAAACTCTGGTTATGTTTTGTTTCTTTGGATATTGTTCTATGTTCGGTATTTGAATAATGAAAATGGGTTTGGGATAATGTTCCCAATTATATCTTTGCGATAAGATAGATAAGTGGATCCAGTGAAAAAATTTCATTGGACTCCATGTGTGGTGTCTTTATTGGCATATAGATACCAAAAATATGTTTCAATCACACATCAAAACCTGTTTTCCCTTGTGATTTGTTTTTGTGACCTCGTGATTCTGAAAATTTTTAAGACACATTGATTTTTCAATATTGAAAAAGATATTTTTTTGTTGTAATGATTTAGATTTATGGATGATGGTAAATGAATTTTTATATTCATTTCAGAATATATTTTGGAAATTTTCTTATAATAATCGTAATTGTTTTTATAATATCAGTTTTTAATCAAATGTGTTTTGATGAATTGAAATCTGTGGAACTGATGGAAATGTTTTGAATGATATTACTTCTTTTACTATGATTTATGATTTTTTTTATAATATTATATATATATTATTTGGTGATTAATATTTATATTTGTAGATTCATGGTGTTTATTCCATGACTATCTATTAGGGATTGGTTTTCAAAAACTATGTGGCCAGATCCAGGAAGCCATGATGGATTTGGGTTGCTTCATGTTTAGGGTGCACAAACCATGAATTTTATTAATGATGTAATTAATGTGTTTAGGTAGCCATTGTGTTGGGAAAAACTAGTCTACGTTCATGGTGCATGGTATTCAAACAGATAATCTAAACCAATGGAGTGCCCTGGTGTCCTCAAAAAGTGATAAAAAGGGTTGAATATTTTGTTTTAAAAGTGGAAAAGAAGTTCTAGTTAGAATTTTGTTTTTTTATGAACTCCCACATGAATAAATGTGTTTGAAAACATGGATGGTTGACATCATGAGTGGATGGGTTCCCATCTTATCATGAGAATGTGAATTTTTGTGGTTATAATGAGTACTATTTATGATTGTGAAACCAATCAAAATCGTATTTCATTACAAAATGTCTTTTGAAGAGAAGAGAACGATTTTACTTTTTTT
Source organism: Viscum album (assembly GCA_963277665.1). Classification (NCBI taxonomy): domain Eukaryota; kingdom Viridiplantae; phylum Streptophyta; class Magnoliopsida; order Santalales; family Viscaceae; genus Viscum; species Viscum album. Next base: position 1,373,211,870 of record OY728142.1, on the reverse strand, counting down.
TTGTGATCAGTGATGGTGATGTTTGTATTCTTCTTTTTTGGGAAAGATGTTTCATATAAGGTGATATTTTATTGATTATTATAATTTATGTATTGTACTAGATTGATTTATTGGTTTCTTTTTTCGTAGTTACAATCTTTAAAATGATTAAATGGATATTCAACACGAGGCTATGGTCGGTGCGCCATTAAAAGTCATTCTATTTGATCAAACCATATAATTCAATATTGAATATGAAAATATGAATCCTTTTATTTTTTTATTGTAAATAAGATCCTCCTGAAGTCTTATAGTGGATGAAGATGATTGATAGAATCATCTTTTTTACATGACTTTCATGATTCATTGATGGTAAGGATTAATTCCATTATTCTCCAATGTTCCCTCTAGAAGTGGTGGAAGTTAGTCTCCCAATCCAAGCCTTAGTAATATAATTTAGGGGAAGAATCAATGTTGAACTTGGTAAAAAATTATAAGAGTCAACCCTTATCATTTTAAGGCTAAATGTGTCATATTTGGTTTAGATTGAATACCCCATTGGGTTTATTGATCCTTCCATTATTGGGTTTGTATTTGTCATGTTTTACTTTCCATATAGCAGCGAAGGATGTTGTGTGTTCTATTAGAATATCTATTTAAACGAATGCATATATTTTGGAAATTATTAATTTTTCTGTTCAAAGTGGTGTCTTGTTCTGTGTGTTCAATTTTCTTTTTAATTCTCATTAGGGTTAAAGGGGAGGATTCATTTACATATCCTAAATCACTATCATGGATAATGTGCCTTATTGGTGAGAAGGGAGTTCTTTATTGTGTCCTATTCATTTGGTTTTTTTATAGTGTTATGTGACCAATTTTATCACTAAAATGAGTTCTAATATGTAATATTTAGATCATAATTGTTCAGAAGAAGATTTTTTGTACATCAAATATATAGACATAGGTCTTGGAGTGATACATTCACACGGTCAAGAATCCATCAGGGGGTCACTTAATTATTTTCTCTATCATTGGGGAGTGTGTAGTATCAATTCCATTTTTTTGTTTTTCTTTATTATGTGTTGCAGGCCATTTGGATTGAGTTTCTTTCAGTATGGGCCCTTATAGTGGGGGTGGATGGTCTATGTGGTGAAGGTTCATGCGATTTCACGTATTATGTACTTTGTGTCAGCATTTTCATTAATTTAAGATATTTTGTTAAAAATGATTGGGAGACCATTATGATAACATTGATATTTCTTTCAGAATTGATGTGTGATAGTCATTTTTTATTTGTAGTGAGCCTATTTCAGTATCTGATGTTGAGAATGAAGTTTAATTTCAGAGTTGTCTGATGGATTGTGGATTAATTTATCATTTTTTTACCTCTAAAAGACTCAGTTTTTGTTTATTTCGGTAGATGGATGTGTTTCTTCATGTTTATAGTTAAATATCATTTTATTTATTTTAATCAAATCCTGAATGATCATGAAACATGGTCTATGATAGATCAATATGAAATTTTATGGCTTTCTAGGAGAAGAAAGCATGATCGTGGAGAGAATCATCACAACTAGATTTTAATTTTCATCTATTTTTCCAATAAGTATTTTTGTTCTTGGGTTTTCGTTCATGTCCCTTGTGTTTCAAATATAATTTATTTTAGGTGTTGTTGATATAAATTTATAGATCTTGGAAATTATTGGTGTATTTGGACTTATACATTTTTAATGTGATGGTATGGGGAGAACATGAATTAGTGGAGATAATGTGAAACCGCTAGTGTCACTAATCAATAGTTTGGGTTTAATGGATGGGTTATCCCCTTGATTTAGAACCGTTTTGGGGGAAAATGGTGATGTTTGGAAGATGTTCTCTTGGTCTCACCATTAAGGCACATCGTTAGTTTAACCATGCTGTAATGTGTCCAGGGGTCAAACTATTAGGTCACAAGGTATTACTAACCATGTTTCTCAAGTGTAGCTCATGTACAGATAGAAAATTTAAAATAACATGGTTATCACATGGTTTCTTAAAATGTGTGAGCTAACCATGATACCCACTTAGGAAAGGTTATTGTGCGATTTTATTTATCCTTTATAGTGGGTTATCCTCATTTAGAAACCCCATATGGACCATATGACCAATCCCCCACCAATTGTTGTTTTAGGATTTGACATGCCCATAAAATTAGGTTCATGGTAGATTCTTGGTGATTATTCACCCAGATTGAATGGATAGGGCTCCTCTATATTTCTCATTTGGTTTTCAACCATTTTCACATACTCTTATAAATGTAGTTTCTATTTTTTTTAAATTTTATACCTAGGGTAGTGATAAATGTATGGTTTTAATCAGTATAGTTCATTTGTGGATGATCTTACTTATTGGAACATTTTTTAGAGTTTATTCGGATTGGCATTGTGGTAGTGCATGTTATTTGATGTAGGTTTCCCTTACATTTGTCCTTTCAATTTATTATTAATTTGTTTCATGAATTTATAACTATCAATATATGTTAAATAGTTATGTCTGATTTTAGAATAATTTTTTATGTGAATTGTTATGGTTTGATTAATTATTTTCAATATGTGGGGTGTATTTATTTTGTTCTAAACATAATGTGTTTCATAAAATTACTCATTGTTTTTTTCAAGAGTTTTGTGAGTTTTAAAAAACATGGTTTGGTTTTGTAAAAATATTTTTAACATCCAAAATATTTTTTGGGGATTCTAAAATTGATTTATGAATTTTTTTTACATGATTGTTGTGTGATTTTTTTTTATTTGAAAATGGTTTGGAATGTGATAGAAATGTGTTGGTTTCTTTTTGATAAAAGTGTTATTTCTCAATGGATGATTGAGGTCCAGTTGGAACTTTTGTGAAAATGGATTAGTGGAAAACTCACTGTGGATAAATATTTTTTCATTGGTTATGAGTATATTATTTGGGATTCACATGCTGAGAGGATCCCATATGCTCAAATGGTAAAAATAAAAGTTGTTGTTCCTTGCAACGACTAAGGGGTGACTTGTTGTGTGAGCTTCTTCTATGTGATATATATATCTACTTGTTATTGTATTTTTGGTTTTCAATGGTTGTCTCACTCAATTTTTTATTTTCGACTAGGGAACCTAGCATAAGAAGCAAATTATTGTTGAATTATTATTACCTTATTAAATATTATGCACTCATTGGTGGCCCTTAAAATGATCTATTTGCTTTTAGATTTTTCCACTTGATTAGTTCTAGTAGGGTGTGACTGATCATGTGGGCATTATGATGTTATAGTCTAAGGAATGACTATAGTATGAGTCACAATAATATTATGATTAATATTATTCAGTACTTCATTGGTTTTCCCATGTTATTTGGTCAATATTTCTCAATTTAAGATGGTTGAGATTATTTTTCGTTCGTTATTAATATTTACTTATTTCCATTCCCTTTTTAGGTGATTCCTTTTTAAAATCTCTTGTCTACTTTTTTAAATAGTAAAAGTGGTGAATTGGTTTTCAATGTTTTAGGGAAAATGTTTGATAATATTTTATTTTCACCTTCAATAAATTTATGTGAAAATACTATCTTTCATTTCTATAGTGAAAATTGATCTTTCATGGAAGATATTTATTAAAAATGGAAAAAGGAAAATGTAATGTGGTTAGTTTAAAAAATTTTAAAATGAGTATTAAAATTCTATATTTTTCAATTTTATTTCATATATGAAGTTGATTTTTATTATATTTATTTTTTTCATTATGAAAAAAAATTATTCACGATTCCTACTAAGTTTTAATGCTCACTCCTATGGTTATTTATTATTTCATGCTTTTTCTGTATGATCTAGATATGGATTTATTGCATTGGTTATGTGTTGGTTATAGATTAGAGAGTGACACTTGGGGTCACATGATGATGTTACAGTTATTAGATATAGTTTGGGTATTCAGGTATAGTATTTTTATCCAATTTTTCATATTAATAGTTTTTGTGAAAATCATGGTCACTATGGTAATTAAATTCATATTTGGCTCTAATATTTATTTCTATTGTTTTGTTTTTTTATTGGTCAAAATCATTCACTTCATTTCTCTATTGATGAATTGGAACTACTTACCATCCCAAGTGGATTGGGAAAGTCCATCGAGCCATGTTATTGATTTGGTTTGGTGTAGGTTTGGATGGAATTTTGGCCTTGTTCTTGACATATAATTTACTTATTTCTGGACTTTTATACACAAAACAAATTGAGGCATATCAACTCAATGTTGGATTAGAATCATGATCAATGATGTTGGAAATATTTATCATTGGAATAAAATGATGATATGAATAAAATATATTTAATGGAAATATAGAAGTTGAGTCATTGACGAGTAAGACACATATTGATGTTTCTCATGATGGTATAGAGAAATTATGGATAATTGAAAAGATCTCATATTATCATTAGGATATAACGAAGTTCAATGGTCATGTTTTTTTATATTATTAGATGATAAACAATATATTTTATTTTAGGTTTTAGATGATCATTGAAACATCCCAAGTAATTAAGGAATTATGGATATTAATATCTATGTCTATTTATTAATTAGATAGTTTTTAAAAACATAAATTGAGAATAAATCCAATCTTAAGCATAAAATTCTCTAATATTTTTTAAAAGATTGTTTTACCGCCTTTTGATGGAAAACCATATTTAAATATATCTTTTAACAATTTTATAAGCTCTATTTTCCAAAATAAACTTATTCTTTAGTATTGGTACATTGAAATTTACTTTGGATAAATTTTTAGTATTTTTCTGATAATGTTCATTTTTAATGAATAGTGAAAAATACTGCATTTTACTTCAAAACTGCTTTTTCATCTAATTTAATTATATGGATAAATTATCTTTATAATTTTATTTAAAGCTTAATTTGAATATATTTTTACCATTTAATCCAATTGTGGTAATTAGAATTGATTTCACTTTGGAATTGGGCATAAACAAGTGCCGAACATTTCATAGATATTGTTTCAAAAAAACCTGCTAATTTTTTTGACAATAGAAATTATTTTTAAATTAATTATTTCAATTTATGTGTTTGGAATTTGGTAAGATGTATTTAATATTTTGAATCATGAGGTCCAAATTATGTAATTAAGAATCTTTTTTTTGGACATTATGAATAGTAACGACCGTAATTATGATTAATTATCATGATTAATCTGTAATCGAGTATTTAAGGGTAATAAAATAATATCATAATAATAAAAAATGACCTTAACATGGGTCCTAATACTACTGGTTGTGTCATGTCCGACCATGGGTTGCCTTGTGCCAAACATTGGGAACCCATGGAATCACTTTTGTGTGATAGTGACTTTTTATCCTTTTTTTAAAGAAAGTTCAATATAACAATGTATGTAACACCTAAGTAAAACAATTTTAAATTTGTCTACATAAAATATCTCTTAGAATATAAATAGTCATTTTAAATCTAAAAATATTTCCTACATTATAGTATTTTTTATAATTTTTAGACATTAATTAAATTAATATATTTATGACACCATGATGATGCAGTGATTACCATATTAATGAATGATTTAAATAAAATGATAAGATAATCTAAAATATAAGAGTTACACTTTTCAAAAACCTATTTTATGAGTATATATCGAACCCTTGTCACCTTATCCTCAATATATATCAATGTGGGACCTTTAAAATTCGAAACTCATTTTAATATAAAGTAACATTTCTTGACCTTCCAAGAGTTCCCCTCCTCCCTCTTATAAAAGGCCCCCACCTCTACCTCCTTACCCACACCAATAAATCCATTGGCTCAGCCAATATCTTCTCATATTATCTTTCCAAATCCCTCTATTCATCATAGAAGCTATACCTTAGGCAGAAATCTCTTCAAACACCCCTCTTGGTTCAAACCAAGATGAGTTACCCGATTTAAAGGTAATGTCTTCACTTGTGTTCTTTTGTTTTATTTTGCATCTCCAACCGCCTAAAATATTTTTATTCACTTATTTTTTAACAACAACAATATCATAAATATACTATGATGTTTTTATGAGAGGATTAGAGCTACACATACACACAACTCCGTCTAATGGTTAAAGAACATACTGTTTCTGTGGATGGAGAATTTCTGCCTCACGAAATGATGATTGTTCAATATTATTTTAACACCTTTCATAGAGGAAATTAAGATGTCACTCTATTTATATATGATATATATTATGTTTATGTTTACCTTATTCTTCTGTATTTTTCATTTATGTCATACCTTTATGGTTTCCATTATGTGTAAACGCGATATCTTCATTTTAGGAAGTACAGACTACCGCCCCCACAAAGTGATTTGATTCTTTAATGCCATATGTGGGACATATAACGGATGGAGTTAATGGAATTACATATGATATCATAGTGGAATTATAATATACCTTTATATCATTATGATTTCATTATATTAAATATGAAAAATAAATGAAAGTAGTGTTCATGCGTACGTACGGCTTACCGTCTCCATGAATGGTGAATTTCATTTCGTACCTCTAAATGATATGTAATATTATTAATGCATCTATATAATGGATATATATTATATATATTATATATAAATCATGAATATAATCCTTGATATGATGGATATTTTACCACATGAACAACGTGTAATTATAAAGAGTTTATTTTTGACTCAAGTACCAATGATCGACAAAATGACTATTATTAACTTACATAATTACATAGTGTTCATAAAATGGTAATAAATGATATAAAAGGAATAATTAACTTGAAAAATGTTTTTATGCAAATATAAATTAACTCATGTTTATTATTCATGAGGTTAAAGAATGATCGAGTCAAGTCGGACATGAGGTAAGGGACTTCGTCTCAATCTCCTTTCATTGAGGCATATTTTGTTTTATACACAACGTTCGTTTATATGGTGTATAAAACCCTTTGTATTTTACGTTTATTCAAAAGGAATATTTTTTATACGAAGCTTTTTACTAAATTGAAAACTGGAATGTTTTTGTCGTACGTATGCTGCGACAATTACTTCTCTTCCGCTGTGACCATTATTTGAGTTTCTGCTTCCTCTACAAGCCATAACTTTTTTTAATGAAAAAATAAATACCATGTTTTACTTTTCATTTATTTTAGTATTGAAAATGGTTTTGATAATGTTTTTATTATATAAATATGTTTTTTATATCTTGTGATTGAAATGTGAAAATTTTATGTTTCCTTTATGCATGTTTTATGTGATACGATTATGTTATGGTTCTTGGGTGTTTTTTATGAATACTGGTTGTTCTGTGATAAACTAAGGGTGGGTGAGCCTGATATAGCTTTCCAATGCATTGGGTAATGTGAAGGGACTAAACTCTAAGGTTTCTCCAAAGATATTAAGGGAATATACTATGATGGTTCTTCCAAATGTAACCATGACGGTCCCTCCTTACGTAAGAATGTTATTAATGCCTCAAGTTACCTTTATGTCTTATGATTTCTATGATTGATTCATGATTTGGTGAGGTATGATAAAGTGCTTATGTTTTTTGAGTAAAGTATGATTTCATTAATTCTTATGTATACATGGACTAATGTTTTCATTTTTACTTTTATATCCCTTACTAAGCTTTTTATGCTCATCCCAGGTTTTTGAAATGTTTTTAATAGGTCAAGGGAAAGCTACATGATGTGATGATAGTTTCAAGGAAGTGTCATGAAAGAATCCATGTTTTTTTAATATGTTTCATATGTTGGGAAAATTTAATATTGTCTTTAATGTAACCACCTTGATTAAATGTGGAATGTAATTCATGATTTATGATCTAATTATCTAAAACTCTAAACCTGAAAAGACACTCAATGTGTAATCTTGTAATAACTCAAGTTTATTTAATCTTTAAGCAATGAGGCCTTATAGTTGTAATCAGATGTCAGTTTAGATAACTTTAGGAGTTAGAATTCTATGAAATGATTATCCAAAAATATTTTTTAAGGGTAAAATTGAAATGATATAGCCTTTGTTGATTATCATGTTGCTTCATCTAATACATGTTTATTCAGAATTGTTTTCTGTAGAGGAAACTGGGAAGCAATTCTAGGAAGGCATACAGAAGGAAATGACCTTCTGAATCAACATCCAGAGATGGTCAGAATTGGAACTGAACATTTTGTTGTAATAATGGTGCAGTTCACTCAAACGATAAATGGTGGTTGTATCCATGCACAAGATCAGCCAGATCAACCGCAGAGAAATACGCCACTGGTGGAAAATTTCATGAGGCAACATCCCCATAAATCAGATGATTATCTAACCCTATGCAAGATGAACGGAGGATTAATGAACTGGAAAATATTTTCGATGTCATGGGGTGTTCAGACAATCAAAAGGATAGTCTTACAATTTACCATTTGGAGGGTGAAGCGGATCAGTGGTGGTCGATGGTTAAAAATATCAAGGACGCGGATGAGATTGAATCTCTTGACTGGGATGAATTAAAAGGTATTTTTCATGAGAATTATTTTTCTAAGGCTATTCGAATTAGTATGGAAAAACAATTCTTGGAATTGAGGCAAGATGATGAATCAGTGGATGCTTATGAAGAAAGGTTCACTTGATTGCAAGGTATGCTCCAAATTTTATCCGGGACCCTGATAGTAAAATCAATCACTTTTTACTTAGGATTAATGCCAAAATATCAAAGGGCTTTAGATTCTCATGAGATCAAGAGTTTGGAATAGCTTGTTCGATGTGCTAAGAAGGTGGAAATGGAGTTTGTCTATGATCAAGTGTTCTATAACAGACAATAGGAGAAGAGACCGAGGTGCCAGGAGAAAGGGAAGAATTACTCAAAAGGATTGATGGTAAGAAAAATATGTTTTTAGTTTGTGATAAACGTGGTAAAAGGCATACTGGGAAATGTCTTTTGAATTCTAGAAAGTGCTACCAATGTGGTAAGATGGGACATAAGGCTTGTGATTTCACCAAAAGTATCAGGGTGATGGTAAGACCAAATTTGATTTACAATTAGTGAAATGTTACAAGTGCAATGAGATGGGTGATTATGCAAACAAGTGTCTGACAAAGAGCTCGAGTGATGGGAAGCAGTCAGACTACAAAAAAATGAGTGGTGAAATCTTTTGGAACTACTTCAACAGATTTTGGGCCAGTAAATGATGTTCTGTTAGGTACTTTGTTTAATTTTTTCAGATTATACCAGTGTGTTGTTTGATTTAGAGTCTACACATTCTTTCATCTCTGAAAAAGTTTCTAGTCAATTGGAAATTCCATCTCAAGAAATAACTCTTGAACATGTGGTAAAAACACCATGGGGAAATGTTGAGGCAAAAATAATTTATAAGAGTCTTCCTATCCTTATCCATGGAATAACCTACTTGCAAGACTTATTGTTTTACCTCTAGAAGAGTTTGATGTTATCCTGGGTATGGATAGGCTCTCTGTTTACCATGCTAAGATTTATTGTAGAGCTAAAGAAGTTTCTTTTCAAGAATACTTTCAGTATGTGTACAAGAATGAAACCTTACTGTTGATAATATATCAAGAGGCTGGGAAACATATAAATGATGAAAATTAATGTTTCCTTAGATATATTGTTGATAACAAAGGAACCATTCATATTAATGATGTGAAAGTGGTAAATGAGTATCATGAAGTTTTTCCTGATGAGTTGCCTAGAATAATACTAGATCGGGATGTTTAATTTACTGTTGACTTAGTTCTTGATGATAATCCAATTTCAAAACCCCCTTTTCAAATGGATCATATTGATCTTTTAGAGTTAAAGGAGCAATTACACGATTTATTAGAGATAGGTTTTATTCGATCTAGCACATCACCATGGTGTGATCCTGTCTTATTTGTTAAAAAGAATGATGGTTCTATTAGAAATTGAATTGATTATAGAGCCTTGAATAACATCACTGTTAAGAACAAATATCCTTTTCCTCATATCAATGATTTGTTTGATCAGCTCCAAAGAGCTCAGTATTTTTCAAAGATTGACCTGAGATTGGGATACCATCAGTTAAACGTAAAGGAAGCAGATATTCTGAAGACCACATTTCGTACAAGATATGGCCATTATGAATTTGTCGTAATTTATTTTTGGGCTAACCAATGAACCTATTGTGTTCATGGACCTTATGAATAGAAATTTCCATGAGTTCTTGGATAAGTTTCTAGTTTTTTTCATTAATGATATTTTTCTGTTTTCTAAATTTAAAGAGGAGCATTAAATTCATTTAAGGGTTATTTTGAAAACAAAAAAAAAGAAATTCTATGGGAAATTCAGAAAGTGTGTGTTTTGGTTGCAAAAAATTTATTTCGGTGGTGACATTGTTTCTAAAGATGGAATAACTTTTGATCCTGAAAAAACAAAGGTTTTGGAAGAATGTCCAAGACCCACAAATGTAACTGAGATTCGTAGTTTTATTTTTTTGGAAGGCAATTATCGAAGGTCTATTATAAATTTTTCCTGGTTATCTAGTCTAATGACTAAGCTAATTCGGTAGGGTGTTATGGTTATCTTGAAAAAAGAATGTGATGACTGTGATCATGAATTGAAAATAATATTGGTGAATGCTCCAGTTTTGACACAACCTTACAGGAATGGTGAGTTTGTTATCTACAGTGATTCTTCATTGAAAGGACATGATTGCGTCTTAATGCATAATGCTCCAGATATTGCTTATGCTTCACGTCAGTTGAAAACTCATGAGGTAAATTACACCACACATGATTTGGAATTAACTGCTATTGTTTTTTCATTAAAAATTTGGTGGCATCATGTGTATGGAGTAAGGTTTGAAATAAATAATGATCACAAATGTTTAAAATATATTTTAACTCAGAAAGAACTGAACTTGACACAGAGGAGATGGCTATAATTAATCAAGGATTATGACTGTACAATTCATTACCATATGGAAAATAAAATAAAGTTACTGATGCATTTAGTCTAAAAAGTAATACGCCATTAACAATGTTGCATTTGAAACATGATCCTTTGGTTAAGGACTTTATGAAATTTGGTATAGAAGTAGTTGGTGCAGGATGTTCTTCTGTTTTGTTTCAGGTATTAGTGAAATATTCTCTATCAAATAGAATTAAGCAAGCGCAGAAGGAAGATAGTGAGTATTAGAGAAATGTAGAGCTGGTTCTGAAGGGTATGTTGCCCGAAGTCAACATTGACAATGATTGTTTTTTGAGATTTGGGAAGAGATTGTGTGTGTCGTGTGATTCACAATTGAAGAGAGAGTTGTTATGGGAAGCTCATAGTTCCCCGTTTTCAGTTTATCCTGGAAGTACTAAGATGTATAGAGATCTTCAGGAGTACTAATGGGTGGATGGAATGAAAAGAGATATTTCTAATTTTACAGTGAAGTGTCTGACTTTTCATTAGGTTAAAGTAGTGTGGAAGTTACCGAAGGGGATGCTTCAAACTTTACCAGTACGAGAGTGGAAATGGGATAATATATCCTTGGACATTGTTATTGGATTGCCGAAGACACCTCATGTTAATAATGCAATTTGGGTTATTGTTGATCGCTTGACTAAATATGCTCATTTCCTTGCTATACGGGATACTTTTTCCCAAGATAAAATTTCTCGTTTGTATCTTAAATAGATAGTCAGGTTAAATGGAGGTCATCACTCCATTGTATCTGATCATGAACCCATGTTTACTTCTAACTTTTGGAAAGGCCATCATAATTAATTGTGTACTTAATTAAATATTAGTACAGCTTTTCATCCTCAATCATATGGGTAGTCAGAACAAAAAATTCATACAATGGAGGATATTCTACATGCTTGTTTGATGGATTATTAGGGAAGTCGGGACCAACGTCTTTTTTGGTTGATTTTTCATTTAATAACAGTTTTCATTCTAGTATACAGATCGCACCATATGAGGAATTATATGTGAAGTAGTGTCGAACTCCAGCTTTTTGGGATGAAGTGGGTGAAAGGATGTTTATGGGACTCGAATTGATAGAAGTGTTGGCAGAAAAAGATCAGCTAATGCAGAAACACATGAGAACAACACAGAGCAGGAATAAAAGTTATGCGGACAACAGGAGGAGGGATCTCATTTTTTAGGTATGTGATCATGTCTTCTAAATGTTTCACCATGGAAAAGTGTGATGCGATTTGGTAAGAAATGAATTCTGAGTAGAAGGTACCTTGGACCATATGAAATTCTGTAGAGAGTTGGATCAGTTTCATACTGAGTGGCTCTACCTTCGATTTTATCTCAGGTACACAATATTTTTCATGTTTCAATGATCAGGAAGTACATGCCAGATCCATGTCATGTTTTGAGTCCAGTGTAGTTTAGTTGGAAGATAATATATCTTATGAGGAATAAACTATCATAATTCTTGACCACAGGGAGTAAGTGTTACAGAATAAGGTGATTCATCAAGTAAAGTTTTTGTGGAAAAACCAAATGATTGAAGAGGGAACATGGGAATCTGAAAATGAAATGAGGGATAAATACCCCCACATAGTCAATAAGTAAATAAATTCCGGGGATGAAATTTTCAAAATGGGGAAGTATGTAATATCCCAAGAAAGTAAAGAATTATGGATTTTCATATCTATGTCTATTTATTAATTAGATAGTGTTTTAAAGACTTAAAATGATAATAATTTCAATCTTAAGAATAGAATTTATAATATTTTTTAAAATGTTGTTCTACCGCCTTTTGATGGTGAATCATTTATAAATACATCTTTTGATAGTTTTATAAGCACTATTTTTTAAAATAATCTTATTCTTTATTATTGGGTAATTGAAAATTACTTTGGATAAATTTTTTGGTATTTTTCTGACAATGTTAATTTTTTAATGAATATTGAGAAATTCTGCATTTTACTCTAAAACTAATTTTTCATATAATTTAATTATATGGATATATTATCTTTATAATTTAATTTAAAGAATAATTAAAATATATTTTTACCATTTAAACCAATGGTGGTCATTATAATTGATTTCACTTTGGAATTGTGCATAAACAAGTGCCAAAAATTTCATAGCTATTGTGTTTAAAAAACCCGCAATTCGTTTTGACAACAGGAATTATTTTTAAATTAATTATTGCAATTTTGTTGTTGGTAATTTTGTAAAATGGATTCAATATTTTGAATTAGAAGGTCCAAAGTATGTAAAGAAGACTCTTTTGTTTTTGGGAATTATGAATAGTAATGACGATAATTGTCTTTAATTATCGTGATTAATTAGTAATTGGGTAGTTAAGGGTAATAAAATAATATCCTAATAATAAAAAATTACCCCAAAATGTGTCCTAATGCAACTGGTTGTGTCATGTCCGACCATGGTTTTCCTTGTGCCTCATTTAGGGACCCTAGGGAATCACTTTTCTGTGATACTGCCTTTTTATCTTTTTATTTTTATAGAACGTTAAATATAAAAAAGTATGTAACACATAATTAAAACAATATTACATTTGTCTACATAAATGATCTATTAGACTATAAATATTCATTGGAAATCAAAAAAATTCCCTACAACATTGTATTTTTTTATAATTTTTATACATCAAATAAATTAATTATTTATGACACCATGATGATGCTTCGATTACCTCATTAATGAATGATTTAAATAAAATGAAAAGATAATGTAAAATCTAAGACCTAAACTTTTAAAAAACATATTAGACGAGTATATTTCTAACCCTTATCACCTTATCCTCTGAATATATCAATGTGGGACCTTTAAAATCCAAAACGCATTTTAATATAATGTAATACTTCTTGACTTTCCAAGAGTGCCCCTCCTCCCTCTTATAAAAGGCCCCCACCTCTACTTCCTTACCCACACCTCTCAAGCCACTGGCTTGCCCAAGATCTACTCATTTTATCTCTCCACATCACACCATTCATCATATAAGCTTTACCTTAGGCAGAAGGCTCTTCATGAATCCCTTTTGGTTCACACCAAGAGGATTTAGCCGATTTAAAGGTAATGTCTTCACTTGTGTTCTTTTGTTTTATTTTTCTTCTCCAACCCCCAAAACTCTTTTTATTCATTTATTTTGTAGCAGAAAACTATATTAAATATACTAGGATGTTGTTAGGAGAATTATTTGGGCTACACTTACACACACCTCCATATAATTGTTAAATAACATACTGTTTCTGTGGATGACGAATTTTTGCCTCATGAAATGATGATTGTTCAATCTTATTTTAACACATTTCATTGTGTCCATTAAGATGTAACACTATTTACATGTGATATATATTATGTTTATGTTTTACTTATGTTTTTTTATTTTTTATTTATGTCATACCTTTATGGTTTCCATTATATGTAAACACGATATCTTCATTTTAGGAAGTGCGGACTACCACCCCCTCAGTGTTATTTGATTCGTTAATGCCATATGTGGGATGTATAAAAGATGGAGTTAGAGGTATTAAATATGATATAATCCTTGAATTATAATATTCCTTTAAATCATTATGATTTAATTCCATTAAATATGAAATAGAAATGAAAGTTCCGTTCATGCGCATGTACGGCTTACCATCTCCATGAACGGTGCATTTCATTTCTTACCTCTTATTGTTATGTAATATTATAAATTCATGTATATACTGGATATAGATGATATTTATGATATCTATATAATTAATATAATCCTGGATATAATGGATATTTTACCACATTAACAACATGTAATTATAAGGAGTTTAATTTTGACTCAAGAACCAATGATCGACAAAATGACCGTCATTTACTAAAATAATTACATAGTGTTCATAACATGGTAATAAATGATATAAAAGGAATAATGAACATGAAAAAGTTTATTAAGAAAGTAGAAATTATATCATGTTTATTATTTAGGAGGGTAATGAACGATCAAGTCAAGTCAGACACGAGGTAAGGGAGATCGTGTCAATCTCTTTTCGTTGAGGCATATTGTTTTTTATACACAACTTTCTTTTATACAGTGTATAAACCCCTTTAAATTTTACGTTTATTCAAAAGGAATTTTTTTTATATGAATCATTTTACTAAATGACAAAAAGGTATTTTTTTCATACGTATGCGGTGACAATGAATTCTCCACCTCCGTGACCATTATTTGTGTTTCGGTTTCCTCTACAAGCCATAACATTTTTTTTAATGAAAAAATAAATACCATGTATTAATTTTCTTTTATTTACAAATTGAAAATGGTTTTTATAATGTTTTTATTATATCAATGTTTTTTTGAGATATTTTTATTGAAATGTGGAAATTTTATGTTTCCTTTATGCATGTTTTAAGTGATACGATTATGTTATGGTTCGTGGGCATTGTTTATGAAGACGCGAGGTTCCCTGATAAACTAAGGGCAAGTGATCCCGGTATAGCTCCCCAATGCATTGGGTAATGCGAAGGGGTTAAATATAAGGTTTCTCTGAAGATATTTAGGGAATATACTGTGATGGGTATTCCAAACGTAACCATGAGGGTTACTCCCTACGTAGGAATGTTATGAATGCCTCAAGTTAACATTATGTCTTATGATTTCTATGATTTATTCAGGATTTGACGAGGTATGTTAATGTGCTTATGTTTTAGGAGTATATTATGATTTCATTAATTCTTATGTATACATGGACTAATGTTTTCATTTCGTACTTTTATATCCCTTACTGAGCTTTTTATGCTCATCCTAGGTTTTTGAAATGTTTTTCACAGATCAAGGGAAAGGTATATGATGTGATTATAGTGTCAAAGAAGTGTCATGAAAGAATCTATGTTTTGTTTTATATATTTTTTCTTTGATAGGAAAAGTAATTATTGTCTTTAAAGTAACACCTTGTTTAAATGGGGATTGTAATGCATGATTTATGATCCAATTCTCTAAAACTCTAAACCCGAAAAGATCCTCAATGTGTAATATTGTAATAACTCATGATTAAGTAATGTTTAAGGCATGGGGCCTTATAATCATTCATTTGATAATGACATGATGTTATATATAGATCATGTAACATATTACGATATTATTATGGGAATGATAATAGATGGGTAGCATTATGTAACATTTTTTGGAAATTAGTTTATTTGGTATGATTTTGGTGAGATGCTTATTTTTTGTATTAATATATAACCTATAATATTAAATTCACGAATTTATTGGATATATAATTCCTTAAAGATGTATCTTTTATGTTTTTTTTGAATAAACTTATGAAAGTATTTGTATCTTGATATTTTTTTTGTTTTTATTGTTGGAATCAAATTCCAATTATGACCTATTGATTGATTTTTTAATAGTGTTCCCTTATGAAATTGGAATACAAAATAATATATAAGTTAATATTGATATAAATATGAATTTGAATCATTTATATATATATTATACTTAATATAAATATATATATTGAATGGATCTATGAGGTTGTTGTAATTAGTTTTCATGGATTATTCATGATGACAATTTTTTTTCAATATCATAATATCAATTATTGATGACAAAACTTTTCATTGACTCCTTATCTCATAGTTTTTATTCAGTAATATATATTATTACATAATGGGTGTAAAAATTTAATAGAAGATTCATATATAGGAGGAATATTTTCATTCAATTGTTCTATTTTTGAAGAATAAGAAGATACAATTTTCTATGAATTGTATTTTATCATAATAATAGCTAGTAATAATACTATAGTAGTGAACCAACTGAGGATTTAAAGGGGGTAAATGTTTATTACCCTTATTTGGAATCATTCATATATTATAATTTTCTAATATATATGGTTTTTGTGAACTATTATAAATAACAAATTCGTGATTCAAGAGAAAATGATGGATACTCTCAAAAATAAAAAACATTATAAAAATTGAAGGAGGATACCACTGAATTTTATGGGTTTCACTGAATATTTCCCACATTTATCCCATATTAATGAAAATTTTAGTTTCAATAGTGTATGATGTTTTATTCTTTATTTTTTTAAAATTTCTAGTGTACATTGAGTTGATGTAGTTGGGAATTGAGTAGGATTTCTTCCTTAAAGAGACTTAACTAGAGACATATTATATGTTTCCACAAAAAATAAGATATCATTATGATGTCTTCTATTCAATTAATAATTCCTTGTTTTACATTTAGGAGGATTTATATTACATGGATAAGATGATAGTAATTATGAAAAATTAAGATATTTTATTGTGATGTAATTTAATTTCATTTGTATATATGACCATCAAGACCATCGATAATAAATATATTTTCCACATTTTTTAATCCATCCCATATGGATTTTATTTAAAATTGTTATACACTAGTAATATGGACGACTATTATATAGGTGTCAACAACATCATGTTACTATTTTCAGGTATTCATATAACCCTATTTTTAATCTCTCTTGTGTTGGGATTCATTAATATTTTTTTCTAGTGAAACCATTGAATTTTTTGATTGCTTTTGTCATGTGTATGGTCAGCATATGGTTATCCCAAACTGTGTGCCCTCTTAAGGTAATACTTGAAAACACAATCAATGTGGTTTTTCAAAGATGGAATACTTTTTCTCATCCACTTTGTAATGATAGTGCATCCAATTAAATGGGTGTTCATATATAGGGAACACAGTTTTGACAAACCATGTGGCACGACCCAAATAACCGTCCATTCCATTTTTTTCAATTTAAAATACAAATTTAAAACACCTAAAATCTTATTTGTAACCCCTAATGGACATATAAAACTTGTATTCATTATCTATATCCCTAGATGCTCCCAATAGTTGTTGTAGGACACTTAACACCCTCTAGGATGCATATTGAATTTTGGAGAATAGCATTCGATCCTCTACTGGTCAATTTCCTCTTCCTGTACTATATATCCCGCTCTATATTTTTTCATCCAAAAAGTTTTGTAGATATATATTTTTGTTGATGGATTTAATTATCTTTGTTTTGGATCTTAAACATAAGATTCACTCTCATTTCCCATTGTCATCATTCTCTATCGGAGAAACCTGATTAGATTTGCCGATTTAAGATCTAGTGATCTAAGGTAGGTGGTTCACTTATAATGCCCAATTTTTGTTAACAGTAAATTTTTTGATTTAAAATAAATTGTTTATTTATATTCAAATGCTAATATAAATGATATTTCTTTCAATTTATTTATTTAAATCCCAATTCCAATGATTTGGGGTTTTTGTAAAATGATTTTTTTCATAAAATTGGTAAAACACGCAATTCCATTGAATTTTGGTGTCATTGTGAAATTGATGAAAAATTATGGATATAAAAATTATTTAATTGATATTTTGAAATTGATGGAAATATTTTCAATTAAATTATTGGATTTAATTGGGGGAATTAAATTTTGATATTGAATTGTGAATTAATTTAAATTTCTTATTTTGGTGAAAATAAATTAATATGGTTTTCATAGAAACCATTGGGTTTTAGCGTTGAAAAGAATAGTTTTTATTAAAACTCCATTTACTTTTCTAAATGAAAAATATTATTTTTTGAAATGGTTGAATTTTATTTAATTGAATTTTTTTTTCAGAAAAAAATTCACATTATTTATTAGTACTATATAACATGAAAGAATATGTATTTAGTGATCTATCAGGGACAAACATGATTTCATGAGAATTTCCTATCACTAGAATAAAACATAAAAACTATAATTTAAACTATTTGGTACAGTTTATTCCATATTAGGATGTCTGTTAGCCGAATTTTTATAGATTCAAGGGATGTGTGTATACATTGTAATTATCATTATACAAGTGTTTTAGGATCCCATAATATGTAACTAATGTACCATTTAGAGGATGAATACATTTATTTGTTGATATATATGAGATATAGATTAATGGAATTTCTTTTGAATTATTTTACATGATTTTTTATTTATATATTAGTATTTATTTAAAAAAATTTATTAAATAAAAATGTTTAACATAATTCCCATTTTTTGGATGGTAAAGAATGATTTTATTATTTAATTTTTTAAAATTCCAATCATTTTAAATTAAATTTTAAATCTCAGTATATGATTAATTTAAGTTTGTAATATGTTATGGAATCCTTGGTGAGTCCCTACTGGTATTTTATCTCATTCCCTTTTGGTAACTTTTTGATGTTTGTAGATCATCTTCTTCCAGGTTTGATAAAGGGTAAATAACAATTTAGAGGTGGTTCTTGCTGTATATTCATGGACTTGTAGAGTTGATTCCGTTGTGAATTTGGTAGAATTTTCAAATTTTTATTATTTAATAGTACTTTTTATTTTTTTCCTATTTGATTACTTGTTTATTTCTACAATTTGAGATTCCTTATATTCATTCTTTTTTGTGGTCCCCGAATTTATGTGTAAAATAATAATTCCCACATTCTTTTTAATTTGATTCTAGGAGCTAGTCTCCAACCATGGTGATCGGTAATTCCCATCTTACCATGTCAGTTCTGTTTTGGTTATCAGGTTACAAGGGTAACATGAATTTTTCAATAACAGATGGTATCATAGCTCTGAGTTTAGTATTTTTCTTGATGTCAGTATTCTTCACGCAATTATTTCGAGGAATAGAGTTAAGGGTGATAGAGTTCCTAGATCTATCTCTATAGGGACTCTTCCTTAAACATTACATAATATTGAATTAAATGAATAATTAACATTGAGTATCTTTTCAAGTTAAGAATATTAGGGAATTAAAAAATAAATATTACATCTCAAAAGATTACAAGGTAGACACTTCAACACAGTTTCCATTTTTTCAAAAAATAAATACTCTTGAAAAAAAGAGTAATGTCTAATTCCATGTTTTAAATAGCATGACTTTTCCTTGATCCCATTATTGACCCTATTCATCTTTATGTCTTTTAAAAACAATTCAAAATATATGATGATCATAAAAATCTCATTAAGGGTTATAAAACAATGAAATAAAAAAAATCATACAAAACACGAAATATTTTACTTACCTTATGAAATCATAAGATTTTATGAATAACAAACCGAAATCATAAATCATAATGGTAAATTATATAATTAATAACATACTTACATTTTAGAAATCACAGATATATAGGGAGTCACATTTAGAATACCCATCACAGTATATTATCTAAATCTCATAGGAGAAACATTCACATTTACCTTTGTTACGTTACCCAATGCACTGGAGATCTATCTAAGGCTCACCCGCCCTACGATTATCACAGAACGACCTGTATACATAAACAATGACAAATAACCATAATTAAATCATAACACATGAAGAAACATAATAAAAAGAAAAATATCAACATTCCAATAACAATATATCATATCAAGATATTGAAATAAATTGATCTTTTTCAAACCATTTTCATAACAATTTAAAACATTTAATAAAGAGATTTTTGAATCAATGTGTCCCATACCACATTGAAGCTTTAAAAGGAATTAACATTTTAGAACATTAATGTCCATATAAATAAATCTAAAAACCATTTTCAAATCATGGACATTAATGAGAAATATTTAGATGAATAAATCTTTAAAACGTTTAAAATGAGATTTTATATTAAGATTTTTTTAAAAAATAAGAGACGATTGAATAAAAATAATAAAATAATAACATATAATCATAACTTTATAATATCATAAGAATAAAAGGATTCATGATATGATATAACAAAGGACAGTATACACACCACATAGTTTTGAATTGGTATATAAAAACAATAAATCTTTAATGGAATTTAAATTGATAAGCAATCCCTTATATAGATGGTATCCATGGATTATGGAAAAATCAATGACATAATTATGTGTGAAAATTTTAATTACACCAAATATAAGTGGATATAATGTTTATAACAATCAGAGTTCATTCACACATATTTATAGAACGACTTTTCAATAGGTATAAGTTTATCCCAAAGAAATGAAATTGGGTAATGAAGTTCCATTACAGAAATTCGACAGCCTAACGGAGAAACCTTAAAATTTAGAAAATGAGTTTATTAGAGATAGAAGGTTATCTCATCAAATTTACATAAAATTTACATCAATAAGGATATAGAATAACATATCCCAACAAAAGAATATGTGTATTAAAATTCATTACAAAAAGATGTCTTTTAAAAGAGCAGGGTGAATAATTCCGTTACAGATATGGTATCTTTAGAAACATACACCATATGAAACAAGGATAATAAATTGAATATTTAAATACCCATAAATATAAGTATATTATACATATAGTACAATAATTGTAATTACATACACCACAAAAAAGGAAATAGAGGCAAATATATCAAGAATCTCACAAAAATTAAAAGTGAGATGAATACCCATCATATGTTGTAATCAGTTGATTCTTATGAAAAAAAGCTAATATCCACCAAATGGATCACAGAAAACCATGAATATAAAAAGAATAATGATAATATATATAAATTTTATGTACACAATAAACAAAATATAATTAATAAGTGTCTAAAAATGGAAATCTATCGAAATTAAAAGTAATATATGAAATCCTTTACCTCGTGTCCAACATGACTCAATCATTGTTTAATATCCCGAATAAAAACTAAAGATAATTTCTTCTTGATTAATAACATTTTTAAACTTTATAATTTCTTTGATATCACTTATTTCCATGTTATAAACATTATTTAATCATTCATGATAATAATGTTTATTTTGTCGATATCTGGTAATAGAGTCACAAATGACCACCATATAGTTACATGTTGTTCACATGGTTAAAAGTTAATTATATAAAGAATTATATTAATGATTTAGATATCATATATATCATATATATCTAGTATATACATGTATTTATAATAGTACATAACATTTAAAGGTAAGTAATGAATGCATCATTCATGGAGACAGTAAGTCGTATGTAAGCATCAAGGTTGCTTTCATTTGTATTTCTTATTTTAATTTAATTAAAAAATAATTAAAAAAGGTATATTGTAATTTCTGTATAATATCATACATAATAACATTAAATACTTTTTTTATACATCCCACATATGGCATTAATGGCTCATATCACTTTGAAGGGGCGGAAGTCCGTACTTCCTTAAATGAAATTATAGCATTTACCCATAATGGAATCCATAAATGAATGCTATAAAAGAAAAATAAATAACCATAAAGAAAACATAAAAATAATATATATCATATATAAATATAGTTTCATTTTAAGGGCCACCATTATAGGCAGTAGTAGATAATCGAACAATCGTCGTCTCGTGAGGCGTTACCTTTCCATCCATAGAAACAGTTTGTTCATCACCAATTAGATGGATGTGTGTGTATGTGTAGATAAAATCCTTATCATAAAAAAATCCTAGTATATTTTTGATACTGTTGTTTTTATGAAATAAAGTAATAAAAATTGTTTAGGTGGTTGGAAAAATTAAATAAAACAATTTAAGAGAAATCATTGCCTTTAATTTGGGTATCTGCCTTTGGTTTGAACCAAAAGGACTTCTTGAAGTGCCTTCTACCTAAGGTATGGATTCTAGGATGAGGGGAGGAATGTAGGTAGCTTAATTTGGTAGTTTTAGGATGAGCCAAAATGTTTTATAGGTGTGACTAATTTGTTATAAGTGAGGTCTTTTTATAAGGGGGGAGGGGCTCTATAGGAATATGTGATAATATTATTTTATTATATAATAATATTCAGATTTTAAGGTCCAAAAATAATTATGAGTCAATGATAAGATGTCTTAGGGTGAAAATAAAACCATCCAATAGAAATTGGATAAGTTTTGGGTGTTATTTTAAGATTCATATCATATTTTGTTAAATGATACATTAATGAGGTAAACACTGCATCATTATTGTGTCATAAATAATTTTATTTATTTGATGTCTAAAAATTATAAAAAAAATACCATGTTGTAGGAAAAAATTTCATCTTTGCAATAAATATTTATAGTCGAAAAAATAACTTATATAACACAATGTGAAAATTTATGTACAATGATATATTTGTTTATGTCATTTTTGTCTTTACATTAAATTAATTATTCTAAAATGTCATTATCATACATAATTTTCTATATGGGGTCCCAAAATTGACCCCAAGATTCCCATGGTCGGTCATTACTCATCCAATATAGTTATTACACGTGTTAAGGTAATATTTAATTATTATAAAAATCATTTTACCATGAATTACCTTATTTATCTTTAACTATGGTAAATAATATTTAAAAGTTACTAATCACCAAAAATTATTTTCATCTTATTGAACAAAATTTTACATATTAATAACAAACATGTATTTAAACTTTTCTAAATTAAATTCATATAAGTGTAAAATTTTAATTTAAATGAAAAAGACTTTTTTTAACGACTACTAAGTGGTTTCATTACTCATCAAAAATTGATGTTTTTCATAAAAATACCAAAAAAACAGAATAATATATATTTGATATTTTGAATTCAAAAACAATTATTGTTTTAAAAAATTAAAAACATAGATGTTTCATTAATTAATTTATAAATTAATTATTGTTTTCAAAATAAATAGCGTGTTTTTAAGGAATAATAACTATTAAAAGATTGACATTTGTCTATGTCCAATTTAAAAAGTATTTTTTTTCCAATGAACTACATTAGATTAAATGGTAAATATATATTCTAATTACACTTTAAAACCAATTAAATATATAATATAACCATAAAACTAAATTTGATTAAAAGGCACTTTTGAATTAAAATACAATATTTTT
Source organism: Viscum album (assembly GCA_963277665.1). Classification (NCBI taxonomy): domain Eukaryota; kingdom Viridiplantae; phylum Streptophyta; class Magnoliopsida; order Santalales; family Viscaceae; genus Viscum; species Viscum album. The sequence continues at coordinate 1,373,188,093 of OY728142.1, read as the reverse complement.
CACTATTTAATAAAAAATGAACTTTATTAGAAAAATTCTAAAAATTTACCCAAAGTAAATTTTGATGTCCCGAATCAAAAAAATAATTTTATTTTTTAAAATAGAATAGATAAAAATGACCAAAAAAATATTTAATGTGGAATCACCATCAAATGGTGGTAGATCGACCTTTTACCGAATATTAGAGTATTTAGGCTTAAAATCAGATTCCTTCTTATTTTAAGCCCCTAACATTTATTGGATAATTGTAAAAATAATTAATAATCATATATGTTAATATTTTAATTCATTCTATTCATTCCTGTCAATACAACATCTAGGCATTAACTACTATTTAAAATAAAAATATTATATTATTAGGTTGCAACATATGATTTCAAAAAAACCCATTGTTGTGTTTCAGGTACACCATCGAACGTAGGATCCCCATTAATGTAAAATTAATATTTAATTTACAAATATTAAAAAATATACATTGTGTATTGTTGCTTATTTATCTGGGATGTTACATCCTTGCCCCCTTTCGGGAATTGCATCCATACAAAATTAAATCTGGGCTTTGAAACTTCATAAAAAGTCTAACATTAGAATAGAGTTAGTAAAAACTGTCACATTAAAAGAATGAAAGAGAAGTACAAAGGTATCCCGAGATCACTCATACTAGGATTCCATATAAGAAAACATGGATATGGAATATAGGAAAAATGGTCATGTTCTGATGGAGAGTTATAGAAAAAACTATTAAGAGAATGTTAACCACCACAAAATCACAAACATATGATGTGTTAAACGGGTATTGATTAATTAGTATGAAACTCAAACCAAAAATGTTTTTGTTTTATGTTCTTTTTCATAATTTTGAGGAATACATTTACTATAAAGAATAAGAACATAAGGAAATATAATTACCATCAAGTGAAGTTTCATCAATCAATAAGTATCCAATAAAAACTAACAATCTATCTGAGCAATGATCATTCAAAAAGGCTTGGTCACATCAAAAGCACAAGAATCATCTTCTAGAGAATCCCACAATACACATAATAAGAACTATATATTTACCTTGTCTTTAGACATCAACTAAAACCAAAACGATTAGTGAGGGATCAGATAATTCCAAAAATTCCAATCTTTTACAAGAAGAAAAACTACTCTTAATCTCCAAATTTTTTCAAAGAAACCCCAAAGATAAACAATGACCTTTCAATAAGCAATTTTTCCTAAAATTCCTAAAATGTAATCTAAAACGAGATTGTAACCCAAATCCCAGAAGGATTTAATTACATAGACCTCCAAGATACTTCTTAACATTTATATCCAAATAACACCAGTTACTCATAAAGTCTCATATTGAAAATTAATTAACCTAATCACATATTCTCTATGATAGGATAATAATTTTCATAAACAAATCAAATCAGCATATGTACAAAATAAAAACATAAATTCTTCTAAACTAATATTTCAACCATTATTCTACAATTGAACTACCATATTATTCTATATTCTTTATGCATATAGAGTTTCCTCAAAAGATAGAATTTCTTCCATATCACCATTTATCACGTAATCAATAAATAATTCTTATATACTAAGTATATAAATTTGATAAAACATATGTTCCAAAAATAAAATTATTCTTCTTCTATAAAATCATTTTACTAAAATAATATGTCATACTAACAAGGGACATCAACTAGTCTAGTGGTAGGTGATGCGCCCTTGTCATCCTTTCAGTTGTGGTTTTGATTCCTACAACCTTTCTAGATGCGATGGGTTGTCACCCAACCTATAGGTTTTCATTTTTATAAAACTCAAAAAAAACCCTAACATGTTTTAACCTCAACGGTTTCCTTATACCTCTTATTTTCATCCAAATTCATTATGATCTCAACATAATTATTCATGAAGAATTATATCACCATCATATGTTAAAATAAAATGATACCCAAAATGAAGATTAGCATACCTTGATCATGGTGTCCATTTGGTTTAATCATCATCTTGTTCACATCCGTAGAAGGTCCATTCATTGCAATAATTATTTATAGATCCTTCAAAATAATTTTCTTCCTCCATCCAAATACACCATGTAAAACACGGGTCATATGGGTGTTCATAGAAAAACAGTTTTGGAAAATAATCATGAATGACATATAATATTTACCTTTCAATTTACGGTCCTTTTAAAATACCATAAGTATGTGCGGAGAGAATATATTGTAAAGAAAATATAAATAGGTTGTTCAAGTCTCTCCTTCGTCAACACATTTTTTAAAATAAGAATATGCTTCAATATCTCGTGATAAGGTAAAATATTTTTTAATTCATTGAGAATATTTAACTTTATTAAAAATATGAGAATATTGTGAAAATTTGAGTTGTTTAAAAACAACCCATGACCCACAATGATAACTAGGTATAGTGTAGTTGTTTGATATCTCAAACAAATGCTTTAAAGTGAGGTGTATTCTAGAGAAGGTTTCACAATAATCCGAACATGAAATTTCAATAATTATTGCAAGAAAGTCATCAAGAAGAGACATGAATGTAATTTGAGATCATCATCCTTCCATTAGTAACTATATTTACATGATCTGAAAAAGTTATAAAACTAGTATTTAAATGAAATTATAGACCTAGGGACTAACCATGTGTTTATAAAAAACTCATGATCCCTAAATATATTTAAACAGACCTCTGATACCTACTATAATGACCCAACCATAAAAATTACATAATATTGAATTAAATGAATAATTAACATTGAGGTTATTTTCAGGTTTAGGATTTTAGAGAATTAGGACATAACTATTACATCTCAAAAGATTACAGATTAGACACTTATACACAGTTTCAATTTTTTCATAAATTAAACCTATTGAAAAAAATAGTCATGTATAGTTCCATGTTATAGAAATCATGACTTTTCCTTGATCTCATCCTTAACCTTATTCATATTTAAGTCCTGTGAAAATATTTCAACACAGGGTATGAGCATAAAAACGCAGTAAGGGTTATAAAACAAATAAATAAAAAATTTGTTCATAAAAAATATGAACTCTTTTACATACCTCATGAAATCATAAGATTTTGTGAATAACAAACAGAATTCATAAATCATAAAGGTAACTTATAGCATTTATAAAATAAATACATTATATCTATCACAGCTACATAGGGAGTCACATTTGGAATACCATGACAGTATATTCCCTTAATCTCTTAGGAGAAACATTCGTGCTTAGCTTCGTCATGTTACCCAATGCATTGGAGAGCTATCTCAGGCTCACCCGCACGAGGTTTAGCACGGAACCACCCATTTACATAAACAATTCCCAATAACCATAACGTAATAATAAGACATAAAAAACGTAATGGAAAGATAAAATTTCCACATTCCAATCACAATATATCATATAAAGATACTGAAATAAGTAGTTCTTTATCAAACAATTTTCATAACCATTTAAAACATTTAATAATGATATTTTTGAAATAAAGTGTCTCATACCACATTGAAGAATTAAATGTAATTATCAATTTAAAACAATAATGTCCATCTATATATATCCCAAAACAATTTTTGAAAACATGGACATTAATGAGAAATATTTAGAAGAATAAATTTAAAAACATTTAAAACGATATTTTAGTTAAAGAGTTTTTAACAATATGAGAGATGCTTCAATAAAAATAATTGATGAATAAAATTTAATAATAACTTTATAAAATATTGAGAATAATAGTATTCATGATATTATATGCCAAATATTGTATATACACCATATAAAAGTTAATTTTTTCATAAAAACAATGAAGCATTAATGAAATGTAAATTGAAAAGAAATCCCTTGTATAGATAGTATCTTTTGATTATGGATAAATGATTGAAATAATTACGTGTGATATAAATAAGTACACCTAATATTAGTGGATTTTATGTTTAAAAAATTCATAGGTCATTCACACATATTCATAGTCCAACATTTTCATTAAAAAGAAGTTTAACCCAAATAATTGCAATTGGGTAAAGAAGATCCCTTACAGAAATTTGATAGCCTAATGATGTCAATTTAAAATTCATAAATTAGTTGATGAGAGAAAAAAGGGTATCTTATCACCTGGAAATATAATTTACATCAATAAGGAAATAGAAGAACATATCTCTACATAAGAAGATGTAAATTAAAGGTCATAACAAAAAGACGTCTTTTAAAAGAGGAGGGTGAATACTTCCCTTACTGATGTGGTAACTTATGAAACATACACCATATAAAAGAATGATCATAAAATGAAAATGTAAATACCCATAAATAAAATTATATTACACAATGTGTAAAATCATGTTCAATACGTACACCACACAAAAGGAATTATTGGAAAATATAGCATGAATCTCACAGGAATAAAAATTGAGATGAAAACCCATAATACGTTGTAATCAGTCGAGTCTTAGGACCAAAATCTAATGTCCACAAAATGGATCACATAATACCATTAATATAAAGAGAATCATGATAATATATATCAAATGGAAGTACACATTACACCACCTGGAATGATTAAGTAGAAAATAATGGAAATCACTTAGAATTAAAAGTGATATAAGAAATATGTTACCATGTGTCCTACTTGACTTGATCGTTCTTTAATAACCTGAATAATAAACTAAAGTTAATTTATACTTTCTTAAGAAAAATTTTCATGTTTATTTTTTATCTATGTCTTATTACCATGTTATTAATATTATGTAATCATTCATGTTAATAATGTTTATTTTGTAGATATCTGGTAATAGAGTCACAAATGAAAACCATATAATTACAAGTTGTTCACATGGTCAAATGTTAATTATATCCAGAATAATTTTCATGATTTATATATCATATATATCATATATATAAAGTATATAAATGTATTTATAATTGAACATATGATTTGGAGGTAAGATATGAAAGGCATCGTTCAAGGAGACGGTAAGACGTACATATGCATGAAAGCTACTTTCGTTTCTATTTATTATATTAATGAAATTAAAACATAATTATAAATAGGTATATTAAAATTCCATTATAATATCTTACATAGTATCTTTAACTCTATTCTTTATATGTCCCACATATGGCATTAACGAGTCATATCACTTTGAGGGGGTTGTAGTCCTCTGTTTCTCAAATGAAATTATAACGTTTACCCATATTGGAAACCATAAAGGTATTCTATAAAAGAAAAATATAGAATAATAAAGATAAATATGCATAATATTTATCATATATAAATATATATTCATCTTAATGGACACCATGATAGGTGGTATGAGATAATTGACCAATCATCATCTCGTGAGGCGTTAGATTATCATCCATATAAATAGTATGTTCTTCCCCAATTAGATTGAGGTGTGTGTAAGTGTATTTAGAATATTTCTCATAAAAACATCCTAGTATATTGAGGATACTAGTATTTCTATAAAATAATTTAATAAAAATATTTTAGGGTTTCGAAAAATAATAGAAAACAATTTAGGAGAAATTGTTACCTTTAATTTGGCTAACTGCCTTTGTTTTGAAGTAAAAGGACTTTATTATGTACGTTATGCCTATTGTAATGATTATAGGATGAGGGGAGTGATATAGAGAGATTAATTGGGAAGATGTAGAATGATCCAAAAGGCTTGACAGGTGTGATGAATTGGATAGAAGTGAGGTCTTTTTATAAGGTGGAGGAGGGGCTCTTTAAGAAAGTGTGATAATATTATTTTATTAAATAATGATATTCAGTTTCTAAAGGTCCAATAATCATTAGAGTCGAAACTCAAATGACTAATGGTCAAAATAAAATCATCAAATAAGAAATGAAAATGATATGGGTGTTATTTTAATATTTTTAATCTTATTTAATTAAATTATTTATTAATGTGGTAAACACTGCATCATTATTGTGTCGTAAATAAGTTAATTTATTCGATGTCTAAAAATTATAAAAAAATACGTGATCTATAAAATATGTTTATATTTCCAATGAATATTTATATTAAAAATAATAACATATATAACCCCATTAAAAATTAATTTACAATGATATATTTGTTTATGTAATTTCTGTCTTTACATTAAATTAATTAATCTAAAATGTCATTATCATACATAAGTGGATCCATGGGGTCCCAGAATCGACCCAAATATGTCCATGGCAGGCCCTAACTCTTAAAATAATGTTAATATAGGTGTTATGATAATTTTAAATTATTATAATGTTCTTTTTACCTTGAATTACCTTATTAATCATTAATCGCGGTAAATAAAAGTCAACAGTAACTTTTCACCAAAAAAAATATTTTTATGTCATTGAACTACATTTTACATACTAATAACAATAATGTATGTAGAATTTTCTAAAATAAAATCATATAAGTGTTAAATTTTCATTTAAATGATATATTCAATTTTTTTAACGACTACTAACTGGTTTCACTATTCATCAAAAATTGATGTTATTCAGAAAAATACCAAAAATTTATCTTAAGCTATATTTGATATTACGAATTAAAAAATTATGACTATTTTACAATATTAAAATCATAGAAGTTTTTTTAATTATTTTAAAATTAATTTCCATTGTCAAAACAAATAGCGTGTTTGATGAAATAATAACTATCAAAAGATTGACACGTTTTTATGTCCAATATAAAAATTAAATTATTTATAATGACCAAAATTAGATGAAATAGTAAAAAAATATTATAAATACAAATTAAAAAAAATTAAAAAAATAATATATCAATATAAATAAATTAGATTAAATGGAACTTCTGAATTAAAATACATTATTTTTCACTATTCATTAAAAAATGAACATTACCAAAAAATACCAAAAACTTTACCCATAGTATAATTTGATGTCCCATTCATAAGAAGAATTTTATTTTGTAAAATAGAATATATAAAAATTACTAAAACTATATTTAAAGAGGGTTCCCCATCAAAAGGTTGTATAACGACCTTTTACTGAATATTAGTTTATTCATGTTTAAAATTTGATTCATTCATATTTTAAGACCCTAACATTTCTTGGATAGTTGTAATAACATTTAAAAAACATATATGATCATATTTTATTTATTTCTATTCATGCCCTCTAACACAACAGCTAGGTATTAACTACCATTTATAATAAAAATATTTGTTTCTTTGTGTGAAACATAAGATTTCAAAGAACCTATTTTTGAATAACAGGTACACCATAAAACAAATCGTCCCCTTTAATGTAAAATTAATATTTAATTTAAAAATATAAAAAATATGAAATGTGTTTTATTCTTTATTTATCTGGGATGTTACACTCTCACCCAATGAATCATGAGTAACTAGGGGTAGTTTTGGTTTGATGTATTGAGTATTAGTTCTTCGAAATTCATTGATTTTTATTTGGGTAGTTTGAAAACCAAATCATTCATGTTCTACCTATTTAGATTTTTTCCCTTCATTATTTATTTGAGGTTCAATTTGATATCTTTAATATTTACTGTTGATGTAGCGTGTCATTGTTCTTTAAGATAATGCGTGATTAAAATTAAAGAGGATTCTCCTACTGATCATAAGTGATAAAATCCTCTAGTGGACCCTGAGTTTTGTTGAGATGATTTTGTATACTATTCATGCTCTGGGATAGGCACCGACAACAATTCTCATTTAGTCTCCAGTTGTGGAACAACAATGTGATTACCTCGAGAATCATTGTCATGAATTAGTTTTCTAGAAATACATTTACATTTGAAATATAATGTGATCCTTGTGATTTTGAGGATTGGTTGTGAAAGATAGAGTTTTTTGGGTTCTTATAGAAACATAATGAAATTACGGTGATGTGTGTCACATTTTTAGTCAAATGACCAAGCATTATATGGTTTCACACCATGGTGATTTGGAAGATTCATGAAGATGTATTGTGGAAATAAATGAAAGATATGTTCATTGACTTGTTCTATTCAAATTTGATGATATTTTCCAAGGTCATGGTGTATTTCATACATTTGAATCTTGTAAAGACCATTAAAGTTTTTGAATACTATTTTTCTGAGACATTTTATTTGTGACCTAGATAGTATTAAATAATAATATGAAGGCTCGAAGGTTCATGTTTGGACTTCAAGTACATATTCATTCTATGGTTTTCTTATTGAAGTTTCCTTCCCATGTTGATGTGATAGATAATGAGTTTTTTGTTGGAATTTAAATTGTTGGAACATCAAGGTTGGTATGAGAATATTTCTCTCCAAATATAGGTTATTTTACTTCTAAATAATGTGGAAGTGTGATAATTATTAGTGTGCTTCTTGACAGAAGGGGCATTCAATACCTCTAATAGTGCTTGAAATTCATTTGTTGATTTGTTACAAATATGTAAATCTTGGGAATTAAAATAGGGTTTTCACTAAGGAAAAAAATATATGTGGCACCTTAAAATTCTTATGTAACCTATAAATTTATTTCCATCAATATTCCTATCTTCATAGATTCACTTGGTCAGCATCTCCTTAACAAATGTTGGGAAATTAGACACTCTATGAAAAACGTTATTCTAGACATATCTGTCTAGAATAAATCTTATACCCATAGTGAAAGAGTCTATAGAGGAAATAGATATGGTTCCATTGACCGTGATAGGTACCATTACAATCTCTTTATAATTAGTGACATCTTTTTTTAATAATGGTGCATATAACTTATTTAATTTAACCCTTGTTGTTAATGTGTTAAGTCAACCGATGAAGATATTACCATATATATGGATATGGATTCTCTCCTTGGAATAAAGAGACAGCATTCTCTCTTTAGTCCCACATGTTTTTCCTCTATATTAGATGTTTATTTTTCGTTGAGTTTCCTATTTCTTGAAATGTAACATTTTGTCATCATATTTGGGGTGGATTATCTCAATTACAACAAATCCCATATTGATTATTATCATCACTAGGTATCCATCCGTACAATTTAAGGTGTGTTCCATGTCATCCAATGAGAATAGCACCCATGGTTGAATATATCTAGACCATTTTATCTGGATCTAGGTAAATTTTTATTTTTTTTTCTTTTCATCTGGGGTCAGAATCATTGATTGGTGACCTCTATCTAGTTTTTATCGTGTTTCCTAGCATGTTTCCTTCTGAATTCTATAGTTTTCCACTGGTAAAGGAGTTAGAGTTTTCAACTTATTTAATTCCTAATACTCAACCAGTTTCAATTAAATTTTACAAAAATTAAAAATTTGAAATTAATTATTTGAATTTATAGTTAAATGATATTCTATATAATGTTTTAATAACCCCGAGTCTGTGAACATGTGATGTGACAGATAATTTTTCCATGAAAGATGATGGTTTTGTCCACCTATTTATTAATTACCAAAAATAGAACAGAGTCATGATAATGAAAAAAATTCAGTTTGCATTGATTGGTGATATGTTTTATTAGTTTTATGGTGTGAATAGGTTCACTAGGATCAACCATTTATCATGATACCATAAATTGAGGTTAAAAGGACATGACCGTCATAAAAGTACATTTCAGAGCAGGTATGGCCATTAGAAGTATCTTGTTAGTCCATTTTGTCAAAAAAAATCACCATTAGTATTTATGAATTTAATTAATAGAAATTTCCATCAATATATTCATATAAATGTTTTAGTCTTTCTTGATGTCATCCTTGTTTATTGTATGTATAAGAATGTTCATGTCTTTCATCTGAGATTTGTTAATGAATTTTTGAGATATAATTTAAATTATGCCATGTATTTAAAGAAATTATTTCTATAGTAACTAAAATTACATTGTTATTATTATTTTAATGAATAATTCTATAGTAATGTTTATGAGTCACATAATCCATGAACTTCATCCTTTAATTGAATTTGTTGTGGGGATATTCATCGATGATATAATTGATCACTCGTAGTACATAGAGGATCATGTGAGAAAAATTAATATTGATTCATACACACTCCATCAATTCAATATTTATGCAAACCTCTCAATGTGTCTATTTTGGAATGAGGAGGTATACTTTCTGAGACATTTTATCTCATCAGAGGGTGTAATTGTTCAATCAAGGAATGTTGAGGTTCTACAATCATGGAATTCACTCTAGAGAATTATGGATGTGCATGGATTCATTGAGTTGAAAGGTTAATATTGTATATTCATGCACGTTTTTCTAGGATAACGACACTGTTTACTACTTTCAACATCAATGTGAAAACAGTCACCTTGATGGAAAGGATCCAGTAGTTCTTTTAGGGGTTAGGATATATGTTGGAACCACATCCATCATGAGATTAACAGAGGGGGGTATCACGTTTTTTGTTTTCTAGGATGTCATAAGAACTAGATAATTTTTTTATCAGATTCATATGTCGTTTATGATCACATTTGGTTATTAATATTCAAGACCTCACAAGATGAGATACACTACTAATGATCTATAGTTGGAAAATATTTCCTTCTCTATAATGATTTGAAGACACAAACTAATGGGATTCCATTTTTACATCCTTTATGACAATATGTTTCTCAGGTATATATTCTCTCTGAAGGATCGTAACTCATTATATAGACAAAGACTTTTGTTCCTTGAAGAATATGACATTAATATAGTGTATCATACTTGGATTTGTAATTTTTTTATTAGAATATCTCATCAATAGTTCTTTGTCGCAGTTGTGGATCGAGGTGTCGATGTACTTAACCTAATTAGAGTTATAAATTGTGGATGAAATTGGTGAATCCTACCATACACTGATGGTTTTATCCCGAACAATTAATCATCATGTTAGGTATGATCTAAATGGATATATAAACTATGAGACTTTATGTAATTTGATATATAGTAAAAATCATTTTGATGGATTTTTAAAGGTGGGGAGAATGTAAACCTATTAAGACGACTGTATATGGTAAAAAGGATGTTGTGAGAGGATGTTATTTTGGGTTTTCATAACACTCATTTATTGGTGCATCCATGTGGGTAATAGATATACATAGACCTCTCACATCTATTTTGAGGGCCATATATGTTGATGTTAGTAGCTTAATTTATCTCTTGATGCCTCAGTTGTTATAAATTGAAGTATTAGCACTATGTCACACAATGTGTATCAAAGAACCATGAATTTATATAGTGTAATTGTGATGTGACCTACATATAATGTTTTAAGGGGTTAACATAGACCAATTGAAGGTATGATTTTATCTGGGTGACCGGATATTGACTCAAAATGATTGACCACAACATGCATATCCTAGAGTAGTATTTTGTATAGATCACTAGGAACCACTATGTATAGATGATAGTTTAGCTACATGGAGATACCTCAGAAATAATTTGAAAACATTATATTTATTTCACATCATTATTTTAGAGACGATTGAAGGAGGACATTAAGACATAGTCGAATTTTATTGTGGTGTTTCACCAGCTAATTAACGACCAGAATAAGAGTACCATTAATGTTTTGGATGACAATGTATGAGTATTCATGTTTGACTGGGAATATAGTATGGATGATTCACTATCATTATTAGATTTTTCATACCATAAAAACAATCATTAGCCAATTATTATGGAATTTTTATATGCCTTCTATGGGTGACACTCTAGGTCAACACTATATTGGATGGATTTGTGTGAGTCAGTACACATGGGCCCTGATTATTTGTTAGATATGAAAGGGAAGATAAATTTAATTAATGATAATATAAGGACTTTATAGATTATTCAAGTGTCATTGATGTACTAATTACTATGACTGTAGAATTTTTGGAAGGAGTCTCGGTGTTCTGAAGGGTATCACCATGATATTTATTGGTGAGATTTTTTTTGTGATAGAAGCTATCTCAGATATTCATTGGTCCTACCAGATACCATGAATGGTTAATAAAGTGTTGTATCACCTATCCCTTAAAACATTTTTAGGTTGGGTGCATCACCTCTTCCACCTGGGATGATTATTAGTTATGTCCCATCCCATCCCATTTTACATAATGTCGTGAGCTATACATCTATAAAGTAGCAACCATTTATGAGAACATAGTGTATATCTAGGATTGATACGAGAATACCGTTAAGGGTTAGTGTTTCCATTGGAGTGTATCTAGGGAAATAATAGGGATATATAGGAGAGTAAAAAGTTGTGATGCCCCTAAATGAGAGCTCAATACCTACCAAATTTTATGTATCATTTTACACATTTGAAGAACCAAATAAATAATATGGTGACAATGAAAGATATATATTTTTTAATATAAGTATTAGTAATATATCAAGATTTTCTTAGAGTCAAGCACTGAGATGTCATGATAATATGACAACTGGTGATCCCCAATAATGAAATTATAAAAATACTTAATATATTAATATCACTTCTAGGATGATTTACTAAATTCGCGATATAAATCTATAATAGATACTTTTTTTGGACATATAATTTAGTCCATTAGTTTTGAGTGTTGTTTTAACCCTTGTTGACAAAAAAAATAGAGCATATTGGATGCATAAGTTATTCATGTCAAGGATGTATAAATAAATATATAAATATGTAAATAAATTTAGTTATTAATTTAACTAATTTAAATGAATTACTAACTCCCCTATAAATACCAATTTATGGGTAAATATCAGGGATAGATGAATACCCCTAGATATATATAGAGCATCCACTGGATGATCATTCTTAGATGCGTGAGTTCCAGATCATTGATCAAATATCGTTGAATAGAAATGTTTATGGATCATACTATCACAATAAATGATGGACTATTCATCATTGATAAAAAATATATATTTATGCTGATTGATATGGGTATATTCATCGAGTTATGATATTCTATTTGAAATAATGATTAGTTCCACATATACGAATTTGTTATCATATCTATGATTAATTTATTGTATGGATTTTTTATTACTATTTATATGGTTCGTAATTCTCTGTTTTAACAAATATAAATTATCACCCAACCAATTAAAGGTATAGTCTTACTCATTATTTATTAACCTAATCTCCCCAAATTTTAACAAACATTCTCCAATTGGTTATTTTTTATACCATGGAGTTAAAAATACCTATTAATTTATCATTGAAGGATCATTAATTAGAATATTGTAGTGATACCATGGTTCTGGAACACAATTGTTGGTCTGATAGAGGTGAGATTAAAGAGGATGGCTAAACATGGATTAGGTCAAACGAATGATACTTTCATCATATGATTTTATATTTTAATGATTTTATTTTGATAAATGGAAGATCAAGAGAATTAAATGTCATTGGATTTTTACAAATGGTGATTGAGTGTTATAGAAAGATTAGATTCACAATCTCTTGGTGAGACTAGTGATAATTCTAGAGGTGATGATAATGTGAGAATAGGCATGAAAGAATGTAGGGTTTCTTGAAATCCATAATTATAGTGTGTTTACCTAGAGATCACATTCCTTGTAGGACCCTCGCTATGGTGCTTGGGGTGGCACTAGAAGAAAACCATCACAGGCAATTTGAAATCTATTACACATCGGGTGACCTATCCAAGTAGATCGGTTTGTATCTTGAAGGATACCTGGGAAATGGAATGTCTATGTACATGGGAACTAGTCATGTACACATACACGACCTAGTAATAAAACATGGACATGTACAGGGCCACAAACACAAATCATTGGGACACATCGAACTATATGGTCATGAACACGGGTACATTGGCATGAGAATGTGACATGTTGGGTTTTTTATTTTCTACTACATGTCATGTATCCCTAATGGAAATACCATGTATATAGTTATTTCATTTTTATGTTAGTTGGATAGACACTTATTGACAAGGTGTTGTAAATGCATGTTTTACACCATTAGTAAAAATGTTCTAAACCATATAATGGTGTTTGAATACTATTTTACCATTATTATTAACCATGTAATGATAATAATGTTTAATTGTTCCCTACCCATGATTCAATAAAATTGAATTACAACATCATCATAGGATTCAGATCCCTTATATGCTTTTAGTATCATATGGATTTAGGTCTATCCATATGTGTGACCAAGGTCTAATCCTCAACCATTTCATTGTGGGGGTTTTTGTATTAGAATGAACACCATCCATAAGTCATTGATCCCATTTCTATAATATATGTTCTGTATGGTTGGTCTCGTCCCCCAGTGGTCCTATACATAGCCCCCAATTCAGATGTCAGGATGTTAACATTGTATTAAGACCTTCATAGGGATGCATGATTTGAAAACCTCTTTGAGGCATTTCTCAAGTAACATCATGGAAGGGTGAGTGAGACCTCCTAGGAGAGAGATTATTTTAGGCCTCAAGTATTACCATGTTCTTATCACTTATAGTTCCAAATCATTTGAAATTGGTTCACTGCAATGATTATTACTTGGTTTATTATTTCTATGTCTCTTATCTGTTTGACACACCTTGTTATGATTTGAATACATTTGATAATTTTGTATTATCTAATTCGAGGTGTCCTATATGATATTTTTATACTAAAACCTAAATGTTTTTCTGAATGATTTAATGTCATATATTTTTTACATTCCCTATGATATTTTCTTGGGTTTTCCTCGAGTACTTTTAGATTAGAGTGTGATAGAAAAACCGAGGCATTTATCGGGACCCGAATTTTTTTTAGTAGTACCCAACTTCAAAGAAGGTTAGACTCTTATGTAGTGTTGTTTTGGATTTTTTTAGTCCACATTATCATTGATTGAACTTTTTTAATTTCTCCTATAATGGGATAGATTATATAAATTAAATGGTATCAAATGTTTTTTTCAACCATTTTCCATTTGATGAGATTGGTTATATATTCTTGCATATATATACAACAGTCCAATGTCTCCCTTGTGTATGAAATACCTAAATGGCAATGGTCCCTATCCCCTGATCTATTTGTGGTGGTGTTGGGGTTTTCACACAAATCATACCGCTTATAATGAGATAACTTGTTTGTTGGGTAGTTACATGTTATATCATGAATCATCTCATGTTTCTTATATTGAATAATTTTTTTGAAGTTATTACCTAATTGGGATTAAAAATAAAAAATATTATAATTGGTAAATGTGGTACACTACAACATATTTTTTACCTGGATTATTTAATGAAAATTTATATTGAAAAAATTATAAAATATTTTTCTCTCATAAATCGTGTATTTTTTCTCATATGATTAATTCTAGGAAATAAATTTTCACTATCAGATATTCATTATTTCTGTATTAAAGAGAATAATAGAATATTTCAAAAGACAACTGAAATTTGTTGTCTCTTCTATCTTAAATCATGTCTCTTATTTATCAATGTATTTATAATATATTTTCAGGAATATTTGTAAAAATATCCAATAACAACTGAAATAAATTTTTTACCCAGTTTAACTTTTAATGAAATGTATTAAGTAATTTTTTTTAATTTTTAATGAATACAAATATTATATATATGGAAAATTTGAATCAATTATTTATTTTAATATATATAAAAATTGTTAAATTTTATAATATTAATATTTTTCAACACATTGAGGCTTCTATTATATGATTGCATGATTATTTTTTGATGAAAAATTTACATTAATATTTTTAAATTTATTATATTTTCAATATTTTATTTCCAAATAATGGGAGTTTATTTTTTTAATGAAATTTTACATTATTATTTTAAATACATTTTTAATATTAAATGACTTACTTGATTTTAATGATGAATCATTGTGGAAGTGAATCTATAATACTATTGTTATTCTTTCTCAAGTTAGTAAATGATTATGATTATGAAATATCAATGGAACCCATTTTTCTATGTGATTAGATATTAGAAAAGAATTTATGTTCATATGGAATATATTACAATAGAATAAGAATTTGTGATGTTTTTGGGTAAAATTATATAGTACTCAAATTAATAAATTAATGACTAATGATTTATGTACTCAATGTGTACACATTATGTCATGAAAAGGATATAAAAAGGCACAACATAGGATATCTCATTCTAATATGAGGGTACATTAGAAGTTATCACATGCCCAAAAAATTTACATTATAGTTTATTCAAATCCTAAAATAGAATGAACAGTATGTTATCCCAATCTTAAACCAGGTAAATAGGTGTTCTTACCACAATTAGCATGAGATGAATATTTAATTGAGTATCCTTGTTATATGACTTCATTGATTATAGTTATACAATACATTATTCAACTATTTTATTATGTGAATATATTAAATTGTTATTCTACTATGTTTTTCATTCCATGATTGAATGAAAAACTTTGTTAATGGTTAATATCATGTTGTGAAAGAATTATTCTCATGTTATACATAAATTATAGTTGATATATCCTTTTTTACCATTACTGGTCATCTATTCTCATCCTTTTCTACATTTCAATTTCATCAAAATATAATGAATTTTATTATGAATGATATTCAAAATAAGTGTTCTATTTGTGAATAAATATGTGGAATATTATGTAAATAATTAAAGTAAAACATTCTTAGGAATTCAGACACGAACCCTTTGTAATTGACTAATTATTTATATTGTCAAATATCAAATAATTAATCAGATAAGATTTATTATTATTTTTACAATATCCATGGGTCATAATAGTTCTCCTTAAGAGAGCCTTAAAATTTATATTTTCTGTCAATGTAATGGTAAATAGGGTGATAATGGGAAATAACATGAATATATATATATATATATAATTTACAATTATAGAATTAAGTAATTATAGCCCTAATAATGATATAAAAGTGGAAATTTTAGAAATAGTATTTAAACTACATTGTATTCTCTCCAAAACCCTATGAGTGTGTCAGTTACAATAAACTATAAACAAAGAAGGTAATTCTACAACATGCCCCTATAATCCATAAGGTATGAATTATTTATATTTATATCATGAAAATCTCGCATCATATATGGACATTATAACCAACATATGAAACCCTGAGAAAACATACAATGAGTCACAATGTTCATAATAGAATTACCTAAAAAAATAAAGTATATGAAATTATGGTGTAAAGAATACTCAACAATATAACATAATGAATCATGTATAATGAACAACCCTAACTCAAACATTACTCTAATGAAATATTAGTGTTTGAGTTCCATGGTGAATCTAAACAACTCACGTTGCAACCCAATAATAAAATTTAATAACTCCCCCATACTAATGGAACACCCATCCTCTTGTCTAAAACTAATGATGCATTTCCCATGGATATGTTATTTTATTATAATCATAAATTATCATTGGAATACATTCTCCAATCACACCACCCATCATCAAAAATTGTGTTTACAATCACCACCCCATTAATCTAAAATGTAAAGGTCGATGATAATTTTGATCATCTAAATTATATACCTATCTATTTATTATTTCTTCATTAATAATGAAATATTTAATGAAAACTATTAAATCATAATAGGATAGAAAGTGAAGTCTCAATCTTGTTTTACACCTTATATGAATAAAAAAATTTCACTATAAAGGAATAATCACCAAATATTTCCTATATGATCTCACATAATATATGGATCAATATATAACCAATAATTTTTTTTTCAATACTATCGCATTCTAAAGAAAAAAACATAGTAATGATAATACACCCAATAGAAGAACTACATTTTAGGACTATCCGTTAACTAATATGAGCTTGTATAAATCTTACAATCATTTCAGATACCCATAATCATGGACGTAATTATTATTTTTAAAATTAGAGACCATGAATAGAAAAGATAGTACCATATTATATTAAATGGAAAATCAAATTAAAAAAGTTTAAAAATATGATATTTACAGAAATAATTTTGAAGAAAATACAAAATATCATTAAGAACCTAAGTAGACGAAGTCATATCACCAGCATGATAAAATTTATTGAAATGGACTTCTTCTTGTTAATTTACCTCCCTATAAACAGGTGTGACAATAAAATCCATGTAAAATGTAATTAGACACTATAAATCCAAATGGAAGACAATCTACAAAAAATATGATCTGAACGAACACTAATTGAATGAAATATAAAAGAATAATCACACTCTAGCCATGTCATATTACATCCAAGAAGCGCAATGAACTCAATGGATTAAATTATACACATAATTTTTTCTTCGATTGATGAGGTGATGCCACATGAACTATAAAAACATACCAACACACCCCCTGATGTTTCTTCAAAATAGAAATATAACTAGAAGAACCTTGATTTCCACTTGAAGATCCATCAATGATAACATTGATACAACCTGTAATTGATGACTAGAAATTATCCTCTAAAATACTATTAGGTGGGAAAAAATTTCCATTGAAACTATGCCTCATTTAAATTAAGTGGTTTTGGAAAGTATTAAATCAGTTTCCGTTTTGAAAAAGATAATCATATTTGATAACCATTTATAAATTATAAAAAAGGAATTAACTGGAAAAATAATTATTTTATGTAAAAATTTATTGTGTTCTATAAATTATAAATAAATAATATCAATTACAGTATCCCGAAAAAAGAATGATATGTTGAGAGTATAATGGTATAAACTACCAACTCAAAAATAAATCTCAGATATAAGAAAAATAACACATTAGAGGCACAAGGATATAAAAATGAAATTATAGAATTCCACATATATTATGTAGTTGTTTAGATCAATAAGAAGACCTAAATTATAAAATTATAGTAATGAATGACTGAACATGACAAACATTGGGAAATGTCACTTCCCTTTAAAAAAGAGATCTATATGTAATATATTATGAGCAAAATTCCATGAAATAATCAATCAAGAAGGGAAGATGTATCAACACCTCATTTTTTCCCTCAACTACCATCTAGAAGATGATATAATAAGATGGGAATAATATATTTTAGGGTGTAGGATGCCGTTAAGAGCAGGTTCCCAGACCCAAAAATCAGGTCTTGGCGAGAAGCAATACCTACTGGCCATTTTATGGATAAAATATAAAAGTACATCCAAACATTTAATTGGACTCAATATTAGGATAAAAGGATCATGTACATGTAGCTATCCATGGTGGATTCAATTAGAGATGCATGGTCCAATTCATAGACTAAAAACTCAGAGAATATTTTTTTGATACTAACTATCTTTAGTGAAAGTCAACAACTGAAAAAATATTTTTCAATGTTGGCCATGATAAGGAGTCCAAGTATAAAAAAAATTACTAATGAGTTTATGATGAAGTATTCAACAAAAAAATTTAGAGAAGTATAATTTCCATTCTCTAATCACTTTTTAAGATATGCATGTAATGACTTCTTGAGAAAATAGTGCGTTTAATGCCAAGGCCCCCAAAATCGTAAGGTATAATAAATGTTTTCCAGGCCACCTTGGCTATAATTATATCTAGAATACTACCACTCCAAATATTATTTTTCAAATAAATAAAAATAATCTTAATTAGAAATAAATGTCATTCATATACCAGAAAATAATAAAAACTCATTTAATCAATGATAGTTTTCACCTAAAAAATATTACCATCCATTGAAAGAGACTTACCATTCAATGAATACAGTTGATTTCTAATCTAACAAAAAATATCAGAACAGTAAAAATACTTTAATTTTAGAAATTTTTTATTCATTTTCAAATCTATTTATTATTGAATAAAAAAAGAAAACTGGATTTTATTCTATTATGTAATTTACATTCATTAAATTTAAATCAACACACCCTTAAAAATTGAAACTATTATATATTTCAAAAATAACATCAATTATTAATATTTTTAAATCATTTAATGACAAAAAAATTTTCACTCTATGATTTTTAATTTTATTTATAAATGTTAAGGTTAAGTTCATTATTAATTAAAATATAATTTTATTCCTAGAACAAAACACTATTCATCATTATGTGGAATCTACTGGGTTCTGACCTCAATATATATTTTTAAAACATTTAATGTGTGTCTATGTGAAAAAATATACTTAGGGTACACATAGAATCATACCTAAAAAATTTACATTAGAAAATGGTCATCACCTCTAGCATAATAGATGTCAGGATAATGAAATTAAAATCATTATTCCATTGTAAAAGTAAAATATTTTACACACTTAAAACATTTTCCATCAATGGGACATACAATATAATGAATCAAATTCAAATCAATAAATAAACCTAATCTATCCTACATCCGTCATATTTTCATGAATCATAACTTCTAAAAAACATGAGTTTAATTATAACCACAGCTTATTGAAACTCTTCCCATCAAGATGAATCAATACATGATGGTGACATGTCTTAATCAAATACATGTTATATGAATAGAATAATCAATATAAATAAGTGAATTATAATATCATTCAAAAAATATTCCCCATTTTTAACAATTAGTTATCTTTTATAGGTTAGTTATACTACCCTTCCGCAATATATTTCTAAATCGATAATCATAGATACTATTTCAAGGAAAACTCCTAATTTTAAAATTTATTTTACACTTAAATATCAATGATATATCATTAATAATTACTAATTCTGTAGAAATTATATATTTCCTTTGAGTTATTATGTGACCGAAATAATTTTCCTATTATAAAATTATTTCACTATTAAGTAAAAAAATTAAAAAACATCTTTTATACTCTACACTGTTAAAAAATAATAAATTATCTAATTAAATATCATTATGTTTCACATGATGAATGACATGATAATTATCTAAAAAATTATATTTTGTCACAGACATGAGGAAATACAATTATAAATCAATAAAATATACACCACATCAAAAGAATAGAAAACAGCATACAAAAAGTATCAAATTTTTCTCACACAACCACTCCGCTAGAGTAACAACACATTCATCACAAAGTTATTCATATTTCATGATCAACACCATATTTCTATATAAAAATAAAATTAATTCATTAATATAATACTAGTAATAAATAATCCACATAATAAAAAATAAAATAAATAATTTCCATTTAAATTATGAAAATACACAAGATATATCACCCATATAAAATTTTTAATAGATATTAATAAATTTATTATAAAACAATCAAAATTTTATTAGGATTCATTTTTTCATTATAAAATATTATTTAAATATAACCTTAAACTATATCATATATTCAACAAACTATACCCCTTATTAAAAAAAATAAATCAGAAAATAATATCTCAGAACAATAAAAATATTTTCATTAAAAACATTTATTTGAAAATTTATATTTGATATAAAAACAATAAATAATTTTAAAAAACAAAAAAAGAAAAAATATTTGCCAAACCATATTAAATATAGAATGATATATTATATATGTTCTTTTAAATAACACAAATATCATTTTTATTTATGTAAATTTGTTTCCAACAAATATTAAATTATGAAACCAGTCATATAAACATTATAAATTAACTATATAAAAAATGTAATCATAATTTTATTTTAAAAAAATGTATCTAGGGTTAGGACTACAATATAACCTATAAAAACTATATTAGTAATATCTATATAAATATCAAATATAGATAGTATTTTTTATAAATATATAAAATTCATAAAAAAATATGTTAGTTAAAATAAATTATTTGATGAAAATAAGAGTTTCCAAATGTCATATTAGATTAGTCATTTTATAATATGAGATAATATCATATTAAATAAATTTAACATGAGGATGTAAAATAAATCTAAAAACACTAATTAAGTTATTAATTCATCTAATAGATCATTAAAATCATCAAATTGTTTTTTCTTAAATTCCATATACAAATAAATATCCTGAATTTAGTATCTCAACTAGGAATAGATTATAATGAAATTTATCATAGCATAATCAAGAACAAAATAGTATAATATAAATAAAATATGAAAATCATTCAATAATATAATACAACATAGGGAATATTATATCTATTAAAATAATTAATAAATGGGTAATAATTAGTGATCTAATTATTATTGAATGCATAAATTATGAAATAATAAATCTATTTTCAAGGAAATTTTCCCAAAACTCATAAGTAAATGGGTAAATTATATTCTAATACATTATCAGGTTTTTCAGCAATTTATATTGATTCTTCAAGGAAATATCTATATCAAAACCCAAATATTAATAATTATGTAATATTTACTAATCATATTAATTAATGAATATTATTTTTAATAATATACCATAATTCCTAAATAATAAGTTAACATATGTATTGAAATAAGAATTATACTGATTGGAAGCATTTGCATGCTCAAATAATAGAATAGGATTATATTTTATATTCCGTCAAACTAAAACAATACGATGAAATTGTATATGGTTATGTATGAAATTTAAAAATATAATATACTTAAAAATGTGACTAACTACGAAAAAACATATAATCATTATAGAAACTATGAAATGTTTTCTATTAAATTGATAGAACCCTTTTAAATCAAAAAAATGATAAATGTGCGATTTGAGTGACACAAGACCCATTCTTCCAAAAAACATATATAAAATAATGTATATTGTTTGTAAATAAAAAATAAAAAATAAAACTTCATATTCCAAAAATGTATATTTTTTGGTGCATGTTTTAGAGGATTAGGATGAACCATTTCAAAATATTACATTTTAAAAAGTGAAAATATATTGAAATTTGGAATTAAATTTCACTTGATCCTTAAATATGATAAAATCATTTAAAACATCTAATGAGGAAATTATTTAGATTTTAAAAATTAGGATCATAATAAAATCACCTGGTAAGTGGTTTCAAAAAACATGTCAAAATAATTTTACATACATTATTTAAAAATACATTCACAAATTTTTTTTATATCAAATATAAATAATATGATAAAGTAAATTTATAAAATATATATAATATATTTAAATTATAAAACCACTAAAAATATAATTTTCAAATTTTTTTAAAATATTTATATTACATTAAAATCCTCTTTAATTTATAAATATAATATCTTATTAAAACATATAGTTCACTGAGAACCACTTTCATATATATATATATATCAATATTGGAATATATATATACTTCCTTGAAAACAAAATTCATTTCAAATTATAATATCCTCTGAAAAAATAAATGAAAATAATATTTATTAATAAAATAATACTACGATTTTTTATGGAAATACTTCCCATGAATAGAAAATAATACATTGTTCCCATAAGGAACATTAAAGGATAACAAGGACTCATAAATCAAGGAGGGTTAGGTTCACTCCCTAAATCCCATTCGGTTTTAAAACTTCTATGCAATATATATTTTTACAAAAACATTTTTAGCATGATCACTTTTTATTTTTCCACAGAGTTTAAGAATTTTGATAATAATAATATAAGAAATAACATGTATATATTTGATGAAACAAAACCAAATGGAAATAAAACATAATAAAATGTACATGGATTTTTAGTGACATACATAGTGAATGTCCATACCCATACATATGTGTTACATCCAATATTTTTAATTCATATTTATTTTTATAAATATAAAACATTTTCATTTCAAAACACAATAAATTTTTTAATATAAATATTAAATATAATGATCATTTTTGAAGCATAGGAGTTTCAAAATTTTGTGTTTCCATCTATAATCATGATATACATAAAATGTTGATTTATCTTTAATGTAGGATTTCTGAAATTACCATCATTTATTTTGAGATAAAATAATTATTTAAATATATGATTTAAAATTGATTAAATTAATCATTATAAAAAGGTTTTCCCAAAAATATTAAAACTGGAATATAGGTTTTGAAATTTATTTCGTCCCAACAAATACAATATTTTTAGATAAAACATAAAATATAATATTATCAAAATATTTATAAAGTCCCCACATAGTATGAACTTTAGAATAAGTAATTGAACTTATAATATGGAAAACAAATATATCCCCTGAAATTAGAATTATAACAAATCATCACTGAAATTATCATAATTGAAACCATTCCAATTATAATTCCTAAATATTAAACACATCATAGAATAATATCATTAATCATATAAACACAATTATTTTAAAATAAGGAGTCTTGTAGAGTATTTTTGTATATAGAAACTAAGGAAATAGATCCTATTTATAAGCGACGAATGTTTATGAAAATATTTTTTTAACATTGTTGGGAATGTATTGCAAATAGTTGTGAAGGGGAGTTCCAAGGGGATCCATCATTTCTGACCTCCTTGAGGGGACTTTTTTTTTCTTGATACCCTCCTTGAATTAAAAATAAATGTTCAGTCATGTATGTATAAAAATATATATTTATTAATATAAAAAAATACATATATTATAATATATTTTTTAAAAGATATACATTAACCTATACATATATATAACATGCATATAAATGTTAATATATATATATATATAATAGTTCCTTACTCTATACGTAACACACAACACACACTTTTGGGGTTTATTCCACAACATAGCACATGTGTGTCTATAATTATTTTTTATTTTTTAGAAATCATTTTTCTAAACCACAATTCATTTTCCATATATAAAATAAACTCATATTATTATTTCAATTTTATATAATCTACTTACAAAAATTTATTCTCCTGAACCATGTGTATATATATATATTATTACTTTTATACCAACTTCCTCTAAAATATGTATATATATATAATATATAACTATATAAATATACATAAATATTATATGCACATATATATATATAATATAATTTTAAAACTATTTATATATATATATACAAAAGTTCAAATTTTATTAACAATTACATGTATGTATATACATACACATTTGTATATTAATGTATGCATAAATAGTTATAATTTTTTAATAACATATATATGTTTACATGTATTAAGTATATATTTATTTATATATTTTTATATATTTCAAATCACCTAAAAAAATAAAAATAAATTTAATAGTTTTATAGAATGTGTAAATATATATTTATTTTGTGTACCATTATAAATTTTTTATATAAGCAAAATATAATATTACATAAGAGTTATAATTAAAATATTATATTTTTTATATATGTTACATTATTAATTTTGAAAGAAAATTATATTTTTACAAATAGTAAGGACAACATATTGCTAAAAATAATATTAATTATTTATTTATGAAAAATTAATATCAATAAAGTTAAAAAATTAATATTATTTTATAGGATGTTACACTAAAATATCATTAAAATAAATATAAAACATGAAATTATTTTATCATTCCAAATGAATATTAGGAATTTATATTCAATGATTTTGGAAAATAAGAATCCATAAAATTTCATATTCATATGATCCACAATATATTTATATAACTAGAAACTCTAAAATAAATTCATCATAAATATTTTCCAAGATTTAGTATGTATAATCTCAAAAGTTGTCAATAATATTCTTTTGATAATAAGTTTAGATACTAGAGACCCGTGATTTTAGATCTTTTAAAAAATATAAACAATATTTTCATAATTAAAAACAAAAAAAATATATAGTATATCACAAAAATGATACTCAATTGAGTTTAATGTATCATAGGAACATGAATTAACTTAAAACATATGATATTTGAAACAATTTAATAATTATATTTTCACTTCCCCAAAGTTGTCTTTTTAACACAACATCTAATTTTTTGGAATTTTTATTGAGCATGTGAGAAAAATTTTCAAAATGTCGTGTGAGAATTATATTTCTAAAAAAATGTGTTCTAAAAACATGTTAAAATCCTTTTATAAATATAAAAATGAATAGAAATCAAGGTACACTACATTATAATGACACATGGAATTGTAAAATTTGATAAAGAACCCTCAACATTAATCCCACTTAGATTAATATAATTTATACTAATGTAGAATATAAATAAATTAAACAATCACATATTTTATAATGATATTCATGCATTGTAATTCATTCCTATACAAAATGTTATAATTTGGAGATCTTATAAATTATTGCTATTGATTATTAATAATTATATATATTTTTAATATTTCATTATATAGAACATTTATTTATTATCCCAATAAATGAACTAAAAAATGACCTTGTCTTATTGTTTGACAAAAAATATTTATTGAAAAACATAATTAGCTTAAAATTTTTATTAACATTGGATAATAAAAATAATATCATTAATCACTTATCCATATTATATAATATATGAATATAAATACTTATATTAATATATTAATAAATATATATAAATTTTCTAATATTTTTTTAAACCTGCACTAATGAGAATATATCATAATTAATGGATGATTTTTAATTTATTTAGTTGTAATATAATTATATTAAAGGCATAATATCTTAATTTATAAACTAAAATTGTATAGGTTAAGTCTATAATTTACTAATTTAAATTAAAATTTTACATTTCATAAAAACCATAAAAGCTCATCATAAGCTTATATTGACATTCAAGATAGTAAAACGATGATAATGTGGTGAAATTGAATATAAAATTTTACTTATAAAAGTATTCATGAATAATGGGTTTCTAATGTGTTTATTATGTAATAATTTTTTATTTTAATATTTATATGATATAGTATGGTATCATATATTATATTGTACACCAAAAAATAATTAATTACTTGAAATTGGATATACACCCACTATAAAAACTATGTGTAATACTTCATTATAGATTTACTAGGATCCTATATTTTCTCCTTTAGGTTATCATTTAACCAATGGATTATCTCTAGAATATTATTCTAATTCTGGAAAAAATTATATATAGTGGAAAGAATATGGACAATCTCATTATTGGAAGTCAAGTAAGGTTCAAACTAAATTTTTTCATATCTGAATATCTATATTCGATCATGTTTAAAATTTGTTAAAATGAAATATGTAAGAGTTCATGTACAATATAATGGTTGGGTGAAGTAATTAGTCAGCAATCATCCACTCATATATACCTTAGAATTGTAAAAGGCCTTATATACATAGGTATTAACAATCGAATTATAAAAAATACTACAAATCATTTCGATTGTGAATTCAATAAGAATACCTAACACTATATATCAAATTTTTATATATCCCTTTAAATATCAACAAAAATTATTTATATACTATAATATTCATTGAAATGATCTATTGTTATTTATACATTCATAGATTCAACCTCCATATGTTCTACGTCTCAAAGCATCATATCTTTATATCCTTTCAAACCTGTTCGAATTTTGCATCTCATCTCAATGAATATGTTTTTAGGTTTTATAGTGAAGATTGAATGAAAAAAATTATTGTATAAATGTTACACCTATGTGTTATGACCTATAATTAATCTGGTATAGACTATTTAAATTCATGGTTTCTGATTCATTAAAGTGATTTGAGGCACACAACTTCACACCTCGCTATAGGTCTCGAGTAGCTATTTGAATTAATTAAATAACTGCATGGGATTAATGAAAACTGTTAGGTTGTGCCTCAGTGTGGTGTTCTAGATATTAAATTTTTATTAATAATCGAAAAGAAATAAGAATACATTTAAAGAGAAATAATATGAGTGCAATAAAGAATACATGGATATTTAGAAATAAAATAAATAGGGGGTTATAGAAAAATTGAAAATACTTAAAATTGAAGAATAATATTTTTAATTATTTTTTTCTTTTTTATTTTCCATTCTTTTTATTCTATTTTACTTTTCTTTTTCCTTCATTGAATTTTTCTCCTCTCTTCTTCTCCTCCTCTCCCTCACGTCATGCATCCCTCTCTCTATAGGTGGAGCACCAACTTTTCCCCCACTTTTGAGATGGTTTCACAATCGCTCATTGTTCATATTGTTCACAATTAAGTGCGCAGAGGTCTATACTATAAGAATAACCACACACATTTCGAATCACTTAGTTTCATTGGGTAACCATTGCACAGTTCAGCACTGAATAATTTTATTATATTTTGGTGTTTTTCTAAAGTAGTCCGTTTTATTCAATTTCAGTTCAAATAAAAGCCTAACATGAATCATATAATCATCTATGAACATAAGGTAGGGTGTCTACACACTTTACATCAATTTTGATTTGATTTATAAAAACACATGGTTGAGTCATTCGTCAGTGCAAACCAATGTTGTGAAAATACACCCAATATTTTCAATTTAATTGTCCCGCTAAATTGTAGAAGCCCTATTTATCATAAAATAAATTTTTTAAAATTTGCAAAATGATTGGACACCCTTTTGGGTTTTCTGATGTAGTCAGTATAAATTCTATTATCCTTAAAATTTAATTTATTTAATATCAAGTCTTGTGCAACCCATTTTTTGTGTTTAATTTAAATAAATAATTTTAAAATAATTGTGGACCTTGATTTTTTGGATCATTGGTAGTTGTTGTTTTTTTGATTAATTTATTTATTTAAAAGTGAATTTATCTTCATGGGATGATATAATATCATTCCACATTAGTTTTACACAACAATATTAAATTAATACCTCTGGTTACACGGGTGTATCTACTTATAATTATAGACACAACTATATATACATGCTATTTCAGATCTGCATCTTTGAAATTTTAATTATATCGTTGGATGGAGAGAGAATGTGGATCCCATATTTAGTTCCACACATGGACTTTTCAATTCTGAGTTGCTTCCATTGTGCGTTAGGGGGTGGTGTATGTGGCTTTTCCAGACCAAAATTCCTGGGGAATTCTAATTACTTTTGAGAGATACCAGTTCCAAAACATCCTTTGAGGATAAATCCATTGGAAATATGGAAAATCTATCCTTAGATTATGCTTGATCGCTTTAACGAGATCAGAATAGACACATGGTTAATTCATTCCTAGAGCAATACTTGGCATTTTAGATGATTTCCTGAGACGAGCTCAGAGGTATTATATAATATGAAATATATACCCTAAGAATACCATTAAAATGGGATCAAGATCCAAATCTCAACATTTCCATTAATAACGATGCACTAAAGTATTACATTACTTTTTCATTGTGTATCTTGAGAATTGTGTTAGTTTTGGAGTATGTTGAAGAAAT
Source organism: Viscum album (assembly GCA_963277665.1). NCBI lineage: Eukaryota > Viridiplantae > Streptophyta > Magnoliopsida > Santalales > Viscaceae > Viscum > Viscum album. The sequence continues at coordinate 1,373,158,980 of OY728142.1, read as the reverse complement.
CCTGATTGACATATGATTTTAACCCTATGATAAAGCACAATAATGGGATGTACAACTTCCTTGTTCTACCATAGATTTCTAGGCTTATTATATCTGCATATGTCCATCCTACATGTTAAAGGAACTCCCTATAGACTCCTAACCTAGGTTATATTAGGTTATTAGGGACGGGTTCCATTGGGAACCCATGCCATGTTATTGATTTTATTTCTCATTATTATTTATCTCAATTTATTATATAATGAAACACTGTGATTTATTACTGCACAAAATAAAAATTCATAGAAACAATTGGTGCTGAAATTTTAGGATTTTATCTCACATCATGCTCGAGCATCGTTGACATATGATTATATTAAATGCATGCAAGGATTGATGAAGAGAAGCATGTTTCTCATCCTTGATTGTTTCTTGCTTCATAGGATGGAGATTTGAGAGAAATACTGAGTTGTTCTTATAATATAGTTGTTTCATTGTGACCTTTATTTTTTGTTGATAATATTCTTGGGATTATATTTTCTATGATTTCAGTTTAGAAAGACATCATGGCATCAAATATAATTTCAACTCCCACACATGATTCTTGTTCATTTGAGTTATTCATATCACTTCTAAATATATTTAATAACTAATACAGTTCCACTTTTTATTATATATAATCTATAATTTTAATATGATATTACATATTTCTTATGAGGGCATAGTCTACCCCATGGAGCTGAAAAAAGATTTCACTGCTAGTCAACAACCTCTGGTGTTCTGGGAGATCTGCATGAGTTTATGTAGAAAACTCAGCATGGGGAACCATTCAAGTGGCTCCTACAAAAGGAATGTTCTAAAGTGGAATAAGAGTTGTTTTTCCATTTTTCGTACTATTTGTGTTAGAACAGAGACTTGGATATATGGATTTGGAATGTACCATGTTCATGGACATAGCTAACCCAGGTATAGTGGAAACCGAAATTATTGGCTTGGGATTGTAGTTATTGTTTTTGCCAGTTATTATTGATATGATATCATCATTGGGTGACACACTTGTTTTGAGTTGTTATTTGTGTTGGTATTGTTATGATAATGGTTTTTTATATTGCCACCTGATGATATGAGGAAAATACAACACATTCATTATATTAGTAACCATAGAATAAAAAATGAAATGCATATTTCTTTTTCAAATGTAATTTTACTATTCATTTTCATGTTTTCAAGAGAGTAGTTTTGTTCCTAGTGGTAAATTTTTTTGAAATTCTGATTTCATAAATATAAATTTCAGATTGTACTGTTAGATGTGAACCTGACCTAAACTAGGATTATGTAGAAGGCCACGTTAATTAATCTTTATAATTATATTACATAATTTTGAAACTCGTCTCTTGAAGCGGTTTATCAGTGGTGTAGTTCTCAGAGGAAGGATATGTAACAATCCTTGTTTTTCACCGGACTTTTTTTTACAACTTCTTTACATTATATATAATTTTGTGTGTTTGCATATTATAGAACAATGCTGATGTGACGTCTTTATGTCAGTCCTCAAGAGATTAGAGATGATAACATTTTAAAAATAGTGGTTCCTGAACAATTAGTGGTACCACATGTAGTTCCTCTTATGGTACTACCTCCTACCGATCCACCAAGGTACCCTGACACTTATTTCGAGTATATAATCCTCAAGTTTATGCAGTCTGTTTAGAGTATCCCCAAACATTTTTCATCTATGGAAAAGCACTTCGTGATGCTTCCATAGGAAAGGGTCAAACATGATGTATACATGCTTTGAAACTCCACCATGTGCTTGTGGGATGTTCTTTCTCTAACTGAGAAAACCTTGGATTTGGTATGGGTTAACTTCCAAGAAACATTCAATGATCACTTTTTTACACAAAATGTAAGTAATGATCATGCATGTGAATTATAACATATTCAATAGGGTTCTTTGAATAAGTTAGAGTACTCTACTAATTTCACAGAAGTTCATAGTTTTCCCCATCTCAAACTGGCAACACAGAGACTACTGCAAGATGTTTTAAAGACAAGATTGAGTATATTATCTTCTCACATTTTAACATCTACCATTTGAACAATATCCTAGAGATCATAAATTATGCACAAATTTTGAATAGAAATTTCATGTAAATGAAACTAGTGAGCAAGAAAAAATTATTTCGGAGATTGGGTAATAGCTCTTCTAGAAGAAATAGTCATTAATCATATAGTGCACGGGGGGGAAATCCTATACAGAAAACTCATTTTCATGGCTTTGTCACATGATATTAGTGCGGCAGAGTTGTTCCCAAGAATCTATACTACACAGATGAACCAAATGAGTGTTGATCATGTGTAAATATGGGTCACCTATAGTGTTTCTGTCATTCCTTCTCTTCAGCAACATGTGTATGGGGATCTGCACCTTCCCCTCAATCAGCTATGGGATCATTGAATCCACAGCAGGGTGGATATTATTTTTTCCACTGTCTAATTAGGATGAGGTAATGGTGGAGGTTATGAACGAGGATATCAGGCTCTATATTATCAATGTCAGTAGAGTGGACCTGCTCAGGCCAACCAGGAAGCCTATTAGGATTGTGGTTCAGGTCTCATGTACGTAGTGCAATCTGTAACAGAGGATCAGAATACAAGACCATATACGGTTGTATGAACTATTCTAGAATCATCTACCTTAGAATCTTCTATTCTCAATATAGGAGGATCAAACTCTATTATATTTGTTCTTATTGTTTAAAGTCATGGTTTTCCAATTGAGTACCATTACAACATCATGTCTCTCAACACACCTCTAGAATTCATGGCTGATGGATGGCATGGGTGCATAGAGTTTCCTCTTGAGATAATTTGATAACTTTTCATTTTTTATTTCTATATCCTTGATATTTCTGTTATTAATGTCATTCGCCATATTAAATTTCTTGATCATAATCATGATCATGTATATTGTTATCACCGTTGGGTGTCCGTTACATCCCATAAGGTTGAAACATATCTACACCAAGGAGAAAGGGATATATAGGTAGACCGACGTAAACCTAAATATGCAGGATTGGGTAGAGTGATAGCTCATTTGGAAACCCACTTCATGAGTGATCAAGGAAATAATGTGCTTGAATTCCCTCTAGTGGTGGATCTTTTCTGGGATGTCTTCCCTGATGATTTCTCGAGCATACTTTTTATGAAGAATCTGGAGTTCACTATTGATCTCATTCCAAGTGCAATACTATTTTATCTTCCACCTTGTATAATAGAACCAATAGAGTTATAAGAACTAAAAATTCATATTGAATACCTCAATAATATATGTTTCATCAGTCCTAGCACAACAACACGGGTTTCACCTATTCATTTTTTCATGAAAGAAGATTGTACCATCAGGTTGTTCGTGGATTATCGTCGACTCAACCAGCTCACGGTAATGAATCAATATCTATTTCCTTGTATAGATGATATTATTAGGTAAATATGAGGAGAAAATATTTTAACCATGGTTTATTTGAGGTCGGTATACAACCAGGTGTGTAGGCAGCAATCTGACATTCCTTGTAAGAAATTATGAAGACGGTATGAAATGTATGAATATCAGGTTATTCCATTCATCCTCAAGAATTCTACAGAAGTCTTCATGGCTCAGATGAGTCAGTTTATTCACCTATATCCTGATTTCATTTTGGTAGTATTAGTAGATGACATTTTTGTTTATTTGAATTATAGACACGACCATACAACCCATCTAGAGATCATGCTGGGAACATTGAGAGAGAATCATTTATACACTCTGCTCAGAAAATTCCACGTATGGTTTGAAAATGTTCACTTCTTGGGTCATATTATATTTGAAGTAGAAGTATCAGTTGAACCATAAAAGATAATCTGTATAGTTTCAGGTGTGCATCCCAAAAGTGTCATTGACATCCATAGATTCTTGTGGATTGATGGCTATTGCAATCGTTTCATCGATGATTTCAACCACATAGTGGTGCCTCTTCAGCCCTGAATAAGATAAGTGTATAGTTCATCAAGTTAGAAGCTTGTAAAATTTCTGTTCATTTGTTGATGAAAGGACTCACCTCATCTCCAATACCAATTCTACTTGAACTAGGTAAAATATATACTATTTATTGTGATGATTTAATAATCATAATGTGAGTATTTTTGATTCAGGTAAATCGATTCATGGTTTATGGATCCATCTAGGTGAGACCTTATGAGCCAACATATCAAAATCATGACCTTGATTTGGAAGCTATGGTTCTTTCACTACACTGTTGGAGACACAAATTTTTGAGTGAAAGTTTATTATTCATTACATGGATCAAAAAAGTTAAATATATATCTCCACTCAATGAGACTATATCATAAGGTAGTGTAGATGGGTCAAATACTTTCTATCATTTGACATTGAGAATTACTATACTACTAGTAAGGGAAATTTCATTTTAGATGCTATAATATTCCAGAAACAAACACAAGCCATTCAGGTAGCCAATATTGACTGGGAGATGATGGCCTTGATTTAGTAAATGCATTTGGTGGATTAGGAATAGTTCACTCAACCAGTTCTAGTAGCTCGTATAGTGGTCCCCTCTCTTCTAGGGAATGTACGTATATAATTGTTCACTGATAATGAGGGGATTGTTTTGATGGATAATGCCACAGGAGTGAACACACCTCTTGGATCGGTTGTTTGTGGATGTGAAACTCTCTTTTATCGTGGCTGTGTATTGGTAAATTCATGTATACTTGAAGCTATGGTGGTGAAATATCATTCCTCAATTTTGGTTGTTTATCCTGGTTTTCCTAAGATTTACAAAGACATTTGTTGATAGTACTGGGGGCTTGGTATGAAAAATTATGTTATGGGTTTCATCACTCACTGCTTAACCTATCAATAGGTGAAGGCAGAGCACCAACGAACAGTTGGACACCTACAACCTCTATTCATTCTTGAATGTAATTAGAATGACATCACCAAGGATTCTGTTACATTATTTCCATGATATCTTCGAGGCAGTGATGTAGTACAATTGATTGTAGATATGTTGACATTGTATGCACACATCTTACTTATCTAGGATATGATAATGATTGATGGGTTTTGAAGGCTGTATATTTGGGATATCATGCGACCTCATGTGATAAATAATTCTATTATCTTAGACAACGATACCTTTTTTACATCTCATTCTTGGAATGGGATTAAAAATTCCCATGGTTCAAAGGTACTTCTGAGAACTTCATATCACCCTCAGACCGATGGGAAGTTGGAGAGATCTGTACGAGTGTTAGATGATATGATATGATCATGTATCATTGACATTATAATTTCATGGGAGAATAAGATACATTTTTTTGAGTTTACCTATAAAAACATCTTCTATGTGATAATTAAAATGGCTCTGTATGAAGAAATATATGGTAGATTGTTCCATTCACCTTTATGTTCGCTCAAAGCAGCTCATGCAACATTATTGGGTCCTCATCTCGTTCAGAAGACTTCAGAGAAATTCCAACTGTTTTGTATGAATATGACTACAGCTCAGTCTAGATAAAATACCTATACCAATTTTCAACGTAGACATCTGGATTTCGAGGTGGGACATCAAGAATTTATACGTGTTTCTATGAGGTTGTTTCATAGGTAGATCATGGGACATGGGATGTTGTCCCTAAGACACTTCAGGATGTTTGAGATAATAGTGATATTTTTGCTAATATACTATCAGTTACTACTACCTCAGAGGTACCATGCCATGCATGAAAATTTTGATGTATCTCAACATGGAAAATATCATCCATAATGGTATCATTATTTTGACCCTGATGACATCTAACATGAGGCTGATGAAACCTTTGTGTATCACATGATATGTATTGTCGATTTTACCATGATAGTCCTTTGAGGTAGGTCAGTCCCACTTTTTTGGGTGGTATGGAAACACAAATGTATTTATGATGAGACCTGGAAGTGGGATATTGATGTACGTGCGCATTGGCTGAAACATTTATCTAACAACGTACAACAACCCTATGAAGGGATACTCGAGAACAAGTTATATTAAGGAGGGGATGTTGTAACATCCCATCTTTAATCTGGTATAGCCAATTTTAATTATTTGTTTCTAATTATTTAAATCAATGTGGGGTACGTGCCAGTGCACCCCACTGTGTGTCCTGGACAAATTTTAAATTAATTAAAAAATGAAATGGATTTATGAATAATGGTATGTCTCTCTATAGAGCAGTGTTTTGTATTTAATATAATTGATAAAAGTTTAAAATAAATAAAAATATATTTAAATAATATTTAATAAATATCAACAAGGGATAAAATGAAATTTTGAAATAAAATAGAAAGGGTGTTACATGAAAAAGTTAAATTAATTAAAAGGGAATGTTACAATTTTTCATTATTTTTACCTTATTTTTTATCAATCTTTTTTATTCAATTTTATTTTTCATTTTCCCTTCCCTTTTATATTGTGTTGTCTTATTTTTGTTGTATTTTGATATATTTTTTTCCATTTTTTTTCTCCTCCCTTACTCTCCTCATATCCCCCACATCGCTCATCCCCCTCTCCCTAGGTGGTGCACCCCATATCCCCCATTTCTTAATACCTCTCCACCTCTCTCAGTTGTCAGTTTTCTTTTTTCTTTCAGGTCCACAGTTATCCTCAAAATATTTATAACCTCACACATTGGTATAGTACAGTTTAGTTGAGTTTCCATTGTGTAGTCCAACACAGATGGATTTTTCCCTATTAATGGTTTTTTCTAAAATAATTATTTTCATCCATTTTAGTTAAAATCAATTCTTACTGGGGATTATAGAATCATCTTAGACTATAAAGCATGAAATCTACAATTTTTCCCTTAATTTTGTGGAGATTTTTAAAAATGCATGGTTGTGTTGTCCGTATGTTCCAACCAATGTTGTGCTAATTCACCCAATCATTCAATATAATTTTTCCACTTAATTATTCCATCCCTATTTTTTATAAATATTATTTTTTTTAAATTTCCAATTTGTTCAGAGAATCTTTTGGGTTTCCTGACTTGATCAGAATAAATTTCATTAGCCTGACAAATTAATTTATTTATCATGGGGTGTTGCACAACCCATTTTCAATGTATTTAATTTAATTAAATATTTTAAGAATAATTATGAAACATGAATTTTAGGATCTCTGGTATACTTTTGTTATGAATTATTAATTTATTTAAAATTGAATTTATCTTCTTGGGTTAACATAGTATCATTCCACAATAGTTATTCTGTTGTAATATTAAATTAATAAAATTTGTTGCACGAGTCTTTTTTATTATACTTGAAGCAGTAATTATATATTCTTGTCATGTCATATCGTCTTCTCTTAAATGTTTATTAAATTCAATAAGGGGAGAAAATTTGTGTCCTGTGTTAAAGACCCCACACTGGAACTCTATTCTTTAATGGTTACCACTATGCCTTGGGGGCATTGTTCAAGGATATTCTAGGCTAATACTTCCCTGGGATTTCTTAATAATTAATAGTGATACCAGTTCCAAAAGGGCGCATCGATGAAGAATCTTTTATAAATGTGGATAAAATAGCCTCATATGATGCTTGAACCATTTTTGGGAGAACAGAACAGAATCATGTTAAATCCAAGCCTCGAGCTATATATGACATTTCATAAGATCTTCATGGATAAGCTCGAACGTATTAGATAATTTGAAGGATGTATTATAGAGATCTGTTTAGGGCATTCTAAGACTCAAAATCTTATCTTGAGCATTAATAATGTTTCACCAAAAAACTATGTTAATCCTTCTTTGGGTCGCTATAGAATTGTGATTGTTTTCTTGTATTTTGAAACACTCATGGATGACACATGATTTAGACCCCATGTTAATTCACAACCATAGGGGTGTACCAATTCCTTATTTTACCTTTATTATCCATGATTATTATATCTACATATGTGCATCCTCCATGTAATAGGTACTCCTTTTAGTCTCCTGTCTTATGTCGATGTAGGTGATTTGGAATGGTTGTTGTTGGAACCTGGGTCGTGTTATTAATTTTATTCTACTTAATAAATTATAGGAATTTATTATAAAAAGAAATATTATATTTTATTACACTATAAAAAGGAAAGGATAAATACTGTGGGTGACAGCCTACTAGGATTTTTTCATACATTTTTTTCTGGGCTTTGTTGACACCCTAGTTGATTACATCCTTTCAAGTATTAACAAAGTAAACTGTGTTGTTGTCGATTTTTGATTGTTTCTTGCTGCTTATGATGGAGACTGGGGTAGAGGACCAGGACTTTCCCTTGGTGATGTCCATTCTTTATTCCTTTTATTTTTAGTGTATAGTATTCATGCGTTCTATTTTTTATGCTTTCAGTTTAGACATACATCATTTCATGGCATTGTCTTGTGAGCTTCCTCAATTGATTCTTGTTCAGTTAGGTTGTTTATAATTAGTCTACTGTAATTTATTCACATATATGACTCCTCTGTTGATGGAAAATTGATGTTTAATTCCATTGTGGTAATACCTATTATCTATGTGGGAATAGTCTCCCCTATGGACACAAAAATGGCCCTCACTTCTTGTCGGCATCCCCAAGAATTTGGTGTGATGCGCTTTAGGTAATGTGGCTAATCTGGCTCGGGGCACCTTTCATGAGGCTCCTTGGGCAGGGATTCTACAAAAGGGAGATACTTATATGATAATCCATTTAAATTAAGATTACCTGATCTCATCATGTATTCTAGTTTCTAAATTTTCTTTTTATACCACCGATAAATTTTTAGATTATAAGTTCTTCTTAAATTTAATTTAATGTAAATACCGTTTTTAGACCCTTCCATAATATTCATTCGAATCAATGTTCATTATTTGATATAATTAACATTGTATCCTAAAATAGAATTTTTATAAAAATTTGAGAAATCCTAAAAAGGGATATGTCTTCCCTTAATACCATGTAATTTGAATACATGCTATGTTTATTGATGAATACCCACTTACCATCATTATTTATAGATGGTTTTGAATATATAAATAAAATTTCCAGTGTATTAATATCTCAATTCTATATAGTTATATAGAAAGGTTATGTGACTCTATGAATATGTGTTTTTCAACCATTATGTGACATTATACTAAGCATTTATTCATAGAATCGATAAATTTTATTCATCATAGCATGCCATTATAATGTTTCATTTAATACCTTATACATCTTTTAAAAAAATGTGTATAAAAGAATTTGCCTCTGTGTTTCATATAGTACCACCCTTTTCAGATATAGTATAAACCAAAAGATAAATCCTCATTACAAATTTCAAAAATCAATAATTATAGATAATGTATTTTAATTTCCCATTATACACTACTTTAATCTTCCTTTGTACATATTTTTTACTCTTTTATGACATCCTTGTCTTTTACAATAAATATTGACTCTGATCATTTTTAATACTGAATAATGAATCACATAGTCTAAAAAATATCATATCAATATTCACATGATCCACATATATATTATAATAATTAATATTCATTTTTTTAATAACATTATATTTATTATTACTTAATGCAATATCCACTATGTTTACCATAATAGTGTGTTACACTATCGAGAGATCATAGTCCTTTGTATCCCTGATGGTATTTTTTTCTTGATTTTGAGATCTTTCTTAAATAAAATATACTTCCTCATTTGATGGTATTTATATATGTCACATCATTCAACATTGTGATTTTACCACTATATATATATGTAAAATATTACTATTACAATCTATACTACATCACATGGATAGATATAATTATCTATTATAAATTTACATGATGTATATATGACTAGGAAATCCTTCTACATTAGTATACAACATATTGCTTTCATTGATGCAAAACTCTATATTAAAAATTCTTATATTCCAAATGATAATGTTAATATGAGTAATCTAATAAATTTAATCTTCATCTATTAAAATAATTCTCTTTATTCCCGAGACATTGTTAATTCACCTAATTAATTTTCATGAATTTTAACAGTCTATCCAATAATACAAATATTTCAACAACCATCTTATAGTAACCTAAAAAATGATGGAAACAATAAATCATTGTTATATTCATAAGAGTACTAAATTATTTTTTGTACTACTAAATTATATGGGTAAAAATAAATTGCATCCATTAAACTATATGAAAACAAATAACATCTTTGATAAAAAAAATCAAACTTAATAATTTCCCATATATTTTCTTTTCTATGAGGTTCACTGGAATTATTTACTAATGGTGTTGATTCTAATTATAACATTTGGATTATTTCAAGTTATAATCTATTTATACTAGAAGAATTTTTTTAATACAAAAATTGAATAATCTATTAATCAAATCCATTAAAATAAATGGTACATTATTAAATCCATAAGGGATAAAATAATCTCAAAATGTCTATATATCAACAAAATTTACAACATTGATATATTATTATACTTTACCCATAACTAATGTAACAAATATTAAATATTGATCAATTAAAAGTATTCTGATACATGAATTTGATGAATTAAATCATTGACGTGTTCTAAATGATACATATTCTTTATTAATGACACTGATATTTTTCTTATTGATGAATAATAATATTATACCATCATTATTTTCATAGGTAATAGAGATAGTCTTCATGGTGAACAATATTGAATATGTCCCATATCATGAAACTTATCATCTTGTTTCTTATTCTTGACAAACTCCACGAGTGATGTTTTATATAGATTTTCTTATATGTGTTTTTCATTATAAATGAGGTCATTAGAAAATATAAATTCATGGTCGAGTGGATGACTTGGTAATTCATATATAAATACAAAAACATATTCTTGTATAATGGGTATATACTCTATCATTTTGACTTACATCTCATCAATTGATATTGTTTAGTATTCTTATTGTTTAATAATTTCATTTGGGTGTGCTACTAGAGTAGGGTCTAGGAAATGAATTATTGGTCAAGTCACTCCCAAAATTAAAGGGATACTTATCCCCGTAAAAATTATGAGTCTCCCAAATTCAACATCAAATTATATATTTTACATTGAGATCCATTCTATAACAAGGATATAATCGTAATGAAACACAGGTGTAATAATCCTGATTTATACAAGGGAATATCTATGAATCCTAATTGGTTTCAATTAGTAAATATACATTGCAATATGAATAATATTATCTGTATTTAATGAAACTACATTTTAAAGGTATTTTTAGACGAATACTTATTAGAAAAAATCATGGATGATATAATCGAGTTATTAGATAAATATTCAAATAAATATTTCAATTACATTTATTCTTAGATCAATATAACTGATATCAAATAATTATGTATTTCAAACTCACCTATAATGATTACATAAAATATATCATTCAACATATATAATTTATAATGTATATTTTTTCATTTTGGGAGAATTGGATTGAATAGTTCCCCATTTCCTAATATTAAAATCATTGAACATCCAAAAATTCATCCTTGAAATTTCATATGTCATCTTGATTTCAATTTTCTCCAAATTTAGACTATCTTTGGATCTCTTTATGAATGTATTTTCGTTTTTTTCCTATAATTATTACATTTTCAAAATTAGACATTTACATTATTCCCTTTTTCATACTCATCTATCCTTGGTTCTTAGTTTACCAATTCTTCTACATTTTCCTATTGAAGAAAATATTGTATATTTCAATCTCTATATGAATTCAATTAGATACAACATCCATAATTGATGAAAATTTATGGGAGACTAACAACCATTTAATAATCATCATTATCACATAAAACAAAAGTCATTAATTATTTTTCATCTATACATATATCCCAACAAATGTTCAAATGCCCATAAAATGTTATTTAATACCTAGTTTTGTTTTAATAATTCTTTTTATGATTGGGTAAATATATTTCTATTTCATTACTTTTATCAAAAAAGTAATTTTACATTCAGTATAACATTAAAAATTTTCTACAGCATATGACACGTATAAGTCTTCTCATTGGATTTTTCAATTAATTATGATCATTTATATGTATACCATTAAAATGATAGTACACCATGATTTAGTTATTCCTTTAAATAAATTACAAATATGGAAAATTATTTTCTATGGACCTGATATATTACATGCTGCGAACATATTTTTAATTCCATCAATTTATTGTGGTTATTTTCCTACAAAATATGTCAAATATAGTTATAAATAGTTATGGATCTATTAATATTATATTTGGTTGATGTTATTAATCTTAATTCAGATTAAATTCCATAATATTGTTATGATATCAGTAGATCCAAATAAAACTACATTAACAATTTCAAACAGAATATCCCTACTAGGAAAAGAGGTTATGATAGAGATATCATTCAATATTTCAGATATCTTATCTTAATAAGTTAGTAAAATAAAATTTTGAATCATATAGAAATGTAAAATACAATCCTAAAATAATTTTCTCTAGTAAAATTAATTAAACTCATAATAGTTTTTCTTAATTTCTTTGAAACCATTGTACGTTCCACAAGATATTGATCCAAAGGATTATATTAATAACACATCCATTAAATATTATGAAAACAATTCATCAAAAACCTATAGTTTTTTTTATATTACATTATTGTAAAAAGATTAATGATTTTTTCAAGGATCCATAATCAAACAAATATTTGAGGTAATATTATTAAATATTTTTCACATTGAGGATATAAAATAGTGAACATAATTTATTGATAAAATTATAATCTAATATACAAGATCATTGAATATTACACATATTTTTCATCTATATTTCCTATTAAATGTAAACCATAATATGATTGAGTTCAAATTTAAATTAAGGATTACTTTATTTTTCAAGATGTTGTTTTATATATATGGAATAAGTTATTTTGATGAAATAAATGATCAAAATTATTCCCAAATAATTAAATATATTTGAATAAAAAATCCATGAGAATATATAATTCATGTAAAAAATTACTATTCACATACTAATGCAATGGTTAATGTCATTCATAAAAAACATGTCACCATGTCCTCATTAAAAGGAATATTATATAAATGTGTATGATATATGATAATACCTGAGCTATTATATGTCATAAGACATAAAGATGAATCAAGGGACTATTAATTCAAGGAGAACACATATAATTTGTAACATGCTGGTATTTTAAAATAATAAATGTGTTCGATACCGTATATGTTATGAATCAACAATATTAAATAAACCCTAAAATAAAACTATTTAAATTTTACTATTAAAACCTCGTCATGTAATTGGTATGTAATAATATGATTATACAATTTATAAAAAATATATAAAGTTCCAATATAATATTTTTTTTATTTCATTTAAAAACTCAAATAAATATTAATAATTTAATTCAACTCCTTAGTATTTATTTTTTCTCAAAATTGTTTTATTATATTACATTAGAAAATATTGTAATATATTTCATGAAAATTTTAAACAAATTAAAAAAATATTTTATATTTCTTATATAAATTTTAATGTTATATTAGGAGAAATTAACATATTTTGGAAAATACCATATTGTTTTTTGGTGAATAGACAAAAAACACATTAATTTTTGTAAAATGTTTATATATTTTCAATTAATCAAGTAATTATTACGTACCAATATAATTTAGAATTGTTATTAAAGTTAAATATGATACATTTTTGTATATAAAACTATTTATTTTAATTCCAAACCATAATTTTTTTGATTTTAGTACAAATCATTTTTAATTCACAGATACGCATTTTTTTTTTGAAATTTTTACATGCTTAATTTTATCCATGTTTAATTCATTAAAATAAACCTTAATTATTAGATATATATATATATATATTATTCATATCTATACGAATTTGTATTAATATAATTATGATTAATAGAATTATTGTTATTTTAAATTCATATTTTCCTTCAATTTTGTTTTTTCAAAATAAACTATTCTTATTACATTTTCCAATTTTAATATTATATTTAATTACACCATATATATGATTTAAATCATTAATATTTATAAAAAATATATAATTTTTGGTCTACATTTAATAAATATTTCACTTTTATTTTTATTCATTCTAAAAAATATCCAAAATAAAAAATAATCATGACCTTAAATGTAAATATGGTATTAAAAGGTAAAGACAATATGATATGAACTATATAATTGTTATAAAACTAACTTAATCCTATTTAATGAGTTCAATTTTTCCATTTATATCCATGTATCATTTTTTTAATCTTCGTTCCATATTTAATTGATTTTTACCTTCATAAAATTTACGAAAAAGGTTACGTAAATAATTGACACTATATTTAATTTAATGACTATAATAAATTTATAGGGATAATAAATCAATTTTCAATTGATAAATGTTAATTTTTATGATAAATAAGTTTTTTATTGAAGTAATGTTTTATAAAAAAATTAATGAAATAATTAAATTAAATACATTCAAAACATGGATAGAGTATTAATTTAATCAATAGAAATATAAAATACATTATTGAGTCAATATTACAAGTAACATAATATGAATGAATCATTAAGATCCAAAAAATTTCATTGTTAACAATATCAAATTATAGGGTTGTTAATTGAATATGTTTTGATTCATTCTCTTCCATGTTGTTTTCAATGTCAAGATAATGAAAATCTCCAAAATTATCAATAATGATATTTGATAACATATAATATTTTATTATAATATTTTTAATTTATAAAAATATATTTTTTTTAGAAAATTGAATCTTATATGGGTTATGAATCCATTAAATAACCTTATAGAGTCCATATTTCATATTATAATTAATATAATGACCCATATAATGTATAAACGTGATACCGCAAAAATTATCAAAATTGTAATGAGAGGTTAAAATAAAATGATATGTGTAAAACCATCATATAAAAATGTAAAAATTTAATATAAATTTATTATTTATACCAATAAAAAATTTATTATGGATATATTTAATTTTTATCCACTTTTCAATGAAAATTAATTTATAATAATTCAATACTGTAAGAAATTACAGAAAACCCCTACCACCACATATAATAGTTAACCTTGTATATTATTTCCTTCACACATGAAAATCCTTTTTGTTTATAAAATAAAACAATTATACCAATAATTATATACATAATTAATATATTCATTGCTATTATTGTAAAATTAAAATAGGAATTATTTTAATAAAATATATTGAGATTATCTAAAAAAAATTTCATTCATAAACTTGATTTTTTATTATTATTTATTCTTCCGCCTTATTAAAATATTATTCCACCATCCGGATATAATAATAACATTATATATCACATACTGATATTTTATTATGCTAATGAAATAATATGTATGCATATCCTCTCATATAAAATTTGAAACAAAACCGTTAATTCATTATATGATAGACAATTGTTTCACCAACCAATGTAATTTTTTTTATATTATATCCCCCATGTCTATCTATAAAAATGGATTTAATGTATATATAAAATATTCATGATATTTTTATAAATCTATGAAATTTATATATCTTATTTTTTCATACCTTTCAATTCATTCAATGATTTTTTTCCTTTCTTATTTGTGGATTGCAACCTCTATTAAGTGATGTGATTCATTTTTCATTCCCTCATTACATAGAAAATATATATATATATATATTTGTTTGTGTGAATTTAAGTATTTAATATTATATTAAGGATATTAATATCATAATATAATGATAAATTAACATTTCTGTCTATTCCATCATGATCAATATAAAATGGATTCGTTATCATGCACATGTAAAACCTCGAGTCTTTATTATTGTATTTCTGTTCATTTTTATTAACTGTACATCATTGATGATTTTTATGTATATTTTATTTTTAAAAATTATAATTACAACATGATTTTTGTTTAGTATATGATTAAATAATGTCCTAATTAACCATATTCTTCTTGACAAAGTAATTACAGACTTTAGATCTGAATACCATCAAACTTTCTTATGAAAAAATAAATGATTTGTTAATTGAATAATATGGGGTAATAAATAAAGTATATAAGATAATAAAATTGATAATTTTTTTTAGAAAAGTAAGAAAAATCATATTTTTTAATTAGGATGATAAATAATATATGGCATAAGGCGTACTCATGGTAAGGGAAATTGTATTAAAATATTCAATTTATTTTTTTCTATTTTAACTCTTTTTATTTATAGTCCATGTTTTTTATATTTTTCAAGAATATAAATATATATTATTACATAGATGATAAATTACATTTTTAATATATAGTTTACTATTTATAATTATTTTTTTAAAAAAATTCTTTTATGGTTTTTTCTATGTGATTTATTTTTTTAAAACCACATTATTAAATGTTTTAAATATTTTATATAAATATTTTTAACCCATGTAGGTATTCTTATAAAATACTTAAGTATATAATTATATGGAAATAAAAAAATTAAGAATGGATTTTTTAAATATTGAATTTCATTCAATAGTTGTCAAAATGAATATTTTTTATTTATTATATATGAAAAAATTCCATTATTTACAAAATACAAAATAAATGTTTCATTTAGCAAAAAAACATTAATATATTTTCATGACAATGTAACAATTATTTAAAATTTACAGTCACTGTATGCCACATTGTTTTCTATAAAAATTAACCCTTATCTTATTATTTAGGAATTTAAATAATGGATTTTAAATTGAATGGATATTTAATTTTATAGAAATGATTATCTTATGGGTGTAATTTATCTCTCTAAACCAATATTTTATTAAATATGATTATTCTAACTATAACTAATTATTTCTCACTCATTTATTTTAGAAAATTATTTTAAATTATATTTATATTTCCCTCAAATGAATTCATAGATTAATCTCCCATATTTTGATTGGGTTATTAAATTCAATATTACCATTCCTCAAATGAATTGTTTAATAAATCTCCTTTTATTTTGAAATTACGAATTATTATAAAACCAATTCCATTCTATTGGTAATTATTTTTATTTTGAATATTTAGTTATTAAATTTTTCATTTATAATCAGGAATATATTAGTACGAGTTAACCAAAATTTGGATCTAATGAATTTGGAAAAAAATTTGTATAATCACATGTATGGTATGATATTGGTGAGTAATACTAATCCAATATGGGACACTGTCCACCATGTGATTTTTTCTGGATATTATCCTTGAATTGTGAAAATGTCAGGTTTTTTGGTTTTATCACATTTCCTATTTTTATACGATCTTATTATTATAGTTTCTTTATGTTATTATCCCATGTGATTATTCATTAACATATTGTAATATCATAGTATATGTTATATTGTGTGGTTGAAATGGAAAAAGAATTTACAAAAATTATTTATACATTTTCCATGAAAAAAGAAAACCTTTTTCATTGTTAATTTTCCTTTAAGTTTTTTGGTTTAATTAATTATGAGTTTATTTGGTAATATAATATTATTTCATTGGTAAGAATAGTTTTATTTTGAGCACAAAAATTAATTTTTTAAATCGAAAAAAAATTCTATGTATTATTGAACTAATAAATGATTTACCTAATTTAATATATCTCTTTATAAAATTTTCATTCTCATCCTTTATTTTAATATATATATTAAATATTTATTTGGATTATTAGAAACAATTATTATCTTAAGAATTTTAACTTTGACGATAATTAATGAATGAAAAAAAATTATATCATAAATTTGTTTTATGAATAGATATTAGGTGTAAATTTAAACATTGTAAGGTAATATTTATTTATGTTTTTATGGATTTATTATATAAACTATTATCCTAAAATTTCATTGGTATTCATGTAATTGAGTACGAAAAATAAAATTAAGGATTGAATATTATTTACGGCTGGGTATTAATAGTTTCTAATAGAGAAATGGATTAGATAACATTTGTGGTCAGGATGATTTCATGTGTGGTTAAATTAAGATTTATTGATACGATAATGGGTTTATGATATATTGGTTGATCATAATTTCTATTTCATGTTATAACTTTTTAGGTTTTACATGATGGGTTCACAATGTGTTTAATGCCATTTTGGGGGATAACTTTTTTGGGTTGAGGTATATATAACCATCATGTTCAACATGAAGTATTATTTTAAGAAGAAACTTATTATAATTTGATTAAATGTATTCATAACATTAATTTATTATATGATCATTAATTATTTTATTAATTATTTAAGTATGAATGTCATATTTTTAGGATTATTATAAAAAATATTAATTTATAGTTTTGAAAAAAGCATAACATGTGACATCCAGAAATGTTGCACTACATTAAATCATAATTTATGTTTCATATAGATGTGAGGTATACCACAACCCTATATGATTTATTAGTTAGTATGATATTCTATTTTTTTAAGTGAAGATAACGAAAGTGTAAAGTTGATTTTTAAAAAATTCCTTTTATCATTGATATAACTGTGGCATTTTAATGGGTTTTCATGATTAAGTGTTTAATATAATATTAAAATAAGTTACTATTTTTCAATATTATCTAATTAATGTGTACAATGAATTGTGTGAATAAGTTTGAGGAATAATGGCTGAATTATGTTTTTGAATATTATTATATTTTATTGTGGATTTATGTTGATATAGTATATTAATATATATTTTTTCCATATATTAGAGATTATAAGAGGGAGGAATAGTAATTTTTTTGTATATAAAATTTTGAATTACTAAAGTTAATATAAGATAAATGGTAAATTAATATTAGTGGAATATGAGATTAAATCCTTATGATTTTTGGGTTTCAAACATGTTTAGAAATATTTTAACGAATTTGGTTGTTATTTATTTACTAAATGATATATTTTGTTTTTTGGATGTCATTTCTGATACATTAGAGATTATTGTTGTATTTCTTTATTCAATTGATTATTCTTTTTCGGAGTCGTAGTAATTAATTCTAACCATTTTAGATTTGGTTTACATCTATATATAGTATGAATAATTTTATCCATTTTTTTGGATCTTGTGATCATATAGATGTTGATTTTAATTCTTCAAGAAAATAAATCATTATCATTATTTATATCTTATAGTGAAAGATGATATTTTTTATTAATGTTTGATAATTGATTAAATTATACATATCAAGTAAGTATATATCCTTATTTACAATATATATATTTTAATATAATTCTAAAACTATAATAATATTATATTCAAATAAAAATATTCTTGTATTACCTTTATTATGAAGAATCAACTAACTTATTCATAGGTCATTGATTAAAGGTATTATGGTCATTATGTTTAATCTGATCATTATCATTCACATCATAAATGATCTCTATCATACTACATAATTATTTGAAAAATATTTTTTTATCAATGTATATACGTTCATAACCCGCTATATATTGCTCATTTCAAAAAATATAATTTTATTCATTATGACCTTTATATTTCCAAATTTATAATTTTAAGTGGATGTTTTATTAAGCCTTTTTATGTGGGTTTTAAAAAATTTGTTCCAACAAGTATACATTCTATTAATTACTATAATATAAAATTAATGAGGTAAAATTACTTTAATTTGGGGACAATTTAGAATCTTAATATTTAATATTACTGACTTTTTTACATAACGTAAAATATTCAAAGACCTAATAAAAAAATACCACAAAATATTATTATTTAAACTGATTTATCATAAATAAGACATTAATTTTTAATGTATGGATATAAATAAATAAATTATGAAATATAATATATTCTTAATAATGAATAAAAAATATTTTCTATAAATACTTTTGGAATAATCAGACAATTTTTAGTAATGTAATTTTAATCATTAAAAATACAATTTCATTATAAATATATTTAATTTTATTTCATGAGAACATATTATAAATATTTTAGGATATTTTTGAAAAGATATGTGATAAAAGTGAATTACATTTTTGAAGTATAATATAAAAAATATATTATTTAAATATATTTTTAAATTTCAAAACATACAAATGTGTAGTGAATAGTAAAACACTATCAATTTTTCTAAAACAATCATTTCTTTTCAAAAAATTATTTAATTAAAACCAACACTTATATTTCATATTTTAACATAAATTAGAATATAAAACATAAATTAATAGAGTAATTAATTTTATTTTGATTAATAATTTTCATGATTTTTGTATGAATCTATTATTATTCTTAAAAGGGAAATACTATGAAATCTGTTTGAAAGGGAATGAATTTTTCCTATTAAAATAATAATGTTTTCCTTAATAAGGTATAAATAAAATAAAATTTATAGATTATATATGTTTATATTTTAAATTATATTCATATGGTGATGATAATTTGTGATTGGTAAAATAAGAAATCATAATTTCCATGAAAATACATTTTTATAAAAACATGATTTCCATCACATTTTATAATTGTAGTTTTAAATTAAAATATGACACTATATATTAATTGAATAATGAAAAAAATTATATCATATATTGAATTAGGAGGTCCTCATTTGGTAAACTATATCATTAAAATTTCGGGCATTGTAAATATTAAAAACAATAAATACACATCCCCAATATCACAGTAAATATAATAATTATGTTTAAAATAATATGAGAAGAACTAATTATTAATCCGAAAAATATTATTATTCTTCTTTTATGAGTGAAATTAATATATTTTCCTTGATTTATCAAATATATGGAATCATTGTGCAATATTTTTGTTATTTTTACCATTATGTTATTTAAAAATAGATTAAGAAAAAATGGAAATTAAATGATTTCAATAACTAATTTTTTTTGATAGGGTTACAAATAACATATATCAGCATTCAATTATTCATATTAAATATAATTGTTTTTTCATCATTTTATTTATATCTAATTTTTACAAATGAAATATTTATATTAAATGATAACAAAACACTAATATAGTTTTTTTAAAATAATTGAAATATATAAAAAACGACTATAAAAATTTTAAATGTAATATAATATTAATGAATAATTATGTTGAAATAAAATTTGAACAAAAAAATGAGATAGTTGTTAATGTAATACAATTTAAATCATTTATTTACATGTTTTTTCAAAATCAAATCATATATATTTTTCCAAAATGGATATTAATGATATTTTAAAATAAATTATATTTTATTCAAGAACAAAATAATCTAAAAACAATTGTCCTCTGTCAACTAACTGGGATATTGTATGATCTTGATCTTTTATAGTGTTACCTTGGATTTGATTTTAGTTATTTTTTATTTTATACATATATACCTTTGATTGATGTTGTGACTTTTGGTACATTTTGGATATGTTTATGTAATATTTGGAGAAAAGAGGTTGTGAAAATCTGGCACACAGTTTATGAAATTTTGACAACTAACATGGAGAAACCATTTCCCCCCAGTTCTTTTAAGGAATTATCATTATCATGGTTAACGCATTGTTTCAGAGGCTATGTGAGGTAGCCATACAGAGTTCCCTCTTAAAGCAGTGTCTAACCCACAGCTATCACACAGTTTATCTAACTGTGTAACTATACCATACACGGGCTGACAGCGAGATCCTAAAATTGTGGATCTACTCATTTTCAACTTTTAATGACCTTTTATTCTGTTATATATCCCTAACAAGGGATTTTACTTTTCTAAGGTCAAATAAGTGTTCTCCCATAGACTAGGATATATTTGATGGTTATACAAACTTTGTTAATCGTGATTGAAATCTTCTATCGAAGCTATTATCACTTCAGTGTATGTGGATCTCATAGAAATTATTTTTCTATGTATTATCTTCTCTCTCTATCATATTATGGTGGATAATGACATATTTTTTCTTTGATATAATCATATTTGCTGAGATCATGATCTAGAATTAGTTATCTAGATTTGTAATTAATGGGTCATGAAATCTTGATTTTGTTTTCGTAATTTTAGATTTGAAAAACATATCTATATTGTCACGTTGCTTGGATTGTAGTGATTTCTATTGAGAAAATGACCGTGAACGAATCACGTTAGGTGGACTTAATCTAAATACCATATTTCAAGATTTGATATGTATATAAAATTTTGAAGAATTTATTATTAATTTATATTCATTAATTGGGTTTAATAGACTGACCAATAGATTTATCGATTTTTTTGAAATAAGTTACTAATTAGGAAACAAATCATGAGATCAAGGGACTAACCTATTGGATAATTAATTTAAATAAAATTATAATATGTGGTTGTGGTAATGATTTAGATAATTAATAAGGTGATTAATTTTGAGATATTTTAATAGATATGATGAGACTATTAATTATGGATTAATTATATACCATTGATAATATAATCTAGATAATTAATTTTGGAATTAATTTTGAAAATTTGGTATAAGAATTTGATAATTAATTCTGGAAAATTAATTATAGAATATGAACTGTGATATAGAATAATTAATTGACGAATAATTTAATATTTTGAAGCACTTAGTTAAATGTTGAGTTCACCAATGGAATAGATGTGTTTAAATAATAGTTTAATTATTAATGGGATATGTGTCGATAATTAATTGTTAAATTAATTTTGTGATATTGAATGGGTACATGGTCATTCTAATTTGTATGTAAAAATGGTGACATGGTCTTTATATTGATACTTAAATAGAATTGGAACATATTCATTCTAAATTTAGAAGTATACATGGAAACAAGGTCTTTATACTTATGAGTAACAAGAATGAGATAATGGTCATTCTATTTAAGAGTAAGCATGGAAACATTGTCATTATATTTATGTTTTTTTATTGGTAACATTGGAAATGTGTCTAATAAATTTTAAAATAAAGAATGGAAATAATGGTACTCTGAGGTATGACCTCATAAAAAAATATTCAATCTCCAGTAAGATTCAAATTTGGTATTGACAAATCAAGCCTCATTTAAATACCTCGATATTTATAAAGAATAATGTATTATGATATGATATTACATATGAAATACCTCAGACTCTGGTACGGGAAGAAGTTAGTATTGAGGTATTTTTATCCTTGTAAACCCTGGAGTTAATTTATTTAGATAATAATAAATGATTATTTATTAATTTGTTTTTTAGGCAATGCGCTTATTATTATAGAAATACATACCCAAGGTTTTGACTGGAATTGTTTCATATTTCATTGGTGGTGGCCTACTATGTTATACTCACAGTATATTTAGGCTGCTTGATTGGTTCTCAAATTGATTATATTGTCTTAGGACTAGATATGTGAAAATTCCGTAGGATATGTGGATTATTGAGGATGAAGCCTGAAGGACCCCGAGACACCCAGAGAGGGGAGGGGTGAATCAGGGTGACAACTTTTTCTTTTAATGTGATGGATCTTGTTCCCATGTTGGTAGGAACATGTTGAACCTATATGATGAAAAAGATCAGAAAGCAAACATTCACATGCATAGAGAAGAAACAGCCCTTTTTAATTGGTTCTCCACTAAGGGCTACGTCCAAGGAGCATATGCCGAAAAGTTTCCGGTCGTACCAAAATCCATTAATCTTCACTAGTTGTGGATTACAATTGTTCGGGCACAGTCACTCTGTCCCAGGCTCACTGCCTTTACAAAGGTTCAAGGATAGCTCATCGCTTCCCTTAGGACACTCCTGTTGACTCCCCCTGGCTCACTGACATTGGTGAAGTCACACTCAGTTTATAGACGTGAAGGTCTCTTCAATAAATTTGAATTGAATTCTTTGCCTCTGCTCAGCACGAGACTCTTCTTGCATCGATGTCCGGAATACATGCACTAGAACGCACAGAACCACTGAACCGGTTAACCAGAATGTGCAGACCAACCTTACTGACAATTGCGTGCAACACCAACCCATTTCGCACAAAACCTTCCTATTGCCCGCAAAATTTACTTTTCGTGCGGAAAAATATTTCGCGCAAAAATCCCTTTTTTCACAACTGGATCATTTATGTGTGTACCCAGTTTTTACGTGTTACTCTTCATTTTTCGCGCATCCCGAAATTTTCCGCGCAACTCGGAATATTTCGCGCAAGACCCTTTACGTGATCCTTTTTCATGCATCAAACATCTGATCTTCTCTAAGTCTCCATCTACTCTAAATGAAGGGGGTCACCTCATATTTATAGGTGACTGAGACCCCCATGGGAAAATTCACTTCGGCACGGAAAACCTCCGATCTGGGGCGTAATATTTCGCGAGGTATTGTTTTCCGCATACCTCTCTAGATATTTCACGCAACCCATGCCTTTGACATTTTTTGACGGTGTGATTCCGAAACATTATTTGCGTGAAAAATGTCACTTCTCTATTTCACGTACCACACTGTTTTTCGTGCCCAGCTCAAGTATTTCGCGCACAGCCCTTATTTTCCGTGCAGCCCCTGCCTTTTCCATTTTTCACCAATCTGATTTCGAAACACTATTTGCGCAAAAAACCTCGATCCACTATTTCACGAATCCTGCTGTTTTCCGTGCCCAACATAAGTATTTCATGCAAGCCTCTTAAATTTCGTGCACCACTTCCTTTTTTGTGCGAACCTCGTTTTCAATAATGTTTTCTGCTTGAACTGTATGATTGCTTTGCTGGCACACATTCGGAACATCCACTGAGGATTGAATACAAACACAAACCTATGATTGCTTTTCTGGCACACATTCAGAACGTCCACTGAGGATTGACAACAAACACAAACAAAACTCCAATTCATTCATAGAACAACCATGTTTCCAACAATATCCCCTTTTGGGTTTGTTGCCAATCACCAAATAAATTCAATATATCACCATCCACTTGCATACCCAAAAATTCAAGGATCAACTCATCCCACACTCTACGTCTATGTGAGCAATGCTCGGTGTAGAAAACAAGAGAGGAACCATGAATTGGGTTCCTGTGTCACAGAAGCATTACATGTCCATAGACAATCCTGAATTCCTGAATTTGTTCCTTTCCTTTCTCCCCCATTGACAATAATCCCAAAGGCCAGTAAATTAATCAATGTTCAGCTCAAACCATACTCCCCCTGGATAGTATCTCCCCCATAAACATGAATCATAGCCATAAATAGATTGAAAGAATTACCATAAATGGGGAGAGGGGATCTCCGTAACCTTCTTATGCACTAGGAGGTGGCTGAACACCGAGGTTCAACCAATGATTCTCATACACAGCCGCTGATAGTGGCTTTGTCAGGATATCCGCTACTTGTTCATCAGTTCCCACGTGATCCATTCTAATCACCCCTTTCTCAACTTTTTCTTTGATAAAGTGATACATGATTTCAATATGTTTTGTACGAGAATGCTGAACAAGATTATTTGTAAGATCAATTGCACTCTTGTTATCACAGTAAATCACCATTGGTTGCTTTACCTCATCACCAATATCTGTTAATTGTTGCTTCATCCATAGCAGTTGAGTGCATGACTTTGTGGAGGATATATACTCAGCTTGAGCAGTACTAAGAGAAGTACATTCTTGTTTCTTGCTCAACCAGCCAACACAGTTATTCCCAATAAAGAATGCTCCACCACTGGTGGAATTTCTTTCCACAACATCGCCAGCCCAGTAAGCATCTGAAAATGATGATAATTCACAGTCCCATACTGCAGCAAAGTATAAGCCATAATTGTGAGTACCTTGAATATACCTCATGATTTTTTTACTGCTGTCAAATGTTCCTCCTTTGGACTACTCTCAAAGCGGGCTGCAAGACATGTGGCAAAGACAATATCTGGCTGTGTCGCTGTCAGGTACAATAGGATCTCAATGATCCTTCTGTATATGGTGGGATCTACAGATTTCTCATTCTCATGCTTTCCAAGTTTGGTTAAAACTACAATCGGAGTGGACATTGGTTTGGAGTCTTGCATATTAATCTTCTTAAACAGATCTCTTAAATACTTTTCCTGAGAGATAAAAGTGTAGTGTTTCCTTTGAGTCACTTGCAATCCCATGAAATATGTGATCTCCCCAATCATTGACATTTCAAATTCTGATTTCATATGATTGGAAAATTCATCCACTAATTTCTTCCTACTGCCACCAAATATAATGTCATCGACGTAAACGAGAACCATGAACTGATCTTTCGGAGAATTCTTCACATATATATTGTGATATACTCCTCCTCTTTTGAATTGCAGCTTCTTGAGATAAGAATCTAGTCTGGAGTACCACGCCCGTGGTGCGTGTTTCAATCCATAAAGTTCTTTCTTTAGCTTGCAGAACTTTGATTCATCAACACCAAGAAGAAAACCCACTGGTTGTTCAATGTAGACTTCTTCTTCGAGTACACCATTTTAAAATGTTGTCTTGACATCCATTTGATATAATTTATATCCTCTCTGGAGAGCCATGGAAAGGAAAAACCTGATTGATTCCAGTCTAGCCACTGGAGTAAAGGTTTCTTCAACATCAACACCTTCAATCTGAGAATACCCTTTACATACCAGTCAAGCCATGTTTCTGATAACACTTCCATGCTCATCAAACATGTTCTTGAATATCCCCTTTGTTCCAATCACATTGTGACCTTTAGGTCTCTAGACAAAATCCCATTTCTGATTCTGGTCAATCTGATCTAACTCTTCATTCATGGCTTTTACCAGGGATTCATCCTTTGCAGCTTCTTCAAATGAGGATGGTTCCACAACTGACAGAAATGCAGAAGGTGTGTTATTCCTCATCCTCCATGTTTGTGTGCGTGCATTCATGTCTACAATTATGTTATATGGATCAATCTCTGCTCTTCCATTTCTCCTATGAGGTTCAGTCACATTCTCACCATCCAAGATTTCCTCTTTAAATTCTTCATCTGAGTCAACATCATGATGTGACTGCTGAGTGTATTGAACAACTTCCTCTATTTCTGGATTTGTATTTTCTTCCCGTTCACTTTCTTCCTGAATTTTAATCATATCAGTATATGATGTCCTTGAAGCAATTGTACGTTTCTCTTCAATTATCTTAACAACACTACATTCCACAATCCTTCCAAAATGCTTGTTGAAACACTTGTAGGCTTTGTTGTTCATTGAGTAACCGAGGAAATTCCTTCATCTGCATTGTTGCCATATTTCCCTTGATTTCCTTCTTTGTTCGTGATGAAGCATTTACTTCCAAATACATGAATGTATTTTAAATAAGGCTTCCGTCCATGCCACAATTCATATGGTGTCTTCGTCTCACCCATATAAAGTCCCGTTTGATTCTGAATGTACACTGCAGCTTGAACAGCCTCTTTCCAGAAATGTCGTGGAATACGACTCTCAATCAGCATAGTTCGTGCCATGTTGTTCACTTGTCTATTCCTACGTTCAACAAATCCATTTTGTTGTGGAGTTCTGACAGCAGCTACCTCATGTTGTGTCCCATGCTTCTCCAGATAATTTTCAAATTCAATGGACATTTATTCGCCTCCATTGTCAGATCGCAACACTTTGATAGTTCGTCCAGTATCATTCTCAGCGATTCACCGATATGTTTTCATGGAGTCAAGGACTTGTCGTTTCCTGTGGATGACCATCACACATTCCATTATACTGTAATCATCTATGAAAAGGACAAAGTACCTTTCTACATGAGTTCCGACAACATTTATCGTCCCACATACATCTGTATGAATCAGATCAAGAAGGTGAGATTCCATTTTCTTCATTTCCCGAAATGAACTGCAGACCATCTTCCCATGAATGCAAGGATCACAATATATTTCATGATCATGCTTCAGGTTGGGAATGTCCATGACAATTCTCAATTTTGAAATTTTCTCCATGTCTTGTTGATTGATGTGTCCCAGTCTCCGATTCCACAAATTTTTTTATTCTTCAACAGTCATGTATCATACATTTTCTTCACTATCAACCTGATATAAGCTGCCTTCTGTTCTGTATCCCTTCATAACTGAATTGCATGTGTTTCCCTTGATAGTGCAGCCTTTCTAATTAAAATTAACTATAATTCATGCGTCATAGAGTTGTCTCATGCTGAGGAGATTGTGATGTAGGCCATCAAAATAAAGTACTTCAGTCTTCTTTAGTTCTTTATAAGCTAACTTGGTACTTCAACTCACTTTGATTTTCAGAGCCCCATCATTACCAAATCGTATTGTACCATCAACCGTCCTTTTTTATATCTGTTAGCAGGCCCACATTACCCATCATATGAGATGCACAACCACTATCTAGAATCCAAGAAATGTTGTTCTTTGTAGCATTGAGGGCCACCTCTGCAAGTTTGGATTTCTCAATCTTCTTCCTTTCCTTCCATGAGACATTGGATTGAGTATACAGAACTGATGGCTTTTCAATTATCTCTTCCGCATACCCAGGTTCTTCATAGTCAAAATCTTCTTCGAGAGGAGAAAACATGTTTGAAAGAGCAACATTGTCTTGCTGACGAGACTTGACTTGTCATGAACTTTGGTATGAGGTGTCCATGTCCCTTCACTTCCTGCAATTAGTAGCCTTATTACCAAAGTTAGAACAATTGAAACAATATCCATAGAAATTGTTTCTTCTATAAGAATTAGGATATGAATTTGTTCCGCTTTGTTGATCTTCTATATCTTCTGCATTCAGATAGCTTATTGCCTCTTCACAATAAGACATGGTATAGCCCAGATAGAAAAAAAATTGACACTTCATGAGAGGAAATGTCTTCTCACTTGAATTTCTCCTCATACCTTATTCCTTGTGAGAAAAGTTAGACTGTCTTCCATTTCTGAATGTTTGAGGATAATTTTCCATTCTCTTTTTAGTTTTGGTTGAGGGTTCCTTTTTCAGCACTTTAGGAAACATTTCAACATGTTGAACTTTCATCTTATATTTCTTTTGGTTCTTTTCACTTACAGCAGTTGATGTCTCAACACCACAACCAATTCCACTATTTCCCATGCATGCGGGTCTTTGATTACTCATGATTTTCCCAACCCCATCTGAACCGAACTTGGACCTTGCTAGTGATTCTGCATCTGAGAATCTTCCAAACTGTATTTTCTTCCTCGATTCTTTTGGAATTGAATCAATCTCAATTTTACTCCTTAGAGTAACAACTTCCTCCTAAAGACCCTCAGCAGTCTTGGATTTTTCATCTAGTCTGGAGGTGGGGTCATTGAGGACCTTTGCCTGCTCTTCAATTATCAGCTTCAGATCCACTACATCATTATTGCTTTCAATTATTTTATATCGTACCTTCACAAATTCTTCCATTCATTCAATTTCATCCTTATGTTGATCAACATATTCAGCTGATTCTTCTCTAATATATTTTCACTTATTTCAACACTTCTATTTAATCTTAAGCTTATTAACCGCATCCTTAAGTTGCATCTCGGGATCTACACAAGTTCTCAGTTGTTTTTCTCCACCAGTATATTCTGAATTTTCAACAGTGGCCATCATGGAAGCATGGTTCCCAGTTTTGAAGTCTGGTTCTTCTTCATCACAGAATTCATTATCATCTTCTTCCTCTTCACAGACAAAACTCTTCCTTTTCATTTTCTTTCCAGATTTGAAGTCTCCCTTTTTGAAGAACTTTCTCCGAGGCTTCTCGATGAATTCATCTTAACTATATTCATCACTTATCTTTCTTAAGCACTGAGAGGCAATGTGCCCAACTTTTCCACAATGAAAACATGGGAGAGGTAGATTCCCTTTGAATTTCACTTTCCCCTTCTGGAACTACTTTGCAATGAGAGAAATAATTTCTTCTTCTTCTTCATCTTTACCACTACTATCTTTTATGATTTTATGTTTATCCATGTCCTTGAATTCCATTTACCTGCTCACACGAGTCGTAGCATCTTCTGTTTTGACTCCCATTTCATATTCTACAATGTTGCTAAGTATATCATCCAGAGAAAGTTTTGAAATATCTCTTTCCTCAAGGGTTGCCACCTTTTCATTGTACAGAGGTGGAAGTCTTCTTAATATTTTCATTACAATATCAATGTATTTGATTTCTTCACCTAGACCCCGAATTGCACCAACCACTTTAGTAATTCGATTGAAGAAAGAGTCTGTATTCTCGTCTGGATGCATTTTCAGATCATCAAACAGATTGTGCAGCACTTGTAGTTTTGCCTCCTTTACTTTGCTATCTCCTTCAAAAAATTTCTCGAGTTTATCCCACATGGATTTTTCTGAGATTCAATTCATCACCTTTAGGTAGATATGATCATAAAGGGTTGCAGTAAGTGCATTTTGTGCTTTAGCATCTCCATCAAGATGTTTCATGTCTGTTTCAGTCATAGCCAGGCCTGTTGGGTCAGTGACCTGTATTCCTTGCACAGTAGAAAAGAGATCTTCCATACCAAGATATCATAGATGAGATCTCATTCTGTTCTTCTAGATCTGGAAATTACTTCCTTCGAGGTGATGGACCCCCTTGACATTGACTGCATTCTCCATGACGTTAAAGGGAAGATTCAACACCAGTACCCTCCCTCTAATACCACTTGAAGGACCCCGTGACACCCTGAGAGGGGAGGGGTGAATCAGGGTGAAAAATTTTTCTTTTAATGTGATGGATCTTGTTCCCACATTGGTAGGAACTTGTTGAACCTGTATGATGAAAAATATCAGAAAGAAAACATGCACATGCACAGAGAAGACACATCCCTTTTTACTTGGTTCACCAATAAGGGCTATGTCCAAGTAACATACGCTGACAAGTTTCTAGTCGTACCAAAATCCACTAATTTTCACTAGTTGTGGATTACAATTGTTTGGGCACAGTCACTCTATCCCAGGCTCACTGCCTTTACAATGTTTCAGGGATAGCTCACTGCTTCCCTCGGTTCACTCCTGTTGACTCCCCCTGGCTCACTGCCATTGGTGAAGTCACACTCAGTAAATAGACATGAAGGTATCTTCAATAAATATGCGTTGAAGTATTTGCCTCTGCTCAGCATGAGACTCTGCTTGCATCGAAATCCAGAATAGATACACTAGAATGCACAGAACCACTTAACCGGTTAACCAGAATGTGCAGACAAACCTTACTGACAATTGTGAGCAACACCAACCCTTTTCGCACAAAACCTTCCTATTGCGCGCATAATTTACTATTCCCATGGAAAAATATTTCACACAAAAATCCCCTTTTGCGCGACTGTATCATTTATGTGCGAACCCAGTTTTTACGTGATACTCTTCATTTTTTGTGCATCCCGAAATTTCCCGCACAAATATGAATATTTCACACAAGACCCTTTACGTGATCCTTTTTCGCTCATCAAACCTCAGATCTTTTCTATGTCTTCAACTACTCTGAATGAAGGGGGTCACCTCATATTTATAGGTGACTGAGACCCCCACGGGAAAAATCCACTTTGACACAGAAAACCTCTCATCTAGCGCGTAATATTTCGCGCAGGTATTGTTTTCCGCACACCTCTCCAGATATTTCATGCGACCCATGCCTTTGCGATTTTTCGACGGTGTGATTTCGAAACACTATTTGTGCGAAAAACATTGCTCCGCTATTTCGCGCACCACGCTGTTTTTTGTGCCCAACTCAAGTATTTCGCACACAGCCCTTATTTTTCGCGCAGCCCATGCCTTTTCCATTTTTCACCAATCTGATTTCGAAACACTATTTGCGCGAAAAACCTCGATCCACTATTTCGCGCATCCCGCTGTTTTCCATGCCCAACGTAAGTATTTCGCGCAAGACTCTTAAATTTCGTGCACCACTTCCTTTTTGTGTGAACCTCCTTTTGCAGACAATCCATATCTTTATTTTCCAATTTTGAGGCCCAAAAAATTGGAAAACACTGGGAAACAGCACCACCTTCAATACTGTTTTTTTTTGAACTGTATGATTTCTTTCCTGGCACACATTTGTAACTTCCCCTGAGGAATGACAACAAACACAAACCTATGATTGCTTTGCTGGATCACATTCGGACCGTCCACTGAGGATTAAAAAACAACACAAACCAAACTCCAATTCCTACAACGAACAGCCATGGTTCCAACACAGCCTACAGGAGGGAAATAATCTTGGTTTGAGAACCACTTGGGGATTCATACTATCTTTATTTTTAGTTTCACATTAGACACATGACACTTATATTAGAATAACATGTTATCCATTTGAATTGAGTATTGTATTTATTATTTGTGGATCATGTGACATGTTTATTATTCTGGTTATATATGTATCCACATTTGTTTATAAATTTATACTATTGTTTTACTCAGATAAATTAGGTTATAGTCCCCACAAGAACAATTTACCAGACCCATGCTACATGTAAACTGTCTATAGTGGATCTGGAGACATGCTAGAGGTAATGTGGAGAACAGTATTATGGAACTGTTTCATGGCACCTGGATCGGGACATTACAATGTGGTACCAGAGGCTACATTTTTATTAATCTTTTTTGAATTATTGTTTTCAAAATGGTATACAAGGGTTATGAATAGTCATAGACTCTTAATGAGCTCATTAATGGATTATTCAAAACCATTTATAATGGAAAACCCATGTAATCATGGTGGTATTGTTTTTATTAATATAAATTCTTATAGATGAATATTATTTCAAATTTGGGGATACACATGTCTTTTCATGTTCATATAATTTCTAAGAATTTATTACTGTTGATTTGTGTCCCATAATGGAATGAGAGTTGTGTTAACATGAATCACCCTAGGCAGTTATGGATATTGTGACCTTCATAATTTTAGGCATGCACGAGAATACGAGTTATAGGTTTGTTGTTAAAGGTGAACTATTTTCCTTGTTAGTGATATTTAAATGAAAAATAATTCTGAACATCAATTGATTAATATTTGAAGAAGAGAAAAATGATAATAATTTGGAATCCAAATAAAAAACTTGATTATGATAGTTTTTTTCCTTTTTAACCAAAACCAAAATGTAGGATAGTTAAGGATAGTGATAGAAACTCGGTTTTGACCACGTGTAGAGGTGTGGGAAAAAGTATTATTGTGCTTATTCCTATTACATAAATTATATAAGGTTGTGTTATGAGACTTATGATATGTTTTGGGATTATTTGAGAGTATACCTCGATGAATCTTACTAGTGGAATGACTTAGGGGAATTACTATGAATTTTTACCAGTTAGGAAAAATGAGGCATCAATCATACTATCTGAGGAAGATAGGGACTGGGTTGATAGAAATTTTCTCACATCATGCAATTCATAGAAAGATACCAAGGGAATGATTTTAAAAATACTTTTTAGTTTCCAAGGGAGTTTTAGTTGCAGAACCCTCTAGGTTTTATAAGAGATGGTGGACCTAAAGGAGCTAAATATTGAGTTGAGTCCACAAAATACAATACATGACCATTTGGTGACTCCATCTTAGAGGATTATCAAGATGGCTGCTTATATTATATAGGGATTAGTGAAGCACTGGGGGGACATTCAAGCCTGAACTAAGAAAATAGAATGTATGTTATTGAAGTATATCATAGAGAGTTTCATCAAACACTATATTCCAGAGGGGTTGATATAATAGAAATATGATTAGTTTATGCTTCTGGCATATGGTATTAAGTAAGTGCTGGACTATGAAGGACGCTACAAAGATCTATAATGATTTTTTCCTACTTTATCCAGATATGATTTACTTATGGTCAAATGTTTTTAGGATGGACATATGTGTATGATTATGTCCCAGGTGAATATATTAAAGTTGGAGAAGTGTATAGAAGTGGTGTATTAGGCTCTCATAGTTGATGAAAACCTTAGAGAGGCTTATTGTAGTGGATATGTAGTTGTTATTGTATGCTAATGGGTGAATATTTTCAATCCAGGAAGCAATTTTATGACAAAATTATCCAAGGATGTAGGATGTAAAGTATATATAAATGATGGTTGGATGGATACAACCTTATTGGTATGATATGTCATTAGTATGGTAGGCCATAATATTATTATCAACTCCATTCACACACTAGTTGAGTGTTAATAATGTGTCATGAAAAGATATCTATAGAAATTTTTCAGGTTACAGCTCTAAACCAGTACTGAAAAAGCATCTTGGAAGATTCATTGAGTATGAAGGGGGTTTATACACCATATTGGGCTGGCATTTTGAGTTTTACTAGAAGAGACTATAATGGTAGTCGACATGGCTTTTTGGAAAGGAGCACCAAAATTATTGGAGTGGTTCTACTCAGAGAAGTCATATAGAATCACCTGGAAATTGGGTAGCACATAGAAATGTATTATATAATACACCTCTTGATAGAGTGGCTAAACTATATATCCGGAATTTTACTATTCTATTAGATTTTTCTTTTTCTAGAGCCTTGTTTGATATAGCTACATCTCATTTCTTTATATTAGGAAAATATATTAATGGTTGAGTGATGATTTTGAGGTGGTAAGGACTATAGATTTATAGTTGGGTGAACAGTCTACATATATCTGTCTATGCAAGGGATGTTCACTAGATATAGGGTAATATCATTTTCTATTGTATCTATATGTTATTGATATTATGGGATGTGACCAGATTATAGGGATGTAATGTCTAGTATCCTATTAAGCCCACATTTACTGTTAACATAGGTGTGTTGTGTTTATATATCCAATGAGTAACTAGTATATACATCAATGAGAGTGGGATATCCAGGAAGGCTAAGAAGGTTTATTTACTCAGCACCTATGAGATTTCATAGCCCCTGTTTCATGTCTATTGTGGGATGATAGGGGTATTTTGAATTTCATTTTTCTATTAGTGGAACAATTTATGTTTCATTTCCTTAATACTTCTCTATTCTACCACCTGATAGAGATGTTGAATTTACTATTGAGCTCATGTTGGGTATTGAGACAATATCTATTCCACCATAAAATGTGGCACGGACTGAGCTTCCATGGAAAAGCAAACAATTCCTGGATAAGGTATTATTTATTTCTAATTGTGTCACATTGGGGATCACCTATTTTTTCAAAGAAGGATAATGAGAGTTTAAATTTGTGTATTGATTACCAAAATTAGAACAAAACGATAACAAAGAAGAAATATCCCCATCCATATATCTATGATATGTTTGACCAATTAAATCTAAATTTTGGGTTATAAATGACTGATTTCACATAAGGTTGTCAATTATTTACTGTAAACAACTTTTATACAACGATCAATTCTTTCAGAATAAGGTCTTACCTTTATGAGTTTTTTGTAATGTTGTTTCAGTTGAAAAATGCACTAGCAATGGTTACGGGATTGATGAATACGATATTTCATCTGTATCTATATAACTTTTTGTGGTGTTTTTGGAAGACATATTTGTGTACTTCAAGACTAATGGCAATAATTACATGTTTGTTGAAATTGTCATGGCCACACTGATAGAGAATAAGATATATTACAAGCTAACTAGGTGTCAATTTTGAATGGACCATGTACACTTCTTTGGAAACATCATCTGTATGGAAGGCATGTTAGCAGACATAAAGAAGGTTCATACAGTGGTTTCATATGATAATCACAATAATATTTTTTATATCTTATTAACTCATAGATTTACTGGATATTATTTGAAATTTATCTAGGACATTTCCTACATGGCAGTGCCACTTTTAAGCAGGACCAAAAAATAGAAAAAATTTGTAATGGAAAAAGGCTTATGAGAGAGATTTTTAGGAGTTTAAGAATTACTTTATGTAGGAACCAATTTATTTCCATCTTGAGTCTTGTGAAAAGTATAGGGTTTATTGTGATTCTTTTGTATTCATAGAAACTGTTATAAGGTTGCAGGGAGATCAAGTTGTGGTGTATGGGTATCAACAGTTGAGGCATCATGAACAAAATTACCCTATGCACGACCATGTGTTGGCAGTAGTAGATTTTGTTATTGAATGATGGAGAAAATATATTTTGGAGGGAAATTTTTTTGTCTATAAAGATCATAAAATCATGAAGTTTATATTTGTACATCATGGTTAGAATATTTTTCAGCGAAGATGTGTTGAGTATATCATTTCATTCAATTATGAACTAGAAAATACATCCGGGAAGGGAAATAGTGTGGATTATGTCGTGAGTAGGAAAACATAGACTCAGAAGGTATCTGAGTCAAGTGATGATGAAAATATGATGAACTTTATATCAGAAATGCATTTATTTCTCCAAGAGCATCAGGGGAAGATGACTCTTGTTTTAGTTGTAATGGAGTATATTATTTTGAGATAGATGAAGATATATAATATTAAGATCCATACTGCTTTGCCTTTGGGTAATTATTTGAACAGAGGAGAAATATTCATAGTGGATGATAGATAAAGATGAGATCATCTATGTGAAGATTCAGGTTGTGGTGCCCACAAGTATGAAAGGGGGACTCATGTGGTAATTTCATTCCACAAAATGGATGGTTAATATAGGTGTATCCAAAATGTAATGTGAACAACGATGATAGTTTTCATGGCCAAGAATTAAGAAGGAGATGGTAGGGTTTGTGACATGGTGCTACACTTGTTAGAAGGTGATGGAGGAGCATTAATGACATGGGGGATTACTACATCGATTTCATAAACAGTAATGGAATGTGGATGATGTGACCAAGGAATTTTTAATAGGACATCCAATTGAACATATGAATAATGATTATATTTTTTCTAAAAAGGATACAATTTACATTTCAATAATGGTAATACCTACAGTAGTATAAATAGGATAACTATTTGTTAAAAATATAGTAAATCTTCATGGAGTTCCAAGGAATATTGTTTCATATCATGACTGATGCTTTACATCATGAAACTAGTAGGTCTTGGTGAAGGATCCTGAAAAAAAATGTATTTATTAGTATGAATTCTCACCCAGGGGAAAATGGATTGTCAAAATGTACTATATATGTGCTTGAGGATATTCTACGAGAATGTGTATGTTACTTCAGTGGATCTTAGGTGAAGCATTTGGCTTTAGTGGAGTTATCCTATAATAACAATTATCCAGAAACTATACATATGGAACCAAAATATTATATTTATAGTAGGACATGTTGATCACCACTATGCAAGATGGAAGACGGTGAGTCAGAAATATTGTGACCATTTGTAATATATGAGACATCTATGAAGGTATAGGTCATTTGGAAACATATTAATATAGGCTAGAGTAGACAGAAATTAAAGATTAATAGATTGAGGTGAGCCCTACAATTTACAGTGGGTGATCTTATGTTTCATCAGGTGTTTCCTAGGTTGGGTCACCATAGGATACAGAGGTAGGTCTTGTTCATACCCATTTTTTTGGACCCTCTGATATAGTGGAGAGAATCGAGCTAATGGCATACCAATTTGATCTTCTATATAGATACAACATCATTTATGATATTTTACATGTATCCAAAATACAAAAGTATGACCCCAACCCTTCTCATGTGACCGATGTGGAGGTGTTTGAACGTTATATTGATGTATCTTTTGAGGACCATCTGATACGTTTGTTGGATGCTAGTAAAAAATTATTTCATATATAGTCATGTCGATAGGTTGTTTGGTTTGTAATCAAGGACGTGTTTAAGAGGAAAGATGGGAAATAGAATCATATATGAGGGCTCAATTTCCTGATATTTTCATCTCTGAATATTATAAATGTGTGAATGTATATCTTAAGGATGATTTGTTATTAGGTGGGGATATTGTAAGGTCTTGATAATTTAAAGAGTTATTTCATGAGTGATTTTATGTAAATTTTATGTTCACCTAAGAAATTTTTATTGGATTTGTAACATCTGGTGGATCTATGTGAACTCTATTAAAATTATGGAGAAAAGAGGTTGTTCACAATTGGCGCATAGTTTGGACAAAAAATGCAGAAACATTAGAGAATATGTGAACTTTTTGGTATTTTGATGAAGCTTGACTGGCACTTATATTGACTGGATTGAGAGGTCACATGGGGTGTCCATGTAAAGTTACCCCTTGAAGATATGGGTAATTCATGGTTAGCAAAAGTTTTTTCTAACCATGTGACAAAATCATTCGAGAGCATGTAGTGATATTATAAATCTATGGATCTCAATCGTTTCAAAAAATTTACAACCTATTTTACATTATGGGTTTCCCTAAATTGGTATATTACAATCATATGGGTAATGAAAGACATACCATTGACTCAGAGGGATTTAAATTCTATTTGAACTCCATTCATTGAAATTGAATGCCCAAACTGAAGATCTCATATCTTCCATGTAGGAGGATCTCATCCCAATTTTTTATTGTTGATTCGCCCCTATATATATCACCATTGAGTAGAGGATATCCTCTATATTCTAATATCTAAACCAATGTGAGGAAATAAATATCTAGGATTGGAGATTTAGATCTAGAATCATTGGATCATGATATTTGATTTTGGGTTAGGTATTTTAGATCCTGAACACATATATACATCGTTGTACATCTTGGGTTTTGGGGATTTATGTTGAGTGAACGTCTATCAAAAAATCAAGGTACATTATCTAAATCTAATTCCCATAGTTTTGGATTTGATATTCATGTAAAAAATTGAATAAATTATATCATCCATTACTAATTTATTCTCTTGAATTTGGTTTATTATATTGATAAATAGATTTATCACTGATTTGTTTAAATTTTTGATTAATTGGGGAATTATACATGAGAACAGGGGGCTTCTATATTACATATTTAATTATGGGGAATTTATTAAATGATATACTGT
The DNA here is from genome assembly GCA_963277665.1 of Viscum album. Classification (NCBI taxonomy): domain Eukaryota; kingdom Viridiplantae; phylum Streptophyta; class Magnoliopsida; order Santalales; family Viscaceae; genus Viscum; species Viscum album. Next base: position 1,373,120,135 of record OY728142.1, on the reverse strand, counting down.
TTTTGATCTAGATAATTAATCAAGGGATTAATTAAAAGATATAAAAATTTAAATAATGAGATAATTAATAGTTGATTAATTATGTGCCTTTGATAATGTGATCTAGCTATTTAATTGTGGGATTAATTATTGAAATTTGATATTAAAATTAGATTATTAATTCTGTAAAATTAATTATGGAATATTTATTTTGATATTGATTAATTAAGTGAAAAATTGATTAATTTTTTAATGAACATAGTTAATTATTGATTGAACTATTAAAATTGATGTGTTTAACTGATTTTTGGATTAGTAATTTGATTGTGTTGGATAATTATTTGGAAAAATGTATTATATGATATGGAATTGAATGATAGTCATTTTAAATTGAGATATACTTATGGTACCTTCTTCATCATACTTATTACAAAAGATAATGGGAACATTGTCACTCTATACTGATATGTATACATGGTAACATGGAAATTATACTTATGAGTAATGATAATTAAAACATTATCATTCTTTTGAAGAGTATTCATGGTAAAATGATCATCTTACTTAAATTTTTCATATTCGTAAATTTTTAAATCTGGCATATAAATGTAAAATTAAATAATTGAAATAATGGAACTCTATGTTATGTCCTCACATGATAATATTTGAACACTATCATGAGTCAAATCAGATATTGATATATCATAGCACCCTGGACTTTTTCGAGTTTTGGTATGAATCATATATTAATATATGATGTTTCCTAGTGAACACCTCAGACCCCTAGTAAGAGACAAAGTTAGTATTGGGGTACATGTACCCTCGGGGACCATGGATTTAATGTTGTTAGTTAAGAATAAATGATAATTTCTTAACTAGTAATTTTTTATTGTATTTATTTCTTATAAAAAAATAAACTATATTCTAATAGTGAAAAATTTATTCAATACTAACGGTGGCCAACTGAGTTATATTCATAACCTCTTTGGGATTCTTTGTCCGTAACCAAATAGATTATTTTTTATAGGACTGAATAAGTGAAATGTCCCTACAACAATTGGTTGAATGGGGATGGAACATTGATCAGGGAACCAAACTTCATTCAGGATCCTCTAGTGGAGTTCTATTGTCCTAATTTTCATTTGAATAATAAACACTAGAAAATAATATTGGAATATAATGTATTCCCTTTTAGTTGAGTATTGTATTTATATTTTGGTTATCTTATGACATGAGTATTTTTCTAGTTTTATATGCTTCAACATTATTAATTTATTTTCATTGTAGTTTTTGTTGGATCGGAATAATGATGTAGATGCTCAATATACAAGAGGGGGGGGGTGAATTGTATACATTAAAAATTTCTTTGGAACCTTTACAGTTTGATATGGATAACTATGTTTTCCTTAGACAAGGAAAGAAGTTTAACAAAGTTAAACTAAGAAAATTCATCAACACATCTAACAAAAACTTCAGAATTGGAACAAGGTTTACAAAATGAGATTCTACCTTAAAGCGTATAGAATCTAATTTTATCAAAGTACAAGTGTAATAAAATATAAGAAGGTTATACTTTCTATACAATACAATATGCAGCGGAAACAATCAAGTAGTAAAACTAAATGTAAACAGATATAAGTCTTTTAACCCAAAGAGAAGGGTATCCAACAACCATGGATAGAGGTCCCTTGATTTATACATTCAAGAAAGTCTGTAATACCCACACCTGGGTAAGCCCTCGATACAAATATCGGAATCTCTGTCTTGCTATCTCTGCAAGCTCTCATCTTCAAGGTAGTTGGAACCTCTGTCTTCTTCAGCAAAGAAGCCCATGAACTTCATGTTAGTCAGCACCTCTGTCTTCCTATCCCCGGAAGTCCTCAAATTTAATCACCCACATTTGGAGTCGCACAAAGATATCTGAACGAGTAGTTCATTACGCACAAGGCATGAAAATCTTATCTCTCTAGAAATCACCTTAACAGTGTGTGGTCTCTAGATCGATCAACCTCTTTCATCTATCACACGTATGTTATGAGCTCTTTCAAATGAGCTTCTATTTATAGGAAAATTTCCAACGGTCAGCTCCCTCCTCCAACAGTCATATTTTCCATGAAATTTGGAGGGTCCTGTACACGTGTAACTCAGCCAACAGTTAATTATAAACATAATAGACAACACTGTTTAATAATAAACTATGTATAACTGAATGCACGACGTCATTTTGAAATGAAGCATATGTAAGTTAAAGATTATCAATATTTCGGAGTGTAAGCATGTTTATAAGTTCGGAGTCTAACCAAAATGAAATTCGGAATGACAAAATTAAGAAAAGTTCAGATTCTGTTTTTATAGGAATTCGGATTCTGGTTTTTCTAGAGATTGGAATCTGAATTTGTAGAGTTTATATTTGAACCAATAAAAGTTCGGAGTCGAGCTTCATATGATTTTGGAGTCAATATACATAAAAGTTCAGAGTCGAACTACTTAAGAGTTTGGAATCGAACTATTTAAGAGTTCGGAGTCGATCTACTTAAGAGTTCGGAGTCGACCACTCAAAAGTTCAGAGTTGAACTACTTAAGGGTTCGTCGTCGATCTACATAAGACTTCGGAGTCGAACCACTTAAGAGTTCAGAATAGAATTAATTAAGAGTTCAGAATCGAACTACTTAAGAGTTCAGAGTCCAGGATTCAGATCCTTAACACAGAATACTCCAAAAGTTATCATCATATGATACCGGGTTTTTGGTTATCAATTCGGGTTTTTCAATTTAGAAAATATTGCTAAGTATAAGAAACTCTGGGTTAGGATAAATTTCCTTATGGAGGTAAAACAATATTTTCTTAAGTATAACATGTTTGTGATTTTCAAATCAAGAAGGAATGGAAAAGTCATAAGGAATACCTTATTGACTCAACAATCTCCCCCTTGTTGGAAGGCACAAATATCCTTACGAAAAACAGAAAAATTTCATTAGCCATTAAAATTAAAACTTATCTCCATTTTTTCATGAATGAAAGTGAATACAACTAACTCTCACTTTGGCATTGAATCTATAATGATTTTATTTTAAATTTCCGGAGTGGGGTTTTCATTATTGTGAGAATGAAATGAAGGTCTCCCCCTAAGATAAACTCCCTCTTACTACGAGACGGTTCTTTGACATAGAAATTTTCTTTCTCACTCTTTTGAGTAGTTCTTATCCTTCTCCTCCTTTGTGATTTTAAAAAAGAATTAAAGGGAATGGAATGAATTAATGTACCTAAAACATTAGTTCATATAAGCACAAGATACAAACAACCAAACTCTCATTAGAGTTAAAAAAATTATAAGGAATGACAAAAGCAACAAAAGATTGGAGTGGAGTCATTTGTCTTCCTTTTCCTTTGGAATCAGCTTTTTAACAAGGCTTTGAGCTTCTTTAGATCTCTTTGATCTTCCTCAGCTTGCTTCTCTAATGTTGAGATCCTTTCCCCTTGAACTCTTAATGCTTCTACCTAAGCTTTCAAAGCTTCTTCTTCTATATTGACAAACTCATCTTACTGAAATACTCTTTTCTCAAGCTCAATCCAGAGATTTCTACATTTATAAGATTTTGAGCCAAATAATTTGCCTTTTCATTTAGTTCATTCACTTATTGATTCCGGGAACTCTACTCAATAATCAAATCATCTTGAAGATTCTTAATATTTTTATCTATTGTGTCAAAGGATTCTTTCACATCAATCTAGAAATAATCAAACAGAACCAAATCTTCTTCAACTCTCTTATATCACATGGTTACCTTGCTGCATGACTTTCTATGCACATCATAATCGATATGAAAACTTTTCTATTCCGCTTCTATCTTCACACAATTTTCCATTAACATGGATAGTGTCTCTGATTTTTGATTTTGGGTTTGCGGAAACATTTGACATCTGGAGTCAATGGTGGGAAAGATCGGAATGACGTCCACAAACTTCTTCAAAGACTCAACAACAAAATCATAACTCTGAGAAGATGATTCCGAATCAGATATATCCCTTTGAGATTTCTCCTCTTCAACATTCACAAACTTCCATTTAGAGGTACCACGAACATCTTTATTCCAGATAACATCTTTAATAGGGGTATGCTTCAAAACTTCCTTCCCTTTATCAGATTTCAGAAAAGGTTCCTCATCAATAGATACTTCCTCAGATTCAGAAACTCGAATAATTTGGTTTTCATCTGGTTTTGGTTTTACATGACCTTCCTCTTGAAAACTCATCTCATAGGATTCTTCCTCATCAAACAAAAAATTTTCTTCTTCTTTATACTATTGCTTACTTTCTTCTTCATCTCCCTTCCTTGGAGATACTATCTTTTCGGATACAACCTTTTCTTTATATTCCTCTACCTGCTTTATTAAGGCATCCAAATCTGCACTATCCTCTTCTTCCTCTTCATCAACTTCTTTCTCTACTTCTACTTCTTTAGAGACTTCTTTTTCAGCCTCTTCAACTGCTTCTTTACCCTTGGTCTTATCCAGAGTGACATAACTCTTTGCTTGAATTTCTGGAAACAATGGTTCAACATCAATAGTTTCTGGAACTGGAAGAATTCCTGAAGCCAATTTTGAATATTTCAGCACAGATTGCAGTACTTCAGCTTCAGACATTCTCTTTTTCATTTTCTATTCCTTGGATTTCTTCTCTAACCCTTAAGCAGTTCTTTCATTCAAGGCCTTAGCCAATGTAGGGTCCAATCCAAATTGTGGATCCCCTTCCTTTCTCTTTTCTTTATCATCTTTCCACTTGGCTGCCACTTCATCTGTATATGTTTTCTTATTCTTTGTCTTGGGGGGAGAAGACTGAGTTTCCTTACCCTTAGGATTTTCTTCATGAGCAATAACTTCCTTAGCCTCTCTCTTCCTCCTTTTCTTCTTGGATGGTTCTGGAATCTATGATTCTTTTTGAGCTGCTTCAACCTCTTCTATAGACCGAGGGACACAAAATCCGGATTCAGAGGAAAAACCGATCTTCAACCTTTTCAGAGTATCATCACTGACTAACCTAATCTTGCAATTCCATATACTTGATTTACATGAAACCTGGAAGGATTCAATGCAACGAACTCTAAACCTTGATAGTAAAGCAGGGTACATAATAATCTGAGCTCTAAAATTTCCTTCTTTGATGTTCTTGATCATAATCAAGACATGCCTCATGAAAAAAAAAAATTCCTTAGATTCAACATGAAATTTAAAACATAGATATCACTCTTCTTTAGATTTTCCTTGTCGCCTCTTCTCGAAACGAGAAAACCTTGCAACCAATGTTGATGAATCTTGTTGCTCAGAGTGAGATGAGCAATCATGGCTGCTGTTGCATCCTTAAGTCCAAGAAACATTATGGATTTCACATTATTGAAACATTATAGCTCGTCTGGATGCTTATGAGAACAAAACATAGCTTCCCCCTCATAGGACAACCCAACCAATTTTGCAGCCTCGATATTGGAATGTTTATAAGTCTTGCCGTACAACTTAAAGGAAAACCTTTCTCTGCCATCTTCTATCTGGAAGGAAACATACTCATAGAATTCTACCAATAAATCTGTATACATCGGATCCTTCTTTTCTGACATGAAGAAGAAAATATCTTCCCATCCATTCAGTCTGATATTCTTTGTTACTATAGATTCAAGATTTTAGAAATCTGGATGCACTAATCTTTCCTTGAATACTATCCACTCAGAGATTGGTTTCGCGGTTGAAATATCTTGAGATGTAGCTTCTACAGACATTCGGAGTGGAGAAATATGAAAGATTCAGAATTATATTTCACAGTTCGGAACCGGCCTTACAAAATGCAGCAAGGCTTCGAGATGCAAAAGTTTGAAGAACCGATGCGGGACGAGAAATAGGGTCCCATTTATATAGGCGATGAAAGTGACCTTTGATCTTTAAAAATCCATCTAATGGTTGAATAAATTCTTCATCTGATCTGACGGTTGAGAATATTCCCGCAAGAAAAACATGACTCCGATCTTTTGAGGTTTTAGGGAAAACAATCAGATTTGAGGAAAGAACTAGAAACCGATTTTTTTTAAAAAAAATAATACCAGCAAACAAAATATGACTAAGAAACTATAAGTAAGGAAATTTTAGCTTTGGGATTGGCTAGAAAAATTGTTCATATCTGGTAATATTCTTCATGAAGAAAAAAAAATAGTACGAAAATCTCAATTCTGAAAAATTTCATTACGAAAATCTCGTTACGAAAACTTTAGTACGAAAATCTCCATTCCAGAAGTTCTTATTCTGAGAATTTCAATCTTGATAATATCAGTTCAGAAATTCCTATTCCGGGAGTTTTAGTTTTAGAAATTTTTATTCCAGAAACAACTATTCCAGAAATTATAACTCCAGGAAAAATAAATTTAGTTACAACTAAACATTTGAAAAAAAAATTATGAAAAGATAATTTAGTAACAATAACAAACAGATGTACTCCCCCTATAAAAAAAGTTTATTACTGTTAGGAGAATTATTCAACTAGAAGTTATTAAAGAATGATTACCTCACAGTTATCATTCCTAAATTTTGTTTAATGTATTCATATCTATCAGAGGGTAAATATTTTTTGAAAATATCTGCAAGTTCATCTTGTGTTCCGATAAACTAAAGAATTATATCTCATTTAAGTGTGTGATCCCTAAGAAAGTGATGTGTAATGTCAATGTGTTTTTCACGAGAGTGATGTGCAGGATTCATACTTAGGGAAATGGAACTTGTGTTATCTCACATAATTTGAGTCTTCGTAAAACTCATGCCATAATCTGTGAGTGTGTGTCGCATCCACAACACTTGAGAACAACAACTTCCAGCTGCTACATATTCAGTTTCAGCTATGGAAAGTGTTACAGAATGTTTCTTCTTTCATGACCAAGAAACTAATGAATCTCATGAGAAATGAAATGTTCCGGATGTACTTTTTCTATCCATTCTACATCCACCAAAGTCAGCATCCGAAAAAAAAAATTAATATAAAATCATTCCCAGAAGTATAAAATAATCCTAGATCCATGGTTCCCTTTAGGTAGCGAAAAAATCTTTTCACCTCCTTTATGTGGGATTCCTTAGGATTGGATTGGTATATCGCACATAATCATATTGAGAACATTGTGTCTGGTCGACTAGCCGTTAAGTAATGTAAACTTCCTATCATAACTCTAAAAGATGTTTGATCAACTGGTTTCCCAACTTCATCATGATCTAAAGAGTTCGAGGTACCAATGGGAGTACTTATACTCTTACTGTTTTCATAACCATACTTTTTCATAAGATCTTTAATATACTTATGTTGAGATATATAGGTTCCTTCTGGTCTTTGAGAAATTTGAAAACCATAGAAAAAAGTTATCTCGCCCATTATACTCATTTCAAAAATATATTTCATTAGACTCGCAAAAGATTCAGTTAAAGATTGTTGAGTTGAACCAAATATGATGTCATAAACATAAATTTGAACGATCAAATCATTTTTCTTATCTTTGTTTATAAATAGGGTTGGATCTGCATTTCCCTTAACATAGTTATTTTGAAGCAAAAATCATGTGATTCTACCATACCAAGATCGTGGGGCTTGTTTAAGACCATACAAAGCTACTGTTATTGTAAAAACACGATCATGATGTTTTGTATCATCAATGCCAAGAGGTTGTTCAACAAAAACTTCCTATTGAACATATCCATTAAGAAAATCACATTTCACATCCATTTGAAAAATATTGAAATTAATGAATGCTGCAAAGGCAAGTAAAATACGAATAGATTCATGTCTAGATACTGGAGCATAGGTTTCTTCATAGTCTATTCCCTATTGCTGATTATAGCCTTTAGAAACAAGTCTATCTTTATTTCTTACTATGACTCCATTTTCATCACATTTGTTCCTGAAGACACATTTTACTCCAATGATAGACATTTCCTTAGGTCTATCAACTAAATTCCAGACATTATTCCTTTAAAATTCATTTAGATCATCTTGCATGGCTTTGATCCAATCATCATCACCTAATGCTTAATCAATGATTTTTGGTTCTAATTAGGAATGAAATGCAAGATTTTCTACTTCATTTATCAAGGAACTTCTAGTCCTAACAGGTTGATTTACATCACCAATGATTCTATCACTGGGATGATTCTTAAGGAACACCTGATTTGGATTTTGTAAAGCATGTTCATCAATATAGGGAAGAAAGTCGTCTGGGGTAAATGTTTTAGAAGTATCTTCATGAACATTTTCATTATCAGAAGGATCTTTTATCAAAGGTTGATAATCAATTTTTGAAAACACATCCGTGGATGTAGTTTGAGATTGTTTAAAAACAAAGGGATCAGATTCATCAAATCTTACATGCACTGTTTCTTCAACAGTACAAGTATTTTTATTGAAAACTCTACAAGCCTTAGAAGTTGTGGAGTAGCCTAAGAAAATTCTTTAATCAGATTTTGGGGAGAATTTATGTAGATTATCTTTAGTATTCTGAATGATAAATTTGCAACCAAAAACCTTGAAATTGGAATGTCTTGGTTTTCTACCGTTCCATAACTCATAAGGTGTTTTATTAAGAAAACGACTCATCAAAACTCGATTTATAGTTTAACAAGTAGTACTAACAACTTCAGCCCAGAAATGTCTAGATACAGAATATTTATTCAACATGGTTCTAGTTATTTCATGAAGAATTCTATTTATTCTTTCAATTACACCATGTTGTTGAGGAGTTCTAGGTGCTAAAAAGTTGTGAGTAATACCTTTTCTACTACAAAAAGTTTCAAAATCAGAATTTTGAAATTCTCCTCCATGATCACTATGAATAGTTTTCAGTGGAATATTTTTCTCATTTTTAAATTGGGCTCTAAATATTTTGAAATAAAAAAAAGCTTCAGACCTCTTTCCTAGAAAATATACCCTTGTAAATCTAGTGTAATCATCAACTAGAACAAATACATAGTCTTTTCATCAAATTAGTGTAATCATCAACTAGAACAAATACATAGTATTTTCATCAAATGATACCGGTTTGTGTTGAACCAAAAATATCCATGTGCACTAACTATAATGCATCAGTTGGTGAGACTTCATTGATTGATTTAAAACTAGATTTATGTTGCTTTACATATTGACAAGGATCACAAATTTTAGAAGAATCAAACCTAAGCTCTGGTAGATCCTTAACTAGTTTCTTCTTAGATAGTTTACATAAGTTCCTAAGGTTACAGTGACCTAATATTCTATGCCATAACTAGGAATGATCTTCCATTGCACTAAGGCAAGGTAAATCTTGCCTTCTATAGTCTTCTAGGTTCAAAGTGTAAACATTCTCTTGCCTACTGGCTGAGAGAATAAATTCTTCCTTGGAATTGTGAACTAAGCACTTATCATTCCTAAAATTCACATGATATCCTTCATCACATAACTGACTTATGCTAATGAGGATGTGCATAAGACCCTTAAAAAAAGAACATTTGAAATCAAGGTTTTACCAAGATGAACAATATTACATATACCAACAATTTCTCCCATAGCATTATCTCTAAAAGTTACCTTTCCTCATTTCGTTTTGATAATCTTTTCAAAATAGCTTTTGTTACCAGTCATGTGTCGGGAACATCCACTATCCATGTACCATGTGTTGTGGCTGGTACTCCCTTTATTTTCCTGAAATCATGAAAAGAATTATACTTTCGGAATCTAAACTTGTTTGGATCCTAGATTTGCAGATAAAAAAATTTTAGGCACCCACATCTTCTTTGATAAAATATTCCTTATGAAAACCTAAAGATTGGGTTTTGTTTAAAGAACAATTCTTTTCCCAGTGACCACCACATTGACACTTGGTACAAAATAGGGCACTTTTTGGAATAATGTAATTGTTACTAAAAGTTGGTTTTGCATGGGTATAACCAAATCCGGATTTGTTTCTTAAAGGTCATATTTGGGAATAAATTTTATCAAAATTTTCCTTACCATGGGTAATGTCTGATAAAGACTTCTTTAAAGAAAAAACATTGGACTTGAGTTTTACATCCAAGTTTTTATCTTCAAAATAATTAGATTTAGAACTAGAGCTAGGCTCGAAGATACTTTTATTAGAAATTACTTTTTCTAACTCTTTATAAAGTTTGTTCTTCTCAGAACATACTTCCTCAAGATTTTTTGAAATACCTATAAAATCTGCATTTTTCCTATCAAGATCTTTTGAACGATCTGATATTTCATTCATAAGAATAGAAATTCTAGTGTTTTCCTTATCATGTTTTTTTTTTGAGTTTAGAATTCTCAATTCCAGGAAGTTCAGCAAACCTAGAAACTTTTTCATAAGTAGGTAAAGTATTTTCTTCATTAGAAGAGGATTCTTCATAAGAAGAGTTATAATACTCTTTATCATTAGAATTTAAAGAAACTTTGGTCAATGATTCAAAATTTCGTACCTTATCCACAAAACAATGATTGTTAATAGGTAGTCTGGCTATAAAACCAATATTATTCTGTTCTGAAGAACCATAATTAGATGATTCATCTGAAGAGTCACCACCACTGGAACTCCAGGTGTCATTTACTTTTAAGATTTTCTTAGCTTTGGTTTTTTTGTACTTCTTTCTGTTCCTTTCAGAATGCCTTTCATTCCTTTATTTATTTTTGAGCAAAGGACAATCTGGTCTAATATTTCCATCTCACTTGCATTCATAACAAGTGACTTCTCCATCTTTCCTATCTTTCCTTTCCTTTTTCTTATAAATGGACTGGAAATTTCTCTGTCCAGCTATCTTGTGCATCCTTTGAGAAAGATTTGCTAACTCATTTTCTTATACTTCACTTTCACTAGAATATTATTGGATAACCATTTTCTTATACCTGGACCTGGTTACTCTATTTGGAGTCTTATCTTTCATATGATTTGATGTTGTTGTAAAAGCAACAGTACCATTCCCATTCTTCTTTTTGATATTGTCAGCATATCTCTTCATTCGTGTTTCATGTTGAAGAAGACTTTTGAATAGCTCATCAAGAAAATTTTGAGTGACCTTCCTATTCTCAACAATAGCTGTTCTTTTTTATTTCCACCCATTGGGAATAATATCAATTAACTTATTCACAAGAGCTTCATCATCTAACCCTTTCTCTCTCATAGACTATAAATTGTTCACTATAGTAATAAATCTCTATTTAACATTTCATATTTGTTCACCCTAAGGAAAATTGAAGACACGATATTCAGATCTAAGCATAGATCTTCTAGTATCAATTACTTTAGAAGTTCCGAAGTGTGTAACCTCTAAATTCTTCTAGATACAATTAGTTTCTTCACAAGAAGAAATTTGGCTATATATATTTCTAGTCATTGAACAACGTAAGGTATTGCATACCATATAATTGAGTTGATACTCTAGTTTTTCGTGGTCAGTGAAAGTTCTAACATCCTTATCAGGAATTTTATAATCACCAGTAAGCATTATGAAATTATCCACTCCAGTATTGAGAATAAAAGTCTTTATTCTATCTTTCCAGTTCTCATAGTCATTGCCATCCATGATTGGTGGTTTTGTAAGATTTAGATTATCAATAAAGCTATCATTGAATCCTACCATACTTATAAAAACCTTCCAACCAAACTAGATAATAGTAAAAGATCGTAACCTCAATGTTCGGAATGATTATTCAGAATATAAATGTTCGGAATGACAATGTTCTGAATGAAAAAGAAAGAATAATGAAAAAGTGAAAAAGAAAAACCTATACGTGAGTATAAGTATCTCAGAAACCTCCTCTAATACCAATTGTAGGATCAAAATAATGATTTAGATGCTCAATATACAAGAGGGGTGAATTGTATACATTAAAAATTCATTTGGAACCTTTAAATTTTGATACGGATTACTATGTTTTCCATAGACAATGATAGAAGTTTAAAAAAGTTAAACTATGAAAATTCACAACTCCTCTAACACCAACTTAAGAATTGGAACAAGGTTTACAAAATGAGATTCTACCTTGAAGCGTATAGAATCTAATCTTATCAAAGTAAAAGTGTAAGTAAATATAAGAAGGTTATACTTTTCTTACAATACAATATGCAGCGGAAACAATCAAGTAGTAAAACTACAAGTAACATGATATAAGTCTTTTAACCCAAAGAGAAGGGTATCCAACAACCTTGGATAAAGGTCCCTTGATTTATACTTTCAAGCAAATCTGTCTTACCCACACCGGGGTAAGACCTCGATATGAAGATCAGAATCTCTGTCTTGCTATCCCTGCAAGCCCTCAACTTCAAGATAGTTGGAACATTTATCATCCTCAGCAAGGAAGCCCCCGAACTTCAAGGTAGTCGGCACCTATGTCTTCCTAGCCCAGGAAGTCCTCGAATGTAATCACCTATATTCTGAGTCGCACAAAGCTATCTGAACGATCGATTCAGTACGCACAATGCATGAAAAACTTCTCTCTCTAGAAATCACCTTAACAGCGTGTGGTCTCTAGATCGATCAACCTCTTTCATCTATCACACATATGTTATGAGCTCTTTCAAATGAGCTCCTATTTATTGGAAAATTTCCAACGGTCGGCTCCCTCCTCCAACGGTCATATTTTCCATGAAATTCAGAGGGTCCAGTACATGTGTAACTCATCCAAAAGTAAATTAAAAATAGAATAGATGACACTGCTTAATAAAAAACTAAGTATAACTGAATGAACGACATCATTTTGAAATGAAGCATATGTAAGTTAAATCTTATCAATATTTCAGAGTGTAAGAATGTTTGAATGATTGGAGTCTAACCAAAATGATATTTGTAATGACAAAATTTAGAAATGTTCGGATTCTATTTTTATAGGAATTTGAAGTCTGGTTTTACTAGAGATTGGAATCTTAATTTTCAGACTTCAAATTTGAACCAGTAAAAGTTTGGAGTCGAGCATCTTAAGAGTTCAAATATGATATACTTAAAAGTTCGGAGTCGAACTACTTAAGAGTTCGGAGTCGAACTACATAAGATATCGGACTCGAACTATTTAATAGTTTGGTGTCGAACTTCTTAAGAGTTCGGAGTCGAACCACTTAAGGGTTCGGAGTTGAACTACTTAAGAGTTCAGAGTCGAACTAATAAAGAGTTCAGAGTCGAACCACTTAAGAGTTTGGAATCAAACAAATTAAGAGATCAGAATCGAACTACTTAAGAGTTCGGAGTCCAGAATTCGGATCCTTAAAACAGAATACTCCAAAACATTTCATTATATGATAACCGGATTTTGGTTATCAATCCTTGCTTTTCTATTTTGAAATATATTTCAATGTATAAGAAACTCTGGGTTAGAATAAATTTCCTTATGGAGGTAAAACAACTTTTGCTTAAGTTTAAGGTGTTTGTGATTTTCAAAACAAGAAGGAATGGAAAAGTCATAAGGAAAACCTTATTGAATCAACAGTTTTACTCTGATAAATGAGGGTATAGTCTCCCCATGACTATCATACTACACCCTCTCATCTAGTTGGAATCCTCTAGTGTATAGCGAGGCGTGCATGAGGTCATATGGAGAACTAGGACGGGGAACTGTCAAAGAGAACCCATGTAATGACTTTAATGATAAGGATTAAAATATCAACCATGTTCAATTTAATGACCAATATTCCTTTTGTAGAATTTAATTTACCCTAAAAGGGTAAAAACATCATTACAACATTAAATATGAAAAAGTTTAATGAGTGGTTAAATAAAAATGATAAGTGTAAAAAAATTGTCTAAATTATTAATACATTTTGTTGAATAATATTATTTTCACCCATTCTCATTCAATATTCCAAATATATCCTAACATTGAAAATTTTACATGAGTTATAATTTATATTAATTTTATACATTATGAAATTCCAAAAGATCCCCTCCATTGATTATAAAATAGAAAAATATCAGCAAATTTTTTCACCCATAAAATTTCTTTTGGACTGACCAATTCCTTCCCAAATACATTCCTTTCATCCCTTCCCATTTCATAGAGGATACGGTTTGATTTGAAAATTTTACTCCTGAACCCCAATTTTATCACGTGAAACATTAATTTTAATAAACCTATCACACAATGCACATTTCATTTTATCATGGTAAAAAAATTATTTTTATTAAATTAATATTTATATTATATTTAATTTGTTATAATATGTTTAGACTGAATTTTTATACTTTTCCATTTTACGTATTAAGTTATGAGTAATTTAAAATGTAGTATTTAACTACTAATAATATTTTTATAATAATATTTAATAAAAAATATATATAATAATATAATTATTGTCATTAAATATAATATTAATAGTGATATAATTATATAGAGCTATAAATGGATATTTTTATGAAATTTTCATTGTCTTCATAAAAGTGTATTTATTTAAAAATGCACAATTTCTTTCCAATGTATATAATCAATATTATATATAATTTTGATTGTATAGGTGATATGTATAGATAATATTAATAATTATTTTTCGTTAAATATATCTCGTTATAATAATAGTAAATATTTTTAAAATAATATTTAATTATTAATGAAAAAAGTATTTCCTTATAAATTGTTGTTCAACACTTTCTGTGGGTTTATTTTTTAAATTAAATAATAAAACATATATGAATGAATTTTAAAAAAATCTAATTTAATATTTAGAATAAGATTAATTAATATTAGGTGATATGTTCAAATTAATTATTTGAAAAAATAAATACTATGAGTAATAATAATTATCTACAATTATTGAGGAAAAATGAGTTTATGAGGGAATTAATCTATAATGATAAGTGTTAAATGATCAAAAACATCTTGAAATACCAATGGTTGGTTTTATTCTGGCCTTTTATTTATAACATTTTAATATAATCCATTTCGGAGCCATATTCCCATGAAAGTGACAGGGCATTAATGAAAAACATTAAAAAATTACAACTCTTCCACTCACCTCAATTATAAAAGAGAACAAATGCTTATCAAATAATCAAATAGCACAAACCATTTATTTCAAAAAAATGATTTAATCTATCCCAAAAATATTTTCTACATTATATTGGGGATTGAATTCCCAAAACAAAATTTTCTATAATAAGATATTCAAAAGGGTTTTTTGAAAACAAAGGTAATTATCTTCTGCAATCATTTTCTTATTTACTGTATCTTTTAACACAATCATTTTTTTAATAAAAACTAATATTTAATAATAAAATATCTGAAATATTTATAAGTTATTATAGTTATCTAATTTAATATATTCATTTTTGTTTTGATCAAATGGTAAATACAACCATCCCTCTTCTCTACGGAGGACTACCACCTCAAAAACTAATGTAGTTCGTTTTTCATCACCATCACACATAGATATTAATAATGATGAAAAAAATTAATATTTTTGATACATGTAACATAATATTGATTCTACAATATTATTATATCATCCACATACATAACCTTTCACCCCTTAAGGAAATAATATCATCGAGCATTTGTATGTACGACCCACCATCCCCATGTAGGGAAGTGATTCATTTTCCTTAACCATTTATTAATGATGATAATAAAAATTTATCAAATGGAATATAATATTTTTATAAAAATTCATTTAATTGTATAAATAATACAAAAATATCCTAACAAATGAATAGAAACATGCATGAAAACAACATCCAAGACAAAAGAAGAAAATTAACACCCAAAATAGTATTAATAATAAATGGTTGTTAAATTATGGGGGATAAGATTTTATAAAAGATATTATATGATATTTAAATTTTTAATATGGTTATGGTGAAGGTAATAATATGTTTAGAAATGTTATACAAAATGTTAATATATGGTTAAATATAAGGAAATGTAAGGTAGAGGGATATGGTCTCAATTTTCCATCGTTAAGACATATTTTATTGTTTTAAACCTATGTAATTTAATATAGCGCATATAAATTACCATTAAATTATTATATGATACTTTCCATTATAGTTTTAAAAAATTTATAGTTTCATTAGATGTTATTGTTTTAGGCTTCATAAGATTCAAAATTTAAAAAATTGGTAATGGATATCACCTCAATTTAATCAAAAGGAGGGCGTGTTTTACTATGCACATTTTCACTTTTCTGTAATGTATATGATGTCGAATTTATTTATTTATTATTATTAAATATTTAATTTTGAGGATTGATGTTTTAATTAAAGAATATGTTTTTAATGATTTTAAATATAAATTTTTCAAATGAGGTAAGAATCAATTTTATAATCTCAAATTCTATTGAGAATGATTTTATTTTATTTGTTGGAATATTATCATGTATCATTCATAAGCTCCAATAAAAATTTTATCAACTAAATATTTATTGATAATTAATATATTCATCAATATTTTTATTTAGAAACCCTATTATGATGTTATTTATCTTTATTTTTTAACATTTATTTTATATAATACTTGGGAAATGCATGAGAAATTTATTATAATACTTTGAGTTTTTTATATTTTTTGAGGTATATGGTTTGTACATGGTTTGGGAACACTCTATCAATGGTTACGGAAAACATTTTATAGTGAAATAAAGGGAAATAATGGGTACGCTTATATTCTGTCTATTAATAAGATAAAACCATATGATGAATTGTCTTGAGGCACTATCAAAATTAATTATGATAATTTTTTTCTAAACTATGCTGAATAACTATGTGACTTGTATTAATTAATCCAAAAATTAATCTCCAATATTCTTAATTCCATGAAACCCACATTTCTCCCATAATTGTATATTTTCTTTATCTCATATACCTTCTAAGGCTATATTGAAGTTATTATTTTATATAGTGAATAAATTTATTGAATATCTGTTCATTAGAGATCCAACTTCACCAATAAGTCATGGTTTCCCACTATATCTATATAGACTATCCAATTTTCTATCATAGGATTGTGAAATATAGTCTGACATTGATAGATATATATTTTTTATTGAATATCATTACTATATCATGTTGTATCCTTTTATGTGATGTTATTTTGAGATCGGATCATGAAGATCTTAGTTTAAATATTTATTATCAGCAAACATATAGAGT
Organism: Viscum album; assembly: GCA_963277665.1. Taxonomy (NCBI): domain Eukaryota; kingdom Viridiplantae; phylum Streptophyta; class Magnoliopsida; order Santalales; family Viscaceae; genus Viscum; species Viscum album. Next base: position 1,373,103,041 of record OY728142.1, on the reverse strand, counting down.
TAGGTGAATTCTCTCTTATCTACATCATTCGGTTACATTAATACAACATTTTTATTAAATTATTTCCTTGAATTTTATTATAAATAATTTTTTGATTCATGACGGAAATCATATTTGGTAATGGATTTGGATTTTATGTGAAATTTTAGTATTTAAGAAAAATTACTTTTTACAATTTCAAAATTATTGTGTTTAAATTATGGGATATATTTTCTAAATAAATTTTTTTTAATATACATTTTGATAAACAATTTGGTTTGAAAAAATGGTTATAAATAGAAATGATGAATACATAGATTGTGTGAAATTATTTATTTTCATTCAACACTATATAAGAGGCATGTTCTATTTGTTTATTGGGTCGTGACATAGAATATGGGGTTGTTTCATTAGTTGATAATAAAATTGGACTACTAGTGATAACTTGGTGGATTAAAGAGTTAATTTTCAAGAGTATATAATTGTAAAATTTAATGGTTTATTGTGTGTGTAAGTGTGTAGAATCATTCTATTGGGTAATCCAATTTTTGAGAAATGGTTTTGATATTTTTTATTGTGTCCTTAACTTTTTTTATCATTTTTTAAAGTTTGTAATTTTAAAATATTTTAAATTTCTTTTTATAAAAATTATTTACATGTTCTTTTCTTTTTGGTGTGTATTGGGAATCTGTTGGGGATATCCAAGAGATATTATACTCATCCCTTCCTTTGGAACATCAATGTGTTTGAATATTTTACCTCAAGGGTGATATAAATGGGGAAGGTGTCATATTTGTATAGTGATGATTCATTATAACATGGGATTTACCAGATGAGTAAGATCTTGTACTTGGATGGATGGGGTATTTAATTTTTATGTCTTTTTATTAATATTGTATTGTTATTTGTGGTCATAGATTCTTTATCACTATGAATTTTTTTGTTTTGGGATTTTTTGATATGCCATGGGTTTTATTGATGATTTATATTTTTTTATTCATGTGAATTTTTAATTGTTAAGTAATTTTCTTATTGATAAAAGAAAAAAATCCCCCAATATCTTCCTAGGCCATTAGAATTTATTTCAAGACTTTTTTATATTTGGGATGCCACATAAGGATACTATAACCACCCTGATTTCTCAAGAAAATTATGTGGGTTGGGATATGGAAAATGGAATCAATGTTTATGGTTCTTTAATTTTAATTGGAATCAGTCTATTTTGGTTCCTGAGTTGGGTTAGTAATAAGTATATATTATGATGAACACATTAAATGTTATTATGTTGACACCTTCCCAATGAGTTTTTACTATTTCAGAAATGAAGAAATCTAATAGGAATAGAACTTATATTATATGTAATGTCAATAAAGGATTAAACATATCTACAAGGAGATTTGGTAAATGGGTTACATGAATCACATGACCCCAAAATGGCATGCTATAACATGACCCTATGACATCACATGATAAGGTAATGCAATACACGTGATCTTTGAATGATCATGTGATTCCCCTTTTATGAGACCCTTTGATCATGAACCCCCATATATTTCTCACTTCATTAAAGAATTTATGTCCAACTAGCCCATCTATTTTCATGATGGATTTTATTCAAAATATCATGATCACATAAAGGCCACTAGATGAGTACCTGAAATAAAGTGAAATATTCATTAACAGATTTTGAATAATCACGCGAGACTTTTATAAAAAATTAAAATATTTAGAAGCATCCTATCAAATAGGAGTTACACATATATGCATGAGATATGTTGATGTTTATGTGTGATTATTTCATTAATCACATGAAGTATCAAAAGACATATCTGCCTCGTTAGTTTAATTTTACTATATGTGTCGCCTTCATCATAATATGGAAATTAGATTTGTCTAATTGATAATATGATTTCCCAATAATCATCTAAAGGGATAATTCCATGGGATTTTGAAAAAAATCCAAAAAAGTGCAATCCTCATGAAAAGGTATGGTTACATTGGTTAGTATGATAAAGGATGATATTTTTCAATTTTACTCTCCATTGATCACACAAACTTCCTAGGAACATGCTAGACTCCTCCCATGAATGTTACAATACATGGAACATTCATTATACGAAGGGAAATAGTTTCCTCTTATTAATCTTATGAAACAATGATGGAAAACTAACATGGAAATTCATGGAAATTTTAAAATTAATGAATGAAAAATTGTATTTTTTTTAATAGAGAATGACTATTCATTATGAAAATTGGTTATCTAATATGCATGATCAATTTTCGGATCACAAGAATTCCTCATTAAAATACAAACTGATCTTGTGAAGGGCCAATTAAAATTCAATATCATTCACATCAGTCCTTATTGATAGGTGATGTAATATAATGATGAATCCCATAAAATTATTTCCAATCATGTAAATGAAAAAAGGACCGTATAAGGTGATTATTTGAAGTACAATTGAAAATCAATGGTTTAATTAAATTAGAATATGAAGTGATATAAATGACTCTATTTGTCACGACCCGTCCCTCGGGGCCCACATCGTGACTACCCAAAGCCCACCTTCCATAGACCAGGGGCAGGAGACTAGCACCAAAGGTGTAATTCCCTAGAGCTGGGAAGGCATTGCCTTATTAAAACAAAATCACATACACAACCAGATGACAAGCAGAAGCTGACATTGAGTAAAGTAGTATAACAAGTGTGCTGAAAATACAAAGGGGCCGGAAATACTATGCAATAGAAAGATACAACTACAACTGAAAGAACAGTACAACTGAAAAGACAACAGATGAATGGTGAAAAAGCTCATGGATCTTCCTCTAGGTTCTTATCTGATGGGTAGGTATAGATTTCCTATAATGCACTCCACATCTATCAGTCCGCTCTGTGTGTAGTCATGCCAAGTGTCCACCTATGGGTATCGTCCAGTCCTCATACACTCTACCACGGGCAGCACAGTACATCATCTACATCCAACACAATGAGGTGCTGGCATAGCACGTGAATGGGTGAGTATAACGATACTCAGTAAGGACCCTAAGACCCTCATGGTATCACTGAATCAATCATGGATAAACCATACATAAATATCTAAACAGATAACCTTTACATAGGTATATGACCATATATATACCTAAGTTATCAAGTAACACATTTCTATCATAAGGAAAACACAAAGGTCACTGACACAGCTCAAACCAGGTTTTTTATTCACGATGTTGAAACCAAGCCGCTGGAGAACTCCTCATCTTTGAGTACAGTGGGCATGCCGCTACAACCAAGAGCTTCCCACTAATCTTGTACTGTTGAAGTAATCCACCTGTCGAGTACTGTGGGCATGCTGCTACAACCAAGGGCTTCCCACCATGGGTTTTCCAATACAACCAAGTGCACCACCTCATAGACTACAAAGATACTCCTTCTGTCGAGTACCAAGGGTCTTCCGGTACAACCAAGTGCTCCACTGCCGTGGGTCTTCTGCTACAACCATGTGCACCACAGTTAGATATTCGAATCCCTCTTAGTTAATTGATCAGCTGTCATCAAGTTTCAGCCAGCTACGAGGTCTCTGTACTCTGTACACTAATCTTCGAGAGGATCCACTCTACAGGATACTGTTATATACTTCCATGTGTCTTGTTATCTAACGTGGAAGTATCTCAAAGGAACGCTACAACATAGGAGTCTTAACTCAATAGACGGTGCGTCAATCGGATGCCCGGTCTGTTAGTTACTAGCCTTTTTATCCAGGGGGTCTGGATGGTTTCATGTTTAATCCAACCCGACCTTATCTCATCTGTACCCTGATCTCTTATAGGGTATAATAAAAGGAACCATTTCTCAACGTGATTACCAATTCCACTGACGGTTCGTCAAACAGACGGCCGGTCTCAAAGTTATTGGATTTTATGTTCCAGGGGCCTAGTTGGTTTATAGGCTAAAACCAACACGACCATTCTAAAACTACATCCAAATATCAAGTGGAGTATTCCAAATTAACCATCTTATGAAAATAAAAACCATCGTAGTTGATGGCACGTCAATCGGACATCATGTTCTTAAGTTATTAGCGTTTCCGCTCCGAGGGCCTGGTTGGTTTCGAGTTCAAACCAACCCTCTTATACAAAAACATCACCAAAACAAAGATTTTAATATACCGAAACGACTATCTTGATCCATGAATTCTAACGCAACTAACGGTGCATCGATCAGAGGTACATGTCTCATGTTATGGTCGTTTAACCAAAAATGGTTTGAAAAATGGGATTCAGGGGCCTGTCCGACCCGACCCAACCCACCCTGGGGCGTCCCGACCCGGGTCCGGGACTGACACGGTAGGGAATGGACCAGCATGGTCGGGTGTTGCTTGTCCCATCTGGTGCGGCCCGGCCCACGGCCGGCCATGGCTTGGACGGCCTGGCCGACCGGATTGGGCAGAGCGGGGGGGGGGGGGGGTTGATTGAAACCGGCAATGCCAGCTACCGTCGCCCCGGATCCCGCGCGACCATGGGATCTGCCGCATCGTCGTCGCATCTCGTGCCATGACGGACTTCCTCCGGTGGTGCACTGGGGTAGTGCCACCTCCAGGTGGCCGGCTGTCACTGGTGACCCACACCGGTGCAATGTTTTGCGGGCCTCTAGAGTCTTTCTGGTGGTCTGTTTTATCTTCTATCTGCGTCGGTGGTCATCTCGAGACCCAAACATTACTTTGAAGGCTCTAAATCGATGTTGCGGTCCCATTTTGTCGTCGCCAAACAATCAGTGCATCAATAACAATACAGTGATGGGTCCGGACAAGTTCGTTAGTCCGTACCCACCATGTTAGTGGTTCAAAATATCATTCAACCAATTAAACGCCAATGCTAGATGGTTTAATCTCATATTATAATATACAGAAAAACCCTACCTTGATTATGATATTGAACATTGTCGAGCCTTGAAAGTGTACAAGCGTCGATGTAGAACAGCATCGTGGGGAGACGGGCATCAACTCATTGATGTCGAGGAAGAAAGGTCGAAGATGGCGCTTCGTCGGCGTTCCTCACGAGTGGCTCCATCTACTTTGGTTTGGACGAAGATCAATGGATTTTGGTGACGTTCCTCGACTGTTTTTTGTTAGAAGAATGGTGTTCTTCTCTATTTCTCCAAATATTCTTCCAGATTCTCCCAACACAACCAAATTCCCCAAAATAAAATAATAACCCAGGCTATTATTATATTAACCCATGTAATTTAAATTTAGACCATTTTAATTAATTGATTTCATTTCAACTCACTAATTAAATGTGTTTTCATAGAATTAAAGGGAGATGGTAAATTGTAGAGTCGTAATTAAATTAGGGGGAGTGGTCAATGAAATTAATGAAGGGGATTGTTATGGGATGTTCAAGATAGTTATGGGAGGTTTAAGAGTTTAGGGCACGTGTGGGACCCACCCCACAATTATCCTCCTGTGGGAGGTAATGTGGGTGTGGGACCCACCTATTACTCCCCTTTGGAGTAAAAAAACCACCCTCCACAAATAAAAATATCCAACACATATTTTTATTTATTTCTTAAAAACAACACGAAAATTAACTCCCCCCCCCCATCAAAACGCAACTACGGTAAAGGTCCCTTTAAAATAATATCAGCGCTGCGAGTTCATCGGTGTCCTCGAAATTCAATTCCGAGAACCAGTTCAATAGATAGAAAAACCCACACTTACATTTTCTGAACATACCTGAACAAAACTATAGAAATTGATTCCGGGCACACCGGGCCTCGGAATCAAGCACCGTATGAAACTGTGGACTTTTAAAATTCTAATGAAATTAAGAAGAAATTTCCCTTGAAATTTCTGGGTCTTTACATTACTCACACCTTAGGGCTTTACGTCCCCGTAAAGCTACAACACATGCTAGGGGAACAAAATAGGTACTGAGCACACATATGAGCCTCTTGCACCCATGTGCTCCCCTGGAGGTTTATGTGCTACCAGCGAATGCGTACCAGAGGAATCAACCATCAACGTAGGACCCATTTCAGTTGATCCTCAATCTCCACTAGAACCTCTGTGAATTTCTCGCCATCATCGATATACATCTCCCCATGGTTGATGATGTGGGACGGGTCTTGCACGTATCTCCTCACCCAAGATACGTGGAAGATTTAATGCACACGGTGCAACTGAGTTGGAAGGGCCAGGTGGTATGAAACCTCACCTACTCTACTGATGACCTGAAAAGGTTTGATAAAACACGAAAATAACTTTCCATCTAGGCCAAAACTCGGTAGGATTGTCGAGGTGAGCCTTGTAGGAAGACGTGGTCACCATCCTTGAACTCCAGTGGTTTCCGTCTCCTATCGACATTAGACTACTGTCTGCTATGTGTAGTCTTCATCCGCTCCTGGATGATCTCCACCTTCAAAAGATCTACAAGAGCTGCAATGATTTCCCCTTTGCCGAAAAGGGAAATTCGGTCTCATCCCCTAGATGAACCACATTTTATCCTAATACAGTCATTCCTAACATGAACAGTACAATTCCTGTCATGCATGACGTCGTAAGGTGTCGACGCTTCAACCAAGTGATCTAACCATTACTCTCGCCTCCAAGGGTCGAGTCACATTGTCGGAATTAGTGGGTGGTCATTGGGTCTCCTCCAATAGAAATCCTGAAAGTGAGGGTCAAGTCAACGTTTTTAAACCTAAACCTCTTACTTTTAACCGCACATAAGGGAGGAAAAAAATGTCACAAAGAAAAGTGTAATTTATTGCTGCATTTAAAAGTAAAAAGCCACATAACAACCCTGAACAACATCAACATGGAAACTAGAAGAACAATGAAAAATGGCCTCCATGTCTGGAACTAGTCCGGATTCTGTCCACCTGCTTCTGGAGCTCCATAGTCATATGGTTTAGCTGCCTGAAGCTATGCTCTTCAATGTCCACATGTTCTCTACGGTCGAGGTGGAACTCATGAAGGTGGTGGTGGCAACACCTCGAAGCATCGTCCACCTCCAACTACACGACCAGCTCATCTTCCTCAGTATCATGCTCCTTGAGGTCCGCCTCGATCGAACCTGTGCCTCTACCTAGGAGGTCCTTCATCTATCTGCTGATGATATGTATAGCAGGTCGGGCAGTCATGTTCCATGTGACCAAGTGCACCACAGGAGTAACATTTTCCACTTCTGGTAAGTCGTTCTCTAACCCAGGAGCCTCGCACACATGATCATGTGTCATGTGGTCGACCACCTGTAGGTCTGGTCCTCATGGACCTCTACATCATCTGTCTACTGCCAGCTGTAGAAGACTCTGCCGCATGCCGACTAGTGGTGGGTCCCACTTATAGATACTACTCATCATGGAAAATATCCATTAAGAGGGCTCACTCCAACACCCTCATCTGTGTCGGGATGCTGTGGGAGACAACTGAAGCTCTAATCTCTCACCTGAGTCCCTTATCAAAGTTACGGGCCCTGAAGAATGGGTCTCGTTTCATATCAGTGGAGTAGGGTGAGGGATTGATGAACCTCGTTGAGTACTGCGCCACCATCATTCTACCCAACTAAAGATGTATTAACTCTTTAAAATCACCGCTCGAATGGTGGATGGTACAAACACTGCCTGGAACAAGCTCTCGATGTCTACCCATAGAAGTGTCGCCTCGTCATGCATCTAGAGCATCAGACCCCACCATCTACATGCTGCTGCCTAAAGAAGGATGGTAGAAAGGATCACCATAATTTATGTCGGCATCCCTAATAGCCTTAAGACTCTCACCACAGCTTCCAGCCAATCCTCAACCGCCTGTGGGTCCGTCTCTCCCCGGAACCGGGGTGGCCTCTGACGCTGGAAATCAGGCAGCATGCTCAAGCGGCGTGCATCGCCTGCTACAGGGGTTGGGGGCATCAGTGGACAAATGGGTGGTAGTACCGCTGATTCCTCTGTTGGTGCCTCAATAGGAAGAGGGCCATGTACTGAGGCCTCATCGCTCAATGGGCTGTCAGTACATACAACTCTCAGGGCTCTAGCTCGTCGTCTCTGGGGAGGCATCCAGAAAGAAACAGATGCAACATGATCATAAGTATACACCTAGTGAGATGACCTATTTTTGAGATGACTTAAAGGAAAAATTTTCAAAACACACACGTAATCACTATTTTTGTGCACTGAGGTGGAAATAGGATGTCAAGGTCCTCATGTATGGATATGTCATCCACCCGCACAAACATTGGACTCCCAAAACTGAAGACCTCACTTAGTACCCTTAACATGATTTCTTCACAGAAAAGAAATATCAGAGTCCTATGTACTACGGTAGAACCGACTCCTCTGATACCAATTTTCACAACCCGTCCCCCAGGGCCCGCATCGTGACTACCCCATGCCCGCCTTCCATTGCCCAGGGGCTGCCGACTAGAACCAAAGGTCTAATTCCCTAGAGCTGGGAAGGCATTGACTTTATAAAACGTAAAAACACACACAACTAGAGAACAAGAGGAAGATAACACTATGTAAAGCAGTATAAAAAGTGTGAGGAAAATAAAATGGAGCTGGAAATACAATCCCAATAGAAAGATATACCTACAAGTGAATGAAATGTTCAACTAAAAAGACATCAATAGTATGGTGAAGTAGCTCCTAGATTGTCCTCCAGGTTCTATCTAAAGGGTTGGTACATATGTTCTCTACAGCACTCCGCATTTATCGGTTAGCTCTGTGTACCGTCACACAGAGTGTCCACCTCCAGGTAACGTCCAGTCCTCATACACTCTACCTCGATCAGCGTTGTACGTTGTTTGCATCCAAAACAACGATGTGCGGGCATAGCCCGTGCAGGGGTGAGTATAACGATTCTGAGTAGGGACCCCGATACCGTCAAGGTCAAACTAAATCCAACAAGTATAAACCGAATATAAATATCTCTACGGATAAATTTACTTAGTTATATGACCATACATATACCTATGTTATCATGTAACCCAACACAATCATGAGGAAAACACAATGTTCACTAACTCAGCTCTGACCAGTATTTTTATTCATGATGTCCTAACCTCTGCTGCTGGAGATCTCCTCCTCTGTCGAGTACAGTGCGTCAGCCTCTATAGCCATGCTCTTCCCACTAACCTTGGACTGCTTACGTACTCCACCTATCGAGTGTTGTGGGCCTGCTGCTACAACCAAGCACTTACCATCATGGGTCTCCCACTACAACTAATCACACTCCCTCAAATCCTATAGAGGTACTACTTATGTCGAGTACCGCAGGTCTGCCTCTAAAACCAAGTGCTAATCCTATGTGGTTCTGCTGCTATAACCAAGCGCTCCCCATGGGGCCATACGAATCACTCCGAGTCAATCGATCTGCAGTCATCATGTTTTAGCCAGCAACTAGGTCTATGCAAACCGTATGCTCATCTCTGGGAGGATACAATCCCATAGGTACTTCTATATACTTCTAAGTGACAATTAATCTCCTTTGGAAGTATCTTAAAGGCCTGACTCATCAGAGGGGTTTCAACGCAACAGACGACACGTCAATCGGACACCTAGTCTATTAGTTACTAGTATTTTTGTCCAGGGGTATGGTTGGTTTCATGTTCAAACCAACCCGACCGTATCTCAACTATACCCAGAACACCCATGGGGTATACTCAAAGGTACCATTTCTCAATGTTATTACCAACGCCGCTGATGGTTCATCAAACAGACATCTGATCTGAGAGTTATTGGCTTTTCCGTTCAAGGGGCCCAGTTGGTTTTTAGGCTAAAACCAACCTGACCATTCTAAAACGGCATCCAAACCTGAAGTGTAGAATGAAAAATTAACCATCTCATCAATAGGAAACCAATTTAGTTGATGGAACGTCAATCAGACGTCCGGTCCTTAAGTAATAAGCGTTTCCGCTCAGATGGCCCGGTTGGTTTCGGGTTAGAACCAAACTAGCCTTACACAAACATTTCTGAAACATTAAGTGTAATATACCTAAATGAACCTCTCGATCCAAGGATTCCTACGCAACTTACGGTGCATCGATCAGAGGATTATAGATCATTTTATGGCCAATTAACAAAAAACAGTTCCAAAAAGAGTGGTATGGGCCAGGTCCGACTCGGCCCAACTCACCCTGGGTCGGCCTGAACCGTGTCGACCCAACCCAGGTCCGGATCCAGCCCGGTTGGGTGTGTCTCAAAAAGTAGCCGGCCACGGCGCAACCAGCCTGGCTGAGCAAACTTCGCAGTGCGGGTGTGGGGGGCCGTTGATTGAAACCGGTGGTGCCAGCTGGCACCGCCCTGCCATCGCATATCACGCACGACCGCATGATCCGCCACATCACCATCGTGGCTATTTCCGAGACGAAATTCCTTCGGCTGTGTGTTGGGGCACCGCCATGATGTTCTGCATGCCACCAGAGTCATTCTGGTGGTCCTTTTTAGCTTCCATCTGCGTCAGCGGTCATCTCTGGACCCGAACATTGCTCTGAATTTTCCAAATCGCCGTTGCAGTCCTGTTTCGTCAGTTCCAAACAATCAGTGCATCAAGAATGATATGGTGAGGGGTCCGTACTTGTTCGTTAGTCCATACCCACTGCGTTAGTGGTCCAAAATATCATTCAACCAATTAAATGCCCATTCTCAAGGTTTTGATCACATATATAAAATATTCAAAAAACCCCTACATCGATTATGATGTTGCACATTATCGAGCCGCGTAAGAGGACAAGGGTGGATTTTGAATAGCGTCATGGGGATATGGCGTCAACTCATTGGCGTTGAGGAAAAAAGGCCGAATATGGAACTCCGTCGGTGTTCTTCTCAAGTGGATCCTTCTCCTTTGGTTTGTCAAAGATCGACTGCCTTGAGTGATGGTCCATGGCAGTTCATCATTAGAAGGATGGTGTTCTTCTGTATTTCTCCATAGTTTCCTCCAGATTCTCCCAACAAAACCAAAATTCTCAAAATAAAATAATAACCAAGGATATTATTTTATTAACCCATGTAATTTAAATTTCAAACCATTTTAATAAATTAATTGTGTTTCAACTAATTAATTAAATTTTTTGTCATAGAATTAAAGGGAGAGGGGAAAGTGGAGAGTTCATAATTAATTTAGGGGGAGTTGTAAAAGAATTAATGAAGGAGAGAGTTATGGGAGGTTCAAGAGAGTTATGGGATGTTTAAGAGTTTAGGGCACGTGTGGGCCCCACCGCAAACTTATCCTCCCAAGGGAGTTTATGTGGGTGTGGGCCCCACCTCTAACTCCCCTTGGGAGGAAAATATCCACCCTCCACAAATAAAAATGTCTAGCTCATTTTTTTATTCATTTATTAAAAAACCCTGAAAATTAACATCTTCCCCCATTAAAATGCAACTATAGTAAAGGTCCCTTTATGTGAATGCTGGCACGACGAGTTCATCAGTGTCCTCAGATTTCAATTCCGAGCACCGGTTCAAAAGATAGAAAAAACCTTACTTACGTTTACTAAAGTACCCAAACAAAACTTCGGAAACTGATTCCGGGCACACCGGGCCTCGAAATCTGGCGTCGTTAGAATCAACAGACTCGTAAAATTCCAATGAAATTATGAAAAAAAAATTCCTTGAAATTTCCTGGTCATTACACTATTTATCATGCAATAAAAATTGACATCATGGATGACCTACAATATTTTGTTATGAGTTTTGTTCTTTGAGGTTCATTCCTCAATCAGAAGACTATATATGTTATTTTAACAACATGTCAGGATGAATATATATGGTTCAGAGATGCCTATAAAGTCCCCCATAATGATAGAAAATAATTCTCACATAAGAGTCTAGATGATATAATTTAATTATTGGATTAGGGATACATGCAATCAGTTGCATTTTCCACAAGGGAAATGTAAATAATAACATATGGGATCACACAATGTGATTATGTGATTAATTTCATCACACAATTTATCACACGATAGACTGTTTGAATGACATTCATATCATATGATGAAGTTTTAGTGTGTCACAATGATCTCATAGGGCTTGAATTGTAAATTCTATGATAAAAGTTATGTAATTTATGAAATTAATGTCTAAATAGAGGAATTAATTTAGTGGTAATAGCTAGACTGATTATCTTGAGAAGATGGTCAAACACCTAGCATGTCTAATTCTTTAGTCATGCGATGGTTCTCTACAATATTTGGTGTGTCCCTTCATAAATGTTATATGGTTCATGTGAATTACTCTGAACATTTTAGACAAAGCCAATGTTGAACTCTATACATGTCAGCTTGATCATGATAGATCATCTGATCTTTTTAGAAAACATATGTGAATTCATCTAGAGAAGCCACCCAATCCTCATGATGTCATTTGAACATCGCATCCAGGTCATGAAATGTCCCATTGAAATTTAATACAAGTAACATGAAGCTATAGATACAAGTTATTCAGATCATCTGATGTCGTATAAACATATCAAATTATTCATATGAAGTATTATGGAATAGTCATCCTTGCCACGTGACACACTCAAAACATGTCATACTTATATTGTGCATGAATACATAAACATGTCAGCATTGATCACACAAAGAACATTGTACATTTATTAATGGACTAGGTACGGAATCCCATACAACATATAAAATAAATTTAGATCATTTAATAAATATTTTGTAGATGTACAAATAAATAGACCATGTTATCTCTAAGCCTTTGAACATCACCTAATTACCCCCTTTAGAATGATTGTTTCCGTTATGTGTTGATGTAATGAAGTAATTTGATTTTAACATTCATAAACATCTAGTATAATGATAATACAGTATGTATTATTCACTTATCTTATCCCATATTAGGATTGGGAAACTCATTAAACTATAAGGACAAAAATTATGATATTATGAAAGATACATATGAATCCTTTCTAAATTCTGAGATCCAAATGGGTATCACCCTTGGAATATCACCTAAATGTTCCAGAAGCACAATATCATTGGACTAAATAAACTCACATGGGTCAAGAAATCTTTATAATCCATTAATATATTGATTGTCTTATTAAACAATGAGCACATTAATTCCTACTTTTCGAAAGATCTGTATAACACCTTCCTATGTCCCAAGAACCATTCCAAACACTATATCAATTCCTCATTAGTGAATATGTCTTGAATGCACATATAGTGAGTATTATTATGATATAACCCAATTATATCACACAGTGAATGAATAATGTGGGATTAAGTATTTTAAATGGCTATATATCTGGCATCATAATACCCCCAATTAGGGAATCCTGGTGTGTAAGACACGTTCATTGTCTTCATGAAAATTAATCATTGGGAATATAGAAATATAAGTTCCTTTTCAATTCAAATATAGTTATACATTTGTAATATAGCCCTCACTAGTTCTATTTATTTTAACATTCCAATTTAATTTTTGGTGAATATTAAACTAAAAATACACTATTTTCAATTTTAAGAAGGATACATAGTATGAAATTTTAATGGTAGTGTTCTATATATGATTTCTAAGTTCCCTCATACACATATATTCATAAAGATCAAAAAATATATAGAATAGACTTGAAAAACTATATGTTTTTTGTTTCATAATATCATAATATATGTATAAAGTATCTTGGTGGTTCAATCGCATGATTGAAATTGAAATCACCTTCCTTGTTGATGGTAATATTCAAAGTGCCTCGTCATGTTGCTTCAAAAGAATAGAAGTTAACAATTTCATTAAAATAATAGGAAATAGAATTGGACCCTCTGATATATATATATATATATATATATATATGGTATCACTATTATAATCCCTTTTATTTGTAGAACGATTCAACACCAAATAAATTTATTAGTGCAACCAGTACCATATCGGGACATGGGTGGGATTAATGAACATACCATTAATCTATAAGAGAGTCCCATAGTATGATATAATTTCCCCAAAAGTATGTGATGATACCAAAATCCAATTCTCATGACCTATGATAGTTATTATGATTCATAGGGTTTTATACATATGTGACCACATGCCTTTAGAAATATGTTCTTTCCATGATTTTGATATAGGAACCATTCAATGGGAGATAAAAATGGATTTCCATATGTGAATGATAGTAAAAAAATTAAAACCACCCACTAAAATAAATATTTGACCACTAATTTTTCTAAGAAGTAATTATGGAGGCCTCAATATGAACCTAACAGTAATAACCTCATCTAAAATAATTTTAATATGGCATACCATCCAAGATTTAAGAATGATAGACTAACTAGTCTTCATTATTCCATTATTTTTCTCTAAAACCCCATATAAAAAAAATGTTGAAGATGATGTGATTCTATCAAATGATAAAAAAATATTGTTTTACCTTGATTTAAGATTCTTATTAATCTATACACAAAAATTGTGTGGCTGACATAAAATAAATCAATAATATATCTGAGATCACATGAAATATTTTATTCTACTATTGGTAATTAAATGTAAGAAAAATGTTTCCAACAATATGAATAATAAAAAACTATGTCAGAAATTTAATTGAAAATTAAGAATGGCGGATACATATGATGATGAACTGACTGTGGATGTAGTTCAGGTTTTTCACAATGACTATAAAAATGCTCTCACAAACACTGACTTCTTCCATGATCATCATTTCATCAAGGGAATGTTCAGGAAGCACATATATAGAAATAAATAGTAGTGGTTTCAATCCCACATAACTAACCCAATGAATTTTTCTTTATATGGAAATAACAATGGTCTGAGAATACCTATATCATTGTATGATCCTAAAACATGAGACCACATATTTTTGAATCTAGATAGTGAAAATAAAAATTCATTCTCATTCAAGGAAATTTACAATAATCAGTATAACTTGACACCATAACCATCCACATCGAATGATTATCCTTAGATCTAAAAAATTGATCCACCCTTACCGTATGATGATAGAAACATGTCTTAACTATGAATGAAAATAAATTTAGGAGTTTTTTATGAATAATCATGTCAACAATCAACAGAAAAATCATCCTTCCAGTGTCTCTATGTCTTCTACAAAGGGAATCAACCAATAAATTTCCATCATTGAAACTCATGCACTGGTACCAAAGGGATTACATTTGGTGCCTAATGATATGGATATATAAAACTTGACTCATATCCATTTCTCTACTGAAAAATCATATCAATATATTCAATTGGTGAATAGTGAGTGACCCCGTAGCACTACTCACATAGATCCTAAATCCATATATATCCCTTAATTAAGAACGGGGGATGAAAATATCCCAACCCCTACCCATGAAGCCCATTATCATATTATGATTGTGTAGGGAGGATAAGAGTGGGATTATATCCTCACATAAATTGTAAAAATATTCCACAATATCTGTAATGACCTAATAAATAAGAGTATTATTAATTTCATAGAAAATATATGGTGTATTATATAATATAATATTAAACACAAAAAATATAGAGAAACCACCAAAAAATTTATTTTGTTGATAAATACTTTTACATTAATCATAAATGAAACCAATTAAAAAATAAAATATTACAATATGATAGAAAATATAAAATAGAAGATCTAAAATGTGAAAATACAGATCTCCCAAATCTACTAGAATCATTTCCCCTACTGAAAACGCTAATGATAAGAAAAAACCTAATATCCAGACAATAATAATATTAAAAATTGAAATATACAACCATGAGAGGATTTGAAATCAATATTTAATGAAAATTATAATTTGTTTTTATAGGATGTAATGTGATAGTTGATAAAGTAATCTGGTCATTTGAAATGTAACCTGGTCGTTATGAATAGTATGTTGAATGCTGTAAAAGTAATTTCACCAAAAAATAATAAATTAAGATATATTTAAAATTTATAAATATTAAATTAATAAAATATTAATAGTATAATTAAAAAAATTATCACTATTAGAAAACCATATAAAATATATGACCATTTTAAATTATGTGTACTTTAATATCTTTTGTAAAAAACATTATTTTTATATTAAAAATTAAAAGATTGAAAATATAGAAATTTTAATTTTATAAAATTAATATTATATTTTAAATTAGGATATCAATATTATCCAATTGTTATTATTTCATAATATTCTTAAATACATCAAATTTCTGTTGATTAGTAAAAACATGGATTTTTAAATAACTAGTTTATCTAAAATTACATCATTAATGACATAATGGTTCCATAATATTTTGCATAAACTGTTTTTCTACCATTATATATTTAAATACATTTATTATTCATTAAAATATAGTAATCATAATTTCTAAACTATATATAACATTCGAAAACCTAAAGTCAAAAGTGATTCCTTTAAATAACAATTTCTATTTTACAACATTCTTTTTCAATAAGCAGTTGAATTCAGAATATAATGTCTTTAAAAGTATAAAACACACTATATTTTATTTATATAGTATTTATAATGTATAAAATCACTCCTATAAGGATTACATTGGTTATTCAATTTTATTCAAAAAATACCCCTTGCCTCAAATATAAATAACCCATCTCTATTCCATTGGAAAACTACACCTCCCACCCATTCCAAAGCTTATGTTCTTCCCAAATAATAAATATCCATACACTTGTAATACTTTGTGCCGTTTTGGAGAAATCCAATTCTAATTACTCTGGAGATATAATGTTGTACACGAGAAGCTACACTAAGGATAATGTATGTCTTTATGAACTATTACCTCTTTAATTGTTTTCATTATAATTTTTGCCAATTACATTCAAGAAAATATAATATAAAATTAATTATTATGTAATTTAAATTTATATTAATAATGTTACACTATTTTTATTTTCATATTTAATACAAATATAAATTTCATACATCTCATTCCCTCTCGTTCGATTGTGTCCAGTTAAAGGGCTCTTAACAACCTACGAATACTTAACCATGTAAACATATATAATCATATTAATATATGGAAATAATAAATTATACATATATATATTTAATTTAATTAATTATAATATTTTGTAATTAATTATACTGATGTATAAACTACTTTTAATCAAAACAGAGAAATCAATGTGGAAGAGGAAATTGTTTTTAACAAAATAATTGAAAAATAATTAAAATTCAACAAGTGAAATTATGAAATATTATAAAATGAATATAATTTATTATATAGCTCCACTAATGACTATAATTCACTTCTGATTTATTTTTTTAAAAATATCAGTTTTTATTATTTCGGAGTAACTAATGCAATGTAATAATGGTGGAATTAATGTTAGGATATTATCAATCCCAGCCCCCATTTATTAGTTATTCATTATTCATGCAATATTTCAGTGTGAATATTATTATTATATTATCCAATTAAATTTTCATTTTTATTTACTTATATTTTATGTGATATCGTTTCTTCCATCTTTATTTTGAAAACTAAAAATATTTTCTGAAATAACACATCTTTCTAAAATAGGTCATTGAATCCTGTTAATATTTTTGTTCTTCAATCATGAATGTTGAGGATTATGAAATATTTATTTTTAATTATACGTTTGGGAACCCCATTTTTATTCATAAAAGTATGTTTGACGAAATTATTATTAAATCCATTCATTTTTTAGGTTTATTTAATGATTATTATTTTTATATTTACTTGGTGGTATGCAAGGACATATAAATGTTATGATGTGACACATTTTATCTGAATTATATATCCATCCAATGAATTGGTTAATGTGATGTATTTGATGATGTAATGTGTATTAGAAATCCATGTGTTGCTAAAATTGTTCCCAATGATGATGTAATGATTGTGAATATATGTTATGTGCGAACAAGATGCTATCCTTGTTCACAACTATTTTGGGTATTTGACCACTGTGACATTATGTTTCATTTATTTGTATTTCCAAATTACATGCCTCAATCACATGATTCCATCACGATTTTTATAATAATACAATGGTTATTATAAAATGATTATTATTAGTCTCACACATCTTTTATTGATTCATGTTCTTTAACCATCCCCTTATATGGATTTTAGCTCACCACATTTTTTGATGTCTATACTCAATAAACTACATTTAATATGAGTAACAGGATATTTATATCAATAAAGAAGAATATTTCAAATAAATACTTGTGTATTTTTATTTATATGTGACATAAGGTCCTAATGTTTCCGAGACACTAAACATATAGATCCTTTATTGAATTAATTATTTGTTTTTAAAATAAAAATGAGGTATCATTTGTGTAAGAAAATATAGAGTCTCTATAAATTTTATCATAAAATTTATTATTTGATTTTGAAATTTGGGTTAATAAATAGCAGTTAAAACCCCTAGGATAAGACTATGTATATGTGAAAATAAAAAACACATTTGTTTTAAAAAATTATACATATAGAGATCCCATAATATGTTCTATTAATGACATTTTTACCAAATAAATTAAAATATATTCATGTTTTTTGACTTTGGATTGTGAAAAATATATCTATTTTAGGAAATGGTCAAAAATTGAGAATACAGTCCAACACACCATGTGAAATACAATACCACAATCTCGAAAACAAAATCACAAATTACTTGCGAGGTGGATTTCAAAACATTATGGAAATGATTACCCAATAGTACGAGGCTATAAAAAATAACATGAGCCTTGTAAAACATATTCCATCTCCCAAGAATGATAAACAAGCCACTAAATCTATTATGAGAAAATGATCATCAATGTTTAGTAGAACTTTTGATCCACTTCTCATGCAGTAGTTGGATCACTCAATATAAATGATATTATATGTGATATACTCTTTCATGAAAGTGATGGTGACACAATCCATTTATCAATTAGATTGAGAAGCTGATCAAATGTTTGAATTAATAAATAACACTATTAGAAGGGTGAAATTTAAGGGATTTATTGGTACGAATATAAAATTTACTTCATACCATATATTTCCCTCGAAATCATCAAACTGATATAGAGGGAAAATTCATAGGTCTTTTGAAGAGTAGGGTGATGTCTTCATAACTTATGAGTAAAACTCCTCAAGTCTTATAAGATATTCCTTTGTGTTTTTTAAAAAATGTTATTGAATATATATATATATATCATTTAGGGGTTTAATACAACACATTGATATGGATCTAAATTTATAAAATTATTTGATTTATACACTAAATGATTGATAAATTATATATTTATAGATGGAGTCTATAGAGTGGCCCCATGGTTATGTATATATGAATAGAAGAATGTGGTCTCCATATATGGTTAAACTGCTAGATGAGTAATGAGGATTCAACAATCCACATGTCAGAAATGTGTGTAGAAACATTATGTGAATTGTAATGTTGGTATTGATTGTTCCTTCATGGCTATAAGAGAAGGTAACAAAGAATGTTAATGTAAAATATACATGATGAAGGTGAAAAAATGATGGAAAAGATGAAGGAACCTCTTAATTAAACACTTATGTTTCAATGATTCAATTATAGAGAAAGGTAACAATGAATAATAGTACAGTAAACTAAGATTCATTATGGGTAATATATGTCAATAACCATAAATGTAAAAGTATTGAGGGAATCTTATTCCAACACTACTTCTCATGTTGAGCATGGAAATATTGTCAAAAAAGGTACTATTCCTATTGAGTAAAAAATAAGAAAATAATATTTGTTTCTTGTTATATAAAATAACTTATATCCAAAAATTTCACTAGAATTCTAGATTTTATGCTCCGATAACAAGAAGTATATATATATATATAAATACAAATATTATAAATATCATTTCCACCCATGTGTTGGACACTTCTATTGTAATCACCTATAATAATATTCTTCCAATGAATCTCATTGTTATTCCCTTGATGTAATTTGATGTTGTATTAGTCGATTATGTTGTCACATTATATACATCACAAATAAACATTAATGAAAAGGAAATATATTTTCATATCCTGATGTATCCAATACTCTTCTAAAAATTCAAGGATTCACATAAATCTTATGAAGATAGTACTTCAATAACATGGGTGTTTACAGCCTATGAAAAATTATATCATTCCCAAAATGTTGAGCGAAATGAGGTTAAAAAACTAGAGGAAATTACCATTCTTATATAATACTCTAATTTGTATCCCAAAGTGTATCTTAGAGAACCCCCCTATCCAAAGGATGTTTTTTAAATAATTCTCACACCCCTAGAAAATCCTTTCATAAAATAATTTTAAATGATTTCCAAATTTGAACATGATGAGTTAACGAGCCGATGTAATAGAATTTTGACAAAGGATTCATATGAAATAAAAAATCTCATTTTCGATCACCAATTCTCTCTATCGATATGAACTATGGATCAATGAGGTTATGTATCTATTTTCATCATATGAAAAAGATCACCATAACAAAAACGTATAATTTAGTCTATTTTTTCATTTAATAAGAGAAATATAGGTTATTATTCACATGTAATAGAGTTATACAAATTAATAAGGAGACCAATTAGGTTAACGTAAAAGGGATTTTATATTTATCAAATAGTCACTAGGAATATAATGATCATAAATATGGTTCATTTATATTTTTCACCACTACCCAATTTATGAGGCACCCTTAAACGTTACTAATTTTAGGTAGGATCCCATATAACCATAACCAATTTATTCATGATGAATGATAAATTTATTAGTTTTAATGTTTATAAAATAAACATGAAGTATATTATGCTTATCAATAATGGTTTATTATTTTTTTCATTCTTCTGAAATAATAACTACGAATGTTAAATAAGTGTAATGATATAAGATAATCCAAGAATGTTATTATGCAAGCATGAAACTATCAAACATGGGAGTAAATCAAGACATGATAATATAAACTAAAGAATAATGATAATAAAATACATATGAAGGATAAAAATACATGTTATTGATGTTTAAAACAAGTCATATAAAATAAATACTAATAAAACATGAAAGAAACATCATATAATTTCAAAAAACAAAGTACTGAAATCCACTTAGATGGTCATATTCATTGAATATGAATTCCTACATGACAATAATGATTCCAATAATGCCCCAAAATTGCCATACTAGACCAATGGAAAATACTAAAACTCATAATTTACTATGTAAAAGATTTTACTCCTATCACATAAGGTGAAATCCATAATAAACTATAACAATAAATAGTATGATCAAAAATCACATCCCTGTCCACATGGAATTTTCCACATATGTGGGTTGATCAGTCATAGACATGACTACTATCCAATAATCAATAGATTCCTAGTCTCATATGTACTAAAAATAATAAATAAATAATGGAAAAGAAGCTTTTGTACCACTATGTAATGACCTGACCTAAAAGACTATATAAATTGTATATAGGTTTTTCACCACATGGCCTAAATAGCACATACCCACATGATAGCGGATTAAAACTTGTAGCGATGGTGTAATTATTATATAGTGGAGAGACTATTCCCTATATATTAGAGAATAAAAATTGTACTATCAGGAATAAATCAATAGATAATATCATAAGCATTAAATTTAAGTGAAAATCATTGGAAGAAAAAAATCATATATAATAAGAGTGGACAATTCCAAATACAACAATTCATTCATGACTATGTGATACTATTAAAAAAATCATGGCACATATATCATTTTATATGATACAATGCATGATCAATGAAAAGAATGAAATTCCTCATGGGTGATATCATCATGCATTATATGTAGTAGCTATATCCTCTATTCCTAACTCATATTTATAATTATTAAAAAAATATCAAGGGTTTCTGAAGAAGAGGATCTTTCCATCGACCATAATGAAATGGTGGTATGAGCAGGTTGGGAGATATACATAGTAGACCAACAACAATTATTTAAAAATAATAATTTAGCTCATGAATATTGAATACTAATTGTGGATATAAAACAAATGTAATATCAAAAAGATAAATAAACAAATTACATGGTCTTCTTTGTTCCCTTTAGGACACATAGACCGGCCATACCTTCATCAGTGTAAGATGGAATGTCTAAACAAAAGGTAACATCACTTAATAGGGTATAATATATTAGCAGGTGAGAATAATATAATCACTATGAAAGGGATTGATAATATACAAGTCATTAGGCCTTTTGAACATGCCATTATATTTAATTTCATATCATATTACATTTAATTTAATGAGGAGTTATTAAAATTCATTTATATAGAATCATGCGCCCATACCCGTTGAACCATGTAACAGAACTGAATAATAAAATCAGGAAAATAACAAATTGTAAACTAAGAATTTCTTCAATTGTGATAAATAAATGAATTTCAAAGTTCAAATCCCAAGATATGTGAAACATGTACCCTCTGAGTCTGTCCCAGGTATCAGAAAAAGGGGTCTAAGATTCAATCGTTCCATGATGAATCAATCGTGCCTCCATGTTCGTCCATGGGTACTCCCCTGGGAACCTAAATCACTCATAAAAATATAAAAATTAAAAATAGTGATCTTATCCATTATATATTAGTTTCCCCCCCCCCATAATGTGAAGCATCATCGACACATGATCACATACTTGATAATCCCTTAAAAGGAATCTAATAATTACATGAGGTGTAAATAATACATTCATTCCTTTTAACTTTTTAAAACACTAATCTGGCCAAGTATATGACCATGATTTATCATAAATATGGTGAATGGTATGATGATATATATAAAAAAGAAATCCATTGGATTTAAGAAGAGAAGAAATCTTCCCCACTAAATCTCAACAATCAGTTTTTCTTAAACCACCAGAAAGGTCTTAATCTGTACTTGTATGATCTGGATGAGAGCAATTTAGGAATTCCCAAGTCATATTCAAAGAATAGGAAAAAATTGTTTACTAAGAAGTCTGAAAGAATGGTAATCTAATGAACAGTATGTGTAAAGAAATATCCTTAACTAATGTGATCTCTCATTTGACTCCCACATGGAATGAATCTAACATGGCGTGATTATTAAAAAATAAAAAGATAGTGGGATTTTTTTTGTTGAGGATCCATTTAAAATGAATCAAATATTCGATCTTATTAAATTTTTATTTCTTTGTAGATCTTCTTATATGATGGGTGAAAATCATTTTTCATATACGGATTTTAATCTATCACTCTCTCATTCCCTGAGATTTTTGAACTACAGATTGATCCCTATCAGCAAGGGATATTTGCAATTTATTTTTGAAGGTCAATATATATTTGAGATGAAATGAAAATGTGAAAATATAATCATTAAGTTGTTCTTATAGATAAATTTATAATGGTGTCCAAATTTCAAACCCTTCAACTACAAACACTCATATGATCATGAATGGGTTCATATTCATGGCCTTCATTGGGATTATTGGCATTTGAAAATCCTCAACGATCTAGTTAAGGAATTTTTACACCTCGAATAATTGATCATATAATTGTCAATGATGATATTGGTCTATTTGAAAGATTTTTTATTGATATAACCATGTAGATACCATTTCTAAATAAAACCACCAAAATTTTCAATTAGTATTAGTATGATATCATAATTGAAAGTGATCATCTACCCCAATACTATGGGAATTGAAAAATGGTTGGAATCTCACTACAATAATTCAGAATTGTTAAAAAATAACCAAAGCCTGGATCAAATGATATTCATGGAATGAAGTTGAAATGATCAAGAAAAATATAGACATTAGTATAGTGATACATTTATTGTCCAGTCAATCTAATTCCATAGAAGTGAAGGGACTGATGTAGGAAGACATGGTTAATGAATAGGAAGACCCACCCAATTTTTCTGATATTTCAGAGAATAATTTTTTCTAGACAATAATGACACTAATTTTCTAATGGATAATGACTACATGCTGGAACATTCAATGGATGTTTATGACATGGATTATTCTCTAAAATTACAATTTTACAGAGTTGATATGAATGATAATGAATAAGATATTGTATTATAAGTAGAACATTAGTGGTATAACACTATTGATATGATACAATATGTTTGAGAATAAAAATCGAAACCTCATGCGACACTATTTATAAATGAAATGGAAAAACTTGATGTACACATTCTCGACCAACACATCTAAGGAAAAAGGTGATTTATTTCACTATGTTAGTAATGTTACATTGACTAAAAAAAACACATAGCTAGTTCAAAAAAAGTTGATCCAACTGGGGAATCCATAATAAATATCACACAGAATAAAAGAATAGGGGTTTTCCACTCTAAAATTGGTTTTTAATTTAGATACTATTTTTGAACATTCATGGAATAACCAACCTTGACTCGTTGAGTTCTCTTAGGATCAATGTATGAATGTATAAACGAAAAGAAATTGGACTATATTAAATAATAAAAATTTTCCTTATCATTTCACTATTCTTGAAATAAAATTCAATATATTACATGCGACAAACAAGATTATCAACTACACTACCAAATATTGGATTTTGGACTATAAAGATGTGATTGATCCCATAATGGTCAATTCAGATAACAAATATGTAACTTTCTTCTTCTACATAGCTGATAAAATTATCTGATTCCCAATGATATATGCATTAAACTCTTTCCTAGACAGCAGATCACTCTATTCTAATTTGATATGTTATTCATGATCAATTTCAGTTCTATGGATCATCATTGGTGATTTCATCTTTATATATCTCGTGGATGAAAAACTAGTATCACGTTCATGATCTTTCTCCATTAAATATTTCAGGTAATTCATTGAAGAAGAGAATCATACCGAAGTCAATCTGGTATTTGAAAAAAAATTCATGTATAGAAAACACCTCAATGGAGTCATGTCTAGTAAATTTGATAGATCGTTTGTCAATGAAATTGATCTTTTAAATTTAAGATCATTATATTTTTTCACTATATCCTCTCACAACTCAGACCATAACCTTATTTTCTATATTTAAAATGTAAATAAAATATAAATCTTTACCCCTTCTATAAAGGCCCAATTCTAGAAACCACCTAGAGGTGCCCCGTACCCAGTTGGTCACATGGCCTCAATTGTATTTCCCCAAACACTAGAGGATACCGACTATCAACGAGGGCCTTGGGTTTTGTAGTTGGGAAACAATTCCCTCATTAGAAGAGTACAAAGCAGATGTTAAAAACACAAAATAGCAGAAGTAGTAAATAAACAACACCAGTAAATAGCAGAATAATGGTAAAGAAACAATTGGGGTGTAAATATATATATATGATTCACGATTCATATATTTCTAGGAAAGAATCCAAACAGGTCACAATGCTGAATAGATTACTAAACCAATATACAAAAAGAAAACTGATGAGAAAGTCGACAACATTACAAGCCTCGGCTTTGTCCCATTCTCTCCAACTCCAATGCAATCAATTACCTGAAGTCGAAGGGTGCATGCCCTTGCCTATACCTATAGCAATATAATCTGATTGGGCCTAAAAGAATGGCCCAAACAAGGTGTCAGACAAAATCCCAGTAGCCAACCACCATAAGACCTATGATTAATAGTCAGTGAATATAAGGATGGTAAAAGTACAGAAAGAAGTAAACAAGGATTCACTAAGAAGCACACAATCCACAATTTCCAAGAATTTAAGTCACAGAAAATTAATTAGAAAAACAATCAAGTATAAACATTCAGGTACCCCTCTAGGTTGTTCTCACATCATAGCCCTTATGATTCAACCAACAAGTACAAGAAACCCTCTAGGAAGCACAAATAGTCTCAGCCCTCTAGTTCAGTTAATGTATATAATCTATGGGGAAGCACATACAGTCAATTCCCCCTATATGATCCTATCGTACTAAAGGCGCTCTCGAGAAGCACTCAACATCTCATTCCACCTTTTTCCCGCATCGATGAACTCCATACACTATTAAGAATCAATCAACGTTAATTCCCTATGAGGTATCGGATCATAAAATTATAAAGACTCTCTAGAGAAGCCCTTAGGTCCATTCTCTCTATGGTCTACTACACTAGGTTCACATAGCCCCGTGTATGTCAAATAAGTATAGCATGTGTATTGTTCAAAGTAAACCTCAAAAACTAACTTGATAACATTTTACGTAATATAAGAACATTAGAACTATAGTCATAACATCATCAATACAAGGCATGGAATGTAAACAGAAGGCAAACAGGAAAACAAGACCAAAAGGTCAAAATAGGTAAGAATATATGAGAAATACATCCAAAGCACAAAAATTCACCCAATTCACAAAAAATATCCACTACTCTAGAATAAAAGTAATGTAGGAAAACAATAGGGATAAAACGGTTAACATACAATACCTAGTTCAATAGTATTTGTGGAATTTACACAAAATATTCAATGACAATCAATGGAAAGGCACACACCAACTAACTTGGGATTATGAGATCAATATACTTGATCCTTGAATCTTTAATCTCCATATAATTCCAACGATCTAAAAAAAACTCTCAAATGTTCAACCCACAAAAAACTGATTGGGAATAGGAATCATCGAAAGAAGCTCCAACAGAAAAGAGAACTCACCGATGTGATTCCAACACAATCAACAGTGTTCAAATCAGAGTACGGAAGGAGGCTCAGTGGCTCGTCGATGATCTGTGGCTTCTTGGCACTCTCGGATGAACTAGGTTGAGAAGGAGGATGTTATGTCTGTCACATGCGACACTGATGTGTTTAAAAAAAAACAAAACACACGGCATGTAATTTTGGAGTTCATGGTGTGTACTTACTGTTTCAATACACCTCTTTAGGTGGCCTCCACATCACCCCACATGACCGTTTGTGAGGCCATGACACAGCCATCACATGGCCTCCTACGACAATGAAGTACATGATAAGTACTCATAATGTACACTACATGAACTTAAATAATATCCAGAAACACCTATTTTCTCAAAAACTATAGAAAAAAAGAAAAAATTACCTAAAATGAAGGTCTGGGTTGTTACAAACATCCCCCTTTAAAAAATTCATCTATGAATTTCCCTAGAACTGAGTAGAAGAAGAAACCCACAAATGCTCTGGCCATTGTGCTCGTACATCAGCCTCTCTATCCCAAGTCTCATCCTTCACCCGTTTGTGCTGCCATAGAACTTGTACCAAGGGAATAGACTGTCCACGAAGAACCATTGTACTATGATCAACAATTTGGATAAGATGCTCAGCAAATGAAACATCAAACATGAGCTAAACCACATTGGTTTGAAAAACATGAGATGGGTCTGAAAATTAACGTCGGAGA
The DNA here is from genome assembly GCA_963277665.1 of Viscum album. Taxonomy (NCBI): domain Eukaryota; kingdom Viridiplantae; phylum Streptophyta; class Magnoliopsida; order Santalales; family Viscaceae; genus Viscum; species Viscum album. Next base: position 1,373,075,737 of record OY728142.1, on the reverse strand, counting down.
TGAGATATCTGAAAACACCATGCATATCTTGATACCTCTGAGGTAACTACAACCGGTAGGCAACCAGAACAACTCTCTCCAACAGCTCAAACAGCCCGATGTACCTCGGTGAAAGCTTACACTGTCTCATAATCCTCTTGTCTCCCAAACTCATTGTGACACGTAGAAAAACCCAATCCCCGATCTCTAACTGTAGAGGTCATCTCTACTGAACAACATAAGACTCTTGATGAGACTGTGAAGTATCCAACCTTTTCCCAATCAACTCTATCTGCTCTGTGTTTCCCTGAACAAGAAAATTTCCCAACAATGCTACCTCTCCCACCTCCAGCAAACATAATGGTGATGAGGCATGGCCTAATGTAAAAAATCCTCATAATGTGCCATCAGAATAGTCTCTTGAAAACAATTATTGTATCCAAAATCCACAAGAGGTATATGATTCTCTCAGGAACTGCAAAAATATAGATTTCATACTCGGAGCATATACTCAATCACCTGAATAGTATGCTCCGATTGGCCATCTGTTTGGGGGTGGTAAGTTTTACTCAAAAGTGCTTGTGTACCCAAAGCCTTATGAAGCCCCTGCCAGACCAGAGAGATCAAACACGCATCCTTATCTAAAACAATGGAGTGTGGATCTTAATGTAGATGTACAATCTCTCGGATGTATATCTACCCCTCCTCATCAACATTGAAGGTCTCCTTGATTGGCATGAAGTGATCAACCTTCATAATTCTATCAATGTCAACCCATACAACATCATTCCCCCGATGTGACCTTGGAAACCCTGTCACGAAGTCCATCGTGACGTCATTCCACTTCCACTCCGGAATGGGTAACTATTGTAGACGACTTGATGGTCGTTGATGCTCCTCCTTCACCTGCTGACATGTACAACACCTTATGATGAAAAGAAAAACATATCTCTTCATAGATTTCCACCTATACTAGCAGTGTAGATCATGATACATGTTGTTGACATGAGGATAAAATACCCAAACAGAGGAATGAAAATCCTGCATCAACTCCTCGCCTATATCTTCTGGCACCCATACGCATCCCTGGAATTATAGGATCTCATCCTCTCTTATGTTCCACCCAAGAATGGGGTCCTCTCCTGACACACTATCTCATTGGACTAAGACTTCAAAATATGATAGCTGGCTCATTCACACCTGATCTAGGAGGGTAGAGGTAACACCTACACAAAAAAGAAAGGTCTACCGCTTTCTGTCGCACATCTTAATATGCATCTCAAGGAACATATCCATAAGCTACCACTCACTACTGGCCTCCTGAACTGCATGTATCTGAGTCTTCCTGCTCAACACATCAACCATTGCGTTTCCATTCCCATACATATAGGCATGCTCAAAGTCAAAGGACTATAGGTACTAAACCCATCTATGCTGTCTCAAATTCAGATCATGCTAAGTGAAGATGTACTTAAGACTCTTGTGGTCAAAGAAGACCATAATGTGCAGTCCCTGAAGATAATGTATCCAACGTCGTAGGGAAGGAAAAATAGTTTCCAACTCCAGATCATGCGTCGGTTAATTCCTCTCATTTTGCCTCAACTACCGAAACATGTATGCAATGACCCCATAGCCCTATATAAGAAAAACTCCTAAACTAATACCTGAAGCATCACAATAAACAGTATAGATATTTCCTAGCACTGGAAATACTAGTATTGGTGCTAAATTCAACCTCTCTTTCAGCTCCTAAAAGGATGAATCACAATGAATCATACCATAATAACTTCACACCCTTCATGGTCATACTTGTCAGTGTTGTTTCTAAGCGAGTAAGGTCTTGTATAAAATGTTGGTAGTATCCATCAAGCCCTAGAAAACGCCTCACATCAAAGATGTTATTTGGAAACTCCTAGAAAACTATTGCAATCACTTTTTCTCTGGGTCTACTGATACACCTGTCTCGGATATAACATGACACAATAAGTGAATCTGGTCCATCCAAAAGTGGCATTTTGTGAGATTATCATATTACAGATGATCTATCAATGTACTAAAAATGATCTCAAGATGTATAGATTGGTTGTTTTGAGTGTGAGAGTAACAAAATATATCTTCCACAAATACCACTATGAACACATCCATGTATATACGGAACCCTCGGTTCATCTATGTCACGAAAACTGTTGGCACGTTCCTGAGGCTGAATGACATAACTATGTACTCGTATAGACCATAACTGCTCCAAAAGGATATAAAAGGTATATCTAATGGTATAATGCACAACTGATGATAACTAGACCTTAAGTAAATATTCAAGAATACCTGGTCCCCTAGAAGCTGATCAAAGAGATCATCAATCCTCGGCAAGGGATATCGGCTCTTGACTGTCAACCGGATCTGCTTCCAATAATCCACAAAAATTCTAAGGGTATCGTCTTCCTTCTTCGCAAATAGGACAAGAAAACCCCATGGAGAAGTATTAGGTTGGATGAAACCCATTTCATGCATCTTATACAACTTCTTCTTGAGCTTCTGAGACTCTGGTGTAACCATCTTATAAGGAGGAATGGACACTGGTGCTGCTCCTGGAAAAAGATTAATAGAAAATTCTACCGCATGCTCTAAATGAAAAAATGAAAATTCTTCTGGAAAGACTTCCCAATAATGGTCCACCACTATAGGAAAGTATAACTGTGAAGTCCCATGGTCATCAAGATAAAGACGAGCAATCTGGCTATAACTCCTACTAGCCCTTGTTGATCGGGTCATTCCCAACTCACCTAGACATCCCACTCTCCTGGACATCCCTCTCGCCTCTATGAAGAAAAGATCCACCATCTGGTGATAAGAAACTCACCATTCGGAGATAACAGTCGACGAATGCATGGAAGGGAACTAACCAGTCCATTGAGAGAATGAAATCATTCCTTGTTATCTCTAGGATATAGGGGTCCCATAAAAGTGACACCCAACAAACTCTAAAGGGAACTCCTTGCACTAACATACACTAGATGTTCTTCTCCCCAATGGCGTTTATAGTGTCAAAACATTGGTAGAAAAAAAAGATATAAATCCCAAGGCTCTCCACAACAGAGATAGATACCATTTTCTGCGTAACACCAGTATCGAGAAGAGAAGAAGATAAAATTGAGGCAACAATGTAGAGACCTGAAGCTTAACGTACATGGACATTACATTAATATTTCGGAATACTTAGTACATAACAAAAACACACACACAAGGATCATAATAGCTTACTGTCTTTGGAAACTCGAAATATAATCTTCTAATCGTGGTGAAAGATCTTCAACATCTCCCATAATGATCTTCCATTTTTTACCTAAAACCTTTCTCTATATCCTGGGGAAATAAAACATACAAAAGGGTGATATCAAATGCTCAGTAAGGGTAAACAAAAGAAATATCAATCACATCATATACATAAGAACATAACTTTCGGAAATCTTAACCTGCAAAAGAGATCATAATATCATAACATGGGATAAATCATAGAAGTGAAATGTAATCCCAATAATCATAACATAAAACATGAAACTATGTGTCATACACACATAATCATAGAGAATCATTTCTTATTAGTCAAGACTCATTTCCAAGACTATCATAGTGGACAATGTCCCTTTCTGAACCTAGTTCACTCCTCGTTTCAGTCCTATTTCACTAGACCGGTATAACCTACCATTCCAGCCATGTCTATCTCATGAGATATAAAATAATTACCCAGTGCATTGGAGGGAGATATAGGTCCCACCCATCTCATAATGATACCATTCTTATGTGTGCCACAAAATCATAAACCATACATCATAGCATAACCCATATAATAAAAATGGGAATCTTAAACATCGTGGCATCATAAAACAATTCATATAAGATAAAGTAATTCATAAAAATATAATTCCATCACAACATAATCAAATAAATGTAATAATATGGATAGAAACAGAACCCTATGTTATCTTAGATGGAAAATAATTTTGATAAAACTCTTGAACTCCATTCTTGAGGAAAATATCTCTTCTACTTCAATTTTTTTTTTCTTTTCATAAGATGTCATACAATTTTAAACTAAAAAAATTTGATTAAAAATAAACTTGAAAACTTTTAAAGGAAGCTTCTTGGAAATAATTTTTTAAAAATCCATTCATGCAATATAAGTTAAAAAAACTTTCTTCTCGTACTTTTGTCGGAAAAGTCAAGAAGTTCCTCGTATGAAAAACGACAAAAGATTCCTTTAATATCTTTTGCTAAAAACTCACCGAAGATTAAAATTGGATTTAAACAATTGTAGGTGGATGGAAATAATATTACATATTGAGGAAACATGGATGTGGATGATAAAATACAGCCCAGTAAATACCAAAGTATAAACAATCTCGGATAAAAATGAGATTGTGATATTTCCCTTACCTTAGGTCCGATTTGCTTCGTATGTGTCCAAACCTCCTGTATAATGATTTAAATTATGTCATTGACTAATTCTAGAATCATACTCATTGTTATGAAATCATATATGGTTCACTTATGGCTGTATATTACCCGTTCTATTGTGAATTCCATGTTAAAGAGCGTTTTGGGTAAAATCATTTCATTTGTCATCCATGTTTTGACTTGTAATTATTAATATGATTACTTAGATCATGATTAAATAATTCCCGAATATAAAACTTGATTTATATATAATATATATTCAGATTATATATATAATTTATTAGTAAATGGAATGAAATACACCGTTCATGAAGATGGTAGACCGTACGTACGCATGAACGCTATTTTCTTTTCCTTATTGAGTTGAATGGAATTAAGTTGATGACATACATATATATACAAATAAATCCAGAATCATTATTATGTCATATATTTCATTATTAATTATTATACATATTTTATAATCATTCATGAATGGTTAACGTGGAAAATTAATCTCATCGGGTCGTGGAGACGGTAGTCCGTACGTACGCACGAGCGATGTTATCGTTATCATGATCGTGGAATTGTATTGGAGTGTATGTATACTATTTCAGAATAAATATCACTTTACAATAATCATATATAGTTATTATGTACACCATTATACCCATTCAAGTAAGGTGGTGGTGGAAAATAGATTACACCACGGCGTGGAGACGGTATTCCGTACGTACGCATGTGCGGTGATTTTGTTTTCCGTAGGATGGATAGATGGTGAAATAAGGTTGTTTCATACATATAATAACATATCATTGTATGAGTGATACTTATGTTATTACTTCATAATGAAACAACTAAATAAGAAGAAGTTGAAGAAGAAATAAAGATGAAAGAATCAGTAACGGACATTACCTCTTCTTTGAAGTGCTTCTTTGAGACCTTCTTTTAGGGCACTAAAATTGGTCATTGAAGACTACCAGGACCTCTAGGATGTATATAGGGAAGTGGAGAGGTGAAAGTGGTAGGTTTGGGCCGAGCATGAAGGCTTAAAGTGGTGTGACGAAGATAGGTAGGAGGTGCCCTTTTATAAGGGAGGAGAGGGGCACCTTTGGAATAACTAAAAATATTATTTTATTATAAAGTCATGTTCGGTTTTAAATAGCTCAAAATTGATTTATTTAGAATATAAGGTGGGGATGGGTAGAAATCCTTTCATCCAAAAGAATTTAGACAAGTTTAGTTCATTATATTAACCTTATCTTTTAGTATTAACTCTTAGTTAATTAGATTGACATTTACCATGTCACTTTGTATTTTTATATTATATAGTTATTAAACATACCATATACAACCAAACGACCCCAAAGTTGTGTTTTATTAATATATATCCTTATCAATGTAATTTGGCCGAACCTTAGATTTTTAGGAATAAAATAACAATTAATAATATAATATTTGTTTTAAAAACTATTTTATGTCAATTTTGACACTATTTAGTAATTTATTTTTTTAGAACTCATAACATAATTATTAGTTCTAAAAAAGTTAACTCAATCAATATTAACATGTCATATTAACCTAAAAAATTAGTTTAATTAATAAAAAGTCTCAAATTATAATTATTTGGGTATTTATAATATCATTTATACTAATTTTTCACTATTATGGTAATTACTGAATCATCATTGTGTCATAGATAAATTAATTTTTTTAATATCTGAAAATTATAAATAAAATATAATTACGTAGTAAATATTATTTTATTTCTAATGAATATTTACCATCGAATTTATCTTATGTATAACCCTATATTAAAAATTATTTAGTAAATAAACTTTGATTTTAACTCTTTTAACTCTTCTTTGAATTAAATAATAATAAATGACCTAATCTAATCCAAGTGGGCCTAAATGGTCATATTTTATTCATAAGTTTGTTTTTGGTCGAATTACATTTATACAATAGAATTAGGACATGTGTTAGGGTAATAATAATTTCATTTTTACCCTTAATTACCCTATTTACTTTTAACTGTGGTAAATAAAAGTAAAAAGTTACTATTCACCAAAAATTATTTTCATCTCATTGAACCAAATTTTACTTACTGACATCAACCGTGTCTCTTGGATTTTTTAAATTCCACTCACAGAAGGGGTAAAATTAAGTTATATGAAAAATTCATTTTTTTAACTACCACTTAGTGGTTTCAGTATTCATCAAAAAATGAACGTTTCCAGAAAAATACCAAAAAATAGGCCTAAGATATATTTGATATTATGAATTAAAAAATGATGTATATTTTACCAAATTCAAAACATATCAGTTTCATTAATTATTTTAAAAATTAATTCCCGTTGTCAAAACAAATAGCGTGTTTTTAAGAGATAATAACTATCAAAATATTGACACTTGTTTATAACTGGTTTAAATGTGAAATTACATACAATGACAAACATTGTATTAAATTGTAAAAATATATTCTAAAAATACTTTAAAACCACTCATATTAATAATTTATCACAATTATTTATTTCAATTAAAAAAGTTGTTTTTAATTAAAATTTAGTAATTTTCACTTTTCATCAGAATATGAAAGTTATTCGAAAAGTACCAAAATTTCACCCTAAGCTAATTTTGATATTACGAATCCAAAAATGAATTCCATTTTGAAAAATAAAATTTACAAAATTTAAAAAAGTGGTTATGACTATTCATAATGGCTAGTTTTAATAATATTTTAATATGATATTGTTGTTTAATAAAACTCGTTATTGCGTACTACACACGCTATCGAGGAAGGTCGTGATTGCGTGTAATGAAAGGAAAGTCAAGGATGCGTGTTGTGCAAGCTCCTTTTGGTGTAGCGTACAACACAAGACATTAATGAAATTAAAAAGAATATTTTTCTTAATATCTCGGGCTGTTATATTCTACCCCCCTTAAAATGAATTTCGCCCTCGAAATTCGTCGGGTTTATAAATGGTTTACTATTCGAAAATTTTCATTAATAGAAACCCACATCGTACAATGGAATACCAAAACCAATCTTTAAAAATAAAAGTATGAAACGTAACGGTTACCCAAATAAACTAATCACTCGGTTTCCACATAGGTAAAAATATTGATATGGAAGAGAAGTCAAACCAATATGTTCTGATGGAGAGTGGTAGAGAACATGTCTATGGAAAAGCAAGCAATCACAAAGCCATAAATATGTGACGATCTAAGGTACCATCTAATTCATCAGATATAAGAGCACTAGGACAACATTTTTGGTTTTCAAGATCATTTCCCGAAAGTTGATGAAATTGGAATTAGAAGAAATACTTTAATGATTTTGGTATAGTCTCATCGTTTTTCATTATATGGACAATTTACACTTCATCTCTTAAAGAAATGAAGTTGAATTTGCCATTTGTGATGTGTTAGCAGATCATGTGATAGAATGATGGGTCATTCCATCTGTCTAAAACAAAAGGTTAGAAAAGTTATCAAAAAATACATAAGTCCATCTATAGTGAGATTAATGATATATGGTTCCTAAAATGGACTTATACTTCATATATCATACTGCATAATATAATAAAACTAGTTTCTACTCAACAGGGACTTCCTGTAGGCCAGTGGTAGGCAATAAAGGCAAGTCCCACTTCGGTTTTGGGTTCGATTCCCACATCCTTGTTCGACGCGATGGGTTGTTGCCCGTCCTGCAGGTTGTCATTTTTATAAATCTATATTACTATAACATCCCATCAATAATATTGAAAAAACTTCTATCCTTTAACAATACTAACTTATGTCCAACATAATCCATTCCAATCTTTAGGCTTATCTAAAATACTTTGGTCCAAGCTCATTGTATAAAGAAAATGATTACTTGAAATGTCACATAACAATCACATGAATGCCATCATTTATCCCCAATATAACATAAGATATATCTTGTAGGTCAAATTACAATCATGTGAATACCTTAATCATGTATTCACTTGAATAATGAATACCCATTAATTGAACCATAGTAAAAACATGAATAAAGTTAAAAGTTAACACTTTCCTCATACAAAAACCCTCAAAATTATATATACTCAAACCATGATATCACTTAGTCCTTATATCAATCATGAGCTCATTAATACTATCAAACATATTAGATTCCCTTTATCCCTTCATTATGTCCATATAATCTTCTTTCTAAAAATATTTCAATCACTTTTCATGGTTACCGATGCCATAAAATTATTGAAAACCATAATAGACCAAAAAATAAATATTCCAATATTCCATGATACTATATGCAACATTATTCTGGAATCCCATTACATAAACACTTAATCATTCCACCACATCGTTGTCATATTCAACATCACCAATAGTGAACATATTTGACTTCCCTTTGTCCTTTTCCATAAGTGGTTGCTCATGTCGATCATCACTAACCCTTGGATTAGGGCATTTATTAGCATAATGCCCCATTTCCTTGCACTTGAAGCATTGAATTGTTGTTGGTGCGTTCTCTACTGTCTTTTCTTTATTCACATCATTAGAAACCCTTTTTCCATTACATCGACACTCAGCTGCTCGATGACCTTCTTTTCCACACATAAAACATTTTCTAGTCCCTTTAAGACAATCTCCACCATGCTTCTTTCCGCACATTGAGCATAAGGAAACATTCATCTTCTTTTCACCATTATTCTGAGATTTCTCCTTGAACTCCATCTTTCGTTTCTTGTCAAAACTATGAGATGGATATGTAACACCAACTTCCATTTCTACCTTGATAGCACAACGCACAATTTCTTCATAGCTACTGAAGTCTCTTATAGCTAATGCCCTTCGAAAATTTGGTTTTAAGCCACCGAAGAATCGATCAACTTTACTTTCAGGTTGGATGATAAATCCAGATGCATACCTTGAAAGCCTTGTAAAATTCGCTTCGTATATACCAACAGATTCATTATCCTTTTTCTTTAGTTCAAGAAACTCCTTCTCCATCTTTGTTCGAAGAATACGAGGGATGTACTTATTGAAAAATAAGTTCTTGAACTCGTCCCATTCCATGGACTCAATTTCATCTCCTGGCCTCATATTCTTGATAAGATTCCACCATTGATCAGCATCACCTTCCTAACGATACACTGCTAAGATGTCTTTATCATGTTTATAACATTGATGAACTGAAAATATCTTTTTAGTAGTACTGATCCATTGTTCAGCAACAAGTGGATCAGAAGACCCACTGAAAGAAGGTGGACGTTTCCTCGTGAAGGACTCCATAGAATATTTTTCCCTTCTCTGCTCATTTGGAAGTCCAGAAAGATTCATAGCTTGTGTAAGTATAGCAATAATATTTTTCACTCCATCTCCCATAACATTTGTTTGTTCAGGAGGACAATCATTGCATTGTCCATTACATTGATCAACACGGTTCCTTCGGGTTCCAGCCATCATCTAAAATCCAAAAAGAATAGCGTGAGAGGCAAAAATCATTCTAGGGAAAACAACATAATAAAGGGGTAGTATCCTCAATATCTAACATCTTAGGTTAAATTCTATGATCGTTACCGTAGTTCTAAGACTGTATCCTATACGTATACTTATCCTTAGGGACATCCATAGGCATACCTTAGTAATATCTATAGCAATCTCATTAACGTTTTCGCATCCTCATTTCCAATGGTTGACTAAACCTTTCCTATAATACCAACTATAGAGACCTGAATCTTAACGTACATGGAAATTACATTAATTTTGCGGAATACTTAGTACATAAAAAAAACACACACACAAGGATCGTAATAGTTTAGTGTCTTTGGAAACTCGAAATATAATCTTCTAATCGTGGTGAAAGATCTTCAACATCTCCCATAATGATCTTCCTTTTTTACCTAAAACCTTTCTTTATATTCTAGGGAAATAAAACATATAAAAGGGTGAGCTCAAATGCTCAGTAAGGGTAAACAAAAGAAATATCAATCACATCATATACATAAGAACATAACTTTTGAAAATCTTAACATGCAAAAGAGATAATAATATCATAACATGGGATAAATCATAGAAGTGAAATGTAATCCCAATAATCATAAATTAAAACATGATACTTTGTGACATACACACATAATCATAGAGAATCATTTCTTATTAGTCGTGAAAAATTGCTAAGACTATCTTAGTGGACAAAGTCCCTTTCTGAACCGAATTCACTCCTAGTTTCAGTCTTATTTAACTGAACCGGTATAACCTACCATTCCATCCATGTCTATCTCTTGAGATATAAAATCTTTACCCAATTCATTGGAGGGAGATATAGGTCCCACCCATCTCATAATGATACCATTCTTATGGGTGCCAAAAAATCATAAACCATGCATCATAGCATAACCCATATAATACAAATGGGAATCTTAAACATCGTGACATCATAAAACAATTCATATAACATAAAGGAATTCTTAAAAAAATAATTCCAACACAACATAATAAAGTAAATGTAATAATATGGATAGAAACCGAACCCTTTGTGATCATAGATGGAAAATAATTTTGATAAAACTCTTGATCTCCATTCTTGAGGAAAATATCTTTTCTACTTCAAAAACATTTTTCTTTTCTTAAGATGTCATACAATATTAAACTAAAAGAAGTTGATTAAAAATAAACTTGAAAACATTTAAATTAATCTTCTTGGAAATAATTTTTTAAAAATCCATTCATGCGGTATAAGTTAAAGAATACATTCTTCTCGTACTTTTGTCGGAATAGTCAAGAAATACCTAGTATGAAAAACGACAAAAAATTCCTTTCATATCTTTTACTAAAAACTCACCGAATGGTAAAATTGGATTTGAAAAATTGTAGGTAGATGGAAATAATATTACATATTGAGGAAACATGGATGTGGATGATAAAATACACCCCAGTAAATACCAAAGTATAAACAATCTCGGATAAAAATGAGATTGTGATATTTCCCTTACCTTAGGTCCGATTTGCTTCGTATGTATCTGAACCTCCTGTATAATGATTTAAATAATGTCATTGAATTATTCCAGAATCATACTCATTGTTATGATATCATATACGGTTCACTTATGGCATTATATTACACGTTCTTTTGTATATTCCATGTTAAAGAGCGTTTTGGGTAAAATCATTTCATTTGTCGTCCATGTTTTGACTTGTAATTATTCATATAATTACTTAGATAATTATTACATAATTCCATAATATAAAACATAATTTATATATAATATATATTTAGAATATATATATATATATAATAGATCAGTAAATGGAATGATATACACCGTTCATGGAGATGGTAGACCGTACGTACGCATGAACGCTGTTTTCTTTTCCTTATTGAGTTGAATGTAATTAAGTAGATGACATACATATATATACACATAAATCTAGAATCATTATTATGTCATATATTTCATTATTAATTATTATATATACTTTATAATCATTCATTAATGGTTAACGTGGAGAATGAATCTCATCGCGTTGTGGAGACGGTAGTCCGTACGTACGCACGAGCGATGATATCATTCTCATGATCGTGGAATTGTATTGGAGTTTATGTATACTATTTCAGAATCAATATCACTTTACAATAATCATATATAGTTATTATGTACACCATTATACCCATCCAAGTAAGGTGGTGGTGGAAAATAGATTACACCACGCCGTGGAGATGGAATTTTGTACGTACGCACGCGCGGGGATTTCATTTTCTGTAGGATGGATAGATGGGGAAATAAGGTTGTTTCATATTTATAATAACATATCAGTATATGAGTGATACTGATGTTATTACTTCATAATTAAACAACTCAAGAATAATAAGTGGAAGAAGAAAAAAAGATGAAAGAATCGGTAACGGACATTACCTCTTCTTTGAAGTGCTTCTTTGAGACCTTTTTTAGGGCACTAAAATTGGTCTTTGAAAAATACCAGGACCTCTAGGATTTCTCTAGGGAAGTGGAGAGGAGAAATTGGCAGGGGTTGGTCAAGCTTTAAGGCTGAATGTGGTGTGAGTAAGAGAGGGAGGATGTTCCTTTTTATAAGGGAGGAGAGAGGAACCTTTGGAATATCTAAAACTATTATTTTATTATAAAGTCAAGTTCGGTTTTAAATAGCTCCAAATTGAGTTATTTATAAGATAAGGTGGGGATGGGTCGAAATACTCTCATACAATAGAATTTAGAAATCTTTAAGTCATTATATAAACCTTATCTTTTAGTTTTAACTCTTAGATACTTAGATTGACATTTACCATGTCACATTGTATTTTTATATTATATAGTTAATAAACATACCATATACATCCAAACGACCCCCCAAGTTGTGTTTTATTAATATATATAACCTTATATAAGTCATTTTGCCGAACCATTTATTTTTAGGAATAAAATAACAATTAATAATATAATATTTGTTTTAAAAACTATTTTATGTCAATTTTGACACTATTTAGTAATTCATTTTTAAAAAAATCATAACAGAATGATTAGTTCTAAAAAAGTTAATTAACTCAATAAAAACATGTCATATTAACCTATAAAATTACTGTAATTCATAAAACGTCTCAAATTATATTTATTTGGGTATTTATACTATCAATTAGTCTAATTTTTCTCTATTATGGTAATTACTGCATCATCATTGTGTCATAAATAAATTAATATATATAATGTCTAAAAATTATAAATAAAATATAATTATGTAATAAATCTTATTATCTTTCTAATTAATATTTACAATCAAATTTATCTTATGTATAACCATATATTAAAAATGTTGTAGTAAATAAACATTGATTTTAACTCTTTTAACTCTTCCTTGAATTAAATAATAATAAATGTCCTAATCTAATCCAAGTGGGCCTAAATGGTCATATTTTATTCCTAAATTTGTTTTTGGTCGAATTACATTTATACAATAGAATTAGGACCAGTGTTAGGGTAATAATAATATCATTTTTACCCTTAATTACCCTATTTACTTTTAACCGTGGTAAATAAATGTAAAAAGTTACTATTCGCCAAAAATTATTTTCAACTCATTGAACCACATTTTACTTACTGACATCAACCGTGTCTCTAGTATTTTTGAAATTCCACTCACCGAAGCAGTAAAATAAAGGTTTATGAAAAATTCATTTTTTAACTACCACTTAGTGGTTTCACTATTCATCAAAAAATGAAAGTTTCTAGAAAAATACCAAAAATTGGGCCTAAGATATATTTGATATTATGAATTCAAAAATGATTTCTATTTTACCAAATTCAAAACATATTAGTTTCATTAATTAATTTAAAATGTAATTCCCGTTTTCAAAACATATAGCGTGTTTTTAAGAGATAATAACTATCAAAAGATTGACACTTGTTTATAACTGGTTTAAATATGAAATTACATCCAGTGACCAACATTGTATTAAATTGTAAAAATATATTCTAAACATACTTTAAAACCACTCAAATTAAAAATTTATCACATCTAATTATTTCAAATAAAAAAGTTGTTTTTAATTAAAATTTAGTAATTTTCACTTTTCATCAGAATATGAAAGTTATTCGAAAAGTACCAAAATTTCACCCTAAGCTAATTTCGATATTACGAATCAAAAAATGAAATCCATTTTGAAAAATAAAATTTACAAAATTTTAAAAAGTGGTTATTACTATTCATAATGGTTTGTTTTAATAATATTTTAATAGCATATTGTTGTTTAGTGAAACTCGTTATTGCGTACTACACACGCTATCGAGGAATGTCGTGATTGCGTGTAATGCAAGGCAAGTCAAGGATGCATGTTGTGAAAGATACTTTTGGTGTAGCGTACAACACAAGATATTAATGAAATTAAAAAGAATATTTTTCATAAAATCTCGGGCTGTTACATTCTACCCCCCCTAAAATGAATTTCGCCCTCGAAATTCGTCGGGGTTATAAATGGTTTACTATTCGAAAGTTTTCTTTAATAGAAACCCACATCGTACAAAGGAATACCAAAACCAATCATTAAAAACAAAAGTATGAAACGTAACGATAACCCAAATAAAATAATCACTGGGTTTCCACATAGGAAAAAAATATGGATATGGAAGAGAAATCTAACCAATATGTTCTGATGGAGAGTGGTAGAGAACATGGCTATAGAAAATCCTGCAATCACAAAGCCATAAATTTGTGACGATCTAAGGTACCATCTGATTCATCATATATAAGAGCACTAGGAAAACATTTTTGGTTTTGAAGATCATTTCCCTAAAGTTGATGAAATTGGAATTAGAAGAAATACTTTATTGACTTTGGTATAGTCTCACCGTTTGTCGTTCTTTGGAAAATTTCCACTTCATCTCTTAAAGAAATGAAGTTGAATTTGTCATTCGTGATGTGTTAGCAAATCATGTGATAGAATGATGGGTCATTCCATCTTTCTCAAACAGAAGGTTAGAAAAGTTATCAAAAAATACATAAGTCCATCTATAGTGAGATTAATGATATATAGTTCCTAAAATGGACTTATACTTCATATATCATACTTCATAATATAATAAAACTAGTTTCTACTAAACAGGGACTTCCTGTAGGCCAGTGGTAGGCGATAAAGTCCAGTCGCACTTCAGTTGTGGGTTCGATTCCCACAGCCTTGTCCGACGCGATGGGTTGTCGCCCGTCCTGCAGGTTGTCCTTTTTCTAAAGCTATATTACTATAACATCCCATCAATAATATCGAAAAAAATTTCTATCCTTTAACAATACTAACTTATGTCCAACATAATCCATTCCAATCTTTAGGATTATCTAAAATACTTTGTTCCAAGATCATAATATAAAGAAAATGATTACTTGAAATGTCACATAACAATCACACGAATGCCATCATTTATCCCCAACATATCATAAGATATATCTTGTTAGTCAAATTACAATCATGTGAATACCTTAATCATGTATTCTCTTGAAGAATGAATACCCATTAATTGAACCATAGTGAAAACATGAATGCAGTTTAAAGTTATCACTTTCCACATACAAAAACCCTCAAAATTATATATACTCAAACCATGATATCACTTAGTCCTTATATCAATCATGAGCTCATGAATACTATCAAACATATTAGATTCTCTTTATCCCTTCATTATGTGCATATCATCTGCTTTCCAAAAATATTTCAATCACTTTTCATGGATACCGATGCCATAAAATTATTGAAAACCATAATAGACCAAAACATAAATATTCCAATATTCCACAATACTATATACAACATTATTCTTGAATCCCATTACATAAACACTTAATCATTCCACCACATCGTTTTCATATTCAACATCGCCAATATTGAACGCATTTTACTTCCCTTTGTCCTTTTCATTAAGTGGTTGCTCATTTCGATCATCACTAACCTTTGGATTAGGGAATTTATTAGCATAATGCCTCATTTCCTTGCATTTGAAGCATTGAAGTGTTGTTCGTGCGTTCTCTAGAGTCTTTTCTTTATTCACATCATTAGAAACCCTTTTTCCATTACTTCGACACTCAGCTGCTCGATGGCCTTCTTTTCCTCACTTAAAACATTTTCTAGTCCCTTTAAGACAATCTCCACCATGATTCTTTCCGCACTTTGAGCATAAGTAAACATTCATTTTCTTTTCACCATTATTCTGAAATTTCTCCTTGAACTCAATCCACTACGGGAAAAATGGGTATTTGCGACGGGTTATTTGCGACGGGGATAAATCCTGTCGCAAATAGCCCCTTTAAAAACTTATTTGCGCTGGGGGTATTTGTCTGTCGCAAATAAGTAGTCTTTTGCGACGGGTTACCTTTCCCTGTCGCAAAAGAACTGGCGTGCTCTGCGCGCCAAATCGCGGGAAACGTATTTGCGACTGGCGGTTATTGCTCGTCACAAATAACTAGCGGCGGTAAAAGGTATTTGCGACGAAAATTTTCCACCGTCACAAATAGTATGTCGGGAGGTTGTTATTTGCGACGGGTCCCGTCGCAAATAACTATTTAACCGTTGACCGTAGTAAATGATGGCTAAGGTATTTGCGACGGGTACCGTCGCAAATGGAGCTGTCGCAAATAATCTTACCTAGAAATACCCCCATCCGTTTTTTTCAATTCATTCTCAAACTCCATCTTCTCCTTCTCTCAAAATTCTATTTCTAGATTCAGCGTTTCTTAAGTTTAATTTTTTTCTCCAGAGTTGATATTGAAGTTTTCAAGAACGATCACAGATCAACCTCATATCAATTTTAAAGGTATTTATGTTCATTTTAATTTAATATTTATTTTAAATTTTTTATTATTTTCAATTATTCTTATTTAGTTGTAATTTAATTATGTTTACATTATTTTGTTACTTAATAAATTTAAATTATTAGTATTGTTCATAGTTAATGGTAATTAGGAATAATTAGTAATATTTTTCAATAATTAAGAATAAATACTAATTATTAGTAATAAATACCAATAATTAGGAATAATAACATTATTACATTATTAGTATATTATGTTATTAATATTAAAATAATATAATTTTTTATATTATATACAATTCTCCTTTCATCTGTGTGTTTTCTGTCTCCACAAGAAATATTTGTATGTGGAGACAGAAAACACACAGATGAAAGGAGAATTGTATATAATATAGAAAATTATATTATTTTAATATTAATAATAAAATATACTAATAATGTTATTATTATTAATTATTGGCAATTAGAAATAAATAGGAATAATTAGTAATAATTAGTAATAATTACCAATAATCAGTAATAATTACCAATAATTAGTAGTAATTACCAATAATTAGTAATAATTACCAATAATTAGTAATACTTACCAATAATTAGTAATAATTACCAATAATTCGTAATAATTAGAAATAATTATCAATAATTATCAATAATTAGCAATAATTAGTAATAATTACTAATAATTACCACTAATTAGTAATAATTAGGAATAATTATCAATAATTAGTAATAATTAGTAATAATTAGAAATAATTAGTAATAATTAGTAATAATTAGTAATAATAAGGAATAATTAGTAATATTTACCAGTAATTAGTAATAATTACCCATAATTATCAATAATTACCGATAATTACGAATAATTAGGAAGAATTACCAATAATTAGGAATAATTACCAATAATTAGGAATAATTACCAATAATTAGTAATAATTATCAATAATTAGTAATAATTACCAATAATTAGGAATAATTAGTAATAATTACCAATAATTAGTAATAATTAGTAATAATTAGTAATAATTACCAATAATTAGTAATAACTAGTAATAATTAGTAATAATTACCAATAATTAGTAATAATTAGTAATAATTACCAATAATTAGTAATAATTACCAATAATTAGGAATAATTACCAATAATTAGGATTAATTGCCAATAATTTGTAATAATTAGTAATAATTAGGAATAATTATCAATAATTAGTAATAATTAGTAATAATTACCAATAATTAGTAATAATTAGTAATAATTACCAATAATTACCAATAATTACCGATAATTACGAATAATTAGGAATAATTACCAATAATTAGAAATAATTACCAATAATTACCAATAATTACCGATAATTAGTAATAATTAGTAATAATTAGGAATAATTACCAATAATTCGGAATAATTACCAATAATTACCAATAATTAGTAATAATTACCAATAATTAGTAATAATTACCAATAATTACCAATATTTACAGATAATTAGTAATAATTACCGATAATTAAGAATAATTACCAATAATTAGTAATTATTAGTAATAATTACAAATAATTAGTAATAATTACCAATAATTAGTAATAATAACCAATAATTAGTAATAATTACCAATAATTACCCATAATTACTGATAATTACCAATAATTAGGAATAATTACCAATAATTAGAAATAATTAACAATAATTAGGAATAATTACAAATAATTAACAATAATTAGTAATAATTACGAATAAATAGTAATAATTACCAATAATTACCAATAATTACCGCTAATTACCGATAATTATTAATAATTAGTAATAATTTGGAATAATTACTAATAATTAGTAATAATTAGTAATAATTACCAATAATTACTAATAATTACCAATAATTAGTAATAATTACCAATAATTACCCATAATTACCGATAATTACCAATAATTAGGAATAATTACCAATAATTTGGAATAATTAGAAATAATTAGGAATAATTACCAATAATTAGTAATAATTAGTAATAATTAAGAATAATTACCAATAATTAGTAATAATTAGTAATAATTACCAATATTTAGTAATAATTAGTAATAATTAGTAATAATTACCAATAATTAGTAATAATTAGTAATAATTAGTAATAATTACCAATAATTAGTAATAATTAGTAATAATTAGTAATAATTATTAATAATTATTAATAATTACCAATAATTAGGAATAATTACCAATAATTACCAATAATTACCGATAATTAGTAATAATTACCAATAATTACCAATACTTAGTAATAATTAGTATTAATTACCAATAATTAGTAATAATTAGAAATAATTAGTATTAATTACCAATAATTAGTAATAATTAGAAATAATTATTAATAATTACCAATAATTATTAATAATTAGTAATAATTACCAATAATTACCAATAATTAGTATTAATTACTAATAATTAGTAATAATTACCAATAATTAGTATTAATTACTAATAATTAGTAATAATTACCAATAATTTCCAATAAATACCGATAATTACCAATAATTAGTAATAATTACCAATAATTTGTAATAATTAGTAACAAATTCCAATAATTAGTAATAATTAGTAATAATTAGTATTAATTAGTAATAATTACCAATAATTAGTAATAATTAACAATAATTAGTAATAATTAACAATAATTAGGAATAATTACCAATAATTACCAATAATTACCGATAATTAGTAATAATTAGTAATAATTAGGAATAATTACAAATAATTAGTAATAATTAGTAATAATTACCAATAATTAGTAATAATTAGTAATAATTAGTAATAATTACCAATAATTTTTAATAATTAGTAATAATTAGTAATAATTACCAATAATTAGTAATAATTACCAATAATTAGTAATGATTAGTAATAATTAATAATAATTACAATTAATTAGTATTAATTACCAATAATTAGGAATAATTACCAATAATTAGGAATATTTACCAATAATTAGGAATAATTACCAATAATTAGTAATAATTAGTAATAATTACCGATAATTAGTATTAATTAGTAATAATTAATAATAATTAGTAATAATTAGTAATAATTAGTAATCTGTCATCGCAGATTTCTTCCAGTTGATCATCCTTTTCGCAGAAACAGATCTCATTTCAGAAAAGGAACAGTTAAAAGGGATGGACCTCCAAAAATGCTATTAGGTTCGGAGTTAAAATCAGTTATATTTTCATTACCTCCCATCACTTTTGGTCCCACAATAAACCAACAGAAAATTTCTGGTTTTGGGAAGGAACACAATTGGATTAAACGTCGCATGTTTTGGGATTTTCCATATTGGTCTGATTTGTTAGTCCGACACATGTTAGATGCCATGCATATTGAGAAGAAATGTTTTGATAATTTGTTTCATACAGTTTTGGATACGCTAGGAAAGAGCAAAGACAATGTAAATGCACGTTTAGATCTTGCCCAAATTTGCAGGCGTCCAGAATTGGAACTGTTTGAGAATGTCAGAACAGAAAGGTTACTAAAACCAAAAGCAGCTTATACACTGTCTAAAGAAAACTGTTTATTATTTTGTCAGTGGATTGCAGATTTGAGACTTCCAGATGGCTGTGATTCCAATTTGGGTAGATGTGTAAAGAATGGTCATATTACTAGATTAAAAAGTCATGATTGTCATGTTATAGTGGAAAGACTTATACCCATTGTATTAGGAGGTCTGTTGAATTCTATGATTTGAGATTCCATAACAGACATGTCTCATTTTTTTCCAGAAATTTTTGCGGCTACAGCAGATTATGATGCTCTAGGAAAACATGAAAAAGATGTTTTTGTAATTATATGTAAACTAGAAAAAATATTTACGCCGTCTTTCTTCGACTCAATGGAACATTTGATGTTAAATTTTCCATATGAAGCCAAATGTGGTGGTCCAGTACAGTTTCGATGGTTCTTCCCATTTGAAAGATGCATGCAAAAATTTAAACGAAAAGTACGTAACAAAGCATCTGTTGAAGGATCTATTGCAGAAACTTATTTGCAAGAGGAAATATCTTTTTTCTGCTCCCATTATTTTGAATCTGAGTATCCTTCGAAACACAACCTAATGGGATGGAATGAGAGGAATATTGATGACATCGACAATCAATTATCTGTTTTTAACCAGCCAGAGCTTGGTTTTGGTGGAGTTTATGAATGCTGGCTTTCAGATGATGAACATCATAGAGATCATACGTATGTTATGCTCAACTGTGAAGAGATGACATTAGTTGTACTGTAAGTGTTTATATCACTTATTCTATCATTTATGTTACAGTAAATAACTTTGGTTTTTATAGGTTGTATGATAATAATATCAAGAAACAAATTTCACAAATTACAGCAGTTGTTCTCGAATAACGTCGACTGAAAAATTTCTCTCACTGGTTTCAAAAACTGGTAACATAAATTATTTATCTTTTAGAAACTCATTCAATGTATAGTTTACTATATTGATAATTATTTCACAAATTTTCAGGTGTCTCAACATGCTGATAAAATTGACAAACGGCTGTGTGTTTTGAGTAACCCATCGTCCAAACTTGTTAAAACTTATAATGAATATGTGGTGAATGGATTTTGATTTCACACACATGCATATAGGGAATTGAAAAAAAAAATGAACAGTGGAGTTAGCTTGAGAGGATCTCATCATCGAGAAAATGAAATTGACTTTTATGGCATACATGATGAAATCATTGAACTCTGTTATCTTGGACAACATTACATAACCATGTTCAAATGTCAGTGGTTGGGTACAGAGAGAGGCATGCGTGTTCATCCGACTCATTGAATCATCGATATTAAATGTAAAAGTGTTCTCGTAGTAAATGAACCATTCTTATTGGCTCAACAGGCACATCAAGTTTATTACGCAATGTACTGTGCTACATCAAGAGACTTGACTAATTGGTGGAGTGTAATAAAAATCAAAATTTGAGACAATCAGTTGAGTCAAAGTGAATGTGCTTTCATTGATTTGAAAATAATTGAAGTTTTTCAAAAGAGTACTCAAAATCAATCTTTTTTACAAAGAGACATGAGTATCGATGACGACACCCCACATTTAAGAGTCGGTGATGACGATGATGTTAATGATGTCACATATGAATTTGAAATGGTAAGAGATGAAGCAACTGTAACTCGAATGGATATCGATGATGTTGAGGAGGAATATGAAGATGACATTGACATATATCAAGATGATGATGAAGATGAACACTGATTGAATTCCATGGAATTTATATACAATCATAATATGTTTATATGTATATATAATAGTAATTATCAATTATTTTCTAACAACATTATCATTTTCTATTTCAGATGGACGACGGCACATTTCGTGAGTTGGCGGATGCTGACCTACCTTTCGATGCGGATGAGTTGCTGGCAGATGACCCTCAGCCTGCAGGAGCTCCAGGGAGTACGCGGAGGGGGCGCAGTCTTGCACGATTGATGATTCCTGACCCTGTCCTCGAGCGACGTCCATGTCTTGGGTTTGATCCATGCACACAGAGTTGTGATAACCTGTGTGATAACCTATGGATTTGACTAAGATTTAATTAATCTATTCACAAAATAAATGTTTATTATTTTTAGAGTTTTCATCATATAGTAGTCGAATAGGGCAGCGCTATTGTGCGCAACTATTTCTCTCAGTCGTGGACCACATGGGAGTAGATTCCCATTGATGTGTAGTAGGCTATGTTCGGCCATTGGTTGGTACGTACGTAAATAAATAATTTTTATTTTGAAAATTATTTCATTTCTAACTTGATATTTTGATTTATTTGTAGGGTTTATGGTATCCGATCGAGGATACCATGCGTGATGCCATCCACGAGGCATGGGAGGTGGCCATGCGTGATCGCTTTCGTCAGTTTTTGCACAATTTAAGAAAAGCTGCCATGAAGAAAGTTGGAGTGTCAGATTTTGATGAGTCATGTAGAGTACACCGACCAGAGTACATTTCATCCCATGTATGGGATGGATTATGTGTGCACTGGTTGAGTGGTTCCATTCAGAGGAGATCATTGGTGGGGAGGCAGAATCGAGGGAGACATGAGGTGACACATCGAGCTAGGAGTCGTTCTTTTATTACTCATAGACAGCATCCGGTACGTAAATTATTTATAAATATTTTATATAACTATAAATATTAATAGTTTATTTTTTATTCTTATAGGCTGTCAAGCACCCCGATATTACGGAGTACGACGTATATCGGAGGATGTATAGTGATCCTGTTATTGGGGAGATTATAGGTGATCTTCAGCATCACATCGTGGTCAGTATTATTTGTTTTCATGTTTAAAAATTAACTGCATATAATATATTCAAAATTTTAATTTTAAATTGCAACTACAAGAGTCATATGAGGCCGCAGCGTCACAGACCCGGCCTGAGAGTCAGGCCGGGTCATCAGATCAGACCACTGGCCGTCAGTTTGATGAGGCGGCATGGATGCAGGCCATCCAGCATGCCTTCGAGAAGGGTCGGGAAGTTGGTATCAGCTCTTGACTGACTCCCGGAGATTATTATGGCAGTGCTACGATGTCGGCGTCCAGCTCGAGAGGAGCTCATGCATCTTTTTCTACTACACAGTATGAGGATCAGTTGCGATCTCAGACTGCACTGATAGAGAGTCTCCGACAGGAGTAGGAGCAGATGCGTCAGCAGCATGAGGAGGAGCGTTGACGCCAGGAGCAGCTGTACGAGGAGTAGACGAGTCGGTGGCAGCAGCAGCATCAGGAGCAGATGGAGTACATGCGCCAACTCACTCATGCTTTAGGGATAGAGTTTCCTCCACCACCATCTGCAGATCCCCCCTCCTTCAAATTAGAGTTTGTTTTTATGTTATAAAATTTGTGAAATCAAAATATGATTTTTTTTTCTATTCGTAGTTTCTGTCTCATTATAAAATATTAATAATATTATATTTTGAAATAACAATATTAATATGAATAATAATATTATCTATATTTAATAATATTAAATTTTATATATATATATTTAAATTTTATAATATTATAACTTAATTTAATTTTTTTTTGTAATACTTGAATTATTTTAATATTTGAATGTAAAATAATTCTATTATTTTTATATTAATTAAAACAACTTATTAATATATTTTTTATTTTTGAATTATAATTCTAATATTATTATATTAATTAAATCATTTATTAATATTCTATTATTTTTTATTTTTGAATTATAATTCTATTATTATTATATTAATTAAAATAATTTATTAATAATATATTATTTTTATTTGTGAATTATAATTCTATTATTATATTAATTAAAATCATTTATTAATATTTTTTATTATTTTTTATTTTTTAATTATAATTGGATTATTATTATATTAATTAAAATAATTTATTAATAATTTATTTTTTTTAATTTTTTTATAGTATCTGCGACGGGATACTATGCCCATCTCGAATAGTATTATTATTATATGCATAAAAATAATGTATTAATAGTTTTTGCAACGGGACCCGTCGCAGAAACTATTTGCGGCGGGCCCGTCGAAACAGGTATTTGCGACAGGGCCCGTCACAATTACTATTTGAAAAGTTTTTCCAAATATACGGAGTACTATTTGCGACGGGGAGATTCCCCGTCGCAAAAAAAAGGCTTTAGCGACGGGCCCGTCGCAAATAATTGTTGTTGCGACACCGTTTTCAACAACGGGCCATTTGCGACGGGCCCCCGTCGCAAAAAGCCATTTGCAGTGGGATCCCATTGAAAATGAACCATCGCAGATACATGTTTTTCTATTAGTGATCTTTCGTTTCTTGTCAAAACTATAAGATGGATATGTGACACCAACTTCCATTTCTTCCTTGATAGCACAACTCACAATTTCTTCATAGCTACTGAAGTATCTTATAGCTAATGCCCTTCGAAGATTTGGTTTTAAGCCATTGAAGAATCGATCAACATTACTTTCAGGTTGGATGATAAATCCAGAAGCATACCTTGCAAGCCTTGTAAAATTCGCTTCATATATACCAATAGATTCATCATACTTTTTCTTTAGTTCAAGAAACACCTTCTCCATTTTTGTTTGAAAAATACGAGGGAAGTACATATTGAAAAATAAGTTCTTGAACTAGTCCCATTCCATGGACTCAGTTTCATCTCTTGGCCACGTATTCTTGATAAGATTCCACCATTCATCAGCATCACCTTCCAAACGATACACTACTAAGATGACTTTATCATGTTCAGAACATTGATGAACAGAAAATATCTTTTTGTAGTACTGATCCATTGTTCAACAACAAGTGGATCTGAAGACCCACTGAAAGAAGGTGGACGTTGCCTCATGAAGGACTCAATAGAATATTGTTCCCCTCTCTTTTCATTTGGAAGTCCAGAATGATTCATAGCTTGTGTAAGTATAGCAATAAGATTTTTCACTCCATCTCCCATAACATTTGTTTGTTCAGGAGGACAATCATTGCATTTTCCATTACATTGATCAACACGGTTCCTTCGGGTTCCAGCCGTCATCTAAAACCCAAAAAGAATAGTGTGAGAGGAAAAAATCATGCTCGGGAAAACAACATAATAAAGGGGGAGTATCCTCAATATCTAACATCTTAGGTTAAATTCTATGACCGTTACCATAGTTCTACGACTGTATCCTATACGTATGCTTATCCTTAGGGACATCCATAGACATACCTTAGATATATCTCTAGGGATATCACTAATGTTTTCGCATCCTAGTTTCCAAAGGTTGACTAAACCTTTCCTCCGATACCAACCGCAGAGACCCAAATCTTAACGTATATGGAAATTACATTAATTTTTCGGAATACTTAGTACATAACAAAAACACACACACAAGGATCGTAATAGTTTAGTGTCTTTGGAAACTCAGAATATAATCTTCTAATCGAGGTGAAAGATCTTCAACATCTCCCATAATGATATTCCTTTTTTTACCTCAAACCTTTCTTTATATCCTGGGGAAATAAAACCTAAAAAGGGTGAGCTCAAATGCTCATTAAGTGTAAAAAAAATAAATATCAATCAAATCATATACATAAGAACATAACTTTTGGAAATATTAACCTGCAAAAGAGCTCATAATATCATAACATGGGAAAATCATAGAAGTGAAATGTAATCCCAAAAATCATTACATAAAACTTGAAACGTTGTTTCATACACACATAATCATAGAGAATCATTTCTTATTAGTCAAGACTAATTTACAAGACTATCTTAGTGGACAAAGTCCCTTTCTGAACCGAGTTCACTCCTCGTTTCAGTCCGGTTTCACTGAACCGGTATAAACTACCATTCCAGCCCTGTCTATCTCTTAAGATATAAAATCTTTACCCAATGCATTGGAGGGAGATATAGTTCCCACCCATCTCATAATGATATCATTCTTATGTGTGCCACAAAATCATAAACTATACATCATAGCATAACCCATATAATAAAAATGGGAATCTTAAACATTGTGACATCATAAAACAATTCATATAAGATAACGGAATTCATAAAAATATAATTCCATCACAAAATAATCTAGTCAATGTAATAATATGGATATAAACAGAACCCTGTGTTATCTTAGATGGAAAATAATTTTGATAAAACTCTTTTACTCCATTCTTGAGGAAAATATCTTTTCTACTTGAAAATCATTTTTCTATTCATAAGATGTCATACAATTTTAAACTAAAAGAAGTTGATTAAAAATAAACTTGAAAACTTGTAAAGTAAGCTTCTTGGAAATAATGTTTTAAAAAACTATTCATGCCATAAAAGTTAAAAAGACATTCTTCTTGTACTTTTGTCGGAAAATTCAACAAGTACCTAGTATGAAAAACGACAAAATATTCCTTTCATATATTTTACTAAAAACTCACCGAATGGTAAAATTGGATTTAAAAAATTGTAGGTGGATGGAAATAATATTACATATTGAGGAAACATGGATGTGGATGATAAAATACACCCCAGAATCATACTCATTGTTATGATATCATATATGGTTCACTTATGGCTTTATATTACCCGTTCTTTTGTATATTCCATGTTAAAGAGCGTTTTGGGTAAAATCATTTCATTTGTCGTCCGTGTGTTGACTTGTAATTATTCATATGATTACTTAGACCATGATTAATTAATTCCAGAATATAAAACATGATTTATATATAATATATATTCAGAATATATATATATATATAATAGATCAGTAAATGGAATGAAATACACCATTCATGGAGACGGTAGACCGTACGTACGCATGAACGCTGATTTCTTTTCCTTATTGAGTTGAATGGAATTAAGTAGATGACATACATATATATACACATAAATCCAGAATCATTATTATTTCATATATTTCATTATTAATTATTATATATACTTTATAATCACTCATGAAGGGTTGACGTGGAGAATGAATCTCATCGCGTCGTGGAAACGGTAGTCCGTACGTACGCACGAGCGATGATATTGTTCTCATGTTCGTGGAGTTGTATTGGAGTGTATGTATAATATTTCAGAATCAATATCACTTTACAATAATCATATATTGTTATTATGTACACCATTATACCCATCCAAGTAAGGTGGTGGTGGAAAATAGATTACACCACGGCGTGGAGACGGTATTCCGTACGTACGCACGCGCAGTGATTTTGATTTCTGTGGGATGGATAGATGGTGAAATAAGGTTGTTTCAGACTTATAATAACATATCAGTATATGAGTGATACCGATGTTATTGGTTCATAATGAAACAACTAAAGAAGAATAAGTGAAAAAAGAAATAAAGATGAAAGAATCGGTAACGAACATTACCTCTTCTTTGAAGTGCTTCTTTGAGACCTTCTTTTAGGGAACTAAAATTGGTCTTTGAGGGAGACCAGGACCTCTAGGATGTCTCTAGGGAAGTGGAGAGGATATAGTGGCAGGGTTTGGCCGAGCTTGATTGCTCAAAGTGGTGTGAGGAAGAGAGGGAGGAGGTGCCCTTTATAAGGGAGGAGAGGGGCACCTTTGGAATAACTAAAAATATTATTTTCTTATAAAGTCATGTTCTGTTTTAAATAGCCTCAAATTGAGTTATTTCGAATATAAGGTGGGTATGGGTCTAAATACTATCATCAAATAGAATTTCGACTTGTTTAGGTCAATATATTAACCTTATCTTTTAGTTTTAACTCTTAGTTAATTAGATTGACATTTACCATGTCACTTTGTATTTTTATATTATATAGTTAATAAACATACCATATACATCCATACGACCCCCAAGTTATTTATTATTAATATATATAACCATATCTATGTAATTTGTCCGAACCATAGATTTTTAGGAATAAAATAACAATTAATTATATAATATTTGTTTTAAAAACTATTTTATGTCAATTTTGACACTATTTAGTAATTGATTTTTGTAAAAATCATAACAGAATTATTAGTTCGAAAAAAGTTAATTAAATTAATACTAACATGTCATATTAACCATGAAAATTAGTGGATTTCATAAAAAGTCTCAAATTATATTTATTTGGGTATTTATAATATCAATTATTCTAGTTTTTCACTACAATGGTAATTACTGCATCCTGATTGTGTCATAAATAAATTAATTTATTTAATTTCTAAAACTTATAAATAAAATATCATTATGTAGTAAATCCTATTATATTTATAATGAATATTTGCAATCGAATTTATCTTATGTATAACCCTATATTAAAAATGATGTAGTAAATAAACTTTGATTTTAACTCTTTTAACTCTTCTTTGAATTAAATAATAATAAATGTCCTAATCTAATCCAAGTGGGCCTAAATGGTCATACTTTATTCCTATGTTTGTTTTTGGTCGAATTACACTTATCCAATAGAATTAGAACATGTGTTAGGGTAATAATAATATCATTTTTACCATTAATTGCCCTATTTACTTCTAACCGTGGTAAATAAAAGTAAAACGTTACTATTCACCAAAAATTATTTTCATCTCATTGAACTAAATTTTACTTACTGACATCAACCATGTCTCTCGGATTTTTGAAATTCCACTCACAGAAGCGTTAGAATTATGTTTTATGAAAAATTCCTTTTTTTAACTACCACTTAGTGGTTTCACTATTCATCAAAAAATGAAAGTTTCCTGAAAAATACAAAAAATTAGGCCTAAGGTATATTTGATATTATGAATTAAAAAATGATGTCTATTTTACCAAATTCAAAACATATTAGTTGCATTAATTAATTTAAAAATTAATTCCTGTTGTCAAAACAAATAGCGTGTTTTTAAGAGATAATAACTTTCAAAAGATTGACACTTGTTTATAACTGGTTTAAAAGTGAAATTACATCCAATGAACAACATTGTATTAAATTGTAAAAATATATTCTAAACATACATTAAAACCACTCAAATTAATAATTTATCAAAATTAATTATTTCAATTAAAAAAGTTGTTTTTAATTAAAATTTAGTAATTTTCACTTTTCATCAGAATATGAAAGTTATTCGAAAAGTACCAAAATTTCACCCTAAGATAATTTCGATATTATGAATCCAAAAATGAATTCCATTTTGAAAAATAAAATTTACAAAATTTCAAAAAGTGGTTATTACTATTCATAATGGCTAGTTTTAATAATATATTAATAGGATATTTTTGTTTAGTGAAACTTGTTATTACGTACTACACACGCTATCGAGGAAGGTCGTGATTGCGTGTAATTCAAGGCAAGTCAAGGATGCGTGTTGTGAAAGATCCATTTGGTGTAGCGTACAACACAAGACATTAATGGAATTAAAAAAAAATATTTTTCATAAAATCACGGGCTGTTACAAACAAAGATCATACCTCGAACGTTAGATGGTCAAGGATCCTTATCTTTTTGGGTCTGCTCCACTGCAAAAGTCCGGCCTACACCGTAGCCCATTGACCATACTTGAACACTCTGAACTGATCCAATTTGTTTTTGGTGAAATATAGGTGACTGACCACCATGGCCATGACCTCCACATCAGCCTTAACGGCCACTAGAACTCTAGTTTCCTGACTGGTGAGAAACTGGTGGTCCTCCTCCCGAATGAGGAGTCATAAAAGAACTCATGTCAGCAGCTGCTGGTGAAAAGATATGACAGAAGTGCTGAATGTGACACAACTCTCCACATTATCGGCACTCCACTGGGTCACTCTGGCACTGCGGTCTCGTATGCACAACCCATCCACACTGGTAGAATACCACCTAGCTACATAAGGATGTGTCTGGATTCCTCAGATCACCGCGCCTACACTTTCGATGGGGCTTCCTGCTATCAGCTGGAAGAGCACAAACATTGTAAGTGGAACCGCCATGGCTCTCAGCTCCTAAATATCTTAGATGTCACTCTGCAATCAAGGATTGGTTGATAATGGAAGCGATGAAAGTCAACCTAAAGATATTCACCTACGAGCAGATCTCTCGTCCGAGACCATCCTCAAACGTTCATTCCTAGAACAACCCATCTCCGCCCAAGTGGGTTATGAAATGATTAATCTTGGTGAAAAGAGATAAATAATCCATAATTTTTAGGATAACCCACTCAAGGCTCATAATATCCCAGACTCGGTCGGCCCACAGTGTCTCCGGTTAGAAGTATTCATAAAAGTTGTACTGAAACGCCTCCCAATCCATAACCTACTGATGGGATGACTTTGATATTACATTCCACCATCTCATGGTGGAATCCCATAGCATATAGATAGATATCTTGACTCTCATCTCTAAAGGCATCTATAGATGTTTAAAGATCATCCGCATGGCTTCCAGTAATGACTCTACAGCCTGAGGTCCTCCTTCCCCTGTGAAGGTGGGAGGATGCTGTTACTGGAAAAGCCACATAAAGTATGTCATAGTCGATACATGAGGCAGTTCTCCCTAGAAGGTCTAAATCATCAATAGAATGCCTTCCCTAAACTGTGCATCAGCACCAGTAACAGGTATAGCTACTATTGACAAGACTATCACAACAAGAGGATCTGCAGGTGGTCCATGATCAGCCATGTCCAATGTCTGATCATCACCTTAAAACTGGCATAAAACTTGAGTACTTCTCGGTGGCATGACATTGCAAGTTCAAGTTCACACCTTTGATCAGAAATATCAAGTAGTGAAACACGGAGTGTTAGAAGATGAAAAGTGGAATAAAACATTCAATTTTTACAAAACACGACTACACGGTGTGTACACAACCTACACAGTGTGTTCCCTGAAGTCATTCAAATGGGATTGTACCTTTTCCAACACCTGTCATATAACACCCCAAACACACAACATGTTCTCAAAGCACAAAACATGTGCTTGAATCCTCTTCCCATGCTCGAGTCCTTCTACAAGGATAAGACACAGGACTCACCTAAGACAAGACTACACAACATTTTCAAGGTAGAAATGATGTGTACTGGACAAGCTTCAAATGTCCCATGTGGTTAGTGACACGATTAGATACATGGCTCAAACTACCTGGCATGTTCCTCAAAGACAAAGGATGTACATGAAAGGATGACACCAACCCTTATTGTTTGTGACACAGCTGGGTACCTTGGTTAGGATACACTGTGTGTATAGACGATACAAAACTTCTTTTGGACACAACTTGGCCAACCTGTGTAGTTAATGACATGGGTGGCATGGGGTTGACACGACAAGGTATGTAGGGAAGATACACAACATGTTCACTATAAATGTTTCCCATCCCCTGTCTCTACCCACACGGCCTAAGAAACGGCTAGAGACTACACGACAAGAACATAGAGTACACAATGTGTACATAAGAAAACATATTTCATCCCGAATTGAAGAACACATGGCATGTACTTAACAATACATGGCATGAATTCAGGGTTTTCCCAAACAGTAAACCTTAGAAACTACTCCGAAACCAGAAAAAAACTGAAAAGAATATAGGAAATGTCAAATTCCAATCTGTGAGGGCCCACACTCCCTGCGAATCAATGTTTGGAATCCTATACAAGTATAAACAAGAGAACAGTGAAATGATCCACCAAATTCCGGCCCATGAGGGCCCATAACAACTCATGAACCAAATATTGTTGTTCATTGAAACAACACTCTACATGAACAATACCTTATCGAACAATAGATATTCCTATCAACACAACTATCAAAAAATCATTCATATGCTGCACAATATATATCACAAAAACATGCAATTTCTAATACATCATAGATGGAATGGCACGAATACCTAAAATGTGAATTCTATCAAGTTCCTATATGATGCATGAGATGGCATACCCTATTCTCATCGGGTTTCGATAGAAGTAGAACCACAATATCAACAATGGTAATAGCACAAAACATGCGATTCACCCAACAGTGAAATCAAGTCAATAGTAAAATTGCAAACCAGTGAAATAGAAATAAATGATGTAGTATGGGTTTTCTCGGTACACGAGTTAGCTACTCCCATGAACTACTTATTAACAAGTACAAATTCCATCCTATCACTTGATATAGGCTCAAAACAGTAATTCAAGAGAAAATAATCCCTCTCACGTCCCGTTTCCAGAAGCCACCCAGAGGCACCTCGTTCCTGGTTGGTCACATGGCCTCAGGCGCATTTCCCAGAATGCCAGAGGCTGCCGAATAGAAGCAAGTGCTTTGGGTATGGTAGTGGGGTAACTATTCCCTCATTGGCAGAGTACACAGTAGAAGTAAACAACACTCAATAGAAGAAGTAGTAAATATCCAATAGCGGTAAATAGCAGAAGACTGATAAAGAAACAATTGGAGAAAAAATAATTATAAATGATGCATGATAAATATATGTCTATGAAAGTATCCAAAAAAGTCACAATGCTTGATAAAGTACTAAACTAATGTACAAAAGTAATATAGATGAGAAACTCCTTACCATCGCTAGCCTCATCTTGGTCTCATGATCTCCATCTCCAATGTAATCAAATACCTGAAGTCGAAGTGTGATTTACCTTGTATATACCTACATCAATATAATCAGTTTGAGCCCAAAATCATGACCCAAATAGTGTGTGAAACTAAATCCCAGTAGGAATCCACTACAAGATTTGTGCCTTAATGTCAGTGAATATAAGGCATGTAAATGTACATAAAGCAGTAAAAAAGGAAACACTAATCAACACCCAATCCACAGTTTCCATTCATATAAGTCAAAAAAAAGAAACTTCTCAAGAAAGTAGAAACAAACAGGTAACCCTCAAGGTAGATCTCACATCCTAGCCCATATGGTTCAACCAACACGTACTAGCAACCCTCTGGGAAGCACATATAGTCTCACCACTCTACTTAGATAATGTATAGACACTCTGGGGATGCACTCAATGTCAATTCCCCCTATAGTCCAGTATCGTACCAAAGGCGATCTAGGGAAACAATCAATGTCTCATTCCCCCTGTAGCTCACATCAAGGAACTACATACACTCTGAGGAAGCAATCAACATCAATTAACATTGTGGTCTCACATCGTAAAATTATAATGACTCTCTAGGTAATCCCTTACATCCATTATCATGGTGTTCTACTACACTAGGTTCTCACAGCCCTTCGTATGTCAATTATGTATTGCATGCGTATCGGTCAAATTAAACCTCATGAACTACTTGGACAGCATTATACGACATATCATCACTTTGGAACTATATTCATACCATCATACAATACAAGGCATGGAAATTAAATAGAATCCAAACATGCAAACATGTCCAAAAGGCCAAAACAGGTAATCATTCATGGGAAATACATCCAAAGCACAAAAATTAAACTTATTCACAAACAATATTCTCTAGTCTATCATATATGAAAAGCTGGAAAGCAATAGGGATAAAAAGGAAAACACGAAATAACACGTTCAAGGGCATTTGTGTAATTTGAACAAAATATTCAATGACATTCAACAGAAAGGAACAAACCAACTACCTTGGGTATAAGAGATCAATATACATGAATATTGAATCATGAATCTCCGTAGAATGCCGAATATCTAAAAAAGATCTAGAAAATTAAACCCATGATATCATGAAAGAGAAGAGGAATCATGGAAGGAAGCTCCAGCAGAAGAGATAACTCACTGATGGGATTCCAATGCAATCAACGGTGTTCGAGTTGGAGGAGGGACGGAGGCTCAGGGGATCATCGAATATCTGCAGCTTCACGATGCTCTCGATGAACTATGTTGAGAAAGAGGGCGTTGTTTTCGTCAGACGCAACCCTGGTGCATTTAATGATGAAAAAATACATGGTATGTACTTTTGGAGTACATGGCATGTCATTACTGATGTCGTACTCCGATTTAGGCAGCCTCCACATCACCCCACAAGACCATGTGTGTGGACATGACACGGCCAACACACTATCTCCTGCGGAAATGAAGTACATGGTGTGTACTCATAAAGGACATGGCTTGTACTTGAAAAATTTCCAGAAACTCTTCTTTTCTCAAAAAATATAGAAAAAAGAAAAGAATACTTGAAAAATAGGTCCCGGTTCTTTCACCTTCATATTCAAATATTTTAATATCTCACGTCAAAAATTGAATTAATATTATTCATGTGACTTGGGATTATTTTTATGAAAAAAAATAACCACATGGATTGTATCATGAGTCATAACTATCTCAAATAATGAGTGAAGTAATGGAGGAAGTAAAATTTCAGTTTCTGTGATGAAAAAATCAAAGCACATGATGTTTTTCACATTTACATCAAGAATACATAACAACCTATAACATCCAAAAAAATACTCCTGAACCAGAATGTTCTACAAAGAATCCAAATCTTTTCAAACATAATGAAAACAATTAAAGAGAGATTTTAAAATTTTGATGGAATAACAAAATAAATGATATATTTATTAATTATCTAGAGGGAACTAAATTGGATAAATGGCCCCTTTCTATTCTCAAGGATGATAATAAAATAATTGAATAAAGGAATGAAATATCTAGCCACATTGTTTCATGTTATGTGAAATTTTCAATGCCCTGCCCAAAAATATAGTCGTAATGGAAGGTATTTACCCATGTTTGTCACTCAAGAGAAAATTATTATAAGTCCATCTTCCCTAATGGAACCTTTAATAAATTATGTAGTGTTTGGTCTTAAAAAAGGGATCTCCCCTAGTCCTAATGGATAATCCAAACCCTCATTTCATGTTTTTTATGGTAACATAAAACACAAATCTTGTAATCTGGTTAAACAAATATTCAATAGTCAATCTCTGGATCATGGTATGAAAAATAAATTTCATACACTAATACCAATGAATGAAAATGCTAGTTAGATTAAAAAATTCATACCATGGGGGTTTTTTCAATACCAACATCAATGTCGCAACCAAATTCAATCCAACATGGTATCTATAATTTCTGTTAAAATTGTTTCAAAAATTAATTCGGTTTTATTATTAGATGAAATATACAGAATTGTATTTCATGACTATGAAATGTGTTAACCTATACATGAAACCCTTTAGATTTGTTATTTTTCTCCAAAACTAGGCATCAAAAAAGAATTTGATTTGATGTATTGGATCATTAATGGAAATGTTTTGATAAAAATTACATTTGATGTGAAAATCATTTGTTGGATACAAAAACTTCATAAATCATCTCAATTATCAATCATCATAAATGGAACCCCAAAAGGTTAAATCACCTACAGAAGCGGGATTATTTATGGTCACCCCCTTTCTACGATAATCATTATCATTTCTAAAGATTATCATAAGATATTGTTCATAAAAATGGTTGAAAAAGGGAATTTGATGACTATTAATGATACTATGGGTCCAAACACCCCCTCACATCTAATTTTTCCTCATAAATTTCTTTTTTTAGCCAGCGTGAAAATAAAAATATCAAAAATATGAAAAATTATCATTGTACACTATGACAATGCATTGGGAGATGATATTATATGGGGGAAATAATTCATACAAAATGGAAAAAAACATCATACTTTCCAAAAGATTAAACATGATCATCATATTTAATACCAATGATGGTCATATATCCTCCAACTTATATGGTTTCTATATCTTTTGGTGAAGACCTGGATATTCTTACTTATTATAAATTTTGAGCCATATCTGAATAACATGGTCCTCGTGGAAAAGAAAATCATTATAAATGATAGGAGAAATCTACCATGTCAAGCACATTATGGTTTCTAAGCATGTATATTCATCAATGTCATATTTTTGGCTGATGCTTCTGATAAAAAAAATTAATATATCAATTAATAACTTTATATGGAGTTATAGAATCTCAAAGTGAAAATTTTTCATTGTGAATTAGGAAAAAATGATGCTAACCATACAACCTAATGGTGTTCATCATTATGAATTGGGAAATAATTCATCAAGATATCCAATTTTAATTCATATTAGAGTTAGGAGAACAAAAATCAAAATCCTTTTAATTTACAAAAAAAACATATTAATGGAGCATCTCAAGTCTATAAATTTTAATTACATGGAATCTTCAATATGGCCTAGATTGAGAAAACTCTTTGAAAAGGTGTATAAAAACTCTCACTATATTGAGAATTACATTGTTTAATTATATATTTGGTTGAAAAAATTGATGAAAAATCTCTTACTGGTTAAGAGAAACCTTATGAATCCAATTCATATTACTTATATCACAATTAATGATCAGCTAAGAGACATGGATCACCTCTTGACAGATCGTCAAGATGTAATCTCTGGTGTAGTCATCATGGAACATCATAAATACCTTGTTTGGGATCTATCCCCAAACAGTTTAATGGATATAGAATCCTTATAAAATCGTGATATGGATGGAAATAATAATTTGGTGGATATTATAATTGGGTCTAGAAACCATCGATCATTTTTTTATTTTTTTTTAATACATACCTCATGATTTTTCCCATTTGATGCATTCCTACAACACAGAGGCCTTAAAATTTACTATAGGTGTGCCCTCTACCAACCTCAGAGGGAATAAATAAATCAAATGTTCATATCCTATGATTAAGATATTGCCTTTTTGAACTCACTGTTTTAGCTATTTGGTCTTAATTTTATAAAAAAGTACATAATAGCAGATATTCTTCAAGAAGGTCATCAACTATTGCTATCGATCTAACATAAAAATCTGATTCATGTTGCCGATATAGAAATACTTCTATGGGATATGGAATTGGAGAAATAAATTCATATATAAAAATTATTCATTCAACATATGATATATTCTCTCAGATATCAGAGTGGTTGTTCATAACACCAATCACCTGAATAAAGGGTACGTCAATAATTTATTTTTTTATTATGATGTCTTTGGGTTGCTCAATATCCAAGAAAAATATAAATCCACTAAAGGTATGATTTAATTTTTTGGATTCCACTTTCATGGGATGGAATATGTTTATCACATATGGTGCTGCCAAATGATTTATTTGTCATGTTTTCTTCAGTATCATTAATAGGATTTATAATGGAGGGATAATTGATTACATACATGGAATTTTCTAACATTTCACCTCAAATGAAGCTATAATTACTACCTCCGTTATTATTGTCCACATGGATAAACAAGGGAATAAGAATGTGGTCTGGTTAGAATGAGACACAACCACTATTATATAGGTGGTGAGGATTCGTATCATTAATTTATCATGGAATCTGGTAACAATATGATCGGACTGCAAGAACAATTTATCTACTATGGAAAACATTTTCACACATTCCTTTTATGAAGGTAATTATCTTGCAGATTCTCTTTCAAAAAAATGTGTTTCCCAACATCCTTTCATTCATGTGGATACACTACCTCTTGATCTCTTCCATATTCAAAAAAAAGTAAAATTTAAATTTTTTTCTTTTGTTTTGATGTAACTTTCTGTATTATTTATAATAAATTCTTGTGTAATAATTTTTATAAAATAAACATAACAAAAAAAATCATACATACTAAGTGAGAGATCCAATCATGTTGATTCTTTGAATTTAAAAATAAGGACCATGTACTAATAATGGAAAAAATACAAATAATGAACCATTAATCCAATAATTTTAGGATGAGAACATAGTAGGCCATAACAATGAGGTATTAATATTAAACATTACATTGTTATCAAAAAATTCATTGTTCTTAGATTAATAAATTTTTTTTGATTACACCGCACAAAGAAAACCACTACAACAGAGGTAATTAACAAAAAAATAAAAAATTTATCATATAAATTAAAATCACAACAAACCAGGTGCTCTAATAAATGTAAACAATAATTATAAGGCCTTTATATATGGATCCACCATAAAATAGGTGTTTTTGTTTAGGTCATAACCTTCAATAAAAACAATTAGTGTTTAAACTCAACATAATGTAGCATAAGCATTTTATTTTTAATATAATTTATAAATTAGAAAAAAACATGGTATTTCAAGTATGTTGTAAATATAAACATTTACAAAAATAATATACTGTGATGGGAAATCAATATAACACCTATCTAATGATTAATATGACTCACAAATCTAATAAATGGCTTAATTCAGTCTGTTGTAAATGAAATTAATTAAAAGGATGAACCCCATGAAGATAGAGTTAATGATCTCTCTCCAAAATGGTTCAATATTTAAAAATATAAACTATGAATGGACAAAAAAAATTTTATAAATTTTATGTCACTTCCAATGAAAATAATTTTTCTTGAATTGAAGGCCTTTGGATGGAGAAATTTTCAAACCTGGAGGAAGAGAAAGAAACAATCATGGAGGTTGATTCATGAAGAGAAAGTTGAAGAATGGAAGAAGGAAAAAATAAATAATAAAGGAGATAAAATAGGGTAATTTTACTATCTTTAAAGATGCACAAGGTTAGGACACACAGTTGGCCAAACCGTTCACCAGCAGTGTGAGGGATACAACATAAGGAGGGAGGGTCACATGGTTTATCCACATGTCTTATCCATAGGGTTTGGAAAAATATTACTCCAAACTATCTAAAAATAGTGAAAATGTACTACCTATATTGAACTACTTATGAAGGCTAGGATCACGAGTTGGGAAAATCATGTGCATCCCATTGAATTTAGTTATATTCACATATAAATGGTGCATTGTTTACAATAGTGGTATGCATGATTTCATAAAAACTATGCGCCCTTACCAGTTCAACCAAATATGAGATTCTAGGTTCTTGATATCTTTAAATTCAATAAACCACATAAGGAACCTCTTTGAATATTAACATGAACTAAAACAATTTTTTTCTGTTTTAAAACAATTATTTACAAAACAATGTTTTTTGTACAAAAAATACCATCCACCAATCTGTAAAACTCAAATTATTTTTGAATTTCAGTTGGTCCAAAAATAAAGGACAATACAGAGTTGGGGAAAGATTGATACATGGACATGATCTTTTGAAATGGATGATAGAAAAGAATCAATCCATCCAATATCATATAATATATTCTCAGTGTTAGAAAATTTGTATCTCTAATAACAATCAAGGGGATATGGAGTTTGATTTTTGATAAAATAAATTCCTTCAAATATAACCACTTAATATAGTCATGTGATTTAGAAATAATGGGATTCCCTATCATATATAAATTGTCCCCTTTGATATCCTTGAACAAATTGGAGGTGTGGACCCTCAAAATATACCTACACCAAGTATGAATAAATTTTATGATGTGTTCCATGTATCAATCTTGTGGAACTACATACTTGATCCGCCACATTTACTAAATCCATAGGTGATAAAATATGATAATGGCCTTCTATATGATTTGTATCTTGTGGAGATCATTTACTATAGATATAGAGTTCTATTCAAAAAAATAAGTCACCCATTCAAATTGTTCTTGAGGAACCACAAGTATGAAGAGGCGATATTGGAATTAGATGAAAAAATGGAATATTAGTACCCACATTTAATCTCAACTGATAATATGATATGAAATTTCATGGATGAAATTTATAAAGGGGGAAAAATTTTACAACGGTGTCCTTATTTTGGATATTTGGTTCTTCAATAAATGTGTAATGTAGTATATTATATAATTTTATACAAATAAAAAAATATAGGGGCTCCAAACAAACATTATTTCATTGGAAAATACTATTACATTACTCCTCAACAAAAAAATTAAAATTCAAACCTTAAAAATGGAAAAAAATATATAATAGATGTGTTAAAATGGAAAAATATTGATTTCCCATATCTATATTAATTATCTTCCCCACCGGAAACACAATAGATACGTATAAAATTAATAGTAAACTGATGAACATCTTTGAAAATGGAAATACAAAACCATCAGTGGAATTGATTTTAATAGTTTTTTAAATACAGAATTCATATTTGTAAGAGTTAATGTGAACATGGGAATAGTAATTTGACCATTAAAATAGTAACCAGACAGTTTGTATAGTAACCTC
This sequence comes from Viscum album, assembly GCA_963277665.1. Lineage (NCBI taxonomy): Eukaryota > Viridiplantae > Streptophyta > Magnoliopsida > Santalales > Viscaceae > Viscum > Viscum album. Next base: position 1,373,035,526 of record OY728142.1, on the reverse strand, counting down.
ATCATTTAATTATAATTATACCTCAAAATAAGAAAGAATAATGTAAATAAAATTTATTAATATTAAATTAAGTAAATATAAATATTATAATTAAGAAATAAATATCATGATTAAAAACTAAACTAAAATATATAATTTTGTAAAATAAATTGTATTTCAAAGAATCTCATAAAAATAATTATATATGTAATAAAAATAAATTATTCTTATTTTAAAATTATATTTTGGAAATCAAAATATCATTATGAAACAAATTATTTCTCTATTTTAAAAGGGTGATATTTTGGTAATTTTTTGAAATACATCAATCATTATGTGAATAGTAAAAATAATGTTTTCACATTACTATGGTATGTTAAATTACACCATGGATGATTTAATGATGACAAAATCCAATATAGAAGTTGAATTTGTGCCAATATATTTTGAAATTCAGAATTAGGTTGTTAAAATTAAGGGAATATAATTTCAAAACGTAGAAATAATTTTCCAAAACCTAATGTAAAATGTTGTTCTATAAAGTATGAATTCCACTTTTTTCTCTTTTTTTAAATTGATGATCAACATTATAAAGGGGGTTAAAGAATATAATCTTATAATATTACATTTACATATGATTAATAATGTCATAAAATCACTATCACAAGGATTACACTGGATATAATATTTCATTCAATATTTTATTATAAAAATACCCCACACCTCATTTATAAATTAACATTCTCACCTCCATTGGATAAAAATCCTAAAATCCTTTAAAATGGTCTTCCCAATGTAAGGAACAGTCTGATGAGGATGGTGTTTTGTTTGAAATGTTATATTTTTTTATATAAGTTGGCATTGTTTTGTCAATAAATATTAAGTTGGATGCAATACAAACATCACATTTTATTTAGAGAGAATCATATTGATCAATGTTACGAAATAATTTTACTAATGTTTTATGGAAAATTAGACTCACTCTGTCAATTGTAATGAGAAATGGTTCTGATTAGACTCACCATGGGATTGGTATATGAAATGATCATAATGAGGAATTGATTATATGGATTGAGAGAATCAATCTCATGGAGAATGTAACTTTCTAAAATTAAGTAGTGATTTTATTATAACTGAATTTGATGTAAAAAAAGTGATTTATTTTATGGATGAATTAGAGCCTCTAGGATAATAATAAATTAAAATGTGATAATTATTTTCTGATTCATATTTTATAAATCTTATATTAATTGGATATATTTCGAATTTATCGTGGTGGAAGGATGTGAGAGTGAAAAATATTCAAGCTGAATTTTTAGAAGAAATCATTACTGGAAATCATATTCAACCAATCACACCTACAATAATCATATCTAGGCTGATCATATATTGGGAAATCCAATTTGGTATGGGAAGTAAATAATTAAGCTTCAGTGAATCATAATATTAATGGTCGTACTCATGCACTATATCAGCAGATCATCCATCATATGCATAAAAAACATATTGTACCTACAAATGAACATACATTGAATGGGATTTTTCAAAATGAGATTAATTATAATTATCATACTATGGAACTCATTATCATGATGAGATGTATTATTTATTTACTTGTTAATTCAAGAGGTCTATAAACTCTCATTTGTTTTCAAATATATACATCATGTGAATAAAGAGTTGAATTAGTTTTTTTCTCTTTAAGTGAATTTTTCATGTGGGTCAAGGGATGTGAATTAGAATTTTTTTATCAATACTGGATCAAGAAAATATGTGAAGAATAAATGGTTTTAATAGTTTATTACTGAATTATTTAGGATGAGGGAGATTAAAATTCAATGGAATAATTATATTATGAAATTAGAGTGGTGTCTATTTTTTTATAAACTATGTTACAATTGGTACATATATTTATTTTGGATAAATAATAATCAGAAAATTGGAACCATGAATTGAAATTTGGAATCCTAATAAAATTAAGGTCTTAAGAATAAGTGAAGATAATAAAAGGCTGAATAATCTTCTATAAGGGTTGATGGAGTCTAAATTCATATAGGATTTTAAGGGAAATTGTTATTAAGGTGTATTATATTAAGTGGTAAAATTGATGGGATTATTGACAATGCCAACAGAGGGTCACCTAAAAATGAAAAAAAATACATTTTAATTTTCTAATGACCGATGAACTATTCAGGAGAGATATTCACCGAGTCTTAGAATGAAAAATAATATTCTGTATTAAATTTTTTATAATAAAATTTTCCAGATAGATTTTAGGGAGAAGAGGAATAATAAAAATTTTGTATTCAGTTGTTCATCATACACAGTGTTTATAATAATTATCTAATTAACATATTCATATTCTAAATTTTATATTGCTTATTATAACAACAGGATAGATTAATAATATTTCATATTTTGTATTGAGATTTCAAAACAGACGATGATGGAGGACTAAAATAGTGGCGATTCATCTCTATCGTATTCTATAAGTGTTCAATGTATTTTAAAATGCATAATTTTACTAGTAAGTATCATACAAAGAATAATTTCATTAGGGAGAATCATACATAGAAGAATTATACTGGAAAAAACAAACTTGGTTTTTCATTAAAAATTCCATGATGTTCTTATAATATTTTTCATAGGAATTTGAAAATTTTTCTTCAATTTTTTACATTTGTGGAATCAATAATAAGCACATTTAACAATCATTATTAATAAATTATTGTTTTACCCTATTTATGATATGATAATTAATGTTCACTATTTGAATTATTTACATTGTTTTAAATGAGTGCAATGGTAAATATTAATCATTGTGATTAAATGATTTTTTTCTAGTGGATTTTGTGGTATTGGATAATTTCCAAATTTTAATAAGGATGTATTTATTCATGTTTAATAGGGAACCATGTAAATACATTTTTTGATTTGTATGTGTGATTGAAATTTTTTACTTTGTAAATTGAATATAAGGAATCCCAAAATTTTTGGTATTAGAGATTGTCCCTCCCCCTGTTACTGATAAAATCATCCTGACTGGTCACTTTCAAGTGGTATAAAAGGGTATATTATCATCAATTATTATTTTCTAATGGAGAATTTTAATTATGTGAACAATAATGTTACTCTAGTTTTAAATAGAAATATTATCATATTAGGAAATATAATCTGTTGACTGATCTTATTTTTGTTGGATATGATGTTCTTAAATATGAATCAGATGGTTTTACTCCACTTGATTATAAAAATCCACTTATATCTTTTGGTAAGTATAATCTATAGAATAATAGAATATACAAGAATTATATTTTATCATCTGTTTCTAAAAGGGAATTATTAACAGGGAAAGGTGTTCCCACTTCTAAAAAAATAAGGCATAAATTTAAAAACATATTCAAAGGAAAAACAATGATGAAGAAGGAAAATTTATAAATATAGAGATTAAAATATGTAGATTTGAATATGGCTGAGCATGAATTTATTATGGAATTCATTACTTACGTAACTTATATTAAATGTAATATCCAGTGTCTTAGTGAATAGATGAATGACACTACAATTTTTTAGAATATCGTGGAAATCCTTCCCAACAATTTTGATGAAAATATTTATTCACTAGAAGATAGAGATATTGAGACATTATCTACTGATTATTCTTATATCACTCTCACCTCATAGAAAATGAGAAGAGATAAATATATAGAAAATTAAAAAAAAGATTATAGATAAATTACATTCATGGATTCTATTAAAGAAATGTCAAAGTATATTATGATTGAAGATAATGTTGGTGATTCTGATTCTAAAGTTGGGTTATTTAATAATCCTGACAATTTTTATCCCTTTATTCTAAAAATATGAATCGTGTTACATGGAAATTCAAAGGGAATCATGCAAATATTTTTTTTAATTATGGATCCATTAGGATCATTTCATCCAACTATCCCGAATGAAATAATAAAGAGGGTTATGGAGAAGAGGAATATAGAAATCCATGAATATCATGGAAGAAATAGGTAGGAAATGGGAGGTTGTTTTCCATAGGAAAGGATAAGAAATCATTAAATTACAAAAGGGGATGTTTATTAACTAATGAATAAGAAGAAGAATGATGTGATGGTAAATGTAATAAATTATCTTAGTGTGGTATTGAAAATAATTTTATTGAAATAGTGAATGATGATGAATTCAGATCCAGTTGTCCTAATTATGATGAATCTCAAAATTAACCTCATCGGAAATACGAGTTGAACGAATGTCAGAGAAATTTTAGAAGTCGTGAAAATTAAAACAAAATTTGGAAAAAGACTGTTCCTCAACAATAAATCAACATTTTTTTTTCTAGATAGAAAATAAGGCGTGGAAAAGAGAATGATGACTCGATGAAATTTCCTGAAGAAGAAAATAATCATCTTGAATATCTGGTGGTGATAAAGAATGGTAAATAATAAGATATGGGTCTTTTCCAAAAAAAAACATTCTAAATCAATATATAAAAATACATGTTTCCAAAACATTGTCAATAAATATGGTGAAATCTCTCAATATTAAAATCATTAGAATAATTATCATATGATACCTCCAAAGGGTGATAAGAAAGATGAATTTTTTTAAATGAATATAGATATGAATGTTATGTAGATGGACAATATTGAACAAATGATGAATTCATATGTCCCAATGAACCCTCCGTCTAGAATTGTTTTAAACTATTTGCGTCTAAAAATGATTCATATGAATATAGTTCTAATAATGATGGAAAAAAGAGGGCTACTATAATTTATAATAGAAATGTTGGTGGAATAAAAAAGAAAATGAAGATGGTGGTGGAGTAAAAAATTCAAAATTCATGCTAGTATGGATGTTTAAGAGGAGGATAATCATTTTATGGATATTAATTATATTTTTGGTGGATTTAGACCTACAAAATATATGTGTTGGTTTAACAACACACATTAGTCATATGAAACATTTAATGAATGGAAACTATTGAGAGCGAATCAATTCCCACAAAATAATTAGTATGAGAAGGTTTTTTTAAACAACACTAATAAAAGTTGGGTAATATATGAAAATGTGTTCCAAACAGTAGAAACTATATGAGAATGTTTTCAAAAATCCTAGACACCTTTCAAAAGGATGTCTTTTTTTGTTACTAGAACAACAAAATTCCCATAACAATTCTCAGAATCCAAAGATGATGAAATAAAAAGAGATATGTAAAAACACATGTTGTTGAATGAAAAATGAATGTTGAATTAGATGAACGACCACGGATTATTTATAATAGATCTTCTTTATATATAATATAATGCTTTAAATTTCTAAATAATTTTAATGATTCTATATAAGGCACAGTGACATAAGACAATGATGAATTCCAGAAAATTAATGTTATTGGATCATCCATCCTTGGGATTGAAAAGATCAAATACAAGAAAAAATTGTATGTTGATGTTGTGAAACACATTTTTATATATTTATTAAAAAATTTTGATGATGGTAATATATTTAGAAAATATGGTTTTCTTGTGAAATGTGTAAAATATGGAAAACCTGTTATAACATAGTAATCTAAAAACAGAAATTTGATTCTGATTGGGGAAATAAAAAATATAATTATACAAGTAGGGTGTAAGAGAATAAATTGTGGAATAAAAATATAGTACACATGTGTTAATGAAACATGATATATATATATATATATCCAAAGGAGATAGTGTTGAAGATATTCCCAATTTTCCATGATGAAGATATTTGTGTTCCAATATTTTTTATATTGAAAATATTATAAATGTTGTGCATTTGAATGATGAGAATTTTTCAAAAAGTCCCTTGGTCCAAATTAATTCTATTATACATGACACAATGGTAAAACAATAAAAATAGATATATGTTCTTCATCACATTCAAGGATTATTTTACTCTCACTACTTGTGTTATGTATATGAAGCATAAATCAGATGCTTCGAAAATATTTAAACGTTTCATAAGGAAGGATTTGAAAGAATGGGAGTATTCAGTGAATAAAATAAGATAAAAATGGTGGTGAATACAAATGTGAAGATTTTAAAAATTTTAATTATAAACATGGAATTAATCATGTGTATAGTTCCTCAAACCCTCATCATAAAATAGTTATTTAGAACAAAAAAATGGATATTTGGTGGAAATGGTGGGAATTATGTTACATAACCAGGATCATTCAAATTCTATTTGGATAAAATATATGATTTCAGTAATTAATATTAAAAAATAATATCCCTAAAGGAAAATATTATTTATTAGTCCATATGAATTGTTTTACGATAAAACTTTTAGTTTAAAACACCTAAGAGTTTTTGGGAGTCCTTGCGTCATAAAGAAGAATGGTGGAAACATAGAATAGTTTGATCATAATGGTGAGGATCGAATATTTCAAGGCTATAATCTGGATAAAAGAGTGTATAAATGGTTCAAAAAATAAAATAATATTTTTTATTATATTTTTTTGAATGTAATTGAAAGAGGTTATAATGAAAAAAAATTTATTTAGGAATGTAAGTTGTGAATGTTGAAGAAAACTATTATGATAAGGATACAAGAAATTGCATTCCTACTCAAGAAAATGAATTGACCTCAACTATTTCATGTGATGTGGATGATATTTTAAAATCTCATCCAATATTTAGGATAATGTGGATGCTAATAATAAAATTGGTGATCAACATGGGAAGGTTCAAAACAAAAAGAATAATAGATTATACTATGCATACATCATTGTATCCAACTTTGGTGCTAATTGATGTCAAATAAGCACTTGAGAATCCGGAATATGATTAGGCCATGGATAAGGTATTTTATCAAATTGAAAATAATGATACATGGGCACTCATACCTATGCCATAATATACAAAATAATATCAAAATATTAGTTTTCCAAAACAAATTGAATGAAGAAGGCGAAGTAGTAATAAATAATACAAAACAGAGTGTAAATGGTATTTAGAAATTAAAAATATTGACTTTGATGAAAACATTTCTCTAGTGAAATTGAATAAAACAATTATAATCTTTCTTGTTATTTATGCACAATTAGGCTACAAGAACATTTAAATAGATGTTAAATCTAAATTATTAGTAGTTGATATTGAATATTTTTTTAACATTGAACATCCAAATGGCGATGTTTTTGGGAATGATGAATGTTTTGTATAAATAATGAAAAATGATTTGTATTACCTAAAATATTCTCAAAGGATATAGTATTATTAAAATGGACACATTATTAAAGAAGATAAATTTCATGAATGGAATACTGGTGATAAATATCAACATCAAAGAAAGACAAGAGTATTCCCACAATGTGATTGTTTATGTTAATGTGATTACCATTTATGGTAATAATGAATGATGTTGTGACAGGATTTCTAATGATATGGAAATGGTGTTTGAAATGACTATGATGGTAGGAATGAAATACATTATTGGGTTATAAATATATGAAAATAAAGAAAATATTATTATTTCTCATGAAAATTATACTAATGAAATTTTTAATAGGTTTAGCATTGAAAAATCAAATATAGTTTCCACACTTATATCAGTGGGAAAAAATTTGTCCAATGATTGAGAGGAAATGTATGTTGATGAGAAAAAATATCAGAAACTGATATATATTTTGTTGGATTTGACGACATCATGACCTGGGATTGTTTATTCTATTACATTATGTGTAATATTTAAAAATGATTTATAAGAATAACATTTACTTGAAAAAAAAGGATTTCATAGATACATCAATGGAATAACATAATTTGGATTTAACTATGGATGTTCAGAATGTGTTGAATTTTATGGGTATTTAGATGTTGAGTTGGTAGGAAATGTTGATGATAGAAGATCCACATCTGGTGGAGTATTCATTATGGGAATGTACTTTGTTAAGTGGAATATGAAGAAATATATTTCAATAACTCTCAGTATGGATGAATCTATGTATGTTACTCCCACTAAATACATTACTCGACTTATGTGGATGAAAATAGAATTTGAATTTTTACATGCTTAAGTGAATTTTCCCTTGCTCTTGGGTTTTGACAATCAAAGAACAATAAATATTTTTAGGTATACTGAAAGTCAATATGGTTCAAAACATATTGATATCAAATATAATTTCATCACAGATCATGTGGAGAAAAATTAATTGATGTTGTAGTATGTTCCATCATCGGATCAAGTGGATGATATTTTCATAAAACCATTACCAATTAAATCATTTCTAAATTAGGTATATCATGGGTTTAAAACAAATTTCAATTCATGTTTGATGTATGTGTACATATAACCAATCTCATATTACCTTTGGATAATTTTTTAAGGGGGAGAATGTATTGATTCAAAAATCTATCCATTGATACATATAAAAAGGGGTAGTTGCAGGTAAGCTATGAATTAAGAATTATTTAATGCGTGAACTATTCTAACTGCTTATTGGATTGGTTGTAGAAAATGAAGAAGTTTTTTATTCCAGGGAGGTTGAAGAAATGTTAATGACAGATAATTAATAATGAATGAAAAAGTAAATGTATTTCATAATCACAAATTTAGGATATCATGGTTTTTCTGGAATAAATTTGTGTTACCTACGATAAGTTATCTCATATAGGATTATAATTATTGATATGTAATCCATTTCTTGATAATAAAATATTAGTCATTTAATGTAACACCCCAGGTAAATAAAGAATATGACATTTTTATATTTATCCATATTTGTGAATAAAATATTGATATGACTTTAAAGGGGACGTTATGCTCGATGGCGTACCCAACACGCAACAACGAGTTTCTTGGGAATCTTACGTTTCACTCTAATAATAAAATAATATTATTTTAAATGGTAGTTAACATGTAGCCATTGTAATGGCGGGAATGGATATAAATAACTAAAATATGATTATATATGTTTTTAAATGTTTTTACATTTATCCAATAAAGGATAGAGGCTTAAAATACGGAAAGAATTCAATTTTAGGCGTATATGCCATAGTTTTCACTAAAGGTTCACTTATCACCTTTTGATGTTGAAACATCATTAAATATAGTTTTGTTCACTCTTAAACATTCTTTTGGACCAAATAAAACTCTTATTAAGAATCGGGACATCAAAATTTACTTTGTGTAAAATTTTGGTATCTTTCCGATAAAGTTCATTTTTTTAATGAATAGTGTAAAATGTTGTATTTTAATTCAAAACCTCTTATTAATCTAATTTATTTATATGATTAGATTATCTTTTGAATTGGTTTTAAAGTGAAATTAGAATATATTTTTACCATTAAATCTAATAGTGGTCATTGAAATTATTTTTACTTTGAAATCAGACTTAAAACAGTGTCAATCTTTTTGATACTTATTGTTTCATAAAAACACGCTATTTCCTCTGACAACGGGAATTAATTATTAAATTAATTAATGTGACTTATATTTTTTTAATTTTGTAAAATAGACTTCATTTTGGAATTCGGAATATCAAATATATCTTACGGTGAATTTTTGGGATTTTTATGAAAAACATCAAGTTTTGATGAATAGTGACACCACTAAGTGGTACTTATAAAAACTGATTTTTCCGTTTAAATGAAATTTTTCCATCATTGTGTTTTGAATTTAAAAAATCCGACATACATGGTTTTCATTAAGAAGTAATACGTGGTTCAATGGGATAAATTTTTTTTTGGTGAATAGTAACTTATTAAGTTTTTAATCGTGATTAGACGTAATTACTGTAGTTTAAGGTAAAAATAATGTTTTAATAATATGAAATGAACTTTACACGTGTCCTAACCTCATTGGATGTGTAATGGCCGACCAAGACAAGCCATGGGTAAACTTGGGGACCCATGGAGCCACTTTGGTTGGGAAATGACATAAATAACTTTTTATTTAATGTAAAAGTAAAAATGACACAAACATGATATGTTTTACTAAAACAATTTTTATGTGGGGTTATACAAGTAAGATTTTTTATTATAAATTGTTATTGGAAAGCTAAAAATATTTCCTATATCATAGTAATTTTTTTATAATTTTGAGACATTAAATAAATTAAATTATTTATGACATCATAATGATCCAGCGATGATATCATTATCTAACGATTTAAATAAAATGAAAAGATAATGTAACATCTATGACCTAAAAATGTCCAAAACTTATTGTATGGGTGGATTTCGAACCCTTATCACATTATCCACGAATTATATCAATGTGGGACCTTTTAAAACCGAAACACATTTTCAAATAAAGTAATATTTCTTACTTTCCAAAAGTGCCCCTCCTCTCCTCTTATAAAAGGCCCCCACCTCTAACTCATTTCACACACTCCTCAAGCCTTTGGCTCGGCCAACCCCTACCCATGTACTCTCTCCACATCCCTCTCCTCATCCTAGAGGATTCCCTGTGGGCAGAATCCTTTCAAAGGAAGCCATTAGGCTCAAATCAAAAGGAGTTATAATTTTAAAGGTAATTCATTCTCTCATGTTCATTTGTTTTATTTTTCTTCTCCAACCCCTAAACTCTTTTTATTTATTTCTTTGTAACAAAACCAGTATCTTCAATATACAAGGATGTTGTTATAAGATTTATTCGAGCTACACCCTCACACAACTACATCAAATGGTTAATGAACATACGGTTTCCGTGGATGGCGAAATTCTGCCTCCCGAAACAATGATTGTTCAATACACATTTAACACCATCAAAGGTGGCCATTATGATGTCACTATTTTTATATATGATATATAATATTTTTATTCTTTCCTTAAGCTTCTTTATTTTTCATTTATGGCATTCCATTATTTTTTCCATTATGGGTAAATACAATATCTTCATTTTAGGAAGTGCGGACTACCGCCCCCTGAAAGTGATTTGATTCGTTAATACCATATGTGGGATGTGTAAAGGATAAAGTTAATGATATTATATATGTTATTATACTGGAATTATAATATACCTTTATATCATTATGATTCCATTCTATAAAATACGAAATAGAAATGAAAGTAGCGTTCATGTGTACGTACGGTTTACCGTCTCCATGAACGGTGCATTTCATTTCTTACCTCTAAATGATTATGTAATATTATAAATGCATGCATGTAGATGATATATATGACATATATGATATCTACATCATGAATACCATTCTGGATATAATGGATACATGGACAACTTGTAATTATAAAGGGTTTATTTTTGACTCAAGTACCAATGATCGTTAAAACAGCCGTTATTAACTTAAATAATTACATAGTGTTCATGACATGGAAATAAGTGATATAAAACGAATAATGAACTTTAAAAAGGTTATTAAACAAGTATATATTAACTCAAGTTTATTATTCAGGAGATTAAAGAACAATCGAGTCAAGTCGGACCCGAGGTAAGGGATCCTACTCCTCTATTTTTTAAGTACGCTCTTTTATGTCATTCCGTTTAAAGCTCAAATTTATTGTTATTGGGATGTTCTTTTATATTACTCTTACTGTAATTTTTATGTGATGAGAGATCCTATTATCTCTCATCAATCCCTTTTGGATGTTTTAAGTGGTGCCATTAGGCTGCCGAGTTTTCGTAAGAGATTTTTCATCTCACTTTTCTTCCCGTGAGATTTATGCTACAATTGCCACAATTTCCTTTGAGTGGTTTATTTACTGCCCATTATTACACCACTTTTGTAATATAATTCCATTTATGGGTATTTACATATTCAATGTATGACACTTCTTCAATGGGGTGTACTTTTCGAAAGTTACCCAAGTCGGTAAGGGAACCTTTCACCCTCCTCTTTTTAAAAGTCTTCGTTTGTTATGTCTTTTAATTCACATACTATTATGTTGGGATATGTTCTTATATATCCTGATTGATGTGAATTTTATGTCCAAGTTATGAGATTCCCTTTTTATCTCTCATCAACTCATTTTATGAATTTTTTATGTGACGCCGTTAGGTAGTCGAATTTTACCAAGGGAACTTTTTAACCCAATTTCGATTTCTTTGGGTTCAACTTGTAGTTATTGAATATGTAATCCATTGAATATGTGTGAATGACCTTTTATTGTTTTACACTTAATATACAATTATATTGGGTGTATTTATATTTTTCACACATAATTTTGAGATTGAATTATCCTTAACTTAAGGATACCTTCTTTATAAGGGATTTCATTACATTTTACATCCCTATTGAGACTTCATTGTTGTTATGAACCAATTCACTCTTATATGGTGTATATACTATCCTTTGTAATATTATATCATGAATCCATTTATTCTCATGATATTATAATTTTCTGATTTAATGTTATTCCTCATTTATTGTATTTAAGTGTCTCTAATTTTGGTAAAAACCCTTTTACCAAAATATCGCTTTAAAAGTTTTAATGATTTGTTATTATTAATATCCATGTTTTCAAAATGGTTTTAAGGATTAATTTATATGGATATTAATGGTTTAAAATGTTAAAAGCATCAAGGTGGTATGGGACACTTTGATTCAAAAATCTCCATATTAAATGTTTTAAATTGTTTTGGAAATGGTTTCTTTTGGAACGGATTCATTATTTCAATATACTAAAATGTTATATTGTGATTGACATGTGGAAATTTTATGTTTAACTTATGCATGTGTTATGTGATACGTTTATGTTATGGTTCTTGGGCATTGTTATGAAAACGGGTGGTTCCGTGATAAACTAAGGGCGGGTGAGCCCGATATATCTCTCCAATGCATTGGGTAACACGAAGGAGTGAAACATTATGGTTTCTCCGAAGAGATTTAGGTAATATACTATGATGGGTATTCCAAACATAACCAAGAGGGTTACTCCCTACGTAATAATGTTATGAATGCCTCATGTTACCTTTATGTCTTATGTTTTCTATGATTTATTCATAGTTTGATGAGGTATGTTAAAGTGCCTATGTTTTATGGGTAAAGTATGATTTCATTCTTATGTATATATGAACTCATGTTTCCATTCCATATTTTTATAAACCTTACTGAGATTTTTATGATCATACCAGGTTTTTGAAATGTTTTTCACAGGTCAAGGGAATGGTACATGATGTAATGATAGTGTCAAGGATGTGTCAAGAAAGAATCCATGTTTTATTTTCAATATGTTTCCGTTGATGGGAAGAATGAATACTGAATTTTATGTAACCACTTTGTTTAAATGTGGAATGTAATGCAAGTTTCATGATCTAATTATCTAAAACACTAAACCTGAAAAGATCCTCATTGTGTAATCTTTTAATAACTCATGATTAAGTAAGGTTTAAGGTTGGGGCCTTATAGTTGGTATCAAAGGTCGGTTTAGATAACTTTAGAGGTTAGGGTATTCTTTAAGCATAAGGGAAATTACCATAATGGTTATGATTTAAGAAAGAGTCCTAGTTTTAGATAAAGTGAATGAGTGAGTATATCTTAGTGTTTATCTTACTCATTAGTACATGATGGTTTTGTTGATATACTCACACTGACCTTTTTGGTTTTAGTAAATGGCTGGATCTAGCAGGCACCAAAGTAACAGTGGATGTGAAGGAAACTGTGAAAGTTTTTTAAGCAAGCATCTGAATGATATGGGAGCTGCAATGAGAACTCTTGTGATTATCCTCAACCAACTATCTATGGTCATGATTGACCACCTAAAACTTGGCGATTTCTCTAAGGCATCATATATGCGAGAAACAAATCCCTACGGAAGTACAGGTAATAATCATAAAGGTATGTGTATTCAAAACCTATGTGTCAAAGATGTGGAAGGAAACACCTAGGAAAATGTTTCAAAGGGACAGGAATATGCTATAGATGTGGAAATGAAGGTCATAAATCAAGAACCTACAATGGAAAAAGGAATCATCCAGTTGACTCGAGGAAAGGGAAAGAAGTTCTTTCTGAGGGATCAATTGAATGTTTTAGATGTGGTGTGCATGGTCATTATCCAAACACATGTCCTATTAAGAAGTTTCGTGAATGGGATCACCAAAAGTGTACAAATTTTTGTTTACCAATACCTAATGCCATTCTGATTGAGGATGAAGAAACTGACAATGACCAATCAAAGGTATATATTATTTCATGACTATTGTTTTCCTATTTTGGAATCCTAGGATATGATTCATGATTTTGTTTTTAGGAAAGAGGTATTTCAGAATAAGTTGGAAAGTAATGGTTAATGGATCATGAAGAATGTTGAATGAGTAAGATGTCAACATATAATGGCTTCAAGAGTTATGGTGAAATTCTTAAGAGTATTAACTCTCTTTTGATGATGGGGTTACATTAGAAGACTTCTTATATTATGTGTAACCCTGATGTTTAATATAGGCAAATTTTATTCAATGAATAGTTATCTTTTCTTTTGTGGACATAGTTATAAAGAACCATTTAGGTTTATATGATCCGTACTTTTGAGGTAATTATGGGTTATTATATGTTATGATGGAAAATGAAAGGCATGAGATAAACTTTAGGTTAAAATATGTTATGATAATTTTTGATGATTTTATCTCTTTTTGGGGAATGATTTGAGAATTATATAGTTTTGGAAAAAGGACAACACGTAGACCGTGTCACTACCCGTCGCGTAGGACAAAGCTGCGGGAATTGAACCCACAATCAAAGTGCTACTGGTATTTATCGCCTACCTCTGGAATATGTGAAGTCCCTGGTTAGATTGACTGATGCTTTTTTTTAAGAGTAAGTTGATTTTGGGTTATTTACGAAAATGATTAACCTATCATGGAGGATATGTGATTAGGTTAATTACTTTTCAATACGAGACTTTAGGAGCAACTAATGTTGTTTGGAGATAAATGTTACGATGTGACTAAATCATTAAAATATTTGGGTTTCAATCTTATATTGGTTTACATTGAAGAATTTTATGGACAAATTGTTTATCTAATGGTCCTCGTTGAACTTTGGGTTTTTTTGGACAAATTTTGGAGATTAAGCATAGATTTTCTTTTTAAAGGGTTATCCTTTTCTGGATTATCTGACCTTGTACTAACATTTTTGGTTTTGGTTAAGGTCTAAAGATATGGGATGTATATGGTTCTCTTTGGTGGATTAGGTGATTCTCTAGAAGATGATTATAGTACTCTTAATGTGAACAAGTCTCCTTAAATACTCGTCTTTTGAAAAAAAAAATATGATTTTGATTAAGGAATCTAGTAAAAGTTGAAAGTCAACATGATAAGTGATTATGTTTCCTTATGAATAAATTCCTCAATAAAAAGTAACTTAATACAAAAATGGTTTCTATTAACTTTTCCTACTGAGGAATCAAATACCGTTTAACCCATCACAAGTTTGTGATTTTCTTGTGGTTAACTTTCTCCTAAACATGTCTTCTATCACTCTCCATCAGAACATGACCCTTTGTTTTTTCCTCCATGTCCATATTTTGATACTTGGAATCCATGTATGTGTTAACTCAGGTGACCTATGTGCTTATCTTTCTTTATTTTAAAGTGATTGTTTTACAGACTCTTGTTCCGATGTGGGACTTTCAAGGATATTTCCAAGCTCAATTTTAAAAATTGCGAGGACGCAATTCAAAAAGGGGGGAAGGATGTAACACCCCAGGTAAATAAAGAATATGACATTTAAATATTTATCCATATTTGTGAATAAAATATTGATATGACATTAAAGGGGATGCTATGCTCGATGGCGTACCCAACACGCAACAACGAGTTTCTTGGGAATCTTATATGGCACTCTAATAATAAAATAATATTATTTTAAATTGTTGTTAACATGTAGCCATTGTAATGGCAGGAATGGATAGAAATAACTAAAATATGATTATATATGTTTTTAAATGTTTTTACATTTATCCAATAAAGGATAGAGGCTTAAAATACATAAAGAATTCAATTTTAGGTGTATATGCCCTAGTTTTCCCTAACGGTTCACTTATCACCTTTTGATGTTGAACCATCATTAAATATAGTTTTGTTTACTCTTAAACATTCTTTTGGATCAAATAAAACTCTTATTAAGAATCGGGACATCAAAATTTACTTTGTGTAAATTTTTGGTATCTTTCCGATAAAGTTCATTTTTTAATGAATAGTGTAAAATGTTGTATTTTAATTCAAAACCTCTTTTTAATCTAATTTATTTATATTATTATATTATCTTTTGAATTGGTTTTAAAGTGAAATGAGAATAAATTTTTACCATTAAATCCAATAGTGGTCGTTGGAATTAATTTCACTTTGAAATCAGACTTAAACTAGTGTCATTCTTTTGATACTTATTGTTTCATAAAAACACGCTATTTGCTCTGACAACGAGAATTAATTATTAAATTAATTAATGTGACTTATATGTTTTGAATTTTGTAAAATAGACTTCATTTTTGAATTCGGAATATCAAATATAGATTAGGGTGAATTTTTGGGATTTTTCTGAAAAACATCAATTTTTTTATGAATAGTGACACCACTAAGTGGTACTTATAAAAACTGATTATTCCGTTTTAATGAAATTTTGCCATATTTGTGTTTTGAATTTCAAAAATCCGACATACATGGTTTTCATTAAGAAGTAAAATGTGGTTCAATGGGATAAAAATAATTTTTTTGGTGAATAGTAACTTATTATGTTTTTAATCGCGATTAGAGGTAATTAGTGTAGTTTAAGGTAAAAATAATGTTTTAATAATATGAAATGAACTTGAAACATATACTAACCTCATTGTATGTGTAAAGGCCGACCAAGACAAGCCATGGGTCAACTTGGGGACCCATGGAGCCACTTTGGTTGGGAAATGACATAAATAACTTTCTATTTAATGTAAAAGTAAAAATGACACAAACCTGATATGTTTTACTAAAACAATATTTAAGTGGGGTTATACAAGTAAGATTTTTTATTATAAATAGTAATTAGAAATCTGAAAAGATTTCCTACATCATAGTATTTTTTTTATAATTTTTAGACATTAAATAAATTAAATTATTTATGACATCATAATGATGCAGCGATGACATCATTATCTGACGATTTAAATAAAATGAAAAGATAATGTAATCTCTATGACCTACACATGTACAAAACTTATTGGATGGGTGGATTTATAACCCTTATCACCTTATCCACGAATTATATCAATGTGGGACCTTTTAAAACCGAAACACATTTTCAAATAAAGTAATATTTCTTACTTTCCAAAAGTGCCCCTCCTCTCCTATTATAAAAGGCCCCAACCTCTACCTCATTCCACACACTCCTCAAGCCTTTGGCTCGGCCAAAACCTGCCCATGTACTCTCTCCACATCCCTCTCCTCATCCTAGAGGATTCCCTGTGGGCAGAATCCTTCCAAAGGAAGCCTTTAGGCACAAATCAAAAGGAGTTACACTTTTAAATGTAATTCATTCTCTCATGTTCATTTGATTTATTTTTATTATCCAACCCCATAAACACTTTTTATTTACTTATTTGTAACAAAAACAGTATCTTCAATATTCTAGGATGTTTTTATAAGATTTATTCGAGCAACACTCTCACAAAAATACATAAAATGGTTAAAGAACATACGGTTTCCGTGGATGGCGAAATTCTGCCTCCCGAAACGACGATTGTTCAATACTCATTTAACACCTTCAAAGGTGGCCATTATGATGTCACTATTTTTATATATGATATATAATATGTTTATTCTTTTCATAAGCTTCTGTATTTTTCATATATGGAATACCATTATTGTTTCCATTATGGGTAAACACGATATCTTCATTTTAGGAAGTGCGGACTACCGCACCCTGAAAGTGGTTTGATTCGTTAATACCATATGTGGGATGTGTAAAGGATAAAGTTAATGATATTATATATGTTATTATACTGGAATTATAATATACCTTTATATCATTATGATTCCATTCTATAAAATACGAAATAGAAATGAAAGTAGCGTTCATTCGTACGTACGACTTACCGTCTCCATGAACAGTGCATTTCATTTCTTACCTCTAAATGATTATGTAATATTATAAATGCATTAATGTAATGGATATATATGAAATATATGATATCTACATCATTAATACCATTATGGATATAATGGATAAATGGACAACTTGTAATTATAAAGGGTTTATTTTTTACTCAAGTACCAATGATTGTTAAAACGGCCGTTATTAACTTAAATAATTACATAGTGTTCATGTCATGCCAATAAGTTATATAAAAGGAATAATGAACTTTAAAAAGGTTCTTAAACAAGTATAGATTAACTCAAGTTTATTATTCAGGAGATTAAAGAACGATCGAGTCAAGTCGGACCCGAGGTAAGGGATCCTACTCCTCTCTTTTTTTAAGTACGCTCTTTTATGTCATTCCGTTTAAAGATCAACATTATTGTTATTGGGATGTTCTTTTATATTACTCTTACTGTAATTTTTATATGATGAGAGACCATATTCTCTCATCAATCCATTTTGGACGTTTTAGGTGGTTCCATTAGGCTGCCGAGTTTTCGTAAGAGATTTTTCATCTCACTTTTATTCCCATGAGATTTATGCTACATTTGCCACAATTTCCTTTGGGTTGTTTATGTACTGCCCATTATTACACTACTTTTGTAATATAATTCCATTTATGGGTATTTAAATATTCATTGTATGACACTTCTTCAATGGGGTGTACTTTTTAAAAGTTTCCCAAGTCGGTAAGGGTACCTTTCACCCTCCTCTTTTTAAAAGACTTTATTTGTTATGTCTTTTAATTCACATACTATTATGTTGGGATATGTTCTTATATATCATGATTGATTTGAATTTTATGTCCTTGTTATGAGATTCCCTTTTTATCTCTCATCAACTCATTTTCTTAATTTTTGATGTGACGCTGTTAGGCTGTCAAATTTTACCAAGGGAACTTTTTAACCCAATTTTGATTTCTTTGGGTTCAACATGTAGTTATTGAATATTTTATCCTTTGAATATGTGTGAATGGAATTTTATTGCTTTACACATAATATCAAATTATATTGGGTGTATTTATATTTTTCACACATAATTTTGAGATTGAATTATCCTTAACTTAAGGATACCTTCTTTATAAGGTATTTCATCACATTTTACATCCTTATTGAGACTTCATTGTTGTTATGCACCAATTCACTCTTATATGGTGTATATACTGTCCTTTGGATAATTATATCATGAATCCATTTATTCTCATGATATTATAAAGTTCTGATTTAATGTTATTCCTCAATTATTGTATTCAACTGTCTCTAATTTTGGAAAAAACCCTTTAACCAAAATATTGCTTTAAATGTTTTAATGATTTGTTCTTATTTATATCCATGTTTTCAAAATGGTTTTAAGGATTTATTTATATGGATATTAATGGTTTAAAATGTTAAAAGCTTCAAGGTGGTATGTGACACTTTGATTCAAAAATCTCCTTATTAAATGTTTTAAATGGTTTTGGAAATGGTTTCTTTTTGAACGGATTCATTATTTCAATATACTAAAATGTTATATTGTGATTGACATGTGGAAATGTTATGTTTCCCTTATGCATGTTTTATGTGATACGTTTATTTTATGTTTCTTGGGCATTGTTATGAAAACGGTTGGTTCCGTGATAAACTAAGGGTGGGTGAGCCCAATATATCTCTCCAATGCATTGGGTAACGCGAAGGAGTGAAACGTTAAGATTTCACCGAAGAGATTTAGGGAATATACTATGATGGGTATTCCAAACGTAACCAAGAGGGTTACTCCCTACGTAAGAATTTTATGAATGCCTCATGTTACCTTTAAGTCTTATGTTTTCTATGATTTATTCATGGTTTGATGAGGTATGTTAAAGTGACTATGTTTTATGGGTAAAGTATGATTTCATTCTTATGTATATATGAACTCATGTTTCCTTTTCACATTTTTATAACCCTTACTGAGCTTTTTTATTCTCATCCCATGTTTTTGAAATGTTTTTCACAGGTCAAGGGAAAGGTACATGATGTGGTGATAGTGTCAAGGATGTGTCAAGAATGAATCCATGTTTTATTTTCAATATGTTTCTGTTGATGGGAAGAATGAATACTGTCTTTTATGTAACCACTTTGATTAAATGTGGAATGTAATGCAATTTTGATGATCTAATTCTCTAAAACTCTAATCCTGAAAAGATCCTCAATGTGTAATCTTGTAATAACTCAAGATTAAGTAAGGTTTAAGGCTGGGGAATTATATTTAAGAATATTGGATGACTACCAAAATACAAATGGGGGGATTGTTAGCTCCAAGCTGATGAGGTGATTTATTGATATCTGTTGTTTTATTTTTTTTCTACGAAGGTTTTTTTTTTGTTATGAATGCTTATGATGAAAGGTAAATCACATCTTTTTTATTTTCTGCAAATATTTTCTATATATGATTCGAAATAATCAAACTCATTTTTGAGTAAAAATCGGACTTACTATGTCAATCGTAATAAGAAATGGCTATGAATTTTCTCAACTCAGGTTATATAAATGAAAAAAATTAATTAATAATTTGTCATTATATAGAGTGATAGAATCAGTCAAATTGAGATTGTATCTTGCTAGAATCAAATAGTCATTATATTTACTCAGAATTTAGTGTTAAGGAAGTGATTTTTTAATGAATGAATCATAATATCTCATTCTATGATAAATTAAATTCAATGACACATTAATTATTCATATTTCATAAATAAAAATATAATTGGAGAACTTATGATGCAATATTTGTAAAAAAATAAGAGTCAAAACTATTCAAGATGATTATTTTCAAAGAAGAAATATTTTATTAGGAATCATACTAATGAGACCATACCCAAGATAATTGTATCCATACCGATCATACTTAAAGAAATATGATTTGGGTAGATAAGTAAGTAATTAAGGGGATGAGGATCGTAATAAGAATGATCATACATTGGAAGTGTATAATATGATCATCCATTGTATGAATTTAAATGTTTCTATACCCAGAACTGATCAGACCAATAAATGATCGAATTTATAAGGATAGTACATAGAAATATATTACTCTAGAAATAATAATTAATATGAGATAGATGTTTAAAATAATTGATGAATGAAGAGGTATATCATCCCTTATATATTTTCAAATGTCCTCATTAAGTGAATAATGTGTTTAAATATATTATTTTTCTCTTGAATTTTATTTTTTATTTGGTTAAAGGGAAGAGTATAAGAATTATTTTATCTCAACGATGTCATGATAAATGTTAATGTAATAAAAATGGCATTAAAGTAGGTAATTCTGGATTAGTTATTATGAAGGATCTTGACAATAAAATAAATAATTATATTCAGTAATTATAGTGGTATCCATTTCTCCATATAGAATCTTACAATTATTACAATGATTTGTTTTGATGATATGTGATTCATAAAACAGGACCCATGAAATGAAATTATACTTTCTATAGAATTGAATGTATAAAGAATAAGTGATGATTTTATTAAAATGGTGAAGCATCAAGAAAATTTGATGTAGTCAAACATAAACTAATATGTTATTGGAAATTATGATTAAGGTTAATTTTATTAAGAAGAAAATTTTTTGAGTTTTTTTCAAATCCAGATGATTGTGTCCTATATAAGGTAAAATGTAAAATGTAATTTTCTAATGACTGATGTACTTTTTTTTGAGCGAGATACTTTAAGATTAAATAGAGGGATAAATTTCAGTATTCAGTTTTCTTATAAAATATATGACGGAATGAGGTGAATGAGAAGAAAAAAGATCAAAATGTTGTTTACATATGATCATCATACAGAGTGTTTATCATACTCTGAAAATTTTAATATTCATATTGTTAATTGTGTTCTACTGATTATCCTATACGGATGGATTAATAAGATTTGGTATTTTTTGATTAATATTTCAACAAATAAGAAGTCTTATGGTTGATATCATATAGATTAATATATATCATATTTTATTAATATTTTATTTCTCATAATAGGAAGAATCTTAATGATAAATTTAATATGATGAAGATTCATATAATGGATAATCATCCATGGAGGAATTGATTTGGGAAATTAGATGGGAAACATATACATGGGTTTTCATAAAAATGACTCTGATGTTATTACCATCATCTGTTTAAAATTTTAATTATTTTAAATCAATTGAATACATTTGTGGAATTGAAAATAGGAACAATTTATAAGTTCTGGTACACATTTTTTACCTTATTGGTTCTAAGAGGGTGCACACACACTATGGGAAATATTT
The DNA here is from genome assembly GCA_963277665.1 of Viscum album. Lineage (NCBI taxonomy): Eukaryota > Viridiplantae > Streptophyta > Magnoliopsida > Santalales > Viscaceae > Viscum > Viscum album. The sequence continues at coordinate 1,373,013,232 of OY728142.1, read as the reverse complement.
ATACAATGTTACATGACTGTAAGGGTATATCATAATAATTGTTATAGAAGAATTTTTTTCTCATGAATTTTTTGTTATTGGATGATTTCCAAACCATAATTATGATGTATTTATTCATATTTTATAATAAAAATTGAAAATAATTATTTTTATTTTGATGTGTTATTGAATTTCTTTCGGATGGGAATTGAATTTTTAACATTCATGGAAACATGTTTCAAGGAAACATAAAAAAAATCATATCACATATTAACCCCCACCTATCAGTGATATAATCATCTTAATTGTGAATATACACACAAATACACCCTCTCTATATCTTTATAATACTTTGGGAATTTCTAGAGAAATCTTACTCCAGCCATCGAGAAATTATAGTGTCATACAAGAGAAGATGCATTGAGGAGTAGGTAAGCCTTTATTTACTCTTCCCTCTTTTCTTATTTTCATTCTTTTTTATCAATTCGTATTAAAATAATATACTATAAAATAAATTAATCAGAACATTAGAAATATATTATCTATGATAACTTTTATAATAATTATATATATGAAGAATTTAAATGTAATACCTCCATTTCCTGCCCTATCAATGACATCATGCCAAATGACGGTTAACCACCGATAGTGACATTGTCGTGTCAAAATATAGAACCATCATGATTGTTGGATAGTATAAATGATATATATTACAAAAAAATTAAATTATATTTATTATAAAATTATATAAATAATTCTACTAATTAAACATTACATTTTCAGAATATAGGGGAATCAAAGAGAAATTAGATATTTTTAAGGAAAGCTTGATTTAAAAAACCATAAAATTCATAGACAAAAATTAAGAAATATCATCCAATGAATATAGTTTATAAATAGTTTTATAAATGAATATAATTATCTTATGTATAAATATATTAATAATAATATTATTAGAATTAATGAGGCCTAAAAGTGACCAAATAAATAAGGAATTATAGTAAGGGGATTCTCGAACCAAACTCTCATTCATAGTGATATTCATCTTTCATTAAAAATATTATTGTGGATATTATTATAATTTTACGAATATATATTTGCATATTTATTAACATTTATTTACAGGAATATACAGGTTCACATTATCCTTTTAAGGAAATAATATATTCCAAAATAAATCTTCTATCCAAAACATGTCAATGAATCCCATTGAGTTGATTCGTCTTCACTCAAGAATAATGATGATTCTTCCAGACATGTTTTCCATTATTTACATGGGAACCCCTAGTATTATTATGAAATTATGAGTGATTTAATCCTTGTGAAACCCATTATGTTCCATGTTTTAATTTATGATTACAATTATTATACGTAATATGTGTCATGTAAAAAAATATACATTTACTGTTGTGACAGGTGGGCCCAAAATTATATGGCCCTCTATTGAATACTATAATATGATATATCACATTATATGATGAAAAGTATTTATCAAAAAGTTACAATATTTGTTCAAGATGATTAATTTATGATTATTCACAAATGTTATTCATGTGTTTGAAGACCCCGACCCACAAATCCTAAAGACGATGCATTAATGAAATTTGCATAATAAACAAGGAATTGGTATCCAAAATGAATCAATTGTTATTTAGATTTTTTAAAACTAGTTATGAACAAAATGGAAAAATTACAACAATAAAATAATTAAAAATAGAAACCTCTTTTCAATCATTCTAATTCATCATGTTTCTACAAGAATGTCAACAATATTATAAATATTAGCATCCTGATGAAAATATAAATCATAAGAAAGGGGTGATATAAGATACTAAGTAAGGGTAATCAATAAAGAAGTCTATATGAAACAAATTCCTAAACACAAAGTTGAAAAAATAAAAACACAATCCATTAAAACATAAACATGAGTATAATATGGAATATAAAACATATTATCAATTATATCAACATAAATTATCACATGACAATGATCTGTAACCATTAATATTATTCCTGTTATATAATCATATTGATTATCAATATGTAATCTCATACTGTGTTAATTCATAATGGGGGACATAATTAACATAGATTCACAATTTTGGATAAAAAATCATATATAGTTGTGTAAGTCCTTAACCATTAAAAAACCATGATTTCTCACTGGACATATAAAGGAATCGACAGACCATACTGTGACCTCCCAACACTTACTATGTCCAATAAATTATTCATAGGAATGGGGTCAAATATTATCAACATATACATTATTTTTTAAAAAAACAAATAAAATTTAAATAACATCCCTAATAAATAAAATGTAATCATAAACTATCGAAATTTATATGGTGAATTGTATTATGATTGTATATCCCCAGTGAAAATTATCTTAAAACATTGAACAAAATTTGGTAAATGGTAATGTACGAGATCAAACTAAATAAATCATTAGATTCAATTGAGGTTGTTTAAATATATTAAAAAACTCTAATAATTTAAATTTGATTTTTTTGGGAAATACCATTTTAAAATTGAATATTTGATATCTTTTGGAAAATAATTAATCATAAAATCATACAATAGAATTGTATATCCCATAAACGAATAAGAAATGAAAATTAAGTTATGTTTTTTGGAATATTATAATAAAATTAAAACTGATATTTTTTATATATAATGATCAATGATGTTCAAATAATGTGATAAAGTGTAAAAATAGTGTTTATGGAAATTTAGAAATGATTCAATTTAGTTTAGTTTATGAAAATTATTAAAAATACATTAAAAGGTTAAATGAATAGTTGATTAAATAAAACCACACTGGAACTAAGATTGTTTTTCATAATAGAAATATATATATCATTAAAAACCATTTTTAAAAAATATTATTGAGTGTGCTTCAAAATTGATATGAAATTATGGATTTCTTATAAGGAGGAATAAAAAAGGTAACATTATAAAAATATTTCCCCGTAATAGAAAAAACAACTAATCTATGTAAAAATATTTGGATAATATACAAAGACTTTAATATTACATTTTATGAATAATTATTTATTACATTGATTTAATGATAGAGAAAATGTAACCAGATAAACAAATAGTTTTTTGTGAAGAATACATTACCTCATGTCAAAAAGTGTTAGGAAATGTTTCATAATATCATGTATTATAAAATTATATTCATTTATAATTTATTTCACAACCTCTTAAAAATTTATATTATTTATTACAATTTTATTAATTTAATTTACGACCTTCTTGATGTGTTTTAAAATACAAAATCTTTTTTAGGGATGTTAATTTCCATGGTTTTCATGTCCTTTTCACTTGTATACAGGTATGAAAGAACATGTAAAATTGGAATTATTATCCAAAATTAAAATCTTATGTTATTCATTAACCTATTGAAAATTATGCGGTATTATATATTATTTCTTCCATATATAATGATGATTCACTAGATAAAACATTAATTATAACCCTTTAGATTACGTTTCCAAATTCTTATCATCACACACTAGTTTTGTTTTGGTATGCAATAATATATATGTGTGTGTGTGTGTGTGTGTATGTTTGTTAGTTTTAGAACACTTAATAAGTTTTAATATAAATTTTAAAATATTTTTTTACCATTAAAATTATTTTATGTCTAGGATTGAAGGTGATATTAGAAAATGAAAAATCAGTGTCCATGTAGGTGGCAGATCGACACCTCACAGGAAATGATTTAATGTTTTGAACAAAACAATATAAGAGGTGAGAATAAATGGTGGATATAGTATTGAAATTATAATATTTCGTTATATATATATATTTTTGATCCATGATTTATCAATATACATTGAATAGGGGAGAAAAAAGTATGCGAAAAAATGAAACTGCAAGATTACAAAGATTACAAAGTAGGCACTTCTACTCAGTTTCAATTTTTTTCATAAAATAAAAACTCTTCAAAAGAAACATGTCTACTTCCATGTTTTAGATATCATGTATTTCCATGATCCAATACTTGACCCTATTAAACTTTATGTATTTTGGAAAACATTTCAAAAACATGGGGTGAGCATAAAAAGCTCAGTAAGGGATATAAAAATACAGAACAAAAACATTAGTTCATGTATATATAAGAATCAATGAAATCATACATTACTCTTAAAACATATTCACTTTAAAATACCATTTGAAATCATACGATTTATGAATAACTCAAAGAAATCCTAAGATGTAAAGGTAACCTGAAGCACTCATAAAATAATTACATAGGGAGTAACCCTCATGGTTACATTCAGAATACCCACCACAGTAGATTCCCTAAATCTCTTTGGAGAAACCTTAGCAATTAACTCCTTCGAGTTACCCAATGAATTGGAGAGCTATATTGGGATCACCCGCCCTTAGTTTACCACGGAACCACCTGTCTTCATTAACAATGCCAAAGAACCTTAACATAATAGTACCACATTAAAATTGCATAAAGGAAACATACCATTTCCTCATTTTAATCACTTGATATCAATACAACACAATGATATAATAAAAAAATTATCAAAACCATTTTAAATACCAAAATAAATAAATGAGTATATGGTATTTATTTTCCTTTTTGAAAACATTACGGCTTGTTAAGGAAGCAAAAGATCAAATAATTCTCGTGGTGGCGGAAAGGTCGTTGTCACCGCGTACGTTAAAAAAACATAATTTTTGTCGTTTAGTAAAATTATTCATAGATAAAAGATTCCTTTTGAATAAAAGTAAATGTAAAAGGGGTTTATACACCATTTAAAATAAATTTGTGTGTAAAACAAAATATTCCTCAGTGAAAGTATATTGAGACGAAGTCCCTTACAAAGATGGTATCTTTAGATTATGGATAAATCAATTATGTAATTATGTGGGAAAAATATAAATACACCCAATATAAGTGGATATAATTTTTTAAAAAATCAAAGGTAATTTACACATATTAATAGAATGACATAATCAAGTAGTATAGTTTTAACCCAATGAATTGAAATTGGGTTGAGAAATTCCCTTACAAAAATTGGACACCATAATAGCGTCACATTAAAATTCCGAAAATGAGTTGATGAGAGAGAAAATGGTATCTCATCACTTTTACAAACAATTTATTCAATATTGATATATATGAACATATCCCAACCTAATAATATGTAAATTAAAAGACATAACAAAAATAAGTCTTTTAAAAAAATGGATGGTGAAAAGTTCCCATACCGATTTGGGTAACTTTATAAAACGTACACCACATGATAGAAGGGTTATACAATGAAGATTTAAATAACCATAAATTAAATTATACTACAAAAATAATACAATAATGGTTAGTACATATAACAAATGCAATAAATAATTGGAAAACAACGAAGATCTCACGGAATTAAAAGTGTGATAAATATTCCTTATGAAAATTCGGCATCCTAACGACGCCACTTAAAACATCCAAAAATGGATTGATGAAATAAAATATGGTCTCTCATCATATGAGCATAAAAGGATAGTATTATGGATATATATATATCATACCTCAACATTAAAAAAAGTAACTTGAAAGACTTGACATGAAAATAGAACTTTGAAAATGAGAAGGGCGAAAGGATCCCTCACAAAAATTCGACAGCCTAACAGCGCCACATAAAAATTCATAAAATTAATTGATGAGAGAAAGAGGGGGTATCTCATCATATGAACAAAAAAGGAAATTATTTTGAATATAAAAGAACATCCCCAACATAATATCATTTAGCTTAAAATAAATGAAATAAATGAGAATACATGAAAAGAAAGAGAGAGGTATGATTCCATACATCAAGTCCGACTTGTCTTGTTTGTTTCATTATATTCATGAATTATAAACTTTTGTCAATTAATAATTTCGTAATTAAGTCCTTTAATGATTATTATTCCATTCATATCACATATTATAATGTTATAATAATTAGTTAATTATATAATTTCATATCAAACGTTTTTTGTTGATGATCGGTATATAAATCAAAAATAAACATGTTTGAAAATAATTTCCCATGTAGTATTAATTACATCATCTCCAGAATTGAATGAATGATTTAAATATCATATATATCCCGTAAATATTCATTTTATATTATTCCAAAACATTTGGAGTTAAAAAAAATGCATCGTTCATTGAGACGGTTGGCCGTACATATGCATGAACGCTACTTTCATTTCATTGTAACATTAATGGAATTAAAAATAAATGAGAGATATATATATACAATAATTATAGTGTAATATATATGTGATATAGGTCACATAAGATCATTAATTTCATTCTTTATACATTCCATGTATTGCATGACCGAGTCACATCAATTGAGGGGGCTATAGTCCACACTTCCTCAAATGAACTTATCGCATTTTCACAACATGCAAAGCATAAAGGTATGTTTTAAATGTTAAATAAAGAATCATATAGAGGAAATATATATAATATATATCATAAATGAAAAAAGTTCAATCATAATGGCCACCATGAGGGGTGGTAGGAGAAAATAGAACAGTCATCGTTTCGTGAGGCAGTAACTCGCCATCCACAGAAGCAGTATGTTCTTTAACCATTAGATAGAGGTGTGTGTATGTGTAACTAGAATAAATATTATAAAAACATCCTAGTATATTTAAGATAATTTTTTTGTTAAAAAAGAAATTAATAAAATGAGTTTAAGGAGTTGGAGAATAAAAATAAAACAAAAGAACATAAGAAAAGACATTACCTTTAAATCGGGTAACTCCCCTTGGTTTGAACCAAAAGGGTTCCTTGAAGAGCTTTCTACCTATGTTAAGGCTTCTAGTATTAATATATGGATGTTTAGTGATAAAATTAGCAGAATTTGGTCGATCCAATGTCTTGAGAGGTGTGGGTAACGGTGTAGAGGTGGGGGCCTTTTATAAGAGGCTGGAGGGGCACTCTTGGAAAGTATTGAAAAGTTACATTATTTATAAAATTATTTTCAGATATTAAAGAACTGAAAATTATATATTTCGATTATAAGGTGATAAGGAATTGAAATCAACCCATCCAATAGGTTTTTAACAGTTTTAGTCTTATATTTTACCTTATCTTCTCATTTTATTTAAATCGTTCATTAATGAGGTAATCACTGCATCATCACTGTGTCATAAATAATATTATTTATTTAATGTCAAAAATTTATAAAACAATTACCATAATGTAGGAAATATTTTTATCATTCCAAATAATTTTTATAGTCAAAATGATAATTTATTGAAACAAAATTAAAATTGTTTTACTTAGGTGATATATAGTTTGGTTACATTTTCCTTTCTTTAAAAATTATCATAAAAGGTCACTATCACAATAAAGTGATTCAATGGGGTTCGAAGGATAGAAAAAGGCATCCCATGGTCGGTCATGACACCAGAAATAGAATTTGGACACATTTTGGGGTCATTTTAAATTTTTATGATATTATTTTATTACCCTTATCTACCCGATTACAAATTAAACACAATAATTAAAGATAATTTTTTCGTTACTATTCATAATGTCTGAAAAAAAAGAGTCTTAATTACATAATTTTACCTTCTTATTAAGAATCTGGATTCCATTTTATCAAATTCCAGACATTGAAATTGCAGTAATTAATTAAAATTAAATCTCGTTGTGAAAACCAAAGATGGGATTTTAAGAATTAAAATATATCAAATGATTGATTTGTTTTTACATCCAATTTAAAAGAAAAATTACATTCAATGGAAAACATTGTATTAAATGATAAAAATATAATACAATTTCACCTTGAAACCAATTAAAATTGAAATCTAACTATATAAATAAATTGGATGAAAAGGTATTTTTGAATTAAAATGCAGTATTTTTCACTATTAATTGAAAATGAACATTTGTCAGAAAATAAGAAAAATTAATCCTAAGCTATATTTGATATTACAAATTAAAAAATGATATTAATTATACCAAATCAAAAAAATTATAATTTCCATTAATTAATTTTGTAATCAATTCCCGCTGTCAAAACAAATAGCGTGTTTTTATGAAACAACATCTATTAAAAATTGACACTTGTTTATGTCAAATTTAAAAGTGAAATTAATTCAAATTTCAAAAATTGGATTAAATTGTAAAAATATATTATAATTACACTTCAAAACCAATAAAATTATAATCTAAACATATAAATAAATTAGGCTAAAAGCAGGTTTTGAATTAAAATATAGCATTTTCACTACTCATTAAAAAAATGAACTTTATCGAAAAAAATAACATAAATTTACACAAATTAAATTTTGATGTCCTGATTGTAAAGAAGGATATTATTTTGTCAAATATAACTTATAAAATTTAAAAATATATATTTAGAAAGGGTTCGTCATCAAATGGTGGTTAGTGGACCTATTAAACAATATTAGAAGATTTATGCTTAAAATTGGATTCATTTGCATTATAAGCCACTAAAATTTATTGGATAAATGAGAAAATATTTGACAATCATATATAATCATTGGGTAGTTAGTTATGTTTATTCCTGCCATTAAAATGGATAGAAATTAACTTCAATTTAAAATATTATTATTATATTATTATTGTGCAATGTACGATTTCAACGAAAATCATTGTTGCATATTGGGTACGCCATTGAACATAGCGTCCCATTTAATTTAATATTATTATTTTATTCACAAATATTAATAAATATGAAAATGTCATATGTTTTAATTACCTGGGTTCATTATAGATATAGTATAGGGTTATTTGAATTTATAACAATATAGAACTAGAAATTTGAAATTGGTTGAAATCCCATCGATTAATCAGAGCGAAAATTAATGAATTAAAATTTTGTACCAAAATTTTGTACCAAAATATTGTACCAAAATTTTTTTATAGAGTTGATGTTTTCCTTTATTATCCAGATATAAATTTTGATAAAAAAATATAACATGATTTCTTTAAATGTCAAAATATCATCATCTGGTTTCTCTTTGATCTATCTCTACATTATTTCTGTAATATGGAGACGGATATTCCAGAAAAAAACATTTATTTTTAACGTAATTTTATTAATCATAAGATCCAAAATTAATTACTCCATTAGATAAATTTTTACTGAAACCCAAATTGTTATAATGAGTTATCCAATATAACATATCATACATTAATCTCAATAAATACTATCCTTAATACATTCAATTAGTAGTCATTAATAAGACTCATCAAAATACATTTTTCTAGAATCAACATCCAAACATTTAGAGGAAGTTCATTGTATCACAAAAAATAATCTAAATATAAGATGCCCCCAAATAATGTATTTCATATATTAACATGCTAAACAATTTAATAAAATTATATCCTATAAAATATTATGATACATTTAAGATTATAATAGTAAAATTAAATATTGTTGAATATATTCCTTAAATCCATGAATATAATAATTCCATCATAACATAAACCTTCAGATCACTAACCACCTTCAATATCACTAATACTATACCATAAATAAATATTAATTATTATCACAAAATAAATAACATATTAAGGGTTATATTTCTTGAGTCATGTGTTTTTAGTAATATAAACATACAACATAATAACATTCCAAGACAATATGTACTATTAATCATATGCTTCCAATTATGTAAAAGAATAATCATAGTAGTACAATCCTTTTATATCTAGTGAATCTTATATCTATAATAACAGAACATATTTTATGAACACAAAAAAAACAAATACATTAATTATTCTACATCAGCTTCATTAACAACATAATATTGTCCTTAATCCCTATTCATATTTTGAGCCACATTACCTTGTTGTTTCGGAACATCATTTTCATACTTCCCCAAATCCATACAGATGAATCATTGGACATAGATAGATTCTATATTTACATTTTAATTATAATAATGATGTACTTTATCCTCCCATATTTAACAAACACGTATTCCCTTCATTTATGTACCAATGTGTTTCTTACACCAATTATCACATGTATAAAAATTATCATTTCATTTCTTGTCCTTATCAATTTTTTATCTTTCTTTATATTCTTCTCATGCTTACCTATAGATCCACGAAGTGGAGAAATAATTATCTATATTTATAGAACATGATACTATATAATCATATGATTAATTTTTTTGGATCCTAGTTCCCTTCATAGGATTGGATTATGACCATCAAAGAAACACTTAGTTATTATCTTTGGTTTATGTATATAGTCTGAAACATGTCTTGTTAAACTTGTAATTTGATATTCATACTTGTCAATGTTTTCAATCTTTTTTTCTCATACAACAAGATTTTATCAACATATATTCTCTCTATTTATGAGGGAAATATTTTTCCATTAAAATTTCCTTAAAATCCTTTCATACCATATTTTTTATTTCATCAACTTCATTTTTATGGATCTATTAACAACATTTTTCGACATCTCTTGAGAGATGATTAACTTCTTAGATAAACTTCTCTAATTTATAACATCCCAAAGTAAGAAATATATTTTCTTGGGAACTTATCCATCACATGGATACAAATTATTTTTTAGTCCCATTGAATAATAGAGGATATTGTCTCATGAGGTAGTCAAACATTGTTACTTCATGTTGTCGATCGATCTTTTCTATACAGGTAAGGTTATAACTTAATAGTAATGTCAATTTTCCCAATATAAATATAATTTGTTCATCTCTAGTAGTAACTCCATCTCTAGAAACATTAGTCTCAATAATAGGGTAGTTCTTCCATTTAACATGTGTCTTCATATAGTTTTCATTCCATCCAAAATATTCTATTTCTAAATAATTTAATAAACTAGATTATATCAAAATATTATGAATCGAAATGTATAATATTAAATTACTTAATGAATTATAAAAAAAAATAATTTATGTATCAGTAATCTCAAAATCATAATAATTCTTTACATCATAAATATCATCAAATTCAGTTATTGGGTTATAATTAGCTAATGATATTTTACGTAAATCTATTACACTTTAATCCTAGTAAAAATACCCTCCAAACAGTTGTAAATAACACATATCTAGTAGCCTTGATCCAATGCCTTACATAATTACATAGGCATAAAAAATAATCATGTCACATTCCAAAGGGATGAATAGTATTGTATATTTATAAAACTAGATATAAACATAATTGTTAAAATAAAACAGGGAATGAAATAATAAAAAAAAATCATTTGTAATATTTATTATTAATCTAGTTTATCCCTTCATGTCAATCATATTATAAATCATCGTATCCTATATTAAAAATTAACATAATAATCAGGTGAGATAAGATCCTTAGTAAGAGTAATAAATACAGCGTAACATATCATAAATAAAAATAAACAATTTTTTTTGGTGAAAAAATAAAAAAACATTCCACTAAATGTTATAATTAAGAATAATATGGTATGAATAAAATCAGATCAAATTATTACATATATATAATCCAATAAGAATGATTCATAACCATGGATAATCTATTAGTCGAATAATCATATTGATTGACGATAACTAATTTAAAGATTAAGTAGTGAATATTTTTTTACATTATAAACATACCTTCAAGTATTTTTTCAAGAAACCATATATATTCATTTGTGAAATCTTCTAGAAAACCTACTTTTTTATATCATGAGACTTATCGATGAATAGATGGAAAATAATAGGCCACACCCGACACATACTAAGTCCAATGAATTACTCAAATGAAAGGGGTGAATCATAAAATCCCTAGAAATTCATATTGAAAATTTAATAGTAAATGTAAATAATTTCCCCAATCACTAAATATAATCATACAATATCAATGGTAATATGTTGAATGGTATCAAGATAGAACATCTACTGTTAAATAAATCGTAAACGATTCAATAAAATTTGGTAGATGGCTACACAAGAGATCAAAATCAATTAATCTTATTATTTAATATATGTATTTTAAAAATCTGAAAATAATATAATAAAATAATTCTGAATTCATAAATGAAATACACTTTTTTACATTGGAAGGAAGAATAATTTTGGTAAATTAATTTTTTAACATGTATACCCTAGAAAATAAAATATTCAAAACATGATATAATTTTTAGGGATATAAAAGAATTTTAAAACTGAAATTTATCATCAATAATGAAAATAATGTCTATCTAAAGTGAAAACATGTAAGTATTGTGTTTAAGGAACTTTAGAAATGAGCCACTATGGTGCAGTCTAATGGAAAATATAAAAGTTTATTAAAAAAATAAAATGAATAATTTTTTGCATAAACTCATATATGAACTATGATAGTTTATCATGAATAAATTATTTATTTCCAAAAAATAATGGTTCTTTGAAAAACATTATGTAGTGTACTTGAAAATGGTTATGAAATTAGAATGTCCCCTTTAACCGTTATGGATTTGTATGATGAATAGAATACGAGGCCTAATAAATAATGTATTTCCCCATAAAAAATAATAATTAATCCATGTAAAAGTATTTGGGACATAAAATGGAATTTATGTGTAATACATAAAATTAAATAACAAGTACATTGGTGTAAAGATATAGAATGAATGTCCCCAATGAAAAATATATGTTTAGGTAGAATCACATAACGTTTTTCTAAAGGTGTTAATTATGTTAACATAATGTCATAGATAATGAAATTTTATTCATTAATAATTTAATTCATATCTTATCAAGGAATTATTTGATATAGTATAATAATATCAGTTATTTTATGGCCTTTTTGTGTTATACGATTCAATTTCATCATACAAGAGTGTTTATTTCATTGGTTTTCATGACTGGTTCAATGGTATACATATATGAAAGACCATGTAAAATAGAAATAGTTAACCAGAATTGAAATTATATTTTATTAATTAACATATATAATATTAAATAGTCTTATAAATTTTTTTCTTTCTTGATGTGAAAATGATTTATTATAAAATTTCAATGATAAGAATTTAAATTATTTTGTCATTTGTTTCTATCATCAAGAACTAGTTCTATTATTAATTTATATTACCTATATATAATGGTTGCAGAACACTAAGAAAAAGGGGGAATAGAAGTAAATTTTTAGAGAAAAAGGGGGAAGAGAAGTTAATTATTGATGGATATGAAATGAAATTAATATATTTCTGGAATATATATATTATACAAGAGTTATTATGTTACATTGGACTAGATATTTGAGGGAATGATTAGAAAATGAAACAAATTTGAAAGAGATTGAGAAGCATTTACTTCTTGAGTGTTGTCTCATTGGGAACCTCTTTGAGGGACTTCCAGACAGTCTTATTGTGAGACTAGAAAGACCATAATCTGGGGAAGTGTTTTTTTAGGGTAATTCAGAATAATATAAAAAAATCCATGTTTTATATGACGTGAGGATAAGTGATAATGAGTGGTGGTAATTTAATTAGATAAGAGGGTTGCTTTTTATTATTTTATTTATTTATAAATATATATATCAATCTTATAAATACTGATTAATATTGTGACTAAATAGAGTAAATTGTTTCTTGTTATTTCGATAAAATGGATGCTTAACTCATCCATATATTTTAATTGACTGAATTATTAAAGTATTTGTTAAATACAAAAAATTATCAAATTTATCAATTCAAAAAAATTCAAACATTACAATACAATCATCCTAATAATTTCTCGACATGTAGATTTCAAAAAGGTGAACTATTTTATAAAATTAATTTTTTAAATATTACAAATTTTATTTTTAATTTAAATAATAATTTATTCGAAAAATATTGATTATAAATGTATAACTGTATTTAAGAAACTATAAAAAATAATCATAGTCTTATAAAATTAAATAACAATCCTCACATTATTAAATATTACTTTGTGAATATATTTTTTTCAATGTAAAAATTCTTTTAAATAATTATATAAAATAGCAAATAAAATGTAAATATTTATGGTTTATAAAAATAATGACACATGTTTTATCATTTATAAAACATTTAATTAATTAATCCATGATATAAATATATCATGTTTCATTAATATGATACCCAATAAAATATATAATTTCATAGGTGAGGTTACGATTATATTGGTTGAATTTCTATTTCTATTGATCATATCACATTTCCAATGGTCATGTTACTATTCTATCCATATATGTTTCTTAATTTCTATAAAAACAACTTATTTCATTCATTCATCACATAAAATGTTTTCACCATTTTCTCTATGTGATTGTATGTGATTTTTAATGTATAACATAATTATAATAATTTAAATTCCATTAATGATATTTTGGGTCGTTATAGTGAACATGATTGTATCTTTGTTCAAAACTATGAGTGGTTTTTGACCACTATGCATGATGTTTCATTTTTTTCATGTCCACATTTGATGACTTTATCACATGATTCCATCATTATAGTTATGATGATCTTATGATTATGATATGATTATTATTATTATTCTCACACATTTTATATTGATTCATGTGCCTTATTAATCATCTTATTGGGATTTTACCTCACCCTTTTCACTAATATATATTTTCAAGTGACTACATGTAATAAGAATAATGGGATTAGTACAAAGATAAAAAATAATATATTAACAAAATATTTATATTTTAAAAAAAATAAGTGATATATGGTATACATTTTCACTTGACAATAATCCTTTGTATAATATATTCTTAATATTGTATCTTTTTTATCATTAAAATAATATATTAGTCATGTAAGAAAATGTTTGGTTGTAATATTGTCTTGGTTACCATGAATATATAGTCATATATTCTAGCACACTCTTTAATGAATTTTAACTATATTATATAAACAAAATAATATATTAACCTATATTTTATGGCACTTGTACATGTACATGGACATGCACATATTCATATCCTGATTGAAATATCAATATATCAACAAAAATATAAAAAATTATTGGATACTCTATAGTAGGTGTACATACATGCTTATTTCTAGTATTATTATCATAATATTTCCATAATTGAAGAAAAATGGAACTAGTATCATGTTCCTATTTAGAAGAGATATCACACACATAGTTTGGAAGATGAAAATGGATTGAAACCCATTACTATATAATAATGTAATTGGAATACTCCAATTTTATAAGACCAGAATAATATCCATTCTACAAATGAGTTTATTATCATAATATGGAAATAACCTTAGGGAAGGATCATATCCTCACTGATGATACAAAATCTACCTAGAATATTCCATTAGAGAACTAAATACGTGATCATATTCTAACTATTTACACAAGAAAAATGTAAATGCATACATTAGAATATATAAAATGGGGGGCACATATGCCTTATCCCATTGTAGATGTACTTAGACATTTGTTAAAGGTTATTACATATTTGAACCAAGATCATTAACCATTATTAATCAATAATTGGTTGACATAAATCAAAACCACCTACATGATGATTATATTAAATCTTTTAATATAGAATCTCACTGGAATATTCCAATAGCTTCGTATTGGTGGTATAATATCCTTATACGACCAGACAATTATCAACATTCTCTAAGCTTGTCATGTGATCATATCATATCCCTATGTGAATAAAATGTTGGTCAACATAATTAATCCACGGTTCATAACAATTCCCACATACCTGATCTTAATAATTATAGTTCCCATGAGGTTGTATTTTATATATATGAAATACCTAAAGGGTTCCTTTACTTCTAAAATGGGGAATAATTTGATAACTACTAGGGTAGTCCTACTCAATATAGAACATATATGGATTATATGCACTCAACTCCAGGTTTCTTATGTGGACAACCATCACATTGTAATAACATAATCATATATGGAAATATTCACCTTTCCAAAATACCATTTAATAGAGAGGATATAAAAACCTAGTAATGTTAATATATAGAGGAAAATGAAACCCAAAACCTTTATACAGATAGGTATTAGAAACACTAGGGTTAACCCTGTATCATTCCCTATCGATAATCACCATGACATTACATTTGGAAGTTGGCGACCTAGAGAAGTGATAAATGGTGTCTGATCAGGTGGAGGAAAATAACTCCAATAATTAAAATTATAACATGGAAATATGATGTTAGTTATCTGAAAACAACATCCCAACCATTTTTCCACCCATCACCACATCTGAATATGAAATCCGAGCAGGGATAAGAAAAAAGTGCATGACTTTCCTAAGCTAGAATATGTAGGTGGCTCGTCATATGTTAAATGATAAACACCTCCCCTATATAGGATTTATGGGTATCTATAAGACCATAAATATAAAATTCAATCCAACTGACTTAACTACCATCTCTATAGAGTGGGACCTAATACTAGAGAGGTATTATTAATCTCTACAGCACACCTTCCACCATAGCAGATCAACACTCCCCCCATTAATATTTAAGGTGTTGTTAGACATTAATTTCCAATAACAGAGATATATTGCGTCATTTCACATAATTATGACTCTAAAACTAAAAAATTATACAATTAATGAAAATAGAAATTTCATATCCATAGGTGATATCAAAGGACCATGTAGCACATCAGAAAATTGGTCAACAATTAATGACCACTCGCCCTAAAGGACATGATGATGTTAGGAAAATAGAGGGAGGGATTCTTGTAAACTCATAATATAGGCCTTTCAAAAATAAGGGAAAACATCTCCGACATTGTAACCGATGGTGTGGACTTACTGGTTACATCTCATAAGAAGTCACTACCACCCTTAACTACCATTGTAAATAGCTCATTCCTATATAAAATTACACCAGATAAAATGAATCACAATAACATCACCATTGTATTATTTTATGAGTTAACCAAGATAATTGAACTGGGATAATATTTTTTACCACCTCCAGCCCTAGGGTTATCCAAACATTATTGAGTCACTGTAATATAATGATCAAATTCAATATAACCCCATCCTATAGGGATGTATAATTTTCATGTAAATCATCTCAACTAGGTTAGTCCGATAAGAATGGGACGCTATGAATGTTTTGGATGTTCATGGTTGACCCCAGTTAATAAGGATGGGTGAATTACTATCTCCACTCCCTCCCAAAGAGTTATCAATTCATTTACTAGATTTCTATGATTCTCAACAATAGTATTTAAAATTTCGAATAATGGACCAAATCATCCCTAACCCAAATGGATGTGGTAAATTTTTTCAATAACTTTATCTCAAAATGTATTAGGCTTATGCAGGATGGGGTGAAATTTACTATAGGCATCCATATCATTACTCCATCAACAAGAAACATCTTTTTCATATAAGGCCCACATAAAATTTATGGAAATAAACTCATTTATGTTCAATATACACAGACAGATAGAAGGGTAACATTCAAAACCCTAGTCAAACCACATAAGTTTCATAAGTTAAAATGGTCCAATATGAATATTTTTTTATTGAAATGACCATAACACAACCATTTAAGGATGAATATGTGGTGAAGAATTTCAAAATATTGTTGAATGTAATGGGTTAACTAACATGGCCTGATACACATTAGTGAACATCATAACTATCTATCTAGAAAAAGATTTGAAAAAATAAATAGGAATTGCATGGCACAATGAAAAAACCATGACTCAAGAGGTAGGAGATCAAGGTGCGTATACTAAGGCTACATTTATCAAAATTAAGAGAAGGATATAGATACTATAACCATTTAATGATGAATTTCCATATCATATATTGATATATAAAAATGATAGGGAAAACTATGATTCTTCATCCAACCCACTACCTAGATTATATTAAACTCTATCTATAGATAAGTAATTGGAAATGTTTCATCATGAGATAAAACATCTACCATAGAACAGTAGGGAAATACTCAATAGAAATTATCCTAATCATTATCATCATCAAAGAAATAACAATATAAATTCACCCATAGATCTAGAGAGACACATTCATACTATAAAAAAGGAATTCAAGAATCATCTCATCCATGAATCTAGAGAAATAGTGTAAATAAATGAGGTAGTATATTATGATCAATACATTCTTGCATTATGATAATACATCACCCCCTTCAGGGTAGTCATTTAATTTTAAAAACGATAATCAATGAGAGGGATATGAATGTTTGGCCATCTCCTATAAGCCTTACGAAATTCCTATAGATATTAGGGGTTATGGGAGGTTATATATCCATAACTACTCAAAACTATTGAATGCCTAGATGCTAAAACAGAATCTTTGGAAGAGTAGCACTCCCCCATATAACTTAAAAAGAATCCCTATCCTAGATGGGTGGATGAAACATCAGCCATACCAACATTAAACAATTATATTTTATTGATCTTTTTTTTGTATTAGATCTAATGGAGAATCTCACACACATAGTTTTCCATTGGTACATAATTATTGTATTACTCACAAATTTAAAATAATGATGGAATTATAGGTTTTCTGACTATATCACTGGATTTAAAATTTTGAACTAGTTACTTAGTATCCTTCACTCAAAGGATAAATTATTGTATCATTTTGATGACACTCTTTTATATGAGAAGATAACACTCTTGATTTGTATGATGTATCTATACAGATTTTGGGAGTTCATAGAGATGACATAACTCATTCAATATTCCATTAAGCAATGTCAAAATAAATCTCATCCCACACAGATAATACATAAATAATGTCCTATTATGTTATATAATACTACTATTACTCTCAAACAAGTTTTGTTCACCATATAAGAACATATTCCATCATTAAACTGTTTGGAATTTCACATTGAGTGGAAAAAACTATAAAATATCACAGGAAAAAAATTTCATTTCCACCCATGATTTGTAGAATAAAAGAACAATGATTATTTATAATTAAATGTGAAGTTTCCTAGTTTTTTTATGTATCCATGTAAAATAACCTTCTCATGATACAATAACCCATGAAACATTAGGAGATCAACCACACTGACCATCCTGACTAGTACCCATTCAATAAGAAACTATTACACAAATTGCAAGATTGATTTTTCTTTAATAACAACCACTGTTGCATAATTGATTTTGGAATAGTGATGATAGATAATTACATAATCCATGTTATATGTGTATGAATAAATCAAATAGAATAATAGGGTTTCTAACAATAGATTCTAACATGGCATGAATATAAGTTTGATAACATGATTACATGAGTTGACCGACCTAATTCCACAATGAGACGGAACATTTGAAAACAAAAAAAATCCAATTAATGAGGGTTGTTTAATTGTATAATACTCCCAATGTAAGACATAATCATAAAACCAAGTAATATAAATATTATTTATAGTAATATCTAACTCTTATATGAATGTTGCCTCTTACAGATTTCATTCCTTACATCATATTGATTATAAGAACTTCCCCCACCAAATTGAAACCTCATCAAATGAAGGGAAAATATTTGGTATTACAAAAATAGTTCACATAAAATACTATTCATTGCTGATAAATGTATTATTGGGTATGATTTATTCATTCCAAAGATGGATCCAAAATCTGGGGATGTTGATGCTAGTGATACTGGTTATGGTAAAGATGTTGTTGAACACCATATTTTCATCACATCCCAATGGAGTACATATATTCATATGAGGCCCATGGGAAAGAACATTGTAGATACCTATACCAGTGTTTATATTACCCAAAAATAATCTATTAGTTATTGAACCCCATTATTTTTTCATGGATGAATGGTGTTTGTATGATTTTTTAGTCGGACTAAAAAATTAGAAGGCCATTGGGTCAGGCACCATGTACAATATTATATACATTTTCCTTTTCTTGAGAACCAGACCCATTAACTTCATATACATTATCTAGGTATTAAAATAATTGGGACCAACAAAATTGTGGAAATCATAGTCAATAGAAATATATACTTCACTCATAAATAGTTGGTTGTTTCCCCATCAAAACACTAAATCATTGTTGCATTTCATCTATCAAATGAACACTTGGATGTGGTCATCTCGGACAACATGAACCCATAGTATTTTAAGGTAAGAGAATATATTTTCAAGGTTTAGAAAGTGGATATTATTTAATTAGAATATCATAACACCATATTATTAAGATAAAATGACTAGGAATATGTCATCTTTGGAAATATAAAATCATTATACGTCTTAGTAAATCTCTATAATGTTTTTGTATATGAGGATATAATTGGAACTTCATTCGGGATCTAACACATCCTTGTCTATCACCTTCAATATTTTGGATATGGTGACAAGGAATTATACATGATGAAGCCTCACTATTCAGGGAACGACAAGAGTATGAAATGAACACATAGGGAGATTAAGCAAATGTAATTATTTTGGGATCTCATATATATTGTTGGGTTCATGTTAATCTAATAAGAAAAAAATTATAATTTCATACCTAGAATAAAAATGAATCATATGGATGGGTTGGTAGATTCAACATCTCATTCATTCATGAAATAACCCACTAATGAAATGGTAAACAAACCTCAATGTAACAGTTCAAACATTGAGTCTAATGAAGCCATGTGCACTGAGGAATGTTTTTAAAATAGGGAAAGAAATAAATTATAGATGATTAAATATAGGTTTCACTCTTTAATGGAAGGTTGACGATTCCTTGGAATGCATAGATCATGCTCAATGAAAATTATAATTCTACTATAAAACTAATTAATGTATCAATGTCAATCTATGAATGATATAATGAACGAAATTAAACACTTACATATGTCTATGTTATAGAAATCACATCAACTAAAGTGGAATCATCAGTGGATAGTTAGGATAATTCTTTATTGGGATCTGATGTTACTATTGACACATTATAAAATTTCAATGATTCCCCAAGACATTCTCTACAAATATGGATTAAAATATATCTATTTCCCTTGAAAATAAAAAAAAGGAAGACATAGACACCCTAAATCTCTTTGTGATCACATTGTTATTTCATGATATCAATTTATATTCTCATAGAATATCTTCTCTTGATAGTAATAGATATTCCCCCAAATTACGAACTATGTATAAAACAATTCCATGGTAACATTGATGGAAGAATAAGAGGACGACCACAGTAATTCCCCCCTTAAATTTGATGAAGGAATCCCCACCTCCCCCATTATCTCATATAGGTTATTTTAAGAATAGAAGATTACATATGGTCAACATTGATTAGTACATACATACATCTTGATGATTAAGAGACATATATTTTATTTTAAAAGTATCAATGATACATGTTCCCTTGGAACTATAATTATACTCAAGTTATGAACACTGATTTGGATACTCATTACCAATGACTACTCGATTTACATATGGGTTTCAAATAGCATGTAATGACAATTCACATCTCTCATACATTTTATGTATATTAGGATGTTTTCAAATTGATCATATCCATTTTTTTAGATAGGTATTTTACCCAATATGGATTTCAAATATCATCCCCCTCAATAAAAATTATTGATAGATCATGGTTTTTTTGACATGTTATACCTTAATTGATGATTCTCATAGGATTATTTTACCTTTACGGACTATAGAAATTTTGATCTATGAAACTTATATATTCTAGGTATTTACCTATATTGATGTTTATTCATTGTATAATCAAATAATGGTGTCCCCTAAGGATGAGGAAGTCACTGAAATTTGAGAACCTCAAGGGATGTTCATAAAACTTGAAATTCTCTATGGATAAAATAATGATGTATCTACATACAAATGTACAACGAAACATATGTTTAAATTATAATTGTGATGAATCATGGAATGATATTTTGATGACCAAGTTGTTAATTATCGATGGTGACATGATCACCACAATAATCATTGATTAATCCTCATCAATTTAGTCTAATTCTGATGTATTATTAGTTATATTCAATATCGTTTTAGAATTATGTAGTGGCATTGAGGTTGATCTAAAAATAGTAGTACAATATTTGAAATGTGACCCCCTCAAAACATGGGCTCTATGGAACATCTCTTAAATGTATTGTTTCATATTCATCATTGCTTGAAAATATCTCCCAAATTTTATTCTAATGAGTAATGAAGTCATGTATTGATTATTTATGGACTACCTCGAAGTGTTCAACAATATCACATAGTAAATACTACATCCACCAGTGTTAATGTCAACGTTATGAAGAATGATACTTAAACTAAATGTAACTAATATTTAATGAAATATTGGTTAATTACATTACTAGAAAAATGATG